>JAQPPZ010001749.1:0-4800000 GCA_028583015.1 Wollemia nobilis
GAGGAAGCATTTAGGATTGTGATAGGGGAAGGGGATTGTAATATTCTTGGATAAAATTTTATTCTCCTCTTTTATCTCATTAATTTGAGGATTGAGTCAAATATTGTTTATTAATTTTTTTTAATCCCAACATAACATCAAGCACTTAATTTTTAGTATTCTTGGGGATTTTGCAAAGAAAGAGCTTAAAAAATTAAAAATCGAGCAATTTTTAATTAAAAGTGCTTTATGGTTTTATCCCTATTTATTTTTGTAAATATCTCTTGCAATGGAGGAATTTTATGTTGTTATGGAGTTTTATTTTGTTATCTATTTCACTTAAAACATAAATATACTTTTAATAAGCAAGAGGCATTAGGAAAGCACTCATTGAATTATTTTTTATATGGAGTTCATGTCTTGCAATGCTATGGAGGATCTAAGAAAACCATTACCTTATTAGTATAGCTTCACATAATATGTTATTTTTTTCTATGTTATAAACTATAAAATATTTAAATTAAATTAAAATATAAAATATGTACTTTTAAATATTTTTTTAAAAATACATTAAATACATATATTATATATATTGTAAGGTTATTTTATATTTGACTTTTTATGATGCATGGGTATAATACATTACATTTCTGTTTTATAAAAACCTGTTTTAAAAATTAAAAAAAATTAATTTAAATTATTAAAAATATTGTTTAATAATTCTTTTTTTTTTTAATTTTTTTTTTTGAAAATAAAAATTTAAAAATTTTTTTTTTAAAATATTGCTTGTAAAAAGAAGAAAGGGGGGGCTGCATCAACCCCCGGGGAGAGGGGAGGGGAGGGGCGGCCGGTCCACGTGATATGCATTTCACCGACATCATTGTAATCAGAGACTCCGAGGGCCTTCCAGACACCGGGAGAGGCATCGACGATGTTGTTATTGCAGGGGGGTTGGTAGTCATGATCGGCATCGCAGCCATACATGGAATCACACTCGTCCACCACCTTGGCCTGCACGGTGCGTCCGTTGTTTGGATTGGTGATCTGAATGTAGCTGAGGCAACGGCTGCCTCCAGCGTACCAGCCAGTGGAAAGAGCAACCACCAATTCGTTGTCGTCGTGGTAGTCTCCATCGCACTCGGAAGGCCCTCCTCCGTCTTCATTCTTGGCGAACCCATTCAATGTCAAGCTGGCCGCGGTGCTGTCTGTCACAGCAGGCGAGCATTTGTATTGCGGATATTTGTCCCCCGACTGGCAGCAGTCAGAGCCGTGCTCCCTATTGCAGTCGTGGGAGCTACCATGCAGAAAACCGCTGGGCTGACATGATGATGCCAGAATGCCCATATTTGTATTCCTCACTCTCGCGCATTCTACTCTCGCTGTCATCGTGATGCTGGTTGTGCCAACCAGCATCAGTAATCCAAACATTAACAAACTCTTCTCCGTTTTCGTCTTCATCATCCTTCTTCGGCTCCCCTGAAAAAGCAAACGAAAAGCAAAGGCAGAGTCATGAGATAAGCAAGCAAGCAACAAACTTAATTTATGTATTCAATCCGTTCTATTCCACTTTCATTACAAACAGATCAGCTAATTCATCGACTACCTCAACTGCGAATGCTATATACTATTTGCTCAAGTCCTCTATCCTTTCGTCTCTTATCTTCTACGGTTGTATTGTGTGAGCGTTAGCTTCCTCCGCATTATTATTTATAGATGCTGAGACGGCAGGTTGTTCAAGCAATATTGTTTCTCGATGACTAAGACATAGAGTAAGAAAGATAGTCAGACATCCATTGATGGCAATAACCGGGCATAAAAAGACACGTACACTCGCTAAGCCACTCTCAAGTGGGAGAACGTTTCCCTTCGGGTTCAATTTCTAAGATTGACCTATAGTTTTTTTTGTGTATTGTGTGTAGTCCACTCTAAAGATCCCCGGGTTTGGATGTATCATGGATTGCAAAAAAAATACTCTTATATCTTAACGTCAGTCACGGTCTGTTGAAGGGCATGATGTTAGCAGACATTACTTTCTTGGCGGCTATACTAATCTCCAGCAAACTATTCCATTTATGGAGTATAAGAAAGCATTTTTCGTTTATCTCAATTTCACATTAGGACAGAACCTGGAATGCATCAAAGCATTTATAAAGTCTAGGTTTACTTCACTCAATAGGATTTTCCCCATTCTAAAATCTTGAGCATTCTTCTTTGTCATTTTCAGCTTCACGTTATGAGGGGATTTTCATATAATATTTATAAATGTCCTTGTGGAAAAGTTTATTTAAAGTATTTTTTAAGTAAGAATTATATATAAAGTGTAAATAAGATATTGCAATATATAGGTATCATGATATGTTATTTTTTAAACCACTTATACTTTTGCTAGGATTTTGTTTAAAAGTTAAATAATTAGGTTTTCATTAAATTTAATTATATTATTAAAATTTATTATCAGAAAAATAAAAACAAAATGTAAAATGGTATTAGCTTCACTCTTAGATTCCTCAACCTTTAAAGAGGGGATCTATATTTAAATCTTACTAAGCAATACATGGATAATATCTAACTTGTTGTAATACCAATATATGGTATATGGGGATAATGTAGTTTCGATGCCAACTTACAAATTAGAAGGACAACAATAAGATCTCTTAAGTTGTTATGTTTGTTTAAAATTAAGGTTCTTAAAATTCTTTGATAATTTTTGTAATCAATATTTACTATTTATTCAAATATCTAAACATAATCTTATTTAACTAGGATTTCATAAATAATAGTTGAGTTTTTTGTAGTTTAAAACAATGATTAAACATATACAAGACACTATAATATGATACAATATGTATACTAATGAATATCTTACATTTCTAAATAAGCTCCACTATGGTAGAAATTACCAAAACTATTAATGAAGTTACAAGCTACTCAAATTTAGTGGAATACCACATGAAAAGATATTGAAGAATTTTAGATATTTGGTAGCCAACGACACATTAATTTTCCAAGAATGTTTTTTTCTTCTATTATTTTAATTTCTTGTGTAACTTTATCTTCTATTCTTTTGTTTCGTGTATACTTATAGGTTTTATCTTTTTTTGTGTCAAATCCTATATTTATAGGTAATCAAGTTTGACTGTTATAAGACAATAAGAAAAACAATACATTACGTTCATTCTTTGTTTTTCTTCTCATGTTTGTAAGCCTTTACTAATGTATAATGTCTTGAGTTTAACAAGCATTCTTATAATTATAAAAATGCTATGATGTTTATAAAATAATATTAAAGGCCTTAAAAATACTTCTAAACAACAAAAGAAAATGATACATTATATATACTACCACCTTCTAATAATTGAGGGTATAAACCTAGTTGATTTAATATAATATATTATCTTAATACAATAGAAACTAGGTTATATATAAGCTATGCCAACTAACCCATAACACCAATATAAAATATAAATACCATATCAAGAGATACCTTTCACATCTAAATATAAAGTATTATAAGAATATTGTTAGGTCATAAATGGATATGAAAGACTATATTTCATATTGATGGTTTTATTGAGAAGCAGAAAGCTAGTTGGATATTTCTTATAATGAAGGATTTGGGAAGATGCCAATCAACATTGGAATAATTATGCACTTAATGAGAAGAAGCAAATAAAAGAATAGTTTGTAAAGATATTAAATAGCACAAGGGCTAACAAGCTAGAGTCAACAAGGAAAATAAAATAAATCATCGAATGGATAGAATAAGGCCAAATATTGGAAAAGCTAAGTAATTTATATATATTTATTAGAAAGCATTTATCAATATATAATTTATGTATTCATATATAACACAAAAAAAAAGTAACTTTTAAATAGTTTTGTGTATGAGGCTAACTACCAAAGTCCATTTCCCTTAAATTTTATCATTTGATTAGATATGAATGATACATTCAAGTGGGTGTGGCCATCATCTAGTGATATCCATTTTGAATTATTATATTATTAAAATTTAAATATTATGAATAATTATCAAATATATTTTGTTTTTATTTCAATATGTTTTCTCATTTGTTTTCTTATAGAATGAGACTCGACAAAATAATATTTTATCAAAATATGAGGATGTTGGAGAATACTAGTAAAGGACAAAAATAATGAGGATGGTGAACGAAAATAATAATATAGCAACATTAATAATGAGAAACGATAATCAATATCCATATTATATATATGTATATATTACATGCACTATATATATATTGTATTTATTCATACTAAATATATATATTTATACTTATTCTTGTGTTATATTCTTGTGTTATCTTTACTTGTTTATGTGGAATTTTTGACATTAATATGATAAAATCAAATGGGTTATGCTTATTATTTTTTAAAACTATAACTTTTACAATTATATTTTATGTAGTTCACTATCAAATTTTTAAGTGACATATAACTGTTTATTGAATCCTTTGACTTGTGTTGAAATCTCATATATGCACATTATTTAAAAAACATTTTGTTCTATCTTTTAAAATATACCATGGTTAGGGTGTATTTAAAAAAAAGGTTAAAAGGTGTTCACTATTTTGTTTTGTTTTTTTTTAAATAGATTATGGTAAGTTTGTACACAAATGCTCATTATTTGGGAAAAAACATGATCATCATTTTGTTTTATTTTTTACAAAACATTATGGTTAGGGTGTACATAACCTCATTAGTTATCATCTCAAAGCATACAAAAGATTAGCCTAAATTTTAATGGATGTTATCTACTATTAACTTAACATAAATTCCTCCAACTCATAATAATGACTCAAGTCCAACTCATGTAAGGATATAAAATCTTCTAAAGTTAATAGAAATTCTTTGAGACATTTGCAAGAACTCAACTTTAGGTATTTCAGGGTAGCAAGTTATGTAAAGTTATTAGGTAGTATTGTTAGCGTATAACACCATTATATAGTTATATATTCCCTATTGTGCCTATACCTGTGTGAGTCTCAATAATCACAGATCCTATTGACCCATGACTTTCATGGGTACTTATGGGTAATCTATGATTTTTAAAACACAAATGGCTCCAAAATGTCTAGCATAAATATACAAATATCCTCGTATAATCAATTTAAGATAGATAAAGAGTAAATCTAGTTTTACGAAAATAATATATTAATTAAGAGGTAATCCTATTCAAAAAAAAATTGTGGAAAGTAAAATGATGTAATTGCTTAGTCTTATGAATATTCAAAGGTTTAATATAGAAGCATTAATTCAAATGCCATAAGGATAGGTCATGGAGCAAAGCATTTTCAAAAAAAATATAGAACTATCAATCCTAATATCGAAGTTGTAAAGAAGAAGATAATCTTTAGCCTTCTAAAAGCCTATATTATATTTCATATTAAGTATTCCAAATGGGTTTCTAATCTTGTTCCCATCCACAATAATATTTGGAATATATTGTTATGCATCAATTTCTAAATATTGAGTAGAGTATCATTATCCACTACCATCCATAGATTAGATTTTATAAAATATGGCAAGACCTTACAAGTCCTCACTACAAGAAGGTTTCTTAAGGTATATCCATTTATGTGTAAAGGATGATGATAAAAAAAAGTAATGCTCATTATAAAATGGGTAACTTTTTCATACCAAAGTATACCATTGGGCCTGTAAAATATTGGATCTATATTCCAGAGGGCTATGGATATTACCTTTATATGTTTGATAGATGAAATCATACTCATATACCTATAGGATTTAACTATTTTTTATAAAAAGAGCAACACAATATTAAACATTTAAAATCCATCTTCAAGAGCCATATCATATTATTTTAAGAAAACAATATATCAAATAATGTTTTTCTATGATATTTATAGTAAAAATTCAAAACCGTAAAATGGCATTCTTTGGACACCTTTTCAAAGTGGGTAGAAGGGACACAATGCAAGATAACTCATATAATCTACTTTGACCTAAAATTTATTAGTAAATAAATGACTTAAAAATGGAAATATACCAAACTTAATAACTCCCCAAATTAATCTGGGTAATATAATCTATCCTCAATTTAGATAAAGAACTGAGACGATCTAAACTATTGCTTAAGAATTCAGACAAAAAACAAGTCTTAGATTTAACCCTAAGAAAAAAAAAATAATTTTATGGATGATTTTAATCCTATTGCTTTATGTAATACCATTTATAAAATTTTATTCAACATTATGGTATAGATATTAATGGAGGCTTGTACTTCTATTACTTATAGTAAACAATAGGATTTATAAAGGGTAATTAATTCTTCACATCATTGTAATCATATGGGATGTAGTAAAGTCTATGTAGATAAAGTCAAGATACTAAATTTAACATTTGAAAGACCTATGGTAGACCCTTTACTAGTTAAATAATATCTTCACCATCGTGATTGTATTTTGTCATTTTTTTCTTAGTTTCTAGAAGCCCTCCAAATGTTTATAATAAATCCAATGACTATAAAATACTATAATATTTCTTGATTGTATAGAGTTTGAAGATCATACATCCTTAATTTTTCTATAGTATGATATTCATGTGGTATTCAAACCTTTTCCTTTTCTTATTTTTTGTTGATATGTATTTATATTTCAAATAGTAATAGCATTCTCTTGATAATGGATCCATCAATATTTACTATAAATTCTTTGCTTTGAAAGTTGATATCTTGAGCAATGGGCTTATTTTGCACATGTTAACACCAACTTATAACAACTATGTACCTCAAAGACCATATATTGTGCCACAAAGCTAACCGAGATCTTCATCCTAAAGCTCGAGGTTTTATTGACTTTGTAATACTCCAAGTCTTCCACTCTAGTATTCATCATTCCTTTCAAGGTCCTTGGGTCTAAACATTTATCTCTTGTGCTACTCAATATCTAATAATAGAGGAATAAAAAATCATGGATAGTATTGGTATTCTTGTTGTGTGATAGCCTTTTAGTTTAGTTACATTTGACTTAGGAGCTACTGCTCAATCAATTTTGTAATTTGGTTGATCTTTTTCCTTCTATCGCTATTCTAAGAGTCTCCTATAGAAGAGTCAAAGGTATTTTGCTTCTTTTCGAAAGCATTGAACTTAAGTAACAACTTTCTTCTTTATGCAATTTTTTGATCCTGTCATGCACTTATTATCCTTACTTGCTAATTTTATAGGGAATATCTATATTCTATTGCTAGTGATATCATAAACATTCCCTTTTCAAGATATGGTTATTCTTATGATTTTTTTGTTAAATTTTACTTGTGGTTTAATTGGGTACCAACCTAAGCATTTAATAGGAATTATTACACATGGTTACCAACTCTATTCCCTAAAAACCATTGAGGCTTCATTATTTGCTTTTCACTGGGTTAGTTATATATTATATTTCCTAAATGATTTTTGGTACCCTCATAACAATGAATTTGAATCCTACCATTGGACTATGCATTACACGTAATTGTTTTTTTTGGAAGAAGATATATGGCTTATGATCAACCTAAGCTTTCAACCTTGTACTTTATTTAGGCCAAGATCCCATATTGTAGTTTTCCATTAATGCTTTTGTTCACTTGAGATATAGGAACTTCTGATCATTGGATCTCTCAACTTGTCTATCTCCTCCTTATTTTGATGAAATGTTTCCTCTCCATATATATTTTTATAGCATTTAGGATTTGAGGTATCTTTAACTAGAGTTTCTCTCTCCCTTTGTAATAGTAGGTTCTCATGTATTAATGAGAATGGGTATAGAAAAATATTTGGTTAGACCTTCTTTGACATCCTCATTCATTCTACTTCAAGTCTGGTTTCCTTAGCTTTCCTAATTGATTGGGGGTAGACCAGGACCATATTTTCTTTCGTCTTCCTTTTAAAATTATCTATGAGCAGGATAGCCAATTGGCACCATTTTATAATAGAATAGGAGGAAATAAATTCGTACACCTCAATCATTTCTTATTTGATGAGAGTTTGGATGAGGTCACAAATAATTATGTAATGGCCATGAAAAATACATAATTATATACTCGAGATAAAAAAAGATGGTTTTTCTGGCATAATATTGAAGTACACCTCAAATATGTTGTTTGAGATCCTCAAATCTAAGTCCTTGCATATACTCAAGTAATTATAAATCAAAACATGTGTTTATGATACATATCATATGTACCAAACATGGTGGGAATGAAGTGGTAGATTATCTTTCTAAAGTATGTTATACAGAGGAAGCACTTAGGATTGTGATAGGGGAAGGGGATTGTAATATTCTTGGATAAAATTTTATTCTCCTCTTTTATCTCATTAATTTGAGGATTGAGTCAAATATTGTTTATTAATTTTTTTTAATCCCAACATAACATCAAGCACTTAATTTTTAGTATTCTTGGGGATTTTGCAAAGAAAGAGCTTAAAAAATTAAAAATCGAGCAATTTTTAATTAAAAGTGCTTTATGGTTTTATCCCTATTTATTTTTGTAAATATCTCTTGCAATGGAGGAATTTTATGTTGTTATGGAGTTTTATTTTGTTATCTATTTCACTTAAAACATAAATATACTTTTAATAAGCAAGAGGCATTAGGAAAGCACTCATTGAATTATTTTTTATATGGAGTTCATGTCTTGCAATGCTATGGAGGATCTAAGAAAACCATTACCTTATTAGTATAGCTTCACATAATATGTTATTTTTTTCTATGTTATAAACTATAAAATATTTAAATTAAATTAAAATATAAAATATGTACTTTTAAATATTTTTTTAAAAATACATTAAATACATATATTATATATATTGTAAGGTTATTTTATATTTGACTTTTTATGATGCATGGGTATAATACATTACATTTCTATATATATAAAAACCTGTTTTAAAAATTAATAAAAAAATTAATTTAAATATATTAAAAATATTGTTTAATATATTATCGATATTTAGTTTTTTTTTTGTTTTTTTAGATTATTATTTTATTTTTGCAAATACATTATATTTATAAATTAACTACATTAATTTCATGTAACAATCCACAGTGGACGGCACGAAAGATTCTTTTTTTTCATACACCGGGGCCCCTAGTTATATATTTTTTTTTAAAAAAAAAAAAAAAAAAAAAAAGAAAAAGAAGAAAGAGGTGGGGTTTGTATTATTTATATCTTCTGTATGTAGAAGGGGGAGGGGGGGGGGGGAGGCGCCGCAGGCGTCGGTCCACGTGATATGCATTTCACCGACATCATTGTAATCAGAGACTCCGAGGGCCTTCCAGACACCGGGAGAGGCATCGACGATGTTGTTATTGCAGGGGGGTTGGTAGTCATGATCGGCATCGCAGCCATACATGGAATCACACTCGTCCACCACCTTGGCCTGCACGGTGCGTCCGTTGTTTGGATTGGTGATCTGAATGTAGCTGAGGCAACGGCTGCCTCCAGCGTACCAGCCAGTGGAAAGAGCAACCACCAATTCGTTGTCGTCGTGGTAGTCTCCATCGCACTCGGAAGGCCCTCCTCCGTCTTCATTCTTGGCGAACCCATTCAATGTCAAGCTGGCCGCGGTGCTGTCTGTCACAGCAGGCGAGCATTTGTATTGCGGATATTTGTCCCCCGACTGGCAGCAGTCAGAGCCGTGCTCCCTATTGCAGTCGTGGGAGCTACCATGCAGAAAACCGCTGGGCTGACATGATGATGCCAGAATGCCCATATTTGTATTCCTCACTCTCGCGCATTCTACTCTCGCTGTCATCGTGATGCTGGTTGTGCCAACCAGCATCAGTAATCCAAACATTAACAAACTCTTCTCCGTTTTCGTCTTCATCATCCTTCTTCGGCTCCCCTGAAAAAGCAAACGAAAAGCAAAGGCAGAGTCATGAGATAAGCAAGCAAGCAACAAACTTAATTTATGTATTCAATCCGTTCTATTCCACTTTCATTACAAACAGATCAGCTAATTCATCGACTACCTCAACTGCGAATGCTATATACTATTTGCTCAAGTCCTCTATCCTTTCGTCTCTTATCTTCTACGGTTGTATTGTGTGAGCGTTAGCTTCCTCCGCATTATTATTTATAGATGCTGAGACGGCAGGTTGTTCAAGCAATATTGTTTCTCGATGACTAAGACATAGAGTAAGAAAGATAGTCAGACATCCATTGATGGCAATAACCGGGCATAAAAAGACACGTACACTCGCTAAGCCACTCTCAAGTGGGAGAACGTTTCCCTTCGGGTTCAATTTCTAAGATTGACCTATAGTTTTTTTTGTGTATTGTGTGTAGTCCACTCTAAAGATCCCCGGGTTTGGATGTATCATGGATTGCAAAAAAAATACTCTTATATCTTAACGTCAGTCACGGTCTGTTGAAGGGCATGATGTTAGCAGACATTACTTTCTTGGCGGCTATACTAATCTCCAGCAAACTATTCCATTTATGGAGTATAAGAAAGCATTTTTCGTTTATCTCAATTTCACATTAGGACAGAACCTGGAATGCATCAAAGCATTTATAAAGTCTAGGTTTACTTCACTCAATAGGATTTTCCCCATTCTAAAATCTTGAGCATTCTTCTTTGTCATTTTCAGCTTCACGTTATGAGGGGATTTTCATATAATATTTATAAATGTCCTTGTGGAAAAGTTTATTTAAATTATTTTTTAAGTAAGAATTATATATAAAGTGTTAATAAGATATTGCAATATATAGGTATCATGAGATGTTATTTTTTAAACCACTTATACTTTTGCTAGGATTTTGTTTAAAAGTTAAATAATTAGGTTTTCATTAAATTTAATTATATTATTAAAATTTATTATCAGAAAAATAAAAACAAAATGTAAAATGGTATTAGCTTCACTCTTAGATTCCTCAACCTTTAAAGAGGGGATCTATATTTAAATCTTACTAAGCAATACATGGATAATATCTAACTTGTTGTAATACCAATATATGGTATATGGGGATAATGTAGTTTCGATGCCAACTTACAAATTAGAAGGACAACAATAAGATCTCTTAAGTTGTTATGTTTGTTTAAAATTAAGGTTCTTAAAATTCTTTGATAATTTTTGTAATCAATATTTACTATTTATTCAAATATCTAAACATAATCTTATTTAACTAGGATTTCATAAATAATAGTTGAGTTTTTTGTAGTTTAAAACAATGATTAAACATATACAAGACACTATAATATGATACAATATGTATACTAATGAATATCTTACATTTCTAAATAAGCTCCACTATGGTAGAAATTACCAAAACTATTAATGAAGTTACAAGCTACTCAAATTTAGTGGAATACCACATGAAAAGATATTGAAGAATTTTAGATATTTGGTAGCCAACGACACATTAATTTTCCAAGAATGTTTTTTTCTTCTATTATTTTAATTTCTTGTGTAACTTTATCTTCTATTCTTTTGTTTCGTGTATACTTATAGGTTTTATCTTTTTTTGTGTCAAATCCTATATTTATAGGTAATCAAGTTTGACTGTTATAAGACAATAAGAAAAACAATACATTACGTTCATTCTTTGTTTTTCTTCTCATGTTTGTAAGCCTTTACTAATGTATAATGTCTTGAGTTTAACAAGCATTCTTATAATTATAAAAATGCTATGATGTTTATAAAATAATATTAAAGGCCTTAAAAATACTTCTAAACAACAAAAGAAAATGATACATTATATATACTACCACCTTCTAATAATTGAGGGTATAAACCTAGTTGATTTAAAATAAAAAATTACTTAATACAAAAGAAACAAGGTTATATAAAAGCCACCCCCCCCCCCCCAAACCCCAAAAAAAAAAAAAAAAAACCAACCCAAAAAAAACTTTCACATCTAAATATAAAGTATTATAAGAATATTGTTAGGTCATAAATGGATATGAAAGACTATATTTCATATTGATGGTTTTATTGAGAAGCAGAAAGCTAGTTGGATATTTCTTATAATGAAGGATTTGGGAAGATGCCAATCAACATTGGAATAATTATGCACTTAATGAGAAGAAGCAAATAAAAGAATAGTTTGTAAAGATATTAAATAGCACAAGGGCTAACAAGCTAGAGTCAACAAGGAAAATAAAATAAATCATCGAATGGATAGAATAAGGCCAAATATTGGAAAAGCTAAGTAATTTATATATATTTATTAGAGAAGCCATTTATCAATATATAAATTATGTATTCATATATAACACAAAAAAAAAGTAACTTTTAAATAGTTTTGTGTATGAGGCTAACTACCAAAGTCCATTTCCCTTAAATTTTATCATTTGATTAGATATGAATGATACATTCAAGTGGGTGTGGCCATCATCTAGTGATATCCATTTTGAATTATTATATTATTAAAATTTAAATATTATGAATAATTATCAAATATATTTTGTTTTTATTTCAATATGTTTTCTCATTTGTTTTCTTATAGAATGAGACTCGACAAAATAATATTTTATCAAAATATGAGGATGTTGGAGAATACTAGTAAAGGACAAAAATAATGAGGATGGTGAACGAAAATAATAATATAGCAACATTAATAATGAGAAACGATAATCAATATCCATATTATATATATGTATATATTACATGCACTATATATATATATTGTATTTATTCATACTAAATATATATATTTATACTTATTCTTGTGTTATATTCTTGTGTTATCTTTACTTGTTTATGTGGAATTTTTGACATTAATATGATAAAATCAAATGGGTTATGCTTATTATTTTTTAAAACTATAACTTTTACAATTATATTTTATGTAGTTCACTATCAAATTTTTAAGTGACATATAACTGTTTATTGAATCCTTTGACTTGTGTTGAAATCTCATATATGCACATTATTTAAAAAACATTTTGTTCTATCTTTTAAAATATACCATGGTTAGGGTGTATTTAAAAAAAAGGTTAAAAGGTGTTCACTATTTTGTTTTGTTTTTTTTTAAATAGATTATGGTAAGTTTGTACACAAATGCTCATTATTTGGGAAAAAACATGATCATCATTTTGTTTTATTTTTTACAAAACATTATGGTTAGGGTGTACATAACCTCATTAGTTATCATCTCAAAGCATACAAAAGATTAGCCTAAATTTTAATGGATGTTATCTACTATTAACTTAACATAAATTCCTCCAACTCATAATAATGACTCAAGTCCAACTCATGTAAGGATATAAAATCTTCTAAAGTTAATAGAAATTCTTTGAGACATTTGCAAGAACTCAACTTTAGGTATTTCAGGGTAGCAAGTTATGTAAAGTTATTAGGTAGTATTGTTAGCGTATAACACCATTATATAGTTATATATTCCCTATTGTGCCTATACCTGTGTGAGTCTCAATAATCACAGATCCTATTGACCCATGACTTTCATGGGTACTTATGGGTAATCTATGATTTTTAAAACACAAATGGCTCCAAAATGTCTAGCATAAATATACAAATATCCTCGTATAATCAATTTAAGATAGATAAAGAGTAAATCTAGTTTTACGAAAATAATATATTAATTAAGAGGTAATCCTATTCAAAAAAAAATTGTGGAAAGTAAAATGATGTAATTGCTTAGTCTTATGAATATTCAAAGGTTTAATATAGAAGCATTAATTCAAATGCCATAAGGATAGGTCATGGAGCAAAGCATTTTCAAAAAAAATATAGAACTATCAATCCTAATATCGAAGTTGTAAAGAAGAAGATAATCTTTAGCCTTCTAAAAGCCTATATTATATTTCATATTAAGTATTCCAAATGGGTTTCTAATCTTGTTCCCATCCACAATAATATTTGGAATATATTGTTATGCATCAATTTCTAAATATTGAGTAGAGTATCATTATCCACTACCATCCATAGATTAGATTTTATAAAATATGGCAAGACCTTACAAGTCCTCACTACAAGAAGGTTTCTTAAGGTATATCCATTTATGTGTAAAGGATGATGATAAAAAAAAGTAATGCTCATTATAAAATGGGTAACTTTTTCATACCAAAGTATACCATTGGGCCTGTAAAATATTGGATCTATATTCCAGAGGGCTATGGATATTACCTTTATATGTTTGATAGATGAAATCATACTCATATACCTATAGGATTTAACTATTTTTTATAAAAAGAGCAACACAATATTAAACATTTAAAATCCATCTTCAAGAGCCATATCATATTATTTTAAGAAAACAATATATCAAATAATGTTTTTCTATGATATTTATAGTAAAAATTCAAAACCGTAAAATGGCACTCTTTGGACACCTTTTCAAAGTAGGTAGAAGGGACACAATGCAAGATAACTCATATAATTTACTTTGACCTAAAATTTATTAGTAAATAAATGACTTAAAAATGGAAATATACCAAACTTAATAACTCCCCAAATTAATCTGGGTAATATAATCTATCCTCAATTTAGATAAAGAACTGAGACGATCTAAACTATTGCTTAAGAATTCAGACAAAAAAAAAGTCTTAGATTTAACCCTAAGAAAAAAAAAAAAAAATTATGGATGATTTTAATCCTATTGCTTTATGTAATACCATTTATAAAATTTTATTCAACATTATGGTATAGATATTAATGGAGGCTTGTACTTCTATTACTTATAGTAAACAATAGGATTTATAAAGGGTAATTAATTCTTCACATCATTGTAATCATATGGGATGTAGTAAAGTCTATGTAGATAAAGTCAAGATACTAAATTTAACATTTGAAAGACCTATGGTAGACCCTTTACTAGTTAAATAATATCTTCACCATCGTGATTGTATTTTGTCATTTTTTTCTTAGTTTCTAGAAGCCCTCCAAATGTTTATAATAAATCCAATGACTATAAAATACTATAATATTTCTTGATTGTATAGAGTTTGAAGATCATACATCCTTAATTTTTCTATAGTATGATATTCATGTGGTATTCAAACCTTTTCCTTTTCTTATTTTTTGTTGATATGTATTTATATTTCAAATAGTAATAGCATTCTCTTGATAATGGATCCATCAATATTTACTATAAATTCTTTGCTTTGAAAGTTGATATCTTGAGCAATGGGCTTATTTTGCACATGTTAACACCAACTTATAACAACTATGTACCTCAAAGACCATATATTGTGCCACAAAGCTAACCGAGATCTTCATCCTAAAGCTCGAGGTTTTATTGACTTTGTAATACTCCAAGTCTTCCACTCTAGTATTCATCATTCCTTTCAAGGTCCTTGGGTCTAAACATTTATCTCTTGTGCTACTCAATATCTAATAATAGAGGAATAAAAAATCATGGATAGTATTGGTATTCTTGTTGTGTGATAGCCTTTTAGTTTAGTTACATTTGACTTAGGAGCTATTGCTCAATCAATTTTGTAATTTGGTTGATCTTTTTCCTTCTATCGCTATTCTAAGAGTCTCCTATAGAAGAGTCAAAGGTATTTTGCTTCTTTTCGAAAGCATTGAACTTAAGTAACAACTTTCTTCTTTATGCAATTTTTTGATCCTGTCATGCACTTATTATCCTTACTTGCTAATTTTATAGGGAATATCTATATTCTATTGCTAGTGATATCATAAACATTCCCTTTTCAAGATATGGTTATTCTTATGATTTTTTTGTTAAATTTTACTTGTGGTTTAATTGGGTACCAACCTAAGCATTTAATAGGAATTATTACACATGGTTACCAACTCTATTCCCTAAAAACCATTGAGGCTTCATTATTTGCTTTTCATTGGGTTAGTTATATATTATATTTCCTAAATGATTTTTGGTACCCTCATAACAATGAATTTGAATCCTACCATTGGACTATGCATTACACGTAATTGTTTTTTTTGGAAGAAGATATATGGCTTATGATCAACCTAAGCTTTCAACCTTGTACTTTATTTAGGCCAAGATCCCATATTGTAGTTTTCCATTAATGCTTTTGTTCACTTGAGATATAGGAACTTCTGATCATTGGATCTCTCAACTTGTCTATCTCCTCCTTATTTTGATGAAATGTTTCCTCTCCATATATATTTTTATAGCATTTAGGATTTGAGGTATCTTTAACTAGAGTTTCTCTCTCCCTTTGTAATAGTAGGTTCTCATGTATTAATGAGAATGGGTATAGAAAAATATTTGGTTAGACCTTCTTTGACATCCTCATTCATTCTACTTCAAGTCTGGTTTCCTTAGCTTTCCTAATTGATTGGGGGTAGACCAGGACCATATTTTCTTTCGTCTTCCTTTTAAAATTATCTATGAGCAGGATAGCCAATTGGCACCATTTTATAATAGAATAGGAGGAAATAAATTCGTACACCTCAATCATTTCTTATTTGATGAGAGTTTGGATGAGGTCACAAATAATTATGTAATGGCCATGAAAAATACATAATTATATACTCGAGATAAAAAAAGATGGTTTTTCTGGCATAATATTGAAGTACACCTCAAATATGTTGTTTGAGATCCTCAAATCTAAGTCCTTGCATATACTCAAGTAATTATAAATCAAAACATGTGTTTATGATACATATCATATGTACCAAACATGGTGGGAATGAAGTGGTAGATTATCTTTCTAAAGTATGTTATACAGAGGAAGCACTTAGGATTGTGATAGGGGAAGGGGATTGTAATATTCTTGGATAAAATTTTATTCTCCTCTTTTATCTCATTAATTTGAGGATTGAGTCAAATATTGTTTATTAATTTTTTTTAATCCCAACATAACATCAAGCACTTAATTTTTAGTATTCTTGGGGATTTTGCAAAGAAAGAGCTTAAAAAATTAAAAATCGAGCAATTTTTAATTAAAAGTGCTTTATGGTTTTATCCCTATTTATTTTTGTAAATATCTCTTGCAATGGAGGAATTTTATGTTGTTATGGAGTTTTATTTTGTTATCTATTTCACTTAAAACATAAATATACTTTTAATAAGCAAGAGGCATTAGGAAAGCACTCATTGAATTATTTTTTATATGGAGTTCATGTCTTGCAATGCTATGGAGGATCTAAGAAAACCATTACCTTATTAGTATAGCTTCACATAATATGTTATTTTTTTCTATGTTATAAACTATAAAATATTTAAATTAAATTAAAATATAAAATATGTACTTTTAAATATTTTTTTAAAAATACATTAAATACATATATTATATATATTGTAAGGTTATTTTATATTTGACTTTTTATGATGCATGGGTATAATACATTACATTTCTATATATTATAAAAACTTTTTTAAAAATTATAAAAAAATTAATTATTAAATATATTAAAAAATATTGTTTAATATATTAAATTTAAATAATTTTATATTTTTTAGAAATTATAACAATTTAAAACACATTTTTCTGAAAATAATAAATATAATTTATAAAAATTAAAAAAATCATTTTTATTTAGATAAAATTGGTAAGACCTTAATTATGGCGGTGCAATATAAAAAAACAAACGCTTTTGTTATAAAAGAGAACTCCAACCGCCAAAACCAAAACCAGGGGCCAAAAACCAAAAAAAGGCCCCCGCGGCCAAAAAAACCAAACAAAAAACAGACAAAAAAAAGGGGGGAAAAAAAAAAAAAGAGGAACGAAGGGGGGGGGGCGCGTATCTACAACCCATATCTCTCCGTTATGTACGTATAAGAGGAGGGAAGGGGGGGGGGAGAGCCGCAGGCGTCGGTCCACGTGATATGCATTTCACCGACATCATTGTAATCAGAGACTCCGAGGGCCTTCCAGACACCGGGAGAGGCATCGACGATGTTGTTATTGCAGGGGGGTTGGTAGTCATGATCGGCATCGCAGCCATACATGGAATCACACTCGTCCACCACCTTGGCCTGCACGGTGCGTCCGTTGTTTGGATTGGTGATCTGAATGTAGCTGAGGCAACGGCTGCCTCCAGCGTACCAGCCAGTGGAAAGAGCAACCACCAATTCGTTGTCGTCGTGGTAGTCTCCATCGCACTCGGAAGGCCCTCCTCCGTCTTCATTCTTGGCGAACCCATTCAATGTCAAGGTGGCCGCGGTGCTGTCTGTCACAGCAGGCGAGCATTTGTATTGCGGATATTTGTCCCCCGACTGGCAGCAGTCAGAGCCGTGCTCCCTATTGCAGTCGTGGGAGCTACCATGCAGAAAACCGCTGGGCTGACATGATGATGCCAGAATGCCCATATTTGTATTCCTCACTCTCGCGCATTCTACTCTCGCTGTCATCGTGATGCTGGTTGTGCCAACCAGCATCAGTAATCCAAACATTAACAAACTCTTCTCCGTTTTCGTCTTCATCATCCTTCTTCGGCTCCCCTGAAAAAGCAAACGAAAAGCAAAGGCAGAGTCATGAGATAAGCAAGCAAGCAACAAACTTAATTTATGTATTCAATCCGTTCTATTCCACTTTCATTACAAACAGATCAGCTAATTCATCGACTACCTCAACTGCGAATGCTATATACTATTTGCTCAAGTCCTCTATCCTTTCGTCTCTTATCTTCTACGGTTGTATTGTGTGAGCGTTAGCTTCCTCCGCATTATTATTTATAGATGCTGAGACGGCAGGTTGTTCAAGCAATATTGTTTCTCGATGACTAAGACATAGAGTAAGAAAGATAGTCAGACATCCATTGATGGCAATAACCGGGCATAAAAAGACACGTACACTCGCTAAGCCACTCTCAAGTGGGAGAACGTTTCCCTTCGGGTTCAATTTCTAAGATTGACCTATAGTTTTTTTTGTGTATTGTGTGTAGTCCACTCTAAAGATCCCCGGGTTTGGATGTATCATGGATTGCAAAAAAAATACTCTTATATCTTAACGTCAGTCACGGTCTGTTGAAGGGCATGATGTTAGCAGACATTACTTTCTTGGCGGCTATACTAATCTCCAGCAAACTATTCCATTTATGGAGTATAAGAAAGCATTTTTCGTTTATCTCAATTTCACATTAGGACAGAACCTGGAATGCATCAAAGCATTTATAAAGTCTAGGTTTACTTCACTCAATAGGATTTTCCCCATTCTAAAATCTTGAGCATTCTTCTTTGTCATTTTCAGCTTCACGTTATGAGGGGATTTTCATATAATATTTATAAATGTCCTTGTGGAAAAGTTTATTTAAATTATTTTTTAAGTAAGAATTATATATAAAGTGTTAATAAGATATTGCAATATATAGGTATCATGATATGTTATTTTTTAAACCACTTATACTTTTGCTAGGATTTTGTTTAAAAGTTAAATAATTAGGTTTTCATTAAATTTAATTATATTATTAAAATTTATTATCAGAAAAATAAAAACAAAATGTAAAATGGTATTAGCTTCACTCTTAGATTCCTCAACCTTTAAAGAGGGGATCTATATTTAAATCTTACTAAGCAATACATGGATAATATCTAACTTGTTGTAATACCAATATATGGTATATGGGGATAATGTAGTTTCGATGCCAACTTACAAATTAGAAGGACAACAATAAGATCTCTTAAGTTGTTATGTTTGTTTAAAATTAAGGTTCTTAAAATTCTTTGATAATTTTTGTAATCAATATTTACTATTTATTCAAATATCTAAACATAATCTTATTTAACTAGGATTTCATAAATAATAGTTGAGTTTTTTGTAGTTTAAAACAATGATTAAACATATACAAGACACTATAATATGATACAATATGTATACTAATGAATATCTTACATTTCTAAATAAGCTCCACTATGGTAGAAATTACCAAAACTATTAATGAAGTTACAAGCTACTCAAATTTAGTGGAATACCACATGAAAAGATATTGAAGAATTTTAGATATTTGGTAGCCAACGACACATTAATTTTCCAAGAATGTTTTTTTCTTCTATTATTTTAATTTCTTGTGTAACTTTATCTTCTATTCTTTTGTTTCGTGTATACTTATAGGTTTTATCTTTTTTTGTGTCAAATCCTATATTTATAGGTAATCAAGTTTGACTGTTATAAGACAATAAGAAAAACAATACATTACGTTCATTCTTTGTTTTTCTTCTCATGTTTGTAAGCCTTTACTAATGTATAATGTCTTGAGTTTAACAAGCATTCTTATAATTATAAAAATGCTATGATGTTTATAAAATAATATTAAAGGCCTTAAAAATACTTCTAAACAACAAAAGAAAATGATACATTATATATACTACCACCTTCTAATAATTGAGGGTATAAACCTAGTTGATTTAATATAATATATTATCTTAATACAATAGAAACTAGGTTATATATAAGCTATGCCAACTAACCCATAACACCAATATAAAATATAAATACCATATCAAGAGAAACCTTCCACTAAAAAAAAAGATTATAAGTAAGAAAGCTGGATATTTCATAATGAAGGTATATTGATTGAGAAGCAAAATAGTTAAATTATGCAATATAAATCGAATGGATAGAATAAGGCCAAATATTGGAGAAAGCTAAGTATATTTATATATATTTATTAGAATGCATTTATCAATATATAATTTATGTATTCATATATAACACAAAAAAAAAGTAACTTTTAAATAGTTTTGTGTATGAGGCTAACTACCAAAGTCCATTTCCCTTAAATTTTATCATTTGATTAGATATGAATGATACATTCAAGTGGGTGTGGCCATCATCTAGTGATATCCATTTTGAATTATTATATTATTAAAATTTAAATATTATGAATAATTATCAAATATATTTTGTTTTTATTTCAATATGTTTTCTCATTTGTTTTCTTATAGAATGAGACTCGACAAAATAATATTTTATCAAAATATGAGGATGTTGGAGAATACTAGTAAAGGACAAAAATAATGAGGATGGTGAACGAAAATAATAATATAGCAACATTAATAATGAGAAACGATAATCAATATCCATATTATATATATGTATATATTACATGCACTATATATATATTGTATTTATTCATACTAAATATATATATTTATACTTATTCTTGTGTTATATTCTTGTGTTATCTTTACTTGTTTATGTGGAATTTTTGACATTAATATGATAAAATCAAATGGGTTATGCTTATTATTTTTTAAAACTATAACTTTTACAATTATATTTTATGTAGTTCACTATCAAATTTTTAAGTGACATATAACTGTTTATTGAATCCTTTGACTTGTGTTGAAATCTCATATATGCACATTATTTAAAAAACATTTTGTTCTATCTTTTAAAATATACCATGGTTAGGGTGTATTTAAAAAAAAGGTTAAAAGGTGTTCACTATTTTGTTTTGTTTTTTTTTAAATAGATTATGGTAAGTTTGTACACAAATGCTCATTATTTGGGAAAAAACATGATCATCATTTTGTTTTATTTTTTACAAAACATTATGGTTAGGGTGTACATAACCTCATTAGTTATCATCTCAAAGCATACAAAATATTAGCCTAAATTTTAATGGATGTTATCTACTATTAACTTAACATAAATTCCTCCAACTCATAATAATGACTCAAGTCCAACTCATGTAAGGATATAAAATCTTCTAAAGTTAATAGAAATTCTTTGAGACATTTGCAAGAACTCAACTTTAGGTATTTCAGGGTAGCAAGTTATGTAAAGTTATTAGGTAGTATTGTTAGCGTATAACACCATTATATAGTTATATATTCCCTATTGTGCCTATACCGTGTGAGTCTCAATAATCACGAGATCCTATTGACCCATGACTTTCATGGGTACTTATGGGTAATCTATGATTTTTAAAACACAAATGGCTCCAAAATGTCTAGCATAAATATACAAATATCCTCGTATAATCAATTTAAGATAGATAAAGAGTAAATCTAGTTTTACGAAAATAATATATTAATTAAGAGGTAATCCTATTCAAAAAAAAATTGTGGAAAGTAAAATGATGTAATTGCTTAGTCTTATGAATATTCAAAGGTTTAATATAGAAGCATTAATTCAAATGCCATAAGGATAGGTCATGGAGCAAAGCATTTTCAAAAAAAATATAGAACTATCAATCCTAATATCGAAGTTGTAAAGAAGAAGATAATCTTTAGCCTTCTAAAAGCCTATATTATATTTCATATTAAGTATTCCAAATGGGTTTCTAATCTTGTTCCCATCCACAATAATATTTGGAATATATTGTTATGCATCAATTTCTAAATATTGAGTAGAGTATCATTATCCACTACCATCCATAGATTAGATTTTATAAAATATGGCAAGACCTTACAAGTCCTCACTACAAGAAGGTTTCTTAAGGTATATCCATTTATGTGTAAAGGATGATGATAAAAAAAAGTAATGCTCATTATAAAATGGGTAACTTTTTCATACCAAAGTATACCATTGGGCCTGTAAAATATTGGATCTATATTCCAGAGGGCTATGGATATTACCTTTATATGTTTGATAGATGAAATCATACTCATATACCTATAGGATTTAACTATTTTTTATAAAAAGAGCAACACAATATTAAACATTTAAAATCCATCTTCAAGAGCCATATCATATTATTTTAAGAAAACAATATATCAAATAATGTTTTTCTATGATATTTATAGTAAAAATTCAAAACCGTAAAATGGCATTCTTTGGACACCTTTTCAAAGTGGGTAGAAGGGACACAATGCAAGATAACTCATATAATCTACTTTGACCTAAAATTTATTAGTAAATAAATGACTTAAAAATGGAAATATACCAAACTTAATAACTCCCCAAATTAATCTGGGTAATATAATCTATCCTCAATTTAGATAAAGAACTGAGACGATCTAAACTATTGCTTAAGAATTCAGACAAAAAAAAAGTCTTAGATTTAACCCTAAGAAAAAAAATAATAATTTTATGGATGATTTTAATCCTATTGCTTTATGTAATACCATTTATAAAATTTTATTCAACATTATGGTATAGATATTAATGGAGGCTTGTACTTCTATTACTTATAGTAAACAATAGGATTTATAAAGGGTAATTAATTCTTCACATCATTGTAATCATATGGGATGTAGTAAAGTCTATGTAGATAAAGTCAAGATACTAAATTTAACATTTGAAAGACCTATGGTAGACCCTTTACTAGTTAAATAATATCTTCACCATCGTGATTGTATTTTGTCATTTTTTTCTTAGTTTCTAGAAGCCCTCCAAATGTTTATAATAAATCCAATGACTATAAAATACTATAATATTTCTTGATTGTATAGAGTTTGAAGATCATACATCCTTAATTTTTCTATAGTATGATATTCATGTGGTATTCAAACCTTTTCCTTTTCTTATTTTTTGTTGATATGTATTTATATTTCAAATAGTAATAGCATTCTCTTGATAATGGATCCATCAATATTTACTATAAATTCTTTGCTTTGAAAGTTGATATCTTGAGCAATGGGCTTATTTTGCACATGTTAACACCAACTTATAACAACTATGTACCTCAAAGACCATATATTGTGCCACAAAGCTAACCGAGATCTTCATCCTAAAGCTCGAGGTTTTATTGACTTTGTAATACTCCAAGTCTTCCACTCTAGTATTCATCATTCCTTTCAAGGTCCTTGGGTCTAAACATTTATCTCTTGTGCTACTCAATATCTAATAATAGAGGAATAAAAAATCATGGATAGTATTGGTATTCTTGTTGTGTGATAGCCTTTTAGTTTAGTTACATTTGACTTAGGAGCTATTGCTCAATCAATTTTGTAATTTGGTTGATCTTTTTCCTTCTATCGCTATTCTAAGAGTCTCCTATAGAAGAGTCAAAGGTATTTTGCTTCTTTTCGAAAGCATTGAACTTAAGTAACAACTTTCTTCTTTATGCAATTTTTTGATCCTGTCATGCACTTATTATCCTTACTTGCTAATTTTATAGGGAATATCTATATTCTATTGCTAGTGATATCATAAACATTCCCTTTTCAAGATATGGTTATTCTTATGATTTTTTTGTTAAATTTTACTTGTGGTTTAATTGGGTACCAACCTAAGCATTTAATAGGAATTATTACACATGGTTACCAACTCTATTCCCTAAAAACCATTGAGGCTTCATTATTTGCTTTTCACTGGGTTAGTTATATATTATATTTCCTAAATGATTTTTGGTACCCTCATAACAATGAATTTGAATCCTACCATTGGACTATGCATTACACGTAATTGTTTTTTTTGGAAGAAGATATATGGCTTATGATCAACCTAAGCTTTCAACCTTGTACTTTATTTAGGCCAAGATCCCATATTGTAGTTTTCCATTAATGCTTTTGTTCACTTGAGATATAGGAACTTCTGATCATTGGATCTCTCAACTTGTCTATCTCCTCCTTATTTTGATGAAATGTTTCCTCTCCATATATATTTTTATAGCATTTAGGATTTGAGGTATCTTTAACTAGAGTTTCTCTCTCCCTTTGTAATAGTAGGTTCTCATGTATTAATGAGAATGGGTATAGAAAAATATTTGGTTAGACCTTCTTTGACATCCTCATTCATTCTACTTCAAGTCTGGTTTCCTTAGCTTTCCTAATTGATTGGGGGTAGACCAGGACCATATTTTCTTTCGTCTTCCTTTTAAAATTATCTATGAGCAGGATAGCCAATTGGCACCATTTTATAATAGAATAGGAGGAAATAAATTCGTACACCTCAATCATTTCTTATTTGATGAGAGTTTGGATGAGGTCACAAATAATTATGTAATGGCCATGAAAAATACATAATTATATACTCGAGATAAAAAAAGATGGTTTTTCTGGCATAATATTGAAGTACACCTCAAATATGTTGTTTGAGATCCTCAAATCTAAGTCCTTGCATATACTCAAGTAATTATAAATCAAAACATGTGTTTATGATACATATCATATGTACCAAACATGGTGGGAATGAAGTGGTAGATTATCTTTCTAAAGTATGTTATACAGAGGAAGCACTTAGGATTGTGATAGGGGAAGGGGATTGTAATATTCTTGGATAAAATTTTATTCTCCTCTTTTATCTCATTAATTTGAGGATTGAGTCAAATATTGTTTATTAATTTTTTTTAATCCCAACATAACATCAAGCACTTAATTTTTAGTATTCTTGGGGATTTTGCAAAGAAAGAGCTTAAAAAATTAAAAATCGAGCAATTTTTAATTAAAAGTGCTTTATGGTTTTATCCCTATTTATTTTTGTAAATATCTCTTGCAATGGAGGAATTTTATGTTGTTATGGAGTTTTATTTTGTTATCTATTTCACTTAAAACATAAATATACTTTTAATAAGCAAGAGGCATTAGGAAAGCACTCATTGAATTATTTTTTATATGGAGTTCATGTCTTGCAATGCTATGGAGGATCTAAGAAAACCATTACCTTATTAGTATAGCTTCACATAATATGTTATTTTTTTCTATGTTATAAACTATAAAATATTTAAATTAAATTAAAATATAAAATATGTACTTTTAAATATTTTTTTAAAAATACATTAAATACATATATTATATATATTGTAAGGTTATTTTATATTTGACTTTTTATGATGCATGGGTATAATACATTACATTTCTATATATATATAAAAACCTGTTTTAAAAATTAATAAAAATATTAATTTAAATATATTAAAAAAATATTTTATAATATAATCTAAATCTCAATATTATTATTATTTTTTTTTTTTTTTTTTATTTTTTTAAATAAAAAATTATATTTATAATTAACTACATTAATTTCATTTAACATCCACATGGAACGTGCACGAAAAATACTTTTTATTCATACACTAGGCACCTTTTTTTAAATTTTTTTTTTTTTTGAAAGTTATAACAATTTAAAACAAATTTTTCTGAAAAAATAAATATTCTTATAAAATAGGGTTGATGACTCTGTTTATTTAGAAAAATGGTAAGACCTTAAAGGGGGCAAAATAAAACAAACGTCTTTTTGTTATAAAAGAAAACCAAACACGGGGCGGGAAAAAAAAAAAAAAAACAAGGTGGGTGGGCGTTTGTATCTATCAATCCCAGTTATCTCTTCGTGTATGTACGTATAAGAGAAGGGAATGGTTGAGGAGGGATGAGCCGTCAGGCGTCGGTCCACGTGATATGCATTTCACCGACATCATTGTAATCAGAGACTCCGAGGGCCTTCCAGACACCGGGAGAGGCATCGACGATGTTGTTATTGCAGGGGGGTTGGTAGTCATGATCGGCATCGCAGCCATACATGGAATCACACTCGTCCACCACCTTGGCCTGCACGGTGCGTCCGTTGTTTGGATTGGTGATCTGAATGTAGCTGAGGCAACGGCTGCCTCCAGCGTACCAGCCAGTGGAAAGAGCAACCACCAATTCGTTGTCGTCGTGGTAGTCTCCATCGCACTCGGAAGGCCCTCCTCCGTCTTCATTCTTGGCGAACCCATTCAATGTCAAGCTGGCCGCGGTGCTGTCTGTCACAGCAGGCGAGCATTTGTATTGCGGATATTTGTCCCCCGACTGGCAGCAGTCAGAGCCGTGCTCCCTATTGCAGTCGTGGGAGCTACCATGCAGAAAACCGCTGGGCTGACATGATGATGCCAGAATGCCCATATTTGTATTCCTCACTCTCGCGCATTCTACTCTCGCTGTCATCGTGATGCTGGTTGTGCCAACCAGCATCAGTAATCCAAACATTAACAAACTCTTCTCCGTTTTCGTCTTCATCATCCTTCTTCGGCTCCCCTGAAAAAGCAAACGAAAAGCAAAGGCAGAGTCATGAGATAAGCAAGCAAGCAACAAACTTAATTTATGTATTCAATCCGTTCTATTCCACTTTCATTACAAACAGATCAGCTAATTCATCGACTACCTCAACTGCGAATGCTATATACTATTTGCTCAAGTCCTCTATCCTTTCGTCTCTTATCTTCTACGGTTGTATTGTGTGAGCGTTAGCTTCCTCCGCATTATTATTTATAGATGCTGAGACGGCAGGTTGTTCAAGCAATATTGTTTCTCGATGACTAAGACATAGAGTAAGAAAGATAGTCAGACATCCATTGATGGCAATAACCGGGCATAAAAAGACACGTACACTCGCTAAGCCACTCTCAAGTGGGAGAACGTTTCCCTTCGGGTTCAATTTCTAAGATTGACCTATAGTTTTTTTTGTGTATTGTGTGTAGTCCACTCTAAAGATCCCCGGGTTTGGATGTATCATGGATTGCAAAAAAAATACTCTTATATCTTAACGTCAGTCACGGTCTGTTGAAGGGCATGATGTTAGCAGACATTACTTTCTTGGCGGCTATACTAATCTCCAGCAAACTATTCCATTTATGGAGTATAAGAAAGCATTTTTCGTTTATCTCAATTTCACATTAGGACAGAACCTGGAATGCATCAAAGCATTTATAAAGTCTAGGTTTACTTCACTCAATAGGATTTTCCCCATTCTAAAATCTTGAGCATTCTTCTTTGTCATTTTCAGCTTCACGTTATGAGGGGATTTTCATATAATATTTATAAATGTCCTTGTGGAAAAGTTTATTTAAAGTATTTTTTAAGTAAGAATTATATATAAAGTGTTAATAAGATATTGCAATATATAGGCATCATGATATGTTATTTTTTAAACCACTTATACTTTTGCTAGGATTTTGTTTAAAAGTTAAATAATTAGGTTTTCATTAAATTTAATTATATTATTAAAATTTATTATCAGAAAAATAAAAACAAAATGTAAAATGGTATTAGCTTCACTCTTAGATTCCTCAACCTTTAAAGAGGGGATCTATATTTAAATCTTACTAAGCAATACATGGATAATATCTAACTTGTTGTAATACCAATATATGGTATATGGGGATAATGTAGTTTCGATGCCAACTTACAAATTAGAAGGACAACAATAAGATCTCTTAAGTTGTTATGTTTGTTTAAAATTAAGGTTCTTAAAATTCTTTGATAATTTTTGTAATCAATATTTACTATTTATTCAAATATCTAAACATAATCTTATTTAACTAGGATTTCATAAATAATAGTTGAGTTTTTTGTAGTTTAAAACAATGATTAAACATATACAAGACACTATAATATGATACAATATGTATACTAATGAATATCTTACATTTCTAAATAAGCTCCACTATGGTAGAAATTACCAAAACTATTAATGAAGTTACAAGCTACTCAAATTTAGTGGAATACCACATGAAAAGATATTGAAGAATTTTAGATATTTGGTAGCCAACGACACATTAATTTTCCAAGAATGTTTTTTTCTTCTATTATTTTAATTTCTTGTGTAACTTTATCTTCTATTCTTTTGTTTCGTGTATACTTATAGGTTTTATCTTTTTTTGTGTCAAATCCTATATTTATAGGTAATCAAGTTTGACTGTTATAAGACAATAAGAAAAACAATACATTACGTTCATTCTTTGTTTTTCTTCTCATGTTTGTAAGCCTTTACTAATGTATAATGTCTTGAGTTTAACAAGCATTCTTATAATTATAAAAATGCTATGATGTTTATAAAATAATATTAAAGGCCTTAAAAATACTTCTAAACAACAAAAGAAAATGATACATTATATATACTACCACCTTCTAATAATTGAGGGTATAAACCTAGTTGATTTAATATAATATATTATCTTAATACAATAGAAACTAGGTTATATATAAGCTATGCCAACTAACCCATAACACCAATATAAAATATAAATACCATATCAAGAGATACCTTTCACATCTAAATATAAAGTATTATAAGAATATTGTTAGGTCATAAATGGATATGAAAGACTATATTTCATATTGATGGTTTTATTGAGAAGCAGAAAGCTAGTTGGATATTTCTTATAATGAAGGATTTGGGAAGATGCCAATCAACATTGGAATAATTATGCACTTAATGAGAAGAAGCAAATAAAAGAATAGTTTGTAAAGATATTAAATAGCACAAGGGCTAACAAGCTAGAGTCAACAAGGAAAATAAAATAAATCATCGAATGGATAGAATAAGGCCAAATATTGGAAAAGCTAAGTAATTTATATATATTTATTAGAAAGCATTTATCAATATATAATTTATGTATTCATATATAACACAAAAAAAAAGTAACTTTTAAATAGTTTTGTGTATGAGGCTAACTACCAAAGTCCATTTCCCTTAAATTTTATCATTTGATTAGATATGAATGATACATTCAAGTGGGTGTGGCCATCATCTAGTGATATCCATTTTGAATTATTATATTATTAAAATTTAAATATTATGAATAATTATCAAATATATTTTGTTTTTATTTCAATATGTTTTCTCATTTGTTTTCTTATAGAATGAGACTCGACAAAATAATATTTTATCAAAATATGAGGATGTTGGAGAATACTAGTAAAGGACAAAAATAATGAGGATGGTGAACGAAAATAATAATATAGCAACATTAATAATGAGAAACGATAATCAATATCCATATTATATATATGTATATATTACATGCACTATATATATATATTGTATTTATTCATACTAAATATATATATTTATACTTATTCTTGTGTTATATTCTTGTGTTATCTTTACTTGTTTATGTGGAATTTTTGACATTAATATGATAAAATCAAATGGGTTATGCTTATTATTTTTTAAAACTATAACTTTTACAATTATATTTTATGTAGTTCACTATCAAATTTTTAAGTGACATATAACTGTTTATTGAATCCTTTGACTTGTGTTGAAATCTCATATATGCACATTATTTAAAAAACATTTTGTTCTATCTTTTAAAATATACCATGGTTAGGGTGTATTTAAAAAAAAGGTTAAAAGGTGTTCACTATTTTGTTTTGTTTTTTTTTAAATAGATTATGGTAAGTTTGTACACAAATGCTCATTATTTGGGAAAAAACATGATCATCATTTTGTTTTATTTTTTACAAAACATTATGGTTAGGGTGTACATAACCTCATTAGTTATCATCTCAAAGCATACAAAATATTAGCCTAAATTTTAATGGATGTTATCTACTATTAACTTAACATAAATTCCTCCAACTCATAATAATGACTCAAGTCCAACTCATGTAAGGATATAAAATCTTCTAAAGTTAATAGAAATTCTTTGAGACATTTGCAAGAACTCAACTTTAGGTATTTCAGGGTAGCAAGTTATGTAAAGTTATTAGGTAGTATTGTTAGCGTATAACACCATTATATAGTTATATATTCCCTATTGTGCCTATACCTGTGTGAGTCTCAATAATCACAGATCCTATTGACCCATGACTTTCATGGGTACTTATGGGTAATCTATGATTTTTAAAACACAAATGGCTCCAAAATGTCTAGCATAAATATACAAATATCCTCGTATAATCAATTTAAGATAGATAAAGAGTAAATCTAGTTTTACGAAAATAATATATTAATTAAGAGGTAATCCTATTCAAAAAAAAATTGTGGAAAGTAAAATGATGTAATTGCTTAGTCTTATGAATATTCAAAGGTTTAATATAGAAGCATTAATTCAAATGCCATAAGGATAGGTCATGGAGCAAAGCATTTTCAAAAAAAATATAGAACTATCAATCCTAATATCGAAGTTGTAAAGAAGAAGATAATCTTTAGCCTTCTAAAAGCCTATATTATATTTCATATTAAGTATTCCAAATGGGTTTCTAATCTTGTTCCCATCCACAATAATATTTGGAATATATTGTTATGCATCAATTTCTAAATATTGAGTAGAGTATCATTATCCACTACCATCCATAGATTAGATTTTATAAAATATGGCAAGACCTTACAAGTCCTCACTACAAGAAGGTTTCTTAAGGTATATCCATTTATGTGTAAAGGATGATGATAAAAAAAAGTAATGCTCATTATAAAATGGGTAACTTTTTCATACCAAAGTATACCATTGGGCCTGTAAAATATTGGATCTATATTCCAGAGGGCTATGGATATTACCTTTATATGTTTGATAGATGAAATCATACTCATATACCTATAGGATTTAACTATTTTTTATAAACAGAGCAACACAATATTAAACATTTAAAATCCATCTTCAAGAGCCATATCATATTATTTTAAGAAAACAATATATCAAATAATGTTTTTCTATGATATTTATAGTAAAAATTCAAAACCGTAAAATGGCACTCTTTGGACACCTTTTCAAAGTAGGTAGAAGGGACACAATGCAAGATAACTCATATAATTTACTTTGACCTAAAATTTATTAGTAAATAAATGACTTAAAAATGGAAATATACCAAACTTAATAACTCCCCAAATTAATCTGGGTAATATAATCTATCCTCAATTTAGATAAAGAACTGAGACGATCTAAACTATTGCTTAAGAATTCAGACAAAAAAAAAGTCTTAGATTTAACCCTAAGAAAAAAATAATAATTTTATGGATGATTTTAATCCTATTGCTTTATGTAATACCATTTATAAAATTTTATTCAACATTATGGTATAGATATTAATGGAGGCTTGTACTTCTATTACTTATAGTAAACAATAGGATTTATAAAGGGTAATTAATTCTTCACATCATTGTAATCATATGGGATGTAGTAAAGTCTATGTAGATAAAGTCAAGATACTAAATTTAACATTTGAAAGACCTATGGTAGACCCTTTACTAGTTAAATAATATCTTCACCATCGTGATTGTATTTTGTCATTTTTTTCTTAGTTTCTAGAAGCCCTCCAAATGTTTATAATAAATCCAATGACTATAAAATACTATAATATTTCTTGATTGTATAGAGTTTGAAGATCATACATCCTTAATTTTTCTATAGTATGATATTCATGTGGTATTCAAACCTTTTCCTTTTCTTATTTTTTGTTGATATGTATTTATATTTCAAATAGTAATAGCATTCTCTTGATAATGGATCCATCAATATTTACTATAAATTCTTTGCTTTGAAAGTTGATATCTTGAGCAATGGGCTTATTTTGCACATGTTAACACCAACTTATAACAACTATGTACCTCAAAGACCATATATTGTGCCACAAAGCTAACCGAGATCTTCATCCTAAAGCTCGAGGTTTTATTGACTTTGTAATACTCCAAGTCTTCCACTCTAGTATTCATCATTCCTTTCAAGGTCCTTGGGTCTAAACATTTATCTCTTGTGCTACTCAATATCTAATAATAGAGGAATAAAAAATCATGGATAGTATTGGTATTCTTGTTGTGTGATAGCCTTTTAGTTTAGTTACATTTGACTTAGGAGCTATTGCTCAATCAATTTTGTAATTTGGTTGATCTTTTTCCTTCTATCGCTATTCTAAGAGTCTCCTATAGAAGAGTCAAAGGTATTTTGCTTCTTTTCGAAAGCATTGAACTTAAGTAACAACTTTCTTCTTTATGCAATTTTTTGATCCTGTCATGCACTTATTATCCTTACTTGCTAATTTTATAGGGAATATCTATATTCTATTGCTAGTGATATCATAAACATTCCCTTTTCAAGATATGGTTATTCTTATGATTTTTTTGTTAAATTTTACTTGTGGTTTAATTGGGTACCAACCTAAGCATTTAATAGGAATTATTACACATGGTTACCAACTCTATTCCCTAAAAACCATTGAGGCTTCATTATTTGCTTTTCATTGGGTTAGTTATATATTATATTTCCTAAATGATTTTTGGTACCCTCATAACAATGAATTTGAATCCTACCATTGGACTATGCATTACACATAATTGTTTTTTTTGGAAGAAGATATATGGCTTATGATCAACCTAAGCTTTCAACCTTGTACTTTATTTAGGCCAAGATCCCATATTGTAGTTTTCCATTAATGCTTTTGTTCACTTGAGATATAGGAACTTCTGATCATTGGATCTCTCAACTTGTCTATCTCCTCCTTATTTTGATGAAATGTTTCCTCTCCATATATATTTTTATAGCATTTAGGATTTGAGGTATCTTTAACTAGAGTTTCTCTCTCCCTTTGTAATAGTAGGTTCTCATGTATTAATGAGAATGGGTATAGAAAAATATTTGGTTAGACCTTCTTTGACATCCTCATTCATTCTACTTCAAGTCTGGTTTCCTTAGCTTTCCTAATTGATTGGGGGTAGACCAGGACCATATTTTCTTTCGTCTTCCTTTTAAAATTATCTATGAGCAGGATAGCCAATTGGCACCATTTTATAATAGAATAGGAGGAAATAAATTCGTACACCTCAATCATTTCTTATTTGATGAGAGTTTGGATGAGGTCACAAATAATTATGTAATGGCCATGAAAAATACATAATTATATACTCGAGATAAAAAAAGATGGTTTTTCTGGCATAATATTGAAGTACACCTCAAATATGTTGTTTGAGATCCTCAAATCTAAGTCCTTGCATATACTCAAGTAATTATAAATCAAAACATGTGTTTATGATACATATCATATGTACCAAACATGGTGGGAATGAAGTGGTAGATTATCTTTCTAAAGTATGTTATACAGAGGAAGCACTTAGGATTGTGATAGGGGAAGGGGATTGTAATATTCTTGGATAAAATTTTATTCTCCTCTTTTATCTCATTAATTTGAGGATTGAGTCAAATATTGTTTATTAATTTTTTTTAATCCCAACATAACATCAAGCACTTAATTTTTAGTATTCTTGGGGATTTTGCAAAGAAAGAGCTTAAAAAATTAAAAATCGAGCAATTTTTAATTAAAAGTGCTTTATGGTTTTATCCCTATTTATTTTTGTAAATATCTCTTGCAATGGAGGAATTTTATGTTGTTATGGAGTTTTATTTTGTTATCTATTTCACTTAAAACATAAATATACTTTTAATAAGCAAGAGGCATTAGGAAAGCACTCATTGAATTATTTTTTATATGGAGTTCATGTCTTGCAATGCTATGGAGGATCTAAGAAAACCATTACCTTATTAGTATAGCTTCACATAATATGTTATTTTTTTCTATGTTATAAACTATAAAATATTTAAATTAAATTAAAATATAAAATATGTACTTTTAAATATTTTTTTAAAAATACATTAAATACATATATTATATATATTGTAAGGTTATTTTATATTTGACTTTTTATGATGCATGGGTATAATACATTACATTTCTATATATATAAAAACTTTTTAAAAATTAATAAAAAAATTAATTTAAAAATATTAAAAAAATTGTTTAATATATTAAATTTTAGATATTATTTATTTTGTTTTTTATAATATTATTTTATATTTGCATGAAATATAAAAAACAACAATAAAATATAAAAAAAAAAAAAAAATTAAAAAAAAAAAAAACTACCAATTTTAAATTTTTTTGAAAAAAAAAAAAAAAAAAAAAAAAAAAAAAAAAAAAACAATAGGCGGGGCCAAAAAAAAACCAAAAAAAAAGAACACAAAAAACCAAAACAGGGGGCACAGCACACCGGCGATGAAACACAGCGGAGGAAAGAAAAAGAACGAAGGGGGGGGGGCGTTATCTATCAATCCCAGTTATCTCTTCGTGTATGTACGTATAAGGGAAGGGAGGGGGGGGGGAGAGCCGTCAGGCGCGGTCCACGTGATATGCATTTCACCGACATCATTGTAATCAGAGACTCCGAGGGCCTTCCAGACACCGGGAGAGGCATCGACGATGTTGTTATTGCAGGGGGGTTGGTAGTCATGATCGGCATCGCAGCCATACATGGAATCACACTCGTCCACCACCTTGGCCTGCACGGTGCGTCCGTTGTTTGGATTGGTGATCTGAATGTAGCTGAGGCAACGGCTGCCTCCAGCGTACCAGCCAGTGGAAAGAGCAACCACCAATTCGTTGTCGTCGTGGTAGTCTCCATCGCACTCGGAAGGCCCTCCTCCGTCTTCATTCTTGGCGAACCCATTCAATGTCAAGGTGGCCGCGGTGCTGTCTGTCACAGCAGGCGAGCATTTGTATTGCGGATATTTGTCCCCCGACTGGCAGCAGTCAGAGCCGTGCTCCCTATTGCAGTCGTGGGAGCTACCATGCAGAAAACCGCTGGGCTGACATGATGATGCCAGAATGCCCATATTTGTATTCCTCACTCTCGCGCATTCTACTCTCGCTGTCATCGTGATGCTGGTTGTGCCAACCAGCATCAGTAATCCAAACATTAACAAACTCTTCTCCGTTTTCGTCTTCATCATCCTTCTTCGGCTCCCCTGAAAAAGCAAACGAAAAGCAAAGGCAGAGTCATGAGATAAGCAAGCAAGCAACAAACTTAATTTATGTATTCAATCCGTTCTATTCCACTTTCATTACAAACAGATCAGCTAATTCATCGACTACCTCAACTGCGAATGCTATATACTATTTGCTCAAGTCCTCTATCCTTTCGTCTCTTATCTTCTACGGTTGTATTGTGTGAGCGTTAGCTTCCTCCGCATTATTATTTATAGATGCTGAGACGGCAGGTTGTTCAAGCAATATTGTTTCTCGATGACTAAGACATAGAGTAAGAAAGATAGTCAGACATCCATTGATGGCAATAACCGGGCATAAAAAGACACGTACACTCGCTAAGCCACTCTCAAGTGGGAGAACGTTTCCCTTCGGGTTCAATTTCTAAGATTGACCTATAGTTTTTTTTGTGTATTGTGTGTAGTCCACTCTAAAGATCCCCGGGTTTGGATGTATCATGGATTGCAAAAAAAATACTCTTATATCTTAACGTCAGTCACGGTCTGTTGAAGGGCATGATGTTAGCAGACATTACTTTCTTGGCGGCTATACTAATCTCCAGCAAACTATTCCATTTATGGAGTATAAGAAAGCATTTTTCGTTTATCTCAATTTCACATTAGGACAGAACCTGGAATGCATCAAAGCATTTATAAAGTCTAGGTTTACTTCACTCAATAGGATTTTCCCCATTCTAAAATCTTGAGCATTCTTCTTTGTCATTTTCAGCTTCACGTTATGAGGGGATTTTCATATAATATTTATAAATGTCCTTGTGGAAAAGTTTATTTAAAGTATTTTTTAAGTAAGAATTATATATAAAGTGTTAATAAGATATTGCAATATATAGGTATCATGATATGTTATTTTTTAAACCACTTATACTTTTGCTAGGATTTTGTTTAAAAGTTAAATAATTAGGTTTTCATTAAATTTAATTATATTATTAAAATTTATTATCAGAAAAATAAAAACAAAATGTAAAATGGTATTAGCTTCACTCTTAGATTCCTCAACCTTTAAAGAGGGGATCTATATTTAAATCTTACTAAGCAATACATGGATAATATCTAACTTGTTGTAATACCAATATATGGTATATGGGGATAATGTAGTTTCGATGCCAACTTACAAATTAGAAGGACAACAATAAGATCTCTTAAGTTGTTATGTTTGTTTAAAATTAAGGTTCTTAAAATTCTTTGATAATTTTTGTAATCAATATTTACTATTTATTCAAATATCTAAACATAATCTTATTTAACTAGGATTTCATAAATAATAGTTGAGTTTTTTGTAGTTTAAAACAATGATTAAACATATACAAGACACTATAATATGATACAATATGTATACTAATGAATATCTTACATTTCTAAATAAGCTCCACTATGGTAGAAATTACCAAAACTATTAATGAAGTTACAAGCTACTCAAATTTAGTGGAATACCACATGAAAAGATATTGAAGAATTTTAGATATTTGGTAGCCAACGACACATTAATTTTCCAAGAATGTTTTTTTCTTCTATTATTTTAATTTCTTGTGTAACTTTATCTTCTATTCTTTTGTTTCGTGTATACTTATAGGTTTTATCTTTTTTTGTGTCAAATCCTATATTTATAGGTAATCAAGTTTGACTGTTATAAGACAATAAGAAAAACAATACATTACGTTCATTCTTTGTTTTTCTTCTCATGTTTGTAAGCCTTTACTAATGTATAATGTCTTGAGTTTAACAAGCATTCTTATAATTATAAAAATGCTATGATGTTTATAAAATAATATTAAAGGCCTTAAAAATACTTCTAAACAACAAAAGAAAATGATACATTATATATACTACCACCTTCTAATAATTGAGGGTATAAACCTAGTTGATTTAATATAATATATTATCTTAATACAATAGAAACTAGGTTATATATAAGCTATGCCAACTAACCCATAACACCAATATAAAATATAAATACCATATCAAGAGATACCTTTCACATCTAAATATAAAGTATTATAAGAATATTGTTAGGTCATAAATGGATATGAAAGACTATATTTCATATTGATGGTTTTATTGAGAAGCAGAAAGCTAGTTGGATATTTCTTATAATGAAGGATTTGGGAAGATGCCAATCAACATTGGAATAATTATGCACTTAATGAGAAGAAGCAAATAAAAGAATAGTTTGTAAAGATATTAAATAGCACAAGGGCTAACAAGCTAGAGTCAACAAGGAAAATAAAATAAATCATCGAATGGATAGAATAAGGCCAAATATTGGAAAAGCTAAGTAATTTATATATATTTATTAGAAAGCATTTATCAATATATAATTTATGTATTCATATATAACACAAAAAAAAAGTAACTTTTAAATAGTTTTGTGTATGAGGCTAACTACCAAAGTCCATTTCCCTTAAATTTTATCATTTGATTAGATATGAATGATACATTCAAGTGGGTGTGGCCATCATCTAGTGATATCCATTTTGAATTATTATATTATTAAAATTTAAATATTATGAATAATTATCAAATATATTTTGTTTTTATTTCAATATGTTTTCTCATTTGTTTTCTTATAGAATGAGACTCGACAAAATAATATTTTATCAAAATATGAGGATGTTGGAGAATACTAGTAAAGGACAAAAATAATGAGGATGGTGAACGAAAATAATAATATAGCAACATTAATAATGAGAAACGATAATCAATATCCATATTATATATATGTATATATTACATGCACATATATATATATTGTATTTATTCATACTAAATATATATATTTATACTTATTCTTGTGTTATATTCTTGTGTTATCTTTACTTGTTTATGTGGAATTTTTGACATTAATATGATAAAATCAAATGGGTTATGCTTATTATTTTTTAAAACTATAACTTTTACAATTATATTTTATGTAGTTCACTATCAAATTTTTAAGTGACATATAACTGTTTATTGAATCCTTTGACTTGTGTTGAAATCTCATATATGCACATTATTTAAAAAACATTTTGTTCTATCTTTTAAAATATACCATGGTTAGGGTGTATTTAAAAAAAAGGTTAAAAGGTGTTCACTATTTTGTTTTGTTTTTTTTTAAATAGATTATGGTAAGTTTGTACACAAATGCTCATTATTTGGGAAAAAACATGATCATCATTTTGTTTTATTTTTTACAAAACATTATGGTTAGGGTGTACATAACCTCATTAGTTATCATCTCAAAGCATACAAAATATTAGCCTAAATTTTAATGGATGTTATCTACTATTAACTTAACATAAATTCCTCCAACTCATAATAATGACTCAAGTCCAACTCATGTAAGGATATAAAATCTTCTAAAGTTAATAGAAATTCTTTGAGACATTTGCAAGAACTCAACTTTAGGTATTTCAGGGTAGCAAGTTATGTAAAGTTATTAGGTAGTATTGTTAGCGTATAACACCATTATATAGTTATATATTCCCTATTGTGCCTATACCTGTGTGAGTCTCAATAATCACAGATCCTATTGACCCATGACTTTCATGGGTACTTATGGGTAATCTATGATTTTTAAAACACAAATGGCTCCAAAATGTCTAGCATAAATATACAAATATCCTCGTATAATCAATTTAAGATAGATAAAGAGTAAATCTAGTTTTACGAAAATAATATATTAATTAAGAGGTAATCCTATTCAAAAAAAAATTGTGGAAAGTAAAATGATGTAATTGCTTAGTCTTATGAATATTCAAAGGTTTAATATAGAAGCATTAATTCAAATGCCATAAGGATAGGTCATGGAGCAAAGCATTTTCAAAAAAAATATAGAACTATCAATCCTAATATCGAAGTTGTAAAGAAGAAGATAATCTTTAGCCTTCTAAAAGCCTATATTATATTTCATATTAAGTATTCCAAATGGGTTTCTAATCTTGTTCCCATCCACAATAATATTTGGAATATATTGTTATGCATCAATTTCTAAATATTGAGTAGAGTATCATTATCCACTACCATCCATAGATTAGATTTTATAAAATATGGCAAGACCTTACAAGTCCTCACTACAAGAAGGTTTCTTAAGGTATATCCATTTATGTGTAAAGGATGATGATAAAAAAAAAGTAATGCTCATTATAAAATGGGTAACTTTTTCATACCAAAGTATACCATTGGGCCTGTAAAATATTGGATCTATATTCCAGAGGGCTATGGATATTACCTTTATATGTTTGATAGATGAAATCATACTCATATACCTATAGGATTTAACTATTTTTTATAAACAGAGCAACACAATATTAAACATTTAAAATCCATCTTCAAGAGCCATATCATATTATTTTAAGAAAACAATATATCAAATAATGTTTTTCTATGATATTTATAGTAAAAATTCAAAACCGTAAAATGGCACTCTTTGGACACCTTTTCAAAGTAGGTAGAAGGGACACAATGCAAGATAACTCATATAATTTACTTTGACCTAAAATTTATTAGTAAATAAATGACTTAAAAATGGAAATATACCAAACTTAATAACTCCCCAAATTAATCTAGGTAATATAATCTATCCTCAATTTAGATAAAGAAGCTGAGACGATCTAAACTATTGCTTAAGAATTCAGACAAAAAAAAAGTCTTAGATTTAACCCTAAGAAAAAAAAAATAATTTTATGGATGATTTTAATCCTATTGCTTTATGTAATACCATTTATAAAATTTTATTCAACATTATGGTATAGATATTAATGGAGGCTTGTACTTCTATTACTTATAGTAAACAATAGGATTTATAAAGGGTAATTAATTCTTCACATCATTGTAATCATATGGGATGTAGTAAAGTCTATGTAGATAAAGTCAAGATACTAAATTTAACATTTGAAAGACCTATGGTAGACCCTTTACTAGTTAAATAATATCTTCACCATCGTGATTGTATTTTGTCATTTTTTTCTTAGTTTCTAGAAGCCCTCCAAATGTTTATAATAAATCCAATGACTATAAAATACTATAATATTTCTTGATTGTATAGAGTTTGAAGATCATACATCCTTAATTTTTCTATAGTATGATATTCATGTGGTATTCAAACCTTTTCCTTTTCTTATTTTTTGTTGATATGTATTTATATTTCAAATAGTAATAGCATTCTCTTGATAATGGATCCATCAATATTTACTATAAATTCTTTGCTTTGAAAGTTGATATCTTGAGCAATGGGCTTATTTTGCACATGTTAACACCAACTTATAACAACTATGTACCTCAAAGACCATATATTGTGCCACAAAGCTAACCGAGATCTTCATCCTAAAGCTCGAGGTTTTATTGACTTTGTAATACTCCAAGTCTTCCACTCTAGTATTCATCATTCCTTTCAAGGTCCTTGGGTCTAAACATTTATCTCTTGTGCTACTCAATATCTAATAATAGAGGAATAAAAAATCATGGATAGTATTGGTATTCTTGTTGTGTGATAGCCTTTTAGTTTAGTTACATTTGACTTAGGAGCCACTGCTCAATCAATTTTGTAATTTGGTTGATCTTTTTCCTTCTATCGCTATTCTAAGAGTCTCCTATAGAAGAGTCAAAGGTATTTTGCTTCTTTTCGAAAGCATTGAACTTAAGTAACAACTTTCTTCTTTATGCAATTTTTTGATCCTGTCATGCACTTATTATCCTTACTTGCTAATTTTATAGGGAATATCTATATTCTATTGCTAGTGATATCATAAACATTCCCTTTTCAAGATATGGTTATTCTTATGATTTTTTTGTTAAATTTTACTTGTGGTTTAATTGGGTACCAACCTAAGCATTTAATAGGAATTATTACACATGGTTACCAACTCTATTCCCTAAAAACCATTGAGGCTTCATTATTTGCTTTTCACTGGGTTAGTTATATATTATATTTCCTAAATGATTTTTGGTACCCTCATAACAATGAATTTGAATCCTACCATTGGACTATGCATTACACGTAATTGTTTTTTTTGGAAGAAGATATATGGCTTATGATCAACCTAAGCTTTCAACCTTGTACTTTATTTAGGCCAAGATCCCATATTGTAGTTTTCCATTAATGCTTTTGTTCACTTGAGATATAGGAACTTCTGATCATTGGATCTCTCAACTTGTCTATCTCCTCCTTATTTTGATGAAATGTTTCCTCTCCATATATATTTTTATAGCATTTAGGATTTGAGGTATCTTTAACTAGAGTTTCTCTCTCCCTTTGTAATAGTAGGTTCTCATGTATTAATGAGAATGGGTATAGAAAAATATTTGGTTAGACCTTCTTTGACATCCTCATTCATTCTACTTCAAGTCTGGTTTCCTTAGCTTTCCTAATTGATTGGGGGTAGACCAGGACCATATTTTCTTTCGTCTTCCTTTTAAAATTATCTATGAGCAGGATAGCCAATTGGCACCATTTTATAATAGAATAGGAGGAAATAAATTCGTACACCTCAATCATTTCTTATTTGATGAGAGTTTGGATGAGGTCACAAATAATTATGTAATGGCCATGAAAAATACATAATTATATACTCGAGATAAAAAAAGATGGTTTTTCTGGCATAATATTGAAGTACACCTCAAATATGTTGTTTGAGATCCTCAAATCTAAGTCCTTGCATATACTCAAGTAATTATAAATCAAAACATGTGTTTATGATACATATCATATGTACCAAACATGGTGGGAATGAAGTGGTAGATTATCTTTCTAAAGTATGTTATACAGAGGAAGCACTTAGGATTGTGATAGGGGAAGGGGATTGTAATATTCTTGGATAAAATTTTATTCTCCTCTTTTATCTCATTAATTTGAGGATTGAGTCAAATATTGTTTATTAATTTTTTTTAATCCCAACATAACATCAAGCACTTAATTTTTAGTATTCTTGGGGATTTTGCAAAGAAAGAGCTTAAAAAATTAAAAATCGAGCAATTTTTAATTAAAAGTGCTTTATGGTTTTATCCCTATTTATTTTTGTAAATATCTCTTGCAATGGAGGAATTTTATGTTGTTATGGAGTTTTATTTTGTTATCTATTTCACTTAAAACATAAATATACTTTTAATAAGCAAGAGGCATTAGGAAAGCACTCATTGAATTATTTTTTATATGGAGTTCATGTCTTGCAATGCTATGGAGGATCTAAGAAAACCATTACCTTATTAGTATAGCTTCACATAATATGTTATTTTTTTCTATGTTATAAACTATAAAATATTTAAATTAAATTAAAATATAAAATATGTACTTTTAAATATTTTTTTAAAAATACATTAAATACATATATTATATATATTGTAAGGTTATTTTATATTTGACTTTTTATGATGCATGGGTATAATACATTACATTTCTATATATATAAAAACCTGTTTTAAAAATATAAAAAAAAAAAAAAATAAAAAAAAAAAAATAAAAAAAAAAAACATATTATTTTAATTTGCAGAAAAAACAACCAAGCACAAAACCGCAAAACAACATTAAAAACACAAAACAACACCCACAGGGGAACGTGCACGAAAGATACTTTGTATTCACACACTAGTGCATCCTAGTTCCTTATATACCCAGATATTAACAAAACAAACAAAAAAAAAAAAAAAAAAAAAAAAAAAAAAAAATAAAAAAAAAAAAAAAAAAAAAAAAAAAACACACAAAACCCAAACCGGGAGCACAATGCAATGAATGGTTCTTGCGGCTATGAAACAACAGAACAGGACACTAATGGCGGCGTAAGAAAGAAAAGATTGAACGAAAGGGGGGTGGGCGTTTGTATCTATCAATCCCAGTTACTCTCCCGAGTGGGGCGGAGGAGAGAAGGGGGGGGGGGGGGGGCGTCGGTCCACGTGATATGCATTTCACCGACATCATTGTAATCAGAGACTCCGAGGGCCTTCCAGACACCGGGAGAGGCATCGACGATGTTGTTATTGCAGGGGGGTTGGTAGTCATGATCGGCATCGCAGCCATACATGGAATCACACTCGTCCACCACCTTGGCCTGCACGGTGCGTCCGTTGTTTGGATTGGTGATCTGAATGTAGCTGAGGCAACGGCTGCCTCCAGCGTACCAGCCAGTGGAAAGAGCAACCACCAATTCGTTGTCGTCGTGGTAGTCTCCATCGCACTCGGAAGGCCCTCCTCCGTCTTCATTCTTGGCGAACCCATTCAATGTCAAGCTGGCCGCGGTGCTGTCTGTCACAGCAGGCGAGCATTTGTATTGCGGATATTTGTCCCCCGACTGGCAGCAGTCAGAGCCGTGCTCCCTATTGCAGTCGTGGGAGCTACCATGCAGAAAACCGCTGGGCTGACATGATGATGCCAGAATGCCCATATTTGTATTCCTCACTCTCGCGCATTCTACTCTCGCTGTCATCGTGATGCTGGTTGTGCCAACCAGCATCAGTAATCCAAACATTAACAAACTCTTCTCCGTTTTCGTCTTCATCATCCTTCTTCGGCTCCCCTGAAAAAGCAAACGAAAAGCAAAGGCAGAGTCATGAGATAAGCAAGCAAGCAACAAACTTAATTTATGTATTCAATCCGTTCTATTCCACTTTCATTACAAACAGATCAGCTAATTCATCGACTACCTCAACTGCGAATGCTATATACTATTTGCTCAAGTCCTCTATCCTTTCGTCTCTTATCTTCTACGGTTGTATTGTGTGAGCGTTAGCTTCCTCCGCATTATTATTTATAGATGCTGAGACGGCAGGTTGTTCAAGCAATATTGTTTCTCGATGACTAAGACATAGAGTAAGAAAGATAGTCAGACATCCATTGATGGCAATAACCGGGCATAAAAAGACACGTACACTCGCTAAGCCACTCTCAAGTGGGAGAACGTTTCCCTTCGGGTTCAATTTCTAAGATTGACCTATAGTTTTTTTTGTGTATTGTGTGTAGTCCACTCTAAAGATCCCCGGGTTTGGATGTATCATGGATTGCAAAAAAAATACTCTTATATCTTAACGTCAGTCACGGTCTGTTGAAGGGCATGATGTTAGCAGACATTACTTTCTTGGCGGCTATACTAATCTCCAGCAAACTATTCCATTTATGGAGTATAAGAAAGCATTTTTCGTTTATCTCAATTTCACATTAGGACAGAACCTGGAATGCATCAAAGCATTTATAAAGTCTAGGTTTACTTCACTCAATAGGATTTTCCCCATTCTAAAATCTTGAGCATTCTTCTTTGTCATTTTCAGCTTCACGTTATGAGGGGATTTTCATATAATATTTATAAATGTCCTTGTGGAAAAGTTTATTTAAATTATTTTTTAAGTAAGAATTATATATAAAGTGTTAATAAGATATTGCAATATATAGGTATCATGATATGTTATTTTTTAAACCACTTATACTTTTGCTAGGATTTTGTTTAAAAGTTAAATAATTAGGTTTTCATTAAATTTAATTATATTATTAAAATTTATTATCAGAAAAATAAAAACAAAATGTAAAATGGTATTAGCTTCACTCTTAGATTCCTCAACCTTTAAAGAGGGGATCTATATTTAAATCTTACTAAGCAATACATGGATAATATCTAACTTGTTGTAATACCAATATATGGTATATGGGGATAATGTAGTTTCGATGCCAACTTACAAATTAGAAGGACAACAATAAGATCTCTTAAGTTGTTATGTTTGTTTAAAATTAAGGTTCTTAAAATTCTTTGATAATTTTTGTAATCAATATTTACTATTTATTCAAATATCTAAACATAATCTTATTTAACTAGGATTTCATAAATAATAGTTGAGTTTTTTGTAGTTTAAAACAATGATTAAACATATACAAGACACTATAATATGATACAATATGTATACTAATGAATATCTTACATTTCTAAATAAGCTCCACTATGGTAGAAATTACCAAAACTATTAATGAAGTTACAAGCTACTCAAATTTAGTGGAATACCACATGAAAAGATATTGAAGAATTTTAGATATTTGGTAGCCAACGACACATTAATTTTCCAAGAATGTTTTTTTCTTCTATTATTTTAATTTCTTGTGTAACTTTATCTTCTATTCTTTTGTTTCGTGTATACTTATAGGTTTTATCTTTTTTTGTGTCAAATCCTATATTTATAGGTAATCAAGTTTGACTGTTATAAGACAATAAGAAAAACAATACATTACGTTCATTCTTTGTTTTTCTTCTCATGTTTGTAAGCCTTTACTAATGTATAATGTCTTGAGTTTAACAAGCATTCTTATAATTATAAAAATGCTATGATGTTTATAAAATAATATTAAAGGCCTTAAAAATACTTCTAAACAACAAAAGAAAATGATACATTATATATACTACCACCTTCTAATAATTGAGGGTATAAACCTAGTTGATTTAATATAATATATTATCTTAATACAATAGAAACTAGGTTATATATAAGCTATGCCAACTAACCCATAACACCAATATAAAATATAAATACCATATCAAGAGATACCTTTCACATCTAAATATAAAGTATTATAAGAATATTGTTAGGTCATAAATGGATATGAAAGACTATATTTCATATTGATGGTTTTATTGAGAAGCAGAAAGCTAGTTGGATATTTCTTATAATGAAGGATTTGGGAAGATGCCAATCAACATTGGAATAATTATGCACTTAATGAGAAGAAGCAAATAAAAGAATAGTTTGTAAAGATATTAAATAGCACAAGGGCTAACAAGCTAGAGTCAACAAGGAAAATAAAATAAATCATCGAATGGATAGAATAAGGCCAAATATTGGAAAAGCTAAGTAATTTATATATATTTATTAGAAAGCATTTATCAATATATAATTTATGTATTCATATATAACACAAAAAAAAAGTAACTTTTAAATAGTTTTGTGTATGAGGCTAACTACCAAAGTCCATTTCCCTTAAATTTTATCATTTGATTAGATATGAATGATACATTCAAGTGGGTGTGGCCATCATCTAGTGATATCCATTTTGAATTATTATATTATTAAAATTTAAATATTATGAATAATTATCAAATATATTTTGTTTTTATTTCAATATGTTTTCTCATTTGTTTTCTTATAGAATGAGACTCGACAAAATAATATTTTATCAAAATATGAGGATGTTGGAGAATACTAGTAAAGGACAAAAATAATGAGGATGGTGAACGAAAATAATAATATAGCAACATTAATAATGAGAAACGATAATCAATATCCATATTATATATATGTATATATTACATGCACTATATATATATTGTATTTATTCATACTAAATATATATATTTATACTTATTCTTGTGTTATATTCTTGTGTTATCTTTACTTGTTTATGTGGAATTTTTGACATTAATATGATAAAATCAAATGGGTTATGCTTATTATTTTTTAAAACTATAACTTTTACAATTATATTTTATGTAGTTCACTATCAAATTTTTAAGTGACATATAACTGTTTATTGAATCCTTTGACTTGTGTTGAAATCTCATATATGCACATTATTTAAAAAACATTTTGTTCTATCTTTTAAAATATACCATGGTTAGGGTGTATTTAAAAAAAAGGTTAAAAGGTGTTCACTATTTTGTTTTGTTTTTTTTAAATAGATTATGGTAAGTTTGTACACAAATGCTCATTATTTGGAAAAAAACATGATCATCATTTTGTTTTATTTTTTACAAAACATTATGGTTAGGGTGTACATAACCTCATTAGTTATCATCTCAAAGCATACAAAATATTAGCCTAAATTTTAATGGATGTTATCTACTATTAACTTAACATAAATTCCTCCAACTCATAATAATGACTCAAGTCCAACTCATGTAAGGATATAAAATCTTCTAAAGTTAATAGAAATTCTTTGAGACATTTGCAAGAACTCAACTTTAGGTATTTCAGGGTAGCAAGTTATGTAAAGTTATTAGGTAGTATTGTTAGCGTATAACACCATTATATAGTTATATATTCCCTATTGTGCCTATACCTGTGTGAGTCTCAATAATCACAGATCCTATTGACCCATGACTTTCATGGGTACTTATGGGTAATCTATGATTTTTAAAACACAAATGGCTCCAAAATGTCTAGCATAAATATACAAATATCCTCGTATAATCAATTTAAGATAGATAAAGAGTAAATCTAGTTTTACGAAAATAATATATTAATTAAGAGGTAATCCTATTCAAAAAAAAATTGTGGAAAGTAAAATGATGTAATTGCTTAGTCTTATGAATATTCAAAGGTTTAATATAGAAGCATTAATTCAAATGCCATAAGGATAGGTCATGGAGCAAAGCATTTTCAACAAAAATATAGAACTATCAATCCTAATATCGAAGTTGTAAAGAAGAAGATAATCTTTAGCCTTCTAAAAGCCTATATTATATTTCATATTAAGTATTCCAAATGGGTTTCTAATCTTGTTCCCATCCACAATAATATTTGGAATATATTGTTATGCATCAATTTCTAAATATTGAGTAGAGTATCATTATCCACTACCATCCATAGATTAGATTTTATAAAATATGGCAAGACCTTACAAGTCCTCACTACAAGAAGGTTTCTTAAGGTATATCCATTTATGTGTAAAGGATGATGATAAAAAAAAAGTAATGCTCATTATAAAATGGGTAACTTTTTCATACCAAAGTATACCATTGGGCCTGTAAAATATTGGATCTATATTCCAGAGGGCTATGGATATTACCTTTATATGTTTGATAGATGAAATCATACTCATATACCTATAGGATTTAACTATTTTTTATAAACAGAGCAACACAATATTAAACATTTAAAATCCATCTTCAAGAGCCATATCATATTATTTTAAGAAAACAATATATCAAATAATGTTTTTCTATGATATTTATAGTAAAAATTCAAAACCGTAAAATGGCACTCTTTGGACACCTTTTCAAAGTAGGTAGAAGGGACACAATGCAAGATAACTCATATAATTTACTTTGACCTAAAATTTATTAGTAAATAAATGACTTAAAAATGGAAATATACCAAACTTAATAACTCCCCAAATTAATCTGGGTAATATAATCTATCCTCAATTTAGATAAAGAACTGAGACGATCTAAACTATTGCTTAAGAATTCAGACAAAAAAAAGTCTTAGATTTAACCCTAAGAAAAAAAAAAATAATTTTATGGATGATTTTAATCCTATTGCTTTATGTAATACCATTTATAAAATTTTATTCAACATTATGGTTTAGATATTAATGGAGGCTTGTGTTATATTCTTGTGTTATCTTTACTTGTTTATGTGGAATTTTTGACATACATTTTTAATATGATAAAATCAAATGGGTTATGCTTAGATTTTTTTATTTAGTTGCACTAATAATATCATCATATAAGAAGCTCTTTGCATGGGCTTGAGGAAAGAAAAAAATATGGGCATTAAGAACTTTGAAGTTTGTGGTGACTAGACTAGTTTAGGGTGTGCAATTGAAAACAAGCACCTAAATTCCTACAAATATAGAGTTTATAATATGTTAGAGAGCTCTAGTATATATGAGGTCAAGGCTATTTCTCATAATTTAAATTCAAAAGTACATGAACTCGATTCCATGGTAGCTAAATTTGAGCACAACATAAATATGTCAAGTTTTTCGAATGAGCTAAAGGTGGTCTTTAGACCTACTATTCCTCATAAATTTTATTACTTTTAGGAAATTAAATATCATGAGTAAATTATAGAATCTCTTATTAGGGAAGCTCAACATACCAAAGATAAAAATATGCCAAGGATGACATTAAACCTAGTTGACTTAGTTGAGTTGAGGATGACATTAAAAATAGGACGATTCAATTGAAGACCAACCAATTAGCTTTAGGACTAATCACATAGGAGATTTTATTCAACTCTAATTATAGCTCCTATTGTTCAAAAACTTGCAACTCCAAACAAACTTTGCATCTTGAAGAAACTTACCAATAAAAATTGAAAGAAAATCTTTCAAAAAAAAATTAAACAACAATTGGAGAGTCAATTTCATGTTCGATATTCATTGAAATGAGTACAATTATAGTTTATGAAACAATAATTCATCCCAAATGGCAAATACAACATAAAAAATTCAATGTTTTGAAGTGTAAAGTACTTTTTAAACTCTTTTTTTTTTTTTTTCTCCTTCCCCTTGCAATTGATACCAATGGTTGACCTTGTCTTTGAAATGGTAGAAAAACTCGAGTAAGACCAATAGTATTTTAAAATTAATTAAGGGACTAAGGCCATAAAAAAATAATAATAATTCTTTCAGAAAAGAAAAAATTGTCTCAAGTCATTAAAATAGATTCTAATTTTTTCTTTTTATTTAAAAAAGATATTTTATAATGTTATTTTAACAAAAATTTAAAATATTTTTATTACAAAACAATATTTACTTTATTAATATTATTTGTAAAACAAATTATTTGCTAAAATATAAAAAATAATTATGTTTATTATTTTTTAAAACTATAACTTTTACAATTATATTTTATGTAGTTCACTATCAAATTTTTAAGTGACATATAACTATTTATTGAATCCTTTGACTTGTGTTGAAATCTCATATATGCACATTATTTAAAAAACATTTTGTTCTATCTTTTAAAATATACCATGGTTAGGGTGTATTTTAAAAAAAGGTTAAAAGGTGTTCACTATTTTGTTTTGTTTTTTTTAAATAGATTATGGTAAGTTTGTACACAAATGCTCATTATTTGGAAAAAAACATGATCATCATTTGTTTTATTTTTTACAAAACATTATGGTTAGGGTGTACATAACCTCATTAGTTATCATCTCAAAGCATACAAAAGGTTAGACTAAATTTTAATGGATGTTATCTACTATTAACTTAACATAAATTCCTCCAACTCATAATAATGACTCAAGTCCAACTCATGTAAGGATATAAAATCTTCTAAAGTTAATAGAAATTCTTTGAGACATTTGCAAGAACTCAAATTTAGGTATTTCAGGGTAGCAAGTTATGTAAAGTTATTAGGTAGTATTATTAGCGTATAACACCATTATATAGTTATATATTCCCTATTGTGCCTATACTTGTGTGAGTCTCAATAATCACAGATCCTATTGACCCATGACTTTCATGGGTACTTACGGGTAATCTATGATTTTTAAAACACAAATGGCTCCAAAATGTCTAGCATAAATTGGAAGCACGAGATTCCGGGCAAAGGAAACACTAATTGCGATGCATTCAAAATCAAATACGCTTAAGTCCTAGAAATGTAGAATGCATGAAATGAAAGAGACGCATTGAAATGAGATACAAGCAAATGGAGAAAACACAGCCCTTTCATTAAATTCTCTTGATCTCTGTTACAAAGACGCCTCCTCCCTTTTCAGGGGCTAGGAGCGTTAAAAGAATTTGATTACAATCGAGACTTAAGGTTCCTCTTTCCGCGTGCCCACACTTGAAATGGGCGGGCCAAGATGATGTCGTCGCTGATGTTGATGAGTCCTTAACCTCTGCTGCTCCTCCTGCGAACAAAGAAACAACAAAGATGTCAGTAGCACCTGTTGCAAATAGTAAGTGTTTGTTCTCTAAAATCGCCAAAAGATGCATGTAAATAATTAGCCAAATCGATAGACAAAATGACTCTAAATGACCTGAAAACCTGACAGAGGACAGAAGACATCACCAGAGGGCCACTGCCATTGAAACAGTCGGCCAATCTGCCTTCAACTGGAATTCGTCCCTGGGCAGGACGAATTCTGACTGCAATTCGTCCCTGGGTGGGACGAATTCTACTGTGTTGGAAAAGCCGAACTGACACCGCTCCAATGTCGACTCCCGAGACCTCCAAAACACCTGCAAACAGGGGGGTTATGTAATTGGGGCCATTTTGGGACGACCCAGATGGTCGGATTCTCCCAATTTGGCCTCTATCCTCGGGAATTCGATATCGCCACCTGCAAGTTAGTAGGACAACAAAGCGACAAAAGGCATGATAAAATCTGATCAAAATGTTATGAAATTGAAGCTATGAGTTAACCAAACAGAATAACATGAGATGCAACCTGAAACAATAATCTAGAATGCTTTTAGAATAAAACTTAGAAAGTGGGGGGTGCCCAAGTGGGCCTCCCACCGTTGGCACTTGATCTTGGCGCCAATCCACTAGGGATGGGCCCAAAACCTCTTAGGATTGGGATGTCTGCAAATTGGTGGTGTAAGGTGGTCAAATGTTGGATTTGGGTTGGATCCACGCTTCCAAAAGCCACCCAATAACCTCCCTTGCAAAAGAGATTAGTGGATGTGAGAAGGTGAATCAAAAGGATGCAAGTGGGTAATCAATCGGACAGCACTTCGTTGCTTGAAATCGCCTCCAATCTGTCTCTTTGGGTGAGAAAAGTCCCACCTTTTATAGACCCATGGGGTCTCTTTTGAGAGGGAAGCATAAGCGCCATGTGTTGGTCATAGGTGCCATGTGGCGGTCATGTCTTCCCATGAGGGAGGGGAGTCCTCCATGACTTGGGCTTTCATAACTGCCCTTGTGACAGTCCTCTAACGGCCTATTTGTCCACCCACACACGCGTGCGAGGCAGGAGTCATCAACTGAGCTGTCTCTGGGCTGCCACTTGGCGCCATTCTTCTTTTTGCCCGTTAAACTCAGAATTCGTCCCTACCAGAGACGATTTCAGAATTCGTCCCTGGGTGAGACGAATCCCAGTTAGTATTCGTCCCTGGGTGAGACGAATATTGAGCAAAGTGTCTAAATGTACCAAATTGCCTCTTGACCTTACAAAATTGCTATGAAAGTGGTTAGGACCACTGTTTGACCTCTGAGGGCTGCCCTGGGGGCTGTGTTTGTCAAAGCGATCAGTGTTTGCAGTCACATAATCGGATTGGTGCTGTTTTGGTGTCTACTAGATGCCCCTTTTTGGGATGCGTTGTGCATAGCGCAGCGCCGAGCAAAAATAGATAACCAAAGCACTAATGATTAGGGTTTCTTGGTAACCTAACCAACTTTTGATGCCCCAAGCATGGAAAGGGCATGCATTCTTGAATCCTTGCTTCGACGAGCTAAGGAGTTTGATTTCAAGTGTTAACCTATTTTGGTGAGGTGTGACTTGAGCTTGGACATTGATCGGTCATGATTAGGCAAAGGGCGCAACCTTTTATCCTCAGGGGGAACCTTGTGTTCATGATTCACGAAATGCCAAGTGTTTGATTGATTTGATTGTTGCTTGTTTACTGCCCCAAGCAGGAGCGTGATTGTCTTTGTCAATGATTCTTTGAATGCATGTCGTTTTCCTTAATTGGGTGTGTGATTGTTGATTGGTGACTAAGTGTGACTACCCCCTCAAGCGACGAATCGATGAGGGAATGACCTTCATGAGAAAAGCGACGAGTCGCTTGACCCAAGATGACTTGTGCAAGGGTGCCTTTAGATGTTTTACCATTAAGCATGTGCAATTTTTCCAACATTTGGACCTATTTTTGGTGGGTGTTAACCCTTTTGGTGATGCCATAATGGGGTGAAATCATCAAAAACCCATCTTCCCGTGGAGCGGTCCGGCTATGGTAGCCTTCTTGGGGAAGTAAGAGAGTGACAATTTGAACCCCGACATCGAATTTCTTTGCCTAGAGGTTAAGTGCAAGAGCACTTGTGTCCGGCAATGCTTATTGTTGTGTTTTTGTGTTGCGTTTATTTGTTGTTTTTGTTGTTTTTTGTGACACCATTTGGGGATTAAATTATCGAAAATCCGTCTTCCCGTGGAGCGGTCCGGCTATGGTAGCCTTCTTAGGGAGTAGGATAGTGATAATTTGTGACTCCAATGTCTATTTTGTATGCCCTGGATGTCAAGTGCAGTAGCACTCCTATCGGGCAAATTTATTGTCTGTTTTTAGTGCATTTTTGATCATTTTTTGATGTTTTTGAAGTTCTGGCCTGAATTCGTCCCTGGGTGGGACGAATTCCAGCTGTAGAATTCGTCCCTGGGTGGGACGAGCGCTAACCAGAGTGCTCGTCCCAGTCAAGGATGAATTCCAGCTCAAAGGTCTATTTAAGGGCCAAAACTTGAATTTGGGCTCATTTGTGTCATTTTTTTTCTTGCGATTTTGGAGCTCTGGGAGGAGGAGGTAATTCTGCGAAGCGAAGCGCTGCTGGAATTCTCTCTGCCATCATGAGTGCACAAACTGGTTCGAGCGGCGGAGCCGAGGCGAAACCTGTAAGTGCCTCCTAGAGTTTATTTTTGTTTAAATTTGCACTTGTTTTATTTAATTGTTTTTGTGATGTTGTTTTTCAAAATGTGTTTTAAAACTTAAACCCGAAAACTGGATTGAAGACAACTAAGACTTATTGTACAATTAAACGTAACGTAAAACCTAGGTAAATAATTTTGCTTATGACTAAACCCTAGGATAACGAAACGTAAACCCTAAGACGTATTATTTTTTTTTGTTTTTGAATTTTCTTTTTATGTTGTTTTTGAATTAATCAGTTAAGATTAGAAACCTTGGAACTGAAGATTTGTTTTTTTTTTTTTTTTTATTTGAATTTTTGCTCTTGTTACGTTGTACAGTTCTTTTCCATGATTTTTAATTTTTTTTTGTTGAATTGTTTTCTTTTGCAGGTTAGGAGCCGGTACCGTGTACCTGCTGCTTTTACTGAGGCGCGGGGTGCATTGACTGATGATGATTGGGAATGGCTTGATGCCCTTGGGCTCAAGCAGGTGTCTCGACTGGAGCCTGTGGTCCCGGATCAGGCCTATCTGACGGCCCTGATCAAACTTTGGGATCCGCGGACCAACACGTTCCATCTCCCGACAGGGGAGATGACTGTGACTTTGGAGGATGTCTATCGGTTGCTTCGGATTTCGATAGATGGACTGCCCATTAGGACATCGCCGCGTGATCAGTGGATTGCTTGTACTTACGAGATGCTTTGGGCATGGGGGCGGCTGGGTGTAACGAACCCAGTGGAGACAGCCGAGGTGGACTGCCAGGCTGGCGGGATTTTGGTTGGCTGGTGGCAGGAGAGGGGGGTGTTAGGAGTGAGGCACGCATTCTTGATGGGCCTCATTTCTAACATGCTTCTACCTGATTCGTCAGGCGCGAGGTTCCCGTGGAACCTGCTGGATTTGGTGTGGCAGTTGGTAGAGTGCCCGATAGAGGCACCACTGATTTTGAGATGGGGACAGACATTGTTGGCACAACTCTACGGGGAGTTGTATGGGGTCCGCTGTCGGTAGCGGAAGGGGGTCAGCTACAGTTATCTGCTGCAGTGCTTGGGGTTGGCAGCACATAGCAGTTGAGAGGCCGACCGGGTTACCATGGATGACTCGGGAGCGATGGATGATGTGGAGATAGGCTATGCAGTTTTGTGGCGGTGGTCTACGGAGTAGGGGCAGAGTCGGCGATGGGCAGGTGTTGTAGAGCATTATACTGATGCCTTCTCTCGGCTCACTCCAGGGGAGGTGGTTTGGTGCCCTTATCGGGACTGTCCAGCCTGGCCGGAGGCTGGAGAGTGGCTCCGACGGGTACGCAGGGAGCGGTGGTTGATTGGGCGGCACGGGACCGAGCATGAGTTTTTCTCATATAGCCGGGTTACACGACAGTTTGGGGTGCGCCAGGGGTTTCCTGGTGAGCCTGTGGTCTATCGGCATCGGGGTGATGAGAGGGCTCTAGATCCACCGGTCACCGCGCCATTGGGCGAGGAGTCAGATGCGGTGATTGACGTCCCGGACGTAGATGACGTCGGGACTACCACTGAGTATGACTCGTGGTGGGTGCTACGGTGATGGAGAGGGGAGGGGCCACTAGGAGGCGCAGAGGCGGTAGTGGAGGGTGCTGAGGCAGCAGGGGATGATTGGGGAGGTCCGTTGGATGATGCGGACATGGTGGATGTGGGGAATGAGGATGTTGATTTTGGTGCTCCGGATCAACCGGACATGCGAGGATGTGGAGGAGCAGTGGGAGCCAGAGCAGGCTGCTGTTCCGGAGGGTCCTGTTCATCGAGCAGATACAGAGGAGATGGAGTCTGAGGTATGTGCTGAGATTGCGTGACTGACAGAGCTGCTACGGATACGGGATCTGGAGCTGGGGGACGCGCTGCGGGAGAGGGATCTCTTGCGGGCCCAGCTAGCAGAGCGGGATAGGGTTTTGGCACAGCGTGATGATGCAGTATCGTACTATCATCGACGAGAGGCAGAGTGGTGTAGGCATCGGCTAGACTTGGAGAGGGAGGTCATCCGCCTTGGTGGGCGGCTACCTGAGCCCTCGGGCAGTGGATCTTCACGTCGGACGAGGGATAGTGCGACTGAGCAGTCAGCATCATCTCGTCGCAGGCGATTAGATGAGGGAGGTGGTAGTAGGCGTGATGCGGGGGCTAGTAGTAGCCGCCCTACAAGGTCCCATAGGACCCACACCACGGGGGGTAGTTCCCGTCGCACCGATCCTGCGTGATCATGGTGGTCGACGCCTTAGGTTGGGTTTTGTGATATGATTGCGGGGTCTGAGGACCGGTTTTGTAGCCTGCGGGCATTTTTTTTGACGATATATATATATATATATATATATATATATCGGTTTTATTTTGTTTATGTACATGTGATGATCTGATGTTTATTCATGATGGCTAATGACTATGCATGTTTATTTATTTTGATGAATGCTTATGCAAATGATGAATGCAAATGTTTTTGATTCTTATGTGATATGCAAAAAATGGATGAATGGAATTTGTGATGTTTGGCTATGGCACCATAGACTGTTTTAGGATGCTTTTTATTTTTGTTTTTATGCGATTGTTATGATGCATGACGTTGTATATGTAGCTGTGGTTTTTTTTTTTTTGTGTATTTTTTTGATGGTATTGTAAGAATGAGAAGTAGCGCAGTTGGTTTAGAAATGTAGCTAAGGTTTTCTGAGACTCAGACGGTTTTAACTCACTAGCCACGATCGTACTTTGTCTTACAAGACTTTTGAACAAGGTATGAATCGGACTTGTTTTTGACCAAGCTATTTCACATCCCTGTGTGTGCAATTGAGTTCATTTATGTGGTATTTATCAGGATACCGCCAGTGCCAGATGGGCTTTCAACCGAACCTATACTGAGGATCACCTAATTAGCTCCACTAACTCCTTTGTTGTATTTAGTTAGATTAATCTGCGGTGTTATCCAGGATGCCATAAGCTAGCTCATCCACATGCAAACATTGATCTGTACGCAAGTTAATGTGACAGATATATCGTCATGCGAGAGGTTTACCGCCGATTCATCGATAGGCTATCAACCAAATCGGTATCGAGGCTTGCCTCATGACCTTTTAGAATGCTGAGAGTTCCGGGGATTCAAGTTCAACTCCCTTCTTTTCTTCAATTGTATTGGGATACTTGCTCGTTTGTAGTGATAAGATCACTGTTTATTTTGATTTGTTTTTCTTTTGAGCAAGGGATTGGGGATATGGAGTGATGAAAATCACTATCGTTTGTGCTGTTTTGATTTGTGCACTTTAAGATGTCAAATATTTGAGTTTTGACGTTTTGCAAATTTTTGATGTTTTGCAACTATTGAGAACTAGGGATTCTTAGGGAATTGGGTAGGGAGGATGCTTGTCCTTTTGCCAACTCTCAGCATTCTTGGGGTCATTCGCACGGGGGGATGAGCAAGATAACCGTTTCGCTTTTGGTGACCTGGATTACTGTGCAGGTTTCATCTTTCGTTCACACAACTCAGGAATTGTTTTATGTGTTTTTATTTGTGTTGGGATGTTACGTAACAAGGTGTATTTCAAGTAGAACTCTACCTTCGTAAAATATGTTTGACTCGGTACATTACGTGGCTAAAGAGCAAAATGATGACTGAATCACGAAAACTCTTGATACATTAAAAGACCACTGACTCTAGTGTGGTAAAAGCAATGCATGGTGTTTTCGTTGTTTTTGTAAAATGGAACAGTGTGGAACAAGATGGACTAGCAGAGCAATTACAGCCTATGGTGCCTTTGACCTATACGACCACAAATATGCAATGTATGGATGCAATGCTTAATGCGGCTACATATTTTTGTATTTTTGATGGATTGATTTTTGTGAATATGAATATGAGGTGCGAGAAGAGCTCTCGATTGATGAATTTGAGTATGCCTAGATATGAGATGCAAATTTTTGTTGTTTTTGATTATTTTTTATTTTTGACCAAGTGATTGTGGACATCCTTGGAGCATTTTGGTGACCAAGTGATTGCGATAATCCTTGGAGCTTTTGGGGTGACCAAGTGATTGCGATAATCCTTGGAGCTTTTTGGGTTGACCAAGTGATTGCGATAATCCTTGGAGCTTTTGAGGTTGACCAAGTGATTGTGATAATCCTTGGAGCTTTTGGGGTGACCAAGTGATTGCGATAATCCTTGGAGATTTTTTTGACCAAGTGATTGCGATAATCCTTGGAGCTTTTTGGTTTGACCAAGTGATTGCGATAATCCTTGGAGCTTTTTGGGTTTGACCAAGTGATTGCGATAATCCTTGGAGCTTTTTGGGTTTGACCAAGTGATTGCGATAATCCTTGGAGCTTTTTTAATTTGGTGACCAAGTGATTGCGATAATCCTTGGAGCTTTTTGGGTTGACCAAGTGATTACGATAATCCTTGGAGCCTTTTGGTTTGACCAAGTGATTGCGATAATCCTTGGAGCTTTTTGGGTTTGACCAAGTGATTGCGATAATCCTTGGAGCTTTTTGGGTTTGACCAAGTGATTGCGATAATCCTTGAGCTTTTTTTGTGACCAAGTGATTGCGATAATCCTTGGAGCTTTTTGGGTTTTGACCAAGTGATTGCGATAATCCTTGGAGCTTTTTGGGTTTTGACCAAGTGATTGCGATAATCCTTGGAGCTTTTTGGTTTTGACCAAGTGATTGCGATAATCCTTGGAGCTTTTTGGGTGACCAAGTGATTGCGATAATCCTTGGAGCTTTTTGGGTTTGACCAAGTGATTGCGATAATCCTTGGAGCTTTTTGGGTTTGACCAAGTGATTGCGATAATCCTTGGAGCTTTTTGTTTTGACCAAGTGATTCGATAATCCTTGACTTTTTGGGGTGACCAAGTGATTGCGATAATCCTTGGAGCTTTTTGGGTTTTGACCAAGTGATTGCGATAATCCTTGGAGCTTTTTGGGTTTGACCAAGTGATTGCGATAATCCTTGGAGCTTTTTGGGTTTTGACCAAGTGATTGCGATAATCCTTGGAGCTTTTTGGGTTTGACCAAGTGATTGCGATAATCCTTGGAGCTTTTTGGGTTTGACCAAGTGATTGCGATAATCCTTGGAGCTTTTTGGGTTTGACCAAGTGATTGCGATAATCCTTGGAGCTTTTGTGTTTGACCAAGTGATTGCGATAATCCTTGGAGATTTTTGGGGTGACCAAGTGATTGCGATAATCCTTGGAGCTTTTTGGGTTTGACCAAGTGATTGCGATAATCCTTGGAGCTTTTTGGGTTTGACCAAGTGATTGCGATAATCCTTGGAGCTTTTTTGGTTTGACCAAGTGATTGCGATAATCCTTGGAGCTTTTTGGTTTGACCAAGTGATTGCGATAATCCTTGGAGTTTTTTGGTTTGACCAAGTGATTGCGATAATCCTTGGAGCTTTTTTTGGGTTTGACCAAGTGATTGCGATAATCCTTGGAGCTTTTGTGTTTTGACCAAGCGATTTTATGGATCCTTGGAGCATTTTTGGGACATGGCTCTCTTATATATAAAATGGTCGCAAATGACTGATATTCAAGGGTTCTGTTTCCTTGATACCATCAAGAGAAGCTAGCCGGTACGTCCCGGGTCCTATTTTGCTATCAATGACATATGGACCTAACCAATTTGCCGTGAACTTGTCCCTCAGGTGGGACGGCAAATTAGAGTTCTGTTGGTTTTCCTTCAAAACCAAATCACCAACCCGAAAGTCCCTTAGGTGAACTTTCATGTTGTAAGCTTTCTTAAGCCGCTCTTGGTAGATACGTAAGTGCTCGAGAGCATTAACGCGTCGTTCGTCAAGCAACGTAAGTTGGTCTAACCGGGCCTGCCGTGCAGTGTCATCATCGATGAACTCCTGCATTGATATGCGCAGGGAAGGAATTTCCAACTCGAGAGGCATTACTGCCTCTGAGCCATACACGAGCGAAAACGGAGTTGCCCCAGTTGGCGTCCGAATGCTAGTGCGATAAGCCCAAAGGGCAAGTGGGATTTGGATGTGCCAATCCTTATGACTGTCTGCGACCGTCTTTTTAAGGATGGCGACTAGCATTTTGTTTGACGCCTCTGCTTGCCCATTTGCTTGCGGATAATAGGGTGTTGAAAAGTTGTGCTGAATTTTGTACTTTGTGGTCAAAGCACGCACGTCTTTGTTCTTGAATGATGGCCCATTATCCGAGATTATTTTGGATGGAATACCAAAACGACATATGATGTTATGCAAGATGAACTCCACAATGCGGGGTCCTGTCGTAGAAGTTAACGGAATTGCTTCCACCCATTTAGTAAAATACTCTGTGGCCATTATGATAAACGTGTGACGGCCTGATGATGCAGGGGAGATCTTTCCAATTAGATCGAAGCCCCATTGCGAAAATGGCCAAGCGGACTGGACTGTCTGCAAGGCCTGGGAAGGTACGTGCATCAAATTGGCATGATGTTGACATTTCATGCACTTCTTGACATATGCGCAACAATCTCGCTCTAAAGATGGCCAATAATAGCCCATGCGAAGAATGCACTTTGCAATGGCCATACCACTAAAGTGGCCACCACATGTACCGTCGTGCGCTTGGGCGACTGCCCAAGTGGACTCTTGCTGGTCCAAACAACGAAGAAGAATTCCGTCATAGCTGCGACGATACAAAATGTCTCCTATCAAGACATACTTAGCCGCTTTCTGCTTGAATGTTCATTTTGCGGCGTGCGTCAATCCAAAGGGAAGATTACCTAACTTGAGGTAGTCTCTAATGGGTAAATACTAGTCCTGTTGATCGAAAACCTCGACAGTATGAACAGCCAATCCCTTTTGAAGTTCTTCCCTAACAAATGCTGAATGGGATAGAACTTGTAAGAATAGCATTGTGTTGCTATTAGTGGGAGTGGGGGAAAACAAGGACCCCTAGTTGGCACGTTTCAGACGATCTCGGATTCGAAAGAACTTATCCGAGGATGGTTCAATCTGGATCATGTGGATTCCTGGCGTCAAGTCTGAGCTTGCACGCTCCATCGCGGATTGCGATAAGGTTTTGACTTGAATGGTTGTCATATCACCGAAAAGGTCTTGCGGGATTAGTGACCCCAAGGAGGCCATTGTGTCCGCAAAATGATTCGATGATCGAGGGAGTGCCTCGATGTCATACCACTCAAGTTTTGCCAAGAATTTGTCCACGAGGGCTTTATAGGCCTTCAGAACTGGGCATTTGCATTGATATACCCCTTTGACTTGATTGACTATTAACAGCGAATCACCAAAGATGTTCAGTCATTTGATGTTCATGGCGATTGTTGTCTGAAGACCTAGGAGCAAGGCTTCATATTCTGCATTATTGTTGGTGCACTGGAAGTTTAATTTAAATGACAGGGGCATTGGAGCACCCTGCGGTGTGAAGAATACAATTCCCGTGCCACCACCTTGCTCGCATTTAGAACCATCAAAGAATAGGGTTATGTCGGCTCGTGACTCAGGCTCATCAGAATCTGGCGATTTCTGAGACATGGAAGACCCCATCATCGGGTAGTTCTATGACCAGAGGCTGATCGTCTTCAAGAGGAGCCTCTGCTAGTTGATCGGCTATGACTTGTCCTTTGATAGATTTTTGTCCAATAAACTCTATGTCAAATTCCGTCAACAACATGATCCATTTCGCCGTGCGACTACTATGATAAGTACGACTCATCATGTATCGCAATGGATTCTCCTTAGACACAACATACGTAGTGTTGCTCAGCATGTAGTGGCATAGCTTTTTGGTAGCAAACACCACTGCCAAATAGAGTTTCTCAACGTATGCATAGTTAAGTTCATTAACCGACCGGGGTGCGGCTAAGATAATAAGTAGCCTGTTCTTTGTGAAGTTCATTCTTCTGGGCTAGCATGGCGCCCGAGTGCCACCTCGATTGGCTGAGATGTATAAGTAGAATGGCACTCCTGGTCTAGGTGGTGCCAATACTGGTGGCGAAGCCAAGTATTGTTTGATTTCGTCAAAGGCTGATCGACACTCGTCATCCCAATGAAATGTAACCCCCTTGTGCAATAATTTGTTCATGGGTCGGCATTTGTCAGATAATTGCGCTATGAAGCGTTTAATCGACGCGACCTTTCCTTGCAGACTTTCGAGCTGCTTGATAGTGGTTGGGGGAGCCATTTCAAGGATTGCCTTGACTTTCTTTGGGTCCACCTCGATTCCTCATTTTGAGACTATGAAACCCAAGAGCTTTCCAGATGTGACTCCAAATACGCACTTCTTGGGATTCAATCTGACCTTATGCTCTATGAGGCGATCGAGAATCTTGCTTAAGTCACCGAGATGATCTGAGCGCAAAAGAGACTTGGCTAACAAATCATCCATGTAATCTTCCATAGTTTTGTGCATGTAATCGTGGAAGATATATGTCATGGCACGTTGGTAGGTAGCGCCAGCATTTTTAAGGCCAAAAGGCATGACCTTATAACAAAATGTCCCCCAAGGCGTTGTGAACGCCGTTTTTAGTTGGTCTTCAGGATTGATACGAATTTGATTGTATCCTGAGAAACCATCCATTAGGGAGAGCATTTCGTGACCTGCTGTAGCGTCTACCAATGCGTCGATGCTGGGCAAGGGGAAATCATCCTTAGGACTCGCTTTGTTTAGATCTCAAAAATCGGTGCATATGCGAATCCTCCCGTCGGGCTTCTTGACGGGAACCATGTTGGACAGCCATGGCGGATAATCCACGCAGATGACAAACTGTGCATCCAACAGCTTTTGCAATTCATCTTTGACCATCAAGGCCACTTTTGGGTGCATCTTTCGTAGTTTTTGCTTTACGGGCTTGATTGTCGGATCAAGCGTTAAATTATGCGTGACTAGCTGCGGGTCTAGTCCCGGCATGTCTCTGTATGACCATGCAAAAACCTCCTTCTTCACTTTGAGAAGGGTAATGTAGTCGGCTTGCTCTTCAGGGGATAAGCTTACCCCTAGCTTGATAATCTATGGATTCGTTGGGTCTAAGTCGATGTCTACGTCAGTCGTTTCCTCGACTGACATGTGGGATCCGTCCTCCAACTGATGTGGAGTCGGGATCAAATGGATATCATTGGCTGAGTTTAAATCTGCATTTGGAACCTCGGGTCCCTCTTCAGCCTGAAAGATATCTTGAGTTGTCCTTGGGGTAAAATGAAGCATTTCATCGAAAGGCCAGTACTCTGATGGTGATAAAGGTGAATTGACGCGATCCCAGTCGATGGCATCTATGTCTAGATGCAATGACCGTGATGGATCGGCCGGATTGCGGATGGGTGCGGTCAAATCAATGGAGATCATGTGGATGGAATGAATTTGGTCTCCATTACCGTGGGTGTTATAGCTCGAACATTCTGGGTGCTCCCTATGCTCTGGATCTGGTTCTGTAGGGACGGGTATGAACGGATCAGCCCTATGTGCTGAAAGGAGGACAGGGTCTTCCCTCGGTACTATTGTCATGATAGGGTCTCGGGGTGGACGGTGCTCATCTTGAATTTGGAGCCATGGATCCAACACTTGGTCCCACCTTGCTGGGTCTACCCACCATTCATGCCCTAGCAGTATGCCCATTTGTCCCATTAGATCTTCATGAGTTAAAGGGCGGTGATTCCGTCGCGCATGTCTGAGATAGTCCATCTCAGTCTCATATTCTGAATCACTTTCGGAGACCCAAAAATGTTCATTCTCTTCGACAACTAGTTGCTTGCGACGTTGAGGGCTCTCCTTGTTCCAGCAAGTTAATCTGGTCCCATTGCGGTTGTTCCACTCTTGGTGGAGGGACCTGATTCTCTTGACACTGTATTGATTCAACTGGAACCTCTAAGGGGAATAGCTTCAAAAAGATGTCCGGAAGCCGTTGATGTTCTCTTTGAGGATTAATCTCCGAACTTTCACCTCTCTCTAGCAAAGGAGAGGGATTACTGCTGTTGCCAAGGGTGTTTGTTGACCATGGGAGGTAATCTCCCAATGTATATTCTGTATTTGGGTTGGCATAAGGATCCGGTGCCAATCCCCACTTGTTGCCTATTTCTAGGCCTTGCATATTTTTGACCAAGATGTCTAAGGGCAGGGGGTGGTTGAACCCTACTCCCGACTTATCATATGGCATCTGATATCTTGGTTGGCAAAGGACACGCATCCCTTGCTCATATCTGCCTAGCCCGTATCCATGCCAATTGCATTGGCCGAGATATCTTAGAGCAAATTTCGGGTTTGACAGATAGTTGATATTTTCAACAAAAGGCTCTTCGTCTGCTTCCTTTTGTTTGCATGGTTCAAGACCATGATCAAGGCCCCCATACACAAAATTTGTCTGGTTTGGTGGGTAGCCTAGAGGAACAACTGTCCCTATGGGAAGGCGAGGTCTTCCCATGTCCTGTACTGACTCCAATGCGGGGGTTGCCACAACATTTTGCACTAAATACTCCCCCAGGCCCGTACTGGCCATTTCAATAGTGATTGTTGATGATTGGGTGGGAGGAAATGGGAGTCCTTCCTGAGTCCATTCCATGTTCGGCATTTTAGGAGTCTCCGCTTCTTCTGTGTGAGGTGTTTCTTCTGTTGATACCGTTGAAATTGTGGGCAACCCTTCTTCTAAGGGCTGAGCCTCTTCCATGATCTATTTTCCCTTGTCCTTCTGTTTGGCCATGACAGGTGGCTTTGATGATGAAGGAGCAGATGATGAAGGCTCACCTGGCTGGGATTTTGTTGTTTTGGTCACCAGTGGTGCCTGCGGTATTGGACCCTGTTTAGATGGATTTAGCTGGAAATCCAAATGCGTTGAAGGGAGGGTCGATTGAGGCATGAATTGTACCGCATTGCAATACTTGAAGGGCTCTAAGTCCATTGGGACTACATGTATTTCTCCTTCAAAAGCATACTTTAAGCACTGGTGAGCGATCGAAGGGACACACTTCATGTCCCTGATCCAAGGCCGCCCTAGCAGTATATTATAAGCCATCTCGCCTTCCAACACATGGCACAATGTAGGTATTGTCTTTTGTCCTACCTGGACAGGCAGAACAACTGTGCCGACTGTCGAGCATATTGCATCGTTGAAAGCTCGCAGTGTGTACGTGGAGGCTGTGATGTGAGAGGCTGGCAACTTCAAATGTTTTAAGGCTGCAGTGGTAATGATGTTACTGGACGAGCCAGTATCTACCAACACTCTCTTGTACGGGATCCCGTTGACCCGTACGATAACGTGTAGGGGTGGATCTGCCATGTCATTCGATATTGTTTTGACTTCATCTTCTCTGAAGGTGATGATCGGCTCCGTACATCGTTTCACATGTCCCACGAAGTTGTTGAAAGAATTTGCTTCGTGAGGTTGTAATTCGATGGCTTTTAAAATGTCCATAAGAGCTTCCCTATGGGGTGCTGATTGTTGAATAAGCTCGTAAATGGATAGCCTAGCCGATGTGGTCCGCAAACTCTGCGTGAGTTTGGTCCGTATCGTGACCTCGGGTCTAGGCGGAGGCAACTGCGTTGGGCGTTGTTGAGGCTGCGATGTTGTCGGAACTTCCCTCGTAGCTACCTCGGGGGCAACTGCTGGGTACTTTTTGTTCCTTGTCACTATACTAATCATTCCCACAAATCCTTGCATGGGAAGATTCTGTCGCACCTCGTTAATCTGGAGAGGTTTTTCCTGTGCTTCGTGGGCAGGGAAAGGGTCCTTGAATACCCCCATTTGTTGATTATTTGGCGCTATGGGGTTGTCCACGGCCAATGTTCTATTGTCGATCAAATCTTGGATTAATTCTTTGAATTTCTAGCATCCATTCAAGTCGTGTCCTCTGCGCCTATGGAATCTACAATACAATTCCTCTCTGTATCCCCTAGGCTTAGGAGCGTTAGGGTCTATAGTTTGGATTTCTGGCAGAGTGACTAAATTTGCCGCTGACAAGCGGTCAAATAGGGAGTCCCTGGACTCCGTGTAAGGGGTGAATTGTCGCCTAGGGCGACGCTGCTGATTCTGCTCCTGTCTTCTATTATCTCTTTCATAACCAGGAGGCACTGCCTGGTAATTAGCCTTTTGGGGCTGCATTTCTTGCACAAGCGCGGGAACATTTATCGCAACTTGGTTAACCGCAGCATGTTGTGATTGCGTTGTCCCGGTTTTAGTGGTTTTATTCCACTCTTTCTTTTTAGGCTTGGTGATTGCGCCTTCGCCTATTTTGATCTCTTCTATAACTCTGGCTTGCGCCAAAGCTTCTTCTAAGCTGGCGTATTGCTACGTACTGCAATAGCCCAGAGATCGATTTCAAGCAACTTTTTGCGAACATCTGTGTGAGATCAGACATAGGGGGATGGTAGGGTAACTTAGAAAGCAAAGCTCTCCATCGATTCCCGTATGCTGCCATTGTTTCTTCCTCAAATTGCTCGAGGCTAGCCAGATCACTCAGTGATGCCTTCTTCCTTGTGTTGAAGGCAAAGCGTTCAAGAAACGCATCTACTAATTGATCTAGGTTGCTTATGCTGTGTTTGGGTAATTGTGTGAACCAATCCGAGGTAGGGCCTGCGAATGTGGTTATGAATGTTCTAAGCAACAATGCATCATTATCTTGGATGCCGAAGCATTGGCTTAGAAATCTTGTGACATGTTCTTGTGCGTCCTCTTCACCTTTAAAGACTGCCAATTGAGGCAACTTGAAGTGTTCGGGGTAAAGAGGTGTAGGCACTGAGGGATGCACCGGATGACTGCGGAGTTGACGTAATGTGGGTTTTTGATGCCCAGCAGCTTTTGTCTCCATAGACTCTAAACGCTCTAATAGCGCTTTGTATGCATCGAAAGATTTTATTTCTTCCTCTTTTGTTTGCTCCCGTTGTGAGTTATGGGAGACTGGAGGCCTATGGAGGGGTGGCCGATTGGCAGCCCTCCCGCCTTGATGGGGAGTTTCGGCATGTTCTATTTCTCGGTTCATACTCCTCATAAAATTCTTGAGGAGTCTCTGGGCGAGACCTATAACCCTGATTGAGTCCTTGCTGAAGGTACCCATCATTGTTTCGGGGAGTGGCCTCCCTCTCGGGTCTATAAGGTCTCGGAGGCAAAGCTTGACGAGGTCGTGGAGACCTGTCCTGCACCAACGGATTATGCCTCTCATATTGTTCGGCTCTTTGGGTGCGAGGGGTTGGCCCCCTCTCGGGTATTTCATAGCGTAACTCATCCGCTTCGCGTTGCATGCGCTCTCTATCCAAGCGGTGTCGATACTCTATCTCCCGATGACTTTGTTTAAGCCGCATGATTTGGGCTTGACGGGTGGCATGTCTGGCGACTATCGGGTCAATTTGGTCTACCCTATTTTGCTCGGGAGGTTTGAATGTTTCTCCTATGTGTTTGCCTCGATCTTGATGATCTAAAATTTCAATGGGTCGCTTCCCTCTGTCGAGGTAGGCGACATTTACTCGAGGCTCTGGCCTCGATGTATGATCATGATATCCAGCTGGTGCAGAAGCGCAAGGTTCCCACGTTGTATGTTGTCTCCGAGGAATGCGATGATCTTCCTCGTACTCCCTTTCATGGGTGTGAAAGGGGCGGGCGGAGTGAGCTCGCCCTGTGTGAAGAGCCCTGCGCTCTGGATTTTGTCTTTCTATTCTGATGGGAGGTAAAGAAGGGACGCCATATCCACGTTGTCCCTCCAAATGGATAGTGTGCCTCTCTAGCACTTCATCACGCTGTGGCCACTCATGTCTAACCTCAGAAGGTGATTCTCTATTTACATCAAGGTCTACATGTAAAGCGTCTTCCCGAAAGGGGCTGTTTTGAATGGGCATACCCCATCGAGGATTCTGACATGGATTCTTTTGTAGGCCAGACCGATAAGGCGGTATGACCAAGTCCTCAGGACTGAAGCGAAGGCGACTTGTGCCTGCTTCTTGTGTACCTTCCGGAGCTTCTGCCCTTGATTGGGCTTGGCTACGGGTGTACACCATTGCGGTGCTTCTCTACTATCTAAGTAGATTTTTATCTCGTTTATGATGATTTTTATTTTTGTCTACACTAAGCAGAAATGAACACACACATACAAAAACCGTGATTATCTCTTTTAAGGATTAATGGTGTGTCCTAAACTGGTTTAGTGCATTTTGATGTTTTGTTTTGTTTTTTGAATGTTTTTGAAGAACGTTTAAATGCATAATGAAGGCTCATATAACTCCCAAAATGGTCGCCCCTTCAATATACCAACCAGGCCGATATACCAACCTCTCTATATACCCGCCCTTACGAGAGGGAGACTATAGGTACGTGAGAGCAGAAGGTACGTGGTACGTAGGCGGTACGGAAGGGGGATTGTCCTGTTAATGGCACCTACCATAGAAGACTTATCCTCGCGTGCATGGGAATCACCCCAGCGACACTCGGTCGGCTTTCATCAGGATTTACGCCTAACAATAGTGACAATCAGGGAAATGGATGCAAAGCTAAGCCAAGGTGGTGATGAACCCACCGTTGGTCTTGCTCAAGGGCTGGGGTCTTACGACCAGCTCCTTGGTTTAAATTTATTGCGTGAAGTGTGTGGGATTCATTTTATTTAACGAAAATGAAACAAGCATAAATGACTTTCCCTAAGCAATGCAGGATAAAATGAAAACAATCAAAGAAGCAGAAACAGAAATAGAAAATTTAACAGAGATTATAAAAATCCCTACCTCTTCTCTGCTTGGACCGGTTGCTTCTGAATTTCTGCTCTGAAAATCTATAGGCAGGAATTCGTCCCTCTGTGAGACGAATTTCAGAACAGAATTCGTCCCTGCTAGAGACGAATTTGAATTCGTCTCAGGGTCAGATGAATTACAGTAAAGAATTCGTCACAGTCAGAGACGAATAACAGTCTGCAACAAAAAAATGTACCTGTCAAGCACAAAACACAAAAAATTTAGTCAGTTTCTGTGATCTTAAAAACCAGGGAACAGGGTCCCACCGTGATCGCCACTAGAAGCACGAGATTTCGGGCGAAGGAAACACTAATTGCGATGCATTCAAAATCAAATACGCTTAAGTCCTAGAAATGTAGAATGCATGAAATGAAAGAGACGCATTGAAATGAGATACAAGCAAATGGAGAAAACACAGCCCTTTCATTAAATTCTCTTGATCTATGTTACAAATACGCCTCCTCCCTTTTCAGGGGCTAGGAGCGTTAAAAGAATTTGATTACAATCGAGACTTAAGGTTCCTCTTTCCGCGTGCCCACACTTGAAATGGGCGGGCCAAGATGATGTCGTCGCTGATGTTGATGAGTCCTTAACCTCTGCTGCTCCTCCTGCGAACAAAGAAACAACAAAGATGTCAGTAGCACCTGTTGCAAATAGTAAGTGTTTGTTCTCTAAAATCGCCAAAAGATGCATGTAAATAATTAGCCAAATCGATAGACAAAATGACTCTAAATGACCTGAAAACCTGACAGAGGACAGAAGACATCACCAAGAGGCCACTGCCATTGAAACAAGTCGGCCAATCTGCCTTCAATCGGAATTCGTCCCTGGGCAGGACGAATTCTGACTGCAATTCGTCCCTGGGTGGGACGAATTCTACTGTGTTGGAAAAGCCGAACTGACACCGCTCCAATGTCGACTCCCGAGACCTCCAAAACACCTGCAAACAGGGGGGTTATGTAATTGGGGCCATTTTGGGACGACCCAGATGGTCGGATTCTCCCAATTTGGCCTCTATCCTCGGGAATTTGATATCGCCACCGCAAGTTAGTAGGACAACAAAGCGACAAAAGGCATGATAAAATCTGATCAAAATGTTATGAAATTGAAGCTATGAGTTAACCAAATAGAATAACATGAGATGCAACCTGAAACAATAATCTAGAATGCTTTTGGAATAAAACTTAGAAAGTGCGGGGGTGCCCAAGTGGGCCTCCCACCGTTGGCACTTGATCTTGGTGCCAATCCACTAGGGATGGGCCCAAAACCTCTTAGGATTGGGATGTCTGCAAATTGGTGGTGTAAGGTGGTCAAATGTTGGATTTGGGTTGGATCCACGCTTCCAAAAGCCACCCAATAACCTCCCTTGCGAAAGAGATTAGTGGATGTGAGAAGGTGAATCAAAAGGATGCAAGTGGGTAATCAATCGGACAGCACTTCGTTGCTTGAAATCGCCTCCAATCTGTCTCTTTGGGTGAGAAAAGTCCCACATTTTATAGACCCATGGGGTCTCTTTTGAGAGGGAAGCATAAGCGCCATGTGTTGGTCATAGGTGCCATGTGGCGATCATGTCTTCCCATGAGGGAGGGGAGTCCTCCATGACTTGGGCTTTCATAATTGCCCTTGTGACAGTCCTCTAACGGCCTATCTGTCCACCCACACACGCGTGCGAAGCGGGAGTCATCAACTGACCGTCCTGGGCTGCCACTTGGCGCCATTCTTCTTTTTGCCCGTTAAACTTGGAATTCGTCCCTACCAGAGACGAATTCAGAATTCGTCCCCGGGTGAGACGGATTCCAGTTTGTATTCGTCCCTGGGTGAGACGAATACCGAGCAAAGTGTCTAAATGTACCAAATTGCCTCTTGACCTTACAAAATTGCTATGAAAGTGGTTAGGACCACTGTTTGACCTCTGAGGGCTGCCCCGGGGGCTGTGTTTGTCAAAGCGATCAGTGTTTGCAGTCACATAATCGGATTGGTGCTGTTTTGGTGTCTACATAAATATACAAATATCCTCGTATAATCAATTTAAGATAGATAAAGAGTAAATCTAGTTTTACGAAAATAATATATTAATTAAGAGGTAATCCTATTAAAAAAAAAATGTGGAAAGTAAAATGATGTAATTGCTTAGTCTTATGAATATTCAAAGGTTTAATATAGAAGCATTAATTCAAATGCCATAAGGATAGGTCATGGAGCAAAGCATTTTCAACAAAAATATAGAACTATCAATCCTAATATCGAAGTTGTAAAGAAGAAGATAATCTTTAGCCTTCTAAAAGCCTATATTATATTTCATATTAAGTATTCCAAATGGGTTTCTAATCTTGTTCCCATCCACAATAATATTTGGAATATATTGTTATGCATCAATTTCTAAATATTGAGTAGAGTATCATTATCCACTACCATCCATAGATTAGATTTTATAAAATATGGCAAGACCTTACAAGTCCTCACTACAAGAATGTTTCTTAAGGTATATCCATTTATGTGTAAAGGATGATGATAAAAAAAAAGTAATGCTCATTATAAAATGGGTAACTTTTTCATACCAAAGTATACCATTGGGCCTGTAAAATATTGGATCTATATTCCAAAGGGCTATGGATATTACCTGTATATGTTTGATAGATGAAATCATACTCATATACCTATAGGATTTAACTATTTTTTATAAATAGAACAACACAATATTAAACATTTAAAATCCATCTTCAAGAGCCATATCATATTATTTTAAGAAAACAATATATCAAATATTTTTTTTCTATGATATTTATAGTAAAAATTCAAAACCGTAAAATGGCACTCTTTGGACACCTTTTCAAAGTAGGTAGAAGGGACACAATGCAAGATAACTCATATAATTTACTTTGACCTAAAATTTATTAGTAAATAAATGACTTAAAAATGGAAATATACCAAACTTAATAACTCCCCAAATTAATCTGGGTAATATAATCTATCCTCAATTTAGATAAAGAACCGAGACGATCTAAACTATTGCTTAAGAATTCAGACAAAAAAAAAGTCTTAGATTTAACCCTAAGAAAAAAAATAGTAATTTTATGGATGATTTTAATCCTATTGCTTTATGTAATACCATTTCTAAAATTTTATTCAACATTATGGTTTAGATATTAATGGAGGCTTGTACTTCTATTACTTATAGTAAACAATAGGATTTATGAAGGGTAATCAATTCTTCACATCATTGTAATCATATGGGATGTAGTAAAGTCTATGTAGATAAAGTCAAGATACTAAATTTAACATTTGAAAGACCTATGGTAGACCCTTTACTAGTTAAATAATATCTTCACCATAGTGATTGTATTTTATCATTTTTTTTCTTAGTTTCTAGAAGCCCTCCAAATGTTTATAATAAATCCAATGACTATAAACTACTATAATATTTCTTTATTGTATAGATTTTGAAGATCATACATCCTTAATTTTTCTATAGTATGATATTCATGTGGTATTCAAACCTTTTCCTTTTCTTCTTTTTTGTTGATATGTATTTATATTTAAAATAGTAATAGCATTCTCTTAATAATGGAGCCATCAACATTTACTATAAATTCTTTGCTTCAAGAGTTTATATCTTGAGCAATGGACTTATTTTGCACATTTTATCACCAAATTATAACAACTATGTACCTCAAATACCATATATTGTGAAAGCACGAGGATACGAAAACAAAAAATGAAAACTCCAAGCACGATGCAAAAACGAAACTGAACTTAATGCTAAACCCTACGAATTAAAAATGCATGAAATGGAGAAAAACATAAATTGAAACCCAAATGAAATAATAACCCTTTTCTTTTATTAATGTATTTCACGATTTGGTTACAATCCACATCCTCCCTTTTTAGGGGCAAGGAGCGTCAAATTCATCTCTTGGTCACATCCATGGATAACCATCCTTGTTCTACGTGCCCACATGTAAGATGGGAGGACCAAAACATTGCTGTCACTTGTGTCTACGAATGTTGATTCCTTGCTGCTCCTCCAATGTTCTGATCCTGTGTTCAAAGAAACAAGAAATAGTTAGTAGCACCTGCGGATGAAACAAAACATGCAATCCCCAAGCCTATGATAAGTGAATGAGAAAAATGAATTAAACTATAACTAAAATGAATCCAAATGCTCTAAAAATTTTACAGGGGCATAGAAACATCACCAAGAAGGCATTTCAAAAAGAAAAGTTAGGAAATTCCTCACCGATTTGAATTCGCTCCAAGGCAGGACGAATTTACCTGCAACAAAATGCCAAAAAGGTATTGTCCCAAATGTCCTACCTAGAGAGCTTCAAAAAACTTAAAAACTTGGGGTTAGCTAATTGGGGGTATTTTGGGAAGACCCAGATGGTCATATTTTCCCAATTTGGCCTCCATTAACGGGAATTTGATGATGCTACCTGCAAGTTAGTAAAGACAAAAAAAATGATAAAACATGATAAGATTTGCTCAAAACATTATGAAATAAAAATTGCAAACTATCTAAGCAGTATAAGATGAAATGAAAGATAAAAATTATAGAAAGAACAATCTACCATAGATTCCTAATCGTTCCTAAAATGTACGATTAGACTCGCGGTAGTGCAGGGGCGCTCGGGCAGGCCGCCCACCGTTGGGACCTGATTTCGATGCCAATCCACTTGGGATGGGTCCAAAATATCTTGTAAGGTGTTTTCAAAAAATTGAGGTGGTATTATATGGCCAAATGTTAGGTTTTGGGCTTAATATTCAACATTCCAATGATCACCCAATGACCTCTTCTCTAAAATAGATCACGGATGTGAAAGGCACAAATCACACAAGGATGTATGGGGAAATAAAATGGTAGCACTTCATTGCTCCAAATTTCTCTTACTCTGTATCTTTTGGGGTGAGAAAACCCACCAATTTATAGACCTAGAGGTCTCTTTGGATGAGCATGCAGGGGCACCACTTGGCAGCCATGCCCTTCCATGGGAGGGAAGATTCCTCCTTGAATAGGGACTCCATGACTACCCTTGTTATAGCCTCTAATGCTCGAAAACGCTCACCTATACTCCCATGCAATGAAGGAAGCATTAAGTAGCAAATCCGAGCTACCATTTGTCAAGATTTGACTTTTTTCCTGTCAAACCTGCAATTTGCCCCACCCTAGAGCGAATTGTGAATTCATCCCTGGGCAGAGCGAATCCCAATTAGAATTCATCCCTGGGTGGAACGGATACTGAGCAAAGTGCATGAAGGTGCCAAAGTGATTTTTGACCTTCCAAAAATGTTGTGAGAGTGGTTAGGACCACTGTTTAACCTCTGGGGGCTGCCCTAGGGGCTATGTGTGCCAATGTGATCAGTGTTTACCTTCACATAATCGGATTGGTGCTATTTTTGTGTCTACAGATGCCCCTTTTTGGGATGCATTGTGCAAGGCACAACGCCAAGCAAAAATAGATAACCAAAGCACTAATTATTAGGGTTTCTTAATAACCTAACCAACTTTTGATGCCCCAAGTATGAAAAGGGCATGCATTCTTGAATTCTTGCTTCTAACAAGCGAGGGAACTCAATTCAAGTGTTAACCATTTTCGGTGAGGTGTTACTTGAGATTGGACATTGATCAATCATGAATAGGCAAAGGGTGCAACCTTTTGTCTGTGGGAACCTATAGACACCAAAACAGCACCAATCCGATTATGTGACTGCAAACACTGATCGCATTGACACACACAGCCCCAAGGGCAGCCCCCAGAGGTTAAACAGTGGTCCTAACCACTCTCACAGTAGTTTTGGGAGGTCAGAGATCAATTTGGCACCTTCTAGGCACTTTGCTCAGAATCCGTCCCTCCCTGGGATGAATTCAAAATGGGATCCGTCCTCCCCTGGGACGAATACATAATCCGCTCCTGGGTAGGACGAATTCCAGGTTCAACGGGCAAAAAGAGAAATCTTGACAAGTGGCAGCCAAGGACAGTCCATTAATGCCTCCTGCCTTGCATGCGCGTGTAGGTGATCAAAGTGAGCGTTAGAGGACTGTCACAAGGGCAGTCATGGAAGCCCAAGTCAGGGAGGAATCTCCTCCCTCTTGGGAAGGCATGGCCGCCACGTGGCGCCCCTGCATGCCCATCCAAAGAGACCCCTTGGGTCTATAAAATGGTGAGCTTTCTCACCCAAAAAGGACAGGTTGGAAGCATTTTCAAGCAACGAAGTGCTGCCAAATTGATACCACGCTTTACCCTTTTGATTCACCTCTTCCACATCCTTGATCTCTTTCGCAAGGGAGGTCATTGGGTGGTTATTGGAAGTGTGAATCCGGATCCAAAACCCGACACTTGACCACATTATCCCACCCATTCGTTGACAACACATTACAAGAGATTTTGGGCCCATCCCAAGTGGATTGGTGCCGAAATCAGGTCCCAACGGTGGGTGGCCCGCCCGGGCGCCCCGCACTGCTGCGAGCCTAATCTTCTTTTTTTAAGAACGATTGGGAATTCATGGTAGACTATTGTCTTTTTGTCATTTTTTTATTTTGCATTCCATCTTATGCTGCTTAAATAGCTTGTAATTCTGATTTCACAATGCTTTGATCAAATTTTATCATGTTTTGTCGCTTTTGTTGTCCTCACTAACTTGCAGGTAGCGGCATCAAATTCCCATTGATGGAGGCCAAATTGGGGAAATCTGACCATCTGGGTCTTCCCAAAATGCCTCCAATTAGCTAACCCCCAAGTTTGTAGGTCTTTTGGAGCTCCCTAGACGCGACATTTTGGGTAGTATCACTTCGGCGCTTTGGTGCAGGTGAATTCGTCCTACCCCGGAGCGAATTACAGTCGGATCCGTCCCGCCCGAAGTGAATTCGAATCGGTGAAGAATTTCTTGACTGTTTCATTTGCAGTGATCTTCTGGTAATGTTCTCTGGTTTCTGTCAAATTTGCAGGTTATTTGGAGTCATTTTATTTATCGATTTAGCTAATCTTATGCATGCATCCTCCATTGGTTTTTAGGATCAAACGCCTTATATTTTGTCACAGGTGCTACTAACGATTTGTTGTTTCTTTGAATGTAGGAGGAGCAGCAAGGATCAAGGATTCATCAACACCAGCGGTGGCAACACTTTGGCCCGCCCATTTTACATGTGGGCACGCGGAAGGAGGAACACTAAGTCATGATTGTAACCAAAACTCATTTAACGCTCCTAGCCCCTGAAAAGGGAGGAGGCATCTTTGTAACTGATATTAAGAGAGTTAAATAAAAAGGGTTGTGCTTTCTATACTTTCTTTTATCTCAGTTCAATTCGTCTCTTTCATTTCATGCATTTCACGTTATAGGACTTAAGCGTTTGTTTTGATTTTGAATGCATCGCATTAGTATTTCCTTCTTCTAAAATCTCGTGTTTCCAGTGGCGATCACGGTGGGACCCTGTCCCCTACTTTTTGAGATCAAGAAACTGATCAAAATTTGTGTTTTTGTGCTTACAGGTACCATTTTTCAAGCACTGATTGTGGTTCGTTCCAGCCTGTGGCGAATACAGTACTGGAATTCGTCTGACCCTGAGACGAATTGGAATTCGTCTCAGCCCAGGATGAATCCTGTTCTGGAATTCGTCTCACCCAGGGACGAATTTCTGTCTATGCAGTTTCAGGGCCGAGGATCAGAAACAGCAGGTCTAGGCAGAGAAAAGGTAAGGGTCCTAAACTGTTCCTATCATTTTCTGCTTTTTTGTTTTTGTTTTCTATCAATTTTGCCTTCTTAGGGAAAGTAGTTGCTTCTGCATGTTTCATTTTTCTAAATAAAAAGAATCACACACACTTCACGCAACATTTTTAAACCAAGGAGCTGGTCGTAAAACCCCAACCCTTGATCAAGACCAACGGTGGATTTCATCACCACCTTGGCTTGATTTTTGCATCCATTTACCCCGATTGTCACTGTTGCTCGACGTAAATCCTGACGAAAGCTGACCGAGTGTCGCTGGGGTGATTCCCAGCATGCGAGGATAAGTCTTCTATGGTAGGTGTCATAAACAGGACAATCCCCCTTTCGTACCGCCTACGTTCCACGTACCATCTGCTCTCACGTACCTATAGTTTCCCTCTCGTAAGGGCGGGTATATAGAGAGGTTGGTATATCGGCCTGGCAATGGTATATCGAAGGGGCGACCAATTATGGGAGTCATATGAGCCTTCATTATGCATTTAAACGTTCTTCAAAACCTTCAAAAACAAAAACAAAATCATCAAAACGCACTAAAACCAGTCTAGGACACACCATTAATCTTTAAAAGAGATAATCATTGCTTTGTGTATGTGTGTGTTCATTTCTGCTTAGTGTAACAAAAAAAAAATCATAAAATCATAAAAGAGATAAAATCTACATAGCTTGTAGGAAAGCACCACCATGGTGTACACACGTAGCCAAGCCCAATCAAGGGCGGAAGCTGCAGAAAGTGTACAAGGGGGAGGCACAAGTCACCTCCGCTATAGTCCTAAGGACTTAGTTATACCGCCTTGGCGGTCTAACCCGCAAGAGAGTCCGCATCAGTCCAGGTCAAGATGGAATTATAGGGACACCCCATTGGGGGACACGCCCATCCGTCATAGCCCCTTTCGGGAAGAGTCCTTACATGTGGCACTCAACATAGATCAAAGGGCTCCCTTAGAAGCTCGATACGAGTGGCCACCGTGCGATGAAGCGCTGGAACGACGGAGGGTCCATGAGGAGAGGCTTCAAGATTATATCATCCCTTCATTGCCTCCTCTCATTGTCAGAAACAATAGGACAAATCCGGAGCACAAGGCTCCTCTGACAGGGCGAGCCAACTCCGCCCGCCCCTTTCACACTTATGAAAGGGAGAATGAGGAAGACCCCTATCTTCCTCAAGAGCAATATACAATGTGGGAGCAATGCGCCTCCACACCTGCTATGTACCAAAACCATCCTTCGAGGCCAGAGCCTCGAATAAATGCCGCCAACCTCGATAGGGGGAAGCGACCTGTAGAGATCTCGGATCACCGCGACCGAGATAAGTGCATGGGAGAGGCATCTAGGCCTTCGAGACTCAATATGGTAGAACAGATCGACCTGGCAGTCGCCAGACATGCCACCCGCCAAGCGTAGATTACGCAGCTTGAGCAAGATCAACAACAACTAGAGCATTTATATCGCCTCAGTAAAGAGCGCATTAGGCGCCAAACAGATGAGCTATTGAATAACACTATGCCGAAGAGGGTTTCGACCCCTCGCACCCAAAGGGCAGAACCATATGAGAGGCGTAACCCCTTGGTACAAGACAGGTCCCCGTGACCTAACCAAGCGCTGCCTCCAAGACCTCTTAGACCTGAACGGGAGGCCACTCCCCAGAATAATGATGGGCTCCCTCCGTGGGGACCCACTCATGGTCGTAGGTCTCACCCAGAGACTCCTCAAGAAGCATACGAGGAGTATGAACAAGAAGAAGAGCGGGCCGAAATGCCCTATCAAGGTGGAGGGGTTGCTATCCGGCCACCTCTCCACAGGCCTCAAGTCTCCCACAACCCACAATGGGAGAAAATTAGAGAGGAAGAGATTAAGTCTTTCGATGCATACAAAGCGCTGCTAGAGCATTTGGAGTCTATGGAAACCAAAGCTATTGGGCCCCAAAAGCCCACGTTACGTCAACTCCGTAGTCATCCGGTGCATCCGTCCGTGCTTGCACCTCCTTATCCTGAGCACTTTAAGTTGCCTCAGCTGGCAATATTTAAAGGTGAGGAGGATGCCCAAGAGCATGTGACGAGGTTCCTGAGCCAATGCTTTGGCATTCAGGACAATGATGCTTTGTTGTTGAGGACCTTTATAACCACATTCGTAGGCCCCACCTCGGATTGGTTCACCCAATTGCCGAAGCACAACATCAGCAACTTGGATCAATTAGTGGATGCGTTCCTCGAACGCTTCACCTTCAACACCAAGAAGAAGGCATCACTAAGTGATTTGGCCAGCCTCAAGCAGTATGAGGAAGAGACTATGGTGGCCTACGGGAATCGATGGAGGACTCTGCTTTCCAAGCTACCCTACCTTCCCCCTATGTCCGACCTTACACAAATGTTTTCAAGAAGTTGTTTGAGATCGATCTCTATGCTATTGCAGCTACAGCAATATGCCACCTTAGAAGAGGCTCTGGCGCAAGCCAGAATAATCGAAGAGATCAAGATACAGGATGGCGAGATCGCCAAACCTAAGAAAAAAGAATGGAACAAAAACACCAAAATAGGGACTACGCAACAAAAACCCGTTGTGGTTAACCAAGTTGCTATAAATGTTCCTAAGCCTGCACAAGAAATACAGCCTCAAAAGGCTAATTATCAGGCAGTGCCCCCTAACAATTATGAAAGAGAAAACCAGAAACAGGGGCAAAATCAGTAGCGTCACCCTAGGCGACAGTTTACACCCTACATGGAGTCTAGGGACTCCCTATTTGACCGCTTGTCAGTGGCAAATTTGATCAACCTCCCGGAAATTCAAACCATAGATCCCAATGCACCGAAGCCTAAGGGGTACCGGGAGGATTTGTACTATAAATTCCATCGACGATAGGGACATGACCTTAATGCATGTTGGAAATTCAAAGGCTTGATACAAGACCTGATTGACAACAAGACATTGGTTGTAGACAACCCCGTAGCGTCGAACAACCAGCAAATGGGAGTTTTTAGAGACCCCTTGCCTGCCCATGAGGCGTAGGCAAAACCCCTTCAAATCAATGAGGTGCAACAGAACTTCCCCATGCAGGGGTATGTAGGGATGATAAGTATAGTGACTAGGAACAAGAAATACCTAGGAGCTGCTCCCGCGGTAGCCACAAGAGAAGTTCCATCAACGTCACAGTCTCAATAGAACCCTACGCAGCTGCCTTCGCCTAGACCCGTGGCCATGATTCGGACTAGACTTACCCAAAGTCTATGGACCACGTCGGCTAGGCTCTCCATATATGAGCTAATTCAACAATCAACGCCCCATCGGGAGGCTCTTATGGAGATATTGAAGGCTATCGAGTTGCAGCCCCAGGAACCAAATTCTTTCAACAATTTTGTGGGGCATGTCAAAAGATGCACCGAGCCAGTCATCACTTTTTGGGAAGATGAAGTGAAGTTAGTGGCTGATGACATAGCGGATCCACCCCTGCACGTTATCACGCGGGTCAACGGGATCCCCTATAAGAGGGTGTTGGTAGACACTGGCTCGTCTAGTAACATCATTACTACAGTGGCATTGAAACATTTGAAGCTATCGACATCTCACATCACGGCCTCCACATATACACTGTGAGCATTTAACGATGCAATCTGCTCGACAGTCGGCACAATCATCCTACCCATTCAAGTGGGACAAAAGACAATACCAACATTGTGCCATATTTTGGAAGGTGAGATGGCTTACAACATCTTGTTAGGCCGGCCATGGATCAGGGACATGAAGTGTGTCCCATCAATAGCACATCAATGTCTGAAGTATACATTTGAAGGGGAGGTACATGTGGTCCCGGTAGACCTAGAACCCTTCAAGTACTGCAATGCAGTGCAGCTGATGCCGCAGTCGACCCTTCCATCAATGCATTTGGATTTCCAGTTGAATCCATCTCGATAGGGTCCGATTTTGCAAGCATCCCCAAAGGTAGATCCACCAAAACCCCAGTCAGGTCCATCTTCATCAGTTGGTCCTTCATCAACGATGCCACCTATCATGGCCAAATAGAAGGACAAAGGGAAGAAACCCCTGGAGGAGGCACAACCTCTGGAAGAGGCACCACAATCAGTCTCAAACATCTCTACCGAAGAGATGCCTAGTAAAATGGAAGTGGAAGCTCCTAGCCCACCCCACATGGAGTGGAGTCCAGAAGAGCTTTCGTTCCCTCCCCCTCAGTCGCCAACAATCACTATTGAAATGGCCAATACGGGCCTGGGGGAGTATCTGGTGTGGAATGTTGTAGCAATGCCCGCACTAGAGTCCATGCAAGACATGGGGAGACCTCGCCTCCCCATTGGTACAATTGTTCCTCTAGGCTACCCACCAAACCAGACTAACTTTGTGTATGGGGGCCTTGATCATGGCACTGAGCCATGCATGCAAGAGGACGAGGATGAAGAGCCTTTCGTAGAGGATGTAAACTATCTGTCCAACCCGGACTTCGCTCTGAGATATCTTGGCCAATGCAATTGGCATGGATACGGGTTAGGCCGGTATGAGCAAGGAGTGCGTGTCCTTTGTCAACCAAGATACCAAATGCCTTATGACAAGTCAGGTGTAGGGTTCAATCACCCCCGACCCTTAGACATCTTGGTCGAAGACATGCAAGGCCCGAGGATAGGCCATAAGGGTGGATTGGCATCAGATCCATATGCCAACCCAAACACAACATACACATTGGGGGATTATCTCCCATGGTCAACAACCACCCTTGGTAACCTCAATCGCCCTACCCCTTTGCTAGAAAGAGGCGAAAGTTTGGGGACCCACTTTCAGGGCGGATATCAACAGTGTCAAGAAGGATCTTCGGAGGATGAGTCAGACTATGAGCCAACATCATATGACCCCTTCGACTCAGATAACAATCACTCGCAAGTGATTCCTATGGATGACTATCACGAGAATATTTTGACAATGTTTCCTCTAGAGGCTCCAGCCGAGCTAGTGATACGTCAAGAGAATCAGGTCCCCCCATAGAGAGTGGCACAACCACAGTGGGGCCAGATAAATTTGCTTGAGCAAGGTGAGCCCTTAATGCCGCAAGTAGTTGGAGCCAACGAAGGCCTTTGGATCTCCGATAGTGATTATGAAGATGAAATAGAAATGGCATATCTTAATCACATGCGGCAGATGCAGCATCGGTGCCCCTTGGAGATTAATGACATATTTGAATAGATGGGCATACTGCCAGGGCATGAGTGGTACGTAGACCCAGCAGGGTGGGACCAAGTGTTGGATCCGTGGCTCCAAGTTTACGATGAGCACCGTCCACCCCGAGACCCTATAATGACATCAGTGCCGAGGGTAGACCCTGTCTTCCTATCTGCACATAGGGACGATCCATTCGTGCCCGTCCCTCTAGAGCCAGATCCAGAGCATAGAGAGCATCCAAGATGTCCGAGTAACTACACCTATGGTAATGGAGACCAAAATCATTCCATCAACATGATCTCCATTGACTTGACCGCACCCATCCGCAATCCGGCCGATCCAGCATGGTCCTTGCATCTAGACATAGATGCTATTGACTGGGATCACGTCAATTCACCTCCATCCCCATCAGAGTACTGGCCTTTCGGTAAAATGCTTCATTTTACCCCTGGACCAACTCAAGATATCTTCCATGCTGAAGAGGAACCTGAGGTTCCCAACGATGATCTTAACTCAGCAAATGATATCCATTTGATCCCGACTCCACACCAGTTGGAGGACGGATCCCACATGTCGGTCGAGGAGACGATTGACGTAGACATCGGCTCAGATCCAATGAATCCATAGATTATCAAGCTGGGGGTAAGTTTATCCCCCGAAGAGCAAGCCGACTACATTGCCCTTCTCAAAGAGAAGAAGGAGGTTTTTGCATGGTCATACAGAGATATGTCGGGGCTAGATCCGTAGCTAGTCATGCATAATTTAATGCTTGATCCGACAGTCAAGCCTGTTAAGCAAAAACTATGCAAGATGCACCCAACAGTGGCCTTGATGGTCAAAGATGAATTGCAAAAACTGTTGGATGCACAGTTTGTCATCTGCATGGATTATCCGCCATGGTTGTCCAACATGGTGCCCATCAAGAAGCCCGATGGGAGGATTCGCATATGCACTAATTTTCGTGATCTAAACAAAGCGAGTCCTAAGGATGATTTTCCCTTGCCTAGCATCGACGCATTGGTAGACGCTACAGCGGGCCACGAAATGCTATCCCTCATGGATGGTTTCTCGGGATACAATCAGATTCGTATCAATCCCGAGGACCAACTAAAAATGGCGTTCACAATGCCCTGGGGGACATTTTGTTACAAGGTCATGCCTTTTGGCCTTAAAAATGCTGGCGCCACCTACCAACGTGCCATGACGTACATCTTCCATGATTACATGCATAAAACTTTGGAAGATTACATGGATGATTTGTTGGCCAAGTCTCTCTTACGCCCAAATCATCTCGGTGACTTAAGCAAGATCCTCGATCGCCTCATGGAGCATAAAGTCAAACTGAATCCCAAGAAGTGCATTTTTGGCATCACATCTGGAAAGCTCTTGGGTTTTATAGTCTCAAAGCGAGGCATCGAGGTGGACCCAAACAAAGTCAAGGCAATCCTTGAAATGCTTCCCCCAACTACCATCAAGCAGCTCAGAAGTCTGTAGGGTAAGGTCACGTCGATCAAGCGCTTCATAGCGCAGTTATCGGACAAGTGCCGACCCATGAACAAATTATTGCACAAAGGGGTAGCATTTCACTGGGATGACGAGTGCCAGTCGGCCTTTGATGACATCAAGCAATACTTGGCTTCGCCACCAATATTGGCACCACCTAGACCAGGAGTGTCGTTCTACTTATACATCTCAGCTACTGAGGTGGCACTGGGCGCCATGCTAGCCCGGAAGAATGAACTTCACAAAGAACAGGCTACTTACTATCTTAGCCGCACCCTGGTCAGCTATGAACTTAACTATGCATACGTTGAGAAACTCTGCTTGGCGGTGGTGTTTGCTACCAAAAAGCTGTGCCATTACATGTTGAGCAACAAGACGTATGTTGTGTCTAAGGAGAATCCATTGCGATACATGATGAGTCATACTTATCATAGTAGCCGCACGACGAAATGGATCATGTTGTTGATAGAATTTGACATAGAGTTTATTGGACAAAAATCCATCAAAGGACAGGTCATAGCCGATCAACTAGCAGAGGCTCCTATCGAAGACGATCAGCCTCTGGTCATAGAACTACCCGATGACGGGGTCTTCCATGTCTCGAAATCGCCTGATTCTGATGAGCCTGAGTCACAGGCCGACATAACCCTATTTTTTGATGGTTCTAAATGTGAGCAAGGGGGTGGCACAGGAATTGTATTCTTCACACCGCAAGGGGCTCCAATACCCTTGTCATTTAAATTAAATTTCCCATGCACCAACAACAATGCAGAGTATGAAGCCTTGCTCATAGGTCTTCAGACAACAATCACCATGAACATTAAATGATTGAACATCTTTGGTGATTCGTTGTTAATCGTCAATCAAGTCAAAGGGGTATTCCAATGTAAATGCCCAGTTTCTGTAGGCCTACAAAGCCCTTGTGGACAAATTCTTGGCAAAGCTTGAATGGTACGACATCGAGGCACTCCCTCGGTCATCGAATCATTTTGCGGACACTATGGCCTCTTTGGGGTCACTAATCCCGCAAGACCTTTCTGGTGATATGACAACCATTCAAGTCAAAACATTATCACAATCCATGATGGAGCGTGCAAGCTCTGATTTAATGCCAGGAATCCACATGATCCAGATTGAACCATCCTCGGATAAGTTCTCTCGAATCCATGACTGTTTGAAGCATGCCAACTAGGGGGCCTTGTTCTCCCCTACTCCCCTTAATAGCAACACCACGCTATTCTTACAAGTTCTTTCCCGCTCAGCTTTTGCTAGGGATGAACTTCAAGAGGGATTGGTTGTTCATACCATCGAGGCTTCTGATCAACAGGATTGGTATTCACCCCTCAAGGACTACCTCAAGCTAGGTAACCTCCCACTTGGATTGACGCCCATCACAAAATGAGCATTCAAGCAGAAAGCGGCAAAGCATGTCTTGTTAGGAGACATTTTGTACCATCGTAGCTATGAAGGGATCCTCCTTCGATGCTTGGACCAGCAAGAGTCCACTTGGGCGATCGCCCAAGCGCACGATGGTACATGTGGTGGCCACTTCAGTGGTATGGCCATCGCCAAGCGCATTCTTCGCATGGGCTACTATTGGCCATCTTTAGAGCGAGATTGTTGTGCATATGTGAGGAAGTGCGTGAAGTGTCAACATCATGCCAATTTGACACACGTACCTTCCCAGGCCTTGCAGTCGATCCAGTCGGCTTGGCCATTTTTGTAGTGGGGCTTAGATCTAATCAAAAAGATCTCCCCTGCATCGTCAAGTCATCATACATTTATCATAACGGCCACAGAGTACTTCACCAAGTGGGTGGAAGCGGTTCCGCTAACCTCTACGACTGGACCCCGCATTGTGGAGTTCATTTTGCATAACATCATATGTCATTTTGGTATTCCATCCAAGATAATCTCGGATAATGGGACGTCATTCAAGAACAAAGACGTGCATGCTTTGACCACAAAGTACAAAATTCAGCATAGTTTTTTGACACCCTATTATCCGCAGGCAAATGGGCAAGCAGAGGCGTCAAACAAAATGCTAGTTGCTATCCTTAAAAATACAGTCATAGACAGTCATAAGGATTGGCACATTCAGATCCCACTTGCCCTGTGGGCTTATCGCACTAGCATTCGGACACCCACTGGGGCAACTCCATTTTCTCTTGTGTATGGCTCCGAGGCTGTCATGCCTCTTGAGTTGGAAATCCCCTCCCTGCGCATATCAATGCAAGAGTTCATCGATGATGACACTGCATGGCAGGCCCGGTTAGACCAGCTTACGTTGCTCGATGAACGACGTGTTAATGCTCTTGAGCATTTACGTATCTATCAAGAGCGGCTGAAGAAAGCATACAACATGAGAGTTCACCTAAGGGATTTTCAGGTTGGTGACTTGGTCTTGAAGGAAAACCAGCAGAACTCTAGTTTGCCATCCCATCTCAGGGACAAGTTCATGGCAAATTGGTTAGGTCCATATGTAATTGATAGCAAGATAGGACCCGAGACGTACCGGCTAGCTTCCCTTGATGGAGTCAAAGAGCTCGAACCCTTGAACATCAGTCATCTGTGACCATTCCATATCTAAAGCAGCCAATCCCAAAATGCTCCAAGGATTCCCGCAATCGCTTGGTCAATCCCAAAATGCTCCAAGGATTCCCGCAATCGCTTGGTCAATCCCAAAATGCTCCAAGGATTCCCGCAATCGCTTGGTCAATCCCAAAATGCTCCAAGGATTCCCAATCGCTTGGTCAATCCCAAAACCAAGGATCCGAATCCTGGTCAATCCAAAATGCTCCAAGGATTCCTCGCAATCGCTTGGTCAATCCCAAAATGCTCCAAGGATTCCCGCAATCGCTTGGTCAATCCCAAAATGCTCCAAGGATTCCCACAATCGCTTGGTCAATCCCAAAATGCTCCAAGGATTCCTGCAATCGCTTGGTCAATCCCAAAATGCTCCAAGGATTCCCACAATCGCTTGGTCAATCCCAAAATGCTCCAAGGATTCCCACAATCACTTGGTCAATCCCAAAATGCTCCAAGGATTCCCGCAATCGCTTGGTCAATCCCAAAAAGCTCCAAGGATTCCCACAATCGCTTGGTCAAAAAAAAATAAGAAATATCAAAAATAATAAAATCATCAAAAACAACAAAAACTTGCATCTCATCTCCATGCATGCTCAAAATCATCACAAAATTAAAAATCTCTTTTTACATCTCATTTTCATACTCACCAAGATCAATCCATAAAAAACACAAAAATAATAGCTGCATTAAGCATCACATCCATACATTTGCATATTTGTGGTCATACAGGTCAAGGCACCATAGACTGTCATTACTTGGCAAAGTCCATCTTCATTCCATATCTCTCCGTTGTATAAACAATCCATCAAAATAAAATGCTATCCATCTTTCTGCCATACTATAATCAGTTGTCTTCTAATGTATCGAGAGTTTTCATCATTCAGTCATCATTAGTTGTCTAGCCACATACTGTACCAAGTCAGACAGATTTTACGAAGGTAGAATTCTACTTGGATTACACCTTGTTACGTAGCATCCCAGCACAAATTAAAACACATAAACATTCCCAAGTTGTGTGAACGAAAGATGAACCCTGCAAAGCAATCCAGGTCACCATAAGCGAAACGGTTATCTTGCTCATCCCCCTGTGCGAATGACCCCAAAGAATGCTGAGAGTTGGCAAAAGGACAAGCATCCTCCCTACCCAATTCCCCAAGAATCCCAAGTTCTCAAAAGTTGCAAAACATCAAAATTTGCAAAAGTCAAAACTCCAAAAAAAGTTGACATCACCCTCAAAGTGCATACATCAAAAGGCACAAACAATAGTGATTCTCGTCACTCCACATCCTCATCCCTTGCTCAAAAGAAAAATTATTAATACAAAAATAAACGAGTGATTTTTATCACTACAAAAGAGCAAGTATCCCAATACAATTGAAGAAAAGAAGGGAGTTGAACTTGAATCCCTAGAACTCTCAGCATTCAGAAGGTCATGAGATAAACCTCAGTACCAGTTTGGTTGATAGCCTATCGGTCACTCGTGGCAAACCTCCCGCATGACGATATATCTACCACATTAACTTGGGTGCAGATCAATGTTTGCATGTGGATGAGCTAGCTTATGGTATCCTAGATTACACAGCAGATTAATCTGACTAAATACAACAAAGGAGTTAGTGGAGCTAATTAGGTGATCCTCAATACAGGTTTGGTTGATAGCCTATCTGGCATTGGCGGTATCCTGACAAATGCCACATCAAACGAACTCAATTGCACACACAGGGATGTGAAATAACTTGGTCAAAGACAAGTCCGATTCATACCTTGTTCAAAGTCTTGTCAGATAAAAGTACAGCCTTGGCTAGTTAGTTAAAACATCTGAATCTCAGAAAACCTAACTACATTCTAAACCAACTGTAATATCTTTTCAGCTTTAGAAAATACAAAAATAACATACAAGAAAAGACATGTATGCCTACAAAGCTATTCACCACAGCAATCGCCTAGGACAAAAAGCCATACAGTTCTGAACAGTCTATGGTGCGACCTCCAAACATCACAAATTCAATTCATCCATTCCATTTTTGCATATCACATATAAATCAAAAACATTTGCATTCATCATAACATATGCATCCATCAAAATAAATTAACATGCATACATCCATATTCATCAAACCATCATGCATAAAATCAAATCATCACATGTGCATAAACAAAATAAAGCCGGTATATATATCATCAAAAATGCTCATAGGCTACAAAGAGTTGGTCCTCTGACCCCGCAAAAAAATCCAAAATCCAAAATCCCAAGCCTAAGGCATCGGCCACCGTGATCACACAAGATCGGTGTGATGGGAACTACCCCCCATGGTGTGGGTCCTATGGGACCCCTCAGGGTGGCTGTTGCTAGCCCTCGCATCATGCCTACTCGCCCCCCTCCTCTAGTCGCCTGCATCAAGAGGATGCTGACTACTCAGTCTCACTCCCTCTCGAGTGGCATGACGATCCGCCTGTGCTGAATGTAGGGACCTGCCCACCAAGGTGGCTAATATCTGCCTCTAGCTCTAACCGTTGTCGCATCGAGTCCATCTCCCACTGGTGATACGTCGCCAAGTTCTCCTCACACTGCACCAAAGCCCTATCCCTCTTTTCTAGCTATGTCCATAGGATATCCCTCTCTCATGCCGCATCAATACCCCATCCTATCGACGAGAAGCAGCTAATGCATTCTCTCACTTCACCAGCTGCATAAGTAGCAGATCCCTCTCCTGTAGAGCCTCCCCCAACTCCTCATTCTACTTGAAAGCATGAGATTTCAGAAGAAAGAAATACTAAGATGCAATGAAAACAAAACTAACTCGATGCATGAAATAGGAAAACGTAATCAAATTGAGACAAAATATAAAGAGAAAGCAGGAGCACAACCCTTTTATATTAATTCCAAACTCGGTTACAATCCATCTCCTCCCTTTTCAAGGGCTAGGAGTGTTAGCATGTCTTGGTTACAATCGTGATTAATACTTCTTCTATCCACATGCCCACATTTGAAATGGGAAGGCCCAAGTGTTGTCGCCACTTATGCCGATAAATCCTTGCTTGCTGCTTCTCCTGCAATCAAAGAAACACAGAGACGTTAGTAGCACCTGCAACACAAGGATAGAATGTAATGCAGGATAACATGCAATTGAAAATGTAATGCAGGTGTAGAACGTCTAAAGCGTAATGTAAGATATATTCGCTAAACTATTTAAACAGTTTAAAATGTAATGCAAGATATATTTGCTAAACTATTTAAACAGTCTAAAACATAATGCAAGACATATTCGTAATGACTAATCACTGCTACCAAGCATCCCCAAAATGGTGCTACCTATAACTTGCAACCTGCAACTCTGCCACCTGCAACTAATCGCTGCAAATATACGACAAACTAATCACTGCAACTTGCTACTCTAGCAGAGAACCAAACATCTACAAAAACACGATAGTATTTGACATGTGGCTTCTGAAATCTGAATTAAAGCATAATGAAGGATAAACATGCAATGACAAAATAGATTAATATGAAACTAGAAAAAAGGTGTGGGGTGCCCAAGTGGGCCGCCCCCGTTAGAACTTGATTATGGCACCAATCCACTAAGGAAGGGCCCAGAATCTCTTAGGTTGAGTTGTCGGCGAATTGATGGTTTACTGTGTCCAATGTCGGGTCTGAAGGTTCGGATTCACCTTCTAACAGCCACCAATAACCTCCCCTACGAAAGAGATTACGGGTGTAGAAGAATGAATCTAAAAGGATGCAATCGGGTGTTTGGTTTTGGCAGCACTTCGTTGCTTCGAAAATGTCTACCAGCTTGTTTTTTTGGGCGGGAAAGTCCACCATTTTATAGACCCACGGGGTCTCTTTGGAGGGGCACGCAGGGATGCCACATGGCGGCCATGCCTTCCCAAAAGGGAGGAGACTCCTCCTTGACTTGGGCTTACATGACTGCCCTTGCAACAGTCCGCTAACTACCAATCTGCCCACCTACGCGTGCATGCACAGCATGCGACAATAACTAACTGTCCTCGGCTGCCACTTGTCTAACATCTGCTTTGATGGTTTTAATGTTGCCTCTGAATGTTTGACTTCCACATTTGAATGCTTGACTTCCGCCTCAGGCACAAATTTCGAAGTGTCACGATATCATGACGTCGCGATATCGCGACACTTTGACCAAGGCCTTTCTTTGGGCACCGAAGTGTCGCGATATCGTGACACTTCGGCCAAGGCTTTCTTTTGATTAAGGCTTGCTTTTTCTTAAGGCTTGCTTTTGCTTAAGGCTTGCTTTTGATTAAGGCTTGCTTTTGCTTAAGGCTTGCTTTTGATTAAGGCTTGCTTTTGCTTAAGGCTTGCTTTTGATAAAGGCTTGTTAAAATGACCGACTTCTACTTTGTTTACTTTTTGACCTTCTAAACTACTGTGTAAGTGGCTAGGACCACTGTTTGACCTTTGAGGGCTGCCTTGAAAGCTGTGTGTGTCAATGCGATCAGTGTTTGTAGTCACATAATCGGATTGGTGCTGTTTTGGTGTCTACAGATGCCCCTTTTTGGGAAGCACTACGGGTGATGCAATGCTGAGCAAAAATAGATAACAAAAGCACTAATGATTAGGGTTTCTTGGTAACCTAACCAACTTTTGATGCCCCAAGTATGAAAAGGGCATGCATTCTTGAATCCTTGCTTCTGACGAGCTAAGGAATTTGATTTCAAGTATTAACCTATTTTTGGTGAGGTGTGACTTGAGCTTGAACATTGATCAGTCATGAATAGGCAAAGGGCACAACATTTTGTCCACAGGGGAACCTTGTGTTCATGCTTCGGGAATGCCAAGTGTTTGATCAATTTGGTTGCTGCTTGTTTACTGCCCCAAGAAAGAGCATGATTGTCTTTTTCAATGATTCTTTGAATGCATGTCATTGCTTTGATTGGGTGTGTGCTTGTTGATTGGTGACTAAGTGTGACTACCCCCTCAAGCGACGAATCGATGAGGGAATGACCTTCATGAGAAAAGCGACGAGTCGCTTGACCCAAGATGACTTGTGCAAGGGTGCTTTTAGATGGTTTACCGTTAAGCATGTGCAATTTCCTGACATTTAGACCTATTTTTGGTGGGTGTTAACCCTTTTGGTGATGCCATAATGGGGTGAAATCATCGAAAACCCGTCTTCCTGTGTAGTGGTCCGGCTATGGTAGCCTTCTTGGGGAAGTAGGATAATGACAATTTGAGCCTCGACATCGATTTTCTATGCCAAGAGGTTAATTGCAAGAGCACGTGTGTCCGACAATGCTTATTTCTATGTTTTTGTGTTGCATTTTTGTGATGTTTTTGTTGTATTGATTTTCTTTCTTTGTGTATATGTCATGATTTTATGTTATGCACAATGATTGATGTTTGATGGATGCATGCTACTTTATATTGATGTATGCATATGGTATGATAAATGCGATTGTTGTATGTTGATTTATTTTGATGGATGCATATGTTGTGATGAATGCAAATGTTTTTGATTTATATGTGATATGCAGAAATGAAATGGATGGATAGAATTTGTGATGTTTGGATATGGCACCATAGAATGTTTAGAACTATATTATTTTGTCTTTTAGGTGATTGTTGTGATGCATGAATTTGTATGTATACATGTGGTTTTTTTTTTTTTTGTATTTTTTGATGGTATTGTAAGGATGAAAAGTAGCATAGTTGGTTTAGAAATGTACCTAAGGTTTTTTGAGACTCAGACGGTTTTAGCTTATTAGACATGACTGTACTTTATCTTACAAGACTTTTGAAAAAGGTATGAATCGGAATTGTTTTTGACCAAGCTATTTCACATCCATGTGTATGCAATTGAGTTCATTTATGTGGTATTTTTCAGGATACCGCCAGTGCCAGATGGGCTTTCAACTAAACCTATACTGAGGATCACCTAATTAGCTCCACTAACTCCTTTGTTGTATTTAGTTAGATTAATCTGTGGTGTTATCCAGGATACCATAAGCTAGCTCATCTTTATGCAAACATTGGTCTGCACATGCGCAAAGCGAATGTGACAAACATATCGTCATGTGGGTAGGATACCACCATTGCAAGATAGGCTATCAACCAAACCTGTAATGAGGATCACCTAGATGGTTTTCGAATGCTGAGAATTCCAGGGATTCAAGTTCAGATATTTGTTGGCTGAATGATTTAGTAAGTTGCTCGTCTATATAGTGATGAAAATCACTGTTTGTTTTCTATTAATTCTTTTTGAGCAAGGATTTTGAATAGTAGTGATAACCACTATTATTTGATTTTGTATTTTGAGTATTTTGAGTTTGGGCTGGTGAGTGGCCTTGATCCTTGTGGACTTGGGGACGACTACGCATCCTTTGCAGGGACGTGTAGTATGAATCCTTACGACGTTAGGGACCAAGGGGGTGATGGAGATTATGGAGTAAGGGTATTGATCTTTTAGGACTTGGGGATGACTACCCATCCTGGTTAGGGGTGGATAGTATGAATCCTTACAAATTGGAGACCAAAGGTGAATGGAAAGTGTTAGGATGATGATTTTTTGAAATTTTTTTTGTGAATGGCGTTGATCCCTGTGGACTTGGGGACGACTACGCATCCTTTGCAGGGACATGTAGTACAAATCCTTACAACTTTGGGAACCAACTATGATTGGGATTTGGTAGTGGTAAAAACCACTGTTTTATGGAGGTGAATGGATAGGAAAGAGCTCGTCCTTTTGTCAATTCTCAGCATTCTAGAACCATTCGCACGGGGGGATAAGCAAGATAACCATTTCGCTTATGGCGACCTGGATTACTATGCAGGTTTCATCTTTCATTCACACAACTTGGGAATTTTTATGTGTTTTAACTTGTGTTGGGATGTTACGTAAAAAGGCGTATTTCAAGTGTAACTCTACCTTCGTAAAATATGTTTGACTCGGTACATTACGTAGCTAAAAAGCAAAATGATGATTGAATTATGAAAACTCCCACTAACTCTAGTGTGGTAAAAAGCAATGCATGGTGTTTTTGTTGTTTTTGTAAAATGGAACAGTGTGGAACAAGATGGACTAGCAGAGCAATTACAGCCTATGGTGCCTTTGACCTGTACGACCACAAATATGAGATGTATGGATGCAATGCTTTAATGCAGCTATGTATTTTTGTATTTTTGATGGATTAATTTTTGTGAATATGAAGATGAGGTGTGAGAAGAGCTCTCTATTGATGAATTTGAGTATGCTTAGAAATGAGATGCAAAATTTTTTGTTGTTTTTTGATGATTTTTGTTGTTTTTGAATTATCTTGATTTTTGACCAAGCGATTGTGGAAATCCTTGGAGCATTTTGGGATTGACCAAGCAATTTTAGGGATCCTTGGAGCATTTTTGGGATTTGACCAAGAGATTTTATGGATCCTTGGAGCATTTTTGGGATTGACCAAGCGATTTTAGGGATCCTTGGAGCATTTTTGGGATTGACCAAGCGATTATAGAATCCTTGGAGCATTTTTGGGATTGACCAAGCGATTATAGAATCCTTGGAGCATTTTTGGGATTTGACCAAGCGATTGCGATAATCCTTGGAGCATTTTTGGGATTTGACCAAGCGATTGCGATAATCCTTGGAGCATTTTTGGGATTGACCAAGCGATTATAGAATCCTTGGAGAATTTTTGGGATATGGCTCTCTTAGATATGAAATGGTCACAAATGACCGATATTCAAGGGTTATGTTTCCTTGCTACCGTCAAGGGAAGCTAGCCGGTACATCCCGGGTCCTATTTTTCTATCAATGACATATGGACCTAACCAATTTGCCACAAACTTGTCCCTTAGGTGGGACGAAAAACTGGAGTTTTGTTGGTTTTCCTTCAAAACCAAATCACCAACCCAAAAGTCCCTCAGGTGAACTTTCATGTTGTAAGCTTTCTTAAGTCACTCTTGATAAATACGTAAATGCTCGAGAGCATTAACGTGTTGTTCATCAAGCAACGTAAGCTGGTCTAATCGGTCCTGTCGTGCAGAGTCATCATCAATGAACTCCTGCATTGATATGCACAGGGAAGGAATCTCCAACTCTAGAGGCATGACTGCCTCGGAGCCATACATGAGCGAAAATAGAGTGGCCCCAGTGGGTGTCTAAATGCTAGTGCGATAGGCCCATAGGGCGAGTGGGATTTGAATGTGCCAATCCTTATGACTATCTGCGATGGTCTTTTTAAGGATGGCAAGTAGCATTTTGTTTGACGCTTTTGCTTGCCCATTCGCCTGTGGATAATAAAGTGTCGAAAAGTTGTGCTAAATTTTGTACTTTGTGGTCAAAGCACGCACGTATTTGTTCTTGAAAGGCATCCCATTATCCAAGACTATTTTGGATGGAATACCAAAATGACATATGATGTTATGTAAAATGAACTCCACAATGCAGGGTCCTGTCATAGAGGTAAGCGAAACTGCTTCCACCCACTTGGTAAAATACTCTATGGCCATTATGATGAACGTGTGATGACCTGACGACGTAGGGGAGATCTTTCAAATTAGATCGAAGCCACACTATGAGAACGACCAAGAAGAATGGACTATTTGTAAGGCCTAGGAAAGTATGTGCATCAAATTGGCATGATGTTGACACTTCATGCACTTCTTGACATAGGTGCAACAATCTCGCTCTAAATATGGCCAATAATAGCCCATGCAAAGAATGCACTTTGCAATGGCCATACCACTGAAGTGGCCACCACATGTACCATTGTGCGCTTGGGCAACTGCCCAAGTGGACTCTTGCTGGTCCAAGCAACGAAGAAGGATTCCTTCATAACTGTGACGATACAAAATGTCTCCTATCAAGACATACTTAGCTGCTTTCTGCTTGAGTGCTCATTTTGCAACATGAGTCAATCCAAGCGGGAGATTACCTAACTTGAGGTAGTCTCTAATGGGTAAATACTAGTCTTGTTGATCAAAAACCTCGATAGTATGAACAACCAATCCCTCTTGAAGTTCATCCCTAGTGAATGCTGAATGGGATAGAACCTATAATAATAGCATTGTGTTGCTATTAATGGGAGTAGGGGAGAACAAGGACCCCTAGTTGGCACGTTTTAGATGATCTCGGATTCGAGAGAACTTATCCGAGGATGGTTCAATCTGGATCATGTGGATTCCTGGCGTCAAGTCTGAGCTTGCACGCTCCATCGTGGATTGTGATAAGGTTTTGACTTGAATGGTTGTCATATCATCGAAAAGGTCTTGCAAAATTAGTGACCCTAAGGAGGCCATTGTGTCCGCAAAATGATTCGATGATCGAGGGAGTGCCTCGATGTCATACCACTCAAGTTTTGCCAGGAATTTGTCCACAAGGGCTTTATAATCCTGTAGAACTGGGCATTTGCATTGATATACCCCTTTGACTTGATTGACTATTAACAGCGAATCACCAAAGATGTTTAGTCATTTGATGTTCATGGCGATTGTTGTCTGAAGACCTAGGAGCAAGGCTTCATATTCTGCATTATTTTTGGTGCATGGGAAGTTTAATTTAAATGACAGGGGCATTGGAGCACCCTACGATGTGAAGAATACAATTCCCGCACCACCACCTTGCTCACATTTAGAACCATCGAAGAATAGGGTTATGTTGGCCTGTGAGTCAGGCTCATCAAAATTTGGTGATTCTAAGACATGGAAGACCCCATCATAGGGTAGTTCTATGACTAGAGGCTGATCGTCTTCAAGAGGAGCCTCTTCTAGTTGATCAGCTATGACTTGTCCTTTGATAGATTTTTGTCCAATAAACTCAATGTCAAATTTTGTCAACAACATGATCCATTTCACCATGCGACTACTATGATAAGTGCGACTCATCATGTATCGCAATGGATTATCCTTAGACACAACATACGTAGTGTTGCTCATTATGTAGTGGCATAGATTTTTTGTAGCAAACACCACTGCCAAGAAGAGTGTCTCAACGTATGCATAGTTAAGTTCATAACTGACCAGGGTGCGGCTAAGATAGTAAGTAGCCTATTCCTTGTGAAGTTCATTCTTCTGGGCTAACATGCCGCCCAGTGCCACCTCAGTAGCTGAGATGTATAGGTATAATGGTACTCCTGGTCTAGGTGGTGCCAATACTGGCAGTGAAGCCAGGTATTGTTTGATTTCATCAAATGCTGATTGGCACTCGTCATCCCAGTGAAAGGTAACCCCCTTGTGCAATAATTTGTTCATGGGTCGGCACTTGTTAGATAATTGCACTATGAAGCGTTTAATTGATGTGACCTCTCCCTATAGACTTTTGAGCTGCTTGATTGTAGTTGGGGGAACCATTTCAAGGATTGCCTTGACTTTCTTTGGGTCCACCTCCATTCCTCGCTTTGAGACTATGAAACCCAAGAGTTTTCTAGATGTGATGCCAAAGACGCACTTCTTGGGATTTAGTCTAACTTTGTACTCCATGAGGCGATCGAGGATCTTGCTTAAGTCATCGATATGATTTGAGTGCAAAAGAGACTTGGCTAACAAATCATCCATGTAGTCTTCCAAAGTTTTGTGCATGTAGTCATGGAAGATGTACGTCATGGCACGTTGGTAGGTAGCGCTAGCATTTTTAAGGCCAAAAGGCATGACCTTATAACAAAATTTCCCCCAAGGCATTGTGAATGCCATTTTTAGTTGTGATGGCCATTGAAAGCATGAGATTTTGAAAGAAAGAAATACTAAGATGCAATGAAAACAAAACTAACTCGATGCATGAAATAGGAAAATGTAAACAAATTGAGACAAAATATAAAGAGAAAGCAGGAGCACAGCCCTTTTATATTAATTCCAAACTCGGTTACAATCCATCTCCTCCCTTTTCAGGGGCTAGGAGTGTTAGCATGTCTTGGTTACAATCGTGATTAATACTTCTTCTATCCGCATGCCCACATTTGAAATGGGCGGGCCCAAGTGTTGTCGCCGCTTATGCCGATAAATCCTTGCTTGCTGCTTCTCCTGCGATCAAAGAAACACAGAGACGTTAGTAGCACCTGCAACACAAGGATAGAACGTAATGCAGGATAACATGCAATTGAAAACGTAATGCAGGTGTAGAACGTCTAAAGCGTAATGTAAGATATATTCGCTAAACTATTTAAACAGTTTAAAACGTAATGCAAGATATATTTGCTAAACTATTTAAACAGTCTAAAACATAATGCAAGATATATTCGTAATGACTAATCGCTGCTGCCAAGCATCCCCAAAAGGCTATTGCCTGTAACTTGCAACCTGCAACTCTGCCACCTGCAACTAATCGCTGCAACCTGCTACTCTGATAGAGAACCAAACATCTACAAAAACATGATAGTATTTGACATGCGGCTTCTAAAATATGAATTAGAGCGTAATGAAGGATAAACACACAATGACAAAAAAGATTAATATGAAACTAGCAAAAATATGTGGGGTGCCCAAGTGGGCCGCCCCTGTTAGAACTTGATTACGGCACCAATCCACTAAGGAAGGGCCTAGAATCTCTTAGGTTGAGTTGTCGGCAAATTGATGGTTTACTTGTGTCCAATGTCGGGTCTAAAGGTTCGGATTCACCTTATAACAGCCACCAATAACCTCCCCTACGAAAGAGATTATGGGTGTAGAAGAATGAATCTAAAAGGATGCAATCGGATGTTTGGTTTTGGCAGCACTTCGTTGCTTCAAAAATGTCTACCAGCTTGTTTTTCTAGGCGGGAAAGTCCACCATTTTATAGACCCACGGGGTCTCTTTAGAGGGGCATGCAGGGATGCCACGTGGCGACCATGCATTCCCAAAAGGGAGGAGACTCCTCCTTGACTTGGGCTTACATGACTACCCTTGCAACAGTCCGCTAACTACCAATCTGCCCACCTACGTGCGCATGCACAGTGGGCGACAATAACTATCCTTGACTGCCACTTGTCTAACATCTACTTTGATGGTTTTAATGTCACCTCTGAATGTTTGACTTCTGCCTTTGAATGTTTGACTTTCATCTCAGGTGCAAATGTCGAAGTGTCGTGATATCACGACGTTGCAATATCGTGACACTTCTACCAAGGCCTTTCTTTGGGCGTCGAAGTGTCGCAATATCGCGACACTTCGGCCAAGGCTTTCTTTTGATTAAGGCTTGCTTTTGCTTAAGGCTTGCTTTTGCTTAAGGCTTGCTTTTGATTAAGGCTTGCTTTTGATTAAGGCTTGCTTTTGCTTAAGGCTTGCTTTTGATTAAGGCTTGCTTTTGCTTAAGGCTTGCTTTTGCTTAAGGCTTGCTTTTGATAAAGGCTTGTTAAAATGACCAGCTTCTACTTTGTTTACTTTTTGACCTTCTAAACTATTGTGTAAGTGGCTAGGACCACTGTTTGACCTCTGAGGGCTGCCCTAAAAGTTGTGTGTGTCATTGCGATCAGTGTTTGTGGTCACATAATCGGATTGGTGCTGTTTTGGTGTCTACAATACCTCCGTAGAAACTCTGCCAAACATGCATTCTCAGTGCGTAACCCTACATCCATGTCCATCGCATCTTCCCGAGGCATGGACATCTCTGGAAAAATAGCATTCTTTGGCTCCCACTGCTCCATGATGTCCTGCATCTTCGGCTGATCCAGAGCCCCAAGATCCACATCCATACCATCCACCTCCACCATATCCACATCCTCCAACGGATCTCCCTTGTCATCACCTGGTGCCTCGGCACCCTCCACACCCACGGTTGCTACCCCCATGCCTCCCAATGGTCCCTCACATCACCTTCGCTATAGGATCCACCACTAGCCATACTCTGTAGTAGTCTCGACGTCATCCACATCCAGGATGTCAATCACCGTGTCTGAATCCTCACCAAGTGGCATAATGACTGGCCGATCCAGAGTCCTCTCATCCCCCCAATGCTGATAGACCATGGGTTCATCAAGAAACCCCTGGCACACCCTAAACTATCATGTCACCCAACTATATGGGAAGTACTCATGCTCGGTCTCATGTCGCCTAATCAGCCATCACCCCCTGTGTACCCATTGAAGCCACTCTCTAGCCTCAGGCTAGGCTAGACAGTCTCGGTAAAGGCATCAGAACACCTCCCCCAGAGCAAGTTAAGTGAAGGCATCAACATAGTGCCCTATAGCACCTACCCACTATCGACTTTGTCCCTGCTCCTTAGATCATCGCCACAATGCCACGTAGCCTATATCCTTATCCTCCATCTCCCCCTGAGTAGTCCATGGTAACCCTGTCGGCCTCTCAACTACTATGTGCTGCCAGGCCCAACCCTGTAATAGATAACTACAGCTGATCCCCTTTCGCTTTTGGTAGCAGACCTCGTATAGCTCCCCATAAAGCTATGCCAGCAGTGTCTGTCTCCACCTCATAATCAATGGTGCCTCCGTAAAGCACTCAACCAACCGTCAAACCACATCCAGTAGGTTCCACGAGAACCTCACACCTGAAGAGTCAGGCAACAACATGTTGGAAATGAGGCCCATAAGCAATGCGTGTCTCACTCCCAACACCCCCCTCTCCAACCACCATCAAACCAAAATTCCACCCATCTGATAGTCCACCTTAGCCATCTCCACTGGGCTCTCTACATCCAACTCCTCCCTGTGCCCAAAGCATCGTATCAATACAGTTGTCCGTTGGTCACGCAATGATGTCCTGATCGACAGTCCATCTATCAAAATCCATAGAATCTGATAAACATCGTATAGTGTCACTGTCATCTCCCCTGTTGGGAGATGGAAGATGTTGGTATGAGGATCCCACAAATTGATAAAGGCCATCAGATAGGCCTGATCCTCGACCACTGGCTCTAGTCGAGTCACGTGCTTGAGCCTAGGAGCATCAAGCCATGCCCAATCAGCCATAGTTAGTGCCCCACGCACTTTGGCAAAAGCAGTAGGCACCCGATACCGACTCTTCACCACCTGCACAAGAACAATGCAAAACATTAAAAATTATGAAAAATTGTACAACAATAACATGAATATACAACATTGCCTACCAATGTACAACAAAAAACAAACATAAAAAATCAAACAAAACTTAATCAATCAGTCCTAGGGTTTCTAATCCTAACTGATAAATTCCAAAAACAAAACAAAACAAAACAAAATTCAAAAATTAATTTGTCAGTCCTAGGATTTCTAATCCTAACTGATAAATTTAAAAACAAAACAAAATTCAAAAATTAATTTGTCAGCACTAGGGTTTTTAAACTCTAAACTGATTAATTAAAAAAAACACAAGTATTTTGTCAGTCCTATTGTTAGTCGTAGGATTTCGGTATTCTAAGTTTCAAAAGTCTGTACAAACAAAACAAACGTAAAAAAAATATAGTTTTAACTTAGGGTTTTCACCTACATTCTAAAACTGACAAGCTCAGCCTAAAAAACTAGGGTTTTAAGTTCCATTTATCCTAAGGTTTTAGTTAAAAGCAAAAATAAAGATTTTTCCCCTAGGTTTTAGCTACGTCCTCCATTCAATCTTCAGCTAAGGTCTTGGTTTGTGTCCAGTTAAGTTTTAGGTTTTTCATTTTTATTTCAAGAAAACATCACAAAAGAAAAACAAACCAATAACTTGCAATTTCGAAAACACATAAGCAATAATGCTAAAGAGCACTTACTGGTCTTGCTTCGGCTCCGTCGATTGATCCAGTTTGTGCACTCATTATGTCAGGAGAAATTCAGTAGTGCTTCATTTCACAGAATTAACCTCCTCCCCAGAGCTCCCAATCGTAAGAAAATTCAGATGCAAATGAGCCCAAACCCTAGTTTTGGCCTTTAAATAAGCCTTTTGAGCCTATATTCGTTCCTACCTGGGATGAGTGCTCTAGTTAGTGCTCATCCTACCCTGGGATGAATACTATGCTGGAATTCGTCCCACCTCAGAACGAATTCATGGCAAAAATTTCAAAAAAATAACAAAAATAGAACAAAAATGCACCAAAAGCAACAATAAACCTGTCCAATGAGAGTGCTTTTGCACTTGACATTCCGGGCATGCAAAATAGATGTCGGGGTCACAAATACTCACTATCCTACTCCTTAAGAAGGCTACCATAGCCAGACTGCTCCATGGGAAGATGAATTTTCAAGAATTTCATCCCCAAACGGCATCAGCAAAAGGGTCCAAAACCCACCCAAAAATAAGTAATAACATGGCCGAACAAAGGTGCCTTCGCGCCTGATATTCTTGGCATCCAAAATAGATTTCAGGGTTATAAATCGTCACCATCCTACTCCCTAAGAAGGCCACCATGGCCGGACCGCTCCACGGGAAAATGAATTTTTGACAATTTCAGCTCCAAAACAGCGTCGCCAAAAGGGTTAACACCCACCAAAAACAGGTCTAAATGTCAGAAAACTGCACACACAATCAAAGATATATCTTTGACGACACCCTTACCTAAGTCATCTTGGGTCAAGCAACTCGTCGCTTTTCTCATGAAGGTCATTCCCTCATCGATTTGTCGCTTGAGGGGGTAGTCACACTTAGTCATTAATCAACACACACACACCCAATCATGGAAAATGGCATGCATTCAAAGGATCATTGACAAAGACAATTACGCTCCTGCTTGGGGTAGTAAACAAGCAATAATCACAAGCTGATCAAACACTTGGCATTCATGAATCATGAACTCTAGGTTACCATAGAAAAAAGGTTGTGCCCTTTGCCTATTCCTAACTGATCAATGTCCAAGCTCAAGTAACACCTCACCGAAAAAGGTTAACACATGAATTAAGTTCCTTCGCTCGTTAGAAGAAAGGATTCAAGAATGCATACCCTTTCCATGCTTGGGGAATCAAGAGTTGGTTAGGTTACTAAGAAACCCTAATCATTAGTGCTTTGGTTATCTATTTTTGCTCGACGTTGTGCCATGCACAGCGCATCCCAAAAAGGGGCATCTATAGACACCAAAAAAACACCAATCCGATTATGTGACTACAAACACTGATCACATTGACACACACAACCCCAAGGGCAGCCCCCATAGGTTAAACAGTGGTCCTAACCACTCTCATAGCATTTTTGGAGGTCAGAGATCAATTTGACACCTTCTAGGCACTTTGCTAAGAATCCGTCCCTCCCTGGGATGAATTCAAAATGGGATTCGTCCTCCCCTGGGATGAATACAGAATCTGCTCTAGGGTAGGATGAATACTAGGTTCAATGGGCAAAAAGAGAAATTGCATCAAATGGTAGCTAAGGATAGTTAATTAATTATCCCTGCCTTGCATGCACGGGTAGGTGGGCAAATTGAATGTTAGAGGACTGTCACAAAGGCAATCATGGAAGCCCAAGTCAGGGAGGAATCTCCTCCATCTTGGGAAGGCATGGCCGCCATGTGGCACCCCTGCATGCCCATCCAAAGAGACCCATTGGGTCTATAAATTGGTGAGCTTCATCACCCAAAAAAGGACAGGTTGGAAGCATTTTTAAGCAACGAAGTGTTGCCAAATTGATACCACGCTTTACCTTTGATTCACCTCTTCCACATCCTTGATCTCTTTCGCAAGGGAGGTCATTGGATGGTTATTGGAAGTGTGAATCCGGATACAAAACTTGAAACTTGACCACATTATCCCACCCATTCACCGACAACACATTACAGGAGATTTTGGACCCATCCCAAGTGGATTGGTGCCGAAATCAAGTCCCGATGGTGGGCGGCCCGCCCAGGCGCCTCGCATTCCTACGAGCCTAATCTTATTTTTTTAAGAATGATTGGGAATTCATGGCAGACTATTAATTTTTGTCATTTTTTTATTTGGAATTCCACCTTATGCTGCTTAAATAGCTTGTAATTCTAATTTCACAATGCTTTGATCAAATTTTATCATGTTTTATTGCTTTTGTAGTCCTCACTAACTTGCAGGTAACAACGTCAAATTCCCGTTGATGGAGGCCAAATTGGGAAAATCTGACCATCTGGGTCTTCCCATTATGCTTCCAATTAGCTAACCCCAAGTTTGAAAGTCTTTTGGAGCCCCCTAGACACAAAATTTTGGAAGTATCACTTTAGTGCTTTGGTGTAGGTGAATTCGTCCTACCCCGGAGCGGATTACAGTCGGATCTGTCCCACCCTAGAGCGAATTCGAACCGGTGAAGAATTTCCTGATTGTTTCATTTGTAGTGATCTTCTGGTAATGTTCTATGGATTTTGTTTAATTTGTAGGTAATTTGGAGTCATTTTATTTATCGATTTAGCTAATCTTATGCATGCATCCTCGATTATTGGAGGTGGATGGTATGGATGCGGATCTTGGGGCTTCGGATTAGTCGAAGATGCAGGACATCATGGAGTAGTGGGAGCCAAAGTAGGCTACTGTTACAGAGATGCCCATGCCTCGGGCAAAAGCGACGGACATGGATGCAGGGTTACGTGCTGAGAATGCACGTTTGGCAGAGTTGCTACGGAGGCAGGATGAGGAGTTGGGGGAGGCTCTGTAGGAGAGGGATCTGCTATGAATGTAGCTGGTGGAGCGAGAGAATGCATTAGTTGCTTCTCACCAACAGGATGGGGGTACTAATGTGGCATGAGAGAGGGATATCCTATGGATGCAACTAGCAGAGAGGGATAGGGCTTTGGTGGGATGTGAGGAGAACTTGGTGATGTATCGCCAGCGAGAGATGGACTCGGTGCGGCAGTGGTTAGAGCTGGAGGTAGATATTAGCTACCTTGGTGGGTGGATCCCTACATTCAACATAAGTGGATCATTGCACCGCTCGAGAGGGAGTGAGACTGAGCAGTTAGCATCCTCTTGGCACGGTGACTAGAGGAGGGGGGGCGAGTAGGCGTGATACGGGGGCTACCAGCAGCCACCCTGAGGGGTCCCATAGGACCCACACCATGGGGGGTAGTTCCCATCACACCGATCCTGCATGATCATGGTGGCCGATGCCTTAGGCTTGGGATTTTGGATTTTGGATTTTGTATTTTGTTGCGGGGTCAGAGGACCAACTTTTTGTAGCCTGCGGGCATTTTTGACGATATATATATATATATATATATATATATATATATATATACCAGCTTTATTTTGTTTATGCACATGTGACGATTTGATTTTATGCATGATGGTTTGATGAATATGGATGTATGCATGTTAATTTATTATGATGGATGCATATGTTATGATGAATGCAAATGTTTTTGATTTATATGTGATATGCGAAAATGGAATGGATGAATTGAATTTGTGATGTTTGGAGGTCGCACCATAGACTATTCAGAACTGTATGGATTTTTATCCTAGGCGTTGCTGCGGTGAATAGCTTTGTAGGCATACATGTCTCTTCTTGTATGTTTTTTTTTGTATTTTCTAAAGCTGAAAATATATTACAGTTGGTTTAGAATGTAGTTAGGTTTTCTGAGATTCAGATGTTTTAACTAACTAGCCAAGGTTGTACTTTTATCTGACAAGACTTTGAACAAGGTATGAATCGAACTTGTCTTTGACCAAGTTATTTCACATCCATGTGTGTGCAATTGAGTTCGTTTGATGTGGCATTTGTTAGGATACTGCTAATTCCAGATAGGCTATCAACCAAACCTATACTGAGGATCACCTAATTAGCTCCACTAACTCCTTTGTTGTATTTAGTCAGATTAATCTGCTGTGTAATCTAGGATACCATAAGCTAGCTCATCCACATGCAAACATTGATCTGCACCCAAGTTAATGTGATAGATATATCGTCATGCGGGAGGTTTGCCACGAGTGACCGATAGGCTATCAACCAAACCGGTACTAAGGTTTATCTCATGACCTTCTGAATGCTAAGATTTCCAGGGATTCAAGTTCCACTCTCTTCTTTTCTTCAATTGTATTGGGATACTTGCTCTTTTGTAGTGATAAAAATCACTGTTTATTTTTGTATTAATAATTTTTCTTTTGAGCAAGGGATGAGGATGTGGAGTGACGGGAATCACTATTGTTTGTGCCTTTTGATGTATGCACTTTGAGGGTGATGTCAAATTTTTTAGAGTTTTGACATGTGCAAATTTTGATGTTTTGCAACTTTTGAGAACTTGGGATTCATGGGGAATTGGGTAGGAAGGATGCTTGTCCTTTTGCCAACTCTCAGCATTCTTTGGGGTCATTCGCACAGGGGGATGAGCAAGATAACCGTTTCGCTTATGGCGACCTGGATTGCTTTGCAAGGTTCATCTTTCGTTCACACAACTTGGGAATGTTTGTGTTCTAATTTGTGCTAGGATGCTACGTAACAAGGTGTAATCCAAGTAAAACTCTACCTTCGTAGAATCTGTCTGACTTGGTACAACACGTGGCTAGACATCTAATGATGACTAAATGACAAAAACTCTCGATACATTAGAAGACAACTGACTATAGTATGGCAAAAATATGGATAGCATTTTATTTTGATGGATTGTTTGTACAGCGGATAGATATGGAATGAAGATGGACTTTGCCAAGTAATGACAGTCTATGGTGCCCTGACCTGTATGACCACAAATATGCAAATGTATGGATGCGATGCTTAATGCAGCTATTATTTTGTGTTTTTGATGGATTGATCTTGGTGAGTATGAAAATGAGATGTAAAAAGAGATTTTTAATGTTGTGATGATTTTGAGCATGCATGGAGATGAGATGCAAGTTTTTGTTGTTTTTGATGATTTTATTGTTTTTGATGATTTTATTGTTTTTGATATTTCTTATTTTTTGTTTGACCAAGCGATTGTGGGAACCCTTGGAGATTTTTGGGATTGACCAAGTGATTGCGAGAACCCTTGGAGCATTTTGGGATTGACCAAGCGATTGCGGGAATCCTTGGAGCATTTTGGGATTGACCAAGTGATTGCAAGAATCCTTGGAGCATTTTGGGATTGACCAAGCGATTGCAGGAATCCTTGGAGCATTTTTGGATTGACCAAGCGATTACGGGAATCCTTGGAGCATTTTGGGATTGACCAAGTGATTTCGGGAATCCTTGGAGCATTTTAGGATTAACCAAGTGATTGCGGGAATCCTTGGAGCATTTTGGGATTGACCAAGTGATTGTGGGAATCCTTAGAGCATTTTGGGACTGACCAAGCGATTTCTCAAGGGTTCGAGCTCTTTGAATCCATCAAGGGAAGCTAGCTGGTATGTACCAGGTTCTATCTTGCTATCAATTACATATGGACCTAACCAATTTGCTGTGAACTTATCCCTAAGATGGGACAACAAGCTAGAGTTCTGCTGGTTTTCCTTCAAGACCAAGTCACCAACCTGAAAATCCCTCAGGTGAACTTTCATGTTTTATGCTTTCTTCGATCGCTCTTGATAGATACGTAAATGCTCAAGAGCACTAACGCATCGTTCATCGAGCAACGTAAGCTGGTCTAACCGGGCCTGCCATGTAGTGTCATCATCGATGAACTCTTGCATTGATATGCACAGGGAGGGGATTTCCAACTCAAGAGGCATGACAGCCTCAGAGCCATACACAAGCAAAAATGGAGTTGCACTAGTGGGTGTCCAAATGCTAGTGCAATAAGCCCACAGGGCAAGTGGGATCTGAATGTGCCAATTCTTTTGACTGTCTGTGACTGTCTTTTTAAGGATAGCAACTAGCATTTTGTTTAATGCCTCTACTTGCCCATTTGCCTGCAGATAATAGGGTGTCAAAAAATTGTGCTAAATTTTGTACTTTGTGGTCAAAGCACACACGTATTTATTTTTGAATGACGTCCCATTATCTGAGATTATCTTGGATGGAATACAAAAATGACATATGATGTTATGCAAAATGAACTCCACAATGCGAGGTCCAGTCATAGAGGTTAGCAAAATCGCTTCCACCCACTTGGTGAAGTACTTTGTGGCCGTTATGATAAACGTATGACTACCTGATGATGCAGGGGAGATATTTCCAATGAGATCTAAGCCCCACTTTGAAAATGGCCAAGCCGACTGGATCGATTGCAAGGCCTAGGAAGGTACGTGTGTCAAATTGGCATGATGTTGACACTTCATGCACTTCCTCACATATGCACAACAATCTCACTCTAAAGATGGCCAATAGTAGCCCATGCGAAGAATGCGCTTGGCAATGGCCATACCACTGAAGTGGACACCACACATACCATCGTGCGCTTGGGCGATCGCCCAAGTGGACTCTTGCTGGTCCAAGCATCGAAGGAGGATTCCTTCATAGCTGTGATGGTACAAAATGTCTCCTAAAAAGACATGCTTTGCCATTTTTTTCTTGAATGCTCATTTTGCAGTGGGCGCCAATCCAAGTGGGAGGTTACCTAGATTTAGGTAGTCCCTGAGGGGTGAATACCAATCCTAATGATCAGAAGCCTCGATGGTATGAACAACCAATCCCTCTTGAAGTTCATCCCTAGCAAAAGCTGAGCGGGAAAGAACTTGTAAGAATAGCATGGTGTTGCTATTAAGGGGAGTAGGGGAGAACAAGGCCCCCTAGTTGGCATGCTTCAAACAGTCGTGGATTCGAGAGAACCTATTCGAGGATGGTTCAATCTGGATCATGTGGATTCTTGGTGTTAAATCAGAGTTTGGACGCTCCATCGCTAATTGCGATAATATTTTGACTTGAATGGTTGTCATATCACTAGAAAGGTCTTGCAGGATTAGTGACTCCAAAGAGGCCATAGTGTCCGCAAAATGATTCGATGACTGAGGGAGTGCCTCGATGTCGTACCATTCAAGCTCTGCCAAGAATTTGTCCACAAGGGCTTTGTAGGCCTGCAAAACTAGGCATTTACATTGGAATACCCATGTGACTTGATTGATGAGCATCCCAAAAAGGGGCATCTGTAGACACCAAAATAGCACCAATCCGATTATGTGACTACAAACACTGATCGCATTAACACACATAGCCCCAAGGGCAGCCCCCAAAGGTTAAACAGTGGTTCTAACCACTCTCACAGTAGTTTTGGAGTTCAGAGATCAATTTGACACCTTCTAGGCACTTTGCTAAGAATTTGTCCCTCCCTAGGATGAATTCAAAATGGGATCCGTCCTCCCTTGGGACGAATACAGAATCCGATTTGGGGTAGGACGAATTCTAGGTTCAACGGGAAAAAAGAGAAATTATGCCAAATGGTAGTCGAGGACAGTTAATTAATGATCCCTACCTTGCATACACGGGTAGGTGGGCAAATTGAATGTTAGAGGACTGTCACAAAGGTAGTCATGGAAGTCCAAGTCAGGGAGGAATCTCCTCCCTCTTGGGAAGGCATGGCCGCCATGTTGTGCCCCTGCATGCCCATCCAAAGAGACCCCTTGGGTCTATTATTTGGTGAGCTTCATCACCCAAAAAAATATAGGTTGGAAGCCTTTTTTAAGCAATGAAGTGCTGCCAAATTGATACCACGCTTTACCTTTGATTCACCTCTTCCACATCCTTGATATCTTTCGTAAGGGAGGTCATTAGGTGGTTATTGGAAGTGTGAATCCGGATCCAAAACCTGACACTTGACCACATTATCCCACCCATTCATCGACAACACATTACAGGAGATTTTGGACCCATCCCAAGTGGATTGGTGCCGAAATCAGGTTCCAACGGTGGGCGGCCCACCCGGGCACCCCGCATTCTTGTGAGCCTAATCTTATTTTTTTAAGAACGATTGGGAATTCATGGTAGACTCTTATTTTTTATCATTTGTTTATTTGGAATTCCACCTTATGCCGCTTAAATAGCTTGTAATTCTGATTTCACAATGCTTTGATCAAATTTTATCATGTTTTATCACTTTTGTAGTCCTCACTAACTTGCAGGTAGCAGCATCAAATTCCTATTGATGGAGGCCAAATTGGGAAAATCTGACCATCTAGGTCTTCCCAAAATGCCTCCAATTAGCTAACCCCAAGTTTGCAAGTCTTTTGGAGCCCCCTAGAGGTGAAATTTTGGCAGTATCACTTTGGCACTTTGGTGTAGATGAATTTGTCCTACCCCAAAGCGAATTATAGTCGAATCCGTCCCGCCCCAGAGTGAATTCGAACCGGTGAAGAATTTCCCAACTGTTTCATTTGCAGTGATCTTCTAGTAATGTTATCTAGCTTCAATCAAATTTGCAGGTTATTTGGAGTCATTTTATTTATCGATTTAGCTAATCTTATGCATGCATTCTCCATTGGTTTTAGGATCAAACGCCTTATCTTTTGTCACATATGCTACTAACGATTTGTCATTTCTTTGAACGCAGGAGGAGCAACAAGGATCAAGGATTCATCAACACCAGTGACGGCAACACTTTGGCCCACCCATTTTACATGTGGGCATGCGGAAGGAGGAACACTAAGTCATGATTGTAACCAAAACTCATTTAACGCTCCTAGCCCCTGAAAAGGGAGGAGGCATCTTTGTAACCGATATTAAGAGAGTTAAATAAAAAGGGCTATGCTTTCTATACTTTCTTTTATCTCATTTCAATTTGTCTCTTTCATTTCATGCATTTCACGTTATAGGACTTAAGCGTTTGTTTTGATTTTGAATGTGTCACATTAGTATTTCCTTCTTCTAAAATCTCATGTTTCTAGAACCTTGAGTTCATGATTCATGAATGCCAAGTGATTGATCACCTTGTGATTATTGCTTGTTTACTTCCCCAAGTAGGAGTGTGATTTGTCTTTGCCAATGATTCTTCGAATGCATGCTATTTCCATGATTGGGTGTGTACTTGTTGATTGGTGACTAAGTGTGACTACCCCCTCAAGCGACGAATCAATGAGGGAATGACCTGCATGAGAAAAGCGATGATTCTCTTGACCCAAGATGACTTAGGTAAGGGTGCCTTTAGAGATTTATATTTGAATGTGTGTGCAGTTTTTTGAAATTCTAACCTATTTTTGGTGGGTGTTAACCCTTTTGGGGACGCCTTTCTAGAGCTGAAATTGTCAAAAATCCATCTTCCCATGGAGCAATTCAGCCATGGTGGCCTTATTAGGTAGTAGGATGGTGACAATTTATAACCCCAACATCTATTTTGGATGCCAAGAATTTCAGGCATGAAGGCGCCTTCGTTCGGAAACTCTATTGCTATTTTTGTGTGGGTTTTGACCCTTTTGGTGACGTTGTTTGGGGATGAAATTCTCAAAGATCCGTCCTCCCATGGAGCGGTCCAGATATGGTAGCCTTCTTAGGGAGTAGGATAGTGAGGATTTGTGATCCCGACATATATTTTGCATGCCTATAATGTCAAGTGCAAAAGAACTCTCATTGGATAGTTTTATTGCTATTTTTGGTGCATTGTTGTGCATTTTTGCTATTTTGTGAAATGTTTGCTCTATATGCGTTCCTGTGTGGGAAAAATTCCTATTAAGCATTCATTCTAGGGTGGTACAAGCACTAACCAAAGTGCTCATCCCAGGAAGGAATGATTACAGGTTCAAAAATCCTATTTAAATGCCAAAACTAGGGTTTGGGCTCATTTGCACTTGTTTTTCTTGGTGATTTGGAGCTCTAAGGAGGAGGAGGTCAATTCTGCGAAGTGAAGCGCTATCGAATTTTTCTGCCACCATGAGTGCACAAATCGGATTGAGCGACGGAGCTGAAGCAAGACCAGTAAGTGAATGTCCTCTTTATTAGTTTCTTTTATGATAGTTTTTAAAATTGCAAGTTATTTTTCGCGTCTTGTTTTATATTTTGTGTTTCAAATGTACAAATGAAAAAAACCTTAGTGAAATGTGTTTATTTGTTTTGGTATGACTTCACTAAAACATAGGTTGAAATCCTAGTGGAACCATGTTTGTTTGTGTTCATGTTTTTTTTTTTTATGATTCTAATGTGTTTATTTTGTTTTTATTTGCAGGTTGTGAAGAGCCGGTATCGTGTGCCTACCATTTTTGCTGAAGCATGGAAGGCACTAGCTGTGGCTGACTAGGAATGGCTTGATGCCCTGGGGATCAAGAAGGTAACTCGGTTGGAGCTAGTGGTTGGGTATCGGGCCTACCTGATGGCCCTAATCAATTTGTGGCATCCTCAGACTAATACTTTCCATATCCCAATAGGGGAGATGACAGTCACTTTGGAGGATGTCTATCGAATTCTTAGGATTCTAATAGATGGACTGTCGATCAAGACAACATCGCGACATCAACGGACAGTAGTGCTAACATGCTGCTTTAGGCATGGGGAGGAGTTGGGGGTGGATGGTCTATTGGAGAGGGTAGATATTGACTGCTAGATGGGTAGGATTCTGGTTTGATGGTGGTTGGAGAAGGGGGTGTTGGGAGTGGGGTACATAGTACTTATGGGCCTCATTTCCAACATGTTGCTACCTAACTTGTCAGGTGCGAGGTTCTCATGGAACCTATTGGATGTGGTCTATCAGCTGGTGGAGTGTTCGATGCATGAACCTTTGATCATGATATGGGGACATATGCTACTGGCATAGCTCTATGGGGAGCTATATGAGGTCCACTGTCGGAGGTGAAAGAGGATCAGCTACAGCTATCTATTGTAGATCTGGGGTTGGCAGCATATAGTGGTGGAGAGACCAGGGGGTTACCATGGATGACATGGGTGAAGATGTTAGATAAGGATATAGGTTACGTGGCTCTGTGGCGGTGGTTTGAGGAGCAAGGATAGATTTAGCGGTGGGTAGGTGTCATAGGGCACTATGCCAATGCCTTTGATCTAGGGGAGGTGTTCTGGCATCCCTACCAGGACTGTTCAACCTGGTCGAAGGTTGGAGAGTGGCTCTGGTGAGTGCACAGGGAGTGGTGGCTAATTGGGTGACATGGGACCGACTAGGAGTTCTTCCCATATAGCCGAGTGGCCTGATAGTTTGGGGTGCACCAGGGGTTGCCTAGTGTGGTCTATCAGTGTTGGGGAGACGAGAGGACTCTGGATCGGTTGGTCATCACACCATTGGGCAAGGATTCAGATGTAGTGATCGACATCCCGGACATGGATGATTTCAGGACTACTATAGAGTATGATCAATGGTGGACTCTATGGTGATGGCGAGGAGAGGGACCACGGGGAGGTGCGAAGGCAGCAGCAGCAGGGGATGATGGTGCAGAGGCACCAGGTGAGGGTTGGGGATCTCTGCTAGAGGATGTAGACATGCTGGAGGTGGATGACTTGGGCATGGACTTTGGGGCTCCAGACTAGTTGGAGATGCAGGATGTCTCAGAGTAGTGGGAGCCAGAGTAGGTTGTTGTTCCAGAGGTGCTTATGCATCTAGCCATGGTGGAGGACATGGAGGCATGGGTGTGCATTGAGAATGCATGATTGGGGGAGTTGTTGCGGAGGTGAGATAAGGAGTTGGGGGAAGCTTTGTAGGAGAGGGATCTCCTATGGACTCAGTTGGCAGAGCGAGATAGCATGTTTGCTACACATTGCTGGGGGATGGAGACACTAGTGCTGCATAGGAGAGGGATCTCCTATGGATACAGCTAGCATAGCATGATGATGCAGTAGCTTACTGCCATTGGCAGGAGGTAGAGTGGTTGTGATGGTAGACAGATTGGTCTCAGCATTGGATGGATATGGAGGGAGATATTATCTGCCTTAGTGGGCAGTTACCTGAGCCCCCTAGAGGTGGCTCTTCACATCGGACGAGGGACAGTGGTACTGAGCAGTAAACATCATCTCGTCATAGGCAATTGGATGAGGGAGGTGATAGCAGGCATGATGCAGGGGATAGCAACGACCACCTTGAGGGGTCCCATAGGACCCACCACATGGGGGTAGTTCCTATTACACCGATCTTGCATGATCATGGTGGCCGACGCCCTAGGCTTGGGGGTTTTTAAGCTTTGGGATTTTTGTTGCAGGGTCACATGACCGGTTCTCTATAGCCTACGAGCATTTTTGATGATATATATATACAGACTTTATTTTGTTTATGTGCATGTGATGATTTGATTTTATGTATGATGATTGATGAATATGGATGTATGCATGTTAAGTTATAGTGATGGACACATATGTGTTGAATGGATGAATTGAATTTGTGATGTTTGGTAGTCACACCATATACTATTTAGAACTTTATGACTTTTTGTCCTGGGCAATCGTTGTTGTAAATGACTTTTCATGTATACATGTGTTTTTTTTTGGTATGGTGAGAATAAAATATAGCAAGTTGTTTTTGAATGTAGTTAAGGTTTTCTGAGACTCAGATGTTTTAACTAACTAGCCACAACTATACTTTATCTCATAAGACTTTTTAACAAGGTATGAATCAGACTTGTTTTGGACCAAGTTATTTCATATACCTGTGTGTGCAATTGGGTTCATTTATGTGGTGTTGGTCAGGATACCGCTAGTGCCAGATAGGCTATCAACCAAACCTGTACTGAGGATCACCTGATTAGCTCCACTAACTCCTTTGTTGTGTTTAGTCAGATTAATATGCAGTGCTATCTAGGATACCATAACCTAGCTCATCCACATGCAAACATTGATCTGCACACAAGTTACTGTGATAGATATATCGTCATGCAGGGGGTTTACCACCAATGACCGATAGGCTATCAACCAAACCGGTACTGAGGTTTGCCTCATGACCCATATGGATGTTGAGAGTTCTAGGGATTCAATTTTGACTCCCTTATTTTCTTTAATTGTATTGGGATACTTGCTCTTTTGTAGTGACAAAAATCACTATTTATTTTTGTATTATTTTTTTGAGCAAGGGATTTGGATATGGAGTGATGAGAATCACTATTGTATGTGCTTTTCTTGATGTATGCACTTTGGTTGTGATGTCAAAATTTGGATTTTTGACGTTTGCAAATTGTTGATGTTTTGCAACTTTTGAGAACTTGGGATTCTTGGGGAATTGGGTAGGGAGGATGCTTGTCCTTTTGCCAACTCTTAGCATTCTTGGGGTCATTCACATAGGGGGATAAGCAAGATAACCATTTCACTTATGGTGACCTAGATTGCTTTGCAAGGTTCATATTTCGTTTACACAACTTGGGAATTTTTTGTGTTTTAATTTGTGTTGGGATGCTACGTAACAAGGTGTGATCCAAGTAGAACTCTACCTATGTAAAATATCTCTGACTTGGTACAGTACATGGCTAGAAAGCTAATGATGACTGAATGATGAAAATATCTCGATACATTAGGAAACGACTATGATAGGGGAAAATAACGTGAATTGTGGTTATAGGCGATGAGTGATTGATAAAGTGGAAAAATGTAGAAAAATGATGGTTTTGCCAAGTAATGACATTCTATGGTGCTTTGACCTTTATGACCACAAATATGCACTATATGGATGTGATGCTTAATGCAGCTATATATATACATATATATATTTGAGGGATTGATTTTTGTGAATATGCATATGAGATGCAAAAGAACTCTGTACTGTTATGATGATTTTGTGTATGCATGGGAATGAGATGCAACTTTTTATTATTTTTGATGATTTTATTGTTTTTGACCAAGCGATTGAGGAATCCTTGGGGCCTTTGGGTTGACCAAGCGATTATGGAAATCCTTGGAGCTTTTGGGTTGACCAAGTGATTATGGGAATCCTTGGAGCTTTTGGGTTGACCAAGCGATTATGGGAATCCTTAGAGCTTTTGGGTTGACCAAGCGATTATGGGAATCCTTGGAGATTTTGGGTTGACCAAGCGATTATGGGAATCCTTGGAGCTTTTGGGTTGACCAAGCGATTATGGGAATCCTTGGATCTTTTGGGTTGACCAAGCGATTATGGGAATCCTTGGAGCTTTTGGGTTGACCAAGCGATTATGGGAATCCTTGGAGCTTTTGGCTCTTCTAAACATGGAATGGCCGCAAATGACTGATGTTCAAGGGTTCTAGTTCCTTGATTTCATCAAGAGAGGCTAGCTGGTATGTTCCAGGTCCTATTTTACTATCAATGACATAAGGGCCTACCTAGTTTGCCATGAACTTGTCCCTTAAATGGGGTGGTAAATTAGAGTTCTACTGATTTTCTTTCAAGACCAAGTCACCGACCTGAAAGTCCCTCAAGTGAACTTTCATGTTGTATGCTTTCTTAAGTCGCTCTTGATAGATACGTAAATGCTCGAGAGCATTAACGCATCATTCATCAAGCAATGTAAGCTAGTCTAACCGAGCCTATTATGCAGTATCATCATCAATGAACTCTTGCATTGATATGTGCAAGGAAGGAATTTCCAACTCGACAAGCATGATAGCCTTAGAGCCATACACGAGCGAAAATAGAGCTTCCCCAGTGGGTGTCTGAATGCTAGTGCGATAGGCCCATAGGGCAAGTGGGATCTGAATGTGCCAATCCTTATGATTATCTATGACTATATTTTTGAGGATGGCGACTAGCATTTTGTTCGATGCCTCTACTTGCCCATTTGCCTACGAATAATAGGGTGTTGAAAAATTGTGCTGAATTTTGTACTTTGTGGTCAAAGCACATACATATTTGTTTTTGAATGACGTCCCATTATCCGAAATGATCTTGGATGGAATACCAAAATGACATATGATGTTATGCAAAATGAACACAATGCGGGGTCCAGTCGTAGAGGTTAGTGAAACTGCTTCCACCCACTTGGTGAAGTACTCTATGGCCATGATGATAAACGTGTGATGACCAGATGATGCAAGAGAGATATTTTTGATTAGATCTAGGTCCCACTACAAAAATGGCCAAGTCGATTGGATCGGTTGCAATGCCTGGGAAGGTACATGTGTCAAATTAGCATGGTGTTGACATTTCACACACTTCTTGACATATGCGCAACAATCTCGCTCTAAATATGGCCAATAATAGCCCATGTGAAGAATGCGCTTTGCGATGGCCATACCACTGAAGTGACCACTGCATGTACCATCATGCGCTTGGGCGATCGCCCAAGTGGACTCTTGTTGGTCCAAGCACAAAAGGAGGATCCCTTCATAGCTGCAATGATACAAATTGTCTCCTAACAAGACATGCTTTGCTGCTTTCTGCTTGAATGCATGTTTTGCGGCATGCATCAATCCAAGTGGGAGGTTACCTAACTTGAGGTAGTCCCTTATGGGTGAATACCAATCCTTCTGATCAGAAGCCTCAATGGTATGAACAGCCAGTCCCTCTTGAAGTTCATCCCTAGCAAAAGTTGAGTGGGAGAGAACTTGCAAGAATAGCATTGTATTGCTATTAAGGGGAGTAGGGGAGAACAAGGACCCCCAGTTGGCATGTTTCAAATGATCATGGATTCGAGAGAACCTGTCCATGGATGGCTCAATATGGATTGAGTGGATTCCTGGGGTTAAATCATAGCTTGCTCACTCCATCACTAATTGTGATAGTGTTTTGACTTGAATGGTGGTCATATCACCAAAAATCCCTTGCAGGATTAGCGACACCAAAGAGGCCATAGTGTTCGGAAAATTATTCGATGATCGAGGGAGTGCCTTGATGTCGTACCATTCAAGATTTTCTAAGAACTTGTCCACAAGGGCTTTGTAGGCCTACAGAACTAGGCATTTCCATTGGAATACCACTTTGACTTGGTTGACAATTAACAGCGAATCATCGAAGATATTCAATCATTTAATGTTCATGGTGATTGTTTTCTAAAGACCTATGAGTAAGGCTTCATACTCTACATTGTTTTTGGTGCATGGGAAATTTAATTTAAATGACAGGGGCATAGGAGCACCCTGTAGTGTGAAGAATAATATTCCCATGCCACCACCTTGCTCACATTTAGAACCATCAAAAATAGGGTTATGTCGGCCTGTGACTCAGGCTCATTAGAATCTGGTGATTCTGAGACATGGAAGACCCCATCATTGGGTAGTTCTATAGTCATAGGTTGGTCGTCTTCGAGAGGAGCCTCTTCTAGTTGATCGGCTATGACCTAACCTTTTATGGATTTCTGTTCAATAAACTCTATGTCAAATTTTGTCAACAACATGATCCATTTTGCCATGCGACTACTATGATAAGTACGACTCATCATGTATCGCAATGGATTCTCCTTAGACACAACATACGTCTTATTGCTCAGCATGTAATGGCGTAGCTTTTTGGTAGCAAACACCATTGCCAAGTAGAGTTTCTCAACATATGCATAGTTAATGGGGACACCAAAACAGCACCAATCCGATTATGTGACTGCAAACACTGATCGCATTGACACACACAGCCCCAAGGGCAGCCCCCAGAGGTTAAACAATGGTCCTAACCACTCTCACAACAGTTTTGGGAAGTCAGAGATCAATTTGGCACCTTCTAGGCACTTTGCTCAGAATTCGTCCCTCCCTGGGACGAATTCAAAATGGGATCCGTCCTCCCCTAGGACGAATACAGAATCCGCTCTAGGGTGGGACGAATTCCAGGTTTGACGGGCAAAAAGTCAAATCTTGACAAATGGTAGCTCGGATCTACCACTTAACGCCTCCTTCATAGCATGGGAGTGTGGGTGAGCATTTTCGAGCGTTAGAGGTTGTTACAAGGGCGAGTCATGAAGTCCCTATTCGGGGAGGAATCTCCCTCCCCCTGGGAAGGCATGATTGCCAAGTGGTGCCTCTGCATGCCCAATTCAAGAGACCTCTAGGTCTATAAATTGGTGAGTTTCCTCACCCTAAAATATACAAAGAAGGAGCATTTTGGAGCAACGAAGTGCTGTCATTTTGTTTTCACACCTATTCCCCTTTTGAATTGTGCCTTTCACATCCTTGATCTCTTTTGGAGAAGAGGTCATTGGGTGGTCATTGGAAGCACAAATCCGGAACCAAACCCGACATTTGGCCACATTATCCCACCCAATTTGTCGACAACACATTACAAGAGATTTTGGGCCCATCCCAAGTGGATTGGTGCCGAAATCAGGTTCCAACGGTGGGCGGCCCGCCCGGGCGCCCTCGCACTGCTGCGAGCCTAATCTTCCTTTTTAGGAACGATTGGGGATTCATGGCAGATTGTTCTTTTTTGTCATTTGTTTATTTTGCATTCCATCTTATGCTACTTAGATAGCTTGTAATTCTGATTTCATAATGCTTTGATCAAATATTATCATGTTTTATCGCTTTTGTTGTCCTCACTAACTTGCAGGTAGTAGCATCAAATTCCCATTGATGGAGGCCAAATTGGGGAAATATGACCATCTGGGTCTTCCCAAAATGCCTCCAATTAGCTAACCCCAAGTTTGTAGGTCTTTTGGAGCTCCCTAGATGTGAAATTTGGGGTAGTATCACTTCGGCGCTTTGTTGCAGGTGAATTCGTTCTACCCTAGAGCGAATTACAGTCGAATCCGTCCCTCCCCAGAGCGAATTCAAATCAGTGAGGAAATTCCTGACTATTTCTTTTGCAATGCCTTCTTGGTGATGTTTCTATGTCCTTGCCAAGTTTTCATGTCATTTGGATAAGTTTTAGTTGCAGTTTAATTCATTTTCCCATCTGCTTATTGTAGGCTTGAGGATCGCATTGCTTTGTCTTGTTCACAGGTGCTACTAACGGTTTCTTGTTCCTTTGAACGTAGGGTCTAAACATCGGAGGAGAAGCAAGGAATCAACACTCGTATACACAAGCGACGATGACGTTTGGTCCGCCCATCTTACATGTGGGCACGTGAAAGAGGGATGGCTTTCCATTGATGTGACCAAGAGACAAGTTTGATGCTCCTCGCCCCTAAAAGGGGAGGAAGCGGATTGTAACCAGATTTGAAATACATTAATAAAAGAAGAGGGTTGTTTCATTCCATTTGGGTTCCAATTTGTCTATGCTTTCTCCATTTTACGCATTTTTAATTCATAGCATCAAGTTTAGTTTCGTTCTTGCATCGTACTTGGAGTTTTTCCCTTTTTGTTTCCGTATCCTCGTGCTTTCAGTGGCGATCATGGTGGGACCTAGTCCTCTATTTTTAATATCTGAGATCTGATCGAAATTTGGTGGTTTTTCTTGCAGGTACCAAGTTTTTGGATGCGGGACTACTGTTCGTTCCAGCCTGAGGCGGATACAGGTCTGTAATTCGTCCTTCCCAGGGACGAATTGGAATCCGCCTGACCCTGTGACGAATTCAGTACTGTAATTCATTCCTCCCCGGGACGAATTTCTGTCTGTGCGGTTTCAGGATAGAAACTCAGAATCAGCAGATTTGGGCAGGGGCGAGGTAAGAACTCTAAACTTTTCCTGTCTTTTTCTATTTTTAGTTTTCTATTTTTCATAGATTACTTGTTTGCTTAGGGAAAGTAGTTCTCCTTTGTTGTTTGCTTGTTTCATTTTGCAAAAATAAAAATAACCCCACACATCACGTGGCATCATAAAAACCAAGGAGCTGGTCGTAAAACCCCAGCCCTTGATCAAGACCAACGATGGATTTCATCACCACCTTGGCTTGATTTTTGCATCCATTTACCCCGATTGTCACTGTTGCTCGACGTAAATCCTGACGAAAGCTGACCGAGTGTAGCTAGGGTGATTCCCAGCACACGAGGATAAGTCTTCTATGGTAGGTGTCATAAATAGGACAATCCCCCTTCCGTACCGCCTACGTTCCATGTACCATCTGCTCTCACGTACCTATAGTTTCCCTCTCGTAAGGGCGGGTATATAGAGAGGTTGGTATATCGACCTGGCAATGGTATATCGAAGGGGCGACCATTTATGGGAGTCATAAGAGCCATCATTTGCATTTAAACGTTCTTTACAAAAACCTTCAAAAACAAAAACAAAAATAAAAAACACACTAAACCAGGTTTAGGACACACTCTCAATATTTAAACGAGATAATCACCGTTTGTGTATGTGTGTGCTCATTTTTGTTTAGTGTAACATAAAAATAAAAATCATAAACAAAAGGTAAAACCTACATAGCTTGTAGAGGGACATCGTCATGGTGTTCACCCGTAGCCAAGCCCAATCACGGGCGGACGCTGTGGAGAATGTCCAAGGGGGCACCAGTCGCCTCCGGTACAGCCCCAAGGATTTGGTCATACCACCTTGGTGGCCTGACACACAAGGCAGTCCCCTCCATGCCCTGATGGAATGGGACTATAGGGGCACCCCTTTTAGGGACACCCCCTGCCAGCACAGCACCCAACGCACACCCTTTCAGGAGGGGTACCCTCGTAGGAGGGCTCCCTTAGATACTCACTATGAGTGGCCACCGCGCGATGAAGTGCTAGAATGGCAGGGGGTCCATAAGGGGGGGCCACATGATTATTCCATCCCTCCTATACCCCGCATCACTGTTAGCAACAACCGATCAAATCCAGAGCGCAAGGCTCTTCAGGTGGGGCGAGCCAACTTCGCCCGTCCCTTTTTCACTTATGAAAGAGAGCATGAGGAAGACCCCTACCTTCCTCGAGAGCAATGTACAATGCGGGAGCAATGCGCTTCTACACCTGCTAGCTATCAGGATCACCTACCGAGGCCAAAGCCTCGAGGGAATGCCGCTACCCCCAACAAAGGGAGGTGGCCTATAGAGATCTCGGATCACCATGACCGAGATAGATATGTAGGAGAGGCATCTAGCCCTTCTAGACATGAGACGGTGGGACAAACTATCTTAGAATTTGCCAAACATGTCGCCCATCGGGTGCAACTCACACAACTTGAGCTAGAGCGACAGTAGTTAGAGCAACTGTATCTTCTAAATAAAGAGTGCATTCAGCGCCAGAAGGATGAGTTGTTCCAACACACTATGCGGGAAAAGACTCCAACCCCTCGCACGCATAAGACAAAACATTATGAGAGGCACAACCCCTGGGTGTGAGACAGGTCTCCACGACCTTATCAAGCACCGCCCCCGATGCCTCCTAGACCTGAGCGGGAGGCCACTCCTAGAACCAATGATGGGTGCCTTCCTCAGGCACCCACCCAGGTTCATGGGCCACCCTTAGAAATCCCTCAAGAAGCCTCTAAGGAATCTGAGCAAGAAGAAGAGCGGGATGAAATGCCATACCAAGGCATGGGGGGTGCTATCCGGCCACCCCTCCCAAGGCCCCAAGTTCCCTACAACCTACAACGGGGACAAACCAACGAGGAGGAGTTCAAATCCCCCGATACATGCAATGCGCTGCTAGAGCGCTTAGAGTTGGTAGAGACCAAAATTTTGGGGCCCCAAAAGCCCAACTTACGTGAGGCTCCTCTTGAAGAGGATCAGCCTCTAACCATCGAGCTACCCGAGGACGGGGTCTTCCATGTCTCAGAATCACCAGATTCTGATGAGCCTGACTCACTGGCCAAAGATGAGTCAGAACACGAGGTAGCACCATGGGATCCATTCGAATCTGACAGCAATCACTCACAAGTGATTCCCATGGATGACTATCAAGAGAGCTTAATGGCAATATTCCCTCTAGAGGCGCCAGTCGAGCAAGCACCACATCAAGGAAATCAGGTCCCCCCGAAAAGAGCGGAACAACCCCATTGGGACCACATCAATCTGCTCGAACAAGAGGAACCACATATGTCGCAAGTAGCCATCAAAGCCAATGAGGGTCTATGGATCTCCGACAGTGATTATGAGGATGAAACAGAGATGGCTTACCTCAATCACATGCGACAACATCAACACCCCATAGACATTCAATGACGTACTTGCACAACTAGGCATAAGGCCAGGGCATGAGTGGTGTGTTAACCCAGTGCAGTGGGATCAAGTGTTACATCTGCCACTTTGGGCATACAGAGATCAACTTCCACCTAGAGACCCCATAGCTATATCAATGTCGAGGGCGGACCCTCTCCTCCTCTCCGTGCATAGGGCCGATCCATTTATGCCCATACCTCCAGAGCCAGATCCGGAGCACAAATATCATCAAGATGGGGGTACCTCTATCCCATGAAGAGCCATAGTCCAAACCAAAAAGCTCCAAGGATTATCGCAATCGCTTGGTCAAAACCCAAAAGCTCCAAGGATTCTCGCAATCGCTTGGTCAAACCCAAAAGCTCCAAGGATTCCCGCAATCGCTTGGTCAACCCAAAAAGCTCCAAGGATTCCCATAATCACTTGGTCATCCCCAAAAGGCCCCAAAGGTGTCCATGACCCCTTTGGTCAACCCAAAAGCGCCCCAACGGTGCCCATAAATGATGCATGAGCATCCAACAAAATGTGGGAATTTTTTTTTTTCCTAAATGTTAGTGCATTTTTTCGGGGCCATAACTTCTCAACCGTAGCTCCGATTGATGTGAAATTTGACAGGGAGCTAGTTGGGAGATTTTTAAACAAATATGACTCCCTAGAGTCCTATTTTCCTCGAAAATCCAGTTTTTGGGGCCAAATTCCATCATCTAGTGCCCCGAAATTAGGTTTCAAAATTACTCACCTAATTTTTTATGTTTTTTGAGTTGTTCGAAGGTTAATATCTCCTAAAGTATTTAGAGTTAGGACTTGAAACTTTATTTTTGGCTTATCTATTGTAAGAGGGATGCGCACCCCAATTTTGGGCCCCATCCGACTCATTTCAATTTTTAGGGTTTTTTTTTTGGCTATATAGCCACAGAATGAGGGTTTGTGAGGTAATATTTTCCAAGTTTTGAATGAGAATTGCTTTGAGCAAGCTTGGCTCTCCATAAATAAACCCTTTGGTCAAACCAAAAAGCTCCAAGGATTATCGCAATCGCTTGGTCACCCCAAAAAGCTCCAAGGATTATCGCAATCGCTTGGTCACCCCAAAAGCTCCAAGGATTATCACAATCACTTGGTCACCCCAAAAAGCTCCAAGGATTATCACAATCACTTGGTCACCCCAAAAGCTCCAAGGATTATCGCAATCACTTGGTCACCCCAAAACTCCAAGGATTATCGCAATCACTTGGTCACCCCAAAAGCTCCAAGGATTATCGCAATCGCTTGGTCACCCCAAAAGGCCCCAAAGGATTCTCGAAATCCCTTGGTCACCATCAAGAAAATTCAAAAACAAAAAAATCATCAAAATTACAAAAAAAATCTGCATCTCATTCTCATGCATACTTCATCAATCAAAACACTACATAATAGCTGCATTAACCATCACATCCATATATCGCACATTTGTTGATCATAGAAGTCAAAGGCACCATGGACTGTCATTACTTGGCAAAGCATACCATTTTTCACATTTTCCATTTTGCAAACAATACAACAAAAATAAACATCATCCATTATTTTCGCCATATCATAGTCAGTTGTCGTCTAAATGTATCAAGAGTTTTTATCATTCAGCTGTCTTTAAATTCCTAGCCAAGAACTGTACAAAGTCAAACTGATGTTACAAAGGTAGAGTCATACTTGAAATACACCTTGTTACGTAGCATCCCATCACAACTTAAAACACATAAAACAACTCCCAAGTTGTGTAAACGAAAGATGAAACCTACAAAGCAATCCAGGTCACCATAAGCGAAACGGTTATCTTGCTCATCCCCCTATGCGAATGACCCCAAAGAATGTTGAGAGTTGGCAAAAGGACAAGCATCCTCCCTACCCAATTCCCCATGAATCCCAAGTTCTCAAAAGTTGCAAAACATCAAAATTTGCACATGTCAAAACTCCAAAAAATTTGACATCACCCTCAAAGTGCATACATCAAAAGGCACAAACAATAGTGATTCTCATCACTCCACATCCTAATCCCTTGCTCAAAAAAAAAAAAAAATAATACAAAAATAAACAGTGATTTTTATCACTACAAAAGAGCAAGTATCCCAATACAATTGAAGAAAAGAAGGGAGTTGAACTTGAATCCCTGGAACTCTCAGCATTCAGAAGGTCATGAGATAAACCTCAGTACCGGTTTGGTTGATAGCCTATCGGTCACTCGTGGCAAACCTCTCGCATGACGATATATCTTCCGCATTAACTTGTGTGCAGATCAATGTTTGCATGTGGATGAGCTAGCTTATGGTATCCTAGATTGCACCGTAGATTAATCCGACTAAATACAACAAAGGAGTTAGTGGAGCTAATTAGGTGATCCTCAGTACCAGGTTTGGTTGACAGCCTATCTGGCACTGGCGGTATCCTGACAAATGCCACATCAAACGAACTCAATTGCACACACAGGGATGTGAAATAACTTGGTCAAAGACAAGTCCGATTCATACCTTGTTCAAAGTCTTGTCAGATAAAAGTACAGCCTTGGCTAGTTAGTTAAAACATCCGAATCTCGAAAAACCTAACTACATTCTAAACCAACTATAATATCTTTTCAAGCTTTACTTCACCATCAAAAAATACAAAAATAACATACAAGAAAAGACATGTATGCCTACAAAGCTATTCACCGCAGCAATCGCCTAGGACAAAAAGCCATAAAGTTCTGCACAGTCTATGGTGCGACTACCAAACATCACAAATTCAATCCATCCATTCCATCTGCATATCATATAAATTAGAAACATTTGTATTCATCAACAACATATGCATTCATCACTATAACTTAACATGCATACATCCATAGTCATCAACCATCATGCATAAAATCAAATCATCACATGCGCATAAACAAAATAAAATCTATATATATATCATCAAAAATGCACCAAAACAACCAATAAAGCTTGCCCGATGAGAGTGCTTTTGCACTTGACATCCCGGGCATGCAAAACCGATGTCGGGGTCACAAATCCTCACTATCCTACTCCCTAAGAAGGCTACCATAGCCGGACCGCTCCACGGGAAGACGGATCTTTGAGAATTTCATCCCCAAATGGCATCGCCAAAAGGGTTAACACCCACCAAAAATAGGTCTAAATGTCGAAAAACTGCACACACATTCAATGCTAAACATCTGACGGCACCCTTACCTAAGTCATCTTGGGTCAAGTGACTCGTCGCTTTTCTCATGAAGGTCATTCCCTCATCGATTCGTCGCTTGAGGGGGTAGTCACACTTAGTCACTAATCAACACACACACACCCAATCATGGAAAATGGCATGCATTCAAAGGATCATTGACAAAGACAATCACGCCCCTGCTTGGGGCAGTAAACAAGCAATAGTCACAAGCTGATCAAATCACTTGGCATTCGTGAATCATGAACTCTAGGTTACCACAGACAAAAGGTTGTGCCCTTTGCCTATTCATGACTGATCAATGTCCAAGCTCAAGTAACACCTCACCGAAAAAGGTTAACACTTGAACTAAGTTCCTTCGCTCGTCAGAAGCAAGGATTCAAGAATGCATGCCCCTTTTCATGCTTGGGGCATCAAGAGTTGGTTAGGTTACTAAGAAACCCTAATCATTAGTGCTTTGGTTATCTATTTTTGCTCGGCGCTGCGCCATGCACAGCGCATCCCAAAAAGGGGCATCTGTAGACACCAAAACAACACCAATCCGATTATGTGACTGCAAACACTGATCGCATTGACACACACAGCCCCAAGGGCAGCCCCTAGAGGTTAAACAGTGGTCCTAACCACTCTCACAGTAGTTTTGGGAGGTCAGAGATCAATTTGGCACCTTCTAGGCACTTTGCTCAGAATCCATCCCTCCCTGGGATGAATTCAAAATGGGATCCGTCCTCCCCTGGGACGAATACAGAATCCGCTCCAGGGTGGGACGAATTCCAGGTTTGACGGGAAAAAAGTCAAATCTTGACAAATGGCAGCTCAGATCCGCCACTTAATGCTTCCTTCATAGCATGGGAGTGTGGGTGAGCATTTTCGAGCGTTAGAGGTTGTTACAAGGGCAGTCATGAAGTCCCTATTCAGGGAGGAATCTCCCTCCCCCTGGGAAGGCATGATTGCCAAGTGGCGCCTCTGCATGCCCAATTCAAGAGACCTCCAGGTCTATAAATTGGTGAGTTTCCTCACCCTAAAAGATACAGAGAAGGAGCATTTTGGAGCAACGAAGTGCTGTCGTTTTGCTTTCACACCTATTCCCCTTTTGAATTGTGCCTTTCACATCCTTGATCTCTTTTGGAGAAGAGGTCATTGGGTGGTCATTGGAAGCACAAATCCGGAACCAAACCCGACATTTGGCCACATTATCCCACCCAATTTGTCGACAACACATTACAAGAGATTTTGGGCCCATCCCAAGTGGATTGGTGCCGAAATCAGGTTCCAACGGTGGGCGGCCCGCCCGGGCGCCCCGCACTGCTGCGAGCCTAATATTCCTTTTTAGGAATGATTGGGGATTCATGGTAGATTGTTCTTTTTGTCATTTGTTTATTTTGCATTCCATCTTATGCTGCTTAGATAGCTTGTAATTTCGATTTCGTAATGCTTTGATCAAATCTTATCATGTTTTATCGCTTTTGTTGTCCTCACTAACTTGCAGGTAGTAGCATCAAATTCCCATTGATGGAGGCCAAATTGGGGAAATCTGACCATCTGGGTCTTCCCAAAATGCCTCCAATTAGCTAACCCCAAGTTTGCAGGTCTTTTGGAGCTCCCTAGACATGACATTTTGGGCAGTATCACTTCGGTGCTTTGTTGCAGGTGAATTCATTCTACCCCGGAGCGAATTACAGTCGAATCCGTCCCTCCCCGGAGTGAATTCAAATCGGTGAGGAAATTCTCGACTGTTTCTTTTGCAATGCCTTCTTGGTGATGTTTCTATGTCCTTGCCAAGTTTTCATGTCATTTGGATAAGTTTTAGTTACAGTTTAATTCATTTTCTCATCCGCTTATTGTAGGCTTGAGGATCGCATGCTTTGTCTTGTTCGCAGGTGCTACTAACGGTTTCTTGTTCCTTTGAACGCAGGGTCTAGACATCGGAGGAGCAACAAGGAATCAACACTCGTATACACAAGTGGCGGTGATGTTTGGTCCACCCATCTTACATGTGGGCACGCGGAAGAGGGATGGCTTTCCATTGATGTGACCAAGAGACAAGTTTGATGCTCCTCGCCCCTAAAAGGGGAGGAAGCGGATTGTAACCAGATTTGAAATACATTAATAAAAGAAGAGGGTTGTTTCATTCCATTTGGGTTCCAATTTGTCTACGCTTTCTCCATTTTACGCATTTTTAATTCATAGCATCAAGTTTAGTTTCGTTCTTGCATCGTACTTGGACACCTTTGTTACGCGCAAACCCAAAAGCTCCAAGGATTCCCGCAATCGCTTGGTCAACCCAGAAAGCTCTAAGTATTTCCATAATAACTTGGTCATCCTAGGGTTTCTGTACTCTAAGTTTAAAACTGATAAAGTCTACAAAAGCAAAACAAAATTTTAAAAACAGTTTTTTAGCCTAGGGTTTTCACCTATGTTTTAAAACTAAAAAATTTAAACCTAAAAACTAGGGTTTTGCATTCCTAGGGTTTGTGCATAACAAAAGCATCACACACTACAAATTTTGTTTACCTAGGGTTTACCTTCGTGTCAAATAGAATGCAAATTTTAGACGTTAATTACATCTTGTCAAAATAAAGTTCCACTCGGATTTCATTTTCAAGCATAACAAAGCAAAATAAACAAATAACTTGAAAATATAAAGCAAATAAATGAGGAGGACCACTTACTGGTCTCACTTCAGGTCTGCCGCTCGATATGGTTTGTGCACTCATGATGTTGGGAGAAATTCAGCAGCACTTCGCTTTGTAGAATTCACCTCCTCCTCCTCAGAGCTCCAAATTGCCAAAAAAAGCAAGTGCGAATGAGCCCAAAACCTAGTTTTGGCCTTTAAATAGGCTTTTTGAGCCTGTAATAATTCCTCCCTGGAATGACCACTCTGGTTAGTGCTCATCCCACCCTAGAATGAATACTACATAGGAATTCGTCCCACCCTAGAACGAATTCAGCACACAAAATTCAAAAATAACAAAAAATGAACAAAATGACCTAAAACAAGCAATAAAGCTTGCCCATTGAAAGTGCTTTTGCATGTGACATCTCGGGTATGCAAAACCGACATCGGGGTTACAAATACTTACTATCCTACTCCCTAATAAGGCTACCATAGCCGGACCATCCATGGGAAGAAGGATCTTCGAGAATTTCATCCCCAAACAGCATCGCCAAAAGGGTTAACACCCACCAAAAACAGGTCTAAATGTCAGAAAACTGCACACACATTCAATGCTAAACATCTGGTGGCTACCTTACCTAAGTCATCTTGGGTCAAGCGACTCGTCGCTTTTCTCATGAAGGTCATTCCCTCATCGATTTGTCGCTTGAGGGGGTAGTCACACTTAGTCATTAATCAACACACACACACCCAATCATGGAAAATGGCATGCATTCAAAGGATCATTGACAAAGACAATTACACTTCTACTTGGGGTAGTAAACAAGAAATAATCACAAGCTGATCAAACACTTAGCATTCATGAATCATGAACCCTAGGTTACCATAGACAAAAGGTTGCGCCCTTTGCCTATTCATGACTGATCAATGTCCATGCTCAAGTAACACCTCACAAAAAAAGGTTCACTTGAATTAAGTTCCTTCACTCGTCAGAAGCAAGGATTCAATAATGCATGCCCTTTCCATGCTTAGGGCATCAAGATTTGGTTAGGTTACTAAGAAATCCTAATCATTAGTGCTTTGGTTATCTATTTTTGCTCGGTGCTGTGCCATGCACAGCGCATCCCAAAAAGGGGCATCTATAGACATGAAAACAGCACCAATCCGATTATGTGACTGCAAACACTGATCGCATTGACACACACAGCCCCAAGGGCAGCCCCCAGAGGTTAAAAAATGGTACTAACCACTCTCACAGCAGTTTTGGGAAGTTAGAGATCAATTTGGCACCTTCTAGGCACTTTGCTCAGAATCCATCCCTCCTTGGGACAAATTCAAAATAGGATCCGTCCTCCCCTGGGACGAATACAAAAATCGCTCCAGGGTGGGATGAATTATAGGTTTGGTAGGAAAAAAGTCAAATCTTGACAAATGGTAGCTCGGATCCACCACTTAACGCCTCCTTCATTTCATGGGAGCATGGGTGAGTGTTTTCGAGCATTAGAGGTTGTTACAGGGGTAGTCATGAAGCCCCTAATCAGGGAGGAATCTTCCCTCCCATGAAAGGGCATGGCTGCCATGTGGCACCTCTACAAGATCATCCCAAGAGACCTCCAGGTCTATAAATTTATGAGTTTCCTCATCCCAAAATATACAAAGAAGGAGCATTTTGAGCAACAAAGTGCTGTCATTTTGTTTTCACACCTATTCCCCTTTTTGGATTGTGCCTTTCACATCCTTGATCTCTTTTGGAGAAGATGTCATTGGGTGGTCATTAGAAGCACAAATCTGGAACCAAACCTGACATTTGGCCACATTATCCCATGCAATTTGTCGACAACACATTACAAGAGATTTTGGGATTATCCCGAGTGGATTGGTGCCGAAATCAGGTTCCAATGGTGGGCAGCCCGCCCAGGCACCCCGCACTGCTGCGAGCCTAATATTCCTTTTAGAAATGATTGGGGATTCATGGTAGATTGCTCTTTTTTTTCATTTTTTTATTTTGCATTCTATCTTATGCTGCTTAGATAGCTTGTAATTTTGATTTCATAATGCTCTGATCAAATCTTATCATGTTTTATCACTTTTGTTGTCCTCACTAACTTGTAGGTAGTAGCATCAAATTCCCATTGATGGAGGCCAAATTGGGGAAATATGACCATTTGGGTCTTCCCAAAATGCCTCCAATTAGCTAACCCCAAGTTTGCAGGTCTTTTGGAGCTCCCTAGATGCAACATTTTGGGCAGTATCACTTTGGCGCTTTGTTGCAGGTGAATTTGTTCTACCCCAGAGTGAATTACAGTCGGATCCGTCCCTCCCCGGAGCGAATTAAAATCAGTGAGGAAATCCCCAACTATTTCTTTTGTAATGCTTTCTTGGTGATTTTTCTATGTCCTTGCCAAGTTTTCATGTCATTTGGATAAGTTTTACTTGTAGTCTAATTCATTTTCCCATCTGCTTATTGTAGGCTTGAGGATCGCATTGCTTTGTATATTTCACAGATGCTACTAATGGTTTCTTGTTCCTTTGAACACAGGTCTGAACATCGGAGGAGCAACAAGGAACCAACACTCATATACACAAGTGGCGGTGACGTTTGGTCTGCCTATCTTACATGTGGGCACGCAGAAGAGGGATGGCTTTCCATTGATGCGACCAAGAGAAAAGTTTGATGTCCCTCGCCCCTAAAAGGGGAGGAAGCAGATTGTAACCGGATTTGAAATACATTAATAAAAGAAGAGGTTGTTTCATTCCATTTGGGTTCCAATTTGTCTATGCTTTCTCCATTTTACGTATTTTAATTCATAGCATCAAGTTTAGTTTCGTTCTTGCATCGTACTTGGAGTTTTTCCCTTTTTGTTTCTATATCCTTGTGCTTTCAGTTAAGTTCATAGCTGACCAAGGTGTGGCTAATATAGTAAGTAGCCTGTTCCCTATGAAGTTCATTCTTCTGGGCTAACATGGCTCCCAATGCCACCTCAGTAGCTGAGATGTATAAGTAGAATGACACTCCTGGTCTAGGTGGTGCCAATATTGGCGGCAAAGCCAAGTATTGTTTAATGTCGTCAAAGGCTAACTGGCACTCGTCATCCTAGTGAAATGCTACCCCCTTATGCAACAACTTGTTCATTGGTCGGAACTTGTCAGATAGCTGCACTATGAAGCGCTTGATCAATGTGACCTTTCCCTGTAGGCTTCTGAGTTGCTTGATGGGGGGAAGCATTTCAAGGATTGCCTTGACTTTGTTTGGGTCCACCTCGATGCCCCATTTTGAGACTATGAAACCCAAGAGCTTTCCAGATGTGATGCCAAAAACACACTTCTTGGGATTCAGTCTGACTCTATGCTCCATGATGTGATCGAGGATCTTGCTTAAGTCGCTGAGATGATCTAGGCGCAAAAGAGATTTGGCCAACAAATCATCAATGTAATCTTCCAAAGTCTTGTGCATGTAATCATGGAATATGTATGTCATGGCACTTTGGTAGGTGGCGCCAACATTTTTAAGGCCAAAGGGCATGACCTTATAACAAAATGTCCCCCAAGTCATTGTGAATGCCATTTTTAGCTGGTCCTCTGGACTGATACAAATTTTATTGTATCCTAAGAAACCATCCATGAGGGAAAGCATTTCGTGACCTGCTGTAGCGTCTACCAAGGTGTCGATGCTATGCAAGGGGAAATTATCCTTAGGAATTGCTTTGTTTAGATCTCAAAAATTAGTGCATATGCGAATCCTCCCATTAGGCTTCTTGACGGGCACCATGTTGGACAGCCATGGTGGATAATCCATGTAGATGACAAACTATGCATCCAACAACTTTTGCAATTCATCTTTGACCATCAAGGCCACTATTGCATGCATCTTACGTAGTTTCTGCTTAACTAGCTTGACTGTCAGATCAAGCATTAGATTATGCGTGACTAGCTATGGGTCTAGTCCCGGCATGTCTTTGTATGACCATGCAAAAATCTCCTTCTTCTCTTTGAGAAGGGCACTATAGCCGGCTTGCTCTTCGGGGGATAAACTTACCCCCAGCTTGATGATCTATGGATTCATTGGATCTAAGCCGATGTCTACGTCAATTGTCTCCTCGACCGACATGTGGGATCCGTCTTCCAAATGATGTGGAGTTGGGATCAAGTGGATATCATTTGCTGAGTTTAGATCATCGTTAGGAACCTCGAGTCCCTCTTCAGCATGGCAGATATCTTGAGTTGACCCAAGGATAAAATGGAGCATTTCATCAAAATGCCAGTACTCAGATGGGGATGGAGGGGAATCAACATGATCCCAGTCTATGGCATCTATGTCTAGAGATAGCGACTATGTTGGATCAGCCGAATTGTGGATGGGGGCGGTTAAGTCAATGGAGATCATGTTGATGAAATTATTTTGGTCTCCATTACTATAGGTGTGGTTACTCAGACATTCTAGATGCTCTCTATGCTTGGGATTTGATTCTAGAGGGACTGGCATGAATGGGTCGGCCCTATGTGCGGATAGGAAAATAGGGTCTACCCTCGACACTGATGTCACTATATGGTCTCTTGGCGGAAGGTATGCTTCGTATGCCTAGAGTAGAGGATCCAACACTTGGTCCCACCACGCTGGGTCTACGTACCACTCATGCCCAAGCCTTATGTTTAGTTGTTCAAATATGTCGTTAATCTCCATGGGGTGTTGATGCTACATCTAATGCATGTGATTAAGATATGTCATTTTTGTTTTGTCTTTGTAATCACTATCAAAAATCCAAAAGCCCTCGTTGGATCTGACAACTATTTGATGTATGACAGGCTCGTCCTACTCGAGCAAATTAATGTGGTCCCACCTAGGTTGTTTTGCTATCTACGGGGGGATTTGATTTCCTTGGAGCGGTGCTTGCTCAATGGGAGCATCCAGGAGGAACATTGTCAAGAGGCTTTCTTGATAATCATCCATGGGGATCACCTGTGAGTGATCACTATCTGATTCGAAGGGGTCATACGACACTGGTTCATACTCCAGATCGTCCTTTGAGGACCCTTCTTGACATTGTCTAGACTCTCCTTGAAAATTACCTCTCAAGCTTTCTCCTCTCTCGAGCGAAGGGAAGGGATTGCTAGAGCCAACAAGGTTGATTGCTGTTATTTGGAGATAATCCCTCAATGTATATGTAGTTTTAGGGTTGGCATATGGATCTGATGCCAATCCCCCCTTGTTGCCTATCCCTAGGCCTTGCATTTTCTCCACCAAGATGTCCAAGGGGAGGGAGTGGTTGAACCCTACTCCTAACTTGTCATATGGCATTTGGTATCTTGGTTGGCAAAGAACACGTATCCCTTGCTCATATCGGCCTAACCCATATCCATGCCAATTGCATTGGCCAAGATATCTCAGAGCAAAGTCTGGGTTAGAAAAATAGTTGAAATTTTGAACAAAAGGCTCTTCATCTTCATCCTCTTGTGTGCATGGTGCAACGCCATGATCAAGGCCCCCATACACAAAGTTTGTCTGGTTTAGCGGGTAGCCTAGGGGAACAATAGTGCCAATGGGGAGTCGAGGTCTCCCCATGTCCTGCATGGATTCTAGTGTGGGTTTTGCTACAATATTCCACACCAGATACTCCCCCAGGACCGTATTGGCCATTTCAATGGTGATCGTTGGTGATTGAGGGGGAGGGAATGGAAGTTCTCCTTGAGTCCACTCCATGTCGGGTGGACTAGGAGCCTCAAATTCCATCCAGTTAAGCATCTCCTTAGTAGATATAGTTGATACTGATGGCAGTGTATCTTCCAAATGTTTTGCCTCTTCCATGGGTTTCTTCCCTTTGTCCTTTTGTTTGGCCCCCAAAGATGGTGTCATTGGTGGAGGACCAGACGATGAAGATGAACTCGGCTGGGATTTTGAAGAACTTGCTAACGAGGATGCCTGCAGAATCAAACCCTGTTTAGATGGATTTAACTGGAAATCCAAATGTGTTGATGGTAGGGTCGATTGTGGCATCAGCTACACCGCATTACAATACTTGAAGGATTCCAAGTCTGTCGGGACTACATGCACCTCCCCTTCAAATGTATACTTTAAGCATTTATGAGCTATCGAAGGGACACATTTCATGTCTCCGATCCATGGCCGGCCCAACAAGATGTTGTAGGCCATCTCACCCTCCAATATGTGGCACAATGTGGGTATGGTCTTTTGTCCCACTTGGATTGGTAGGACTATTGTGCTGACTGTCGAGCATATTGCGTCATTGAATGCTCGTAGAGTGTAGGTGGAAGTTGTGATATGAGATGCGGGCAACTTCAAATGTTTGAGAGCCATAGTTGTGATGATATTGTTGGATGAGCCGGTGTCTATCAACACCCTCTTGTACGGGATCCCATTGACCCACATGATAACGTGTAGGGGTGGATCTGCCATGTCATCAGTCACTAATCTCAATTCATCTTCTCGAAATGTGATGACTGGCTCAGTGCATCATTTTACATGCCACACAAAGTTGTTGAAATAATATGTCTCATGGGGCTGCAACTCAATGGCTTTCAAAATCTCCATTAGAGCTTCTCGATGGGGCATAGATTATTGTATAAGCTCGTATATGGAGAGCCTAGCCGATGTGGTCCTCAAACTCTGGGTGAGTTTGGACCGAAGTGTGGCCACTAGTCTAGGCAAAGGAGGCTATGCAAGGTGCTGTTGTGGTTGCGACATTGTTGGCACCTCTCTTGCAGCTATCATAGGAGCATTCATGCTCGGATACCTCCTGTTCCGAGTCACTATATTGATCATCCCCACATATCCTTGCATGGGGCAGTTCTGTGTGACCTCGTTAACTTGTAGGGTCTTTTCCTGTAGAGCATGAGCAAGCAAGGGGTCTTTGAAGACCTCCATTTGTTGATTGCTTGGTGCGACGGGATTATCCATCGCTAGTGTCTTGTTATCAATCAGGTCTTGCACCAAGCCCTTAAATTTCCAAAAGGTATTTAGGTCATGTCCCTGCCACCTATGCAACCTGCAGTACAAGTCCTCTCTATACCCCTTAGGCTTGGGCATGTTGGTATCTATGGTTTGAACCTCTGGCAGGTTGATCAAATTTGCTACTAACAGGCGGTCAAATAGGGAGTCCCTGGACTCTGTGTAGGGTGTGAATTGTCACCTAGGGTGATGTTGTTGACTTTGTTCTTGCCTCTGATTTTCTCTATCACAGTTGTTAGGAGGCACTGCCTGATAGTTAGCCTTTTGAGGCTATGTTGCTTGTGCAGGCTTAGGGACATTGATAGCAACTTGGTTAACCGTAGCGGGTTTTTGTTGCATGGTCCTAGATTTAGTGTTTTTAGTCCACTCTTTTTTCTTAGGTTTGGCTATCTCGCCATCCTATATTTTGATCTCTTCAATGATCCTGGCTTGCGCCAGAGCTTCTTCTAAGGTGGCATATTTTTGCAACTACAATAGCATAGAGATCGATCTCAAACAACTCTTGGAGAACATTTGAGTGAGGTCGGACATAGGAGGGAGGTAGGGTAGCTTCAAAAGCAATGTCCTCCACCGATTCCCATAGGCCACCATGGTCTACTCCTCATACTGCCTTAGGCTAGCTAAGTCACTCAGTAACGCCTTGTTATTGGTATTGAATGCAAAGCATTTGAGGAACGCATCCACTAACTGATCTAAGTTGTTAATGTTGTGCTTTGGTAACTGAGTAAACCAATCCGAAGCAGGGCCTACAAATGTGGTTATAAACATTCTTAATAACAAAGCATCATTGTCCTGAATACCGAAGCATTGGCTTAGGAATCTCATCACATGCTCTTGAGCATCCTACTCACCTCTAAAGATTGCCAACTGAGGCAACTTAAAGTGTTCAGGTTAAGGGGGTGTTGGCACAGACGGATGCACAAGATGACTGCAGAGTTGGCGTAAAGTGGGATTTTGGGGCCTAGAAGTTTTGGTCTCCACAGAATCTAAACACTCTAGCAACGCTTTATATGCATATGAGGATTTAATTTCTTCCTCTTTAGTTTGCTCCCATTGTGGGTTTTGGGAGACTTGAGGCCTCTAAAGGGGTGTCCGGATGGCAACTCCTCCACCTAGGTAGGGCATTTCAGCTTGATCTTCTTCTTGCTCATATTCCTCGTAAGCTTCCTGAGGAGTCTCTGGACGAGACCTATGACCCTGGGTGGGTCCGTATGGAGGGTACCCATCGTTGTTCCGAGGAGTGGCCTCCTGCTCAGGTCTAGGAGGTCTCAGAGGCAGCACTTGGTATGGTCGCAGAGACCTATCTCGCACCAAGGGATTATGCATCTCGTATGGTTCCGCTATTTGGGTGCGTGGGGTTGGGACCCTCTCAAGCACTGGGTTATGGAGCAGCTCATCTATTTGGCACCTAATGTGCTCTTTGATAAGGTGATATAAATTCTCTAGTTGTTATTGATCTTGCTCAAGCCGCGTGATCTACGCTTGGTGGGTGGCATGCCTGGCGATTGCCAGGTTAATTTGTTCCACCATATTGAGCCTATGAGGCTTGGATGCCTCTCCTATGCACTTACCCCGATCCCGATGATCTGAGATCTCAATAGGCTGCTTCCTTCTATCGAGGTTGGTGGTATTTACCTAAGGCTTTGGCCTTAGTGGGTGATCATGGTACATAGCAGGTGCGGAGGCGCATGGCTCCCGTGCTGTACGTTTCTCTTGAGGAATGTAATGGTCTTCCTCATGCTCCCTTTCGTATGTGTGAAAGGGGCAGGCAGAGTCAGCTCGCCTTGCTTGAAGGGCCTTGCACTCTGGATTTTGTCTATTGGTTCTAATAGTGATGGGGGGCAAAGGAGGGATGCCATCATCATGTGGCATCTCCTCATGGAAACTATGCCGCTCTAGTGCTTCATCGCACGGTGGCCACTCATATCGAGCTTCTAAGGGAGCCTTCCTATCTATGTTGAGCGCCACGTGTAAGGACTCCTCCTGGAAGGGGCTATGATGAACGGGCGTGTCCCTCAAAGGGGTGTTCCTATAGTTCCATCTTGACATGGAATGATGTGGACTCTCTTGTGGGTCAATCCACCAAGGCGATATGACCAAGTCCTTAGGGCTATAGCAGAGGTGACTTGTGCCCCCTTGTACACTTTTCGTAGCTTCCACCCTTGATTGGGCTTGGCTACGTGTGTACACCATGGTGGTGCTTTCCTACAAGCTATGTAGATTTTTATCTCTTTTTATGATTTTTATGCTACACTAAACATAAATGAGCACACACACACACAAAGTAGTGATTATCTCGTTTAAATATTGAGAGTGTGTCCTAGACCTGGTTTAGTGTGTTTTTGGTTTTTGTTTTTGTTTTTTTGTTTTTTGAAGGTTTTTGAAGGTTTTTGTAAAGAACATTTAAATGCAAATGATGGCTCTTATGGCTCCCAAAAATGGTCGCCCCTTCGATATACCATTGCCAGGCCGATATACCAACCTCTCTATATACCCGCCCTTATGTGAGGGAAACTATAGGTACGTGAGAGCAGATGGTACATGGAATGTAGGCGATACAGAAGGGGAATCACCCTATTTATGACACCTACCATAGAAGACTTATCCTCATGTGCTGGGAATCACCCCAACTACACTCGGTCAACTTTCGTTAGGATTTACATCTAGCAATAGTAGTGATCAGGGTAATGGATGCAAAAATTCAAGCCAAGGTGGTGATGAAATCCACCGTTGGTCTTGATCAAGGGCTAGGTTTTTATGACCAACTCCTTGGTGTTTAATTTACCACATGGTGTGTGGGGTTCTTTTTATTTTGCAAAATAGAAACAAGCAAGCGGTAAAGGAAAACTACTTTCCCTAAGCAAGCAAGTACCCTAAGAACAGAGAAACTAAAGATAGAAATTGACAGGAAAAGTTCAGAATCCTTACCTCTTCTCTACCCAAATCTATCAGTTCTGAGTTTTTGCTCGAAGACTGCAAATACAAAAATTCATCCCAAGGGGAATGAATTACAGGACTTTATTCGTCACAGGGTGGGGTGAATTCCCATTTGTCCCTGGGTAAGACGAATTACAGCTCTGTATCCGCCCCTTGATGGAACGAACAATAGTCAGCGTATGAAACTCGACACCTGCAAGAAAAAAAAACCAAGTTTGGATCAGATCTCTGATCTTAAAAATAGAAGACAAGGTCCTGCCATGATCACCACTAAAAGCATGAGGATACAGAAACAAAAAAGGAAAACTCCAAGCACGATGCAAAAATGGAACTGAACTTAATGCTAAACCCTACGAATTAAAAATGCATGAAATGGAGAAAAACATGAATTGAAACCCAAATGAAATAACAGCCCTTTTATTTTATTTATGTATTTCACAATTCGGTTACAATCCACATCCTCCCTTTTTAGGGGCGAGGAGCGTCAAATTCATCTCTTGGTCACATCCATGGATAACCATCCTTCTTCCGCGTGCCCACATGTAAGATGGGTAGACCAAAATGTCATCACCGCTTGTGTCTAAAAATTTTGATTCCTTTATACTACTCCGATGTTCCAATCCTACGTTCAAAGGAAGAAGAAATAGTTAGTAGCACCTGCAGATGAAACAAAACATGCAATCCCCAAGCCTACGATAAGTGAATGAGAAAAATGAATTAAAATATAACTAAAATGAATCCAAATGCTCTAAAAATTTTATAGGGGCATAGAAACATCACCGGGAAGGCATTGCAAAAATAACAGTTAAGAAATTCCTCACCGATTTGAATTTGCTTCGGGGCGGGATGAATTTACTTGCAACAAAATGCTGAAAAGGTATTGTCCCAAATGTCCTTCCTAGAGAGCTCCAAAAAACCTGCAAACTTGGGGTTAGCTAATTGGGGGTATTTTGGGAAGACCCAGATGGTCATATTTTCCCAATTTGGCTTCCATTAATGGTAATTTGATGATGCTTCCTGCAAGTTAGTAAAGACAAAAAAAATGATAAAAAATGATAAGATTTGCTCAAAACATTATGAAATCGAAATTGCAAACTATCTAAGTAGTATAAGATGAAATGCAAGATAAAAATAATAGAAAGAATAATCTGCCATAGATTCCTAATCGTTCCTAAAAGGGACGATTAGACTCACGATAGTGCGGGGGTGCTCGGGCAGGTCGCCCACCGTTGGGACCTGATTTTGGTGCCAATCCACTTGGGATGGGTCCAAAATATCTTGTAAGGTGTTTTCGGCAAATTGAGGTGGTATTATATGGCCAAATGTCAGGTTTTGGGCTCAATATTCGACCTTCCAATGATCACACAATGACCTCTTCACTAAAAGAGATCATGGATGTGAAAGGCACAAATCACACAAGGATGTATGGGGAAATAAAATGGCAGCACTTCGTTGCTCCAAATTGCTCTTACTCTATATATTTTGGGGTGAGAAAACCCACCAATTTATAGACCTAGAGGTCTCTTGGGATGAGCATGCAGGGGCACCACTTGGCAGCCATGCCCTTCCAGGGGAGGGAAGATTCCTCACTGAATAGGGACTCCATGACTGCCCTTGTAATAGCCTCTAATGCTCGAAAACGCTCACCTATACTCCCATGCAATGAAGGAAGCATTAAGTGGTGGATTTGAGCTGCCATTTGTCAAGATTTGACTTTTTGCCCATCAAACCTACAATTTGCCCCACCCTGGAGCGAATTGTGAATTCGTCCCTGGGTAGAGCGAATCCCAATTAGAATTTATCCCTGGGTGGAAAAGATACTGAGAAAAGTTCTTGAAGGTGCCAAAGTGATTTTTGACCTTCCAAAACTACTATGAGAGTGGTTAGGACCACTATTTAACCTCTGGGGGTTGCCCGGGGCTGTATGTGCCAATGTGATCAGTGTTTGTCGTCACATAATCGGATTGGTGCCATTTTGGTGTCTACATATTGTGCCACAAAGATAACCGAGATCTTCATCCTAAAGCTCAAGGTTTTATTGAATTTATAATACTCCAAGTCTTCCACTCTAGTATTCATCATTCATTTCAAGTTCCTTGGGTCTAAACATTTATCTCTTGTGGTACTCAATATCTAATAATAGAGGAATAAAAAAGCATGGATAGTATTGGTATTCTTGTTGTGTGGTAGCCTTTTAGTTTAGTTACATTTGACTTAGGAGCTACTGCTCAATCGATTTTGTAATTTGGTTGATCTTTGTCCTTCTATCACTATTCTAAGAGTCTACTATAGAAGAGTCAAAGGTATTTTTCTTCTTTTGGAAAGCATTGAACTTAAGTAACAACTTTCTTCCTTATGCAATATTTTGATCTTGTCATGCACTTATTATCCTTACTTGATAATTTTATAGGGAATATCTATATTCTATTGCTAGTGATATCATCAAGATTCCCTTTTCAAGATATGGTTATTCTTATGATTTTTTTGTTAAATTTTAGTTGTGGTTTAATTCGGTACCAACCTAAGAATTTAATAGGAATTCTTACACATGGTTACCAAATCTATTCCCTAAAAACCATTGAGGCTTCATTATTTTATTTTCACTAGGTTAGTTATCTATTATATTTCCTAAATGATTTTGTTATTGGTACCCTCATAACAATGAATTTGAATCCTACCATTGGACAATGCATTACACATAATTGTTTTTTTGGAAGAAGATATATGGCTTATGATCAACCTATGCTTTCAACCTTGTACTTTATTCAGGACAAGATCCCATATTGTAGTTTTCCATTAATGCTTTTGTTCACTTGAGATATAGGAACTTCTGATCATTGGATCTCTCAACTTGTCTATCTCCTCCGTATTTTGATGAAATGTTTCCTCTCCATATATATTTTTATAGCATTTAGGATTTGAGGTATCTTTAACTAGAGTTTCCCTCTCCCTTTGTAATAGCAGGTTCTCATGTATTAATGAGAATGGGTATAGAAAAATATTTGGTTAGACCTTCTTTGACATCCTCATTCATTCTACTTCAAGTATGGTTTCCTTAGCTTTCCTAATTCATTGGGGGTAGACCAGGACCATATTTTTTTTCTTTGTTAATTTTTCTATGGGGTCCTCCTTATGTGTTGTCAAAAGTTGTTTTCTAGTTTTAGATTAAGGAGGAATAGCTTGATTATTTTGATTTTCACAAGAAATAAGAGGTACTTTTTATTTTACTATTAAATCAATTATATTTTCAAGCTCATTTTCTTTCGTCTTCCTTTTAAAATTATCTATGAGCAGGATAGCCAATTGGCACCATTTTATAATAGAATAGGAGGAAATATATTCGTACACCTCAATCATTTCTTATTTGATGAGAGTTTAGGTGAGGTCACAAATAATTATGTAATGGCCATGAAACATACATAATTATATACTCAAGATAAAAAAAGATGGTTTTTCTGGCATAATATTGAAGTACACCTCAAATATGTTGTTTGAGATCCTCAAATCTAAGTCCTTGCATATACTCAAGTAATTATAAATCAAAACATGTGTTTATGATAGATATCATATGTACCAAACATGGTGGGAATGAAGTGGTAGATTATCTTTCTAAAGTATGTTATACAGAGGAAGCACTTAGGATTGTGATAGGGAAAGCAGATTGTAATATTCTTGGATAAAATTTTATTCTCCTATTTTATCTCATTAATTTGAGGATTGAGTCAAATATTGTTTATTAATTTTTTTAATCCCAACATAACATCAAGCACTTAATTTTTAGTATTCTTGGGGATTTTGCAAAGAAAGAGCTTAAAAAATTAAAAAGCAAGCAATTTTTAATTAAAAGTGCTTTATGGTTTTATCCCTATTTTTTTTTGTAAATATCTCTTGCAATGGAGGAAGTTTATGTTGTTATGGAGTCCTATTTTGTTATCTATTTCACTTAAAACATAAATATACTTTTAATAAGCAAGAGGCATTAAGAAAGCACTCATTAAATTATTTTTTATATGGAGTTCATGTCTTGCAATGTATGAAAGATCTAAGAAAACCATTACCTTATTAGTATAGCTTCACATAATATGTTATTTTTTTCTATATTATAAACTATAAAATATTTAAATTAAATTAAAATATAAAACATGTACTTTTAAATATTTTTTTAAAAATACATTAACTATATATATATATATATATAAATATTCATACACTAGTGCATCCTAGTTCCTTATATACCATTATTTTTTTGGTTGAAAGTTATAACAATTTAAAACACATTTTTCTGAAAAAATAAATATTCTTATAAAATAGGGTTGATGACTCTGTTTATTTAGATAAAATTGGTAAGACCTTAATTATGGCGGTGCAATATTAATAAAACAAACGTCTCTTTGTTATAAAAGATGAACTTTACAATCGGCAAAACCAAAATCAGGGATCACAATGCAATGAATGGTTCTTGCGGTCTATGAAATCATACATGATACAGGACGCTATATTGGCTTGTATAGAATAAGGCCAAATATTGGAAAAGCTAAGTAATATATATATATATATATTAGAATGCATTTATCAATATATAATTTATGTATTCATATATAACACAAAAAAAATTAACTTTTAAATCGTTTTGTGTATGAGGCTAACTACCAAAGTCCATTTCCCTTAAATTTTATCATTTGATTAGATATTAATGATACATTCAAGTGAGTGTGGCCATCATCTAGTGATATCCATTTTGGATTATTATATTATTAAAATTTAAAATTATGAATAATTATCAAATATATTTTGTTTTTATTTCAATATGTTTTCTTGTTTGTTTTCTTATAGAATGAGACTCGACAAAATAATATTTTATCAAAATATGAGGATGTTGGAAAATACTAGTAAAGGATCAAAATAATGTTTGAGTTTTTTTGTAGTTTAAAACAATGATTAAACATATACAAGACACTATAATATGATACAATATGTATACTAATGATTATCTTACATTTCTAAATAAAATCCACTATGGTAGAAATTACCAAAAATATTAATGAAGTTACAAGATACTCAAATTTAGTGGAATACCACATGAAAAGATATTGTAGAATTTTAGATATTTGGCAGCCAAGGACACATTAATTTTTCAAGAATATTTTTTCTTCTATTATTTTAATTTCTTGTGTAACTTTATCTTCTATTCTTTTATTTCGTGTATACTTATAGGTTTTATCTTTTTTTTCCTCAAATCCTATATTTATAGGTAATCAAGTTTGACTGCTATAATATAATAAGGGAAAACATTACATTACATTCATTCTTTGTTTTTCTTCTCATGTTTGTAAGCCTTTACTAATTGATAATATCTTGAGTTTAACAAGCATTCTTATAATTATAAAAATGCTATGATGTTTATAAAATATTATTAAAGGCCTTAAAAATATTTCTAAACAACAAAAGAAAATGATACATTATATATACTACCACCTTCTAGTAATTGAGGGTGTAAAACTAGTTGATTTAATATAATATATTATCTCGCGTTCTTTAGATATATTTGTCATTTTCAGTATGTCATTTTATCTTTCTTTATAAGGGATTTGCGGAAAATTTTATTTAAATTTATTTTTGTGTAAGAATTATATATAAAGTGTTAATTAGAGATTGCAAATTATAGGTATCATGATACATTATTCTTTGAACCACTTGTACTTTTTAATTTTGCAAGGATTATTTTAAAAGTTGAATAATTAGGTTTTCCTTCAATTTTATTTATTAACAAAATTTATTATTAAAAAAATAAAAACAAAATTTAAAATGGTATTAGCTTTACTAGTTAGATTTCTCAATATTTAAAATTTTAAAGAGGAAATCCAAATTTGAATCTTACCTAGAAATACATGGATATATTTAAATTGTTGTAATACCACTATATGGTGATAACATAATTTTGATACCAACTAACAAATTAGAAAGACAACAATAAGATCTATGAAGTTGTTATGCTTGCTTAACATTAAGTTTCTTAAAATTCACTAATAATACTTTTAATAAATATTTATTTTATGAGATGGTATTCAAATATCTAAACATAATTTTATTTAACTAGGATTTCATAAATAATAGTCAGCTTTTTTTGTCCGCCTCTGAAGTTGCTCTCTGGTGCTATTTAAAGTCGGTCATGGATTGGTCTGATAATGTAACACGTTAGCTACTGATGTTGCTCAAGGCTTAGATAAGTTGTTGTAGAACTATCTCAGTTCTCCCTCACTTTGGGCCTTGAGGTTTGGGTGTCTGTAGTTCTTTTTGTTTGCCTTCGATTTGTCTTTTGAGGTTCTTTTCAGTATTTTTTGCCTTTATGGTTTTCTTTGTAGTGGTTGTGGGATCCCGTTAAAACCCTCTTTCTTATTAATCTTACCAAAAGAAAATTGTCAATTTTTTTTGTAGTTTAAAATAATGATTAAACATATACAAGATACTCGAATTATTATAATATGGTACACTATGTATACTAATTAATATCTTACATTTTTAAATAATCTTCACTATGGTAAAAATTACCAAAACTATCTTTAAATTTTGAAAATTTGATGAAAGGATATTTAAACTTTGGTCAAATTTTCATCCTTTTCTGGGACCTCTAAGGTCTTCAAATTTTATATATAAACTTTATTGGTAATATTTCTTGGGATAAAAAAATTAATATCTCTCAAACCATTCAGGATATTAGGCTGATTCTTTCACCACCGAGTACATTTTTTAATTCCACTCCCTGGGATAAATTTTCAAGTCCATGTGTGTCCGTTTAGGCTAACTTACTAAAAATAGTTGGTGACTATTTTTCACCTTTTTGGACCTCTGACTGACTTACACCTCTCAAGTGTGATCATGGACTCCAAAACAACTAAAACAACCTACAACTAAAAGAGAAAATATAATTTTTTTGGTGATGCAAGATTACCCTTACACCACTTGGTGATGCTTGGTGATCATGAATCTTCCTTTGGAAAGCTTTTATATTTTTATTACTCTATGTTTAGCTATTGATTCTTCTAATGATATGTTGGACTATCTATTAATTTATCTTACAAAATATGTATTTTGGTGAGAATTTGCATATTAAAATAAATTATCATTTTACCTAAATTTAATGAAAGAATAAGATGCTTATTGAAGTCATAGAATTAACATTAAAAATAGATTGATAATTCAAAGGTTTAAATACAAATAATTATGCTAAGAATAGCCTACCACGTTACTACCATGAAGGTAGCTAATAGCCAAATGAGATAGCGCTAACCTACTAATAAGATAGGAAATTATGCCAACTAATAACAACTAATATTCGTTAACAATATAAATATCTACCTAGGATGAAAAATTATGTAGTAAATCAAATATACCCTAACATCTCTCCCTTATTTAGATTATTTTTAAATACAAATATTGTTGCAAAACAACTCAAATTTGACACATACAAGTGCCTTAGATAATATATTAGCAACATGTTCATTGGTAGAAATGTAGTAACTTATATTCTTCCCTAATAGAATATGGTAATTACCCAATATAGGAATCTAGGTATTATCTAAGTAATGGGATAATTACTCTAACAACCCCTCTTACTCTATTATATATATTATTTAGGTAATGTATATCATTCCTCCATATAGTGAAGGAGAGAAATGAAATATGTTGTATCTTGCTTTGGCTCGGTCTCTAGCACATGGATCTAGCTTGGGCTATGGTACATGGATTTAGATCTAGCTCAAAGTGTACCTCTAGATGAGTACCTCTAGGTCTATCTCTGGATCTGCTTGTGAATCTAGCTCTGGATCATTATATTTGGATCTACCTATAGATATACCTCTAAAACTTTGTTTTTTTATCTATATTTAGGTCTAAATTTGGATCATTGCCTCTAGGACTATCACTCGATCTATCACTAGATCTACCACTAGGTATACCATAGGTTTTACCTTTCTTATAGAAGATATACAATATTTCTTTCATCTTGGCCCATTATGTGAGATCTATCCATCCACAATTGATATGAACCTTGTTGGTCATTTTCTCTTTATACCAACAATTTGAAGAGGAGTGATTTATACATCCACATGAGTTACAACGATGTAGTTTCCAACACCTAGCTTCTACATATCCTATTCTTACACAATGATTGTAACAATATTTTGTAGGAGTTGTAGAATATTTAGGTTTTATAAATATGGTTTTACTAGTACTTGCTTGTCCATCATAGCCAAGGCCTTCATCTTTGGCTTGACAAATGAAACTATAGGATTTTTAATACCTTTACCATGTATACATAATATTTTACCATTGAATCCTATTTTATTCATTAGTTTGGATCTAATTTATTTTGTATGTTTTTCAAAACACCCAAGTTCATCATATTCATCAATGCTTTTAACAACATGGTATTTATCATAATTTATACTTAAAGTTACAACAAGCATTCACTATCATAGGCTTAAAGCTACTTATGCAACAACAAGTATTCACCATCATGGGCTAAATATCACTTTTGTCACAACAAGAATTCACCATTATGGGCTTAAGGTCACTTGTGTCACAACAAGCATCGACCATTAGGAGCATTACCTCTTATTCCTCATTGATTTACATTTTTTTTTTACACTGAGTAATGTCAAGTGAAACAAATGATATGTATATTGCCCTTACAAGGCCAATAGGGATCAAAGCATCATTGTTTTGAAGGTCTTAAAAAGACTTAGAATATTTGAGAATATCTTTTACACCATTGCGTAGTGTGAAAAATTATCCATCCTCATAAAAATCCATTCCTTCCAACCCTGGTGGAAAGTAAGGATCTTTAACTGATTTTGCAACATCATCAGTTAGTTTTAGGAAATTTTTCTTCTTTGATCTGTCCATTTTTAAGGTACCAATCTCTGTAAAAAATGTACCTTTTACAATAAAATTTTACAAGAAGTTTGACTAAGGTGTCAATCTCTACCGAAAATACACCCTTACAAGTCTTCCTCCTTTGTTGCAAAATATTCTTTGAAGTAGGAAATAAATTTTTATCCCCAACTAAGTGCCAGGAATTGCAACTTATGAAACCTTTAAGGCATTTACAAATATTGCCTCCTAGGAAAATTTCAAATAATTTCACAAAAAAGAAACCCCTTTATTACAAGTAATTCAAGCAAAAGGGTTGCTATTATGAAGCCTAAAAAGAGGTGTACAATGGTGCTACCTAGGTTGAAAAATATGTCCCCCTTCGGTAATTTTTAAATTTTCCATATTTAGTGCAAAAGATACAAAACTTTACCTTCTAGTAAAATTATCAAAAGGTTTCACAAAAAAATCCCCCTTATTATAAGTACTTCAAGCAAAATTTTATTGTTATGAAGCCTAAAATAAAAGGTACAATTTGATGATTTCTTCCTTTATGATTGCCTTAACAATGTTTTGTTATTCACTTGTAGTGCAAAATATTCTAAACAAATATTTGCCTCTTAGGCAATTTATAAAAAAAATTGTCAAATAATTCCCTTCTTATTATAAGTACTTCAAGAAAAATTTGATGTTATGAAGACTTAAAGAACATGTAGAATTTTATGACTTCTTCATTTTTTATTACCTTTACAAATTTTATCTTACTTTTTGCAAAGTATGTTTTGAAGGAAGAAAGGAATTATCCCCCCTTAGTACAAGTAATTGCTACTATGAAGGTTTCTTATCTGACCAAAATGGTCTCCCTTTCGATATACCCAAAAGAGTACTGAAAGAGAAATCCACTCAAGTTGATATTTAATGGCATCTGCCTAAAAACCCTTCTAAAGAAGGACCATTAGTTTGAGGAATTTAAGCCAAACAATAAGAGTGAATTTTGGTTTTTTATGGAGTGAAATATCAAAATAAAAAATTTGCTTGACCTGTACAATAAATTACACAAATGGGTGTAAAATTTTGGATCTTACTTTATGCTTTTGATTTTAACTTAAGATGTAATTGCAAAGACAAAAAATTAAATGCAATAAACCATAAAAAGTTCCCACAAATTTTTAACACATAGGTATCGTATTTGACTGAAAATGCACCTATTTTTACAATACCAAGTTTTATAAAGGTGTCAAATGCTATCGAGAATGCACCTTATTACAATAATTTTTCCAAAAAAAAAAAATTTGTATTTGCAAAATTATCGATATTTAACAATTTTCCCCTTGTGTTACAATTTTGCAAAAGAAGAATCCAATTCTATTTTTCCCCCATTTTGTTTGAAAAATAAACAAGGTTTAACAAAAATTTCCAATGTTGTCAACAAGTTTCTTGGCAAAATTTTGTAAAAAACGTAAACAATTTGTTTTAGAAAAAATTTGCAAAATAAAATGTTTTATTTTAGAAAAAAATTATAAAAATGTGGAGCAACTTTTATATCTGGCAATGAGAAGGATAGATCCTCTAACCTCCCTTACTAGAGTGTCTTAGTGTAGGCTCACTGACTGTCTAGGTTATGAAGCTCGACAAGAAAAAATAGGAACACAATATTTTATGTAATGTGTTTTAACCTAAGTTGATCATTTCACCTGCACCACAATCCATCACTGTTACTCAAATAGCTTTTGCAGAATATTCCTATAAGATGTTTTGCAAGTATTCCTACATCAATGTAGAGATAGATGGTATTTTTTATGTGTACGCTTTATTAGGGTGTCCCCATGGGTATGCTATTTTTCCAAAATATGATTTATTTCTCTTAGAGTGATTTTGGTGGGTTCTACTGTTATCGGATCTCCTCCGCCATGGCAGTCACACTCCTAGAAATATTCAAACTAATGTAGAAAATATTCAAACCAATGTAGTATTAATGTTTTATGTGTTGAAGGTCACATCGATCGATTTATCCATGTGACACATGTGTGTGGGCTCTGTCTATGAGACCTCTTCAAGCTCTGGTTTTTTGCATGATAAATTTTGAAACTAGCTGCCTACTTCTGATTGAAGGTTTGGAATTTGATGATTTACATAGGTCAAATGCTATAATTTTTATAGATCTATCTATAGTTATCTGATGTGTCATCCATGGCTTCGATCATCTATCTGAGATCAAAATCCAACACTGTTGCAAATTGGTAATGTGCTTTTGTGATGAAAACATGCTAAATTAATATTGGCTAACTGAAGGTGATAAATCATACTCATGATTGGAACCTCTTCTTAGACCTTTTATATGATAGTAAGCATTTTCACCTACATCAATCCTCTATAAGAATTCATAAAATGCACATGCAAAATGGAAATAATTATCCTGCAATGGGTGAGGGCTTTAGTCCCACATGGGATATGGGGAAAATAAGGGGGTTGTTTAAAATTACTAACACGTATAGTGGTTCATGCTCATCTCATGGTGGTCTACCAAGCCCTATGAGCTTTTTCTTAGCCCCTCTCAAAGAGATGCTTTTTTATGTATGTTGTCATATCATCATTCTCATGTTTCAAGTGATCATTTAGTCTATGTGTCTTCACCATAGGGTTGTTGTGTAGCCATATATGTCAAGTCCATATCCTATATCCATGTATTTGTAGAGCCTTTCCTCCATACATTGGCCTATTGTCTTGTAGATTTCTCTCATTAGATTCTGTATCCACCTATGAGTTGGTCAATCTATGTTATTCAGGTTAGGCAGGTCTAGTGTCTTGTATCAGGTTGATCCATAGTGTAGAATCCACGTCCTCCACATAGGTTTCCAGAAGGGATCATGTTCACTAAGGGTCCATTAATCTACAAACCTTTCCATCTAGCAACCATATCGCTACCACCACCCTATCTAAGAAATGATCTATTAGTCAGAGTTCTCCTAAATTAAGTCCAAGTAGATCTCCTACATCTCAATATAGATAGAGTCACCTCACGTCTATCTTGGACTCATATTCATAATTCTTGTTCACCAAAGGGTGGAACCTATGTTGAAGTTGCATTTGTTAGGTCTTATCCACCAAATATAAAACTTGCATAGATCACCCAAAGCGGAGCCAGGCCAAAACACCTGCTCTGATACCAATGAAGTCATAGAATAAATAATAAAAATAGATTGATAATTCAAAAGTTTAAATACAAATAATTAGACTAAGAATAGCCTAACACATTGCTATTGTGAAGGTAGCTAATAGTCAAATGAAATGGCGCTAACCTACTAACGAGATAGGAAATTTCGTCAACTAATAAAAACTAATATTTGCTAACAATGATAATATCTACCTAGGATGAAAAATGATGTAGTAACTCAAATCTACCCTAACACTGCTAATGAAATCTTACTTTTGTAGGAAAGAGTTGCAATGGCTGGCAGAAAGAATTGGTCATCAGGAAAGGGAATTTCCAAGTAAAATGATGTGATGGGTTATTTGATGAAGTAATTGTAAGTAACACAAATGAGTACTTATTTCATGAATATGCATAACATGATTTGTATAAAAAGAACTTATCACATTGATCTTTAGTTAAAGACTACTTATTTTACAGTAGGTTATTTTTAGGTATAATTATTAGTGTTTTGAAATGCTTGTGTTGTTAATGATCCTTTTTGAAATAAGGAAGCATAACTTTAAATGATAGTACTTTGAGAGTAGAATCTAGGAAGAAATGAATTTCTAGAAGAAATAAATAAATTAACATTGATAAATTTCTTGTTCCTATTTGTGTGGGCACAGCTTTGTAAAATTGTTTTTGCATTTAATTCTTTCTATAGTTGTCTTGATGTCAAATATTTTTATGAAAACATAGCTTTGATAAATTATAATTTGGTTTGGATGTTGAGTTAGAAATCATTAAATTAATTTTTATGTTTTCACCACCACCTTCGTGATAAAAGGTATTTAATTAGCGACCTTGCATACCATCAAAGAACCAAATCGTGCCAAGTAATTGGGTAATAGTTTTGGTAACGAGAAGCTCACAGAGGTGGATAAGCGAAGGGGAAGCTTCGGTGGAGGATATTAGTATACAATGGAATGAAGAAGGAGAAAGGAGAAGTAAATCAGTGAAAACAAAGTGTTACAGGGTAAGAAGGTTGGAAAGACGTGTAGTGAATTCTAGGTATAATTCTTGTAAGAAAATATGTTTGAATATTTTACTGTATGAAATCTACTTCATAGGAGCAAGTTCTTTGTTAGTCAATCAATATGTATCTTGGTAAAATATTCAAATGTGTCAGTTTAAATGATTAATAAAATGGATTATCTTACGTACTTCATTACCCTAGAGAGAGAGCTTATGCTTTGACCATTTTATTTACGATATTTGTAGTGACTAAAACTAGAGAAAACTTACATTATATGTTGTGGCAGTTTTTTTGGTCTATGTTATTTTTACCCTAAGATGTGCATAGAGGAAAGCTAGGGAAAAATTTTATGAGAAAATATTTATGAATGAAGTTCTTGAGAGTCAGAGCCTGCTGCTCCTCATGAGTATACTATTCCAAACTAAAATCTATTTTTGGTAGAATAGATATTTTTTGAAAAAAACTTTATTCTTCAATTGTAGGGAGCACATTTTATTTTCTGAGTATTCCTACTAGAATTTCTAGAGTTGAGAACTATCGACGAATGACCTAGAGCTTCACCTAATTTTATTTGATAGATGGTAGAAATAATTAAAATATAGAATGAAAGCTTATAGGATATTTTTTGAAGCAACATTAGAAGCAAATATTATGTATGAGTTGTCTGTGTGTTGATATTCACATTTGAATTTATCTAGATATTTGCTAAAGTCAATTAGAACTAAGGTGAAACTGGATATTATGATTGTACTTATGCTCTTTGTTGAAGGAATATTGTGAATGATTGTACCAAAAGAAATAAACTATACTATAAGTTGTGCTTATCGTTCGTATGTATGCTATAGATATTAATTGTTATAATCAAGTAACCATGTATTGATATCTTTAAAATGCTTCAATGGAAAGAAGTAGAGCTTATGTAATTAGGTTTTTTTTTTACTGTGATTGATGTATGTAAATATTTCCTTTGTATTCATTTGTGAAATAGTAAATATTTAAGTGTCTTGGTGTCATATTCGATCCTAACTAGTGGACATTCTATTTCTAACGATCAGGAGAGTTTTCCCATGTCGATGATTCTCTATAGGTTTGATTGTCTAGAATCATAGCAAAGGAAGGAAAACTATGTTTTATACTGAGTTTCAAATAGATTTGTAGAAGGGTGACTTCCACTATGTTGGTAGAAAGCTTTGTAAATTTATAGAACAATTTTTATCGGCTAAAATTTCCTCTTCGCTCGTAGATTTGTATTGAAAAAAATGTTGAAAGAATTTGTATTACTAAGTTATTTTGAGGTTATAAAAGGAATTTGTCCTTATATTTGAGATAGAGGGCACATAGATCCTCATAGAATGTAAAGTGAACTGTGATGCTTGAAATCAAGTTGTATCCAGGCTAATTAAAAATTACTTGAATATTTCTATCACACCATTCTCTTATGGAAGTATGTTTTTTCTAAGGAATGGTTAATTTTTATGGTCATAAATTAATAAAATATTTTTTAAAGTTAAGATTTGTGCAAGAAACTTATAGAAAAAATGTGTTGCCTAGAAAAATTTCCCTTGTATCCATATAGATTATTATGAATAGATTGAATTGCTCTAAAGGAAATAAAAGGATCATTCATTCCATGTTATTTTTTCAACATGTAAATGTTTATATGTATATTAAATAGAGCTTTCGAAGGCATATCACTCTTACCATGTAAGCGGAATTAAAAGATTAATATGGTCAAACTTTTGGATACGTGAACCAATCTTAAGTGGATATTGATAAGTCATTTTTCACTCATATTTTGAGAGTTAATACATGATATCCTTGATATTTGGATGCTCTTTAGGTTTCAGTAGATATTTAGTAGAGAGTCTTGGTTGTCCATGCGGTATGATTGAGGTTGGACTGAAGTTATAATTTAGTACTAGCTCTCTTAGCATCATGAGGATAATCATTTTGTTGGAATAGTGATATCTTACTCGTAGATGAACCATTGAACATCATTTAAAAAAGTGATTAAGGATTCTAGACCTATTTTTTGTAAATAATTATTAAAGAAATGATTTTTTGCTGAGATAACCAGACCCTCAATAGGTGAAAGAAAACCTACCAATATGTGCATAGTGCATCTTAATAGACTGGCCTATATAGCTTATAGGGATTTTCATAATACTCTTTAAAATATGGAAAGAGGGTATCACTATACTAAAATACTTGTGTAGTTTTTTGAGTTGGATGTTTCTTTTTTGATGGAAAAAAAAGGAGAACTCCTATATAGAAAGACTTATGTAGAAAGTTAATTCTCAGAGATACTATTTCAATGGAGATAAAGGGGAGTGGTAAACTAAAGGATATTAAGAGATGAAATGGTAGACTTGTTTAGTGAACTATCCATACACTACTACTAGCAGATCATAGTTGTGTGAAAATGGAAGGTGGTAATTTAGATATGGTCCAAGAAGGTTCATGACTCTAGGCATTTTAACAAAATAAAAATAAGAGGAAGAATTGATGGGTTGTTACATTTGGTATCAGAGCATGGTTCAAAGGGAATCAATTCATTATGCAAACTAATTGGGGATAAATAGTAGTAATTAAATCTTGTGAGTAGTTTACTTAGTTTTTTATTATTATTATTGTATTTTTTTAAAAAGAGATAAACTCAAGTATTTAGCATAGGAGTTAGTTGGTAGGAGGAACTACCTAAATATGAAATATAAATTAACTTCTATTACCTCTTTTGTATGTGACCAAGATATAATACGACCAAAAAGAAGAAGAGGAGGTGCTACCGTAACAACAAGGTAGACACGAAGAACCAATGCAGGGAATAGATCATTTTATGTTGGTTCAGAAAACCCCAATGAAAGAGAGAATATTACTGGAATAGTGGCTCTACTTTGTGATTAGGTGGTGTTCAAAAAATAGTTGTTGGATGTTGTGCTAAGTTGAGAAATACAATCTAGAAACTCAAGAAGGAAACAAGCAGATGAACCTCTTATAGAGATACACGTGTCAAGAGTTTGACTAGAGGCTGATCTGGGCAAGAAGATGAAGTATTTGAAGTCTTCCAAGTTTAATGAAGATTAAAATGAGTATAAGTCTGAGGCTTTATTGAAGGAGATAGAGATATATTGTAACATGAAGAACTTCTCCTCAGGCACTCAAATATCTTATGTTACTTTACATTTGTAAGGAGATGGACTAGCTTAGTAAAGAGTGAAATTTAGAAACTGTAGTTGACTTAAAGTGGTAAGAGTTTGTAAAGGCTTTCAAAGAAATATTTCCCATAGAATACTTTTATTCCTAGAAAATTAATGAATTCACTAAACTTCATTAGGGAATTAGAACACTAGAGAAATATTATCAAAAAAATTTTAAGTTGGTGAAGTATGTGTCTATTTACACTGAGAAAAAAATATCCACAAGTTCATACTTGGAGTAGATCTTAGGATAGGACAGGATGTGGATATGCGAGAACCTAAAAGTTTGCAAAAGGTGTATGAGTGGTTAATAAAAGCTGAAACATATCTAAAACCTTATTTTGACTATGAGGTGTTAGATGAAGAAGGTAAAGAGGCACTAAGGAAGAGAAACAACTCTAGTTTCATGAAGTAGGAATATGAACAATCAATCAAAAAGTGTTACAAGATAAGATGGAAAAGAGGATAGAAAGCAAGTAAAATTCATAAGAATATTTTGAGGAAAGAATCATAGATGCTTTAATCATTGTAATGATGGTAATATATCACCAAAAGGATATACTAACCTACCAAAATGAGTAGCAGGGAAGCTAAAATAAAAGGAACATCTAGGACCAAAATAAGGATGTTATATATGTAAGGGATCACATTATGTAACCAACTATTTGTAGAGAGTAGGGATGAGTTCTAAAGGAAAGGAATTTATGTACAAAGAAGTTGCACCTAAATAACTAGTACACAAGATTTACACATCAATAGGTAACCAAAATATGGATGGTCAAGCTACACTACTGGTGATGAAAGGTAAAATATTTGGTAAAAGTGTTTAAATTTTATTTTATTATGGAGCTACAAATAAATTTATTTCTACTAGTTTAATTAAATATATAATAGAAAGGCTAGGAATCTTATCACACGAATGGAAGGTTGAGCATGGTTTGAGATAATCCTACTCCATAAACCAGTGTTATCCTAAGGCAAAAATTGCCTTGCCTAGTGGAATGACCTTAGGATGTTTATATATTACATAATTGTATGTCTTTGACTTGGTAATAAGAATGGATTGGTTGTAATAGTATAAAGCAAAGATTAATTTTTAGGATCGATGTATTGAATATACAAATGATGATGATGGGCATGTTCATAGAATGAATATCCTGCAAGGATATTTCCAACCTCAAATCCTTTTGGCTATGCAACAAAATAAATCCATAAGAAAAGGAGGAATGGTATATATTGTGAAGATAAATGAGATAGAGGAAGAAAAGAAGGAATAGGTGTTTGGGAAAAACCCTGTTCTTCAGGATTTTAGGGATGTATTTTTGGAATATTTACTTGGATTACCTCCTAAAATGGAATTTATCTTCTCTATAAAACTAGAACTAGGAACAAAGCCTATCGATAGGGCTCCTTATAGAATGAATCCTATAGAATTGCAAGAACTAAAAGTACAACTCTAATGATTATTGGAAAAATAACTAATTATACCAAGTGTATCACCATGGGGTGCACCCGTTTTATTTATAAAAAATAAGGGTGGTTCTTTAATATTATGTATTGAATACTGGATGTTAAATAATGCAACTATCAAAAATAGTTACCCTTTATCTAGAATCAAATATCTCTTCGATCAACTCAAGGATACCTTAATATTTTCAAATTTTGATTTAAAATTAGGATATCATCAACTGAGGATCCGAGATGTGGATACTCATAATACAAATTTAAAAACCTGGTATGGGTATTCTGAATTTATTATTTTTCCATTTGCACTAATTAATGCTTTGGTAACATTCATGAATTTGATGAATAACATTTTTAGGAAGCATTTGAATAATTTTTTTTGGGTATTCTTGGATGACATATTGAAACATTCATGGAATGAAGTAGAACATGATAGACATCTCAAAATTATGTCGAAACTATTAAGAAAATATCAATTGTTTAGGAATTTTTCCAAGTGTGAATTTTATGTGACAAGAGTACAATATTTGGGACATATTATGTCATCATAAGGAATCGTGGTAGATCCAAAGAAAATTAATGCTATTATAAATTTGCCACCACCTACTAATGTGATAGAAATCATAAGTTTCATGGGCTTAATCGTATACTATAGGCGGTATGTAAAGGATTATACCAAAGTTACTGCACCTATAACTAACCTACATAGGGAAGGAAGGGTGTTCATATCGACTAAAATTTGTGAAGCAAATTTTGAATTGCTTAAGCAAAAGCTCACTACACCCTTTATAGTAAATATATTTTACCCTCAAGGAAGTTTATCTGTATGCATGGATGCATCATTGGAATGCTTGGGAGGAGTGCTCTCGCATGAAGGAGAAGTAGTTGCTTATAGATCCAGAAAACTGAAATTATATGAGGTTAATTATGCAACCCATTATTTGGAGTTGGTATTTGTGGTGTTTGTCCTCAATAATTAATGACACTATCTAGAGGGAATACCCTTTGAGCTAAGGATATATTATCAGAGTTTGCAATATAGCTTTACCCAACCTTTACTCAATGCTAGATAGAGAAGATGGATGGAGTTTGTCATGGAATACAAATTTGATATTGAGTATTTAAGAGGAAAGGAGAATAAAGTCATAGAAACTTTGAGTAGGAGAATGCATCTTGTTGTTTTATCTTGTATTCATCTACTTGATGGAATAAGTTAAAGAGATGTAGAAATAAGATACTTATTGCAAGCAAATTTAGAAATAAATAGAGGGAAAACTAAATGGAAATAAATATTTCAACATCAAATATGGTTTCCTATACTTTAAGGATAGAGTAATTATTCCCAAATTTGTAAATTTGAGGAAAATTATTTTGAATGAAGCTCAAATATCTTCATATTTTGCTCACCCTTGTGGAGCAAAAATGAGGAAGAACATGAAGAAAAATTTCTACTTGTATGGGATGAAGAGGGACATAAATGAATTTATCTCTCAATATATTGAATGTCAAAAAGTTAAGGCTAAACACAGACATGCAGTGGGATTTTTAAATCTGCATGTTGTACCTATGCAAAAGTAGCAAGTAATTTTAAAGTATTTCATTGTAGGGTTACCTAAAAATAGGTTTCAACATGATGAAATCATAGTAGTGGTCAATAGATTAACCAAGGTTGCACATTTTATACCTGGGAATACCATGTATGATGTCGTGGTTGTGGCTAATAAATTTACCAAAGAAATATTGTGTCTTCATGATTATCTAGAATTAATCATATCATATAGAGACTCAAGATTTACCTTGGAGTTTTAGCAAGATTTAGATCGATCCACTAGAACTAAAATAAAAATTAATTCTGCTTATCACCCAAAAACTAATGGGTAAATAAAAAGAGTAAACCAAGTGTTGGAAGACATGCTTCACATGTATTTTATGGATTAGTAAATCTAATGGGAGGATTTTATGCACTTGGTGGAGTTTTCTTAGAAAAATGGACACAATTCAACCCTTGGCATGACACCTTTTAAAGCATTGTATGGAAGAATATGTAGAACACAATTAACGTGGGATAATCCAGAGGATCTAATTGTGCTAGGACATGACATGGTCAAAGAAATGGAACATTAATTAAGATCAATCAGATAATGATTAAAAGAAGTTGTATATTGACAAAAGAGTTATACCTATCTTAAAAGATCACCATGAGAGTTTGTCATGGTAGATAAGGTATTTTTAAGGATAAATCCTAGGAAGAGTGCAATCATAGCTATGAAGCTTGATCTATGTTATATTAGATCCTTTGAGATCATAGAAAATATTAGTCATATGGCATATCAAATTGCCTTACAATCGAATCTATCTAAGATTCACAATACCTTTCACATTTATTTTCTTAGAAAATACATTGATAACCCTAAGCATGTGTGGGACTTCTTTTGCATATGGTGAACCCTGAGGCTATAGAGGTTCAACTAGTAAATATCCTTGAATTTCAATTCAAATCATTGAGGAAGGGAATTTTGGAGTAGTGTAAAGTTCAATACATTCTAAGAGGAACGCTACTTGGGAGAAAGTAGCAAACATGCAAAACCACTTTTCATATTTATTTAAAAATAATTTGTAAATACTATGTTTTGATTTTTTAATTTGAGAACCACACAAAGGATTGTGTTAAGCCTAATGGGGGGAGTATGTCATGACGCTCCCTTGGAAAGCTTTTATATTTGGATGACTCTATGTTTTACTATTACTTCTTCTGATGATATGTTGAACTATCTATTAATTTATCTTGCAAAACATGTATTTTGGTGATAATTTTCATAGTGAAATAAATGATAATTTTATGTTTAAGTTTTTGTTAAGACTAAATTTTATGAAAGAATAAGATGCTACTAATGGAACCTTACTTTTGCAGGAAAGAGTTGCAATGGTTAGTAGAAATAATTGGTCACCAGGAAAGGGAATGTCCAAGGGAAATGATGTAATCGGTTATTTGATGAAGTAATTGGAAGCAACACAAATGAGTGCTTCTTTCATGAATATGCATAACACAATTTAAATAAACAAAACTTATCATATTTATATTTTTAGTTAAATATTGCTTATTTTATGGTAGCTTTTTTTTGCGTATAATTATTAGTGTTTTGAAATGCTTATGTTGTTGATGATCCTTTTCACAAGAAGTAAGCATAACTTTAAAGGATAGTACTTTAAGAATAGAATCTATTAAGAAATTATTTTCTAGAAGAAATAAAGAAATTAAAATTGATATGAATTTCTTGTTTCTAGTTGTATGGGCCTGTGCTTTGTGAAATTGTTTTTGCATTTAATTATTTCCGCAACTATCTTGATGTCAAATATTTTGATGAAAATATAGCTATAATCAAATTTACTATGTTTTAGATGTTGAGATAGAAATAATTAAAGTAAGTGTTGTGTTATCACCACCACCTTCATGATAAAAGAAATTTAATTAATGACCTTGCCTACTATCGAAGAAACGGATCATGCCAAGTAAGTGGGAAATAATTTTGGTAACGAGAAGCTCGTGAAAGGTGGGAGAGGTGGGTAAGTGAAGGGGAAGTTTGGGTGGAGGATATTAGTGTACAACAAAAGGAATAAGTAGATAAGTGGGAGAAAGTAGTAGTGAATCAATGAAAAAATGAAAAAGAAATGTTATGGGTAAGAAGGTTTGAAAATATGTGCATTGAATTATAGGTAGAATTTTTGTAAGAAAGCATCTTTGAATATTTTATTGTATGGAATCTACTTCATAGGAATAAGTTCTTTGTTATTCAGTTAATATGTATCTTGGAAAAATATTCAAATGAGTCAGTTGAAATGATTAAGAAAATGGATTATCTTACATACTTCATTGTCATAGAGAGAGAGCTTGTGTTTTGACCATTTTATTTTTGGGATTTGTGATTGAAATTGAAAAAAACTTACCTTATATGTTGCGGCAATTTTATTGGTCTGTGATATTTTTACCTTGAGATATACATAGAGGAAAGCTAGGGAAAAAATGATTGAGAAAAGCTTTGTGAATGAAGTGCTTGAGAGTCGAAGCTTGTTGCTCCTCATGAGTATTTTGTTCCAAACTAAAACATGTTTTTGTAGAATAGATATTTTTTTTGGGAAAACTTCTTTGCTAAATTGTAGGGAGCACATTTTGTTTTTATGAGTATTCTTGCCATAATTTATAGAGTTAATAACTATCAGCGAATTACCTAGAACTTCATCTAATTTTATTTTATAGATGGTAGAAATATTTGGAATATAGAATGGAATCTTATAGGATATTTTTTGAAGCAACACTAGAAGCAAAAATTACATCTAATTTTTCTATGCGTTGATGTTCATATTTGAAATTCTCTAGACGTTTACTAAAGTGAATTAGAACTAAGGAGAATCTAGATATTATCATTGTACTTTTGCTTTTTATTGAGGGAATACTGTGAATGATTGCACCAAAATAAATAAATTGTACTACGATTTGTGCTTTTCATTCATATGCATGCTATGGATATTGACTATGATAATGGAGTAACCATGTGTTGATAAATTTAAAATGCTTCAATGAAAAGAAGTAGAGCTTATGTAATTAGGTATATTTTTTATTGTGATTGATGTATGCAAAGCTTTCCTTTGTATCCATTTGTGAAATGTCAAATATTTGAGTGTCTTGGTATCATCTTTAATTCTGACTAGTGGATATTCTCTTTCTAACGATCAAGAAAGTTTACGCATATCGATGATTCTCTACAATTTCAACTATCCAAGATTACAATAAAGGAAGGAAAACTATGTTTTGTATTGACTTTCAAATATAGTTGTGAAAGGATGAATTCCACTATGTTGATAGAAAGCTTTGTAATTTTATAGAATGATTTTTATGGGCTAAAATCTCCTCATCACTGGTAGATTTTCATTGAAAAAAATGTTGAAATAATTTGTATTAGTAAGTTTTTTTGAGGTTATAGAGGGAGTTTTTCCTTATAGTTGAGATAGAGGATACATAGATCCTCACATAATGTAAAGTGAACTGTGATGCTTGAGATCAAGTTGTATCCAAGTTAATTATGATTACTTGAATATTTTTGTTACACCATTCTCTTTATGGAAGTATGCTTTTGCTAAGGACTGGTTAACTATTATTGTCAGATATCAATATATTTCTTTCTGAAGTTAAGATCTATGCAAATAAATTATAAAATAAATGTATTACTAGGAAATATTTCCCTTGTATTTATATATATTATTATGAATAGATGTGAATTTCTTTAAAGGAAAGAAGAGGATCATTCATTCCATGTTAGTTTTTCAACATGTGAATATTTATATGTATGTTAATAGAGCTTTTGAAGGTATATCACTCTTACCATGTAAACTAGAAGACTGATACAATTAAAATTTCGATGACGTGAACCAATCTAGAATGGATATTGATAAGTAGGTGTTCACTCATGTTTCAAGAGTTAATATATGATATACTTAATATTTGGATGCTCTTTGGGTTTAATTAGACCTTTAGTAGAGAGCCTTGCTTGTCTATGCAGTATGAGTGAGGTTAGACTAAAGTTATAATTTAGTACTAGCTCTCTTAGCATCATGAGGATAATTATTTTGTTGGAATAGTGATATCTTAGTTGTAGATGAACCATTTACCATAATTTTAAGAAGTGATCAAGGATTCTAGACTTATTTTTGGTAAATAATGATTAAAGAAATGGTTTGCTATGGAGATAACCAAACCCGTAGTAGGTGAAATAAAACCTACCAATATGTGCATAGTGCATATTCATAGACTCACCTATGTAGTTTGCAGGGATTTTCATAAGATTATTTAAAATATGAAAAGAGGGGATTGCTACACTAAATGACTTGTGTAGTTTGTAGAGTTGAATACTTCTTTTTTTATGGACATAAAAAGGATAACTCCTACATAGAAAGACTTATGTAGGGAGTTGGTTCTTAGAGATACCCTTTCAACGGAGAGAAAATGGAGTGGTAAAGCAAAGGATATCAAAAGATAAAATGGTAGACTTATTTAGTGAACTGTCCACACACTACTACTGGTGGATCACAGTTGTGTAAAAATAGATGGTGGTAATTTAGAGATGGTCCAAGCAGGGTCATGACTTTAGGTCTTCTAATAAAAAAAATAAGAGGAAGAATTGATGGGTTGTTATAGCACCATTTTATAATAATAATTTCTTATTTTATGAGAGTTTGGGTGAGGTTACAAAAAATTATGTAATGGCTATGAAAAAATATATAATTCTATACTTGAGATAAAAAGGGATGATTTTTCTAGCATAATATTGAACTTCACCTCATATATGTTGTTTGAGATCCTCAAATATAAGTCCTTGAATATACTCAAGTAATCATAAATTAAAACATATTTTTAAGATACATATCTTATGTACCAAATATGATGGGAATGAAGTGGTAGATGATCTTTCTAAAATGTGTTATACAGAGGAAGCACTTAGAATTGTGATAGGGAAAGGGAATTGAAATATTCTTGGATAAAATGTTATTCTCCTCTTTTATCTTATTACTTTGAGTATTAAGTCTAATATTATTTATTAAGTTTTTTGTAACCCCAAAATAACATCAAACACTTAATTTTTAAGTATTCTAGAGGATTTTACAAAGAAATATCTTAAAAAATAATTAGAAAGCAAGCAATTTTTAATTAAAAGTGCTTTCTAGTTTTATCCCTAGTACTAAGCTTACTTTATTTTTCTACATATCTCTTACATTGTAGGAAGATTATCCGGAGTAAGCTATGTTATTATGGAGTCCTAGTTTATTATTTATTTCACTTAAAACATGAATATACTTTTAAAAAGAAAGAGGTATTAAGAAATCACTCATTGAATTATTTTTTATATGGAGTTCATGTCCTGCAATGCTATGGAGGATCTAAGAAAACCATTACTTTCCTAGTATAGTTTCACACAATGTTATCTCTTTTTACAGCATAAAATATAAAATATTTAAATTAAATTAAAATATAAAACATGTACTTTTAAATATTTTTTTAAACATACATTAAATATATATATTATATATTTTGTAACTGAAAGCACGAGATTCTGGAAACAAAAAGGGGAAACTCCAAACACGATGCAATAACGAAACTAAACTTGATGCTACAAATTAGAAATGCGTAAAATGGAGAAAATATAGACAAATTGGAACCCAAATGGAACGAAACAACCCTTCTTATTTTATTGATGTATTTCAAATTCAGTTACAATTTTCTTCCTCCCTTTTTAGGTGAGAGGAGCATCAAACTTGTCTCTTGGTCACATCAATGGAAAGTCATCTCTCTTTCGCGTGCCCACATGCAAAATGGGCGGGCCAAAGTGTTGTCACCACTGGTGTGAATGAATCCTTGATCCTTGTTGCTCCTCCTGCATTCAAAGAAACAACAAAATCATTAGTAGCACCTGTTGCAAAGATGAAACATTTGTTCTCTAAAAACAATGGAAGATGCATGCAAAAGATTGATTACAACGATAAATAAACCGATTCTAAACAACCTACAAATTTGATAGGAACCAAGGAACATTACCAGAAGGCCACTACCATCAAAATAGTCTGACAATTTGCAACCGATTCGAATTCGCTCCTGGGAGGGACGAATTTGACTATAATTCATCCCGGGGTAGGACGAATTCGCCTGCGACAAAATGCCGAAGTGATACTGCTCAAATGTCGCATCTCGGGAGCTCCAAATGACCTGCAAACTTAGGAGTTAGCTAATTGGGGGCATTTTTGGAAGACCCAGATGGTCAGATTTCCCCAATTTGACCTCCATCAATGGGAATTTGACGTTGCTACCTGCAAGTTAGTGAGGACAACAAAAGCGACAAAACATGATAAGATTTGATCAAAGCATTATGAAATCAAAATTACAAGCTATTTAAATAGCATAAGATGGAATGCAAAATAAAAAAATGACAAAAGAACAATCTGCCATGAATTCCCAATTGTTCTTAAAAAAGAAGATTAGGCTCGTAGGAGTGTGGGGCGCCCGGGCGGGCCGCCCATCGTTAGAACCTAATTTCGACACCAATCCACTTGGGATGGGCCCAATATCTCTTGTAATGGGTTGTCGACGAATGTGTGAGATAATGTGGTCAAGTGTCAGGTTTTGGATTTGGATTCACACTTCCAATAACCACCCAATGACCTCCCTTGCGAAATAGATCAAGGATGTGGAAGAGGTGAATCAAAAGGGTAAAGCATGATATCAATTTGGTAGCACTTCGTTGCTTGAAAATACTTCCAACCTGTCCTTTTTGGGTGAGAAAGTTCACCATTTTATATACCCAGGGGGTCTCTTTGGTGGGGCATGCATAAGCGCCATGTGGCATTCATGCCTTCCCATGAGGGAGGAAAGTCCTCCTTGACTTGGGCTTCCATGACTGCCCTTGTGACAGTCCTCCAACATCCAATCTGCCCACCTACACATGCATGCAAGGCAAGAGGCATTAATTGACTGTCCTCGACTGCCATTTGGTGCAATTTCTCTTTTTGCCCGTTGAACCTGGAATTCGTCCTACACCAAAGCAAATTCAGAATTCGTCCCTGGGTGGGGCGGATCCCATTTTGAATTCATTCCAAGGTGGGACGAATTTGGAGCAAAGTGTCTGAAGGTGCCAAATTTCTTTCTGACCTTCCAAAATTGTTGTAAAAGTGGTTAGGACCACTGTTTAACCTCTGAGGGCTGCCCTGGGGGCTATGTGTGTCAAAGCAATCAATTTTTGTAGCCACATAATCGGATTGGTGCTGTTTTGGTGTCTACAGTAACGTTATTTTATATTTGACTTTTTATGATGCATTAGTATAATACATTACATTTCTATATATATAAAAACCTGTTTTAAAAATTAATAAAAATATTAATTTAAAAATATTAATTAAAAATATTAAAAATATTTTTTAATATATTAAATCTACAGATATTATTTATATTGTGTTTTGTATGCATTATTATTTTAAATTTGCATGAAATATAGCTAACTTCAATGAACTAATAAGAGCATTGACAACATCTTACAAATACATTATATTTATAAATAAACTACATTAATTTCATGTAACAATCCTCATAAATTTTATTACTTATAGGAAATTAATGATCATGAGTAAATTATAGAATCTCTTATCATGAAAGCTCAACATACCAAAGATAAAAATATGCCAAGGATGACATTAAACCTAGTTGACTTAGTTGAGCTGAGGATGACATTAAAAATAGGACGATTCAATTGAAGACCAACCAATTAGATTTAAGACTAATAACATAGGAGATTTTATTCAACTCTAATTATAGCTCCTATTGTTCAAAAATATGCAACTCAAAACAAACTTTGCATCTTGAAGAAACTTACCAATAAAAATTGAAAGAAAAGCTTTAAAAAAAAATTAAACAACAATTGGAGAGTCAATTTCATGTTCGATATTCATTGAAATGAGTACAATTATTGTTTATGAAACAATAATTCAGCAAAAATGACAAATACAACATAAAAAATTCAACATTTTGAAATGTAAAATACTTTTTTAACTCTTTTTTTGTGTTCTCCTTCCCTTTGCAATTGATACCGATGGTTGACCTTGGCTTTGAAATGGTGTAAAAACTCGAGTAAGACCAATAATATTTTAAAATTAATTAAGGGACTAAGGCCATCAAAAAAAATAATAATTCTTTCAAAAAAAAAAATTCTAAAGTCATTAAAATAGATTCTAATTTTTTCTTTTTATTTAAAAAAGATATCTTATAGTGTTATTTTAACAAAAATTTAAAATATTTTTATTACAAAACAATATTTACTTTATTAATATTAATAATTACTCAAGACCAACTCATAATAATGACTCAATTCCAACTCATGTAAGGATATAAACTCTTCTAAAGTTAATGGAAATTCTGAGACATTTGCAAGAACTCAACTTTAGGCATTTCAGGGTAGCAAGTTGTGTAAAGTTATTGGGTAGTATTGTTAGTGTATTACACCATTATATAGTTAAATATTCCCTATTGTGCCTATACCTGTGTGAGTCTCAATAATCACATATCCTATTGACCCATGAATTTCATGGGTACTTATGGGTAATTTATGATTTTTAAACACAAATGGCTCCAAAATGTCTAGCATAAATATACAAATATCCTCGTATCATCAATTTAAGATAGATAAAGAATGAATCTAGTTTTACAAAAATAATATATTAAGTAAGAGGTAATCCTATTCAAAAAAAAAATTGTGGAAAGTAAAAGGATGTAATTTTTTAGTCTTATGAATATTCAAAGGTTTAATATAGAAGCATTAATTCAAATGCCATAGAAATAGATCATGGAGTAAAGCATTTTCAACAAAAATATAGACCTATCAATGCTAATATCGAAGTTGTAAAGAAGAAGATAATCCTTAGCCTTCTGAAAGCCTATATTCTATTTCATATTAAGTATTCCAAATAGGTTTCTAATCTTGTTCCCATCCACATTAATATTTGGGTTATATTGTTATGCATCAATTTCTAAATATTGAGTAGAGTATCATTATCCACTACCATCCATAGATTAGATTTTATAAAATATGGCAAGACCTTACAAGTCCTCCATACAAGAAAGTTTCTTATGGTATATCCATTTATGTGTAAAGGATGATGATAAAAAAAAAAAAGTAATGCTCATGATAAAATGGGTAACTTTTTCATACCAAAGTATACCATTGGGCCTATAAAATATTGGATCTTTATTCCAGAGGGATATGGATATTACCTTTATATGTTTGATAGATGAAATCATACTCATATACCTATAGGATTTAACTATTTTTTATAAACAGAGGAATACAATATTAAACATTTAAAATCCATCTTCAAGAGCCATATCATATTATTTTAAGAAAACAATATATCAAATAATGTTTTTCTATGATATTTATAGTAAAAAATTCAAAACCGTAAAATGGCACTCTTTGGACATATTTTTAAAGTAAGTATAAGGGACACAATACAAGATAACTGATATAATTTACTTTGACCTAAAATTTATTAGTAAATAAATGACTTAAAAATGGAAATATATCAAACTTAATAACTCCCAAAATTAATCTAGGTAGTATAATCTATCCTCAATTTAGCTAAAGAACTGAGACGATCTAAACTATTGCTTAAGAATTAAGACAAAAAAAAGTCTTAGATTTAACCCTAAGAAAAAAAAGAGTGAGCTTATGGATGATTTTAATCCTATTGCTTGATGTAATACCATTTATAAAATTTTAGTCAACATTATGGTTTAGAGATTAATGGAGGCTTGTACTTCTATTACTTATAGTAAACAATAGAATTTATAAAGGGTAATTAATTCTTCACATCATTGTAATCATATGAAATGTAGTAAATTCTATGTAGATAAAGTCAAGATACTAAATTTAACATTTGAAAGACCTATGGTAGACCCTTTACTAGTTAAATAATATCTTCACCATCGTGATCGTATTTTTTCATTTTTTTTCTTAGTTTCTAGAAGCCCTCCAAATGTTTATAATAAATCCAATGACTATAAACTAGTATAATATTTCTTGATTGTATAGATTTTGAAGATCATACATCCTTAAATTTTCTATAGTATGATATTCATGTGGTATTCAAAAATTTCCATTTTCTTCTTTTTTGTTGATATGTATATATTTCAAATAGTAATAGCATTCTCTTGATAATGGAGCCATCAATGTTTACTATAAATTCTTTTCTTTGAGAGTTGATATCTTGAGAAATGGGCTTATATAATTTTGTACATGTTATCACCAACTCATAACAACTATGTACCTCAAAGACCATATATTGTGCCACAAAACTAGCCGAGATATTCATCCTAAAGCTCAAGGTTGTATTGACTTTATAATACTCCAAGGCTTCCACTCTAGTATTCATCGTTCCTTTCAAGGTCCTTGGGTCTAAACATTTATCTCTTGTGGTACTCAATATCTAATATTAGAGGAATAAAAAAGCATGGATAGTATTGGAATTATTGTTGTGTGGTAGCCTTTTAGTTTAGTTACATTTGACTTAGGAGCTACTGCTCAATCGAAACCTCATTTTTGTCCATTTGATTGGTGTTTTGTAATTTGGCAGATCTTTGTCCTTCTTCTATCGCTATTCTAATATTCTACTATAGAAGATTCAAAGGCATTTTTCTTATTTTGGAAAGCATTGAACTTAAGTAACAACTTTCTTCCTTATGCAATATTTTGAGCCTGTCATGCACTTATTATCCTTACTTGCTAATTTTATAGGGAATATCTATATTCTATTGCTAGTGATCTCATAAACATTTCCTTTTCAATATATGGTTATTCTTATGATTTTTTTGTTAAATTTTAGTTGTGGTTTTATTGGGTACCAACCTAAGAATTTAATAGGAATTCTTACACATGGTTAACAACTCTATTCCCTAAAAACCATTGAGGCTTCATTATTTACTTTTCACTAGGTTAGTTGTCTATTATATTTCCCAAATGATTTTGTTATTGGTACCCTCGTAACAATGAATTTAAATCCTACCATTGGACTATGCATTACACGTAATTGTTTTTATGGAAGAAGAGACATGGCTTATGATCAACCTATGCTTTCAACCTTGTACTTTATTTAGGCCAAGATCCCATATTGTAGTTTTCCATTAATGCTTTTGTTCACTTGAGATATAGGAACTTCTAATCATTGGATTTCTCAACTTGTCTATCTCCTTATTTTGATGAAATGTTTCCTCTCCATCTATATTTTTATAGCATTTAGGATTTGAGGTATCTTTCACTAGAGTTTCCCTCTCCCTTTGTAATAGCAGGTTCTCATGTATCAATGAGAATAGGTAGAGAAAAATATTTGGTTAGACCTTCTTTGACATCCCCATTCATTCTACTTCAAGTTTGGTCTCCTTAGCTTTCCTAATTGATTGGGGGTAGACCAGGATCATATTTTTTTCCTTTGTTAATTTTTCTAGGGGGTCCTCCTTATGTGTTGTCAAAAGTTGTTTGCTAGTTTTAGATTAAGAAGGAATAGCTTGATTATTTTGATTTTCATAGGAAATAAGAGGTACTTTTTATTTTACTGTTAAATCAATTATATTTTCAAGCTCATTTTCTTTCGTTTTCCTTTTGAAATTATCTATGAGTAGGATAGCCAATTGGCACCATTTTATAATAGAATAGGAGGAAAGAAATTCATATACCTCAATCATTTCTTATTTGATGAGAGTTTGGGTGAGGTCACAAGTAATTATGTAATGGCCATGAAAAATACATAATTATATACTCGAGATAAAAAAAGATGGTTTTTCTACCATAATATTGAAGTACACCTCAAATATGTTGTTTGAGATCCTAAAATCTAAGTCCTTGCATATAATCAAGTAATTATAAATCAAAACATGTGCTTATGATACATATCATATGTACCAAACATGGTGGGAATGAAGTGGTAGATTATCTTTCTAAAATATGTTATACAGAGGAAGCACTTAGGATTGCGATAGGGAAAGGGGATTGTAATATTCTTGGATAAAATTTTATTCTCCTATTTTATCTCATTAATTTGAGGATTGAGTCAAATTGTAGACACCAAAACAACACCAATCCAATTATGTGACTGCAAACACTGATCGCTTTGACAAACACAGCCCCCAGGGCAGCCCTCAGAGGTTAAACAATGGTCTTAACCACTTTCATAGCAATTTTGTAAGGTCAAGAAGCAATTTGGCACACTTGGACACTTTGCCCAGTATTCGTCTCACCTAGGGACGAATTCAAAATAGAATCCATCCCACCCCAGGACGGAACTCTGAATCCGTCCCTGGGTGGGACGAATTCTAAGCTTAACGAGCAAAAAGACAAATGGCACCAAGTGGCAGCCCAGAACAGTCAGTTGATGACTCCTACCTTGCATGCATGTGTAGGTGGACAAAGGGGCCATTAGAAGACTATCACAAAAGGCATTTATCAAAGCCCAAGTCAATGGAGGACTCCCCTCCCTCATGGGAAGACAAGACTGCCACATGGCGCCTATGACCAACACATGGCATTTGTGCTTCCCTCCCAAAAGAGACCCCATGGGTCTATAAAAGGTGGGAATTTTCTCACCAAAAAGGGACAGGTTGAAGAAGTTTTCAAGCAACGAAGTGCTACAGATTTGAAGACCCACTTGCATCCCTTTTGGTTCACCTTCCCACATCCACCAATCTCTTTTGCAAGGGAGGTTGTTGGGTGGCTTTTGGAAGCTTGAACCTGACCCAAATCCAACACATGGACACCTGAACCAACCAATTCATCGACCCCCCCAATCCTAAGAGGTTTTGGGCCCATCCCTAGTGGATTGGCGCCGAAATCAAGTGCCAACGGTGGGAGGCCCACTTGGGCACCCCCGCACTTTCTAGGTTTTTAAAGCATTCTAGATTACTTTTTTAGGTTGCATTTTGTGTTATTATGTTTGGTGAATTCATAGCTGCAATTTTGTAACCTTTGGTCAGATTCTAGTATGTTTTGTGTCGCTTTGTTGTTTCATTGACTTGTAGGTGGCGAGATCAAATTCCCGAGGGTAGAGGCCAAATTGGGAGAATCCGACCATCTGGGTCATCCCAAAATGGCCCCAATTACATAACCCCCTTGTTTGCAGGAATTTTTTAGGTCTCGGGAATCGACATTGGAGCAGCAGTAGGTCGGCTTCTTCAACACAGACGAATTCGTCCCACCCAGGGACGAATTGCAGTCAGAGATCGTCCCACCCAGGGACGAATTCCAGAATTTGTCCCACCTAGGGAGGAATTGCAGTCAAAAATCGTCCCACCCAGGGACGAATTCCAGTTGAAGGTAGATTGGCCAGCTGTCTCAGTGGCAATGGCCTTCTGGTAACATTTTCTGTCTTATGTCAAGTTTTCAGGCTGTTTAGAATCATTTTGTTTACTGTTTAGATAAATTTTTGCATGCATCTTTTGATGATTTTAGAAGAATGAACACTTTTCACTTGCAGCAGGTGCTACTGACATATTCGTTGTTTCTTTGTTCGTAGGAGGAGCAGCAGAGGTAAGGACTCATCAGCGTAAGCGGTGGCATTGTCTTGGCCCGTCCATTCAAACATGGGCACGCAGAAAGAGGAAGACTAAGTCACATATTGTAACAAATACGAATTTAACGCTCCTAGACCCTAAAAATGGAGGAGACGTATATGTAATCGAGGATAAGATATTTGAATAAAGAGGGCAGTGATTTCTTTACATCTTTTCTTTCATTTTCAAATTGTCTCCTTTCTTCATTTTTGTGCATAGGATTAAAGAGTTACATTTCGTATTATGTTGCATAATTAGTGCTCCCTCTTCCCGGAATCTCGTGCTTTCAGTGGTGATCACGGTAAGACCCCAGCCCTTGAGCAAGACCAACGGTGGGTTCATCACCACCTTGGCTTAGCTTTGCATCCATTTCCCAATTTTCAACTGTTGTTAGGCATAAATCCTGAAGAAGACAGACCGAGTGTCACTGGGGTGATTCCCATGTGCGTGAGGATAAGTTTTCTATGGTAGGTGCCATTAACAGGACAATCCCCCTTTCGTACCACCTACGTACCATGTACCTTCTGCTCTCACGTACCTATAGTCTCCCTCTCGTAAGGGTGGGTATATAGAGAGGTTGGTATATCGGCCTGGTTGGTATATTGAAGGGGCTACCATTTTGGGAGTTATATGAGTCATCATAATGCATTTAAACGATCTTAAAAACCTACAAAAACAAAACAAAACACCAAAATGCACTAAACCAGTTTAGGGCACACCAATAATCCTTAAAAGAGATAATCACGGTTTTGTGAATGTGTGTGCTTAATTTTGCTTAGTGTAGACAAAAAAAAATCATAAACGAGATAAAAACTTATTTAGATAGCATAGAAGCACCACAATGGTGTACACCCGTAGTCAAGCCCAATCAAGGGCAGAAGCTTTGGAAGGTACACAAAAAGTAGGCACAAGTCGCCTTCACTTCAGTCCTAAGGATTTGGTCATACCGCCTTATAGGTCTAACCTACAAAAGAATCCAATTCAGAATCCTCGGTGGGGTATGCCTATTCAAAGCAGCCCCTTTCGGGAAGATGCCTTACATGTAGACCTTGACATAAATAGAGAATCACCTCTTGAAGTTAGGCATGAGTGGCCACCGCGCGATGAAGCGCTAGACAGGCACATCGTCCATTTGGAGGGGCAACGTGGATATGGCATCCCTTCTTTACCTATCATCAGAACAGAGAGACCAAATCCGGAGCACAGGGCTCCTTACATAGGGCGACCTAACTCCGCCCACCCCATTTAAACCCGTGAAAGGGAGTACGAGTAAAGCCATCACATTCCTCGAGGTCAACAAACAACGCGGGAACTTTGCATTTCCGCACCAGCAGGATATCATGATCACCCCTTGAGGCCAGAACCTCGAGCACATACCGCTTACCTCGACAGAGGGAAGCGACCCATTGAAACCTTAGACCAACAAACTCGAGGTAAACACATAGAAGAAACATTTGAACCTCCTGAGAAAAATAGGGTGGACCAAATTGACCCAGCTGTCACCAGATATACTGCCCGTCAAGCCCAAATCATGCGTCTTAAACAAAGTCATCAGGAGATAGAGTATCAACACCGCTTGGATAGAGAGCACATGCAACGTGAAGCGGATGAGTTACGCTATGAAATACCTGAGAGGGGACCAACCCCTCGCATCCAAAGAGCTGAATAGTATGAGAGGCGTAATCCGTTAGTGCAGGACAGGTCTCCACAACCTCGTCAAGCTCTGCCTCCAAGACCTCATAGATTCGAGAGGGAGGCAACTCCCCGAAATAATGATGGGTACCTTCAGCAAGAGCTTGATCGGGGTCATAGGTTTCGCCCGAGAGACTCCTCAAGAATTTTATGAGGAGTATGAACCGGAAGAGGAATATGTTGAAACTCCCCATCAAGGCAGGAAGGATGCCATTCGGCCACCCCTCCATAGGCCTCCAGTTTATCGTAACTTGCAACAAGAGCGAACAAGAGAGGAAGAAATAAAATCTTTCGATGCATACCAAGCGCTATTGGAGCGTTTGGAGTCTATGGAGACAAAAGCTGCTGGGCATCAAAAACCCACATTACGTCTACTCCGCAGTAATCCGGTGCATCCCTCAGTGCCTACACCTCTTTACCCCGAACACTTCAAGTTGCCTCAATTGGCAGTTTTTAAAGGTGAAGAGGACACACAGGAACACGTTACACGATTTCTAAGCCAATGCTTCGGCATCCAAGATAATGATGCATTGTTGCTTAGAACATTCATAACCACATTCGCAGGCCCTGCCTCGGATTGGTTCACACAACTGCCCAAACACAGCATAAGCAATTTAGATCAATTAGTAGACGCATTTCTTGAACGCTTTGCCTTCAACACAAGGAAGAAGGCATCACTAAGTGATTTAGCGAGCCTCAAGCAATTTGAAGAGGAAATAATGGCAGCGTACGGGAATCGATGGAGAGCTTTGCTTTCTAGGTTACCCTACCGTCCTCCTATGTCTGATCTCACGTAGATGTTCACAAAAAGTTGCTTAAAATCAATCTCTGGTCTATTGTTGCTACGACAATACGACAGCTTAGAAGAAGCTTTGGCGCAAGCCAGAGTCATAGAAGAGATTAAGATAGGCGAAGGTGCAATTGCCAAGCCTAAGAAGAAAGAGTGGAATAAAACCACTAAAACTGGGACAACGCAACCACAACACGCTGCAGTCAACCAAGTTGCGATAAATGTTCCCGCGCCTGTGCAAGAAACGCAGCCTCAAAAGGCTAACTACCAGGCAGTGCCTCCTGCTTATGAAAGAGATAATAGAAGATAGGAGCAAAATTACCCGCGTCGCCCTAGGCAAAATTTCACCCCATATGCGGAGTCTAGGGACTCCTTATTTGACCGCTTGTCAGCGGCAAATTTAGTCACTCTGCCGAAAATCCAAATTATAGACCCTAACATTCCCAAGCCTAGGGGGTATAGAGAGGAATTGTATTGTAGATTCCATAGGCGCAGAGGACATGACTTGAATGGGTGCTGGAAATTCAAAGACCTAGTCCAGGATTTGATCGACAATAGAACATTGGTTGTGGACAACCCCATCGCACCAAACAACCAGACAAATGGGGGTATTCAAGGACCCCTTGCCTACCCACGAGGCACAAACAAAACCACTCCAGATTAACGAGGTGCGACAAGATCTTCCCACACAGGGATTTGTGGGAATGATTAGCATAGTAACAAGGAACAGAAGGTACCCGACGACTGCCCTTGAGGTAGCTACGAAGGAAGTTCTGGCAACATCGCATCCTCAACAACGCCCAACGCAGATACCTCCGCCTAGACCTGAGGTCACGATACGAACCAAACTCACGCAGAGTTTGCGGACCACGTCGGCTAGGCTGTCCATCTACGAGCTTATTCAACAATCAGCTCCCCATAGAGAAGCTCTTATGGACATTTTAAAAGCCATTGAATTACAACCCCACGAGGCAAATTCTTTCAACGCCTTCGTGGGACATGTGAAACAATGTACGGAGCCGGTCATCACATTCGGAGAAGATGAGGTCAAAACGATATCAAATGACATGGCAGATCCACCCCGCACGTTATCGCGCGGGTCAATGGGATTCCGTACAAGAGAGTGCTGATAGATATCGGCTCGTCCAGTAACATCATAACCACTGCAGCCTTGAAGCATTTGAAGCTGCCAGCCTCTCACATCACAGCCTCCACGTACACACTACGAGCTTTTAATGATGCAATATGCTCGATAGTCGGCACAGTCGTTCTGCCAGTCCAGGTAGGACAAAAGTCAATACCTACACTGTGCCATGTCTTTGGAAGGTGAAATGGCTTATAATATACTGCTAGGGCGGCCTTGGATCAGGGATATGAAATGTGTCCCTTCGATCGCCCACCGAGTGCTTGAAGTATGCTTATGAAGGAGAAATACATGTAGTCCCAATGGACTTAGAGCCCTTCAAGTATTGCAATGCGGTACAATTCATACCTCAATCGACCCTCCCTTCAACGCATTTGGATTTCCAATTAAATCCATCTAAACAAGGTCCAATACCGCAAGCACCACTGGTGGCCAACAAGGCAAAATCCCGACCCAGGTGAGACTTCATCATCGGCTCCTTCATCATCAACGCCACCTATCATGGCCCAACAGAAGGACAAGGGAAAACAAATCATGGAAGAGGTTAAGCCCTTAGAAGAAAGGTTGCCCACAATTTCAACAATAACAACAGAGGAAGCACCCAACGCAACGGAAACCAAGATTCCTGAACCACCAAACATGGAATGGACTCAGGAAGGACTACCGTTTCCTCCCACCCAATCATCAACAATCACTATTGAAATGGCCAGTACGAGCCTGGGGGAATACTTAGTGCAAAATGTTGTGGCAACCCCCACACTGGAGTCAGTACAAGACATGGGAAGACCTCGCCTTCCCATTGGAACAATCGTCCCTCTAGGCTACCCACCGAACCAGACAAATTTTGTGTATGGGGGCTTTGATCATGGTCTTGAACCATGCCAACAAAAGGAAACAGACGAAGAGCCTTTTGTTGAAAACATCAATTATCTATCAAACCCAGAATTTGCCCTAAAATATCTCGGCCAATGCAATTGGCATGGATACGGGCTCGCGAGATATGAGCAAGGGATGCGGATCCTTTGCCAACCAAGATATCAGATGCCATATGACAAGTCAGGGGTAGGGTTCAACCATCCCCTGCCATTAGACATCTTGGTTGAAAATATGCAAGGCCTAGAAATAGGCAACAAGGGGGGATTGGCATTGGGTCCTTATGCCAATCCGAATACGGAATACACATTGGGAGACTACCTCCCATGGTCAACAAACACCCCTGGCAGCAACAGTAATCCCTCTTCTTTGCTAGAGAGAGGCGAAAGTTCAGAGATTAATCCTCAAAGAGAACATCAACGGCTGCTAGACATCTTTCTAAAACTGTTCCCCTTAGAGGTTCCAGATGAAATAACACAGTCTCAAGAGAATCAGGTCCCTCCACTAAGAGTGGAACAACCGCAATGGGACCAGATTAATTCACTGGAACAGGAAGAGTCCTCAACGTCGCAAGCAACAGATGCTGAAGAGAATGAACAATTTTGGATCTATGAAAGTGATTCAGAAGATGAGACTGAGATGATCTATCTCAGACATGCGCGACAAAATCACCGTGCTCTAACTCATGAAGATCTAATGGGACAGATGGGTATACTGTTAGGACATGAATGGCACGTAGACCCTACAAGGTGGGACCAAGTGTTAGACCTATGGCTCCAAATTCAAGATGAGCATCGTCCACCTCGAGATCCCATCATGACAACAGTGCCGAGGGAAGACCCCGCCTTCCTTTTCACACATAGAGATGAATTTGCACCTAGAGAGGATCCATTCGTGCCCGTTCCCGTAGAGCCAGATCCAGAGTATAGGGAACATCTAAAAGAATCAAGTCATCACACCCGCGGTTCTGGAGACCAAATTCATTCCATCCACATGATCTCCATTGATTTGACCGCACCCATCCGCAATCCGACCGATCCATCATGGTCATTGCATCTAGACATGGATGCCATCGACTGGGATCGCGTCAATTCACCATTGTCACCATCAGAGTACTGGCCTTTCGATGAAATGCTTCATTTTACCCCAAGGACAACTCAGGATATTTTTCAAGCTGAAGAGGGACCCGAGGTTCCAAACGTAGATCTTAACTCAGTGATGATATCCATTTAATCCCAACTCCACATCAGTTGGAGGACGGATCCCACATGTCAGTCGAGGAGACGACTGACGTAGACATCGGCACAGATCCAATGAATCCACGGATTCTCAAGCTGGGGGTAAGCCTTTCCCCCGAAGAGCAAGCCGAATATATTGCCCTTCTCAAAGAGAAGAAGGAAGTTTTTGCATGGTCGTACAAAGATATGCCAGGGCTAGACCCGCAACTAGTCATGCACAATTTAACGCTTGATCCGAAAATCAAGCCCGTAAAGCAAAAACTAAGAAAGATGCACCCAACAGTGGCCTTGATGGTCAAAGATGAATTGCAAAAGCTGTTGGATGCACAATTTGTCATCTGCGTGGATTATCCGCCATGGTTGTCCAACATGGTTCCCGTCAAGAAGCCCGACGGGAGGATTCGCATATGCACCGACTTTCGAGACCTAAACAAAGCGAGTCCTAAGGATGATTTCCCCTTGCCAAGCATCGACGCATTGGTAGACGCTACGACAGGTCACGAAATTCTCTCCCTAATGGACAGTTTCTCAGGATACAATCAAATTCGTATCAATCCTGAAGACCAACTCAAAACGGCATTCACAATGCCTTGGGGGACATTTTGCTATAAGGTCATGCCTTTTGGCCTTAAAAACATTGGCGCTACATACCAACGTGCTATGACGTATATCTTCCATGATTACATGCACAAAACTTTGGAAGATTACATGGATGATTTGTTAGCCAAGTCTCTCTTGCGCTCGAATCATCTCGGTGACTTAAGCAAGATTCTCGATCGCCTCATAGAGCATAAGGTCAGAATGAATCCCAAGAAGTGCGTGTTCGGCGTCACATCTAGAAAACTCTTGGGTTTTATAGTCTCAAAGAGAGGCATCGAAGTGGACCCAAACAAAGTCAAGGCAATCCTTGAAATGGCTCCCCCAACCACTATCAAGCAGCTTAGAAGTCTGCAAGGAAAGGTCGCGTCGATTAAACGCTTCATAGCGCAATTATCTGACAAATGCCGACCCATGAACAAATTATTGCACAAGGGGGTCACATTTCATTGGGATGACGAGTGCCAGTCAGCCTTTGACGAAATCAAACAATACTTGGCTTCACCACCAGTATTGGCACCACCTAGACCAGGTGTGCCGTTCTACTTATACATCTCAGCTACTGAGGTGGCATTGGGCGCAATGCTAGCCCAGAAGAATGAACTTCACAAAGAACAGGCTACTTACTATCTTAGCCGCACCCTGGTCGATTACGAACTTAACTATGCATACGTTGAGAAACTCTGCTTGGCAGTGGTGTTTGCTACCAAGAGGCTACGCCACTACATGCTGAGCAACACTACGTATGTTGTGTCTAAGGAGAATCCATTGCGATACATGATGAGTCGTACTTATCATAGTAGTCGCACGGCAAAATGGATCATGTTGTTGACGGAATTTGACATTGAGTTTATTGGGCAAAAATCTATAAAAGGACAAGTCATAGCCGATCAACTAGCAGAGGCTCCTCTTGAAGACGATCAGCCTCTGGTCATAGAACTACCCGATGATGGGGTCTTCCATGTCTCAGAATCGCTAGATTCTGATGAGCCTAAGTCTCAGGCCGACATAACCTTATTTTTTGATGGTTCTAAATGCGAGCAAGGTGGTGGCACAGGAATTGTATTCTTCACACCGTAGGGCGCTCCAATGCCCCTGTCATTTAAATTAAACTTCCAGTGCACCAACAACAATGCAGAATATGAAGCCTTGCTCCTAGGTCTTCAGACAACAATCGCCATGAACATCAAAAGATTGAACATCTTTGGCGATTCGCTGTTAATCGTCAATCAAGTCAAAGGGGTATATCAATGCAAATGCCCAGTTCTAAAGGCCTATAAAGCCCTCGTGGACAAATTCCTGGAAAAACTTGAGTGGTATGACATCGAGGCACTCCCTCGATCATCGAATCATTTTGCGGACACAATGGCCTCCTTGGGGTCACTAATCCCGCAAGACCTTTTCGGTGATATAACAACCATTCAGGTCAAAACCTTATCGCAACCCGCGATGGAGCGCGCAAGCTCAGACTTGACGCCGGGAGTCCACATGATCGAGATCGAACCATCTTCGGATAAGTTCTTTCGAATCCGAGACTGTTTGAAACGTGCCAAGTGGGGGTCTTTGTTTTCCCCCACTCCCATTAATAGCAACACAACGCTATTCTTACAAGTTCTATCCCAATCAGCATTTGTTAGGGAAGAACTTCAAAAGGGATTGGTCTGTTCATACTGTCGAGGTTTCCGATAAACGAGATCGGTATTTACCCATAAGAGACTACCTCAAGTTAGGTAATCTTCCCTTTGGATTGACGCACGCCGCAAAACGAACATTCAAACAGAAAGCGGCAAAATATGTCTTGATAGGAGACATTTTGTATCGTCGCAGCTATGACGGAATTCTTCTTCGTTGTTTGGACCAGCAAGAGTCCACTTGGGCAGTCGCCCAAGCGCATGATGGTACATGTGGTGGCCACTTCAGTGGTATGGCCATTGCAAAGCGCATTCTTCGCATGGGCTATTATTGGCCATCTTTAGAGCGAGATTGCTGCGCGTATGTCAAGAGGTGCGTGAAATGTCAACATCATGCCAATTTAATGCACGCACCTTCCCAGGCCCTACGAGACGATCCTAGTCTGCTTGGCCATTTTCACAGTGGGGCCTCGATCTAATCGAAAAGATCTCCCCTGCATCGTCAGGCCGTCACACGTTTATCATAACGGCCATAGAATATTTTACCAAATGGGTGGAAGCAATTCCGTTAACCTCAACGAAAGGACCCCGCATTGCGGAGTTCATCTTGCATTACATCATATGTCATTTTGGTATTCCATCCAAAATAATCTCGGATAATGGGCCATCATTCAAGAACAAAGACGTGCGTGCTTTAACCACAAAGTACAAAATTCAGCACGGCTTTTCAACACCCTATTATCCGCAAGCAAATGGGCAAGCAGAGGCGTCAAACAAAATGCTAGTCGCCATCCTTAAAAAGACCGTCGCAGACAGTCATAAGGATTGGCACATACAAATCCCACTTGCCCTTTGGGCTTATCGCACTAGCATTCGGACGCCCACTGGGGCAACTCCGTTTTCACTGGTGTATGGCTCAGAGGCAGTAATGCCTCTCGAGTTGGAAATTCCTTCCCTGCGCATATCAATGCAGGAGTTCATCGATGATAACACTGCGCGGCAGGCCCGATTAGACCAACTTACGTTGCTTGACGAACGACGCGTTAATGCTCTCGAGCACTTACGTATCTATCAAGAGCGGCTTAAGAAAGCTTACAACATGAAAGTTCACCTAAGAGACTTTCGGGTTGGTGATTTGGTTCCGAAGGAAAACCAACAAAACTCTAATTTGCCGTCCCATATGAGGGACAAATTCATGGCAAATTGGTTAGGTCCTTATGTCATTGATAGTAAAATAGGACCCGAGACGTACCGACTAGCTTCTCTTGACGGTATCAAGGAAACAGAACCCTTGAATATCAGTCATTTGCGACCATTTCATATCTAAGAAAGCCATATCCCAAAAAAAAAAAAAAAAACTCCAAGGATTATCGCAATCTCTTGGTCAACCCAAAAAGCTCCAAGGATTATCGCAATCTCTTGGTCAACCCAAAAAGCTCCAAGGATTATCGCAATCTCTTGGTCAACCCAAAAAGCTCCAAGGATTATCGCAATCTCTTGGTCAACCCAAAAAGCTCCAAGGATTATCGCAATCTCTTGGTCACCCAAAAAGCTCCAAGGATTATCGCAATCTCTTGGTCACCCAAAAAGCTCCAAGGATTATCGCAATCTCTTGGTCACCCAAAAAGCTCCAAGGATTATCACAATCTCTTGGTCAATACAAAAAGCTCCAAGGATTATCGCAATCTCTTGGTCAACCCAAAAAGCTCCAAGGATTATCGCAATCTCTTGGTCACCCAAAAAGCTCCAAGGATTATCGCAATCTCTTGGTCACCCAAAAAGCTCCAAGGATTATCGCAATCTCTTGGTCACCCAAAAAGCTCCAAGGATTATCGCAATCTCTTGGTCACCCAAAAAGCTCCAAGGATTATCGCAATCTCTTGGTCACCCAAAAAGCTCCAAGGATTATCGCAATCTCTTGGTCAATCAAAAAGCTCCAAGGATTATCGCAATCTCTTGGTCAACCCAAAAAGCTCCAAGGATTATCGCAATCTCTTGGTCACCCAAAAAGCTCCAAGGATTATCGCAATCTCTTGGTCACCCAAAATCTCCAAGGATTATCGCAATCTCTTGGTCACTCCAAAAAGCTCCAAGGATTATCGCAATCTCTTGGTCAATACAAAAAGCTCCAAGGATTATCGCAATCTCTTGGTCAACCCAAAAAGCTCCAAGGATTATCGCAATCTCTTGGTCACCAAAAAGCTCCAAGGATTATCGCAATCTCTTGGTCAATACAAAAAGCTCCAAGGATTATCGCAATCTCTTGGTCAACCCAAAAAGCTCCAACGATTATCGCAATCGCTTGGTCAAAAAAAAATCAAGAAATTCAAAAAACAAAACAACAAAAATCATCAAAAACAACAAAGATTTGCATCTCAATTCTAGGCATACTCAAATTCATCAAAAAATTCATATTCTCGCACCTCATCTTCACCTTCACCAAAAACAATCCATCAAAATTACAAAAATACATAGCTGCATTAAGCATTGCATCCATACATTGCATATTTGTAGTCATACAGGTCAAAGGCACCATAGGCTGCAATAGCTCGATAGTCCATCTTGTTCCGCATTGTCTCATGTTACAAAAACAACAAAAACACCATGCATAACTTTTACCACACTACGATCGGTGGTCTGGGAATGTACCAAGAGTTTCAGTGATTCGGTCATCATTTTCCTCTTTAGCCATGTAGTGTATCAAGTCGAACAGATTTTACGAAGGTAGAGTCATACTTGAAATACACCTTGTTACGTAACATCCCAACACAAATCAAAACACTAAAATTCCCAAATTGTGTGAACGAAAGACGAAACCTGCAAAATAATCTAGGTCACCACAAGCGAAACGGTTATCTTGCTCATCCCCCTGTGCGAATGACCCCTAGAATGCTGAGAGTTGGCAAAAGGACAAGCATCCTCCCTACCCAATTCCCTAAGAATCCCTAAAGTTCTCAACTGTTGCAAAACACAAAAAATTTGCAAAATGTCAAAACTCCAAAATTTGACAAACTACAGTGCACACATCAAAAGGCACAAACAACAGTGATTTTCATCACTCCATATCCCCAATCCCTTGCTCGAAAGAAAAACAAATCAAAATAAACAGTGATCTCATCACTACAATGAGCAAGTATCCCAATACAATTGAAGAAAAGAAGGGAGTTGACCTTGAATCCCTGGAACTCTCAGCATTCTATAGGTCATAAGGCAAGCTTCAGTACCAATTTGGTTGATAGCCTATCGGTAACGAAAGTAAACCTCCCGCATGACGATATATCTGTCACATTAACTTGCGTACGGATCAATGTTTGCATGTGGATGAGCTAGCTTATGGCATCCTGGATTACACCGCAGATTAATCTTAGTACATACAACAAAGGAATTCGTGGAGCTAATTAGGTGATCCTCGGTACAGGTTCGGTTGAAAGCCCATCGGCACTGGCGGTATCCTAACAAATACCACTAAATGAACTCAATTGCACACACAGGGATATGAAATAACTGGGTCAAAAACAAGTCTGATTCATACCTTGGTCAAAAAGTCTTGTAAGATAAAGTACAGTCATGGATGGTGAGTTAAAACTGACTGAATCTCAGAAAACCTTACATTCATTCCAAAACCATCTGCGCTACTTATCATCCTTATGATACCATCAGAAAATACAAAAAAAAAAAAAAAAACCATGTAAATAAAGAGCTTCTTAAACAGCCTATAGTGCAATCATCACAAATGTCATTCATCCATTTCACCTCGCATATCACATAGACATCAAAAACATTTACATTCATCATAACATCTGCATTCATCAAAATAAATAAACATGCATAACAAAAAATCACATCATCACATGTACAAAACCAAAAATAAAACCGGTATATATATATATATATATCGTCAAAAAGATGCCCGTAGGCTACAAAACCGGTCCTCAGACCCCGCAATCATATCCAAAAACCCAACCTAAGGCGTCGACCACCATGATCACGCAGGATCGGTGCGACGGGAACTACCCCCCGTGGTGTGGGTCCTACGGGACCCTGCAGGGCGGCTACTACTAGCCCCCGCATCATGCCTGCTACCACCCCCCTCATCTAACCGCCTGCGACGAGATGATGCTGACTGCTCAGTCAGACTATCCCTTGTCCGTCGTGAAGATCCACCGATCGAAGGCTCAGGTAGCCGCCCACCAAGGCGGATGACCTCCCTCTCCAAGTCTATCCGGTACAGACACCACTCTGCCTCTCGTCGATGATAGATAGACAATGCATCATCGCGCTGCGCCAAAACTCTATCCCGCTCTGCCAACTGAGCCCGTAGAAGATCCCTCTCCTGCCGTGCATCCCCCAGCTCCCGCCTCGCATCCCCCAACTCCAGATCCCGCATCCGTAGCAGCTCTGTCAGTCGCGCAATCTCAACGCCTACATCCGACCCCACCTCCTCTGTATCTGCCGGACGCATAGGACTCGCGGGGACAGTAGCCTGCTCAGGCTCCCACTGCTCCTCCACATCCTGCATGTCCGGCTGCTTCGGAACACCCAAGTCCACATCCTCATCTCCCACATCCACCATGTCCGCATCATCCAACGGACCCCCCCAATCACCCCCTGCTGCCTCAGCATCCTCCACTTGCCGCCTCCGCGCCTCCCAGTGGCCCCTCTCCTCTCCAACGCCGCAGTACCCACCACGAGTCATACTCAGTGGTAGTCCCGATGTCATCCACATCCGGGACCTCAATCACTGCATCGGACTCCTCGCCCAATGGCGCGGTGACCGGTGGCTCCAGATCCCTCTCATCTCCCCGTCGTCGATAGACCACGGGCTCACCAGGCAACCCCTGGCGCACCCCAAACTGTCGTGTAACCCGGCGGTACGGAAAGAACTCATGCTCCGTCCCGTGTCGCCCAGTCAACCACCGCTCCCTACGTACCCGTCGGAGCCACTCTCCAGCCTCAGGCCAGGCTGGACAGTCCCGATAGGGATGCCAAAACACCTCCCCTGGAGTGAGCCGAGAAAAGGCATCAGTGTAGTGCTCAACGACACCTGCCCATCGCCGACTCTGCCCCTGCTCCGCAGACCGCCGCCACAAAACTGCATAACCAATCTCCTCATCCTCCATCGCCGCCCGAGTCATCCACGGTAACCCGGTAGGCCTCTCAACAGCTATGTGCTGCCAACCCCAGCACTGCAACAAAAAACTGCAACTGACACCCTTCCGCTGTCGACAGCGGACCCCGTACAGCTCCCCGTAGAGCTGTGCCAACAAAGTCTGTCCCCATCTCAGAATCAACGGTGCCTCTATCGGGCACTCTGCCAACTGCCACACCAAATCCAGCAGGTTCCACGGGAACCTCGTGCCTGACGAATCAGGGAGAAGAATGTTAGAAATGAGGCCCATCAAGAATGCGTGCCTCACTCCTAACACCCCCCTCTCCTGCCACCAGCTAACCAAAATCCCGCCAGCCTGGCAATCCACCTCGGCTGTCTCCACTGGGTTTGCTACACCCAGCTGCCCCCCATGCCCAAAACATCTCGTAAGTATAGCAGTCCGCTGATCAAACGACGATGTCCTAATAGGCAGACCATCTATCGGAATCCGAAGCAACCGATAGACGTCCTCAAGAGTCACAGTCATCTCCCCTGTCGGGAGATGGAAAGTATTGGTCCACGGATCCCAAAGCTTGATCAGGGCCGTCGGATAGGCCTGATCCGAAACCATAGGCTCCGGTCGAGCCACCTGCTTGAGCCCAAGGGCATCAAGCCATTCCCAGTCATCATCGGTCAATGCCAACCGCGCCTCAGTAAATGCAGCGGGTACACGGTACCGGCTCCTAACAACCTGCAAAGCAAAAAAAAAAAAATCAACACAAACACAAAAAAAAAATAAATATAACAGATCAAATTTTCAGTTCTAGGGTTTCTAACCTTAACTGTTAAACAAAAACATCACAAAAAAATCTTAAAGTTTTGAAAAGCGTCAACACAAAAACAATGCATTAAATAAAAGCAAAATAAACTCTAGGAACACTTACAGGTTTCGCTTCGGCTCCGCCGCTCGAACCAGTGTGTGCACTCATGATAGCAGAGAGAATTCCAGCAGCGCTTCGCTTCGCAGAATTACCTCCTCCTCCCAGAGCTCCAAAATCGCAAGAAAAAAATGACACAAATGAGCCCAAAATCAAGTTTTGGCCATTAAATAGGCCTTTTGCACTGGAATTCATCCTTGACTGGGACGAGCGCTCTGATTAGCACTCGTCCCACCCAGGGACGAATTCTCCAGCTGGAATTCGTCCCACCCAGGGACGAATTCAGGCCAACACTAAAAAAAAAATCAAAAAATGACTAAAAATGCACTAAAAACAGACAATAAAATTGCCCGACAGGATTACTACTGCACCTGACAACAAGGGCATACAAAATCGACATTGGAGTCACAAATTGTCACTATCATACTCCCTAAGAAGGCTACCATAGCCGGACCGCTCCACGGGAAGACGGATTTTAGACAATTTCATCCCCAAACGACATCACAAAAGGGTCAAAGCCCACTCAAAAACAGTACAAAATTCAACAAAAACAAACAAAAAAAAAACATTTCCGGACATAAGTGCTCTTGCACTTAACCTCTGGGCAAAGAAAATCGATGGCGAGGTTCAAATTATCTCTCTCCTACTTCCCCAAGAAGGCTAACATAGCCGGACCGCTCCACGGGAAGTTAGGTTTTCGATGATTTCACCTCATTACGGCATCACCAAAAGGGTTAACACCCACCAAAAATAGGTCCAAATGTTGGAAAAATTGCACACGCTTAACGGTAAACCCTCTAAAGGCACCCTTGCACAAGTCATCTTGGGTCAAGCGACTCGTCGCTTCTCTCACGAAGGTCATTCCCTCATCGATTCGTCGCTTGAGGGGGTAGTCACACTTAGTCACCAACCAACAATCACACACCCAATTAAGGAAAATGACATGCATTCAAAGAATCATTGACAAAGACAATCACGCTCCTGCTTGGGGCGGTAAACAAGCAACAATCAAATCAATCAAACACTTGGCATTTCGTGAATCATGAACACAAGGTTCCCCCTGAGGATAAAAATGCCCTTTGCCTGTTCATGAGTGATCAATGTCTAAGTTCAAGTCACACCTCAACAAAATAGGTTAATACTTGAAATCAAATTCCTTAGCTCGTCGGAAGCAAGGATTCAAGAATGCATGCCCTTTCCATACTTGGGGCATCAAAAGTTGGTTAGGTTACCAAGAAACCCTAATCATTAGTGCTTTGGTTATCTATTTTTGCTCGAGCATTGCGTCACCCATAGCGCTTCCCAAAAAGGGGCATCTGTAGACACCAAAACAGCACCAATCCGATTATGTGACTGCAAACACTGATCGCTTTGACAAACACAGCCCCCAGGGCAGCCCTCAGAGGTTAAACAGTGGTCTTAACCACTTTCATAGCAATTTTGTAAGGTCAAGAAGCAATTTGGCACACTTGGACACTTTGCCCGGTATTCGTCTCACCCGGGGACGAATTCAAAATAGAATCCGTCCCACCCCGGGACGAATTCCGAATCCGTCCCCGGGTGGGACGAATTCTAAGCTTAACGGGCAAAAAGACAAATGGCGCCAAGTGGCAGCCCAGAACGGTCGATTGATGACTCCTGCCTCGCACGCGTGTGTAGGTGGACGAGAGGGCCGTTAGAAGAGCTGTCACAAAAGGCATTTATCAAAGCCCAAGTCAACGGAGGACTCCCCTCCCTCATGGGAAGACAAGAGTGCCACATGGCGCCTATGACCAACACATGGCATTTGTGCTTCCCTCCCAAAAGAGACCCCATGGGTCTATAAAAGGTGGGACTTTTCTCACCCAAAATATACGGGTTGAAGGAGTTTTCAAGCAACGAAGTGCTTGCCGAGTTGAAGACCCACTTGCATCCCTTTTGGTTCACCTTCCCACATCCACCAATCTCTTTTGCAAGGGAGGTTGTTGGGTGGCTTTTGGAAGCTTGAACCTGACCCAAATCCAACACATGGACACACCTGAACCAACCAATTCGCCGACCCCCCAATCCTAAGAGGTTTTGGGCCCATCCCTAGTGGATTGGCGCCGAAATCAAGTGCCAACGGTGGGAGGCCCACTTGGGCACCCCCGCACTTTCTAGGTTTTAGAGCATTCTAGATTACTTTTTCAGGTTGCATTTTGTGTTATTATGTTTGGTTAACTCATAGCTGCAATTTCGTAACTTTTGGTCAGATTCTAGTATGTTTTGTGTCGCTTTGTTGTTTCACTGACTTGCGGGTGGCGAGATCAAATTCCCGAGGGTAGAGGCCAAATTGGGAGAATCCGACCATCCGGGTCGTCCCAAAATGGCCCCAATTACATAACCCCCTTGTTTGCGGGCATTTTGCGAGGTCTCGGGAATCGACATTGGAGCAGCGACGGGTCGGCTTCTTCAACACAGAAGAATTCGTCCCACCCAGGTACGAATTACAATCAGAGATCGTCCCACCCGGGGACGAATTCCAAAATTCGTCCCACCCGGGGACGAATTGCAGTCAAAAATCGTCCCACCCAGGGACGAATTCCAGTTGAAGGCAGATTGGCCAGATGTCTCAGTGGCAATGGCCTTATGGTAACATTTTATGTCTTCTGTCAAGTTTTCAGGCTGTTTAGAATCATTTTGTTTACTATTTTAGATAAATGTTTGCATGCATATTTTGATGATTTTAGAAGAACGAACACTTTTCACTTGCAGCAGGTGCTACTGACATATTCGTTGTTTCTTTGTTCGCAGGAGGAGCAGCGGAGGTAAGGACTCATCAGCGTAAGCGGCGGCATCGTCTTGGCCCGTCCATTCAAACGTGGGCACGCGGAAAGAGGAAGACTAAGTCACATATTGTAACAAATACGAATTTAACGCTCCTAGCCCCCAAAAAGGGAGGAGACGTCTATGTAACCGAGGATAAGATATTTGAATAAAGAGGGCTGTGATTTCTTTACATCTTTTCTTTCATTTTCAAATTGTCTCCTTTCTTCGTTTTTGTGCATAGGATTAAAGCGTTACATTTCGTCTTATGTTGCATAATTAGTGCTCCCTCTGCCCGGAATCTCGTGCTTTCACAAATATTATTTATTAAATTTTTTGTAATCCTAACATAACATCAAGCACTTAATTTTTAGTATTCTAGGGGATTTTGCAAAGAAAGAGCTTTAAAAAAATTAGAAAGCAAGCAATTTTTAATTAAAAGTGCTTGATGGTTTTATCCCTAGAACTGAGTTTACTTTATTTTTTTACATATCTCTTGCAATGGAGGAAGTTTATGTTGTTATAGAGTCCTATTTTGTTATCTATTTCACTTAAAACATAAATATACTTTTAATAAGCAAGAGGCATTAAGAAAGCACTCATTGAATTATTTTTTATATGGAGTTCATGTCTTGCAATGCTATGGAGGATCTAAGAAAACCATTACTTTCTTAGTATAGCTTCACATAATATGTTATTTCTTTCTATGTTATAAACTATAAAATATTTAAATTAAATTAAAATATAAAACATGTACTTTTAAATATTTTTTTAAAAATACATTAAATACATATATTATATATATTGTAAGGTTATTTTATATTTGACTTTTTATGATGCATGGGTATAATACATTACATTTCTATATATATAAAAACCTGTTTTAAAAATTAATAAAAAAATTAATTTAAATATATTAAAAATATTGTTTAATATATTAAATCTGCAGATATTATTTATATTGTGTTCTGTAAGCATTATTATTTTAAATTTGCATGAAATATAAGCAACTTCAATGAACTATTAAGTGCATTCACAACATCTTGCAAATACATTATATTTATAAATTAACTACATTAATTTCATGTAACAATCCACAAGTGGAACGTGCACGAAAGATACTTTGTATTCATACACTAGTGCATCCTAGTTCCTTATATACCATTATTTTTTTGGTTGAAAGTTATAACAATTTAAAACACATTTTTCTGAAAAAATAAATATTCTTATAAAATAGGGTTGATGACTCTGTTTATTTAGATAAAATTGGTAAGACCTTAATTATGGCGGTGCAATATTAATAAAACAAACGTCTTTTTGTTATAAAAGATGAACTTTACAATCGGCAAAACCAAAATCAGGGAGCACAATGCAATGAATGGTTCTTGCGGTCTATGAAATCATACATGATACAGGACACTATATTGGCTTGTAAGAAAGATAAAGATTGAACGAAAGGTGGGTGGGCGTTTGTATCTATCAATCCCAGTTATCTCTTCGTGTATGTACGTATAAGAGAAGGGAATGGTTGAGGAGGGATGAGCCGTCAGGCGTCGGTCCACGTGATATGCATTTCACCGACATCATTGTAATCAGAGACTCCGAGGGCCTTCCAGACACCGGGAGAGGCATCGACGATGTTGTTATTGCATGGGGGTTGGTAGTCATGATCGGCATCGCAGCCATACATGGAATCACACTCGTCCACCACCTTGGCCTGCACGGTGCGTCCGTTGTTTGGATTGGTAATCTGAATGTAGCTGAGGCAACGGCTGCCTCCAGCGTACCAGCCAGTGGAAAGAGCAACCACCAATTCGTTGTCGTCGTGGTAGTCTCCATCGCACTCGGAAGGCCCTCCTCCGTCTTCATTCTTGGCGAACCCATTCAATGTCAAGGTGGCCGCGGTGCTGTCTGTCACAGCAGGCGAGCATTTGTATTGCGGATATTTGTCCCCCGACTGGCAGCAGTCAGAGCCGTGCTCCCTATTGCAGTCGTGGGAGCTACCATGCAGAAAACCGCTGGGCTGACATAATGATGCCAGACTGCCCATATTTGTATTCCTCACTCTCGCGCATTCTACTCTCGCTGTCATCGTGATGCTGGTTGTGCCAACCAGCATCAGTAATCCAAACATTAACAAACTCTTCTCCGTTTTCGTCTTCATCATCCTTCTTCGGCTCCCCTGAAAAAGCAAACGAAAAGCAAAGGCAGAGTCATGAGATAAGCAAGCAAGCAACAAACTTAATTTATGTATTCAATCCGTTCTATTCCACTTTCATTACAAACAGATCAGCTAATTCATCGACTACCTCAACTGCGAATGCTATATACTATTTGCTCAAGTCCTCTATCCTTTCGTCTCTTATCTTCTACGGTTGTATTGTGTGAGCGTTAGCTTCCTCCGCATTATTATTTATAGATGCTGAGACGGCAGGTTGTTCAAGCAATATTGTTTCTCGATGACTAAGACATAGAGTAAGAAAGATAGTCAGACATCCATTGATGGCCATAAAAAAACACGTACACTCGCTAAGTCACTCTCAAGTGGGAGAACGTTTCCCTTCGGGTTCAATTTCTAAGATTGACCTATAGTTTGTTTGTGTATTGTGTGTAGTCCACTCTAAAGATCCCCGGGTTTGGATGTATCATGGATTGCAAAAAAAATACTCTTATATCTTAACGTCAGTCACGGTCTGTTGAAGGGCATGATGTTAGCAGACATTACTTTCTTGCTGGCTATACTAATCTCTAGCAAACTATTCCATTTATGTGTAGACACCAAAACAGCACCAATCCGATTATGTGACTGCAAACACTGATCGCTTTGACACACACAACCCCCAGGGCAACCCTCAGAGGTTAAACAGTGGTCCTAACCACTTTTGTAGCAATTTTGTAAGGTCAGAAGGCAATTTGGCACATTCAGGCACTTTGCTCAGTATCCGTCCCACCCAGGGATGAATTCAAATTGGGATTTGTCTCACCCAGGGATGAATTCTGAATTTGCTCTAGGTCAGGACGAATTCCAGGTTCAATGGGCAAAAAGAAAAATGGCGCCAAGTGGCAGCCGAGGACAGTCAATTAATGCCTCCTGCCTTGCATGCGCGTGTAGGTGGGTAGATTGGACGTTAGAGGACTGTCACAAGGGTAGTCATGGAAGCCCAAGTCATGGAGGACTTTCCTCCCTCATGGGAAGGCATGACTGCCACATGGTGCTTATGCATGCCCCTCCAAAGAGACCCCCTGGGTCTATAAATTGGTGAGCTTCATCACCCAAAAAAGAGGACAAGTTGGAGGCATTTTCAAGCAACGAAGTGTTGCCAAATTGAATACCACATTTTACCCTTTTGATTCACCTCTTCCACATCCTTGATCTCTTTCGCAAGAGAGGTCATTGGGTGGCTATTGGAAGTGTGAATCCGGATCCAAAACCCGACATTTGACCACATTGATCTACCAATTTGTCGACAACCCATTACAAAATATTTTGGGCCCATCCCAAGTGGATTGGTGCCGAAATCAGGTTCCAACGATGGGCGGCCCACCCGGATCTTCTTTTTAGAACGATTAGGAATTCATGGCAGATTGTTCCTTTTTGTCACTTGTTTATCTTGCATTTCATTTTATGTTGTTTCAATAGTTTGTAATTCCAATTTTATAACACTATGATCAAATCTTATCATGTTTTGTCGCTTTTGTTGTCCCCACTAACTTGCAGGTAGTGACATCAAATTCCCGTTGATGGAGGTCAAATTGGGGAAATCCGACCATCTGGGTCGTCCCAAAATGCCCCCAATTAGCTAACCCCTATGTTTGTAGGTCTTTTGGAGATCCCGAGACGTGACATTTGGGCAGCATCACTTCGGCGTTTTATCGCAGGTGAATTCATCCTACCCAGGGACAAATTACAGGAGAATTCATCCTGCCCAGGGACAAATTACAGTCGAATTCATCCTGCCCAGGGATGAATTACAATCAAATTCAAATCAGCGGCATTTTGTCTGACTGTTTTGATGGTAGTGGTCCTCTGGTAATGTTCCCTGGTTCTTGTCAAATGTGCAAGTTGTTTAGAATCAGTTCATTCATCATTTTATTCAGTTTTATGCATACATCCTTCATCGTTTTTACAGAATAAATGTTTCATATTTGCAACAGGTGCTACTAACAATTTTGTTGTTTCTTTGAATGTAGGAGGAGTGGCAATGATCAAGGATTCATTTACACAAGTGGCGACAACACTTTGGCCCACCCATTTTGCATGTGGGCACACAGAAGAGAGATGACTTTCCATTGATGTGACCAAGAGACAAGTTTGATGCTCCTTTCCCCTAAAAAAGGAGGATGCTAATTGTAACTGAATTTGAAATACATCAATAAAAGAAGAGGGTTGTTTCGTTCCATTTTGGTTCCAATTTGTCTATGCTTTCTCCATTTTACGCATTTCTAATTTGTAGCATTAAGTTTAAGTTTCGTTCTTGCATCATGTTTGGGGTTTTCCCTTTTTGCTTTCCAGAATCTCGTGCTTTCAGTGCAATTTTGAAAAGCAAAAAAAGAAAACCCCAAACACGATGCAAGAACGAAACTTAAACTTAATGCTACAAATTAGAAATGCGTAAAATGGAGAAAGCATAGACAAATTGGAACCAAAATGGAACGAAACAACCCTCTTATTTTATTGATGTATTTCAAATTCGATTACAATTAGCTTCCTCCATTTTTAGGGGAAAGGAGCATCAAACTTGTCTCTTGGTCACATCAATGGAAATTCATCTCTCTTCCGCGTGCCCACATGCAAAATGGGCGGGCCAAAGTGTTGTCGTCGCTTGTGTAAATGAATCCTTGATCCTTGCTGCTCCTCCTGCATTCAAAGAAACAATAAAATTGTTAGTAGCACCTGCTGCAAATATGAAACATTTATTCTCTAAAAACGATGAAGGATGTATGCATAAAACTGAATAAAATGATGAATGAACTAATTCTAAACAACTTGCATGTTTGACAGGAACTAGGGAACATTACCAAAGGACCACTGCCATCAAAACAGTCGGACAAAATACCATCGATTTGAATTCGATCGTAATTCATCCCTGTGCGGGACGAATTCGACTATAATTTGTCCTTGGGTAGGACGAATTCTACTGTAATTCATCCCCGGGTAGGACGAATTCACCTACGACAAAGTGCTGAAGTGATGCTGCCCAAATGTCGCATCTCGGGATCTCCAAAAGACCTACAAACATAGGGGTTAGCTAATTGGGGGCATTTTGGGACGACCCAGATGGTTGGATTTCCCTAATTTGACCTCCATCAACGAGAATTTGACGTCGCTACCTGCAAGTTAGTGGGGACAACAAAAGCAACAAAACATGATAAGATTTGATCACAACGTTATAAAATTGGAATTACAAACTATTGAAATAGCATAAAATGAAATGCAAGATAAACAAGTGACAAAAAGGAACAATCTGCCATGAATTCCTAATCATTTTAAAAATAATATTAGGCTCGCATCAATGCGGGGCGCCCGGGTGGGCCGCCCACCATTGGAACCTGATTTCAGCACCAATCCACTTAGGATGGGCCCAAAATCTCTTGTAATGGGTTGTCGACGAATTGGTAGATCAATGTGGTCAAATGTTGGGTTTTGGATCCGGATTCACACTTCCAATAGCCACCCAATGACCTCTCTTGCGAAATAGATCAAGGATGTGGAAGAGGTGAATCAAAAGGGTAAAATGTGGTATTCAATTTGGCAACACTTTGTTGCTTGAAAATGCCTCCAACTTGTCCTCTTTTTTGGGTGATGAAGCTCACCAATTTATAGACCCAGGGGGTCTCTATGGAGGGCCATGCATAAGCGCAATGTGGCAGTCATGCCTTCCCATGAGGGAGGAAATTCCTCCATGACTTGGGCTTCCATGACTGCCCTTGTGATAGTCCTCTAACATCCAATCTGCCCACCTACACGCGCATACAAGGTAGAAGGCATTAATTTACTGTCCTTGGCTGCCACTTGGCGCCATTTTTCTTTTTGCCCGTTGAACCTGGAATTCGTCCTGACCTAGAGCAAATTCAGAATTCATCCCTGGGTGAGACAGATCCCAATTTGAATTCGTCCCTGGGTGGGATGGATACTGAGCAAAGTGCCTGAATGTGCCAAATTGCCTTCTAACCTTACAAAATTGCTACAAAAGTGGTTAGGACCACTGTTTAACCTCTGAGGGCTGCCTTGGGGGCTGTGTGTGTCAAAGCGATCAGTGTTTGTAGTCACATAATCGGATTGGTGTTGTTTTGGTGTCTACAGATGCCCATTTTTGGGATGCGCTGTGCATGGCGTAGCGTCGAGCAAAAATATATAACCAAAGCACTAATGATTAGGGTTTCTTGGTAACCTAACCAAATTTTGATGCCCTAAGTATGGAAAGGGCATGCATTCTTGAATCTTTGCTTCTGACGAGCGAAGGCACTCAATTCAAGTGTTAACATTTTTTGGTGAGGTGTTACTTGACCTTGGACATTGATCAGTCATGAATAGGCAAAGGGTGCAACCTTTTGTCTGTGAGAAACTTGAGTTCATGATTCAAAAAATGCCAGGTGATTTTATCAGATTGTGATTATTGCTTGTTTATTGCCCCAATCAGGAGCGTAATTGTCGTTGTCAATGATTCTTTGAATGCATGTCGTTTTCCTTAATTGGGTGTGTGTTTGCTGATTGGTGACTAAGTGTGACTACCCCCTCAAGCGACGAATCGATGAGGGAATGACCTTCGTGAGAAAAGCGACGAGTCACTTGACCCAAGATGACTTGTCCAAGGGTGCCCTTAGATGGTTTAGGATTAAGCATGTGCAATTTTTCTGACATTTAGACGTGTTTTTGGTGGGTGGTAACCCTTTTTGCGACGCTTTTTGGAGCTGAAATTGGCAAAAATTCGTCTTCCCATGGAGCGGTTTGGATAATATAGCCTTCTTAGGGAGTAGGATAGTGACAATTTGTGATCCCAATGTCTGTTTTGTATTCCCGGGATGTCAAGTGCAACAACACTCTCATCAGGAAAGTTTATTATCTTTTTTAGTGTATTTTTGTTCAATTTTTGATGTTTTTTGAAATTTTTGCCATGAGTTTGTCCCAGGGTGGGACGAATCCCATCTTAGAATTCGTCCTAGGGTGGGATGAGCACTAACCAGAGTGCTCATCCCAAGGGAGGATGAATTTAAGTTCAAAAGGCCTATTTAAAGGCCAAAACTAGGGTTTGGGCTCATTTGCATCTAAATTTTCTTGCAATTTGGAGCTCTGGGGAGGAGGAGGTTAATTCTATGAAGCGAAGCACTGCCGAATTTTCCTTGCCATCATGAGTGCACAAACCGGATCGAGCGGTAGAGCCGAAGCGAGACCAGTAAGTGTTCCTAGTGTTTATTGCTTTTATTTAACATTGCAATTGTTTTGTTCAATTTTCTTTGTGATGATGTTTTTCAAAATTTTAAAACTTAAACCCTGAAACTGAGCTGAAGACAACTAAGACTTAGTTGTACAACTAAACGTAGCACAAAACCTAGGTAAAGAATTGTTATTTAGCTTTTAACTAAAACCCTAGGATAAACGGAACGTAAAACCCTAAGACGTAATTTTTGTTGTTTTTTGAATTTTTTTTATTTTGTTTTTAAATTTATCAGTTAGGATTAGAAACCCTAGAACTAAAAAATTAATTTTTGAATTTTTGTTTTGTTTTATTTTTGGAATTTATCAGTTAGGATTAGAAACCCTAGAACTGGAAAATTAATTTTTGTTTGAATTTTGAATTTTTGTTTTTAAATTAATCAGTTAGGATTAGAAACCCTAGAACTGAAAAATTAATTTTTGTTTGAATTTTTATGTTTGTTTTTTGTTGTACATTGGTATACAATGTTGTATATTCATGTTATTGTTGTACAGTTCTTTTCCATGATTTTAATGTTTTTGAATTGTTTTCTTTTGCAGGTTGTTAGGAGCCGGTACCGTGTACCCACTGCTTTTACTGAAGCGCGGGGGGTGCTGACTGTAGCTGACTGGGAGTGGCTTGATGCCCTTGGGCTCAAGTAGGTGGCTCGACTAGAGCCTGTGGTCGTGGATCAGGCCTATTTGATAGCCTTGATCAATATTTGGGATCCATGGACCAACACTTTCCATCTCCCAATAGGGGAGATGATTGTGACCTTGGAGGATATCTATCGACTTCTACGAATTTTGATAGATGGACTGTCGATCAGGACATCGTCGCGTGATCAGCGGACAGCTATACTGATGAGATGCTTCGGGCATGGGGAGGATCTGGGTGTGGAGGATCCACTGGAGAGGGTAGAGGGCGACTGCTAGATTGGCAGGATTTTGGTCCGATGGTGGCTGGAGAGGGGGGTGTTGGGCGTGAGGCATGCATTCCTTATGGGCCTCATGTCCAACATGCTATTACCTGACTCGTCAGGCACGAGGTTCCCATGGAACCTGCTAGATTTGGTTTGGCAGTTGGTAGAGTGCCCGATAGAGGCACCACTTATCATGAGATGGGGACAGACGTTGTTGGCACAGCTCTATGGGGAGTTGTATGAGGTCCGCTGTCGACAGCGAAAGGGGATTAGTTGTAGCTACCTGTTGCAGTGTTGGGCTTGGCAACACATAGCAGTGGAGAGGCCAGCCAGGTTACCATGGACAACTCGGGCAAATATGGAGGATAGGGAGATAGGTTATGTAGTTCTATGGCGGTGATCTAGGGAGCAGGGGCAAAGTCAACAATGGGCAGGTGTCGTAGGGAACTATGTCGATACCTTCTCTTGGCTTACTCCAGGGGAGGTGGTTTGGCACCCTTATTGGGACTGTCCAGCTTGGACGGAAGATGGAGAGTGGTGGTTGATTGGGCGACATGGTACTAAGAATGAGTTCTTCTCGTATAGTCAGGTTACATGATAGTTTGGGGTGCACTAGGGGTTGCCTGGTGAGCCCGTGGTCTATCAGCACTATAAGGATGAGAGGACTCTGGACCGACCGGTCATCATGCCACTGGGTGAGGATTCAGACACGGTGATTGACGTCCCAGACATGGATGATGTCGAGACTACCATTGAGTATGATCAGTGGTGGGTACTACGATGATGGCAAGGAGAGGGGCCACTAGGAGGCATAGAGGTAGCAACAACGGGCGGGGAGGGTGCTGAGGCACCAAGGGATGATTGGGGAGCTCCTTTGGAGGATGCGGACATGGTGGAGGTGGAGGGTGAGGATGCAGATTTGGGGGCTCCGGATCAGCCGGAGATGCAGGACATGGCGGAGTAGTGGGAGCCAGAGCAGGCTGCTATTCTAGAGAGTCCCATGCCTTAGGTGGATGTGGAGGAGATGGAGTCTAGGGTACATGCTGAGAATGCACGTTTGGCAGAGCTACTACAGAGGTGAGATGAGGAGCTAGGGGATGCGCTACATGAGAGGGATCTCCTGCAGGCTTAGCTAGCAGAGCAGGAGAGCGCATGGGTGGCGTCTCACTGGCAAGAGGGGGATACTGATGCAGCATGGGAGAGGGATCTCCTACGGATGCAGCTAGCAAATAGGGATATGTTTTTGGCATAGCATGATGATGCATTAGCTTACTACCATCGACGAGATGCAGAGTGGTTCTGATATGGGATGGATTTGGAGGGGGAGATCATCCACCTCGATGGGCGACTACTTGAGCCATCGAAAGGTGGATCTTCATGCCGAACGAGGGACAGTGGTACTGAGCAGTCAACATCATCTCGTCGTAGGCGACTGGATGAGGGAGGCGATAGCAGGCATGATGCAGGGGCTAGCAGTAGCCACCCTAAGGGGTCCCATAGGGCCCACACCATGGGGGGTAGTTCCCATCCCATCGATCCTGCATGATCATGGTGGCCGATGACTTAGGCTGGGTGGTTTTGTTGTATTATTGCAGGGTTAGAGGACCAGTTTTGTAGCCTACGGGCATTTTTTTTGATGATATATACATATATACCGACTTTATTTTGGTTATGCACATTTGATGATTTGATCTTATGCATGATTGTTGATGAATATGGATGTATTCATGTTAATTTTGTGATGGATGCATATGTTATGATGAATGCAAATGTTTTTTATTTATATGTGATATGCAAAAATGAAATGGAATTTGTGATGTTGGGTTATGGCACCATAGACTGTTTAGGACTTTGTTATTTTGTTTTTAGGTGACTGCTGTGGTAAATGACTTTGTATGTATACATGTGGTTTTTTTGTATTTTTTGATGGTATTGTAAGGATGAAAAGTAGCGCAGTTGGTTTAGAAATGTAGCTAAGGTTTTCTGAGACTCAGACGGTTTTAACTCACTAGCCACGACTATCCTTTATCTTACAAGACTTTTGAACAAGGTATGAATCGAACTTGTCTTTGACCAAGCTATTTCACATCCCTATGTGTGCAATTGATTTCATTTGTGTGGTATTTGTCAGGATACCGCTAGTGCCAAATAGGCTGTCAACCAAACCTGTACTGAGGATCACCCAATTAGCTCCACTAACTCGTTTATTATATTTAGTCAGATTAATCTGTGGTGCTATCTAGGATACCATAAGCTAGCTCATCCACATGCAAACATTGATCTGCACACAAGTTAATGTGACAGATGTATCGTCATGTGGGAGGTTTACCGCCAGTGACCAATAGGCTATCAACCAAACCGATACTGAGGCTTACCTCATGACCTGTTGAAATGTTGAGAGTTCCAGGGATTCAAGTTTGACTCCCTTCTTTTCTTTAATTGTATTGGGATACTTGCTCCTTTGTAGTGATAAAATCACTATTTATTTTTGTTTTATTTGTTTTTATTTTGAGCAAGGGATTTGGATATGGAGTGATGAGAATCACTATTGTTTGTGCCTTTTGATGTATGCACTCTGGGGATGATGTCAAATTTTTTGGAGTTTTGACATTTTGCAAAATTTTGATGTTTTGCAACTATTGAGAATTTTGGGATTCTTGGGGAATTGGGTAGGGAGGATGCTTGTCCTTTTGCCAACTCTCAGCATTCTTGGGGTCATTCGCACAGGGGGATGAGCAAGATAGTCATTTCACTTATGGTGACCTGGATTGCTTTGCAGGTTTCATCTTTCGTTCACACAACTTGGGAATTTTTATGTGTTTTAATTTGTGTTGGGATGCTACGTAACAAGGTGTGATCCAAGTAGAACTCTACCTTCGTAAAATCTATCTGACTTGGTACAGTACATGGCTAGAAAGAAAAATTATGATTGAAAGATGAAAACTCTTGATACATTATAAGACCACTGACTCTAGTGTGGTAAAAAGCAGTAAATGGCATATTTTTGTTGTTTTTTGGACTGCTTATAAAATGGAAAAATGTGGAACAAGATGGACTAGCAGAGCAATTACGACCTATGGTGCCTTTGACCTGTATGACCACAAATATGCAATGTATGGATGCGATGCTTAGTGCAGCTATATATTTTTATATTTTTGATGGATTTATTTTTGTGAATATGAAGATGAGATGTGAGAAGAGCTTTTTATTGATGAATTTGAGCATGCCTAGAACTGAGATGCTAATTTTTTTGTTGCTTTTGATGATTTTTGGATTTTGAATTTCTTATTTTTGACCAAGCGATTGTGGGAATCCTTGGAGCATTTTGGGGTTGACCAAGCGATTATATGAATCCTTGGAGCATTTTTGGGATTGACCAAGCGATTATATGAATCCTTGGAGCATTTTTGGGATTGACCAAGTGATTATATGAATCCTTGGAGCATTTTTGGGATTGACCAAGCGATTATATGAATCCTTGGAGCATTTTTGGGATTGACCAAGCGATTATATGAATCCTTGGAGCATTTTTGGGATTGAACAAGCGATTATATGAATCCTTGGAGCATTTTTGGGATTGACCAAGCAATTATATGAATCTTTGGAGCATTTTTGGGATTGACCAAGCGATTATATGAATCCTTGGAGCATTTTTGGGATATGGATCTCTTATATATGGAATGGTCGTAAATGACTGATATTCAAGGGTTTTGTTTCCTTGATTCCGTCAAGAGAGGCTAGTCGGTATGTCCTGGGTCCTATTTTGCTATCAATGACATATGGACCTAACCAATTTGTCGTGAACTTGTCCCTTAGGTGGGATGGCAAACTAGAGTTTTGCTAGTTTTCCTTCAAAACCAAATCACCAACCCGAAAGTCCCTCAGGTGACCTTTCATGTTGTAAGATTTCTTAAGTCGCTCTTGATAGATACGTAAATGCTCGAGAGCATTAACGCGTCGTTCATCAAGCAATGTAAGCTGGTCTAACCGGGCCTATCGCACAGCTGAAAGCATGAGATTTTGGGAGAAAAGAAACACTAAGATGTAATGAAAGTAGAACTAACTTGATGCTAAATGAATATACATGAAATAGAACGCATGTAATCGAATCAACCAAACATAAAGGAGAAAGCAGGAGCACAACCCTTTTATATTAATTCCATTCGGTTACAATACATCTCCTCCATTTTTAGGGGCTAGGAGTGTTAGCCTGTCTTGGTTACAATCATGATTAGTAATCTTCCTTCCGCATGCCCACATTTGAAACGGGTGAGCCAAAGTGTTGCCGTCGCTTATTGCTGATGAATCCTTGCTCCTTGTTGTTCTTCCTGCGTTCAAAGAAACAGCAAACCGTTTAGTAGCACCTGTGACAAAAGGATAGAACGTTTGAAAGAAATACGTGCAAATATTGATTAAATACGTGAATAAAATAGCTCAGGCTACCCAAGTAAACATTTGAGAACGTAATGCAGGATAACATTTGAGATACGTGATTAAATACGACAGAGGTCTAAAGCCGCGATAGCATGATGATATATTCGATAAACTATAACGTATAACAGAAAAAATTAAAAAAAATAGCATAGACTGTAATGTATGATAAATACGTGATAACGAGATAAATTAAAAAAAATAGCTGAGAGCGTGCGGGGCGCCCGAGCGGGCCACCCACTATTGAAAACTTGACTTTGATGCCAATCCACTAGGGATGGGCCCAAAATATAAGATAATGTGGTGTCGGCAAATTGATGGTTTACTGTGTCCAATGTCGGGTCTGAAGGTTTGGATTCACCTTCTAACAACCACCAATAACCTCCCTTGCGAAAGAGATTATAGGTGTAGAAGAATGAATCAGAAAGGAATGCAATCGGGTCTCTGGTTTAGCAGCACTTCATTGCATTAAAAAATGCTTGTCAACCTGTCCTCTTTCTAGGTGGGAAAGTCCACCATTTTATAGACCCATGGGGTCTCTTTGGAGGGGGCACGCAGGGATGCCATGTGGCGGCCATGCCTTCCAAAGGGGAGGAGACTCCTCCTTGACTTGGGCTTACATGACTGCCCTTGTGACAGTCCGCTAACTGCCAATCTGCCCACCTACACGTGCATGCACAGCAGGCGGCAATAACTGACTGTCTTTGGCTACCATTTATTTAACGTTTGCTTTGATGGCTTTAATGTTTTGCTTTTAAATGTTTTAATGGCGCCTTTGAATGCTTGACTTCCGCCTCTGATTGATTGAATTTCTGCTTAGGTGCAAAATGCCGAAGTGTCACGATATCGCAACGTCGCGATATCGTGACACTTCGGCCAAGGCTCCCCTTTGGGCTTTTGGTGTCACGATTTCACGACGTTGCAAAATCGTGACGTCGCAATTTCACGACACCCTCGGCCAAGGCTCCCCTTTGGGCTTTTGGTGTCGCGATTTCACAACGTTGTGAAATCGCGACGTCACGATTTTGTGACACCCTCGGCCAAGGCTCCCCTTTGGGCTTTTGGTGTTGCGATTTTGCGACATCGCGAAATCGCAACGTTGCAATTTCGTGACACCCTCGGCCAAGGCTCCCCTTTGGGATTTTGGTGTCGCGATTTCACGATGTCGCGAAATCGCGACACCCTCGACCAAGGTTCCCCTTTGGGCTTTTGGTGTCGCGATTTCGCGACGTCGCGAAATCGACGTCGTGATTTCGCGACACCCTCGGCCAAGGCTCCCCTTTGGGCTTTTGGTGTCACAATTTTATGATGTCACGAAATCGTGACGTCGCGATTTCACGACACCCTCGGCCAAGGTTTGCTTTTGCTTAAGGCTTGCTTGTTCTTGCTTAAGGCTTGCTTGTTCTTGCTTAAGGCTTGCTTTTGCTTAAGGCTTGCTTGTTCTTGCTTAAGGCTTGCTTGTTCTTGCTTAAGGCTTGCTTTTGCTTAAGGCTTGCTTTTGCTCTGTTTTACTTTTCGACCTTCTAACCTACTGTGTAAGTGGCTAGGACCACTGTTTGACCTCTGAGGGCTGCCCTGAAAGTTGTGTGTGTCAATGCGATCAGTGTTTGTAGTCACATAATCGGATTGGTGCTATTTTGGTGTCTATAGATGCCCCTTTTTGGGAAGCGCTATGGGTGACACTATGCTGAGCAAAAATAGATAACCAAAGCACTAATTATTAGGGTTTCTTGGTAACCTAACCAAATTTTGATGCCCCAAGTATGGAAAGGGCATGCATTCTTGAATCCTTGCTTCTGACGAGCTAAGGAATTTGATTTCAAGTGTTAACCTATTTTGGTGAGGTGTGACTTGAGCTTGGACATTGATCAGTCATGATTAGGCAAAGGGCGCAACCTTTTGTCCACTGGGGGAACCTTGTGTTCATGCTTCGAGAATGCCAAGTGTTTGATCAATTTGATTGCTGCTTGTTTACTGCCCCAAGCAGGAGCGTAATTGTCTTTGTCAATGATTCTTTGAATGCATGTCATTGCTTTGATTGGGTGTGTGCTTGTTGATTGGTGACTAAGTGTGACTACCCCCTCAAGCGACGAATCGATGAGGGAATGACCTTCATGAGAAAAGCGACGAGTCGCTTGACCCAAGATGACTTGTGCAAGGGTGCCTTTAGATGGTTTACCGTTAAGCATGTGCAATTTCTCGACATTTGGACCTATTTTTGGTGGGTAGTTAACCCTTTTGGTGATGCCATAATGGGGTGAAATCATCAAAAACCCGTCTTCCCGTGGAGCGGTCCAGCTATGGTAGCCTTCTTGGGGAAGTAGGAGAGTGACAATTTGAGCCCCGACATCGATTTTTTATGCCAAGAGGTTAAGTGCAAGAGCACTTGTGTCCGGCAATGCTTATTGCTATGTTTTTGTGTTGCATTTTTTTGGGATGTTTTTGTTGTTTTGATTTTCTTTCTTTGTGTATATGTCATGATTTTATGTTATGCATAATGATTGATGTTGATGGATGCATGCTACTTTATATTGATGTATGCATATGGTATGATAAATGCGATTGTTGTATGTTGATTTATTTTTATGGATGCATATGTTGTGATGAATGCAAATGTTTTTGATTTATATGTGATATGCATAAATGAAATGGATGGATAGAATTTGTGATGTTTGGCTATGGCACCATAGACTATTTAGGACTTTGTGATTTTGTCTTTTAGGCGATTGCTGTGATGCATGACTTTGTATGTATACATGTGGTTTTTCTTTTTTTTTTTTTTGTATTTTTTGATGGTATTGTAAGGATGAAAAGTAGCGCAGTTGGTTTAGAAATGTAGCTAAGGTTTTTTGAGACTCAGACGGTTTTAACTTACTAGCCATGATTGTACTTTATCTTACAAGACTTTTGAATAAGGTATGAATCGGACTTGTTTTTGACCAAGCTATTTCACATCCCTGTGTGTGCAATTGAGTTCATTTATGTGGTATTTGTCAGGATACCGCCAGTGCCAGATGGGCTTTCAACCGAACTTGTACTGAGGATCACCTAATTAGCTCCACTAACTCCTTTGTTGTATTTAGTTAGATTAATCTGCGGTGTTATCCAGGATACCATAAGCTAGCTCATCCTTATGCAAACATTGGTCTACACATATGCAAAGTGAATGTGACAGACATATCGTCATGCGGGTAGGATACCACCATTGCCAGATAGGCTATTAACCAAACCTATAATGAGGATCACCTAGATGGTTTTCGAATGCTGAGAATTCTAGGGATTCAAGTTCAGGATATTTGTTGGCTGAATGATTTAGAAAGTTTTTCGTCTATATAGTGATGAAAATCACTGTTTATTTTCTATTAATTCTTTTTGAGTAAGGATTTTGAATAGTGGTGATAACCACTGTTATTTGATTTTGTATTTTGAGTATTGTGAGTTTGGGCTTGTGAGTGGCCTTGATCCTTGTGGCCTTGGGGATGACTACGCATCCTTTGTAGGGACATGTAGTACGAATCCTTACGACGTTGGGAACCAAGGGGGTGATGGAGATTATGGAGCAAGGGCATTGATCTGTTAGGCCTTGGGGATGACTACCCATCCTGGTTAGGGGTGGATAGTATGAATCCTTACAACTTGGAGACCAAAGGTGAATGGAAAGTTTTAGGATGATGATTTGTTGGAATTTTGTTTGTGAATGGTGTTGATCCTTTTAGGTCTTGGGGATGACTACCCATCCTTGGCAGGGACGTGTAGTACAAATCCTTACAACTTTGGGAACCAACTATGATTGGAATTTGGTAGTGGTGAAAACCACTGTATATGGAGGTGAATGGATAGGAAAGAGCTTGTCCTTTTGTCAATTCTCAGCATTCTGGAACCATTCGCATGGGGGGATGAGCAAGATAACCGTTTCACTTATGGTGACCTGGATTACTGCACATGTTTCATCTTTCGTTCACACAACTTGGGAATTTTTATGTGTTTTAATTTGTGTTGGGATGTTACGTAACAAGGTGTATTTCAAGTGTAACTCTACCTTCGTAAAATCTGTCCGACTCGATACATTACATAGCTAAAGAGCAAAATGATGACCGAATCATGAAAACTCTTGATACATTAAAAGACCACTGACTCTAGTGTGGTAAAAAGCAATGCATGGTGTTTTTGTTGTTTTTGTAAAATGGAATAGTGGGGAACAAGATGGACTAGCAGAGCAATTACAGCCTATGGTGCCTTTGACCTGTACGACCACAAATATGCAATGTATGGATGCAATGCTTTAATGCAACTACATATTTTTGTATTTTTGATGGATTGATTTTTGTGAATATGAAGATGAAGTGCGAGAAGAGCTCTCTATTGATGAATTTGAGTATGCCTAGAAATGAGATGCAAATTTTTGTTGTTTTTGATGATTTTTGTTGTTTTTGAATTTTCTTGATTTTTTTTGACCAAGCGATTGTGGAAATCCTTGGAGCATTTTGGGATTGACCAAGCGATTATAGAATCCTTGGAGCATTTTTGGGATTTGACCAAGCGATTATAGAATCCTTGGAGCATTTTTGGGATTTGACCAAGCAATTATAGAATCCTTGGAGCATTTTTGGGATTTGACCAAGCGATTATAGAATCCTTGGAGCATTTTTGGGATATGGCTCTCTTAGATATGAAATGGTCGCAAATGACTGATATTCAAGGGTTCTGTTTCCTTGATACCATCAAGAGAAGCTAGCCGGTATGTCCCGGGTCCTATTTTGCTATCAATGACATATGGACCTAACCAATTTCCCGCAAACTTGTCCCTTAGGTGGGATGGCAAACTAGAATTCTGTTGGTTTTCCTTCAAAACCAAATCACCAACCCGAAAGTCCCTCAGGTGAACTTTCATGTTGTAAGCTTTCTTAAGTCACTCTTGATAAATACGTAAATGCTTGAGAGAATTAACGCGTCGTTCATCAAGCAACGTAAGCTGGTCTAACCGGGCCTGCCATGCAGAGTCATCATCGATGAACTCCTGCATTGATATGCGCAGGGAAGGAATCTCCAACTCTAGAGGCATGACTACCTCGGAGCCATACACGAGCAAAAACGGAGTGGCCCCAGTGGGTGTCCGAATGCTAGTGCGATAGGCCCATAGGGCAAGTGGGATTTGAATGTGCCAATCCTTATGACTGTCTGTGATAGTCTTTTTAAGGATGGCAACTAGCATTTTGTTTGATGCCTCTACTTGCCCATTCGCCTATGGATAATAGGGTGTCAAAAAGATGTGCTGAATCTTGTACTTTGTGGTCAAAGCATGCACGTCTTTGTTCTTGAAAGGCGTCCCATTATTCGAGACTATTTTGGATGGAATACCAAAATGACATATGATGTTATGTAAAATGAACTCCACAATGCGGGGTCCTATCATAGAGGTAAGCGGAATTGCTTCCACCCACTTGGTAAAATACTCTATGGCCATTATGATAAACGTGTGACGGCCTGACGATGCAAGGGAGATCTTTCCAATTAGATCAAAGCCCCACTGCAAGAACGGCCAAGCAGACTTGATTTTCTACAAGGCCTGGGAAGGTACGTGCATCAAATTGGCATGATGTTGACACTTCACGCACTTCTTGACATACGCGCAACAATCTCGCTCTAAAGATGGCCAATAATAGCCCATGCAAAGAATGCGCTTTGTGATGGCCATACCACTAAAGTGGCCACCACATGTACCATCGTGCGCTTGGGCAACTACCCAAGTGGACTCTTGTTGGTCCAAGCAACGAAGGAGGATTCCTTCATAGCTGCGACGATACAAAATGTCTCCTATCAAGACATACTTAGCCTCTTTCTACTTGAGTGCTCATTTTGTGGCATGAGTCAATCCAAGCGGGAGGTTACCTAACTTGAGGTAGTCTCTAATGGGTAAATACCATTCCTGTTGATCAGAAACCTCGACAGTATGAACAGCCAATCCCTCTTGAAGTTCATCCCTAGCAAACGTTGAATGGGATAGAACCTGTAAGAATAGCATTGTGTTGCTATTAATGGGAGTAGGGGAGAATAAGGACCCCCAGTTGGCATGTTTCAAATGATCTCGGATTTGAGAGAACTTATCCGAGGATGGTTCAATCTGGATCATGTGGATTCCTAGCATCAAGTCAGAGCTTGCACGCTCCATCGTGGATTGCGATAGGGTTTTGACTTGAATGGTTGTCATGTCACCAAAAAGGTCTTACAAAATTAGTGACCCCAAGGAGGCCATTGTGTTTGCAAAATGATTCGATGATCGAGGGAGTGCCTCGATGTCATACCACTCAAGTTTTTCCAAGAATTTGTCCACAAGGGCTTTATAAGCCTGCAGGACTAGGCATTTGCATTGATATACCCCTTTGACTTGATTGACAATTAACAGTGAATCACCAAAGATGTTCAGTCGTTTGATGTTCATGGCGATTGCTGTCTGAAGACCTAGGAGCAAGGCTTCATACTCTACATTATTGTTGGTGCATGGAAATTTTAATTTAAATGACAAGAGCATTGGAGCACCCTGCGGTGTGAAGAATACAATTCCCGTGCCACCACCTTGCTCACATTTAGAACCATCAAAGAATAGGGTTATGTCGGCATGTGACTCAGGCTCATCAGAATCTGGTGATTCTGAGACATGGAAGACCCCATCATCGGGTAGTTCTATGACCAGAGGCTGATCATCTTCAAGAGGAGCCTCTGCTAGTTGATCGGCTATGACTTGCCCTTTGATAGATTTATGTCCAATAAACTCAATATCAAATTCCGTCAACAACATGATCCATTTTGTCGTGCGACTACTATGATAAGTATGACTCATCATGTATCGCAATGGATTCTCCTTAGACACAACATACGTAGTGTTTCTCAACATGTAGTGGCATAGCTTTTTGGTAGCAAACACCACTACCAAGCAGAGTTTCTCGATGTATGCATAGTTAAGTTCATAGCTGACCAAGGTGCGGCTAAGATAGTAAGTAGCCTGTTCCTTGTGAAGTTCATTCTTCTGGGCTAACATGGTTCTCAGTGCCACCTCAGTAGTTGAGATGTATAAGTAGAATGGCACTCCTGGTCTAGGTGGTACCAATACTGGCGACGAAGCCAGGTATTGTTTCATTTCATCAAAGGCTGACTGGCACTCGTCATCCCATTGAAATGTGACCCCCTTATGCAATAATTTGTTCATGGTTTGGAACTTGTCAGATAATTGCGCTATGAAGCATTTAATCGACATGACCTTTCCCTGCAGACTTCTGAGCTGCTTGATTGTAGTTGGGGGAACCATTTCAAGTATTGCCTTGACTTTCTTTGGGTCCACCTCGATTCCTCGCTTTGAGACTATGAAACCCAAGAGTTTTCCGGATGTGACGCCAAATACGCACTTCTTGGGGTTTAGTCTAACTTTATGCTCCATGAGGCGATCGAGGATCTTGCTTAAGTCATCGATATGATTTGAGCACAAAAGAGACTTGGCTAACAAATCATCCATGTAATCTTCCAAAGTTTTGTGCATGTAGTCATGGAAGATATATGTCATGGCACATTGGTAGGTGGCACCAGCATTTTTAAGGCCAAAAGGCATGACCTTATAACAAATTGTCCCCCAAGGCGTTGTGAACGCCATTTTTAGTTGGTCTTCAGGATTGATACGAATCTGATTGTATCCCGAGAAACCATCCATGAGGGAGAGTATTTCGTGACCTGTTGTAGCGTCTACCAACGCATTGATACTCAATAAGGGGAAATCATCCTTAGGACTCACTTTGTTTAGATCTCAAAAATTGATGCATATGCGAATCCTCCCATCGGGCTTCTTGATGGGAACCATGTTGGATAGCCATGGCAGATAATCCATGCAAATGACAAACTGTGCATCCAACAGCTTTTGCAATTCGTCTTTGACCATCAAGGCCACTGTTGGGTGCATCTTACGTAGTTTTTGCTTTACAAGCTTGATTTTTGAATCAAGCGTTAAATTATGCATGACTAGCTACGGGTCTAGTCCTAGCATATCCTTGTATGACCATGCAAAAACCTCTTTCTTCTCTTTGAGAAGGGCAATGTAGTCGGCTTGCTCTTCGGGGGAAAGACTTACCCCTAGCTTGAGAATTTGTGGATTCATTGGATCTGTGTCGATATCTACATCAATCATCTCCTCGACTGACATGTGGGATCCGTCCTCCAATTGATGTGGAGTCAGGATCAAATGGATATCATTAGATGAGTTTAGATCTGCATTGAGAACCTCAGGTTCCTCTTTAGCCTGAAAAATATCTTGAGTTGTCCTTGGGGTAAAATGAGGCATTTCACCGAAAGGCCAGTACTCTGATGGTGATAAAGGTGAATTGATGCAATCCATTCGATGGCATCTATGTCTAGATGTAGTGACCATGCTGGATTGGTTGGATTGCAGATGGGTGCGGTCAAATCAATGGAGATCATGTGGATGGAATGAATTTGGTCTCCATTACCGTGGGTATGATAACTTGAATCTTCTGGATGCTCCCTACACTCTGGATCTGGCTCTAGGGGAACGGGCACGAACGGATCGGCCCTATGTGCTGATAGGAGGACAGGGTCTTCCCTTGGCACTATTGTCATGATAGGGTCTCGAGGTGGATGATGCTCATCATGAATTTGGAGCCATGGATCCAACACTTGGTCCCACCCCGTTGGGTCTACCCACCATTCATGCCCTAACCTTATGCCCATATGTCCCATCAGATCTTCATGAGTTAAAGGGCGATTATGTCATCGTGCATGATTGAGATAGTTCATCTCAGTCTCATCTTCTGTGAAGATCCAAAAATGTTCATTCTCTTGGCATCCTTAAAAATACCCCTTTGGGCTTTTGGTGTCACAAAATTGCGACGTCGTGAAATCGCAATGTCGTGATTTCACGACACCCTCGGCCAAGGTTTGCTTTTGCTTAAGGCTTGCTTGTTCTTGCTTAAGGCTTGCTTTTGCTTAAGGCTTGCTTGTTCTTGCTTAAGGCTTTCTTTTGCTTAAGGCTTGCTTTTGCTCTGTTTTACTTTTTGACCTTCTAACATGCTGTGTAAGTGGCTAGGACCACTGTTTGACCTCTGAGGGATGCTCTGAAAGCTGTGTGTGTCAATGCGATCAATGTTTGTAGTCACATAATCATATTGGTGTTGTTTTGGTGTCTACAAGCAGCATCATAATCGATGAACTCCTGCATTGATATGCGTAGGGAAGGAATTTCCAACTCAAGAGGCATGACTACCTCGGAGCCATACACGAGAAAAAATGAAGTGGCCCTAGTGGGCGTTCGAATGCTAGTGCAATAAGCCCACAGGGCAAGTGGGATTTGGATGTGCCAATTCTTATGACTATTTGCGACTATCTTTTTAAGAATGGCAACTAGTATTTTGTTTGACGCTTCTACTTGCCCATTCACCTGCGGATAATAGGGTGTCAAAAAACTATGCTGAATTTTGTACTTTGTGGTCAAAGCATGCACATCTTTGTTCTTGAATGGTGTCCCATTATCCAAGACTATTTTGGATGGAATACCAAAACGACATATGATGTTATGCAAAATAAACTCCATAATGCGAGGTCCTGTCATAGAGGTAAGCAGAATTGCTTCCACCCACTTGGTAAAGTACTCTGTGGCCATTATGATAAACGTGTGACGACCTGATGATGCAGGGGAGATCTTTCCAATTAGATCAAAGCCCCACTGCAAAAATGGCCAAGCGGACTGGACTGTCTACAAGGCCTGGGAAGGTACATGTGTCAAATTGGCATGGTGCTAACACTTCACGCACTTCCTGATATATGCACAATCTTGCTCTAAAGATGGCCAATAATAGCCCATGCAAAGAATGTGCTTTGCGATGGCCATACCACTAAAGTGGCCACCACATGTACCATCGTGCACTTGGGCGACTACCCAAGTGGAATCTTGCTGGTCCAAGCAACAAAGGAGGATTCCTTCATAGTTGCGATGATACAAAATGTCTCCTATCAAGACATACTTAGCCACTTTCTACTTGAATGCTCATTTTGCGGCATGCATCAATACAAGTGGGAGATTACCTAACTTGAGGTAGTCTCTAATGGGTAAATACCAGTCCTATTGATTGAAAAACTTGATAGTATGAATAGCCAATTCCTATTGAAGTTCATCCCTAGTAAACGTTGAGTGGGATAGAACTTGTAAGAATAGCGTTGTGTTGCTATTGATAGGAGTAGGGGAAAACAAGGACCCCCAGTTGGCATGTTTCAGACGATCATGGATTCGAGAGAACTTATCCGAGGATGGTTCAATCTAGATCATGTAAATTCCTAGCGTCAAGTCAGAGCTTGCACGCTCCATCACAGATTGCGATAAGGTTTTGACTTGAATGGTTGTCATATCAGTAGAAAGCTCTTACAGGATTAGTGACCCCAAGGAGGCCATTGTGTTCGCAAAACGATTCGATGACCGAGGGAGTGCCTCGATGTCATACCACTCAAGTTTTGCCAAGAATTTGTCCACAAGGGATTTATAAGCCTGTAGAACTGGACATTTGCATTGGAATACCCCTTTGACTTGATTGAAAATTAACAACGAATCACCAAATATGTTCAGTTGTTTGATGTTCATGGCGATTGCTATCTGAAGACCTATGAGCAAGGCTTCATACTCTGCATTATTTTTGGTGCATGGGAAATTTAATTTAAATGATAGGGGCATTGGAGTGCCCTGTGGTGTGAAGAATACTATTCCCATGCCACCACCTTGCTCACATTTAGAACCATCAAAAAATAATGTTATGTCAGCCTGTGACTTAGGCTCATCAAAATCTAGTGATTCTGAGACATGGAAGACCCCATCATCGGGTAGTTATATGACTAGAGGCTGATCGTCTTCGAGAGGAGCCTCTGTTAGTTTATTGGCTATGACCTGTCCTTTGATATATTTTTGTCTGATAAAATCTATATCAAATTTTGTCAACAACATGATCCATTTCATCGTGTGACTACTATGATAAGTATGACTCATTATGTATCACACTGAATTCTCCTTAGACACAACATATGTAGTGTTGCTCAGCATGTAGTTTCATAGCTTTTTGGTAGCAAACACCACTGCCAAGCAGAGTTTCTCGATGTATGCATAGTTAAGTTCATAACTAACTAGGGTGCGGCTAAGATACTAAGTAGCCTATTCTTTGTGAAGTTCATTATTATGGGCTAGCATGGCGCCCAGTGCCACCTCAGTAGCTAAGATGTATAAGTAGAACGACACTAAACTTAAACTTAATGCTACAAATTAGAAATGCGTAAAATGGAGAAAACAAAAACAAATTGAAACCAAAATGGAACGAAACAATCCTCTTATTTTATTGATGTATTTCAAATTCGATTACAATTAGCTTCCTCCATTTTTATGGGAAAGGAGCATCAAACTTGTCTCTTGGTCACATCAATGGAAAGTCATCTCTCTTCCATGTGCCCACATGCAAAATGGGTGGGCCAAAGTGTTGTCGCCGCTTGTGTAAATGAATCCTTGATCCTTGCTGCTCCTCCTACATTCAAAGAAACAACAAAATTGTTAGTAGCACCTGATGCAAATATGAAACATTTATTCTCTAAAAAATATGAAGGATGTATGCATAAAACTGAATAAAATGATGAATGAACTGATTCTAAACAACTTGCACTTTTGACAGGAACTAGGGAACATTACCAGAGGACCACTACCATCAAAACAGTCAGACAAAATGCCATCGATTCAAATTTTACTGTAATTCGTCCCTAGGCGAGACAAATTCAACTATAATTCGTCCCTCGGAAGGACAAATTCTATTGTAATTCGTCCTCGGGTAGGACGAATTCACTTGCAACAAAGAGCTAAAGTGATGCTGCCCAAATGTCATGTCTCGGGATCTCCAAAAGACTTGCAAACATAGGGGTTAGCTAATTGGGGGCATTTTGGGACGACCCAGATGGTCGGATTTCCCCAATTTGACCTCCATCAATGAGAATTTGACGTCACTACCTGCAAGTTAGTGGGGACAACAAAAGCGAAAAAACATGATAAGATTTGATCACAACATTATAAAATTGGAATTACAAACTATTGAAATAGCATAAAATGAAATGCAAGATAAACAAGTGACAAAAAGGAACAATCTGCCATGAATTCCTAATCGTTCTAAAAATAAGATTAGGCTCGCATCAACGCAGGGTGCTCGGGTGGGCATCCCATCATTGGAACCTGATTTCGGCACCAATCCACTTGGGATGGGCCCAAAATCTCTTGTAATGGGTTGTCGATGAATTAGTAGATCAATGTGGTCAAATGTTGGGTTTTGGATCCAGACTCACACTTCCAATAGCCACCCAATGACCTCTCTTACGAAAGAGATCAAGGATGTGGAAGAGGTGAATCAAAAGGGTAAAATGTGGTATTCAATTTGGAAGCACTTCATTGCTTGAAAATGCCTCCAACTTGTCCTCTTTTTTGGGTGATGAAGCTCACCAATTTATAGACCCAGGGGGTCTCTTGGGAGGGGCATGCATAAGCGCCATGTGGCAGTCATGCCTTCCCATGAGGGAGGAAAGTACTCCATGACTTAGGCTTCTATGACTGCCCTTGTGATTGTCCTCTAACGTCCAATCTGCCCACCTACATGTGCATGCAAGGCAGGAGGCATTAATTGACTGTCCTCGGCTGCCACTTGGCACCATTTTTCTTTTTGCCCATTGAACTTGGAATTCATCCTGACCTAGAGTGAATTCAAAATCCATCCCTGGGTGAGACGGATCCTAATTTGAATTCCATGCAAGGCAGGAGGCATTAATTGATTGTACTCAACTACCACTTGGTGCCATTTTTCTTTTTTCTCGTTGAACCTGGAATTCATCCTAACCTAGAGTGAATTCAGAATTTGTCCCTGGGTGATACGGATCCCAATTTGAATTCATCCCTGGGTGGGACAGATATTGAGCAAAGTGCCTAAATGTGCCAAATTGCCTTTTGACCTTACAAAATTGCTACAAAAGTGGTTAGGACCACTGTTTAACCTCTGAGGGCTGCCCTGGGGGCTGTGTGTGTCAAAGCGATCAGCGTTTGCAGTCACATAATCGGATTGGTGTTGTTTTGGTGTCTACATTATGGAGTATAAGAAATCATTTTTCATTTATCTCAATTTCACATTAGGACAGAACCTGGAATGCATCAAAGCATTTATAAAGTCTAGGTTTACTTCACTCAATAGGATTTTCCCCATTCTAAAATCTTGAGCATTCTTCTTTGTCATTTTCAGCTTCACGTTATGAGGGGATTTTCATATAATATTTATAAATGTCCTTGTGGAAAAGTTTATTTAAATTATTTTTTAAGTAAGAATTATATATAAAGTGTTAATAAGATATTGCAATATATAGGTATCATGATATGTTATTTTTTAAACCACTTATACTTTTGCTAGGATTTTGTTTAAAAGTTAAATAATTAGGTTTTCATTAAATTTAATTATATTATTAAAATTTATTATAAGAAAAATAAAAACAAAATGTAAAATGGTATTAGCTTCACTCTTAGATTCCTCAACATTTAAAGAGGGGATCTATATTTAAATCTTACTAAGCAATACATGGATAATATCTAACTTGTTGTAATACCACTATATGGTATATGGGGATAATGTAGTTTCAATGCCAACTTACAAATTAGAAGGACAACAATAAGATATCTTAAGTTGTTATGTTTGTTTAAAATTAAGGTTCTTAAAATTCTTTGATAATTTTTGTAATCAATATTTACTATCTATTCAAATATCCAAACATAATCTTATTTAACTAGGATTTCATAAATAATAGTTGAGTTTTTTGTAGTTTAAAACAATGATTAAACATATACAAGACACTATAATATGATACAATATGTATACTAATGAATATCTTACATTTCTAAATAAGCTCCACTATGGTAGAAATTACCAAAACTATTAATGAAGTTACAAGCTACTCAAATTTAGTGGAATACCACATGAAAAGATATTGAAGAATTTTAGATATTTGGCAGCCAAGGACACATTAATTTTCCAAGAATGTTTTTTTCTTCTATTATTTTAATTTCTTGTGTAACTTTATCTTCTATTCTTTTGTTTCGTGTATACTTATAGGTTTTATCTTTTTTTGCCTCAAATCCTATATTTATAGGTAATCAAGTTTGACTGTTATAAGACAATAAGAAAAACAATACATTACATTCATTCTTTGTTTTTCTTCTCATGTTTGTAAGCCTTTACTAATTTATAATGTCTTGAGTTTAACAAGCATTCTTATAATTATAAAAATGCTATGATGTTTATAAAATAATATTAAAGGCCTTAAAAATACTTCTAAACAACAAAAGAAAATGATACATTATATATACTACCACCTTCTAATAATTGAGGGTATAAACCTAGTTGATTTAATATAATATATTATCTTAATACAATAGAAACTAGGTTATATATAAGCTATGCCAACTAACCCATAACACCAATATACAATATAAATACCATATCAAGAGATACCTTTCACATCTAAATATAAAGTATTATAAGAATATTGTTAGGTCATAAATGGATATGAAAGACTATATTTCATATTGATGGTTTTATTGAGAAGTAGAAAGCTAGTTGGATATTTCTTATAATGAAGGATTTGGGAAGATGCCAATCAACATTGGAATAATTATGCACTTAATGAGAAGAAGCAAATAAAAGAATAGTTTGTAAAGATATTAAATAGCACAAGGGCTAACAAGCTAGAGTCAACAAGGAAAATAAAATAAATCATCGAATGGATAGAATAAGGCCAAATATTGGAAAAGCTAAGTAATTTATATATATTTATTAGAATGCATTTATCAATATATAATTTATGTATTCATATATAACACAAAAAAAAATAACTTTTAAATCATTTTGTGTATGAGGCTAACTACCAAAGTCCATTTCCCTTAAATTTTATCATTTGATTAGATATTAATGATACATTCAAGTGAGTGTGGCCATCATCTAGTGATATCCATTTTGAATTATTATATTATTAAAATTTAAATATTATGAATAATTATCAAATATATATTTTTTTTATTTCAATATGTTTTCTCATTTGTTTTCTTATAGAATGAGACTCGACAAAATAATATTTTATCAAAATATGAGGATGTTGGAGAATACTAGTAAAGGACAAAAATAATGAGGATGGTGAACAAAAATAATAATATAGCAACATTAATAATGAGAAACGATAATCAGTATCCATATTATATATATGCATATATTACATGCACTATATATATTGTATTTATTCATACTAAAAATATATATTTATACTTATTCTTGTGTTATATTCTTGTGTTATCTTTACTTGTTTATGTGGAATTTTTGACATACATTTTTAATATGATAAAATCAAATGGGTTATGCTTAGATTTTGTTATTTAGTTGCACTAATAATATCATCGTATAAGAAGCTCTTTGCATGGGCTTGAGGAAAGAAAAAAATATAGGCATTAAGAACTTTGAAGTTTGTGGTGACTAGACTAGTTTAGGGTGTGCAACTAAAAACAAGCACCTAAATTCCTACAAATATAGAGTTTATAATCTGTTAGAGAGCTCTAGTATATATGAGGTCAAGGCTATTTCTCATCATTTAAATTCAAAAGTACATGAACTCGATTCCATGGTAGCTAAATTTGAGCACAACATAAATATGTCAAGTTTTTCGAATGAGCTAAAGGTGGTCTTTAGACCTACTATTCCTCATAAATTTTATTACTTTTAGGAAATTAATGATCATGAGTAAATTATAGAATCTCTTATTAGGGAAGCTCAACATACCAAAGATAAAAATATGCCAAGGATGACATTAAACCTAGTTGACTTAGTTGAGCTGAGGATGACATTAAAAATAGGATGATTCAATTGAAGACCAACCAATTAGCTTTAGGACTAATCACATAGGAGATTTTATTCAACTCTAATTATAGCTCCTATTGTTCAAAAACTTGCAACTCGAAACAAACTTTGCATCTTGAAGAAACTTACCAATAAAAATTGAAAGAAAAGCTTTCAAAAAAAAATTAAACAACAATTGGAGAGTCAATTTCATGTTCGATATTCATTGAAATGAGTACAATTATAGTTTATGAAACAATAATTCAGCCCAAATGGCAAATACAACATAAAAAATTCAACGTTTTGAAATGTAAAGTACTTTTTAAACTCTTTTTTTTTTCTCCTTCCCCTTGCAATTGATACCGATGGTTGACCTTGTCTTTGAAATGGTGGAAAAACCCGAGTAAGACCAATAGTATTTTAAAATTAATTAAGGGACTAAGGCCATAAAAAAATAATAATAATTCTTTCAAAAAAGAAAAAATTGTCTAAAGTCATTAAAATAGATTCTAATTTTTTCTTTTTATTTAAAAAAGATATTTTATAGTGTTATTTTAACAAAAATTTAAAATATTTTTATTACAAAACAATATTTACTTTATTAATATTATTTGTAAAATAAATTATTTGCTAAAATATAAAAAAATTTATGTTTATTATTTTTTAAAACTATAACTTTTACAATTATATTTTATGTAGTTCACTATCAAATTTTTAAGTGACATATAACTATTTATTGAATCCTTTGACTTGTGTTGAAATCTCATATATGCACATTATTTAAAAAAAAAATTTGTTCTATCTTTTAAAATATACCATGGTTAAGGTGTATTTAAAAAAAAGGTTAAAAGGTGTTCAATATTTTTTTTTTTTTTTTTTAAACAGATTATGGTAAGTTTGTACACAAATGCTCATTATTTGGAAAAAAACATGATCATCATTTTGTTTTATTTTTTACAAAACATTATGGTTAGGGTGTACATAACCTCATTAGTTATCATCTCAAAGCATACAAAAGGTTAGCCTAAATTTTAATGGATGTTATCTACTATTAACTTAACATAAATTCCTCCAACTCATAATAATGACTCAAGTCCAACTCATGTAAGGATATAAACTCTTCTAAAGTTAATAGAAATTCTTTGAGACATTTGCAAGAACTCAACTTTAGGTATTTCAGGGTAGCAAGTTATGTAAAGTTATTAGGTAGTATTGTTAGTGTATAACACCATTATATAGTTATATATTCCCTATTGTGCCTATACCTGTGTGAGTCTCAATAATCACAGATCCTATTGACCCATGACTTTCATGGGTACTTATGGGTAATCTATGATTTTTAAAACACAAATGGCTCCAAAATGTCTAGCATAAATATACAAATATCCTCGTATAATCAATTTAAGATAGATAAAGAATAAATCTAGTTTTACGAAAATAATATATTAATTAAGAGGTAATCCTATTAAAAAAAAATTGTGGAAAGTAAAATGATGTAATTGCTTAGTCTTATGAATATTCAAAGGTTTAATATAGAAGCATTAATTCAAATGCCATAAGGATAGGTCATGGAGCAAAGCATTTTCAACAAAAATATAGACCTATCAATCCTAATATCGAAGTTGTAAAGAAGAAGATAATCTTTAGCCTTCTAAAAGCCTATATTATATTTCATATTAAGTATTCCAAATGGGTTTCTAATCTTGTTCCCATCCACAATAATATTTGGAATATATTGTTATGCATCAATTTCTAAATATTGAGTAGAGTATCATTATCCACTACCATCCATAGATTAGATTTTATAAAATATGGCAAGACCTTACAAGTCCTCACTACAAGAAGGTTTCTTAAGGTATATCCATTTATGTGTAAAGGATGATGATAAAAAAAAGTAATGCTCATTATAAAATGGGTAACTTTTTCATACCAAAGTATACCATTGGGCCTGTAAAATATTGGATCTATATTCCAGAGGGCTATGGATATTACCTTTATATGTTTGATAGATGAAATCATACTCATATACCTATAGGATTTAACTATTTTTTATAAACAGAGCAACACAATATTAAACATTTAAAATCCATCTTCAAGAGCCATATCATATTATTTTAAGAAAACAATATATCAAATAATGTTTTTCTATGATATTTATAGTAAAAATTCAAAACCGTAAAATGGCACTCTTTGGACACCTTTTCAAAGTAGGTAGAAGGGACACAATGCAAGATAACTCATATAATTTACTTTGACCTAAAATTTATTAGTAAATAAATGACTTAAAAATGGAAATATACCAAACTTAATAACTCCCCAAATTAATCTAGGTAATATAATCTATCCTCAATTTAGATAAAGAACTGAGACGATCTAAACTATTGCTTAAGAATTCAGACAAAAAAAAAGTCTTAGATTTAACCCTAAGAAAAAAAATAGTAATTTTATGGATGATTTTAATCCTATTGCTTTATGTAATACCATTTATAAAATTTTATTCAACATTATGGTTTAGATATTAATGGAGGCTTGTACTTCTATTACTTATAGTAAACAATAGGATTTATAAAGGGTAATTAATTCTTCACATCATTGTAATCATATGGGATGTAGTAAAGTCTATGTAGATAAAGTCAAGATACTAAATTTAACATTTGAAAGACCTATGGTAGACCCTTTACTAGTTAAATAATATCTTCACCATCGTGATTGTATTTTGTCATTTTTTTTCTTAGTTTCTAGAAGCCCTCCAAATGTTTATAATAAATCCAATGACTATAAACTACTATAATATTTCTTTATTGTATAGAGTTTGAAGATCATACATCCTTAATTTTTCTATAGTATGATATTCATGTGGTATTCAAACCTTTTCCTTTTCTTATTTTTTGTTGATATGTATTTATATTTCAAATAGTAATAGCATTCTCTTGATAATGGAGCCATCAATATTTACTATAAATTCTTTGCTTTGAGAGTTGATATCTTGAGCAATGGGCTTATTTTGCACATGTTAACACCAAATTATAACAACTATGTACCTCAAAGACCATATATTGTGCCACAAAGCTAACCGAGATCTTCATCCTAAAGCTCAAGGTTTTATTGACTTTATAATACTCCAAGTCTTCCACTCTAGTATTCATCATTCCTTTCAAGGTCCTTGGGTCTAAACATTTATCTCTTGTGGTACTCAATATCTAATAATAGAGGAATAAAAAATCATGGATAGTATTGGTATTCTTGTTGTGTGATAGCCTTTTAGTTTAGTTACATTTGACTTAGGAGCTACTGCTCAATCGATTTTGTAATTTGGTTGATCTTTGTCCTTCTATCGCTATTCTAAGAGTCTACTATAGAAGAGTCAAAGGTATTTTGCTTCTTTTCGAAAGCATTGAACTTAAGTAACAACTTTCTTCTTTATGCAATATTTTGATCCTGTCATGCACTTATTATCCTTACTTGCTAATTTTATAGGGAATATCTATATTCTATTGCTAGTGATATCATAAACATTCCCTTTTCAAGATATGGTTATTCTTATGTGAAAGCATGAGATTCCGAAAATAAAAGAAACACTAATTGCTGCAATGTAAACTAACTAGCTTGATGCATGAAATAACATGGATATAATCAAATCAAAACCAAACGTAAAAGAGAAAGCAGGAGCACAACCCTTTTTATTAATGTGATTCCAACTCGGTTACAATACGTCTCCTCCCTTTTTAAGGGCTAGGAGAGTTAGCATGTTTCCATTACAAAAAGTGAATAGTGATCTTCTTTTCCGCATGCCCACATTTGAAACGGGCGGGCCAAAGTGTTGTCGTCGCTTATGCTGATGAATCCTTGCTTGCTGTTGCTTATCCTGCGTTTAGAGACACAATGACGTTGTTAGCACTTGTTGCAAAGAAGAACTTGTCCTCTAAAAACGATAAAAAGATCCATGCAAAATATTAGATAAATCAGTGAGTAAAATGATTTTTACCGACTTGCACGTTTGACAGAAACCAGAAACTTTACTAGAGGGTCGTTGTCATTAAAATAGTCGACCGATTTGCTCTTGACTGTAATTCGTGAATCAATGTTGTTACCTGTAGGTTAGTGGGACAACAAAAATGACAAAAGCATGATATATTCGATAAAATCTTTTGAAATCCAGATTAGACGTAAAACGTAATGCAGGATATATTCTAACAGAAAACGTAATGCAGGTGTAGAACATAAAGCGTAATGTAGGATAAACAGATAATAACCGAATAGATTAAAATGAAACTAACAAAAAGGTGCAGGGTGCCCAAACGGGCCACCCCCGTTGGAACTTGATTACGGCGCCAATCCACTAAGGAAGGGCCCAGAATATCTTAGGTTGAGTTGTCGGAAAATTGATGGTTTACTATGGTCAAATGTCGGGTTCTAGGTCCAGATCCACGCTTCTAACAGCCACCAATAACCTCTCTTGTGAAAGATATTACGAGTGTAGAAGAAATGAATCGAAAAGAATGCAATTGAGTGTTTGGTTTGGCAGCACTTCGTTGCTTGGAAAATGTCTACCAGCCTCTTCTTTTGGGTGGGAAAGTCCACCATTTTATAGACCCATGGGATCTCTTTGGAAGGGCATGCAGGGATGCCACGTGGCATCCATGCATTCCCAAGAGGGAGGAGACTCCTCCTTGACTTGGGCTTACATGACTACCCTTGTGAAAGTCCCCTAACTACCAATCTGCCCACCTATGCGCACATGCACAGCAGGCGACAATAACTGACTGTCCTCAGCTGCCACTTGTTTAACGTCTACTTTAAATTGTTTTAATGGCACTTTTAAATGTTTTAATGTCTACCTTTGATTGGTTGAATTCTGCCTTTGATTGGTTAAGTCCGCCTCTGATTGGTCAATTTCTACCCAGGCGCAAATGCAAAGTTTGTCGCGATATCACGACACTTCGGCCAAGGCTTTGCTTTGGGCGTCGAAGTGTCGTGATATCATGACACTTCGGCCAAGGCTTTTCTTTGGGTGTCGAAGTGTCGCGATATCGTGAAACTTCGGCCAAGGCTTTTCTTTGGGCGCCGAAGTGTCGCGATATTGCGACGTCACGATATTGCGATACTTTAGCCAAGGCTTTGCTTTGGGCGTCGAAGTGTCACGATATCACGACACTTCGGCCAAGGCTTTGCTTTGGGCGTCGAAGTGTCACAATATCACGATGTCGCGATATCGTGACACTTCGTCCAAGGCTTTGCTTTGAGCACCAAAGTGTCACAATATTGCAACGTCGCGATATCACGACACTTCGGCCAAGGCTTTGCTTTGGGCGCTGAAGTGTCACGATATCGTGACACTTCGGCCAAGGCTTTGCTTTGGGCACCGAAGTGTCACGATATCATGAAACTTAGGCCAAGGCTTTGCTTTGGGCACCGAAGTGTCGCGATATCATGACATCGCGATATCACGACACTTCGGCCAAGGCTTTGCTTTGGGCGTCGAAGTGTCGCGATATCGCGACACTTCGGCCAAGGCTTTGCTTTGGGTGCCGAAGTGTCGCGATATCATGACACTTCGGCCAAGGCTTTGCTTTGGGCATCGAAGTGTCGCGATATCGTGACACTTCGACCAAGGCTTTGCTTTGGGCACCGAAGTGTCGCGATATCGTGACACTTCGGCCAAGGCTTTGCTTTGGGCATCGAAGTGTCACGATATCACGACGTCGTGATATCGTGACACTTCGGCCAAGGCTTTGCTTTGGGCACCGAAGTGTCACGATATCGCGACGTCACGATATCATGACACTTCGACCAAGGCTTGCTTTTGATTAAGGCTTGCTTTTGATAAAGGCTTGCTTTTGATTAAGGCTTTCTTTTGATAAAGGCTTGCTTTTGATTAAGGCTTTCTTTTGATAAAGGCTTGTTAAAATGACCAACTTTGCTTTGTTTACTTTTTGACCTTCTAAACTGCTGTGTAAGTGGCTAGGACCACTGTTTGACCTCTAAAGGCTGCCCTGAAAGCTGTGTGTGTCAATGTGATCAGTGTTTGTAGTCACCTAATCGAATTGGTGCTATTTTGGTGTCTATAGATGCCCCTTTTTGGGAAGCGCTATGGGTGACGTAGTGCTGAGCAAAAATAGATAACCAAAGCACTAATGATTAGGGTTTCTTGGTAACCTAACCAACTTTTGATGCCCCAAGTATGGAAAGGGCATGCATTCTTGAATCTTTGCTTCTGACGAGATAAGGAATTTGATTTCAAGTGTTAACCTATTTTGGTGAGGTGTGACTTAAGCTTGGACATTGATCAGTCATGATTAGGCAAAGGGTGTAACCTTTTGTCCACAAGGGAACCTTGTGTTCATGCTTCGGGAATGCCAAGTGTTTGATCAATTTGATTGTTGCTTTTTATCGCCCTAAGCGAGGAGCGTGATTGTCTTTGTCAATGATTCTTTGAATGCATGTCATTGGTTTGATTAGGTGTGTGCTTGTTGGGTGTGTGTGTCATTGTGTAGTCCACTCTAAAGATCCCCGAGTTTGGATGTATCTTAACGTCAGTCACGGTCTGTTGAAGGGCATGATGTTAGCAGACATTACATTCTTGGCGGCTATACTAATCTCCAGCAAACTATTCCATTTATGGAGTATAAGAAAGCATTTTTTGTTTATCTCAATTTCACATTAGGACAGAACCTGGAATGCATCAAAGCATTTATAAAGTCTAGGTTTACTTCACTCAATAGGATTTTCCCCATTCTAAAATCTTGAGCATTCTTCTTTGTCATTTTCAGCTTCACGTTATGAGGGGATTTTCATATAATATTTATAGATGTCCTTGTGGAAAATTTTATTTAAATTATTTTTTAAGTAAGAATTATATATAAAGTGTTAATAAGATATTGCAATATATAGGTATCATGATATGTTATTTTTTAAACCACTTATACTTTTGCTAAGATTTTGATTAAAAGTTAAATAATTAGGTTTTCATTAAATTTAATTATATTATTAAAATTTATTATAAGAAAAATAAAAACAAAATGTAAAATGGTATTAGCTTCACTCTTAGATTCCTCAACATTTAAAGCGGGGATTTATATTTAAATCTTACTAAGCAATACATGGATAATATCTAACTTGTTGTAATACCACTATATGGCATATGGGGATAATTTAGTTTCAATGCCAACTTACAAATTAGAAGGACAACAATAAGATCTCTTAAGTTGTTATGTTTGTTTAAAATTAAGGTTCTTAAAATTCTTTGATAATTTTTGTTCAATATTTACTATCTATTCAAATATCCAAACATAATCTTATTTAACTAGGATTTCCTAAATAATAGTTGAGTTTTTTGTAGTTTAAAACAATGATTAAACATATACAAGACACTATAATATGATACAATATGTATACTAATGAATATCTTAAATTTCTAAATAAGCTCCACTATGGTAGAAATTACCAAAACTATTAATGAAGTTACAAGCTACTCAAATTTAGTGGAATACCACATGATAAGATATTGAAGAATTTTAGATATTTGGCAGCCAAGGACACATTAATTTTCCAAGAATGTTTTTTTCTTCTATTATTTTAATTTCTTGTGTAACTTTATCTTCTGTTCTTTTGTTTCGTGTATACTAATAGGTTTTATCTTTTTTTGCCTCAAATCCTATATTTATAGGTAATCAAGTTTGACTGTTATAAGACAATAAGAAAAACAATACATTGCATTCATTCTTTGTTTTTCTTCTCATGTTTGTAAGCCTTTACTAATTTATAATGTCTTGAGTTTAACAAGCATTCTTATAATTATAAAAATGCTATGATGTTTATAAAATAATATTAAAGGCCTTAAAAATACTTCTAAACAACAACAAAAAAAAGATACATTATATATACTACCACCTTCTAATAATTGAGGGTATAAACCTAGTTGATTTTGAAAGCATGAGATTCCGGAAGCTTTTAGAAAGGAAAAACTACTTCGATGCATTCAAATCAAAATAACGCTTAAGTCCTAAAACATGAAGTGCATTAAACGAAAGAGGCAAATCGATTGAAACCAGTTACAAGAATTTAGAGAAGTCACAGCCCTTTTATTAAACTCTTTAACCACGGTTACAAAATCGCCTCCTCCCTTTTTAGGGGCTAGGAGCGTTAAATGGATTTGGTTACAATCTTGATCATTGATCCCTCTTCCGCATGCCCACGTTTGAAATGGGCGGGCCAGAGTGTTGCCGCCGCTTATGCCGATGAATCCTCACTTCTTGTTGCTCCTCCTGCAATCAAAGAAACAAACAAGGCGTTAGTAGCACCTGTGACAAAAAGGAAAGTTCGTTCTTTGAAATTGCCAAAAGATGCATGCAAAAGATTGTCTAAAACAGTGAATAAAGTGGATCTAAATGACCTACAAACTTGACAGAGGACAGAAGACATTACCAGAGGGCCACTGCCATTGAAACAGTCGGCCAATCTACCTTCAACTGGAATTCGTCCCTGGGCAGGACGAATTTTGACTGCTATTCGTCCCTGGGTGGGACGAATTCGACTGTGTTAGAAAAGCCGAAGTGATACTGCTCCAATGTCGACTCTCGAGACCTCCAAAACACCTGCAAATAGAGGGGTTATGTAATTGGGGCCATTTTGGGATGACCCAGATGGTCGGATTCTCCCAATTTGGCCTCTATCCTCGGGAATTCGATATCGCCACCTGCAAGTTAGTGGGACAACAAAGCGACAAAAGGCATGATAAAATCTGATCAAAATGTTATGGAATTGAAGCTATGAGTTAACTAAATAGAATAACATAATATGCAACATGAACAAATAATCTAGAATGCTTTAGAATAAAACTTAGAAAATGCCGGGGTGCCCAAGTGGGCCTCCCACCGTTGGCACTTGATTTCGGCGCCAATCCACTAGGGATGGGCCCAAAACCTCTTAGGATTGGGGTGTCGGCAAATTGGTGGTGTAAGGTGGTCAAATGTTGGATTTGGGTTGGATCCACGCTTCCAAAAGCCACCCAATAACCTCCCTTGCGAAAGAGATTAATGGATGTGAGAAGGTGAATCAAAAAGATGCAAATGGGTGTTCAATTGGACAGCACTTCGTTGCTTGAAATCGCCTCCAATCTCTCCTCTTTTGGGTGGGAAAGTCCACCATTTTATAGACCCATGGGGTCTCTTTTGGAGGGAGCATGGCATGTGGATGCCATGTGGCGGCCATGCCTTCCCAAGAGGGAGGAGACTCCTCCACGACTTGGGCTTCCATGATCGCCCTTGTGACAGTCCACTAACCGCCAACCTACCCACCTACACGCGCATGCATGGCAGGAGGCAATAATTGACTGTCCTTGGCTGCCACTTGGCGGCATTTTTCTTTTTGCCCGTTAAACCCGGAATTCGTCCCGACCAGAGACGATTTCAGAATTCGTCCCCGGGTGAGACGGATCCCGGTTAGTATTCGTCCCTGGGTGAGACGAATACTGAGCAAAGTGCCTAAATGTGCCAAATTGCTTCTTGACCTTACAAAATTGCTATGAAAGTGGTTAGGACCACTGTTTGACCTCTGAGGGCTGCCCTAGGGGCTGTGTTTGTCAAAGCGATCAGTGTTTGCAGTCACATAATCGGATTGGTGCTGTTTTGGTGTCTACAGATGCCCCTTTTTGGGATGCGCTGTGCATGGCGCAGCGTCGAGCAAAAATAGATAGCCAAAGCACTAATGATTAGGGTTTCTTGGTAACCTAATCAACTTTTGATGCCCCAAGCATGGAAAGGGCATGCATTCTTGAATCCTTGCTTCGACGAGCTAAGGAATTTGATTTCAAGTATTAACCTATTTTGGTGAGGTGTGACTTGAGCTTGGACATTGATCAGTCATGATTAGGCAAAGGGCGCAACCTTTTGTCCACAGGGGAACCTTGTGTTCATGATTCACGAATGCCAAGTGTTTGATCAATTTGATTGTTGCTTGTTTATTGCCCCAAGCAGGAGCGTAATTGTCTTTGTCAATGATTCTTTGAATGCATGTCGTTTTCCTTAATTGGGTGTGTGCTTGTTGATTGGTGACTAAGTGTGACTACCCCCTCAAGCGACGAATCGATGAGGGAATGACCTTCGTGAGAAAAGCGACGAGTCGCTTGACCCAAGATGACTTGTGCAAGGGTGCCTTTAGATGGTTTATCGTTAAGCATGTGCAATTTTTCCAACATTTGGACCTATTTTTGGTGGGTGTTAACCCTTTTGGTGATGCCATAATGGGGTGAAAGTGTCGAAAGTCCGTCTTCCCATGGAGCGGTCCGGCTAAGGTAGCCTTCTTAGGGAGTAGGAGAGTGACAATTTGAGCCCCGACATCGATTTTCTATGCCAAGAGGTTAAGTGCAAGAGCACTTGTGTCCGACAATGCTTATTGCTATGTTTTTTGATTTTTGCATTTTTTTGTTGTTTTTGTTGTTTTGTTATTTTCTTGTTGTTTTTTAGTGGGCTTTGACCCATTTGTGATGCCATTTGGGGGTGAAATTGTCAAAAATCCGTCTTCCCATGGAGCGGTCCGGCTATGGTAGCCTTCTTAGAGAGTAGGATAGTGACAATGTAAACCCCGACATCAATTTTTCTATGCCAAGAGGTTAAGTGCAAGAGCACTTGTGTCTGACAATGTTTATTGCTTTTTGTTTGTGTTGCATTTTTTTGTTTTTTGTTGTTTTGATTTTCTTTGATCTTATGCATGATGGTTGATGAATATGGATGTATGCATGTTGATTTATTTTGATGGATGCATATGCTATGATGAATGCAAATGTTTTTGATTTATATGTGATATGCAGAGATGAAATGGATGAATGGGATTTGTGATGTTTGGCTATGGCACCATAGACTATTTAGAACTCTGTTATTTTGTTTTTAGGCGATTGTTGTGATGCATGACTTTGTATGTATACATGTGGTTTTTCTTTTTTTGTATTTTTTGATGGTATTGTAAGGATGAAAAGTAGCGCAGTTGGTTTAGAAATGTAGCTAAGGTTTTCTGAGACTCAGACGGTTTTAACTCACTAGCCACGACTGTACTTTATCTTACAAGACTTTTGAACAAGGTATGAATCGGACTTGTTTTTGACCAAGCTATTTCACATCCCTGTGTGTGCAATTGAGTTCATTTATGTGGTATTTGTCAGGATACCGCCAATGCCAGATGGGCTTTCAACCGAACCTGTATCGAGGATCACCTAATTAGCTCCACTAACTCCTTTGTTGTATTTAGTTAGATTAATCTACGGTGTTATCCAGGATACCATAAGCTAGCTCATCCTTATGCAAACATTGGTCTGCACATACGCAAAGCGAATGTGACAGACATATCGTCATGCGGGTAGGATACCACCATTGCCAGATAGGCTATCAACCAAACCTGTAATGAGGATCACCTAGATGGTTTTCGAATGCTGAGAATTCCAGGGATTCAAGTTCAGGATATTTGTTGGCTGAATGATTTAGAAAGTTGCTCGTCTATATAGTGATGAAAATCACTGTTTATTTTCTATTAATTCTTTTTGAGCAAGGATTTTGAATAGTGGTGATAACCACTGTTATTTGATTTTGTATTTTGAGTATTGTGAGTTTGAGCTTGTGAGTGGCCTTGATCCTTGTGGCCTTGGGGATGACTACGCATCCTTTGCAGGGACGTGTAGTACGAATCCTTACGACGTTGGGGACCAAGGGGGTGATGGAGATTATGGAGTAAGGGCATTGATCTTTTAGGCCTTGGGGATGACTACCCATCCTGGTTAGGGGTGGATAGTACGAATCCTTACAACTTGGAGACCAAAGGTGAATGGAAAGTGTTAGGATGATGATTTGTTGGAATTTTGTTTGTGAATGGTGTTGATCCTTTTAGGTCTTGGGGATGACTACCCATCCTTGGCAGGGACGTGTAGTACAAATCCTTACAACTTTGGGAACCAACTATGATTGGGATTTGGTAGTGGTGAAAACCACTGTATATGGAGGTGAATGGATAGGAAAGAGCTTGTCCTTTTGTCAATTCTCAGCATTCTAGAACCATTCGCACGGGGGGATGAGCAAGATAACCGTTTCGCTTATGGTGACCTGGATTACTATGCAGGTTTCATCTTTCGTTCACACAACTTGGGAATTTTTATGTGTTTTAATTTGTGTTGGGATGTTACGTAACAAGGTGTATTTCAAGTGTAACTCTACCTTCGTAAAATCTGTCTGACTCGATACATTACATGGCTAAAGAGCAAAATGATGACTGAATCACGAAAACTCTTGATACATTAAAAGACCACTGACTCTAGTGTGGTAAAAGCAATGCATGGTGTTTTTGTTGTTTTTGTAAAATGGAACAGTGTGGAACAAGATGGACTAGCAGAGCAATTACAGCCTATGGTGCCTTTGACCCGTACGACCACAAATATGCAATGTATGGATGCAATGCTTTGATGCAGCTATATATTTTTGTATTTTTGATGGATTGATTTTTGTGAATATGAAGATGAAGTGCGAGAAGAGCTCTCTATTGATGAATTTGAGTATGCCTAGAAATGAGATGCAAATTTTTGTTGTTTTTGATGATTTTTGTTGTTTTTGAATTTTCTTGATTTTTGACCAAACGATTGTTATAATCCTTGGAGCATTTTGGGATTGACCAAGCGATTGCGATCAATCCTTGGAGCTTTTTGGGGATTGACCAAGTGAGTCATAATCCGAAGAGCTTTTGGGTGACCAAGTGATTGCGATAATCCTTGGAGCATTTTGGGATTACCAAGCGATATCGGGATAATCCTTTTGGGGTTGACCAAGCGATTGCGATAATCCTTGGAGCTTTTGGGGTGACCAAGTGATTGCGATAATCCTTGGAGCTTTTGGGGAAAAGGACGCATTGGGACACCAAACCTGAGATTGCGATAATCCTTGGAGCTTTTTGGGTTTGACCAAGCGATTGCGATAATCCTTGGAGCTTTTTGGTTTGGACTATGGCTCTTCAGGGGATAGAGGTACCCCCAGCTTGATGGTCTTTGCGCTCCGGATCTGGCTCTGGAGGGATTGGCATGAATGGATCAGCCCTATGCACGGATAGGAGGACAGGGTCCGCCCTCGGCACTGATGTTGCTATGAGATCTCTAGGTGAAAGTTGATCTTTGTATGCCCAAAGTGGTGGATGTAACGCTTGGTCCCACTGTGGTGGGTTAACGTGCCACTCATGCCCTAGTATTATGTTTATCTGTTGAAATGCTTCATCGATATTTATGGGATGTCGATGCTGTCGCATGTGATTGTTGTGGGCTATCTCTATTTTATCCTCACCTTCGACCAGTGAGTACAGCTCATCAGAATCTAGAGATTCTGAGACATGGAGGACTGCATCATCAGGTAGCCCTACGGTTAAAGGTTGATCCTCTTCGAAAGGAGCCTCATGTAAGTTGGGCCTTGGGAGCTCCAAAATCTTGGTCTCTACCGACTCTAAGTGCTCTAGCGCTTTGCATGTATCGGGAGATTTGAGCTCCTCCTCTTTGGTTGGTTCTTGTTGAGGAACTTGGGGCCTATGGAGGGGTGGCCAGATAGCACCCCCATGCCTTGGTAGGGCTTTTCATCCCGCTCTTCTTCTCGCTCTGATTCCTTAGAGGCTTCTTGATGAATTTCTAAGGGTGGCCCATAAACCTGAGTGGGTTCCTGAGGAAGGCACCCATCATTGGTTATAGGAGTGGCCTCCCGCTCATGTCTAGGAGGCATCGGGGGTGGTGTTTGATGAGGTCGCGAAGACTTGTCTCGCACCCATGGGTTGTGCCTCTCATAATGTTTTGTCTTATGCGTGTGAGGGGTTGGAGTCCTCTCCTGCATAGTGTGTTGGAACAACTCATCCTTCTGGTGTTGAAGGTGCTCTTTATTTAGAAGATACCATTGCTCTAACTGTTGTCGTTCTAGCTCAAGTTGCGTGAGTTGCATCCGGTGTGCGAAATGCTTGATAGATTCTAAGATAGTTGGTCCTACCGCCTCATGTCTAGAAGGCCTAGATGCCTCTCCTAGATATCTATCTCGGTCATAGTGATCCAAGATCTCTATAGGCAGCCTCCCTCTGTTGGGGGTAGTGGCATTCCCTTGAGGCTTTGGCCTCAGTGAGTGATCCTGATAGCTAGCATTTGCGGAGGCATATTGCTCTTGCAATGTATATTGTTCTTGAGGAAGGTAAGGGTTTTCCTCATGCTCTCTTTCATAAGTGAAAAGGGGACGGGTGGAGTTGGCTCGCCCTACCTGAGGAGCCTTGTGCTCTGGATTTGTCTTTGTAGTCCTGACAACTAGAGGGGGTGAAGGAGGGATAGTGTAATCATGTGGTTCCTCCCGTCGAACCCTATGTTGACTTAGCGCTTCATCGCGTGGTGACCGCTCATAGCGAGCATCTAAGGGAGCTCTCCTATGGATGTACCCCTCATGGAAGGGTGTGTGTTGAGTGCTATGCTGAACAGGAGTGCTCCTAGAAGGGGTGCCCCTATAGTCCCTATCCGTTAAGGTGTGGAGGGGTCTGCCTTGTGTGTCAGGCCGCCAAGGTGGTATGACCAAATCCTTGGGGCTATACCGGAGGTGACTTGTGCCTCCTTGGATATTCCCCATAGCATCCGCCCGTGATTGGGCTTGGCTGCGGGTGAGCACCATGATGATGTCTCTCTAAAAACCCTAAAATTGAAAATGAGTCAGATGGGGCCCAAAATTGGTGTGCGCATCCCTCTTACAATAGATAAGACAAAAATGAAGTTTCAAGTCCTAACTCTAAATACATTAGGAGATATTGACCTCCGAACAGCTCAAAAAGCGTAAAAAATTAGGTGAGCAATTTTAAAACCTAATTTCGGGGCCCTAGATGATGGAATTTGGCCCCGAAAACTGGTTTTTTGGGAAATACAACTCTAGGGAGTTATATTTGTTTAAAATTCTCCCAACTAACTCCCTGTAAAATTTCAAGTCAATCGGAGCTACGGTTGAGAAGTTATGGCCCCGGCAAGATGCACTAAAATTTAGGGAAAAATATAAGATTTCCCATATTTTGTTGGATGCTCTTGCATCACTTATGGGCACCTTTGGGGTGCTCTTGGGTTGACCAAAGGGTTCATGGACACCTTTGGGGCCTTTTGGGGATGACCAAGCGATTGCGGGAATCCTTGGAGCTTTTTGGAGCGAGTGACAAAATGCATAGATTTTTATCTTTTGTTTATGATTTTTTTATTTTTTTGTTACACTAAGCAGAAATGAACACACACATACACAAACAGTGATTATCTCTTTTAAGGATTAATAGTGTGTCCTAAACTGGTTTAGTGCATTTTGATGTTTTGTTTTGTTTTTGCAAGTTTTGAAGAACGTTTAAATGCATAATGTTGGCTCATATGACTCCCATAAATGGTCGCCCCTTCAATATACCATTGCCGGACCGATATACCAACCTCTCTATATACCCGCCCTTACGAGAGGGAAACTATAGGTACGTGAGAGCAGATGGTACGTGGAACATAGGCGGTACGAAAGGGGGATTGTCCTGTTAATGACACCTACCATAGAAGACTTATCCTCGCGCGCATGGGAATCACCCCAATGACACTCGGTCAGCTTTCATCAGGATTTACGCCTAACAACAGTGACAATCGAGGAAATGGATGCAAAGCTAAGCCAAGGTGGTGATGAACCCACCGTTGGTCTTGCTCAAGGGCTGGGGTCTTACGACCAGCTCCTTGGTTTAATTTACCACGTGATGTGTGTGGGATTCATTTTATTTAACGAAAATGAAACAAGCATGAATGAATTTCCCTAAGCAAGCAGGATAAACTGAAAACAACCAAAGAACAGAAACAGAAACAAAAAAATTTAACAGAGATTATAAAAATCCCTACCTCTTCTCTGCCTGGACCGGCTGCTTCTGACCTTCTGCTCTAAAAATTTACAGGCAGGAATTCGTCCCTCTGTGAGACGAATTACAGAACAGAATTCGTCCCTACCAGAGACGAATTTAAAATTCGTCTCAGGGTCAGACGAATTACAGTAAGGTATTCGTCACAGTCAGAGACGAATAACAGTCTGCTTTAAAAAAACTTGTACCTGTCAAGCACAAAACACAAAAAGGATCAGTTATTTGATCTAAAAACCAGGGGACAGGGTCCCACCATGATCGCCACTGAAAGCATGAGATTTCGGAAGCTTTTAGAAAGGAAAAACTACTTCGATGCATTCAAATCAAAATAACGCTTAAGTCCTAGAATATGAAGTGCATTAAACGAAAGAGGCAAATCGATTGAAATCAGTTACAAGAATTTAGAGAGAAGTCACAGCCCTTTTATTAAACTCTTTAACCACGGTTACAAAATTGCCTCCTCCCTTTTTAGGGGCTAGGAGCGTTAAATGGATTTGGTTACAATCTTGATCATTGATCCCTCTTCCGCATGCCCACGTTTGAAATGGGCGGGCCAGAATGTTGTCGCCACTTATGCTGATGAATCCTCACTTCTTGTTGCTCCTCCTGCAATCAAAGAAACAAACAAGGCGTTAGTAGCACCTGTGACAAAAAGGAAAGTTCATTCTTTGAAATTGCTAAAAGATGCATGCAAAAGATTGTCAAAAACAGTGAATAAAGTGAATCTAAATGACCTAAAAACCTGACAGAGGACAGAAGACATTACCAGAGGGCCACTGCCATTGAAACAATCGGCCAATCTGCTTTCAACTAGAATTCGTCCCTAGGCAGGACGAATTTCGATTGCTATTCGTCCCCGGGTGGGACGAATTCGACTGTGTTAGAAAAGCCGAAGTGATACTGCTCCAATGTCGACTCCCGAGACCTCCAAAACACCTGCAAATAGAGGGGTTATGTAATTGGGGCCATTTTGGGACGACCCAGATGGTCGGATTCTCCCAATTTGGCCTCTATCCTCGGGAATTCGATATCGCCACCTGCAAGTTAGTGGGACAACAAAGCGACAAAAGGCATGATAAAATCTGATCAAAATGTTATGGAATTGAAGCTATGAGTTAACTAAATAGAATAACATAATATGCAACATGAACAAATAATCTAAAATGCTTTAGAATAAAACTTAGAAAATGCGGGGGTGCCCAAGTGGGCCTCCCACCGTTGGCACTTGATTTCGGCGCCAATCCACTAGGGATGGGCCCAAAACCTCTTAGGATTGGGGTGTCGGCAAATTGGTGGTGTAAGGTGGTCAAATGTTGGATTTGGGTTGGATCCACGCTTCCAAAAGCCACCCAATAACCTCCCTTGCGAAAGAGATTAGTGGATGTGAGAAGGTGAATCAAAAAGATGCAAATGGGTGTTCAATTGGACAGCACTTCGTTGCTTGAAATCGCCTCCAATATCTCCTCCTTTGGGTGGGAAAGTCCACCATTTTATAGACCCATGGGGTCTCTTTTGAGAGGGATGCATGAGGAGGTGCCATGTGGCGGCCATGCCTTCCCAAGAGGGAGGAGACTCCTCCACGACTTGGGCTTCCATGATCGCCCTTGTGACAGTCCACTAACCGCCAACCTACCCACCTACACGCGCATGCATGGCAGGAGGCAATAATTGACTGTCCTTGGCTGCCACTTGGCGGCATTTTTCTTTTTGCCCGTTAAACCCGGAATTCGTCCCGACCAGAGACGATTTCAGAATTCGTCCCCGGGTGAGACGAATCCCAGTTAGTATTCGTCCCTGGGTGAGACGAATACTGAGCAAAGTGCCTAAATGTGCCAAATTGCTTCTTGACCTTACAAAATTGCTATGAAAGTGGTTAGGACCACTGTTTGACCTCTGAGGGCTGCCCCGGGGGCTGTGTTTGTCAAAGCGATCAGTGTTTGCAGTCACATAATCGGATTGGTGTTGTTTTGGTGTCTACAGATTTAATATAATATATTATCTTAATACAATAGAAACTAGGTTATATATAAGCTATGCCAACCAACCCATAACACCAATATACAATATAAATACCATATCAAGAGATACCTTTCACGTCTAAATATAAAGTATTATAAGAATATTGTTAGGTCATAAATGGATATGAAAGACTATATTTCATATTGATGGTTTTATTGAGAAGCAGAAAGCTAGTTGGATATTTCTTATAACGAAGGATTTGGGAAGATGCCAATCAACATTGGAATAATTATGCACTTAATGAGAAGAAGCAAATAAAAGAATGGTTTGTAAAGATATTAAATAGCACAAGGGCTAACAAGCTAGAGTCAACAAGGAAAATAAAATAAATCATCGAATGGATAGAATAAGGCAAAATATTGGAAAAGCTAAGTAATTTATATATATATTTATTAGAATGCATTTATCAATATATAATTTATGTATTCATATATAACACAAAAAAAAATAACTTTTAAATCATTTTGTGTATGAGGCTAACTACCAAAGTCCATTTCCCTTAAATTTTATCATCTGATTAGATATTAATGATACATTCAAGTGAGTGTGGCCATCATCTAGTGATATCCATTTTGAATTATTATATTATTAAATTTTAAATATTATGAATAATTATCAAATATATTTTGTTTTTATTTCAATATGTTTTCTCGTTTGTTTTCTTATAGAATGAGACTCGAAAAAATAATATTTTATCAAAATATGAGGATGTTGGAGAATACTAGTAAAGGACAAAAATAATGAGGATGGTGAACAAAAATAATAATATAGTGAAAGCACGAGATTCCGGAAATAAAAGGAAGACTATAGCTATGCAATGTAAGACAAAATATAACGCTTTAATCCTATGCCTTTGAAATGCACGAAACAAAGAAAGGAGATAAATCGAAAATGAAAGAAAGATGTATGGAAAGCACAGCCCTTTTTATTCAATTTTCTTATCCTCGGTTACAAAGACATCTCCTCCCTTTTTAGGGGCTAGGAGCGTTAAATAGATCTTGGTTACAATTGTGACTTAGTCTTCCTCCTTCTGCATGCCCACATGCAAAATGGGTGGGCCAAAGTGTTGTCGCCGCTGATGTTGATGAGTCCTTGGTTCTTGCTACTTCCCCTGCAATCAAAGAAACAATAAAGGCGTTAGTAGCACCTGTTGCAGACGTGAAACATTTGTTCTTTGAAACTAGTGTAAGATGTATGCCCAAAACTGACTAAAATTGAAGCCTAAAATGATCCTAAATGACCTACAAATCTGATAGAGGTTAGAAGACATCACCAAAGGGCCACTGCCATTGAAACAGTTGGCCAATATACTTTCACCTAGAATTCATCCCTGGGCAGGACGAATTCTACTGTTATTCGTCCCCGGGTGGGACGAATTCGATTGTGTTAGGAAAGCCGAAGTGATGCCGCTCCAATGTTGAACCTCGGGACCTCTAAAACACTTGCAAACAGAGGGGTTAAGTAATTGGGGCCATTTTGGGACGACCCAGATGGTCGGATTCTCCCAATTTGACCTCCATCATTGAGAATTTGATGTTGTTACCTGCAAGTTAGTGGGACAACAGAGCGAAAAAAAGCATGATGAAATATGATCAAAACTTTATGGAATTGAAGCTATGAATTATCTAGACAGCATAACATGAAATGCAAGATGAAAAAATGATCTAGAATACTTTAGAATGAAACTTAGAAAATGTGGGGTGCCCAAGTGGGCCTCCCACCATTGACACTTTATTTCAGCACCAATCCACTAGGGATGGGCCCAAAACCTCTTAGGATTGTGTTGTTGGCAAATTGGTGGATTCAATGTGGTCAAATGTTGGGTTTGGGTTCGGATCCACACTTCCAAAATCCACCCAATAACCTCCCTTGTGAAAGAGATTAATGGATGTGAAAGGGTGAATAAAAAAGGATGCAATAGGGTGTTCAAATGGACAACACTTCGTTGCTTGAAAATGCCTCCAACCTATCCTCTTTTGGGTGGGAAAGTCCACCATTTTATAGACCCATGGGGTCTCTTTGGAGGGGCATGCAGGGATGCCATGTGGCGGCCATGCCTTCACAAGAGGGAGGAGACTCCTCCCTGACTTGGGCTTCCATGACTACCTTTGTGACAGTCTACTAACTGCCAACCTACCCACCTACACGTGTATGCACGGCAAGAGGCAATAATTGATTGTCCTTGGCTGCCACTTGGCGGCATTTTTCTTTTTGCCCGTTAAACCTGAAATTCATCCTGACTAGGGACGATTTTAGAATTCATCCCTGGGTGAGACGAATCCCAGTTAGTATTCATCCCTGGGTGAGACGAATATTGGGCAAAGTGCTTGAATGTGCCAAATTGCTTCTTGACCTTACAAAATTGCTATGAAAGTGGTTAGGACCACTATTTCACCTCTGAGGACTACCCTAGGGGCTGTGTGTGTCAAAGCGATCAGTGTTTGCAGTCACATAATCGGATTGGTGCTATTTTGGTGTCTACAGATGCCCCTTTTTGGGATGCGCTGTGCATGGCGCAGCACCGAGCAAAAATAGATAACCAAAGCACTAATGATTAGGGTTTCTTGGTAACCTAACCAAATTTTGATGCCCCAAGCATGGAAAGGGCATGCATTATTGAATCCTTGCTTCTGACGAGATAAGGAATTTGATTTCAAGTATTAACCTATTTTGGTGAGGTGTGACTTGAGCTTGGACATTGATCAGTCATGATTAGGCAAAGGGCGCAACCTTTTGTCCACGGGGGAACCTTATGTTCATGATTCACGAAATGCCAAGTGTTTGATCAATTTGTGATAATTGCTTGTTTACTACCCCAAGCAGGAGCGTAGTTGTCTTTGTCAATGATTCTTTGAATGCATGTCATTTTCCTTAATTGGGTGTGTGCTTGTTGATTGGTGACTAAGTGTGACTACCCCATCAAGCGACGAATCGATGAGGGAATGACCTTCATAAGAAAAGTTATGAGCCACTTGACCCAATATGACTTGTGCGAGGGTGCCTTTAGATGGTTTATCATTAAGCATGTGCAATTTTTCCAACATTTGGACCTATTTTTGGTGGGTGTTAACCCTTTTTGTGACGTTGCTTGGAGCTGAAATTAGCAAAAATTCGTCTTCCTGTGGAGCGGTCCAGCTAAGATAACCTTCTTAGGGAGTAGGATAATGACCATTTGTGACCCCAATGTCGATTTTGTATGCCTGGGATGTTAAGTGCTACAGCACTTTCATCGGGCAAATTTATTGTCTTTTCTTAGTGCATTTTTGTTCATTTTTTGATGTTTTTGAAGTTTGTTAATTTTTTTTTTAGTGGGTTTTGACCCTTTTGTGATGCCGTTTGGGGGTGAAATTGTCAAAAATCTGTCTTCCCATGGAGCGGTCCGGCTATGGTAGCCTTCTTAGGGAGTAGGATAGTGACAATTTGCACCCCGACATCAATTTTTCTATGCCAAGAGGTTAAGTGAAAGAGCACTTGTGTCTGGCAATGTTTATTACTGTTTTTTTGTGTTGCATTTTTTGTTGTTTTGTTGTTTTGATTTTCTTGCTTTGTGTATATGTCATTATTTTATGTTATGCACAATGATTGATGTTGATGGATGCATGCTTATGGTAATGGATGTATATGGTATGATAAATGCAAATGTTTTTTATTTATATGTGATATGCAAAATGAAATGGATGAATGGAATTTGTGATGGTTGGTTATGGCACCATAGATTGTTTAGCACTCTGTTATTTCATTTTTTTTTTTTATGGTTTAGAAATGTAGCTAAGGTTTTCTAAGACTCAGGCGGTTTTAACTCACTAGCCATGACTATACTTTGTCTTACAAGACTTTTGACCAAGGTATGAATCAAACTTGTTTTTGACCAAGCTATTTCACATCCCTGTGTGTGCAATTGAGTTCATTTATGTGGTATTTGTCAAGATACCGCCAGTGCCAGATGGGCTTTCAACCAAAACCTGTACTAAGGATCACCTAACTAGCTCCACTAACTCCTTTGTTGTATTTAGTTAGATTAATCTATGATGTTATCCAGGATACCATAAGCTAGCTCATCCTTATGCAAACATTGGTATACATATGATGCGTAGTCGTTATACCATCATTAATTCTCAATGAATCTATCAATCTAGGGCAGTGTACAAGGCTATATGGGAGAGAAGAAGTGAAACAACTATAACTTAGGTCAATCTAGGGCAACAAGTCTTATTGGTGGAATCGGTTTTTTGGGGGGTTTTGGAACATTCCTATCTCTAAATTGTATGAATTAAATCTTAATCTAAGTTGCAGAATTGGAAACTAATCACTAACTGCAGAAATGAAGTCCTAATTACAATTGCGGAATAAGACCTAATTATATTGTAGAATTAACAGCTTGTAGAATTGAAAGTCCGATTCTAATTACGGAAAGGAAATCTAATTACTTTTGCAGTAATGAAAGTCTAGATCTAATGTGGAAATAAAAACTATCAAAATTCTGTAACAGAAGGTTGTCAATCCTCTATTCAGATTTTGACAGCAAAACATAAAAATGCAAGAAATTGCTGAAAAATAGTAAATGCTAAAAATAACAGTCTAAAAATAAAGTGAAAGCTTGGCTGAAAGTAATATTGCAACTAAAACATTAAGCACAAGATTTATCTTATTATAAATAAACTAATACTGCAAATATTGTCAACTATTCACAAGCAATTTACATAACAAGTTCTGCAACTCATTCTGCTACAGCAAAATCAGAATAAAAACCTGTTCTATTAGTCCTCCTCCTAGGTATGGAAGTGGCCAGCCTCTTTGTCCAGAAGAAGGTGTAAGTCTCTCTATCTTTCTAAATATTAATCACACTCATTTACAAGTAATTTGAAATAGCACTGGTGCACTTTATTGATCAAAAGACATGATTACAAGAATTCTCATTGAAAAACTGTTACAGGACTATAACAGTCAATTCCTAGTTATACTCTGTATTTAGCTTCCTTACTCTATTTTCTATCTATCTGCTATTTTTCTACCTCTCTCTATATAGCTCAACCTGAACGGGAGAAATATTTATAGCTATCCTATGATCTGATTACAAACAAAGAATATCTCAAAAGATCTAATCCTAAAATGCTGCAACAAATTCTGGTTTTATCCTAGAAGAGGACTAAAACCTGATATTTTCCTTAATGATGGATTTGGTCGGCAATGACGGCAAAGACAGATGGAGGATATTTCTCTTTACTTTTTCCAACCTTTATTTCCCTTTTTCCGCCTTTAGAAATCGGTCAAAAAGGTCAAAAACACATTCTGTTCTTCATTTCGAAGATAAGTGGCTTCATTCCGAAGACAGTGCAGTTTTCATTCCGAAGATCGCTCATTTCGAAGATACTGCATGCTTCATTTCGAATATCCGCTCATTCCAAAGACGTTGCTTTCTTCATTCCGAAGATCCGCTCATTCCGAAGATGCTATGTTTTCTTCATTTCAAAGATATCTGTTCATTCCGAAGATGCTTCGGAATGAACAAATGTATGCTTTCCATTGGTTTCTTTTGCATCTCTCATGTGGGTTATCTCCTAAGATCAAATTATAATGGTATTCATCCCTTTCCTCATGTGAATTCCATGCCTTGCTATTTATGGACAGCTGGCTAGAATTTATATGGGAAAGACCAGTTTTTGCTGCACAGCAACAGTTTGCTTGCACTGTTGCCAGATTTAGGTGAAGTAAATGCTTGAAACAAATCAGAATATGATTAGTGAAATGTTGCTATTATTCTAAGCATATCCCATTGTAGCAAATCATAACAAAAAGAGCACAAAACTATGCAAAAAGCTATAAAATCAACATATAATATTTCAAATACATTGATCATGCAAAATGGTTAATATACAGCGTATTAAATCAACTTAACTAACATATCAGATAAAACATAAGAGTTTATAGGCATTTTTAGTGTACAAAACATGTTATAATTGAGGCATTTCCAGGCCTCATCATTTTCCCTCCAACTTATATTGATGCATGCCCTCATGCATTCTGTTGGGCTATGGAATCACATATGTCCATGTTTAGATTCCAGGACCTGTAGAATAACTTCTTGCCTATGTAATATCCCCTGTTTTCCTGAATGTTTCTGAGCCAATATTTAAATTTTTCATCAGGCTATTCATTTTCCTCAAAGTAAAATGGAACTGGAGTAATGATGGTTGGAGGCCTAAACCTGAGACCTATCCAGTTATGCTGCATGATCTGGATCAGTTGGACTACACCTTCTGCTCTTCTTTTGGACCACTCTAGATTGATGGGGGAGATAGGTTCTCTTTTCCTTAAAGACATGGAAAGTTCATTCCATCTGTCTCTACATACTGACAATGCTGGAAAGAAATTGTGATCACAAAAATTGTTAAATCTGGTCACACAGTCCCTCAAATTGTTCAAGTACATTCTCTTGATATCATCCCTATTCATCATTGAGAAGTGTTGCTGAGTGATATTTAAGTGATTTGGCTGGATTGCTCTGACTAACAACTCAGCCCTTGTTTCAACCACTTTATTCTGCCTTTTCTCATGATCCCAATAAAGCTGATTTTGCAAGGTAGACATAAATGCTCTCAACTGAACATCTCCAATGTATATTTGAGGATGAGAGTCAACTTCCTCTGGTATGAAGAAACTATGTAAAAATAGTTCACAGGAGATTTTTTTGCTCAAAAGGACTGTCAAAATATGCCTCCAGAAAATCTTCAATAGTGTCCAATTTGTATGGAAGGTTTGAAGTAATCCTCATGACCTGCCATCTAAGGTATTTCTCCTTCAAAATAAGGCTGTAAAATCTGGCTGGCCGTCTAAATTGGACTAAAAACTTAGCAATTTGGCACAAGTCAGATACCTTTTCTTTCAATGCCTGAATTTTTGTGTCTTGGGCTTCTAGCTGTTTTGCCTCCAGTTTGAATTTTTTAGTTTTACTGGCAAGCTGTTTATATCTAATCATCCAGCTAGCTATGTATGCATTGTACTACTCTAGGGACACAGTATTAGGTGGTCTTACTACAATGGGAATCCTAGGCACCATATTTGTCTGAACTCCTTTTTCTGCCACTTCCATTGGCTATTCATCTATCAATATCTCTACTTGCGCCCCCTTATTTGCTATTTCTATGGGGTTGTCATCAGATAGTATTTCTACTTGTACCCCCATATCTGATGTTTCTACTAGAAGTGTAACAAGTTGAAATGCAAGGACCTCATTTGGAGTACTTACTTGAGCATTTTCTTACTTTTGGTACTGTTCCTGTGTTGGTGGCTCATTTTCAACATCCTCTACGATATTTCTCACCATTTTTGAAGCATCTTTAGAACAAGAAGGCACCGCTTCAGAATGAACAGGCACTTCTTCAGAATGAAGGAGTTTTATTTCAGGATAAACTTCTATATCTACCTCAACAGAGTCATCTGCTCTTGATAAACCCAGAAGCAATTGATCCAAACTATCTTCATCATGGGATACAACTGGCTATTTTTCAGATTGTGACAACAATTTTTTTAGTTTTGCCACTTCCTGCTGAAGTTCTGCAATTTTTCTTGCTTGCATCTCAATGATGCTTTCTTTCTCTGTGATCCATTTGGTCTGTGTTTTGACAACACTTCTTGCTACCCTCAGCTTCTCAGTGATGTCTTCCTCTTATGTTTCTCGCTCGGAAGTTGATGCGGACAAATCGCTTGCAGTTGGTTGTTCAACCAAATCTTCTTCTGCTGCAATAGTTTGTTCTTGTTCAGGAGGCTCTGTGAAACTGTCTATAAGGATATCTACCATATCTATAGCCTATTGAATTGTAGCCTCCTCCAAACCAACTTGCTCAGTTTTTTCCTTAGCCATCTGTTCAGGGAATTCTGGAAAGTTATTAGATGCTGGTTGTATTTCTGTGACATTTGGGCTACTTGGTCTATCTTCTTCCTCCATGACCTGTTCTGCAATTTCTTTCAAATGGATTCTTGTAGACCTCCTAGTTCCAGATGCAAAATTCTTATTTTTGCTCTATTTTCTGGTGACAACAGGTGTCATGGGGTCAGTCTTTGATGCCTCTGTTTCCCTTGTTTCACTTCTCTGTTCTAACAAGTCAGTTGCAGCTTCAGCAAACTGAACTTTCTTTTGTTTTTATGCTCTGCTACTAGTTCCAGATCCTCTTTTCATTTGTATCTTAGCCTGTGAAGTTGAAGGCTCAGGAGCAAGGTTTTCTACTGCTGCTGTGGTGTGTAGTTCTGTAACTGTTTCAGGGGCATCTTCTATAGCCTCTTTTGCAGCATCCTCTACAACATTTTTTGCAACAGCTTCTGCAATATTTTTGGCAATAGCTGTTTCCTATTCTGCAGCAACATCAGCAGTACTTGGCTCCTCTTCTTCTTCACTTTCATCCCCAAAAATGACATCATTTAGGTTAGAGTAAAACCTATCAAAAATCCTAGGGTTTCCTCTAAAATGATGTTGGCAAACTAATTTGATAAGGCCATGATGGCGAAGGCTCCCTTTACCCTCCTGATATCTTTTTGCCATATTCTTTAATTCTTGATACAAATACAGGGGAAGATTAACCCTAACTTCTGGTTGTTGTCTACCATGTCCGAGATGGTTTAAAATTCATAGATGATGCCCTGATAACAACACATACTGCCCTTCATAGGTCAAAAACTTAATCACCCAGGTGGCTACTTCATCCCAGGGTTCTTGTAGGCTGGCCCTTTTTAACCCTTTGCATGTGTTGTTATGGGTTAAGTATTTAGGTTCCCTATCATTTTCTTCTACAAACTGATTAACTACATTTGCTAATGTGTTCTTGCCAGATCTAGTAATTGAAATTCCCTCTAATGGCAGCTCTGTAATCTGACTTAAAATTTCAGGGCTTACCTCAATAGACATGCCATTGACATGTGCTCTGTTGTTTCTGAATGTATGGGCAAACATGCCAGCTAAATATTCAGAAGACCCATTGAATTTGTCCAAAAACGTCATAAACCCTCCATCTTCAAAAATCTGCACAACTGCCAGATTTTCTCGGAGGAAATTGGTATCTGCAGGCTCTGTTCTGATTTTTTGCCCCATTTTTCTCTGTTTAAAATTCGTACACTACGGCTGCTGTTCTACTGCAGGGTTTCTGGCTGTTTCCTGTTGCAAATTTGCAGAGTTTTAAGTTAGAACCCTCGTTGCCCTGTTTCACGTCTTCTTCTTTGGAATGAGCCGTATTTTGTGCACTGTACCTTGCAACATGTCTTCGAAAAGAAAGATGGCACACATATCTACTTTTGCACTGTACACCTGTTTGTTGATAATTGCATGGATGTCCTTGCCGTCAGATCCACCTCATTAGTTTTGTAGATTCTCACGTGCATGTTAATTGACATTAAAAAATGGTGGCATATGGTTGCAGATTCTCCGTATTTCCAATGAGTGCAAAAACAGACCATGTGCTGATTGACACGTGTCCCTTCCTCGCATGCAACTAAGAAAAAATCTTAATTTTGTTGTACCTTATTTTCTTGGACGCCACGTGGAAATGTTCTTTCTGAAAATGCAAATAAAATTTCATTCCGAAGATTATGACTTCATTCCGAAGACAAGTCTTCATTCCGAAGACAAATCCTCATTTCGAAGATTATGACCTCATTCCGAAGATAGGTCTTCATTCCGAAGACAAATCCTCTTTGCAGAATTTTCATTCCGAAGATCAATCCTCATTCCGAATATTAATCCTCATTTCGAAGATCAGGCTGTATTATGAAAGTAAATCGTCATTCCGAAGACAGACCCTCATTCCGAAGATATATCTTCATTCCGAAGACAAATCTTCATTCCGAAGATGATGTAGCAAGTCGTTATTTTGAAGACAAAGTTTCATTTTGAAGACAAATTGTCATTCCAAAGATAAAGTTTCTTTCTAAAGACAAATTGTCATTCTAAAGATAAAGTTTCTTTCTGAAGACAAAGTGCAACATCCATTTTGCTGTCATTCTGAAGACAATTTTATTTCTGAAGATAATACAGCACGCACTATTTTTGGCATTCTTGTTCCGAAGATTAGGCAGAAATCAATATTATCATTCTTAAAACATGTTTTTAAGTATGCCAACTCTTATGAATACATTTTATGCTAATGGTTAATTGTCACATACTATATACCAATCATTTTACAATGAAGAAATGTAAGAAATATATACCTGATAAAAACAGTTAATGCCGCTTTGAAGAATGACCGCTTTTATTGATATTCTGCTGAGATTTTTTGCAACATTTCAAAACAAGTGCACTAGGTGAATTTGTACAATGATGGTTCAAAAATTTCTCAAGGTTATGCATGCCAAAAAACCGGTTTTCATGCATACCAACCCAGTAGTGCCTTAAAAAGGTTTTCACTGCTGAGTTATTCATTTTTCTCTCTCTTTTTTTTTTTGCATTTTTTCTTGATCCTGACTATGCCCATGAAGGAATTTCATGATTTCCCCTGAAACCATGCCCATGAAGGAATTCATACTCAGAATTTATTCATCTTTTTGTTTTCTATTTTTCTAATTTTTTTTTTTTTTGTATTTTCTGTTTTCTTGAAATCCACTGATCATATTGATTGTTTTGAAGTGGAAGAAGGAATCTCTTCCACTCGCTGTGTATCCAAACTGTTAAGTTGCTGCAAGAACTCTTCTTTAGTCAGAGGTGTATGGTATACCCTGAGGCGATGTCCATTCACTACCAAATTTCTTCGTGACCCATCAATGGGGGATAAACAAGCTGCTCCATTGTTGAATACCTCTTCAATCCAGTAAGGTCCCAACCATCTAGTTTTTAGTTTTCTAGGGAAGTCTTCATATTGAGAATCGAACAGGAAAGCCCAATCTCCTTGTTGAAGTTTCCTCTGCTGAATGTGACTGTCATGCCATAGCTTCCTCTGCTCCTGAATTACCTCAGTTTGGTGCAAAGCATCCAATCTAAGTTCATCCAATGCATTCAGCTGCAGAATCCTGTTTGTCTGTGCCTGCGACAAGTCAATTCCAATTTCCAGTGCTGTGCGCAATTTTAGTAACTCAAATTCAATAGGTAAAATAGGATTTTTACCAAATACTACTTCATAAGGTGTGAATCCAGTAGTGGAATTCCAAGTGGTATTTTAGGCCCAAACTGCTTCAGGTAATTTGTCTAGCCAATTTTTCCTATGAAAAGCTACTGTTTTTGTCAAGATGCATTCTAGTTCCCTGTTTGTTACTTCAACCTGGCCATTTGCTTGTGGGTGGTAGGGTGATGATTTCCTATGTTTGATTTCATATAATTCTGTAAATACTTTTATGACTTTGGATGCAAATTGGGGTCCTTGGTCTGTGGTGATAGACCGTGGAGCTCCAAATATCTGAAAAATTTGAGTGTACAAGAAATCAGTGACCTTTTCTTCATGAGCATGTTTGAAAGCACGCACCTCTACCCACTTTGTTAGGTAATCAGTGCATACCATAATATGCACCTTTCCTTGAGAAGGTGGATCAATAGGTCCTACAAAATCAAGCCCCCACTTCTCAAATGGTTCTAAAACCATTTGAGGCTGTAGTGGCATCTCATTTGTATGAGTGGGTTTCCCCATTCTTTGGCATGCATCACAATTCCTGATGTACTTTTTCACATCCTTGTGAAGAGATGGCCAATAATATCCTATCCCCAAGATTTTTCTAACTGTGCTTTTTACAGAATAGTGTCCACCTTAGGTTTCATCATGACAAGCTCTAAGTATATCATATACTTCATCCTTTCGGATGCACCTACGTAACACATGGTCAGGACTGTACTTGAAAAGCATACCCTTAATCCATTCAAAAGAAGAACTCTGTTTGATCAATTGTTTTTTCTGTTTTGAGGTGAAATGTGAAGGAACTTTCCCCATGACCAAATAATTGGCTATATCTCGCAAACCAAGGTGATTGAACTGATATAGCAAATAGTTTTTCATCAAGAAAAGTTTCATCAACTAATTCCCCTTCATCTGTGTTCTGCAACCTAGACAAGAAATCTACAACAACATTAGCTTTTCCTGGTTTGTTGATTATGGTGATATCAAATTCTTGCAGCAACAACAACCAACGAATAATTCTTGCACTTACCATAGGTTTATTCATCAAATACTTAATGGATGTATGATCTCGTGTGAATAAATATTTGATAACCTCGTGATATAATGCCTAAATTTGTTGATGGCATAAATCATTGCTAGGAATTCTTTCTCAGTTGTTGTATAATTTTTCTCTGCTCCTGTCAAGTTTTTGCTAATGTTGTAGATGGTATAATTTTCACCATTATCAATTTGTCCTAATGCTACTCCAATTGTTGTATTGGAGGCATCAGTTTGAATGTGAAATGGTAATGTCCAATTAGGTCCTCTAAGCACAGGTGGAGTTATCAATTTCTCTTTCAGAGCTTCAAATGCTTCCTGACACTTTGCAGTCCAGGAGAATTCAAAATCTTTAGTCAATAAGGCAAACAGTGGACTGGGCTATTGTACTAAAGTTGGGAATAAACCCGCAATAAAAACCAATGTGTCCTAGGAAACTTCTGACATTAGTCCGAGTTTTAGGAGGAAGGAGGTTCTTGATAATTTCAACTTTCTTTGGATCAACTTGGATCCCTTCAGGAGAGATGTGATGACCAAGAACTATCCCTTCCTTCATCATCATGAAGCATTTATCTGGATTTAAGGATAAGTGGTATGTTTCACAATGAGTTAAGACTTTGTCAAGATTTTCCAATGTAAAATCAAAAGTTTGTCCACATACTGTGAAATCATCCATGTAAATTTCAACACTTTTGGTGGTTAGATCAGCAAAAATTGCTAGGACTGCTCGTAGAAAAGTTGCTGGGGCATTACACAAACCAAAAGGTAAAACCCTATAGGCAAATGTTCCCCATGGACATGTAAAAGTTGTCTTTTCTTGATCTTCGAGTGCAATCTGAATTTGATTATACCCACCGAATCCATCAAGAAAACAAAAGTATCTTTTTCCAAAGAAAAGTATCTAACACTTGATCTATGAAAGGTAATGGAAAATGGTCTTTGTATGTCACCTTATTCAATTCTCTGTAATCTACACATACTCTCATTTTTCCATTTTTCTTAGGAACTATTACCAATGGAGAAACCCATTGACTATTAGAATTGGGTAAATGAATCCTACTTCCAGGAGTTTTTCAATTTCTTCCTTCATAATATCTCTTAAGGCAGGATTCAATCTTCTTTGAAATTTTCTGACTGGCTTGACTTCTTCGGTATAGATCTTATGGGTACATATATCAGGATGAACTCCTGACATATCTTTGTAGTTCCAAGCAAAATCATGAACATGCTTCCGCAAAACAACTATCAATTTTTCTTCCTCTTCCCTAGTAAGCTAGCTGTAGATATTCAAAAATTTGCCTGGCTGGACTTCTATTTGTTTTGTATTTAGAAGGACTGAATTCACTCCTTCATACTTGGTGATTAAGGGATTAAGAGGACATTGCTATGATTGGAGAAACGAAGCAGTTTCTATTTCATTGCTGCTTGAGGGAAGCATTTCTTGTATGGAACAGTGAGAAGGAAAAATCAGATGATGGTGCCATCCATGTGATAGTGAAACAAAGTTTCCTTGTGATAGCACAGATGATTCATCTTTAGATTTTTGATTCTCCTCATTACTTATCATTTGTTGGATATTTGTTGCTTCCTCTTCTAAACCTTGTTCATGCAGAACATTCATCAGGATTATTTCATTTTCTAAGTTTTCTGTGTCACTGAGGTCTTCTGTGTGTTCTCTTACTACTAAGGTAGCTAGTGTAGAGATGACCTCTTTTGGTTCTTCATCTAAGTCAAAAAACCATAACTGATTTGAAAATTTCCTAGATGGTTTTGCAGGAGGATATAAAGAAATTTGTTTCATCTCAATACCATTTGAAATGGTCATATTTCCAGATCTGCAGTCTATGAAGGCTGCTACAGTTGCAATCCAAGGTCTTCCCAAAATAATGGGATATCCATGTGCTGAATTTCTTGGTCAGTAAAACCAAAAAATCTGCAGGGAATTCCCAAGAAGAAACTTCTATAGGGACATCTTCAATGATTCCTTCAGGTTTTGCTACTGACCTATCAGCCATTTCTAAAACTGTAAATGTGGGGCTGAGATGTTTGAGTTGTAACTATTCCATTGTATCTTTAGTCATGACATTTATTGCAGCTTCTAGATCCACTAAAACATTTGATATTGGTACTGAACCTATGGTGACTGTGATAACTGGGCTTCCTGTATCACTATACTTTGGAGGTAGTAGTTTTCCAGATAAGAGATCAGCTATCTTTCCTTCAACCTGCACAGTCTTGGGGAATGCTTTCTTCTTTCTCCTGGTTCTTTTAATGCACAAATTTTGGACAGTACTGTTAATTTATGGTTAATGGCTTGCAATAATGGTAATGAGATAGTCAATTTTTTTAGTTCTTTGACCAATTCTGACTCAGAAATTTTTGGTATTGCATTAAGTCTTTCAGGATATGGAACTATCCTTGGTAATTGTTTTGCTTGTGTCTCTTTTTCTATTATTGGATCCAATTTTTCTGTTTCTTTTGTTGGTTGGATTCTCTCTGGTTTTGATGATTCTTGCTCTTCATTATCTTTGATTTCTATTAAAACTGGTTCAGGTACAACTTTTCCTGAATGGAGTTGAATATCACTACAATCAAGAAAATTAATTTCAATATTTTCTTCAGCTTCAGCCACATAGACAGGAGGTGTCTATCTTACACTGTTTGGATTAGTGATTGGCTGAGTTGGAAATTGAGGTTGCTTCACTTGCTGTGTTTGTTATTTTTCTTGAAAATTCTGATTAGGTGTAGGCAACAAATGCTGAGTTTGACCTTGATTCCTTTGCTGCCTTGGATAGGATTGGTATTGCTGATTCCATTGTGGTTGGTTTTGCATCCAATGTGGATTAGTCTGATTTTGATTCCAAGCTGGATTGTTTTGATTCCATGAGAGGTTGTTTTGATTTTGATTCCAGGCTGGGTTACTCCAATTTTACTGTGGCCATTCTTGGGAATTTGTCCATTGAGGATAATTCCAAGGATGTTGGGGTGGTTCTGATTGTCCCCAAGGCATAGTACTAGGATTATGCCCCCAATTTGTAGGAAAACGAGGGGGATTTTGATATTGAGAGAAATTTCCCCCTTGTTTTGGTCCAATATAGTTGAGTTCCTCAGTTTGGTTTTCTAACGCAGTTTTGAGTTGTGGTAGCAGGTGGCATTGATCGGTTGAATGCCTTTTTGAACAGATACTACAAATGGCCGAGATGGTTGTTTTATTCAAAGGACATTCCCGGAAAGCATGTTTACTTCTACATCTTGGGCAATAAATTGCCAAAGGTTCTATATTTTTAGCTTTTGCAGAGATTTCCCCTAAAGTAGTGTTTAAATGCACTAGGATATCGGCTTTGAAATTTGCAAGTTCCTCTATCGGGTCCTTTACATCGCATCCATTTGTGCAGCTTTTTCTTCTTCTCTCGCTTAGTGCGAGAGTAATTTCTACAGAGATCCATAATTTCCTCATTACCGAGAGTGGTTACATCTCCTTTTCCCATCAAATCCGGAACTTCTCTCGGATTCATCTTGCAATCCTCTCAAAAAGATAGTTTTACACAATTCTCGGTTCTACTAGTCCACATCTCCTTTGAACAAAGGAGAACCTATCAAGGTAATCTTCCAAGGTCTCATCATCTTCCTCGCTTGATTCTAAATAACTCATCTTTTCTATTCCTTACACGGCAGTATTCCTGATATTTGTCTAAAAAGATAGTCTCCATTTGATCCTAGGTTCTTATGGAATTTGGCTCTAAGCTCATGAACCAGCGCAATGCTGAATCTTTGAGAGTTGAGGGAAAAACCTTAAGTTTTTTATTGTCATTTATATAATCATAGGTCTGACACACTACATTGAATTCAAACAAAAATCGGTCGAGATCTTCGGATACAACACCTCGGAAGGTGGGAAGTACCGAAGGTGAAATGGTCTTCATGGGAGAGTTTTGTGTTGGATTCAGATGAATAGGATATTCAAATGTTCCGGATGGTTGGAGTATATCCTGATCATCCCCTTCATTATGAACATAGCCATGCTGGCCATCTACATTGCCTCTTTCTGCCATAGTTTCTTATTTCTTAGGAGAAGTTAAAGCTTCCCAAATTGTTCTCTCAAGAGGTCCAAGCTTTTCTATTGATGAGTTTGATGAATTATCTTCCTTAAGATATTCTGTTGATACAATTGGTGATTTTTGTTTCTCAAAATGTCCTACTGATGGTGAGACAGGTGATTTTTCTATCAGTATTTTAGGTAGTTTAAACATAGGTGATTCACCCCTTAGGCATGAATATCTCCTTAATGGGACAAGCCAAGGATCCTTTGGGGTCTCCCTAGACTTACTCATTCATGTTTACTCCTAAATGACATAAATTAAGTCAATAGTTGTTATCTTACTCTACTGTTATATTCAGATTTTAACCTGAATGTTCACAGTTTGGTCTGATTATAGCTATTGAACTATTTTTTTTCTTCTAACAACACTATTCCCTGGCAACGACACCAAAATGATGCATAGTCGTTATACCATCATTAATTCTTAATGAATCTGTCAATCCAGGGCAGTGTACAAGGCTATCTGTGGGAGAAGAAGTGAAATAGCTATAACTTAGGTCAATCTAGGGCAACAAGTCTTATTTTTGGAATCGATTTGGTGGGGGGTTCTGGAACATTCCTATCTCTAAATTGCATGAATTAAATCTTAATCTAAGTTGCAGAATTGGAAACTAATCACTAACTACAGAAATGAAGTCCTAATTACAATTGCAGAATAAGACCTAATTATATTGCGTAATTAACAGTTGTAGAATTGAAAGTTTGATTCTAATTGCAGAAAGGAAATCTAATTACTTTTGTAGTAATGAAAGTCTAGATCTAATGTGGAAATAAAAACTATCAAAATTCTGTAACAGAAGGTTGTCAATCCTCTGTTCAGATTTTGACAACAAAACATAAAAAAGTAGGAAATTGCTGAAAAACAGTAAATGCTAAAAATAATAGTCTGAAAATAAAGTGAAAGCTTGGCTGAAAGTAATATTGCAACTAAAACATTAAGAACAAGATTTATCTTAGCATAAATAAACTAATACTGCAAATATTGTCAACTATTCACAAGCAATTTACATAACAAGTTCTGCAACTCATTCTGCTGTAGCAAAATCAAAATAAAAACCTATTCTATTAGTCCTCCTCCTAGGTTTGGAAGTGGCCAGCATCTTTGTCCAGAAGAAGGTGTAAGTCTCTCTCTCTTTCTAAATCTTAATCACACTCATTTACAAGTAATTTGAAATAGAACTGGTGCACTTTATTGATCAAAAGACATGATTACAAGAATTTCACTGGAAAATCGTTATAGGACCGTAATAACTCAATTCCTAGTTATAATCTGTATTTAGCTTCCTTACTCTATTTTCTATCTATCTGCTATTTCTCTACCTCTCTCTATATAGCTCAACCTGAATGGGAGAAATATTTATAGCTATCCTATGATCTGATTACAAACAAAGAATATCTCAAAAGATCTAATCCTAAAATGCTGCAACAAATTCTGGTTTTATCCTAGAAGAGGACTAAAACCTGATCTTTCCCTTAATGATGGATTTGGTCGGCAATGACGGCAAAGACAGATGGAGGATATTTCTCTTTACTTTTTCCAACCTTTATTTCCCTTTTTTCACCTTCAAAAATTGGTCAAAAATGTCAAAAACACATTCTGTTCTTCATTCCGAAGATAAGTGGCTTCATTCCGAAGACAGTGCAGTTTTCATTTCGAAGATCGCTCATTCCAAAGATATTGCATGCTTCATTCTAAAGATCCACTCATTCTAAAGATGCTGCTTTCTTCATTCTGAAGATCCGCTCATTTTGAAGATGTTGAGTTTTCTTCATTTCGAAGATATCTGTTCATTCCGAAGATGCTTCGGAATGAACAAATGTATGCTTTCCATTGGTTTCTTCTGCATATCTCAGGTGGGTTATCTCCTAAGATAAAATTCTAATGGTCTTCATCCCTTTCCTCATATGAATTCCATGCCTTGCTATTTATGGACAGCTGGCTAGAATTTATATGGGAAAGACCAGTTTTTGCTGCACAAGAATCAGTTTGCTTGCACTGTTGCCAGATTTAGGTGAAGTAAATGCTTGAAACAAATCAGAATATGATTAGTGAAATGCTGCTATTATTCTAAGCATATCCCATTGTAGCAAATCATAACAAAAAGAGCACAAAACTATGCAAAAAGCTATAAAATCAACATATAATATTTCAAATACATTGATCATGCAAAATGGTTAATATACAGCATATTAAATCAACTTAACTAACATATCAGATAAAACATAAGAGTTTATAGGAATTTTTAGTGTACAAAACATGTTATAATTGAGGCATTTCCAGGCCTCATCAACATATATGCAAAGTGAATGTGACAGACATATCATCATGCGGGTAGGATACCACCATTGCCAAATAGGCTATCAACCAAACCTATAATGAGGATCACCTAGATGGTTTTCGAATGCTGAGAATTCCAAAGATTCAAGTTTAGGTTGTTTATTGGCTGAATGATTTGGGAGACTTGCTTGTCTATATAGTGATGCAAATCACTATTTATTTTTCTATTTATTTTTCTTTTTGAGCAAGGATTTTGAATAGTGGTGATAACCACTGTTACTTAATTTTGTATTTTGAGCAGTGTGAGTTTGAGCTTGTGAATGACCTTGATCCTATTGGCCTTGGGGATGACTACCCATCCTGGTTAGGGACAGATAGTATGAATCCTTATGACGTTGGGGACCAAGGGGATGATGGAGATTATGAAGTAGGGGTATTGATATTTTAGGCCTTGGGGATGGCTACCCATCCTGGTTAGGGGCAGATAGTACGAATCCTTACGACTTGGAGACCAAAGGTGAATGGAAAGGGTTAGGATGATGATTTGTTGGAGTTTTGTTTGTGAATGGCGTTGATCCTTTTAGGTCTTGGGGATGACTACTCATCCTTGGTAGGGACGTGTAGTATGAATCCTTACAACTTTAGGAACCAACTATGATTGGGATTTGGTAGTGGTAAAAACCACTATTTATTAAGGTGAATGGATAGGGAAGAGCTCGTATTTTTATCAATTATCAGCATTCTAGAACCATTCACACAGGGGGATGAGCAAGATAACCATTTCACTTATGGTGACCTAGATTACTATGCAGGTTTCATCTTTCGTTCACACAACTTGGGAATTTTATGTGTTGTAATTTGTGTTGGGATGCTATTTAACAAGGCATATTTCAAGTAGAACTCTACCTTTGTAAAATCTACCTGACTTGGTACAGTACATGGCTAGAAAGCAAAATTACGATTGAAAGACGAAAACTCTTGATACATTAGAAGACCACTGACTCTTAGTGTGGTAAAAAGCAATAAATGGCATTTTTTTTTTTTCTTTTTTGTTTTATAATATGGAACAATGTGGAACCAGATGGACTAGTAGAATAATTACAGTCTATGGTGCCTTTGACCCTTACGACCAAAAATATGCAATGTATGGGTGCGATGCTTAATGCATCTACATATTTTTTTTGTATTTTTGATGGATTTATTTTTGTGAATATGAAGATGAGATGTGAGAAGTGCTTTTTAATGAATTTGAGCATGCCTAGAAATGAGATGCAAATTTTTTTGTTATTTTTGATGATTTTTGAATTTTGACTTTTCTTATTTTTGACCAAGCGATTGTGGAAATCCTTGGAGCATTTTGGGATTTGACCAAGCGATTGCGAGAATCCTTGGAGCATTTTGGGATTGACCAAGCGATTGCGAGAATCCTTGGAGCCCTTTTGGGATTGACCAAGCGATTTATAGGGATCCTTGGAGCATTTTGGGGATTGACCAAGCAATTGCGAGGATCCTTGGAGCATTTTTGGGATTGATCAAGCGATTGCGAGAATCCTTGGAGCATTTTGGGATGACCAAGTGATTGCGATAATCCTTGGAGCTTTTGGGGTGACCAAGTGATTACGATAATCCTTGGAGATTTTGGGGTGACCAAGTGATTACGATAATCCTTGGAGCTTTTGGGGTGACCAAGTAATTGCGATAATCCTTGGAGCATTTTGGGTTTTGACCAATCAATTGCGATAATCCTTGGATCTTTTGGGGATTGACCAAGCGATTATAGGAATCCTTGGAGCATTTTGAGAATTGACCAAGCAATTGCGATAATCCTTGGAGAATTTTGGGATGACCCTTCAGGGGATAGAGGTACCCCCAGCTTGATGATATTTGCACTCTGGATCTGGCTCTGTAGGGATTGGCATGAATGGATCGGCCCTATGTGTAGAGATGAGGGCAAGATATACCCTCAACACTGATATTGCTATGGGATCTTTGGGCATAAATTAATCTCTGTATGCCCAAAGTGGTGGACATAACGCTTAGCCTTGTTGTAGTGGGTTAACGTGCCACTCATGCCCTAGTATTATGTTTAGCTGTTGAATTGCTTCATCGATATTTATGGGATGTCGATGCTGTCGCATGTGATTGCTATGGGCAATCTCTATTTTATCCTCATCTTCAGCCAGTGAGTATAGCTCATCAAAATCTAGAGATTCTGAGACATGGAGGACTGCATCATTAGGTAGCCCTACGGTTAAAGGTTGATCCTCTTCAAAAGGAGCCTCATGTAAGTTGGGCCTTGGGAGCTCCAAAATATTGGTCTCTATCGACTCTAAGTGCTCTAGTGCTTTGCATGTATCGGGAGATTTGAGCTCCTCCTATTTGGTTGGTTCTTGTTGAGGAACCTGGGGCCTATGGAGGGGTTGCCAGATAGCACCTCCCATGCCTTGGTAGGGCTTTTCATCCTCCTCTTCTTCTCGCTCTGATTCCTCAGAGGCTTCTTGATGAATTTCTAAGGGTGGCCCATAAACCTGAGTGGGTTCCTGAGGAAGGTGCTCGTCATTGGTTATAGGAGTAGCCTCCTACTCATGTCTAGGAGGCATCGAGGGTGGTGCTCGATAAGGTCACAAAGACTTGTATCGCACCCAGGGTTTGTGCCTCTCATAATGTTTTGTCTTATGCGTGTGAGGGATTGGAGTCCTCTCCTGCATAGTGTGTTGGAACAACTCATCCTTCTGGTGCTGAAGGTGCTCTTTGTTAATATGGTATAGTTCCTCTAAATGTAGTTGCTCTAGCTCAAGCTATGTGAATTGCATCCGACGTGCGATGTGCTTGACAGATTCTAAGATAGTTGGTCCTATCGCCTCATGTCTAGAAGGCCTAGATGCCTCTCCTATATATCTATCTCAGTCATGGTGATCCGATATATTTATAGGTTGCCTCCCTATGTTGGGGGCAGTGGCATTCCCTTGAGGATTTGGCCTTAGTGAGTGGTCCTGATAGATAGCAGGTGCAGAGGTGTATTGCTTCTACACTATATATTGCTCTCGAGGAAGGTAAGGGTCTTCCTTGTTCTCTTTTTCATAAGTGAAAAAGGAATGGAAGGAGCTAGCTCACCCTGCCTGAAGAGCCTTGTGCTCTGGATTTGTCCTTGTAGTCCTGACAACTAGAGGGGGTGAAGGAGGGATAGTGTAATCATGTGGTTCCTCTCGTTGAACCCTATGTTGACCTAGCACTTCATCGTGTGATGAAAACTCATAGCAAGCATATAAGGGATATCTCCTATGGATATACCCCTCATGGAAGGGTGTGTACTGGGTGCTATGCTGAATAGAAGTGCTCCTAGAAGGAGTGCCCCTATAGTACTTATCCGTTAAGGTGTGGAGGGGTCTGCCTTGTGTGTCAGGCTGCCAAGTTGGTATGACCAAATCCTTGGGGCTATACTAAAGGCGACTTGTGCCTCCTTGGATATTCCCCACAATGTCCGCCTATGATTGGGCTTGGCTACGGGTGAGCACCATGACGATGTCTCTCTAAAAACCCTAAAAATTGAAATGAGTCAGATGGGGCCCAAAATTGGGGTGCGCATCCCTCTTACCATAGACAAGATAAAAATGAAGTTTCAAGTTCTAACTCTAAATACATTAAGATATATTGACCTCCGAACAGCTCAAAAAGCATAAAAAATTAGGTTAACAATTTTAAAACCTAATTTCGGGGCCCTAGATGATGGAATTTGGCCCCGAAAACTAGTTTTCTGGGGAAATACAACTCTAAGGAGCTACGGTTGAGAAGTTATGGCCCCGACAAGATGCACTAGAATTTAGGGAAAAAAAATTAAATTTCCCATATTTTGTTGGATGCTCCTGCATTACTTATGGGCACCTTTGGGGTGCTTTTGGGTTGACCAAAGGGTTCATGGACACCTTTGGGGCATTTTGGAGATGACCAAGCGATTGTAGGAATCCTTGGAGATTTTTGAAGCGAGTGACAAAATGCGTAGATTTTTATCTTTTGTTTATGATTTTTCTGATTTTTTTGTTACACTAAGAAGAAATGAACACACACATACACAAATGGTGATTATCTCTTTTAAATATTTAATGGTGTGTCCTAAACTGGTTTAGTGCATTTTGATGTTTTATTTAGTTTTTGAAAGTTTTGAAGAACGTTTAAATGCAAAATGAAGGCTCATATAACTCCCATAAATGGTCGCCCCTTCAATATACCATTGCCTGGATATTACCTTTATATGTTTGATATATGAAATCATACTCATATACCTATAGGATTTAACTATTTTTTATAAAAAGAGCAACACAATATTAAACATTTAAAATCCATCTTCAAGAGCCATATCATATTATTTTAAGAAAACAATATATCAAATAATGTTTTTCTATGATATTTATAGTAAAAACTCAAAACCGTAAAATGGCACTCTTTGGACACCTTTTCAAAGTAGGTAGAAGGGACACAATGCAAGATAACTCATATAATTTACTTTGACCTAAAATTTATTTGTAAATAAATGACTTAAAATTGGAAATATACCAAACTTAATAACTCCCAAAATTAATCTGGGTGGTATAATCTATCCTCAATTTAGATAAAGAACTGAGACGATCTAAACTATTGCTTAAGAATTTAGACAAAAAAAAGTCTTAGATTTAACCCTAAGAAAAAAAATAGTAAGTTTATGGATGATTTTAATCCTATTGCTTTATGTAATACCATTTATAAAATTTTATTCAACATTATGGTTTAGATATTAATGGAGGCTTGTACTTCTATTACTTATAGTAAACAATAGGATTTATAAAGGGTAATTAACTCTTCACATCATTGTAATCATATGGGATGTCGTAAAGTCTATGTAGATAAAGTCAAGATACTAAATTTAAAATTTTAAAGACCTATGGTAGACCCTTTACTAGTTAAATAATATCTTCACCATCGTGATTGTATTTTGTCATTTTTTTTCTTAGTTTCTAGAAGCCCTCTGAATGTTTATAATAAATCCAATGACTATAAACTACTACAATATTTCTTGATTGTATAGAGTTTGAAGATCATACATCCTTAATTTTTCTATAGTATGATATTCATGTGGTATTCAAACCTTTTCCTTTTCTTCTTTTTTGTTGATATGTATTTATATTTCAAATAGTATTAGCATTCTCTTGATAATGGAGCCATCAATATTTACTATAAATTCTTTGCTTCGAGAGTTGATATCTTGAGCAATGGGCTTATTTTGCACATGTTATCACCAAATTATAACAACTATGTACCTCAAAGACCATATATTGTGAAAGCATGAGGATACAAAAATAAAAAACAAAAACTCCAAGCACAATGCAAAAATAGAACTGAACTTAACGCTAAACCCTACGAATTAAAAGTGCATGAAATGGAGAAAAACATGAATTGAAACCCAAATGAAATAACAGCCATTTTCTTTTATTAATATATTTCACAATTCGGTTACAATCCACATCCTCCCTTTTTAGGGGCGAGGAGCGTCAAATTCATCTCTTGGTCACATCCATGGATAACCATCCTTCTTCCGCATGCCCACATGTAAGATGGGCGGACCAAAACGTTGTCGCCACTTGTGTCTACAAATTTTGATTCCTTTCTGCTCCTTCGATGTTTCGATCCTGCATTCAAAGAAACAAGAAATAGTTAGTAGCACCTGCGGATGAAACAAAACATGCAATCCCCAAGCCTATGATAAGTGAATGAGAAAAATGAATTAAAATATAACTAAAATGAATCCAAATGCTCTAAAAATTTGACAGGGGCATAGAAACATCACCAAGAAGGCATTGCAAAAATAAAAGTTAGGAAATTCCTCACCGATTTGAATTCGCTCCAGGGCGGGACGAATTTACCTGCAACAAAATGCCGAAAAGGTACTGTCCCAAATGTCCTGCCTAGAGAGCTTAAAAAAACCTAAAAACTTGGGGTTATCTAATTGGGGGTATTTTGGGAAGACCCAGATGGTCATATTTTCCCAATTTGGCCTCCATTAACAAGAATTTGATGATGCTACCTGCAAGTTAGTAAAGACAAAAAAAATGATAAAACATGATAAGATTTGCTAAAAACATTACAAAATTGAAATTACAAACTATCTAAGCAGTATAAGATGAAATGCAAGATAAAAATGATAGAAATAACAATCTACCATAGATTCCTAATCGTTCCTAAAAGGTACAATTAGACTCGTGATAGTGCAGGGGTGCCCGGGAAGGCCGCCCACCGTTGGGACCTGATTTCAGTGCCAATCCACTTGGGATGGGTCCAAAATCTCTTATAAGGTGTTGTCAAAAAATTGAGGTGCTATTATATGGCCAAATGTCAGGTTTTGGGCTCAATATTCAACCTTCCAATGATCACCCAATGACCTCTTCTCTAAAAGAGATCACGGATGTGAAAGGCACAAATCACACAAGGATGTATGGGGAAATAAAATGGCAACACTTCATTGCTCCAAATTGCTCTTACTTTGTATCTTTTGGGGTGAGAAAACCCACCAATTTATAGACCTAGAGGTCTCTTGGGATGAGCATGCAGGGGTGCCACTTGGTAGCCATGCCCTTCCATGGGAGGGAAGATTCCTCCCTGAATAAGGACTCCATGACTACCCTTGTTACAACCTCTAATGCTCAAAAATGCTCACCTATACTCCCATGCAATGAAGGAAGCATTAAGTTGCGGATCTGAGCTGCCATTTGTCAAGATTTGACTTTTTTCTCGTCAAACCTACAATTCACCGCACCCTAGAGCGAATTGTGAATTCATCCCTAGGCAGAGCGAATCCCAATTAGAATTCGTCCCTGGGTGGAACAGATACTGAGAAAAGTGCATGAAGGTGCCAAAGTGATTTTGACCTTCCAAAAATGTTGTGAGAGTGGTTAGGACCACTGTTTAACCTCTGGGGGCTGCCCTAGGGGCTGTGTGCCAATGTGATCAGTGTTTGCCGTCACATAATTGGATTGGTGCTGTTTTGGTGTCTATAGATGCCCCTTTTTGGGATGCATTGTGCAAGGCACATCGTCGAGCAAAAATAGATAACCAAAGCACTAATGATTAGGGTTTCTTAGTAACCTAACCAACTTTTTATGCCCCAAGTATGAAAAGGGCATGCATTCTTGAATCCTTGCTTCTGACGAGCGAGGGAAATCAATTCAAGTGTTAACCTTTTTCGGTGAGGTGTTACTTGATATTGGACATTGATCAATCATGAATAGGCAAAGGGTGCAACCTTTTGTCTGTGGGAACCTGTAGACACCAAAATAGCACCAATCCGATTATGTGACTGCAAACACTGATCGCATTGACACACACAGCCCCAAGGGCAGCCCCTAGAGGTTAAACAGTGGTCCTAACCACTCTCACAGTAGTTTTGGAGGTCAGAGATCAATTTGACACCTTCTAGGCACTTTGCTCAGAATCCGTCCCTCCCTGGGACGAATTCAAAATGGGATCCGTCCTCCCCTGGGACGAATACAGAATCCGCTCCGGGGTAGGACGAATTCCAGGTTCAACGGGCAAAAAGAGAAATTGTGCCAAATGGCAGCCAAGGACAGTCAATTAATGCTCCCTGCCTTGCATGCATGTGTAGGTGGGCAAATTGAATGTTAGAGGACTATCACAAGGGCAGTCATGGAAGCCCAAGTCAGGGAGGAATCTCCTCCCTCTTGGGAAGGCATGGCCGCCATGTGGCACCCCTGCATGCCCATCCAAAGAGACCCCTTGGGTCTATAAATTGGTGAGCTTCATCACCCAAAAAAGGATAGGTTGGAAGCATTTTTAAGCAACGAAGTGCTGCCAAATTGATACCACGCTTTACCTTTGATTCACCTCTTCCACATCCTTGATCTCTTTCGCAAGGGAGGTCATTGGGTGGTTATTGGAAGTGTGAATCCGGATCCAAAACCCGACACTTGACCACATTATCCCACCCATTCACCGACAACACATTACAAGAGATTTTGGACCCATCCCAAGTGGATTGGTGCCAAAATCAGGTCCCAACGGTGGGTGGCCCGCCCAGGCGCCCCGCACTCCTATGAGCCTAATCTTCTTTTTTTAAGAACGATTGGGAATTCATGGTAGACTATTATTTTTTGTCATTTTTTTATTTGGCATTCCACCTTATGCTGCTTAAATAGCTTGTAATTCTGATTTCACAATGCTTTGATCAAATTTTATCATGTTTTATCGCTTTTGTAGTCCTCACTAACTTGCAGGTAGCAGCATCAAATTCCTATTGATGGAGGCCAAATTGGGGAAATATGACCATCTGGGTCTTCCCAAAATGCCTCCAATTAGCTAACCCCAAGTTTGTAGGTCTTTTGGAGCCCCCTAGATGCGACATTTTGGTAGTATCACTTCGGCGCTTTGGTGCAGGTGAATTCGTCCTACCCCGGAGCGAATTACAGTCGAATCCATCCCGCCCTGGAGCGAATTCGAATCGGTGAAGAATTTCCCGACTGTTTCATTTGCAGTGATCTTCTGGTAATGTTCTCTGGCTTCTATCAAATTTGCAGGTTATTTGGAGTCATTTTATTTATCGATTTAGCTAATCTTATGCATGCATCCTCCATTGGTTTTTAGGATCAAACACCTTATATTTTGTCACAGGTGCTACTAACGATTTGTTGTTTCTTTGAATGTAGGAGGAGCAGCAAGGATCAAGGATTCATCAACACCAGCGGTGGAAACACTTTGGCCCACCCATTTTACATGTGGGCACGCGGAAGGAGGAACACTAAGTCATGATTGTAACCAAAACTCATTTAACGCTCCTAGCCCCTGAAAAGGGAGGAGGCATATTTGTAATCGATATTAAGAGAGTTAAATAAAAAGGGTTGTGCTTTCTATACTTTCTTTTATCTCAGTTCAATTCATCTCTTTCATTTCATGCATTTCATGTTATAGGACTTAAGCGTTTGTTTTGATTTTGAATGCATCGCATTAGTATTTCCTTCTTCCAAAATCTCATGTTTCCAGTGGCGATCACGGTGGGACCCTGTCCCCTGCTTTTTGAGATCAAGAAACTGATCAAAACTTGTGTTTTTGTGCTTACAGGTACCATTTTTCGAGCACTGACTGTGGTTCGTTCCAGCCTGTGGCGAATACAATACTGGAATTCGTCTGACCCTGAGATGAATTGGAATTCGTCTCAGCCTAGAACGAATCCTATTCTGGAATTCGTCTCACCCAGGGACGAATTTCTGTCTATGCAGTTTTAGGGCCGAGGATCAAAAATAGCAAGTCTAGGAAGAGAAAAGGTAAGGGTCCTAAACTGTTCCTATCATTTTCTGCTTTTCTGTTTTTGTTTTCTATCAATTTTGCCTTCTTAGGGAAAGTAGTTGCTTCTGCATGTTTCATTTTTCTAAATAAAAAGAATCACACACACTTCACGTAACATTTTTAAACCAAGGAGCTGGTCGTAAAACCCCAGCCCTTGATCAAGACCAACGGTGGATTTCATCACCACCTTGGCTTGATTTTTGCATCCATTTACCCCGATTGTCACTGTTGCTCGACGTAAATCCTGACGAAAGCTGACCGAGTGTCGCTGGGGTGATTCCCAGCATGCGAGGATAAGTCTTCTATGGTAGGTGTCATAAACAAGACAATCCCCCTTCCGTACCGCCTACGTTCCACGTACCATCTGCTCTCACGTACCTATAGTTTCCCTCTCGTAAGGGCGGGTATATAGAGAGGTTGGTATATCGGCCTGGAAATGGTATATCGAAGGGGCGACCAATTATGGGAGTCATATGAGCCTTCATTATGCATTTAAACGTTCTTCAAAACCTTCAAAAACAAAAAAAACAACAAAACACACTAAACCAGTCTAGGACACACCATTAATCTTTAAAAGAGATAATCATTGCTTTGTGTGTGTATGTTATTTTCTGCTTAGTGTAACAAAAAAAAATCATAAAATCATAAAAGAGATAAAATCTACATAGCTTGTAGGAAAGCACCACCATGGTGTACACACGTAGCCAAGCCCAATCAAGGGCGAAAGCTACAGAAAGTGTACAAGGGGGAGGCACAAGTCGCCTCCGCTATAGTCCTAAGGACTTAGTTATACCGCCTTGGTGGTCTAACCCGCAAGAGAGTCCGCATCAGTCCAGGTCAAGATGGAATTATAGGGACACCCCATTGGGGGACACGCCCATCCATCATAGCCCCTTTCGGGAAGAGTCCTTACATGTGGCACTCAACATAGATCAAAGGGCTCCCTTAGAAGCTCGATACGAGTGGCCACCGTGTGATGAAGCGCTAGAACGACGGAGGGTCCATGAGGAGAGGCTTCAAGATTATATCATCCCTTCATTGCCTCCTCTCATTGTCAAAAACAACAGGACAAATTCGGAGCACAAGGCTCCTCTGACAGGGCGAGCCAACTCCGCCCACCCCTTTCACACTTATGAAAGGGAGAATGAGGAAGACCCCTATCTTCCTCAAGAGCAATATACAATGCGGGAGCAATGCGCCTCCGCACCTGCTATGTACCAAAACCATCCTTCGAGGCCAGAGCCTCGAATAAATGCCGCCAACCTCGATAGGGGGAAGCGACCTATAGAGATCTCGGATCACCATGACCGAGATAAGTGCATGGGAGAGGCATCTAGGCCTCCGAGACTCAATATGGTAGAACAGATCGACCTGGCAGTCACCAGACATGCCGCCCGCCAAGCGCAGATTACGTAGCTTGAGCAAGATCAACAACAACTAGAGCATTTATATCACCTTAGTAAAGAGCGCATTAGGCGCCAAACAGATGAGCTATTGAATAACACTATGCCGGAGAGGGTTCCAACCCCTCGCACCCAAAGGGTAGAACCATATGAGAGGCGTAACCCCTTGGTACAAGACAGGTCCCCATGACCTAACCAAGCGCTGCCTCCAAGACCTCTTAGACCTGAACGGGAGGCCACTCCCCGGAATAATGATGGGCTCCCTCCATGGGGACCCACTCATGGTCGTAGGTCTCACCCAGAGACTCCTCAAGAAGCCTACGAGGAGTATGAACAAGAAGAAGAGCGGGCCGAAATGCCCTATCAAGGCGGAGGGGTTGCTATCCGGCCACCTCTCCATAGGCCTCAAGTCTCCCACAACCCACAACGGGAGAAAATTAGAGAGGAAGAGATTAAGTCTTTTGATGCATACAAAGCGCTGCTAGAGCATTTGGAGTCTATGGAAACCAAAGCTGCTGGGCCCCAAAAGCCCATGTTACGTCAACTCCATAGTCATCCGGTGCATCCGTCTGTGCCTGCACCTCCTTATCCTGAGCACTTTAAGTTGCCTCAGCTGGTAATCTTTAAAGGTGAGGAGGATGCCCAAGAGCATGTGACGAGGTTCCTGAGCCAATGCTTTGGCATTCAGGACAATGATGCTTTGTTGTTGAGGACCTTTATAACCACATTCGTAGGCCCTACCTCGGATTGGTTCACCCAATTGCCGAAGCACAACATCAGCAACTTGGATCAATTAGTGGATGCGTTCCTCGAACGCTTCACCTTCAACACCAAGAAGAAGGCGTCACTAAGTGATTTGGCCAGCCTCAAGCAAGTATGAGGAAGAGACTATGGCGGCCTATGGGAATCGATGGAGGACTCTACTTTCCAAGCTACCCTACCTTCCCCCTATGTCCGACCTTACACAAATGTTTTCAAGAAGTTGTTTGAGATCGATCTCTGTGCTATTGCAGCTGCAGCAATATGCCACCTTAGAAGAGGCTCTGGCGCAAGCCATAATAATCGAAGAGATCAAGATACAGGATGGCGAGATCGCCAAACCTAAGAAAAAAGAATGGAACAAAAACACCAAAATAGGGACTACGCAACAAAAACCCGTTGTGGTTAACCAAGTTGCTATAAATGTTCCTAAGCCTGCACAAGAAATACAACCTCAAAAGGCTAATTATCAGGTAGTGCCCCCTAACAATTATGAAAGAGAAAACCAGAAACAGGGGCAAAATCAGCAGCGTCGCCCTAGGCGACAGTTTACACCCTACACGGAGTCTAGGGACTCCCTATTTGACCGCTTGTCAGTGGAAAATTTGATCAACCTCCCAAAAATTCAAACCATAGATCCCAATGCACCGAAGCCTAAGGGGTACCAGGAGGATTTGTACTGTAAATTCCATCGACGATAGGGACATGACCTTAATGCATGTTGGAAATTCAAAGGCTTGATACAAGACCTGATTGACAACAAGACATTGGTTGTAGACAACCCCGTAGCGCCGAACAACCAGCAAATGGGAGTTTTCAGAGACCCCTTGCCTGCCCATGAGGCGCAGGCAAAACCCCTTCAAATCAATGAGGTGCAATAGAACTTCCCCATGCAGGGGTATGTAGGGATGATAAGTATAGTGACTAGGAACAAGAAATACCCAGGAGCTGCTCCCGCGGAAGCCACAAGAGAAGTTCCATCAACGTCATAGTCTCAACAGAACCCTACGCAACTGCCTCCGCCTAGACCCACGGCCATGATTCGGACTAGACTTACCCAAAGTCTATGGACCATGTCGGCTAGGCTCTCCATATATGAGCTTATTCAACAATCAACGCCCCATCGGGAGGCTCTTATGGAGATATTGAAGGCTATCGAGTTGCAGCCCCAGGAACCAAATTCCTTCAACAACTTTGTGGGGCATGTCAAAAGATGCACCGAGCCAGTCATCACTTTTTGGGAAGATGAAGTGAAGTTAGTGGTTGATGACATAGCGGATCCACCCCTGCACGTTATCGCGTGGGTCAATGGGATCCCCTATAAGAGGGTGTTGGTAGACACTGGCTCGTCTAGTAACATCATTACTACAGTGGCATTGAAACATCTGAAGCTGTCGACATCTCACATCACGGCCTCCACATATACACTACGAGCATTTAACGATGCAATATGCTCGAAAGTCATCACAATCATCCTACCCATTCAAGTGGGACAAAAGACAATCCCTACATTGTGCCATATTTTGGAAGGTGAGATGGCTTACAACATCTTGTTAGGCCGGCCATGGATCAGGGACATGAAGTGTGTCCCATCAATAGCACATCAATGTCTGAAGTATACATTTGAAGGGGAGGTACATGTGGTCCCGACAGACCTAGAACCCTTCAAGTACTACAATGCAATGCATCTGATGCCGTAGTCGACCCTTCCATCAACGCATTTGGATTTCTAGTTGAATCCATCTCGATAGGGTCCGATTTCGTAAGCATCCCCAAAGGTAGATCCACCAAAACCCCAGTCAGGTCCATCTTCATCAGTTGGTCCTTCATCAACGATGCCACCTATCATGGCCAAATAGAAGGACAAAGGGAAGAAACCCCTGGAGGAGGCACAGCCTCTGGAAGAGGTGCCACAATCAGTCTCAAACATCTCTACCGAAGAGATGCCTAGTAAAATGGAAGTGGAAGCTCCTAGCCCACCCCACATGGAGTGGAGTCTAGAAGAGCTTCCGTTCCCTCCCTCTCAGTCGCCAACAATCACTGTTGAAATGGCCAATACGGGCCTGGGGGAGTATCTGGTGTGGAATGTTGTAGCAACGCCCACACTAGAGTCCATGCAAGACATGGGGAGACCTCGCCTCCCCATTGGTACAATTGTTCCTCTAGGCTACCCGCCAAACCAGACTAACTTTGTGTATGGGGGCCTTGATCATGGCACTGAGCCATGCATGCAAAAGGACGAGGATGAAGAGCCTTTCGCAGAGGATGTAAACTATCTGTCCAACCCGGACTTCGCTCTAAGATATCTTGGCCAATGCAATTGGCATGGATACGGGTTAGGCCGGTATGAGCAAGGAGTGCGTGTCCTTTGTCAACCAAGATACCAAATGCCTTATGACAAGTCAGGTGTAGGGTTCAATCACCCCCTACCCTTAGACATCTTGGTCGAAGACATGCAAGGCCTGAGGATAGGCCACAAGGGTGGATTGGCATCAGATCCATATGCCAACCCAAACACAACATACACATTGGGGGATTATCTCCCATGGTCAACAACCACCCTTGGTAACCTCAATCGCCCTACCCCTTTGCTAGAAAGAGGTGAAAGTTTGGGGACCCACTTTCAGGGCGGATATCAATAGTGTCAAGAAGGATCTTCGGAGGATGAGTCAGACTATGAGCCAACATCATATGACCCCTTCGACTTAGATAACAATCACTCGCAAGTGATTCCTATGGATGACTATCACGAGAATATTTTGACAATGTTTCCTCTAGAGGCTCCAGCCGAGCCTGTGATACGTCAAGAGAATCAGGTCCCCCCATAGAGAGTGGCACAACCACAGTGGGGCCAGATAAATTTGCTTGAGCAAGGCGAGCCCTTAATGCCGCAAGCAGTCAGAGCCAACGAAGGCCTTTGGATCTCCGATAGTGATTATGAAGATGAAACAGAAATGGCATACCTTAATCACATGCGACAGATGCAGCATCGGTGCCCCTTGGAGATTAATGACCTATTTGAATAGATGGGCATACTGCTAGGGCATGAGTGGTACGTAGACCCAACAGGGTGGGACCAAGTGTTGGATCCGTGGCTCCAAGTTTACGACGAGCACCATCCACCCCGAGACCCTATAATGACATCAGTGTCGAGGGTAGACCCTGTCTTCCTATCCACACATAGGGCCGATCCATTCGTGCCCATCCCTCTAGAGCCAGATCCAGAGCATAGAGAGCATCCAAGATGTCCGAGTAACTACACCCACGGTAATGGAGACCAAAATCATTCCATCAACATGATCTCCATTGACTTGACCGCACCCATCCGCAATCCGGCCGATCCAACATGGTCCTTGCATCTAGACATAGATGCTATTGACTGGGATCACGTCAATTCACCTCCATCCCCATTAGAGTATCGGCATTTCGGTAAAATGCTTCATTTTACCCCTGGACCAACTCAGGATATCTTCCATGCTGAAGAGGAACCCGAGGTTCCCAACGATGATCTTAACTCAGCAAATGATATCCATTTGATCCCAACTCCACACCAGTTGGAGGATGGATCCCACATGTCGGTCGAGGAGACGACTGACATAGACATCGGCTCAGATCCAATGAATCCACAGATTATCAAGCTAGGGGTAAGTTTATCCCCCGAAGAGCAAGCCGACTACATTGCCCTTCTCAAAGAGAAGAAGGAGGTTTTTGCATGGTCATACAGAGATATGCCGGGGCTAGATCCACAGCTAGTCATGCATAATTTAATGCTTGATCCGATAGTCAAGCCTGTTAAGCAAAAACTATGCAAGATGCACCCAATAGTGGCCTTGATGGTCAAAGATGAATTGCAAAAACTGTTGGATGCATAGTTTGTCATCTGCATGGATTATCCGCCATGGTTGTCCAACATGGTGCCCATCAAGAAGCCTGACGGGAGGATTCGCATATGCACTAATTTTTGCGATCTAAACAAAGCGAGTCCTAAGGATGATTTTCCCTTGCCTAGCATCGACGCATTGGTAGACGCTACAGTGGGCCACGAAATGCTATCCCTCATGGATGGTTTCTCGGGATACAATCAGATTCGTATCAATCCCGAGGACCAACTAAAAATGGCATTCACAATGCCCTGGGGGACATTTTGTTACAAGGTCATGCCTTTTGGCCTTAAAAATGCTGGCGCCACCTACCAACGTGCCATGACGTACATCTTCCATGATTACATGCATAAAACTTTGGAAGATTACATGGATGATTTGTTGGCCAAGTCTCTCTTACGCCCAAATCATCTCGGTGACTTAAGCAAGATCCTCGATCGCCTCATGGAGCATAAAGTCAGACTGAATCCCAAGAAGTGCATTTTTGGCGTCACATCTAGAAAGCTCTTGGGTTTTATAGTCTCAAAGTGAGGCATCGAGGTGGACCCAAACAAAGTCAAGGCAATCCTTGAAATGCTTCCCCCAACTACCATCAAGCAGCTCAAAAGTCTGCAGGGTAAGGTCGCATCGATCAAGCGCTTCATAGCATAGTTATCGGACAAGTGCCGACCCATGAACAAATTATTGCACAAAGGGGTAGCATTTCACTGGGATGACGAGTGCCAATCCACCTTTGATGACATCAAGCAATACTTGGCTTCGCCACCAGTATTGGCACCACCTAGACCAGGAGTGTCGTTCTACTTATACATCTCAGCTACTGAGGTGGCACTGGGCGCCATGCTAGCCCAAAAGAATGAACTTCACAAAGAACAAGCTACTTACTATCTTAGCCGCACCCTGTCGGCTATGAACTTAACTATGCATACGTTGAGAAACTCGGCTTGGCAGTGGTGTTTGCTACCAAAAAGCTACGCCATTACATGTTGAGCAACAAGACGTATGTTGTGTCTAAGGAGAATCCATTGCGATACATGATGAGTCGTACTTATCATAGTAGCCGCACGACGAAATGGATCATGTTGTTGATGGAATTTGACATAGAGTTTATTGGACAAAAATCCATCAAAGGACAGGTCATAGCCGATCAACTAGCAGAGGCTCCTATCAAAGATGATCAGCCTCTGGTCATAGAACTACCCGATGACGGGGTCTTCCATGTCTCGAAATCGCCTGATTCTGATGAGCCTGAGTCACAAGCCGACATAACCCTATTTTTTGATGGTTCTAAATGTGAGCAAGGGGGTGGCATAGGAATTGTATTCTTCACACCGCAAGGGGCTCCAATACCCTTGTCATTTAAATTAAATTTCCCGTGCACCAACAACAATGCAGAGTATGAAGCCTTGCTCATAGGTCTTCAGACAACAATCACCATGAACATTAAACGATTGAACATCTTTGGTGATTCATTGTTAATCGTCAATCAAGTCAAAGGGGTATTCCAATGTAAATGCCTAGTTTTGCAGGCCTACAAAGCCCTTGTGGACAAATTCTTGGCAAAGCTTGAATGGTACGACATCGAGGCACTCCCTCGGTCATCGAATCATTTTGCGGACACTATGGCCTCTTTGGGGTCACTAATCCCGCAAGACCTTTTTGGTGATATGACAACCATTCAAGTCAAAACATTATCGCAATCCATGATGGAGCGTGCAAGCTCTGATTTAACGCCAAGAATCCACATGATCCAGATTGAACCATCCTCGGATAGGTTCTCTCGAATCCATGACTATTTGAAGCACGCCAACTGGGGGGCCTTGTTCTCCCCTACTCCCCTTAATAGCAACACCACGCTATTCTTACAAGTTCTTTCCCGCTCAGCTTTTTCTAGGGATGAACTTCAAGAGGGATTGGTTGTTCATACCATCGAGGCTTCTGATCAGCAGGATTGGTATTCACCCCTCAGGGACTACCTCAAGCTAGGTAACCTCCCACTTGGATTGACGCCCATCGCAAAATGAGCATTCAAGAAAAAATCGGCAAAGCATGTCTTGTTAGGAGACATTTTGTACCATCATAGCTATGAAGGAATCCTCCTTCGATGCTTGGACCAGCAAGAGTCCACTTGGGCGATCGCCCAAGTGCACGATGGTACATGTGGTGGCCACTTCAGTGGTATGGCCATCGCCAAGCGCATTCTTCGCATGGGCTACTATTGGCCATATTTAGAGCGAGATTGTTGTGCATATGTGAGGAAGTGCGTGAAGTGTCAACATCATGCCAATTTGACACACGTACCTTCCCAAGCCTTGCAGCCGATCCAGTCGGCTTGGCCATTTTTGCAGTGGGGCTTAGATCTCATCGGAAAGATCTCCCCTACGTCGTCAGGTCGTCATACATTTATCATAACGGCCATAGAGTACTTCACCAAGTGGGTGGAAGCGGTTCCGCTAACCTCTACGACTGGACCCCGCATTGTGGAGTTCATTTTGCATAACATCATATGTCATTTTGGTATTCCATCCAAGATAATCTCGGATAATGGGACGTCATTCAAGAACAAAGACGTGCATGCTTTGACCACAAAGTACAAAATTCAGCATAATTTTTTGACACCCTATTATCCGCAGGCAAATGGGCAAGCAGAGGCGTCAAACAAAATGCTAGTTGCTATCCTTAAAAAGACAGTCACAGATAGTCATAAGGATTGGCACATTCAGATCCCACTTGCCCTGTGGGCTTATCGCACTAGCATTCGGACACCCACTAGGGCAACTCCATTTTTGCTTGTGTATGGCTCCAAGGCTGTCATGCCTCTTGAGTTGGAAATCCCCTCCCTACGCATATCAATGCAAGAGTTCATCGATGATGACACTGCATGATAGGCCCGGTTAGACCAACTTACGTTGCTCGATGAACGACGTGTTAATGCTCTTGAGCATTTACGTATCTATCAAGAGCGGCTGAAGAAAGCATACAACATGAGAGTTCACCTGAGGGATTTTCAGGTTGGTGACTTGGTCTTGAAGGAAAACCAGCAGAACTCTAGTTTTCCGTCCCATCTCAGGGACAAGTTCATAGCAAATTGGTTAGGTCCATATGTAATTGATAGCAAGATAGGACCCGGGACATACCGGCTAGCTTCCCTTGATGGAGTCAAAGAGCTCGAACCCTTGAACATCAGTCATCTGTGACCATTCCATATCTAAAGCAGCCAATCCCAAAATGCTCCAAGGATTCCCGCAATCACTTGGTCAATCCCAAAATGCTCCAAGGATTCCCGTAATCGCTTGGTCAATCCCAAAATGCTCCAAGGATTCCCGTAATCGCTTGGTCAATCCCAAAATGCTCCAAGGATTCCCGCAATCGCTTGGTCAATCCCAAAATGCTCCAAGGATTCCCATAATCACTTGGTCAATCCCAAAATGCTCCAAGGATTCCCGCAATCGCTTGGTCAATCCCAAAATGCTCCAAGGATTCTCGCAATCGCTTGGTCAATCCCAAAATGCTCCAAGGATTCTCGCAATCGCTTGGTCAATCCCAAAATGCACCAAGGATTCCTGCAATCGCTTGGTCAATCCCTAAATGCTCCAAGGAGTCTTGTAATCGCTTGGTCAATCCCAAAATGCTCCAAGGATTCCCGTAATCGCTTGGTCAATCCCAAAATGCTCCAAGGATTCTCGTAATCGCTTGGTCAATCCCAAAATGCTCCAAGGATTCCTGCAATCACTTGGTCAATCCCAAAAATCTCCAAGGGTTCCCACAATCGCTTGGTCAAAAGAAAAATAAGAAATATCAAAAATAATAAAATCATCAAAAACAACAAAAACTTGCATCTCATCTCCATGCATGCTCAAAATCATCACAAAATTAAAAATCTCTTTTTACATCTCATTTTCATACTCACCAAGATCAATCCATCAAAAACACAAAATAATAGCTGCATTAAGCATCGCATCCATACATTTGCATATTTGTGGTCATACAGGTCAGGGCACCATAGACTGTCATTACTTGGCAAAGTCCATCTTCATTCCATATCTATCCACTGTATAAACAATCCATAAAAATAAAAGGCTATCCATATTTCTGCCATACTACAGTCAGTTGTCTTCTAATGTATCAAGAGTTTTCATCATTCAGTCGTCATTAGTTGTCTAGCCACGTGCTGTACCAAGTCAGATAGATTCTACGAAGGTAGAGTTTTACTTGGATTACACCTTGTTATGTAGCATCCTAGCACAAATTAAAACACATAAACATTCCCAAGTTGTGTGAACGAAAGATGAACCCTGCAAAGCAATCCAGGTCTCCATAAGCGAAATGGTTATCTTGCTCATCCCCCTGTGCGAATGACCCCAAAGAATGTTGAGAGTTGGCAAAAGGACAAGCATCCTCCCTACCCAATTCCCCATGAATCCCAAGTTCTCAAAAGTTGCAAAACATCAAAATTTGCACATGTCAAAACTCCAAAAAATTTGACATCACCCTCAAAGTGCATACATCAAAAGGCACAAACAATAGTGATTCTCGTCACTCCACATCCTCATCCCTTGCTCAAAAGAAAAATTATTAATACAAAAATAAACAATGATTTTTATCACTACAAAAGAGCAAGTATCCCAATACAATTGAAGAAAAGAAGGGAGTTGAACTTGAATCCCTAGAACTCTCAGCATTCAGAAGGTCATGAGATAAACCTCAGTACCGGTTTGGTTGATAGCCTATCGGTCACTCGTGGCAAACCTCCCGCATGACGATATATCTGCCGCATTAACTTGGGTGTAGATCAATGTTTGCATGTGGATGAGCTAGCTTATGGTATCCTAGATTGCACCGCAGATTAATCTGACTAAATACAACAAAGGAGTTAGTGGAGCTAATTAGGTGATCCTCAGTACAGGTTTGGTTGACAGCCTATCTGGCACTAGCGGTATCCTGACAAATGCCACATCAAATGAACTCAATTGCACACACAAGGATGTGAAATAACTTGGTCAAAGACAAGTCCGATTCATACCTTGTTCAAAGTCTTGTCAGATAAAAGTACATCCTTGGCTAGTTAGTTAAAACATCTGAATCTCAGAAAACCTAACTACATTCTAAACCAACTGTAATATCTTTTCAGCTTTAGAAAATACAAAAATAACATACAAAAAGAGACATGTATGCCTACAAAGCTATTCACCGTAGCAATCGCCTAGGACAAAAAGCCATACAGTTCTGAACAGTCTATGGTGCAACCTCCAAACATCACAAATTCAATTCATCCATTCCATTTTCGCATATCACATATAAATAAAAAACATTTGCATTCATCATAACATATGCATCCATCAAAATAAATTAACATGCATACATCCATATTCATCAAACCATCATGCATAAAATCAAATCATCACATGTGCATAAACAAAATAAAGCCGGTATATATATATATATATATCATCAAAAATGCCCGTAGGCTACAAAAAGTTGGTCCTCTGACCCCGCAACAAAATCCAAAATCCAAAATCCCAAGCCTAAGGCGTCGGCCACCATGATCACGCAGGATCGGTGCGACGAGAACTACCCCCCGTGGTGTGGGTCCTATGGGACCCCTCAGGGTGGCTGCTGCTAGCCCTCGCATCATGCCTACTCACCCCCCCTCCTCTAGTCGCCTATGCCGAGAGGATGTTGACTACTCAGTCTCACTCCCTCTCGAGCGACGTGATGATCCACCTGTGCTGAATGTAGGGACCCGCCCACCAAGGCGGCTAATCTCTACCTCTAGCTCTAACTATTGTCGCACTGAGTCCATCTCCCACTGGCGATACATCACCAAGTTCTCCTCACACTATGCCAAAGCCCTATCCCTCTCTACCAACTATGTTCATAGGAGATCCCTCTCTTGTGCCACATCAGTACCCCCATCCTGCCGACGAGAAGTAGCTAATGCATTCTCTCGCTCTGCCAGCTGCATCCGTAGTAGATCCCTCTCTTGTAGAGCCTCCCCCAACTCCTCATCCTACCTCTACAACTCTACCAAATGCGCATTTCAATAGTAGACCTCGTACAACTCCCCATAGAGCTATGCCAGCAGCGTCTGTCCCCACCTCATAATCAATGGTGCCTCTGTCGGGCACTCAACCAACCACAAAACCACATCCAATAGGTTCCACGAGAACCTCACACCTAAAGAGTTAGGCAATAGCATGTTGGAAATGAGGCCCATAAGCAATGCGTGCCTCACTCCCAACACCCCCCTCTCCAACCACCATCGAACTAGAATCTCGCCCATCTAATAGTCCACCTTAGCCATCTCCACTGGGATCTCTACGTCCAACTCCTCCCTATGCCCAAAGCACCATATCAATACAGTTGTCTGCTGGTCATGTGATGATGTCCTGATCGACAATCCATCTATTGGAATTCCTAGAATTCGATAGATGTCATCTAGTGTCACTGTCATCTCCCCTATTGGGAGATGGAAGGTGTTGGTACGGGGATCTCACAGATTTATCAAGGCCATCAGATAGGCCCGATCCTCAACCACAGGCTCTAGTCGAGTCACCCACTTGAGCCTAGGAGCATCAAGCCATGCCCAGTCAGCCACAGTTAGTGCCCCAAGTGCTTCGACAAAAGTAGTAGGCACTCGATACCGACTCTTCACCACTTTCACAAGAACAGTGCAAAACATTAAAAATTATGAAAATTTATATAGCAATAACATGAATATACAACATTACCTACCAATGTATAGCAAAAAACAAACATAAAAAATCAAACAAAACTTAATCAGTTAGTCCTAGGGTTTCTAATCCTAACTGATAAATTCCAAAAACAAAACAAAACAAAACAAAACAAAATTCAAAAATTAATTTGTCAGTCCTAGGGTTTCTAATCCTAACTGATAAATTTAAAAACAAAACAAAATTCAAAAATTAATTTGTCAGCCCTAGGGTTTTTAAACTCTAAACTGATTAATTAACAAAAACACAAATATTTTGTCAGTCCTATTTTCAGTCGTAGGATTTCGGTATTCTAAGTTTAAAAAGTATGTACAAACAAAACAAATGTAAAAAAAAAAATAGTTTTAACTTAGGGTTTTCACCTACGTTCTAAAACTAACAAGCTCAGCCTAAAAAACTAGGGTTTTAAGTTCCATTTATCCTAAGGTTTCAGTTAAAAGCAAAAATAAAGATTTTTCCCCTAGGTTTTAGCTATGTCCTCCGTTCAATCTTTAGCTAAGGTCTTGGTTTGTGTCCAGTTAAGTTTTTAGGGTTTTCATTTTTATTTCAAGAAAACAACATCACAAAAGAAAAACAAACCAATAACTTGCAATTTCGAAAACAAAAACATATATAAGTAATAATGCTAAAGAGCACTTACTGGTCTCGCTTCGGCTCCGCTGCTCGATCTGGTTTGTGCACTCATGATTTCGGGAGAAATTCAGAAGTGCTTCACTTCGTAGAATTAACCTCCTCCTCCCCAGAGCTCCAAATCGCAAGAAAATTCAGATGCAAATGAGCCCAAACCCTAGTTTTGGCCTTTAAATAAGCCTTTTGAGCCTATATTCGTTCCTACCTAGGATAAGCACTCTGGTTATCACTCGTCCTACCCTGGGATGAATACTATGCTGGAAATCGTCCCACCCCGGAACGAATTCATGGCAAAAATTTCAAAAAACAGCAAAAATTGAACAAAAATGCACCAAAAGCAACAATAAACCTATCCAATGAGAGTGCTTTTGCACTTGACATTCCAGGCATGCAAAATATATGTCGGGGTCACAAATCCTCACTATCCTACTCCCTAAGAAGGCTACCATAGCCGGACCACTCCACGGGAAGATGAATTTTCAAGAATTTCATCCCCAAACGACATCAGCAAAAGGGTCCAAAACCCACCCAAAAATAAGTAATAACATGTCCGAACGAAGGTGCCTTCGTGCCTAATATTCTTGGAATCCAAAAAAGACATCGGGGTTATAAATCGTCACCATCCTACTCCCTAAGAAGGCCACCATGGCCGGACCACTCCACGGGAAGATAGATTTTTGACAATTTCAGCTCCAAAACGGCATCGCCAAAAGGGTTAACACCCACCAAAAATAGGTCTAAATGTCAAAAAAATGCACACACGTTCAAATATAAATATCTGATAGCACCCTTACCTAAGTCATCTTGGGTCAAGTGACTCGTCTCTTTTCTCATGAAGGTCATTCCCTCATCGATTCGTCGCTTGAGGGGGTAGTCACACTTAGTCATTAATCAACACACACACACCCAATCATGGAAAATGGCATGCATTCAAAGGATCATTGACAAAGACAATTACGCTCCTGCTTGGGGTAGTAAAAAAGTAATAATCACAAGCTGATCAAACACTTGGCATTCATGAATCATGAACTCTAGGTTACCACAGACAAAAGGTTGCGCCCTTTGCCTATTCATGATTGATCAATGTCCAAGCTCAAGTAACACCTCACCAAAAAAGGTTAACACTTGAATTAAGTTCCTTCGCTCGTCAGAAGCAAGGATTCAAGAATGCATGCCCTTTCCATGCTTGGGGCATCAAGAGTTGGTTAGGTTACTAAGAAACCCTAATCATTAGTGCTTTGGTTATCTATTTTTGCTCGATGCTGCGCCATGCACAACGCATCCCAAAAAGGGGCATTTGTAGACACCAAAATAGCACCAATCTGATTATGTGATTGCAAACATTGATCGCATTGACACACATAGCCCCAAGGGCAGCCCCAGAGGTTAAACAGTGGTCCTAACCACTCTCATAGTAGTTTTGGAGGTCAGAGATCAATTTGACACCTTTTAGGCACTTTGCTAAGAATTCGTCCCTCCCTAGGACGAATTCAAAATGGGATCCGTCCTCCCCTGGGACGAATATAGAATCCACTCCGGGGTAGGACGAATTCTAGGTTCAATGGGAAAAAAGAGAAATTGTGCCAAATGGCAGCCAAGGATAGTCAATTAATGCTCCATGCCTTGCATGCGCGGGTAGGTGGGCAAATTGAACGTTAGAGGATTGTCACAAAGGCAGTCATGGAAGCCTAAGTTAGGAAGGAATCTCCTCCCTCTTGGGAAGGCATGGCCACCATGTGGCACCCCTCCATGCCCATCCAAAGAGACCCCTTGGGTCTATAAATTGGTGGGCTTCATCACCCAAAAAAAGACAGGTTGGAAGCATTTTTAAGCAATGAAGTGCTGCAAAATTGATACCACACTTTACCTTTGATTCACCTCTTCCACATCCTTGATCTCTTTCGCAAGGGAGGTCATTGGGTGGTTATTGGAAGTGTGAATCCGGATCCAAAACCCGACACTTGACCACATTATCCCACCCATTCACCGACAACACATTACAGGAGATTTTGGACCCATCCCAAGTGGATTGGTGTCGAAATCAGGTCCCAACGGTGGGCGGCCTGCCCGGGTGCCCCGCATTCCTGCGAGCCTAATCTTCTTTTTTTAAGAATGATTGGGAATTCATGGCAGACTATTAATTTTTGTCATTTTTTTATTAGGCATTCCACCTTATGCTACATAAATAGCTTGTAATTTTGATTTCACAATGCTTTGATCAAATTTTATCATGGTTTATCACTTTTGTAGTCCTCACTAACTTGCAGGTAGTAGCATCAAATTCTCGTTGATGGAGGCCAAATTGGGAAAATCTGACCATCTGGGTCTTCCCAAAATGCCTCCAATTAGCTAACCCCAAGTTTGCAGGTCTTTTGGAGCCCCCTAGACATGACATTTTGGCAGTATCACTTCGACGCTTTGGTGCAGGTGAATTCGTCCTACCCTAGAGTGAATTACAGTCGGATCCGTCCCGCCCCGAAGCAAATTCAAACCAGTGAAGAATTTCTTGACTGTTTAATTTGCAGTGATATTTTGGTAATGTTCTCTGGCTTCTGTCAAATTTGTAGGTTTTTTGGAGTCATTTTATTTATCGATTTAGCTAATCTTATGCATGCATCCTCCATTGGTGGAGGTGGATGGTATGGATGCAGATCTTAGGGCTCTGGATCAGCCAGAGATGCAGGACATCATGAAGCAGTGGGAGCCAGAGCAAGCTGCTATTCCAGAGATGCCCATGCCTTGGGCAGATGTGGTGGACGTGGATGCAGGGTTAAATGCTGAGAATGCACATTTGGTAGAGTTGATGCAGAGGTAGGATGAGGAGTTGGGGGAGGCTTTGTGGGAGAGGGATCTGCTATGGATGCAACTGGCAGAGCGAGAGAATGCATTAGTTGCTTCTCATTGGTAGGATGGGTGTACTAATCTGGCACAAGAGAGGGATCTCCTATGAATGCAGCTGGAAGAGAGGGATAGGACTTTAGCACGGTGTGAGGAGAACTTGGCGACGTATCGCCAGCGAGAGATGGACTCGGTGCGGCAGTGGTTAGAGCTGGAGGCAAAGATTAGCTACATTGGTGGGTGGGTCCCTACATTCAGCACAAGCAGATCATCGCACCACTCGAGAGGGAGTGAGACTGACCAGTTAGCATCCTCTCGATGCAGGCGACTAGAGGAGGGGGGCGAGTAGGCATGATACAAGGGCTAGTAGTAGCCTCCCTGAGGGGTCCCATAGGACCCACACCATGGGGGTAGTTCCCATCACACCGATCCTGCGTGATCACGGTGGCCGATGCCTTAGGCTTGGGATTTTGGATTTTGGATTTTGTATTTTGTTGCGGGGTCAGAGGACCAACTTTTTGTAGCCTATGGGAATTTTTGACAATATATATATATATATATATATATATATACATATATATATATATATATATACATATATACCGGCTTTATTTTTTTTATGCACATGTGACGATTTGATTTTATGCATGATGGTTTGATGAATATGGATGTATGCATGTTAATTTATTGTGATGGATGCATATGTTATGATGAATGCAAATGCTTTTGATTTATATGTGATATGCAAAAATGGAATGGATGAATTGAATTTGTGATGTTTGGAGATCACACCATAGACTATTCAGAACTGTATGGCTTTTTTTCCTAGGCAATTGCTGCGGTGAATAGCTTTGTAGGCATACATGTCTCTTCTTGTTAGTTTTTTTTGTATTTTCTAAAGCTGAAAAGATATTAAAATTGGTTTAGAATGTAGTTAGGTTTTCTGAGATTTAGATGTTTTAACTAACTAGCCAAGGTTGTACTTTTATCTAACAAGACTTTGAACATGGTATGAATCGGACTTGTCTTCGACCAAGTTATTTCACATCCCTGTGTGTGCAATTGAGTTCGTTTGATGTGGAATTTGTCAGGATACCGCTAGTGCCATATAGGCTATCAACCAAACCTATACTGAGGATCACCTAATTAGCTCCACTAACTCCTTTGTTGTATTTAGTCAGATTAATCTGTTGTATAATCTAGGATACCATAAGCTAGCTCATCCACATGCAAACATTGATTTGCACCCAAGTTAATGCAGCAGATATATCATCATGTGGGAGGTTTGCCACGAGTGACCGATAGGCTATCAACCAAACCGGTACTGAGGTTTATCTCATGACCTTCTGAATGCTGAGAGTTCTAGGGATTCAAGTTCAACTCTCTTCTTTTCTTCAATTGTATTGGGATACTTGCTCTTTTGTAGTGATAAAAGTCACTGTTTATTTTTGTATTAATAATTTTTCTTTTGAGCAAGGGATGAGGATGTGGAGTGACGGGAATCACTATTGTTTGTGCCTTTTGATGTATGCACTTTGAGGGTGATGTCAAATTTTTTGGAGTTTTGACATATGCAAATTTTGATGTTTTACAACTTTTGAGAACTTGGGATTCATGGGGAATTGGGTAGGGAGGATGCTTGTCCTTTTGCCAACTCTCAGCATTATTTGGGGTCATTCGCACAGGGGGATGAGCAAGATAACCATTTTGCTTATGGTGACCTGGATTGCTTTGCAGGGTTCATATTTCATTCACACAACTTGGGAATGTTTATGTGTTTTAATTTGTGCTAGGATGCTACGTAACAAGGTGTAATCCAAGTAAAACTCTACCTTCGTAGAATCTGTCTGACTTGGTATAGCACGTGGCTAGATAGATAATGATGACTGAATGATGAAAACTCTCGATACATTAGAAGACAACTGACTGTAGTATGGCGGAAAGATGGATAGCATTTTATTTTGATGGATTATTTGTACAGCGGATAGATATGGAATGAAGATGGACTTTGCCAAGTAATGACAGTCTATGGTGCCCTAACCTGTATGACCACAAATATGCAAATGTATGGATGCGATGCTTAATGCATCTATTATTTTGTTTTTTTTATGGATTGATCTTGGTGAGTATGAAAATGAGATGTAAAAAGATATTTTTAATGTTGTGATGATTTTGAGCATGCATGGAGATGAGATGCAAGTTTTTTTTGTTTTTGATGATTTTATTGGTTTTGATATTTTTTATTTTTTGTTTGACCAAGCGATTGTGGGAACCCTTGGAGCATTTTGGGATTGACCAAGCGATTGCGAGAATCCTTGGAGCATTTTGGGATTGACCAAGTGATTACGAGAATCCTTGGAGCATTTTGGGATTGACCAAGCGATTACGAGAATCCTTAGAGCATTTTGGGATTGACCAAGCGATTACGAAAATCCTTAGAGCATTTTGGGATTGACCACGCGATTGCAGGAATCCTTGGAGCATTTAGGGATTGACCAAGTGATTGCAGGAATCCTTGGAGCATTTTGGGATTGACCAAGCGATTGCAGGAATCCTTGGAGCATTTTTGGATTGACCAAGCGATTGCGGGAATCCTTGGAGCATTTTGGGATTGACCAAGTGATTGCGGGAATCCTTGGAGCATTTTGGGATTGGCTGCTTTAGATATGGAATGGTCGTAGATGACTGATGTTCAAGGGTTCAAGCTCTTTGAATCCATCAAGGGAAACTAGCCGATACATCTCGAGTCCTATCTTACTATCAATTACATATGGACCTAACCAATTTGTCGTGAACTTGTCCCTGAGATGGGATGGCAAGCTAGAGTTCTGCTGGTTTTCCTTCAAGACCAAGTCACCAACCTGAAAATCCCTTAGGTGAACTTCCATGTTGTATGCTTTCTTCAACTTCTCTTGATAGATACGTAAATGCTCAAGAGCATTAATGCATCATTCATCGAGAAACGTAAGCTGGTCTAACTAGGCCTGCCACACATTGTCATCATCGATGAACTCTTGCATTGATATGCGTAGGGAGGGGATTTCCAACTCAAGAGGCATGATAGCCTCGGAGCCATACACAAGTGAAAACGAAGTTGCCCCAATGGGTGTCTGAATGCTAGTGCGATAAGCCCACAGGGCAAGTGGAATCTGAATGTGCAATCATTATGACTTTCTACGACTATCTTTTTAAGGATAGCAACTTGTGTTTTGTTTGATGCCTCTGCTTGCCCATTTTCTTGCGGATAATAGGGTGTCAAAAAATTGTGCTGAATTTTGTACTTTGTGGTCAAAGCACACATGTCTTTGTTTTTGAATGACATCCCATTATTCGAGATTATCTTGGATGGAATACCAAAATGACATATGATGTTATGCAAAATGAACTCCACAATGCGGGGTCCAGTCATAGAGGTTAGCGAAACCGCTTCCACCCACTTGGTGAAGTACTCTATGGCCGTTATGATAAACGTATGATGACCTGACGATGTAGGGGAGATCTTTTTGATGAGATCTAAGCCCCACTATGAAAATGGCCAAGATGACTGGATCGACTGCAAGGCCTGGGAAGGTACGTGTGTCAAATTGGCATGATGTTGAAACTTCATGCACTTCCTCACATATGCGCAACAATCTTGCTCTAAATATGGCCAATAGTAGCCCATGTGAAGAATGTGCTTGGCGATGGCCATACCACTGAAGTGGCCACCACACGTACCATCATGCACTTGGGCGATCATCCAAGTGGACTCTTGATGGTCCAAGCATCGAAGGAGGATTCCTTCATAGCTATGACGGTACAAAATGTCTCCTAAAAAGACATGCTTTGCCACTTTTTGCTTGAATGCTCATTTTGCGGCGGGTGTCAATCCAAGTGGGAGGTTACCTAGATTTAGGTAGTCCCTGAGGGGTGAATACCAATCCTGCTGATCAGAATCCTCAATGGTATGAACAGCCAATCCCTCTTGAAGTTCATCCCTAGAAAAAGCTGAGCGAGAAAGAACTTGTAAGAATAGTGTGGTGTTGCTATTAAGGGGAGTAGGGGAGAACAAGGCCCCCCAGTTGGCGTGCTTCAAATAGTCATGGATTTGAGAGAACCTATCCGAGGATGGTTCAATCTGGATCATGTGGATTCCTGGTGTTAAATCAGATTTTGCACGGTCCATCACGGATTGCGATAATTTTTTGACTTGAATGGTTGTCATATCACCAGAAAGGTCTTGCGGGATTAGTGACCCCAAAGAGGCCATAGTATTCACAAAATGATTCGATGACCAAGGGAGTGCCTCGATGTTGTACCATTCAAGATTTGCCAGGAATTTGTCTACAAGGGCTTTGTAGGCCTGTAGAACTGGGCATTTACATTGGAATACCCCTTTGAATTGATTGACGAGCATCCCAAAAATGGGCATCTATAGACACCAAAACAACACCAATCTGATTATGTGACTACAAACATTGATCGCATTGACACACACAGCCCCAAGGGCAGCCCCCAGAGGTTAAACAGTGGTCCTAACCACTCTCACAGTAGTTTTGGAGGTCAGATATCAATTTGACACCTTCTAGGCACTTTGCTAAGAATTCATCCCTCCTTGGGATGAATTCAAAATGGGATCCATCCTCCCCTAGGATGAATACAGAATCCATTTTGGGGTAGGACGAATTCCAGGTTCAACGGGCAAAAAGAGAAATTGTGCCAAATGGCAGCCGAGGACGGTCAATTAATGATCCCTGCCTTGCATACATGGGTAGGTGGTCAAATTGAATGTTAGAGGACTATCACAAAGGCAGTCATGGAAGCCCAAGTCAGGGAGGAATCTCCTCCCTCTTAGGAAGGCATGGTTGCCATGTGGTGCCCCTGCATGCCCATACAAAGAGACCCCTTGGGTCTATAAATTGGTGAGCTTCATCACCCAAAAAAGGATAGGTTGGAAGCATTTTTTAAGCAATGCAATGCTGCCAAATTGATACCACACTTTACCTTTGATTCACCTCTTCCACATCCTTGATCTCTTTCGCAAGGGAGGTCATTGGGTGGTTATTGTAAGTGTGAATCTGGATCCAAAACCTGAAACTTGACCACATTATACCACCCATTCACCGACAACACATTACAGGAGATTTTGGACCCATCCCAAGTGGATTGGTGCCAAAATCAGGTCCCAACGGTGGGCGGCCTGCCCGGGTGCCCTGCATTCCTGCCAGCCTAATCTTATTTTTTTAAGAACGATTGGGAATTCAGGGCCAAATGTTATTTTTTGTCATTTTTTTATTTGGCATTCCACCTTATGCTGCTTAAATAGCTTGTAATTCTGATTTCACAATGCTTTGATCAAATTTTATCATGTTTTATCGCTTTTGTAGTCCTCACTAACTTGCAGGTAGCAACATCAAATTCCCGTTGATGGAGGCCAAATTGGGAAAATATGACCATATGGGTCTTCCCAAAATGCCTCCAATTAGCTAACCCCAAGTTTGCAGGTCTTTTGGAGCCCCCTAGACGTGACATTTTGGCAGTATCACTTCAGCACTTTGGTGCAAGTGAATTCATCCTACCCCGAAGCGAATTACAGTCGGATCCGTCCCGCCCCGGAGTGAATTCGAACCGGTGAAGAATTTCTCAACTGTTTCATTTGCAATGATCTTCTGGTAATTTTCTCTGGCTTCTGTCAAATTTATAGGTTATTTGGAGTCATTTTATTTATTGATTTAGCTAATCTTATGCATGCACCCTCCATTGGTTTTAGGATCAAACACCTTATATTTTGTCATAGATGCTACTAATTATTTGTTGTTTCTTTGAATGCAGGAGGAGCAGCAAGGATCAAGGATTCATCAACACCAGTGGTGGCAACACTTTGGCCCGCCCATTTTACATGTGGGCATGCGGAAGGAGGAACACTAAGTCATGATTGTAACCAAAACTCATTTAACGCTCCTAGCCCCTGAAAATGGAGGAGGCGTCTTTGTAACTGATATTAAGAGAGTTAAATAAAAAGGGCTATGCTTTTTGTACTTTATTTTATCTCAGTTCAATTCGTCTCTTTCATTTCATGCATTTCACATTATAGGACTTAAGCGTTTGTTTTGATTTTGAATGCGTCGCATTAGTATTTCCTTCTTCCAGAATCTCATGTTTCTAAAACCTTGAGTTCATGATTCATGAATGCCAAGTGATTTATCAGCTTGTGATTATTACTTGTTTACTGCCCCAAGCAGGAGTGTGATTTGTCTTTGCCAATGATTCTTCGAATGCATGCTATTTCCATGATTGGGTGTGTACTTGTTGATTGGTGACTAAGTGTGACTACCCCCTCAAGCGACGAATAAATGAGGAAATGACCTGCATGAGAAAAGCGACGAGTCTCTTGACCCAATATGACTTAGGCAAGTGTGCCTTCAGAGATTTATATTTGAATGTGTGTGCAATTTTTTGACATTCTGACCTATTTTTGGTGGGTGTTAACCCTTTTGGGGACGCCTTTCTGGAGCTGAAATTGTCAAAAATCCATCTTCCCGTGGAGTGGTCCGGCCATGGTGGCCTTCTTATGGAGTAGGTTGGTGACAATTTATAACCACAACATCTATTTTGGATGCCAATAATGTCAGGCATGAAGGCGCCTTTGTTCGGCAACACTATTGCTATTTTTGGGTGGGTTTTGACCCTTTTGGCGACGCTGTTTGGGGATGAAATTCTCGAAGATCCATCCTCCCGTGGAGTTTTCTGGCTATGGTAGCCTTATTAGGGAGTAGTATAGTGAGTATTTGTGATCCCGACATCTGTTTTGCATGCCCGGAATGTCAAGTGCAAAAGCACTCTCATTGGACAGTTTTATTGCTATTTTTGGTGCATTGTTGTGCATTTTTGTTGTTTTGTGAAATGTTTGCTCTGTATTCGTCCCTGGGTGGGACAAATTCCTATTTAGCATTCATTCCAGGGTGGTACGAGCACTAACCAGAGTTCTCATCCTAGGGATGAATGATTACAAGCTCAAAAAGCCTATTTAAAAGCCAAAACTAGGGTTTGGGCTCATTTGCACTTGTTTTTCCTGGTGATTTGGAGCTCTGAGGAGGAGGAGGTCAATTATGTGAAGCGAAGCACTACCAAATTTTTTTGCCACCATGAGTGCACAAACTGGATCGAGCGATGGAGCTGAATCGAGACCAATAAGTGAATGTCCTCTTTATTAGTTTCTTGTATGATAGTTTTTAAAACTGCAAGTTATTTTTTGTGTCTTGTTTTATATTTTGTGTTTCAAATGTACAAATGAAAAAAACCTTAGTGAAATGTGTTTATTTGTTTTGGTATGACTTCACTAAAATGTAGGTTGAAATCCTAGTGGAACCATGTTTGTTTGTGTTCATGTTTTTTTTTTTTTTATGATTCTAATGTGTTTATTTTGTTTTTATTTGTAGGTTGTGAAGAGCCAGTATCGTGTACCTACCATTTTTGTTGAAGCACGGGAGGCACTAGCTGTGGCTGACTGGGAGTGGCTTGACACCATGTGGCTCAAGTAGGTGACTTGGTTGGAGCTAGTGATTATGGATCAGGCCTACTTGATGGCCCTAATCAATTTTTGGGATCACCGAACTAATACTTTCCATCTCCCAATATGGGAGATGATAGTCACTTTGGAGGATGTCTATCGAATTCTTAGGATTCCAACAGATGGACTGCCGATCAGGACGACGTCACGGGATCAGCGGACAGCAGTGCTAACATGTTGTTTCAGGCATGGAGAGGATTTTGGTGTGGATGGTCCAGTGGAGAGGGTAGAGATTGACTGCCAGATGGGCGGGATTCTGGTTTGATGGTGGTTGGAGAAGGGGGTGTTGGGAGTGAGGTACATAGTACTTATGGGCCTCATTTCCAACATGCTGCTACCTGACTCATTAGGTGCAAGGTTCCCATGGAACCTACTAGATGTGGTCTATTGACTAGTGGAGTGTTTGATGCATGAACCTTTGATCATGAGATGGGGACAAATGCTATTGGCACAGCTCTATGGGGAGCTATATGAGGTCCGCTATCAGAGGCAGAAGAGGATCAGCTGTAGCTATCTGTTGTAGTGCTGGGGTTGGCAACATATAGTGGTGGAGAGACCAAGGGGTTATCGTGGATGACATGGGTGAAGATGTCAGATAAGGATATAGGTTATGTGGCTCTATGGTGGCAGTCTGAGGAGCAAGGACAGAGTCGATGGTGGGTAGGTGTCATAGGGCACTATGTCGATGCCTTTTCTCTGGGGGAGGTGTTCTGGCATCCCTACTAGGACTATCCAGCCTGGTCGAAGGTTGGAGAGTGGTTATGGTGAGTGCACAAGGAGCGATGGTTGATTGGGTGACATGGTATTGAGCAAGAGTTCTTCCCATACAGCTGGGTGTCCTGATAGTTTGGGGTGCACCAGGGGTTACCTGGTAAGCCCATGGTCTATCAGTGTCGGGTAGATGAGAGGACTCTGGATCGGTTGGTCATCACACCATTGGGCAAGGATTCGGATGCGATGATCGACGTCCCATACATGGATGATGTTAGGACTACTGCAGGGTATGATCAGTGGTGGAATCTATGGCAATGGCGTGGATAGGGACCACTGGGAGGTGAGAAGGTGGCAACAATAGGGGATGATGTTGCGGAGGCACCAAGTGAGGGTTGGGGAGCTCCGCTAGAGGATGCAGATGTGGTGGAGGTGGATGACTTGGGAATGGAATTTAGGGCTCTGTACTAGCCAAAGATGCAGGATGTCTCAAAGTAGTGGGAGCTAGAGTAGGTTGTTGTTCCAAAGGTGCCTATGCATCTAGCCATGGTGGAGGACACAGAGGCAGAGGTGCATGCTGAGAATGTGCAATTGGGGGAGATTTTGTGGAGGTGAGATGAGGATTTGGGGGAAGCTTTGCAGGAGAGGGATCTCCTACAGACTCAGTTGGCAGAGCAAGATAGCACGTTTGCTACACATCTTCGGGGGGATGGAGACACTAGCGCTGCATAGGAGAGGGATCTCCTATGGACGTAGCTAGCGTAGCACGACGATGCAGTAGCTTACTACTGTCGATGGGAGGTAGAGTGGTTACAGTGGGAGATAGATTGGTCTCGACATTGGATGGATATGGAGAGAGATATTATCCGCCTCAGTGGGTAGTTACCTAAGCCCCCTAGAGGTGGCTCTTCACGTCGGATGAGGGAAAGTGGTACTAAGCATTCAGCATCATCTCATCGTAGGTGATTGGATGAGGGAGGCAGTAGCATGCATGATGCAAGGGCTAGCAACGGCTGCCCTGAGGGGTCCCATAGGACCCACCACACAGGGGGTAGTTCCCGTCGCACCAATCTTGCATGATCATGGTGGCCGATGCCCTAGGCTTGGGGGTTTTTGATCTTTGGGATTTTGGTTGCGGGTTCACATGACCAGTTCTCTATAGTCTGCGAATATTTTTGATGATATATACACAGAATTTATTTTGTTTATGCGCATGTGATTATTTGATTTTATGCACGATGATTGATGAATATGGATGTATGCATGTTAAGTTATAGTGATGGATGCATATGTGTTGATGAGTGCAAATGTTTCTAATTTATATGATATACAAATGGAATGGATGAATTGAATTTGTGATGTTTGGTAGTTGCACCATATACTGTTTAGAAATTTATGACTTTTTATCTTGGGCGATCACTGTTGTAAATGACTTTTCATGTATACATGTGTTTTATTTTTTTTTGGTATGGTGAGAATAAAATATAGCAAGTTGGTTTCGAATGTAGTTAAGGTTTTCTAAGACTCAGATGTTTTAACTAACTAGCCACAACTATACTTTATCTCACAATACTTTTTAACAAGGTATGAATCAGACTTGTTTTGACCAAGTTATTTCATATCCCTGTGTGTGCAATTGGGTTCATTTATGTGGTGTTGGTCAGGATACCACCAGTGCCAGATAGGCTATCAACCAAACCTGTACTAAGGATCACCTGATTAGGTCCACTAACTCTTTTGTTGTGTTTAGTCAGATTAATTTGCGGTGCTATCTAGGATACCATAACCTAGCTCATCCACATGCAAACATTGATCTGCACACAAGTTACTGTGATAGATATATCATCATGTGGGGGGTTTACCACCAGTAACCAATAGGCTATCAACCAAACTAGTACTGAGGTTTGCCTCATGACCCATATGGATGTTGAGAGCTCCAGGGATTCAAGTTCGACTTTCTTTTCTTCAATTGTATTGGGATACTTGCTCTTTTGTAGTGACAAAAATCACTATTTATTTTTGTATTATTTTTTTGAGCAAGGGATTTGGATATGGAGTGATGAGAATCACTGTTGTATGTGCTTTTCTTGATGTATGCACTTTGGTTGTGATGTCAAAATTTGGATTTTTGATGTTTGCAAATTGTTGATATTTTGCAACTTTTGAGAACTTGGGATTCTTGGGGAATTGGTTAGGAAGGATGCTTGTCCTTTTGCCAACTCTCAGCATTCTTGGGGTCATTCGCACAGGGGGATGAGTAAGATAACCGTTTCACTTATGGTGACCTGGATTGCTTTGCAGGGTTCATATTTCGTTTACACAACTTGGGAATTTTTTATGTGTTTTAATTTGTGCTGGGATGCTATGTAACAAGGTGTGATCCAAGTAGAACTCTACCTACGTAAAATTTGTATGACTTGGTACAGTACATGGCTAGAAATCTAATGATGATTGAATGATGAAAATATCTCGATACATTAGGAAAAAACTAACTATTATAGGGGAAAATAACGTGAATGGCAATTATAGGTGATGAGTGATTGATAAAGTGGAAAAATGTAGAAAAATGATGGTTTTGCCAAGTAATGACAGTCTATGGTGCTTTGACCTTTATGACCACAAATATGCACTGTTTGGATGTGATGCTTAATGCAGCTATATATATATATATATATATATATATATATATATTTTTTTTTTTTTTTTTTTTTTTTGAGGGATTGATTTTTGTGAATATGCATATGAGATGCAAAAGAACTCTGTACTGTTATGATGATTTTGTGTATGCATGGGAATGAGATGCAACTTTTTGTTATTTTTGATGATTTTATTGTTTTTGACCAAGCGATTCAGGAATCCTTGGGGCCTTTGGGTTGACCAAGTGATTATGGAAATCCTTAGAGCTTTTGGGTTGACCAAGCGATTATGGGAATCCTTGGAGCTTTTGGGTTGACCAAGCGATTATGGGAATCCTTTGAGCTTTTGGGTTGACCAAGCGATTATGGGAATCCTTGGAGCTTTTGGGTTGACCAAGCGATTATGGGAATCCTTGGAGCTTTTGGGTTGACCAAGAAATTATGGGAATCCTTGGATCTTTTGGGTTGACCAAGCGATTATGGGAATCCTTGGAGATTTTGGGTTGACCAAGCAATTATGGGAATCCTTAGAGATTTTGGGTTATGGCTCTTCTAAACATGGAATGGCCGCAAATGACTGATGTTCAAGGGTTCTAGTTCCTTTATTCCGTCAAGAGAGGCTAGCTGGTATGTTCTAGGTCCTATTTTCCTATCAATGACATAAGGGCCTAACCAATTTGCCATGAAATTGTCCCTTAAATGGGGTGGCAAATTAGAGTTCTGCTAATTTTCTTTCAAGACCAAGTCACCGACCTGAAAGTCCCTCAAGTGAAATTTCATGTTGTATGCTTTCTTAAGTCGCTCTTGATATATACGTAAATGCTTGAGAGCATTAACGCGTCATTCATCAAGCAACGTAAGCTGGTCTAACAAAGCCTACTGTGCAATATCATCATCGATGAACTCTTGCATTGATATGCGCAATGAAGGAATTTCCAACTCGACAGGCCTGATAGCCTTGAAGCCATACATGAGCGAAAATAGAGTTTCCCCAGTGGGTGTCCGAATGCTAGTGCGATAGGCCCACAGGGCAAGTGGGACTTGAATGTTACAATCCTTATGATTATCTACAACTATCTTTTTGAGGATGGTGACTAGCATTTTGTTCGATGCCTCTGCTTGCCCATTTGCCTACGGATAATAGGGTGTCAAAAAACTGTGCTGAATTTTGTACTTTGTGGTCAAAGCATGCACATCTTTGTTTTTGAATGACGTCCCATTATCCGAAATGATCTTGGATGGAATACCAAAATGACATATGATATTATGCAAAATGAACTCCACAATGCGGGGTCCAGTTGTAGAGGTTAGCGAAACTGCTTCCACCCACTTGGTGAAGTACTCTATGGTCGTGATGATAAATGTGTGATGACCTGATGACACAAGAGAGATATTTTTGATTAGATCTAGGCCCCACTGCAAAAATGGCCAAGCTGATTGGATCGGCTGCAAGGCCTAGGAAGGTACGTGTGTCAAATTAGCATGGTGTTGACATTTCACACACTTCCTGACATATGCGCAACAATCTTGCTCTAAAGATGGCCAATAATAGCCCATGCAAAGAATTCACTTTACGATGGCCATACCATTAAAGTGACCACCTCATGTACCATTGGGCGCTTGGGCGATCTCCCAAGTGGACTCTTGTTGGTCCCGCATCGAAGGAGGATCCCTTCATAGCTGCAATGGTACAAAATGTCTCCTAACAAGACATGCTTTGTCGCTTTCTGCTTGAACGCATGTTTTGTAGCATGCATCAATCCAAATGGGAGGTTACCTAACTTGAGGTAGTCCCTTATGGGTGAATACCAATCCTACTAATCAGAATCCTCAATGGTATGAATAGCCAGTCCCTCTCGAATTTCATCCCTAGAAAAAGTTGAGTGGGAGAGAACTTGCAAGAATAGCATTGTATTGCTATTAAGGGGAGTAGAGGAGAACAAGGACCCCTAGTTGGCGTGTTTCAAATGATCGTGAATTCGAGAGAACCTATCCATGGATGGATCAATATGGATTGAGTGGATTCCTGGCATTAAATCAGAGCTTGCTCACTCCATCACTGATTGCGATAGTGTTTTGACTTGAATGGTGGTCATATCACCAGAAATGTCTTGTGGGATTAGCGACACCACAGAGGTCATAGTGTTCACAAAATGATTTTATGACCGAGGGAGTGCCTCGATGTTGTACAATTCAATATTTGCCAATAACTTGTCCACAAGGGCTTTGTAGGACTGCAGAACTAGGCATTTGCATTGGAATACCCCTTTGAATTGGTTGACAATTAACAACGAATCACCGAAGATATTCAATCATTTAATGTTCATGGTGATTGTTGTCTGAAGACCTATGAGCAAGGCTTCATACTCTGCATTGTTGTTGGTGCATGGGAAATTTAATTTAAATGACAGGGGCATAGGAGCACCCTATGGTGTGAAGAATACTATTCCCGTGCCACCACCTTGCTCACATTTAGAACCATCAAAAAATAGGGTTATGTCGACCTGTGACTTAGGCTCATTAGAATCTGGTGATTCTGAGACATGGAATACCCCATCATTGGGTAGTTATATAGTCATAGGTTGGTCGTCTTCGAGAGGAGCCTCTGTTAGGTGATTGGCTATGACCTAACCTTTTATGGATTTCTGTCCAATAAAATCTATGTCAAATTTTGTCAACAACATGATCCATTTCATCATGTGACTACTATGATAAGTACGACTCATCATGTATCACAATGGATTCTCCTTAGACACAACATATGTCTTGTTGCTCAACATGTAATGGCATAGCTTTTTGGTAGCAAACACCACTGCCAAGTAGAGTTTCTCAATGTATGCATAGTTAATGTAGACACAAAAATAGCACCAATCCGATTATGTGACTGCAAACACTAATCACATTGACACACACAGCCCCAAGGGCATCCCCCAGAGGTTAAAAAGTGGTCCTAACCACTCTCATAGTAGTTTTGGGAAGTCAGAGATCAATTTGGCACCTTCTAGGCAATTTGCTCAGAATCTGTCCCTCCCTAGGACGAATTCAAAATGGGATCCATCCTCCCCTGGGACGAATACAGAATCCACTCCAGGGTGGGACAAATTCTAGGTTTGACAGGAAAAAAGTCAAAGCTTGAAAAATGGCAACTCGGATCCGCCACTTAATGCCTACTTCATTTCATGGGAGCATGGGTGAGCATTTTTGAGTGTTAGAGGTTGTTACAGGGGCAGTCATGAAGCCCCTAATCAGGGAGGAATCTTCCCTCCCTTGAAATGGCATGGCTGCCATGTGGCACCTCTACATGCTCATCCCAAGAGACCTCTAGGTCTATAAATTGATGAGTTTCCTCATCCCAAAATATACAAAGAAGGAGCATTTTGAGCAACAAAGTGCTGTCATTTTTTTTTCACACTTAATGATTCTAAAGAAGGAGCATTTTGAGAAATGAAGTGTTGTAATTTTGTTTTCACACCTATTCCCCTTTTTGTATTGTTCCTTTCACATCCTTGATCTCTTTTGGAGAAGAGGTCATTGGATGGTCATTGGAAGCACAAATTTGAAACCAAACCCGACATTTGGCCACATTATACCACCCATTTTTTTGAAAACACATTACAAGATATTTTGGGCCTCTTGGGATGAGCATGTAGAGGTGCCAGGGTGGGACATAAACTCAGAATCAACAGGTTCGATCAAAGGTGAGGTAAGAACTCTAAACTTTTCTTGTATTTTTCTGTTTTCAGTTTTCTACTTTTTGTAGATTACTTGTTTGCTTAGGGAAAGTAGTTCTCCTTTGTTGTTTGCTTGTTTCATTTTGCAAAAATAAAAAGAACCCCACACATCACGTGGCATCATAAAAAAAAATGAGATAGTCATAAAACCCCAACCCTTGATCAATACCAATGGTGGATTTCATCACCACCTTGGCTTGATTTTTGCATCCATTTACCCTGATTGTTACTGTTGCTTGATGTAAATCCTGATGAAAGCTGACCGAGTGTAGCTGGGGTGATTCCTAGCACACGAGGATAAGTATTCTATGGTAGGTTTCATAAACAAGACAATCCCCCTTATGTACCACCTACATTCCACGTACCATCTGCTCTCATGTACCTATAGTTTTCCTCTCGTAAGGGCGGGTATATAGAGAGGTTGGTATATCAACCTGGAAATGGTATATCGAAGGGGCGACCATTTATGGGAGTCATAAGAGCCATCATTTACATTTAAATATTCTTTACAAAAACCTTCAAAAATAAAAACAAAAATCAAAAACACACTAAACCAGGTTTAGGACACACTCTCAATATTTAAATGAGATAATCACCATTTGTGTATGTGTGTGCTCATTTCTGTTTAGTGTAGCATAAGAAAACATAAAAGAGGTAAAACCTACATAGCTTGTAGAGGGACATCATCATGGTTTTCACCTGTAGTAAGCCCAATCATGGGTGTACGTTGTGGAGAATGCCCAAGGGGGCACCAATCGCCTCCGGTACAGCCCCAAGGATTTGGTCACACCACCTTGGAAGCCTGACACACAAGGCAGCCCCCTCCATGTCCTGATGGAATGGGACTATAGGGGCACCCCTTTTAGGGACACCCCCTACCAGCATAGCAACCAATGCACACCCTTTTAGGAGGGTTACCCTCATAGGAGGGCTCCCTTATATACTCACTATGAGTGGCCACCGCACGATGAAGTGCTAGAATGGCAGGGGGTCCATAAGGTGGGGCCACATGATTATTCCATCCCTCCTGTACCCTGCATCACTATTAGCAACAACCGATCAAATACAGAGCACAAGTCTCTTCAGGCGGGGTGAGCCAACTTTGCCCATCCCTTTTTCACTTATGAAAGAGAGCATGAGGAAGACCCCTACCTTCCTCGAGAGCAATGTACAGCATGAAAGCAATGTGCTTCTGCACCTGCTAGCTATCATGATCACTTATCGAGGCCAAAGCCTCAAGGGAATGCCGCTACCCCCAACAAAGGGAGGTGGCCTATAGAGATCTCGGATCACCATGATCGAGATAGACATTTAGGAGAGGCATATAAGTCTTCTAGACATGAGACGACAAGACAAACTATCTTAGAATTTGCCAAACATGTCACCTACTGGGTGCAACTCATGCAACTTGAGCTAGAGCGACAGTAGTTAGAACAACTGTATCTTCTAAATAAAGAGTGCATTCAGAGCCAGAAGGATGAGTTGTTCCAACACACTATGCAGGTGAGGACTCCAACCCCTCGCACACATAAGACAAAACATTATGAGAGGCACAACCCCTGGGTGCGAGATAGGTCTTCGTGACCTTATCGAGTGCTGCCCCCGACGCCTCCTAGACCTGAGCGGGAGGCCACTCCTAGAACTAATGATGAGTGCCTTCCTCAGGAACCCACCCAAGTTCATGGGCCACCCTTAGAAATCCCTCAAGAAGCCTTTGAGGAATCTAAGCAAGAAGAATAGTGGGATGAAATGCCATACCAAGGCATGGGGGGTGCTATCCAGCCACCCCTCCCAAGGCCCCAAGTTCCCTACAACCTGCAATGGGGACAAACCAATGAGGAGGAGTTCAAAACCCTCGATACATGAAATGCACTACTAGAGTTCTTAGAGTTGGTAGAGACCAAAATTTTGGGGCCCCAAAATCCTAACTTACGTGAAGCTCCTCTTGAAGAGGATCAGCCTCTGACCATTGAGCTACCCGAGGACGAGGTCTTCCATGTATCAAAATTGCCAGATTCTGATGAGCCTGACTCACTGGCTGAAGATGATTTAGAACATGAGGTAGCACCATGGGATCCATTTGAATCTGATAGAAATCACTCACAAGTGATTCCCATGGATGACTATCAAAAGATCTTAATGACAATATTCCCTCTAGAGGTGCCAGTTGAGCAAGCACCACATTAAGGAAATTAGGTCCCCCTGCAAAGAGCAGAACAACCCCATTGGGACCACATCAATATACTCAAACAAGAGGAGCCGCATATGTCACAAGTAGCTGTTAGAGCCAATGAGGGTCTATGGATCTCCGATAGTGATTATGAGGACAAAACAAATATGGCTTACCTCAATCACATGCGACAACATCAACACCCCATGGGTATCAATGACGTACTTCAATAGTTTAATATAAGGCCAGGGCATGAGTGGTGTGTTAACCCAGTGTAGTGGGACCAAGCGTTACATCTACCACTTTGGGCATACAGAGATCAACTTCCACCTAGAGACCCCATAGCTATATCAGTGTCGAGGGCGGAACCTATCCTCCTATCCGTGCATAGGGCCGATCCATTTGTGCCCATACCTCCATAGCCAGATTTGAAGCACAAAGATCATCAAGCTGGGGGTACCTCTATCCCTTGAAGATCCATAGTCCAACCAAAAATCTCCAAGGATTATTGCAATCTCTTGGTCAAAACACAAAAGCTCCAAGGATTATCGCAATCACTTGGTCAAACCCAAAAGCTCCAAGGATTCCCGCAATCGCTTGGTCAACCCAAAAAGCTCCAAGGATTCCCATAATCACTTGGTCATCCCAAAAAGTCCCAAAAGGTGTCCATGAACCCTTTGGTCAACCCAAAAGCGCCCCAACGATGCCCATAAATGATGCATGAACACCCAATGAAATGTGGGAATTTTTTTTTTTTTCTAAATTTTAGTGCATTTTGCCGAGGCCATAACTTCTCAACCATAGCTCCGATTGATGTGAAATTTTACAAGGAGCTATTTGGGAGAATTTTAAACAAATATGACTCCCTAGAGTCCTATTTTCCCAGAAAATCTAGTTTTTGGGACCAAATTCCATCATCTAGTGCCCCGAAATTAGGTTTTAAAATTACTCACCTAATTTTTTATGTTTTTTGAACTGTTCGAAGGTTAATATCTCCTAAAGTATTTATAGTTAGGACTTGAAACTATATTTTTGGCTTATCTATTGTAATAGGGATGCGCACCCCAATTTTGGGCCCCATCCGACTCATTTTAGTTTTTAGGGTTTTTTGGCTATATAGCCACATAATGAGGGTTTGTGAGGTAATATTTTCCAAGTTTTGAATGAGAATTGGTTTGAGCAAGCTTGGATCTCCATAAATAAACCCTTTGGTCAAATCAAAAAGCTCCAAGTATTATCACAATCGCTTGGTCACCCCCCCCAAAAAAAAAGCTCCAAGGATTCTCGTAATCGCTTGGTCACCCCAAAAGCTCCAAGGATTATCACAATCGCTTGGTCACCCCAAAAGCTCCAAGGATTATCGCAATCGCTTGGTCACCCTAAAAGTTCCAAGGATTATTGCAATCTCTTGGTCACACCAAAATTTCCAAGGATTATCGCAATCGCTTGGTCACCCCAAAAGTTCCAAGGATTATCGCAATCGCTTGGTCACCCCAAAAGGGCCCCAATGGATTCTCGAAATCCCTTGGTCATCATCAAGAAAATTCAAAAAAAATCAAATAATCAAAAATCACAAAAAAATCTGCATCTCATTCTCATACATACTTCAAGATCAAAAACACAAAAATAATAGCTGCATTAAGCATCGCATCCATACATTTGCATATTTGTGGTCATACAGGTCAAGGCACCATAGACTGTAATTACTTGGCAAAGTCCATCTTCATTCCATATCTCTCCATTGTATAAACAATCCATAAAAAATAAAATGCTATCCATCTTTCCCCCATACTATAGTCAGTTGTATTCTAATGTATCAGGAGTTTTTGTCATTCAGCTACCAATAGCTTTCTAACCAAAACTGTACAAAGTCAGATAGCTTTTATGAAGGTAGAATTTTACTTGGATACACCTTGTTACGTAGCATCCCATCACAAGCTAAAAACATAAAACAACTCCCAAGTTGTGTCAAAGAATGATGAAACCTACAAAGCAATCCAGGTCATCATAAGTGAAACGGTTATCTTGCTCATCCCCTTGTACGAATGACCCCAAAGAATGCTAAGAGTTGGCAAAAGGACAAGCATCCTCCCTACACAATTCCCCATGAATCCCAAGTTCTCAAAAGTTGCAAAATATCCAAAGTTGCACATGTCAAAACTCCAAAAAATTTGACATCACCCTCAAAGTGCATACATCAACAACACAAACAATAGTGATTCTCGTCACTCCACATCCTAATCCCTTGCTCAAAAGAAAAATTAATACAAAAATAAACAATGATTTTTATCACTACAAAAGAGCAAGTATCCCAATACAATTGAAGAAAAGAAGGGAGTTGAACTTGAATCCCTAGAACTCTCAGCATTCAGAAGTTCATGAGATAAACCTTAGTATCGATTTGGTTGATAGCCTATCGGTCACTCGTGGCAAACCTCCTACATGACGATATATCTACCACATTAACTTGAGTGCAGATCAATGTTTGCATGTGGATGAGCTAGCTTATGGTATCCTAGATTGCACTATAGATTAATCTGACTAAATACAACAAAGGAGTTAGTGGAGCTAATTAGGTGATCCTCAGTATAGGTTTGGTTGACAGCCTATCTAGCACTGGCGGTATCCTGACAAATTCCACATCAAACGAACTCAATTGCACACATAGGGATGTGAAATAACTTTGTCAAAGACAAGTCTGATTCATACCTTGTTCAAAGTCTTGTCAGATAAAAGTACAGCCTTGGCTAGTTAGTTAAAACATTTGAATCTCAGAAAACCTAACTACATTCTAAAACAACTGTAATATCTTTTCATATTTACTTCACCATGAGAAAATACAAAAATAAAATACAAGAAAAGACATGTATGCCTACAAAGCTATTCACCGCAGCAATCACCTAGGACAAAAAGCCATAAAGTTCTACACAGTCTATGGTGCGATTACCAAACATCGCAAATTCACTCCATCCATTCCATTTGCATATCATATAAATTAGAAACATTTGCACTCATCAACACATATGCATTCATCACTATAACTTAACATGCATACATCCATAGTCATCAACCATCATGCATAAAATCAAATCATCACATGTGCATAAACAAAATAAAGTCTATACATATATCATCAAAAATGCACCAAAATACCTAATAAACTTGCCCGATGAGAGTGCTTTGGCACTTGACATCCCGGGCATGCAAAACAGATGTCAAGGTCACAAATCCTCACTATCCTACTCCCTAAGAAGGCTACCATAGCCGGACCGCTCCATGGGAAGACATAACTTCAAGAATTTCATCCCCAAACGATGTCGCCAAAAGGGTTAACACCCACCAAAAATAGGTCTAAATGTCAAAAAATGGCACACACATTCAATGCTAAACATCTGACGGCACCCTTACCACAGACAAAAGGTTGCACCCTTTGCCTATTCATGACTGATCAATGTCCAAGCTCAAGTAACACCTCATCGAAAAAGGTTAACACTTGAACTGAGTTCGTTCACCCGTCAGAAGCAAGGATTCAAGAATGCATGCCCCTTTTCATGCTTGGGGCATCAAGAGTTGGTTAGGTTACTGAGAAACCCTAATAATTAGTGCTTTGGTTATCTATTTTTGCTTGGTGTTGTGCCATGCATAGCGCATCCCAAAAAGGGGCATCTGTAGACACCAAAATAGCACCAATATGATTATGTGACTACAAACACTGATCGCATTGACACACACAGCCCCAAGGGCAGCCCCCAAAGGTTAAATAGTGGTCCTAACCACTCTCACAATAGTTTTGGGAGGTCAAAGATCAATTTGGCACCTTCTAGGCACTTTGCTCAGAATTCATCCCTCCCTGGGATGAATTCAAAATGGGATCCGTTCTCCTGTGGGATGAATACAGAATCTGCTCCAGGGTGGGATGAATTCCAAGTTTGACGGGCAAAAAGTCAAATCTTGACAAATGGCAGCTCAGATCCGCCACTTAATGCTTCCTTCATAGCATGGGAGTGTGGGTGAGCATTTTCGAGCATTAGAGGTTGTTACAAGGGCAGTCATGAAGTCCCTATTTAGGGAGGAATCTCCCTCCCCCTAGGAAGGCATGATTGCCAAGTGGCGCCTCTGCATGCCCAATTCAAGAGACCTCCAGGTCTATAAATTAGTGAGTTTCCTCACCCAAAAAGATACAGAGAAGGAGCATTTTGAGCAACGAAGTGCTATCGTTTTGTTTTCACACCTATTCCCATTTTTGGATTGTGCCTTTCACATCCTTGATCTCTTTTGGAGAAGAGGTCATTGGGTGGTCATTGGAAGCACAAATCCAGAACCAAACCCAACATTTGGCCACATTATCCCACCCAATTTTCTAACAACACATTACAAGAGATTTTAGGCCTATCCCGAGTGGATTGGTGCTGAAATCAGGTTCCAACGATGGGCGGCCCACCCGGGCACCCCGCACTACTGCGAGCCTAATCTTCCTTTTAGGAATGATTGGGGATTCATGGTAGATTGCTCTTTTTTGTCATTTTTTTATTTTGCATTCTATCTTACACTGCTTAGATAGCTTGTAATTTCGATTTCGTAATGCTCTGATCAAATCTTAACATGTTTTATCGCTTTTTTTGTCCTCACTAACTTGCAGGTAGTAGCATAAAATTCCCATTGATGGAGACCAAATTGGGGAAATCTAACCATCTGGGTCTTCCCAAAATGCCTCCAATTAGATAACCCCAAATTTGCAGGTCTTTTGGAGCTCCTTAGATGTGACATTTTGGGTAGTATCACTTTGGCGCTTTGTTGCAGGTGAATTCATTCTACCCTGGAGTGAATTAAAGTTGAATCTATCCAATCCAGCACCAATCCGATTATGTTATTGCAAACACTGATCGCATTGATACACACATCCCCAAGGGCAGCCCCCAGAGGTTAAACAGTGGTCCTAACCACTCTCACAGTAATTTTGGGAAGTCAGAGATCAATTTGGCACCTTCTAGGCACTTTGCTCAAAATCTGTCCCTCCCTAGGACGAATTCAAAATGGGATCCGTCCTCCCCTGGGACAAATACAAAATTTTCTCTAGGGTGGGATGAATTCTAGGTTTGATGGGCAAAAGGTCAAATCTTGACAAATGGTAGCTTGGATCTGCCACTTAATGCCTCCTTCATTTCATGGGAGCATGGGTGAGCGTTTTTTAGCGTTAGAGGTTGTTACAGGGGCAGTCATGAAGCCCCTAATCAGGGAGGAATCTTCCCTCCCCTGGAAGGGCATGGCTGCCATGTGGCACCTCTACATGCTCATCCCAAGAGACCTCCAGGTCTATAAATTGATGAGTTTCCTCATCCCAAAATATACAAAGAAGGAGCATTTTGAGCAACAAAGTGTTGTCGTTTTGTTTTCACACCTATTCCCCTTTTTGTATTGTGCCTTTCACATCCTTGATCTCTTTTGTAGAAGAGGTCATTGGGTGGTCATTGGAAACACAAATTCAAAACCAAACCCGACATTTGGCCACATTATCCCACCCAATTTTCCGACAACACATTACAAGAGATTTTGGGCCTATCCCGAGTGGATTGGTGCCAAAATCAGGTTCCAACGGTGGGTGGCCCGCCCGGGTGCCTCGCACTGCTACGAGCCTAATATTCCTTTTAGAAATGATTGGGGATTCATGGTAGATTGCTATTTTTTTTCATTTTTTTATTTTGCATTCTATATTATGCTACTTAGATAGCTTGTAATTTCGATTTCGTAATGCTCTGATCAAATCTTATCATGTTTTATCGCTTTTGTTGTCCTCACTAACTTGCAGGTAGTAGCATCAAATTCTCATTGATGGAGGCCAAATTGGGGAAATCCGACCATCTGGGTCTTCCCAAAATGCCTCCAATTAGCTAACCCCAAGTTTGCAGGTCTTTTAGAGCTCCCTATATGTGACATTTTGGGCAGTATCACTTCGACGCTTTGTTGTAGGTGAATTCATTCTACCCCGGAGCGAATTACAGTTGAATCCGTCCCTCCCCGGAGTGAATTCAAATCAGTGAGGAAATCCTCAACTATTTATTTTGAAATGCCTTCTTGGTGATGTTTCTATGTCCTTGCCAAGTTTTCATGTCATTTGGATAAGTTTTAGTTGCAGTCTAATTCATTTTCCCATCTGCTTATTGTAGGCTTGAGGATCGCATTGCTTTGTCTTGTTCGTAGATGCTACTAACGGTTTCTTGTTCTTTTGAATGCAGGGTCTGAACATCGAAGGAGCAGCAAGGAACCAACACTCGTATACATAAGTAATGGTGACGTTTTTTCTGCCCATATTACATGTGGGCATGCGGAAGAGGGATGGCTTTCCATTGATGTGACCAAGAGACAAGTTTGATGCTCCTCGCCCCTAAAAGGGGAGGAAGCAGATTGTAACTGAATTTGAAATACATTAATAAAATAAGAGGGTTGTTTCATTCCATTTGGGTTCCAATTTGTCTATGCTTTCTCCATTTTACGCATTTTAATTCATAGCATCAAGTTTAGTTTCGTTCTTGCATCGTACTTGGACACCTTTGTTATGCGCAAACCCAAAAGCTCCAAGGATTCCCACAATCGTTTGGTCAACCCAAAAAGCTCCAAGGATTCCCATAATCACTTGGTCATCCTAGGGTTTCTGTACTCTAAGTTTAAAACTGACAAAGTCTACAAAAGCAAAACAAAATTTTAATAACAGTTTTTTAGCCTAGGGTTTTCACCTACGTTTTAAAACTAACAAATTTAAACCTAAAAAACTAGGGTTTTGCATTCCTAGGGTTTGTGCGTAACAAAAGCATCACATACTACAAATTTTTTTTACCTAGGGTTTACCTTAGTGTCAAACGGAATGCAAATTTTAGACGTTAATTACATCTTGTCAAAATAAAGTTCCACTTGGATTTCATTTTCAAGCATAACAAAGAAAAATAAAAAAATAACTTGAAAATATAAAGCAAATAAACGAGGAGGACCACTTACTGGTCTCACTTCGACTCTACCACTCGATCTGGTTTATGCACTCATGATGTCGAGAGAAATTCGGCAGCGCTTCGCTTCGTAGAATTCACCTCCTCCTCAAAGCTCCAAATTGCCATAAAAAGCAAGTGCAAATGAGCCCAAAACCTAGTTTTGGCCTTTAAATAGGCTTTTTGAGCCTGTAATCATTCCTACCTGGAACAAGCACTCTAGTTAGTGCTCATCCCACCCTGGAACGAATAATACCCAGGAATTTGTCCCACCCTAGAACGAATTCAGCACACAAAATTCAAAAATAACAAAAAATGAACAAAATGACCTAAAACAAGCAATAAAGCTTGCTCGATGAAAGTGATTTTGCATGTGACATCACGGGTATGCAAAACTGATGTCAGGGTTACAAATCCTCACTATCCTACTCCCTAAGAAGGCTACCATAATCATACCATCCATGGGAAGACGGATCTTCAAGAATTTCATCCCCAAACGACATCGCCAAAAGGGTTAACACCCACCAAAAATAGGTCTAAATGTTGGAAAACTGCACACACATTCAATGCTAAACATCTGGAGGCTACCTTACCTAAGTCATCTTGGGTCAAGTGACTAGTCACTTTTCTCATGAAGTTCATTCCCTCATTGATTCGTCGCTTGAGGGGGTAGTCACACTTAGTCATTAATCAACACACACACACCCAATCATGGAAAATGGCATGCATTCATTAAAAAGATCATTGACAAAGACAATTACGCTCCTACTTGGGGTAGTAAAAAAGCAATAATCACAAGCTGATAAAACACTTAGCATTCATGAATCATGAACCCTAGGTTACCATAGACAAAAGGTTGCGCCCTTTGCCTATTCATGACTGATCAATGTCCATGCTCAAGTAACACCTCATCGAAAAAATGTTAACACTTGAATTAAGTTCCTTTGCTCGTCAGAAGCAAGGATTCAAGAATGCATGCCCTTTCCATGCTTAAGGCATCAAGAGTTGGTTAGGTTACTAAGAAACCCTAATCATTAGTGCTTTGGTTATCTATTTTTGCTCGACGCTACGCCATGCACAGCGCATCCCAAAAAGGGGCATTTGTAGACACCAAAACAACACCAATCCGATTATGTGACTACAAACACTGATTGCATTGACACACACATCCCCAAGGGCAGCTCCTAGAGGTTAAACAGTTGTCCTAACCACTCTCATAGTAGTTTTGGGAAGTCAGAGATCAATTTGGCACCTTCTAGGCACTTTGCTCAAAATCCGTCCCTCCCTGGGATGAATTCAAAATGGGATCCGTCCTCCCCTGGGACAAATACAAAATTCACTCCAGGGTGGGACAAATTCCAGGTTTGACAGGCAAAAAGTCAAATCTTGACAAATGGTAGCTCGATCCACCACTTAATGCCTCCTTCATTTCATGGGAGCATGGGTGAGCATTTTCGAGCGTTAGAGGTTGTTACAGGGGCAGTCATGAAGCCCCTAATCAGGTATGAATCTTCCCTCCCCTGAAAGGGCATGGATGCCATGTGGAACCTCTCCATGCTCATCCCAAGAGACCTCCAGGTCTATAAATTGATGAGTTTCCTCATCCCAAAATATACAAAGAAGGAGCATTTTGAGCAACAAAGTGCTGTCGTTTTGTTTTCACACCTATTCCCATTTTTGTATTGTGCCTTTCACATCCTTGATCTCTTTTGGAGAAGAGGTCATTGGGTGGTCATTGGAAGCACAAATTCAGAACCAAACCCGACATTTGGCCACATTATCCCACCCAATTTACCGACAACACATTACAAGATATTTTGGGCCTATCCCGAGTGGATTAGTGCCGAAATCAGGTTCCAACGGTGGGCGGCCCACCCGGGTGCCCTGCACTGCTGCGAGCCTAATATTCATTTTAGAAATGATTGGGGATTCACGGTAGATTGCTCTTTTTTTTCATTTGTTTATTTTGCATTCTTTCTTATGCTACTTAGATAGCTTGTAATTTTGATTTCGTAACGCTTTGATCAAATCTTATCATGTTTTATCACTTTTTTTGTCCTCACTAACTTGCAGGTAGTAGCATAAAATTCCTATTGATGGAGGCCAAATTGGGGAAATATGACCACCTGGGTCTTCCCAAAATGCCTCCAATTAGATAACCCCAAGTTTGCAGGTCTTTTGGAGCTCCCTAGATGCGACATTTTGGGTAGTATCACTTCGGCACTTTATTGCAGGTGAATTCGTTCTACCTCGGAGTGAATTTTAGTCGAATCTGTCCCTCCCCGTAGAGAATTCAAATCAGTGAGGAAATCCTCGACTGTTTCTTTTACAATGCCTTCTTGGTTATGTTTCTATGTCCTTGCCAATTTTTCATGTCATTTGGATAATTTTTAGTTGCAGTCTAATTCATTTTCCCATCTTCTTATTGTAGGCTTGAGGATCGCATTGCTTTGTCTTGTTCGTAGATGCTACTAACGGTTTCTTGTTCCTTTGAACATAGGGTCTAAACATCAGAGGAGCAGCAAGGAACCAACACTCATACACACAAGCGGTGGCGATGTTTGGTCCACCCATATTACATGTGGGCACGCAAAAGAGGGATGGCTTTCCATTGATGCGACCAAGAGACAAGTTTGATGCTCCTCACCCCTAAAAGGGGAGGAAGCGGATTGTAACCAGATTTGAAATACATTAATAAAATAAGAGGGTTGTTTCGTTCCATTTGGGTTCCAATTTTTCTATGCTTTCTCCATTTTACACATTTTAATTCATAGCATCAAGTTTAGTTTCGTTCTTGCATCGTACTTGGACACCTTTGTTACGTGAAAACCCAAAAGCTCCAAGGATTCCCACAATCACTTGGTCAACCCAAAAATCTCCAAGGATTCCCATAATCACTTGGTCATCCTAGGGTTTCTGTACTCTAAGTTTAAAATTGACAAATTCTGCAAAAGCAAAACAAAATTTTAATAACAGTTTTTTAGCCTAGGGTTTTCACCTACGTTTTAAAACTAACAAATTTAAACCTAAAAAACTAGGGTTTTGCATTCCTAGGGTTTGTGTGTAACAAAAGCATCACATACTACAATTTTTTTTTACCTAGGGTTTACCTTAGTGTCAAACGGAATGCAAATTTTAGACGTTAATTACATCTTGTCAAAATAAAGTTCCACTCGGATTTCATTTTCAAGCATAACAAAGCAAAATAAACAAATAACTTGAAAATATAAAGCAAATAAACGAGGATGACCACTTACTGGTCTCGCTTCGGCTGTGTCGCTTGATTCGGTTTGTGCACTCATGATGTTGGCAGAAATTCGACAGTGCTTCGCTTCGTAGAATTCACCTCCTCCTCCTCAGAGCTCCAAATTGCCAAAAAAAGCAAGTGCAAATGAGCCCAAAACCTAGTTTTGGCCTTTAAATAGGCTTTTTGAGCCTATAATCGTTCCTCCTTGGAACGAGTTCTCTAGTTAGTTCTCATCCCACCCTAGAACGAATACTACATAGGAATTCATCCCACCCTAGAATGAATTCAGCACACAAAATTCAAAAATAACAAAAATGAACAAAATGACCTAAAACAAGCAATAAAGCTTGCCCAATGAAAATTCTTTTGCATGTGACATCATGGGTATGAAAAACCAACTTCGGGGTTACAAATCCTCACTATCCTACTCCCTAATAAGGCTACCATAGCCGGACTATCCACAGGAAGATGGATCTTTGAGAATTTCATCCCCAAACGACATCGCCAAAAGGGTTAACACCCACCAAAAATAGGTCTAAATGTCAAAAAATTGCACACACATTCAATGCTAAACATCTGGCGACTACCTTACCTAAGTCATCTTGGGTCAAGTGACTCATCACTTTTCTCATGAAGGTCATTCCCTCATCGATTCGTTGCTTGAGGGGGTAGTCACACTTAGTCATTAATCAACACACACACACCCAATCATGGAAAATGGCATGCATTCAAAGGATCATTGACAAAGACAATTACGCTCTTGCTTGGGGAAGTAAACAAGCAATAATAAAAATCTGATCAAACACTTAGCATTCATGAATCATGAACCCTAGGTTACCACAGAAAAAAGGTTGCGCACTTTGCCTATTCATGACTGATCAATGTCCATGCTCAAGTAACACCTCACCAAAAAAGGTTAACACTTGAATTAAGTTCCTTTGCTCGTCAGAAGCAAGGATTCAAGAATGCATGCCCTTTCCATGCTTGGGGAATCAAGAGTTGGTCAAGTTAATAAGAAACCCTAATCATTAGTGCTTTGGTTATCTATTTTTACTTGGTGCTGCACCATGCACAGTGCATCCCCAAAAGGGGCATCTGTAGACACCAAAACAGCACCAATATGATTATGTGATTGTAAACATTGATTGCATTGACACACACATCCCCAAGGGCAACCCCTAGAGGTTAAACAATGGTCCTAACCACTCTCATAGTATTTTGGGGAAGTCAAAAACCAATTTGGCACCTTCTAGGTACTTTGCTCAGAATACATCCCTCCCTGGGACGAATTCAAAATGGGATCCGTCCTCCCCTAGGACGAATACAAAAATTGCTCTAGGGTTTGACAAATTCCAGGTTTGACGGGAAAAAAGTCAAAGCTTTACAAATGGCAGCTCAGATCCACCACTTAACACCTCCTTCATTTTGTGGGAGCATGGGTGAGCGTTTTCGAGTGTTAGAGGTTGTTACAGGGGCAGTCATGAAGCCCCTAATCAGGGAGGAATCTTCCCTCCCCTGGAAGGGCATGGCTGCCATGTGGCACCTCTGCATGCTCATCCCAAGAGACCTCCAGGTCTATAAATTGATGAGTTTCCTCATCCCAAAATATACAAAGAAGGAGCATTTTGAGCAACGAAGTTTTGTCGTTTTGTTTTCACACCTATTCCCATTTTTGTATTGTGCCTTTCACATCCTTGATCTCTTTTGGAGAAGAGGTCATTGGGTGGTCATTGGAAGCACAAATCCAGAAACAAACCTGAAATTTGGCCACATTATCCCACCCAATTTTTTGATAACACATTACAAGAGATTTTGGGCCTATCTCGAGTGGATTGATGCTGAAATCAGGTTCCAACGGTGGGCGGCCCGCCCGGGCGCCCTGCACTGCTGCGAGCCTAATCTTCCTTTTAGGAATGATTGGGGATTCATGGCAGATTGTTATTTTTTGTCATTTGTTTATTTTGCATTCTATCTTATGCTGCTTAGATAGCTTGTAATTTTGATTTCGTAATGCTCTGATCAAATCTTATCATGTTTTATCGCTTTTGTTGCCCTCACTAACTTGCAGGTAGTAGTGTCAAATTCCCATTGATGGAGGCCAAATTAGGGAAATCTAACCATCTGGGTCTTCCAAAAATGCCTCCAATTAGATAACCCCAAGTTTGCAGGTCTTTTGGAGCTCCCTAGACGTGACATTTTGGGCAGTATCACTTTGGCGATTTGTTGTAGGTGAATTCGTTCTACCCCGAAGCGAATTAAAGTTGAATCTGTCCCTCCCCTGAGCGAATTCAAATCAGTGAGGAAATCCCTGACTGTTTCTTTTGCAATGCCTTCTTGGTGATGTTTCTATGTCCTTGCCAAGTTTTCATGTCATTTGGATAAGTTTTAGTTGCAGTCTAATTCATTTTCCCATCTGCTTATTGTAGGCTTGAGGATCGCATTGCTTTGTCTTGTTCGCAGATGCTACTAATAGTTTCTTGTTCCTTTGAATGTAGGGTCTGAACATTGGAGGAGAAGCAAGGAAACAACACTCATATACACAAGCGGCGACGACGTTTGGTCTGCCCATCTTACATGTGGGCACGCAGAAGAGGGATGGCTTTCCATTGATGTGACCAAGAGACAAGTTTGATGCTCCTCATCCCTAAAAGGGGAGCAAGAAGATTGTAACTGGATTTGAAATACATTAATAAAAGAAGAGGGTTGTTTCATTCCATTTGGGTTCCAATTTTTCTATACTTTCTCCATTTTATGCATTTTAATTCATAGCATCAAGTTTAATTTCGTTCTTGCATCGTACTTGGAGTTTTTCCCTTTTTATTTTTGTATCCTCGTACTTTCAGTTAAGTTCATAGCTGACTAGGGTGTAGCTAGGATAGTAAGTAGCTTGTTCCCTATGAAGTTCATTATTCTATGCTAACATGGCTCCCAATGCCACCTCAGTAGCTGAGATGTATAAGTAAAACGACACTCCTGGTCTAGGTGGTTCCAATACTGGCGGCAAATCCAAGTATTGTTTAATGTCATTGAAGGCTGACTGGCACTTGTCATCCCAGTGAAATGCTACCCCCTTGTGCAATAACTTGTTCATTGGTCGGCACTTGTCAGATAGCTATGCTATGAAGCGCTTGATCGACGTGACCTTTCCCTGCAGGCTTCTGAGCTGCTTGATGGTAGTTGGGGGAAGCATTTCAAGGATTGCCTTAACTTTGTTTGGGTCCACCTCGATGCCCCATTTTGAGACTATGAAACCCAAGAGCTTTCCATATGTGATGCCAAAAACACACTTTTTGGGATTCAGTCTGACTCTATGCTCCATGAGGTGATCGAGGATCTTGCTTAAGTCACCGAGATGATCCAGGCGCAAAAGAGATTTGGCCAAAAAATCATCCATGTAATCTTCCAAAGTCTTGTGCATGTAATCATGGAATATGTATGTCATGGCACGTTGGTAGGTGGCACCAGCATTTTTAAGTCCAAAGGGCATGACCTTATAAAAAAATGTCCCCCAAGTCATTATGAATGTTGTTTTTAGCTGGTCCTCGGGACTGATACAAATTTTATTGTATCCCAAGAAACCATCCATGAGGGAAAGCATTTTGTGACCCATTGTAGCATCTACCAAGGCATCGATTTTTGGCAAGGGGAAACAATCCTTAGGACTCGCTTTGTTTAGATCTCAAAAATTAGTGCATATGCGAATCCTCCCATCAGGCTTCTTGACGGGCACCATGTTGGACAGCCATGGTGGATAATCCATGTAGATGACAAACTATGCATCCAATAGCTTTTGCAATTCATCTTTGACCATCAAGGCCACTGTTGGGTGCATATTGCGTAGTTTCTTCTTAACTGGCTTGAATTTCGGATCAAGCATTAGATTATGCGTGACTAGCTACGGGTCTAGTCCCGGCATGTCTTTGTATGACCATGCAAAAACCTCCTTCTTCTCTTTGAGAAGGGCACTATAGTCGGCTTGCTCTTTGGGGGATAAACTTACTCCCAACTTGATGATTTGTGGATTCATTGGATCTGACCTGATGTCTATGTCAATCGTCTCCTCGATCGACATGTGGGATCCATATTCCAACTGATGTGGAGTTGGGATCAAGTGGATATCATTTGCTAAGTTTAGATCATCGTTAGGAACCTCGGGTCCCTCTTCAGCATGGCAGATATCCTGAGTTGGCCAAGGGATAAAATGGAGCATTTCATCAAAAGGCCAATACTCGTATGGGGATGGAGGGGAATCGACGCGATCCCAATCTATGGCATCTATGTCTAGAGATAGCGACTATGTTGGATCGGTCGGATTGTGGATGGGGGCAGTTAAGTCAATGGAGATCATGTTGATGAAATGATTTTTGTCTCCATTATCGTAGGTGTGGTTACTCGAACATTCTAGATGCTCTATATGCTTGGGATCCAATTCTAGATGGACTGGCACAAATGGGTCAGCCCTATGTATAGATAGGAAAATAGGGTTTGCCCTCGGCACTGATGTCACTATATGGTCTCTGGGTAGAAGGTATGCTTCGTATGCCTAGAGTAGCAGATCCAATACTTGGTCCCACCATGCTGGGTCTACGTACCACTCATGCCCAAGCCTTATGTTTAGCTATTCAAATATATCGTTAATCTCCATGGGGTTTCGATGCTACATCTATCGCATATGATTAAGATATGTCATTTTTGTTTCATCTTCATAATCACTATCAAAAATCCAAAAGCCCTCATTGGCTCCAACAACTGTTTGAGGTATGATAGGCTCGTCCTGCTCAAGCAAATTAATGTGGTCCCACCTAGGTTGTTCTGCTCTCTACGGGGGGACTTGATTTCCTTGGAGCAGTGCTTGCTCGATGGGAGCATCCAGGAGGAACATTGTCAAGAGGCTTTCTTGATAATCATCCATGGAGATCACCTGTGAGTGATCGCTATCTGATTTGAAGGGGTCATATGACACTGGTTCATACTCCAGCTCGTCCTTTGAGGACCCTTCTTTACATTGTCTAGACCCTCCTTGAAAATGAGATCTCAAGCTTTCTCCTCTCTCGAGCGAAGGGAAGGGATTGCTAGAGCCAGCAAGGTTGATTGCCGTTAATGGGAGATAATCCCTCAATGTATATGTGGTGTTAGGGTTGGCATATGGATCTAATGCCAATCTCCCCTTATTGCCTATCCCTAGGCCTTGTATGTTCTCCACCAAGATGTCCAAGGGGAGGGGGTGGTTGAACCCTACTCCTGACTTGTCATATGGCATTTGGTATCTTTGTTGGCAAATAACACGTATCCCTTGCTCATATCGTCCTAACCCATATCCGTTCCAATTGCATTGGCCAAGATATCTCAGAGCAAAGTTTAGGTTAGACAAATAGTTGACATTTTCAACAAAAGGCTCTTCATCTTCATCCTCTTGCATGCATGGTGCAACGCCATGATCAAGGCCCCCATACACAAAGTTTTTATGGTTCAGTGGGTAGCCTAGGGGAACAATAGTGAATGGGTAGTTGAGGTCTCCCCATGTCTGCATGGATTCTAGTGTAGGTGTTGCTACAATATTCTGCACTAGATACTCCCTCAGGCCTGTATTGGCCATTTCAATGGTGATCATTGGCATTTGAGGGGGAGGGAATGGAAGTTCTCCTTGAGTCCACTCCATGTCGGGTGGACTAGGAGCCTCGACTTCCATCCAGTTAGGCATCTCCTCAATAGAGATAGTTGATACTGATGGCAGTGTCTCTTCCAAAGGTTTTGCCTCTTCCAGGTGTTTCTTCCCTTTGTCCTTTTGTTTGGCCCCCAAAGATGGTGTCATTGGTGGAGGACCAGACGATGAAGATGAACTCGACTAGGATTTTGAAGAACTTGCTAATGGGGATGCCTATGGAATCGAACCCTGTTTAGATGGATTTAATTGGAAATCCAAATGTGTTGATGGCAGGGTCAATTGCGGCATCAAATGCACCGCATTACAATACTTGAAGGGTTCCAAGTCCGTCAGGACTACATGCACCTCCCCTTCAAATGTATACTTTAAGCATTGGTGAGCTATCGAAGGGACACACTTCATGTCCCTGATCCATGGTCGGCCTGACAAGATGTTGTAGGCCATCTCACCCTCCAATATGTGGCATAATGTGGGTATGGTCTTTTGTCCCACTTGGATTGGTAGGACTATTGTGTCGACTGTCGAGCATATTGCATCATTGAATGCTCACAGAGTGTAGGTGGAAGCTATGATATGAGATGCGGGCAACTTCAAATGTTTGAGAGCCGTAGTTGTGATGATATTTCTAGATGAGCCAGTGTCTATCAACACCCTCTTGTATGGGATCCTGTTGACCCGCACGATAATGTTCTTGGGTGGATCTTCCATGTCATCAGTCACTGATCTCAATTCATCTTCTCGAAATGTGATGACTGGCTCAGTGCATCGTTTTACATGCCCCACAAAGTTGTTGAAATAATTTGTCTCATGGGACTGCAACTTGATGGCTTTCAAAATCTCCATTAGAGCTTCTCAATGGGGCGTAGATTGTTGTATAAGCTCGTATATGGAGAGCCTAGCTGATGTGGTCCTCAAACTATGGGTGAGTTTGGACCGAAGTGTGGCCACTGGTCTAGGTGGAGGAGGATGTGCAAGGTGCTGTTGTGGTTGCGACATTGTTGGCACCTCTCTTGCAGCTGTCGCAGGAGCATTCATGCTTGGATACCTCCTATTCTGAGTCAATATATTGATCATCCCTACATATCCCTACATGGGGCAGTTCTGTGTGACCTCATTAACTTGTAGGGTCTTTTCCTGTAGAGCATGAGCAAGCAAGGGGTCTTTGAAGACCTCCATTTGTTGATTGCTTGGTGCAATGGGATTATCCACCGCTAGTGTCTTATTATCAATCAGGTCTTGCACCAAGCCCTTAAATTTCAAATAGGCATTTAGGTCATGTCCCTACTGCCTATAGAACCCACAGCACAAGTCCTCTCTATACCCCTTAGGCTTGGGCACATTGGGATCTATGGTTTGAACCTCTGGCAGGTTGATCAAATTTGCTGCTAACAGGTAGTCAAACAGGGAGTCCCTGGACTCTGTGTAGGGTGTGAATTGTTGCCTAGGGTGATGTTGTTGACTTTGTTCTTGCCTTTGATTTTATCTGTCATAGTTGTTAGGAGGCACTGCCTGATAGTTAGCCTTTTGAGGCTGTGTTGCTTGTGTAGGCTTAGGGACATTGATAGCAACTTGGTTAACCGCAGTGGGTTTTTGTTGCGTGGTCCTAGCTTTAGTGTTTTTAGTCCACTCTTTTTTCTTAGGTTTGGCTATCTCGCCATCCTATATTTTGATCTCTTCAATGATCCTGGCTTGTGCCAAAGCTTCTTATAAGGTGGCATATTGCTGCAACTACAATAGCATAGATATCGAACTCAAACAACTCTTGGAGAACATCTGAGTGAGGTCGAACATAGGAGGGAGTAAGGGTAGCTTCAAAAGCAATATCCTCCATCGATTCCCGTAGGCCGCCATGGTCTCCTCATCATATTGCCTTAAGCTGGCTAAGTCACTCAGTAACACCTTCTTCTTGGTATTGAAGGTGAAGCGTTTGAGGAACGCATCCACTAACTGATCTAAGTTGTTAATTTTGTGCTTTGGTAACTGAGTGAACCAATCCGAAGCAGGGCCTACGAATGTGGTTATAAATGTTCTTAATAACAAAGCATCATTATCCTGAATACCGAAGCATTGGCTCAGGAATCTCGTAACATGCTCTTGAGCATCCTACTCACCTCTAAAGGTTGCCAACTGAGGCAGCTTAAAGTGTTTAGGTTAAGGGGGTGCTGGCACTGACGGATGCATAGGATGACTGTAGAGTTGACATAAAGTGGGCTTTTGGGGCCTAGAAGTTTTGGTCTCCACAGACTCTAAACACTCTAGCAGCGCTTTATATGCATCTAAGGATTTAATTTCTTCCTCTTTAGTTTGCTCCCATTGTGGGTTTTGGGAGACATGAGGCCTCTAAAGGGGTGGCTGGATGGCAACTCCTCTGCCTAGGTAGGGCATTTCAGCCCGATCTTCTTCTTGCTCATATTCCTCATAAGCTTCCTAAGGAGTCTCTAGATGAGACCTATGATCTTGGGTGGGTCCCTACGGAGGGTACCCATCGCTGTTCCGAGGAGTGGCCTCCCGCTCAGGTCTAGGAGGTCTCATAGGCAGCACTTGGTAAGGTCGCAAAGACCTATCTCACACCAAGGGATTATGCCTCTTGTATGGTTTCGCTCTTTGGGTGCGTGGGGTTGGGACCCTCTCCAGCACTGGGTTATGGAGCAGCTTATCTGTTTGGCACCTAATGTGCTCTTTGCTAAGGCGATATAAATGCTCTAGCTGTTGTTGATCTTGCTCAAGATGCGTGATCTGTGCTTGGCGGGTGGCATGCCTGGTGATTGCGAGGTTAATTTTTTCCACCATCTTGAGCCTATGAGGCCTCGATGCCTCTCCTATGCACTTACCCCGGTCCCGATGATCCGAGATCTCAATAGGTCGCTTCCCTCTATCGAGGTTGGTGGTATTTACCCGAGGCTCTGGCCTTAGTGGGTGATCATGGTACATAGCAGGTGCGGAGGTGCATGGCTCTTGTGTTGTACGTTGCTCTCAAGGAATGTAATGGTCTTCCTCGTGCTCCCTTTCATATGTGTGAAAGGGATGGGCAGAGTCGGCTCACCCTGCTTGAAGGGCCTTGCACTTTGGATTTTATCTATTGGTTCTAACAGTGATGGGGGGCAAAGGAGGGATGCCATCATCATGTGGCCTCTCCTCATGGAAACTATGCCGCTCTAGTGCTTCATCGCACGGTGGCCACTCATATCGAGCTTCTAAGGGAGCCTTCCTTTCTATGTTGAGCACCACATGTAAGGACTCCTCCTAGAATGGGCTATGATGAACGGGTGTGTCCCTCAAAGGGGTGTCCCTATAGTTCCATCTTGACATGGAATGATGCGGACTCTCTTGTGGGTCGGGCCACCAAGGAGGTATGATCAAGTCCTTAGGGCTATAGCGGAGGCGACTTGTGCCCCCTTGTACACTTTTCGTAGCTTCTGCCCTTGATTGGGCTTGGCTACATGTGTACACCATGTTGGTGTTTTCCTACAAGCTATGTAGATTTTTATCTCTTTTTATGATTTTTATGCTACACTAAACAGAAATGAGCACACACACACACAAAGCAGTGATTATCTCGTTTAAATATTGAGAGTGTGTCCTAGACCTAGTTTAGTGTGTTTTTGGTTTTTGTTTTTGTTTTTGTTTTTTGAAGGTTTTTGAAGGTTTTTGTAAAGAACGTTTAAATGCAAATGATGGCTCTTATGGCTCCCAAAAATGGTCACCCCTTCAATATACCATTGCCAGGCCGATATACCAACCTCTCTATATACCCGCCCTTACGTGAGGGAAACTATAGGTACGTGAGAGCAGATGGTACATGGAACGTAGGCGGTATGAAATGGGAATCACCCTGTTTATGACACCTACCATAGAAGACTTATCCTCATGTGCTTGGGAATCACCCCAGCTACACTCGGTCAACTTTCATCAGGATTTATGTCTAGCAATAGTAGCGATCGGGGTAATGGATGCAAAATTCAAGCCAAGGTGGTGATGAAATCCACTGTTGGTCTTGATCAAGGGATGGGGTTTTACGACCAGCTCCTTGGTGTTTAATTTACCACATGGTGTGTGGGGTTCTTTTTATTTTGCAAAATGGAAACAAGCAAGCGATAAAGGAAAACTACTTTCCCTAAGCAAGCAAGTACCCTAAGAACAGAGAAACTAAAGATAGAAATTGACAGGAAAAGTTCAGAATCCTTACCTATTCTCTGCCAAATCTATCGGTTCTAAGTTTCTTCCCGAAGACTACATAGACAGAAATTCATCCCAGGGGGGAACGAATTATAGGATTGTATTTGTCATAGGGTGGGGCAAATTCCCATTCGTCCCTGGGTAAGATGAATTACAGCTCTGTATCCGCCCCTTGATGGAACGAACAACAGTCAGCATATGAAACTCGACACCTGCAAGAAAAAACAACCAAGTTTGGATCAGATCTCTGATCTTAAAAATAGAGGACAAGGTCTCACCGTGATCACCACTGAAAGCACGAGGATACAGAAACAAAAAAGGAAAAATCCAAGCATAATGCAAAAATGGAACTGAACTTAACGCTAAACCCTACGAATTAAAAATGCATGAAATGGAGAAAAACATGAATTGAAACCCAAATGAAATAACAGCCCTTTTATTTTATTTATGTATTTCACAATTTGGTTACAATCCACATCCTCCCTTTTTAGGGGCGAGGAGCGTCAAATTCATCTCTTGGTCACATCCATGGATAACCATCCTTCTTCCATGTGCCCACATGTAATATGGGTAGACTAAAACGTCATCGTCACTTGTGTCTATGAATGTTTATTTCTTGCTGCTCCTCTGATGTTTCGATCATACGTTCAAAGGAACAAGAAATAGTTAGTAGCACCTGCGGATGAAACAAAACATGCAATCCCCAAGCCTACGATAAGTGAATGAGAAAAATGAATTAAACTATAACTAAAATGAATCCAAATTCTCTAAAAATTTTATAGGGGCATAGAAACATCACCAGGAAGGCATTGCAAAAATAACAGTCGATAAATTCCTCATCAATTTGAATTTGCTCTAGGGCGGGACGAATTTACCTGCAATAAAATGCCGAAAAGGTACTGTCCCAAATGTCCTTCCTAGAGAGCTCCAAAAAAACTGCAAACTTGGGGTTAGCTAATTAGGGGTATTTTGGGAAGACCCAGATGGTCATATTTTTCCAATTTTTCGTCCATTAACGGTAATTTGATGATGCTACCTACAAGTTAGTAAATACAAAAAAAATGATAAAACATGATAAGATTTGCTCAAAACATTACGAAATCGAAATTGCAAACTATCTAAGTAGTATAAGATGAAATGCAAGATAAAAATGATAGAAAGAATAATCTACCATAGATTCCTAATCGTTCCTAAAAGGGACGATTAGACTCGTGATAGTGCGGGGGCGCCCAGGCAGGTCGCCCATCGTTGGGACTTGATTTCGATGCCAATCCACTTGGGATGGGTCCAAAATATCTTGTAAGGTGTTGTCAAAAAATTGATGTGGTAATCTATGGCCAAATTTTGGGTTTTGGGCTCAAGATTCGACCTTCCAATGATCACCCAATGACCTCTTCTCTAAAAGAGATCATGGATGTGAAAGGCACAAATCGCACAAGGATGTATGGGGAAATAAAATTGCAGAACTTCATTGCTCCAAATTTCTCTTACTCTGTATCTTTTGGGGTGAGAAAACCCACCAATTTATAGACCTGGAGGTCTCTTAGTATGAGCATGCAGGGGCACCACTTGGCAGCCATGCCCTTCTAGGGGAGGGAAGATTCCTCCCTAAATAGGGACTCCATGACTGCCCTTGTAATAGCCTCTAATGCTCGAAAATGCTCACCTATACTCCCATGCAATGAAGGAAGCGTTAAGTGGCGGATTCGAGCTGCCATTTGTCAAGATTTGAATTTTTGCCCGTCAAACCTGCAATTCACCCCATCGTGGAGCGAATTGTGAATTCATCCCTGGGCAGAGCGAATCCCAGTTAGAATTCATCCCTGGGTGGAACAAATACTGAGTAAAGTGCCTAAAGGTGCCAAAGTGATTTCTAACCTTCCAAAACTACTATGAGAGTGGTTAGGACCATTGTTTAACCTCTGGGGGTTGCCCTGGGGGCTATGTGTGCCAATGTGATCAGTGTTTGTCGTCACATAATTGGATTGGTGCTGTTTTGGTGTCTACATATTGTGCCACAAATCTAACTGAGATCTTCATCCTAAAGCTCAAGGTTGTATTGACTTTATAATACTCCAAGTCTTCCACTCTAGTATTCATCATTCATTTCAAGTTCCTTGGGTCTAAACATTTATCTCTTGTGGTACTCAATATCTAATAATAGAGGAATAAAAAAGCATGGATAGTATTGGTATTCTTGTTGTGTGGTAGCCTTTTAGTTTAGTTACATGTGACTTAGGAGCTACTGCTCAATCGATTTTGTAATTTGGTTGATCTTTGTCCTTCTATCGCTATTCTAAGAGTCTACTATAGAAGAGTCAAAGGTATTTTGCTTCTTTTGGAAAGCATTGAACTTAAGTAACAACTTTCTTCCTTACGCAATATTTTGATCTTGTCATGCACTTATTATCCTTACTTGCTAATTTTATAGGGAATATCTATATTCTATTGCTAGTGATATCATAAATTTTTCCTTTTCAAGATATGGTTATTCTTATGATTTTTTTGTTAAATTTTAGTTGTGGTTTAATTCGGTACCAACCTAAGCATTTAATAGGAATTCTTACACATGGTTACCAAATCTATTCCCTAAAAACCATTGAGGCTTCATTATTTGCTTTTCACTGGGTTAGTTATCTATTATATTTCCTAAATGATTTTTTTATTGGTACCCTCATAATAATGAATTTGAATCCTACCATTGGACTATGCATTACACGCAATTTTTTTTTGGAAGAATATATATGGCTTATGATCAACCTATGCTTTCAACCTTGTACTTTATTTAGGCCAATATCCCATATTGTAGTTTTCCATTAATGCTTTTGTTCACTTGAGATATAGGAACTTCTGATCATTGGATCTCTCAACTTGTCTATCTCCTCCTTATTTTGATGAAATGTTTTCTCTCCATATATATTTTTATAGCATTTAGGATTTGAGGTATCTTTAACTAGAGTTTCCCTCTCCCTTTGTAATAGCAGGTTCTCATGTATTAATGAGAATGGGTATAGAAAAATATTTGGTTAGACCTTCTTTGACATCCTCATTCATTCTACTTCAAGTCTGGTTTCCTTAGCTTTCCTAATTGATTGGGGGTAGACCAGGACCATATTTTTTTTCTTTGTTAATTTTTCTATGGGGTCCTCCTTATGTGTTGTCAAAAGTTGTTTTCTAGTTTTAGATTAAGGAGGAATAGCTTGATTGTTTTGATTTTCACAAGAAATAAGAGGTACTTTTTATTTTACTGTTAAATCAATTATATTTTCAAGCTCATTTTCTTTCGTCTTCCTTTTAAAATTATCTATGAGTAGGATAGCCAATTGGCACCGTTTTATAATAGAATAGGAGGAAAGATATTAGTACACATCAATCATTTCTTATTTGATGAGAGTTTAGGTGAGGTCACAAATAATTATGTAATGGCCATGAAACATACATAATTATATACTCGAGATAAAAAAAGATGGTTTTTCTGACATAATATTGAAGTACACCTCAAATATGTTGTTTGAGATCCTCAAATCTAAGTCCTTGCATATACTCAAGTAATTATAAATCAAAACATGTGTTTATGATATATATCATATGTACCAAACATGGTGGGAATGAGGTGGTAGATTATCTTTCTAAAGTATGTTATATAGAGGAAGCACTTAGGATTGTGATAGGGAAAGGGGATTGTAATATTCTTGGATAAAATTTTATTCTCCTATTTTATCTCATTAATTTGAAGATTGAGTCAAATATTGTTTATTAATTTTTTTAATCCCAACATAACATCAAGCACTTAATTTTTAGTATTCTTGGGGATTTTGCAAAGAAAGAGCTTAAAAAATTAAAAAGCAAGCAATTTTTAATTAAAAGTTCTTTATGGTTTTATCCCTATTGTAAATATCTCTTGCAATGGAGGAAGTTTATGTTGTTATGGAGTCTTATTTTGTTATCTATTTCACATAAAACATAAATATACTTTTAATAAGCAAGAGGCATTAAGAAAGCACTCATTAAATTATTTTTTATATGAAGTTCATGTCTTGCAATGCTCTGAAGGATCTAAGAAAACCATTACCTTATTAGTATAGCTTCACATAAAATGTTATTTTTTTCTATGTTATAAACTATAAAATATTTAAATTAAATTAAAATATAAAACATGTACTTTTAAATATTTTTTTTTAAAATACATTAAATATATATATATATATATATATTCATACACTAGTGCATCCTAGTTCCTTATATACCATTATTTTTTTGGTTGAAAGTTATAACAATTTAAAACACATTTTTCTGAAAAAATAAATATTCTTATAAAATAGGGTTGATGACTCTGTTTATTTAGATAAAATTGGTAAGACCTTAATTATGGCGGTGCAATATTAATAAAACAAACGTCTTTTTGTTATAAAAGATGAACTTTACAATCGGCAAAACCAAAATCAGGGAGCACAATGCAATGAATGGTTCTTGCGGTCTATGAAATCATACATGATACAGGACACTATATTGGCTTGTAAGAAAGATAAAGATTGAACGAAAGGTGGGTGGGCATTTGTATCTATCAATCTCAGTTATCTCTTCGTGTATGTACGTATAAGAGAAGGGAATGGTTGAGGAGGGATGAGCGTCGGTCCACGTGATATGCATTTCACCGACATTATTGTAATCAGAGACTCCGAGGGCCTTCCAGACACCGGGAGAGGCATCGACGATGTTGTTATTGCAGGGGGGTTGGTAGTCATGATCGGCATCGCAGCCATACATGGAATCACACTCGTCCACCACCTTGGCCTGCACGGTGCGTCCGTTGTTTGGATTGGTGATCTGAATGTAGCTGAGGCAACGGCTGCCTCCAGCGTACCAGCCAGTGGAAAGAGCAACCACCAATTCGTTGTCGTCGTGGTAGTCTCCATCGCACTCGGAAGGCCCTCCTCCGTCTTCATTCTTGGCGAACCCATTCAATGTCAAGGTGGCCGCGGTGCTGTCTGTCACAGCAGGCGCGCATTTGTATTGCGGATATTTGTCCCCCGACTGGCAGCAGTCAGAGCCGTGCAGAAAATACTCTTATATCTTAACGTCAGTCACGGTCAGTTGAAAGGCATGATGTTAGCAGACATTACTTTCTTGGCGGCTATACTAATCTCCAGCAAACTATTCCATTTATGGAGTATAAGAAAGCATTTTTCGTTTATCTCAATTTCACATTAGGACAGAACCTGGAATGCATCAAAGCATTTATAAAGTCTAGGTTTACTTCACTCAATAGGATTTTCCCCATTCTAAAATCTTGAGCATTCTTCTTTGTCATTTTCAGCTTCACGTTATGAGGGGATTTTCATATAATATTTATAAATGTCCTTGTGGAAAAGTTTTTTTTAATTATTTTTTAAGTAAGAATTATATATAAAGTGTTAATAAGATATTGCAATATATAGGTATCATGATATGTTATTTTTTAAACCACTTATACTTTTGCTAGGATTTTGTTTAAAAGTTAAATAATTAGGTTTTCATTAAATTTAATTATATTATTAAAATTTATTATAAGAAAAATAAAAACAAAATGTAAAATGGTATTAGCTTCACTCTTAGATTCCTCAACCTTTAAAGAGGGGATCTATATTTAAATCTTACTAAGCAATACATGGATAATATCTAACTTGTTGTAATACCACTATATGGTATATGGGGATAATGTAGTTTCGATGCCAACTTACAAATTAGAAGGACAACAATAAGATCTCTTAAGTTGTTATGTTTGTTTAAAATTAAGGTTCTTAAAATTCTTTGATAATTTTTGTAATCAATATTTATTATCTATTCAAATATCCAAACATAATCTTATTTAACTAGGATTTCATAAATAATAGTTGGGTTTTTTGTAGTTTAAAACAATGATTAAACATATACAAGACACTATAATATGATACAATATGTATACTAATGAATATCTTACATTTCTAAATAAGCTCCACTATGGTAGAAATTACCAAAACTATTAATAAAGTTACAAGCTACTCAAATTTAGTGGAATACCACATGAAAAGATATTGAAGAATTTTAGATATTTGGCAGCCAAGGACACATTAATTTTCCAAGAATGTTTTTTTCTTCTATTATTTTAATTTCTTGTGTAACTTTATCTTCTATTCTTTTGTTTTGTGTATACTTATAGGTTTTATCTTTTTTTACCTCAAATTCTATATTTATAGGTAATCAAGTTTAACTGTTATAAGACAATAAGAAAAACAATACATTACATTCATTCTTTGTTTTTCTTCTCATGTTTGTAAGCCTTTACTAATTTATAATGTCTTGAGTTTAACAAGCATTCTTATAATTATAAAAATGCTATGATGTTTATAAAATAATATTAAAGGCCTTAAAAATACTTCTAAACAACAAAAGAAAATGATACATTATATATACTACCACCTTCTAATAATTGAGGGTATAAACCTAGTTGATTTAATATAATATATTATCTTAATACAATAGAAACTAGGTTATATATAAGCTATGCCAACTAACCCATAACACCAATATACAATATAAATACCATATCAAGAGATACCTTTCACATCTAAATATAAAGTATTATAAGAATATTGTTAGGTCATAAATGGATATGAAAGACTATATTTCATATTGATGGTTTTATTGAGAAGCAGAAAGCTAGTTGGATAGTTCTTATAATGAAGGATTTGGGAAGATGCCAATCAACATTGGAATAATTATGCACTTAATGAGAAGAAGCAAATAAAAGAATAGTTTGTAAAGATATTAAATAGCACAAGGGCTAACAAGCTAGAGTCAACAAGGAAAATAAAATAAATCATCGAATGGATAGAATAAGGCCAAATATTGGAAAAGCTAAGTAATTTATATATATTTATTGGAATGCATTTATCAATATATAATTTATGTATTCATATATAACACAAAAAAAATAACTTTTAAATCGTTTTGTGTATGAGGCTAACTACCAAAGTCCATTTCCCTTAAATTTTATCATTTGATTAGATATGAATGATACATTCAAGTGAGTGTGGCCATCATCTAGTGATATCCATTTTGGATTATTATATTATTAAAATTTAAATATTATGAATAATTATCAAATATATTTTGTTTTTCTTTCAATATGTTTTCTCGTTTGTTTTCTTATAGAATGAGACTCGAAAAAACAATATTTTATCAAAATATGAGGATGTTGGAGAATACTAGTAAAGGATCAAAATAATGTTGAGTTTTTTGTAGTTTAAAACAATGATTAAACATATACAAGACACTATAATATGATACAATATGTATACTAATGAATATCTTACATTTCTAAATAAGCTCCACTATGGTAGAAATTACCAAAACTATTAATGAAGTTACAAGATACTCAAATTTAGTGGAATACCACATGAAAAGATATTGAAGAATTTTAGATATTTGGCAGCCAAGGACACATTAATTTTTCAAGAATATTTTTTCTTCTATTATTTTAATTTCTTGTGTAACTTTATCTTCTATTCTTTTATTTCATGTATACTTATAGGTTTTATCTTTTTTTGCGTCAAATCCTATATTTATAGGTAATCAAGTTTGACTGCTATAATACAATAAGGGAAAACATTACATTACATTCATTCTTTGTTTTTCTTCTCATGTTTGTAAGCCTTTACTAATTGATAATATCTTGAGTTTAACAAGCATTCTTATAATTATAAAAATGCTATGATGTTTATAAAATATTATTAAAGGCCTTAAAAATACTTCTAAACAACAAAAGAAAATGATACATTACATATACTACCACCTTCTAGTAATTGAGGGTGTAAAACTAGTTGATTTAATATAATATATTATCTTGCATTCTTTAAATATATTTGTCATTTTCAGTATGTCATTTTATCTTTCTTTATAAGGGATTTGCGGAAAAGTTTATTTAAATTTATTTTTGTGTAAGAATTATATATAAAGTGTTAATTAGAGATTGCAAATTATAGGTATCATGATACATTATTCTTTGAACCACTTGTACTTTTTAATTTTCCAAGGATTATTTTAAAAGTTGAATAATTAGGTTTTCCTTCAATTTTATTTATTAACAAAATTTATTATTAAAAAAATAAAAACAAAATTTAAAATGGTATTAGCTTTACTAGTTAGATTTCTCAATATTTAAATTTTTAAAGAGGAAATCCAAATTTGAATCTTACCTAGAAATACATGGATATATTTAAATTTTTGTAATACCACTATATGGTGATAAAATAATTTTGATGCCAACTAACAAATTAGAAAGACAACAATAAGATCTCTGAAGTTGTTATGCTTGCTTAACTTTAAGTTTCTTAAAATTCACTAATAATACTTTTAATCAATATTTATTTTATGAGATGGTATTCAAATATCTAAACATAATTTTATTTAACTAGGATTTCATAAATAATAGTCAATTTTTTTTTTTTGCCTCTGAAGTTGCTCTTTGGTGCTCTTTAAAGTCGGTCATGGATTGGTATGATAATGTAACATGTTAGCTATTGATGTTGCTCAGGGCTTAGATAAGCTGGTGTAGAACTATCTCAGTTCTCCCTTGTTTTGGGCCTTGAGGTTTGGGTGTCTATAGTTCTTTTTGTCTGCCTTCGGTTTGTCTTTTGAGGTTCTGTTTAGTATTTCTCACCTTTGTGGCTTTCTTTGTAGTGGTTGTGGGATCCCGTTAAAACCCTCTTTCTTATTAATCTTACCAAAAAAAAATTGTCAGTTTTTTTTGTAGTTTAAAATAATGATTAAACATATACAAGATACTCGAATTCCTATAATATGGTACACTATGTATACTAATTAATATCTTACATTTTTAAATAATCTTCACTATGGTAAAAATTACCAAAACTATCTTTAAATTTTGAAAATTTGATGAAAGGATCTTTAAACTTTGGTCAAATTTTCATCCTTTTCTGGGACCTCTAAGGTCTTCAAATTTTATATATAAACTTTATTGGTAATGTTTCTCGGATAAAAAAATTAATATCTCTCAAACCATTCAGGATATTAGGTTGATTCTTTCACCACCGAGTACATTTTTTAATTCCACTCCTTGGGATAAATTTTCAAGTCCATGTGTGTCCGTTTAGGCTAACTTACTAAAAATAGTTGGTGACTATTTTTCACCTTTTTGGACCTCTGACTGACTTACACCTCTCAAGTGTGATCATGGACTCCAAAACAACTAAAACAACCTACAACTAAAAGAGAAAATATAATTTTTTTGGTGATGCAAGATTACCCTTACACCACTTGATGCTCCTGCATCAGCACCTGTCATGAATCTTCCTTTGGAAAGCTTTTATATTTGTATTACTCTATGTTTAGCTATTGATTCTTCTAATGATATGTTGGACTATCTATTAATTTATCTTACAAAATATGTATTTTGGTGAGAATTTGCATATTAAAATAAATTATCATTTTACCTAAATTTAATAAAATAATAAGATGCTTCTTGAAGTCATAGAATTAACATTAAAAATAGATTGATAATTCAAAGGTTTAAATACAAATAATTACGCTAAGAATAGCCTACCACATTACTACCATGAAGGTAGCTAATAGCCAAATGAAATAGCGCTAACCTACTAATAAGATACGAAATTATGCCAACTAATAACAACTAATATTCGTTAACAATATAAATATCTACCTAGGATGAAAAATTATGTAGTAAATCAAATATACCCTAACATCTCTCCCTTATTTACATTATTTTTAAATACAAATATTGTTGCAAAACAACTCAAATTTGACACATACAAGTGCCTTATATAATATATCAGCAACATGTTCATTGGTAGAAATGTAGTAACTTATATTCTTCCCTAATAGAATATGGTAATTACCCAAGATAGGAATCTAGGTATTATCTAAGTAATGGGATAATTACTCTAACAGCACCTCTTATTCTATTATATATATTATTTGGGTAATGTATATCATTCCTCCATATAGTGAAGGAGAGAAATGAAATATGTTGTATCTTGCTTTGGCTCGGGCTCTAGCACATGGATCTAGCTTGGGCTATGGTACATGGATTTAGATTTAGCTCAAAGTGTACCTCTAGATGATTACCTCTGGGTCTATCTCTGGATCTGCTTGTGAATCTACCTCTGGATCATTATCTTTGGATCTACCTATAGATCTACCTCTAAAACTTTGTTTTTTGATCTATATTTAGGTCTATATTTGGATCATTGCCTCTAGGACTATCATTCGATCTATCACTAGATCTACCACTAGGTATACCATAGGTTTTACCTTTCTTATAGAAGATATACAATATTTCTTTCATCTTGGCCCATTATGTGAGATCTATCCATCCACAATTGATATGAACCTTGTTGGTCATTTTCTCTTTATACCAACAATTTGAAGAGGAGTTATTTATACATCCACATGAGTTACAAGGATGTAGTTTCCAACACCTAGCTTCTACATATCCTGTTCTTACACAATGATTGTAACAATATTTTGTAGGAGTTATAGAATATTTAGGTTTTATAAATATGGTTTTACTAGTACTTGCTTGTCCATCATAGCCAAGGCCTTCATCTTTGGATTGGCAAATGAAACTATAGGATTTTTAATACCTTTACCATGTATACCTAATATTTTACCATTGAATCCTATTTTATTCATTAGTTTGGATCTAATGTCTTTTGTATGTTTTTCAAAACACCCAAGTTCATCATATTCATCAATGCTTTTATCAATATGGTATTTATCATAATTTATAGTTAAAGTTACAACAAGCATTCACTATCATAGACTTAAAGCTACTTATGCTACAACAAGTATTCACCATCATGGGCTAAATATCACTTTTGTCACAACAATAATTCACCACTATGGGCTTAAGGTCACTTGTGTCACAACAAGCATCGACCATTAGGAGCATTACCTCTTATTCCTCACTGATTTACATTTTCTTTTTACACTGAGTAATGTCAAGTGAAACAAATGATATGTATATTGCCCTTACAAGGCCAATAGGGATTAGAGCATCATTGTTTTGAAGGTCTTAAAAATACTTAGAATCTTTGAGAATATCTTTTACACCATTGCGTAGTGTGAAAAATTATCCATCCTCATAAAAATCCATTCCTTCCAACCCTGGTGGAAAGTAAGGATCTTTAACTGATTTTGCAACATCATCATTTAGTTTTAGGAAATTTTTCTTCTTTGATCTGCCCATTTTTAAGGTACCAGTCTCTGTCAAAAATGTACCTTTTACAATAAAATTTTACAAGAAGTTTGACTAAGGTGTGAATCTCTACCAGAAATGCACCCTTAGAAGTCTTCCTCCTTTGTTGCAAAATATTCTTTGAAGTAGGAAATAAATTTTTATCCCCAACTAAGTGCCAGAAATTGCAACTTATGAAACCTTTAAGGCATTTACAAATATTGCCTCCTAGGCAAATTTCAAATAATTTCACAAAAAAAAAAACCCCTTTATTACAAGTACTTCAAGCAAAAGGGTTGCTATTATGAAGCCTAAAAAGAGGTGTACAATGGTGCTACCTAGGTTGAAAAATATGTCCCCCTTAGGTAATTTCTAAAGTTTCCATATTTAGTACAAAAGATACAAAACTTTACCTTCTAGTAAAATTATCAAAAGGTTTCACAAAAAAATCCCCCTTATTATAAGTACTTCAAGCAAAATTTTATTGTTATGAAGCCTAAAATAAAAGGTACAATTTGATGATTTCTTCCTTTATGATTGCCTTAACAATGTTTTGTTATTCACTTGTAGTGCAAAATATTCTAAACAAATATTTGCCTCTTAGGCAATTTATAAAAAAGTTTGTCAAATAATTCCCTTCTTATTATAAGTACTTCAAGCAAAATTTGATGTTATGAAGACTTAAAGAACATGTAGAATTTGATGACTTCTTCATTTTTAATTACCTTTACAAATTTTATCTTACTTTTTGCAAAGTATGTTTTGAAGGAAGAAAGGAATTATCCCCCCTTAGTACAAGTAATTGCTACTATGAAGGTTTCTTATCTGACCAAAATGGTCTCCCTTTCAATAGACCCAAAAGAGTACTGAAAGAGAAATCCACTCAAGTTGATATTTAATGGCATCTGCCTAAAAACCCTTCTAAAGAAGGACCATTAGTTTGAGGAATTTAAACCAAACAAGAAGAGTGAATTTTGGTTTTTTATGGAGTGAAATATCAAAATAAAAAATTTGCTTGACCTGTACAATAAATTACACAAATGGGTGTAAAATTTTGGATCTTACTTTATGCTTTTGATTTTAACTTAAGATGTAATTGCAAATACAAAAAATTAAATGCAATAAACCATAAAAAGTGCCCACAAATTTTTAACACATAGGTATCATATTTGACCGAAAATGCACCTATTTTTACAATACCAAGTTTTATAAAGGTGTCAAATGCTATCGAGAATGCACCTTATTACAATAATTTTTCCAAAAAAAATAATTTTGTATTTGCAAAAATATCGATATTTAACAATTTTCCCTTCGTGTTACAATTTTGCAAAAGAACAATCCAATTCTATTTTTCCCCCATTTTGTTTGAAAAATAAACAAGGTTTAACAAAAATTTCCAATGTTGTCAACAAGTTTCTTGGCAAAATTTTGTAAAAAATGTAAACAATTTGTTTTAGAAAAAATTTGCAAAACAAAATGTTTTATTTTAGAAAAAAATTGTAAAAATGTGGAGCAACTTTTATATCTGGCAATGAGAAGGATAGATCCTCTAACCTCCCTTACTATAGTATCTTAGTGTAGGCTCACTGACTGTCTAGGCTATGAAGCTCGAAAAGACAAAATAGGAACACAATATTTTATGTAATGTGTTTTAACCTAAGTTGATCATTTCACCTACACCACAATCCATCACTGTTACACAAATAGCTTTTGTAGAATATTCCTATAAGATGTGTTGCAAGTATTCCTACATCAATGTAGAGATAGATGGTAGTTTTTATGTGTACGCTTTATCAGGGTGTCCATCACCATGGGTATGCTCTTTTCCCAAAATATGATTTATTTCTCTTAGAGTGATTTTGGTGGGTTCTACTGTTATCGGATCTCCTCCGCCATGGCAGTCACACTCCTGGAAATATTCAAACTAATGTAGACAATATTCAAACCAATGTAGTATTAATGTTTTATGTGTCGAAGGTCACATCGATCGATTTATCCATGTGACACATGTGTGTGGGCTCTGTCTATGAGACCTCTTCAAGCTCTGGTTTTTTGCATGATAAATTTTGAAACTAGCTGCCTACTTTTGATTGAAGGTTTGGAATTTGATGATTTACATAGGTCAAATGCTATAATTTTTACAGATCTATCTGTAGTTATCTGATGTGTCATTCATGGCTTCGATCATCTATCTGAGATCAAAATCCAACACTGTTGCAAATTGGTAATGTGCTTTTGTGACAAAAATTTGCTAAATTAATATTGGCTAAATGAAGGTGATAAATCATACTCATGATTGAAACCTCTTCTCAGACATTTTATATGATAGTAAGCATTTTCACCTACATCAATCCTCTATAAGAATTCATAAAATGCACATGCAAAATGGAAATAATTATCCTGCAATGGGTGAGGGCTTTAGTCCCACATGGGATATGGGGAAAATAAGGGGGTTGTTTAAAATTACCAACACATATAGTGGTTCATGCTCATATCATGGTGGTCTACCAAGCCCAACGAGATTTTTCCAACGAATCCACTTAGCCCCTCTCAAAGAGATGCTTTTTTATGTATGTTGTCATATCATCATTCTGACGTGTCAAGTGATCATTTAGTCTACATGTCTTCACCATAGGGTTGTTGTGTAGCCATATATGTCAAGTCCATATCCTATGTCCATGTATTTGTAGAGCCTTTCCTCCATACATTAGCCTATTGTCTTGTAGATTTCTCTCATTAGATTATGTATCCACCTATGAGTTGGTCAATCTGTGTTATTCAGGTTAGGCAGGTCTAGTGTCTTGTATCAGGTTGATCCATAGTGTAGCATCCACGTCCTCCACATAGGTGTCCAGAAGGGATCATGTTCACTAAGGGTCCATTAATCTACAAACCTTTCCATCTAGCAACCATATCGCTACCACCACCCTATCTAAGAAATGATCTATTGGTCAGAGTTCTCCTAAATTAAGTCCAAGGAGATCTCCTACATCTCAATATAGATAGAGTCACCTCACATCTATCTTGGACTCATATTCATAATTCTTGTTCACCAAAGGGTGGAACTTGTGTTGAAGTTGCATTTGTTAGGTCTTATCCACAAAATATAAAACCTGCATAGATCACCCAAAGCGGAGCCAAGCCAAAACACCTGCTCTTATCAATGAAGTCATAGAATAAATAATAAAAATAGATTGATAATTCAAAAGTTTAAATACAAATAATTAGGCTAAGAATAGCCTAACACATTGCTATCATGAAGGTAGCTAATAGTCAAATGAAATGGCTCTAACCTACTAACGAGATAGGAAATTACATCAACTAATAAAAACTAATATTTGCTAACAATGCTAATATCTACCTAGGATGAAAAATGATGTAGTAACTCAAATCTACCCTAACACTACTAATGAAATCTTACTTTTGTAGGAAAGAGTTGCAATGGCTGGCAGAAATAATTTGTCATCAGGAAAGGGAATTTCCAAGTAAAATGATGTGGTGGGTTATTTGATGAAGTAATTGGAAGTAACACAAATGAGTACTTATTTCATGAATATGTATAACATGATTTGTATAAAAAGAACTTATCACATTGATCTTTAGTTAAAGACTGCTTATTTTACAGTAGGTTATTTTTAGGTATAATTATTAGTGTTTTGAAATGCTTGTGTTGTTAATGATCCTTTTTGAAATAAGGAAACATAACTTTAAATGATAGTACTTTGAGAGTAGAATCTAGGAAGAAATGAATTTCTAGAAGAAATAAATAAATTAACATTGATGAATTTCTTGTTCTTATTTGTGTGGGCAAAGCTTTGTAAAATTGTTTTTGCATTTAATTCTTTCTGTAGTTGTCTTGATGTCGAATATTTTTATGAAAACATAGATTTGATAAATTATAATTTGGTTTGGATGTTGAGTTAGAAATCATTAAATTAATTTTTATGTTTTCACCACCACCTTCATGATAAAAGGTATTTAATTAGCGACCTTGCCTACCGTCAAAGAACCGAATCGTGCCAAGTAATTGGGTAATAGTTTTGGTAACGAGAAGCTCACAGAGGTGGATAAGCGAAGGGGAAGGTTCGATGGAGGAGATTAGTATACAATGGAATGAAGAAGGAGAAAGGAGAAGTAGATCAGTGAAAACAAAGTGTTACGGGGTAAGAAGGTTGGAAAGACGTGTAGTGAATTCTAGGTATAATTCTTGTAAGAAAATATGTTTGAATATTTTATTGTATGGAATCTACTTCATAGGAGCAAGTTCTTTGTTAGTCAATCAATATGTATCTTGGGAAAATATTCAAATGTGTCTAGTTTAAATGATTAATAAAATGGATTATCTTACGTACTTCATTACCGTAGAGAGAGAGAGCTTATGCTTTGACCATTTTATTTACGATATTTGTAGTGACTGAAACTAGAGAAAACTTACATTATATGTTGTGGCAGATTTTTTGGTCTATGTTATTTTTACCCTGAGATGTGCATAGAGGAAAGCTAGGGAAAAATTTTATGAGAAAATATTTATGAATGAAGTTCTTGAGAGTCAGAGCCTACTGCTCCTCATGAGTATACTATTCCAAACTAAAATCTATTTTTGGTAGAATAGAAATTTTTTGAAAAAAACTTTATTCTTCAATTGTAGGGAGCACATTTTATTTTCTGAGTATTCTTACCAGAATTTCTAGAGTTGAGAACTATCGATGAATGACCTAGAGCTTCACCTAATTTTATTTGAGAGATGGTAGATATAATTAAAATATAGAATGGAAGCTTATAGGATATTTTTTGAAGCAACATTAGAAGCAAATATTATGTATGAGTTGTCTGTGTGTTGATATTCACATTTGAATTTATCTAGATATTTGCTAAAGTCAATTAGAACTAAGATGAAACTGGATATTATGATTGTACTTATGCTCTCTGTTGAAGGAATATTGTGAATGATTGTACCAAAAGAAATAAACTATACTATAAGTTGTGCTTATCATTCGTATGTATGCTATAGATATTAACTGTTATAATCAAGTAACCATGTATTGATATCTTTAAAATGCTTCAATGGAAAGAAGTAGAGCTTATGTAATTAGGCTTTTTTTTTACTGTGATTGATGTATGTAAATATTTCCTTTGTATTCATTTGTGAAATAGTAAATATTTAAGTGTCTTGGTGTCATATTCGATCCTAACTAGTGGACATTCTATTTCTAACGATCAGGAGAGTTTTCCCATGTCGATGATTCTCTATAGGTTTGATTGTCTAGAATCATAGCAAAGGAAGGAAAACTATGTTTTATACTGAGTTTCAAATAGATTTGTAGAAGGCTGACTTCCACTATGTTGGTAGAAAGCTTTGTAAATTTATAGAACGATTTTTATCGGCTAAAATTTCCTCTTCGCTCGTAGATTTGTATTGAAAAAAATGTTGAAAGAATTTGTATTACTAAGTTATTTTGAGGTTATAAAAGGAATTTGTCCTTATAGTTGAGATAGAGGACACATAGATCCTCATAGAATGTAAAGTGAACTGTGATGATTGAAATCAAGTTGTATCCAGGCTAATTAAAAATTGAATATTTCTATCACACCATTCTCTTATGGAAGTATGTTTTTGCTAAGGAATGGTTAATTTTTATGGTCATAAATTAATAAAATATTTTTTAAAGTTAAGATTTGTGCAAGAAACTTATAGAAGAAATGTGTTGCCTAGAAAAATTTCCCTTGTATCTATATAGATTATTATGAATAGATTGAATTGCTCTAAAGGAAATAAGAGGATCATTCATTCCATGTTAGTTTTTCAACATGTAAATGTTTATATGTATATTAAATAGAGCTTTCGAAGGCATATCACTCTTACCATGTAAGCGGAATTAAAATATTAATATGGTCAAACTTTTGGATACATGAACCAATCCTAAATGGATATTGATAAGTCATTTTTCACTCATATTTTGAGAGTTAATACGTGATATCCTTGATATTTGGATGCTCTTTAGGTTTCAACAGATATTTAGTAGAGATTCTTGGTTGTCCATGCAGTATGATTGAGGTTGGACTGAAGTTCTAATTCAGTACTAGCTCTCTTAACATCATGATGATAATCATTTTGTTGGAATAGTGATATCTTACTCGTAGATGAACCATTGACCATCATTTTAAAAAGTGATTAAGGATTCTAGACCTATTTTTGGTAAATAATTATTAAAGAAATGATTTTTTGCTGAGATAACCAGACCCTCAATAGGTGAAAGAAAACCTACCAATATGTGCATAGTGCATCTTAATAGACTGGCCTATATAGCTTATAGGGATTTTCATAATACTCTTTAAAATATGGAAAGAGGGGATCACTATACTAAAATACTTGTGTAGTTTTATGAGTTGGATGTTTCTTTTTTGATGGAAAAAAAAAAGGAGAACTCCTATATAGAAAGACTTATGTAGAGAGTTAATTCTCAGAGATACTATTTCAATGGAGATAAAGGGGGGTGGTAAACTAAAGGATATCAAGAGATGAAATGCTAGACTTGTTTAGTGAACTATCCATACACTACTTCTAGCAGATCATAGTTGTGTGAAAATGGATGGTGGTAATTTAGATATGGTCCAAGAAGGTTCATGGCTCTAGGCCTTTTAACAAAATAAAAATAAGAGGAAGAATTGATGGGTTGTTACATTTGGTATTAGAGCATGGTTCAAAGGGAATCGATTCATTGTGCAAACTAATTGGGGATAAATAGTAGTAATTAAATCTTGTGAGTAGTTTACTTAGTTTTTTATTATTATTATTGTATTTTTTTAAAAAGAGATAAACTCAAGTATTTAGCATAGGAGTTAGTTGGTAGGAGGAACTACCTAAATATGAAATATAAATTAACTTCTATTACCTCTTTTGTATGTGACCAAGATATAATACGACCAAAAAGAAGAAGAGAAGGTGCTACCATAACAACAAGGTAGACACGAAGAACCAATGCAGGGAATAGATCATTTGATGTTGGTTAAGAAAACCCCAATGAAAGAAAGAATATTACTAGATTAGTGGCTCTACTTTGTGATTAGGTGGTGTTCAAAAAATAGTTGTTGGATGTTGTGCTAAGTTGAGAAATACAATCTAGAAAGTCAAGAAGGAAACAAGCAGATGAACCTCTTATAGAGATACACGTGGCAAGAGTTTGACTAGAGGTTGATCTGGGCAAGAAGATGAAGTATTTGAAGTCTTCCAAGTTTAATGAAGATTAAAATGAGTATAATTCTGAGGCTTTATTGAAGGAGATAGAGATATATTGTAACATGAATAACTTCTCCTCAGGCACTCAAATATCTTATGTTACTTTACATTTGTAAGGATATGGACTAGCTTAGTAAAGAGTGAAATTTAGAAACCGTAGTTGACTTAAAGTGGTAAGAGTTTGTAAAGGCTTTCAAAGAAATATTTCCCATAGAATACTTTTATTCCTAGAAAATTAATGAATTCACTAAACTTCATTAGGGAATTAAAACACTAGAGAAATATTATCAAAAAGTTTTTAAGTTGGTAAAGTATGTGTCTATTTACACTAAGAAAAAAATATCCACAAGTTCATACTTGGAGTAGATCTTAGGATAGGACAGGATGTGGATATGTGAGAACCTAAAAGTTTGCAAAAGGTGTATGGGTGGTTAATAAAAGCCGAAACATATCTAAAACCTTATTTTGACTATGAGGGGTTAGATGAAGAAGGTAAAGAGGCACTAAGGAAGAGAAACAACTCTGGTTTCATGAAGTAGGAATATGAACAATCAATCAAAAAGTGTTACAATATAAGATGGAAAAGAGGATAGAAAGCAAGTAAAATTCATAAGAAGATTTTGAGGAAAGAATCATAGATGCTTTAATCATTGTAATGATGGTAATATATCACCAAAAGGATATACTAACCTACCAAAAGGAGTAGCAGGAAGCTAAAATAAAAGGAACATCTAGGACCAAAATAAGGATGTTATATATGTAAGGGATCACATTATGTAACCAACTATTTGTAGAGATTAGGGATGAGTTCTAAAGGAAAGGAATTGATGTACAAAGAAGTTGCACCTAAATAACTAGTACACAAGATTTACACATCAACAGGTAACCAAAATATGGATGGTCAAGCTACACTACTAGTGATGAAAGGTAAAATATTTGGTAAAAGTGTTTAAATTTTATTTTATTATGGAGCTAAAAATAAATTTATTTCTACTAGTTTAATTAAATATATAATAGAAAGGCTAGGAATCTTAGCACAAAAATTGAGGGTTGAGCATGGTTTGAGATAATCCTACTCCATAAACCAGTGTTATCCTAAGGCAAAAATTACCTTGCCTAGTGGAATGACCTTAGGATGTTTATATATTACATAATTGTATGTCTTTGACTTGGTAATAATAATGGATTGGTTGTAATAGTATAAAGCAAAGATTAATTTTTAGGATCAATGTATTGAATATACAGATGATGATGATGGGCATGTTCATAGAATGAATATCCTGTAAGGATATTTCCAACCTCAAATCCTTTTGGCTATGCAACAAAATAAAGCCATAAGAAAAGGAGGAATGGTATATATTGTGAAGATAAATGAGATAGAGGAAGAAAAGAAGGAATAGGTGTTTGGGAAAAACCTTGTTCTTCGGGATTTTAGGGATGTATTTCTGGAATATTTACCTGGATTACCTCCTAAAATGGAATTTATCTTCTCTATAAAACTAGAACTAGGAACAAAGCCTATCGATAGGGCTCCTTATAGAATGAATCCTATAGAATTGCAAGAACTAAAAGTACAACTCTAATGATTATTGGAAAAATAACTAATTAGACCAAGTGTATCACCATGGGGTGCACCAGTTTTATTTATAAAAAAGAAGGGTGGTTCTTTAATATTATGTATTGAATACTGGATGTTAAATAATGCAACTATCAAAAATAGTTACCCTTTATCTAGAATCAAATATCTCTTCGATCAACTCAAGGATACCTCAATATTTTCAAATTTTGATTTAAAATTAGGATATCATCAACTGAGGATCTGAGATGTAGATACTCATAAGACAAATTTAAAAACCTGGTATGGGTATTCTGAATTTATTATTTTTCCATTTGCACTAATTAATGCTTTGTTAACATTCATGAATTTGATGAATAACATTTTTAGGAAGCATTTGAATAAGTTTTTTTTGGTATTCTTGGATGACATATTGATACATTCATGGAATGAAGTAGAACATGATAGACATCTCAAAATTTGTCGGAACTATTAAGAAAATATCAATTGTTTAGGAATTTTTCCAAGTGTGAATTTTATGTGACAAGAGTACAATATTTGGGACATATTATGTCATCATAAAGAATCGTGGTAGATCCAAAGAAAATTAATGCTATTATAAATTTGCCACCACCTACTAATGTGATAGAAATCATAAGTTTCATGGGCTTAATTGTATACTATAGGCAGTATGTAAAGGATTATACCAAAGTTACTACACCTATAACTAACCTACATAGGAAAGGAAGGGTTTTCATATCGACTAAAATTTGTGAAGCAAATTTTGAATTGCTTAAGCAAAATCTCACTACACCCTTTATATTAAATATATTTTACCCTCAAGTAAGTTTATCTGTATGCATGGATGCATCATTGGAATGCTTGGGAGGAGTGCTCTCGCATGAAGGAGAAGTAGTTGCTTATAGATCCAGAAAACTAAAATTATATGAGGTTAATTATGCAACCCATGATTTGGAGTTGGTATTTGTGGTGTTTGTCCTCAATAATTAATGACACTATCTAGAGGGAATACCCTTTGAGCTAAGGATATATTATCAGAGTTTGCAATATAGCTTTACCCAACCTTTACTCAATGCTAGATAGAGATGGATGGAGTTTCTCAAGGAATACAAATTTGGTATTGAGTATTTAATAGGAAAGGAGAATAAAGTCATAGACACTTTGATTAGGAGAATACATCTTGTTGTTTTATCTTGTATTCATCTACTTGATGGAATAAGTTAAAGAGATGTAGAAATAAGATACTTATTGCAAGCAAATTTAGAAATAAATAAAGGGAAAACTAAATGGAAATAAATATTTCAACATCAAATATGGTTTCCTATACTTTAAGGATAGAGTAATTATTCCCAAATTTGTAAATTTGAGGAAAATTATTTTTAATGAAGCTCAAATATCTTCATATTTTGCTCACCCTGGTGGAGCAAAAATGAGGAAGAACTTGAAGAAAAATTTCTACTTGTATGGGATGAAGAGGGACATAAATGAATTTATCTCTCAATATATTGAATGTCAAAAATTTAAGGCTAAACACAGACATGCAGTGGGATTTTTAAATCTGCATGTTGTACCTATGCAAAAGTACCAAGTAATTTTAAAGTATTTCATTTTAGGGTTACCTAAAAATAGGTTTCAACATGATGAAATCATAGTAGTGGTCAATAGATTAACCAAGGTTGCACATTTTATACCTGGGAATACCATGTATGATGTTGTGGTTATGGCTAAAAAATTTACCAAAGAAATATTGTGTCTTCATGATTATCTAGAATTAATCATATCATATAGAAACTCAAGATTTACCTTGGATTTTTAGCAAGCTTTAGATCGATCCACTAGAACTAAAATAAAAATTAATTCTGCTTATCACCCAAAAACTAATGGGTAAATAAAAAGAGTAAACCAAGTGTTGGAAGACATGATTCACATGTATTTTATGGATTAGTAAATCTAATGGGAGGATTTTATGCACTTGGTGGAGTTTTATTAGAACAATGGACATAATTAAACCCTTGGCATTGTAGACACCAAAACAGCACCAATCCGATTATGTGACTGCAAACACTGATCGCTTTGACACACACAGCCCCCAGGGTAGCCCTTAGAGGTTAAAAAGTGGTCCTAACCACTTTTGTAGAAATTTTGGAAGGTCAAAAGGCAATTTTGCACATTCAGGAACTTTGCTCAGTATTCGTCTCACCCAGGGACGAATTAAAACTGGGATCTGTCTCACCCAAGGATGAATTCTAAATTCGTCTTTGGTTAGGACGAATTCTAGGTTTAATGGGAAAAAATAAGAATGCTACCAAGTGACAGCTGAGGATAGTCAATTATTGCCTCTTGTCGTGCATGCGCGTGTAGGTGGGTAGATTGGCCATTGGAAGACTGTCACAAGGGTAGTCATGGAAGCCCAAGTCAGGGAAGAGTCTCCTCCCTCTTGGGAAGGCATGGCCGCCACATGGCACCCCTGCATGCCCCTCCAAAGAGACCCCTTGGGTCTATAAAATGGTGGACTTTCCCACCCAAAAGGAAAGTTGGAGGAATTTTCAAGCAACGAAGTGCTGCCAAATTGAACACCCCATTGCACCATTTTTCGATTCACCTTTTCACATCCTTAATATTTTTTGCAAGAGAGGTTATTGGGTGGATTTTGGAAGTTTGGATCCGAACCCAAACCCAACATTTGACCACATTAATCCACCAATTTTCTGACAACCCAGTCTAAGAGATTTTGGGCCCATCCCTAGTGGATTAGTGCCAAAATCAAACTCCAATGGTGGGCGGCCCATTCAGGCACCCCACACCTTTTTAAGTTTCATTCTAATGCATTTTTCTATCATTCATTCATATTTTAGTTCATGTTATGTTGTCTAGATAATTTATAACTTTGATCCCATAATGTTTTGATCAGATTTCATCATGCTTTTGTCGCTTTTGTTGTCCCACTAACTTGCAGGTAGCGATGCCAAATTACCACTGATGGAGGTCAAATTGGGAGAATCTGACCATCTGGGTCATCCCAAAATGGCCCCAATTACTTAACCCCTCTGTTTGTAGGCATTTTGGAGATCCCGAGGTGTGACATTTGAGCGACAGCAACTCAGCATTTTAACATAGTCGAATTCGTCCTACCCGAGGACGAATTATAGCAGAATTCATCCTACCCAAGGATGAATTTCAGTTGAATGCAAATTGGCCAACTGTTTCAATGGCAGTGGCCCTCAGGTAATGTTTTCTAGTCTCTGTAAAGTTTGCAGGTGATTTAGATTCATTTCATGCATCATTTTAGTCAATTTCAGGCATACATCCTTCACTATTTTAGACAACTAACGTTTCATATTTGCAACAGGTGCTACTAACACCTTTGTTGTTTCTTTGATCATAGGAGAAACAGCAAGAACCAAGGATTCATCAACACCAGTGGCGGCAACATTTTGGCCCGTCCATTTTGCATGTGGGCACGCGAAAAGAAGATCATTATTCACTTTTGTAATGGAAACATGTTAACGCTCCTAGCCCCTAAAAAGGGAGGAGACGTCTTTGTAACCGAGGTTAATATAATTGAATAAAAAGGGTTGTGCTTTCCATACCTCTTTTCTTTCATTTTTGATTCGTCTCTTTTCTTTGTTTCGTGCATTTCAAAGGCATAGGATTAAAGCGTTATATTTTGTTTTACATTGCATAGCTATAGTTTTCCTTTTATTTCTAGAATCTCGTGCTTTCAGTGGCGATCATGGTGGGACCCGGTCCCCTAATTTTTAATATCACAAAAATTGATCGAAACTTGTGTTTTTGTGCTTATAGGTACCTTTTTCAATTTTTGACTATAATTCGTCTTTGCCTGTGGTGATTACTTTACTATAATTCGTCTGACCCTAGGACGAATTCCAATTCATCTTAGACCAGGACAAATTATGTTCTATAATTCGTCTCTGATAGGGATGAATTTCTATCTGTAAATTTTTAGAGCCGAAGATCAGAAACAACAGGTTTAGGTAGAGTAAGGTAAGGGTTTAAAACTGTTCCTATCATTTTCTATTTTTTGTTTCTATGTTCTTTCAAATTTTGTCTTCTTAAGGAAAGTAGTTGTTGCTGCTTGTTTCAGTTTTAATTAAAATAAACCACACACACATCACGTGGTATCTTTAAACCAAGGAGCTGGTCGTAAGACCCCAGCCCTTGATCAAGACCAACGGTGGGTTCATCACCACCTTGGCTTGATTTTGCATCCATTTCCTTGATTTTCACTGTTGTCAGGCATAAATCTTGACGAAAGCTGACCGAGTGTCACTGAGGTGATTCCCATGCGCACGAGGATAAGTCTTCTATGGTAGGTGTCATTAACAGGACAATCACCCTTTCGTACCCCCTATTTTCCATGTACCATCTTCTCTTACATACCTATAGTTTCCCTCTCATAAGGGCGGGTATATAGAGAGGTTGGTATATTTGTCCGACAATGGTATATTGAAGGGGCGACCATTTATGGGAGTCATATGAGCCAAAATTTTGCATTTAAACATTCTTCAAAACTTTTAAAAACAAAACAAAAACATCAAAATGCACTAAACCAGTTTAGGACACACCATTAATATTTAAAAGAGATAATCATCGTTTGTGCATGTGTGTGTTCATTCTTGCTTAGTGTAACAAAAAAAAAAAATCATAAATCATAAACAAAAAGATAAAAATTTGCTTAGCTAGTAGAAGAGCACCACAATGGTGTACACCCGTAGCCAATCCCAATCAAGGGTAGATTCTACAGAAGGTGTACAAAGAGTGGGCGCTGGTCGCCTTTGCTTTAGCCATGAGGACTTGGCCATACCGCCTTGGCAGTCTGGCCTACAAGAGAGTCTACATCAAGTGACATCAAGATGGAATTATATGGACACCCCTCCGGGGGATACGCCCATTCAACATAGCCCCTTTCGGGAAGAATATTTACATGTAGCACTCAACGTAAATAGAAAATCGCATTTTGAGGCTAGATATGTGGCCGCAGCATGATGAAGCACTAGAGATGCACAGTGTCCATGAGGAGAGACAGCATGAATACGGCATCTCTCCCTTGCCTCCCATTAGAACTAAAAGACAAAACCTAGAGCACAGGGCTCTTCACACAGGGCGAGCTAACTTTTCCCGCCCCGGGAGTATGAGGAAGACCATAGCATTCCTCAAGAACAACATACAGCGTGGGAGCCTTGTGTTTTTGCACTTGCTAGATATCACGGTCACACATCGAAGCCAAAGCCTCAAGTAAATGTCGTCGACCTCGACAGAGGGAAGAAACCCATTGAAATCTCAGATCATCAGATCGAGGCAAATACATAGGAGAAACATTCAAGCCTCCTGAGAAAAATATGGCAGACCAAATTGACCTTGTTGTCGCCAGAAATGCCACCCGCCAAGCCCAAATCATGCGGCTTGAGTAAGGTAATTAGGAGTTAGAGCACTTCTACCACCTTAATAAAGAGTTCATGCAATGCAAAGCGGATGAGCTACGTTATAAACTACCTAAGACGATGCCAACCCCTCACACCCAAAAAGCAGAACAATATGAGAGGTATAATCCTTTAGTGCAGAACAGGTCTTCGCGACCTCGTCAAGCTTTGCCTCCGAGACCCTATAGACCTAAGAGGGAGGCCACTTCCCAAAACAATGATGGGTACCCTCAGTAGGGACTCACTCAGGGTCATAGGTCTCGCCCAGAAACTCCTTAGGAAGTTTATGAGGAATATGAACTAGAAATAGAATGGGTTGAAATGCCCTATCAAGGCAGGAGGGCTGCTATTCGGCCACCCCCCATAGGCCTCCAATCTCCCATAACTCATAACAGAAGCAAACAAAAGAGGAAGATATTAAATCTTTTGATGCATACAAAGCGCTATTGGAGTGTTTGGAGTCTATGGAGACAAAAGCTTCTGGGCATCAAAAGCCCATGTTATGTCAACTTTGCAGTCATCCAGTGCATCCGTCAGTGCCCACACCTCTTTACCCCAAACATTTCAAGTTGCCTCAGCTGGCAGTTTTTAAAGGTGAAGACGATGCTCAAGAGCATGTGACAAGATTCCTGAGCCAATGCTTTGGCATTCAGGATAATGATGCACTGTTGCTAAGGACATTCATAACCACATTCGCAAGTCCTGCCTCGGATTGGTTCACATAATTGCCGAAGCACAGCATAAATAACTTGGATCAATTAGTAGATGCGTTCCTTGAACGCTTTGCCTTCAACACCAAGAAGAAGGCATCACTGAGCGATCTTACCAACCTCAGGCAATATGAGGAAGAGACAATGGCGGCATACGAGAATCGATGGAGGGCTCTAATTTCTAAGCTACCTTACCTTCCCCCTATGTTTGACCTCACACAAATGTTTTCACGGAGTTGTCTGAGATCGATCTCTGGGCTATTGTAGCTGCAGCAATACGCCAACCTAGAAGAAGCTTTGGCGCAAGCCAAAGTTATAGAAGAGATCAAAATACAGGAAGGCAAAATTGCCAAGCCTAAAAAGAAAGAGTGGAACAAAAACACTAAGACCGGGACTACGCAATCAAAACCCACTGCGGTTAATCAAGTTGCGATAAATGTTCCCAAGCCTGTGCAAGAAATACAGCCTCAAAAGTCTAATTATCAGACAGTGCCTCCTAATTATGAAAGAGAAAATAAAAAATAGGAGCAAAATCAGCAGCGTCGCCCTATGCGATAATTCACCCCTTATACGGAGTCTAGGGACTCCCTATTTGATCGCTTGTCAACGACAAATTTAATCACCCTTCCAAAAATCCAAACCATAGATCCTAACGCTCCCAAGCCTAAGGGATACAGAGAGGATTTATATTGTAGGTTCCATAGGCGAAAGGGACATGACCTGAATGGATGTTGGAAATTCAAGGGATTAATACAAGATTTGATCGATAATAAAACATTGGCAGTGGACAACCCCATAGCACAAAATAATCAATAGATGGGGGTTTTCAAGGACCCTTTGCCTACCCATGAGGCATAGGCAAAACCTCTTTAGGTCAATGAGGTGCGACAGAATCTTCCCATGCAAGGATTTGTGGGAATGATCAGCATAGTGACCAGGAACAAAAAGTACCCAGGAGTTGCCCCCGAGGCAGCTACAAGAGAAGTTCCAACAACGTCACAACCTCAACAATGCCCTGTGCAGTTGCCTCTACCTAGACCCGAGGTCATGATATGGACCAAACTCATGCAGAGTTTGTGGACCACATCGGGTAGGTTTTCCATTTATGAGCTTATACAACAATCAGCACCCCATAGGGAAGCTCTCATGGAAATCTTGAAAGCCATCGAGTTGCAGCCTCACGAAGCGAATTCCTTCAATAACTTCGTGGGACATGTAAAATGATGTATGGATCTGGTCATTACCTTTAGAGAAGATGAGGTTAAAACAGTATCGAATGACATGGCAGATCCACCCCTGCACGTTATCGCACGGGTCAATGGGATCCCGTATAAGAGAGTGTTGGTAGATACTGGCTCGTCCAGTAACATCATTACCACTACAGCATTAAAACATCTAAAGTTGCTAGCCTCTCATATCATGACTTCCACATACACACTGCGAGCATTCAACGATGTGATATGCTCGATAGTCGGCATAATTGTTCTGCCTATTTAGGTAGGACAAAAGATGATACCTACATTATGCCATGTTCTGGAAGGCGAGATGGCATACAACATACTGCTAGGGCGGCCATGGATCAAGGACATGAAGTGTGTCCCTTCGATCACTCACCAGTGTCTAAAGTATGCATTTGAAGTAGAAGTACATGTAGTCTCGATGGACTTAGAACCCTTCAAATATTACAATGCAATGCAATTAATGCCTCAACCGACCCTCCCATCAACGCACTTGAATTTCCAGTTAAATCCATTTAAACAGGGTCCAATGCCGCGGGCACCACTAGTGACTAAATCATCAAAATCCTAGCCAGGTGAGTCTTCATCATCTGCTCCTTCACTACCAATGCCACCTGTCATGGCTAAATAGAAGGACAAAGGAAAACATATCCTAGAAGAGGCTCAGCCCCTAGAAGAGGTGTTTCCAACAATATCAACTGTCTCAACAGAAGAAATACCTAGCATAATGGAAGCTGAGGCTCCTAATCCACCCAACATGGAATGGACTCAGGAAGGCCTTCCATTTCCTCCCTCTCAATCGTCAACAATTACTATTGAAATGGCTAGTACGGGCTTGGGGGAGTATCTAGTGCAGAATTTTGTGGCAACGCACACGCTAGAATCCGTGCAGGACATGGGGAGACCTCGCCTTCCCATAGGGACAGTTGTTCCTTTAGGTTACCCACCAAACCAGACTAATTTTGTGTATGGGGGCCTTGATCATGGTGCTGAACCATGCAAGCAAAAGGATGAGGACGAAGAGCCTTTTGCTGAAAATGTCAATTATCTGTCAAACCCGAACTTCGCTCTGAGATATCTCGGCCAATGCAATTGGTATGGATACGATCTAGGCAGGTATGAGCAAGGGGTGCATGTCCTTTGCCATCCAAGATACCAAATGTCGTATGTTAAGTCGAGAGTAGGGTTCAACCACCCCCTGCCCTTAGACATCTTGGTGGAAAACATGTAAGGCCTAGGAATAGGCAACAAAGGGTGGATTGGCATCAGATCCTTATGCCAACCTAAATACAGAATATACATTGGGAGATTACCTCCCATGGTCAACAACCACCCTTGGTAACATCAATAATCCCTCTCCTTTGCTAGAGAGAGGTGAAATTTCAGACACTAAATCCTAAGGAGAGCATAAACGGTGTCCAAAGATCTTTTTGAAACTATTCCCTTTAGAGGTTCTAGTTGAGCCAGTGCTGTGTCAAGAGAATCAGGTCCCTCCACCAAGAGTGGAACAACCACAATGGGATCAGATTAATTTGCTAGAACAAGGTGAACCCTTAATGTCGCAAGTAGTTGTTGAAGAAAATGAACATTTTTAGACATCTGACAGTGATTCAGAAGATGAGACTGAGATGGCCTATCTCAACCACATGCGATAAATGCAAAAAATGCAACAAGTGCAACAACGGCATCCCTTAGGTATTGATGACTTATTTGCATAGATGGGCATACTGCCAGGACATGAGTGGTATGTAGACCCAGCAGGGTGGGACCAAGTGTTGGATCCATGGCTCCAAGTTTACGATGAGCACCGTCCACCCTAAGACCCTATAATGACACCAGTGCTGATGGAAGACCCTATCTTCCTATCAGCACATAGAGCAGATTCGTTCGTTCTTGTCCCCCTAGAGCCAGATCCAAAGTATAGGGAGCATCCAGAATGTTTGAGTTATCATACCCACGGTAATGGAGACCAAATTCATTCCATCCACATGATCTCCATTGATTTGACCACACCCATCCACAATCCGGCCGATCCAACACGGTCATTGCATCTAGACATAGATGCCATCGACTGGGATCGCGTCAATTCACCTCTCTCACCATCAGAGTACTGGCCTTTTGGTAAGATGCCTCATTTTACCCCAGGGACAACTCAAGATATTTTTTATGCTGAAGAGGAACCCGAGGTTCCCAACGTAGATTTAAATTTAGCTAATGATATCCATTTGATCCCGACTCCACATCAATTGGAGGACGGATCCCACATGTCAGTCGAGGAGACGATTGACGTAGATATCGGCTTGGATCCAATGAATCCACATATTATCAAGTTGGGGGTAAGCTTATCCCCTGAAGAGCAAGCCGACTACATTGCCCTTCTCAAAGAGAAGGAGGTTTTTGCATGGTCATACAAGGATATGCCAGGACTAGACCCACAGCTAGTCACGCATAATTTAATGCTTGATCCGACAATCAAGCCCATAAAGCAAAAACTATGTAAGATGCACCCAACAGTGGCCTTGATGGTCAAAGATGAACTACAAAAGTTGTTGGATGCATAGTTTGTCATCTACGTGGATTATCCACCATGGTTTTCCAACATGGTGCCCATCAAAAAGCCCAATGGGAGGATTCGCATATGCACAAATTTTTGAGATCTAAAAAAAGCAAGTCCTAAGGATGATTTCCCCTTGCCGAGCATCGATGCGTTGGTAGATGCTATAGCAGGTCACGAAATGCTCTCCCTCATGGATGGTTTCTCAGGATACAATCAGATTCGTATCAATCCTGAAGACCAACTAAAAACGGCGTTCACAATGCCTTGGGGGACATTTTGTTATAAGTTCATGCCTTTTGGCCTTAAAAATGTTGGTGCCACCTACCAATGTGCCATGACGTACATCTTCCACGACTACATGCATAAAAATTTGGAAGATTACATGGATGATTTGTTAGCCAAGTCTCTTTTGCGCTCAAATCATATCGATGACTTAAGCAAGATCCTCGATCGCCTCATGGAGCATAAAGTTAGACTAAATCCCAAGAAGTGTGTATTTGGCATCACATCTGGAAAACTCTTGGGTTTCATAGTCTCAAAGCAAGGCATCAAGGTGGACCCAAAGAAAGTCAAGGCAATCCTTGAAATGGTCCCCCCAACTACCATTAAGCAGCTCAAAATTCTATAGGGAAATGTCACGTCAATTAAGCGTTTCATAGCGTAATTATCTGACAAGTGCCGACCCATGAACAAATTATTGCACAAAGGGGTTACATTTCACTGGGATGACGAGTGCCAATCAACCTTTGACGACTTCAAACAATACTTGGCTTCGCCACCAGTATTGGCACCACCTAGACCAAGAGTATCATTCTACTTATACATCTCAACTACTGAGGTGGCACTGGGCGCCATGCTAGCCCAGAAGAATGAACTTCACAAAGAACAGACTACTTATTATCTTAGCCGCACCCTGGTCAGTTATGAACTTAACTATGCATACGTTGAGAAACTCTACTTGGAAATGGTGTTTGCTACCAAAAATCTATGCCACTACATGTTGAGCAACACTACGTATGTTGTGTCTAAGGAGAATCCATTGCGATACATGATGAGTCGTACTTATCATAGTAGTCGCACGGAAAAATGGATCATGTTGTTGACGGAATTTGACATAGAGTTTATTGGACAAAAATATATAAAATGACAAGTCATAGTTGATCAACTAGCAGAGGCTCCTCTCAAAGACGATCAGCCTCTGGTCATAGAACTACCCGATGATGGGGTCTTCCATGTCTCAGAATCGCCAGATTCTGATGAGCCTGAGTCACAGGCCAACATAACCCTATTTTTTGATGGTTCTAAATGTGAGCAAGGTGGTGGCATGGGAATAGTATTCTTCACACCGTAGGGTGCTCCAATGCCCCTGTCATTTAAATTAAACTTCCCATGCACCAATAATAATGCAGAGTATGAAGCCTTGCTCATAGGTCTTTAGACAACAATCGCCATGAACATCAAATGACTAAACATCTTTGGTTATTCGTTGTTAATTGTCAATCAAGTCAAATGGGTATATCAATGCAAATGCCCAGTTCTATAGGCTTATAAAGCCCTTGTGGACAAATTCTTGTCAAAACTTGAGTGGTATGACATCGAGGCACTCCCTCGGTCATCGAATCATTTTGTGAACACAATGGCCTCCTTAGGGTCACTAATTTCGCAAGACCTTTTCGATGATATGACAACCATTCAAGTCAAAACCCTATCGCAATCCGTGATGGAGCATACAAGCTCTGACTTGACACTAGGAATCCACATGATCCAGGTTGAACCATCCTCGGATAAGTTCTTTTGAATCCATGACCATTTGAAACATGCTAATTGGGGATCCTTTTTCTCCCCTACTCCCATTAATAGCAACACAATGCTATTCTTACAAGTTCTATCCCATTCAGCGTTTTCTAGGGATGAACTTCAAGAGGGATTGGTTGTTCATACCATTGAGGTTTCTGATCAACAAGAATGGTATTTACCCATTAGAGACTACCTCAAGTTAGGTAATCTCCCGCTTGGATTGATGCATGTTGCAAAACGAGCATTCAAGTAGAAAGCGGCTAAGTATGTCTTGATAGGAGACATTTTGTACCGTCATAGCTATGAAGGAATCCTCCTTCGTTGCTTGGACCAGCAAGAGTCCACTTGGGCGATCGCCTAAGCGCATGATGGTACATGTGGTGGCCACTTCAGTGGTATGGCCATCGCAAAGCACATTCTTCGCATGGGCTATTATTGGCCATCTTTGGAGTGAGATTGTTGCACATATGTCAAGAAGTGCATGAAGTATCAACATCATGCCAATTTGATGCACGTACCTTCCCAGGCCTTGTAGATAGTCTAGTATGCTTGGCCATTTTTACAGTGGGGCTTTGATCTAAGTGGAAATATCTCCCCTACATCGTCAGGCCATCACACGTTTATCATAATGGCCACAGATTATATTACCAAGTGGGTGGAAGCAGTTTCGCTTACCTCTACGATAGGACCCCGCATTGTGGAGTTCATTTTGCATAACATCATATGTCATTTTGGTATTCCATCCAAAGTAGTCTTGGATAATGGGACACCATTCAAGAACAAAGACATGCATGCTTTGACCACAAAATACAAAATTCAGCACAGTTTTTTGTCACCCTATTATCCATAGGCGAATGGGCAAGCAGAAGTGTCAAACAAAATGCTAGTTGCCATCCTTAAAAAGACAGTCGTAGACAATCATAAGGATTGGCACATCCAAATCCCACTTTCCCTATGGGCCTATCACACTAGCATTTGGACGCCCACTGGGGCCACTTCGTTTTCACTCGTGTATGGCTCCGAGGAAGTCATGTCTCTAGAGTTGGAGATTCCTTCCCTGCGCATATCAATGCAGGAGTTCATCAATGATGATGCTATGCGATAGGCCCAATTAGACCAGCTTACGTTGCTTGAATAACGACACGTTAATGCTCTCGAGCATTTACGTATTTATCAAGAGTGACTTAAGAAAGCTTACAACATGAAAGTTCACCTCAGAGACTTTCGGGTTGGTGATTTGGTTTTGAAGGAAAACCAACAAAATTCTAGTTTTTCGTCCCACCTAAGGGACAAGTTCGCAGCAAATTGGTTAGGTCCATATGTCATTGATAGCAAAATAGGACCCGAGACGTACCGTCTAGCCTCTCTTGATGGAATCAAGGAAACAGAACCCTTGAACATCAGTCATTTGCACCCATTCCATATCTAAGAGAGCCATATCCCCAAAATGCTCCAAGGATTCTTGCAATTGCTTAGTCAATCCCAAAATGCTCCAAGGATTCTTGCAATCACTTGATCAATCCCAAAATGCTCCAAGGATTCTTGCAATCGCTTGGTCAATCCCAAAATGCTCCAAGGATCCCTAAAAATCACTTGGTCAATCCCAAAAATGCTCCAAGGATCCCTAAAATCGCTTGGTCAACCCCAAAAATGCTCCAAGGATCCCTAAAATCACTTGGTCAATCCCAAAATGCTCCAAGGATCCCTAAAATTGCTTGGTCAATCCCAAAATGCTCCAAGGATCCCTAAAATCGCTTGGTCAATCCCAAAAATGATCCAAGGATCCCTAAAATCGCTTGGTCAATCCCAAAATGCTCCAATGATCCCTAAAATCACTTGGTCAACCCCAAAAATGCTCCAAGGATCCCTAAAATCGCTTGGTCAATCCCAAAATGCTCCAAGGATCCCTAAAATCGCTTGGTCAATCCCAAAATGCTCCAAGGATCCTATAAAATCGCTTGGTCAATCCCAAAAATGCTCCAAGAATCCCTAAAATCACTTGGTCAACCCCAAAATGCTCCAAGGAGTCTCACAATCGCTTGGTCAGAAACAAAAAAAAAATCCAAAAATCATCAAAAATAACAAAAATTTGCATCTCATTTCTAGGCATGCTCAAATTCATTAAAAAGCACTTCTCACATCTCATCTTCATATTCACAAAAATCAATCCATCAAAAATACAAAAAAATATGTAGCTGCATTAAGCATTGCACCCATACATTGCATATTTATGGTCGTAAAGGTCAAAGGCACCATAGACTGTAATTATTCTGCTAGTCCATCTTGTTCCACACTTTTCCATTTTACAAAACAGCAAACAAATGCCATTTACTGTTGTTTACCACAATAGAGTTAGTGGTCTTATAATGTATCAAGAGTTTTCATAATTCAGTCATCATTTTGCTCTTTAGCCACGTAATGTACCAAGTTAGATAGATTTTATGAAGGTAGAGTTACACTTGAAATACGCCTTGTTACGTAGCATCCCAACACAAATTACAACACATAAAAATTCCCAAGTTGTGTGAACGAAAGATGAAACCTGCATAGTAATCCAAGTCACCATAAGCGAAATAGTTATCTTGCTCATCCCCCTGTGCAAATGGTTCTAGAATGCTAAGAATTGATAAAAGGACGAGCTCTTACCTATCCATTCGCCTTAAGAAAATAGTGGTTTTTACCACTACCAAATCCCAATCATAGTTGGTTCCCAAAGTTGTAAGGATTCATACTACACGTCCCTGCCAAGGATGGGTAGTCATCCCCAAAACCTAAAAGGATCAATGCCATTCACAAACAAAATTCCAACAAACCATCATCCTACCCTTTACATTCACCCTTGGTTCCCAAGTTGTAAGGATTCGTACTATTCGCCCCTAACCAGGATGGATAGTCATCCATAAGGCCTAAAATATCAATGCCCTTACTTCATAATCTCCATCATCCCCTTGGTTCCCAACGTTGTAAGGATTTGTACTACACGTCCCCACACAGGATGGGTAGTCATCCCCAAGGCCACAAGGATCAAGGCCATTCACAAGCCCAAACTCATAACACTCAAAATACAAAATCAAGTATCAGTGGTTATCACCACTATTAAAAATCCTTGCTCAAAAAGAAAAATAAATAGAAAAATAAACAATGATTTTCATCACTATATAGACGAGCAAGTCTCCCAAATCATTTTAGCCAACAAATAACATGAACTTGAATCTTTGGAATTCTCAGCATTTGAAAAACCATCTAGGTGATCCTCATTACAGGTTTGGTTGACAGCCTACCTGGCAATGGTGGTATCCTACCCGCATGACGATATGTCCGTCACATTAGCTTTGCATGTGTGTAGACCAATGTTTACATGAGGATGAGCTAGCTTATGGTATCCTAGATAACACCACAGATTAATCTAACTAAATACAACAAAGGAGTTAGTGGAGCTAGTTAGGTGATCCTCAGTACAGGTTCGGTTGAAAGCCCATCTGGCATTGGCGGTATCCTGACAAATACCACATAAATGAACTCAATTGCACACACAGGGATGTGAAATAGCTTGGTCAAAAATGAGTTCGGTTCATACCTTGGTCAAAAGTCTTGTAAGATAAAGTACAGTCATGGCTAGTGAGTTAAAACCGTCTGAGTCTCAAAAAACCTTAGCTACATTTCTAAACCAACTACGCTACTTTTCATCCTTACAATACCATCAAAAAATACAAAAAAAAAAAGAGCAACATATATACACAAAAGCATTTACCACAGCAATCACCCAGTACACAAAGCCATAAGTCCTGTATAGTCTATGGTGCCAATGCAAAGTTATCAACAAATCATTTCATCCATCCCATTACCTATCACATATAAATCAACAACATTCGCATTTATCATACCATATGCATACATCAATATAAAGTAGCATGCATCCATCAACATCAATCATTGTGCATAACATGAAATTATGACATATACACAAAGCAAGAAAATCAAAACAACAAAAACAACAAAAAATGCAACACAAACACAAAGCAATAAGTATTGCCGGACACAAGTGCTCTTGCACTTAACCTCTTGGCATAGAAAATCGATGTCGGGGCTCAAATTGTCACTCTCCTACTTCCCCAAGAAGGCTACCATAGTCGGACCGCTCCACGGGAAGACGGGTTTTCGACGATTTCACCCCATTATGGCATCACCAAAAGGGTTAACACCCACCAAAAACAGGTCCAAATGTCAAAAAAATTGCACATGCTTAACGGTAAAACATCTAAAGGCACCCTTGCACAAGTCATCTTGGGTCAAGTGACTCATCGCTTTTCTCATGAAGGTCATTCCCTCATCAATTCGTCGCTTGAGGGGGTAGTCACACTTAGTCACCAATCAACAAGCACACACCCAATTAAGGAAAACGACATGCATTCAAAGAATCATTGACAAAGACAATCATGCTCCTGCTTGGGGTAGTAAACAAGCAACAATCACAAATTGATCAAACACTTGGCATTCCCGAATCATGAACACAAGGTTTCCCCCCCGTGGACAAAAGGTTGCGCCCTTTGCCTATTCATGACTGATCAATGTCCAAGCTCAAGTCATACCTCACCAAAATAAGTTAATACTTGAAATCAAATTCCTTAGCTCGTCAGAAGCAAGGATTCAAGAATGCATGCCCTTTCCATGCTTGGGGCATCAAAAGTTGGTTAGGTTACCAAGAAACCCTAATCATTAGTGCTTTGGCTATCTATTTTTGCTCGGCACTACACCATGCATAGCGCATCCCAAAAAGGGGCATCTATAGACACTAAAACAGCACCAATCCAATTATGTGACTACAAACACTGATCGCTTTGACACACACAGCCCCCAGGGCAGCCCTTAGAGGTTAAACAGTGGTCCTAACCACTTTTGTAGCAATTTTGGAAGGTCAAAAGGCAATTTGGCACATTCAAGCACTTTGCTCAGTATCCGTCTCACCCAGGGACGAATTAAAACTAGGATCCGTCTCACCCAGGGATGAATTCTAAATTCGTCTTTGGTCAGGATGAATTCTAGGTTTAATGGGCAAAAAGAAGAATGCCACCAAGTGGCAGCCGAGGACAGTCAATTATTGCCTCCTGTTGTGCATGCGCATGTAGGTGGGTAGATTGGCCATTGGAAGACTGTCACAAGGGTAGTCATGGAAGCCCAAGTCAGGGAAGAGTCTCCTCCCTCTTGGGAAGGCATGGCCACCACATGGCACCCCTGCATGCCCCTCCAAAGAGACCCCTTAGGTCTATAAAATGGTGGACTTTCCCACCCAAAAGGAATAAGTTGGAGGCATTTTCAAGCAACGAAGTGCTGCCAAATTGAACACCCCATTGCACCCTTTTTCGATTCACCTTTTCACATCCTTAATCTGTTTCGCAAGAGAGCTTATTGGATGGCTTTTGGAAGTGTGGATTCGAATCCAAACCCAACATTTGACCACCTTAATCCACCAATTTGCCGACAACCCAGTCTAAGAGATTTTGGGCCCATCCCTAGTGGATTGGTGCCGAAATCAAGCTCCAACGGTGGGCGGCCCATTCAGGCACCCCGCGCCTTTTTAAGTTTCATTCTAATGCATTTTTCTATCATTCGTTCATCTTTCATTTCATGTTATGTTGTCTAGATAATTTATAACTTTGATTCCATAATGTTTTGATCAGATTTCATCATGCTTTTGTCGCTTTTGTTGTCCCACTAACTTGCAGGTAGTGATGCCAAATTCTCGCTGATGGAGGTTAAATTGGGAGAATCCGACCATCTGGGTCGTCCCAAAATGGCCCCAATTACTTAAACCCTCTATTTGCAAGTATTTTGGAGATCTCGAGGTGTGACATTTGAGTGACAGCAACTCGGCATTTTAACACAGTCGAATTCGTCCTACCTGGGGACAAATTACAACAGAATTTGTCCTGCCCAGGGACGAATTTCAGTTGAATGCAAATTGGCCAATTGTTTCAATGGCGGTGGCCCTCGGGTAATGTTTTTCGGTCTCTGTCAAGTTTGCGGGTGATTTAGATTCATTTCATGCATCATTTTAGTCAATCTTAGGCATACATCCTTCATTATTTTAGAGAACTAACGTTTCATATTTGCAGCAGGTGCTACTAACGCCTTTGTTGTTTCTTTGATCGCAGAAGTAGTAAGAACCAAGGATTCATCAACACCAGCGACGGCAACATTTTGGCTCGCCCATTTTGCATGTGGGCACATGGAAAGAAGATCATTATTCACTTTTGTAATGGAAACATGTTAACGCTCCTAGCCCCTAAAAAGGGAGGAGACGTCTTTGTAACCGAGGTTAAGAGAATTGAATAAAAAGGGTTGTGCTTTCCATACCTCTTTTCTTTTGTTTTCGATTCATCTCTTTTCTTTGTTTTGTGCATTTCAAAGGCATAGGATTAAAGCATTATATTTTGTTTTACATTGCATAGCTATAGTTTTCCTTTTATTTCCGGAATATCGTGCTTTCAGGCTTGACAGCTTTTAAAGCATTGTATGGAAGAATATGTAGAACACCATTAACATGGGATAATCCAGAGGATCTAATTGTGCTAGGACATGACACGGTTAAAGAAATGGAACATTAATTAAGATCAATCAGATAATTATTAAAAGAAGTTGTATATTGACAAAAGAGTTATACCTATCTTAAGAGATCACCATGAGAGTTTGTCATGGTAGATAAGGTATTTTTAAGGATAAATCCTAGGAAGAGTGCAATCATATCTATGAAGCTTGATCTATGTTATATTAGATCCTTTGAGATCACAGAAAATATTAGTCCTATGGCATATCAACTTGCCTTACAATCTAATCTATCTAAGATTCACAATACCTTTCACATTTATTTTCTTAGAAAATACATTGATAACCCTAAGCATGTGTGGGACTTCTTTTGCATATGGTGAACCTTGAGGCTATAGACGTTCAACTAGTAAATATCCTTGAATTTCAATTCAAATCATTTAGGAAGGGAATTTTGGAGTAGTGTAAAGTTCAATACATTCTAAGAGGAATGCTACTTGGGAGAAAGTAGCAAACATGCAAAACCACTTTTCATATTTATTTAAAAATAATTTGTAAATACTATGTTTTGATTTTTTAATTTGAGAACCACACAAAGGATTGTGTTAAGCCTAATGGGGGGAGTATGTCATGACGCTCCCTTGGAAAGCTTTTATATTTGGATGACTCTATGTTTTACTATTACTTCTTTTGATGATATGTTGAACTATCTATTAATTTATCTTGCAAAACATGTATTTTGGTGATAATTTTCATAGTGAAATAAATGATAATTTTATGTTTAAGTTTTTGTTAAGACTAAATTTTATTAAAGAATAAGATGCTACTAATGGAACCTTACTTTTGTAGGAAAGAGTTGCAATGGTTATTAGAAATAATTGGTCACCAGGAAAGGGAATGTCCAAGGGAAATGATGTAATCGGTTATTTGATGAAGTAATTGGAAGCAACACAAATGAGTGCTTCTTTCATGAATATGCATAACACAATTTAAATAAACAAAACTTATCATATTTATATTTTTAGTTAAATATTGCTTATTTTATGGTAGCTTGTTTTTGCGTATAATTATTAGTGTTTTGAAATGTTTATGTTGTTGATGATCCTTTTCACAAGAAGTAAGCATAACTTTAAAGGATAGTACTTTAAGAATAGAATCTATTACGAAATTATTTTCTAGAAGAAATAAAGAAATTAAAATTGATATGAATTTTTTGTTTCTAGTTGTATGGACCTATGCTTTGTGAAATTGTTTTTGCATTTAATTATTTCCACAACTATCTTGATGTCAAATATTTTGATGAAAATATAGCTTTAATAAACTATACTATGTTTTAGATGTTGATATAGAAATAATTAAAGTAAGTGTTGTGTTATCACCACCACCTTCATGATAAAAGAAATTTAATTAATGACCTTGCCTGCTATCGAAGAAACGGATCATGCCAAGTAAGTGGGAAATAATTTTGGTAACGAGAAGCTCGTGAAAGGTGGGAGAGGTGGGTAAGTGAAGGGGAAGTTTGGGTGGAGGATATTAGTGTACAAAAAAAGGAATAAGTAGATAAGTGGGAGAAAGGAGTAGTGAATCGATGAAAAAATGAAAAAGAAATGTTATGGGTAAGAAGGTTTGAAAAGATGTGCAGTGAATTATAGGTAGAATTTTTGTAAGAAAGCATCTTTGAATATTTTATTGTATGGAATCTACTTCGTAGGAGTAATTAGTTTGTTATTCTGTTAATATGTATCTTGGGAAAATATTCAAATGAGTCAGTTGAAATTATTAAGAAAATGGATTATCTTACATACTTCATTGTCATAGAGAGAGAGCTTGTGTTTTGACCATTTTATTTTTGGGATTTATAGTGATTGAAATTGAAAAAAACTTACCTTATATGTTGTGGCAATTTTATTGGTCTGTGATATTTTTACCCTGAGATATACATAGAGGAAAGCTAGGGAAAAATTGATTGAGAAAATCTTTGTGAATGACGTGCTTGAGAGTCGAAGATTGTTGCTCCTCATGAGTATTTTGTTCCAAACTAAAACATGTTTTTGTAGAATAGATATTTTTTTTGGGAAAACTTCTTTGCTAAATTGTAGGGAGCACATTTTGTTTTTATGAGTATTCTTGCCATAATTTATAGAGTTAATAACTATCAGCGAATTACCTAGAACTTCATCTAATTTTATTTGATAGATGGTAGAAATATTTGGAATATAGAATGGAATCTTATAGGATATTTTTTGAAGCAACACTAGAAGCAAAAATTACATCTAATTTTTCTATGCGTTGATGTTCATATTTGAAATTCTCTAGACGTTTACTAAAGTGAATTAGAACTAAGGAGAATCTAGATATTATCATTGTACTTGTGCTTTTTATTGAGGGAATACTGTGAATGATTGCACCAAAATAAATAAATTGTACTACGATTTGTGCTTGTCATTCATATGCATGCTATGGATATTGACTATGATAATGGAGTAACCATGTGTTGATATATTTAAAATGCTTCAATGAAAAGAAGTAGAGCTTATGTAATTAGGTATATTTTTTATTGTGATTGATGTATGCAAAGCTTTCCTTTGTATCCATTTGTGAAATGGCAAATATTTGAGTGTCTTGATGTCATCTTTGATTTTGACTAGTGGATATTCTCTTTCTAATGATCAAGAGAGTTTGTGCATATCTATGATTCTCTACAATTTTGACTATCCAAGATTACGATAAATGAAGGAAAACTATGTTTTGTATTGAGTTTCAAATATAGTTGTGAAAGGGTGAATTCCACTATGTTGATAGAAAGCTTTGTAATTTTATAGAATGATTTTTATGGGCTAAAAGCTCCTCATCACTGGTAGATTTTCATTGAAAAACATGTTGAAATAATTTGTATTAGTAAGTTGTTTTGAGGTTATAGAGGGAGTTTTTCCTTATAGTTGAGATAGAGGATGCATAAATCCTCACATAATGTAAAGTGAACTGTGATGCTTGAGATCAAGTTGTATCCAAGTTAATTATGATTACTTGAATATTTTTGTTACACCATTCTCTTTATGGAAGTATGCTTTTGCTAAGGACTGGTTAACTATTATCGTCAGATATCAATATATTTCTTTCTGAAGTTAAGATCTATGCAAATAAATTATAAAATAAATGTATTACCAGGAAATATTTCCCTTGTATTTATATATATTATTATGAATAGATGTGAATTTATCTAAAGGAAACAAGAGGATCATTCATTCCATGTTAGTTTTTCAACATGTGAATATTTATATGTATGTTAATAGAGCTTTTGAAGGTATATCACTCTTACCATGTAAACTAGAAGACTGATACGGTTAAAATTTTGAAGACGTGAACCAATATAGAATGGATATTGATAAGTAGGTGTTCACTCATGTTTCAAGAGTTAATATATGATATACTTAATATTTGGATGCTCTTTGGGTTTAATTAGACCTTTAGTAGAGAGTCTTGCTTGTCTATGCAGTATGAGTGAGGTTAGACTAAAGTTATAATTTAGTACTAGCTCTCTTAGCATCGTGAGGATAATTATTTTGTTGGAATAGTGATATATTAGTTGTATATGAACCATTGACCATAAGTTTAAGAAGTGATCAAGGATTCTAGACCTATTTTTGGTAAATAATGATTAAAGAAATGGTTTGCTACCGAGATAACCAAATCCTCAGTAGGTGAAAGAAAACCTACCAATATGTGCATAGTGCATATTCATAGACTCGCCTATGTAGTTTGCAGGGCTTTTCATAAGATTATTTAAAATATGAAAAGAGGGGATTGCTACACTAAATGACTTGTGTAGTTTGTAGAGTTGGATACTTATTTTTTTATGGACATAAAAAGGATAACTCCTACATAGAAAGACTTATGTAGGGAGTTTGTTCTTAGAGATACCCTTTCAACGGAGAGAAAAGGTTGTGGTAAAGCAAAGGATATCAAAAGATAAAATGGTAGACTTATTTAGTGAATTGTCCACACACTACTACTGGTGGATCACGGTTGTGTAAAAATAGATGGTGGTAATTTAGAAATGGTCCAAGCAGGTTCATGACTTTAGGTCTTCTAATAAAAAAAATAAGAGGAAGAATTGATGGGTTGTTATAGCACCATTTTATAATAATAATTTCTTATTTTATGAGATTTTGGGTGAGGTTACAAAACATTATGTAATGGCTATGAAAAAATATATAATTCTATACTTGAGATAAAAAGGGATGATTTTTCTAGCATAATATTGAACTTCACCTCATATATGTTGTTTGAGATCCTCAAATATAAGTCCTTGAATATACTCAAGTAATCATAAATTAAAACATATTTTTAAGATACATATCCTATGTACCAAATATGATGGGAATGAAGTGGTAGATGATCTTTCTAAAATGTGTTATACAGAGGAAGCACTTAGAATTGTGATAGGGAAAGGGGATTGAAATATTCTTGGATAAAATGTTATTCTCCTCTTTTATCTTATTACTTTGAGTATTGAGTCTAATATTATTTATTAAGTTTTTTGTAACCCCAAAATAACATCAAACACTTAATTTTTAAGTATTCTAGAGGATTTTACAAAGAAAGATCTTAAAAAATAATTAGAAAGCAAGCAATTTTTAATTAAAAGTGCTTTCTAGTTTTATCCCTAGTACTAAGCTTACTTTATTTTTGTACATATCTCTTACATTGTAGGAAGATTATCCGAGGTAAGCTATGTTATTATGGAGTCCTAGTTTATTATTTATTTCACTTAAAACATGAATATACTTTTAAAAATAAAGAGGTATTAAGAAATCACTCATTGAATTATTTTTTATATGGAGTTCATGTCCTGCAATGCTATGGAGGATCTAAGAAAAACATCACTTTCCTAGTATAGTTTCACACAATGTTATCTCTTTTTACGATATAAAATATAAAATATTTAAATTAAAATAAAATATAAAACATGTACTTTTAAATATTTTTTAAAAAATACATTAAATATATATATTATATATATTGTAACTGGAAGCACGAGATTCTGGAAACAAAAATGGGAAACTCCAAACACGATGCAAGAACGAAACTAAACTTGATGCTACAAATTAGAAATGCATAAAATGGAGAAAATATAAACAAATTGGAACCCAAATGGAATGAAACAACCCTTCTTATTTTATTGATGTATTTCAAATTCGGTTACAATTCGCTTCCTCCCTTTTTAGGGGAGAGGAGCATCAAACTTGTCTCTTGGTCACATCAATGGAAATTCATCTCTCTTTCGCATGCCCACATGCAAAATGGGCGGGCCAAAGTGTTGCCGCCACTGGTGTGAATGAATCCTTGATCCTTGTTGCTCCTCATGCATTCAAAGAAACAACAAAATTGTTAGTAGCACTTGTTGCAAATATGAAACATTTGTTCTCTAAAAACAATGGAAGATGCATGCAAAAGATTGATTATAGCGATAAATAAACCGATTCTAAACAACCTGCAAATTTAACAGGAACCAAGGAACATTACTAGAAGGCCACTGCCATCAAAATAGTTTGACAATTTTCCATCGATTCGAATTCGCTCCTAGGAGGGGCGAATTCGACTGTAATTCGTCCCGGGGTAGGACGAATTCGCCTACGACAAAATGCCGAAGTGATACTGCTCAAATGTTGCATCTCGGGAGCTCCAAATGACCTACAAACTTAGGGGTTAGCTAATTGGGGGCATTTTGGGAAGACCTAGATGGTCGGATTTCCCCAATTTGACCTCCATCAATGGGAATTTGATGTTGCTACCTGCAAGTTAGTGAGGACAACAAAAGCGACAAAACATGATAAGATTTGATCAAAGCATTATGAAATCGAAATTACAAGCTATTTAAACAACATAAGATGGAATGCAAAATAAAAAAATGACAAAAGAACAATCTACCATGAATTCCCAATCATTCTTAAAAAAGAAGATTAGGCTCGCAAGAGTGCGGGGCGCCTGGGCAGGCCGCCCACCGTTAGAACCTAATTTCGACACCAATCCACTTGGGATGGGCCCAAAATCTCTTGTAATGGGTTGTCGAAGAATGGGTGAGATAATGTGGTCAAGTGTCGGGTTTTGGATCCGGATTCACACTTCCAATAACCACCCAATGACCTCCCTTGCAAAATAGATCAAGGATTTGGAAGAGGTGAATCAAAATGGTAAAGCGTGATATCAATTTGGCAGCACTTCGTTGCTTGAAAATACTTCCAACCTGTCCTTTTTGGGTGAGAAATTTCACCATTTTATAGACCCAAGGGGTCTCTTTGGAGGGGCATGCATAAGCGCCATGTGGTAGTCATGCCTTCCCATGAGGGAGGAAAGTCCTCCTTGATTTGGGCTTCCATGACTGCCCTTGTGACAGTCCTCCAACATCCAATCTGCCCACCTACATGCGCATGGAAGGCAGGAGGCATTAATTGACTGTCCTTGACTGCCATTTGGCGCAATTTCTCTTTTTGCCCGTTGAACCTGGAATTCGTCCTACACAAGAGAGAATTCAGAATTCGTCCTTGGGTGGAGCGGATCCCATTTTGAATTCGTTCCAGGGTGGGACAGATTTGGAGCAAAGTGTCTGAAGGTGCCAAATTGCTTTCTGACCTTCCAAAATTGTTTTAAAAGTGGTTAGGACCACTATTTAACCTCTGAGGGCTGCCCTGGGGGCTATGTGTGTCAAAGCGATCAGTGTTTGTAGACACATAATAGGATTGGTGTTGTTTTGGTGTCTACAGTAACGTTATTTTATATTTGACTTTTTATGATGCATTAGTATAATACATTACATTTCTATATATATAAAAACCTGTTTTAAAAATTAATAAAAATATTAATTTAAAAATATTAAAAATATTGTTTAATATATTAAATCTACAGATATTATTTATATTGTGTTCTGTAAGCATTATTATTTTAAATTTGCATGAAATATAGCTAACTTCAATGAACTAATAAGAGCATTGACAACATCTTACAAATACATTATATTTATAAATAAACTACGTTAATTTCATGTAACAATCCTCATAAATTTTATTACTTATAGGAAATTAATGATCATGAGTAAATTATAGAATCTCTTATTATGAAAGCTCAACATACCAAAGATAAAAATATGCCAAGGATGACATTAAACCTAGTTGACTTAGTTGAGCTGAGGATGACATTAAAAATAGGACGATTCAATTGAAGACCAACCAATTAGATTTAAGACTAATCACATAGGAGATTTTATTCAACTCTAATTATAGCTCCTATTGTTCAAAAATATGCAACTCAAAACAAACTTTGCATCTTGAAGAAACTTACCAATAAAAATTGAAAGAAAAGCTTTAAAAAAAAATTAAACAACAATTGGAGAGTCAATTTCATGTTCGATATTCATTGAAATGAGTACAATTATTGTTTATGAAACAATAATTCAGCCAAAATGACAAATACAACATAAAAAATTCAACGTTTTGAAATGTAAAATACTTTTTTAACTCTTTTTTTGTGTTCTCCTTCCCTTTGCAATTGATACTAATGGTTGACTTTGGCTTTGAAATGGTGTAAAAACTCGAGTAAGACCAATAATATTTTAAAATTAATTAAGGGACTAAGGCCATCAAAAAAAATAATAATTCTTTCAAAAAAAAAATTCTAAAGTCATTAAAATAGATTCTAATTTTTTCTTTTCATTTAAAAAAGATATCTTATAGTGTTATTTTAACAAAAATTTAAAATATTTTTTTTACAAAACAATATTTACTTTATTAATATTAATAATTACTCAAGTCCAACTCATAATAATGACTCGATTCCAACTCATGTAAGGATATAAACTCTTCTAAAGTTAATGGAAATTCTGAGACATTTGCAAGAACTCAACTTTAGGCATTTCAGGGTAGCAAGTTGTGTAAAGTTATTGGGTAGTATTGTTAGTGTATTACACCATTATATAGTTATATATTCCCTATTGTGCCTATACCTGTGTGAGTCTCAATAATCACATATCCTATTGACCCATGAATTTCATGGGTACTTATGGGTAATCTATGATTTTTAAAACACAAATGGCTCCAAAATGTCTAGCATAAATATACAAATATCCTCGTATCATCAATTTAAGATAGATAAAGAATGAATCTAGTTTTACAAAAATAATATATTAAGTAAGAGGTAATCCTATTAAAAAAAAAATTGTGGAAAGTAAAATGATGTAATTGTTTAGTCTTATGAATATTCAAAGGTTTAATATAGAAGCATTAATTCAAATGCCATAGAAATAGATCATGGAGTAAAGCATTTTCAACAAAAATATAGACCTATCAATGCTAATATCGAAGTTGTAAAGAAGAAGATAATCCTTAGCCTTCTGAAAGCCTATATTATATTTCATATTAAGTATTCCAAATAGGTTTCTAATCTTGTTCCCATCCACATTAATATTTGGGATATATTGTTATGCATCAATTTCTAAATATTGAGTAGAGTATCATTATCCACTACCATCCATAGATTAGATTTTATAAAATATGGCAAGACCTTACAAGTCCTCCATACAAGAAGGTTTCTTATGGTATATCCATTTATGTGTAAAGGATGATGATAAAAAAAAAGTAATGCTCATGATAAAATGGGTAATTTTTTCATACCAAAGTATACCATTGGGCCTATAAAATATTGGATTATATTCTAGAGGGATATGGATATTACCTTTATACGTTTGATAGATGAAATCATACTCATATACCTATAGGATTTAACTATTTTTTATAAACAGAGGAATACAATATTAAACATTTAAAATCCATCTTCAAGAGCCATATCATATTATTTTAAGAAAACAATATATCAAATAATGTTTTTCTATTATATTTATAATAAAAAATTCAAAACCGTAAAATGGCACTCTTTGGACATCTTTTCAAAGTAAGTATAAGGGACACAATACAAAATAACTGATATAATTTACTTTGACCTAAAATTTATTAGTAAATAAATGACTTAAAAATGGAAATATATCAAACTTAATAACTCCCCAAATTAATCTAGGTAGTATAATCTATCCTCAATTTAGCTAAAGAACTGAGACGATCTAAACTATTGCTTAAGAATTAAGACAAAAAAAAGTCTTAGATTTAACCCTAAGAAAAAAAAGAGTAAGTTTATTGATGATTTTAATCCTATTGCTTGATGTAATACCATTTATAAAATTTTAGTCAACATTATGGTTTAGAGATTAATGGAGGCTTGTACTTCTATTACTTATAGTAAACAAAAGAATTTATAAAGGGTAATTAATTCTTCACATCATTGTAATCATATGAAATGTAGTAAATTCTATGTAGATAAAGTCAAGATACTAAATTTAACATTTGAAAGACCTATGGTAGACCCTTTACTAGTTAAATAATATCTTCACCATCGTGATCGTATTTTTTCATTTTTTTTCTTAGTTTCTAGAAGCCCTCCAAATGTTTATAATAAATCCAATGACTATAAACTAGTATAATATTTCTTGATTGTATAGAGTTTGAAGATCATACATCTTTAAATTTTCTATAGTATGATATTCATGTGGTATTCAAACCTTTCCATTTTCTTCTTTTTTGTTGATATGTATATATATTTCAAATAGTAATAGCATTCTCTTGGTAATGGAGCCATCAATATTTACTATAAATTCTTTTCCTTGAGAGTTGATATCTTGAGAAATGGGCTTATAGAATTTTGTACATGTTATCACCAACTCATAACAACTATGTACCTCAAAGACCATATATTGTGCCACAAAACTAGCCGAGATATTCATCCTAAAGCTCAAGGTTGTATTGACTTTATAATACTCCAAGGCTTCCACTCTAGTATTCATCGTTCCTTTCAAGGTCCTTGGGTCTAAACATTTATCTCTTGTGGTACTCAATATCTAATATTAGAGGAATAAAAAAGCATGGATAGTATTGGCATTCTTGTTGTGTGGTAGCCTTTTAGTTTAGTTACATTTGACTTAGGAGCTACTGCTCAATCGAAACCTCATTTTTGTCCATTTGATTGGTGTTTTGTAATTTGGTAGATCTTTGTCCTTCTTTTATCACTATTATAATATTCTACTATAGAAGAGTCAAAGGTATTTTGCTTATTTTGGAAAGCATTGAACTTAAGTAACAACTTTCTTCCTTATGCAATATTTTGAGCCTGTCATACACTTATTATCCTTACTTGCTAATTTTATAGGGAATATCTATATTCTATTGCTAGTGATCTCATAAACATTCCCTTTTCAATATATGGTTATTCTTATGATTTTTTTGTTAAATTTTAGTTGTGGTTTTATTGGGTACCAACCTAAGCATTTAATAGGAATTCTTACACATGGTTAACAACTCTATTCCCTAAAAACCATTGAGGCTTCATTATTTATTTTTCACTGGGTTAGTTGTCTATTATATTTCCCAAATGATTTTGTTATTGGTACCCTCATAACAATGAATTTAAAGCCTACCATTGGACTATGCATTACACGTAATTTTTTTTTGGAAGAAGAGACATGGCTTATGATCAACCTATGCTTTCAACCTTGTACTTTATTTAGGCCAAGATCCCATATTGTAGTTTTCCATTAATGCTTTTGTTCACTTGAGATATAGGAACTTCTAATCATTGGATTTCTCAACTTGTCTATCTCCTCCTTATTTTGATAAAATATTTCCTCTCCATCTATATTTTTATAGCATTTAGGATTTGAGGTATCTTTCACTAGAGTTTCCCTCTCCCTTTGTAATAGCAGGTTCTCATGTATCAATGAGAATAGGTAGAGAAAAATATTTGGTTAGACCTTCTTTGACATCCCCATTCATTCTACTTCAAGTCTGGTCTCCTTAGCTTTCCTAATTGATTGGGGGTAGACCAGGATCATATTTTTTTCCTTTGTTAATTTTTCTAGGGGGTCCTCCTTATGTGTTGTCAAAAGTTGTTTGCTAGTTTTAGATTAAGGAGGAATAGCTTGATTATTTTGATTTTCACAGGAAATAAGAGGTACTTTTTATTTTACTGTTAAATCAATTATATTTTCAAACTCATTTTCTTTCGTTTTCCTTTTGAAATTATCTATGAGTAGGATAGCCAATTGGCACCATTTTATAATAGAATAGGAGGAAAGAAATTCATATTCTTCAATCATTTCTTATTTGATGAGAGTTTGGGTGAGGTCACAAATAATTATGTAATGGCCATGAAAAATACATAATTATATACTCGAGATAAAAAAATATGGTTTTTCTGGCATAATATTGAAGTACACCTCAAATATGTTGTTTGAGATCCTCAAATCTAAGTCCTTGCATATACTCAAGTAATTATAAATCAAAACATGTGTTTATGATACATATCATATGTACCAAACATGGTGGGAATGAAGTGGTAGATTATCTTTCTAAAATATGTTATACAGAGGAAGCACTTAGGATTGTGATAGGGAAAGGAGATTGTAATATTCTTGGATAAAATTTTATTCTCCTCTTTTATCTCATTAATTTGAGGATTGAGTCAAATATTATTTATTAAATTTTTTGTAATCCCAACATAACATCAAGCACTTAATTTTTAGTATTCTAGGGGATTTTGCAAAGAAAGAGCTTTAAAAAAATTAGAAAGCAAGCAATTTTTAATTAAAAGTGCTTGATGGTTCTATCCCTAGAACTGAGTTTACTTTATTTTTGTACATATCTCTTGCAATGGAGGAAGTTTATGTTGTTATAGAGTCCTATTTTGTTATCTATTTCACTTAAAACATAAATATACTTTTAATAAGCAAGAGGCATTAAGAAAGCACTCATTGAATTATTTTTTATATGGAGTTCATGTCTTGCAATGCTATGGAGGATCTAAGAAAACCATTACTTTCTTAGTATAGCTTCACATAATATGTTATTTCTTTCTATGTTATAAACTATAAAATATTTAAATTAAATTAAAATATAAAACATGTACTTTTAAATATTTTTTTAAAAATACATTAAATACATATATTATATATATTGTAAGGTTATTTTATATTTGACTTTTTATGATGCATGGGTATAATACATTACATTTCTATATATATAAAAACCTGTTTTAAAAATTAATAAAAATATTAATTTAAATATATTAAAAATATTGTTTAATATATTAAATCTGCAGATATTATTTATATTGTGTTCTGTAAGCATTATTATTTTAAATTTGCATGAAAGATAACTAACTTCAATATTGTTTCTCGATATTTGCACGCAATATTGTGTCTCGATGACTAAGACATAGAGTAAGAAACACGTACACTCGCTAAGTCATTCTCAAGTGGGAGAACGTTTCCCTTCACGTTCAATTTCATGATTGACCTATAGTTTGTTTGTGTATTGTGTGTAGTCCACTCTAAAGATCCCCGGGTTTGGATGTATCATGGATTGCAAAAAAAATACTCCTATATCTTAACGTCATTCACGGTCAGTTGAAAGGCATGATGTTAGCAGACATTACTTTCTTGGCGGCTATACTAATCTCCAGCAAACTATTCCATTTATGGAGTATAAGAAAGCTTTTTTCGTTTATCTCAATTTCACATTAGGACAGAACCTGGAATGCATCAAAGCATTTATAAAGTCTAGGTTTACTTCACTCAATAGGATTTTCCCCATTCTAAAATCTTGAGCATTCTTCAAATATATTTGTCATTTTCAGAGGGGATTTTCATATAATATTTATAAATGTCCTTGTGGAAAAGTTTATTTAAATTATTTTTTAAGTAAGAATTATATATAATAATAAGATATTGCAATATATAGGTATCATGATATGTTATTTTTTAAACCACTTATACTTTTGCTAGGATTTTGTTTAAAAGTTAAATAATTAGGTTTTCATTAAATTATATATATTATAAAAATTTATTATAAGAAAAATAAAAACAAAATTTAAAATGGTATTAGCTTCACTCTTAGATTTCTCAACCTTCAAAGAGGAGATTTATATTTAAATCTTACTAAGCAATACATGGATAATATCTAAGTTGTTGTAATACCACTATATGGTATATGGGGATAATGTAGTTTCAATGCCAACTTACAAATTAGAAGGACAACATTAAGATCTCTTAAGTTGTTATGTTTGTTTAAAATTAAGGTTCTTAAAATTCTATCATAATTTTTGTAATCAATATTTATTATCTATTCAAATATCTAAACATAATTTTATTTAACTATAATTTCATAAATAATAGTTGAGTTTTTTGTAGTTTAAAACAATGATTAAACATATACAAGACACTATAATATGATACAATATGTATACTAATGAATATCTTACATTTCTGAATAAGCTCCACTATGGTAGAAATTACCAAAACTATTAATGAAGTTACAAGCTACTCAAATTTAGTGGAATACCACATGAAAAGATATTGAAGAATTTTAGATATTTAGCAGCCAAGGATACATTAATTTTTCAAGAATATTTTATCTTTTATTATTTTAATTTCTTGTGTAACTTTATCTTCTATTCTTTTATTTCGTGTATACTTATAGGTTTTATCTTTTTTTGCCTCAAATCCTATATTTATAGGTAATCAAGTTTGACTGCTATAATACAATAAGGGAAAACATTACATTACATTCATTCTTTGTTTTTCTTCTCATGTTTGTAAGCCTTTACTAATTGATAATATATTGAGTTTAACAAGCATTCTTATAATTATAAAAATGCTATGATGTTTATAAAATATTATTAAAGGCCTTAAAATTACTTCTAAACAACAAAAGAAAATGATACATTATATATACTACCACCTTCTAGTAATTGAGGGTGTAAAACTAGTTGATTTAATATAATATATTATCTTGCGCACATTCTTCAAATATATTTGTCATTTTCAGTATGTCATTTTATCTTTCTTTATAAGGGATTTGCGGAAAAGTTTATTTAAATTAATTTTTGTGTAAGAATTATATATAAAGTGTTAATTAGAGATTGCAAATTATAAGTATCATGATACATTATTCTTTGAACCACTTGTACATTTTAATTTTGCTAGGATTATTTTAGAAGTTGAATAATTAGGTTTTCCTTAAATTTTATTTATTAATAAAATTTATTATTAAAAAAATAAAAACAAAATTTAAAATGGTATTAGCTTTACTAGTTAATTTCTCAATATTTAAATTTTTAAAGAGGAAATCCAAATTTGAATCTTACCAAGCAATACATGGATATATTTAAAATGTTGTAATACCACTATATGGTGATAACATAATTTTGATGCCAACTAACAAATTAGAAAGATAACAATAAGATCTCTGAAGTTGTTATGCTTACTTAACATTAATTTTCTTAAAATTCACTAATAATACTTTTAATCAATATTTATTTTATGAGATGGTATTCAAATATCTAAACATAATTTTATTTGACTAGGATTTCATAAATAATAGTCATTTTTTTTTATCCGCATCTGAAGTTGCTCTTTGGTGCTCTCTAAAGTCAGTCATGGATTGGTCTGATAATGTAATGCATTTAGTTGCTGATGTTGCTCAGGGCTTAGATAAGCTAGTGTAGAACTATCTCAGTTCTCCCTAATTTTGGTCCTTGAGGTTTGGGTATTTGTAGTTCTTTTTTTTTACCTTTGGTTTGTCTTTTTTTCCTTTATGGTTTTCTTTGTAGTGGTTGTGGGATCCCGTTAAAACCCTCTTTCTTATTAATCTTACCTAAAAAAATTGTCAATTTTTTTTGTAGTTTAAAATAATGATTAAACATATACAAGATACTCAAATTCCTATAATATGGTACACCATGCATACTAATTAATATCTTACATTTTTTAATTATCTTCACTGTGGTAAAAATTACCAAAACTATCTTTAAATTTTGAAAATTTGATGAAAGGATCTTTAAACTTTGGTCAAATTTTCATCCTTTTCTGGGACCTCTAAGATCTTCAAATTTTATATATAAACTTTATTGGTAATATTTCTCAGGATAAAAACTTTAATATCTCTCAAACCATTCAGGATATTAGGTTGATTATTTCACCACCGAGTACATTTTTTAATTTTGCTCCTTAGGATAAATTTTCAAGTCCATGTGTGCTCATTTAGGCTAATTTACTAAAAATAGTTGGTGACTATTTTTCACCTTTTTGGACCTTTGACTGACTTACACCTCTCAAGTGTGATCATGGACTCCAAAACAACTAAAACAACCTACAACTAAAAGAGAAAATGTAATTTTTTTGGTGATGCAAGATTACCCTTACACCACTCGATGCTCCTGTATCAGCACCTATCATGAATCTCCCTTGAAAAGCTTTTATATTTGTATTACTCTATGTTTAGCTATTGATTATTCTAATGAGATGTTGGACTATCTATTAATTTATCTTACAAAATATGTATTTTGGTGAGAATTTGCATAGTAAAATAAATTATGATTTTACCTAAATTTAATGAAAGAAAAAATGCTTCTTGAAGTCATAGAATTAACATTAAAAATAGATTGATAATTCAAAGGTTTAAATACAAATAATTACGCTAATAATAGCCTAACACGTTACTACCATGAAGGTAGCTAATAGCCAAATGAAATAGCGCTAACCTACTAATAAGATCGGAAATTATGCCAACTAATAACAACTAATATCCGTTAACAATATGAATATCTACCTAGGATGGAAAAATTATGTAGTAAATCAAATCTACCCTAACATATCTCCTTTATTAAATTATTTTTAAATACAAATATTGTTGCAAAATGACTCAAATTTGACACATACATGTGCCTTAGATAATATATCTGCAACATGTTCATTGGTGGAAATGTAGTAACTTATATTCTTCCCTAATAGAATATGGTAATTACCCAATATAGGAATCTATGTATTATCTAAGTAATGGGATAATTACTCTAACAGCCCCTCTTATTCTATTATATATATTATTTGGGTAATGTATATCATTCCTCCATATAGTGAAGGAGAGAAATGAAATATGTTGTATCTTGCTTTGGCTCGGGCTCTAGCACATGGATCTATCTTGGGCTATGGTACATGGATTTAGATCTAGCTCAAAGTGTACCTCTAGATGAGTACCTCTGGGTCTATCTCTAGATCTGCTTGTGAATCTACCTCTGGATCATTATCTTTGGATCTACCTCTAAAAATTTGTTTGTCGATCTATATTTAGGTCTATATTTGGATCATTGCCTCTAGGACTACCACTCGATCTATCACTAGATCTACCACTAGGTATACCATAGGTTTTACCTTTCTTGTAGAAGATATACAATATTTCTTTCATCTTGGCCCATTATGTGAGATCTATCCATCCACAATTGATATGAGCCTTGTTGGTCATTTTCTCTTTATACCAACAATTTTAAGAGGAGTGATTTATACATCCACAAGAGTTACAAGGATGTAGTTTCCAACACCTAGCTTGTACATATCCTGTTCTTAAACAATGATTGTAACAATGTTTTGTAGGAGTTGTAGAATATTTAGGTGTTATAAATATGGTTTTACTAGTACTTGCTTGTCCATCATAGCCAAGGTCTTCATTCTTTGGCCTGACCAATGAAACTATAGGATTTTTAATACCTTTACCATGTATACCTAATATTTTACCATTGAATCCCATTTTATTCATTAGTTTGGATCTAATGTCTTTGGTATGTTTTTCAAAACACCCAAGTTCATCATCTTCATCAATGCTTTTAACAACATGGTATTTATCATAATTTATGCTTAAAGTTACAACAAGCATTCACTATCATAGGCTTAAAGTTACTTATGCTACAACAAGTATTCACCATCATGGGCTAAATATCAATTTTGTCACAACAAAAATTCACCACTATGGGCTTAAGGTCACTTGTGTCACAACAAGCATCGACCATTAGGAGCATTACCTCTTATTCCTCACTGATTTACATTTTCTTTTTACACTGAGTAATTTCAAGTGAAACAAATGATATGTATATTGCCCTTACAAGGCCAATAGGGATTAGAGCATCATTATTTTGAAGGTCTTAAAAAGACTTAGAATATTTGATAATGGCTTTTACACCACTTCGTAGTGTGAAAATTTATCCATCCTCATAAAAATCCATTCATTCCAACCCTGGTGGAAAGTAAGGATCTTTAACTGATTTTGCAACATCATCAGTTAGTTTTAGGGCTTTTTTCTTCTTTGATCTACCCATTTTTAAGGTACTAGTCTCTGTCAAAAATGTACCTTTTACAATAAAATTTTACAAGAAGTTTGACTAAGGTGTCGATCGCTGCCGAAAATGCACCCTTACAAGTCTTCCTCCTTTGTTGCAAAATATTCTTTGAGGTAGGAAAGAAATTTTTATCCCCAACTAAGTGCAAGAAATTGCAACTTATGAAACCTTTAAGGCATTTACAAATATTGTCTCCTAGGCAAATTTCAAATAATTTCATAAAAAAAAAAAACCCTTTATTACAAGTACTTCAAGCAAAAGGGTTGCTATTATGAAGCCTAAAAAGATGTGTACAATGGAACTACCTAGGTTGACAAATATGTCCCCCTTAGGTAATTTCTAAAGTTTCCCTCTTTAGTGCAAAAGATACAAAACTTTACCTTCTAGGAAAATTATCAAAAGGTTTCACAAAAAAATCCCCCTTATTACAAGTACTTCAAGCAAAATTTTATTGTTATGAAGCCTAAAATAAAAGGTACAATTTGATGATTTCTTCCTTTATGATTGCCTTAACAATGTTTTGTTATTCACTTGTAGTGCAAAATATTCTAAACAAATATTTGCCTCTTAGGCAATTTATAAAAAAGTTTGTCAAAGAATCCCCTTCTTATTATAAGTACTTCAAGAAAAAGTTGATGTTATGAAGACTTAAAGAACATGTAGAATTTGATGACTTCATTTTTTATTACCTTTACAAATTTTATCTCACTTTTTGCAAAGTATGTTTTGAAGGAAGAAAGGAATGATCCCCCCTTAGTACAAGTAATTGCTATTATGAAGGTTTCTTATCTGAACAAAATGGTCTCCCTTTCGATAGACCCAAAAGAGTACTGAAAGAGAAATCCACTCAAGTTGATATTTAATGGCATCTGCCTAAAAACCCTTCTAAAGAAGGACCATTAGTTTGAGGAATTTAAGCCAAACAAGAAGAGTGAATTTTGGTTTTTTATGGAGTGAAATATCAAAATAAAAAATTGGCATGACCTGTATAATAAATTACACAAATGGGTGTAAAATTTTGGATCTTACTTTATGCTTTTGATTTGAACTGAAGATGTAATTGCAAAAAAAAAAAATTAAATGCAATAAACCATAAAAAGTGCCCACAAATTTTTAACACATAGGTATTGGATTTGATAGAAAATGCACCTATTTTTACAATACCAAGTTTTATAAAGGTGTCAAATGCTATCGAGAATGCACCTTATTACAATAATTTTTGCAAAAAAAATGATTTTGTGTTTGCAAAAATATTGATATTTCACAATTTTCCCCTTGTGTTACAATTTTGCAAAAGAAGAATCCAATTCTATTTTTCCCCCATTTTGTTTGAAAAATAAACAAGGTTTAAAAAAAATTGCCAATGTTGTCAACAAGTTTCTTGGCAAAATTTTGTAAAAAGCGTCAACAATTTGTTTTAGAAAAAATTTGCAAAACAAAATATTTTATTTTAGAAAAAAATTGTAAAAATGTGGAGCAACTTTTATATCTGGCAATGATAAGGATCGATCCTCCAACATCCCTTACTATAGCATCTTAGTGCAGGCTCACTGATTGTCTGGGCTACAATGCTCGACTGGACAAAATAGGATCAAAAAATTTATGTAATGTGTTTTAACCTAAGTTGACCATTTCACCTGCACCACAATCCATCATTGTTACTCAAATAGCTTTTGCAGAATATTCCTATAAGATGTGTTGCAAGTCTTCCTACATCAATGGAGAGATAGATGGTAGTTTTTATGTGTACGCTTTGTCAGAGTGTCCATCACCAGGGGTATGCTCTTTTCCCAAAATGTAATTTCTTTCTCTTAGAGTGATTTTGGTGGGTTCTACTATTATCGTATCTCCTCCACCATGGCAGTCACACTCCTGGAAGTATTCAAACTAATGTAGATAATATTCAAACCAATGTAGTATTAATGCTTTATGTGTCAAAGGTCACATCGATCGATTTATCCATGTAACACATGTGTGTGGGATCTGTCTATGAGACCTCTTCGAGCTCTGGTTTTTTGCATGATAAATTTTGAAATTGGCTTCCTACTTCTGATTGAAGGTTTAGAATTTGATGATTTACATAGGTCAAATGCTATAATTTTTACAGATCTATCTATAGTTATCTGATGTATCATCCATGGCTTCGATCATCTGTCTGAGATCAAAATCCAACACTGTTGCAAATTGGTAATGTGCTTTTGTGATGAAAACCTACTAAATTAATCTTGGCTAACCGAAGGTGATAAATCATACTCATGATTGAAACCACTTCTCAAACATTTTATATGATAGTAAGAATTTTCACCTACATCAATCCTCTATAAGAATTCATAAAATGCACACGCAAAATGGAAATAATTATCCTGCAATGGGTGAGGGCTTTAGTCCCACATGGGATATGGGGAAAATAAGGGGGTTGTTTAAAATTACCAACATGTATAGTGGTTCATGCTCATCTCATGGTGGTCTACCAAGCCCTACGAGATTTTTCCAACCAATCCACTTAACCCCTCTCAAAGAGATGCTTTTTTATGTATGTTGTCGCATCATCATTCTCACATGTCAAGTGATCATTTAGTCTACGTATCTTCACCATAGGGTTGTTGTGTAGCCATGTATGTCAAGTCCATCTGCTATGTCCATGTATTTATAGAGCCTTTCCTCCATACATTGGCCTATTGTCTTGTAGATTTCTTTCATTAGATTTTGCATCCACCTATGAGTTGGTCGATTTGTGTTATTCAGGTCAGGCAGGTCCAGTGTCTTGTATCAGGTTGATCTATAGTGTAGGATCCACATCCTCCACATAGGTTTCTATAAGGGATCATGTTCACAATATTGTCTAAGGGTCCATTAATCTACAAGCCTTTCCATCAAGCAACCATATCGCTAACACCACCCTATCTAAGAAATGATCTATTGGTCAGAGTTATCCTAAATTAAGTCTGATTAGATCTCCTACATATCAATATAGATAGAGTCACCTCACGTCTATCTTGAACTCATATTCACAAGTCTTGTTCACCAAAGGGTGGAACCTGTGTTGAAGTTGCATTTGTTAGGTCTTATCCACCAAAATAAAACCTGCATAGATCACCCAAAGCAAAGCCAGGCCAAAACACCTGCTCTAATACCAATGAATTCATAGAATAAATAATAAAAATAGATTGATAATTCAAATGCTTAAATACAAATAATTAGGCTAAGAATAGCCTAACACATTGCTATCGTGAAGGTAGCTAATAGTCAAATGAAACGGCGGTAACCTACTAACAAGATAGGAAATTACGTCAACTAATAAAAACTAATATTTTCTTAAAATGCTAATATCTACCTAGGATGAAAAATGATGTAGTAACTCAAATCTACCCTAACACTGCTAATGAAATCTTACTTTTGTAGGAAAGAGTTGCAATGGCTGGCAGAAAGAATTGGTCATCAAGAAAGGGAATTTCCAAGGAAAATGATGTGATGGTTTATTTGATGAAGTAATTGGAAGTAACACAAATGAGTACTTATTTCATGAAGATGCATAACATTATTTTTATAAAAAAAACTTATCACATTTATCTTTAGTTAAAGACTGCTTATTTTATAGTAGCTTATTTTTAGGTATAATTATTAGTGTTTTGAAATGCTTGTGTTGTTAATGATCCTTTTTGAAAGAAGGAAGCATAACTTTAAAGGATAGTACTTTGAGAGTAGAATATAGGAAGAAATGAATTTCTAGAAGAAATAAATAAATTAACATTGATATGAATTTCTTGTTCCTAGTTGTGTGGGCCTATGCTTTGTAAAATTGTTTTTGCATTTAATTCTTTCTGCAGTTGTCTTGATGTCAAATATTTTTATGAAAACATAGCTTTGATCAATTATAATTTGGTTTGGATGTTGAGTTAGAAATAATTAAAGTAATTTTTGCGTTTTCACCACCACCTTTGTGATAAAAGGTATTTAATTAACGACCTTGCCTACCGTCAAAGAACCGAATCGTGCCAAGTAACTGGGTGATAGTTTTAGTAAAGAGAAGCTCACAGAGGTGGATAAGCTAATGGGAAGGTTTGGTGGAGGAGATTAGTATACAACGGAATGAACAAGGAGAAAGGATAAGTAAATTAGTGAAAACAAAGTGTTACGGAGTAAGAAGGTTGGAAAGACATGTAGTGAATTCTAGGTATAATTCTTGTAAGAAAATATGTTTGAATATTTTACTATATGGAATCTACTTCATAGAAGCAACTTCTTTGTTATTCAATCAATATGTATCTTGGGAAAATATTCAAATGTGTCAGTTGAAATGATTAATAAAATAGATTATCTTATGTACTTCATTACCGTAGAGAGAGAGCTTGTGCTTTGACCATTTTATTTACAAGATTTGTTGTGACTAAAACTAGAGAAAACTTACATTATATGTTGTGGTAGTTTTTTTGGTCTATGTTATTTTTACCCTGAGACGTGCATAGAGGAAAGCTAGGTAAAAATTGTATGAGAAAATATTTATGAATGAAGTTCTTGAGAGTCAAAGCCTGATGCTCCTCATGAGTATACTATTCCAAACTAAAACCTATTTTTTGTAGAATAGATATTTTTTGGAAAAAACCTTTATTTTTCAACTGTAGGGAGCATGTTTTATTTTCTGAGTATTCCTACAATAATTTCTAGAGTTGATAACTATCGGCGAATGACCTAGAGCTTCACCTAATTTTATTTGATAGATGGTCGAAATAATTGAAATACAGAATGGAAGCTTATAGGATATTTTTTGAAGCAACACTAGAAGAAAATATTATGTATGAGTTGTCTGTGTGTTGATATTAACATTTGAATTTATCTAGATATTTGCTAAAGTCAATTAGAACTAAGGTGAAACTGGATATTATGATTGTACTTATGCTCTCTGTTGAAGAAATATTGTGAATGATTGTACCAAAAGAAATAAACTATACTATGAGTTGTGCTTATCATTTCTATGTATGCTATATATATTGACTGTAATAATCAAGTAACCATATATTGATATCTTTAAAATGCTTCAATGGAAAGAAGTAGAGCTTATGTAATTAGGCATTATTTTTACTGTGATTACTGTATGTAAAGTTTTCCTTTGTATTCATTTGTGAAATAGTAAATATTTAAGTGTCTTGGTGTCATATTCGATCCTAACTAGTGGACATTCTATTTCTAACGATCAGGAGAGTTTTCCTATGTTGATGGTTCTCTATAGATTTGATTTTTTGGAATCATAGCAAAGGAAGGAAAACTATATTTTATACTGAGTTTCAAATAGATTTGTAGAAGGGTGACTTATCATATTTAAATTTTTAGTTAAAGATTGCTTATTTTATAGTAGCTTGTTTTTGTGTATAATTATTAGTGTTTTGAAATGCTTATGTTGTTGATGATCCTTTTCACAAGAAGTAAGCATAACTTTAAAGGATAGTACTTTAAGAATAGAATCTATGAAGAAATTATTTTCTAGAAGAAATAAAGAAATTAAAATTGATATGAATTTCTTGTTCCTAGTTGTATGGGCCTGTGCTTTGTAAAATTATTTTTGCATTTAATTATTTTTGCAACTATCTTGATGTCGAATATTTTGATGAAAATATAGCTTAGATCAACTATACTATGTTTTAGATGTTGATATAGAAATCATCAAAGTAAGTGTTGTGTTATCACCACCACCTTCGTGATAAAAGAAATTTAATTAATGACCTTGTTTGCTATCAGATAAACGGATCATGCCAAGTAAGTGGGAAATAATTTTGGTAACGAGAATCTCGTGAAAGGTTGGAGAGGTGGGTAAGTGAAGGGGAATTTTGGTTGGAGGATACTAGTGTACAACAAAAGGAATAAGTAGATAAGTGGGAGAAAGGAGTAGTGAATCGATGAAAAAATGAAAACAAAGTGTTACGGGTAAGAAGGTTTGAAAAGATGTGTAGTGAATTATAGGTAGAATTATTGTAAGAAAGCATGTTTGAATATATTATTGTATGGAATCTACTTCATAGGAGTAATTTCTTTGTTATTTAGTTAATATGTATCTTGGGAAAATATTCAAATGAGTCAATTGAAATGATTAATAAAATGGATTATCTTACATACTTCATTGTCATAAAGAGAGAGCTTGTGCTTTGACCATTTTATTTTTGGGATTTATAGTGATTGAAATTGGAAAAAACTTACCTTATATGTTGTGGCAATTTTATTGGTCTGTGTTATTTTTACCCTGAGATATGCATAGAGGAAAGCTAGGGAAAAATTGATTGATAAAAGCTTTGTGAACAAAGTGCTTGAGAGTCCAAGCTTGCTGCTCCTCATGAGTATTTTGTTCCAAACTAAAAAATGTTTTTGTAGAATAGATATTTTTTTTGGGAAAACTTTGTTGGTAAATTGTAGGGAGCACATTTTGTTTTTATGAGTATTCTTGCCATAATTTATAGAGTTAAGAACTATCAGTGAATGACCTATAACTTCACCTAATTTTATTTGATAGATGGTAGAAATATTTGGAATACAGAATGGAATCTTATAGGATATTTTTTGAAGCAACACTAGAAGCAAAAATTACATCTAATTTTTCTATGTGTTGATGTTCATATTTGAAATTCTCTAGACGTTTACTAAAGTGAATTAGAACTAAGGAGAATCTGGATATTATCATTGTACTTGTGCTTTTTATTGAGGGAATACTATGAATGATTGCACCAAAATAAATAAATTGTACTATGAGTTGTGCTTGTCATTCATATGCATGCTATGGATATAGACTATGATAATGGAGTAACCATGTGTTGATATATTTAAAATGCTTCAATGAAAATAAGTAGAGCTTATGTAATTAGGTATATTTTTTTATTGTGATTGATGTATGCAAAGCTTTCCCTTGTATCCATTTGTGAAATGGCAAATATTTGAGTGTCTTGGTGTCATCTTTGATTCTGACTAGTGGATATTCTATTTCTAATGATCAAGATATTTTGTGCATATCGATGATTCTCTACAATTTTGACTATCCAAGATTACGATAAAGGAAGGAAAACTATGTTTTGTATTGAGTTTCAAATATAGTTGTGAAAGGGTGAATTCCACTATGTTGATAGAAAGCTTTGTAATTTTATAGAATTTTTTTATGGGCTAAAAGCTCCTCATCACTGGTAGATTTTCATTGAAAAACATGTTGAAATAATTTGTATTAGTAAGTTGTTTTGAGGTTATAGAGGGATTTTTTCCTTATATTTGAGATAGAGGATACATAGATCCTCACATAATGTAAATTGAACTGTGATGCTTGAGATTAAGTTGTATCCAAGTTAATTATGATTACTTGAATATTTTTGTTACACCATTCTCTTTATGGAAGTATGCTTTTGCTAAGGAATGGTTAACTATTATCGTCAGATATCAATATATTTATTTTTGAAGTTAAGATCTATGCAAATAAATTATAAAAGAAATGTATTACCAGGAAATATTTACCTTGTATTTATATATATTATTATGAATAGATGTGAATTTCTCTAAAGGAAACAAGATGATCATTCATTCCATGTTATTTTTTCAACATGTGAATATTTATATGTATTTTAATAGAGTTTTCGAAGGTATATCACTCTTACCATGTAAGTAGGACTAGAAGACTGATACGGTTAAAATTTCGAAGACGTGAACCAATATAGAATGGATATTGATAAGTAGGTGTTCACTCATTTTTCAAGAGTTAATATGTGATATACTTAATATTTGGATGCTCTTTGGGTTTGAGTAGACCTTTAGTAGAGAGCCTTGGTTGTCTGTGTAGTATGATTGAGGTTAGACTGAAGTTATAATTTAGTACTAGCTCTCTTAGCATCATGACGATAATTATTTTTTTGGAATAGTGATATCTTAGTTGTAGATGAACCATTGACCATAAGTTTTAAGAAGTGATCAAGGATTCTAGACCTATTTCTGGTAGTTTTTTGAGTTGAATACTTCTTTTTTTATGGATAGAGAAAGGATAACTCCTACATATAAAGACTTATGTAGAGAGTTGGTTCTTAGAGATACCCTTTCAACGGAGATTATTGGGATTGGTAAAGCAAAGGATATCAAAATATAAAATGGTAGACTTGTTTAGTGAACTGTCTACACACTACTACTGGTGGATCACGGTTGTGTGAAAATAGATGGTGGTAATTTAGAGATGGTCCAAGCAGGTTCATGACTCTAGGTCTTCTAACTAAAAAAATAAGAGGAAGAATTGATGGGTTGTTATAACACCATTTTATAATAATAATTTCTTATTTTATGAGAGTTTGGGTGAGGTTAAAAAACATTATGTAATGGCTATGAAAAAATATATAATTCTATACTTGAGATAAAAAGGGATGATTTTTCTAGCATAATATTGAACTTCACCTCATATATGTTGTTTGAGATCCTCAAATATAAGTCCTTGCATATACTCAAGTAATCATAAATCAAAACATATTTTTAAGATACATATCCTATGTACCAAATATGATGGGAATGAAGTGGTATATTATATTTCTAAAATGTGTTATACAGAGGAAGCACTTAGAATTGTGATAGGAAAAGAGGATTGAAATATTCTTGGATAAAATGTTATTCTCCTCTTTTATCTTATTACTTTGAGTATTGAGTCTAATATTATTTAGTAAGTTTTTTGTAACACCAAAATAACATCAAACACTTAATTTTTAAGTATTCTAGAGGATTTTGCAAAGAAAGAGCTTCAAAAATAATTAGAAAGCAAGCAATTTTTAATTAAAAGTGTTTTCTAGTTTTATCCCTAGTACCAAGCTTACTTTATTTTTGTACATATCTCTTACATTGTAGGAAGATTATCCGGGGTAAGCTATGTTATTATGGAGTCTTAGTTTATTATTTATTTCACTTAAAACATGAATATACTTTTAAAAATAAAGAGGTATTAATAAATCACTCATTGAATTATTTTTTATATGGAGTTCATGTCCTTCAATGCTATGGAGGATCTAAGAAAACCATTACTTTCCTAGTATAGTTTCACACAATGTTATCTCTTTTTACGGTATAAAATATAAAATATTTAAATTAAATTAAAATATAAAACATGTACTTCTAAATATTTTTTTAAAAATACATTAAATACATATATTATATATATTGTAAAGTTATTTTATATTTGACTTTTTATGATGCATGGTATAATACATTACATTTCTATATATATAAAAACCTGTTTTAAAAATTAATAAAAATATTAATTTAAATATATTAAAAATATTGTTTAATATATTAAATCTACAGATATTATTTATATTGTGTTCTGTAAGCATTATTATTTTAAATTTGCATGAAATATAGCTAACTTCAATGAACTAATAAGAGCATTGACAACATCTTACAAATACATTATATTTATAAATAAACTACATTAATTTCATGTAACAATCCTCATAAATTTTATTACTTGTAGGAAATTAATGATCATGAGTAAATTATAGAATATCTTATTATGAAAGCTCAACATATCAAAGATAAAAATATGCCAAGGATGTCATTAAACCTAGTTGACTTAGTTGAGCTGAGGATGACATTAAAAATAGGATGATTCAATTGAAGACCAACCAATTAGATTTAAGACTAATCACATAGGAGGTTTTATTCAACTCTAATTATAGCTCCTATTTTTCAAAAACATGCAACTCAAAAAAAAACTTTGCATCTTGAAGAAACTTACCAATAAAAATTGAAAGAAAAGCTTTAAAAAAAAAATTAAACAACAATTGGAGAGTCAATTTCATGTTCGATATTCATTGAAATGAGTACAATTATTGTTTATGAAACAATAATTCAGCCAAAATGACAAATACAACATAAAAAATTCAACGTTTTGAAATGTAAAAAACTTTTTTAACTTTTTTTTTGTTTTCTCCTTCCCCTTGCAATTGATACCGATGGTTGACCTTGGCTTTGAAATGGTGGAAAAACTTGAGTAAGACCAATAATATTTTAAAATTAATTAAGGGAGTAAGGCCATCAAAAAAATTAATAATTCTTTCAAAAAATAAAAAAATTCTAAAGTCATTAAAATAGATTTTAATTTTTTCTTTTTATTTAAAAAATATATTTTATAATGTTATTTTAACACAAATTTAAAATAATTTTATTAAAAAACAATATTTACTTTATTAATATTAATAATGACTCAAGTCCAACTCATAATAATGACTCGAGTCCAACTCATGTAAGGATATAAACTCTTCTAAAGTTAATGGAAATTCTTTGAGACATTTGCAAGAACTCAACTTTAGGTTTTTTAGGGTAGCAAGTTGTGTAAAGTTATTGGGTAGTATTTTTAGTGTATTACACCATTATATAGTTATATATTCCCTATTGTGCCTATACCTGTGTGAGTCTCAATAATCACATATCCTATTGACCCATGACTTTCATGGGTACTTATGGGTAATCTATGATTTTTAAAACACAAATGGCTCCAAAATGTCTAGCATAAATATACAAATATCCTCGTATCATCAATTTAAGATAGATAAAGAATGAATCTAGTTTTACAAAAATAATATATTAAGTAAGAGGTAATCCTATTCACAAAAAAATTATGGAAAGTAAAATGATGTAATTGTTTAGTCTTATGAATATTCAAAGGTTTAATATAGAAGCATTAATTCAAATGCCATAGAAATAGATCATGGAGCAAATAATTTTCAACAAAAATATATACCTATCAAACTTAATATCGAAGTTGTAAAGAAGAAGATAATCCTTAGCCTTCTGAAAGCCTATATTCTATTTCATATTAAGTATTCCAAATAGGTTTATAATCTTGTTCCCATCCACAATAATATTTGGGATATATTGTTATGCATCAATTTATAAATATTGAGTAGAGTAACATTATCCACTACCATCCATAGATTATATTTTATAAAATATGGCAAGACCTTACAAGTCCTCCCTACAAGAAGGTTTCTTAAGGTATATCCATTTATGTATAAAGGATGATATAAAAAAAAAAATTAATGCTCATGATCAAATGGGTAACTTTTTCATACCAAAGTATACCATTGGGCCTGTAAAATATTGGATCTATATTCCAGAGGGATATGGATATTACCTTTATATGTTTGATAGATGAAATCATACTCATATACCTATAGGATTTAACTATTTTTTATAAACAGAGGAATACAATATTAAACATTTAAAATCCATCTTCAAGAGCCATATCATATTATTTTAAGAAAACAATATATCAAATAATGTTTTTCTATGATATTTATAGTAAAAAATTCAAAACCATAAAATGGCACTCTTTGGACACCTTTTCAAAGTAAGTATAAGGGACACAATGCAAGATAACTCATATAATTTACTTTGACCTAAAATTTATTAGTAAATAAATGACTTAAAAATGGAAATATACCAAATTTAATAACTCCCCAAATTAATCTAGGTAGTATAATCTATCCTCAATTTAGCTAAAGAAAAAAAGAATTAAGACAAAAAAAAATTCTTAGATTTAACCCTAAGAAAAAAAAAGAGTAATTTTATGGATGATTTTAATCCTATTGCTTGATGTAATACCATTTATAAAATTTTAGTCAACATTATGGTTTAGAGATTAATGGAGGCTTGTACTTCTATTACTTATAGTAAACAATAGGATTTATAAAGGGTAATTAATTCTTCACATCATTGTAATCATATGGAATGTAGTAAAGTCTATGTAGATAAATTCAAGATACTAAATTTAACATTTGAAAGACCTATGGTAGACCCTTTACTAGTTAAATAATATCTTCACCATCGTGATCGTATTTTTTCATTTTTTTTCTTAGTTTATAGAAGCCTTCCAAATGTTTATAATAAATCCAATGACTATAAACTAGTATAATATTTCTTGATTGTATAGAGTTTGAAGATCATACATCCTTAAATTTTCTATAGTATGATATTCATGTGGTATTCAAACCTTTCCCTTTTCTTTTTTTTTGTTGGTATGTATATATATTTCAAATAGTAATAGCATTCTCTTGATAATAGAGCCATCAAAATTTACTGTAAATTCTTTTCTTTGAGAGTTGATATCTTGAGCAATGGGCTTATAGAATTTTGCACATGTTATCACCCACTCATAACAACTATGTACATCAAAGACCATATATTGTGCCACAAAGCTAGTTGATATCTTCATCCTAAAGCTCAAGGTTTTATTGACTTTATAATACTCCAAGGCTTCCACTCTAGTATTCATCATTCCTTCCAAGGTCCTTGGGTCTAAACATTTATCTCTTGTGGTACTCAATATCTAATATTAGAGGAATAAAAAAGCATGGATAGTATTGGCATTATTGTTGTGTGGTAGCATTTTAGTTTAGTTACATTTGACTTAGGACCTACTGCTCAATCGAAACCTCATTTTTTTTCCATTTGATTGGTATTTTTTAATTTGGTAGATCTTTGTCCTTCTTCTATCGATATTCTAACATTCTACTATAGAAGAGTCAAAGGCATTTTGCTTATTTTGGAAAGCATTGAAATTAAGTAACAACTTTCTTCCTTATGCAATATTTTGAGCCTGTCATGCACTTATTATCCTTACGTGCTAATTTTATAGGGAATATTTATATTGTATTTCTAGTGATCTCATAAACATTCCCTTTTCAATATATGGTAATTCTTATGATTTTTTGTTAAATTTTAGTTGTGGTTTAATTGGGTACCAACCTAAGCGTTTAATAGGAATTCTTACACATGGTTAACAACTCTATTCCCTAAAAACCATTGAGGCTTCATTATTTACTTTTCACTGGGTTAGTTGTCTATTATATTTCCTAAATGATTTTGTTATTGGTACCCTCTTAACAATGAATTTGAATCCTACCATTGGACTATGCATTACACGTAATTGTTTTTTTTGGAAGAAGAGACATGGCTTATAATCAACCTATGCTTTCAACCTTGTACTTTATTTAGGCCAAGATCCCATATTGTAGTTTTCCATTAATGCTTTTGTTCACTTGAGATATAGGAACTTCTAATCATTGGATTTCTCAACTTGTCTATCTCCTCCTTATTTTTATGAAATTTTTCTTCTCCATCTATATTTTTATAGCATTTAGGATTTGAGGTATCTTTCACTAGAGTTTCCCTCTCCCTTTGTAATAGCAGGTTCTCATGTATCAATGAGAATAGGTAGAGAAAAATATTTTGTTAGACCTTCTTTGACATCCCCATTCATTCTACTTCAAGTCTGGTCTCCTTAGCTTTCCTAATTGATTGGGGGTAGACCAAGATCATATTTTTTTCCTTTGTTAATTTTTTTAGGGGGTCCTCCTTATGTGTTGTCAAAAGTTGTTTGCTAGTTTTATATTAAGGAGGAATAGCTTGATTATTTTGATTTTCACAAGAAATAAGAGGTACTTTTTCTTTTACTATTAAATCAATTATATTTTCAATCTCATTTTCTTTCGTCTTCCTTTTGAAATTATCTATGAGTAGGATAGCCAATTGGCACCATTTTATAATAGAATAGGAGGAAAGAAATTCATATACCTCAATCATTTCTTATTTGATGAGAGTTTGGGTGAGGTCACAAATGAAAAATACATAATTATATACTCGAGATAAAAAAAGATGGTTTTTCTGCCATAATATTGAAGTACACCTCAAATATGTTATTTGAGATCCTCAAATATAAGTCTTTGCATATACTCAAGTAATTATAAATCAAAACATGTGTTAATGATACATATCATATGTACCAAACATGGTGGGAATGAAGTGGTAGATTATCTTTCTAAAATATGTTATACAGAGGAAGCACTTAGGATTGTGATAGGGAAAGGGGATTGTAATATTCTTGGATAAATTTTTATTCTCCTCTTTTATCTCATTAATTTGAGTATTGAGTCAAATATTATTTATTAATTTTTTTGTAATCCCAACATAACATCAAGCACTTAATTTTTAGTATTCTAGGGGATTTTGCAAAGAAAGAGCTTAAAAAAAATTAGAAAGCAAGCAATTTTTAATTAAAAATGCTTTATGGTTTTATCCCTAGAACTGAGTTTACTTTATTTTTGTACATATCTCTTGCAATGGAGGAAGTTTATGTTGTTATGGAGTCCTATTTTGTTATCTATTTCACTTAAAACATAAATATACTTTTAATAAGCAAGAGGCATTAAGAAAGCACTCATTGAATTATTTTTTATATGGATTTCATGTCTTGCAATGCTATGGAGGATCTAAGAAAACCATTACTTTCTTAATATAGCTTCACATAATATGTTATTTCTTTCTATGTTATAAACTATAAAATATTTAAATTAAATTAAAATATAAAACATGTACTTTTAAATATTTTTTTAAAAATATTTAAGGCATGATGTTAGCAGACATTACTTTCTTGGCGGCTATACTTTTTTTTTTTTTTTTTTTGGTAAATAAAAGTCTTCATTAATTATCGGGTTTTGCAGGTTACCCCAAAACCTATTACAATATCCAGCCTTTCTTGGCGGCTATACTAAGTTTATCTCAATTTCACATTAGGATAGAACCTGGAATGCATTAAAGTTTTTATAAAGTCTAGGTTTACTTCACTCAATAGCATTCTTCAAATATATTTGTCGTTTTCAGAGGGGATTTCCATATAATATTTATAAATTTCCTTGTAGAAAAGTTTATTTAAATTACTTTTTAAGTAAGAATTATATATAAAGTGTTAATAAGATATTGTAATATATAGGTACCATGATATGTTATTTTTTAAACCAGTTATACTTTTGCTAGGATTTTGTTTGAAAGTTAAATAATTAAGTTTTCATTAAATTATATTTATTATAAAAAATTATTATAAGAAAAATAAAAATAAAATTTAAAATGGTATTAGCTTCACTCTTAGATTTCTCAACATTTAAAGAGGGGATCTATATTTAAATATTACTAAGTAATACATGATAATATCTAAGTTCTTGTAATACCACTATATGGTATATGGGGATAATGTAGTTTCAATGCCAATTCAAATTAGAAGGACAAAATTAAGATCTCTTAAGTTGTTATGTTTGTTTAAAATTAAGGTTCTTAAAATTCTATAATAATTTTTGTAATCAATATTTATTATCTATTCAAATATATAAACGTAATTTTATTTAACTAAGATTTCATAAATAATAGTTGAGTTTTTTTGTAGTTTAAAAAAATGATTAAACATATACAAGACACTATAATATGATACAATATGTATACTAATGAATATCTTACATTTCTAAATAAGCTCCACTATGGTAGAAATTACCAAAACTATTAATGAAGTTACAAGCTACTCAAATTTAGTGAAATACCACATGAAAAGATATTGAAGAATTTTAGATATTTGGCAGCCAAGGACATCTTAATTTTCCAAGAATTTTTTTTCTTCTATTATTTTAATTTCTTGTATAATTTTATCTTCTATTATTTTATTTCGTGTATACTTATAGGTTTTATCTTTTTTTCCCTCAAATCCTATATTTATAGGTAATCAAGTTTGACTGTTATAAGACAATAAGAGAAAACAATACATTACATTCATTCTTTGTTTTTCTTCTCATGTTTGTAAGCCTTTTCTAGTTGATAATATCTTGAGTTTAACAAGCATTCTTATAATTATAAAAATGCTATGATGTTTGTAAAATAATATTAAAGGCCTTAAACATACTTCTAAACAACAAAAGAAAATGATACATTATATATAGTACCACCTTCTATTAATTGAGGGTATAAAACTAGTTGATTTAATATAATATATTATCTGGCATGCATTCTTCAAATATATTTGTCATTTTCAGTATGTCATTTTCTCTTTCTTTATAAGGGATTTGCTGAAAAGTTTATTTAAATTAATTTTTGTGTAAGAATTATATATAAAGTGTTAATTAGAGATTGCAAATTATAGGTATCATGATATATTATTCTTTGAACCACTTGTACTTTTTAATTTTGCTAGGATTTTTTTAAAAGTTGAATAATTAGGTTTTCCTTAAATTTTATTTATTAACAAAATTTATTATTAAAAAAATAGAAACAAAATTTAAAATGGTATTAGCTTTACTAGTTAGATTTCTCAATCTTTAAATTTTTAAAGAGGAGATCCAAATTTGAATCTCACCAAGCAATACAAGGATATATTTAAGTTGTTGTAATACCACTATATGGTGATAACATAATTTTGATGATAACTAAGAAATTAGAAAGATAACAATAATATCTCTTAAGTTGTTATGCTTGCTTAACATTAAGTTTCTTAAAATTCAGTAATAATATTTTTAATCAATATTAATTTTATGAGATGGTATTCAAATATCTAAACATAATTTTATATAACTAGGATTTCATAAATAATAGTCAGTTTTTTTTATCCGCCTCTAAATTTGTTGTCTGGTGCTCTCTAAATTTGGTCATGGATTGGTCTGATAATGTAACGCTTTTAGCTACTGATGTTGCTCAGGGCTTAGATAAGCTAGTGTAGAACTATCTCAGTTCTCCCTTGTTTTGGGCCTTGAGGTTTGGGTGTCTGTAGTTCTTTTTATCTACCTCTGGTTTGTCTTCCGAGGTTCTTTTCAGTATTTCTTGCCTTTATGGTTTTCTTTGTAGTGTTTGTGGGATCGTTAAAACCCTCTTTCTTATTAATCTTACCAAAAAAAATTGTCAATTTTTTTTGTGGTTTAAAATAATGATTAAACATATACAAGATACACGAATTCCTATAATATGGTACACCATGAATACTAATTAATATCTTACATTTTTAAATAAGCTCCACTATGATAAAAATTACCAAAACTATCTTTATATTTTGAAAATTTGATGAAAGAATATTTAAAATTTGGTCAAATTTTCATCCTTTTTTGGGACCTCTAAGGTCTTCAAATTTTATATATAAACTTTATTGGTAATATTTCTCAAGATAAAAAATTTAATATCTCTCAAACCATTCAGGATATTAGGCTAATTCTTTCACCACTGAGTACATTTTTTAATTCCACTCCTTGGGATAAATTTTCAAGTCCATGTGTGCTCGTTTAGGCTAACTTACTAAAAATAGTTGGTGACTATTTTTCACCTTTTTGGACCTTTGACTGACTTACACCTCTCAAGTGTGATCATGGACTCCAAAACAACTAAAACAACCTACAACTAAAAGATAAAATATAATTTTTTTGGTGATGCAAGATTACCCTTACACCACTTGATGCTCCTATATCAGCACCTATCATGAATCTCCCTTGGAAATCTTTTATATTTGTATTACTCTATGTTTAGCTATTGATTATTCTAATGATATGTTGGACTATCTATTAATTTATCTTACAAAATATGTGTTTTGGTGAGAATTTGCATAGTAAAATAAATTATTATTTTACCTAAATTTTATGAAAGAATAAGATGCTTCTTGAAGTCAGAGAATGAACTTTAAAAATAGATTGATAAATCAAAGGTTTAAATACAAATAATTAAGCTAAGAATAGCCTAACACGTTACTACCATGAAATTAGCCAATAGCCAAATGAAATACTGCTAACCTACAAATAAGATAGAAAATTATGCCAACTAATAACAACTAATATTCGTTAACAATATGAATATCTACCTAGGATGAAAAATTATGTAGTAAATCAAATATACCCTAACATCTCTCCTTTATTACATTATTTTTAAATACAAATATTGTTGCAAACCAACTCAAATTTGACACATACAAGTGCCTTAGAGAATATATCCGCAACATGTTCATTGGTAAAAATGTAGTAACTTATATTCTTCCCTAATAGAATATGGTAATTACCCAAGATAGAAATCTAGGTATTATCTAAGTAATGGGATAATTACTCTAACAGGCCCTCTTATTCTATTATATATATTATTTGGGTAATGTATATAATTCCCCCATATAGTGAAGGAGAGAAATGAAATATGTTGGCTCTTGCTCTGGCTTGGGCTCTAGCACATGGATCTAGCTTGGGCTATGAAACATGGATTTAGCTCTATCTCAAAGTGTACCTATAGATGAGTACCTCTGGGTCTATCTCTGGATCTTCTTGTGAATCTACCTTTGGATCATTATCTTTGGATCTACCTATAGATCTACCTCTAAAACTTTGTTTTTGAATCTATATTTAGGTCTATATTTGGATCATTGCCTCTAGGACTACCACTCGATCTATCACTAGATCTGCCATTAGGTATACCATAGGTTTTACCTTTCTTGTAGAAGATATACAATATTTATTTCATATTGACCCATTATGTGAGATCTATCCATCCACAATTGATATGAACCTTGTTGGTCATTTTCTCTTTATACCAACAATTTGAATAGGATTGATTTATACATCCACATGAGTTACAAGGATGTAGTTTCCAACACCTAGCTTCTACATATCCTGTTCTTCCACAATTATTGTAACAATGCTTTGTATGAGTTGTAGAATATTTAGGTTTTGCAAACATGGTTTTACTAGTACTTGCTTGTCCATCATAGCCAAGGCCTTCATTATTTGGCTTGAAAAATAAAAATATAAGATTTTTAATACCTTTACCATGTATACCTAATATTTTACCATTTAATCCCATTCTATTCATTAGTTTGGATCTAATGCCTTTTGTATATTTTTCAAAACACCCAAGTTCATCATCTTCATAAATGCTTTTAACAACATGGTATTTGTCATAATTTATGAGATTATTGAGCTCTTTTTAGGGAGGTTTGGTAAGTAAGTCACTGGTATCGCAAGCAAAATATATCTTTGTGATGATATCACCTATACTACAACTTATATCTACCATTGAATGTAATAGATCACTTGTATTACAACAAGCATTGGTCATTGTGGGCTTAATATTACTTGTGTCACAACAAGCATTAACTATCATAGGTTTAAAGTTACTTATGCTACAACAAGTATTCACCATCATGGGCTAAATATAACTTTTGTCACAACAATAATTCACCACTATGGGTTTAAGGTCAATTGTGTCACAACAAACATCAACCATTAGGAGCATTACCTCTTATTCCTCACTGATTTACATTTTCTTTTTCCACTAAGTAATGTCAAGTGAAACAAATGACATGTATATTGCCCTTACAAGGCCAATAGGGATCAGAGCATCATTGTTTTGAAGTTCTTAAAAAGACTTAGAATCTTTGAGAATGGCTTTTACACCACTTTGTAGTATGAAAAATTATCCATCCTCATAAAAAACCATTCCTTCTAACCCTGGTGGAAAGTAAGGATCTTTAACTGATTTTGCAACATCATCAGTTAGTTTTAGGGCATTTTTCTTCTTTGATCTGCCCATTTTTAAGGTGTCGGTCTCTATCAAAAATGTACCTTTTACAATAAAATTTATAAGAAGTTTGACTAAGGTGTCGATCGCTACCGAAAATGCACCCTTACAAGTCTTCCTCCTTTGTTGCAAAATATTCTTTGAGGTAGGAAAGAAATTTTTATCCCCCACTAAGTGCAAAAAATTGCAAATTATGAAAACTTTAAGGCATTTACAAATATTGCCTCCTAGGCAAATTTCAAATAATTTCACAAAAAAATAAAAACTTTTATTACAAGTACTTCAAGAAAAAGGGTTGCTATTATGAAGCCTAAAAAGAGGTGTAAAATGGTGCTACCTAGGTTGAAAAATATGTCCCCCTTAGGTAATTTCTGAAGTTTCCCTCTTTAGTACAAAAGATACAAAACTTTGCCTTCTAGGAAAATTATCAAAAAGTTTCACCAAAAAATCCCCCCTTATTACAAGTACTTCAAGAAAAAATTTGTTGTTATGAAGCCTAAAATAAAAGGTACAATTTGATGACTTCTTCCTTTCTGATTGCCTTAACAATGTTTTGTTTTTCACTTGTAGTGCAAAATATTCTAAACAAATATTTACCTCTTAGGCAATTTATAAAAAATTTTGTCAAAGAATCCCCTTCTTATTATAAGTACTTCAAGCAAACGTTGATGTTATGAAGACTAAAAGAACATGTATAATTTGATGACTTCTTCATTTTTTATTACCTTTACAAATTTTATCTCACTTTTTGCAAAGTATGTTTTGAAGGAAGAAAGGAATTATCCCCCCTTAGTACAAGTAATTGCTACTATGAAGGTTTCTTATCTGACCGAAATGGTCTCCCTTTAGATAGTCCCAAAAGAGTACTGAAAGAGAAATTAACTCAAGTTGATATTTAATGGCATCTACCTAAAAACCCTTCTAAAGAAGGACGATTAGTTTGAGGAATTTAAGCCAAACAAGAAGAGTGAATTTTGGTTTTTTATGGAGTGAAATATCAAAATAAAAAATTGGCTTGACCTATACAATAAATTACACAAATGTGTGTAAAATTTTGGGTCTTACTTTATGCTTTTTATTTTAACTTAAGATGTAATTGCAAAGACAAAAAAATAAATGCAATAAACAATAAAAAGTTCCCACAAATTTTTCACACATAGGTATCAGATTTGACCGAAAATGCACCTATTTTTACAATACCATGTTTTATAAAGGTGTCAAATGCTATCGAGAATGTACCTATGTAATGTGTTTTAACCTAAGTTTCTCATTTCACCTGCACCACAATCCATCACTGTTACTCAAATAGCTTTCACATAATATTCCTATAAGATGTGCTACAAGTCTTTCTACATCAATGGAGGGATAGATGGTAGTTTTAATGTGTACGCTTTGTCAGGGTGTCCATCACCAGGGGTATGCCCTTTTCCCAAAATGCAATTTCTTTCTCTTAGAGTGATTTTGGTGGGTTCTACTATTATTTTAAACTAATGTAGACAATATTTAAACTATCTGATGTAGACATGGCAGTCACACTCCTAGAAATATTTAAACTAATGTAGACAATATTCAAACCAATATAGTATTAATGCTTTATGTGTCAAAGGTCACATTGATCGATTTATCCATGTGATACATGTGTGTGGGCTCTGTCTATGAGACCTCTTTGAGCTCTGGTTTTTTGCATGATAAATTTTGAAACCGGCTTCCTACTTCTGATTGAAGGTTTGGAATTTGATAATTTACATAGGTCAAATGCTGTAATTTTTATAGATCTATCTGTAGTTATCTGATGTGTCATCCATGGCTTCGATCATCTATCTGAGATCAAAATCCAATACTGCTACAAATTGGTAATGTGCTTTTGTGATGAAAACCTACTAAATTAATCTTGGCTAACCAAAGGTGATAAATCATACTCGTGAGTGAAATATCTTCTCAGACCTTTTAGATAATAGTAAGCATTTTCACCTACATAAATCCTCTGTAAGAATTCATAAAATACACATGCAAAATGGAAATAATTATCCTGCAATGGATAAGGGCTTTAGTCCCACATGGGATATGGGGAAAATAAGGGGGTTGTTTAAAATTACCAACACATATAGTGGTTCATGCTCATATCACAGTGGTCTACCAAGCCCTACGAGATTTTTCCAACCAAGCCACTTAACCCCTCTCAAAGAGATGCTTTTTTATGTATGTTGCCGCATCATCATTCTCACATGTCAAGTGATCATTTAGTCCATGCGTCTTCACCATAGGGTTGTTGTGTATCCATGCATGTCAAGTCCATTTGCTATGTCCATGTGTTTGTAGAGCCTTTTCTCCATACATTTGCCTATTGTCTTGTAGATTGCTCTCATTAGAGTCTGCATCCACCTATGAGTTGGTCGATTTGTGTTATTTAGGTCAGGCAGGTCCAGTATCTTGCATCAGGTTGATCCATAGTGTAGGATCCATGTCCTCCACATAGGTGTCCATAAGGGATCATGTTCACCATATTGTCTTAGGGTCCATTAATCTACAAGCCTTTCCATATAGCAACCATATCGCTACCACCACCCTATCTAAGGAATGATCTATTGGTCAGAGTCCTCCTAAATTAAGTTCGAGTAGATCTCCTAAATCTCAATCTAGATAGAGTCACCTCACGTCTATCTTGGACTCATATTCACAATTCTTATTCACCAAAGGGTGGAACCTATGTTGAAGTTGCATTTTTTAGGTCTTATCCACCAAATATGAAACCTGCTTAGATCACCCAAGGCAGAGCCAGGACAAAACACCTGCTCTGATACCAATGAAGTCATAGAATAAAAAATAAAAATAGATTGACAATTCAAATGTTTATATACAAATAATTAGGCTAAAAATAGCCTAACACATTGCTACTGTGAAGATAGCTAATAGTCAAATGAAATGGCGCTAACCTACTAACAATATAGGAAATTACGTCAACTAATAAAAACTAATATTTGCTAACATTGTTAATATCTACCTAGGATGAAAAATGATGTAGTAACTCAAATCTACCCTAACACTACTAATGAAATCTTACTTTTGTAGGAAAGATTTGCAATGGCTGGCAAAAAGAATTGGTCATCAGGAAAGGGAATTTCCAAGGAAAATGATGTGATGGGTTATTTGATGAAGTAATTGGAAGTAACACAAATGAGTACTTATTTCATGAATATGCATAACATGATTTGTATAAAAAGAACTTATCACATTGATCGTTAGTTAAAGACTGCTTATTTTATAGTAGCTTATTTTTAGGTATAATTATTAGTGTTTTGAAATGCTTATGTTGTTAATGATCCTTTTTGAAATAAGGAAGAATAAATTTAAATGATAGTACTTTGAGAGTAGAATCTAGGAAGAAATTAATTTCTAGAAGAAATAAATAAATTAACATTGATATGAATTTCTTGTTCCTAGTTGTGTGGTCTATGCTTTGTAAAATTGTTTTTGCATTTAATTCTTTCTGCAGTTGTCTTGATGTCGAATATTTTTATGAAAACATAGATTTGATAAATTATAATTTGGTTTGGATGTTGATTTAGAAATCATTAAAGTAATTTTTGTGTTTTCACCACTACCTTCATGATAAAAGGTATTTAATTAGCTACCTTGCCTTTCGTCAAAGAACCGAATCGTGCCAAGTAATTGGGTGATAGTTTTAGTAACGAGAAACTCATGGAGGTGGATAAGTGAAGGGGAAGGTTCAGTGGAGGAGATTAGTATACAACGGAATGAACAAGGAGAAAGGATAATTAAATTAGTGAAAACAAAGTGTTACGGGGTAAGAAGGTTGGAAAGACATGTAGTGAATTCTAGGTATAATTCTTGTAAGAAATTATGTTTGAATATTTTACTATATGGAATCTACTTCATAGGAGCAAGTTCTTTGTTATTCAATCAATATGTATCTTGGGAAAATATTCAAATGTGTCAGTTGAAATGATTAATAAATAGATTATCTTACGTACTTCATTATCGTAGAGAGAGAGCTTGTGCTTTGACCATTTTATTTACAAGATTTGTAGTGACTGAAACTAGAGAAAACTTACATTATATGTTGTGGTAGTTTTTTTGGTCTATGTTATTTTTACCTTGAGAGGTGCATAGAGGAAAGCTAGGGAAAAATTGTATGAGAAAATATTTATGAATGAAGTTCTTGAGAGTCAGAGCCTGCTGCTCCTCATGAGTATACTATTCCAAACTAAAACCTATTTTTTGTAGAATAAATATTTTTTTGGAAAAAAACTTTATTTTTCAATTGTAGGGAGCGTGTTTTATTTTCTGTGTATTCCTACAAGAATTTCTAGAGTTGAGAACTATCGGTGAATGACCTAGAGCTTCACCTAATTTTATTTGATAGATGGTAGAAAGAATTGAAATACAGAATGGAAGCTTATAGGATATTTTTTGAAGCAACACTAGAAGCAAATATTATGTATGAGTTGTCTGTGTGTTGATATTCACATTTGAATTTATCTATATATTTGCTAAATTCAATTAGAACTAAGGTGAAACTGGATATTATGATTGTTCTTATGCTCTCTATGGAAGAAATATTGTGAATGATTGTACCAAAAGAAATAAACTATACTATGAGTTGTGTTTATCATTTGTATGTATGCTATAGATATTGACTGTGATAATCAAGTAACCATATATTGATATCTTTAAAATGCTTCAATGGAAAGAAGTAGATCTTATGTAATTAGGCATTGTTTTTACTGTGATTGATGTATGTAAAGTTTTCCTTTGTATTCATTTATGAAATAATAAATATTTAAGTGGCTTGGTGTCATATTCGATCCTAACTAGTGGACATTCTATTTCTAATGATCAGGAGAGTTTTCCCATGTCGATGGTTCTCTATAGATTGATTTTTTGGAATCATAGCAAAGGAATGAAAACTATATTTTATACTGAGTTTCAAATAGAGTTGTAGAAGGGTGACTTCCACTATTTTGGTAGAAAGCTTTGTAAATTTATAGAATGATTTTTATCGGCTAAAATTTCCTCGTCGCTCGTAGATTTTTATTGAAAAAAATGTTGAAATAAATTGTATTACTAAGTTATTTTGAGGTTATAAAAGTAATTTATCCTTATAGTTGAGATAGAGGGCACATAGATCCTCATAGAATGTAAAGTGAACTGTGATGCTTGAAATCAAGTTGTATCCAGGCTAATTAAAAATTACTTGAATATTTCTATCACACCATTCTCTTATGGAAGTATTTTTTTGCTAAGGAATGGTTAATTTTTATGGTCATAAATTAATAAAATATTTTTTCAAAGTTAAGATCTGTGCAAGTAGCCTGTAGAATAAATGTGTTGTCGGGAAATATTTCCCTTGTATCTATATAGATTATTATGAATAGATTGAATTTCTCTAAAGGAAATAAGAGGATCATTCATTCCATGTTAGTTTTTCAACATGTAAATGTTTATATGTATATTAAATAGAGCTTTTGAAGCCATATCACTCTTACCATGTAAGCGAAATTAAAAGATTAATATGGTCAAACTTTTGGATACGTGAACCAATCCTAAATGGATATTGATAAGTCATTTTTCACTCATATTTTGAGAGTTAATACATGATATCCTTGAGATTTGGATGCTCTTTAGGTTTCAACAGATATTTAGTAGAGAGTCTTGGTTGTCCATGCGGTATGATTGAGGTTGGACTGAAGTTATAATTTAGTACTAGCTCTCTTAGCATCATGAGGATAATCATTTTGTTGGAATAGTGATATCTTACTCATAGATGGACCATTGACCATCATTTTAAAAAGTGATTAAGGATTCTAGACCTATTTTTGGTAAATAATTATTAAACAAATGATTTTTTGCTGAGATAACCAGACCCTCAATAGGTGAAAAAAAACCTACCAATATGTGCAGAGTGTATCTTCATAGATTGGTTGACCTATGTAGCTTGCAGGGATTTGCACAAGACTCTTTAAAATATGGAAAGAGGGGATCACTATACTAAAATACTTGTGTAGTTTTTTGAGTTGGATGTTTCTTTTTTGATGGAAAAAAAAAAGAACTCCTATATAGAAAGACTTATGTAGAGAGTTAATTCTCAGAGATACTATTTCAATGGAGATAAAGGGGAGTGGTAAACTAAAGGATATCAAGAGATGAAATGGTAGACTTGTTTAGTGAAATATCCATACACTAATACTAGCAGATCATAGTTGTGTGAAAATGGATGGTGATAATTTAGATATGGTCCAAGAAGGTTCATGACTCTAGGACTTTTAACAAAATAAAAATAAGAGGAAGAATTGATGGGTTGTTACATTTGGTATCAGAGCATGGTTCAAAGGGAATCGATTCATTGTGCAAAATAATTGGGGATAAATAGTAGTAATTAAATCTTGTGAGTAGTTTACTTAGTTTTTTATTATTATTATTGTATTTTTTAAAAAAGAGATAAACTCAATTATTTAGCATAGTAGTTAGTTGGTAGGAGGAACTACCCAAATATGAAATAGAAATTAACTTCTATTACCTCTTTTGTATGTGACCAAGATATAATACTACCAAAAATAATAAGAGGAGGTGCTACCATAACAATAAGGTAGACACGAAGAACCAATGCAGAGAATAGATCATTTTATGTTGGTTCAGAAAACCCCAACGAAAGAGAGAATATTACTAAAATAATGGCTCTAATTTGTGATTAGGTGGAGATCAAAAAATAGTTGTTGGATGTTGTGCTAAGTTGAGAAATACAATCTAGAAACTCAAGAAGGAAACAAGTAGATGAACCTCTTACAGAGACACACATGGTAAGAGTTTGACTAGAGGCTGATCTAGGCAAGAAGATGAAGTATTTGAAGTCTTCCAAGTTTAATGAATAGGAAAATGAGTATAATTTTGAGGCTTGGTTGAAGGAGATAGAGACATATTGTAACATGAAGAACTTCTCCTTAGGTACTCGAATATCTTATGGTACTTTACATTTGTAAGGATATGGACTAGCTTAGCAAAGAGTGAAATTTAGAAACTGTAGTTTACTTAAAGTGGGAAGAGTTTGTAAAGGCTTTCAAAGAAATATTTCTCATAGAATACTTTTATTCCTAGAAATTTAATGAATTCACTAAACTTCATTAGGGAATTAGAACAATGGAGAAATATTATCAAAAAGTTATTCAGTTGGTGAAGTGTGTGTCTACTTACACTAAGAAAATAAATATCCACAAGTTCATACTTGGAGTGGATCTTAGGATAGGACAGGAAGTGGACATGCGAGAACCTAAAATTTTGCAAAAGGTGTATGAGTTGTTAAGGAAAGCTGAAACATATCTAAAACCTTATTTTGACTATGAGGGGTTAGATGAAGAAGTTAAAGAGGCACTAAGGAAGAGAAACAACTCAGGTTTCATGAAGTAGGAATATGAATAGTCAATCAAAAGTGTTACAAGATAATATGGAAAAGAGGACAGAAAGCAAGGAAAATTCAGAAGAACATTTTGAGGAAAGAATCGTAGATGCTTTAATCATTGTAATGGTGGTAATAGATCACCATAAGGATATACTAACCTACCAAAAGAAGGAGTAGCAAGGAAGCTAAAATAAAAGGAACATATAGGAACAAAATAAGGATGTTATATATGTAAGGGATCACATTATGTAATCAACTATCTATAGAGAGTAGGGATGAGTTCTAAAGGAAAGTAATTGATGTACAAATAAGTTGCACCTAAATAACTAGTACACAAGATTTACATATCAACAGGAAACCAAAATCTAGATGATCAAGCTACACTACTGGTGATGAAAGATAAAATATTTGGTAAAAGTGTTTAAATTTTATTTTATTGTGGAGCTACAAATAACTTTATTTCCACTAGTTTAATTAAAGATATAATAGAAAGGCTAGGAATCTTAGCACACAAATGGAAGGTTGAGTATGGTTTGAGACAAACCTACTCCATAAACCAGTGTTATCCTAAGGTAAAAATTGCCTTGCCTAGTGGAATGACCTTAGGATGTTTATATGTTACATAATTGCATGTATTTGACTTGGTAATAGGAATGGATTGGTTATAATAGTATAAAGCAATGATTAATTTTTAGTATTGATGGACTGAATATATAGATGATGATGATGGGTATTTTCATAGAATGAATAGCTTGCAAGGATATTTTCGACATCAAATCCTTTTGGCTATGCAATAAAATAAAGCCATCAAAAAATGAGGAATGGTATATATTATGAAGATAAATGAGATAGAGGAAGAAAAGAAGGAAGAGGTGTTTGGGAAAAACCTTGTTCTTCAGGAGTTTAGGAATGTATTTTTGGAAAATTTACCTAGATTACCTTCTAAAAGGGAATTTAACTGCTCTATCAAACTAGAACTAGAAACAAAGCCTATCCATAGGACTCCTTATAGAATGAATCCCATAGAAGTCCAAGAAATAAAAGTACAACTTCAATGATTATTGGAAAAATGACTAATTAGACCAAGTGTATCACCATGGGGTGCACCAGTTTTATTTATAAAAAAATAAGGGTGGTTCTTTAATATTATGTATTGAATATTGGATGTTAAATAAGGCAAATATAAAAAATAGTTACCCTTTGTCTAGAATCAAATATCTCTTCAATCAACTCAAGGATACCTCAATATTTTTAAAATTTGATTTAAAATTAGGATATCATCAACTGAGGATCTGAGATATGGATACTCATAAGACAACTTTAAAAACCTGGTATGGGTATTATGAATTTACTATTTTTCCTTTTGTACTAATGAATGCTTCGGTAACATTCATGAATTTAATGAATAACATTTTTAGGAAGCATTTGTATAAGTTTGTTTTGGTATTCTTGGATGACATATTGATACATTCATGAAATAAAGTAGAACATGATAGACATCTCAAAATTATGTTGGAACTGTTAAGAAAATATCAATTGTTTATGAATTTGTCCAAGTGTGAATTTTATGTGACAAGAGTATAATATTTGGGACATATTATGTCATCATAAGGAACCGTGGTAGATCCAAAGAAAATTAAGGCTATTATAAATTGGCCACCACATACTAATGTGATAGGAGTCATAAGTTTCATGGGCTTACCTGGATACTATAGGTAGTATGTAAAGTATTATGCCAAAGTTACTGCACCTATAACTAACCTACATTGGAAAGGAAGGGCGTTCAGATGGACTAAAATTTGTGAAGCAACTTTTGAAATGCTTAAGCAAAAGCTCACTACACCATTTATATTAAACATATTTGACTCTCAAGGAAGTTTCTCTGTATACATGGATGCATCATTGGAAGGCTTTGGAGGAGTGCTCTCGCATGAAGGAGCAGTAGTTTCTTATAGATCTAGAAAACTGAAATCATATGAGATTAATCATGCAATCCATGATTTGGAGTTGGTATTTGTGGTGTTTTCCCTCAAGAATTAATGACACTATCTAGTAAGAATAACCTTTGAGCTAAGGATATATTATCAGGGTTTGCAATATAGCTTTACCCAACCTTTACTCAATGCTAGATAGAGAAGATGGATGGAGTTTCTCATGGAATACAAATTTGATATTGAGTATTTAAGAGGAAAGGAGAATAAAGTCATAGACACTTTGAGTAGGAGAATGCATCTTGTTGTTTTATCTTGTATTCATCGACTTGATGGAATAAGTTAAAAATATGTAGAAATAAGATACTTATTGCAAGTAAATTTAGAAAGAAATAGAGGGAAAACTGAATGGAAATAAAGATTTCAACATAAAATATGGTTTCCTATACTTTAAGGATAGAGTAATTATTCCCAAATTTGTAAATTTGAGGAAAATTATTTTGAATGAAGCTCAAAGATATCCATATTTTGCTCACCCTGGTGGAGCAAAAATGAGGGATAACATGAAGAAAAATTTCTACTTGTATGGGATGAAGAGGGACATAAATGAATTTATTGCTCAATATCTTGAATGTCAAAAAGTTAAGGCTAAACACATACATGAAGTGGGATTTTTAAATCTACATGTCGTACCTATGCAAAAGTAGGAAGTAATTTTAATGGATTTCATTGTAGGGTTACCTAAAAATAGGTTTCAACATGATGCAATCATAGTAGTGGTCAATATATTAACCAAGGTTGCATATTTTAACCTGGTAACACAAAGTATGATGTCGTGGTTGTGGCTAATAGATTTATGAAATAAATATTGTGGCTTCATGGTTATCTAGAAGTAATCATATCATATAGAGACGCGAGATTTACCTTGGATTTTTAGCAAGCTTTAGATCGATCCACTAGAACTAAACTAAAAATTAGTTCTGCTTATCACCCAGAGACTAATGGGAAAATTAAAAGAGTAAACCAGGTATTGGAAGACATGCTTCACATGTATTTTATGGATTAGTAAATCTAATGGGAGGATTTTTTGCACTTGGTGGAGTTTTCTTAGAAAAATGGACATAATTCAACCCTTGGCATGACACCTTTTAAAGCATTGTATGGAAGAAGATGTAGATTACCATGAACATGGGATAATCCAGAGGATAAAATTGTGCTAGGACATGATATGGTCAAAGAAATGGAACATTAATTAAGATCAATCAGAGAATGATTAAAAGAAGCTGCATATTGACAAAATATTTATACCTATCTTATGAGATCACCATGAGAGTTTGTCATGGTAGATAAGGTGTTTTTAAGAGTAAAGCCTAGGAAGAGTGCAATCAGGTCTATGAAGCTTGATCTACATTATGTTAGATCCTTTGAGATCATAGAAAATATTAGTCCTATGGCATATCAACTTTCCTTACAATCTAATATGTCTAAGATTCACAATATCTTTCACATTTATTTGCTTAGAAAATATATTGCTAACCCTAAGCATGTGTGGGATTTATCTAATTTGCAGATGGTGAACCCCGAGGCTATAGAGGTTCAACTAGTAAAGATCCTTGAATTTCAATCCAAAAAATTGAGGAAGGGAATTTTGGAGTAGTGTAAAGTTCAATGGAATTGAAATTCTAAGAGGAACGCTACTTGGGAGAAAGTAGAAAATATGCAAAACCACTTTTCATATTTATTTAGAAATAATTTGTAAATACTATGTTTTGATTTTTTTAATTTGGGAACCATACAAAGGATTGTGTTAAGCCTAAGGGGGGAAGTATGTCATGACGCTCCCTTGGAAAGCTTTTATATTTGGATGACTCTATGTTTTACTATTACTTCTTATGATGATATGTTGGACTATCTATTAATTTATCTTGCAAAACATGTATTTTGGTGATAATTTGCATAGTGAAATAAATGATTATTTTATGTTTAAGTTTTTTTTAAGCCTAAATTTTATGAAATAATAAGATGCTACTAATGGAACCTTATTTTTGCAGGCAAGAGTTGCAATGGTTGGTAGAAATAATTGGTCACCAGGAAAGGGAATGTCCAAGGGAAATGATGTGATGGGTTATTTTATGAAGTAATTGGAAGCAACACAAATGAGTGCTTATTTCATGAATATGCATAACATGATTTAAATAAACAAAACTTATCATATTTATATTTTTAGTTAAATATTTCTTATTTTATAGTAGCTTGTTTTTGCGTATAATTATTAGTGTTTTGAAATGCTTATGTTGTTGATGATCCTTTTCACAAGAAGTAATCATAACTTTAAAGGATAGTACTTTAATAATAGAATCTATGAAGAAATTATTTTCTAGAAGAATTAAAGAAATTAAAATTGATATGAATTTCTTGTTCCTAGTTGTATGGGCATGTGCTTTGTGAAATTGTTTTTGCATTTAATTTTTTCTGCAACTATCTTGATGTTGAATATTTTGATGAAAATATAGCTTTGATCAACTATACTATGTTTTAGATGTTGAGTTATAAATAATTAAAGTAAGTGTTGTGTTATCACCACCACCTTCATGATAAAAGGAATTTAATTAATGACCTTACTTGCTATTGAAGAACTGGATCTTGCCAAGTAAGTGGGAAATGATTTTGGTAACGAGAAGCTCGTGAAAGGCGGGAGAGGTGGGTAAGTGGAGGGGAATTTTGGGTGAAGGATATTAGTGTGCAACAAAAATAGTAAGTAGATAAGTCGTAGAAAGGAGTAGTGAATCTATGAAAAAATGAAAACAAAGTGTTACGAGTAAGAAGGTTTGAAAATATGTGTAGTGAATTCTAGGTAGAATTCTTGTAAGAAAGCATGTTTGAATATTTTATTGTATGGAATCTACTTCATAGGAGGAAGTTCTTTTTTATTCAGTTAATATGTATCTTGGAAAAAGATTCAAATGAGTCAATTGAAAAATGATTAAGAAAATGGATTATCTTACATACTTCATTGTCATAGAGAGAGAGCTTGTGCTTTGACCATTTTATTTTTGGGATTTATAGTGATTGAAATTGGAAAACCTTACCTTATATGTTGTGGCAATTTTATTGGTCTATGTTATTTTTACCCTGAGATATGCATAGAGGAAAGCTAGGGAAAAATTGATTGAGAAATTTTTTGTGAATAAAGTGCTTGAGAGTCAGAGCTTGCTGCTCCTCATGAGTATTTTGCTCCAAACTAAAACATGATTTTGTAGAATAGATATTTTTTGGGGAAAACTTTGTTGCTAAATTGTAGGGAGCACATTTTATTTTTATGAGTATTCTTGCCAGAATTTATAGAGTTAAGAACTATTAGCGAATGACCTAGACCTTCATCTAATTTTATTTTATATATGGTAGAAATATTTGGAATACAAAATGGAATCTTATTGGTTTTTTGAAGCAACACTAGAAGCAAAAATTACATCTAATTTTTATGTGTGTTGATGTTCATAATTTAAATTCTCTAGACGTTTACTAAAGTGAATTAGAACTAAGGAGAATCTGGATATTATCATTGTACTTGTGCTTTCTATTGAGGGAACACTATGAATGATTGCACCAAAAGAAATAAATTGTACTATGAGTTGTATGCATGCTATAGATATTGAATGTGATAATGGAGTAACCATGTGTTGATATATTTAAAATGCTTCAATGAAAAGAAGTAGAGCTTATGTAATTAGGCATGTTTTTATATTGTGACTGATGTATGCAAAGCTTTCCTTTGTATTCATTTATGAAATAGAAAATATTTGAGTGTCTTGGTGTTATCTTTGATTTTGACTAGTGGATATTCTCTTTCTAACGATCGAGAGAGTTTGTGCATGTCGATGATTCTCTACAAGTTCAACTATCCGAGATTACGATAAAGGAAGGAAAACTATGTTTTGTATTGAGTTTCAAATAGAGTTATGAAAGGGTGACTTCCACTATGTTGATAGAAAGCTTTGTAATTTTATTGAATGATTATTATGGGCTAAAAGCTCCTTGTCACTGGTAGTGAAAAACATGTTGAAATAATTTGTATTAGTAAGTTTTTTTGAGGTTATAGAGGGATTTTTTCCTTATAGTTGAGATAGAGGATACATAGATCCTCACATAATGTGAAGTGAACTGTGATGCTTGAGATCAAGTTGTATCCAAGTTAATTATGATTACTTGAATATTTTTGTTACACCATTCTCTTTATGGAAGTATGCTTTTTCTAAGGAATGGTTAATTATTATCGTCAGATATCAATATATTTATTTTTGAAGTTAAGATCTATGCAAATAACTTATAAAAGAAATATATTACTAGGAAATATTTCCCTTGTATTTATATATATTATTATGAATAGATGTGAATTTATCTAAAGGAAACAAGAGGATCATTCATTCCATGTTAGTTGTTTAACATGTGAATATTTATATGTATGTTAATAGAGCTTTCGAAGATAGATCACTCTTACCATGTAAGTAGGACTAGAAGACTGATATGGTCAAACTTTCGAAGATGTGAACCAATATAGAATGGATATTGATAAGTAGGTGTTCACTCATGTTTCAAGAGTTAATATGTGATATCCTTAATATTTGGATGCTCTTTGGGTTTGAGTAGACCTTTAGTAGAGATCCTTGGTTGTCTATGCAGTATGATTGAGGTTAGACTAAAGTTATAATTTAGTACTAGCTTTCTTAGCAATTTGAGGATAATTATTTTGTTGGAATAGTGATATCTTAGCTGTAGATGAACCATTGACCATACGTTTAAGAAGTGATAAAGTATTATATACCTATTTCTGGTAAATAATGATTAAATAAATGGTTTGCTACCGAGATAACCAGAGCCTCAGTAGGTGAAAGAAAACCTACCAATATGTGCGTAGTGCATATTCATAGACTAGCCTATGTAGTTTGTAGGGATTTTCATAAGATTATTTAAAATATGAAAAGAGGGGATCGCTACACTAAATGACTTGTGTAGTTTTTTTAGTTGAATGCTTCTTTTTTGATGGACAGAAAAATGAGAACTCCTACATAGAAAGACTTATGTAGAGAGTTGGTTCTTAGATATACCCTTTCAACGGAGAAAGGGGAGTGGTAAAGCAAAGTATATCAAAAGATAAAATGGTAGACTTGTTTAGTGAACTGTCCACACACTACTACTGGTGGATCACGGTTGTGTGAAAATAGATGGTGGTAATTTAGAGATGGTCCAAGCAGGCTCATGACTCTAGGTCTTCTAATAAAAAAAATAATAGGAAGAATTGATGGGTTGTTATAGCACCATTTTATAATAATCATTTCTTATTTGATGAAATTTTGGATGAGGTTACAAAATATTAAGTAATGGCTATGAAAAAATATATAATTCTATACATGAGATAAAAAGGGATGATTTTTCTAGCATAATATTGAACTTCACCTCATATATGTTGTTTGAGATCCTCAAATATAAGTCCTTGCATATACTCAAGTAATCATAAATCAAAACATGTTTTTAAGATACATATCCTATGTACCAAATATGATGGGAATGAAGTGGTATATTATCTTTCTAAAATGTGTTATACAGAGGAAGCACTTAGAATTTTTATAGGGAAAGAGGATTGTAATATTCTTGCATAAAATGTTATTCTCCTCTTTTATCTTATTACTTTGAGTATTGAGTCTAATATTATTTATTAAGTTTTTTGTAACCCAAAAATAACATCAAGCACTTAATTTTTAAGTATTCTAGAGGATTTTACAAAGAAAGAGCTTCAAAAATAATTAGAAAGCAAGCAATTTTTAATTAAAAGTGCTTTCTAGTTTTATCCCTAGTACTAAGTTTACTTTATTTTTGTACATATCTCTTACATTGTAGGAAGTTTATCCGGGGTAAGCTATGTTATTATGGAGTCTTAATTTATTATTTATTTCACTTAAAACATGAATATACTTTTAAAAAGAAAGAGGTATTAAGAAATCACTCATTGAATTATTTTTTATATGGAGTTCATGTCCTGCAATGCTATGGAAGATCTAAGAAAACCATTACTTTCCTAATATAGTTTCACACAATGTTATCTCTTTTTACGGTATAAACTATAAAATATTTAAATTATACTAAAATATAAAACATGTATTTTTAAATATTTTTTTAAAATACATTAAATACATATACTATCTATATTGTATAATTATTTTATATTTGATTTTTTAAAGGGTATGAGTATAATACATCATCATCATCATCATCATCATCATCATCATCATCATCATCATCATCATCATCATCATCATCATCATCATCATCATCATCATCATCATCATCATCATCATCATCATCATCATCATCATCATCATCATCATCATCATCATCATCATCATCATCATCATATATATATATATATATATATATTAAAAATTAAAAATTAATAGAAACATTGCGAAAGTATTATTTAATATATTAAAGCTATTGATATTATTTACATTGTGTTTGCATGAAAGATAACTAACTTCAATAAATTATTAAGTGCACAACATCTTAAAAATTAACAATCCATAAGTGAAACATGCACAAAAGATACTTTTGTATTCATACACTAGTAAACCGTCTACCATTCCACTCATGCATTGAGATGTCCTTGCATACCATTATCTTTGGTTGAAATTACTTATAATAATTTAAAACACTTTTTTCTTGGAGCTAATATTGAATTTATTATTAAATAAAAAATATTTTTTATTATTAAATAAAAAATATTTTTATAGTTTATTTAGATACTAATGATAAGACTTTAATGCATTGAGATGTCCTTGCATACCATTACCTTTGGTTGAAAGTTACTTATAACAATTTAAAACACTTTTTCTTGGAGCCAATATTAAATTTATTATTAAATAAAATATATATATATATATATATATATATATATATTTTATTTAGATATGAATGATAAGACTTTAATTATGGTCTGGGAATATTAATAAAACAAATGTCTCTTGGTTGTAAAACATGAACTTTACAATAGGCAAAACCAAAATGTAACTTTAAAAACATGAACTTGGTTGTAAAACATGGACTTTAAAAAAAGAGGTGTGCATAACTTTGATAACGTAATGTGTTGGACTAGCTGAAGAGCAAGTTGCAGCATTCTACAGATTCACTACATTAAAAAAAATTGGTTCTTTAGTAGCAACGAAACACAGAACAGAGAACATTGGGGACCACGCCAAATGTAACCAAAAGACTTGACGACGTTGAAAGCTGCCCAGTTTGCTTTCTTCGGTTGTGGCAAATGATATAAAGTCAAATCCTCTAATTTTTTTTCTTTTTTCATTTAAATGGGATAATCGGGACTAATCCCTTGCCGACGTCTTATCAGTAACCATGCATTATTTTATTTTATTTTTTTTCCACCACCTATGTTTAAAAACTTATCGTCTCATAGTTTTCTCTTTATACGGAGAATTCACCGATTTTGTTTTGCTTCGTCCCCCATGCATATTGCCAGATATCTGAGATACTCATTTCCACATAGTTTTCGTCTCATAGTTTAAAAAAATTATTAATATTGCTTATTCCAGTGTTTATCAGTGGTGGTATACAATAGGCTTACGCAATAGCTTTATATTGGAATTTTTTTTTTTACTATTTTTTTCTGCTATCTTTTTAATAGCGGGTTGGTTGCATCTACAACCTCAATGGAAACCAAGTGTTTCATGGTTTAAAAATGTTGAATCTCGTCTCAATCATCATTTGTCGGGGCTCTTCGAAGTTAGTTCATTAGCTTGGACGGGGTATTTAGTTCATGTTTCTATTTCCAAATCAAGAGGAGAACACATCAAATGAGAAAATTTCTTAAATGTATTACCACATCCCCAAGGTTTGGAACCTCTTGTTACAGGTAAGTGCAATCTTTATGCTCAAAATCCTGATTTTAATAGTCATTTATTTGGTACCTTATAAGGGATGGAAACTACTATTCTAACTCTTCTTAGAGGTTTCCATCCACTAACTTAAAGTTTGTGGTTGACTAATGTCTCTCATCATCATTTAGCTATTGCATTTGATTTTTTCATTGCTATTCATATGTATAGAACTAACTTTTGGATCGGGGCACAATATAAAAGATATTTTAAAAGCACATGTTCCTTCGAGAGGCCGATTAGACTGCGGACATACGGGTCTTTATAACACAATCAATAACTCTCTTCACTTTCAATTAGGTCTTGCTCTAGCTTCTTTAGGAGTTATCACTTCCATGGTAGCTCAACACATGTATTCTTTACCTACTTATGCATTCATAGCATAAGACTTCACTACCCAAGTTGCATTTTATACTCATCATCAATACACTACGGGATTCATTATGACGAGAGCATTTGCTCATGGATCTATAATCCTCATTAGGGATTATAATCCAAAACATAATAAGGATAATGTATTGGCGAGAATGTTGGAGCATAAGGAAGCTATAATATCTTGTCTAAGTTAGGCTATTTTATTCCTAGGTTTCTATACCTTGAAGTTTTTTGTTCATAATGATGTTATGCTTGCTTTTGGCACTCCAAAAAAACAAATCTTGATCAAGCCTATATTTTCTCAATGGATACAATCCACTCATGGTAAGGCCTTATATGGTTTTGATGTACTCTTATCTTCAACAAATGATCCAACATTCAATTATGGTAAAAGGCTTATCGAATTCTTTATCGAGCTATGAAAAAAATCCAACAAAGGACAGAGAAAAATCCACTAGTTGTTCTACGCCAAGCAATACGTGGAGTAACCCCCAAAGTAACAGTAAAAGCAAGACGTAGGAGTGGATCGACTTATCAAGTTCCCATTAAAATAAAATCTACAAAAGGAAAAGTACTTGCCATTCGTTGGTTATTAGGAGCATCTCGGAAACGACCGGGTCGAAATATGGATTTCAAATTAAGTTACGAATTAATGGACGCTGCCAGAAAGCGCGGCAATGCTATACGCAAGAAGGAGGACACCCATAGAATGGCAGAGGCCAATAGAGCTTTTGCACATTACCGTTAATCCATTCCATATATAGATATATAAATATATATCTAATGATCAATAAAAGAAAACCAAATTATTCGAAATAGATCAATATGTTTATTGGAACGAAAGAAAAAAGAAAAGAAGAATAAAACTTCAATGAGAAATTAACTACATAAATTTAATAAGTTCTCTCGGCCGGGGTTGGTTAATGACCATTCATCAAAAAAGTATACAAAAAGACCCAGAAGGCAAAGTGATAGATTATCAAAATAAATTTGGATAATCGAGATAACCCATCTTTTAAAAATAGATGGAAGCGATTTTTCGATCCAATCAGAGACTTTTGGATCACCTTTTTTATAAAGGGTATTGGAAATTGCAAATATATATATATTTGCAATTTATACTTTTTTTATTCTTACATGTCATAAGCCCTCAACTTTGTCAACTCTATGTGGATATTTTGGCTTTTCTCACACCTTTCCTTTCATTCTATTTTTTCGAAAAATAGATCCCCAATGGACTCTTTTGATGACTTATTATAGTTTAATTTCTAAATTTTCAATCAAATTTCTAGTTGATTGACCATGTTAGAACTTCTTCTTCTTAAAAGAAGAATAAGAAATTCTTTGTAATTTGATATTTTATTCTCCTTTTCTCCTTTCCTTTCTCATATTAAGGAGAATAAGGAGGATTTTTATTCCTCTTGATATTAAAAACAATGTACAATAGAAATGTTTTATTAGGTTTATGCTCATTTGAAGAGGAATAAGAATAAGAAGAATAAGGATATCTGAAATCTACTATTTTTCAAGATAAAAAGTTGAAGAAAAAGATTGAAACTTTTTCTGAGATTCCATAAAGTTACTAATTCATGATCTGGTATGTAAAAAATGAAAACTTCATTTTCAATTATACCCTTAAATATTTTTTTATGAAAGAGTTTCATTTGCTTCTCTTCAATGGAAATTCTATTTTTGCACCTTAGATTTGTTCTTGGTCCCCTTATAGATATTTTGGTGACTTCCTCCTCCCTACCTCTCACAGGATTTCCTAACGATCCACCTTGCAACATTCATGTTATTTAACCTGTAGGTGAAAGAGGTAGTAAATTAGTTTATATTGACTAATCTATTTCACATTCAAAGTCTAAAACTTGAGGTATTTTTGCTCTGATACCATATGTAACAACCTAGGTCTCACTACTCACCTGGTTGCATGCAAATAAAGATCACACAAATTTTTAGGATATTTTTTTCAAAAAATTTATTGTTCTATCCTAATATTTGGTTTCAAGTTATCATATTTTTGGATCACCCAATAATTTAGTTTATACATAGATATCATAACACAGGCATAACAAACCACTTTTAGATTCAGGTCTGCTATAGACAACCACCTAAGTGAACGAGACCAACCAAATCTCGTTAAGATGTCATTATGTGGATTTGTTTGCCCTTATTGATCGTTCGCATATTCTAGCATGACGATCAAACCACAACAAGGGTTATCCTCTAGGACCCATAACACCTAGAGGGTGGATGCTATCTTTCTTTTCCTCATCCTATCGAACCTTCAACTATCTAGTCGACTAGTTATGAAACTAGTATAGAAGAGGGTAGCATATTTATGCCTTCATGACTAACCGGTAATTCCCTTCTTCCAAAGTCAATTAGTACCATGTCAAAACCTTGACCTTGGACTTCATCATACATACACATTATTACTCGTAGTGGTTCATCCGATACCAAATCCTCTTACCATTTTGGCTAAGTTTAATGGGTATATAATTTATCACAGTGTTTTTTGAGTAATAACCTGGAAAATGTGTCCCATACTAGCTTCTTGTACCAAATTTGACCGAGTCATAAATAATGATCAATTCCATCAGTCAACAGTTATCCCGAAGTTTATTGTGTGCATACTCGCACCTCAACAACATTGGGTGTGTTTTTTTATATTTTATTTTACTAAATATTAACCTCCCAAAGACCTCATAAATATTTGCTAGGCTGACCCTTCCCTTAAGAAACATACACTCGTCTACCAAGTATAGGGTTATATTTATAGATGAAACATTTCAAAATAATAAGAGCTATAGAATTCAATCAGAACCAGATTAACATTCTTACAACAAAAGTGCTACCAACCCAATGGAGTGAAGGCCTTTTCCTTCCCAAGGAAGTAAGCTCAAATTAATCAAGGCATATTCTTATTATTTAAAATTCTTTAAGAGTGATGTTGCATGCAGTCAAAACCTGATAGTTGAAGATATGGGCCCTGAAAGTAAGATCAACATATTTCTTGAATGATTGGATTTTAGGGAATTAAATATATTTTATATGGTATATTATAGTAGCATTCCCATGCACTCAAAATTGGTGGATACCAAGGTGTTGTAGGTGAGTTGGAGAGGAGAGGGAAATCCTCCAAGGGAGGTCCTAGGTTCAAATCTCCACCCTACCAAAAAGCTGAATTGGGTATCCAAAATTCAATTGATAATGTTGGTGCGAGCAGGGTCGGGTGCAACTCCTGGGTGATTTTGACGGTGTAGAACCCCCTGTTCATGGTCTCTCATACCAAGGCGGCCCCACAAGGGGTTTTTTGCAAAAAAAAAATAGTGCATTTCTAGGGCATTGATGAGGGTGAGAGAGCTTTGAAGGGTGCTTAATAAGAGAGACCACATCGAGTTGGCAACACTTGTTTGATTTATAATAGGAAGAAAATATTTTAAAATAACATTAAATTAGCAAAGCATACAAGGTAGAAAATTGAATTTTGGCCTCTCTAGGTTGCTTCTTCAAGCTTTAGATTTCTCAAGATAGAATCACCTTTAGGACACTCCTAACCAAAAAAATTATTTGAAAATAGATGCAGTATCAACAAAACCACATTAGACAATCATATTTGGACCTTAAAAGAAACAAACATCCTTCTTTCAATGTTTTCGGTGCATCCAAAACCTAAGCAAATGGATGTGATCAACTTTAATTCAAGCCTAATGAGAATTGGATTGAGAGAGGGGGGAATAAACTAAAAGGGAGAGCATGCAAACGACATTCAACTTATGTCATACTCAATGTAAGTATTAATAACACTAAAATCACCATCTATGATAATAGAAAATAGAAATTTGAATGGGCTCAATTTGATCAAATAGAACAATAATTACAAGAAGTATGCCCATGCCCAACAAGACCTTCCACAATTGCATTATACATGCATTTTCTTTGCAAGATCATAGGGCCCTTAAGATAGTAGGAAGGAATTGCTCTAATACTAGTGATGAGGATCAAGCTTTGCCTCAAAACTTGCCTACCATTTCATTAATAATCTGTTACTTTTGATAGGCAAGGAAAACCTTTACAAAACCATTCTTGGGCCCAAAACTACAAGTGTAATACCATTAATGAATTACAAAAAATTGTATATTGATAAGGTTGCAAGTCTAAAAATCTAGCGACATTCAAAAGGTTACAAGAGAATAAAACATTTTAAGACAATTATTTAATTAAAACCTAAAACTAATATTTAATTATTAATTCCCTATCAATAGTCCAAATAAGTTTGAGCTTGAAAAATTGGAGAGATTCTTATACCATCTACAATTTAACTTGAACATTCTAAATATACATCCTTGTTCCTTTATGAGTGCTATGAGTATTTATTATTTTTTATTGCTCTTACCCTAATAATGTAATGAAAAAATTTTAAAAATAGTAAGAGTAGCAATAAAACGTGAAAATGCACAAACAAAAATTATCCATTGGAATAGATTTAGATTCTATAACAATAAATAAACAATAATAATAGATCCATATTCTAATTAGTAACAATCATAGCCACTCGGTGAGGTTAAAGTCTCATAGACACTTAAAGATGAGAGAATCTCATATGTGAACCAGAGGTGATAAAATATTCCAAGTATGAATGATGATACAAGTACAACATAACTCATTTATTTGTACACTAAAATGACTGATAACCCTAACCCTAATGCTCAAGGACCAACTAACCTAACTTTTGACTCTGATCTAATAATAAAAAAGATAGCCAACATTGTCACATCCCAATTTTTACCCCTTTCTTGTGTTTGCAACATATGGCTTAAGGCTTGATTTCTTAGGAGTGATTATGAAATAGAAACAGTTATTATGCTTTAGTAACTAAGGTTTATTTGGTTCTAAACATGAGATTTTAATGACATTTAAAGCATTTATTAAAGTGTTTCCTCGTCTCCTAAGTTAGTTGAAAATTAGTTATTAAGATTGATTGATTTAGTTAACTATGGTCTTTAACTAGTGTTAATATTTATTAAAGGACAACATTAAAGATACATTTAATCTAGTGTTATTTTGTCCCTAGATTAGTTGCAAGCTAATTGTAATTAACTTAGTTAAATATTAGTCGCTTAATGGTGAAGCAAAATTTATTTGAAGGGCTGCTAGGTGTTTGAGTGTGATTGGACCACCTTGGGCTCAAAGTCAAAGATAACTTAATAACAACTCTAGTCTCTAGACAACATTTATTGTGGGTATCCCTCGAGTAATTTTTAATAATAAAATAATGGTTATGGAAGGGGGGTGAGTTCCATTATAAATAGAAGCATTTTGTAGGGAAAAGTGATAGGAAAAAATTATATATTTGAGATCAGAGACTATGCTTTCCAACTAATTTGGATCAAAAATCAAAAATCTCACCATCTCTAGCAAGTTGGCATAGGTAGTCTCAAGAAACCTAGGGAGTATGCTCTCCGGATTTGCTCATATCAAAAACTAGATGGTCATTGAGACCTACCATATATTCCTTAACCTCATTGCTTTGTTGAGAAAAAGTTTTGTGGAGTAAGTCAAAGTGCTTGAAGTCTTTTCAGAGCTTGGATCGAAGAAAGTCTGTGAAAAATTTCAGGTCAGGATGAAGATCCTAAACTATAGGTTAAATGATGAGCATGTTATTTTGTGTATGTGTTAATGGTATAATGGTAATATTTCTTGTTGCTGAGATTAAGGGTTTGAAATGAACTTTGTATTAGAAGGTTTTTGATCTGTGTTTTATGATGTTTTTCTTGGAAATCATGTCCGATTTTACGAAAGTATAGATGAAGAGGTCTTCTTGAAATAGCTACTGGTCTTATACATATTTAGAATATTGTTCAAGAAATAAATGTAGCTTAGCATGGCTTGTTGATAGGTATTTAGGGCCAAGATGTTAACCTCACACATGCTTAAAATGGTGTCCAAGAGCTAAGGTATCACTGTGAGGTTCATTTTAAAAAGCAAACAAAGGAGTAAAACCTTATTTCTAGTAGTACACTGTTAGAACCTCTGAAAATTTCATCTTGATGTTGGAAAAAAATTTGTGATCTATGATTTGTGATATGTGATCTATGATCTATTTGGTTAAATGGTTGGGTTATGTAGATATTAAAGCCCTCTAGTAATATGGCTAGGTAGCCCTGACAATTTAGGGAATATTTTATTTTTAGTGGCTTGAGCAATCTATGATTTAAATGTTGATTTAAATATTGTAGGCAAATATCGTAAGAGAATGAGTAAGTATAGAGTTAAATATACTTTAGCATGAAGACTAAAAGATATTATGTTAAGGGAAATATACATTTTACCGAAGGTGATGTTATGGAGTATTGTGACAAATTAATAAATAAAATGTGGTATTATATGGAATATTGTGTGGAATAAATATAATGATGAGTCCAAAGAAATTAGTTTTAAAGATTGGGCTAGGATAAATGCGCCCAAAGAAACTAATAGAGCAAAATAAAATAAAATATGGATAAATCACCCCTATTTAAATGTCCACTTGATAGACATAATAATTAAAAGGATCAAAAGCTAATTGATTGAAAATGAATATCTTGGACTTAATGAAATTAAATTGGGTCAAGATATGTGAGCATAAAAAGATTTGACTTAAAATACTCTTGGAAGGAGTATAAGCCATTAGAGTTAAATACCATAAATATTTTTTTTTTGGTAAGTAACAGTATATTTACAACGGGTTTTTTGTTGAAGGATCCCAAAACCTTAGTTACATAGGAAGCCGTGGCTACAATTGTGATTAAAAATTGGGGCTGCACCCTTGGGCAACAGTCCGGGGCCCAGGGCCCTGGTGCCTACAAAAAAATAGACTAGCTATGAGACCAGCACTACAAAATTTGGTCTGAGGCCACCAAAACCTAGAAAAACCGCAAAACAACAAGTGCCAAAAATGCAAAAACCTGCTCGTCGTCGCTCCGGGGGTCCCTAAGGCCGGGCCTGGCCTGGACGAGGCCCGACATGATAGATCAACTCCTATCCCTGTCAGGGCCATCGCCCAGCCTGCGACAGAGTTTGGCCAAGGCATTGGCCGCTGAGGAAGCTGCTTTGGGAGCCAATTGTAATGTCAAGGAGGGCCCTAGTCATCAAATTTTGCATCTTGCTACCAGAGTTAGAATTGACTTCGGTGGCCTCCGAGGCCTCCACCTTGGCCTTCTTGGAGCTGCTAGTAGCCCTGCTGCTGCTTGGGGCCGAGCCTTTATGACTTGAGCTGGCACCAGGAGTCGGGGCCCCGCCTGGGCCCTGGACTAGAGTTCTACATTTTTGGGTGGACATGCGCCATTTCGGGGAAGGGTAGCCTTCGGGGGAGGGGGTCTCCTTGGATTTGGAAGCTACAGGGGAAGCACGGGGCACAACCACGCATCTTCGGGGCCCCGAAATGGGGTGGGCTAAGCGCCTGGGCCCTCATCGATGCTAGAATTGTCTTGTGATACTATTTGGGCCAGAGCTTCAGGGAAGTTTGTGGTCTAGGTAGTGAAATATTTTGCTGCGATGGCCTGGTTGGCCATGAATTTGGCTGCCCTATTGCCTTATCTGTACACATGCCAAAGGGCATGATCAGGGAGCCCTTGGAGAATGGTGTGGAATTCCCGGATAGAGTTATGAGTGCACCAAGAGCAACTTCCCGGGCTATGGGCAGCTTTGATTATAACTTGGGAATCACCCTCGATGATGAATTTTGGGGCGGACTCCTTGAGGGCAGTCAGCCCATTGAGGAGAGCTGCTGCTTTGATGAAGTTGTTGGTCTGGATACCAAGCAGAGCAGCGTACGCTAGGATCAGGGCCCCGTGATTGTCACGGATGACCCCGCCCACACCAGAGGGCCCGAGATTTCCTTTAGGAGCTCTATCAAAGTTAAGTTTGACCCATCCAGGAGGGGGGGCAGTCTACCTAGTCGTAGAACGGTGAGAGGGGGTGAGGGGGTGCGAGGGGGGAAGCTGGATTTTGAGGGAGGAAATAAGGGTGGCCTCGCTCGACCATCATGGTGCCTCGATTAGAGGGATCGAGCAAGAATTCTCAAGGGCAAAGGAAACCACCTTGGTCGCTATCCACAAGGGGGAATGGGCTAGGGAGGAGAAGGCTCTATTGTTGCGCTCAAGCCATAGTTTCCAAAGAAAGTGAGGAAGGTAGGAGCCCCAGAGGAAGCAGATGAAGGGGTGGGCAAAGGGTTTGGGCCACTGAGACAGGAGGTCAAAGATGGAATTGGCGGCCACCCACTAAATAGAAAATTGGGAAAGGATGAGGATGAGGCCCAGGACTTTAGAATAAAAGGGGCATTTGAGAAAGAGGTGATTAGTGGACTCCCAAGAAGCATAATAAAGGAAGTATCTATTCAAGATCTGGAAGCCCCTCCTGATTAGGTTCTCAATGGTTAGGATCTTGTTTTGGACTGTCGCCCAGATGAAGTGGCTAATTTTGGGGATCAACTTCTTGGCCCACACCTGAAGGGCTGGGAAAGGGGCCTCATCAGGGAATATTTGGAGGTTGTAGGCAGATTTTATAGAAAAGACACTACTGGGAGTGCCATGCCAAACGCATCTGTCATTCCCCCTGGAGGACGGGATCACTATCACCTTAAGGAGGCACTGAAGCCTGGAGGCTTGGAGCGGGTGCCTGGGATTCAGGATGGGCTTCCAAGTAACTCGCCCCTGGTTCTGGGAGAGATAGGTCGACACACTGGGCCCTCTACTCACCAGGACCAGTCTAAGGATGAGGATATCACTGTCAGCAGTCAAGGCCTCATCTTGGATCCACTTGTCTTCCCAGAAGTCGATCTTGGTTCCATCCCCAAGGATCCATTTGGTCCCTTTCCGAATGATGTCTTTAGTGGAAATCAGGGATTTCCAGAAGGCTGACCCATCGCTGGGCTAGGATTCGCTGAGGAAGGGGTGGAGGTGGTAGTATTTCCTGAGCATGATACTGACCCACTCATCAGGGGTGTTGGTGAACACCTTCTAGGCATGCTTGGACAAAAGGGCCTTGTTCATCAGGGTCACCCGCCTGAGCCCGATCCCTCCCTCACCTTTGGGGTGGCAGACCAGGGGCCAGGAAACTAGGGGAATCCTCTTCTTATCTTCGTTGCCTGACCAGAGAAAGTTTTTCTAGATTTTTTTGATGTGAGCTACAATGGAGGCCGAGATTCTGAAGACTGACATGAAATATACCAAAATGCTTTTAAGGACTATCGACAGGAGGGTGGCTCTGCCAGCTTGAGAGAGGAGGTGGCATTTCCAGGGGGCTAGCTTCCTCTGAATCCCATCCATCATCCTGCTCCATAGGGCCTTGGAGGATGCACCTATAAATAGGGGAAGCCCGAGGTAAGAGGAGGGAAGGGAATTAGGGGTACAACCCAGAATCTGCCCGATTCTGATTTTCCTAGCCAAGGGGTGTGGATGAAGAAGATTTTGCTTTTTTGAAGGTTAATTTTTTGCCCAGCCGCTTCCTTGTATAGGGTCAAGATGTTCTTGAGGGCTTTTGATTGAGGGATCAAAGATGAAGTGGCAAGAATGGTATCGTCCATGAACTACTGATGGGACACAAGAGGTAGGCCCGACGCAGGCCTAATGCCTAAAATGAGTCTGCGAGAAATAGCACTCGATATGGTTCATCCTAGGGCCTCAGCTAGGATGATGAAGAGGATCGAGGACAGGGGGTCGCCTTGGTGTAGGCATCTGGAGTTGGGGAAGAACTCGGTGGGGGATACATTGATGAGGATAGAGAACCAGGGGGAGGGCACATAATTGTTGATGAGCCTGACCCATGAGGGGTGGAACCCAAACTTGAGGAGGACCTTGAAAAGGAACTCCCAGTAAACTCTATCAAAGGCCTTGTTCATATCCAGCTTGAGCAGAAAGGAGGCCTTTTTGGATAGGAAGGCCGAGTGGATGGCCTCGTGCATGATGATAACTCCATCTGTGATCAGCCTTCCTTTGACCGAGCTCCCCTAGCAAGGGGCAATGATCAGGGGAAGGATATCCTTGAGGTGGGAGGCCATGGATTTGGTTAGGATTTTGTATAAAACATTGCACAAGTTGATGGGGCAAAAATCAGAGAGGGATCTCGCTGCCTGAGACTTGGGGATCAGGGAAATGAAGGTGGAGTTAATACCTCTAGGGATGGAGCTGGCAGTCTGGAGGTCCTAGATGGCTGTGCACACTTCTTGACCAAGGATGTCCCAAAAGGATTGGAAGAAGTGGGGGGGAAACCCGTCCGGGCCCGGGGCCACCTCAGCCTTCATGGAAAATGTGGCAGCATGGATTTTAGAGTCAGACAGGGGCTGCACGAGCATCTCATTTGCCAAGGCCGAGACTAAGGTAGGGATATGTTCCAGCAGGGAGTCTGCTACTTCTGGGGACATGAGAGGACTATCACCAAGGAGCTGTTAGAAGAATTTGATGGCTTCGGTCTGAATGTCCTCTTCATCCTTGATAATTCTGCCATCGCTACTCACCAAATCGAGAATTCTGTTAGAGCCCCTATTTTTGAGAGTCGACATGTGGAAGAACTTTGTATTAGCATCGCCCTCTTGGAGCCATAGGGCTCTTGAATTCTATCTCCAAAATATTTCTTCCCTAGCCAGGATGTTATGGTACTCACTGAGGGCTGAGCGTTCCTCTTCCCTGATCCCCGGGTCTTGGGAGTCTGCCTGGAATCTGAGCTCAAGGTATTCGAGTTTTTTCTTAACTGTCGCTTTATTTTCAAAGATGTTGCCAAAAACCTCTTTGTTCCATACCTTGAGTTGCTCTTTGAGGCATCTCAGCTTATGGTAAACTTGTTCAGCGGGGTGCCCAGGGATTGGGGGAGCCCACCAGTAGCCAACCTGGGCCCTAAAATTGGGATGATGCAGCCACATGGACTCAAACCAGAAGGGTCGCTTGAGGGGGGAGTGATGGTCAGTTTCGAGGAGGAGGGGGCTATGGTCAGACCCAATTTTAGGGAGGCCCAACAAGATTGTGTCAATAAACAAGGGAATGGCTTCCTTGGAAAGGAACACTCTATCCAACCTGACTTGGATATGGCTTGCTCCCGATCTTTTGTTTGACCAGGTGAACATGGCTCCTTCAAACTAAAGTCCATGAGCTCGTTGAGGGAGGTGAAGGCACCAAAGTCCTCCATGATTTTTCCCGGAGCTATTGATCCCCCACTTTTGTCAGAAAGGAATAGGGGACTATTGAAGTCCCCTACCAGGATCCAGGGGAGGGGGGCAAAGGCTTCTCTCATTGAGCTGATATCCTTCCATAATGTGGCTTTCTCAATCGAGCTGTTAGGAGCATAGACGTTAGACAAGATCCACGATCGCCTTGTATTCATGCAATGGACAAGAATGTTGATTATTATGGGAGAAGAAGATATGAGCCTCCCCTCATAAGATCGGGGATACCACATGCACAACAGGCCCCTAGCTGAGCCAGCCGTAGGGGTAGACAGGGACTCGCAGTTGCGCCAGATAGCTTGGGCGACTCTCTTGGCAACAACATCATCTATTTTGGTCTCCTGGAGGAGGAGGAAGGACGGGTGATGATCCTTGCAGAGTTGGCCGAGGATCCTTTTCTTGGGGGCACCATTGAGCCCCCAAACATTCTAGGTGATGAGCTTCATTTGACACCCTTATGGGGTCACTTGCCCCCCTTCCCGGCTTGCACGGGGGGTTTGGGTTGAAGGGCTTCTATTTTGGAGAATCTCATAGTAACATTGGAGAGGGTTGCCTGGGAGCCATTGGCTATGTCGTCTTTAGTGATCCTCACTCGTTGGTCGCCCAGGGTGGGCCGACCTTGCTTGAGTTTGCTACCAAAGTCTATGGCGAAAGTCCTACTGTGGGTCATCTTGGGGCTAATTTCATTGGTCCCAAATGGATAACTACCCTCAACCTCTTTGTCAGACCTCTCAGAGTTGCACTCTGAAGAGGGGAAGCCAGCAGGGACCACCGGGAGGGGCGGGAGGGGGTCAAGGGGGGGATAGTGAGGGTGGGGGGGGAGGAGGAAACCCTGATAGAGGAAGGCGAGAAGGTGGGAGCCGATGGGGAAGAGAGCCCGGGTGGCTCACAGGTCTGGGGGGGTGTAAGCAGGTGCCTGCAGGGAGGGATTCACATTGGGCAGGGGGGAAACCTAGGATAGAGGCACCGAAAGAAGACCCAGGGAGGGGAGCAGGGGAAGGGGAACCCTGGGGAAGACCATCCACCAGGCCAAGGCCCACATGGGGTTCCTCTAGGACAGAAGGGGGAGCCTCCTTGGTAGTCTAAGCCTAAGATCCATGGCCATCATGAGGGGGCCTACGAGAGGGGGCCCGACCTAGTCGGGAAGGGAGTTTGGGGAAAGGGCCATCAACCTTCTTGGATCCAGGGCATTGGTGGGGGAGGTGGCCCTGAGTGTAGCAGAGAGGGCATAAAGTAGGTTTGTTTTCATAGATCAGGGATTGGCACCAAAAGAAGGACCCGAAGGAGATGGTCACAGAAGAGGGAAGCTCAGATTCTAGATTTGCATTGACATAGAATCTGGCATGAACCATATGGGAGCATGCCTTGGTAGCGAGATCGAAGGCCACCAGTTCCTTGACCGACTAGGCAATAAGCCTTAAGATGTCTTCATGCCACAAATGGAAGGGAAGCTAAGGGAGCTAGACCTAGATCGGGGCAAAGTTGATGCTTTGAGTGTTGGGGTGGAAGTCAGCTCCATAGTGCCTGAGGAAGAGGCTTTTGCGTCTCGAAAACAAGGGTCCGCTCGACAGGATCTTTTTAGTGTCATCGCTGTTATTCAATTTGATGATAAAGAATCCCTTGGTGAGGGCCACCAGCTGAATATGTTCAAAAACTTTCCACTTGGTAGCCATCCATTTGCGAACGATTTCCATGTCCAAGCGCCCTCCCAGGAACTTCCCAACCAGGGAAGCAGAGGATCCAATGACAAAGGAGGAGTAAACATCCTCTTGAATGGAGATGTGGGTGCCCTCAAGGGAAAGCCCTAAACCCAGGGCCCACGGTTTGGCCCTGGTACCAGCCAAGATCTATTGGTAGGAGGGTTTGGGCCTGCCCGGGGTAGAACCCTGCCCAGGATCTGGAGGCTTTTTCCCTAGGCCTATGCTTGCATCGAGGGAGGGAGGGGGTCCTAGGCCCAAGATACCATCCCCACCCTATTCGCAAATATGCATAGCCTTTGAGCCCTCCTCTAGGCCCGTCGAGGGTCCTGTGGGCCCGAGCCCGGGCCCCGACGTGCCCGACCTCGATCTCGATCCAGCTCCTACCCTGGGACTTGCACCAACATCTGAACCTATTCCCAGTCCCACTTCCACTCCCACTCCCGTTCCTGCTCTCGCTCCCACCATCTCCTTAAAATTTTTAGGGTAACCAAATTGGGTAGTTTAGAAGCCCCAAGAACCTAGCTCTATGGCCAATCGTAGTTGTCCCATCCGGGTATACCACATGGCATCAATCACAAGGTGGTTGAATTATTAATACATCCATAGGTTTGGCATAGGGAAAATGGAGCTTTTTTTGCCTCTACCAGTACATAGGACATTTACCAACTATGCCTACATATCCAACAGGGTGGAGGCAATGGAAATGGAACCCGGGTCGGCCACAACCAGCACCCAGGGCATTTACCAATTGCTCTACGCATGCGGATAAATACCATAAATATTATTGGGTCTTAAATATATATTTAATTGTAAGGGTTTTATGTGTTTAAAGAAATGAGATTAACACATACCAATATTATTGGGTCTTAAATATATATTTAATTGTAAGGGTTTTATGTGTTTAAAGAAATGAGATTAACACATACCAATATTATTGGGTCTTAAATATATATTTAATTGTTATATGGGAAAAAAGGGTCTAAACAATAATATTAGACCCATTATCTTATAAAGACTCAAGCTTAGGACTTTAGCTAAAAGCTAAGTTCAACAAAGGAAAATAAGTATTTAAAAGAAAAATAATAATAATAATAATAAACATCATAGGTAAACTTAACCATTTATTGAGTTATTTAAGGGTTAAGATATCCCTAGTCTAGTACCATGGAGTTATGACACAAACATATTATATATGAATAATTATCCTATGTCCCAACTTAGAGAATTAATCTATAGTTGGAAAAAGGATTGGCTTGCTCTAGATGACATATAGGACATGGTGTGTTTGGTTATATGAGTATAAGACAAAGCTTATGATTTAAATAGCTTTATCATAGAAGGTTAAGTCACTATGATGGTTGCTTTTAGATAGGCTATGTAAGATGAAATTATGTTAAAAGCCCTTGAAGAACATGATTATGTTTAGGCCAAAAAGGGTTGAATGAAAGAGTTTTCTCCTTTAATGTTGTGATGATGAGTTGTGTACAAAGTTTGTTTAAATGCTATTTCTGGGTGCTAATGTCTTAAAGAATTAGACAACCTAGTATAGAATGATTTGTTTTGCATTGTTGTGATTACAATGAAATGCATAAATAGAAACCATATAGCTACAAATCATGCATATGATAAATATGGAATTAAGGAATATAAAAGCATAATCTAATATGGGGGAAATGGTAACTGGGTTGCATTTCTTGGGAACTTATGGGGGTTCCTCGTGGCCATGACAATGAATGCAGTTAGTATAGATTCAAGGGCATGTCTTTTGTGTGATGGGATATGGGATGAAATGAGGAAAGAGGAAAGTTTCATTCTTAGGAAAGTATGGGATTTCCTACTCTTGAATTGTGTGAATGTTGGTTTTTACAAATGCTTAAAGTATTTGTTAAAGAGCTTGTTTGCATTCTATGGATTACTACTGCATGGCATTGTGTGATTAGTTATGCATAATCATAAATGGATTGTCCTGATCCCTAAATTACCCAACTACTTAGTACTGGTGGAAATGAGACAACTAGTACCTGACGTTCCTGATGAACCTGAATTGAAGTGAAGACTAGAAGAAGCTGAATCTGCATTCAGACTTGTGAAAATATCATTGTACTACAAATATTCCCTAGAGGAAGAAGCTTTGTAATAGATTCTAGGAGCTTGTGATTTAAGCTATGAGCATGATTGAAGATTGTAGTTTCCAAATACTTGATTATGTACAAAGGATATGAGCTATGTAATTACATTGAAGATTATGTATATTGGAAATACATGTTTTGTTTATATGTTATATTATGTTATTAGAATGCTTTAGTAGATGCTTTACTTACATTTGAAGTAACTGATATTTACTTTCTTATGAGCATAAATGTGGTATCTATGAATGATTATAAGTGTTTCCAAGAGTACTTAAATGAAAACCAAAGAGTGGTAATCAATGAGAAAAATGGTAGACAACAATCTATCTATGCGAATCTATATGATGATTCCCTTAACAACCATATGTAATATGGTTAGATGGTTAAGCATTGCACCTAAAATATTATCTTATTGTTAAACAATGAGTAGTCAACAAGGCATACACTTTTGGTTAGGTTGAAAGACACCTATGGTTGAGATGGTTTAACATGGGGTTAAACAAAAAGGGAAATGTGCGTTCTAGTTGAAACAAGACTAGAAAATTCTCGTTGATCATTATGGGACACTGGCCACTCCCATGCACATGGATAGACTCTGATCAAGTTGATTCCTGTGTGGTGCACAACCTTGAACTCATGTGATTACTTGCTCAAATGGAAATCATATAAAAGACTCTCATACATTACTTAAGGTTGTAAGTAAAAAAAAAAAAAAATCGATGGGTATTATGGTTAGTTTTTGGTTAGGTGAAAATGGGTTATTATAGTTGGTATCAGAGCCTAGGTTAGATAGGCGCAAAACTCTAAATTTTATGACTCTAAAATAAACATATGCAAAGTAAGGAAAGAGAAATGGTACGGATGTAGAAAATGAGCAAGTCTTGCCCCCCATGTTGAACCCCTGGTGAATCAGATTGGAAGAGCTAGATGAACCCTCCACCTTTGTGGGTTTTAAGTGGTGTACTTGATGCTCTTTTGGGGATCGTACTTGCCATTTGAAGCTCCAAGTCAAGACTCTTCCTTATTTAGTCATTGTGTTTGCATTCAACTGAAGTCATCATATAGAAAGGAGAAAAATGTTGAAACATTTTAGCAAATTTAGTAGAACCATCAAAAAATTTAGTTAGTTAGATGGGAGTAGGTGCATAGTTAGTGAAAGCCTTTGGTATAATATTGTGAACTAACACATTTCTTTAACCAGGGAATATGCCACCAAAACTTGGTAGTGGAGCAAAGATGCCTCCTCAGAGAACTCGGCTAGCTAGTATTGATAATTTTGGAGAGGGTCATGTGGGAGAGAGTTCAGGAAACCCTGAGGGGATAGAGAATCTCACAAATTTGGTTCAGAATATGCAAGGTGAGATGTCAACCTACAGAGAGCAGATACACAATAGAATAATTTGTTGGAAGCTCTTAGGGATGAAATTCGAAGAAATGATAATAGGGCACCCAAAGCTCCTGCTGAAGCAGTTATGGAAGAACCAAATGACCTTGATCAGGTAGTTAAAGCTCGTATTAATGCTGAATTAGAGAAATACCTGAAGCATGTTAAGGTTAGAAATTTTTTGGGAAAGGAAAGTGGAGATTCTACCGAGTCATGGCTAAATGAACTAGCAATTTACTTCTCTATGAGAAATTACTCCTCAACCACAAAGATAGTCTTTGTCATAGGACTTTTGATAGAAGTTGGGTTGGAATGGTGGGAAACTTACTGCAAGGATAAAAAGATAAACATAATTCATTGTGAGTGGGACGTGTTTGAAAAGGCATTTAGAAAGAGATTCCTTACTAAGCAATACTACGCCAAGAAGCTAGATGAGTTTACTCAGCTAAAGCAAAGGGAGCAGTCAGTGGATATATACTATAGGAACTTCACTAGACTTCTTAAGTACATTTTAGCTTATGAAAATGATGATAAAATGAAGGTGCATCAGTTCCTTTCAGGGTTAGATCATCAGCTCAGGATCTCTATCAACATGTTCAAACCCACTAACTTAGAAGTTGCATATGATATGGCTTGTCAAGTAGAGTATAATCATAGAAAGAGCAACAATCCCTCTCAAGGACCCAAGAAGAACTACCAAAATCCACAGAAGAGAAAGTGGAATAATGAGTCAACTCAAAAGAACAAAGAAGGGTTTAAGTTTGGTAAAAGAAACAATGGGTCAGCAAAAATATTTAAGAAGTATCAACCAAAGGATAGAAACTCTACTAATGCGGAGAAGGCCAAACCCATGAATCAAGTAGAACCAACCCCTATTGATGGTAAGGATAAGTCAGTTCAAGGTTCGACTCAGAGTTTGAAGGTTGGATGCTATGAATGTGGAGGTCCTCACTATGCAAGAAATTTTCCATATCATACAGGTGCTAACCAAAGGATAAACGAGAAAGGACACAAAATTTATGCTGCTACTAGGAGTCAAAATATTGATGGACAGGCAACCCCTATGCTTTTATAGGGTAAGGTTTTTGATAAAAATATTAGAGTATTGATAGACAATGGTGCTACTAATAGTTTCATTTCTAGTAGCTTAGTCAGGGACATGCCAGAGAGTCCAAGATCTTTGGTGGAAGGGTGGAAAGTTGAGTATGGGTCTGGACAGACCTACTCCATGGATCGATATTACCCCTTAATGGAAATCTCCCTACCCACTAATTCTATCACTTGGAAACTCTATGTAGCTCCGCTACATGCCTTTGACATAATTCTAGGGATTGATTGGTTAAAGGCTCATAAGGCCTTGATCAATTTTTAGGAAATATGGGTCGAATTCACTGACGATAAGGAAAGGAGAACCAGGTTGTACAGTGAGAAAAAGTTGTTTGAACCCATATTAATCTCTGCTATGCAACTAAATAAAGTGATTAGGAAAAGAGGTTTGGTTTATGTGGTCAAAATAAAAGAGGTTAAGGAAGATAAGAATGAATTTTTTAAGAGATTTCCAATCCTTCAAGAGTTTAAGGATGTCTTTACATCTGAATTACCGAGAATGCCCCCTAAGTGAGAGTTCGATTTTACTATCGACCTATTACCTGGTACTGAACCTATACACAGGGCACCTTATAGAATGAACCCTATAGAGATGCAAGAACTGAAAGTACAACTACAAGAGTTGTTGGATAAGGGGCTAATTAAGCCAAGTGTGTCTCCATGGGGTGCACCGGTGTTGTTTGTCAAGAAAAAATATGGATCCCTGAGGCTATGTATTGACTATAGGATGTTGAATAAGGCAACAATTAAGAACAGATACCCTCTACCATGAATAGAGGATTTGTTTGATCAAATAAAAGGGGCAACTATTTTCTCAAATATAGATTTGAAGTCTAGTTACCATCAACTAAGAATCAAGGGAGAAGACACGCATAAGACAACATTCAAAACCCGATACAGACACTATGAGTTCACAGTTTTACCATTTGGGTTGATGAATGCACCAACTACCTTTATGAACTTAATGAATAGCATATTCAGGGAGCAGTTGGACCAGTTTGTCTTAGTGTTTTTAGATGACATCTTGGTCTATTCTCGCAACAAAGAAGAACATGATGAACATCTGAGGATAGTACTGAGGGTGTTGAGGGAAAATTAGTTATATGGAAATCTAGAAAAGTGTGATTTTTATGTGTCACAAGTACATTACTTGGGACATGTCATTTCTATGGATGGAATTGTGGTTGATCCTAAGAATATTGAAGCTATTTTAGACTGGCCAACTCCTACGAATGTAACAGAGGTACGAAGCTTTATGGGTTTATCTGGATATTATAGGAGGTTTGTGAAAGATTATGCCAAAATAGCTTACCCCATAACCAATCTTCAAAGAAAAGGGAAGTCCTTCAAATGGATGGAAAAATGTGAAACTACTTTCCAATTGCTAAAATAGAAGTTGACTACCACTCCAATATTAAAAATCCCAGATCCATAGGGTGATTTTTTGGTATGCACTGATGCTTCGTTAGAAGGACTGGGTGGAGTGTTGTCATAGGATAAAGTAGTAGTAGCTTACGAGTCCAAGAAATTAAAGAAGCATGAAGGAAATTATGCCACACATGACTTAGAATTGGTCGTAGTAGTTCATGCTTTGAAAATTTGGTGGCATTATCTGCTAGGTAGACCCTTTGAACTAAGGATAGATCACCAAAGTTTGAAGTACATCTTCACTCAACCTCTATTAAATGCACGTCAAAGGAGGTGGATTGAATTTTTAGCAGAGTATGACTTTGGGATAGAATATATAAAGGGTAAAGAGAATAAGGTGGTAGATGCACTAAGTAGAAGAAGGTATATCACTACGCTAACTAGAAGTCATGTTGATCTAATGGAACAGGTTAAAAGAGCACAACTTCAGGATCGATATTGTAGGGAAGTGCAAGAGAAAATAGGTAAGGATCCGAAGATAGCTCAAGACTTCAGCTTCAAATATGGCTTCTTATGTTTTAAAGAATGGATAGTGATTCCCAAAACAAATTATTTATGAAGACTTATCATGAGAGAAGCTCATAGGTCTCCTTATTCTACTCATCCTGGAGGAGCTAAGATGAGGGAGAATATGAAGAAAATATTTTATTGGCCTAGAATGAAGAAAGATATTACTAATTTTGTGGCTAAGTGTCTAGAGTGTCAAAAGGTGAAAGCAGAACATAAGCATCCTATTGGTCTGCTATACCCTCACGATGTGCCTACAGAGAAATGGCAAGTGATTTCTATGGACTTCATTGTTGGATTACCAAAGACTCGGTATCAACATGATGCCATAATGGTAATAGTTGACAAGTTGACCAAAGTAGCACACTTCATTCCTAGTAGTACTACTGATGATGCAGTAGTCATTGCTAACAAGTTTGCTAAGGAAATATTCAGATTATATGGATTTCCAGAAATGATCATCTCAGATAGAGACTCGAGGTTTACATCAGATTTTTGGCAAGCTCTCCATCGAGAAATTGGTACTTCACTGAACATAAGTTCTGCATATCATCCTAAGATGGATGGATAGACTGAGAGAGTCAATCAGGTGTTAGAGGACATGCTTCACATGTATTGCATGGACCAGAAGTCTCATTGGGAAGACTTCTTGCATTTAGTTGAGTTTGCTTATAACAATGGATACCATGCCTCTCTAAAAATGGCTCCTTTTGAGGCTTTGTATGGCCATAGGTGCAAAACTCCCTTGTCTTGGGATAATCCTGAAGATCAGGTCAGTATTGGACCAGATACTTTGAAGGAGATGGAAGAGCAACTGAAGATAATTCTTTAGAGGCTCAGAGAAGCTTCGGATCGCCAGAAGAAATATGTAGACTTGAGAAGGACTCCTTTGGAATTCTCCATGGGAGATAAGGTGTTCTTAAGAGTCAAACCTATGAAGAGTGCAATTAAATCCACTAAGCTTGATCCAAGATATGTAGGGCCATTCAATATACTGGAAAAGATCAGTCATGTTGCTTACAGACTTGACTTGCCACCTAACTTGGCAAAGATCCATGATTATTTCCATGTGTCCCTACTTAGGAAATACATATATGATCCTACTCATGTTGTGGATGTTTCAAAGTTGCAGATGGTGGATCCGACGTACATCAAGGTCAAGCCCATGAAGATCCTCGAGTTTTGCACTAAACAGATGAGGAAATGGAACCTGGAACAATGCAAGGTCCAATGGGATCTTTATTCTGAGAAAAATGCCACTTGGGAAAAGGTGGAAGACATGAAAAGACACTTTCCATACTTGTTTGAAGACATGATATAGTGTTTAAATTCAGTTAAGACTTTATTATGGCATAGATGGTACTTATGCATATTAAGTAAACTGATGAACTTTGTTATGTTATGTATGGAGTGGATAATTTTTGATGATACATGTTGGTATTATGGACAATACTATGTAAAACTGAAGTATGATTTTACATTTGATTATGCAGTATGAGTACTTTATCTTTTAGAATATGGTATTATTGATGTTTGTGTTGCTGCATTTTAGGTCCAGGTATTCTCGTCAGGTGGAAGAGGTTGTTCTTCTCATTTTAAAATAAGGAGTTGCTCAACCACCAGGAATGGGAAACTAGCAAAAGGGAAAGGATGACAAAGACAATCTGAGGGTAAAGAATTAAAAAAAGAAGGGCAGGAAAATTTACCCTCATATCTCCATGACTACACTATTGGACCGTGATGTCCTAGACTAGTCTCCTTGTGGGTTGGTGATAGTTGGCTATCTTAAAAATGCCAGCCATAGGAAAAAACAATAGTGTGGAAATGGGGTTTGCATGATCAATTGCATGGTAGAGTGCATGGTTTGAATGTGTTTGCAAATAGAAAAATATTAGTATGGTGCTTGAGTTGTTTTTCATGATGAATGAAATTGCATTTTACTAACCTTGGGAAAGAAACACAAGGGACTGTGTTTAGTCTATGGGGGGAGTATGTCACATCCCAATTTTTACCCCTTTCTTGTGTTTGCAACATATGGCTTAAGGCTTGATTTCTTAGGAGTGATTATGAAATAGAAATTGTTATTATGCTTTGCTAACTAAGGTTTGTTTGGTGCTAAACATGAGATGTTAATGGCATTTAAAGCATTTATTTAAGGTGTTTCCTTGTCTCCTTAGTTAGTTGGAAATTAGTTGTTAAGATTGATTGATTTAGTTAACTATGGTCTTTAATTAGTGTTAAGCTTGATTAAAGGACAACATTAAAGAGACATTTAATCTAGTGCTATTTTATCCCTAGATTAGTTGCAAGCTAATTGTAATTAACTTAGCTAAATATTAGTTGCTTAATGGTGAAGCAAAGATTAGTTGAAGGGTTGCTAGGTGTTTGAGTGTGATTGGACCACCTTGGGCACAAAGTCAAAGATAACTTAATAGCAACTCTACTCTCTAGACAACATTTATTGTGGGCATCCCTCGAGCAATTTTTAATAATAAAATAATGGTTATGGGAGGGGGTGAGTTCCATTATAAATAGAAGCATTCGGTAAGGCAAAGGGATAGGCAAAATTTGTAGAGTTGAGATCAGAGACTATGCTCTCCAACTAAGTTGGATCAAAAATCAGAAATCTCACCATCTCTAGCAAGTTGGCATAGGTAGTCTCAAGAAACCTAGGGAGTATGCTCTTCGGCTTTGCTCGGATTAGAAACTAGATGGTCCTTGAGACTTACCATAGATTCCTTCACCTCGTTGCTTTGCTGAGAAAAATTTTTGTGGAGTAAGTCGAAGTGCTTGAAGTCTTTTCGGAGCTTGGATCGAAGAAAGTCTATGGAAAATTTTAGGTCAGGATGAAGATCCTAAACTATAGGTTAAATGATGAGCATGTTGTTTTGTGTATGTGTTAATGGTATAATGGTAATCTTTCTTGTTGTTGAGATTAAGGGTTTGAAATGAACTGTGTGTTAGAAGGTTTTTGATCTGAGTTTTATGAGGTTTTTCTTGGAAATCATGTTTGGTTTTACTAAAATATAGATGAAGAGGTCTTCTTGAAATAGCTACTGGTCTCATACATATTTAGAATATTGTTTGGGAAATAAACGTAGCTTAGCATGGCTTGTTGATAGGTCTTTAGGGCCAAGATGTTAACCTCGCACATGCTTAGAATGGTGTCCAAGAGCTAACGTATCACTGTGAGGTTCATTTTAAAAGGTCAAACAAAGGAGTAAAACCTTGTTTCTAGTAGTACACTATTAGAACCTCCAAAAATTTCATCTTGATGTTGGAAACCAATTTGTGATCTATGATATGTGATCTATGATCTTTATCTATGATCTATTTGGTTAAATGGTTGGGTTATGTAGATATTAAATCCCTCTAGTAATATGGCTAGGTAGCCCTGACAATTTAGGGAATATTTTATTTTTAGTGGCTTGAGCAATCTATGATTTAAATGTTGATTTAAATATTGTAGGCAATGATCGTAAGGGAATGCGTAAGTATAGAGTTAAATATACTTTAGCATGAAGACTAAAAGATATTATGTTAAGGGAAATACACCTTTTACCAAAGGTGATATTATGGAATATTGTGACAAAGTAATAAATAAAAGGTGGTATTGTATGGAATATTGTGTGGAATAAATATAACGATGAGTCCAAAGAAATTAGTTTTAAATATTGGGCTAGGATAAATGCGCCCAAAGAAACTAATATAGTGAAATAAAATCAAATATGGGGAAAGCACCCCTATTTAAATGTCCACTTGGTAGACATAATAATTAAAAGGGTCAAAAGCTAATTGACCAAAAATGAATATCTTGGATTTAATGAAATTAAATTGGGTCAAGATATGTGAGCATAAAAATATTTGATTTAAAATACTCTTGGAAGGAGTATAAGCCATTAGAGTTAAATACCATAAATATTATTGGGTCTTAAATATATATTTAATTTAAGGGTTTTATGTTTAAAAAAAAAACAATATTATTGGGTCTTAAATATATATTTAATTGTAAGGGTTTTATGTGTTTAAAGAAACGAGATTAACACATACCAATATTATTGGGTCTTAAATATATATTTAATTGTTATATGGGAAAAAGGGTCTAAACAATAATATTAGACCCATTATCTTATAAAGACTCAAGCTTAGGACTTTAGCTAAAAGCTAAGTTCAACAAAGGAAAATAAGTATTTAAAAGAAAATAATAATAAAAAACATCATAGGTAAACTTAACCATTTATTGAGTTATTTAAGGGTTAAGATATCCCTAGTCTAGTACCATGGAGTTATGACACAAACATATTATATATGAATAATTATCCTATGTCCCAACTTAGAGAATTAATCTATAGTTGGAAAAAGGATTGGCTTGCTCTAGATGACATATAGGATATGGTGTGTTTGGTTATATGAGTATAAGACAAAGCTTATGATTTAAATAGCTTTATCACAGAAGGTTAAGTCACTATGATGGTTGCTTTTAGACAAGCTATGTAAGATGAAATTATGTTAAAATCCCTTGAAGAACATGATTATGTTTAGGCCAAAAAGGGTTGAATGAAAGAGTTTTCTCCTTTAATGTTGTGATGATGAGTTGTGTACAAAGTTTGTTTAAATGCTATTTTTGGGTGCTAATGTCTTAAAGAATTAGACAACCTAGTATAGAATGATTTGTTTTGCATTGTTGTGATTACAATGAAATGCATAAATAGAAACCATATAGCTACAAATCATGCATATGATAAATATGGAATTAAGGAATATAAAAGCATAATCTAATATGGGGGAAATGGTAACTGGGTTGCATTTCTCAGGAACTTATGGGGGTTCCTCGTGGCCATGACAATGAATGCAGTTAGTATAGATTCAAGGGCATGTCTTTTGTGTGATGGGATATGGGATGAAATGAGGAAAGAGAAAAGTTTCATTCTTAGGAAAGTATGGGATTTCCTACTCTTGAATTGTGTGAATGTTGTTTTTTACAAATGCTTAAAGTATTTGTTAAAGAGCTTGTTTGCATTCTATGGATTACTATTGCATGGCATTGTGTGATTAGTTATGCATAATCATAAATGGATTGTCCTGATCCCTAAATTACCCAACTACTTAGTACTGGTGGAAATGAGACAACTAGTACCTGACGTTCCTGATGAACCTGAATTGAAGTGAAGACTAGAAGAAGTTGAATCTGCATTCAGTCTTGTAAAAATATCATTGTACTACAAATATTCCCTAGAGGAAGAAGCTTTGTAATAGATTCTAGGAGCTTGTGATTTAAGCTATGAGCATGATTGAAGATTGTAGTTTCCAAATACTTGATTATGTACAAAGGATATGAGCTATGTAATTACATTGAAGATTATGTATATTGGAAATACATGTTTTGTTTATATGTTATATTATGTTATTAGAATGCTTTAGTAGATGCTTTACTTACATTTGAAGTAACTGATATTTACTTTCTTATGAGCATAAATGTGGTATCTATGAATGATTATAAGTGTTTCCAAGAGTACTTAAATGAAAACCAAAGAGTGGTAATCAATGAGAAAAATGTTAGACAACAATCTGTCTATGCGAATCTGTTTGATGATTCCCTTAACAACCATATGTAACATGGTTAGATGGTTAAGCATTGCACCTAAAATATTATCTTATTGTTAAAAAATGAGTAGTCAACAAGGCATACACTTTTGGTTAGGTTGAAAGACACCTATGGTTGAGACGGTTTAACATGGGGTTAAACAAAAAGGGAAATGTGCGTTCTGGTTGAAACAAGACTGGAAAATTCTCGTTGATCATTATGGGACACTGGCCACTCCCATGCACATGGATAGACTCTGATCAAGTTGATTCCTGTGTGGTGCACAACCTTGAACTCATGTGATTACTTGCTCAAATGGAAATCATATAAAAGACTCTCATACATTACTTAAGGTTGTAAGTAAAAAAAAATTCGATGGGTATTATGGTTAGTTTTTGGTTAGGTGAAAATGGGTTATTACAAACATGGCTATATTGGAGTCCTTACATGGATTCCCCCTCATAAAGCTTTGTAGTAAAATCTAGAAATGACTAGATAATGCTTGTTGGCTCCCACATTACATAATCATCTTATAGATCCTGCCACTTGATAAGGAACTTCTAAACTTTGTGAGACCATATATTATGGACTCAAGAATACAAGACTAGTTTTGATTGGATATTGATCTACCCTTCATCTAAAATTGAAACTTTTATCTAGGATTGTGCCTTCTAAATAATAACCTATACAATATAAAAAAAACATGAAATATGGGATGGATTTCGGAAGTAGGAGGAATCTCCCATTAATATGCCACTTCCCCAATTTTTAAAACCACCTTGTAAGGACCATAGAACCAAGGTTTCAACTATTGACTAGACTTGGTCTTCATAATTTTGGAGTCGAAGAAAGACCATATTGCCTACCATAAATTTTCACTTTGAAAACCCTATTGTTGCTTCATATTGTTATGTTCCCAATAAATATTGTACTTGAGGAGTTAGAGAGAAATATAATATTGTTGAAGTAAATCATCTACTTAGGCCAACTTTGAGGATTCTAGAACATTATCTACTAACATGGTGGTTTTTGGGCATACAATGCCTCAAATGGAGACATCTTGATAAAACAATAATAAGAAGTATTACAGCACTATTCGACTAAGGGAATCAATTTAACCCATTAAGATTTTTTATCTTGGGCAAAACATCTAACATAAGTACCCAAATATTTTTTTACAGTCTCTATTTAGCTATCTAACTAAGGATGATAAGAAGAGTTTATATTTAGGTTAGGACCACTAATAGTGAATAACTCTTTCTAAAATATGCTAGTAAAAACTAGATCACAATGATTAACTATTAACTTGGACATACCATGTAGTTTGAAAATAGAATCAAGAGATACCTTGGTTACCTTGTTGTCAATGAAAGGGTGTTGTAGTGCACATAAATGAGCATACTTCAAAAGGTGATCCATCGTGACAAAAACCATTATTTTGCCCTAAATTTTGAAAAGACCCTCAATGAAAGCCATGGACATGTGCTCCTACTAGTGATCAAGTATATGTAAGATTACAACAAGATAAAATATTTAACTATTTTCCTCCTTATTTCTATGGAATTTCTCTCATTCAACCTCAAATTTCTTCATGACTACTTTTATTGTTTTCTAATAAAAATAATCCTTCACCCATTGATAAGTTTTTAGAAACCCGAAATGCTTTACCAATAGTGAATCATATATATCCTAAAGAATATTATTATTGACCTTAAAATATTTGATATAGATAAATACAATCCTAATTTCTAAGGTCCCTATTAGATTTCATAATCCCAACATAGTCTATACCCCTAATTTTTCAAGATAGATCAAAGTCAAAAGTCCAGGTTATTTTAGGAAGTTTTATTCATTTAATGAATTTATGGGGTTATCAAAGTCTAAAAGTCCCTTTTTAATGAGTCAAAATAAGAACTTCAGTCTTGAGAGTCATTATAACCTTAATAAGTCCATATTATAGTCCTTGTCCTTATGTTTTTGAAGATTTCCAAGGTTTATAACTCCCTTCATCATTTCGTTCCATTCTATATCACCCATGTATTTTTCCATTTTCATTCACCATCCCTATAGTCCATATTTTTATCACATACTCATAAGTCCTTAAAGAATCCCCCATAATAATTCCATCACCTAAGCCATTTAAACCTTATGTTACCACTTTAATATTTCCTTAATTTTTTATTTCTTTCGTCCATATCTGAAACCTATGCCATTGCTCTAATATTTCATAATTGTTTTTCCCACATTCATGCCCCTCATTGCTATGGTCTTTTAAATAGTCTATACCTAAGGTTAGTCCCCCAAAATTCATAAAAACAAAGTTCTCAATATTCTTCATTGATCATAATCCTGGTGACAACGTGAAGATATTGGTGATAATGATAACTAAGAAAAGTAAAAGGTTCTTTTATCATTGATCGTGATCCCCCATCACTAGTCAATCATTTATTGCATTGATCAAATGATGGCATTGCTGATCAAGCAATAATGAGTTCTCACCCATCGTTGATGAAGATCTTATGTCATTGATGCATCGATGATAGAACCAATTAATCGACAACCATGCTAGTCCACTCGTGAAAGGTCTCATTACAACTTAAGGATCTAGATATCATTCAAAATAAATTTTACCTTTGTAATTATTCAAACTCCTAAGTATCACATAGGTCTAAAATCCCTAAGATCTCTGAATTGATATTTTTTTCCTCGAGCCTTAAAAAAATAGTTTCCTAAGTTGTCTTCACATCCTTCCATGCCACTAAGGTCTCTATTATGGTCTCACCCCAATGCTAAACCATTCAAGTCCATAAAGTTAATGTTATCAAAGTGTAAAACCTCTATGACCAATCTGAATCCCTTATCACAGATTCATCAGTGATGGTAGAGGATAATCAATGATGGGAGCACTGTATCACATAAATCATGTCCTCCCATTCTCATAAGACCAAATTGCCCCAGTACTAAGTCCTTCCTAGTACCTATAACCTTATAAAGTCACTCCCTCATCAAGGTCATCCATGTCCTAAGTACTTTATATATATATAATTGTTTTCATCGTTGATACAAGGTCTTCATTGCTAATCCATTAGTGACTATGCCAGCTAAACAGTGATAATGCAAGTTATAAATATTTTTCCTTTGGTCATCGATAGTAAGCTCTCATCATTGATTCATCAATCATATCACTGGTAAATGACCAATAGATTCCAATGACAACTTAGATCTTATCATGGAGAAAATAAATTGAATGATATCTTGAGGCACGTGCATATTCTTTCAAGACATGACAAAATTGAAAGAACACTCACAAAGATATCAAAAGTGATAGTCCTAGAAAAGAGCAATTGATGTGGCACCAATGAGAATCCGATACGAGGAGTGGATTTGCCAAGCCAAACATGGTATTGAGTTCTCATAAAACTATCACTATGAATTAGCCCAAAGTGCAAGGACATGTTTTAGCTCAAATGAGGTAATCAAATTTGAAAAGAGACAAGAATTTTATATTTTACAACACCCTACAAGTAAATTAGGTCATCACACCCTCCAGTTCACCTCAATCACCTAACATTCCATCACGAAGAAAGTACTACAAATACAAAGCCATTTTAAGCTTGGTAAAAATGAACTTAGATCCAAGATCTTATAAGGCTTTGAATATAACAAGAGAAAAAATCTTGTATCACATGGGTAAAGTCGGTGAGCGAGATAAAATATCGTTAATCATGCAAGGTAAAGTTAATTACCATGAATAAAAGGCCTAGCTGATGCATGGATGCCAGTTTGAGCAAGCTAAATATTTTCAAATCCATAAGCATGATTCTATAGCTATCAACAGATGAAATGTCCTACATCCATATAATATTATATAAAGAGTGACACCTTTTCAAAATTAGATCAAAGTTTTAGCATCTAATATGGGCCAAAGAATGCAAGGAGAAAGCTACAAAAGGGAGTATAAGCGACTCAAGAAGTTCTTGCTTGCTAGTTCTAAGATATGCAAGATATATAAAAGATACATACAATCACCTAACCTTTGGTAATCTATCTACCTTGTAAATGGCCCTTCGCTCTAGCAAAATATAGGTATGGAGGTGTCACCCCAACAAAATATAGTTACAGAGATACACTATTGTTGGTATTTTTCTTAATTTTTGTACCTCCAATTTTATTTTTATTTTTCTTCCTTTACCTATCCCTAGAACCTTAGTGTTTTTACTTCTCATTTGCTTATAAATATCTCATATTTCACTTTTCACTGGGCATCTTCTCTTATTTTCTTGGGGATTTGTGTACTATATATTGCCCTTCCACCATCATTTCATGTGTAATATGAGGTTCATTTTTGTTATCATACCACATCCACTCCATTTTTGGTCATGCCTTGTTGTTTCTTACATTCTTTCATTCTCTTAGATATGGCCTTTACCCCTTCTCACAGTGCATTAGTTAGACGTCTATTTCACTTAAGGAAGTATTCACATAGAGAATAAGCTACCTGATTTTCATAAATTTTGGGTAAGAGACCTAATAATTTAAATGAAACTACCATAAGAGGACAAGGTGAAGTTATCACTAGGCCCACCATAGAAGAGCATAAATAAACAAAGCCATTCATAGGGTTGAATTAATAACAAACATTTTTTGAGGAAGTTAGAACCAAGGAAGTTGAATCATTGGCCCTTGGTAATAGATGGTATTATTTTAGGATAGATGGTAGTATTTCATGAATTTTGATAGCTTGTGACAACCTAGGTCTTTGCTATAACACACTCCAAAAATAAAAGTAGAGATAGCTCTAGGTGGATACATCTGCACCATACACTTGTAACAAAATTGTAGGAATTCAAATTATAAAAGAGGCCTCCAAAGCCAAGATCATCATCAAGCAATAGAATAGCAAATTCTGCAAGAGGTATTCTGAGTGTTTTATTCAGGTCGATTATATTTTCTTTGTTGGTCTTTTTCTTCTATTTCTTATTTCTTCTCACCTTTGTGCAAGGATTATCAAGAGCATAATCAGCCCCCCTAAGATCATTTCTAGGAGTTGCATTGAGGAGCTAGAGTTTTCATGTCACTAGAATTAGGATAGAAAATGTCATTCCCTTGTTACATAATTTGAATAAGTTGAATAATATGTTATATTTTGTGATACCTAAGAAAATTTTTGGGCTCTTATATGTACTCATCAAGAACAAGATATAATACAAATTCTAGTTCTTGCTCTTTGGCAATTTCATATTCATTGTGTGTTATGTTGCTTGTTTGTGTATTACATCATTTGAATTCACAAATAATGCTTTCTCTTCGTTGATTTAATGTCTATGTTTATTACATAATTTGAATGAACATGGGCATGTTAGTTATCTTCTTTCTTTTTCTTTTTGATTCAAAAAATTGATTAATCTTTGCTATAATCACCCAATGGATAAGACACTGATTTGCTGCTTGAAGCTAAGGCTAGGAGTGCTTCGTTAATGCTTGGTCATAATAAAATTCATTTTAATTTCCTTATTTAATCTGGTTGAGCACCTGATACATAATATTAATTAATAATTGAGCTCATAGTGGGGTATCCTGATCCAACCTATTATGTTATAAGTTTGTGTGTAAAATCCATTTCTAGGTCAAAGAGGCAAGTCCACCAGAGCTTGCATTTCTCATTGTGATCCCAAAAATTTGGGTAGCATGATAGATATCTTAAGGATACCTAAATTTTCCACAATAAATTTCTAGCACCGTTGTCGAGGATGACTAATTTTAAAGTTTTTTTTATTTTTCATGGTTTTTCTTTTTGAATCCACAACCTGTTGACATGGGTACCTTTTAAATTTTTTTGAGTACATTTGAGAGCCCTTGAGAGATCAAGAGAGCATTAAGGTTGAGTAATCTTAGCTAGAGAGAGATTCTTTTTACACCATGGTGCTAGTGACTCTAAACTAAATGAACCCAAAGAAGATTCAAGAATTTGATCTAGCGCACATGAGAAGAAGCAATAAACAACTCTGTCAAGAATTCAAAGATCTAGAGGTATTTATCTATAACTAAAAAATCTCCTAGTACGTAAAATTCAGGTTTACAACACTAAATCATATTATAGTAGTAGATATTTTATTAGCAGTAATGTTCCTTTAGATAAAAGTGATAATACTTTAGATACTTTTATTAAGAATATTTTAACTACTCATACTACTATAAGTGTCGTTGTTACTACCATATTTATAACCATCATGGCCAATATTCCTCTGAATTAGAATAATCATAACCTTAAAAATTGGAGAACCAATAGATATAGGTCATTTTCTATTACCACTAGATCTACATGACCTCCCTAGTAAGGCACATAAATACTTACCAAAATTCCAAGGTAATAATGTCATAACTGGAGAAGAGCATATAAAAAGTTTCATGTATGCATTAGATAGTCTCGAAGTTGAAAAAAATATGATATATAGTAGTAAAATGAAGTCACATTCATATGAGCAAGGCCAAAGTCATGTAGATAAAAAACTCAAAAAAGTTGGTTTCTCATTACTAAAGAAAAGTGAACAAGATCCCATAGAGAAGTTGTCAAGTCAATTAACTGAGATGTTTAACACAATGAACAATAGGCTATCCAAAATTGAAAGAGAAAAAGGAGAAAGCCTTGAGTCATCTCAACCACAAAATGATAATAGGCCTCCCTTTAAAAGAAACTTCAACAAAAACTAGAATAGAAGCAACGCAGATGAAGGAAATAGGAATGGAAATAACAATGGTTGGAGGAAGAGAGAAGGATAGAAAGATATAGATGTAGTCTCGAACCCAATGGCTTCAACCAATGTAGTCTCTGATTTTTCTTTTTATTACCCTACCTGTGATGCTCCCCATAATTTGATAAACTGTGGTATATACCTTAGCATGCACTCTAGTATTAATCTAGAAGAGGAGTCTGATGAAGAAATATGAGTAAATGTGTGTTGGACTAAGGATGATGAAGCTAGAGAAGTGCAATTTGAGAAAGACATGAGTGAATTACCCACTTCAGAAGGAGCACCTAAGGCCTTAGTTCTAGAGAATGTAGAAATTTTAAAGAGATCTCAAGATAATAGATTTGAGAGAATGAAACAAGGTAAATTAATACCTACAACAGAAGAAATAGAAGCACTAGAAAGAATTCATGTTGTTAACTTGAGAAATAGGATAGTGCTAGATAGAATTGATACAAAAGGTAAAAATTAGCACAACCACAACAAAGAGAAATTTGTAAGAAGATAAAGTAGTAATAAACAATAGTTGAATCCTGAAAAAGAAATAGAAAATGATGCCCAAAATCAAGATTTTACCAAAAATATAGAAAATAAAAGAGTTGAGTTTGATGTTGGACAAGAACTGGCTAAACAGAAAATAAATATCACTTTTGGTGAGTTAATGACTATCCCAAAATATAGAGATCAAGTGTGTAGAGCTTTTGGTTTGATAGAACCAGTAGGAAATCAGGTTTGTAGTGCTTCAATAGCCAATGGTCCAATGCCTATAACAAGAACTCCATCCTTAATAAGACCTTTCTACATATCCCTTAGGTATACATCAGATCTAGGAGACCAATACGTAATTCATAATTGCATGTTAGATAGTGGAGCATCCCATAACATTATGCCAAAGTAAGTAGTAGATCAACTAGGTCTAATATGCACTAGAGATTCCCCTCCCATATCAGTAATGGATAATAGACAAGTACCTTATGTTGGAGTAATAATCGGTCTACTTATCTTCTTAGATCAATACCCCAAGAAAGGGATAGTCATGGATGTAGCAGTCATGGATGTAGATCCATTATTTTCCTTATTATTATGCAGACATTGGGTAGAATAATTAGGAGGATCTATTCAATTAGATTGGTCATATGCTACCATCCCATTAACAGCTAAAGAACAAGTCACTCTCAGAAGAGAGCCTTTCAACAAGTATTCGATAGAATTAAGAAAATTTGATAATACCATAGTAAACTTGATTAATTCTATTGAAGAAAAAGAAATGGGAGTTTATTCAATCTGGCACACCCCATTTCTAGCTGAGGTCCCTAAAGTTGTAGACATGGATCCACAAACAACAGTAAAAGTAGATGTTGAATCCACTAGGGTATTAACATCTAAAATATGGATTATGACTTTTGATGGTGCTAAATCACAAGCTAGTGTAGGGACTAGAGTAAATCTCACTGATATAAAAGGGAATTACCTAGGGATACCTTATAGATTAGAATTTCCATGTACTAACAACGTAGTTGAGTATGAAGCATTACTGCTAGGGCTAAGGAAGGCAAAATAATTAGGAATAAATTACTTAACAATCTATGGAGATGTAGAGCTTATAATACAATAGGTTAAGGGTAAATACCAAACAAAACACCCAAGGTTAAAATAGTATAAGCAAGCAGTCCAAGATGAAATAGATAAATTTCTTACCTTCAATATATCTTATATCCCTAGAAATGAAAATCACGTAGCAAATTTGTTGTTTGTGAATGCATCTGGTGTAGATTCCCTCAAAATAGATATTGAATATATGGATAGATTTCCCACTATCTTTGTTTATCATCCATCTATGCCAGATAACATTGTGTACTTGCAGGTTTTTCAGGATGATATTGATATTAAAGATTTTATGACCATGCAAAATCATTATGCTGACATTTTGTGTGATGAAGAAGATGAGGAAAAGTTAAAAGATGTCATTGGAGAACCTATGGAAGTGATACAATTAAAGATAAATAAGATCCCAAGAGGATTGGTTTCTTTAGAAAGTCTCTTTGATGATTTTGATAGAGCTCATAGGCCTATTTTTCAAGAATCAAAAGTTGATGAAGTCAATATAGGAAGAAAGCAAGAACCCAAAATAGTAAAAGTTAATAAAGCTTTGGTAGAAAAAGAAAGAAATCAATACATAAGTTATCTCAAGAAGAATATGGAAGCCTTTGCTTGGAGTTATGAAGATCTCAAGACATTCAACACTGAAGTGATGTCTCACATTATTCCTCTAAAAGAAGGCACAAAACCTCATAGGTAGAAACAAAGAAAATTCAATCCAACTTTACACCCTATGATGCAGAAAGAAGTTCAAAAATTATTAGATGCCAAGATTATCAGGAAAGTTAGATTCTCCTCTTGGATAGCTAATTTAGTGCCTATCAGGAAGAAGAATGGTGATATCAAGTTGTGTGTAGATTTTAGAAATTTGAATAAGAATTCTTTAAAAGATAACTATCCACTTCCAAATATGGAACAATTGCTATAGGTAGTTGTAGGATCGACCAAGATGTCTTTGTTGGATGGATTTTCAAGCTATAATTAGATTTAAGTAAATCCTGAGGATAGATATAAGACTACATTTACTACTCCTTGGGGAACCTTTGAGTACCTCAGGATGCCATTTGGTCTTATGAATGTCGAAGCAACTTTTCAGAGAGCAATGGATTTTACCTTCAAGGGACTTATGTTTAAAATAGTAGTGGTGTATCTAGATGATATAACAGTATTTTCCAAAAATCTAGAAGATCATTTCAAGCATCTATCTCAGGTCTTTGAAAGGTGTAAATAGTTTGACATCTCTTTGAATCCTAAGAAATGCATATTTGGAGCCACACAAGGTAAGTTGCTAGGACATGTGGTGTCCAAAGAAGGAATCAATATTGATCCTCAAAGGACTGAGGCCATTGCAAATATTCCCCCACCAAAGAATTTAAAAGGAGTCAGGTCATTTTTTGGGAAAATTAACTTTGTTCAAAGGTTTGTTCCAAATTTTGCTCAAATCATGAAGCCCATAAATGACATGATAAAGAAATATGGAAGTATAATATGGACTGAAGATAATATGAAGGCTTTTCAAAACATAAAATATGCGATCACACAAGCCCCTATGCTGACATACCTTAAATATTCAAAGGATTTCAATATTTATTCTTTTGCTTTAGAAGATACTATCGTTGTTGTATTATCACAAAAAGATCAAGAAAATAATGAAAGGCCCATAGCTTTCATGAGCACTGGAATGAAAGGAGCTCAGCTAAAGTATACAATGATAGAAAAATAGGCTTTCTCTTTGATAAGAGCTTTAGATCACTTTAAAGGTATATTTGGATCGAATAAAGTGATAGCTTACATCCCATATATAACAATTAAAGATGTCTTCACTCAAAATGAACCTGTAGCAATTCAACAAGATGGATGGTTAAGTTGTAATAGTATGATGTTGAGTTCAAAGTAGTAAAAACTATCAAAGGATAAGGTCTAGCTAAATACATGGCCACTAAAGGAGGAGAAGATATCAATAATACAATCATAGTAGGAGATGCACAATAGAATAGAAAGATGGATAGTCTTGAAGATGATTGGTATAAAGATATCACTTTATATTTATAGTCCTTATCATTTCTAGTAGGTCTATCATAGAGTAGAATGAGGAGCATAAAACAACAAGCTCAAAGATATTATATCCAAGATAACAAGTTATATTGGAGGCATCCCAATGGTGTATTACTACTATGCCTTTTTCAGAAAGAAGTCCTAGAGATCATAAAATAATTTCACACTAGTTTTTATGGAGGGCATTTTGCACCAAAGGAAACAACAAATAGCATTATGAGAGTAGGATACTATTGGCCTTCCATGTTTAGAGATATACACTTGTTTATTAGAAAGTGCCAAAATTACCAGATTTTTTATGGTAAGAAGAAACTATTTGTTATGCCTTTGAAGCCTGTGGTGATTGAAGCTCCATTTACTCAGTGGGGGATAGATTTAATAGGAGAAATAAAGCCAAATTCTTTAGGAGGCCATAAGTGGATAATCATGACAATTGATTACTTCACCAAGTGGGTAGAGGTAGCCCCATTAAAAATATCAACAACTAAAGTGATCATCAAGTTCTTAGAAGAAAATATTTTGACCAGATTTGGAGTACCTAAGAAGTTGATAATAGATAATGGGAAGTACTTCACTTCATTTGAGATGATAGAGTTTTGTGCTAAATATAGCATAGAACTAGCCCATTCTACGAACTACTACCCTCAAGGTAATGGCTTGGCTGAGTCCTCAAATAAGAACCTCACCACTAGGATCAAAATATCACTTGGCAAAAATAAGAGAAGTTGGGATAGTGAGCTAAAATATGCTCTATGGGAAGATAGACTTGTTATTAAAAGAGCCATTGGAAAAGCACCTTATGAGCTAGTTTATGGAGAAAAGGTATTTTTACCCCCTTAGGTGGAAAGAGTTGCTCTGACTCTACTTCTTCAAGACCATGAAAGGCCAAATGCTTTACAAAGAATATTAGATCAGATTATTAAGCTAGAAGAGAATAGGAGAGAAGCTCTAGTAAAGATGACGCAAGAAGCTCAGAAGATAGCCTAGTTATTCAACAAGAGAGAAAAAGGAGTACCATTTGTAGAAGGTGATGTAGTGTTATACTAGGATCCAAAAAATGATAGGCATGATGAAAAGGAGAAGTTTGAGCCTAAGTGGTTAGGTCCTTACCAGATTGCTCAGAAGGTCAGCCAACATACTTATAGGTTACAAGACATGAAAGGAGAAGAATTACCCATACCTATGAATGGTCAGCATTTAAAGATCTTCAACCCTCTCCATGAGGGGAGTAAGAGTTGAAAATTGTATATTCCAAAAACAAAAATAGTTTATGTGTACTTTAAGTTTGTCATAGTCCTTAGGTGATTAGGTAGAGGAATGTCTTTTCATTGTTTCAAAGTAGTCTGTTGCAATAATTTTCCTTTTTACAAGTCTTAGGTGATTAGGTAAGTGAAGTAATTTTTTCTTGTTTGTTTCATTTTATCACTAGGTGATTAGGAATAGTATTTAGTTGTAATCATCTTTACAACATCATTTTCTTTTAATTTTTTATAGCTTAGGTGATTAGGTAGATTTATGTTTGTCAATTTTTAAGATGATCAATCAATGATTCTAGAGTTCTCAAGAGCATTCATATATCGTTAAATCTATTCATGTCTCCTATATCAGTAAAAATTAGTGTTGGATTGCATAATCCCAATATAATCTATAACACTAATTTTTCAAGATATATCAAGGTCAAAAGTCTAGGTGATTTTATGAAGTCTTGGTCATTTTAATGAATTTATGGGGTTATCAAAGTCCAAAAAATCCTTGTTAATGAATCACAATAAGAAATTTAGTCATGAGATTCATTATAGCATTAATAAGTCCATGTTATAGTCCCTATCCTTATGTTTTTGAAGATAAATTTTCTAAGGTCATTCCATTCGAATAACCAATGTATTTTTTCATTTTCATTTACCATTACCTAAGCCATCAAAACCTTATGTTACCACTTTAATATTTTCCCAAGTTGTTATTGCTTTTGCCTATATCCAAAACCTATGTCACCACTCTGATATTTCCTAAGGTTTTCCCTCACATTCATGCCCCCTCATCGCCAAGGTCTTTTTCATGGTCTAGTCCTAAGGTTAGTCCCCCAAAATTTATAAAACCAAAGTTCTCAACCTTCATCGTTGATCATAATCCTTTATCATTGATCTATTGGTGACAACACCAAGCTATTGATGAAAATTCTAACCAAGAAAAGTGAAAGGTCCTTTTGTTGTTGATCATGATCCCCCATCATTGGTCAATAAACGATCGTGTTGGTCAAACAATGACAATGTCAATCAAGTAATAACGAGTTCTTACCCATCGTTGATGAAGAGCCTCTTTCACTCATGCATCGATGATAATAACAATTAATTGGTGATCATGCTAGTTCACTCATGAAAGATCTCATAATGACTTAAGGGTCTAGTTCCAATTCAAAATCAATTATCTTCTCATAATTATTCAAACTCCTAAGTATCGCATAGGTCTAAAACCCCTAAGGTTCATAAATTGATATTTTTCCCTCGAGCCCTAACATATTTTGTTTCTTAAGTTGTCTTTACATCCTTCCATGCCACTAAGGTTTCTATTATGGTCTTGTCCCAACATTAAACCATTCAAGTCCATAAATTTAATGTTATCAAAGTGTAAAACCCCTATCACCAATCCAAATCCCTTATCATTGATTCATCAAAAATGATGGAGGACAATCAACGATGGTCTAAATTAATGAGTGATGGGATCACCGTATCACATAAATCATATCCGCTCATTCTCATGAGACCAAATTACCCCAATACTAAGTCCTCCCTAGTACCTATAACCTTATAAATTCATCCCTCATCAAGGTCATCCATGTCCTAATTACTTTATATAGCTAAAACTACTCTTGTCACTGATACAAGGTCTTCATCACTAATCCATCAATGACCACACTAGCCAAACAGTGATAGTGCAAGTTATAAATATGTTCTCTTTGGTAATTGATAGTAAGATCTCATCACCGATCCATTAATGATAGCACTGGAGGATGAGAGATAGACCCCACCAATGGCTCAACAGTGTAGTTTTCATCTAGGATTGAGGAGCAAATAAAATGAATGATAGCTTGAGGCATGTGCATATTCATTCAATATTTGACAAAATCAAAAGAACACCTGTGAATATTTCAAAAGCAATAGTCTTAGGAAAACATAATTGATGTGGCACTAATGATAATCTGATAGGAGGAGGAATGGATTTACTAAGACAATAATATTACAAAATTATCATAACACTATCATTATGAAGTAGCCCAGAGTGCAAGGACATGTTTCAGCTCAAATGAAGTAATAAAATTTCAAAAGATTCAAGCATTTTAGCTTTCACAAACTTGGCAACCTACAAGTAAATGAGGTCATGGTGCCCTCTAGTTTGCCTCAATCACTTGACATTCCAATCATGGAGAAAGTATTGTGAATACAAAGTAATTTTAAGCTAATAAAAAATGAACTTATACTCCCAAGACCTTATAAAATATGATGAGTGAGATAAAATATTGTGAATTGTGTAGGGTAAAGTTAATCAACATGAGAAAAGGTATATCTAACACATGGATGTCAATTCAAGCAAGAAAAATATTTTTAAATCTAGAAGCATGATTCTACAGTCATCAACTAACAAAATTCCCTACATTCATCTGATCCTATATAAAGAGTGACACCTTTTCAAAATTAGATCAGAGTTTCAGCATCTAAGATGGGCCAAAGAATGCAAGCATAAATTTGTAGAAGGGAATATGAGTGACTCAAGAAGTTCCTATCCACCAGTGCTAAGAAATGCAAGATACATAAAATATATAAACAATCACCTAACGTTTGGCAATATTTTTTCCTTGGAAGTGGCCCTTCACTCTGGTAGAATATAGTTATAGAGGTGTCACCCCGATGGAATATAGTTACAAAGGTACACTATTGTTGGTGGTTTTCTTAATTTGTGTATCGCTAGTTCTCTTTTTATTTTTCTTCCTTTATCTATCTCTAGAACCTTAGTTTTGTTCCTTCTCATCCACCTATAAATATCTCACATTTCTCTTCTTTTTGGGCATCTTCTCTTATTTTCTTGGAAATTTGTGTACTATACATTGCCCTCCCACCATAATTTCATGTGTAATATGAGGTTCATTTTTGTTATCATACCACATCCACTCTATTTTTTGTCATGCCTTGTTATTATTGACATCCTTTCATTATCTTATATATGGCATTTACCCCTTATCACAGTTTATTAGTTAGACGTCTATTTCACTTAAGGAAGTGTTCACATAGAGAAGAAGCTACTTGATTTTTATAAATTTTGGTGTAAGAGATCTAAGAATTTAAATGAAACTACCATAAGAGGAAAATGTGAAGTGAGCACTGGGTCCACCACAAAATAGTACAAAGAAACAAAGCCATCTGAAGGGTTAGATTAACAACAAACTTTTTTTTGAGGAATTTAGAACCAAGGAAGCTGAAACATTGGCCCTTGGTAATAGATGGCCTTGTTTTAGGATAGATGGTAGTACTTCATGAATTTTGATAGTCTGTAATAGCCTAGATCTTTGCTATAACACACTCCAAAAATTAAAGGTAGAGAGAGCTTCATTTGGAGACATCTACACCACATACCTATAATAGAATTGCAGGAATTCATATTATAAAAGAGGCCACCAAAGCCAAGATTGTCATCAAGCAATAGAATAGCAAATTCTAAAAGAGGTATTCTGAGTGTTTCATTTGGATCAATTGTATTTTCTTTGTTTATTTATCTTCAGTTTATTATTTCTTCTCACCTTTGTATAGACATTATCAAGAACAGAATAAACCCCCGTAAGATCATTTCTAGGAGCTACATTGAGGAGTTGGAGTTTTCATGTCACTAGAATTAGGATAGAAAATGTCATTCCCTTGTTACATAATTTGAATAAGTTGAATAATATGTTATATTTTGTGATACCTAAGAAAATTTTTGGGCTCTTATATGTACTCATCAAGAACAAGATATAATACAAATTCTAGTTCTTGCTCTTTGGCAATTTCATATTCATTGTGTGTTATGTTGCTTGTTTGTGTATTACATCATTTGAATTCACAAATATCACTTTCTCTTCACTTATTTAATTTTTGTGTTTATTGTGTAATTTGAATAAATATGGGCATGTCAATTATCTCCTTTATTTTCCTTCTAGCTCAAAAAATTGATTAATCTATGCCATAATCACCCAATGGAGAGGACATCAATCTGCTTCTTGAATCTAAGGTTGGAAGTGCTTCATTAATGCTTGGTCAAATTAAAATTCATTTTAATTTCCATTTAATCTGGTTGAGCACTTAACACAAAATTTCAATTAATAATTGATCTAGTGGGGTATCCTAACCTAGTCTATTTTGTTATAAGTTTATGGGTAAAATCCATTTCCAAGTTAAAGAGGCAAGTCCACCAGAGCTTGCATTTCTCGCTATGATCTCAAAAATTTGGGTAGCATGATAGATATCTTAAGTATACCTTAATTTTCCACAATAGTCCTCATAATCATAAGAGAATAAGAAGGTGAGTATGTTACTAGCCTCGACTTTATAAATTACATAAACCATCTTAGGATCCAAATGGCATTCCTCATAAAGATGGGAAATCCATTGAAGAAGGGGATTGGATATAGCATTGATAGTGGTTGTGTCCTCATATTTACAAGAAAGAGCATTGACTACCATATTCTTCTTTCCTTTCTTGTATTCAATTGCAAATACATACCCTAACAACTTTTTTTTTGTTTTGGATATGAGAGACATTGTATTAAGAAATGTTTGAGGCTACTATAGTTTATTTTGATAATAAAGAAACAACCCAATAAATAATGCTTCTATTTGTCTAATATATGCAGGATGGCTAGTATCTCCTTCTCATAATTGGAATTATCCACATTCTTGTGAGATATTTTCTTACATTCAAAATATATAGGGTGTCCATCCCACATGAAAACAATCCCAATACCTATACCTAAAGCATCACATCTAATGAAAAATAGTTTACTAAAGTTAGGAGTATCTAAAATAGGGCTGGTGTATATATCCTCCTTTAATGCATTAAATTCCTTGGTAAATGCATAAAAAAACTAAATGCATGCTTATTGGTGAGAGCGGTAAGAGGAGTTGCAATATTCCCATTATTTTGCATAAATTTCATATAATACCTTGTAAGAATAAAAAATTCCTTGAAGCTACTTAAGGGATTTAGGTAGAGACATAATGCATGGCCTTGATCTTGTTGGGGTCCACTTGACTCCTTAATAATACAAATGACCCAAGTATTCCACTTTTTATACCCAAAAAAACATTTATATCTCTTGATAAATAATCATTCCTTTTGGTAAAGGTGGATGACTGTTTAACATGAACTAAATATGCTAACTTGAACTTACTATAAACTAGTATGTCATAAAAGAAAAAACACTAACTTTCAAAGAAAAATATGAAAGACAAAATTCATTAGGCTTTTAAAAGTGGAAGGGATACCAGGAAGACCAAAAGAAAATACCAAGAACTCATGATGACCCTCATATGTATGGAAATAAATCTCTGAGATATCCTCTTATCAAACCCTAACTTGATGAAACCTAGAGTACAAGTCAAGCTTGGTAAAATATTGAGCACCATGTAAATTCATGTAACAAATCATCAATAACTAGGATAGGGAATTTATCATTGATAGTAATATTTTTGAGGAAGTGGAATTCAGGACACATGCACTAATAAATGTCCTTGTAGTGAAGCATGACTATAATAGATGAATAAATATTGGTTCTAGGATAGATAATTCCTTATTCTAACATCTCTTAAACTAGATTCTCTATTTTTTACTTTTGGATTTGGGGAGTGATAAGGAAGTACAAGGTGGTTGGCTTTCTAGTATAATGTGGATAGCGTGATCATGAGACTACATAGGTGAAACACATGGGTTCATAAAATATTAAAACATCTCTCATAAATAGACTACATGTTAGAAGGAATATCTAGAGAGGATTGCTCGGTCACCTATATTGCCATGCAATTAATTTGGGTAAATAAGCCTCTATTGTCAGCTTTTTATGATTTATATTAAAGGAAATTAAACCACAAGATATAAAATGAGAAAGCAATGATAACTATATGATAATGGAACTATAATATGCAGGAAAACTATAAGATAAACTTCTACAATAACTCAAAAATATACCATTAATGGATTCTCAGTAAAATAGTACAATGTATTATAATGGAGGACATGAACACTCCATAATTTCAGTGAAAGAACTACATTGCATTCAAACTATAAATAACTATAGTAAATTTAGTCTCTCTCTCACTCTCTCTCTCAATACCCCAAGGCATATATAGAGGAAGATATGTGCCTTCGCCTTTACTCTACACATGAATTTTAATCTACCTATCCTATGACTTATGTACATGTGGATTGCATGTACATTTACACCATTGCACATTCTAACACTTTTGCATTTATTACTTACTTGAAGTAACTACTCAAACCTTAGGCTAAGATAAACTCCAAGTCTAATAATATTTGTGGTACATTGACATGTATAAAATAATGTAATATACTCTAACACCTCCCTGTATTATATTATTTGGGTATTTAAGACTTTAGTATTCAATATGGATATTTATTATGGATCCAGAATTTGAGCTCTTCTTAATTTTGCTTCTTGTTTGTATCTTGATCAAGTAAATAGTTAGTATTTTTATAAAATGCTATTTTTGCTGAGAGGGATTTAATTTCAGGTTCATCTATAGGTTCTTCCAGCTCTTGAATTTCTCGAATCTCTTGAACCAAGTGATCTTTTTTTTTCCCTTCTCCATACTATAATTGAGGATAATTATATTGATTCTGACAAGTATATGGAAGCAGAGATTGTTGTTGATGTGAACTATACTAATTTTGATATTATCTTGGTTGGTGGTCTATTTGATTAACTTCCATAATTTGTTTGATTTTCTTGATATTGGTTTCTAGGATTGTATATGTAGTAATTGGTAATATGTCCTTTCTTCCTGCATACTTGACAATATCTATTATTCCATGGTCTTCATCCTTTTGTAGATGAGGTAATATTTCCTTGTGGATTATCTTTTGAAACTAAAGCATTGTTAGTCATTTCATCTTTAACTATATTTTCCACCTCATACTCTTGAATAATATTGACTAACTCATCAAAAGATGTATCTTTACTTAGGATTTTTAAATATGTAACTAAATTATTTTAGCTATCTAGAAGTGTTCTCAAGGTTACTTGAACAAGAAACTTATCTTCAACCTTTTCTCCTAAGGTTAATAATTTTTCTTTTATATCCGCTACCTTCCTTCGAAATAGTTCTATACTTTCACCACTATTCATTTTCAAAGAATGTAATTGAGTTTGAATATTTAAGATAGTGGTTTTATTCTTCCCTTAAAATATTTTAGCTAAGGTTTTCTAAGCTTCTGTAGATGTTCCTGTTGAACTAATGTAGGATTGCATTTCATCTGTAATGGTAAAAATTATTATCATTAAATTTTTCGCCTCATTTTCTTCAAAATTTTGAATCTCACTTTCATATGAAGTAGGTTTATATTTTATTCCCTTGACTATATCCCTAAGTTTTTCAACTATCATAATTGCCCTTACTTTGTTTTTCCATGAAGAGTAATTTGGACCTTTAAGTAGTTGGGATTCAGTGAGAATGAATTTATTTGTTGTCATGATGGTCCTTGTAGGCTACCTTATAACTCCCTAGTTAAGAATATATGATCAAATACTACCTTTCAATTCTTCAGCCTTTTGAGGTATGTTTTGTAATTTCTTATTTGTGATCTTTCAAATTTCTTGATAGTTTTCCTTTTAGCCCCCTTTAATGTGAATATGAGACAAGTATGAGCAATAATTTCCAACTCTTTTAATCAATGCTATGAAGAGCTTCTTTCAATTCTCTAAATTTCAATGGTTTAATTTTCTAAATTCCAATGATCTAGATTTTGGTGTAGTATTCCTTATATCTCCCTAATTTTGGAACTTTAGAAAATAATAATATTTGCAAAATAGTAATACTTAATTTAACCTTTCCCCTTTCTTTAATATTATGATGTTTGTATCTCAACTAGTGCACTTTTGAAATGTCACTTAAGGAAATAAAATCCTTATTTATGTTTGATTTCTAATTCACTAAGGTTGGTATTTGCTTATATCTCCAATGCAAATATTAAATAACTTCAACCTTATAATAAAACACCTTATAACTCCTTATACTTAAAGAAAGCAAATATAAAATTATGTAGAATTATACCTTCCTTCGAATGTTGTATGTTGCAATATGATTGGCTCTTGATTTGATTCTTTATCCAAGCCTGAGCACTGAATTCCTTGGTCTCCTACATATAATAATGAGCAGTTAATGCTTAATGTTCACTGTACACCTTTTATGATGATCTTCATCCTTCCTTTAGTGCACTTTGGTCTCTTTATAATACCTTATGTATCCCTTCAAGGTGGATACCAAGTGGCACATTCTTGCTTATAATGTATGTTGTGGTTACATTATTTGGAGATGTTAGTTAGGTGATGTTATCCTTTGTATGTTGAATAATGATTGATGGGTCTTCTTTGAAATATTTCTCCAACCTAGGTGTTCTTCTATCTGAGCGTGAGTGTTATGAAGAAATACAAACACTCATTCTTCCCTTGTGCCAAGTGGCACTAAATCCCTTACATTGCTATGGCAAGTGGAAGCTCCTCCCTTGCATGGAATCAAACAACTCAATGTACCTTTTAATATTGGTGCTTATCCTTGCTCCAATGCCTATTCTTTCTAACTTCCTTCATAGGTTTTCTTGGCTTCTTTGTAACAACAAGGTGTGTGATTCTTTTCTCCAACATACATGGTTTCAACTATGGTGGCGGTTCATCCAAGTTTCTTCTTGGGTAACTAATGGCATTGTTCTCCTTTGCACCTTATCTTTTCTAGTTGTTTCCAACTTGCACTAATGTTGTCTTGCTAATCTCCTTCTTGTTGTAGGTCCATATTCTATGATAAGTGTCTTTATTGTGGCACTGCATTCATGAGACTATGCTATCGATTATGATGTCCTTTGACACCTTGAGGACAATGATATTGAGCCCTTCTTTATGGCTCTACATCCTTAGCACCGTAACATGTGCTTTGACCTACTTAATACTATCACTTATGTGTTGTAATATAGCACTTTTTTGGTATCTTTAGACACTCACCCTTTGTCTTCCTTTGCTATGATGTAGAAGACAAGTATGAAGTTGTTAACCTTGTGTCAAATCTGCACTTGGTTTTGAGACTTTCTTAGTCTCTTTTGTAGCTTCTTTTTTGACTTGATATGGTGGATTTCTTCTCCAATATTTGGAGGTTATGTTACTCCTTTTAGTGGCTTCTCTATGCCACAATATACTATGAATTTCCTGCACTCATAGTTTATTTTGATACTTCACTTCTACTTTGATATGTGCACTTAATCTTCCTTCTTAACTTAAGACTCAATGCACTTTTAATAACCTTTAATCATAAATAGCATAAATCACTATAAATTTCTCCTTATTTATCCTTTAAATGAACTTTAAATAATGCACTATAATATAAACTTTCACTTAAGAGTAATGTCTTCTTTACTTCCAATGAATAATAGAAAGTTGATATTTTTTATTTCTTTCAAAATATATCTAACTCCTATTTTTGATGTGCAGGTTTTAACCTTATAAGAAACTATATTTTACACTCCCTTGAATAATTTAATATGCAACCTTCTCCTTGTAACTTTTAAACTCTAATATGGTTCTTAATGAAACTTAATAATGAACTGAATAACTAAAGTTCAATTAATTAACCTTTTGCACCAAATTTGCTTACCTCAATGACCTCTATAGATGATAGAAATATTGATGATTAGATTCATCTAAATGCTACCTCGTATTATATGAAATCGAAGCTCTTATTTGCTGTCCAAAACAATTATTTATCCCACCAATATATAGCTTTGAAACTCTTCTAACTTGCTACTCAAAAATGTAGTTTGGTGGCTTTAAATCTCCTTCAAGAAACATCCTAAAATTCTAAAACTTAGTAGCTAGTAATGTTGCCCAAATTGCTACTTTCGTGTTATCCTCAAATATAAAATTTTTAGATTGGAAAGCAGTCAATCTCTCCTCTAAAGTGTTGTCCTTTAATCTCACAAATTTGGTAGGAAAGTCCTCCAAATCATAGCTGATATTTTCCTTCAAGAGACTTTCACTTTTCTACTATAAAACCAGCACTCCTTTCTCCGAAATAGCCTTCTAGCCTTCAATAGAAATCTCCAAATCTCTAGGATTTGGTGGATTATTCTAACTTCTTTCTCCTTCAGCCTCCTTGTTGAATTTTTACTTCAACATTGGCCTACCTAGTGGCCTTCTTCTCAATATTTTGAATTTTCTGAGGTCTTCACTAATCTCCTACAAAATTTGGTAAACTCCTTGCCAAATCCTTCTCCTTTTGGGCTTGTTACCGGATGGTGACAATTATCCTAAATTTTCTTTATTAGGAACTTCTCCTTGAGTTCTCCTCTTAAGTATCTTAACGCCTTCTCCTAGGGCCTTCAAATTTTTGTAGTTATCTAGTCTTCTCAATGAGAATTTTTCTTCAATATTCAACTATGGAATTTTTGCAATGAGATCTCATTCTTGGATCTCTAAAATTTGTTGCTTCTAAAATCTAGAACATGAGCTTTGCTAGTCCCTCTCTATATTTAATCTTCCAAAAATGGAATTTCTTCAATGGGACCTATTGTGGGTCTCTTTAGTTTCTCAATTTTTTTTCTCCTTCTTTAATCTGTAATATGTAATCTTCAATATTCAATGGAGATCTCCAATCTCCAATATTCTCCTGGAATCTTATCTAGAGTCTCTTCTTCCTTCAATGGGATCTTCTTTCTTGGACCTCCTTCTTGATCTATAGTTTTCAATGTGGCTTCTTTGGCCTCCTTTATTCTCAATCTTCAGCTATGGAGTCTTCAATATGCAATAAGGCTCCTTTGGCCATTTTCATCTCTTTTACAATTTGTAGGTCTACAACTCTTGCAATGGGATATTTTCTTTAAGGCCTCCAAATATTCAATATCCAACTTGTTGCTTCAAGTATTAGATTTATTCTAAAGAAAATATTCTTCCTAGAACTTTGTAGGAAGCTTTCCAACTTTCTTTGAATCTCCTTTTTTTGCAATAAAGTATTAGAAATTGGAATGCTAAATATTTAACTCTAGAGATTAATGAATCTTCACTAGTTGATTTGTCAAATTAGTGGAATCAATGTTGAGTCTTGGTCTTCATGATTTTTTCTACAACTCTATGGAAAGACTCCAGCAAAATGTATTTTTAGAAATTTTGAAAATGAGATTTTTGATCTTCTCTCAATCTCTCTTGCGGTTATCCCTATTTCCTATCAATATACTATGTGCTTTGATACCACTGTTAGCTTTTGATTATTTATATTAAAGGAAATGCAACCACAAGATGTAAAATGAGCAAGAAATGATAACTATATGATAATGGCACTATAATATATAGGAAAACTATAAGATAAACTTCTGCAATAACTCAAAAATATGCCATTAATGGATGCTCACAAAAATAGTACAATGTATTATAATGGAGGACATGAGTACTCCATAGTTTAAATGAAAGAACTACATTGCACTCTAACTATAAATCACTATAGTAACTTTAGTCTCTCTCTCTCACTCTATCTCTCTCAATACCTCAAGGTATATATATAGGAATATATGTGTCTTGGCCTTTACTCTACCCATGACTCTTCATCTACCTATCCTATGACTTATGTACATGTGGACTACATGTACATTTACATCATTGTATATTCTAACACTTATGCATTTATTACTTGCTTGAAGTAACTACTCAAACCTTAAGCTAAGATAAACTCCTAGTCTAATAATGTACCCAAGGTGGTACATTGACATATACCAAATAATATAATATACTCTAACATCTATCACCTTTCTTTAATATCGTTTCCATTTGATAGGATTTTACAACCCTAGAAGGTAGAGGGTAGATACCTTAAATATGAATGGCCTTACCTTATTCCATCCATTGTACATACAACTATTATAGGTTAAGATGAGCCTCCAATGTGATATTGACACCACCTAGTTCTATTGCATAAATATGGTTGGACCAACCATAAAAATAAATATATATATACTAACATTTGTAATACGACCCACATTGTGCCTTGTCCCCATTAGCAATCAACACCTAGAATTTACCTTAGGTCAGATTATTGACATACAATCTTAGGGCTTTGGTTTTCTTGATATTAATAAATTACAAGTATTTCTAAAATAAATTAACACATTGACTCTTTGGTATTTGATGAAGCCTTTAACCTTGATGCTTTGATTACTACAACCTCATATGGGTAAATGCTAAAAGTGCCATAGTATTCTTGTCTTGTTGTCAATACTCTATTTTTGCTAGTGACTTCTACTAAGGGATATGTTGTTCATCCTTTGAAATTATTTCATCCTCTACTTCCAATTAGAAGCTATGTTAGTCCTCACAAGCTTGATACTAAGGATGCCATTGTTGACATCTATAACAAAATAATATCAGTGGATGCTCGTCATTGTAATTATTGAAGTATATGGTCATATGGGATTGAAATCATGTCATGGTTGGAAACAATAAAATTGGAGATTCTTTTCTTGGAATCAAAGAGGTTACATAGATCATGCATATCTACCTCCACTCGATATCATCTTTATAACCATGAGGAAAGAATGATACCATCACTATTGAATCCAAATGATAGGTATGTGTGAGTCCAATGAACTTAGTGAAATATTCCTCTACCATGATAGTTTGTTTAGTCTACATCAAAAAAACCACATAAGAGGTAGATGGGTATTTATCAAACTTGATTAGGAATATGTTCTTAGACTCTAGCCACAAAATATGATTACCATGATACTTTAGTTTCTATAGAATCAATTAGTGATCATGGGTATTCAACTTAGAAGTAACCAAAGTGACATGATCATTCTCAATAACATGGTGTAGTCATATGATGTGATTCATCTTGGTTGATCAACATTACATATTTTTTCTCTTAAAGGTTAGAATAATGATATAAGGGGCTAGAAAATCATGAGGTTATTTAAGCAAAAGAGTATCACCTCTTGTAGAGGGATCATGGTTAGTAGAAATTTCTAAATTAAACTCACCCATACTTGGAAGAGATTCCATGGAAGAATTTGTATGTGTGTGGAAAAAGCAAGAGCAATTAGGATCCTTGATAAAAACTTGTGTCATGATGTTAGAAGTGCCTTGGATCATGCTTGTAAGGCAATAAATGGAAGTTTTGTGGATCCTACAATTAAAATTCCTAGTAGGAGGAGGATCATCAATTTGAAATTTAGGCCCTTTATTCTTATATTGTTGCTACATCTTGGAAACCTATTGGAAATCATTAAGTGAGAACTCAATGTGGGAAGGATCAATAAGGAATTGCACTAGTAACTATTCCAATCAGGTTTATATTTTATCAAGTTACATAAATATTCTTATTGTTGATAAATAATGTTAATAGCCATTTTATCTGGCCTTTACACTTCTATGACAAAAATTCATGAATATTGTAGGAAATGCTCAATGAAATGGTATGGGAACCTATGGAGGAAGTTATAATAGTACTCAAAGTTCCTAAAGCAACAAAATCATATGGGTCAAATTTATTGATATGGTATTGTACATTATGGTATTTTTCTAGGCATTTTGGTTATTGTTTCTTTTTACTTATACAATCATCATTGGGTATACCTAATTACTACAGGAACCTACTGACTTATGCTCAACCAATAGCAAGGGTTAACTCAGTGAAACTCTAAAGATGTCAATGCCTACTAAAAAAATTATTACTAGAGATACACCTTAGTTTTATTAGCTCGATGAGATAATCAAAATAATACAGATCTCCCATAATATTTTGAGTGACTCTAATACTCTTTTTTATTTTCCTTTTTCTTCATTTCAAGAAATGTAGGCGGTTATACCTAAATATCAATACTAAAGAAGAAACTTACACCAAAATATGGTAACATTTTTTTAGGGATAGAAATTACCTAATGACAAGGATGTGGATTAGGTTGAAATATGTTCTCAAATAGCTTACATTCCCTTATTTTTTACATCATCATAGGGAGCCAATATCAAAGCTCTAATACCACTTATAAAAAAAATAACTTCTAGAAATAACAATAATAGTAGAACTCAAAAATACAAAATAGAAATCATCCATTGGATAGAATTTAGATTCTATATTAATAAATCAACAATAAAAATTAATACATCCAAATTCCAAATCACTAATAATCCTAGCCACTCAAAGAGGGTAAAGTATCATAACCATTTTAAAAGGGTTAAGTTTCATATGTGCACCAAAGGGGACAAAATATTATAGGTATGAATGATAACATGACTACAACATAACTCATTTATTTATAGACTAAAATAAATAATAATCTTAACCCTAATGCTTAAGGGATGACTAACCTAATAATAATAAATATAGTTGACATGGCTATATTAAACACATTACAAACAAATTGGCCCTAAAAATACCAAGGTAGGATTAGAATGGCATCTTACAGGTGAGACACAACATCATGCGAGTATTTATAGAGGTAGAGGAGAGTACCTAGTAATGGTGAAAGCTAAGGAGAGTCAAGAATAGGAGTGAGGAAGGTGGAGATTTTTGTGGGAGTATCTACAAAGTGATACTAAAATGGTATTGTGGATGTTGTTGCATATGAAGAGGATGTTAATGTGCCACAATTTTGGTGCAAGGTGAGTTATAATAAAGTTAGGGTTTGGGAAAGCATTTCTATATGGTTGAAGGTAAATATTACCTATGCATGAAGAAATTTGGGTGTAGAACAAGCTAGAAAGTAGTCGGGGTTTGGGGTAGCATTTCTCTATGACTAAAGATAGACATTACCTGTGTGAAGAAATTTTTTTATAGTTGAAGGTAGACATACCCATGAAGGAAAGTTCAGGTTGACATACTTATGCATGAAGAAATTTGGATGTAGGAAATTTTACCAGGCTCTATAGTGGTTTTGTTACCAAAATACTCCACTAGTAATTATGGTGCAGGGCAAGTTGGAAGGAAGCTAGGGTTTGGGGAAAAATTACTCTATGGTTGAATGTAAACATTATCTATGCATGAAGAATTTTTGGTAGAGGGTGAGTTGGAATGGAGCTAGGGTTTGGGGTAGTATTCCTCTATGGCTAAAGGTAAACATTACCCATGCATAAATAAATTTGGATGTAGGGCAATTTGGAAGGGATCTAGGGTTTGGGGAAGCATTTCTCTATGACTAAGGCAAACATTACCTATGTGTGAAGAAATTTCTCTGTGATTGAACATAGACATCCCCATGAAGGGAAGTTTGGGATGACACACCTATTTATGAAGAAATTTGGGTGTGGAGAAATTTATCAAGCTTTGTTTTGATTATGTTATAAAAAAAATTATTGGTAATTAAATAAATTGCTTGTTCTTCATGTTTTTATTTTTATACTAGTACTATGTAAAAGGAGTAGAAATATATGGTATATTTTTTGCCTTATATATGTGTGTGTGTGTGGGAGATAAAAGGGGTGAGGGTTCTAGGAGGAAGTGATCAACTAAAGAGAAATAGGCAAAAAAATAGACATAGAGGATTTTAAAATGGAACGATGATGAAGAAACTGAACAAATAAGTTAGAGTATAGAATAATAGTTGGAAAGAAAAAAATAGATTAGTGGTTGAAAGTTAATAGTATAATGAACAATAGTTGTAAGGAGCCATGAGATGAAGAAAGGGCATGTAGTGAATATGGCAGTCGAAAGACAAAAATAAGGAAACGAGATGTGGTCCAACGATAAAAAAATTATAGAAAAATTAGATTTTTCAAAAAAACCTAGAGCAAAAAGCCTAAATGAGGGAAAAGTAGAGGGAATATTGGATCAAGGTATGTTGTATGGAATAGTATGAAATGAAGAAATGGAAGTAATGGATTATATAGAGGGATTGTATGAATATTCAAAGAAATAAATATTTTGTTTCCAAAAAGAGCTTATGGAACATTGCAAAAAAGGCCAAGGATTCTACAAACCAGACCCTCAAAGAAGTGGAGGGAAGTAGAATAAAAATAAAAAATATATATCCCAAAAACAACGCTAACCAAAGGCCAGGATTTTATAAATCAAAAACCCTCTTGTCTAAATAAGGAAATAGGTAAGAGAAAACATTGCATCAAAAAATGAAAGGAGATACTTAAAATGGTGATGGGATATCTACTTCTTGAACAAGTCTTACAATTGAAATATAAAACTCTAGTGGTGTTGAGTGTTAATTTTACCCATTTGTGAAATTACACTCTCCCTTAGGATTTTGATCTCAAAACCCTCTCTTGAAAAGAAGTTAAAATAAAACAACTTCTCCAAGGTCTCCGCTATATTAGAATTTGCACATGTGTATTAGTAATCTCAATAAAGATATATCAATTCAATGCTAGGAATACCTTAGTGATTGCAAGTAACTATTAACAAGGGGCATGTGTTGGTTCATTCTACCATGCTATGTTAATGATTGTTCATGAAACTTAAATAAAAGCAAATGTTAATTGGCCTTCATATGACCACGATGTAGAACCTTAGTTCCTTTTATCTTGAGTTTTTTAAGGTATATTTTATCTTCCTTTATTAAGTAGATTTTAAAAAAGGTTTATCTTGCATTAGATCCTACTTTAAAACATGAAATAGAAGATAAAATCTATCTATGAACATGGATCTAAAATTATGAAAAGATCCATTAAATGTAGCTTTTATCATGAAGATAAAGATAGCATTTGATATCATTAATAAATTATCCCTCTTTGATGAAATTAATTTTCATAAAGAGACACCAATTTATTGCTTGAAAATAATAGCCCCATGATGTCATGATGAATTATCCCTATTTAATTTTCATTAAGAATAAATAATTTCATGCTTTGAAACCAATACCTTTGATGTAATTATAAATTACCCCTCTTCAATGAAATCAGAATTTTCATGAAGAAAGGTGCATTTATTGCTTCGAAAATGATAACTTATGAAATGCCATAAAATTAACCCTCCTTCAATGAAATTGAAATTTTCATGAAGGAAAGCTCATTTATGCTTGCAAATAAAAACATAAAGTAGAAAACATCTGATTTGCCTTGAAAATGTAAAAAAAAAAAAAATTGAATTTTTGAAATTATAAAAACCCTTAAAAACAGCAGTTTTCAAAAATATTTATAAAATTGAAATGGCCTCGGAATGAGTCCGAATCTATTGCATATGATGTATTGTATATCATGCTTCACATTCATGTAATTATTTTTTTCATTTTTTTTTATTTTTTATTTTTTTTATGTCCGAAGTTTTAAAAAAATGCAAAATGAAGAGTTAAAAACAGAAAATAAAATCTAAAAATAAACTGAATGCTAAAAATGTAAACTTGCAAAGCCTTTTTAGTATGATGGCACCCCGTCCTGCAAAACCAAATATGTGAGAAACTCTTACATGCAACCTATTCTATTCCAACCTACATTTACACAATCGAAATAAATCAGGTGCTAGCTTCTAAGGACACAAAATAAATTCCATATTCCAAAAATTCCATGATGTAACCATAAAAATGCATAAACATAACTTATAAATCCAAAATATGAAAAGGGAAAGATAATAAATTTTAAATCTAAGCATGCAAAAAAATCTCCTTCTTTCTTGCTAACAAGGCCTAAATTTTTGAAACAATCTTTGCATTAAAATAATGTCTTCATTTTTACAATGATATTCCAGTAGCATATCTCTATTTTTCCAAAAAAAACTGCCTCTTTTGTGTCCTTTGATGGCGTATTTAAAATTTTCCTAACAAAACTCTTTGTTTCCCTCCTCTATCTCTTCATTTCATTTCTGTTTGGTTTTCCAATTCTTCTCTGGTTTCGTTGCAACTTTTGTTTGTTTCATATTGAAATGTTTGCTTTTTCCAATATTCATCTTGTTTGCTCCATTACAATATTACCCATTATGCGTCTTTTCTTTTTTTTGGTAATATCACCTTTTCATCATGACTTATGAGGTAACGCTTCTTCAACGAGCATTCACTTCCTTAACACCTTTCATAACACCCTTTGGGCATAATAATGTGTCAACATTTTATATGTGTATTTTTCTTAATGACAATGAGTCCCACATGGGGATCCTCCACATGTAAATGGAGGCTCTCATATCCCTTTGGCCACATTCCCTCTATAATGATTTCAAGTTGCTTTAAATAGTGCCTCGTAAAGTTCTTCATCAATTTTTACGATACATTATTCATGACTTTGGCAACACAATTTCTTTAGTGACTCTGTTAGTTCTCTTTTACTTGTCTGTATTTGGTCTATTTCTAGTTTGTAGGTATCCAATGCATATCAACCTTACTCGACAACCAAACTGTGCTCTGTGTTATGGTATTATGACTACGAGAGACAAATCCACTGATTCAATTAGCCATGTCTTTATTTTGGTGTCTACCATGTTATTCCTCTCTAACGTCGTTGTTGTCTCTATGGCAGTCACTTCTACCAACCCTATATTGCTAATCGCCTTGTTATGTCCACGCATCATTCATCATGAAATATAAAAACAATTGTTCTCTCCTTTGGCAAAAACCTTTCCACATGCGCTGCACCATCCACATTGGTTTGACTATCTACATTTAATGCCATGTATGCATCTTACTCGCCTGGTGGTAGTCTTTCTCTTGAAGCCATCGAACCAAGTCCACGTTGGCACTCATCTATCATGAATATACTGTTGTTGCTACCATTCTACCAATCTACCATCCAAACAGTGTGCCTATGAGTCATCGAGATTAGCCCCATCATCACTTATTAGTCGGTATATTATCGCTCATTGGTTAGCCACATCGTCCTCAATACCTGACATTCCATGTTACATCCTTCGTTCCTCTGCTCTGATGTCACGATAAACATTGTCCGTCCAATATCAAATTTATGTAACCTACACCTGTGTCAAAGTTATCTTGTATCTGGTACATCGAGGAGTCCACCTTTTTCCCCATCTAAGCTACCTAAGTCATGAATGAAGCATTCCATGTTGTATACGATGCATCATTTTTACCCCAAACCATCCATGTCTAACACTACAAAAGGGATTACATATTCTAGGTAGCCAGCATCGTGCCCTCTACCATGATATAGTTTCTTCACTATGCACTGTACGAGACTTTCCCATAGGGCTACCACCAAATCAAACTATCGGGGAGTCCAAATCGATTGCTTTTCAATGTATCTATTTTCACCATGAGTCAACATCTATAGCTCGCATCCATGTCATCCGTTGACCGAATCCATTCTTGATGTTTGCTACATCCTAGATGTTTTCTTGGTAATCTATGTGGTGATTTTGAGGTGGGGTGCCCGCATTTCTCACTGACTTAATGCCACAATGGATCGCTATGCTTCATTCCATGTAAACTGATTCATGTCGCTCGTTGTGTCTCCCAAAACTTCGATGCACTCCATGTTGAGGGATTTTATCCTGTCCTCCAACGTGTCGAGTTGGTTCTTGGTTCTACTGTCACATAGGCATCATCCTGCGCGGTTTGCTTCAGCCTGTACTAAATCCGTTGCATGTTGAATTCATACCTATGTTCACCATAAAATTCTTTGCTGCGTGGTCGCTTGAATGTCGTAAAAAAAATGTAATCTATGGCCTTCATTGGATGAATCGCGTATGCCTACATGTTAACTACCCAGCAGGCTACGTCGTTCCCACCTAGGTCCACAACTTGTTCCACATGGAGATCCATGTCATTCATCACTGATGTCGACTATCTGTAACTGTTAGGGTTCACTTTGACCACATATGCTTCCATGCCAGAGTCTTCATCCACCTGAAACGAACACCAACAAACATTTTGTTAGAATATGCGCACAAAATTATTACCTAAATAATCAAATGGCAATCACTCGCATAAATTAGCCCTTAAGGGTTTTACTCTAATCCATTTGAAAAATAGCCCTCAAGGGATTTTATTTATATTTATATTTTTTTTATTATTATTAATGATATTATTATATATATAATATATACATAATAATAATTTTATTTTATTATTTTTTATTTATTATAAACATATATTTAAATATATATATATGAATATATTTTAAACTTTTATATTTTTTTTATTATTTAATATATATTTAAAGATAAATATATATTATTTATTTTAACTTTTTATGTTTTAAAGATGTTTTGCTTTTATTTTCTTTTATGATTTTAAACTATAACTTTTATTGATCTGAATCAGTTTTAAAGTTTAAATTAAATTAATTTAATTTAAGATTTAAAATTGATCAATCAAGAGAGACAAATGAAATCTAATCAACAATTAAAACCACCTACAAGACACTCAAGACTTAAAATGAAATAAACTACCTAAATAAGAAAATTGAACGAAACAAATGCAAGCAAATATTGAAGGACTAAGGTGACCCAATCCACAAGTATCATCACAAAATAACGATTTGAGAAAATCAATCCCATGGAGATGTTCGTAAGTTAAGGATATCAATCAAGACATCCAAATGAAATTTGGGAAGGACACCTATAAACCAATAATCAAACCAACATTTCCAACCAAAATTGAAGCAAAAAGGTGGATCCCCAATTTTTGGGGCTAGTTGTGGAGCAGCCACAACAAATGGTGACTCTACTAGGAAATTCTCTTGAGCATTTTGGTAAGAACCCAACCTGAAACAAAAACACGCAAGATCAGCGAGACACAATAATTTAGCAACATCCCAAGAAGGTGGGGTAAACAACTTTAGAATAAAAATAACTAATCCATATGCCTTTGCTCAGTGTGTGCAAACGTAATTCATTCTTGCATTTCTAAAAATTATCCAGATTCTATCATCCTTTTCTGCATTAGGCTATGAAGTATCGCTCATAAAGAAGCGACTATAGATAGAGCCCAACTTCTAGTCAAGCATCTATAGCCCCGATGAGGTTTATCTAGCTTACCCTTGTGTTTGATTAATGCTTTGCAAAGCCTTTCCCTTTAATCAAGCTATATCTAGAAATATCCCTACTATCAGTCAGGCATCCATAGCCCTGGTAGAGTTTATCTAGATCTTGTGATCGATATGATCAAGCTTTTCACTACTCGTTCTCTATTTTTTTCTCTTTTTTTTCTCTTTTGTTTTTTTCTCTCTTTTTTTTCTTTTTTTTCTCTCTTTATTTTTATTTTTCATATATATATTTTTTCCTTTTCAAAACAAACAACCTTGCAAAGCTTCGAGCATTACTAGGGTAAGGTAGCCTACAAGTGAAGCAGTTTAGATTTTTGCCTAGGGTTGTAGATCAAGATAACTTCATCCTTCCTAATTCTAGAAACACCATTTAACGTGTGTGAGTTCCATGTGGATATTTGGCTAATATTTCATTGTTTCACTTTCCACCATTTTAGTCCCAAAATCTGAGCATGATCACCAAATAACTCATCCCCCTTTTTCTCGGGTTCATCAATTTTCAGATTAGGTACTCCAACCTATTAAATAAAGGAGCTTCAAAAGTGAGCTAGAGACCATAAGTTAGTGACCATGAAACATCACCTCAAAACAAGGGAACAACCCCAAAATATAAAACTCAAAACACAAACCAAAACTATATACAAATGTACAATATGGTACAATATGGTGCGAAGTTTGAACTATCCCTTCCCTAAATCCCAAACATGATTAGCGCATTTCAAAAGACACGTAACATGATATGCATATCAAATTTCACAAAAATCCAGTGAAAACAAGATTAGGCCAAACAATACAACAATATTCAACTTGCCTCTCTCACCCCACCAATTAGTTCTATTAGTGATTCCATAGGTGAGCTTCAAATTATTAAATTGACTAGACAAAATTTGATTTTCAATTCTTTCTTGTCTATTCTTTAAGATGTCAAATTCACAATTCAATTTTTGATTTAGAATTAGGCTATCTTTTTCAAATATGCAATCTTGTAAATAGGAGCCTATTTCTATAAATTTTGAAGCCAATTCATTATTCATGTTTTTAGGCCAATCAAACTTATGCAAAAATTTGCAAGCATCTAGGATATCTACTAAATGAGAATCATTATAAGTTTTTATCCTAGATTCTATTATCAGCTTGTTGGTGAATTTGATTTAACAATTCAAGTGCATCAACTTCTTTTTCATTCATCAAAGTAATATTATTAAATGTGTGAGTAGAAATCAATCCTTGTTCTTCATTCACCTTCAATGGCATTTCATCATAAACAACATTTAAATCCAATGAGTGATTATACAAATCTTCACCTAAAGCTTGGATGTTTGGACACAAAAGGTTATATTTTACCTTTTGCACATTTTCATTTACCAAAAATTGATGAGGATTTGCAATTCCTTATTTTACCTCATGGTCTTTATCATTTTCATCATATTGTAGTTTTTCATCTTCATTGATTACCTGTTCATCAAACATACCAAAATTAGGCACCCAATTAAAAACATGCCCATATTTTTTAAACATTACATCTTTTTGGTCAAAGTGTTTGTCAAATAACCCATCACCATGATCTATCTTGAGTTACTTCACAAAGATCAACCTATTTGTCATTTGGTTCTAATTCCTTTATGACCACCAATGGTATTTCTTCATTTGAATCCTCAAAACAATCATGTGAATTTGTATCCAAATTTTCAATATCTCAAAATGAAAGAACAGATTTTACCTCTTCCTCATTTAAAATAGATTATTCATAAGAAACATTTATCATTTCTTCCCTTTGTATCTCAACAAGATCTTAAATAAATTCATATTCATCATGATCCAATTTGGTAACTTTCTCTATGCTTGCAAAAGCAATATCCTCATGTGAAATTGCGATTTTAGCATCCTGCATGTCAATAGGAATTTTATCGATGGGGGTGTGAAAAGTAGATTATTATTCATATCTTCCCCAACCATTGTAAAAATTGTTGTCCAAATTCGTGAGATGAAACTCTATTGCATTTGTGACATAATATTTGGATTCATCCATCATTTCTGTTTCTTATTTGTCCTCGATAATAGAATCATTTTATTTTTCCAACATTTGATGAGATTCCAATCCTTCTTCCAAAACATTCTCAAATTGTACAGTACTTTTAATTTCCTCATGCAAGAAAGTGATTGTATCATCCTGCATATCAATTAACACAAAAGTTTCATTAGAAGGTTTGGAGTGAGTGTATTCTTCCCACTTCTTCCAAGAATCATAATAATCATCTTCCAAAATCAAGTGGTGACGCTCAACTATTTCTTCAACATATTCCAATTCATCAACGTGTTTCTCATCAAATTCACCTCCACCTTCCTTAGATGGTTCAATGATTTCTAATAGTGGGCTACTTTTTTTATCCAAGTTTGCAAGATCAATATCTACATTTGTAACCCATGATTCAATTTCATCACAATTTGGAGGGTGAGGATTTTCTTGATCATAAATTTCAACAATCTCATCCAAAGTATCTTTCGAGAACCAGTGGTGAAATTCTATTATGTCTTCAAATTCATTTATTGATTCTCTTCCAATTTTACTTTAAACCACTTCATTCAATGCGATGGTAGGTTCTACCCTATCACATATCTCCAAACTAGTTAGATTTAGGACGCCATTATCTAAATACTCATGCACTTCTAAAAATGAATCCATCTCTATACAATCCTCATTGGTGGATGTTGGCTTGACAACTTGCACATCCTCTTGGGTAATATCTAAGGTGGTTATAAAATTGAGACAATAAAATTCATTCCTTTTATCATTCACCTTAGGCATCATTGGAGTAGAGGGTGGTATCTTATATGGTTGGTGTAGGTTGGCATTAATAGCTTTAGAAGGACAATATCTCATGGGGACATGTGCCTCTTCTTCCATTTTTGAAACACACCGTTGTTCTACATTTTCTAGGATCTCATAGATTGTATCTAGAGATGGGTCATCAAAATTTTTCCTTAAAGATGTAGCAAGTACGGGGTGTATGGATCCCATGTATGCTTGAATAGCTTCCTCATCCGTTGTGTTAAAATTTTCCCACATTTGAAAGTGGAACTCACGAAACCTCTCATTGAATTGACTCAAGGATTCATTAGGTTATTTATGAATAGAGGTAAACTAATTTCTTACAACAATTGGGTCAACCCAATTTTCCACATGGTAAAGAAAAATTGATTATAATTGAGCCCATTAAGTGATGGAAGCTATAGGAATATTGGTAAACCAGTTATGCGCAATATTATCCAACATGTATGAAAATAATTCACATCCAACATCTTCATGCATTATTTGCCACAAATGCATATAGTATTTGAATGCATGAATGTGTCCTTCAGCTGACCTAGCTCCCTCCTATCCAAAATGAGGTAGATAAGGTACTAGGTCCATAGGCACCTCATGTGAAGGCCCAGGTATGTTTAAAGGACTACTTGCCATTATTGGAGTAAATTTTGCAATAATCAACGAGATATAACTTTAGCACCAATTTTGTTAGTCAAATAAAAATATCTTGCAACTAAGCATGAAATGACTAACAAACTTTAAATGAGTAAACCACAAATATCATCATATTAGTATCAATAACAAGATATGCCTCAATTAAACCATGACATGAACAAACATTCTCAAATTGCATAAATATTAGTATTAACATATCATCAAATAGAGAATGTTAGAATCAATGAAAGTGATCAACGAAATCTTATTAGTCAATACCAATGTATTTGAATAAATCTTTTAATTAACATGAACAATCTAGCATCCAAGTAGCAATTAAAATAAATCCATTCAGGCCCTCTTGGCTCCCAAAGCGTTGAGTGCTAAAGATGCCAAAGATGCTAATCAAATGAACTTGAAATATTTAGCAATTCACAACCTTATGACTATACCAAATCACATTCTTTCCTATAACATGAAAAATCTAAAAGTGTTAGATCAATGAATACCAATTCAGTCCCTTCTTCTAGCACCAAAATATTAAGTGTTAATTTTACTCATTTGTGAAATTACACTCTCCCTTAGGATTTTGATCTCAAAGCCCTCTCTTGCAAAGAAGTTAAAATAAAAAAACTTCTCCAAGGTCTTTGCTATATTAGCATTTGCACATGTGTATTAATAATCTCAATAAAGATATATCAATTCAATGCTAGGAACATCTTAGTGATTGCAAGTAATTGTTAACAAGGGGCATGTGTTGGTTCATTCTACCATGCTATGTAAATGATTGTTCATGAAACTTAAATAAAAGAAAATGTGAATTGGCCCTCATATGACCATGACGTAGAGCCTTCGTTACTTTTATCTTGAGTTTTTTAAGGTAGATTTTATCTTCCTTTATTAAATAGATTTTAAATAAGTTTTATCTTACATTAAATCTTACTTTAAAACATGAAATTGAAGATAAAAATCTATCTATGAACATGAATCTAAAATTATGAAAAGATCCATTAAATGTAGATTTTATCATGAAGATAAAGATAGCCTTTGATATCATTAATAAATTGTCCCTCTTTGATGAAATTAATTTTCATAAAGAGACACCAATTTATTACTTGAAAATAATAGCCTCATAATGTCATGATGAATTATCCCTCTTTAATGAAATTAATTTTAATTAAGAAGAAATAATTTCATGCTTTAAAACTAAGACCTTTGATGTAATTATAAATTACCCCTCTTCAATGAAATCAGAATTTTCATGAAGGTGCATTTATTGCTCCAAAAATGATAACTTATGAAATGCCATAATAACCCTCCTTCAATGAAATTGAAATTTTCATGAAGGAAAGCTCATTTATGCTTGCAAATAAAAACATAAAGCAGAAAACATTTGATTTGCCTTGAAAATGTAAAAAAAAAATGAATTTTCAAAATTATAAAAACCCTTAAAAACAACAGTTTTCAAAAATAATTATAAAATCGAAATGGCCTCGGAATGAGTCCGAATCTGTTGTGTATGATAGATTGTATATCATGCTTTGCACTCATGTAATTATTTTTGTCATTTTATTTTTTTCAATTTTTATTTTTATGTCCAAATTTTTAAAAAAATGCAAAATGAAGGGTTAGAAAAATAGAAAATAAAATCTGAAAATAAACTGAATGCTGAAAACGTAAACATGCAAAGCCTTTTCAGTATGATGGCACCCCATTCTGCAAAATTGAAGATGTGAGAAACTCTTACATGCAACCTATTCTATTCCAACCTGCATTCACACAATCAAAATAAATCAGGTGCTAGCTTCTAAGGACACATAAAATAAATTCCATATTTCGAATATTCCATGATGTAACCATAAAAATGCATAAACATCACTTATAAATCCGAAATCTGAAAAGGGAAAGATAATAAAGTTTAAATCTAAGCATGCAGAAATTTCTCCTTCTTTCTTGCTAACAAGGCCTAAATTTTTGAAAAAATATTTGTATTAAAATAATGTCTTCATTTTTACAATGATATTCTGGTAGCATATCTCTAGTTTTCCAAAAAAAATCAGCCCCTTTTCTGTCCTTTGATGGTGTATTTAAGATTTTCCTAACAAAACTCTTTGTTTCCCTCCTATATCTCTTCGTTTCATTTATGTTTGGTTTTCCAACTCTTCTCTAGTTTCATTGCAACTTTTGTTTGTTTCATATCAAAACGTTTGTTCTTTCCAATATTCGTCTTGTTTGCTCCATTACAATATTTCCCATTATGTGTCTTTTATTTATTTTGGTAATATTCCCTTTTCATCATGACTTATGAGGTAACGCTCCATCAACAAGCGTTCACTTCCTTAACACCTTTCATAACACCCTTTGGGCATAATAACGTGTCAACGTTTATGTGTATTTTTCATAATGACAATGAGTCCCACATGGGGACCCTCCACATGTAAATGGAGGCTCTCATCTCCCTTTAGACACATTCCCTTTATAATGATGTCAAGTTGCTTTAAATAGTGTCTCATAAAACTCTTCGTCGATTTTTATGGCACACTATTCATGACTTCTGGCAACACACTTTTTTCAGTGACTCTATTACTTCTCTTTTACCTGTCTACATTTGGTCTATTTCTAGTCTGTATGTATCCAATGTATATCAACCTTACTCGACAACCAAACTGCACTCTGCATTATGGTATTTTGACTATGAGAGATGACTCCACTGATTCAATTAGCCATGTCTTTGTTTTGGTGTCTATCGTGTTATTCCTTCTTAATGTCGTTGTTGTATCTGTGGCAGTCGATGTTGCAAACCCTGCATTTTTTATCACCTTTTCATGTCCATGCATCATTCGTCATGAAATATAAAAAAAAATAGTTCTCCCCTTTGGCGAAAACCTTTCCACATACGTTGTGTCATCCACATCGATCTGATTATCTATGTTCGATGCCACGTAAGCATCCGACTTACCCGATAGTAGTCTTTCTTTTGATGCCATCAACCTAGATCCACGTTGGCACCCATCTTCTATGAATTTACCGTTGTTGCTACATCAAATTCTACCAATCTATCTTCCAGACCATGTGGCATTAAGTCATCGTGCTTAGTCCCATCATCACTTATCCATCGGTATACTTTCGCTCACCGGTTAGCCACGTCATCTTCAATGCTTGACATTCCATGTGATATCCGTCGTTCCTCCGCTCTGAGGTCGTGATAAACACTACCCATATGGTATCAAATCCGTGTAACCTACACCTATGCCAAAGTTACCTCATATTTGGTACATCGAGGGGTCCATATTTTCCTATGTCTAAGCTACCTAATTCATGAATGAAGTATTCCATGTTGTATACGATGCATCAGTTTTACCCCAAACCATCCATGTCAAACACTATGAAATAAATAACATCCTCAAAGCAGCTAGTGTCGTGCCCTCTACCATGCTATGATTTCTTCACTACGCATTGTACGAGTCTTTTCCACAGGACTGCCACCAAATTGAACTAACGAGGAGTCCAAATCGATTACTCTTCAACGTATCTATTGTTCATCGTCAGTAAACCTTCGTAGCTCACCTCCATGTCATCCATTGATTGAGTCCAATCTTGATGTTTGCTATGTCCTAGGTGTTTTCCCAATAATCTCTATGATGATTTCAAGGTGGGTTGCCTACATTGCTCACTGACTTAATGCCATAGTGGATCGCTACGCATCGTTCCCCGTAAATGGATTCACGTCACTCATCATGTCTCCCAAAACTTTTATGTGCTCCACATTGAGGGATTTTATCCCATCCTTCGATGTGTCAAGTTGGTTCTTGGTTATACTATCACATAGGCATCATCTCACAGGGTCTGATTTAGCCTATACTGAATCTGCTGCATGTTGAATTCATCCCTATGGTCATCGCTAAATTATTTGTTTTGTGGTTGCCCAAATGTCGTAAACAAAATGCAGTCTATGGCCTTCGTCGGATGAATCGTGTATACCTTCATGTCAACTACCCAGCAGGCCACATCATTCCCACCTAGGTCCATGACTTGTTGCATGTGGATATCCATGTCATTCATCGTCGATGTCGACTATCTGTCACTTTTTGGGTTCACTCTGACCACATATGCTTCCACATCGAGTTCTTCATCCACTGAAATGAACACCAACAAACATTTTGTTAGAATATGCACACTAAAGTATTACCTAAATAATCAAACAATAATCACTCGCATAAATTAGCCCTTAAGGGCTTTACTCTAATCCATTTGAAAAATAGCCCTCAAGGGCTTTTATTTATATTTATATTTTTTGTTATATTATTAATAATAATATTATTATATATATAATATATGTAATAATAATTTTATTTTTTTATTTTTATTTATTATAAACATATATTTTAATATATATATATATATATGAATATATTTTAATCTTTTATATTTTTTTATTATTTAATATATATATTTAAAGATAAATACATATACTATTTATTTTAAATTGTTATGTTTTAAATATGTTTTGCTTTTATTTTCTTTTATGATTTTAAACTATAACTTTTATTGATCGAAATCAGTTTTAAAGTTTAAATTAAATTAATTTAATTTAAGCTTTAAAATTGATCAAACAAGAGAAACAAATGAAATCTAATCAACAATCAAAACCACCTACAAGACACTCAAGACTCAAAACGAAATAAACTACCTAAATAAGCAAACTAAACGAAACAAATACAAGTAAATATTGAAATACTAACGTGACCCAATACATAAGTATAATCACAAAATAACAATTTGAGAAAATCAATCCCATGGAGATGTTCGTAAGTTAAGGATATCAATCAAGATGCCCATATGAAATTTGTGAAGGACACCTATAAACCGACAATCAAACCAACATTTTCAACCAAACTTGAAGCAAAAAGGTGGATCCCAAATTTTTGGGGCTAGTTGTGGAGCAACCACAACAAATGCTGACTCTTTTGGGAAAAGCTATTGAGAATTTTGGTAAGAACCCAACCTGAAATGAAAACATGCAATATCTGCGAGACACAATAATTTAGTAATGTCCCAAGAAGGTGGGGGTAAATAGATTCATAATAAAAACAACTAATCCATCTGCCTTTGCTTAGTGTGTGCAAACATGATTCATTTTTGCATTTCTAAAAATCCTCCAGATTCCATAATCCCTTTCTGCAATAGGCTATGAAGTATCACTCATAATGAAGCAGCTATAGACAGAGCCCCACTACCAGTCATGCATCTATAGCCTTGGCGAGGTTTATCTAGATTACCCTTGTGTTTGCTCAACGCTTTGCAAAGCCTTTCCTTTTAAGTGAGCTATATCTAGATAGAGCCCTACTGTCGATCAGACATCCATAGTCCAGGTAGATTTTATCTAAATCTTGTGACTGATATGATCAATCTTTTCACTGCTCGTTCTCTCTCTTTTTTTCTCTTGTTTTTTTCTCTTGTTTTTTCTTTTTTTTCTCTTTTTTTTCTCTTTTTTTTATTTTTCATATATAGAATTTTTCCTTTTCAAAACAAACCTTGCAAAGCTTCGAGCATTACTAGGGTAAGGCAATCTACAAGTGAAGCATTTTAGATATTTGCCTAGGGTTACAGATCAAGATAACTTCATCCTTCTTGATTTTAGAAACACCATTTAACGTGTGTGAGTTCCATGTGGAGCTTTGGCTAATATTTTATTGTTTTACTTTCCACCATTTTAGTCCTAAAATCTAAGAATGATCACCAAATAAGTCATCCCTCTTTTCTCAGGTTCATTGGTTTTCATATCAGGTACTCCAACCTATTAAATAAAGGAGCTTCAAAAGCAAGCCAGAGACCATAAGTTAGCGACCACAAAACATCACCTCAAAATAAGGGAAAAAACCCAAAACACAAAACTAAAAACACACACCAAAACTATATAAAAATGTACAATATGGTAAAATATGGTGCGAAGTTTGAACTATCCCTTCCCTTAATCCCAAACATGATTAGCACATTTTAAAATACATGTAACATGATACGCATACCAAATTTCATGGAAATCCAATGAAAAAAAGATTAGGCCAAACCATACAACAATATTCCACTTGCCTCTCTCACCCAACCAGTTAGTTCTATTAGTGATTCCATAGGTGAGTTTCAAATTATTAAATTGACTAGACAAAATTTGATTTTCAATTATTTCTTGTCTATTCTTTAAGATGTCAAATTCACAATTCATTTTTTTATTTAGAATTAGGCTATCTTTTTCAAATATGCAATCTTGTAAATAGGAGCCTATTTCTACAAATTTCAAAGCCAATTCATTATTCATGTTTTTAGGCCAATCAAACTTATGCAAAAAATTACAAGCATCTAGGATATCTACTAAATGAGAATCATTATAAGTTTTTATCCTAGATTCTATTATCAGTTGTTGGTGAATTTGATTTAACAATTCAAGTGCATCAACTTCTTTTTCATTCATCAAAGCAATCTTATTAAAGGTGTGAGTAGAAATAAATCCTTGTTCTTCATTCACCTTCAATGGTATTTCATCATAAACATCATTTGAATTCAATGAGTAATTATACAAATCTTCACCTGAATCTTGGATGTTTTGGACACAAAAGGTTAGATTTTACCTTTTGTACATTTTCATTTACCTAAAATTTGTGAGGATTTGCAATTCCTTCTTTTACCTTATGGTCTTTATCATTTTCATCATCTTGTAACTTTTCATCTTCATTGATTACCTGCTCATCAAACATACCAAAATTAGGCACCCAATTAAAAACATGCCCATATTTTTCAAACATTACATCTTGTTGGTCAAAGTGTTTGTCAAATAACCCATCACCATGATCTATCACTTGAGTTGCTTCACATAGATCAACCTCTTTGTCATTTGGTTCTAATTCCTTGATGACCACCAATGGTATTTCTTCATTTGAATCCTCAAAAAAATCATGCGAATTTGTATCCAAATTTTAATATCCCGAAATGAAAGAGCAAATTTTACCTCTTCCTCATCCAAAATAGATGAGTCATAAGAAACATTTATCATTTCTTCCCTTTCTATTTCAACAAGATCTTCAATAAATTCATATTCATCATGATCCAATTTGGGAACTTTCTCTATTCTTGCAAAAGCAATATCCTCATGTGAAATTGCGATTTTAGCATCCTGCATGTCAATAGGAATTTCATCGATGGGGGTGTGAAAAGTATATGATTCTTCATATCTTCCCCAACCATTGTAAAAATTGTCATCCAAATTCGTGAGATGAAACTCTATTGCATTTGTGACATAATATTTGGATTCATCCATCAATTATTTTTCTTCTTTGTCCTCGGTAATAGAATCATTTTCTTTTTCCAACATTTGATGAGATTCCAATCCTTCTTCCAAAACATTCTCAAATTGTATAGGACTTGTAATATCCTCATGCAAGAAAGTGATTGTATCATCCTGCATATCAATTGACACAAAAGTTTCATTAGAAGGTTTGGAGTGAGTGTATTCTTCCCACTTCTTCCAAGAATCATAATAATCATCTTCCAATGTCATGTGGTAACGCTCAAATATTTCTTCAAAATATTCCAATTCATCAACGTGTTTCTTATCAAATTCACCTTCACCTTCCTTAGATGTTTCAATGATTTCCAAAAGTGGGCTACTTTTTGTACCCAAGTTTGCAAGATCAATATCTACATTTGTAACCCATGATTCAATTTCATCACAATTTGGAGGGTGAGGTTTTTCTTGATCATAAATTTCAGCAATCTCATCCAAAGTGTCTTCCAAGAACCAGTGGTGAAATTCTATTATGTCTTCAAATTCATTTATTGATTCTCTTCAAATTTCACTTTCAACCACTTCATTCAATTTGATAGTAGGTTCTATCCTATCACGTATCTCCAAACTAGTTACATTTAGGACACCATTATCTAAATACTCATGCACTTCTAAAAATGAATCCATCTCTACACAATCCTCATTGGTGGATGTTGGCTTGACAACTTGCACCTCCTCTTGGAAAATATCTAAGGTGGTTATAAAATTGGGACATTCAAATTCATTCCCTTTATCATTCACCTTAGGCATCATTGGAGTAGAGGGTTATATCATACATGGTTGGTGTAGGTTGACATCAATAGCTTCAAAAGGACAATATCTCATAGGGACATGTTGTGCCTCTTCTTCCATTTTCGAAACACACCATTGTTCTACCTTTTCTAGGATCTCATAGATTGTATCTAGATATGGGTCATCAAAATTTTTCCTTAAATATGTAGCAAGTACGGGGTGTATGGCTCCCATGTATACTTGAATAGCTTCCTCTTCTATTGTGTTAAAATTTTCCCACATTTGAGAGTGCAACTCATGAAACCTCTCATTGAATTGACTTAGGGATTCATTAGGTTCTTTATGAATAGAGGTAAACTAATTTCTTACAACAATTGGGTCAACCCAATTTTCCACATGGTTAAGAAACATTGCTTCTAATTGAGCCCATGAAGTGATGGAAGCTACAGGAATATTGATAAACCAATTATGCGCAATATTATCCAACGTGTACAAAAATAATTCACATCCAACATCTTCATGCATTATTTGCTGCAAATACATATAGTATTTGAATGCATGAATGTGTCCTTCAGCTGACCTAGCTCCCTCCTACCCAAAATGAGGTATATAAGGTACTAGATCCATAGGCACCTCATGTGAAGGCCCAAGTATATTTAAAGGACTACTTGCCATAATTGGAGCTTTTGCAATAATAAACGAGATATAACTTTAGCACCAATTTTGTTAGTCAAATAAAAATAACTTGCAACTAAGCATGAAATGACTAACAAAATTTAAATTAGTAAACCACAAAGATCATCATATTAGTATCAATAACAATATATGCCTCAATTAAACCATGACATGAACAAACATTCTCAAATTGCATAAAGATTAGTATTAACATATCATCAAATAGAGAATGTTAGAATCAATGAAAGTGATCAATGAAATCTCATTAGTCAAGACCAATGTCTTTGAATAAATATTTCAAGTAACATGAACAATCTAGCATCTAAACAGCAATTAAAATAAATTCATTTAGACCCTCTTAGCTCCCAAAGTGTTGAGTGCTAAAGAGGCCAAAGATGCTAATCAAATGAACTTGAAATATTTAGCAATTCACAACCTTATGATTATACCAAATCATATTCTTTCCTGTATGAACAATCCAAAAGTGTTAGATCAATGAATACCAATTCAGGCCCTCCTTCTAGCACCAAAATATTAAGTTTTAATTTTACCCATTTGTGAAATTACACTCTCCCTTAGGATTTTGATCTCAAACCCCTCTTTTGAAAAGACGTTAAAATAAAACAACTTCTTCAAGGTCTCTGCTATATTAGCATTTGCACATGTGTATTAATAATATCAATAAAAATATATCAATTCAATGCTAGGAATACCTTAGTGATTGCAAGTAATTGTTAACAAGGGGCATGTGTTGGTTCATTTTACCATGCTATGTTAATGATTGTTCATGAAACTTAAATAAAAGAAAATGTGAATTGGCCCTCATATGACCATGACATAGAGCCTTAGTTCCTTTTATCTTGAGTGTTTTAAGGTAGATTTTATCTTCCTTTATTAAATATATTTTTAAAAAAATTATCTTATATTAAATCTTACTTTAAAACATGAAATTGAAGATAAAAATCTATCTATGAACGTGGATCTAAAATTATGAAAAGATCCATTGAATGTAGATTTCATCATGAATATAAAGATAGCCTTTGATATCATTAATAAATTCTCCCTCTTTTATGAAATTAATTTTCATAAAGAGACACCAATTTATTGCTTGAAAATAATAGCCCCATGATGTCATGATGAATTATCCCTCTTTAATGAAATTAATTTTAATTAAGAAGAAATAATTTCATGCTTTAAAACTAAGATCTTTGATGTAATTATAAATTACCCCTCTTCAATGAAATCAGAATTTTCATGAAGGTGCATTTATTGCTCCGAAAATGATAACTTATGAAATGCCATAAAATTAACCCCCCTTCAATGAAATTGAAATTTTCATGAAGGAAAGCTCATTTATGCTTGCAAATAAAAACATAAAGCAGAAAACATCTGATTTGCCTTGAAAATGTAAAAAAAATGAATTTTTGAAATTATAAAAACCCTTAAAAACAATAGTTTTCAAAAATATTTATAAAATCGAAATGACCTCGGAATGAGTCCGAATCTATTGTGTATGATAGACTGTATATCATGCTTTGCACTCATGTAATTATTTTTATCATTTTATTTTTTTCGATTTTTATTTTTATGTCCAAAGTTTTAAAAAAATGCAAAATGAAGGGTTAGAAAAACAGAAAATAAAATATGAAAATAAACTAAATGCTGAAAACGTAAACATGCAAAGCCTTTTCAGTATGATGGCACCTCGTCCTGCAAAACCGAAGATGTGAGAAACTCTTACATGCAACCTATTCTATTCTAATCTGCATTCACGTAATCAAAATCAATTAGGTGCCAGCTTCTAAGGACATAGAAAATAAATTCCAGATTCTGACCATTCCATGATGTAACCATAAAAATGCATAAATATCGCTTATAAATCTGAAAAGGGAGATATAATAAAGTTTAAATCTAAGCATGCAGAAATTTATCCTTCTTTCTTGCTAACAAGGCCTAAATTTTTGAAACAATATTTGCATTAAAATAATGTCTTCATTTTTACAATGATATTCTAGAAGCATATCTCTGGTTTTCCAAAAAAACCAGCCCCTTTTCTATCCTTTGATGGCGTATTTAATATTTTCCTAACAAAGCTCTTCGTTTTCCTCCTGTATCTCTTCATTTCATTTATGTTTGGTTTTCCAACTCTTCTATGGTTTCATTGCAAATTTTATTTGTTTCATATTGAAACGTGTGCTTTTTCCAATATTCGTCTTGTTTTCTCTGTTACAATATTTCCCATTATGCACATTTTCTTTTTTTTGGTAATATTCTCTTTTCATCATGACTTATGAGGTAATGTTCCTTCAACGAGCGTTCACTTCCTTAACACCTTTCATAACATCCTTTGGGCATAATAATGTGTCATCGTTTTATATGTGTATTTTTCTTAATGACAATGAGTCCCACGTGGGGACCCTCCACATCTAAATTGAGGCTCTTATCTCCCTTTGGCCACATTCCCTCTATAATGATGTAAATTTGCTTTAAATAGTGCCTCGTAAAGCTCTTCGTTGTTTTTTATGACACACTATTCATGACTTTCGACAACACACTTTCTTTGGTGACTTCGTTACTTCTCTTTTACCTGTCTGTATTTGGTCTATTTCTAGTTTGTAGGTATCCAATGCATATCAACCTTACTCGACAACCAAACTATGCTCTACATTATGGTATTCCAACTACGAGAGGCAACTTTGTTGATTCAATTAGCCACATCTTTGTTTTGGTGTCTACTGTGTTATTCCTCCCTAATGTCGTTGATTTCTCCATGGCAGTTGCTTCTACAAACCCTGCATTTTTGATCACCTTGTCATGTCCACGTGTCACTCGTCATGAAATATAAAAAAAACTTTTCTTGCCTTTGGCAAAAATCTTTCCACATGCGTTGCACCATCCACATCGATCTGATTATCTACGTTCAATTCCACGTAAGAATATGACTCACCCATTGGTAGTATTTATTTTTATGCCATCAAACCAGGTCCATGTTGGCACCCATTTGTCGTGAATCTATTGCTATTGCTGCATCAAATTCTACCAATCTACCATCCAGGATGTGTGGCTGTGAGTCACCGAGATTGGCTCCATCATCACTTATCCACTAGTATATTGTCGTTCATTGATTAGCCACATCATCCTTGACACCCAAAATTCCATGTTACATTCGTCTTTCCTCTACTCTAATTCCCCTATAAACGTTGTCCATCCGATATCAAATTTGTGTAACCTACACCAGTGTTGAATTTGCCTCGTATCTGGTGCATCGAGGGGTCCACCGTTTTCCACGTCTAAGCTACCTAAGTTGTATTCTATGTTGTATATGATGCATCAATTTTTTTATAAACCATCCACATCGAACACTACAAAAGGGATAGCATCTGCTAGGTAGCCAACATCGTAGCCTCTGCCATGCTATGATTTCTTCATTGCCTACTACACGAGTCTTTCCCATAGGGCTGCCACCAAATCAAACTGCTGGGGAGTCCAAATCGACTGCTCTTTAACGTATTTGTTGTTCATCATGAGTCAACCTCCATAGCTCACCTCCATGTCATCTGTTGACTGAGTCCATTCTTGATGTTTGCTACATCCTAGGTGTTTTCCTAGTAATATTTGTGGTGATTTCAAGGTGGGGCATGGTGATTTCGAGGTGGGGCACCTATGTTGCTCACTAACTTAATGCCACAGTGGATCGCTATGCATCATTCCCCATAAACTAATTCATGTCATTTGTCGTGTCTCCCAAAATTTCACTGCACTCCACATCGAGGGATTTTATCCTGTCCTCCGATGTGTCAAGTTGGTTCTTGGTTCTACTGTCACATAGGCATCGTCCCACGGGGTCTGCTTCAGCCTATATAGAATTCATTATATGTTGAATTCATCCCTATGGTCACCGCCAAATTCTTCATTGCATGGTTTCTCTAATGTCATAAAAATAATTTTGTCTATGGCCTTCACCGAATAAATCATGTATGCCTACATGTCAGCTACCCAATAGGCCACGTCATTTCCATTAGGTCCATGACTTGTTCCACGTGGAGATCCGCATCATTCATCATCAATGTCGACTATTTGTCACTATTCGGGGTCGCTCTGACCACATATGCTTCCACGCCAGAGTATTCATCCACCTGAAATGAACACCAACAAATATTTTGTTAGAATATGTGCACTAAAGTATTACCTAAATAATCAAACAACAATCACTCGCATAAATTAGCCCTTAAGGGATTTACTCTAATCCATTTGAAAAATAGCCCTCAAGGGCTTTTATTTATATTTATAATTTTTTTTATATTATTAATAATAATATTATTATATATTGTAACCAGAAAAACTGAGCAATGAAATATATAAAACACAGAGAAATAGAAATTGCCAAAATTGCTTTTCTTTATTGATTTTGATACAATTCGTTACAAAATGAATTTTGGATTGCCCCAAGTATGCTTGGGACAATGTTACAATGCTCTCTCTCTCTCTCTGTATTGCTACAAATGGATGAAGATCTGATGGAATGGGATCTCCCAAAACTTTCATAGGGGTACGTGCTCTTCGTTCTTCTAGCTACAATCCAAGGGATGAGTGGGCTTTGGTATCCGGCAAGGGACCACTCCAGCTTCAACAGCTTTTCCAAAGTACCTATCACCTGCACACATTCAAACTGGCAAAGGGATTAGTAGCACCTGTATATATATGAGCAATAAAAACCAATGCTATGCATGAACCCTAAGCAAGTAATCATATGAAACAAGCAACAGAAGCAATTAACAGATATAGCCTTACTAACAAATGAATGCTTTTATTGATCTCTGATGTGAGTGATTTCGTGCTCGGGACTGTGAAAACGTGGACGCGCGGTAGGGAACTGGAAACCGTGGATCTATGGTTGTGAAACCGTGGATGCACGTTTTTCTTGTGAAAATAGGTTACCTCGAGATTCGAACCAACGGTACGAAATTGGGCTCGCGCTCGCAATTTCTCGTTGGGTCTAGATGTATTTTGGTAGCCTGTCGGTATGCACATTCAGCTCCCTTTCTTTGTTGACAAGATGGCATTTTTATAGGCTTCCTAGGGCTTTGGAGGGAAATGGGAGGTGGCAAGCCTGACTTGCCAAGTGGTAAATCTGAACTGCCAGGTGGAAGGGGTAGTTACAGTGAGTCATTCAGTGTGCCTCACTTAACTGGGGTGATGTGGCTGCAAGTGGAGTGGGGTGTGGGATCCTGTCCTATGTGAAGGGACAAAGGAGACAAAGTGGAGGAGATGTGGCATGGGTGTTGGGAATCTATCCCATGTGCAAAGACAAGGGGACAGGAGTGGGTAATATGTGGCAAAGGTGTTGGATGAAGTGTCTGGGACACATGTCCAATGGGTAGGCAGGGTATCCTAAGGTGATTTTCCAGATTTAATAAATTAGGAAAATAGGATAATGTGCAGGATTTTATATCCCTAAGTTAGAACTTAGGCATATCTTTTTATTATGCAGGATTTGATGGTGGGGTGGTAAATGTGTTTTAGAAGGTGTCGGATTTTGGTGTCTACAGTTGCCCCTTTTTGTACTGCGTTGTGTACAACACAATGCGGTGCAAAAACTAGTGACACTCGACCTTTATTGGATGGATGGACTCACTCTCTTTGGTGTGGCAAACTGAATGATTGTTTTAATATTTTTTTTTTACCCCCTCAATTGGCAAGTGGGTAAAGAATGAAGCACATGGGCCAATTGATAATGTTGTTATTCTTTATGTTTTTCAATGTTAATTGTTACTTTTTCTTAAAATATACCTTTTGGTTTGATTGACATGCATGATTATGAAATAAAGGAACCAATCATCCTAGGTGCTTGCCGTAGTGACTGTTAGAAATTCCTTAATGCACATTGTTTTATCGTAATTATCCATGTTTTGTAACCTCCATCGAGTAGGTCATCTTTTAACTTTGGATTTTTTCTTTTTACTATTATTATTTTTTTTTTGTAAACGCGGTTGTGCAATTTTGTATACCTAAAATCACGATATCTTGGTTTTTCATGCTAACCGTGTGTTTGTAGTTTAGCTACAAACCATGGGTTTGCATTTTATGCACTCAAAAATGGATGCGCATTTTTCACCATAAAACGGTTATTTAATAGGCTTATTGTCATTTTCATTTCATTACCATTTGTCATCTATTGATTATTGAGAGTGATGAGTGAGATGGAGATTGGCGAGGGTAGTGGTGGCGGAGGTGACGATGGTGGTGGCTCGGCTGGAGCGGAAGGTGGCATCCGCTATGCTGAGGTAGGGTGTCCTTTTTCCTTTAGTTAGGCTTTCTTTTGTTTTGTTATTTGTTTTATTTTGTAACTAAGTGGGGCTGGTAATGAATTTTTTTGCTTTGTTTTTGTTTTCTTTTGCTTGTTTATTTGTTTTTGTTTGTTTTTATTTTTTTGTAATTAAGTGGGGTTGGTAATGAATATTTTTTTTTTGTATTGCATTTTATGTTTGTTTCTTTTTTATTTTTTTTTGTTTCCTATTGATTTTTGATCACCTAGGGGTAGGTGAAAGTTTTTTTTTTTGTTAATGCATTTTATGTTGTTTGCTTTTCAGGTGAGGCTTTTGGATGCTCGGCATAGGTGGCCGAGCACTATTCGCAAAGTGCGCAAGGCACTTATTGATGATGATTGGACTTTCTTGGAGACCATTGGTCTTGATGGTTATGGGCGGTTGGGCACCATCCGAGCTGATGAGGATCTTCTTGCTGCTTGTTGAGCGGTGGGATCCGGATAGAGGGACATTCCAGCTTCCTACTGGGGAGCTTACTATGACCTTGGAGGATATATACCAGATTTTTTGTATTCCTGTTGAGGGTCCACCATACAGGTTGGCATCGACAAGGAGGCACTCTTCCCTATATTTGGTGAGCTATGGGATGTAGACTATAGAAGGGGGTATTGCATATCTGGATCTATTTCTATTAGCAGTTTGGGAGTCGTTCCAACTTTCCTCATGTATATATTGAGCAACATGTTGTTGCCCAATTCCATGGGATCGAGGATCCCATGGAACCAGGTACCTATTATTCTTGACTTGATATCTGATCCTCGATGGTTGGCATGGGCTCCCGCTCTTCTATGCCAGATTTATAGTGAGTTGTACGAGGTGAAGAGGCGGGGGTGAAAGGGCCTAGGTTGTAGTTTGGTGCTCCAAATTTGGTCTTGGGAGCACATCATTGTTGGACGTCCAGTTGGTCTTCCTTGTGCTTATGATGCCACTTCTCCTCGTGCTTACAGGTGGCTTCTTAGTGAGGAGCTTAGTCATCCAGTGGTGGGGGCATCAGAGTATAGAGATATTCTGAGCTCACTTACTAGATATTTTATGAGTTGGTGGCCTTGGAGGGGCATGGATTGGGTGATGGATGTGATAGAGCTTCATTGCATCAGGTGAGGTCGATGGGTTGTTGGTGCCCATCTTAGGGAGATGGAGTATATTCAATTTTCTTGGGTGCAATGTCAGTTTGGTTTGGTATAGGGTGTGCCTGATGCACCTATGACCTATAGGCGATGGGGAGACGAGTTAGGGTTACCTATTGCTCCTAAATTTTGGAGAGTTGATGATCCAGCTGATGACTATGATATAGAGGTTCTTGACTTGGATGATGTGGGTACCACTCCTGAGTATGATGTATGGTTTACCTCTCAACCTCTTTGGATGTCGAGTGTCATTGTTGATGATGAGGGGAGTGGTGATGAGGTGGAGGTAGGAGGATGGGTTCCTTGTTGGTGAAGCTCGATGGGTAGCTCTTCGAGGGTGGAGATGGCTATGAACCCATAGCATCCTAAGGAGGTTGGTGGTGATGGGGATGGAGAGGGGGATGTCCCTCCTCGATAGATGGAGGATGATTGGGGGATTCTCTAGGGTGAGCGTGATAGCTTGGAGTTGGAGGTGGCTCACCTGAAGGGTGAGTTGCCTTATGTCAGAGCGAGGTGACTCACTTATAGGCTGAGGTGGATGGATTACGAGGTGGACCTAGTGATGATGCTATTACTACTAAGGATGTAGATATTACTAGGCTTGGAGGTGAGGTAACTCAATTAGAGGGTGAGCTTACTCACTTACAGTGGGAGGAGGTGACATCAACTACTATTTGCTCTTTGAGCGAGATATTTCTTAGAGAGTTGCTCATGAGGGTGCAGATTTGAGGACCCTACATAAGCAGGCTACTTATATCGAGATGTTGGAGAACATCTTGCATGAGCAGAAGATCTCGCTTCCTATTCCTCCTTCATCTTCAATGGCTACTACCAGTCGAAGGACCGAGACGAGCCACAGGAGTCATCGATGGTCTAGCTCCCATGTTGCTTCATCTGCTCAGGGTTCCTAGAGGGATCCCTTGGTACCAGCTAGTTGCATCATGTATTTCTTTTTGTATTTTACCTTCTTTTTATTTTGCTATGAGCCTTAGTGCTCTAATGTATACAACCTATAGGCATTTTGTACATTTGAGACCTCCATATTTATATATACATACATGGCCTTTTATTTTGGTTATCTCATGTGTTAATGTTTATATGCATGCTTCTTGTTAATGCTTTGTTATTGCTTATTTGATGCAATCTAAATATTTTTATGTTTGTTCTATGATAATGAATGCAAACTAATATGTAATATGCAGTTTAATTATTTGTTCATGTAACTATATGATGGCATGCATGATGTTCATGTAATATTTTATAGCTCAGAGTAGTTGACCATTACTTGTTCATTGTTGCAATTGGGGGTATCCAATCTTGGTGACTTTTTGTGGGTGATGTATGGTGGATATGTATGTGATAATGGAAGAATATGTTGATGGTGATATGGAAGATGGTATGGTTTTTGATATTTAACAGTGGAATATTTTCAAAGACTCAAACACTCTAGTAATGTAAACCATTTTCTTGACCGTTGTCTAACTTTCTTTAAGACCAAGGTGTGTGCAAGTGGAGTTTATTTACTAAATATTTGAGTTGGCGATGACCCTAAGCAATCAAGAACCAGTGCATGTGATTGTGAAGTTAATTGACCCATCATGAGTAAATTGGATGGTACCTGTTATGGGTTTACCTATTAGCTAGCTTACCCGTATGTGCGGTCAGAGGTCTCCCTTTTTGGGGAGAGACATGTCGCCCTGCATGAGTTTACTCCACTGCCAGTCAAGCGTCTATAGCCCCGGTGGAGGTTCGCTCCATAGTCCAATGATCTGATCTTTAAGCTTTTGGGATGACTACATAACTTTCTGAGGGGAATGTAGTACGATCCTTTTTGCCTTAGGGATCTGTGGTGTGTGTTTGGAATTAATTTTGTATAGAGTTTTGGGGAATCGGATTCTCAACCGAAGTGTGATGAGAATGTGATCCTATCCTTACTACTCTACATTTGTTTAAATTTGGAGCATTATTGTGATAGTGGTGAAAACCACTATTTTTTATTTTGGACTATGTTGCGTGATAGGGTAAGCGAGGAATTTTACTTTTTCGCTTCAAGGTGTACCCAAGTTGGCGTTGTCCTTTTCTTACTCAAAATGTTTTAAGATTTGTAAAAGTGTATTTGGTTCAAGATTGTTTTTGGGTCAATCTACCATACTCAAGACTTTCTTAATGTGACAAAAGTGCTTTGGTCCTAAAGAAAATTGGACATATTATTGAAATTTGGTTTTTCACTAGACATGATTGAGTGACTGAAAATTTGATTGTAGATGTAAGGATAACATGTGTTGTATATCTTTGGTTGAATTGGGAAAAAGCCTTAGGTGGGTACCCCCAATTCTTGGAACTTGTTTTATTTGGTCGTATCATCACCACTACAAAATATTACTGAACATGGGATGGGATGGATGCAATTATTTATATTAATGCTGCTACATGCTTATGATATGCTTATGTTAATGCAAAAATTTTATTTTTTTTTTTTATATGAATATTTTCATGTGATATGTGAATGCAATATGTGAAATGCAAGTAAAGATATTTCTATTTACAATGTAAAATGTATGCAATGTAGAAATATAAATTCTTTTTTTTTTTTAGCCATGTACATATATATACATATATTGCAAGTCGATTTATGCATAAAATGCCTTTAGGTGCATTATGTTTAGTGGCTCTAGCTCCAAATTTCCTTCTAAGTCGGCAAGTCTATACATTCCTGGTCCCAAATTTTGCTTTACAATATATGGGCCTAACCAATTAGCCATAAATTTATCTCTCAAGTGTGGCAATGCATTGGTATTTTGTTGATTTTATTTGAGCACTAGGTCCCCTACTTGAAATTCGTGAGGATGGACTTTTGCATTGTAAGCACGTTTGATTATGTCTTGATATACTCGCAAATGCTCTAGAGCATTGATGCATTTTTCATCAATAAGTGTCAATTGGTCAAGACGTGCTTGTCTTTCAGTGTCATCATCCATGAATTCCTGTAATGCAATTCACAAGGAGGGTATCTCGAGCTCGAAAGGTAATATAGCTTCAGCATCGTAAACCAATGAAAATGGTGTTGCTCCTGTTGGCATTCTGATGCTTGTTCTGTAAGCCCATAGTGCCAAAGGAAGTTGAGTATGCCAATCTCGATGATTTTCTTTGACCAGTTTCTTGAGAATGGATACCATTGTTTTGTTGGTTGCTTCAACTTGCCCATTTGCTTGTGGGTAATAAGGTGTTGAGAAACTGTGTTGGATTTTGAATTTGTTGCACAAGGCTCTAACATCCTTATTCTTAAATGACTTCCCATTATCAAAAATTATTTTTGAGGGTATTCCAAAATGATAGATAATATGTTGAAGTATAAACTCCGCTATTCGAGGTCCAGTCGTAGTGGTCATTGGAATTGCTTCCACCCATTTTGTGAAGTATTCCATAGTAGTTATGATGAATTTATGTTGTCCTGATGAAGCAAGTGATATTTTACCAATCAAATCGAGGCCCCATTGTGAAAATGGCCAAATACTTTGAATGGGTTGTAAAGCATGTGATGGTACATGAGTCAAATTTGCATGGTGTTGGCACTTTTTGACATATTTACAATAGTCATTTTCCATGGTCGGCCAATAGTATCCCATGCGCAATATTCTCTTTGCAATGGCCATTCCACTGAAGTGGCCACCACAAGTACCATCGTGGGCTTCTGCTATAGCTCGTTCTATTTCAACCGAATTTAGACATCGTAATAATATTCCATCATAACCACGTTTATATAACACGTCCCCTAGTAGAGTAAAATGAATTGCTTTTTGTTTGAACATTCTTTTTGTAGTTCGTGTCATTTCTATTGGGAGTGTTCCAAACTTGAGAAAGTCTCTTATTTCATCAAGGTAAGAATTGTAAGGTTCAACATGTATCAAACAAACATTCTTCTCACCTGTAGATTCTGCTCTTTGAATTGATGGTTTGGGCATTGTTGTTATGATTAGTGGTTGTACTTCTCCATGCTCATTCTTAGGGATGAGAGATCCCAAAGAAGCCATTGCATCCATAAATCTATTTGTCGAATGGGGTAAGTTACTAATTTCAAACCAATCAAACTTTTGTAGCAACTTTGTTGCCACTTCATGGTATTGCTTTAAAACTGGTTCCTTACATTGGTATTCTCCTTTTACTTGATAGACAACTAGTTGAGAATCACCAAAAATGCTTAGTCTTTTTATTCCCATTGCTATAGCTGATTGAAGGCCTAAGATTAAGGCTTCATACTCTACATTATTGTTAGTGCATGTGAAGTCGAGTTTGAATGATAAAGGAATTGGTATTCCTTTAGGTGTATAAAACATGACTCCCGCACCTTGTCCTTTCTCGCACTTAGATCCATCAAAGAACATTGTCATATCTGCTTCATCCTCAGAAGAAACCAACTCTTCTTGTTCTGTGATAGAGAATACTGAATCATCTGGAAGCTCAATGATTAGTGGTTTGTCATTATGTAGCGGAGCTTCAACTAGTTGATCAACTATCACCTGACCTTTTATGGATTTTTGACTTACGAATTCGAGATCGAATTCGGTTAAAAGCATTATCCATTTAGCAGTACGGGTGTTGTTGTATGTGCGAGTCATCATGTATCGCAAAGGATTTTCTCTAGCTATGACATAGGTAGTGTTGCTTAGCATATAATGTCTAAGTTTCTTAGTGGTGAAAACCATTGCTAAGCATAACTTTTCGACATAAGCATATCTTGTTTCGTAACTTACCAATGTTCGACTAATATAGTAAATTGCTTGCTCTTTATGATTTTCATTCTTTTGTGCAAGCATTGTCCCTAGTGCAAAATATGTTGCAGAAATGTATAGGTAAAAAGGGACTCCTGTTCGAGGTGGTGTAAGAACTGGTGGTGAAGCCAGATACTTCTTTATGTCATCAAATACCTCTTGACATTCAGTTGTCCAAGAAAATATCACCCCCTTTTGTAATAGGTGATTGAAAGGCCTACATTTATCTGAGAGTTGTGTGATGAATCGTCGGATAGATTGAATCTTTCCTTGTAAACTACGCAACTCTTTCAAGTTCTTGGGAGGTGGCATTTCTAATATAGATTTTACCTTACCTGGATCTACTTCAATGCCTCGCTTGGAGACAATGAATCCTAGAAGCTTTCTCGATGTGACACCAAATACACATTTCTTAGGATTTAACCTTACTTTGTGTTCTATCAATCGATCGAACGCTTTTTCTAATACTTCGATGTGCTCAAGATGTGTTTTTGATTTAGCAATCAAGTCATCTACATAATCCTCGATGATCTTATGCATATAATCATGAAATATGTACGTCATAGCTCATTGATATGTAGCTCCTGCATTCTTGAGTCCAAAAGGCATCACTCTATAACAGAATGTCCCCTAGGGTGTTGTAAATGTTATCTTGTGTTGATCTTCGGGATTAATTCGAATTTGGTTATATCCCGAGAAACCATCCATTAAGGAAAGCATTTCATGACCAGCACAGGAGTCTACTAGTTGATCGATATTGGGCAAAGGAAAATCATCTTTGGGACATGCTTTGTTTAAGTCTCAAAAATCAGTGCACACACGTATCCCTCCATTCGGTTTGCGAACGGGTACCATATTTGAGAGCCATTATGGGTAATCAATTGGTACTATGAAGTGCACATCCAATAACTTTTGTAGCTCTTCTTTTACAATTAATGCGACTGTTGGATGGACTTTCCTAAGCTTTTGCTTGAATGGCTTTGCATCATGTGCCAGTGTAAGGTTGTGGACTACCAGGTCTGGATCTAAACCAGGCATGTCTTTATATGACCATGCGAACACTTCTTTATTTTTCATTAGCATGCTTATTATGCATTCTTTCTCCTCTATGGATAATTCTTTTGTGATTTTGACAATTTGGGGATTATCCGCGTCTTGACTAAGGTTCACATCTATAGATTCTTCAATGAGCATGTGAGAACCTTCTTCTAGTTGATGTGGAGTTGGGATGAGGTGGATGTCATCTGCCACATTTTCAAATGTCTCTGGGGCTTCCCCCTCTATTTCAGTTTGAAAAACTGAGTTATTTGATGATGAAGGTTGTTGTGAAATATACGCATTTGAAGCACGCAATAATTCTTTGGACAGGATAAATTCAGAAATGGATGGCGGGGATGAGATCCTATCCATGGCAATGAGGCTAGTGTCGATATGGATTGGATTTGCCTCATCATATGGATTGTGGAGTGGGGTGAGAAAATCAATAGAAATCATGTTGACTTGATGGAAATGAGGTGGCTACGATTTGAGAGGTGATGACTCATTCTCTCTAGGTTGCAACTGTCCTAATGTGTGTGATTGGCGATGCTCCATGCGATGCCAATGTGATGGAGGAGGCTCTAGTTTAGGACTCTCACATTCTTTGCTTAGCCGAAAGAGAGTGTGGTCTATTGGGAATTTCTTTTGGTACCAGTCATCTCTCCGAATAGATTCTACATATATTACCTCTTCTTGAGGTTCTTCTGCCTCTTGATTATGTTGTTCATGATGCGCCTCTACTTGGAGTATTCTTCTAGCTTGCATTTCATGCTCATGATTCAGAAATATCATTTTTGTCTCATCTTCATAATCATCATCGCTTATCCAGAAGCCATTAGCATTTGTATGAGGTCCCAGAACAAGTTGTGTGTAATCTGGCCTAAGGTCGGCCATTTTTGGTGGATCTTCGTATCCTGGTTCTTGTTGTAATGCTTGTTCTAAGAAAGTTCCAAACACATGAGGGTAAAAATTGTAGATTAGGTATTCACCATTTATATCATCATCTTCATCATTAGGTTCATCCTCTTTGTCACTTTCTCCTTCTCCATCTTCGCACTCAATATCCAGTTCTTGGAATGTTTGACTTAGCGAAGAGCTTGCGATGGAAGGTTTGTAACCTAGACCTGAGCGGTCATTTGGCTCTCTATATTCTGGCTCAATAATGTAGTGAGGACCTTGTTCATGTCGTCCAAGTCCATATCCTTGCCAATTAACCCTTTGAAAATATCTCACTGGGAATGATGGGTTAGATAGATAATCAATGTTCTCATTGAACTCTTTTACATGGTCCTCCTCTGGAGGAGATGGACCAGATGAAGAATCGACTCCCCCATATATGAAATTTATTGCATTTGATGGTGAACCCATTTTGTATATCTCACCTATGGCTAAAGGTGGGTCCCGAGGGTGACCATAATCTCTTACTGACTCAATAGGTGGTGTAATTGTGACACTTTCAATAATATACTCGCCAATACCAGGATTGGCAAGATGTACTGCAACTCGGGAAGGTTGGGAGGTTGATGGCTCGGTGGATGAAGAGGGTTCTTCTACGCTTGGTTGCGGCTCTAATGGTGGTGGTGGATTATCTCTAATAGGTGGCCCTATTTGTGAGACTACGGGTTGTGATGATTGTGGTTTATTGATGGATGGAGTGGGTTGTGCTGTGAATATGAATGGTTGTTGTGGATCTGGAAGTGCGCTAGATGGAGTTGGTTGTTGGTTGGCAGGATGGTTTGGTGTGATTGGAAAGTGATATGTAGTGTTCGAAGGCTGAATTGAGCTGACGCTTTTGGATGCAAAAGTTGGGTCAACTATAGGCAATTCCTCTTGAATGGGTGCTTTTGATGAAGTGTTACTAGGTGGAATGGTTCTGATGGTGAGTGGTTGGATCGTTAGGTGTGTTGATGGAAGCAAGGGCTCATACGGGTTTGAAATTAAGTTGTAGTACTTGAAAGGTTCTGTGTCAGCTGGTATACAATGTACTTTGCCTTCATGTACATATTTTAAGCATTGATGCAATGTTGAAGGCACACACTTCATTTCCCTAATCCAAGGGCATCCAAGAAGTATATTATATTGCATTTCTCCTTCCAAGATGTGGAAGAGGACATGTATTGTTTTCACCCCCATGGTGATGGGAAGAACAACATTCCCCATAGTTGAGCATAAAGCATCATTAAAAGCCCTAAGGGTGAAGGTGGAAGTTGTGATGTGAGATGATGGGATGTTGAGCTTTTTCATTGCAGGTGTGGTGATGAGGTTGATGGAGGAACCGGTATCAATAAGCACTCTCTTGAATGGCTTCCTGTCGATGTGAGCTACTATGTGCAATGGTGGATCAGGTGAATCTGTCAAAATTTGCTTTTCCTCGAAGTCATAAAATACTATCGAGGGTTCCATACACTTTTGCACACTCCCCACAAAGGAATTGAATGCATTGGGGTCTTTTGATTGTACTTGTATAGACTTTAAGATTTCCATCAATGCTTCCCTATGGGGTGTTGATTGTTGTATTAGCTCATAAATTGATAATTTTGTTGAAGCCATTTTTAAACTTTGTGTTAACCGGTTGTTTAAGGTGACAACTGGGTGATTATGGAAAGGTGGTGGTGGAATGCTTGGTCCAAGTTGTATGGGCACATTTGTTGGTTGTGTTGCTAGAGGCTGAGTTGTGCGATTAGCTTACCTCTATCCATGGGTAACTATACTGATAGCTCCTACAAAACCTTGTGGTAATTGAGACACATAATTAACCTGATTGGGAGGAACTGTTGAAGTTGATGCTCCCATCGGTTGTTGATTTACCTCTCGATGTGGCAAAGGTGTCTGGTAGATGCCTAGGTTTTGGTTATTTTGGGCTAGTGGGTTGTCAACTTTAATTGTACCCGCTTCCAATAAATCTTGCACAATTCCTTTGAAACCATGACAACCTTCAATATCATGTCCTCTTTGTCTATGATAGATGCAAAAGAGGTGTTCTTTGTAACCTTTTGTTTTTGGTTTGTTAGGATCTTCAGGTTTCATTTCTGGCAATGTAAAGAGTTTTGCCGCATACAACTTTTGGAAGACTAATGAATATGGCTCTTGTACTGGTGTGTAATTTCTTTTTGGCTTAAAATGATGTTGTTGCCTTTCTACAGGTTGTGTCTGATTTTGTGCCTATTGTGGGGGTGGAACCGCTTGATGATTCAATTGTTGCGGTTGTTGTTGTTGTTGGGGTTGTTGGATTTGTGCTTGGGCTGGTTGATTTAACTATGGTTGGCCCAAAACTATCTAGTTAACCTGTGCGGTCTTGGACTGACCATGGTTATTCCCCTTTTGATTCTTATTGTGCCACTCTTTCTTTTTAGGCTTTATCTCACCTTCATGAATTTTGATCTCTTCTATTAGCTTTGCTTGGGTGAGTGCCTCATCGAATGTTCTATACTATTGTAGTTATAGTAATGAAGAGATGGGCCTAGCACAACTCTTCATGAACATTCATATTATCTCTGACATAGGGAGGAAAAATGGTAACTTGATCATGACTGACCTCCATCGATTGCCAAAGTCATAGACCGATTCATCATCATATTATTTTAGATAAATCAAATCAGTCAATGTGGTTTGTTTTTTGACATTTAGGGTGAATCTTTCCAAGAACTGGTCCGCTAGTTGTTCAAATGTAAAAACACTTTGATGTGGTAGGTGGTTGTACCAGTCTTGGGCTTCTCCCCCTAATGTCTGAGGAAAGGTATGTAACAGTAGTGCATCATTGCTCTTGATTCTGAAGCATGCATTTACAAATCTAGTTATATGTTCATGAGGGTCCTCTTCCCCCTTAAATTCAAGCTTGGGTATTTGAAAATCCATTGGATATGGTGGCTCAGGCATCGAAGCATGAATAGGATGATTGAGTAGTTGCCTTAAAGTTGGCTTTTGGTATTGCAAACCTGGAGTTTGCATGGCAAGACTATCAATATGACTCTGTAAGAACTGGTATCTAGGGTCATCCATAGGACTGACACTCGAATGTACTTGATGTTACTGGTAATGTGGTGGATTGTATGTAGGTTATGGGTGATAGGGTATGGTTGGCTGAAATGTGTTATGGTAAGGATGTTGATGGATGTTATGATATGGATGGGGTGATGGAGGTATGATGGTATGTTGACCTACTATATTAGCATATGGATGTGGAGGTTGACTATGAACCATAGTGGTGGATGGGGGTGCATTACCCAAGATGGATCTTGGATGAAGGTATTTGTTTGGTGAGATGTAGGTGGGAAGTTGTGCTCAATCCCTTGCAAATGTTGGTTGGGGTCAGGATTTATGCTACGGTTAGCATTATCTAAAATCATTTGTTACAGTTGTAAGAAAGCTTGTTGCATAGCAATTGCATTTGAAGTAGGGACCGCCACCTATGATGTGGTAGGTTGGGTTGGTTGTGGAACAACCATGGTAGTGGAAGTGAGTGGGGGGTAAGTAGCAAAGGGTATTGCCACTGACTGTGGTATGATATGAGATGTAGAACCTATGAGGGTAGTGGGTTGAGTGGATGTTAGGGTTTGTGAAACAACAAGAATTGTTTCATACAAGGGATTAGTGGAAATGGTTAGTTGTTGAGGTAATGTGCGGGGTGGTTGGTTGGATGATGATGGTTGGTTAGCCAGTGCTACAACAGCCAACTCAAAAAGAGGATTTGTAAAAACTTGTTTCGAATGTTGTGGGTAAGTATATGTGGGCTCTTGTTGTAATGATGGTACAACATGGGATGGGATGGAGAGTGGTGGTAATGATGGGAAGACCATTCCAGATGCATTCAAGTACATTCTAATAGTATCCATGTCGAACATGGTGACATGACTATCTACCACTACAGGAGGTTCACTCCTAGGTGTCTCAGGTATGGCTGTGTGAGTAGCCCTATGCATAATGTCTATGTCCGTATTAGGGGCATTACTAGAAGGCCCTACATTAAGACTTTGGGACATAGAAGAGGGCATGCCTACTTGTCCTACCACCGAAGTGTGAGGGACGTTTCTAGACTGAGAGGCCATGGGGGAAGACCACTGACTTTGGTTTGACACTAGTTTCTTAGCTTGACTACGAGTCACTACCATACGCTACTATGTGGTACAATGCCAAGTGCGACTATCTATGTAAATAAAATGATAGTACGATGCAATACAACATGCAAAGCAAACAAACACAAAGTTTTTGGTGCTAGATTTTTGTTAGTTTTTTTTTAAATTATTTTAAAAATGAAAAGATGTGTGCTCAATGTTTTGCCCTATATGAATCTAGGATTTCACCATATCTCTCCCCCCCTAAAACCATTCCTCCTCCCCCCCCTTTATGGTAATGAAGTCCACACATGGCCAGGGAGCACAGGTCCTACCAGTTCCTCACCCAGTTCACCCGTAGTCTACGATACACTTCTCCGAAGAGAAATGCGTGCTATAACCCATGGGCTATGATGGATCTTGGAACCGGCCTTGGCAAAAATTAGGGTATAATGTTGGTGGTTCGATGATGAAATCCAAACTCGATGATGATGAAATCCAGTCATTTTCCAATGTTTAAGTGCAAGTGTGTGATGGTTTGTTTAATTATTGTGGTATGCAAAACTATTATGCAATTTTATTTCAATGCCTAAATGCAGAAAAATAGAAAGCAGAAACACAGCAGATAGGTCAAGGGCAAAATGCCACCTTCAAGTAAGCTTTTAGGCTAAATCCTACTTAACAGGGCCAACCACGGGTGGGCGGTTGGTTTTGGTAAACCGTGGATGCGCGGTTTGCCAACCATGTGTCTGCATTTGGGAAACCCCAACCATGGATGCATGGGTCCTTTCTATCAGTAGGACAGGGCCGAGATAGACCTGAACCTAAAAATATAGTGTCTGGGTTATTCCTAACCCGACACGTGCAATATGGTTTTTTTTTTACCTACTATGCAGATGCAGTTCCTTTTTTTTATTTATGTATTAATGGATGCAAGACTTAAGCTAATTGATCCTATCCTAAGACCTATATGTAGACAAGGGCAAACAGGACTGGACTATCTATCTTACCCTAAATGCATCTAGTTAATAACAGCAAGCAAAAAAAAGAAATGCAGAGAAAAGAGTGGTAAGTGACAGGTACAGACCTATGATCCTTCATCGCTCCCTCCAGCTGTCAACCATTGACCCGCATTTTCACCAAAATGAACTGCCCACGTGTGTTTTCTCCGAACAGAAACTGTGCACCTGTGGTTTTGTAGTGTCTATTCTGAATGTAGGGTTTCTTCAGTCTATAATTCGGGATTGATCCCACGCATGCCTCGGACTCCCGAAACCTGTGTAACAAAATAGAAATCAGTAAAATTTTCAAAATGCAAGGCTAAACAAAATGGAACCCTTAGGGGGTCCCACCGTGATCGCCATTTTTGTAACCAAAAAAATTAAGCAATGAAATATATAAAACACAAAGAAATAGTGTAGAAACCTAAAACATGTCATGTCGAGGGCGACTACTCATATGGACATGCTACAAAACCATATGAAATATCTTGAACAGACTCCAAGATAGAGCAGTTGTTCTAACCACTCAATTTGGGATCCTTGGCCTAATCAGTCTAAACTACAGCCCAGACCTACGGTTTATAGCTGAACCATGGCTAAGACCTATAGTTTGTAGTCTAGACCATAGTTGTGACCTGCAGTCTTAACTGAAGTTTAGTTGGTCTTCAATCTAAGCCAAATCAAATAGCCATTGGATCTAGAAGAATGTGGTTAGAGGGTGGAATCTTTCATTCCAAATGTCCTAACCACCCCTTCTTGATCTTGGCTTCTCTAGGAAGCCACCCCCAGTCCTTGGGTAATTCTATAAGTACCCCTACAAATGAGTGCAATGATATAAATGATTTATATAATGAAGCGTTGATGAATTAACGAGTGAGTGTGAAGTGATCAAGCGAGTAGTGAAGCCCTATCGGATTGCATACTGAATTTGTGCATTCGAAGACTACTTTGCTATTCATCCAATGATCAGTTTGCCATGGAAGCCCTATGAGCCTAGGAGGATAAAGAAACACAAATTTGGGCAAATGAAGGCCCATCATAGTTATTTTACCATCAAATCTATCAGAAGGACATCGAAGGTGACCCTTGAACATCAATTGGACAAGGAGGTTAAGCCCACTGTCTTTGGAATTGAGGACAAGCCTATAAGAGCGCTAACTACGGATATCAACCACAGTTTACAATGTAGACTATGCATTAGAGATGTGATTTGCAATAGAGGTATAAACACCTTCCTAATTTCATTTATGTCTGGCTAATTAGGTTAGATTAGTTTTTTTCATGGTTAAAATATATTTTAGCAGACTTCTGATCATAGATTTAGGTTAGTTTAGCTTCTTTATGTTTATGCTTCAATTGGGACATTAATAAGTTATTTATGCACTTTCATGCCTTATTTCATATATCTAATCCATGCATAGAGTAGTTGTAGTATTTCTTTACGCTATTGTGTGAATCTTGATTTGATTTGCATAGTTTAGAAGCACCTTTTATACTTTCTTAATTATGCATGTTAATGGTGTCATTATGCATTTGACCTAAAAGGGCCTCATCATGAGAGGCTGCCTATATTTTTGACATTCTTGTTGTTTATTAACCATAGGGAATAGTTTCAAAGGAGAGCAAACTATCAAGTTCCTTCCCCATTGTGAAGAAGAGGGCACCTCCACCCTAGAGCAGGTCGTGTCATTCTCAGAGGCATTTGGAAATCACACCTACCCTTAAGAGGGAAAAAAATTGAGCACTCCTATAGTAATATTGTATCAAAATGAATATCCCTAATAGGTACGTACTTGTAATTGGGTTTTGACTTCAAATATAATGGAATAAAGTGTTTATTTCTTGTTTCATTTGTTGTCAATTTCGTTTACTTGTATGCATGTTATATCTTTACCATTTATCGCAATAGAAGCTGCAATCGGGTGTGACCCTTTCTGGTGGTTACAGAGGTGATCATAGTAGCACCCCATATTTTTAGGATTTGACTATGTTTTGTTGGATTTTGTAATTGTAGGTACAGACCATAGTTATCAACTACATCCCAACAACTGAACCATAGGTACAAGGCACGGTTCATAGTCAAAACTACAGGTCATACCTATGACTTCCTACTGATAGCACAGACAGCAAATTGTAGAATTCCAGATAGTGCAAAACATGAGGTAGGTCTTTTTTCTAGCCCTCTATCACTTTTCTATTTTCTATGTTTTTACAGTAGGTCAATTTCAAATGCAAATTAGGAAAGCAACTAAAATAAAATGGTAAATCAATTGTCCTAGTTTGATTTTCATATTTTTGCTTTCACTAGAAAGGTGCTACTGGGAATAGAGGACCTCTGATTGCAGCCCACCCTAGGCTACAAGGTGCTTGATAAATATGTATTTATGGTTTTCATGTGTGAGGCCTGATTAGTGGCCATTTAGCATCGTAATGTGCATAGTCCTAAAGAGCATCTAGATTAGCTTACATTTTCTAAATCTAAAACGTCTTTCATTTGCATATCATTTAGAAAATGAGTATGTGTGCTATATGATACAATTATTTTATGTACATTAAAAAGAACCACATACACCATGAAACACTTAAATGCTAGTGATTTGGGCTTGACATCCAACCACTAGTAGGGTTCAACGACGGTGGGCGTAACTTCCATCCGTTGGCCCAAATCCTATGAACCCTTGATATATAGACCAATATCAAATCCAAGAACCATTCGTAGTCCAAAAAAATTGTATTTAATCCTCTTCAAAGGGTATAACACTTACTGGGTGAGATTGGGTGAGGATCTGGCAGGACCTATGCTACTTGTCCGGATGTGGGATTCATTACCACACACGGGGGATTTACACGACTTGGAGTTCATAGCCAAGTTGTTGAGCTGTGAGCGTATAGGTGAAATCCATTAAACCAAGAATAAAATCCAATAATTTTTACAAAAACATGATAATATTTTCTACAACTGACACAACACATATTGAAAACACATCAAACAATTTAGGACTCACTTTTAAAACTTAAAACGAGATAATAATTTTTGTATACCTTGTTTGCTTAATAATAATACATTTAGACTCTAGGTACACAATGGTGGACACATAGGGTGGTCGGCAATGGTCCAAGGCCAACATCGATGACCAACCCCTAACTAGTTCACAATAATACATGTCGAATCCTCAACCACATGAGCGAACCAAATGTCGTTCATCTAGCATTCGAGGAGACAACTCAAAACGGGGGGAGCCAACAAAGCAAACCCTAAATAGAGGAGCTTCAGTACACTCCTCTAGGCATATAGTAGAATGTGAAACCTTCTAGCATGAGGGTGTTCCACTTGAGAGCCATTATCGATACTACAATGCATGCATGTCCATAGGGTCGGCTAAAGAGTTTATTGTGCAGGGGACTAGATTGGTGTCCTTATGTACTAAGTCTACTAGAGGATCTATGGCTCCACCTTCTCAGTATAAGACTAGAGACCCACCCATTCATGGGCATGCAGATGGGCTCACTACTGATCATAGAACTAGCCATACTCCCATGTGTGGTCCAACACACAAAATCACCATTAACATATCAAATGTGAGAGATAATGGTATTCCACCGAATGAGCGATGGCGGTCTAGGTAGTTAGAATGTCTACATAGTTTTATAGAGCATCTAGACTGCAAACCTTTTGCTCCACCCACTTGAGCCCCAAGTGAGCATAGTGGGAGTATTGTCTACACTATTAGAGAACATTGGGAGGCTTCTAAGTGCCCGCACATCACACACCCGCTATATTTGCATGGTGGGTAACAATATAGGACACAACAAGAGGCCAATACCATATTTATAGATAGAGGCAAAGGCACTGCATATCATTCCAATCGATACATAACCCATAAAGTTGCTCATACAAATCAAGGGTATCAAAGGCCTCCCATGGCCGACCAGATCGATAGGTCACATCGACTGACATCAGAGCAAAAACATCAACTCCTCCAAGACCAATTGGAGGATGCTCACCTAGAGAGGTAGTGTATCGAATATGAAAATCTTCAAGTGCAAAGACTCATAAGAAATATTTTATATGAGCAACGCATGTGCGAGGAGTGTATCCTTGCTCAAAAGGAACATGTAGAATAGGAGGATTAGATAGCTATGGCTAGCCTATATCCTCAAGATGAGCATCAAGAGCACACGCATAGGAAGGCTTTCTCACAAGTTGAGATGCATCAAGAGCACAAAAATTCTTGTACTCATTTTACTACCAAACAAAGGGAGCGGCTATCACCGATCAATATTCAAAGGTAGAGACAGCATGAAGTAGCAGCGGGAGATGGATACAAACAAAAATATCCTAAAAGCTCTTGAGATGAATATGAGGAAGAGCAAAGACCTCCATCTCACACAAGGAATATAGTACCTCCTAAGCCACCTACACATCAACTTAGGGAGGAGGACTTTCTATCTTCAAAGGCCTATAAGGCCTTGGTCAAGAAATTTAAATCCATTGAGAGATAAGGCATGACTATTCAAAATATGACTCTAAGAAAAATCTATAATGAGCCTTTGGATCCTTCAGTGCCTACTCCTACCTGCCCTGAGCATTTTGACAAGTCCAGATTAGATAATTTCAAGGGTGATGAAGATGCAAAATAATATGTAACAAGCTTTCTAGATGCTTGCTTTCATATAGCAAGCAACGATGCCTTATTATTGCACACGTTCATCATGACACTTTTAGGGCCTCCCCAAGAGTGGTTTAATTAGCTAAAGAAGCATAGTATAACAAGCTTCAAGCAATTAGCTGATGCCTTTCTTGAATGTTATTCCTTTGGCATCAAGAAACAGGGCAATATTTTTGATTTGGTTGTGCTAGCTCAGCGCAATGACGAGCCCATAGAATAGTACAAACATAGGTGGAGAAGATTAATTGTGAAGTTGCCATTCCCCATTCCTGCCATGGAATTAACTTAGATGTTCATGAATATTTGTGCTAAGCACATCTCATTACTGTTGTAGCTACAATAGTACGCTACATTTGAAAAGGCTTTGGTGCAATCCAGGGTGATTGAGGATATCAAGTTACAAGAGGGCAACTTGAAGCTCAAAAATAGGAAAGAGAGACAGAAGAAGAGTACCACGAAGCATAAGGACAAGCAGGCCCATGTAAATCAAGTGGTATTAAATCTCCAATGGGAGGACAAGGGGTAGCAAAAGTAGAACTACCAGGTCCAGCCTTCGCCTACGCAATATGATAAGTGCAATAACTACAAGGGCAAAAACAAAGAGCAACACCCGCATCACCAGTTCACACCATTGACAAAATTGCTTATGGTAATTTTTCATTAGTTATGCGAGGCTAAGGTGATCATATTTCCTGAAGTCAAGATGATAGACCCCAATCAACCTAAACCAAAGGGGTTTCAAGACAATTTATTTTACATATTTCATAGAATGAAAGGACATGACATCGAGGTGTGTTGGTCTTTCAAACACCTAGTACAAAATATGATCGACAAGGGTGAGCTTGTAGTGCCTCACAACCCATAGGCATCATATAATCAAAATATGGGGATTTACAAGAACCCCTTACTGAATCATGAGGCACCTCGGAACAACATTGGTCAAGTTAACTAGGTATGAGTTGAACCACCTATCCATGGGTTCATAGACATGGTCAATGTTGTTAGTAGGCACGGGAGATATGAATAGAAAAATCAACCTCATGCTCCTATTCAGATACAAGACACGCCAAATCAGCGGCCAACACAAAATATTCCAGGCCCACCAATAAGACCGGTGGTGACCATAAGGAGCAAGTTGATCCAAGACTTGTAGACAACTCCTATGAAGTTGTCAATATATGAATTATTTCAACAGTCCCTGAGGTATAGGGAGATTCTTATGGACATTTTAAGTTCCATTTAAGTACAGGCCCAGGATGTGCAGGAATTCACAAATTTCATGGGACATGTACAACAGTGTCAGGAACCGATGATCCAATTTTACGATCATGAGATAAGGATGGTTTCTACAACTATAGCTGACCTATCATTGCATATAATTGTGTGTGTGAATCACATTCCATTCAAAAGGGTCTTGATTGATACTAGATCATCGATCAACATAATAATGACCAAGGCATTGAGTCATTTGAAGCTACCTAAATCACACATTGTGCCAACTACATTTACATTGAGAGTGTTTAACGACGCACTATGTTTGACTATCTACACAATTATCCTACCCATACAGGTAAGTCTGAAGACCATTTCAGTAATGTGTCACGTGATAGAAGGGACCATGCAGTACAACATTTTACTCAGCAGGCCTTGGATTCACAAAATGTGTTGTGTCCCCTCAATACTACATCAATGCATGAAATATATTTATGCGGGACTGGTTCACATGGTGGCATCGAATGAAAAGCCATTTAATTTTGTGAACCTAGCAGATTTTCCTAGGGGTTTCATACTCCCATCAATGCACCTAGATTTTTGGTCATTGTTGCCAATAAGGAAATAAAGAGGTAAACTGATAGTGTATGCTCAACCGATGCCATCTATTTCACATAGATCAGAGCATACCACCGCCACTTCCTTGATGTCGTTAGCATCAGTCATGCATCGGGATGACAGGAAATTAAAGGTGAATATGGGTGAAAAAGAGAAAGAGCTTGAGCCCGATCCAATCATCGAGGACATTCCCATTCCCATGGAAGTCAAGGAACTCCAAGATAAAGTCAAGGAGCACCTTATCCTACTTCACCTGCATCTTCAGCAGGGTCATCCGCACTACAGGTGATGGTATATCTCGCTAATACCAGATTAAGTGAGTACCTTGTACAAAATGTGACCTTCAGACCAATTTTGAATACTACGTAAGATATGGGCAGACCATCCACCCATCGTTATCTAGTTGGATCGGTGGTTCCACTGGGAGAACCGCCTAACCAGACTAACTTCATCTATGTGGGGCTAGATCATCTTCCAACACAAGAGCCCATGGATGAAGATGATGAGGAAACTTTTACGGTAAACATTCATTATTTTTCTAATCCAGAGTATGCCATGTGTATTTTTGAGCTATATCATTGGCATGGATATGGCCTTGGTCTCTTTGAACAAGGACGGAGGACTCCACTGGAACCTCATTATCAGTTAGTCATTGATAGATTTGATTTAGGGTTACAGATACATGGGCAGGATGATTTGCTCATAGCATCCCTAGATCGTCTATACTTTAGCATGGCATACGATGTGGATTTTACTCCATATCATCCAGATCCTTCCAAATTATAGAGGAATCACCCTATGATATCTGCCATCACCATTGAGGCACTAAAATATTATTGTGAAGAGATCCTTGAGCAGACTAAGGCAAAAATGAACCCCAAAGATCAATTGGAACACCAAACTCATGATGCAATTGATGACATAGACATGAAGGAGTGCAACCCCATTACTGCAAGTGATCTCAAGTTAGGAGATCTTTGTAATGAATATGGAGCAGAGTCCACCTCTGATATGAGTGGACCAGACTATGATGTAGATGAGGATTCCCCAAATGACGATGGATCCAAGGATGAAGTCGAAGATGCTTGTGTAAGGCCTTTGTATGTGCATCATCTATTGCCTATGGAATCAATACAGGATACCAAAGAGATCCTTCCCAACATTGATCATCGAGGGGAAGAGACCGAGCCAATTTTCTCAATAGCATCGTACATGAGGTATAATTATCTAATTTTTTTTTATAGCGATGATAGTATGCAAGAAGTGAGATTCATGGGGCCTCACTTAGAGAAGTGCCCTCTAGGAGTGGGGGTGAATGAAGGATTCTATTATGATAGTGATGAGGAAGATGAGCTAGAGAGGGCCTACCTTGGTTTGTCTTATTTACGTCACTGCCATCAACCCATAGACATCGATGAGGTCTATAGATAGCTACATGTTGGTCTGCATCTAAGAGTGAGATGGTTAAACCTGGATCAAATACATTAGTTGGTTAATCCTCTTTCACCGAACTACATGCAGCTCTGTGAGTTGAACGATCCTATTTTTTAGTCAATGCATAGGGAGGATTCAGTTATTCATAGTCCTCATAGGGAAGACCATTTTGTTCCTGTGCCATTAGAGCCAGATCGTGGGTATGAGGACTGTGTAGATTTTGTAGAGGTCAGTCTGTGTTGTCCTGGAGATCAATTCCATTCCATAAACATGGTATCCATTGATTTGACCACTCCACTCTGCAATCCAATAGATCCATCTAAACCATTGTATCTTAACAAAGATACTATCGACTGGGATCGCGTTGATTCACCCATTGAGCCTAAGGATTTCTTACCCAATGAAGAAATGTTGCAACCTTTCCATTTTGCACCAGGCTATGCATATGATGTTTATCATGTTGAAAATTCTTCCAATGTGAAACCACTCAATCCGATCGATGACATTCATCTGATTCCTATGCCTCACCAGCTTGAGGAGGGATCGCATATGTTAGTAGAGGAAACCTTTGATGTGGATATCAGTGATGATCCCACGAGCACAAAGAAATTTAAATTTGGAGAGAGTCTCACTCCATATGAGTGGGCCACCCTCATCCCTCTGCTGAAAGAGAGACCAAATTTGTTTGCTTGGTCATATAAGGATATGCTAGGTCTAGACCCAAAATTGGTTACTCATAACCTTTCGCTAGATTTTACGAAGATATTGGTCGAGAAAAATCTTAGGAAAATGCGCCCAACAGTAGCCTTAATGGTGAAATATGAGCTGCATAAGTTTTTTGATGTGGAATTTGTTATTTCCATCGATTATCCAGAATGGGTGTCCAATATGGTACCCATGGGAAAACCCAATGGAAGAATTTGTATTTGCATAGATTTTAGAGACCTAAATAAGGCAACACCCAAAGATTCATTTTCGTTGCCCAATATTGATGCTCTCGTAGATGCAACTGTAGGTCACAAAATGCTCTCCTTAATGGATGATTTTTTTGGTTACAATAAAATTTGGATTAAACCCGAAGACCAACACAAAACCGCATTTATAATGCCATGGGGAACATTTTTCTATAAATTTATGCCATTCGGCCTCAAAAACACTGGTGCCACATACCAGTGGGCCATGACATACATTTTTCATGACTATATGCATAAAATTCTTGAAGATTATATCAATGATTTGCTAGCTAATTCATTGCTACAAGAAGAGCATGCAAAGGTCTTAAGGAAATTCTTCGATCTCCTGATAGAGCACAACGTCAGGCTGAATCCTAAGAAGTGTGTATTTGGCATAACTTATGTAAATTTACTAGGGTTCATCGTCTCCAAGAGAGGCATCAACGTAGACCAAACGAAGGTCAAGGCCATTTTGGAAATGCGTCCTCCCACCAATATTAAGGAATTAAGGAGCCTTTAGGGCAATGTAGCCTCGATAAAGTAATTTATTGCCCAACTATCAGATAAATATCAACCCATGAATCGACTGCTATATAAGGTTGTCCCATTCATATGGGATGAGGACTACAAGGTAGCCTTCACTGATATAAAGCAGTACCTAGTGACACTACCAGTACTATCTACACCAAGGCTAGAGGTACCTTTTTCTACTATATATCGACAACTGACTTTGCATTAGGAACCATGTTGGCCCAAAAGAATGTGTAAGGCAAATAATAGGCCATATATTACATTAATCAAACTTTGGTGAGCTATGATCTTAGGTATGCATACGTGGAAAAATTGTGTTTAGCAGTAGTTTTTGCTACCAAGAAATTGCGACACTATATGCTAAGTCATACAACATATGTTATATCCAAAAAAAATCCTTTGTAGTACATGATGAGTAAGACTTATCACAATACGTATACTATAAAGTGGATCATGCTTTTGATGGAATTCGATCTGCAATTCATAAGTTAAAATTTCATTAAGGGCCAAGTCATAGCAGATTAATTAGCTGAGGTACCACTATCAAACAGTAGACCTCTAACAATTGAGCTTTCGAACGATGCAGTCTTCATCGTATCTGAAGCTCCTAAACCTGAAGAAGAGAACAATGCTTATATGAATCTGTTCTTTGATGGTTCAAATTGCAAACAAGGGGATGGTTTTAGAATAGTGTTCTTCATGTCGTAAGGAGCTCCAATGCCCTTGTCATTCAAGTTGGATTTTCCATGCACCAACAACAATGCTAAATACAAAGCCCTATTTTTGGGCCTCCACACAATTGTCACCATGAATATTAAGATATTGAACATCTTTGGTGATTCCTTGCTCATAGTAAATCAATTCAAGGGGCTTTTTCAGTGTCGGTGTCTTGTACTAAAAGCCTATAAATATCTAGTTGATACATATTTGGCCAAACTGGAATGGTATGACATCGAGGTAATCCCTTGATCATCGAATAGGTTTGTAGATACCATGGCTTCTTTGGGATATTTAATCCCTTAGAATCCATTTGTTGATTTCACTACAATCCATGTCAAGACGCTCTCTCATCTAGTAGCAGAGCATGCAGCCTATGATAATAGAGAATCGATCAACATGATCAATGTAGAACCATAAGCTGAATGGTTTTGTAGAGCTGAAGACTTTCTTAAGAAGGCACCCTAGGGGTCATTAACCTCTAAAATTCCCATGGGGAGTGGTACTACCATTCACCACAGGTTTGTTTCTGAGTCTACATTTGCAAAAGTAAATACGCAAGGGGGATCAAGTCATCTTGGCAGTCGAAGCTAAGATTTATCAAAATTAGATGTCATAAATTAAAGACTTCCTAAATCTTAGTATAATCCTAGAGGGATTATCGCATGCCATGAAGCGCACATTTAAACAGAAAGCATCCAAATATGTCTTAATAGGATACATATTGTACTGAAGAAGCTACGATGGAGTTCTCCTCTGTTGCTTAGAGCCCCAAGAGGCATCATGGGAAATTTCATAGGCCCATTACGGTATGTGCAATGGCCATTTCAGTGGCATGGCCATCATCAAGCGCCTCCTTCAAATGGGTTACTATTGGCCCACTATGGAGGAGTGCAATGCATATGTCAAGAAATGCATTAAATTCTAGCATCACGCTAATATTACGTACTTGCCATCACAGGCCTTACAACCCATTCAAGCAGCTTGGCCATTTGCTCAGTGGGGATTGGATATTATAGGCAATATCTCTCCTCCATAATCGAGTCGACATACATTCATAATCATGGCTATTGAGTATTTTACAAAGTGGGTGGAAGAAATACCCTTAACAATGACAACCGAAGCTCGTATAGCAAATTTTATACTGGAGCATATCATAACTCATTTTGGGATCCATACAAAATAATATCGGATAATAGAATGTCTTTCAAGAATAAATTTGTGAGAGCATTGACATCTAAATATAGAATCAAACACAGTTTTGCAACTCCATACTATTTGCAAGAAAACAAGTAGGCTAAAGCTTCAAATAAGACAGTGGTGGCCATATTGAAAAAGACAGTACAAGAAAACCACAAATACTGGCACATCTAGCTACCCCTTGCACTTTGTGCTTATAGGACTAGTATTCGAATGCCCACTGGGTCAACATCGTTCTCACTAGTATATGGCACTAAGGCCATTATGCCCCTGGAATTAGAAATTCCAATGTTGCACATCGCATTGAAGGAGTTCATCGATGATGACACTATGCAGCAAGCTCTACTGGATCAACTGACGCTACTTGATGAACATTAAGTGAATGCCCTAGAGCATCTCCGTGTTTATCAGGAGTGACTAAAATGAGCTTATAATGTCAAAGTCCACCAAAGAGACTTTGAATTTGGAGATCTTGTCTTGAAATAAAACCAACAGAACTCTAATTTACCGCTAGATATGCGAGACAAATTTGTGACCAATTGGCTAGGACCCTACATCATATCTAAAAATATTGGTCCAGGTACCTATCACCTAATGTCACTAGGGGGTGTTGAAGAGCCTAAACCTCTCAACATCATCCATATTAAGGTGTTTTATGCTTAAAGAGCATAGTAAAAGGCTCCGAGAGTTGCTTGTAACTGCTCGGTCATCCTAAAAGGCTCCAAACACTTTCATTAGTGGTTTGGTCAAGTAAAAATCTCCAAAGGTGTTTGTAAGCCCTTTGGTCAACCTCAAAAGCTTTAAGGATTTGCAAAACTTCTCGATCATCCCAAAAGTATCCAAGGGTCGCTAAAATTGCTTTGTCGTGTCAATTAAAATCCCTGAGAATTTGCATAATCGCTCGGTCATCCTAAAAACCTCCAAAGGCATCTATAAGCCCTGTATGCTTTAATCACTTAAAACATAAGGAATAAATGCAAATATTTTTATCAATCTAATGGATGACACCACAAAATGTATAAAAATCATGAATGTAATTACATTCATGATTTTTATACATTTTGTGGTGTCATCCATTATATTGATAAACATATTTGCATTTATTCCTTATGTTTTAAGTGATTAAAGCATACAGGTTCATTTAAGTTAGATTAGAATAGTGTAAATAAATCATCACATACATTAATGCATGAAAAGAAAGCAATATCAAATATGCATTAAGAGAAAAACATTGCATCCATATGCATCCACAAAAAAACACATCTAAGCATCTAAGATCACTACATATCATCATCATAAATCAAATAGTTATCTAGTGCATGTCATCCATACATCACATCATATAGCATCAGCACAACATAAGCATTGCATCCATGCGCATCATATAAACATAAAATTAAAAATAAATGAGAGCACAATAAATGAGCCATAATAATGATCATATCATATAAATATGTGTGTCTCAAAGTACATGGGGAGTACAAAAATTCCCATAGGCTACAAACATGTAGGTCCTCGACCTTACACCAAAAATAAGATATATCAAAAATATGTCCTATAATCTAGAGCTCTGATCTACTCCCCCTGTACTAGAGCTTTCACTGTCTCCCTTAGTGCTATGCTCAGGAGACTGCTCTGCCTACTACCCTGCTGACTATTGTGGTTGTGAGCCCTAAGTATTGCCTAATCTGAAGAGGCCTAGCACTCATCCAACTGCCCCCTGAGTGATGGGCACCTCTGTCCATCGGGACCTATGACTGGATGCTGCAGTAGACTGTCCTATCTCCTTGTTCCTGGTATGACTATTGTTGCCATGTGTACTAGAGTACCTATGTGTCCTCTTGCTGTGATGGGTGCTATAGCTCGAGCTAGCAGTGGACTATTCTATAGTCCTATATCTAGTTCACTGGGACTCTATAGCATATGGATCCTCAGGAACCTCTACGCCCAACATTTGAATGTAGCCCACCAGTTGGTCTATTCAAACAATCTTAGATGTGTACCTCTCATTTGTACTCATAAGTAAACCCTGTAGGTGCTTTATCTCTTCCATAGGATCTTGACCACCTACTAGTACTACTGTTGGTGTCATCGAAGGCCCCATAATCAAATGAGAGGGTGGAGGAACCCCCCTCTATGCCCTAAGCATATCCTACTCTATTACAGTCACATCCCCCTATGCCTCTACCAAGTCACGAGCATGGGTGAGGTCGCTAACCTGGGTCTCTACTGTAGTAGCTTGGGTGGTCAGGATAGCAATCTACTGGTCTACCTATGTCAATCGGCGGTCTCTCTCTATCAACTATGCCTATAGAGTAGCGATAGTAGTATCACACTCTCTCTACTGTGTATGGAATCGATCAAGCTGACTCTACAAGTCAGCCACCTATGCTAATAGTAGCCCCTCGACACTATCAGGATGGACCTCACCCTCCTCTAGAGTCTTCTCCTTACGATTAATCTCGGGAGCCTCCTCAGTAGTATCCTCTGCATCCCAACTGCCCTCTGTACACCAGCACACCCTATGTCCATCAGGATCCACCTCTACTCCTACTTGATCTATAGTGTGGCCCAGAGGCCCTATCCCATACCAGCATAATAGAGACCACCATCCATCGTACTCTAGAGTGGTCACCGCTATGTTAACCCCAGTATCTTGGAAGTCGTCTAGAGCATCTCCTAGTGTTGGAGGCTGGATCCATAGTATATCCCTCTCCAAATCTAGGTGCCTATAGGTGAATGAGATCTCTAGGATGTCATGTACCATGCCAAACTGACGTAGGACACAAGAGAAGAACTAAAACTCTCAAATATTGACTTTCTAGCTGATCAACCATTTTTCTCGGTGAGCCCGTTGAAGCCTCTCATCGACCTCAGGCCAGTCAGGACAATCCATGTAGGGCCACCACTGGATATCATCCGACCTGAGTGCTACAAATTGGATAATGTAATGTTGGGTCTCACCAGCATGAGTCCTGCTATGGAAGCCCTCCTCTTGAGGCCAACAGGTAGTATAGCATTGATGCTAATCATCAATATATATAATGGGTAAGGGTAGCTCTCCAGAATGCTCTACTCTGATATGTTGTCAGTCCTAGATCTATAAAAGTAGACTACAGCTAATTCCCTTATGGCTACGCTTAGTAATCTGATATAGCTCTTGATAGAGCTTAGCTAGTAGTGTGCTCTCTCAGGCTAGGAGCAGTGGTCGATGAATAGAGCTATGTACTACTCTGCATACATTAGCTATAAGGTTCCAAGGAATCCTCATGCTCAAGGAGTCTGGAAGCACACATTGCACCATTAGGTGCATGAAAATAGCCTCACGCATGGAGAAGATGTTCTTCCCCTACCAGTAGCCAATGTAGAAAGATAGCCCTGAGCCTCCTCACTCCGAGCACCAAAGATAGCATCGAATATGGACTACTTAGCCCTAGAGGTGGAGCAGATGATGGCCTCGCCATCAATGGGGATCCTGTAGATGTCCTCTAGTGTGACTGTCATTTCACTTGTAGGTAGGTGAAATGTGTTGGTCCGCATATTCCAGCAATGGACCAACGCAGTCAGATAGGATTGATCTACCCTAATGGTGGGTAGATCTAGAATGTAGTCGAAGCCAATAGCTCCAAACCACTCTTGCTCATCATCAATGAGCTCTCCATGGAGATTCTTCAGAATGTCAAGCTCTCATGCTCTAGAGGTCAATCTCTGAAATAAATAGCATTAAATAAGGAAAAAGTTAACTAAAACAAGCAAAAACATTTAAAATTTGATCTGAAAATCATCAAAAATAGTAAAAAATTGATAAAATTGCAAGGACATGTCATCATGCAGGCCTACAAATCAAATGTGTTAGTCAAACAGGTCAAAAATGAATTAAATGATATTAATTGCCTCTAAAAATTCAAAAAAATTAAAAATTTTGCAAAATTTTCCTAAAGTTGGCGAACCGCGGGTCAACCCTATGGTCCGCATGCGATCAAAATTTAATCATTGGAATTTTGAATGTTGACCACATTTGAAAGCTACGATCCCCAATTGACCAATTGGGAACCACAGCTGGTACCTACGATCTCTGTTCGAAGTCCAGTCGAATGTGATACCGTGGCCAAAAATGTAAAAAGTAAATAAACCTAAGCTATCCTAGCCTAAAATGAGGTTCCTTACCAGGAGTTTAGTGAGATTGATTTATCGATTACTTAATTGGGTTCATTTTACTGGTAATGGATGCGAGGTCTTGGGTTTTGAGTTACCTTGCCCTCCCCTCATCCCCCACGGCTAGAAGACACTTACCCATGCCCTGACATCGAGCTATGAGTCAGTGTCCGGATAAGGTATGCTAGGTTGCAGGGTAGTTTAGTTAGTTGTCACTGTCAGAGCTCCAGTTGTAGGTCACTATTAAGGAATAATGAGAGATATTTGAAATTTAGAAATTTTATAGACTTCTCATATTCAGCGCAGACCGCAGGCCCTAGCCGTGGTTCCCAATTTTGCAAATGGGAACTGCAGACCCTAGCCGTGGTTTGTAATTGGGAGATAATTTTAGAAAACCCCACCATGGGAAGGACCAAAAATATTAATTAATTCCTCCCATTGGGTTAGAATGCAATAAAATAAACTTAATTTGGAAATTTGGTGATAATCAAGCACCAGGATAAAATCAAAAAATTAAAAATCTGGTTGAGATTATAAAGTACAACTGAGGTCATCACTATAACAATCCTTTCATGGAGTGACACACCTCCCAGCCAAATAAATAAGCTCAATGTATAATTCAAAACAACAAAAACAAAAAATCATACAATTAAAACACCAAATGCACCTCGTATTCAGTAATTTACCCTATATACTTGGCAGTTGTAGTGACTTGCGATCCATGTAATCCGGTAATATGATTAAATTACCATAAGGACATTTGGGGCAAAAATTTTCATCATCAATCTGATATGCTTCTTTTCAATCCCTAAGAAGGACTTCATGGCCGGACTGCTCCATAGGAACGAGGTGTTGCATGCCATTTCTTCTATGACCTCTTCTTCAGCAAATCATCGACAATTTGATTCAACACAAATTTGATTGGATTTGTATCAATTCGATTCCCTAATATGGCTATTGTAGCCTGATTTCCCCATGGGATAGAAGCATGCAAATGTTATTAACAGTTGGAATCAAAAGTTAAACTAGGCCTAGCCAAGGCATTAATATGCTCAAATCTAAATTTTTTTAGATCATTCATGGTGGTCAAGCGACATTGTTGCTTCATTCATTGTCATGACTCGTCACTTGAGGGGGTAGTCATAATATCAAAATCAATAGAAGATCCCATATATCGTAGATCCCTTGATCTTGTCAAAATTGTGTTAGTCCTTGTGAATCATTGTAAACAACTATCATAAGCTTACCCCTTTTCTTGGGGCAAATAGCAAATATGATTTTGCTTTTTGTTCTCCGCATTTTGGATCTATGGGTCATAAGATACCTATGGAATGCACAGTTGCACCGAATGATATGAGAAGGGCACAATATTTTCAATTTTAAGCCTCCAAAGAGTTGGAAGCAATGATTCCAGGATGCATGTCCTTTTGCTGGACCTGGGGCATCTAATGTTGATCTGACTAATGATCATCATAGAACCTGTGGCATTGTTTTAGGAGGTTTATTTTTTCTTAGCATTGTTTTATCTTGCAACGCATCTCAAAAGGGGCATCTATAGACACCTAAAACGCTTCATGTCAAGGGTGACTACTCATATGTACATGCTACAAAACATATGAAAGATCTTGGATAGACTCCAAGATAGAGCGATGGTTCTAACCACTCAATTTGGGCTCCTTGGTCTAATCAGTCTGAACCATAGCCCAAACCTATGGTTTATAGCTGAACTATGGCTGAGACCTACGGTTTGCAGTCTAGATCACGGTTGTGACCTGCGGTCTTAACTAAAGTTCAGTTGGCCTTCAATCCAAGCCAAATTGGTTGAAACAACCATTGGATATAGAAGAAGGTGGTTAGAGGGTAGAAGCTTCCATTCCAACTATCTTAACCACCCCTTCTTGATCTTGGATTCTCCAGGAAGCCACCCCTAGCCCTTGGGTAGTCCTATAAGTACCCCTAAAAATGAGGGCAATGATATAGATGATTTGTATAGCGAAGCAGTAACAAATTATCAAGTGAGTGTGAAGTGATCAAGAGAGCAGTGAAGCCCTGTCGAATTGCATACTAAATTTGTGCATGCGAATACTACTTTGCTATTCATCCAATGATCAGTTTGCCATGGAAGCCCTATGAGCCTAGGAGGATAAAGAAACACAAATCTGAGAAAACGAAGGCCCATCACAGTGATTTGACTACCAAATCTATCAGAAGTACATTGAAGGCGACCCTTGAACATCAATTGGACAAGGAGGTTAAGCCCACTACCCTTGGAATTGAGGACAAGTCTATTAGAGCACTAACTGCAGCTATCAGTCATGGTTTACAATGTAGACCACCATTAAAGCTACGGTTTGTAATAGAGGTATAACCGCATTTCTAATTTCATTTATGTCCTACTAATTAGATTAGATTATTTGTTTTCATGGTTAAAATACATTTTAGCATACTTTTGACCGTATATTTAGGTTAGTTTAGCTTCTTTATGTTTATGCTTCAATTAGGACATTAATAAGTTCTTTATGCACTTTCATGCCTTATTTCATATATTTGATCCATGCATAGAGTAGCTGCTATATTTCTTTACGCTATTGTATGAATATTGATTCGATTTGCATAGTTTAGAAGCACCTTTTATACTTTCTTGATTATGCATGTTAATTGAAAAGGATGAAAATCCAACTAAGAGTTCTATTATTTACAAATCATTATATAGGCACTAATGGCCCAAAATACATAACCAACCCATGAAATCATGGATTTGATTCACACGCTTAACCCAAAAGCTACAAAGGTGCAAAGAAGAATGCACGTAAACTTCTAAGTTAAGATTGCTAACTAGAAGATCCATTTTAGCTAACTTGAAGCACACACTTCCTACTTTGAGTTCACACTTGCTAACTAACACTCTAAAAGACAACTAGAAGACAACTAGTGCCCACAAGTGCATGTGAGAAAGAGACTCACTTACAATATCAATTTGCTAGAAAATAAACTAAGCAAACCTAAGCTAGGAACTACTAGAGGGGTCATATGAAAGATCTGACATCAATCCTCATCATGCCTCCCCACAATAGAAGCATTGGACTCCAATGCTTTCAAAAGAATAGGAAAGTCACGGGACATCTGATGAAAAGAAATCCAACGAGCCTGATGCGGCAGCTGTCCTCGCCGAGCCACAAGATATGAGGTGGTAGACCCCTGACGAGTCTGCCGAGTCTTCGTGTCATAGATCTGATCTGCATCCAATGGTAACTGTGCTTCAGGAACCACGTCCACAGGATGACTGATAGCTGGTGCAGTCTCCAATGTAGAGTCAAAGTACAACTTCAAGAGATCCACATTGACGACGTCATGAATTCCCAAGTGTGCGGGAAGATCAAGGCGGAAAGCATTCTCGGACACCTGCTGAAGAATAGTGTAAGGCCCATAGCGAATTGGTTTGATTTTGCTATGAGTCTTATCAGTGAAACGCCGCTTGTCAAGATGCAACCAAACTTTATCACCAACCTGAAAAGGATGAGGAATTCGATGTCGATCCATGGCCTTTTTCTCGTCGTCGTTGTGTCTTTTGCAAAATCTCAACCACCTTTGATTGAAGATTGTGCAAGTGTTGAACAAATGAGTGTGCCTTGTCTTGCTCCTTCTGAAGATGTGAAGTGACAGGAGAAGGCAAAGATAAAGGTAACTCATAAGGTGCCAAGGGCTGAAATCCCATACAAACTTCAAAGGGTGAATGACCTGTAGAAGAGTGTAAGGCCCTATTATAGGCATGTTCAATATGCGTGAGACTCAAGTCCCACTTTGTTGGTGAAGCGTGATGATAGATTCGCAAACTTTGCACAAGTGTACGGTTTACCACTTCAGTCTGCCCATCGGACTGCGGATGATAGGCGATAGAAAAGTTAAGGGAAACTCCCAAAATCTTCCACAAAGAACGCCAAAAGTGACCCACAAAGCGTGAATCACGATCCGAGATAATGCTGGTAGGTAGACCAAAGGAACGCCAAATGCTATCAAAGAAAAATTGAGCTAAGTCTGATGCAGAACTTGTCTTGCGGCATGGAATGAACTTAGCCATTTTGTTGAATCTGTCAACCACCACGAACACACAATCATGTTGGCGCACCGTCATAGGAAAACCACTAACCAAGTCCATGGAAATGCTTTCCCAAGGACGAGAAGGAATGGGCAAAGGCATGCCTAAGCCAAACTTTCTATTAGCTGGTTTTGAGCGACAACAAACTGCACACTGCTTGAGAAATCTCAACACATCCCTCTCGCATTTTTGGCCAATAGAAAAATCGTTGCAAATGATGAAGTGTTTTATGCTTCCCAAAGTGACCACCATAAAGTGTAGAATGAGCTTCCTTAAGAAGCGACACTCGAGGTTCACAAGGAACACAAACCTTGTCCAATTTGTAGAGAAGTCCTTCTTTGATGTAGAAATCTTGGAAAGGACGCAAATTGGAAGAAGAAGGCTTACTCACTTGCTCAAATATTTTTCCAAAATCAGGATCCTGAGAATACTGATTAGGCCAAGTTTGAAATCCCAAGTGTGAAGTGGACATGACTGTTAAGGCAAGAGCGGCTGGAGGCCTACTCAAACAATCAGCAATTGTATTACTCTTCCCCTTTTTGTACTTGATCACCAAGTGAAATTGTTGGAGGTAAGAGGCCCACTTCATATGTCTTGATTCTTCAATTTTACTTTGAGATTGTAAAAACTTGAGAGGCATATGATCAGTGTGTACTACTGTATCTTTTCCCAAAAGATAGTGTCTCCAGTACTTAATGGCTTGAACTAAAGCATACAACTCCTTGTCATATGTAGAATAGTTCAACTTAGCAGCAGAAAAGGTTTCTGAATGATAAGCAACTGGATGACCATTCTGTTTGAGCACAACTCCTAAGGCAACTTTAGAGGCATCTGTTTCAATCTCAAAAGGTTGAGAAAGGTCAGGTAAAGTTAACACCGGTGCTGTACACAATTTCTTTTTGAGTTTCTCAAAGGCAACTTCTTGGCTTTTCTCCCAATGAAATGGAGTTTTGGACTTAGTGAGATAATGCAATGGAGCTGCAAGGGTGGAATATTGAGGAATGAACTTGCGATAAAAGTTCGCAAGTCCTAGGAAACTCCTTAACTCAGTGAGAGTTGTAGGAGGGGACCACTTAAGCAAAACATCAACTTTAAGGGGATCTACCTGAATTCCAGTCTCACTAATCACATAGCCAAGGTAAGAAACTGAAGTATTGCCAAAAGAACACTTGGAAGAGTTGGCATATAATTGATTCTTCGCAAGAAGATCAAGGGTTTCCTGGATATGCCTAAGGTGTTCCTCCCAAGTTTTTGAGAAAATCAATATATCATCAAGATATATAATGACAAATTTGTCAAGGACTTCACGAAATACATCATTCATCAACCTCATGAAGGTTGCAGGAGCATTAGTAAGACCGAAGGGCATGACCAACCATTCAAAGAGGCCCATCTTCGTCTTGAAAGCAGCTCTTCCATGTATCCTCAGCTTGGATACGCACTTGATGATATCCACTTTTGAGATCTATTTTTGAAAAGAACTTAGCTCCTTGAAGCTGATCTAATAAATCATCAATGCGGGGTAAGGGATATCTATTCTTCATAGAAATTCTGTTCAATGCACGAAAATCAATGCATAATCTCCAAGTGCCATCTTTCTTAAGAACTAACAAAATAGGTGATGCACAAGCAGAAGTACTTTCCTTAATGAAACCCTTAGACAACAAATCTTCTATTTGCTTTTTTATTTCTTCATTTTGCAAAATAGATTGTCTATACATGGGAGCATTAGGAAGAGAAGAACCCGGAATTATTTCAATGCCGTGATTAATTGTGCGAATTGGAGGAAGAGACTTTGGCTCCTGAAATATGTGTGAATAACTTTGCAATATTTTATCCATTGAAGAGTGTTGCTTTGTAATGGATGTAGATGTAGAAGTGTTTTGAGAGCGAATGAAAATTAGAGCAACATCACCACCTTTCTTAATTACTCTTTTCGTTTGTTTGGAACTTAGAATGATATTAGGAGTGTTGGTGCTTTTAATGAGAAAGACCTTACCATATTTTTGAAGTGTGTAGGTTCTTTTAAAAGCATCATAAACAGCTCTCCTATCATACTGAAAAGGTTGTCCAAGCAAAATCCCACAACAATCCATAGGAGTCACATCACAAGTGACTTGATCTATGAACTGTGGGCCAAGTGCAAATTTTAAAGTGCAAGTGTGAGTGATTTCTGAGCCTCTTCCACTATCCTTCCAACCCAAAGAATAAGGTTGAGGATGAGGCTCCATAGGTAACTTCAAACGCTCGACAATGGACCTCGCAATTAGATTTTTCTGCGAGCCATTGTCCACTATACAATCAGTTGCAAAGTTGTGAAGTAAGTGGGCTCGAGTGATGAACAAAGCATCACGAGCTCCATCTGAAGAACTTACATTTACTAAGGTAACTTCATTAAGCTTACCTCGTAATTTCGTATATACTCTACTCTCTCCTACTGACTCAAGGGGACCCTTGGAAGCATCCTCCTCTTGAGTAGTAATCACTAAACTCTTCTTTTTGAGCTTAAAGCAATCAGCTTTCTCATGCCCTTTCTTCTTACAATAATTGCAGAATTTCTTAGAAGAAGAAGATGAAGATTTAGAAGAAGAAGAAGAAGGAGTAGAAGCGGAAGGGGAAGGAGAAGAAGGAGATGGAGAAGACACATTCTTCTTTTGAGCAAAATTCTTCTTTTGAGAGAAAGAATTATTCCCTTTTGATGAGTTTCCAACCACTTGAGTAACAAGTGTGCGGAATGCCCGCGATTGCGCCTTGAACTTGTCCTCCGCAAGTCGCGCCCGATTGAAAACTTGATCCAATGTTTCCATAGAAACAAACATTAGTTCCCTGTACAAATGTTCTAACAAGCCACTTTGAAACTTGAGAATCAAACCTGAAATATCATCTTCCACATTTACAAGTATTCTGAATCTGTTAAACTGGAAAATATATTCTTGTACAGACATATTAGTACCTTGACGAAAATGAAACCATTTAATAACCAATTCCCTAGAATAATTTGAAGGATAGAAATTGGTCTTAAGACATTGTACAAGCTCCTCCCAAGTAGAGAGTTCCTGCCCTCGTTTTCGTTCCACAAGTACTTTGGCTAAGCCAGAAAGTTTAAGCTTAGCATAAGGCACTACATCATCTTCTGAAAGTTGAGAAAAAGCAAACCAAGAACTCATGTCAAGAATCCAACTATTCAAGACATCAGGGTTCCTGGATCCATCATACAATGGAACTTCACAACGAACTCTCAAACGTGAATCATGAGCAGAAGTGGAGGTATTATGCAAAGAAATGTCATTTACCTTCATGGCAAGGTTGCCAAGAACTTCTGCCATTGTAGTGTCATTTGCCTTATCTGCCAAAGTGTTTACAACATGGGCCAATTCTGCCACTTGGGCAGCCAAGTCAGAGGCCATGTGTTCTCGGGTATAAGCCAGAAGTAAAGTTTAAGAAAGCACTAAATCAAGGAAGCAAAAATGCAAATTTCCTTGTTACAATGGAGTGCTGCTTAAAATTGAAAATTTACTCCTAAGGCATAAATTTTGAAATTCTTAAACTACTATAAAGTGCAAAATTAACATTAATTAATTTAAAAATAACTTAATCAAATATTAAATTTTAATTAATCAAAAGATTAAAAAAATTTAATTAAGTTATTAAAAATTAAATTAATAAAATGAAATTTGAACTTGCACTCTAAAATAGTAAAAATTTAAAATTTTACAATAATTTACCCTTCAATCTGCTGTTTAACTGGACAACAACTACAGTGCATGAAAATTTTACAGTGCATGAAAATTTGTCCTCTGCACGCTTCCCGAGGCATAATTCCCAAGGCAGAGGCAGATGTGCAAAAAAAATTAAAAAAATTTACAATTTGCTAGGCAATTTCCTTTGCCTGCTCTGCACAAAAATTCATGCACAGAAGTTCGTGCACATCACCCCTGGGGTCCACGCACGCAGCCGCCCCTGGCCTGGCTGGTGCTGGCCCTGGTGCTGCCGACCGCAGGCCCGACAGCCGTCTGACAGCAATGTCAGACGCTGCCCCCAAGGCGATGCGGGCCGTAGCACAGCAGCGGCCTGACTGACTGTCAGGCGCTGCGTCGCAGGCCGCAAGCCTGCAGACGCCTGACAGAAATGTCAGGCGCTGCGACGCTGGCCCGCGTGGCACCGGAGCCGACGCCTGACAGACCGTCAGGCTGTCGAGCCGGTCGACAGTTCAGCTGCCGTCGGCTCGCTTCGGGCGCTGCGCCGACGTCGGGCAGCGACAACGCTGCGATAGCGCCTGGCACTGTCAGCCTGGCAGCAAGTTGCTGTCAGGCCTGACAGCAGTCAGGGGGCCGTGCAGCGCCAGCCGCGGTCGCTGTCTTGCGGACAACGATCTGTCGCGGCTGTGCCCGACGGTTCGTCGGCCGGCAAGCGACGGCACGCCCGACAACAGTGCCGAAGGCTGCCGTTCGCTGTCGAAAAGGCCGAACGCAGCAGATCTGCTGCAAATTGCAAAAAATAAAATAAAATAAATATATATTTTTTTTTTTTTTTTACAATTTAAATATAAATGCAGCAGATCTATATAATATATTATAAAAATAATATATAGAACAATTTTTGAAAGCTTTTCTACAACAATTTGAAAAAAAATTATAAATTAACCAGGGGGGGTTAATCTAAAATTTGAAAAACTTTAAATTGTCAAAATTCGAGCAACCAGCTCCCACCAGTAGCTCTCCTTTCAAGATCCGGTCGACACACGACCGCCGTTTGAAAGGCACCCAGATCTAAGTCGACACACGACCTAGCTTGAAGTCCTCCTGGAGCTCTTCGATACTCGAAAATGGGGGGGCAGCAGGGTCAAATGGCTCCCTAATCCTAATTGGACCGTAGCTACGATCCAATCCCTTCCAAGGATCGGTATACGAAGAACTCTGGGGCAAACTCTTCCTATACTTTTTAAGCATAAGCAAGAAGTTGGAACGAGGGGTTTGTCGGCGAAGGAACTTCCTTCTCCGAATGGTTTTCAAGCTTCCTTTGGGCTTAAACCGAGTCCTCAATGAGAATACGTTTCTCATACTAATCCTATCTCCTATCCTCTCACCTCACAAGCCCTAGTGCTAACATGAACTAGGCTCTGATACCAATGAAAAGGATGAAAATCCAACTAAGAGTTCTATTATTTACAAATCATTATATAGGCACTAATGGCCCAAAATACATAACCAACCCATGAAATCATGGATTTGATTCACACGCTTAACCCAAAAGCTACAAAGGTGCAAAGAAGAATGCACGTAAACTTCTAAGTTAAGATTGCTAACTAGAAGATCCATTTTAGCTAACTTGAAGCACACACTTCCTACTTTGAGTTCACACTTGCTAACTAACACTCTAAAAGACAACTAGAAGACAACTAGTGCCCACAAGTGCATGTGAGAAAGAGACTCACTTACAATATCAATTTGCTAGAAAATAAACTAAGCAAACCTAAGCTAGGAACTACTAGAGGGGTCATATGAAAGATCTGACATCAATCCTCATCATTAATGGTGTCATTATGCATTTTACCTAAAAGGGCCTCATCATGAGAGGTTGCTTATATTTTTGAAATTCTTGTTGTTTCTTGACCGCAAAGAATAGTTTCAAAGGAGAGCAAACTATAAAGTTCCTTCCCCATTGTGAAGAAGATGGCACCTCCACCCTAGAGCAGTCGTGCCATTCTCAGAGGCATTTGGAAATCACACCTACCCTTAAGAGAGAAAAAACTTGAGCACTCCTATTGTAATATTGTATCAAAATGAATATCCCTAAGAGGGACGTACTTGTAATTGGATTTTGACTTCAAATATAATGGAATAAAGCGTTTCTTTCTTGTTTTATTTATTTTCAATTTCTTTTACTTGTATGCTTGTTATATCTTTATCATTTATCGCAATAGGAGCCGCAATCGGGTGTGACCCTTTCTAGTGGTTACAAATAGAAATTGCCAAAACTGCTTTTCTTTATTTATTTTGATACAATTCATTACTAAATGAATTTTGGATTGCCCCAAGTATGCTTGGGACAATGTTACAATGTTCTCTCTCTATATTGCTACAAATGGATGAAGATCTGATGGAATGGGATCTCCCAAAACTTTCACAGGGGTACGTGCTCTTCATTCTTCTAGCTACAATCCAAGATGAGTGGGCTTTGGTATCCGACAAGGGACCACTCCAACTTTAGCAGCTTTTCCAAAGTACCTGTCACCTACACACATTCAAACCGACAAAGGTATTAGTAGCACCTATATATATATGAGCAATAAACACCAATGCTATGCATGAACCCTAAGCAAGTAATCATATGAAACAAGCAATAGAAGCAATTAACATATATAGCCTTACTAACAAATGAATGCTTTTACTGATCTCTGATGTGAGTGATTTCATGCTCGAGACTGTGAAAACATGGACGCACAGTAGGGAACTAGCAACCGTGGATCTATAGTTGTGAAACTGTGAATGCACGTTTTCGACTATGAAATCATGGATAGGCAGTTTTGGCTAAAAATAGGTTGCCTCGGGATTCGAACCAACTGTACAAAATTGGGCTTGTACTCTCAATTTCTTTTTGGGTCTAGATGTATTTTGGCAGCCTATCGGTATGCACATTCAGCTCCCTTTCTTTGTTGACAAGATGACATTTTTATAGGCTTCCTAGGGATTTGGAGGGAAATGGGAGGTGGCAAGCCTGACTTGCCAAGTGGCAAATCTAAACTGCCAGGTGGAAGGGGTAGTTACAGTGATTCATTCAGTGTGCCTCACTTAATTGGGGTGATGTGGATGCAAGTGGAGTGAATTGTGGGATCCTATCCTATGTGAAGGGACAAAGGAGACAAAGTGGAGGAGATGTGGCATGGGTGTTGGGAATATGTGCCATGTGCAAAGACAAGGGGGATAGGAGTGTGTAATATGTGGCAAGGATTTTGTATGAATTGTCTGGGACACATGTCCAATGGGTAGGCAGGGTATCCTAACTTGACTTTCCAGATTTAATAAATTAGGAAAATAGGATAATGTGCAGGATTTTATATCCCTAAGTTAGAACTTAGGCATATCTTTTTATTATGCAAGATTTAATGGTGGGGTGGTAAATGTATTTTATAAGGTGTCGGATTTTTGTGTCTACATAATATATATATATATATATATATATATATATATATATATATATATATATATAATTTTACTTTATTATTTTTTATTTATTATAAACATTTTTTTTTTTTTTTTTGAAAAATTTCAAAAAACTTGTATTAAAACAAAGAACAATTACATAAGGGAGAAGACCCTTCCCAACCGAAAACAAAGAAAACCCAAGATTACAAGGTGCAAAAATGTGACACAAACCACCTTTGACCGCAAAAATTTAACAAGTCATGAAATCATGACATGTCGCGAAATCACGACATGTCGTGATATCGTGGCAACAAACCAGCCTAGACTGCGATGGAGCGACATGTCACGATTTCGTGACAACTATCCATCCTTGGCCGCGATGAGGCAACAAGTCATGAAATCATGACATGTCGTGATATCACGGCAACTATCCTTCCTTGGTCGTGACAGAGCAACATGTCACGATATCATGACATGTCGCGATATCGCAACAAAAATCCTTCCTCAGCTGCAATAGAGCAACATGTCGTGAAATCATGACAACTATCTACCAGTGGCCATGACGATGCAACATGTCACGATATCACAATAACTTTCCTCCCATGGCCGTGACAACGCAACATGTCACAATATCATGACAACTTTCCTTCAAAAACCGTGATGGCGCAACATGTCACGATATCGTGATAGCTTTCCTCCAGTGGCCGCGACAGCGCAACATGTCACGTTATCATGAAAACTTTCCTCCAAAGGCCATGATGGCAAAACATGTCGTGATATCGTGACAACTTTCCTCCAAAGGCCGTGATGGTGCAACATGTCGCGATATCGTGACAACTTACCTCCAAAGTCCGCGACAGCAAAACATGTCACGATATCGCGACAACTTTCCTCCAAAGTCCGCGATGGCGCAACATGTCACGATATCGCAATAGCTTCCAACCAAAGGCCATGATGGCGCAACATGTCATGATATCATGACAACTTCCCTCCAAAGGCCGTGATGGCACAACATGTCACGATATCATGATAGCTTCCCTCCAAAGGCCGTGATGGTGCAACAGGTCACGATATCACGACAGCTTTCCTCTAAAGGCCGCGATGGCACAACAAGTTGCGATATCGCAACAGCTTCCCTCCAAAGGCCACGACGGTGCAACATGTCATGATATCATGATAGCTTCCCTCCAAATGCCGTGACGATGCATCATGTCGTGATATCACGACAGCATCCCACCAAAGGCCATGATGACACAACAGGTCGTGATATCACGACAAAAATCACCCTTAGCATTTTCTTTGTTCATTGTCTCAAGGATCTTTCAAGACCTTGCCTAATCACCTCATCCTCCAAAGGCATGTCACTGTGCATCTACACCCCTACATCTTTCTCAGCACCCATCTTCGCAAGGAAATTGGCCGCTTTATTTAAATCTCTACTCACATAAATGGGGATCACATCATCTAATTCCCTCCATAGTTCCTTGATTTGAGAGACCAAAATCCACAACCTCCATGCTTTTGAAGCAAAGTTCCTCATGCAGTCTAGAGCGCCAACCAGAATTTGAGAATCAGATTCGAGAATTATCCTCCTGTGGCCCTGATTAACAGCCTAGATGGAAGCAGATTTAATAGCAATGGCTTCTACTTCATTTTTTGTGGCTCTTCCCAAGCCTTGCAGTTCCCAATAGAGCACTGAACCAACATGATCCCAGCAAACCACACCAATTCCAGCACTACCCAGATTGCCTTTTGTAGCTCCATCAGTATTGATTTTAATCCAACCTTTAGGGGGTGGTTTCTAGCTAGCTCTGTCCTATCTCTCTTGCTCTGTAGCTCCCTCTTCCAGTGGCCCAGGACCAACCTAAATTTCCTCTTCAGCATAGACGGCAACAGTTTCTATGACTTTGCTCTAGATGACCTGCCAAACTCCATCTAGCGAGGAGAAAGTTTCTCTAAAAATACGAGCATTTCTCTCCAACCACACTTGCCACCAGATGAAAAATAAGCCAAGCTCTCAACCAATTCGAAGAGCTTTAGATTTAAATCTACCCCTCTTCCATCTTTCCAAAATATTGGTCTGATTCAGATCACCATTAACTTGGAGTTTATAGTGAGAGAACCATCACTTCCAAATCTGATGCGTGAAAGGGCACTCAAACATCAGGTGATCAGTTGTTTCATCGTTCTTGTGGCATAATACACACTAAGATGGACCGATGATTCCTCTACTTCTAATATTATCAAAAGTGAGAATTCCATTGTGCATAAACTTCCAGGCAAAGAAGTTTACTTTTGTCCAGCCCTTGGAGTGCCAAATATTTCTCCAATCCTGAATCGAAAATGAATGTGGGGGAGGCTCTGGGAGGATCTTGTCGTATCTGTCCTTCACTATATATACACCAAGGTTCCCAAAGCCCCAAGCTAATTCATCCTCCTCGTCTCTCCCTGTGAGAAACCTTTCTATCAAGATTTTGGTCAAGATGGGTGCCAGCTCCAGAGAGATTGTAATTGGCCAGCCCTCCTTTTTCCTTGGGGTGGGCAACTTTATCCCATCCAACTAAGGCCCATTTCCTCTCCCCTTTTTCTCCTTCCCATAAAAATCTTCTAGCCATTTTGTCCAGCTCTTTCCATATAGTATGTGGGGCAGCCAGGATAGAGAATTTATAAATTGGCATGGCCTCGAATAATCGACTGTAAGAAAGTTAATCTACCCCCATAGCTTAACCATTTATGAGACCAATGATTCATTCTATCTTTGATACCATCCAAAAGATCCTTCCAGATATCTATTTTTATTTTTTTGAAATGCAAAGGAACCCCCAAGTAAACCACTGGAAGAGAAGTCCTTGTGAATCCCAAGATCTCTATAACTCTGTCCTGTAACCACTGGAGAGCAAGGGTCCCCTTGGTGAAGACCACGTGTGGCTCCAAAAGGTTGCGATGGAAGACCCTTGATTAAAATAGAATAAGAAGGCGTAGAAACACAACTCATGACCCAATCTATCCAGTCCTGAGAGAAACCAAAGGCTGCCATCATCTTGGACAAGAAACTCCACTCCACCCTATCATAAGCCTTTGACATATCCAGTTTAATGAACATTCCTTTATTGCCAGATTTTTGCATTGTATGGATTGCCTCCTGAGTGAGAACCACCCCATCCAAGATCTGTCTACCTTCTACAAAACCCCCTTGCTCTGAGGAGATAATGTTATGAAGGAGAGGTTTTAGCCGTTCAACCATTATCTTTGTGATTATTTTATAAATCACGTTGCATAAGGAAATAGGTCTGAAATCAGAGATATGAGCCCCCTCCTCCCCTTTAGGAATTAAAGTGATGAAGGTATGATTTAATGCCTTAAGCATTCTTTTATTAACTCTAGACTCCTCTATGATAACCAAAACATCCTCCTCCAAAGTATCCCAAAATGCCTGAAAAAACTCAATAGGAAAGCCATCTGGACCTAGAGATTTGCCAGTGCTCATTCCAAAGACCACATTCTTTAGTTCATCTCTATCAATGGGTCTAAGAAGGGTTTGATTTTCTTCTTCAGAGATAACAGAGGGTATGACATCAATAACTTCATTTTGAGCCTCTACATCTTGCTCCATACTTTCCTTAAAAAGTTTAGAAAAATAATCCATTGAATGGAAATGCATACCAGGAAGAGTATCAAAGGAGTGTCCATTCTCATCTTGAAGGGCTTCCATGTTATTCATCTGTCTCCTAGCACAAGCTGACCGATGGAAAAATTTGGTATTTCTATCACCTTCTAATAACCAAGTGTTTCTTGCTCTCTGTTTCTAGTAAGTCTCCTCTTGGTTATCAATGTCCTCAACCGCTTTACGCAAGGCATCATCCTCGGTTTTGAGCTACTCTGTAATTGTTCCTTCCCTAAAGTGTTTTTGAACCTCATCCCATCTGGCCACCAAGGGAGCTCTTTGGAGCTAGAAATCTGACTTATTAGCTTGCCTCCATTGTTTCAGTTGAGCTTTGACAAAATGAAGCTATTTGTGGAATCTAAACATTGCTATCCCAAAAGGTAGATGGCCTTCTTCCCACTACTGTAGAATTTTCCTTTGAAGATCCTCTTTTTGTAACCAAAAATTCTCAAATTTAAAAGGTTTGTGATGCTGCCCTGTCATAGTCCCTCCCTCCAACAAAATGGGAAAGTGATCTAAAACTGGACCCTCCAAAATCTAGAATTTAGTATTCCACTTTACAAATGCCTCCTCTGAGACCAAAAAATGGTCTAGCTTTACCTTCCTGCTATGTGGCTCCCTCCTCTTGTTAGTCCAAGTAAAGTAGGTTCCAAGGCCTTTAATATCCACTAAGTGAAATGCCTGGACTTGGGCAATCAGAAGTCGATCCCCTGGATCCAAAATTGGGGTTCCACCTTCCTGATCTCAAGCAGATAATTTAGCATTAAAATCCCTAGCAATAATCCAGTCTAGACCTTCCCTTGAGGACCTCATGTTATGTATAGCTTTCCATTGGAGCCTCTGGCCATCAAGGTTTTGAGCCCCATAAAAATTTGTGATTAAAACATGTTCAGTTGTGACATTATTCCTAAAATGAGATGTGAGAACACCCCTCCAAGCTATATGTTCTATTGTAGTCCATTACAGAGGGTTCCAAAGAGTAACAATCCCCCCTAAGGCACCTTGGGCAACCACATCCATATGACCAATGCCCCTCCAGATTCTATTAATTGTTTTACACATAAGATCTAAAGACATTTTTTTCTCCTAGATAAGCAAAAAATATGTTTTGCATTTTCCTAAGAGTCTTTGAATAGCAGATTGATGGGTTCTACTATTTAAACCCCTAACATTCCAAGATTGTATAATCATTGAAAACCTTGAGAACAGTAAGAATCAATTGTCCTCACTGATCCTCCAGTGATCAGCTTGTCTCCTTGAACTGCTAGCAGGTCCTTATTTGATTTTTTGCCCGCTCCTTGAGAGTTACTATTTTTGGATCTCTTTTCCACCTGATTTATCCCTAGGGCTAGCCTTTCTCTGTTCTTTTTTGCAATTTCCATGCTGACATCCTTAATTACTGGCTATGCTTGGGAGTGCACTATAAATGCCCCTGCATTCTCTGCCTGCGGTAACTCAGTGGACTCAATCACCTGTTCTAAGACAAGGGGAGATGAAGGAGAAGCATGAGTGTGGGTGTTATTGTCCTCAATATTCCCATCCACTCCTTCCATGACTTGATCCTCTTGATCCACTAGTGTCTTAAAAATTTCATATCTATTGGTTGGCTTGAGTTGTGATTGCTCCTTACCATTTTTCTTTTGCTTTCTCCTTCTTTTGGTCTATTCAAAGCCATCTTTCTGAACATCATTACCCTAAGGAGTATTAGATGGTTCTTTGGTAAGAGTATACTTACCCTCTCTTGGGCGATTTGGCATTCCAAGCGGGGCCTCCATTTTTGTGTTCAAAATATTTGGACAAAATCGGGCCAAATGCCCATGTTTGTGGCAAACTCTACATCTAAAGGGTAGAGCCTCATAATCTAGCTATTGGATCCAAGATAGTCCTACCAGTTCAAGTTCCACCTCTGTTAGTAGAGGCTGGCTAATATCCATTTCCATGCAAATTCTTGCAAAGACTGTTGTGTTACTCTCTATGGTGTCCTTGGAGATGCCCAGATGTCTATCGAGGGAGTTATCGATCATTTCCAGAACCTGCTCACCCTAAAACTCCATTGGAAGAGCATACAATCGGATCCAAACTAGGACAGCCATGGGTTCAATACGAGGATCGAAACCCACTCTCCAGGGTTGAACAAATAACCCTGTTGGACCGTGGTTCCTCTTTTTTGATTCAAAAGCCCTGTTTCTATCGGCTAGAGAAGAAAAACTAACAATGAAATACCCATTGCTAATAAACCATAAGGAGTACTCACCATGAGGCTCCCAGTTCTGTCTGACCCAGGTATGCAAGAAATTTAGGGTAGGGCGGATACCCATGAATTTACAGATCAGATCATGGTTAGCTCTGTATATGATTGTGTCTTCGACCATATTTAGCTCGATGACAATCTTGGGTATTAAGGCGGATTGTGAAAGGCATCCATTAACTCGATGTGCTATTGAGCTCTTTCCAACGTTCTTGAAGAGCGTATGAAGAGTATTTCTCTGAGCTTCGTCATTGGAATACGAAGAGTTTTCTTTTAACAATTCAGTGTAAGAGCTCTTTCTTCCAGAGAGAGGGTCTGGAGGAGACCCCATTGGTCCCTCTTAGGGTAGCAGACTTTCCTTCAGATCCACAGTAACCAAAAAAACACTACGGCGACCCACCTGATGCCCTGGATTTTCCTTTGCTCCACAAACCCTAGAACATCGCCTGTCGCCTGCTCAAAAATTTTCTCGCCAAGCGCTCGGTTTACTTCAACTGCTGAATATTATAAACATATATATAAATAAATATATATATATATATGAATATATTTTCATCTTTTATATTTTTTTTTATTATTTAATATATATATATATATATTTAAATATAAATATATATATTAGTTATTTTAAATTTTTATGTTTTAAAGATGTTTTGCTTTTATTTTCTTTTATGATTTTAAATTATAACTTTTATTGATCTGAATCAGTTTTAAAGGTTTAAAATAAATTAATTTAATTTAAGCTTTAAAATTGATCAAACAAGAGAGACAAATGAAATCTAATCAACAATCAAAACCACCTACAAGACACTCAAGACTCAAAACAAAATAAACTACCTAAATAATCAAACTAAATGAAATAAATGCAAGTAAATATTGAAGGACTAAGATGACCCAATCCATAAGTATCATCACAAAATAACAATTTGAGAAAATCAATCCCATGGAGATGTTTGCAAGTTAAGGATATCAATCAAGATGCCCAAATGAAATTTGGGAAGTACACCTATAAACTGACAATCAAACCAACATTTCCAACCAAACTTGAAGCAAAAAGGTGGGTCCCCAATTTTTGGGGCTAGTTGTGGAGCAGCCACAACAAGTGGGAAGGTTCATGTGATGCTTGATGAAAACAAAAACTCTTCATGATTGAATAAAGTCAATATGGTTGGATTTGTTGGGATATCTCCCAACATACCAAATAATGAAAAAATGTTGGATAGATTTTTTATTACAAAAATTAGAATATGCCAAAACTATTTAAGGGGGAATATGAAGATGCGGTCATAGTATCCTTACTCTAAAAAATTGGACACTTGGGTTTGATCCTCACTCTAAGATAATATCCACCCAGCCTATTTGGGTCAAGTTACCTACACTACCTATGGAATATTGGAATGAGGAGATGTTGAGGGAGATAGGGAATGCTTTGGGATATTTTCTTGAAGTGGACTCAAATAATTTAAATAGCATTCAAAAATTGATAGCTCGGGTCTTAGTGGAGATGGACCCAAGTATGGTATTACTTGAGAACAAGGAATTTTAATAGAAAATTAGTCTTACACAGAAGTTAGGCTACATTGGAGTATTTTTTCAATGTAGTTTCTACCACCAATATGATCATATCAAAGTAGAATGTAGAGCAAGAAGAAATAGTAGACATAGAAAGGAGAAAATATAGGTTGAATATCACATTGGTACAAGTAACAAAGAGAAGATACTAGTAACATAAGTAAAAGTAGATAAGGGACAAGAAACAACATTAAGAGATCTAGAAGATCAATCTTAGGCATCACTCAATCAATGGAAGAAAAATGTCCAACCCACTAGACAAATATTCATGGGAGTTGTAGAAGAGAAGAGGGAGGCTTTACATATTTTTTACAAGAAGCCTAGAGGACTAGATTCAAGTAATTCAATAACATCTCTATAGAATTATTTGAGTGGTATAAATAATAAATTTGTTTCTTATACAAATATAGCTTCAGATTAGTTTTGAAGGACCATAAATATAATAGCCTTGAGAGAAGGATAGAAAAAAAAAATTCTTCCTTAGCATGGTAAAGTAGGAATATAATGGAGGATAGATAGGTAGAGGGATCAAGTAAGGATTTAGTTTGGGATGGAAGAGGATAGAATCTCTATGAGATAAATTTAGAAAATAGAAAGGAAAAATAAATAAACCTCATGGAGAACCTTCCTCCCTTAAAGATAGTGAAAGAAAGTAAACTAAGTAAAGCCCCCATCAGTAGGATTACCTCTCCCTCTAGTCTCTCATCTCAATGTAAGTTTTCACCTCATGTGGGGAGATATGCTTTAAGATATCAAAAAAGAGGTAAAGTAGATAAGATATTTGGGTAAATTTAAATGGGGTTGAGCTTTGAAGCTATTCAAACTTAGGGATCCTTAGTAGGTAGGATATCCTATCTAAATATAACTCAAGAGTTGAGAAATAAATTATATCTCGTAAACAAATATTTATTTATGGGGTACTTAGATAATGAAAAGCCCTTGAATTAGGTAATCCATTACTATAATCTCTTTGAATATTAGAGTATTAGGGGCTCCTCACAAAAATATAGACCTAAAAATACTTATTAAAATTTAGAAGCCTAATATTCTCCTTATTCATGAAACCATGTTACAGATAGAAAAGGCAACAACTATTCTTAATTTACTCCTACCAAGTTGGAATTTTATTGGGATAGATTCAAAAATAAAATCAGATGAAATTATCTTGGGATGGAAATATTCTTTCCAATTAATTGAAAACTCCTTCATAGAAGCAGGAGTAGTATCATAATTCTACTCCAATGAGTTAGGGAAAAAATAACTATAGTAAATATGTATGGTCCATATGAATATAGGAAGGTTTTTTGAAATGGATTTTTTGGCCAAGATCTCCTACAAAATGAGAATTTAGCTTTGGAAGGGGATTTTAACTTTATTACAAAAAGAAGAGAAATTTGGGGAGAAGATGACAAAATGGATCCACTAGTTCAAAGTGTTGGACTATGTGATATAGAGCCAACAAATATTGCTCCTACATGGAGGAACAATCAAACTAGAAGCAATGGGATATCCAAAATATTGGACATATTTCTAGTTTTAGAGAAGCTTCGGATAAGATGAGAATGTAGATAGATCAAGGGGAAGGGTTAAACCATTCTCTAGTTCTTTTATAGCTAGAAAAGGATGAGGATAAACTATTAGTCTCTTTCAAATTCAACCTCTTTTGGCTGAGGGATGAAAAACTTCAAAACATAGTAAGAATAGAATGGAGGCATTATGACCCAACCTCATAAGAGATAACCATGTTTCAGTTCACTAGTAATCTTAAGAGAATAAAATCAATCACATTAGGTTGTACCAAAGCAAAATACTAAGAAGTGGAGGCAAGACATACTAAAATTGAATATTCTCTAAATCAACTTTACAATAATAGAGGGAATGAATATTTTTTAGAAAATGAAATCATGCCAATTAAAAAATTGGAAAAAAGAAGAAGAGAGAAATGTTAGAATGGGAAGCAAAATGGAGAATGAAAAGTAGAGCTTTATAGCTAGAACAAGGGGATGAAAATACATTATTTTTAATATTATGTAAAATAAAGGAAATATATAAACATAATTTGGGAAATTAAAGTGGTAAATGGAAACACTTTGAGAAGATTCCAAGAGATAGCACCATTAGAAGTAAACTATCAGACTTATATAAAGTCCAAATAGAGCAAATATAGCAAAGATAATCAAACTAGTTCTTAATCTGTCCAAGATGGTCAGTGAGGAACAAAAAGAATATTATTTCTCATAAATCACTAAGCTACTTTCAATAGTTAATTTACCCTTGTGAGTGTGGTCTACCGGCAAGGATGCCACTTGCATTTTTTATGGTGTGACCCAATTTCAATCCCTATGGTGGATGTGTATAAGAAGTATTACTCAAAAAAGAATAGTTAAATCATTCTATAAAGAAAAAAAATTGGGTTGGGATGGATGGACAATTGATTTTTACTTGGATATTAATGAATTGTTGGAGGAATATCTTTTTTAAGTGGTAGAAGAATAAAGGGTTAAGGGACAATCTCTAGGATCTATAAACTCCACTTTCTTGGCCTTAATACCAAAAAAGGACAATCCAAAATATTTTTGGATTAGAGACTTGTATAAAGATCCAAATAGAGTAAATATAACAAATATAATCAAACTAGATCTTAATATGTCCAATATGTTCAATGATGAACAAAAGAATATTTGTTCTTAGAAATCACCGAGTTACTTTCAATAGTCAAAAGTCAAATCATTCTAGAAAGGGAAACCTTTGGGTCCACATGGGTGGACAGTTCATTTCTATTTGTATTTTTATGAATTATGGAGGATGTTCTAAAATTGATAGAAAAATCAAGGATTAAGGTATAGTTTTTTTTATTGATAATGGGGTTTTGAAAGGATCCCCAAACCTTTACAACATCAAAATAAAGGAGGATCCTGAAACTAGGAAGACCTCAACTATCATAATCATCATAAGAAATGAACAGTAAAATACAATAGCCTAAGAACAATGTTCCATCAAATAGCAAGAAGCAAAAATAGACAATATGGGATTGGCTCAGAGCCACAACAAAAATGAAACATGTATCAAAAAGGTATCCTGGCCCAAAAAAAGAAAGAGAACATCCTCGCTACTCAGAGACATGGATTTGATCCTGGTTCTCATCCTCCATATTGGACACTTATTCAATATGAGCTATCACCTTCCAGAATTTTATTTGGTTGATGTTCTTTCTTTCTTGAAGGAGCATAGAGGTGGCTAGGGACACAATATCATCTAGATCAACTATAGGATCAATCTCTTCGATGGATTGGGTCAACATCACCCTGGGGGAAGGAGCAGTAATATTTTTTTATTCTTTTTAAAGTTAAATAAGCACATATGTGGAATGTGTATGATGATAACGCTAAGGCTCCAAGTCAAATAAAACAAGGAAACACACAAAAGGATTTCCAACTTAAGGTCTCACCATATTCCAAAGCACACCCATGGGACGAAGGTGAGTGCCACGTAATATGACAATGTGGACAAACACAAGGCTTGGATAACTTAGACATAAGAAGAAAGGTCATTGGAGGCACATGTATCCAGTAGGTATTGGGTAAAATATCTCATCTAGATATTTGAAGAATCTTGCTTTAAACTATGGTTAGCCATAATGTTGACCACTTTATTACCTTCATGAAACACATGTTGAATTAAGATATTATTAAAGCTATGAAGATAAAGCTTCGACTCTTCAATCAAGGTGGTGACACTCCATGGAGGGGCACAAGTTCCTTTTAGGTAGTTGATAGTATTGAGTGAGTCTCCTTCAACAATGAGGTTCTGGATTTGAAACTCCTTAGCAGTAGTAAGACCTTAAAAAATATCTCTAGCTTATGCAGTATTGTTTTATTGAAGACCTAAATTCTCAGCAAATGCAAAGATAATCCTAGCTCTATCATCCTTGATAATTCCTCTACAACTGGCCCTATCGGGGTTTCCTTTGGCTACCCCATAAAATTTAATCTTAAACCAACCTAGAGGGGAAGGGGTCCAAACCACCAAGGACATATCCATACTAGGGTGAATTTGGATATTAAGGTCATGAGAAAGGTTAAGGTAGCTCACCGATTTAGACTCAAATTGGGTATAAGGTCGCTCAACCAAAAGAACCAAGTTAGCATTCTCCACATCCATAGAGAGGATCCTAGAAAGAACTAAATTAGAGCTACTATACAACTCCTAAAAAGCTCTATTATTCCATTCAAGCCACACCTACCATAAGAAATATGGAAGAATAAAGGACCACAAGGATTTGAGGTGGGTAAACTTGAAAGGATTAGGCCACTAGACACAAAGGTTAGCAACAAAATTAGCGATGGCCCAAGCTATGTCGACCAAGGAAAACAAGGAAGATAATATTTGGGTAAAGAAGAGGCACTAAATAAATATGTGAGTAACCAACTCCCACACAACCTGGAAAAGATGACATCGATTCAGGATAACCATACAACATGAAATGAGGTTATCAATAGTGAGGACCCTATTCTGGATAGCCAACTAGAAAAATTAAGTAATTTTAGGGATGATATTCTTTAGCAAAACCTGGCTAAAAGGGAACCAAAAAATGAAGGGCTCTTCCTAGAGGAAATACGTATATCTAACCAATAAAATACCTAACTCACACTGTTGCTAAAAGGAAGTTTCATGATAAGGGTGACTTGGGATGACATAAGCTCTAAGCATACTTGAAAGGGTTTTACTAGCAACACATTGCTCAGAATCACCTTCATCATAGGGAAAAGTTTTCCAAGCGGGATAGATAGAGGAGTCATAAGATATGAAGTTACTAACCTTACTTCCAAATAGATGATCAAAGATTAGCTTAAGGATGCACAAGGATCTTTGATCAATGGTTGTCTGATTAAGCAAGGATCTTCCCAGAATTTGAGTTGAGACCCATTACCAAGGTGCCACCTCATATCATTTTTTATAATAGGATTCACTTGGGTAACAAAGTTTCAAAGGTAAAGCCTTTGGGGAAGGAATTATCTTCAAGCAAATATATTCTCCTTAGGTACTTTTTGTTTATGATATTCACCCAAATAATCCTAGCATTTGTGATGATTTTTTACCCTTGCTTGCTTATCATTGCCAAATTCATCTTGTGAATTCTCCTAAAACCCAAACCTCCTTGGTCTCTCCTCGAGTAGACTTTATCACAAGCCAAAAAAGGAATATGAATTTGTTCTCCAATCCTGAACAAAGGAAAAAAATTTGAATTTGTTCAATTTTGTGACACACCACCAAAGGAGCCTTGAAAAGAGATAAGAAAAAAATTAGAATACTCTAGAGGTAGGCTTGAACAAGAGTAGCTTTGGATGCTTGACTAAGGAGAGTTCCCTTCCATCTTGTAAGCTTTTTCATGATTCTTTGGATGATAATGTTCCACATACTCTCAGTTTGTTTTCCTTGAAACAAAGGGAGGCCGAGGTAAATGGAAGAAAATTTAGAAATAGTGCACTCCATGATATTAGCAATCTTAATCTACCTTTGTGTTAGGATCCTATCCTAACCCGAATTATTAATAATAATATAATACCTTTAATATCCTAAGGTTGTATAATTGATAATATAATAATTAATTAATAATTAATTATTATATTATAATATTAGGGTTAAGCTTAGCATAAGTCAATAATTAATTGTGTTAATTATTAAGAACCATCGTGATGAAGAGACATAGGGTTTAGGGTAGATATATATTATTGTCCAAACAATCATTCAAAAGTATCCATGAATATGTTTATATGAAACCATTGGAGATCAATGCAACAGTGATTCTCTTAAATTAGGTATTATTTTATTTATTTATTATTTAAATATTTTTTAGAACCTTCAAGGTTCTACCATCTGGTATCAGAGCATGTTGGATCCAACCATATGGGACCAAGAAGTTCAGAAATGGAAGGAAGAATTTTAGGGATGGAGGAAAGCACACTGGCCATGTTTAGAAAACATTGTTAGTAAGATCATTGAGGATTTTATGGAAAAAGAAATTGCCCATGAAGAAAAAGAGGAAGTTGCAAATGAAGATGATAACCCTAGAATTTTTTTTGGAGGAGCCCGTAGCCATCGATTTTCAAATGGCACATAATGCACTTCCGAGAAAAAAATATTTTCCAATGCACGATTTAATTGTGAAAACTCAAGCAAAGGAAGAATATTACTCCTACAAAAACCCTAAAAATGCATATTTTCCCATAAAATAATTATAGGAGGAAAAGGCAAGTATTTCCAAGGAAAAAAATGTAGGGTTTCTCCAAGTCCTAATAAGATTGTTTCTCCAATTTATGTATCGCCCGTTGGAATGATTCTATTGAAGGAGAAAATAACAAAAAGGAGTGCATTTTCAAAATTTGTGTTATGCACTCCCCCTTCACCTTGGCCTCCTCTTGGGATCAAAAAATGGTAAATCTGATCTTGCTTGAAAATAATGGAAGCCACTGCCAGAGTTGCTACCATTTCTCCAACAAGCAATAATGGGCAGTAAAAATCTTGGAATGTGTTATCTGGATATTCCATATGGTCAAAGTTATTAATGGTTACCTCGACTAAAGGCTTAAAAAAAACATGATGACTTCGGTAGTGATCCTCGTTTGATAACACAATCAAATCCATGGTAAAGCAGTACCATTCCAATCCTTATAATCTTTGAAAATATTGCAACTCTTAGAATCTTACAAGGCTTCCATCCTTATAACCTTTGTTTTGGTTGAGTAAACCTTTGTTTTATTATTACTTGTATGGAATTTATGAACCAACCCAACACAAAGGAAAAACAAAAAAAAAAAGCAATTTCTTGTACAAGAAGAAAGTAATTACTTAATTCCGAATAATAAGATATCAACCTGAACATCTGTTGGATGCAGATGTTGAAAATTTGTAGGGTGTAGAGGACAAAAACACATATCATTGGATCGTACTAAGGTAATAGATGGCTGAAAATAACTTAGGACACATCTATGAAAAAGACAAAGGAAGGTGATTCAAGCCTTGTAACTAACACATTTTGTGAAGTGCCAAGAATGCTCATTAACAAATTTGATGAATTGCATCTCCATTATTATGTTGTGCAATTTAAAAAAACAAAATTTCAAAGTATGATATAAAATATGATGTCTGAGAAAGTTTCGGTGATATATAAAAACATGAAACTATGGTCTTCTATTTAAGCTACTCTCACTCCCATATCTCTTCTTTTATTCTTTATCTACTACTGATTTGACACTTGGCTCAACTCAAGTTTCTCAACCCATGTGTTTATTTGGTATTTGTTTATCTCAATTTAATTGGAAAACCTCAATCATGTGAAATTTTTTGACAGATAGTTCTTGAGCTTGTTAGATTACATTTTGGGATTCAACCTCTTCCCTCGCTTGTCCAAATGTAATGCTTAAATTTAATGTAGTGTGGACCTCCATGTCACGGAAACATGTCTCAACCACTGGCCCAACTCCAATTAGACCACCATTAAATGTGTTTTGAATTTCATGCACTCATGTCAAAGGTTTCCCATGCAAGAAAGAAAGAACTAGCTAATTCAAACTAACCAGAAACCTTACATAAAAATTAAATATCGTAGGAGAATAATACTTCTATTAAATTCTAAGTAAAAAATTTGTCGAACTCTTGGTAAGAGGAAATCACACAAACACAGGTGGTTTAAAAGAAAAACAGGATTAGAAATACCAACATTACGAAATCAAATAAATTAGCAGTTAAACGCATAATCGTGAAGATTCAGAAGAAGACATGCACACACCAAAAATCTCAATCAAATATCCTTAATTAATTTCACACAACTTTTCATGGTACTGCTAGCTTAAATTCATAAAAATAAGAAGTGCTCATGATCATAATAGTAGCGAATTGCATTATTTTACGTTGCTTCGGTCCGATATGCCATCTCTAAGCTGCATTTGCATTTCCACGTCGTGTTCAGCGGGGCAATCCGATTTTTCTTTGTCGCATTTCTCTTCAGTAAAAGTGTTGTCTCCCAGTTCCAAATCTCCCTGGTTCCCCTTTTTATCCTTGGTTTGCCCTTTGTTTCCCTTGTACATACAGTGCAACACCATCTGAAACGACCCCAACGGCAGTCCTAGAAAATTGGGAGCCTGTAGAAACAAGAAACTCAGTCCATATACTTCGTATCAACCTTATAATTAAGGCAGGTGCATCAAATTTGACAAGCTTACCATGATCATAACATCCTTGGAACCCAGGTGTTGTAGGTGAGTTGGAGAGGAGAGGGCAATCCTTCAAGGGAGGTCCCAGGTTCAAATCTCCACCCTACCAAAAAGCTGAATTGGGTATCTAAAATCCAATTGATAATGTTGGTGGGGACAGGGTCGGGTGCGACCCCCAGGTGACTTTGACTTTGACGGTGTATAACCCCCTGTTCGTGGTCTCAGACCAAGACGGCTCCTAAAGGGTTTTTCGCTTTAAAAAAAAAAACATCCTTGGAAAGGGCACCATATCCCAGACACAAGGCTGGTGAAGAAAGTGCACACAGATAAGTTAAATGGCATGAACTCTACGCTTTTGTTCTTCAAGACCAGCCTATGCACCACACCACCTCATATAACTCAATATGCCATGATAGTGATATGCACACAGATAAGTTATATGATCATGATACATAGCGAATCATGGTGTGAAATAATTTGGGCAATACTGATAGTTGATAACACAAACCAACATAGTTTACAATTTGTTTTATCGGATTCGGTGGCTATGCTATTAGAGATGATGAGTAAATAAGTTCATCATTTTGATCCTTTTGTTTTGAATGGCTCTACAAAATCAACCAATGGAATCGTTGACGAAATTATATTTTTCAATCAAGCATCGGTCAAAAGGGAGGAGAACAAACTCCATTTAAAAGTAATTTAATTTTTTCAAATCTATGCTATGCTCAGGTGAAGTTTTGGGACAATCGATACAATAATAGAAAACAGCAGTGAGTGGGATGGATTTAACTCAATATCAAGCATTTTTACATATTATAACAAAGATATTACTCTTAGAATACAAGTATTGGGTGAAACTTCTGTTGCAACTACAATTTCCTTTATCAACAAAGACATATCTCGCATAGTTATCTACAATTGAATATCTACTGGATAGTACAGCAGCAACAAAAATGCCTTGAATGCACACTACAGTGAATAGATTACTCAACCTCACCTAGCCAAAAACTTAATTTCTCGAAGCACTACCAGCTCAGTCACAGAGATCACAATACTACCTTCAAAAAGAGATTGAAATAGCTTCCAATGAAAGAGTACTACCATTGTCATAGGAAGAGTAAAATTACCTACACAGCATGGTCATAAAAGAAGAAGCAAACTGCCACCACAAAGATGCATAATAACAATTGCTCTCTGGGAATGAAACCTGAGGTTATAAGATACCCTATTGAAAGCGTCAATTTTTTTGCATAACACTTAGTTTCAACTTTTACGACAATCTTTACGAGCAACGTTTGATGCGACGAATTTTATGGTAAACTTTTGCATAATTTCCTCCATTCTTGCTCTGAGGACAAAGTTGTTTTTAGGAGGGGTGGCATATTAATCCTAACCCTAATTAATAATAATATACCTTTAATATCTTAAGGTTGTATAATTGATAATATAATAATTAATGAATAATTAATTATTATATTATAATATTAGGGTTAGGCTTAGCATAAGTCATAATAATTAATTATATTAATTATTATGAACCATCATGATGAAGAGACGTAGGGTTTAGGGTAGATATATATTATTGTCAAAACATTCATTCAAAGGCATCCATGAATATAATATAAAACATATGTTTATATGAAACCATTGGAGGGATCCCCTATCAATGCAACAACGATTCTCTTAAATTAGGTATTATTTTATTTATTTATAATTTAAATATTTGCTAGAACCTTAAAGGTTATACCACTTTTTTTGGGAGTGTTGATGAAAAAAATGTTGCTCTTGTTATAGTTTACTACCTGGCCAGTAGCTTGTTCATAGGAATTCAAGATAGATTTAATAACTCTAGCTTCAAGAACACTGGAGTGATTGGCGAGAATGGTATCATCCAAAAAAATTTGGTGTAAAATTAGATGGAGGATAGAAGAGGCTTTGATGTCATAGATAGCTCCATAGGAATAGGTAACCTTTAGGGTCCTCCCTAAAGAATCAACTAGAAAGATGATAAAAAATGAGGGATAGCAGATCGCCCTGTCTAAGACCACACCCACTTCTAAAGTAACTAGTTGCAGATCCATTAATAAGGACTAAAAACCAAGTAGATGAGATATATTTTTTAATAATATTAATCCATTTGGAGTGGAACCCAAACCTGGAGAGGACGATAAAGAGAAAGTCCCAAGAAACCCTATCAAAAGCTTTGTTCATGTTGAGCTTCAAGAAGAATCCTTGTTTTCCACTTTTGGTAATAGAATGGATGAGCTCATGGATAGTAATAAAGATATCGGCGATCAAACTTCCTTGGATAGAACTTCCTTGATAAGGGTAAATTATAGAAGGCGAGATGCATTTCATTCTATTAGCCTTGATGAGGATATTGCATAAGCTAATAGGACGATAATCAGATAAGGAGGAACAATCATAGGACTTAGGATTGAGGGTCAAAAATATTGAGTTGATGTCCCTTGGCAAAACATTGGTTTTTTGTATTTCTTGAATAGTTTTAGTAACATCACTACCTATAATATCCTTAAAAGATTAAAAAAACCTAGGAGGGAAACCATCCAGTCCAAGGTCTTTGTTTGCTAGTATGTAAAACAGATCCTCTTTAATTTCGTCATGGGAAAACATTTGGAAGAAAATGTTATTGAAGTCTTGACTAACAAGCATAGGAATGTGTTGGATAGGGGAATTAGCAACATAATCAAAACAAGGTTGAGATGAGCCCATAATGTCTTGAAAGTGTTCCACTACTTCAGATCTAATATCATCAATATTATTTGTATATGTCCCATATCTTTTACAAAGTTCTCTGATTTTATTAGCACTTCTATGCTACAAAGTGTACGCATGGAAATACTTGGTGTTGGAATCCCCCTATTTGAGCCAAATGGCTCTAGATTTTTTCCTCCAAAATGTCTCCTCCTTGGCAAGAATATTGTGAAAGTCTGATAAAAAATTCCTCTCTAAGTCTAATATCATGGCTAGAATTTCCATATTGGAGCTGATCTTCAATTTCTTTAATTTGACTGCTTATAATCCTTTTTGAATCAAAAATATTTCCAAAGACCTCTTTGTTCCACACTTTAATTTTACCTTGAATTAACTTGAGTTTCATGGATACCTGGAAAATGTGGGAACCATTAAAGTTCTACTTCCACCATTCCATGATCTTGGGTCTGAGATTTGGATGTTGAAGCCACATAGACTCAAACTTGAAATGAGGTTTGAAGAAAGAAGTAGGCCTAAAGGCTTCAAAAACTAAAGTATTATGGTCTGAAGCAATTCTCATAAGGGAAAAAGGAGAGGCATCACCAAATAAAGGAATGGCATCTTTGGAAATAAGAAATTTGTTCAATATAAGCTAAATGAGATTATCCCCTTCTCTCTGATAAGTCCATATAAACTTAGAGCCTTTCAATTCAACATCCATGAGTTCATTAGAGTCTAAGAAGTTCACAAACTACTCATAAAAGTGAGGTATGATAAGATTTCCTCAAAATTTATCAGTAGGATAGAGGGGGTTATTAAAGTCTCTAGTAAGCACCCATTCATTATAGAGGAAGAAATTCTTCATTTGAGTCAGGAATATCCAAAGGGAGGTTCTTTCAATAGGGATGTTGGGAGCATAAATATTAGATAGAACCTAGCTTACCTTGGTTTCTTTATAGAAAAATAAAGTATTAATAACTCTGTCTATAAGAGAAAATAAACATCCATCCACTTTGAGGGGATCCCAAAGACATAGAAGACCTCTTGATGCACCACATGCTAAGTTGGCAATGAATTCACAATGGTTACAAAGGGATTTGACAACCCTATCGATATTTATGGAATCCAGCTTGGTTTATTGAAGGATGATGATTGTTAGCCTAAGATATTTCCTCATGGATGAAACAACTTGCCACTTCATTGCTCTGTTGAGGCCTCTCGCATTCCATGAGAGGAATTTCATCTATTAAATTTGGATGAATATTTTTTTCCCCTCTACCTTGGGGGGTTTGGGTCTTTTTCCTTCTTCTTTGGTCAGCTCTTTGATTGGAAGTCCTGAAATAGATGACAACAAAGTTGTTTGAGTGTCATTTGCGATGTCTTCTATTTCTTTTCTTCTTTGATCCTGAATAGGTCTACCCTTATTTTTTTTAATTCCCACATCATCCTAAGATTTATTATGGCTTCTAGTATTGGACATGGGGGGATATATAATTCACCTAAAGCAAGAAACCTAGAAGGAGACACCAAATGTTTTTGGGAAAAATGAGAAGACCTAGGATCAAAAGGAGGGGATTAGCAACCAAATCATTCATGAGATATTTTTTGGGAGATAGAAATGAAGATTTTTTAGAGGCCTAATTCTCATACAAACCAAGGGAATCATCCAAAATATCAGTAGGGCTAGAAGTAGGAAGAGGTAAAGGAACATCCTCAATCACACCTTGATTTTTGAGGAGAGGGTTCAAAGGGGAAATCTACTTTATGACAGGATCCTCCTGGGAAATACTCATGGGAGGGGACTTTGCCCCAACTGGATCAATGCACACTTTATAAAACAACACTTCAAAAGGATCAGGTTTGGAAAAAATTAGCATACCTTCTTTCAAGACTATATAAGAGGTTTAGAAGAGGACGCGTGGATGGAATTGAATTTTGTATGCTTCCTTTAATCATCTAGGCACCACTATTGTGAGGACCTTCATTTAGATGATGACCTGAAACCTTTTGATTTTTAAATCCAAGGTGAGCATTCCTAGAATATTTTTTGAGCAAAGAGCACTACACTCTGATATGACCTTGTCTTTGGCATTCAATGCAAAATGTAGGTTTATTTTCATATTCAACGGCTTAACACCTGTAATAGGACCCGTAAGTGAGGTTAATAAGAGTAGGAAGATCAAATTCTAGGTTATCCATAACACAAAATGAGCATAAGCCATCCTATACTGAGCTTTGGATGCAGGATCAAAAGCAACAAGGTCATCAATAGTGTGTAACTAATAGCCTTAGGAGTCTAACCCAAATGGGAGCTATGTTAATACTCTGAGTCTCAGGATCAAAATTAGGATCCCATCGTTTAATGAAGAGTGAATTTTGACAAAAAAACCATGGTCCTCCTATAAGAATACAACTTGAATCACAGGAATTGTTCAACCTTATGAGGAAGAACCCTCTTGGGAGTGCAACCAAATCCATATAGCCAACCAATATCCATTTTCTAAACTTCTCCACAAGAGATAGTGAATTTCTACTGATAATGGATGCCATAATATCTTCTATGAGGCTCATCTCCCTATAATTTAGGGGTAGAGTCCTAATGCCTAAGGGAGAACAATACTGGAAAGTTTTCATTCATTTTTTGACCGTCTCCACAAATGAGACTTTTGAAATAGGGGGATCATTCGAGGGCTCTACGGGAGGACCATCTAAGGGATTTATGATGGGGGGTCCCCATGAATACCCGTGTCATCTGCAACCCTATTATCATCATATTTATTTCCATCTGAGTCATCAACATCCCCAAGCTTACCCTAGCCAAACCTGTGACCAATTGGGAATCCACCATTATTCCCACCCTCTTGAAATTTAAAATTCAAACACCTGTTAGCTTGGTGTGATCCATTGCACTCTATGCCTATTTTTTTGAGAATTATTAAGGTATAGTTTCTATGACCCATAAACTCCATTTTATTGACCTCAAAACCAAAAAAGGAAAATCCAAAATATTTTGGGGATTATAAACCTAACTCTTTATGTAATACCCTCTATAAAATCATCTCAAAGATAATAGCAAGGAAAATTAAAGGGATCTTCTTAGATAATATTTTAGAAGAATAGTTTGGGTTGTTAAGTAAAAGTTAGATTCATGAATCAATAGCGGTAGCCTAAGGGGGACTATATTCAACAAATACAAGGAAGTAACAAGTAATGGTGTAACAACCCTCCTTGGCAGAACTATTTATTGATAATAAACTATGTATTGGTGTGAATGTTTAATTGCATAGCTTTGTTTTATAATGTCTATATGATGAGGTTATTTCATTCTTTTGAACTTGAAATATGGTAGTACAAATAAATTTGTAGGTGTAGGACCAGGTGCTCTCATCAGTTGAATCATATGGGTGAACCACCTACGATGAGAGATATTTTAGAAAATGACGATGATGACTTGCTCATCAATAGCTCAAGGTAACAAAACACCCTTCATGTAGATGCATTGCATTTTGTTTGTTTCATATTCATACCATTGGGTTGGGAAGTTGCTTGTGCAATGAGTCTCCTTAATAGGTTGGCAATAGCATTAGACTATATTAAAATGGACCACCTACTTAGGGATAAAATAATGGTGTATAATATTATTGGTGTGAATCTATATTGGTTTGTTATCATGACCTACATTGGCAAGACTTTTTGCATAATAGACTATGTATTGTTGAAAGATAACTTGATGCCTTTTTTTGATGCAGTTGGATGGTTATGCAATGTTTATATTGATTTATCTTTGAGGAATATGATATAGTTAATGTATTGTTGATTGCAAGAGTAGGTACAATCATGGGTAGGAGAGGTAAAATCAACCATCGAGAATGGGGTACTTGAAAAGAGAAATGATGAATATGCCAGCCTAAATTAACATGAATGACTACCCCATATAGATGCATGCATTCTTGCTTTTAGGGTAATCATCGACAACCCATCCATCCTTAGATAAAATTTGGTAACCTAAAAGTTACCATAAGTCCTCGACTAGGATCGATGATTAGATTGTGATGACTTCACCCATCCTTGTTTGATGCATTTTGATTGACTCACTTTTGTTTAAGTATGTGTCATCGTGTAAGTGGATTTGGTAAAGAATCTCCTTCGAAATGGACTAATAGATATAGAGGTTCTGTTAATCCATTTCCCACTTAAATACCATACTAATGTTTAATATATATTTTTTTTTTAAGCGAAAAACCCCTTACGGGGCCACCTTGGTCTAAGAGACCATGAATAGGGGGTTCTACACCGTCAAAGTCACCCGAGAGTCACACCCGACCCTGCCCGCACCAACATTATCAGTTGGATTTTGGATACCCAATTCATATTTTTGGTAGGGTGGAGATTTAAACCTGGGACCTCCCTTGGAGGATTGCCCTCTCCTCTCCAACTCACCTACAACACTTGGGTTAATGTTTAATATTAGTATAGGTATTTTATTTAAAATAATCAAAATAAGAAATTATTAATGACTTTTATGGTTTGAATTTAATTGGATTCAATATTATAAATATGAATGCTTTAAAGTTCTATTTAACTCTCTCTTTTACCTTTTGAAATAGATAAAGAAATGAATAAGCCTTATCTTGTATATATAAGATAAGTCTTTTATGTCCAAATTGGACTTTGGGCTTGGGTAGATGAGTTTCCATGTTAAGAGGGTTGAAAAAAGGAGGAGGAAGGATTATTTTGTGAACTACACAAAGACGGTAGAAATAAAAACCTTGGGAAAGCTACTCAAAGGAATTTGGAGGTGAATGATTAGAGTTTGAAGGAATCTTGAATTTAGGTTGGGGAGATTCCATTCCATAGCATAACTTTTTAGACGATTAAATAATATGTTGTTCCCTATGATATGCTTTTAAAATTTCATGTTAGCAAAGCAAACCAACAATTTTCACTAGACCCCCTATGAATCATTTTTAGAACGATATTTTTTGTTGTAACTCAGTCTTGCTAAGTTTCTTTTGTTTGTATTTTTGAACCTAAGTAACGCGATTATATAGGCCTTTTGCTCAAATTCACGAGGAAGGGTTGTTTTTCCTTTGTTATTTTAGCATCTCTTGGTCATTGGAGGCTTTAGTTGTATACTACATAGGCATGTGGGGATTGAATCCCTCTTTTATTTTAATTTAAACCATGTTTTACTTCCATAAAAACTTAGTTGGGGCTACTCGACCATGTTTCTATTTTGACTAAGTTCTTAGGTCACTGGTGGGGTCAACTAGAGATGTCTCATTCTTTTTACCCTCAATTCACCCTTGATCATGTTTAAACTATCATGTTCGCTAGTTTGAGATGATCATTACCTGGCCTGTTATCTCATGATGTGGAATATGGCAACTTGAACCTAGATGTGCACTTGAAAGCCTAGTTTGTTGAGTAGATTTATGCTAAATTTTTTCTTCTAATAACCTCCAAAAGAAATCTCCTCCTCCTTTTAAATGTTTATGTAGAAATTTGACTCCATGCCTATGTGCATCGAAATATCTCCAAGTTTGTTTGAGATCTCTATTCAAGTGCTAGTCTAAATCAACCTTAGTTTTCATATTTGCTCCTATCATGTGGTGGTTTCTATGGCTGACCATGTAGTTCACCGTTGGTAGATTCACCAAATGTCTATTGTTCCAGTTGACATGTGGCCCTTGCTTTATATGGGTCCTTGTTGTTTGAATTTCATCATGGGATATTATCCCACATGGGGTGTGAGATGGGTTTATGCCTACCTTTTGATGGCCCAAGTTTAGTTGGGTATGTAGCCAAGCATCTAGGCACTTAGCTTTGGTTTTTTAAAACCCATGTTCACCATTGAAATAACCTATGTACCTAGTTTGATGCATGGCCAGTCTATTAGTGTTTACTTCCTTTGGTTGGTTTCCTGTGTAGGCCAATCATGTGAAGAAAATCCCTTTTTGTCTTGGTGGTAGCTATTATCCCACATTCAGGTTGTGGGAGTGCCTAAGTTCCATATAAAGGGGGAGACTCCCCCTATTGGATGACCACCAAGTGATGGTCATGGAATCCACCACTTGGTTGGGGGCTTGTGCGTTAATTGTTGGTGTAATCAATTTAGTTAACCTAGGTAGTTGTTGTCATTAACCCGAGTTGTCATTGTTTTTAACCAAATATGTTGGTTGACCCACCTTGACCTCTATTTTTGATGTTTGGTTGACTGCATTGAGGCTTGACTTATCTATCAAACCAACCTCCCCCCCTTTTTTGGTTAAGCTTACTTTTTAAATGGATTTTTTAAATAAAGATAAACTTACTTTCAAATGGAATTTAAATAAAGAAAGAACTTTGATAAAAGAATAAATATGAGTATTTTTTTATTACTGAAATAATGGTTCTTCATTGATTAAAGGAAGGGATAAAGAAAGGTTTTAATGGGTTTTATTTGAAATTAAAAGGAGGACTTTATGCTTGAATTAAAAGGATGAATAATAAGTACTTTAATTAGTTAAAAGTATGGGCTTTTAACTGATTAAAGAAAATGGTTTGTATAAGTATTTAATTGGTTAAAAGTATGGGCTTTTAACTGATTAAAGGAAATGGTTTTTATAAGTACTTTAATTGGTTAAAAGTATGGGCTTTTAATTGATTAAAGGAAATGGTTTTATAAGTACTTTAATTGGTTAAAAGTATGGGCTTTTAATTGATTAAAGGAAATGGTTTTGATAAGTACTTTAATTGGTTAAAAGTATGGGCTTTTAATTGATTAAAGAAAATGGTTTTTATGGATGTTTTAATTAGTTAAAAGTATGGGCTTTTGATTGATTTGAATTATTTTATGCATTGATAAATGATAAATGACTTTCATTCTTAAAGGATAAAATGACTCTCCTTTTATGAAATGAATGATAGATGACTTTCATTCTTGGATAATGAATACACTTTGTGTGATTAATGAAAGAAGTATGCTAGTATGGAAAAAGGGAATATTAGATGAAAGAATGGGTGTGGAAAATTATGGGGTTTCCTCTTGATTGATTGATTGAATGATTTATGCATAATTACATTGTGTAGATTGTATAGTTGCAATTTGGCATCCAAATTATAAATGCACATATTTCATAAGTCATTTAGCAGATGCATTTAGTTGCATGCTTCATAAGATCTATGAGTTGTCCTGATCCCTTACTACCATCAATTGAGCGATGGAGAAGCAAGAAGGACCAAGGAGGACACTTAGATCCAAGACATTGACCTTTGATATATATTGTAGTGAAGCTCTTATTATGGAAACTTATTGTGGAGTAGACTCTAGCATGAGTAATCTCCTAGTTGGATAATGATGTAATGCTCTATTCTTTTAGTGTGGTGATACTTTTACCCTACTTGGGTTATGTAATGATTTAATTTATGAATGGAAGATGTATCTTTTACTTGTTATATATAAAGGATCTATGATGTCATAGTTTCATAAACTATCATGTTTTGTTAATGTTTTAGATAGAAATTACATCTTATTTATGTATCTTCTTTGATGATATTATAGATGTTATCCAATGCTTAATTAAGTAGGTAGACTTAATCATATCCTTCTAAGGAAAGAAATATTAGAAGATCTTGATGGTTTAATATAGTTTAGATGTTTAGAAATGGTATCTAAAAATGATTATGCTTATGTGTTAGAAGTAGAAAGAAAACCTAAGGGATTATGGGATCCCTTAGGGAGGAACTTTAAGTAATCTTATTCTTCAAAGAACTCTTCTAAAACCTAAACTAGTTAGATACATAAAACATCAATTAGATTAAGATAAATGAATTTGGTTATCACTAGGAGTGATGGATGGAATAAGTTAGCTCATCATGGAGATGAGACTGATAGCTTATTTACATTATGCTTAGTGCACCTACATAGATGGACTTATGTATGGTGTAGTGATGGGCATACCCTTTTGATAGGAAAAAGGGATAAGTTAACTCATTCATGGGGATGAGACTGATAGCTTATTTGCAATACGCTTAGTATACCTACATAGATAGACTTATGTATGGTGTAGGGATGGGTGTATCCTTTTGATAGATTAAGGAAGGGGATAAGTTGGCTCATCATGGATATGAGATAGACAACTTAAAATATTAGATTAGACCTTAGATAACTTCATAGAATGACATACATTGGATAGGGATATGTAAATCCCTATCGAGTATATGTTTGTAAAAAAAATAAAAATTCTCTAGTTAGTTAGATTTTTGGGTCATTACATTTGGTATCAGAGCTCTAGGTATGATGGACTAGAGGCTTCCATGGAATGTGCTAAGGATTCAGGTATCTTCCTATTCAAGCCCTTGCTTAGTTCTTAAGCTAAATCTAAGAAGACCTAGAATTTCCAATTGCTAGAATTCTAGAGAGTTGACCCTAGGAAGGGTAGCTCATTTCAATATGGCACCTTACGTATAGTAAGTGTGGCCATTAGTAATGGAATTAGATGGAAATTTTTAGAGTAACACCCTACGTAGAGTGAGGGTGGTCTTAGTATGAAAACTCTATAGTTAGCTTATACAGATGATGTATTTAGCTAGTAGTTAGTAGTACAGTTCAGGGAAGGAACTATAACCTAACATATTATTATTTCTTTTGTGTGACCAGGATAATGGCACCAAAGACAAGAAGAGGGAAGTCTATTCCACAAAATAGATAGACCCAACAGGACAATGTTGAGGGAAGAGCTCGAGATGAAGTTTCAGGTAATTCTAGTAGAGAGGTAGAGAACCTCACTACAGTAGTCACCTTGATGCAAGAACAAATGGAGCAACAAAGATAATTACTAGAGACCATAGCAAACCAGGATTCATAGGCTAGGAATTTAGAGGTTAGGCAAGCTAATGAACCAACCACTAAAGAATGAGAAGCCAGAGCTCTACTAGAGATAGAACTAGCCAAGGATATAAATAATGTTCATACCTCCAAATTCAATGGAGAGGGAGAGGGTGATGCAGTCAAGGCTTGGCTAAGGGAACTAGAAATCTACTTCACTATGAAGAACTACTCTATTGGGACTCGAACAGTATGGGCAACACTACATCTACAAGAGGCTAGATTGGAATGGTGGGAAACCTTCCAAGAAGAGCAAAGAATCGAAGTAGTTGATTTAAAGTGGGAGGATTTTGTTACAGCTTTCAAGAAAATATTCCTTACAAAATATTTCTATGCAGCAAAGTTTGAGGAATTTACCAACCTTCAACAAGGGACCAAATCAATTGAGGTATACTATAAAAAATTGGTTAAGTTGTTGAAATACGTACCAACCTATGATGAGAAGATGAAGATTCACAAATTTATCTTAGGAGAAGAACCTAATATTAGGCATGAAGTAAATATGCATGAGCCAAAAACACTACAGAAAGCTTATGACTTGGCTAGGAAAGCAGAATCTCATCTCCAGTTTAACTATGCAGTTTTATCTGAGCAAGATCAACAATCACTCAAGAAGAGAAATAGTGTTGGTTTCATGAAGTGGGAAGGAGAATAGAACCAGAAGAGTAAAAGCTTCCCAAATCCTAAAAGGAGGAATGATGAGAAGCAAAGGAAACAACAACAACAACAATAATAATAAACCTCAACCACAAAAGCAACCAAATTTAGTACCAATGGGTAAAATGAGAGAACAAAAACAAGGAGTGCACCTAGGACCCAAGGGTGGGTGTTACAATTGTGGAGGTCCACACTATGCTAATCATTGTCCACATCAACCAAGATCGAGTACATCTAGTGCAAAAGGAAAAGAACCTACCCACAAGATTTATGCTATGATTGAAATATTTTTAATAAAGAAGTAAATATTTTAATTGATAGTGGAGCTACAGATAGCTTTATTTCTTCTAGTATAGTCAGGGATATGCTAAAAATATCAAGATATTTGGCACAAGGGTGGAAGGTTGAGTATGGTTCTAGATAAACCTACTCAATGGATCAATGTTTTCCTATGGCTAAAATTACCCTAACCAATGGTTCTACTATAGGATGTCTTTATGTAGCATCACTACATGCTTTTGATATTATCTTGGGAATGGATTAGTTATAGGCTCATAGAGCCATAATCAATTTCTAGGATAGATGGATAGAGTATTCAAAAAAGGACAAGGGAAGATTAAGGATCCATAGTGAGCAAGGATATTTTAAACCCTAATTACTATCCACAATGCAACTAAAGAAAACCATCAAGAAAGGAGGGATGGTTTATGTTGTGAAACTCAATGAAGTCGAGGAGGATCAGAAGGAAGAAGTGTTTGGGAAACACCCAATATTGCAAGAATTTAAGGATGTATTTCTTGAAGACCTACCTAGACTTCCTCCTATGCATGAATTTGATTTCACTATCGAGCTAATGCCAAGAGTAGAACCTATCCATAGAGCTCCTTATAGGATGAATCCTATAGAGATGCAAGAGTTAAAAGTACAACTACAAGGGTTGCTAGAGAAGGGACTGATCAAACCTAGTGTGTCACCATGGGGTGCATTAATACTTTTTATTAAAAATAAATATGGTTCTTTGTGGTTATGTATAGACTATAGAATTCTCAACAAAGCAACCATCAAGAATAGGTATCCTTTACCTAGGATTGAAGACCTATTTGATCAATTGAAGGATGCCATGATATTTACAAAGATTGATTTAAAATCTAGGTATCATCAATTAAGGATACGTGAGGAGGACACTCATAAGATGACATTCAAAACTAGATACAAGCATTATGAATTTATAGTCTTGCCCTTTGGGCTGACTAATGCCCTAACCACATTCATGAATTTAATGAACAATGTATTCAAAAGGCATCTAGATCAGTTCATCCTCATATTCTTAGATGATATTCTAGTATATTCTTAAGATAGGAAAGAGCATGATAGACATCTCAAAATCATGTTAGAGTTGTTAAGAAAGAATCAACTCTTTGGGAATCTATCAAAAAGTGATTTCTATGTCTTAAAAGTATGGTATCTGGGACATATAATATCCATCGAAGGAATTGTAGTGGATCCAGAGAATATTGAGGCTATTCTGAATTGGTCACCACCCACTAATGTGTCTGAAGTGAGAAGCTTCATGGGCATGATGGGTTATTATAGGTGATATGTGAAGGATTACTCCAAAATAGTCACTACAATAACCAATATCCAAAAGAAAGGGAAGGAATTTAAGTGGATAGCTAAGTGTGAAGTTACTTTTGCATTGCTTAAGCAAAAACTCACCATGACACCAATACTAAAGATTCTAGATCCTCAGGGAAACTTCTCAGTATGCACTGATGCATCACTAGAAGGGTTAGGAGGAGTGCTTTCACAAGATGAATCAGTCATAGCATATGCATCAAGGAAACTTAAGAAACATGAGGTTAACTATGCTACGCATGATCTAGAGTTGGCAATGGTTGTGCATGCTCTTAAGATCTAGCATCATTACTTGGTAGGAAGACCCTTTGAGTTAAGGACCGACCATCAGAGCTTGAGGTACATATTTACTCAACCTATGCTCAATGCAAGATAGAGAAGATGGATCAAGTTCTTAGCTGAATATGAATTTGATATTGAATATATCAAAGGAAAGGAAAATAAGGTGGTTGATGCCTTAAGTAGAAGAAGGCATATAACAACTTTGACCCGAAGCCATGTAGATTTATTAGACCAAGTTAGGAAAATGCAATCTCAAGATGAGTATTGCAAGGAAATTTAGGCTAAAATGGGAAGAAATCCTAAAGAAAACAAGGATTTTAGCATAAAATATGGTCTTTTATGCTTCAAGGATAGGGTCATCATACCAAAAATAGGTGATTTAAGGAGACTGATCATGCAAGAAGTACATAGATATCCTTACTCTGCTCATCCTAGAGGGGCCAAGATGAGGGAGAATATGAAAAAGACCTTATTTTGGATAGGAATGAAGAAGGATATCACCGATTTTGTTGCTCGATGCCTAGAATGCCAGAAGGTGAAGGTTGAATATAGACATCCTATAGGGCAATTATATCCACATGATATACCTATGCAAAAATGGTAGGTTATATCTATGGATTTCATAGTAGGTTTACCCAAGACTAGGTATCAACATGATGCAATCCTTGTAGTAGTCGATAGATTGACTAAGGTTGCACATTTTATACCAGGAAACATCAAAGATGATGCTCAGGTTGTGGCTAATAGATTTTCCAAAGAGATATTCAGGTTACATGGATTTCCTAAAATGATTATTTTAGATAGGGATTCTAGATTCACTTCTAAATTTTGGAAAGCCCTACATCATGCAGTGGGCACAAAACTGAATATAAGCTCTACATATCACCCTAAGACCGATGGTCAAACCGAGAGGGTAAACCAAGTCCTAGAAGATATGCTTTACATGTACTACATGGATCAGAAGTCTTGATGGGAAGACTATCTACATCTTGTAGAATTTGCTTATAATAATGGGCATCATTCTTCTTTGGGTATGGCCCCATTTGATGCCTTGTATGGCAAGAGATGTAGAACACCATTGTCTTGGGATAATTTAGAGGATCGGGTCATGATCAGACCAGACATGGTCAAAGAAATGGAAGGTCAACTTAAGATGATCAAGCAAAGGCTTAAGGAAGTCATCGACCATTAGAAAAGCTATGCTAATCTAAAAATATCACCAAGGGAATACTCTATGGGAGATAGAGTGTTCTTAAGGGTTAGACCAATGAAAAGTGCCATCAAATCCATGAATTTGGATCCTCAATTTGTTGGGCCTTTTGAGATCACTGAGAAGATTAGTCCAATTGCATACAGACTCACCTTGTCACCCAACCTATCAAAGATCCATGACACCTTCCACATATCCCTACTTAGGAGGTACATTGCTGACCCTAATCATGTGTGGGATGTTTCTAAATTACAGATGGCAAACCTTGAGGTAATTGAAGTGATGTCGATGAAGATTCTAGAGTTTCATTCCAAATCAATGAGGAAAAAAACTCTAGAAAAATGTAAGGCCAAGGGGAAAAAAAATTAAAAAGTGCCACTTGGGAAAAAGTGGATGATATGAAGAAACAATTTTCCTTTTTATTTGAAAATATATTGTAATAACATTTTTATGATAGGAAAACACATGGGACTATGTTTAGTCCAAGGGGGTAGTATGTCATGACCCACCTTGGCAGGAATTTTTGCATAATAGACTATGTATTGATGAAAGATAACTTGATGCCTAGTTTTGATGCATTTAGATGGTTATGCAATATTTATATTGATTTATCTTTGAGGAATATGGTACTATTGATGTATTATCGATTGTAGGACTAGGTACACTCATGGGTGGAAGAGGTAGAATCAACCACCAAGAATGGGGTACTTGAAAAGGGAAATGATGATTATGGTAGCTCAGGGTAACATGAATGACTACCCTCATATAGATGCATGCATTCTTGCTTTTAGGGTGATCATCAACAATCCAACCATCCTTAGCCAAAAGTTGGTAACCTAGAAGTTACCATAAGTCTTCGACTAGGATAGGCGATTGGATTGCGATGACTTCACCCACCTTGTTTGATGCATTTGATTGACTCACTTTTGTTTACATACGCATTGTTGTGTAAGTGGATTTGGTAAAGAATCCCCTTCAAAATGGATTAATAGATATAGAGGTTCTATTAATCCATTGCCCACTTAAATACCATACTAATGTTTAATATTAGTATAGGTATTTTATTTGAATTAATCAAAATAAGAAATGATTAATGACTTTTATGGTTTGAATTAAATTGAATTCAATATTATAAATATTAATGCTTTAAAGTTCTATTTAATTCTCTCTTTTACCTTTTGAAATAGATAAAGAAATGAATAAGCTTTATCTTTTATAAATTAGATAAAGAAATGAATAGCTTTATCCTTTTATAAATTAGAGAAATAAATAAATAAGATTTATAAATTAAATAAGGAAATAAATATATTTAATTGAGGCAAGATATTTTGAAAAGGAGAAAAACTATTTTAAATTCAAATATCTTTCTCCCCCTTGCCACCTTGCATAACTTCTAGTAGATGGCATTAATGTTCAAATGGAACTTTGGGGCTTGGGTAGATGACTTTCCATGTTAAGAGGGCAAAAAAAAGGAGGAAGGGTTCTTTGGCAAACTATGCAAAGACAATGGAAGGAAAAACCTTGGGAAAGCTACTCAAAGGAATTTGAAGGTCAAATTATTGGAGTTTGAAGGAAGCTTGAATTTATGTTGGGGAGCTTCCATTCCATAGCATAACTTTTTAGATGAATAATATGATGTTCCATGTGATATGCTTTTTAAATTCCATGTTAGTAAAGAAACCCGACAATTTTCAATAGACCCCCCTTGTGAATCATTTTTAGAACGTTATTTTTTTCTATAACTCGGCCTTGCTCAATTTCTTTTGTTTGTATTTTTCAAACCCAAGTAACGTGGTTAGATAGGCCCTTTGTTCCAAGTCACAAGGAAGGGTTGTTATCCCTTTGTTGTTTTATCATCTCCTATTCATGGGAAGCTTTAGTTGTCTATTGTTTAGGCATGTGGAGATTGAATCCCTCTTTTCTTTTAAGTTAAACCATGATTTACTTCCATCAAAACTTATCTAGGGCTACTTAGCCATGTTTCTATTTTAGTTGATTTCTTGGGTCGTTGGTGGGATGAAATGAAGACATCTCCCTCATTTTTACCCTCATTTTACCCCCTGCTCATGTTTAAACCATCATGTTCACTAGTTTGAGATGATAATTACCTAGCTCATTATCTCATGATGTGGAAGATGACAACTCGAGCCTAGATATGTGTTCAAAATCCTGGTTTATTGAGCAAGGTTATGTTGAAGTTTCTCTTCTAGTAGCATCTAATTGTGAGCTTCTTCTTTTAGATGTTTGTGTAGAACATTGACTTCATGCATCTGTACATTGAAATATCTCCAAGTTTGTTTGAGACCTCTATTCGAGTGCCAATATAAATCAACCTTAGTTTTCTTATTCACTCTTACCATGTGGTGGTTTCAATGGCTAATTGTGTAGTTCATCATTGGTAGATTCACCAAAGTCTAATATTCCAACTGACACATAGCACCTGCTTCGAATGGGTGCTTTTCATTTGAATTCCATCATGGGATATTATCCCACATGGGGCGTGGGATGGGTTTATGCCCACCTTTTGACCGCCCAAGCTTAGTTGGATATGTAGCTAAGCACATCGATGCTTAGATTTATTGTTTAAAACTTGTTTTCACCATCAAAATGACCTGTGTACCTGGTTTGACATGTGGCTGGTATATTAGTATTTGCTTCATTTGGTTGGTTGTTTGTGTAGGCCAATTGGATAAAGAAAATTCCTTTTCATCTTAGTGGTAGCTATTATCCCACATTTATCTTGTGGGGGCACCTAAGCGCCACATAAAGGATGAGCCACCCCCTATTGGATGACCACTAAGTGATGGTCATGGAAGCCATCGCTTGGCAGGGGGCTTTTGTGTCAGTTTTTTGTGTGGTCAATTCAGTTGACCTAGGTACTTGTTGTCGTTGACCTAAGTTGTCATTGTTGTTAACCTGAGTTGTTGGTTGACCCGCCTTGACCTCTATTTTTGATGTCTAGTTGACTACGTTGAGGTTTGACTGATTTATTAAACCAACCCCCCTTTTTTATTAAGCTTACTTTTTAAATGGATATTTTAAATAAAGATAAAATTGCTTTTTAAATGGAATTTAAATAAATAAAGACCTTTGATAAAAGAATGAATATGAGTATTTTTTATTATCGAAAGAATGGTTCTTCATTGATTAAAGGAAGGGATAAAGAAAGGTTTTAATGGGTTTTATTTGAAATTAAAAGGAATTTATGCTTGAATTAAAAGGATGAATAATAAGTACTTTAGTTGGTTAAAAGTATGGGCTTTTAACTGATTAAAGAAAATGGTTTAGTATAAGTACTTTAGTTGGTTAAAAGTATGGGTTTTTAACTAATTAAAGGAAATTGTTTAGTATAAGTACTTTAATTGGTTAAAAGTATGGGCTTTTAACTAATTAAAGGAAATGGTTTGATAAGTACTTTAATTGGTTAAAAGTATGGGCTTTTAATTGATTAAAAGAAATGTTTTTGATAAGTACTTTAATTGGTTAAAATTATGGGCTTTTAGCTTATTAAAGGGAATGGTTTTCATGGATGTTTCAATTAGTTAAAAGTATGGACTCTTGATTATTGAATCATTCTATGCATTGATAAATGATAAATGACTTTCAATTTTAAAGGATAAAATGACCCTCCTTTTATATGAATGATAAATGAATTTCATTCTTAGGTATTGAATACACTTAATGTGATTAATGAAAGAAGCATGCTAGTATGGAAATAAGGGAATATTAAATGAAGGAATGGGTGTGGGGAAATTACAGGGTTTCCTCCTGATAGATTGATTAAATGATTTATGCATAAATGCATTGAGTAGTTTGTATAATTACAATTTGGCATCCAAATTATAAATGCATTTTTTCATAAGTAATTTAGTAGATGCAATTGCATACTTCATAAGATCTATGAGTTGTCTTGATATCTTTTTTTTTATTATTATTAAGCGAAAAACCCTTTGTGGGGCTACCTTGGTCTGAGAGACCACAAACAGGGGATTCTACACAGTCAAAGTCACCCGAGAGTCACACCCGACCCTGCCCGCACCAACATTATCAATTGGATTTTGGGTACCCAATTCAAATTTTTGGTAGGGTGGAGATTCGAACCTGGGACCTCCCTTGGAGGATTGCCCTCTCCTCTCCAACTCACCTACAACACTTGGGTTTCTTTTTTAAGCGAAAAACCCCTTACAGAGCTTCCTTGGTCTGTGAGACCACGAAAAGGGGGTTCTACACTGTCAAAGTCACCCGGGGGTCGCACCCGACCCTACCCGCACCAACATTATCAATTGGATTTTAGATACCCAAATCAATTTTTTGGTAGGGTGGATATTTGAACCTGGGACCTCCCTTGGAGGATTGCCCTCTTCTCTCCAACTCACCTACAACACCTGGGTAAAACTAATTTATAGTGGAAAACACCCCTTTCGAGGTGCCACTTTCAACAGGTTGGGCATAGGAGGAATGGAGCCTTGTCGGCATCTACCAGCACATAGGATATTCCTAACTATACCATATATCTATAGGATAGAGACAAGGGGAATGGAACCTGGGTCGACCTCTACCAGCACACAGGGCATTTACCACTGCACCATAATAAGCAGATAGTTGTCCTGATATCTTACCACCATCAATGAGTGATGGAAAAATAAAAGGACAAAGAGAACACCTAGATTCGAGACATTGACCTTTGATATATGTTATAGTGAAGATTTGTTATGGAAAATATATTATGGAGTAGACTCTAGTTGAGAAATCTCCTAGTTGGATAATGATGTAATACTTTATTCTTTTAAAGTGTGGGAGTACTTTTACCATACTTGGGTTATGTAATGTTTTAAATTTATGAATGGAAGATGTATCTCTACTTGTTATTTATAAAGGATCTATGATGGCATAGTTTCATAAACTATCATGTTTTGTTAATGTTTTAGATAGATAATGACATCTTATTTACTTATCTTCTTGGATGTTATCATAGATGTTATCGTACATTAAATAAGTAGGTAGACTTAATCACATCCTTCTAAGGAAAGAAATATTAGAATATCTTAGTGATTTAATGTAGTTTATATGTTTAGAGTTGATAACTAAAGATGATTATGCTTGTGTTAAAAGTAGAGTAAGAAAACCTAAGGGATTATGGGATCCCTTAGGGAGGAACTTTGAGTAATCTAGTTCTTCAAAGATCTCTTCTAAAAACCTAAACTAGATAGTTATACAAGACATCAAGTAGATTAAAAGAAAAATAAATTGGTTATCACTAGGAGTGATGGAGGGAATAAGTTAGCTCATCGTGAGGATGAGACTGATAGCTTATTTTCTTTATGCTTAGTGCACCTACATAGATGCATATATGTATGGTGTAGTGATAGGCATACCCTTTTGACAAGAAAATAGGGATAAGTTAGCTCATTCATGAGAATGAGACTGATAACTTAATGTAATACGCATGGTATACCTACACAAATAGATTTATGTATGGTGTAGGGATGGGTGTATCCTTTTATAGATTAATAAAGGGGATAATTTGGTTCGTCATAGGTATGAGACGTTAAACTTAAAATATTATATTAGGCCTTAGATAACTTCTTAGAATGACATACGCTGGTTAGGGATATGTAAATCCCTATCGAGTATATGTTTGTAAAAAGTAAAAAATATATTTCTCTAGTTAGATTTTTCTTTTTGGATCATTATGTATGTGGTATGCATAGATTTTTTGGGATAAGATCTATTAAAGTATTAATTAGTTGGTGACATTAATACTTAGATATATTAGCATGCTAGTAACTAATATTAGCAATTAAAAACTAATAAAGTGAATTTTTAAATTAATTCTTGGAGATACTTTAATTATTGCATTATCTCCCTAATGTTTGGAATAAAAATTGAATGGCTTGCAAATTTAAATTTAGCCTTCTTTTTATGATTGTCATGCTTGGGTGGTGCCTTAATTGGCACAAAGGTGATGTTGGTAAACATCTTCTTGAGCTTGAAAATAAATGTCACTTCCTCCATGCAAAATGGCATCTTATTATATTTAAATAGAATAGAATTTTTGGGGGGAAAAATTCGATTTTTTTGGAAGAAATAGTAAGGATCGAAGGCTTAGAGGAGTATTCTAGGCAGTGCAATATCGAACCAAGGGATCCTGAAAATATTTAATTCAGGTGCATTATTTCATTGGTTGGCTGATATATGCTCTTCTATAGCTTGAATCTCCTCTTTGGTTGTTGGTATTATTGCTTTGATGTTATTTTTGCATCCCCCTTTTGTGTTACCTTTAGCCTAATTTGAAATTATTTGCATATTATTTGGTAGAATCCTTGAGTGTTATTTGGCTTTGATGTTAGACTTTCTTTTATGCTAAGCTTAGACGTCATTTTGGCTAGTGGTATACATGTTTGTTAGTGTGTTGCTTATCTTTGCTTGTGGGTATTATATATCTACTTATTGATGTGTATATTCCTTCTTGATTTGTGTTAGGTAATGTTGGTTTCAACCTGTGCGTCTTCATATTCTTAAACTGTGTGGAAATCTTATGTAAGACTAGTGAGGTAGCTAGAATCCTTGTAATCTTACTTTCAGTCATGGGTCATCTTATTTTGAGGTCTGGGTGTGATCTACTTCACTGGTAGAAGTTAGATCAACATGTGTTTACTCTTTTCTTAAGCTACATGTACTAGATTATTCCTTGCATTGAGTGTTGTCCTGTGTGTGGATCTTTAGATGTAAGTTTGCAATGGTTGTAGACTGATCTTTGGTTATATCTTATTCATTATTATTATTTAGATTGAATATCTTTGAGGTTATAAACATATAATTTGAGACCTCTTTCAAATTTTGGAAATCTCCTTTTTGTTATGAAATTATGAATGTTGCTTTAGTCTTAGAGAAGTTATAGCTTTTGGATAAGGGACTTTTTCAGTTAATAACTTGCTAAGGAAGATGTGGTTTTAGATTGGATACTCTTTTATTGTTAATGCTTTAGTTTGTTGTTGTAAACTTGAAAAAGAGAAGTAAGAGTATTTTCTTAAAATATTAGTAAAGGAAATGTTGTTGGATGCATTCGAGAGTTGGAAATTATAAAAAGAGAACTCTTTTAGTTTTATGCTTTAGCTTGGTTATTAGGAAATTATTTTCCTATGTTAATGGTTTTTCTTTAAGAATAATAGTTGGATATTTTGGTTTTGAAAGAGAAACTATTATAATGATTCCTAAGACTTATGTGGGTTAAGGGGTCATTATAAAGAGAAGTATGGGATTCTCTTTTATAATATGGATTAATAAATTTTGGTTTTGAAAGAGAAACTATTATAATGATTCTTGAGACTTATGTGGGTTAAAGTATCATTATAAAGAGAAGTATGGGATTCTCTTTTATAAGATGGATTATTGAATTTTGGTTTTGAAAGAGTAACTATTATAATGATTCTTGAGACTTATGTAGGTTAAGGGATCATTATAAAGAGAAGTATAGGATTCTCTTCTTGATGGCTTATTTTATTATGTTTTATGCATGGTTGCTTGTATAGCATTAATGGCATGATTAAGTTGCATTGCATTTGGAGTTGTCCTGATCCCTAAGTATTCCTCATGAGTTGTGGGTAGATTCCCTTTCATGAATATAAATTGCATATCTATAGATGACTTGGATATCCTTGCAGATGTGTTCATAGTACCTTTGAATGTATAGGTGCTATGAAAAATAGAATCTATGTAAATTAATGCTATGTATAAATTAAAGGATTGTATTACATTGCTTGAATATTATCTTGGGTTTTGAATCAATAGGATGTTGCAATATTTTAAGTAGTATAGATGGTTTTGAGCTCTATCAATTTGTGGGTATGCATATTTTCATAATTTTATGTTAAGAACTTGGATCATTTAAGTTATGGCATCTAAATTAAAGGAATGTGTCTTTATGTAGTTTTATGTCAAGCATTTGAGTTAAGAAAAATTTGGCTTTCATTTAAGATGCTTCCTTGATCAAATAGATGATGGATTTTTTATTTGATTAAAGTGCTTCTGATATTATGTGATGAATGTTGCTTTACATTAGAAGTATGTTTTAAAGTGCAACAAAATTTAACTAGAGATAAAGTTATTTTGGGTTGGTTAGAATATCTTATGGGACCCAAGTCATATAAAAGCCTAATCTTGTGAGGAGTTGCATAAATGCAATAACTAGGTATACATGAGTCTTAGAAGGAGTTGTGAGAATGCAATAACTAAGAACTCATGAACCTAGAAGGAGTTGTGTGAATACAATAGCTAGGTTTCTTGTGAATCATTGCACCTTGAATGAGTAGGATCGGGTGCATCCCAACTAGGAGTTATGGAACATTTTACAAGGAAATAGTAGTGATTCCTTGAACAAGTAGGTTTGAGTAATCATATCATATACCTGGTGAGTAGTATTGACCTTAGCCCGTGGAGGTGTGGTAGCTAAGAACCAAGGATTTATGTCTAATTAACCTACCTGGATGAACTTAGTTTATAATTATGGAATAGGTGTTCCCATTTAAGTATTATGGACCTTAAGGGATAATGCCCATGTTGTGGTTACATTTTACTATACCATGTAGGGTATGGAAAATTTGGGGAGATCACTTTGGCATCCTTCTAAACATTGAGGTTTAGCAATGTGAACCCCAAAAAACTACTGAAGGTTGGCCACTCCTGTACACTGAGTGTTGTTTGCAGTGACATAGAACTCAAATATGGTGAAGCCTTGAGAATGATAAAATAAAAGTATCAGAACCCTTGATAACCTTGCTTGTGATAGGTTTCACTTTAATTATCTCTCTCTCAGGTTGGTAGATTTGTATTGTTACAAACGATGATAAAATTGGATCTAGCAAAATCTTTTGATAAAGTAAATTGGTTATACATTAGGCTAAGCTAATTTTAATTGGATGTAGCCTTCTCTTTCTGAATTAGGTGATGGTATTTATCAGCTTAACTTCTTTGTTGTAGTTATCAATGGCTCAACTTACACTTGTTTCAAGGCTTCTAGAGGTTTAAGATAACAATGTGTTATTTCTCATCGCCTTCTTATTTTGGTAGCAAAAGGTTTGAGTAGACTTATGAGGAAATAGAAAATAAAAGAAATGATCAACGATATCAAGATTGGTAACTCTTTGAAGGTTACCCATTTTCTCTTTGTAGATGATGTTTTACTTTTTGGAAATGGGACATTGAAGGAAACCTCAAAGTATAAAGAAGTTTTGGACCTATATTGTATGGTTACATGAATATAAATAAATCTACAAAAATTAGAGACATCCTTCAATAGGTTTTAGCTAGGGTAAATAAAAGTAAAGAGAATTTTTTGTTTTAATCAAGTAGACTTTGATAAAGGGATAAAATATTTAGGCTTTCATTTTAAAAATATAATCACTATGGATACTAGGACAATATTTGGTTATACACCAAAATAGAGAAGAGGATCACCACTGGATGCACTAGGTGGCTATCATTAGTGGGTCATGTTACATTTGTGAAATCAGTCTTGGAAGCCACCCTAGTATATTGACACTCCCCAGATTACATTCCCATCACAATGGTAGAGAAAATAAGGAAGAAGTGTTTCCAATTCCTTTGGTCATAAAACAAACAGAAGGATGCAATGACACTAGTTAAATGGAATAGAATAGCTAATTTAAAATCAAATGGAGGATGGAGCCTCAAGAATATACATAATTTTAGAAAGGCTTAAGCAACAAAAATCTTATAGATATTGATAACCAACAAAGTATTATGGTAGGAAGTAATTCAAGAGAAATATTTAGGCATATTATCCTTTGTAGATTGGATTAGACTATAGAATAAATCAGTTTCAAAAGCCATAATTATTTGGAAAGCATTAGTGAGAGCTTTCCCATTTGTGGGGAATTTCTTGGCATGGAAAATAGGAAATAGAAAAGAAGAATAGATAGAGATTAGTCGCTAGGTAATAAAGGAGACTTTTAGCTTCCATAAAACATAATACATTATATCCATAACCAAGAAAATATGTTATTGATGTAGGTGGTATCGACATAAATCACTAATTTATGGAAACAAGGATGGATCATAGAAAAAGGGCTAACACTAGGAGGAAATGAAGCACATATTTGGCATCATTACATAAAGGAATTAGAAAGAGCAAATATAAAACTAAATCAGTAAAGAAATTTTTCATATGGTCCAAGAATCTAGCTAGTAGGCAGTACATGCCCAAAGAAGGCTAGAAGGCAAGCTTTGACAACAACAATGAGGAAAAGCTTTGGTGGTGGAGTAGAATATGGAAGAAAAAGCTCCCCTAAAAACTATAATATTTAGTTGGTTAGCTATAGCTAAAAAAGCACTAACATGGGATGTTCTTCAAAGGAGGTCTTGGAAAATACCAAGTCGATGTGTCATGTATAAAGGAAGAAGAAATAATGAACCATATTTTGGTGCATTGCCCTTTCATAAGAGAAGTATAGAATTAAATTCTACCTTTGACTCAAGGGAGAGGATAGTGGCCTACTAGGAACCTTTTGGACAACATGCAACATTGGTTTAAAGAAAAAGGATTAAAGGAGTATAGATGTGTTCCTTTGATAGTGGCATGGGGCTTATGGCTGTGTAGAAATGTCGGGCTATTTGAAGGTAAGGAAATTCCAATAAATCAGGTGGAAATACATATTAGATCCAATTTTGAAAGTCTAAATATATCCCCAAAATCAAAATTGAGTAGGTATATAGGTACACTAATAGTGAATCCTATGAAACCATGGGCTTTCTTTTATGGAGCTTGATAGGATAGCCCAAGAAAATGTGGGGCAAGGGGAGAACTTTACTAAAATAAAAATCATAAGATCATTTCAAGGTAGGTTTAGGGGAAATCAAAAACAATATGGCAAAATGGAAAGCATTGATCATCTTGATGAGAATAGCAATGGAGAAAGGAATTACAACTTTACAGATATATGGAGATTCAAAATTAATAATAAGTTGGGTTGCAAATCATGTTGAGATGAAAAAAAATACTTCTCAATACTTTCTATAAGCAAGTGAAATTATTAGAATCTTCTATAACAAAAAATTTATACAATCACATCTATATAGAACTAAATGTAGAAGCAAATGGTCTTTCAAAATATGGTTTGAACCTTCCAGAAGGCATATGGCAGATGGAAGAAGTGGTTAGAGAACTTGTGGTTTTCACATAGTTCTCTTATTAAGGTTCATATTAGAGATCTATTAATAGAAAAAAAAAAAGGTTTTGAAAGGGACCCTTGCATTTATTCTATAAAAAGATATGCTCTAGAATACATCTGTCTTTAGAATTAAAACCTGAGTCCCCTTAGTTTTATAACTTAGGTAAGATTTATTTGAGAACTATGATTAATCAAATTACTTTTGCTTTCCACCTATGAATCCTATTATTAGAATTTTTTTTTTGGATTGTAAACTAATTGTGGGATATTACAACAGGGAGGTCATACTCCGTTTAGTTTATTTCAGACCAGCTCCTAGATGGGATGCAACTAAAAATTCTAAGGGAACTTCATACCCTTAGCATTGCAATTTTTTCAAACTCAAAAATAAAAATTACAAATTGTATTTTCAAGGAACAAAAAATCTGAAGAGGATGCTTAGGAAGGGGTTGCAAGATGCTTAATTCATCAAACTCTCTTGATGATATTTTGTTAAGCGGATCTTGATGCACCAAGTGTTCCAAATTATTTTTCCATGATAGTGGATGTTTCCACTCTCCATAATCTATTATAAAAATCATAAAGTTTTGCTTCTCAATGGTAGAGTCCCAACACATACATATTCTGATGAAAGGGGTGAGTGTGATATTCCTAGTATGCCCATAAATTACAACTATACCTTCAAGCTCATTTTCAATGAGAATCAATTTTTTTAGAGCATATTTCTTAGATGGGAGGTCATACAACCTCACCTATTATTCAAATAGGGAAGTATCTTTCTAATCAGCTATGAATTTTAACACACACCCCTAAAAGTTAGCCAGTAACCATCCATAAACCAACTATTATTATCTAGTGCATCATCCATATTGTTAGTTGAATTGAAAATCATGAGAAAAAATCTATTATATAATGGGCAGAAGGAATATATAGAGCCCTTTAGTTTAAAATATAGTTGAACATTGTTTTAATATCTAGGGACCTACCAAAAAAATGAACTAAAAGAGCTCTTTCCTTCAATTATGATTTCTTAGAGATAAGAGCTTTATTGGGAAAGCATATAGTAAGAATCACATATTTTACTTTCCCTTCTACCTTTGTACTATCTCCAATGCATTTGGCATTGGAAGCCTAATCCTTGAAGCTCGCTACCTTGCCACCATTGTTTTTAGAGAAAAACCATAGTTTACTTGAATCCAATGCCATTATCAAATCCATTTGTAGTTCAAATGTCTATATTGTAGTCTAATGAAATCTTATGATATCATCACTTCCTACTCTTAATTAAATATTATTTTAAATTATTTTATAATATATATTATTAATAAATTTTAGCCTAAAGAATTTGTGCAATCTTGAGAAGTTTCATACTATAAATCCATGTTCCAATATTATGGGTGAACTTTAGCATCTAGCCTAAGGGGTTTGGGATCAGCAATGGAAAGCAATTAGTTCTAATCTTATGGGTGAACTTTAGCATCTAACCTAAGGGGTTTGGGATAGTAAATGGAAAGAAATTAGTTTCATATTGTAAACAAAGGTTTAATCCCATGAGTAATCCCTAACAAATTGACTTATTAAGTTTGTACAAGAAGGGGAAAACAAAAATTTTCATATAATAAGCCAAGGTTCAAATATCATAAGTGAATCTTAAATTATGTACTCACATTAGATTTTATTATCATTAATTGTCAATTTCTTAGTGGGATCCATACATTTGGTTCTTGCACTCTTCCATCTCGTAAGGTTCAAAACAAAACAAAACAAAAACAAAAAAATTAATAAGCTATGTGTGGCTTCTATTGGGGGCCACTCCAATTACAAAACAAAACATTACATTGATCTCATTAAATTTCTAACAAGTTAATTAAATTATATCCAATTTTACCTTTTCTATCAAAGATGCTATTCATTTACCTTTCTATCAAATATATTCTTTGTCTTCCTCAAACTGTTAAGTTTCCATAATTAACTCCTTTTATATCAAATGCCTTCTGAAATTTAAATTTTGTCAAGAGAAATTCAACACCATGAATGGTTAAAATATTTGCTTCCCAACTTCTATGTTTTAAAATATTTTGCCTTTAACAACCTCACAATATCTTAATACCTTTTTTTAGGGTTCTTATTCATTCCCCTAATATTCCAAGATATTATTATTATTGTTATTTTTTGTTTTTATTTATGGGTTTAGCCCCACTTACTTATGAAATTTTCTTGTGTTTTTCCATATCAATATCTCTTTGGGTTTCTTTTATCTTTGTTTTTGCTTCTTGGGTCTTCCTCTCTTTTTTTCATTCCCAAAAATACTTTCATCTTCATCAATCTCTTCAATATTCTCATATTGTTCATAGTAAGACTTATCATATTTAGGTTTGCCTTGTTCTGAAGGATATGAAGTGCAAGGAATAACCTCAAAATTACAATCTTCTTTATGTTTCCTTGGAAATCCTAAAGTGCAAGGATGCTCTTCTATAGCAATTACCTTCTTATTTTTCCCTAAAAACCCTAAATTATTATGGGTTTCCTCCAACCTCATTTCTTTATTATTTCGCTCTTGAAACCTTAAAATGAAAGGGTTAATATCTTCACCACTGGGAATATTCTATATTACTTGAGAAAAATGAAGATGATTTACTTATAATAAACTAGATCTCTTTTGTTGTCTTTGTTTTATGATTTATCTCCACATCTTCTTTTGCACCTTTAATTCCTTCTAAACTTGACAAATGATATTGTAGATAGGCTTTCTTTGCCTCTTCTTTTGGATTGGAATATCCTTATGATCTAGCTTCTATTATTGTAAGATTTCCTTGATTCGTCTTGAAGTTTTTCTCATAGCTATAATTTTTTGTCTCTTTCTTCATGGTTTTCACTTTGTAAACTCTTGCCATGTGTCCAATCTCATAACAATTGTGGCAATAAAATGTGATATTTTCATAATCTACTTGTCGGTCCCATTATCTTGATTAGGATTTAATCTTAATAGATTATGGCAAAGATTTTAAAATATCAATAGCAACACATATTCGATTATATATAGCATGCTTTCGCTCCTTATTAGTTCATCTTTCCTTGATGAATTCCCATAGGGTATTTCCAGTATTCTTCAAACATCCTTATTTATAAGCTAATATGGAAGTCCAAAAATCCTAACCCACACTAGAAGCTTCTTAATAGTTCATCTCAATAGAAAACATTTCATTCCATAGTCTTAAATAAGGTGCATCTCTTCCCCTAAACCATGGGCCACCAACCATTATTTTATCCCTAATTTTATAATTGGAAAAGATGATGAGGAAAAAACCTTTAAGAAGAAAAGTCACATGATAATTTGAATTCAATCCCCACTTCCACTTTATCCAATATTGAATCTCCAAAAACCATGGCCATGATCTATGGAACTTACATATTAACCCTCTACTTTTAAGAATCATTATATCATGTTCAATCATCTCATCCTTGATACTTACTTGTGGTGTAACATCTACTACATGGATTGAAATTGTCATAAATTTTCTCTTCTAATTATCTCAAACTTAGGCCTCCATACTTCCAAATAGGGCATCCTGATTTCTAGCTAGGTCATCCTGACTTCCCATTAGGTCTTTCAAATATGACTTTCCTTCCATAATAGCTAATGGGGGTCACTCTTGGCTTTCACTCCCTCTTGTGTTAGTCTCACAATGACACTGAGAGGGGGGGTGAATCAGTGTAGCTATTTAAATTCAAATCTACAACTCTTAATACTAAAACAATGAAGATTTAAATCAGATAATGCAAGTATCACAAGAGAGCATCACACAACACAAGATGTAACGAGGTTCACCAGTTTTGGCTACTCCTCAAAAATGACTGCTTGGACTCCCGTCCAAATCCAGCCTTTGCAAAATATCAATTTTACAATCAATTTACCAGCACCCACTGGAAGGAGCACCAACCCCTGATTTATCTGCACCAATAGAAAGGAGCACCAACCCCTAATTTATCTGCACCAACAGAAAGGAGCACCAACCCCTAATTTATCTACACCAACAAAAAGGAGCACCAACCCCTAATTTATCTGCACCAACAAAAAGGAGCACCAACCCCTAATTCCAAGCACCAACTTGGACTGCAATTTTGAAACTATATTTTTGACATAAAGATGCCTTCTCTTATACAAGACCCTGACTGGTCTATTGCTAACCCAACCTCTCTTGCTATTCACCAAAATAGCACACACTCTTATGGCTCTGCTTACTACACTTTTATGGCCCTCTTGTTGCGCTTCTTATTGCACTCTTTTGGCTCTCCCTTTTTGTAGCACTTTCACTCTTTTTGGCAGCGCTTTTTCCCTCTATATGAGTAGCACTTTAATTCTCCATGCAGACCTCCTTTTATAACAAAATTTTGACTCTCGCATGCAACCCGTAACTGCTGTAACTATCGAACTGACTTTAGTTTACTGTTCTTATTTTAGCTGCATGATATTTCTCTGTAACTGCACCTGTAACTGTCGTATCGACTTCTTCTGTAACTCCTTTCATTTCTCATGCGCCACTTGTTAGTTGTAACGCCTTTCGACTGTAACTGCTTTTGTATATATATAGAGTAGGCTTTTCATCAAACACGATGCATGTTACAAATTTACACATATACCCCTACCATGACTGTTCGTCTTCTTGGTCATGACTGTTCGTATTCTTTTCTGTGCATGCATGTATATTCGATTCTATATATACGACTGTTCATTTTCTCCTTCTTTGACTATTCTTAAATTAGCTGCATGATTTTCTTTTGTAACGGCCCCTGTAACTGCTGCATAACTTCAGTTAACGATCACATATCTTATTTCGGTTGGGTTCTCTTCTTCGCTCGTGCCAAAGTGACCTGTCACGAAATCATGACACTTCTGCCTCTTTGTCCTCTTCTCGGCTTCAACCCGTGAAAACACAACATGTCGCGATATCGCGACACTTTTGCCTTCTTACTTTCTCTCTCCTTCTTAAGTCACGAAAATGCGACATGTCGCGATATCGCGACACTTTTGCCTCCGTACTCTTTCTCTTGCCTTCGGGTCGCGAAAATACAACATGTAGCGATATCGCTACACTTTTGCTCCTTGCGCTTTTTCTCTGCTTCGGCCCGCGATAATACAACATGTAGCGATATCGCTACACTTTTGTTCCTTGCGCTTTTTCTTTGCTTCGGCCCACGATAATACAACATGTAGCGATATCGCTACACTTTTGTTCCTTGCGCTTTTTCTTTGCTTCGGCCCGCGATAATACAACATGTAGCGATATCGCTACACTTTTTCTCCTTGCACTTTCTCTTTGCTTTGGCCTCCGAAAATACATGTCGCGATATCGCGACACTTTTTCTCCTTGCATTTTCTCTTCTCTTCTGGCCGCAAAAATGCAACATGTCGCGAAATCGTGACACCTTTTTCTCTCTCCTCTTTCTCTTCGCTTTGGACCGCGAAAATGAAACATGTCGTGAAATCGTGACACCTTTTTCTCTCTCCTCTTTCTCTTCACTTTGGACCGCAAAAATGAAACATGTCATGAAATCATGACACCTTTTTCTCTCTCCTCTCTCTCCTGCATTATGTCGCGAAATCGTGACACTTTTTCTTTCGGACTCTCTTTCTTGCAACATGTCACGAAATCGTGACACTTTTTCATCCGTACAATCTTCCTTGCAATATGTCGTGAAATCATGACACTTTTTCGTCCGTACAACCTTCCTTGCAATATGTCACGAAATCGCGACACTTTTTCGTCCGTACAACCTTCCTTGCAATATGTCGCGAAATCGTGACACTTTTTCGTCCGTACAACCTTCCTTGCAATATGTCACGAAATCGCGACACTTTTTCGTCCGTACAACCTTCCTTGCAATATGTCATGAAATCGTGACACTTTTTCGTCCGTACAATCTTCCTTGCAATATGTCGCGAAATCGCGACACTTTTTCTACTTGCCTTTTTCTCTTCGAACATGTCGCGAAATCGCGACAGTTTTTCTTGCTTGCGCCTTCTCCCCGAACATGTCATGAAATCGTGATAGTTTTGCTTGCTTGCGCTTTCTCTCCGAACATGTCACGAAATCACGACAGTTTTTCTTGCTTGCGCTTTCTCTCCGAACATGTCGCGATATCGCGACAGTTTTGCTTTCTTGCTCTTTCTCTCCAAACATGTCACGAAATCGTGACATTTTCTTGCTTGCGCTTTCTCTTCGAACATGTCATGAAATCACGACATTTTGCTTGCTGTGGCTTTCTCTTCGAACATGTTGAATGGAATTTTCTTCTTCTTTCTCCAACATGTCGCGATATCGGAAGTTTGCTTGCTTGCGCTTTCTCTCCAAACATGTCATGAAATCATGACAATTTTTCTTTCTTCTCAACATGTCGCGATATCGCGACAGTTTTTCTTTCTTCTTCTCTCTCTTCCAACATGTCGCGATATCGCGACAATTTTTCTTTCTTGCCAACATGTCGCGATATCGCGATAGTTTTCTGCCTTGTGATTTTCTTTTGATTTTTAGTATATGGGCCACTTCTATCTTTTGGAAAACCATTGTACATACTCTGAAGAACCTCTTAACTCCTGTCCACTTCATCAACTGATGTCTATCTCTGTCCACTTCATCAACTGATCCGTCCGACTGTGTTGACAACAATGACAATACTTTTGCTGCACCTTGCTCAACAATCTCCCCCTTTGGAATTGTTGGCAACACTCATGCAATCTCCTATAATTCTTCTCCCCCTTTGACAATAATACCAAAGGGCTACTGCAGACTCCCCCTGAGTCCATGCACATCATTCTCAGGCACACGTTATGACAGTTAGCAAAAATTACAAATATGAGCAAAAAGATAATCAAATATATAAATGCTCCCCTTGAGAATGTGGTCCCGATAGCTAGTCAGTTCTTGGTAAACATGACCACTCCACAATCTGTTGTTGGAATAAAAATCCAACTTAACCTCACTTTCTGCAACTTTCTCCTACGTACAACACGTTGTCGCTGCAATATATTCTGCCTCTGCTGTGGATAAGTAGATTGACTCTTGTTTCTTACTGTTCCACGCGACCAACCTGTCTCCAAGATAGAATGCACCTCCACTGGTACTCTTTCTATCATAAAGTCTTCTTGGATAAGAACTCTAATCTCTGCTCATCATATTATAATTCTTGTTGTACCTTGCTTTTACTTGTTTAGTATAGTATGAACAACACTCAACTTTCAGCTGCGCAAAAGTTACTCCCAAATTAAAAATGATCGACTCTCCAATTGTTATATTATAGAAGACTCTGTCTCTCTGTTGCACTAACTGGTGGACCTCTCTCCACTTGAAGAATCCTCACTCAGATCTATCTTCAACTGTGTTGGCTGCTGGATCTCTATCCATTGAGACTCTGTCCTCTGTACTCTGTCAATAGGCTCACACAGAATCTATCCAATCTTATAGAATCATAAAGAGAATTGTTAGAGACTCAATATGTTCTATACTTAATGCTCAATCATTATATCAACTAAATCTCATAGAAGCATAAAGAGAATTGTTAGAGACTCAATATGTTCTATACTCAAATCCCAATCTCAACTCAAATCAATAATAGTTTATTTTATGGAACTTGAACAACCACATGCATCCAATCACTTGACTAGGCTTAATCAACTCTACTCTGTGCAAGCATCAAACACTGTACCACAACACCAACCAAATCCCTTTTTTCATTTTCAACTTCGTCTATGTTTTCTACAATCACCACTGGTCACACCTTACTTCCAACTGTTCGAATTAGGAGACAACATTTTGTCAAACACTTCATGGCCAACTATAGTGCACCTTACTCAAACTCATACGACTGGACCTCGGATAGGTAAGATTCACAAAGCAAAGTTGCTCATCTTGATGAGCTAAATCAGACTTCAATATTTTTTCAACACAACGTCATAATAGATCTGACAATCTTCACGTCAATGTGAAGTTCAAATACACACTGCTTTTAACGAAACACATATAAGCGGCTCGACAACATTCTTTCACTAACCACACTATCTGAACTGTTATAATCCTTAACTTTGGACAGTGGCAGTAAGAACCATCAACAGTACAACAATGACATATAGCAATATTACCAATAAAGACAACTCTCAATTTAATCACCACCCTTCACGACACTACCACAAACAACTGTATGAACAGAAAACACACTTTGACAGCTATACAACAACTCCCCGACTACTTTCCTTTCATCCTCAGATAACTACACAAATACATAGGAGCATTAAAATAAAACTTTAACATTGCTCCCCCTGAGGATGTGCTACCTGGAGCTGCTTAGTGCAATAGAGGAGTAATCTCCTTTTGTCCAAGGAGACACGATTTCCTCTCTTCTTTCTTTCTCCAGTCTTTCTTGAACTTAGGCTGAAGGTTTTCACCTGCATCCCCATTTTGAACCTTTTTGTGAACTTGAACATTTCTCTTGGGTGGTTGTCTCTTGTACATCCTTGATGGATGATTCTTTTCCTTTCTTTGATGCACATGATTTCTTCCCTGTCTGTGTTGCATTCTTTGCGTCTGATGAAATCTATTGTCTTGCCTTAGATTTGGACAAGACCTTGCTATGTGCCCATGACCATTACATTTAAAACATTGCACATGGTGTTCAACCGAAATAATAGATGTATTTCTACCAGCATAACTCTTTGATCTATTATTCAATCCACAATAAATTGCCTTGTGACCATAATGGTTGCATCTAAAACAATAGCCATTAAAAGCATTATTATGAATAGAGTGAGAGTGATAGAACCTCTTTTGTTGTGGTTGCTTTGTTGTAGATCTCCTTTGATATTTTCTTCCTTTTGAAGATTCAGCTTTAGACTTTTCTTGCTTTGATCCTTCAACAGTGGATTTCTTCTTCTCTGCAGCTTTAGAAGATGAAGGTTGTTCAGCTTCACATCCAAGACCAAGCTTACACATGGGGCTTCTTTGTTGCCTTATCATTTTATCTAGCAGCTCTGTGCTCTTCTCAAATTTGAGATTTGTATTGGCCTCTTCTAGTTGTTTCCTTAATAACACAATCTCCTCTTCTTGTTTGCAGCAAACAATCTCTTTCTCATTGATCTGTGACTTCAAGGTTTCTTCTATTTTCTTAGCTTTGTGAATTTGTAAGAAGAGATCTTCAATATTACCCTCATATTCTTCCAACTTCTTGGACAATATTTTGTTCTTTTTCCTTTCTAAACCCAACTCTTCAAGTGCAGAGATCAACTCACCTTCTAGATCTACTTCAGCCTCAGAGTTTTCACCACATACTTCAGAGTTCACTTCTTCTTCCTTTTCTGATTCTACTTCTTCAAATGCCATGAAAAGAGCTTCACCTATTTCCTCTTTAGAATCCTCATCGGAGCTATCTTCTGTTGAACTGGCATTCCTGGAGATGAAACTTTTCTTCTTGAAGTTACCTTTTCTGAAATTCGTTTTCTTCTTCCAGTCACTTCGTTCTTGGTGCGATCCTTCATCATTTTTGTTCTTCTCATCAAGTGGACAATTAGTCACAAAATGCCCAATGCCTCCATAGCTGAAACATTTAAATGGTAGCTTTCCTCTATATTTTCCTTTTCCCCTTATTAATTTTTGAACAAAGTTTGCTTCCGTTTCATCTGATGTCTCTTCTTCCTCGGATTCTTGCTTTACTTTTATATTTTTATGTGCTTTAAAAGCAGCTTCTCTGTCTGTGGGTTTAGTTTTTCCTATTCTCATCTCATATGCAGTCAAAGAACCATGCATCTCATCCATGCTAAAGGTGTTTAGATCTTTAGCTTCTTCTATTGCTGAAACTTTAGCATCAAATCTTTGGGGAAGAGATCTTAGTACCTTTTTCATGATGACAGCATCTTCCATTTCCTCGTCGAGTCCTCTAATCGCATTAATGATTCCATTAACTCTCAGCATGTATGCCTCTATGTTCTCATCATCATTCATTTTTAATGCTTCGAACTGAGCTCGATGCGTTTGTAACTTGGCCTCCTTGATCTTGTCGTCTCCTTCATGAATGCTCCTTAGTTTGTCCCACATGTCTTTTGCCATTTTACAACTCATAATATTTATCAGTTCGCTATCCACTAAACCGCACATGATAGCATTTTTGGCTTTAGAGTTATTCTCAAACAATTTCTTACCGATAGCATCGGTTGGAGGAGTGGTGGGTATTGTGTATCCACTGTCTACTGACTCCCAAATGTCATATCCCAAAGCACACAGATATGTCTGCATCCTGAGTTTCCAAAATGAGTAATTTGTTCCATCAAACAATGGTGCTTTGTTTGAAGAGAATCCTTCACCACCTGCCATTGTCGTACTAATCCAAGATCAACCCTAGCTGATTTAGCCTGTTAAGGGAAACTTGGCTCTGATACCAATTGTTAGTCTCACAATGACATTGAGAGGGGGGTGAATCAGTGTAGCTATTTAAATTCAAATCTACAACTCTTAATACTAAAACAATGAATATTTAAATCAGATAATGCAAGTATCACAAGAGAGCATCACACAACACAAGATGTAACGAGGTTCACCAATTTTGGCTACTCCTCAAAAATGACTGCTTGGACTCCCGTCCAAATCCAGCCTTTGCAAAATATCAATTTTACAATCAATTTACCAGCACCCACTAGAAGGAGCACCAACCCTTGATTTATCTGCACCAACAAAAAGGAGCACCAACCCCTAATTTATCTGCACCAACAGAAAGGAGCACCAACCCCTAATTTATCTACACCAACAGAAAGGAGCACCAACCCCTAATTCCAAGCACCAACTTGGACTGCAATTTTGAAACTATATTTTTGACATAAAGATGCCTTCTCTTATACAAGACCCTGACTGGTCTATTGCTAACCCAACCTCTCTTGCTATTCACCAAAACAGCACACACTCTTACGGCTCTGCTTACTGCACTTTTACGGCCCTCTTACAGCCCTCTTGTTGCGCTTCTTACTGCACTCTTTTGGCTCTCCCTTTTTGCAGCACTTTCACTCTTTTCGATAGCGCTTTTTCCCTCTATATGAGCAGCACTTTAATTCTCCACGTAGACCTCCTTTTATAACAAAATTTTGACTCTCGCATGCAACCCATAACTGCTGTAACTGTCAAACTAACTTTAGTTTATGATTCTTATTTTAGCTGCATGATATTTCTCTATAACTACACCTGTAACTGTCGTATCGACTTCTTCTATAACTCCTTTCATTTCTCATGCGCCACTTGTTAGTTGTAACGCCTTTCGATTGTAACTGCTTTTGTATATATATAGAGTAGGCTTTTTGTCAAACACGATGCATGTTACGAATTTACACATATACCCCTACCATGACTGTTCGTCTTCTTGGTCATGATTGTTCGTATTCTTTTTTGTGCATGCATGTATATTCGATTCTATATATACGACTGTTCATTTTCTCCTTCTTCGACTGTTCTTAAATTAGCTGCATGATTTTCTTTTGTAACGGCCCCTGTAACTGCTGCATAACTTCAGTTAATGGTCACATATCTTATTTTGGTTGGGTTCTCTTCTTCGCTCATGCCAAAGTGACCTATCACGAAATCGTGACACTTCTGCCTCTTTGTCCTCTTCTCGGCTTCAACCCACGAAAACACATGTCGCGATATCGCGACACTTTTGCCTTCTTACTTTCTCTCTCCTTCTTAAGTCGCGAAAATGCGACATGTCGCGATATCGTGACACTTTTGCCTCTGTACTCTTTCTCTTGCCTTCGGGTCACGAAAATACATGTAGCGATATCGCTACACTTTTGCTCCTTGCGCTTTTTCTCTGCTTCGGCCCGTGATAATACAACATGTAGCGATATCGCTACACTTTTGTTCCTTGCGCTTTTTCTTTGCTTCGGCCCATGATAATACAACATGTAGCGATATCGCTACACTTTTGCTCCTTGCACTTTTTCTTTGCTTCGGCCCGCGATAATACAACATGTAGCGATATCGCTACACTTTTTCTCCTTGCACTTTCTCTTTGCTTTGGCCTCCGAAAATACATGTCGTGATATCGTGACACTTTTTCTCCTTGCATTTTCTCTTCTCTTCTGGCCGCAAAAATGCAACATGTCACGAAATCGTGACACCTTTTTCTCTCTCCTCTTTCTCTTCGCTTTGGACCGCGAAAATGAAACATGTCACGAAATCGCGACACCTTTTTCTCTCTCCTCTTTCTCTTCGCTTTGGACCATGAAAATGAAACATGTCACGAAATCGTGACACCTTTTTCTTTCAAACTCTCTCTCTTGCATTATGTCACGAAATCGTGACACTTTTTCTTTCGGACTCTCTTTCCTGCAACATGTCGCGAAATCGTGACACTTTTTCATCCGTACAAACTTCCTTGCAATATGTCACGAAATCGTGACACTTTTTCATCCGTACAACCTTCCTTGCAATATGTCGCGAAATCGCGACACTTTTTCATCCGTACAACCTTCCTTGCAATATGTCGCGAAATCGTGACACTTTTTCGTCCGTACAACCTTCCTTGCAATATGTCATGAAATCATGACACTTTTTCGTCCGTACAACCTTCCTTGCAATATGTCGCGAAATCGTGACACTTTTTCATCCGTACAATCTTCCTTGCAATATGTCGCGAAATCGCGACACTTTTTCTACTTGCCTTTTTCTCTTCGAACATGTCGCGAAATCGTGATAGTTTTTCTTGCTTGCGCCTTCTCCCCGAACATGTCGCGAAATCGTGATAGTTTTGCTTGCTTGTGCTTTCTCTCCGAACATGTCACGAAATCGTGACAGTTTTGCTTGCTTGCGCTTTCTCTCCGAACATGTCACGATATCGCGATAGTTTTGCTTTCTTGCTCTTTCTCTCCAAACATGTCGCGATATCGTGATAGTTTTGCTTGCTTGCGCTTTCTCTTCGAACATGTCGTGAAATCGCGATAGTTTTGCTTGCTTGCACTTTCTCTCCAAACATGTCGTGAAATCGCGACAGTTTTGCTTGCTTACGCTTTCTCTCTCCAACATGTCGCGATATCGCGATAGTTTTGCTTGCTTGCGCTTTCTCTCCAAACATGTCGCGAAATCGCGACAGTTTTTCTTTCTTCTCAACATGTCACGATATCGTGACAGTTTTTCTTTCTTCTTCTCTCTCTTCCAACATGTCGCGAAATCGTGACAGTTTTTCCTTCTTGCTCAACATGTCGCGATATCGCGACAGTTTTCTGCCTTGTGATTTTCTTTTGATTTTTAGTATATGGGCCACTTCTATCTTTTGGAAAACCACTGTACATACTCTGAAGAACCTCTTAACTCCTATCCACTGCATCAACTGAGCTGTCTGACTGCCTGTACACTTCATCAACTGATCTGTCTGACTGTGTTGACAACAATGACAATACTTTTGCTGCAACTTGCTCAACATCTTGATTCACACTCCCTCACGGCTTACACTTACTCTTAGCTTGCACTTTCTTCTACTTCACACTCACTCCTAGCTTGCACTCCTAGATCACAACTGCCCATGTCTCTTCTTTTTTCCTGTGTTACTTCACTTCAACAATTTTCTATAAACAATGTTCCACGCATTTGTGGTAGGGGTTTGAAGTATTGATGCACTTTGGATAAACCCATCGCTCTTCTATCATGACTAAATCCTAGCTTGCATTCCCTCTTAGTTTGCACTCCCTATAACCTTGCACTCACTCCTACCTTGCACTCTCTCATACCTTGCACTCACTCCCAACTTGCACTCCCTTTTGGCTTACAATTGCCCTTGTCTCTTCTTTTTCTCAACATTCCTTAGCTTTAACAATTTTTTGGAAATAATGTTTCAAGAATTCATGGTAGGGTTTGAATCACTAATGCACTTCGAATTAACCCGCCACTCCTTCACCATGACTGAATCTCATCTCACACTCCCTCTCGACTTGCATGCTTTCACTCTCTCCTAGATTTTTTTAATTGAATTCTTTAAATTCTCCTAAGATCTAGAACAAGAAGTGGCACTTGTTCCTTGATCACACTTTACTTCCTGCTTCTTGCCCACACTTCCTCCTTGCTCCCAACTTGTGCTCACACACACTTCCAACTGCACTCAGTATTAGCTCCCACATTCACACTCGGTTGTACTCACTCTCAACTAGCACTCACACTCACTTCTAATTGCACTCATTCCTCATTCAAAAAAATATATTAATAGATAAAATAATTATAAAATTTTAAAATATAAACATAATCAAAGTTTAAGTTTTAATATATTTTATAATTAAAGAGGTTAAATATTTTATGTTTAGATTAATTATTTTTCAAATTATTTATTTCAACAAATAACCAGTTTTGTAGACATTTAGGTAATTATTTCTCCATCATGATAAGTGGTATCAAATCATTATAATGATTATTATTGGTTATAACAATTTTAAAAGCCACTGATAAAATAATTAATCATTAAAACAATGTTTTAGCATAACAAATAATAATAAATAAATTAATTAAATGATAAGAGTGTAAAGTTTAAATTCTTTAGTAGTATCATATCATTATAATTATTATATTGGTTATTATCATTTAAAAATCCACTAAAAATATATTTAATTTTTTTTAAGAATTTGAAATTTTTTATATTAAAACAAGATCATTTACAAGTTGGAATGAGGCTCCTCCCAGCATTAGCCAACAATAACACTTGTTTACAACAGTAAAATAATATCTGCATTGGAGCCAAATCTCCTAAACCATATTTTTACAATGGTTTTCCAAATTAGCTAAACACTGGATTTGCTCACCAACCTACCTAATCCTCTTATCCTTAATAGCCATGTCATTGTGCCACTGAACCCCTACCTCCTTATCAGTTCCATCTTATCCATGAAGTATACCACTTTATTTAGATCTCTACTCACATAAACTGAAGTCACATCGTCTAATGCCCTCCATAATTCCTTAATTTGGGTGACAAGAATCCTCAACCTTCATGTCTTCAAAGCAATGTTCCTTGTGCAATCTAGAGCTCCTACCAATATTTGAGAATCTAATTCTAGGATTATCCTCCTGTAACCTTATCTTACCACCCATATAGAAGAAAATTTGATAGCTAAGGCTTCTACTTCATTGTCTGTGGCCCTTCGTAGGTCATTCAGTGCCTAATAGAGCATTGTCCCAACATGATTCCTACAGGCCACTCCAATTCTAGCTCTACCCATATTACATTTTTTAGCTCTATCAATATTAATTTTAATCTAACCTTTGGGGGGTGGTTTCCAACTAGTTCTATCCTACCCCTCTTACACTTCAACTTCCTTCTCTACCATCCCTATATCAACCCGAGTTTCCTCTTTAGCATACACTACCACAGTTTATGTGACTTTGCTCCAAATGACCTGCCAAATACCATATAAGGATGAAAAGGTTTCTCTAAAAATTCATCCATTTCTCTCCAATCACACTTACCACCAAATGAAGTTTAATCCAAGCTTACAACTGATACAAAGAGCTTTAGATTTAATCTACCCCTCTTACATCTTTCCCAAATATTAATCTGATTCAAATCACCATTGGATCAAATTTTATAATATAAAAACCATTGCTCCCAAATCTGACACGTAAATGGGCACTCAAACATCAAGTGGTTAATTATTTCCTCACTCTTGTAGCATAAAACACATTGATATGGACCAGTTATTTCCCTACATCTCAGATTATCAAAAGTATAAGAGGCTATATGAGATTGTCATTTTATTTTTGTCATTTGGTATCAGAGCCTATATGAGATTATGACAAACAAGGCCAAATCTATGCTATTTTTTGTTGCATTATCAAACAAATTTTAGGGATAAGCCATCCTTACTATTGTATACTTGACCAATAGATCCTATACTAAGGATTTACATGATATAACACCAGAGGAAACATGGAGTGGAAATATGCCCTATGTGGGCCATTTCAGAGTCTTTGGATGTGATGCTTATGCTCACATACCTCATCAAAAAAGAAATAAATTTGATGACAAGAGCAAAAAATGCATCTTTGTAGGCTATAGTGAAAGTGCAAAATCCTATAAGTTATATGAGTCTATTTCCAAGAGGATTTTCTCTCTAGATATTTTACCTTCAATGAGTATTCACCATCAAATCCTTCTCCTATGGCCCCTTCATTTATATCAAATAATAAAATAGTTGCTCCCTTAGCATCCACCCCCTCACCTAATCCTTCCTATTCCATCACAAGTCAAAGTCTTCCTCAACATGAGGATCTCCCCACTCATGATCCATATCCTCCTCCCCCTCCTACATTACCTCCATCTAATGGCATTGCCATATCATAAAATCCTTTACCTATGTGGGTTCAATCTACCATAGATGTAGCCCAAAACCACTTACCCACTTATACAGGTAAAAGACCTTCTACCCTAAGACACCAAGTGAACTATACTCTAATGGATAAAATTCTCAGCCAACCAAAACCTTCTAATGTCAAAGAAGTACTTGGTGATCCTAAATGGACTCTTGCTATGGAGTAGGAATTGGATTCCATTGAATGAAATTACACATGGGAGTCAGTTGATCTATCCCAATGCAAATCCACCATTAGCACAAAATGGGTGTATAAAGCAAAGTGTAAATCAGATGGCTCATTAGATCACTACAATGATCGCCTAGTAGCTAAGGGCTATAATCAACAATAAGGGATTGATTATGAGGAGACCTTTTCTCTTATAGAAAAAATGACTACAATCCACATTGTTATTGCTTTAACTACTCAAAACATTGGCCTATAAAATGGGTGTAAAAAGTGTCTTCCTAAATGGTACATTGAAAGAAGTATATGTTGATCAACCACCAGGGTACACAGTAAAAGGTCAAGAAAATAAAATCCTTAGATTGAAGAAAGCTCTATATGGGTTGAAGCAAGCACCAAGAGCTTGGTATACCAAAATTAATTATTATTTCATCAACCTTAGTTTCACTAGATTTGTACCAAAATATACTCTCTATGTGAAATAATGGAAGAATCACATCATTTTGATGACATTGTATATGGATGATCTTCTCATTACAGGTAATGACACATATGGAATAAGGTTTCTAAAAGAGGACTTATGCAAAAAAATTTAAATGATTGATTTGAGTCTCCTTCACTAGTGCCTCGGCATAGAAGTGTGGCAATAGCCTGGCAAGATCTTCATATCCCATTCCAAGTATATTCAATCCCTATCAAAGAGGTTTCACATGTAGTAGTGTAAACCTTCCCCTACTCCCATGGAAACATGATTGAAATTGATTAATAGTGATGATGAATAAAGGGTTGATGACACCCTTTATAGGAAACTAGTTGGAAGTTTGATCTACTTGACTTCAACTAGACTAGATATCACCTATTCAATGGGCCTTGTTTCTAGGTTCATGCATGATTCCAAGAAGAATCATTGGATAGCAACTAAGAGGATTCTGAGATTTCTTAAGGGGGCCCCTCATAATGATATTATGTACATAGCATGTGATGACTTTTAATTGATTAGGTACATAGATAGCGCTAGAAGATCAACTATTGGTTATGGCTTCCAGTTGGGTCAAGGTACCATATCATGGAGAAGCAAGAAACAACTCATAGTTTCCTTTTATTCAACAGAAGCATAGTATAAGGTAGAAGTTGAGGCAAATAAGAAAGCAATTTGGTTAAGGCAGCTACTTGAAGATGTTGAGCTATTCATAGATGGTCCAACACACATATATTGTGACAATCAAAGTACCACTAAGATGACCAAGAATCCAGTCTTCCATACTCAAACAAAGCACATTGAGATCCATAATCATTTCATCAAATAAATGGTCCAAGAGAACATCATATAGTTGGAGTATGTACCTACTCAAGATCAAGTAGTCAACATCTTCACCAAGTCACTTGGACTCGATAAATTCTCCAAGTTTAGCAAAATGTTGTATGTATGTTGTAATGGAAATCAACATTAAGGGAGAATGTATCTAATGTTGACTTATTTTTTTAGGAAAGTACATATTAAGGGGGATTGTTAAAATCATAATGTGTATATTTCCCTTTTTGCACTTGACATGTGTATTTTTTGACATGACACATGTCATTTGTATGGTGACATGTGTCACCTGCCTTTAGCTTTCTCTTTTGCTATAAAATCTTTTGTAATCGTACTTTATCTTATGCATAATTTATCTTATGCATGTCATGAAACTTATCATAATTTTGTATAGGCTCTCATGCCTATATATATACTGATTTCTATGTATAACGAGATCATATTATTTCAGTCCCTCTTCCCACCACTATGGAATTTTCTTTTGAAATTTCGCTTTTTGTAACCAAAAGTTTTCCAATTTGAATGGTTTGTGATGATGCCATGTCTTGATCCCCCTTCCAACAAAATTGGGAAGTGATTCGAAACTGGACCCTCCAAAATCTAAAATTTTAGATTTCATTTCACAAATGCCTCCTGTAAATCAAAAAATACTCTAACTTCACCTTCCTGCTATGTGACTCCCTCCTTTTATTAGTCCAAGGATAGTTGATTCCAAGACATTTAATATCCACCAAGTGTAATGCATGGACTTGGGCAATCATAAGTTGATCCCCTGGATCCAAAATTGGGGTTCCCCCTTCCTAATCTCTAGATGATAATTTAGCATTAAAATCCCCAACAACAATCTAGTCTAACTCCTCCCTTGAGACTCATATTATGCACCTCTTTCCATTGACAAATTTAACCATCTAAGTTTTGTGTCCCATAAAAAATTATAATTAAACCCTACTCAACTATCATATTTGTTTCTAAAATGTAATGTTTAATATTTTAGTATAATAAATAAATCAAATAATATAAAATAAAAATTAAATTTCATCTGACAAAACAATGCATAAAAATCTTACATGTGTAAAAATCTTGCGTAAGTAATAGATAGATTATTATAGTACCACTATGTATTCATTGTACCATGAGTGGACATGGCGCTCGGTTGAATCATGTATAACCAGTTAAAATTAATATTAAAAATAAACTAAATATTTTCTATTAATAAGCCTCTTGTATACATGCAATATAGTAACAATTTATAGCCACTTTTTCATAGCTTATATTATTGGTTAAGAACAATACGTAGTTAAAATTATTTAATACAAAAATTTTAAGTTAAAAGTGATTTTTTTTTTAATTTATCATAAATAAGATAAACTTGTCTCTAGGTGTTATGTGGATTGGTAAGTAACAACAAAGTTGATGCAGAGTGCATCTTGATAGGAGGACCCTATTTTCTAGGAAGGTGTAGCCTCTTTCTGAGGAAGTGGAGGGAGGATTTCAACCCTAAGAAGTAGAACATTAATATAGCACCCATTTGGGTCTGCTTACCAAACCTCCCAGTCTAGTTTTTTAATGAGTACTGGCTTAGTGGCATATCAAATATGATAGGAGAGCTCTTGGCAATAGACCATTCAACCCAGGCAAGGACTAGACTGATGCATGCTAGGATCTGTGTAAATGCAAACTTGGATTCTGATCTACCTTCTCAGGTGGAACTAGCCTATGGAGAGTTTCTAAGGATTCATCCTATGGATTATAAGAACAAGCCAGTATTTTGTAGCGTGTGCAAAACCCAGGGCCACCTTCAAGCCCAATGTCTGACAATAAGTACAAATAAGGAGTCCACGAGCGAAGGTTTTCTAGGGAAAGCTAATGGGAGAGTGATCCCAAAGTTTCAAGGACCGCATCTTAACTTGGAAGGATACAGACAAGTTAAGAATAACCATGTTGACCAAGCCAACATAGAACTGGCAAAAATCTAGGAGAAAGGAAAGCAACATAATGAGGGAGGCAAAAATCATAAGGTATGTAATAAATATCCCAGCTTGAACATGTTTGATATCTTAGAAAATCTAGAAGTTAAAAAATAAAATAGTAAGGATGATACCATCAGTGTCAAGTTTCCTAAAACCCTAGACTCCCCATCCAAATCGGGACCATCCACAACTATGACAAAAAGACCCAAAAGCTATGCTCAAAATGAAGAAAAATTGCCAGGTCATTTTAGTTTAAACATGGAAAAAATAGAGTCAAGAGTCGAAGTTGTGGAAACAAGAGCCAAGAATGTAGTTCCTAATTCGGTAGTGGAGCAAATTATCCCTTATCAGACCCAACAGTAAAAGGTTCCTCGAAGGAAAGCCCCCTGTTTAGGAACCAGATAGGAGAGGTGAACCAAAACAAGGTTGAGGATGAAGAGGGAATTGAAAACCCCCAAAATGAGGAAGAAGGTTCAAGCCCTAGACTATCATAGTATATGCCCCCTCATTTCAGTCCAAAACAGACTAGAAGCACTACCAAGCCTCCGATAGATTATGGAAGTGAAAGAAAGAAAGAGAGAATATCTACAACAGAGCACTATAGACTGAGAATCAATGAAGAAATTGCAAACAAAAAGTAAAGAACATTGTTACAGCAAGCTATTCCTAGCCAGGATAATAGCAAAATTGACAAACCCCCTTTGGATCATGGAAGGGGGCGGGGAAAAAATATCAGTCTAAATGAAGGTTCTCTCATGGAATGTGAGAGGCATAAATGGCCCACCAAAACAAAGGATGGTGAAGTCTATAAGGAAGGATTGGAATCCTACTATCATTTTTCTTCAAGAAACCAAAACAAGGGGAAGTGGCCTTTCAACAAGTGGTAGGAGCATCTGGGGGCCTCATCATCTTATGGGATCCTATTAAAATAGAAATAAGTATTATTCAGGCAAATGAAAGAGTCTTAAGCATATTATTTCATGATTTTGATACTAATAAGAATTGGATTATGTCAAATTTTTATGCCCCCACCTCTGTCCAAGGGCGGTCTGAACTATGGGAGTTTTGGGGGCATTTGAGCCAAGCTTTTAAAGACATTCCTTGGGTGATTGGGGGAGATTTCAATACCCCCCTTTACCCATCTGATAAGAAGGGAGGATCTGGGTTACTCTCAAGGAGCATGGAGGACTTCAATGAATTCATTAACACAAATGAATTGATGGATGTAAGACTAAAAGGAGCCAAATTTACATGGACTAACAAGAGAATAGGAAGTCAGTTGATTCAATAAAGGTTGGACAGGTTTTTTTTATCCAAGTAAGCTACAACAATGTTTGGTGATTCAGTGTTACAAGCCCTTCCTAAATGCACTTCAGACCATAATCTTATTCTATGGGAGGCATTTTAGGCTAACTCCTTTAAAAAGCCATTCATATTTCTTTCAATGTGGGTTAAACATCCGGACTTCAAGAAACTAATAGAGGAATAGTGGCAGCAGCCTATCCAGGGAAGTGCTTCCTTCAAACTATCTCAAAAACTTAAGATGGTGAAAAACAACCTTAGAATATGGAATAAAGAAGTCTTTGGAAATATTTTTGAGAATAAGAGAGCAGTGGGGGAAAAACTAAGAATAATAGAAAGCAAAATCCAAAATGGAACCTATGATGAGGCGACAAGGACTGAAGAGAAGGAAACCCTTTGTGAGTTTTATAATATTTTAGCTTGTGAAGAGATGTATTGGAGGCAGAAATCAAGGGCATTATGGCTAAAGGAAGGGGACTCTAATTTAAAAATTTTCCATGTTACCACATTGAGCAATAGAAGCAACAATAATATTAGAAATTTAACTAAGGTGGATGGATCCTCAACTCAAAATATTCAGGAGATCAGGGACGAGGCTGTTAATTTTTTAGTTCATTATTGGGTGAAGAACGGGCCTATAATGCCCAAGCAAAGGAATCTCTCCTTCAATTCATTCCACAAATCATTGATGAAATGATTAACGAGTCTCTTACAGTAGCTTTTTTAGATGAAGAGATCAAGGAGGCTTTGTTTAACATGGATCCTGACAAAGCTCCTAGGCCGGATGGGTTTTCATCGCGGTTTTTCCAAGTTTTTTGGGATATTGTTGGAGCAGAAGTTATTGCTGCAATCAAGGAGTTCCAAAGTTCAAATCATATTCCAAGGGGTTTCAATTCAACTTTCATTGCTTTTATCCCTAAAGGCCCCAACCCTAAGACTATGGCTGACTTTAGGCCGGTTAGCCTGTGTAATATATACTATAAAAAATTTTCCAAAGTTTTAGTCAACCGTTTGAAGAAAGTTCTACTGATTATCATTGATCCAAGTCAAGGAAGTTTTGTACAAGGGAGATCAATCTTAGATGGATTTATTACTATTCATGAGGCTCTTCATACAGTCGCTCAGACCAAAAAAGCAGTCATGGATTTAAATTTAGACATGAACAAAGCTTATGACAGGATAAATTGGGAATTCTTAGAGGTAGTTTTATTAAAATTTGGCTTCAACATAAAATGGGTCAAGTTAATAAGAGAGTGTATTTCTAAGCCTTGTTTTTCAGTTTTGGTTAATGGGTCTACTACAAGTTTTTTTCAAAGCAAATGTGGTCTAAGACAAGGAGATCCCATAAGTCCTATGTTGTTCATCATTGTAGTTGAGGCCTTGGGAAGAACCATTAAGGCAGCAGCGGTAGATGGACTCGTATCAGGTATCAAGGCCACGTCGCTAACTACCTCGGTGACACATCAACAATTTGTTGATGATACATTAATACTAAATTTGGCTTCTATGGTTGAGGCAAGAAGGATTAAAAATATTCTTATAATGTATGAAGAAGCGGTTGGACAAAAAGTGAATTTTGATAAGAGCAAACTTTATTTCATTAATACCCCCATTCCTAGGCAAAACAACATAGCAAGGATCATGGAATGTCAGATTGCATCACCTCCTATTTAGGTCTTCCCCTATTTACGGGGAAACTTGAAGGATCAATGTGGAACATAGTTCTGGAGAGAATCCAAAAAAAGCTAGCAGGTTGGAAAGGACATGTGTTATCTCAAGCAGGCAAAGCAGATTTAACTATGGCTTCACTTAAAAGTATACCCGTTTACTTCCTATAGATTAAAAATACACGCCAAACAAAAATAAATAAAATCACAATGACAGAGTACAGAATAGTTGCACAAAACAAACGATTTCTATTAATCGATGGAGTTTAAAAACTCCTTTTTGAATACAACTGGGCTCGTAACCCTTTATTTGTGATACACAATTACAAGTTATGCTAGGGTTCTCCGAAACCCTAGCTGGCACAAATGGTGGCGCTTCCGAAGAATGTATCTTCAATCCCAACAGAGTGAGTGGGCTTTGTTGTATCCCTTGCTTGGACCACTCCAGCTTAATCACCGCCATCAATAAACCGGATCTCGTTGTCAAAAACCCGCACACATTAACACTATCAAGGAGTTAGAAATTAATAAGAGGGCTCCACCGTGTGAGCCCTCAGAAACAATCTAAAACCCTAGAAAAATGGAATGCAGGAATTCAATAACAGATCAATAAAAGAAAAGAAGTTACTTGCTTTAAACTAATTTATACCTGTTCTCTGTTAACGCAGCTAGACCAGGCGACACCTGGAAGTAATGTGGCTGTCAAATCGGTTGTGGAAGGCGCCCTGGTGCACTCGCTGAACGCCCGCGTGCTTCTGGATTAAGGTTTCAGACGCCGGTCTGAGTCTGTGGTCTGGGTCAAACGCCCGTGGGCACTTGGTAAAGCGCCCGTGGGCACTTGGTGAAGGGGTAAACGCCCACGGGCACTTGCGACAAGAATGGGAGATTCTGCATAATGCTGCAGAAGAGATGGCGACGAAAGCGACGACAGAAGCGGCGATGGATGCGACGAAAGGGTAGCGGAAAGAGAGGAGAAATAGAAGAGATAGAGAAGATAGAAGATAGAAAAATCAGAGATAGAAGTAGCAAAAGACATAGGGTTTGAGCCATCAAGGTGACTCAATTTATAATCTACTCTTAGGGCACACTTTAGGGTTTTAACGACACTTTGAACGTGTGGCTAAGATTAAAGTGGATCTAAGGGTAGAGAATAAATCTAGGTTGTGAAATGGATTAAGATGGATGGACGGATGAGATTAAATGAAGGATGGATCGGCTCAGATTAAATCACTTAAACTATTATTTAAATATATATATTAAAATATTAAAAATATTATAATATATATATAAATATTAATTTAAATAAATTTGGGGATGAAAAATGGCGGGAAAGGTGAAATTGGGCCAAATAATGGCGGAAAGTGTGGATTTGGGCCAAATAATGGGGGGAAGGTGGATGACCGACACGTGGTCGACAGGAAGGTATAGATGACTTGCAAGTGGCCGGATTTTGGTGTCTACAGATGTCCTTTTGAGCCGCTTTGTGTGAAGACACAATGCAAGCACAAAAACTTAGGACACCCGAAAAGTCGGATCAGACGCAACTCTCTCTCAAGACTAAAGCACAACTTTGAAGACCAAAGAATAAAAGAATATTTAAAATTTATCAGCTTACCCCCTCAATTGGCGAGCGAGAATGGTTCTCACGAGCCAATTGGAAGAAATTCGGAAGAAAATGAACCGTTTTTGCCCCAACGGTGAAAAAGGGGTTGGTGTATGAACCATCCGTTTATGTCCCAACAGAAAAGGGGTTGGTGTACAAACCAGAAAATAATATGATTGAAGACGATATGAGTGATGTGAAAGATGAACCGTTTTCCGCCCCAACGGTTAGAAAGGGATTTTTGCCAAATTTTAAATTCCATGATCATGTAAGATGAATTCTACTATTAGGAAAGTTAAAAATTGATAACGGATGCCCCAACTCCCGTGGGTGAATCCATACCGTTGATGAAATTGCCTTGTTGGCGCCATTGATATGCAGAGATGCAATATGAAAGAGTCCGTAACTTCGTAGATGCTCCTAGTGACTCGTATGGATAATTCCTCGGGTCGGAACCAATCAACCTAGGTAGCCTTAATCTCTAGCAAGACTCAAAATAATGATGATATTGAAGATTGTCCACGTTTAAGGCCCCATGAACTAGGCCATAAATGACAACCGTTGAGCAAATTAATCTTGGTATGAGGTCACTTGAAAAGTAGGATACCCAAAATTGATTTCCAATTTTCAAAAAGTGAAATAATTGATGATGATAAATGGTAAGTGTCCTTATGGTGGTTTAATCCTCTTACCGAATTGCATGGATGCAAATCGCTGCAATCGCCAAGGTGATAGAATATACCACTAGATACGAGGTTTACTTTAATTTAATTTGGCAAAAATATGCATGATGAAAGAAGAATGAATGAAATTGATGATAGATCGAAGAATTGATGAATGTTGTTAATTTTGTGAAGGTTTTGAATGTTTTTAACCCAATTTGTAAATCAATGATGAATGATGCGCTTTTTGAGCAAAATGACAAAATTTGTTTCCAAAACTCGTTGTAACCTTCACAAAATGTTTTATTATGATAAGAAGAATGGATGGATGCAATTTGATGAAATTTGGAGGAGGTAAGCTTCAATTTTGTAAGTTTTGTTCTTTTATTCAATACTGACACCAAACGCCGGTATGCATTTGGAGGTGGCAGAAACGCCCGCCGGTGTTTGAATGCATCATGAAATGCCCCACTACGTCTGAATGCGCCATGAAATGCCCCACTGCATTTCAGGGCGCCAAAACCAGCTATTTAAACAATTTCAACGAGAATTTCGCTCATTTGTGCGTTCGAGCTTGAGAGAAGTGCGTCTGAGGGAGTGGAGTGAAGTGAAGTGAAAGGTTGTGTGGGAGAGTGAAGCACGCGGGAGCTATGGCGGAGATGGGAGCGGACGCGCCAGTGCAGCCAGCTGAGGTATTTGTTTATTTAAGCAAGTACTTTTATTTTTTTTTTTTTTTTTTTTTTTTGAAAAAATTTGTAACAAATTTTTGTTTTGTTGTTTTGCAGCTTAGGGTGTTAGAGGCACGACACCGATTCTCCCCTATCATTCCGGGGATGAGGAGGTCATTGTCCCAGGCAGACCGGGAGATATTGAGGCAGGGGGGGGGGGGGGTAAGGGGTCGGCACACCACTAGGTCTAGGGCTCCTACTAGGTCTCGGGGTCCTCTTTTGATGGTTAGCTTAGTGCTTAGATGCACTCTTTATGAGCCTTGGTGCTCTATTGTATATTGTAGCCTTTTGGCATTCCTCGTACAGTTTGTCCTTTATACATATATATATACATGGCTTTTATTTTTAGTGTTTTACTTTCTTTTGTGTGAATGCCTATGTTTTTGTGATGCATGTTTTTATATGTTTTAATGTTTTTGATGCATATGTGATGGAATGGAATGCAAACTTATAGATGATTAATGCGAGACTAAGTAAATGAAATATGCACTAAGAAGCACTCATACTTTTAGATAGTTAGATTTAGCCAACTGTTATCATAATTGTTTAATCAGGGGCACCGAACTTGGTGGCTTGTGAATGGATGACGTATGGAATGACATGAATATGGAAGAAGATATGGAGGTTGATATGGAAGAAAATATGGAGGAAGACTGTTTTACAAAGACTCAAACATGCTAGTGGTATCAAACAAACTTACTAATACTGCCTAATTCAACTAGGACCAAATGTGTGTGCATGCGAGTTCATTAACCAAATCGGAAGCATGGTAGTGACTCTAGGCAATCAAAACTCGTGTGTGTGCAAGTGTGTTCATTAACCTCATCTTGCATAAATTAGGTAACCCCGTTATGGAGAAGACCCCAAAGCTAGTTTGTCCGTATGAGCATTCGGAGGTCTCTCTTTGAGGAGAGACATGTCGCCACGCAATGAGTATACTCCACCGCCACCAAGCGTCTATAGCCCCGTGAAGGTTAACTCCATAGTCCATGTTGTTTTTGACCTTTGTAAGCCTTGGGGATGACTACCTATCCGTCCGACCGGACAAGTAGTACGATCCTTACAACTTATTTGGGATCGGTGGTGTGTGAAAAATGTTCATTTCCTTAGAGCTTTGGGGATTCGGATTCTCAACCGAAGTATGATGAGAATTTTACCCTATCCTTACTACTCCGTTTATATTTATATTTTGTGATTGCTTGTGATAGTGGTAAGAACCACTGTTTTATGGACTATGTTTGCATGATAGGACAAACGAGGATTACCCTTTTCACTTCAAGGCACAACCCAAGGATGGTGTTATCTCTCTTTGACACAAGATGTTTTTAAGATGTGAAAATGTGATAGGTTCAAGACCGCTTTTGAAATCATTTCCCAATACTCAAGATTTTATTTAGTGTAATTTGTGATATGGCCCTAGAGAACTTTGACATGCATTTCAAAGTTTGCTTAAAACACTAGAAATGGTTGAGTGACTGAAAACATTTTGGCAATGTAAATATGTGCAAATGGAAAATGGATGTACGAATGACAATTCGGTTTGATGGATTTTATGAAGGTGCCCCTGATTAAGGCAACATGACTTTTGCTTGACCAAATTTTATATCCAAAAGATAGAATGGTCTCTAACATGATATGCAACTATGGCTGAAAATGAAATGTTATGGTTTTCAATGAGATGTATGCACATGAAATGCAATGTTTTTGAATGAGATGTATGCAACTAACAATGAAATGCAAATTCTTTTTATTTTATTTGTTTTTTTTTTTTTTTTTTACAAGCCATGTATATATGTACATATAAAATTCAAACTATGCGTAGAATGCCCTCAAGTGTATAACATTAAGTGGTTCGGGTTCTTCCTCTCCCTCTAAACTGGCAAGTCTATAAGTTCCATTACCCACTCTTTCAAGGGACCATATATGGACCTAACCAATTAGCCGCGAATTTATCTCGAAGATGCGGCAATGCATTGGTGTTTTGTTGATTCTCTTTAAGGACAAGATCCCCTACTTGAAATTCTCTTAGATGAACTTTGGCATTGTAAGCACGTTTCAATCGGTCTTGATAAACTCGCAAATGCTCTAAAGCATTGATTCGTTTTTCATCTATGAGTGTGAGTTGATCAAGACGTGCTTGTCTAGCAATATCATCATCGATAAATTCCTGCAAAGAAATTCGCAAGGAAGGGATCTCGAGCTCAAGAGGCATGATTGCTTCAGCTCCATAGACCAAAGAAAATGGCGTTGCCCCAATGGGAGTTCCGATGCTTGTTCCGTAAGCCCATAATGCCAAGGGGATTTGTGTATGCCAATCTTTATGATTTTCTTTAACAAGTTTCTTAAGAATAGCAATTATGGTCTTATTGGAAGCTTCAACTTGTCCATTGGCTTGTGGGTAGTAAGGAGTTGAGAAACTATGTTGGATATTATACTTTTCGCAAAGAGCTCGAACATCCTTATTCTTAAAAGACTTGCCGTTATCGAAAATGATTTTAGAGGGAATACCAAAACGACAAATGATATGGTGAAGTATAAACTCCACAATTCTAGGACCCGTCAGACCGGTTAGAGGAATAGCTTCAACCCACTTTGTGAAGTATTCAAGTGGTCGTAATGATGAAAGTATGTTGTCCCGAAGAGGCAGGTGAAATCTTGCCAATTAAATCGAGACCCCATTGTGAGAAGGTCCAAAGGCTTTGGATGGGTCAGTAAAGCTTGTGATGGTATATGGATTAAATTAGCGTGTTCTTGACACTTTTTACATTGTTTAACATATTTGCAACAATCTTGTTCCATAGTGGGCCAATAATACCCCATACGTAAAATACGCTTCGCAATGGCCATTCCACTAAAATGACCACCACAAGTACCATCATGGGCTTCAAGCAATAGCTCTATGTGTTTCACCCGCTTCTAGACAACGGAGGAGTACTCCATCATATCCACGTTTATACAACACATCCCCCAAAAGAACAAAACGAGCCGCCTTTTGCTTAAAGCAACGACGGGCGCTTCGAGACAAATCAGGTGGAAGTGTTCCAAACTTGAGGAAGGCTACTATCTCACTAGACCAAGGCTCATATGGATCCGAATGGATAAAGCAAACATCTTTTTCATCTTTAGACTCAAGCACGGACAATTGCAGACTTAGAGATTGTGGAAATGATTAGGGGCTGTACCTCTCCAAGGGAGTCCTTTGGAATCAATGATCCAAGAGAGGCCATGGCATCCGCAAATCTATTAGTCGAACGAGGCAAACTAGTGATCTCATACCAATCAAACTTAGAGAGCAACTTCATTGCTACATCATGATAAAGCTTAATGGTAGGTTCTTTGGCTTGGTATTCTCCCGTAATTTGTTTAACCACGAGTTGAGAATCCCCAAATATCCGAATACGCTTAATGCTCATAGCTATGGCTGATTGAAGACCTAAAATTAAGGCTTCATACTCGCTGTATTATTGGTGCATTGGAAGTCTAATTTGAATGATAAAGGGATGGGAATCCCTTGAGGTGTATGAAACACAACTCAAGCACCTGACCTTTCACGCACTTAGAGCCATCAAAGAATAACGTGATGTCAACATCTTCCTCCGGAATGATGTCCTCTTCTTGTTCAAGTGATAGCAAATACCGAATCATCTGGGAGCTCAATAATCAAAGGATGATCACTAGGTAGCGGAGCTTCCGCAAGTTGATCGGCTATAACTTGACCTTTAACGGATTTTTGGCTAATGAATTCAAGATCGAATTCGGTAAGCAACATTATCCATTTAGCGGTACGAGTGTTATTATAAGTGCGAGACATCATATAACGCAGAGGGTTTTCTCTAGCTATGACATATGTTGTATGGCTAAGCATATAATGACGAAGTTTCTTAGTGGCAAAAACCACCGCTAAGCACAACTTTTCCACATAAGCATATCGGGTTTCATAGCTTACCAATGTTCGACTAATATAATAGATAGCTTGCTCGCAATTTTGTTCATTCTTTTGTGCAAGCATTGTCCCTAAGGCAAAGTCCGTTGCCGAGATATAAAGGTTGAAAGGGACCCCCGGACGAGGCGGAGCTAAGACTGGCGGAGATGCTAAGTACCGCTTGATGTCATCAAAGGCTTTCTCGACATTCATCTCGTCCATGAAAATTGTACCCCCTTTTGTAGTAGGTGGCAAAATGGCCTACATTTATCATAAAGTTGTGCAATAAAGCGACGGATTGAATTAATCTTTCCTTGCAAACTACGCAACTCCTTCAAATTAGTTGGGGGACACATTTCCATAATGGCTTTGACCTTGTTTGGGTCCACCTCAATACCTCGTTTAGAGATAATAAAACCTAGGAGTTTGCCTGAGGTAACACCAAAGACACATTTCTTAGGGTTCAACCTTACTTTATGCTCTAGAAGTCTATCAAAAACTTTTTCCAATACATCAAAATGCTCTTGTCGAGTTTTAGATTTTGCCAATAAATCATCCACATAATCTTCGATAATCTTATGCATATAATCATGGAAAATATAAGTCATGGCTCGTTGATAGGTTGCACCTGCGTTCTTAAGGCCAAAGGGCATCACCCCGTAACAAAAAGTTCCCCAAGGTGTGGTAAATGCTGTTTTGTGTTGATCTTCGTGGTTTATTCGAATCCGGTTGTATCCCGAAAATCCATCCATGAACGAAAGCATTTCATGACCAGCGCAGGTGTCGACAAGAGTATCAATGTTTGGAAGAGGAAAGTCATCCTTAGGACACGCTTTATTTAGATCTCGAAAATCGGTGCAAACACGTATCCCCCCGTTAGGCTTGCGAACGGGTACCATGTTAGAAAGCCACTCAGGATAATCAATCGGGACGACAAATTTAACATCCAGAAGTTTCTGAATCTCCGATTTAACTATGAGGGCCACAGTAGGATGCATTTTCCTAAGTTTCTGTTTGACAGGTTTAGCATCTTTTTGTAAGGTGAGGTTATGGACAACCAAATTAGGGTCTAGGCCTGGCATGTCTTTGTAAGACCATGCAAATATCTCCTTCTTCCGCTTGAGTAGAGCAATCATTTGCTCTTGTTCCTCCGATGATAGACTTTTAGCCAGCTTCACAATTTGGGTGCCATCTTGGTCCGTACTAAGGTCTACATCGATAGTTTCTTCAATAGACATGTGGGAACCTTCCTCAAGCCGATGGGGAGTAGGGATCAGATTTATGTCATCTAAAATGTCATCAAGCTCCCGTGCCTTGCTCTCATCTATGTCCGCTCGGAAGACCTCTCGGCTTAGAAGATGAAGGTGAATGTGGAGGTGAAGGAGGAATGTAGTTGGCGGAAGCCCTTAACAATTCCTCGAAAGGATGAACTCTGAAATAGATGGAGGGGATGAAATCCGATCCATGTCAATCAGGCTTGGATTGATCGGGATTGGCTTATCCGGATCATATGGATTATGGAGCGAGGTGAATAAGTCTTCAAAATTCATTATCGACTTATGGAAGAAAGGATGGGCGGAATGGAAAGGAACACCGGTGAAGACCTCGAAGACCTGAAGTGCAAAACAACATAGTTTTTCAGCTTTTTTTTTTTTTTTTTGAGTTTTTTTTTTTTTTTTGTAGTGGTGAAAACCACTATTACACACATACATAAAGCAATAAAGTATTTTTTTTTTTATTTTTTTTTTTGGAATTTTCTGATTTTTTTTTTTTTGGTAGTGGTGAAAACCACTATTTTAGTATATACATATAATACAAGTTTGGATTATGGCTTATGGATGTGGCGGAGGGGGTGGTTCACCTCGCTCTTGTGGAAGAAGCAAGCGAAAGATGGCCTCTTGGAGAGGGAACAATTGGAGATAAAACTCGCCTTGTTTAGTGAGGGGAACAATGGGCGCCGACTCTTCTTCGGATTCATCACCATTTGACATGACGTCAAATTCTTCATAGGCTTCATCTTCGGATTCGTCGGGGTGGAGGATTTCTTCTTCCGAATTAAGATTAATGCTTTGAAAAGCTCGCTCAAAAGAAGAAAGGGATGGAAGTGGTTGGTAGCCCGCACCAAAACGCTCGTGGGTCTCTCGATATGGCATATCGATGCGTTCGGTTACCCCTTGCTCGTATCGACCTAGGCCAAATTGCCGCCAATTATGTCTCGTGGAAATAGCGAGAGGGAAAACCCTCCATCCTTTCGATATTGGCAGGGACCGGATGCTTGGGTTCTAGTATGGTGGTAGGACTAGAAGATGACTCTATTCCCCCATATACAAAATTAATGGAATTTGGCATAGAACCCATGTTATAAACCGATCCAATGGATAAATGTTGGTCATGTGGACGACCAAAATCTTTAACTCGCTTGCACATTGAACGGTGTGATGTGGACATCTTGAATGGCATACTCACCAATACCCGCATCGATGAGATGGACCTTGACTTGGGAGGGAGATGGACTAGATGATGGAATAGAAGAATGTGGGATAGAAGAATTGGAAGGATTTGGTTGGGTTGATGCTTCACTAACTTGTGAAACATCACCTGGTGATGGTTGGGAAGATGGAGGAATAATAGGTGATGTTGAAGAAGGTGTAGAAGAAGGGGGTAATGACGTGGAAAGAGATGATTGGTCATGGCCACATGTGCATGTGGTCACTGATGAAGAAGAAGGAAGATTAGTTGATGAAGAAAGTGGTGAATGAGATGGAATAGCGGAAGAGGAAGATGGTTGCGATATGATGGGTGGCTCCTCAGAAATGGGAGCTTTAGAAGAAGATGGTATAGAAGAAATAGATGGGGTCAAGAAAAGATGAGTGGATGGCAACACAATCTCATAAGGATTTGAGACATAGTTGCAATGTTTGAAGGGTTCAGTGTCAACAGGTACACAATGAACCTGTCCCTCATATACATACTTCAGACATTGATGCAGAGATAGAAGGGACACATCTCATCTCCCTAAGCCAAGGCCGTCCAAGCAATACATTGTATGCCATGGTCCCTTCCAAGATGTGAAACAAGGTATGCAAAGTTCGGGCCCCTACCTCAATGGGCAAGATAACCGTGCCAACCGTGGAAGATAAAGCATCATTGAATGCTTTAAGAGTAAAAGTCGACTTTGTGATAAGGGATGGCGATAGCTTTAGATGACTCAACGCCGATGTTGTAATGATATTGATTGAGGAACCGGTGTCAATTAAGACTCTCTTGAATGGCTTGTTATCGATCTTGGCCATGATATGTAGTGGAGGATCTATACTTTCTGTTGACATAGGTTTGATTTCAAAATCATAGAAAGTGATGGAGGGCTCCATGCATGTTTGAATACTCCCCACAAAGTTGTTGAAGGCATTAGTATCTTGAGTTTGAAGCTCGATTGACTTTAATATTTCCATTAATGCCTCTCTATGCGGGGGAGATTGTTGAATGAGGTCATAGATCGATAACTTGGCGTAAGCCATTTTTAAACCGGTAGTTAACCGGCTACTCAATGACATGATGGGTCGTTGGCGTTGAGTAGAATGATTTAGCGGTTGTTGAGAAGTACTAGCACGTCGTTGGGTCACCGTTACCCGAGGTGGACCGGGGTTTGTACAGGTGGTCGTGGTTCAGCCTCGATTTGGTTGGTTCGCCCTTTGACCCCGGGTTACTACGTTAATAGTACCCACAAAACCTTGGTATTGTTGTACATGGTTGACTTGATTAGGAGGAGTTACCTGAGTTACTCCCCCGGAAGTTGTTGGAGCTTCCTCCCGATGTGGAAGGGGTGTTTGAAATATACCAAGATTTTGATTTTGTTGGGCTAAGGGGCTATCCAATTTAATGGCTCCAATCTCAATAAGATCTTGGATCACATGTTTGAAAGCTGTACAATTATTGATATCGTGCCCATTTTGCCTATGATAAGGACAAAATAGGTACTCCTTGTAATACTTCCCCTTCTAGATGGGTCTAAAGGTTTAAACTCAGGTAACGTTAATTGATTTGTGCTATATAACTTGTTGAATATGACCGCATATGGTTCATCTAAAGGTGTGAATTGTCGCTTGGGACGATTGTTTTGCCAAGGTCGAGTTTCCATGGTTGGCCCAGTATTGGGAGCTGGTTGAGTAGGGGCGGGTACCGCATGATAAGCAATTGGTTGCGGTTGACTTTGCATTACTTGTTGTTGTTGAGCCATTACGGGCTGGCTCGCCACCACTTGATTAACTTGGTTAACATTTGAGGCTGTATTAGCCTGTGCTTGTTTGTTTTGGCCATAATTATTATTTCGTTGTTGGCCCTTTTGTTGCCATTCTTTTCTACGGGGTTTTAAAACACCCTCTTGGACTTTAATGTCTTCTATGATACTTGCTTGGGCCAAAGCCTCTTCAAAAGTCCCGTATTGTTGTAATTGGAGTAACCAAGAGATAGGTTTTAGACAACTCGGGTGAACATTTTGGTTAACTCCTCCATTGGTAGGGAGAATGGCAGCTTATTAATGATAGCCCTCCAACGGTTTCCAAAGTCATAAACAGCCTCATCGTCATGTTGCTTGAGCTTGTATAAGTCGGACAATGAAACTCTCTTTTGTACATTCAGGGAGAATCGTTCTAAAAATAGATTAATCAATTGCTCGTAAGCATAAATGCTATGGTGAGCTAAATGATTGTACCATCGTACAAGATCTCCTCCTAATGTCTCGAGGAAAATTTCTGAGCATAAGAGCATCATTATTTTGGATTCTAAAGCAAGCATGCATGAATGAGCTCACATGTTCATGAGGATCCTCGGTTCCTCGAAATTTGTCAAACTTCGGTAATGTGAAATCACTGGATATGGTGGTGAAGGTACCGAAGGATGAATTGGTTGATTGATCAATGACCTTAGCGTAGGTTTCGACTAAATGAGCCGTGCATGTTGAGCATAAGGTTGTCAATCTGTTGTTGCATAGCATGGAGTCGAGAATCTTCATGAAAATTTTGACTCGTTTGATGATTATGATGATGTAATGGAAGAGTGGAAAATTGATGAGATGGGATGAAATTGCCTGAATTAGGCGGTGTGGAATGGACAGGTTGTTGGTATGGATGATACCGGAAAGAAGGTGATTGGGGTAGATGATGAACTGGACTAGGTTGGGAGAAAGGTGGGGTAGGAATGGACACCACCGAAGATTGGGGTACCTAGGTGGGGCCTGAGCTAATAAAAGCGGGTCGGGTAGAAATTGGTTGGGGTGTAGGATTTACTACGATAGTGGTTGAGCATTTTGTTGTTGTTGTTGCAAAATCAATTTGTCGAGATACTCCTTAACCTTATTAATCTCTAACCCAAGGGAGGTGGGATGATTGGATGAAGGTGGAGGGCAGGCTGCCATGGTAGTCACAGGAGACTGCATAGCAGGGGCAATGAAGGTGGCTGAAGTAGGCGATACCTGGGAAGGAACAGTGACTCGTGCCCTGTAGGGTGAAACCATAAATGGTTTGGGAAGAAGAGGGTTGAAATTGGTTATGGCTAGAAGAGTTTCCACCAACTTCATAAAGAGAATTGGTGTACACCCGGTACATGGAGGAGAAGGTGGTCGGGAAGACACTACATTTGTCTCCAAAGGAGGACAATTGAGCATCCCGGGAATATGTTGGAGATGAAACCGGCTGAACAGATACCACATTAGCCTCAAAAAAGGGTTAGTGTAGACCCGAGTGAAACCAGCGGGTATGGTTGATGCAATATCCTCGCTGAAAAATAGAATCTTGCATAGGGGAATCTTGGATTGGCTCAAGGACATAGCCAGTGCCATCTCTTAAGTGAGTTTGCACTTGGGCCATATCAATGTGGGTAATATGACAGGAATTGTCTTCCTCCATGGGCATGGCCATGTGATAGATGGTAGAAGGACGTGAAAGACCTGCAGGCGAACCTGCCTGAAATTCACTAGGATAAGTGGCCATGTTGGTGGTGGGGATGTTCTGTGAATTTCCCATTTGATTATTTAGATTTAACATTTTAGATTGATTCCTTGTTAAGACCATAAAGCAATAAATCTAAACAAATTCAGAAAAGAAGAATGCAAAACTAGAATGATAAATTTACACTAAAGAAATTATCGTAAAACAGTCACAACCTAGGTTTCAACTAATGTGTCTTACCTTGCGGTTAATTAATTATTTTCTCGATCTTAATCGTAGTAAATTTTAAGTGTCCGGTTTATGAGTTTTGCATGTGATCTAATCTTGAATTATTCACAAAAAAGGTAAAAACTATGGCTAGGAAAGGACAACGAGATTCTTACCGGTGATGAAATCCAGAAGAAGTTTGCTCGGGGTGACCTATGGTGTCTAAGGTAGAAGTTTAATGGATGGAGATGAATTCCACCGTCACTAAACTTCAAGCAATACCTGGTGATGAAATCCAGATATCACTGTTTTAAATGCAATATGAAAATGCAATGAATTTTTTTTTTTTAAATGTTTTAGTTATCTAATGTGTACATACAAGGCTATAAATCAAAAGTTCTAATGATCTAAGCAAGAGGCTACTGAAAACATGTCATTTCCTCTAAAGAAGTGGAGTACACCGTTTAAAACCCCCGCCTACCAATGATATCGATATCAAAGGAGCAACCGGAAGGTTCGTCCACTTCTCTCGCTTGGAATCACCCAATGGCAGGAGTACTATTGACATCCAATCAATAGTCCTACTTAGATAATTAAAACAAATAATTCGTAGCTATTCTAATATGCAGCTAGGTATGCAAAAATTTTTTTTTTTTTAATGCAAGCAACAATCAATAATGCAATGCAAAGAAAAATGTAATTAAAAATAACTTGTTCTTTTCCGATTACTTAGTTTTTGTTCATTTTAAAGTAATGATCTGGAAAAGAAACAAAATATGGCAGAAAAACCAAAAACGTAAAAAGTACAAGACTTACTTGGAAGCCTACGCTTTTCTGTAAAACCGACTTCAAACGCCCACGGAGTCCGCACAGCCGAAACGCACCTCGTTTCGTATTGGACTTCCGTACGCCCTCTCGTCCTGCTTTTTGCAAACTCGTAAACCCTAGTTCGCTGGAACAACGAATTTCGACGATTTCTGGAACTCGCAAAATAAAACAAAAAACAGGAACAGATTAGTAAAGCAAGTATTAAAAATATGAAACCCTAGGGGGTCCCACCGTGATCGCCATTTGTAGATTAAAAATACACGCCAAACAAAAATAAAATCACAATAACAGAGTACATAATAGTTGCACAAAACAAACGATTTCTATTAATCGATGGAGTTTAAAAACTCCTTTTGAATACAACTAGGCCTGTAACCCTTTATTCGTGATACACAATATAAGTTATGCTAGGGTTCTCCGAAACCCTAGCCGGCACAAATGGTGGCGCTTCCGAAGAATGTATCTTCAATCCCAACAGAGTGAGTGGGCTTTGTTGTATCCCTTGCTTGGACCACTCCAGCTAATCACCGCCATCAATAAACCGGATCCGTCATCAAAACCCGCACACATTAACACTATCAAGGAGTTAGAAATTAATAAGAGGGCTCCACCGTGTGAGCCCTCGAAAACAATCTAAAACCCTAGAAAAATGAAATGCAGGAATTCAATAACAGATCAATAAAAGAAAAGAAGTTACTTGCTTTAAACTAATTTATACCTGTTCTCTCTGTTAACGCAGCTAGACCAAGCGACACCTGGAAGTAATGTGGCTGTCAAATCGGCTACGGAAGGCGCCCTGTGCACTCGCCGAACGCCCGCGTGCTCCGGATTAAGGTTTCGTACGCCGGTCCGAGTCCGTGGTCAGGTAAACGCCCGCGGCACTTGTAAACGCCCGTGGGCACTTGGTAAGGGAAACGCCCGGCACTTGCGACAAGAATGGGAGATTCTCAATGTCGAGAAGAGATGGCGCGCCGAAAGCGACGACGAAGCGGCGATGGATGCGGCGAAAGGGTACAGCAAGAGAGGAGGAGATAGAAGAGAAGAATTAGATAGAGATCGAGAGATAGAAGTAGCAAAAGACATAGGGTTTGAGCCATCAAGGTGACTCAATTTATAATCCACTCTTAGGGCACACTTTAGGGTTTTAACGACACTTTGAACGTGTGGCTAAGATTAAAGTGGATCCAAGGGTAGAGAATAAATCTAGGTTGTGAAATGGATTAAGATGGATGGACGGATGAGATTAAATGAAGGATGGACGGCTCATATTAAATCACTTAAACTATTATTTAAATATATATATTAAAATATTAAAATATATATATATAAATATTAATTTAAATAAATTTGGGGATGAAAAATGGCGGGAAAGGTGAAATTGGGCCAAATAATGGCGGGAAAGTGTGGATTTGGGCCAAATAATGGCGGGAAGGTGGATGACCGACACGTGGCTGACAGGAAGGTATAGATGACTTGCAAGTGGCTGGATTTTTGTGTCTACACTTCCTATCAGTATTCAGAGCTCCCAGTAAGGTGTACCACAAAATTGAGCAGCTTCAAAAAAAAAAAAATTGGTTAGGGACTGAGGATAAGAAAAGGATCCATTTAGTAGGTTGTAACAAGGTTTGCAAACCTAAATATGATGGGGGGTTAGGATTGAGGAGAGTTTCTCATCTCAATACAACTCTGTTAGCCAAAAAAGCATGGCGGTTATTGACTAAGGTCGATAATGAATGGATTGCCATAGTTAGGAGGAAATACCTCCAAGGTGTGAACTTCCTTAATGAAAACTTAGCAAGCAGGGGGTCTACTTTTTGGAAGGCAATCCTCATGAGCAGGGATCTTGTCAAGAAAGGTCTTAGATTCTAGAAAATGGGCAAACAATAGACTTTTGGAAGGATCGGTAGGTGAGAGCTGAGGAGTTATCCCAGAATCCTCGTTTGGCTAGGATTCAAGAGCATATGGAGCAGCATATTGGGAAGAAGGTTGCAAATTATATGTGGCAGGATATAAATATCAACGGGTGGAAACACATCAGAGTACAGGGTTTTGAAGCGGAGTCTAAAGAGCTTTATAACATTTTAACTCAACAAATTATTCCCTCTTGAGAGGATGAAGATCACATTGTTTGGGCTAAGATTGAAAGTGGTGACTTCATAGTTAAGTCTACCTATAATTTGCTTATCAATGTGGAAGGTCAACAATTTCAACCGAGTTTGGTTTGGATCAAAGGCTTAATTCCTAAAATATTCTTTTTTTCATGGCTGGTGATTCAAGAAAAAATCCTCACTATGGACAATATGTTATCCAAAGGTATGGTTATTGCTAACCATTGCTACATGTGTAGGGTAGGATGGGAGACAACCCAACACTTGTTTCTAGAGTGTCCGGTAGTGGAGTCCATCCTAGATGAACTTTTCCAAGCCTTTAGGATCTCGTGGGTTAAGCCTGCTCTTATATCCGAAGTGTTCCATCAATGGCCTCAACCCTTTGTTAGCCTAAAATTTAAGTACCTATGGAAAATTTGTTGGCATCATTTTCTCTGGCATATTTGGCTAGAAAGGAACCATAGAGCCTTTAAGGATACCATTCACAACCCAAAAACCATCCTCAACAGGATTATTGTCTTTGCGAAAGAAAACCTTAGCACCTTAGTGGATGAGAACCACTTAATTCTTCCCCAAGAAAAAAAATTAGCTTGGGCCTTAGGTATTGAGGATAAACCTTCCATTCCTTTGTCCAATCCCAGAAATGGGATTTATTTGGAGCCACCCCCCCAGGTTTGGTTTAAACTAAATTTTGATGGTGCAGCTAAGGAGAACCCGGGAAGAGCTGGAGCTGGAGGAATAATCAGGGATCATCAAGGAAATCTAGTCAAGGCCTTCACTGAACCATTGGGAATCAGAACTAATAACAAAGTAGAAGCTAGAGCCCTTTGGAGAGGGTTGCAAGTAGCCCAAGCAACTCAAGGTAACTTGATGATTGAAGGTGATTCTATGAACATCATCAACCTGTTAACCAATGGCAAAAAACCTCCATGGAGAATCGAGGGAGTCATCCATGAAGTGAGGATCCTTTTTACGGCAAGACAAAACAGGAGGGCTCATCACGTGTACCATGAGGCCAATAGGTTAGCTGACAAATTAGCCAACATAGGTGTTGATGTTGGTAGTCTGGTGACATGGACACAAGGTGTGCCACATGAAGTGGAAAACATTATTAGTCATGAAAAGAAACCTACCCGTTAAGGAGAAATATGAATGGGTGTTCTTTCCCCATGGAGCTGGTAATAACTATGGGGTTTCCCTCTAAATCATACCAAATTGGAAATGAAGGTAACAAGGTGTAAGCCTTGGAAGATTCCGACAGAGAATAGGAAATGGGCAAGCAACAGGTTTCACAAGTGTAAAGTTCCAAACTTCAATTCCTGTCAATGTAAGTAATGTTTACAGTTATGTTTAAGTATGGGTGTGCTTTGTTAGTAAGGTGTTGTAGGGGATTCAATACAATTTTTGGTAAGAAAGTTTCAAGGATGACTAGGATCTACAATCTCATCAGAAGGCTGGATATTGTAATAGGTTTTGGGTTAACCTGCAAAACCCAGTAATTAATGAATCCTTTTATTTCCCAAGAAAAAAAAAGATATTTAGGTTCAAACTTAAGGTACATGCTTATTTGCAAATGTAGTAGTTTACCCTGCTAAGTGTGTGCTAGCCTAATGACAACGGTACTAATCTTGAGTGACCCGTGATCCATTTCACGTCAGGTTAAACAACAACTAGGTGGAATACGGATTATAGGGGACATCCCCAAGATTTAAACCCTATTTGATAGTAGAAAATAACTATGGATATTGATTCCCCTATACATATGCACCAACCTTGAGCTATCGAGGGTCTCCCTCACTCTAAGTTGCATTTATCGAGGTGAGGCAAGGGATATAGAGGCAGCTCCAATAATTTAACATGTGCTCAAAGGCAACTCTAATTATTTAACCTGTGCTCAAGGATAATGTATGATCCTATGTCCAATAGTTAAATATGAAAGGGACATTACCAATTCCTTATCTATATATATATATATATAATTTATTTTTTTAATAAGTGTTTTTATTGGAGCCATTTTTATTAAAATATCAAATATTACATTTTTTGTTAGGTCAATTAAGTTTTTTATTACAAATATTTTTCATTATTTTTATCAAATATATTTTTCAACTTCTTCAAATATTTTTACAATCAAATCTTTGATATCATTTTAATTAAGAGATAAAATCTTAATTGGCCAATTACCTTCTAAGCTTTAAATTTTAACAAGATGAAGATCAACACCGTGATTGGTTAAGTTATGTGTAACCCGATTTCTTTCTCTATAAATATGCTCACATTTCTAAGAGATTGCCTCCAATAATAAATGATGAACATCAGAAATAATATTATTTTTATCCAATCTCCACATCCATTTTTGTTGATAGCATTAATGATAATTTGTGAATCCTCCTCAATTGAAATATATTTATTATTTTTTTATTGTAATTTTAATCCCTGTAAGTACTCTAGCTTCTACATAAATTTTAGTTGAAGTTCCATTTGATTCTGTGTAAAAAATGTTGCCTTCATTATTTTGAAAAAAATACTATCTCCATTGACTTTTCCTTGTTTTCTTTTAGAATCATCATCAAAATTAATTTTGATAAACCCATTTTTTGGACATTTCTATTTTACCTAAATCAAAGTAGATCCTTTGTTTTAATGTCATTATTGTAGATGACTCTTTGTGTATGTTCAAATCTTGTAACCAAGTTGTTAACACCTCTTTTCCACACTTGAGACTTCCCCATATGAGCACTATATATGTAAACATTATGTAAGAGAGGTAATAATACGGTTCTAAACTTGGGCATGATTTTGAGATTTTTTTTTTTTAATTATGTTATTCCTTTCAAGCCATATGTTCTAATGGAAAAACCACACCTCTATAGAATACATAATGCTTTAGATTTTAAAAAATTAATGCAACAATTCATCAACTCTTTCAATGTTTATGGGGCTATCTAATATATTTTTATATTTTTAGAAAAGTAACCCCAAATGGTTTAAGAAAAAGGACAATGAATAAGTAAATGATCTAATATTTCTAAATCCTTCTTACAAATGGCACATATGAATGGTCTATGATATCCTCTTCTTTGTAGACTCTCTCCTATAAAAATATTACTTTTAATTGCTAACTAAAGGAAATGTTGAGGCCTTAGGGAGAGCCTTTAGTGAACACACATTCTTCCAAGAAAATATTTAGAGGTAGAAATTTTTTATTGCTATAAGTCCTCATATCCCAACTTGATTGAGTATCCAACATCTTTTTATAGATTCCAAACCAAATCATCCTTTCATGTAAAATTTGGCAAATAAAATTCTTGAAGCATCTTTCAAATTTCATCTACAATTTGTTTAAGATACTTTCCTTCAACCAAGTTACTTATAGAAATCCATAATCTAGAGTTTTTTCTCATATTAATATAGTCTTTAACATTTAAACCTTTACAATCTAGGCATGCCTGAGCAAATGGTTATCATTTTGAGTCAGATATAAGGCAATAAGGTTTCAACCAAGCATCAGCCCAAAAAATTGCATAATTCCCTTCATTGATTGACTATATAATATGTTTCTTTATTAATTGCAAACTATCAAATATGAAGTTCCATGTTGATGAGCCTTTGGGTAGGATTATTTTTCTAAATAATTTTATTGCATCAAGGGAACCTATATATTTTTAAAGTAATATTTTTACCAAATTCTTTCCTTGATCTATGAATTATCTCCATCCAAGCTTTGCCCTAATCCAAACTCATAAGTTTACAATTTTAGAAGCCTGCTCCTCTAATATTCTTTCCTTTTTAAACCCTATTCCACTTACAAAGAGGAAACCTAAATATTTTCTTGCATCCTTTCCAAAGAAAATCTCTTTGAATCTTATCAATTTTTTATTCTATACCTATTGGCAATCTTGAAAGTGACATCATATAAATAGGGATGAATTGCAATGTAGTATTCATGATTTGTAGCCTTCCCACAATGGTTAAGAATAAACTTTTCCAATATACCAAATAAGCTTTCATTCTATCCAAACAAGAGACCAAAAGCTCTTTTTTATTTCCTTTATGAGACAAAGAAATACCCAAGTAGGTTGATGGAATTTTTTAAATTTTAAACCCTAAAATATGTTTAAAAATTTAATTTAAAACTAGGGTAGTGTTAATGAAAAAAATATTGGATTTCATAGTATTAACTAACTATCTGATAACCTTCTCAACATGATAATATTGATTTGAACTCCATGGCCTCACTGATTGAGGGATAACCCAAAATAAAACTAGCATCAACAAATTAGAGATGAGATTTTAAGGTACCATTTTTTGCAACCTGGATACCTTTGATTTCCTTTTCATTTTACCTTTGAGAAAACTCTCTCTAATTCCAATGATAATGAATAGATAAGGAGATAATGGATCATCTTGGAAGAGTCCACAAGATGACTTTAAGTAACCAGCAGGAGAACCATTGATCAAAATAGAATTTTTTGTATTACTATGACAATATTTAATCCATTTACATCAATTGTAATCAAACCAAAATTTTTAAGAATATCATATAGAAAACTATAGAAAACTATAGGAAACCCTATTATACACTTTTTTAATATCTAATTCCATAAGCATACATAGTTTTTTCATGGAATGAAGAGAATGTATGGCCTCGTGATCAATGATTATACCATCAAGGATATGTTTATCATAAAAAAACCCACCTTGTTCCTCTAATATAACACAATATATAATACCTTTCAACATATTCATCATTATTTTCTAAAATGATCTTATAAACCATATTAAAAAGGCTTATTGGACAAAAAGTTATCAATATATTTTATCTTGCCTTTCTTGGGAACCAATGTAATAAAAGTGGCATTAATCTCACTTATTGTGGCCTTCCTTTTTTGGTCCTCTTCAACCATAATTAACAAATCACTCTTTAATAAAGCCCAAATTTTTTGAAAGAAAATTACAAAAAATCCATCAGGGCTAGGTGCCTTTTTACATTGGAAAGAGACAATTGCTTCATGTATTTCCTCCATAGATTTCTTTATCAAGCTTTTATTTTATCCATAGGTGATAATTGATTAAATATTTTACAAAAGCTTATCTTATGCCTCCTTATCTTGCCTAGTATCTGAAAAAATGGTTTTTAAATAATTAATTGCATCCTTCCTTATATTTTCTTCTTCCTCAATATTTCGTCCATCTAGAGTTAAAATAATCTTAATATAAGAAAAATAAAAATAAAATTGTTGTAGCATGAATTTTTTATATTTATCTTCTTGAACCATTTCTCCCTAGATTTTTGGAACCAATATGAGTCCTCATTTTCCAATACATTATAATAATTAGAAAGTAATTGTTTTTCTTTCACATAAGAATCATGATGCGTTCTATTGATTTCTACTATCTCTTATAAATTTTTGAGCTTGGATTCAATTTCATTTTTTCTTTAAAATGTTACCAAAATATTTGTCATTCCAAATATTTATTTTTTGCTTTAAATGTTTCATATTTTGAATAAATCTATACATATGTGATCCTTCAAATTTTGCTTCATTCCACCATAACATTACCATCTAGAAGAAATTGGGGTCTTAGACCCACATAGATTGGAAGTGAAATATCTTTGAATGACCATTATTGGGTAAATCATAAGTCAAAAGAATGGGTTTGTGATCCAATATTACTCACAATAAAATATTTGAAGAGAGTGTATACTCTGTTCATAACCATGTATTGGATAACAAGAATCTGTCCAATCTTTCCGCTATAAGAGTTTGCTAATGTATCTATTATTCCATGTATATTGAAAATTTGAAGTACTGGCATCCCAAAGACCATTTGAATTGATAAATGAATCAAAATACTACATTTATTTAGACCATCCTAGAGTACCACCCATATTTTTTAAAGGAGATAGAACAGTGTTGAAATCATCCCCAAGAATTCATAGATCACAAGTATGAATCATCATTGTGTTCGAAAAAAATATGCTAAGGTCCTTCCAACATGTTTCACGAGGAATAACTATAGTTGGAGCATATACATTTATAACCCCAACTTTAATATTTTTTTCTTTCCTAAAAATAGTCTAGAAACCCAATTACTTTCTTCTTCTAACCATTTCCAATCCCATTTGTATTTTTTCCATATTGTTGCAATACCACCTGAACCTCTTGTAGAAGAAATTGCTAGAAAATCACCCATATTTTAATTTTTTTTAACAACATACTTACATTCTTAATTTTGTAATAAGATGTTCTTAGGACTACAACAACCTATTGATTTCTTAATAATGTTATTTTTAGCTTATTCATACCCCTAATATTCCATATATTATTTTCATCATTATTAATTTTTATTTTTATTAGTGGGATTAACCCCACTTCTTGTTAACATCTATGATATTTTATTTTGCTTCCCAAATTGATATTATTTTGAGTTTATTTTTCTCTTTTTTAATGCTTTGATGACCTTATTTTCCTTTTTCCATTCCCACGAACACTTTCATCTTCTTTAATTTCTTCTATATTTCTATATTTTTCATAATGAGACTTATCTTTTAAAGATTTATGTTTCCCTAAATAATCTAAAATACAAAGAATAGTCTTGTAAACACTTCCTTATTTATGTTACCTTGAAAACCCTAAAGTGCAAGGATGATCCTTCATAGTCATTACTTTCTTATGTTGCTCTAGAAGCCCTAAATTTTAGTTGATATCCTCCATATGCTTTTTTTTGCTATGCTACTCTTGAAACCCTAAATTTCAATAGATACACTCTATACTACTTTCATTTTTAGTACAAGGAGAATATTTTGTGTTACTTGAGAAAAATGAAGATGATTCACCTAGATTAACCTTGACCTACTTCACCTAATTTGCTTTAAAATTTGCATCCCTATATTCCTTCACTTTAAAATTTGCCTCTCCATCTTCCTACACACCTTTAGTTCCTTTTGTTTGAACTTGCATATTGTTGTATCATTTTTTCTTCTAAAGGTTGATTTGAGTGAATTATAATAGCCTTTGCCATCTAATGATGTAGAGGGGTTTTTCTTGCCACTTTCTTAATAGTAGAAAACCATTTATTTGGCCTAGATTCTCCTATGATATGATCTCCTTGTTTTATATTGAATTTTGCCCCATACCCAAAAAAAATCATCTCTTTCTCCATCATTTTCACTTTGCAATCTCTTTTTATGTGTTCAATTTCATGAAATTTTCAATGATAGAATGCGAAGTTTCTATAATCTACTTGTTGATCCTATTCTATTTATTCAAATTTAATCCTAAGGATTATGGTAAAGGTTTTTAAATGTCCATGATAACACATATTCGAGTGTATGAAACATATCTTCTCTCCGTAGTAGTCATTCTCTCATAGATGAACTTGCCTAGAGTATTGTATATGTTCTTCAATACCTCCTTATTGATGATTTGATAAGGAAGTCCAAAAATTATAGACCATACCAGAAGCTTGTTAAAATATTTAGGGGATTAAGGCAAGGTGATACCCTGTCACCTCTCCTCTTCATCATCCTGGTAAAATCTCTTGGTAGATCCCTCAAAATAGTGTGTTCCATGGGAGCCATTTTAGGTATCAATGTCTCATCTATCCTCAATCCCATAACTCACCAACAATTTGCCGATAACACCATCACTTTATTGTCCATTACTAAAGCCAAAGCTATCAAGGTTATCCTCAATTTCTATAAAGAATTTGCAGGGAAAAATGTTAACTTCTTAAAAAGCAAAAAAAAAATATCAATACACCCATTGATAGACAAATCAAGATTGCTAGAATTATTGGTTGCACCATCTCTAGCTTACCTTCAATCTACCTTGGGCTTCCGCTCTCCCTCGGCAACCCATCTAAAAAATTATGGAATAGTATCATTGAAAGGCTTCTTAAAAGCTTGTTAGTTGGAAAGGAACCCTCCTAAGTCAAGCTGCCAAAGCCACCCTTGTGAAAGCTTACCTTTAGATCATTCCAATTTTTTTCATGTCAATCTTCAAAGCTCCTATCGTAGTCTGTCAAAAATTAGAGCATATCCAAAAAATATTTATGTGGTCAGGATCTAAGAACCAAATAAGGTTTCCTCTGGTAGCTTGGGACAAAATATACACCAAAAAAGTTTGAGGTTTGAGCTTTAGGAAGGTAAGAAAAATGAATATGGCCCTCATAGCCAAGCAGGGGTGGAGAATATTCACTAATGCAAAATTTGCCTAGGTTACAATTATCAAAAGTAAATATCTTCAACACAACATATTTATGGATGAAGGCCCTCTCCCAAAGGGATCATCCTTTTGGAATTTAGTCATCAAATCCAAACCCATCATCAAAAAATGACTTAGATGGCAGCTTGGTAATGGGTGTTTCATCAATTTTTGGAAGAAACCTTGGCTTACTGATCAATCACTACTTGATGATCCCAACTTGGCCATATTGAAATCCATAACATATTATCTCTTTAAGGAAAAAATTTACTTCATCAGTGCCACCACTCCAAGACAATTTTGGAATTTTATCCCTATTAGTGGTCTTATGCAAAAGCAAGTTGTAGTTTTCAAGGCATTAACCACACTTCTTAGAACCTACATCATTCTAATTGTGAATTCCCATGACTCCTCAGTTTGGCATACCAATGAAAATAGGTTTCTCTCAATTAAAATGACGTATTAACTCCAATATGAGCCCTCTATCAGTTGGCTTCTAATTAATTTAATTTTGCAAAAACACCTTATTCCTAAAATTGCTTTATTCTCCTAGCTTGTTTCTCAAAACAATCTTAACCATTGATAATCTCCTTTCTAGAGGTATGATCATCCCCAATTGTTGCTTCCTTTATCGATCTAGTTGGGAGTCGGCACACCACCTATTCCTAGAGTACCCCTTCTCCTTCAGTGTCTTGAGTGTCCTTTTCTCATATTTCTACATTCAATGGGTCCAACCTAATTTCATTCTTGAGTTTTTTCTCCATTGGCCTAATCCCTTCATCAAACAATGCCTCAATTCCCTCTAGCCCCTTTACCTTTTGCATTTATTGTGGCAAGTATGGTTAGAGCATAATATCAAAGCCTTCTCTAGAGTCTCGAAGGATCCTTTATCGATTATAATGCAGGTGTTGTATGCTATTGTTGAAAACACTTAGTTGGTTCCTTCTCTCGAAGCCCCTGGACTAGGCATGGATTCTAAACTTACCACTTTGTTTAAGCTCTCCATGGCTCCTTTCTAGATTTGCAATCCTTTATTGCTATAGATAATGTCAAATGTATTCCCCCTAGTTGGATGGATCAAACTCAACTTTGACGAGGTATCCAAAGGCAATACTCGAATGGTTGGAGATGGTGGCATCATTAGAGATGACAAAGGCATAATCATCCTTACATTTGCTAAAAATTTTGGCATCCAAACTAATTATATGGCCAAATCCAAGGCTCTTTACCAAGGACTATCCATCTTGGATGACCTTCATCCTCACAACCTAATCATTGAAGGAGACTCATTGAATATCATAAACTACCTCAAGGGGTCCCATATCCCTGCTTGGAGAGTTTACAACCTCATTGAAGAATCCAAGAGGCTCCTATGCAACCATAACAATATCTTAATCCAACACGTGTATAGAGAATATACAAAGTTATTGACACTATGGCCAACCTAGGCCTGGAAGAAGAGACTATCCATGTGTGGTAAGAAAATTTTTCTCAATCCATCAATGACATCATCATTAGAGAAGGTTCCACATCATTGTAGTGTTGCCCTTTCACATAGTTAGCTTTCTAGATTTCATGGAACTCTCAAAAGAATCCATATCATCAATCCCAAATCATATTCTAAGCTCATTTATTCATATATTCACCCCCTGATCCTGCACAAGTGTAGGACCCATATCTATAAAATGAAGTTAGACTCCATCGTGGCATCGATTTCTCATTTCTCATTATTCAATCCTTGTTATGTTATGATTTCCCTATTGGTATGATAAACCATGCCACCCTCATTATCATCAATATTTTTTAGAGCACCTCAAAGATTAATCATTCTTGAGAGGTCCTTTGGACCAGTCTCACTTTTGTCTTATGTTTCACAATCAAATTCATTAATCTTATTTCCAAAGCCATCCTCCTTCTCATTGATCATGAATATTTCAAGCTAGGTTGACCACACAAGTCTAAACTCTCTAGGTATGATGCTTCCCATCAACAATTCTGGAGAGTGAAAATCTCTAAAATTGGTGGTATGCATAACCCACAAGCTTCAGACCGTTTGGCCTCTCCTATATGCTTTAAATCCACCCTTGGGATCAACCATTCTCATCACAAAAAAATATCTCTAGTTTCCTGTCCGAGGTGGGAGTCTGCTACAATTCCACTGCAATTCTTGGAAATGGTACTTTTGGAGCTTGATTCCCTTTAAATTGATGTAATGGTTTAGTAAAACCTCATCAATCATGGGTTTATGGTATTCCTAAGGAAATTATGTGGGAGAAACTCAAAAAAAATTATGAAGTTGCTCAAACTTGGGATAATGGGTGAGTTTTTTGCAGACTCAAATTCAAGATTAATGCTCATATGATCATGGAGGTTATAAAAATTCTAATCGATGGAGTAGTTGTTCACTATGACAAACATTCGATGGTAGAGGAGTTAATTTTTTTAATGGACAAGGGGAAGAATTTAGGTAGAGAGAATGAGGGAATCATCAGAGAGTCCCTCCTTGTTCCTTGGAATAGAGTGATGATCCTTATAATGTAGTACTTCACTGTTGATAAGATCAATTCTCCCCTATGAAGCCTACCTAGCCTTCCTAAACCATCTCAAGGATATTTAGGCCAATAAGGTTCCCAAATATTTGTTCAAGTCAATGGAGCTCTCCATTGATAATGTCAGGAAGGGGACCTTCGTGCATTTGATTCATAAAGGCTTACACTTGATTCTTTATAGGCACTCTCTCCAAAGGCCTAAAAATCCACTATGTTATGTATTAGTATCCCAGCTAATCCCCCCTCTATTCTAGTTTTGAGTTAGGAAAGCCCTCAAAAGGACACCATGAGTGAGGGAGGAGCCATGGAGATTACCTCTATGGATACCACTAAGACTGGAAGGAAGTTGATCTTTGGTTCAAACTTTTGATGTCACTCCTTAGTTGATAAAATTTGAGCCTCATTGACGTTCATCCAAAGGAAAATTTCCAAGGGAAAAATGAAAGACTCCCATCACCATAGAGCAATACCAAGAGGCTTTAGAGGATTCTCCCATTAATCAAAATAAATCTAAGGTTGAAGAAGCCCTAGTTTGATTGAAGGAGGTAGAGTCCCTGAGTGGGCATCGTACCCATCAAAGGTCTACCATCGACCCCCTTGAGTTTTTGGTTAAGGTATTAATATCTACGTCCAATGTGACCAAAATATATTGGACTCTTCTTTAGGAGGTTGCTAAGATGGTCAAAGACCTCAAGTTTTAGAAGGATGTACACACCCAGGTGGCTAGTGAGGAGCACGATGCATGCAATTAATACCATGAATTTGAGTAGCCACCTTCTCTATGGTTGTTTTCTTTTGGTTGTCCTTTGTGGGTCTTTCATCCCTTGTTTCTACTTTCCTCTGAGTTTCCCTGTTCCTCTTGTTAGTGTCTTCGGGAGATCCCCTCCCCTATTTTTGTTGGTGCCTTCATGCTACTCCAAGATTATCTCTTGGATTTATTTGAATCGCTAGTTTTTTGTTGTTATTGGTCCCATGTAGATAATCTCTTTATTACTCCTCTAGTTTAAAATGTTTTGGGGTCCCTTTCAAAACCCCCTCCAATCTATCAAAAAAAAATCTCTATCTCCACAAAAAATTCTCACTCTATGGTCTTATATATAATGTATCTTTATCCCTAAACTAAATACCTCCATCCATTATGTTATCCATTATTTCAAAATTGAAGAAGAGAATGACGAAAAATCCTTTTGGAAGAAAAGTCATGAAGTAATTTGAATTCAATCCCCACTTCCACTTGATCCAATTTTGAATCTTAGAAAAACCTGGCCAATATCCATGGAACTTACATATTAACCCTCTAATTTTAAGAACCATTATATCATGCTCGATCATATCATCCTTGATAATCACTTTTGGTGTAGTATCTACTACTTGGATGGGGAATTCTATAGGTTCACTCTTCCTATTGTCATTAACTAGGGCATATTTATTTCAAGTAAGGACTTTCAAAAATAACTTTTGTACCATGTTACCTAGACTTTTGTCATATGAATCCTTGCTTGCATTTTACTTCCTACTTCATGCTCATGCTTTGCCCTCACTCTTGGCTCTCCCTCACTCTCAACTCAAGTACCTTGCATCATAGAAAAAAAGTAAATCTATTATTACTATAAATCTTGTATTTAATATTAGTATTAAATTTAAAATAAAATGCATTATTAATTTATATCTAAAAAATGTATTAAATATTTGTAAATTTAATTATATTTATATTTAAAAAGAACAAAATGGTCATAATGGAAAACTTAAAATTGAAGGGATTAGCTTATATGCCTCTCTTTTATATATAATTTCCTAGTAAAAATCTTTGTCCTATAACATCTTAGTGAAATTTTTAAAATAGTGTAAGTATATCACATGATACACAAAGTATGTCAATAAGTAGAAATATTAGAACTATCTACATAAGCAATGGATGATAAAGGTTATTTAAAAAATGTAAAGTCAACATCAAGTGTAAGATATAACCTCTGTTTTACCAATTGAAAAATATATATATAACCTTTACTTTAAGGTTGTTTTATCAATTAATATAATAGACAAATGAGATCACAACCATGTCTATAGTAAATGGCTCAAATCATAGCCATGTTTGCAAATTCATGATTCATGTGATTAACCAATAAGAAATCCATAACACTATACAAGACTCCATGAGACACAGTCACAATTTTGTAGTGTTGCTTTGTCATGCAAGATGTATTTTAGGGATTGATCCTATAGTTGCACGAGGGTTCAAAATGACACCTAAAGTTGAGAAGAAACTTTTGGGTGAGAAAAAAATCATAGCAAAGAAGTCCTTGTGGCTGAGAGAAAGCTACTCACATGGAGGTTCATTAAAATCATATCGATTACTTTATTTTATCTAAATTTGACTTTCTTATGCCAAGAAAATCTTCTTATGATAGAGCCAAATACATATATTCACCCCAATTTTTTTATTGCATTTCTACTAGGGTAAATTTATTCTCTATCATAGGTAAGGTTTCTCTATCTATCAACTTTGATGTATTTGGATAACATAATTAGGATTATTGTTAGTTATTTTGGGTGATTTGTGGTATAATTTAGACTTGGTTCTATAGATCAACATAAATTATTGTTACCTTAGGAGTTTGAGTTATAGTTAAATTTGGGGGAAGCCAATTTGTATGGTGTAAGAGTCATTTGCTTGTATTTTAAGACCATTTTTTTCAAATAGATGACTTGGATTTTGTTTTCCTTATATTGAGTTCCTTGTGTTTAATCTTTCTAGTTTTCAAAGTTTGGTTTAACATGTTTAATGGTTAGACATTACTATATATAACACCATCCATTAGAGTTTTCAACTACACTATGCATTTCTAACCAATAAAGTTCATATGTTGGTTATTACTAAAAAAATGAAGTTGGAAGTGTGTTAACAGTTATTACATGCACAATATGAGTGTTAAGACCATACACATAAATGGGAAGAGATCTTGATAGATACTTATATATTAATTTATTCTAAGAGTCGATTATAAGTTTAGGTGTGTCAACTAACTTATTATATTACAAGTTTTAATAGTGTTTGTCTATAGTATATATTAGATTAAATAAATATAATCTACATGTTTTTCTTTCTTTTCTAATTTTTTTACTTTTTAACAACTATAACATGTTAAAATATGTTAAGGGATTATGTTGATATGCCTTCTTAATTTGTCCTCTTTTAATTTGAGGCTTTTGCAATTTTTATTAGCTTATCATTGTATGCATTCTTTCTATTAAGAATTTATTCATGAGTTGTCCCAAATCCTAACATTTTAAAGCCTTTTAACTCATAGAAGCAGTAAACCTACTACTCATAAAAATGTTAAGCTCTATCTAGGCCTTGTGTAGATTTTTGGTTTATGTATTATATTATGTCAATTATGTGGAGGAGGTTGATCTTTATTTATATGATTTATATTATATTTTCCCTTTTGAGGAAAGAGTATTGTTGAATTTATTCTTGGGTTGTCTTATATTTTTTTGAAGGATTTATACAAATTTGTTAGTGGGTTATCTTGTATATTATATTCCAAGTCTATGTGAAGTACCAAAAAAGCAACATGCACTTTGTGTAGCAACATGACTTTTCAATCCATTTATATCCATAATTGACATGAGGAGAAATTTTAAACCTATTGTGTGTGCAATGATTTTATGGATTTTGATATGTCCAACATGAAGTGATCTTCTTTTCACTTTCTTCTTCTTCTAAGTAAGCTAGTTGCTATTGAAATTTAACTAAAGGTAAAGACCCACAAAACTTCATTTTTCATATTGGTTATTATTTTAATATAGACCATGTTGTGGAGGTAACAATATGGTATGTATAAGTGATTTATTTTAGAAGTTATCCAATTAAATATGTTTTGTCATTCTTATTGTTATGGTAGTGAATATTTGTTCATGTAAGAGCCCTTACTATAAATAATGGAATACTAAAAATCAAGCTCAAATCATGTGATATAGAACCACTATTATTCCACTTAAATTTTATATTTAGGATTAATTTATTGCTTGAATTAAAAGGACTCCCACACTTTTATTCTTTCATATCCCCAAAACATATTAGGCACCTGAACTATCAACAAAATAATTACTTTTTACATTGTAAAAAGAAACTACATTTATTTTTTTTAAAAGAGAGTTGATGTATTAATAAGCATGAGAAACATAAAAAAAGTCTTCTAGAAGGCAATAAATCCAAAGCTAGAGTTGAGTACAAAATGAATACAACAACAAGCAAGGATGTCTAACAAGAACCATGACAAAATGACTATGTAACATACTAAGTGTAGCAACACAAAGCATAAAATACAAACAAAAAATAGGAAGACAAAGAAAATAGAGTGCACAAAGAGGGAGCATTAGACATTAGAGCAGTAATTCACTCCATGATAGGCAACTCTCCTTATTTATTTTTTTATCTTTGTGACTCTACATTGGAGATAAGCGATGTTAATTGCCTCATTAGCTAGGGCATTTGTGTCCCTGTTAAATTCCCACCTAATGTGGGAAAATTTGATGCTAGTAATAATTTTTTCCAATGATTGATCCTATCTTGGATAATCCTCAATTGTAAATATTAAATATCTTTGTTTTTGGAGAGAGCTATCATGACCAGTTTTGAATCTCCATACATCGATAGGTATCTAATACCTTCTATAATAGCAAGACTCATCCCCATTTCACATATAAGGATTTTGGCCACATTGTTGGATGTGATTTCTAAATTGATTTTGAATTTAATTAATACCTTCCTTTGACCTACAAGGATCAGTCCTCCTACTATTGCCTATCCTAGATTGGACTTTGATGCTCCATCAAAGAAAAATTTATGATAGTGGATGATAGGAGCTTCCAAGTCAACATGGTGCCACCTCATTGCCAAGAATCCATGGAGATCGTGATTTCTAATAATATGACACTCTTTTGGAGTCAAGTCTTCTAGATTTTGCTTCTAAGTAAAATTTTCTTTGACATTGGTTGTGATATCCCAAATGATTCTTCCTATGATTGCATCCATTTTATTTTCTTTTCCTTCAAAGATCCATTGGTTTCTATCTAGCCAAATGTGCCAAATTATAGTTTGTGGGATTGATTCCCATTTAAATTTTGTGGATGCAAAGACACGACACTTGAAAATAAAATGGTAGAATCAAATAAAGCAATGAGACAAAATAGATTGCATAAAATAAATATGTATTCAATGGGGGGGGCAATAGAATCCTTTGTTACAATCAGTATCCAATGCGGATATTTGATATAATAATTTACATTGGAACTAGGGTTCTCCAAAATCCTAGTTAGAAATAACATAAGTGTCTTCAAATCTGAGTGTGTCCTTGATCCCAACAGGTTGAGTGGGCTTTGAATATCCAATGTGGGGCCACTCCAGCTTCAATAGTCGTCAATGAATGTGTGGAATTCATTGATCTGCATACACAAAACAAAACCAAAGAGTTAGTAATACCTAGGAGGGCTCCACAGTGTGAGACCCTCAGACATTAATAAAACCCTAGTTTAACAGTGAATTCAGAAAGCATGTAAACCAAAAAATTACCCAATAAAAATGTATCAAAATCAAATATACCTTGCTTATTGATCCGTGATTGTAGATGGCATGTCAGATATGATGATGCAGCAGCTTCAGAATGCAGTTTTTTGATGGCAGTAAGCTCTAACATGAGCTTCACAAGCTCTGGTTTGCACCTGGGATTATCGCAGGCTCTAGAAGATGCTAGGCAGGCTTTGTAGCGAGCTTGGCAAGCTCTAGTGTGCACTTGTAGATAGGGCAAGTTCTAGTGAGTGCTTGGTAAGATCTGTAGTGAGCTTCGCAAGCTCAGAATAGTGCTTGCAGGGCAGGGCAGATCTACAGAAGCAGAGTAGGGGGGATGACGATGGAGGCGGTGGATGGAATATGGTTGTGGTGGTGAGGGCAGATGGATGGATGATGGTTAGAATGACAGAAGTATTGTTGGCTTAGCTAGGGCACAAGGTATTCAATTCAATCTATATTTGCTTCACTAGGACATCAACAAATGCTTCTCCAAGTATATCTCTTAATCTCTAGGTTCTAAGGTTTGGGCATTTGTAAAATACCCTATTTATAATCCAACCTAGGGTTTTCTTAGGTTTTTAGCCTTGCACTTTTGATCATGTGGCTAATATTAAGTCACATACTAGGGTTGATATTACTTTTTGAATGTGACATGGATTAATGAAAATGGATGGTGGAGATTAAATGAAATTGAAAGGCTAAGGTTAATTGAGTTTATTTATATATATTTTATAATAAATAAATTAAAATATAATAAAATATTATATAAAATATAAAATATTATAAAATAATATTAAAATAACCCCAATTAGGCTAGGACAAGACAAGAAGGTGGATTTGGGCCAAATAATTTGTGGGAAGGTGGAATGGAAGACAAGTGGGTGGTAGGATGGTTATGATGGAGGTTTAGTGGCTGTGATTTGGTGTCTACAGATGACCCTTTTTGTACCATGTTGTGTAAAACATAATGTGGTGCAAAAATACGAGACACCTGCTTGGGCTATGGGAACAAAAGTAGCTTCTCTCTGTTGTTGGATTTGCACACTGATGTTGAAGACAAAACAATAAAAAAAATTGAATTTTTTGTAGCATACCCCCTAAATTGGCCAATGAGTTACGAATGTTTCTCACAAGCCAATTGAAAATGAATGATGTAGTGAATTTATGCAATTGATGAGTGAATTATGTGAAATGCAAATGATTGTGGATGATATGAATGATGTAAAATGTGATACCATTTTTACCCCAACGGTGGGAAGGGGGTTGGTGTATGATACCATGTGATTGTGGATGATATGAATGATGTGAAATGTGATACCATTTTTTCCCCAACGGTGGAAAGGGGGTTGGTGTATAATACCATGTAAAATGTGATGTCGTTTTTGCCCCAATGGTTGAAATGGGGTTGGTGTATAATACCATGCAAAATGTGATGTTTTTGCCCCAACGGTTGAAAGGGAGTTGGTGTATAATACCATGCAAAATGTGATACCATTTTTGCCCCAATGGTTGAAATGGGGTTGGTGTATAATACCATGCAAAATGTGATACCGTTTTTGCCCCAATGGTTGAAATGGGGTTGGTGTATAATACCATGCAAAATGTGATACCGTTTTTGCCCCAATGGTTGAAAGGGGGTTGGTGTATAATACCATGCAAAATGTGATATCGTTTTTGCCCCAACGGTTGAAAGGGGGTTGGTGTATAATACCATGCAAAATGTGATGTCATTTTTGCCCCAACGGTTGAAAGGGGGTTGGTGTATAATACCATGCAAAATATGATACCGTTTTTTGCCCCAATGGTTGAAATGGGGTTGGTGTATAATACCATGCAAAATATGATGTCATTTTTGCCCCAACGGTTGAAAGGGGGTTGGTGTATAATACCATGCAAAATGTGATGTCATTTTTGCCCCAACGGTTGAAAGGGGGTTGGTGTATAATACCATGCAAAATGTGATCCCGTTTTTGCCCCAACGGTTGAAAGGGGGTTGGTGTATAATACCATGCAAAATGTGATGTCATTTTTGCCCCAACGGTTGAAAGGGGGTTGGTGTATAATACCATGCAAAATGTGATAATGTTTTTTCCCAAATGGTTGAAAAGGAGTTTGGTGTATAATACCATGTAGAATGTGATGTTGTTTTTTCCCCAACGATTGAAAGGGGGTTGGTGTATAATACCATGCAAAATGTGATGTCGTTTTTGCCCCAATGGTTGAAACGGGGTTGGTGTATAATACCATGCAAAATGTGATGTCATTTTTGCCCCAACGGTTGAAATGGTGTTGGTGTATAATACCATGCAAAATGTGATGTCGTTTTTGCCCCAACGGTTGAAAGGGGGTTGGTGTATAATACCATGCAAAATGTGATGTCATTTTTGCCCCAACGGTTGAAAGGGGGTTGGTGTATAATACCATGCAAAATGTGATGTCGTTTTTGCCCCAATGGTTGAAAGGGGGTTGGTGTATAATACCATGCAAAATATGATGTCGTTTTTACCCCAATGGTTGAAAGGGGGTTGGTGTATAATACCATCCAAAATGTGATGTCGTTTTTACCCCAACAGTTGAAAGGGGGTTGGTGTATAATACCATGCAAAATGTGATATAGTTTTTGTCCCAACGGTTGAAAGGGGGTTGGTGTATAATACCATGCAAAATGTTATGTCATTTTTGCCCCAACGGTTGAAAGGGGGTTGGTGTATAATACCATGCAAAATGTGATATCGTTTTCACCCCAACAGTTGAAAGCGGGTTGGTGTATAATACCATGAAAAATGTGATGTTTTTTTTGCCCCAATGGTAGAAAGGGAATTTTTGAAATGATTTGTGTCTATTCATTGCCCTTAACAGATAAAGGGGTATTTTATGATGAAATATGAAAAGTCTCTGCTCATTTTCCTTAATAGATAAAGGAATTTTTGATGATGAAAGATGAAAAAGTGTCTGTTCATTGCCCTTAATAGATAAAGGGGTTTTTTTATGATGAAATTGTCCTTATGGTAGTCTATCCATCCTACTGGATTGCATGGATAATCAGTCGCTGCAACCACCAGGTTTATAGGATAAACCACTAAATACAAGGTTTACTTATGAATGGATAATGATAAAAGAACATAAATGTGATCTATTTTTGCCCCAATAGATGAAGGAATTTTTACAATTTGGATGATGTGAATGCAAGGCAAAGGGTGTAAACTTTGACAAAATAACGCAGTCTTTTGAACCTAGCAATTGACTTGTTGATGATGTGATGTGATTGAATGATTGAATTGTTTATTGCAAGTGTGGGAAGGTGTGAAACCTTGAACACCCCCAAGTTCTAGCTGTGATGTTGATTGATTAGGGGAAAGGTGTGAAACCTTGAGCACCCCCTAGTTGTGATGATGTTTGAACTTGCTAGCGATATTTGCACATGTGAGTTTGATATATATACATACATGGCTTTTATGTTTGTGTTATTATTTTGTGTGAATGAAATGTATGTTTAATGAAAAAAAATTTATGGAATGTAAGCTAAATTATGTATATGCCTAATGCTTATATGGATTATTCATGCAAGCTAAATGATGTATTATTGATGCAAGTAAATGTGTAATGAACTTAAGCTATATGAGAGGGATGCATGGTGTTCGAATGATCTTTTTATAGTTCAAAAATTTTATTGGCCATGTTTGATATCCACTATTTTGTAATCAGGGGTACCCAATTTTAACGACTTTATGCAACTTGATGCATGGCGCAGGCATGAATGTTGACACGAAAGAAGATATGGATGTTGATATGGAAGAGGATATGGATATTGATATGGAAGAAGATATGGATGTCGATATGGAATGAGTACTGTAGCATTTTCAAAAACTCAACCATACTAGTATTATGAATCAAACTCACTTAGGTTGTCTAACTTTCTTTAGGACCAATGTGTGTGCAAGTGAGGTTCATATAGCAAATATTGAGTGTGACAATGACCTTATCTGATAAAGAACCAATGTGTGTGCATGTGAAGTTCATTGAAACATTATGAGTAAATTGGGCATGACCTGTTATGGAGATGACCTGAAGTTATCATGTCCTTATGTGCGGTCAGAGGTATCCTTGTTTGCCAAGGAGACATGTCACCCCGCATGAGCTTACTCCATTTCCAGTTAGGCATCTATAACCCCGATGGAGATTTACTCCATAGTCCAATGGGAGTTGATCTTTTAGGTCTTGGGGATGACTACCCATCCTTCATAGGGACATGTAGTATGAATCCTTATGACTTTAGGGATCAAGGGTGTTTGGTATTTTATTTGTTAATTTTGTATAGAGCTTTAGGGAATCGGATTCTCAACCGAAGTGTGATGAGAATTGTGACCCTATTCTTACTACTCTATGTTTTTATGCTTATATTTGAAGAGTAATTGAGGTAGTGGTGAAAACCACTATTTTTCTTTGGACTATGTTGCATGATAGGACAAGCAAGGATTATTCCTTTTCCCTTCAAGGTACTACCCAAGTATGGCACTAACCCTCCTTGACTCATTATTTTTAAGATGCGATGGTATGTGATTGGTTCAAGATTGCGTTTGGAATCAATTGACATCGCTCAAGACTTTCTTAGTATGTAAATTTTGCTTTTGATCCTAAAGAAAATTGGACATCCACTTGGAGGTTGATTTCGACACTAGTAATGGTTGAGTGACTAAAAATTTTAGGCTTTTGTGATTTTGACATGTGATGTTGTTGGCTTATGAAAGTTGCATGATTGTTTCAAACTAGGTACCCCCAATTTCTATAACTTTGACTTTTTTTTTTTGGCCATATCATCATTACTAAGTAAGATCATTCAAACATGGGATGGTATGAAAGCAATTATGAATGACTATAGTAGAATGTATATGAAATATGCAATTATGAATGTATGAATCTAGATGTATGAATGCAAGCGAAAATGAAATGCATATGAAAATAAAATAGCAAAAATCAAATAATGCAATGAGACACAAAGATTGCACAAAAGAATGTATATTCAATAATATGGGGGGAGCCAATAAACTCCTTTATTACAATCCTTGTTCAGTACAACTATTTGATACAATAGATTACAATGATGCTGGGGTTCTCCGAAACCCTAGCTAGTAGCAATGGAAGTGTCTTTAGATTCGGGTGTGCTCTTGATCCCAACAAGTTGAGTGGGCTTCGAATATCCAATATTGGGCCACTCCAACTTCAACAACCATCAAATAAAATGTAGAACTTGCAGATCTGCATACACAAAATAAAACAAAGAGAGTTAGTAATACCTGTGAGGGCTCCATAGTGTGAGGCCCTCAGACATTAATAAAACCCTAGTTTACTAATAAAATAAAAGAGCATGCAGAATCAAAAAATTACTAAATAAAATACACACAAATAAGATTTACCTTGCTATTACCTTGGTATTGACCAGTTATTGCAGACGGCATTTCATATTTGTTGATGTAGCAACTTCAGAATGCAGTTCGTTGATGACAGTAGGCTCGAACGTGAGCTTTGCAGGCTCTAGTTTGCACCTGGGGATATGGCAGGCTCTGGAGAGCGCCTAGAAAGCTCTGTAATGAGCTTGGCAGGCTCTATGGTGCACCTACAGATAGGGCTAGCTATGGAGGGCGCCTGGCAGGCTCTACGGTGAGCTTCACAAGCTTGGAACAGCGCCTGCAGGGTAGGGTAAATCTATAGAAGCAGATCAAGGAGATGGCGATGAAAGCGGTAGATGGAGGAAGGCTGTGGCAGAAAGTGAGGATGGATGGATGATGGTTGGAATAGCAAAAGTATTATTGGTGGGCTAGGGCTTCATATTTGGGATTCTATGCTAGGGCTTCACCAATAATCACTTCAGAATGCAAAATCTAATCTCCAAGTTCAAGGGTTCAAGTGTTCCAGGGTTTGGGCATTTGCAAAATACCCTATTTATAATCCAACCTAGGGTTTTCTTAGGGTTTTAGCCTTGCACTTTTGATCGTGTGGCTAATATTAAGTCATATCCTAGGGTTGAGATTACTTTTTGAATGTGACATGGATTAATGAAAATGGATGGTGGAGATTAAATGAAATCGGACGGCTAAGGTTAATTGAGTTTATTTATATATATTTTATAATAAATATATTAAAATATAATAAAATATTAATAAAATATAAAATATTATAAAATAATATTAAAATAACCCCAATTAGGCTAGGAAATGGCGGGAAGGTGGATTTGGGCCAAATAATTGGTGGGAAGGTGGAATGGAAGACAAGTGGGTGGTGGGATGGTTAGGATGGAGGTTTAGTGGCTACGATTTGGTGTCTACAGATGCCCCTTTTTGTACCATGTTGTGTGAAACACAATGTGGTGCAAAAATATGAGACACCTGCTTGGGCTATGGGCACAGAAGCAGCTTCTCTCTATTGTTGGATTTGCGCACTGATGTTGAAGACAAAAGAATAAAGAAAAAAATTTGGAGTTTTTGTAGCTTACCCCCTCAATTGGTGAATGAGTTACGAATGTATCTCACAAGCCAATTGAAAATGAATGATGTAGTGAATTTGTGCAATTGATGAATGAATGATGTGAAATGCAAATGATTGTGGATGATATGAATGATGTAAAATGTGATACCGTTTTTGCCCCAACGGTGGGAAGGGGGTTGGTGTATGATACCATGTGATTGTGGACGATATGAATGATGTGAAATGTGATACCATTTTTGCCCCAATGGTGGAAAGGGGGTTGGTGTATAATACCATGTAAAATGTGATGTCGTTTTTGCCCCAATGGTTGAAAGGGGGTTGGTGTATAATACCATGCAAAATGTGATGTCATTTTTGCCCCAACGGTTGAAAGGGGGTTGGTGTATAATACCATGCAAAATGTGATGCCATTTTTGCCCCAACGGTTGAAAGGGGGTTGGTGTATAATACCATGCAAAATGTGATATTGTTTTTGCCCCAACGGTTGAAAGGGAGTTGGTGTATAATACCATGCAAAATGTGATGTCATTTTTGCCCCAACGGTTGAAAGGGGTTGGTGTATAATACCATGCAAAATGTGATATCGTTTTTGCCCCAACGGTTGAAAGGGGGTTGGTGTATAATACCATGCAAAATGTGATGTCATTTTTGCCCCAACGGTTGAAAGGGGGTTTTTGAAATGATTTGTGTCTGTTCATTGCCCTTAACAGATAAAGGGGTTTTTGATGATGAATGATGGTGTGAATGCAAGGCAAAGGGTGCAACCTTTGACAAAAGGACGCAACCTTTTGAACCTAGCATTTGTTGTTGATGATGATGTAATGCTTATGCATGATTGAATTGTTTGTTGAAATTGGTGGGAAAGGTACGATACCTTGAACACCCCCAAGTTTGTGTTGTTGTTTGTTTGATTGGACGAAAAAGTGTGATACCTTGAACACCTCCAACTTATGATGTTGTTTGAACTTTCTAGCAATCTTTGCATATGTGAATTATATATATACATATACATGGCTTATACTTTTTGTGTTATGCTTTTGTGTTAATGTGAATGCAATGCATGTTTAATGAAAATGTTTTTATGGAATGCAAGCTAAATGATGTATGTGCCTAATGCTTATATGGATGATTCATGCAAGCTAAATGATGTATTATTGATGCAAGTAAATGTGTAATGAACCTAAGCTATATGAGAGGGATGCATGGTGTTTGAATGATCTTTTTATAGTTCAAAAATTTTATTGGCCATGTTTGATGTCCACTATTTTGTAATCAGGGGTACCCAATTTTAACGACTTTATGCAACTTGACGTATGACGTAGGCATGAATGTTGACATGGAAGAAGATATGGATGTTGATATGGAAGAAGATATGGATGTTGATATGGAAGAAGATATGGATGTTGATATGGAATGAGTACTGCAATATTTTCAAAAACTCAAACATACTAGTATTATCAATCAAACTCACTTGGGTTGTCTAACTTTCTTTAGGACCAATGTGTGTGCAAGTGAGGTTCATATACCAAATCTTGAGTGTGACAATGACCTTATCCAATCAAGAACCATTGTGTGTGCATGTGAAGTTCATTGACCCATTATGAGTAAATTGGGCATGACCTATTATGGAGATGACCTGAAGCTAGCCTATCCTTATGTGCGATCAGAGGTCTCCTTGTTTGCCAAGGAGACATGTCACCCCGCATGAGCTTACTCCACTGCCAGTCAGGCGTCTATAGCCCCAGTGGAGATTTACTCCATAGTCCAATGGGAGTTGATATTTTAGGTCTTGGGGATGACTACCCATCCTTCGTAGGGACATGTAGTACGAATCCTTACGACTTTAGGGATCAAGGGTGTTTGGGATTTTATTTGTTAATTTTGTATAGAGCTTTGGGGAATCGGATTCTCAACCGAAGTGTGATGAGAATTGTGACCCTATCCTTACTACTCTATGTTTTTATGCTTATATTTGAAGAGTAATTGAGGTAGTGGTGAAAACCACTATTTTTTCTTTGGACTATGTTGCATGATGGGACAAGCGAGGATTATCCCTTTTCGCTTCAAGGTACTACCCAAGTATGGCACTAACCCTCCTTGACTCATAATGTTTTTAAGATGTGATGGTATGTGATTGGTTCAAGATTGCATTTGGAATCAATTGACATCGCTCAAGACTTTCTTAGTATGTAAATTGTGCTTTTGGTCCTAAAGAAAATTGGACATCCACTTGGAGGTTGCTTTCGACACTAGTAATGGCTGAGTGACTAAAAATTTTAGGCTTTTGTGATTTTGACATGTGATGTTGTTGGCTTATGAAAGTTGCATGATTGTTTCAAACTAGGTACCCCCAATTTCTATAACTTTGACTTTTTGTTTGTGGCCATATCATCATTACTAAGTAAGATCATTCGAACATGGGATGGGATGAATGCAATTATGAATGACTATAGCATAATGTATATGAAATATGCAATTATGAATGTATGAATCTAGATGTATGAATGCAAGCGAAAATGAAATGCATGTGAAAAATGCTTATGAATGCGAATGTGGAAGTGTATATGCAAATGCCTATATGTATGCATGCTTATGAAAATGCAATTTGATTTTGTTGTTTTGTTGTTTTGATTTTTTTTTTTAGCCATGTATGTACATATATAGTAATCACAATAAGCATGGAATGCTTTCAAGTGTATGATGTTCATCAGCTCGGGTTTGTCTACTCCCACTAACATAGTAAGCTTATGACCAAAGGATTTGGGTACCTTTGGGGTCTTTTGAAAATTTGATGTGACCAAAGGGATTGAGACCTTTGGAGCCTTTTGAAATTGATGTGTGACCAAAGGGGTTAAGACCTTTGGAGCCTTTTGAAATTGATGTGTGACCAAAGGGTAAGAGGGGATGGGACAAAGGGTTAAGACCTTTGGAGCCTTTTGAAATTGATGTGTGACCAAAGGGGTTAAGACCTTTGGAGCCTTTTTGAAATTGATGTGTGACCAAAGGGGTTAAGACCTTTGGAGCCTTTTGAAATTGATGTGACCAAAGGGGTTAAGACCTTTGGAGCCTTTTGAAATTGATTGTGACCAAAGGGGTTAAGACCTTTGGAGCCTTTTGAAATTGGTTGTGACCAAAGGGGTTAAGACCTTTGGAGCCTTTTGAAATTGATCAGCCACCGAAGTGACCGGGGAGTGGGGTATGTTTTCCATTACACAATTTGAGTTACTTGTTTTCTTTTGCATTCTAGCTTGAACTATGAAGTGCGTAAACAAAATATATGCAATTAAATCCAAATAACACCAAACCAAACAATCTTGTGTAGGAATTTTTAAAAGTAAAAGAAAATACAATGTCCTAGGTTTTACCTTGTGTGGCTTACCTCATTCATTATTATTTAAAATGTATTCCTTTTTATTATTATTTGATTTACTTACGTTATGGTACTAACTCGAAATCAAATAAAAGTAATAAGTCAAAACAACTTAATGGAAAACACATCAAATCCACCTATTACGTAATGATGGAATGGCTATTGTGTAAGCCATGTTAGTGATGAAAGGGCTATTGGTTAAGCCATGTAAATGATGAAATGGCTAAGGTTGAGCCATGTTAATGATGAAATGGCTAAGGTTGAGCCATGTTAATGATGGAATGATGAAATGGCTAAGGTTGAGCCATGTTAATGATGAAATGGCTAAGGTTGAGCCATGTTAATGATGAAATGATGAAATGGCTAAGGTTAAGCCATGTTAATGATGAAATGATGAAATGGCTAAGGTTAAGCCATGTTAATGATGAAATGATGAAATGGCTAAGGTTAAGCCATGTTAATGATAAAATGATGAAATGGCTAAGGAATCAATAATGAAATGGCTAAGGTTGAGCCATGTTAATGATGAAATGATGAAATGGCTAAGGTTGAGCCATGTTAATGATGAAATGATGAAATGGCTAAGGTTGAGCCATGTTAATGATGAAATGGCTAAGGTTGAGCTATGTTAATGATGAAATGGCTAAGTTTGAGCCATGTTAATGATGAAATGGCTAAGGTTGAGCCATGTTAATGATGAAATGATGAAATGGCTAAGGTTGAGCCATGTTAATGATGAAATGATGAAATGGCTAAGGTTGAGCCATGTTAATGATAAAATGATGAAATGGCTAAGGTTGAGCCATGTTAATGATGAAATGGCTAAGGTTGAGCCATGTTAATGATGAAATGATAAATGGCTAAGGTTGAGCCATGTTAATGATGAAATGATGAAATGGCTAAGGTTGAGCCATGTTAATAATGAAATGGCTAAGGTTGAGCCATGTTAATGATGAAATGATGAAATGGCTAAGGTTGAGCCATGTTAATGATGAAATGATAAAATGGCTAAGGTTGAGCCATGTTAATGATGAAATGATGAAATGGCTAAGGTTGAGCCATGTTAATGATGAAATGATAAAATGGCTAAGGTTGAGCCATGTTAATGATGAAATGATGAAATGGCTAAGGTTGAGCCATGTTAATGATGAAATGTAAATGGCTAAGGTTGAGCCATGTTAATGATGAAATGATGAAATGGCTAAGGTTGAGCCATGTTAATGATGAAATGATGAAATTTTTAATGTAAAGCCAAGTTAAATGTATTTTCCATTAAGCTGTTTTGGTTTATTACTTTCTTCTGATGTCTTGTTAATACCATAAAGTACTTAAACCCAATATTTAAAGCTTATCAAAATAAAACCAACTGTAAAAACTTGTACAAGAATTTAAAGATAAAAGAAAACAATCAGTCCTAGGTTTCACCTTGTGTGGCTTACCTCATTCCGTATTATTTTCTTCATTAATGTGTGGTTCCTTTTAAAATTGTGTGGTTGGTGTGTTTGATGTTACCTAATCTTTGTTAAATGAAATAAAGGAAAAATCTATGGCTAGATAGGGCTGCGAGATTCTTGTTGGTAATGACCTCCAACAAGTTTGCTCGAGGGTAATCCTATGGTGTATAAGGGCAGATATTTGATGGATGGAGATGAATGCCACCATCACCAAACCTCAAGCAATAGTTGGTGATGAAATCCAACTACTGTTAAAAAGTGGAGTGTGCAGTGTGTGATGTTAATTTTATGTTTCTTGTTCTTTATGGTGTGCAGACAATGTTAAAGATGACTAATTTCACTAATCTAAATCATAATCCAACACAAAGACGCAAATTTCATCTAAAGAGCGCAGAGTACACCCTTAAAATCCCTGCCTACAAATGATACCCGAAGATATCACAAGAGCAACCGGAGGGTTCGTCCACCTCTCTGCCAAAGGGGCCAACCTAGGGCAGGATTACTTTATGCATCAATATGTTGTTCCTATTTAGATATGCAAAATTAAAGTGATATTTAACCCTAAAATGCAAAATCTAGGATGCGTTTCTGTTTCATATGCACTCAAAAATGCAAACAATCACCTAGATCTACAATTTTAGAACAAGAAATGAATTTTATGTAATCAGATGCACATAAACCCTAAATGTAATTTTCTAAGGATTATTTCCCAGATTACTTAGTTTTAAGCTCTTTTTATAACCCAAAAACAGCAAAAAACACACAGAATACATAAATCGTGAAACGCCAAACTAGGGTTATGGGACTTACTTGGAAGCCTACATTTTGGTGAAGTCATTCTGAGATCTCTGTTGCTCTTATTGACCTAAAAATTTTTGGAGACATGATATGGCATGTCAAGAACCTACCCTCAAAATTTCAGCCCAATCCGACTTCGTATGAGTGAGATATGACCAAAATAGTTAGGGTAGTTTGTGCAGGAAACGCAGTCGAATGCCTCTAATCAACACCAGTGCAGCAAGGCACCTGCCATATGTAGTAGAGCATCTATGTAGGTGAATTAGAGTGCCTATGGTTGTCTTTAAATTCTTCCAAGTGTAGCAGAGCACCTGTGTAGGCGTAGTAGAGCACCTATGGTTGTCTGCAGATGCTGTCGAACGCCTGCGTAACCTCTGAAAGTGCTGCAGAATGCTTCAGAAACCCTAGCGACAAAATCGATGACTTCTACGCTTCTAAAAATTCTGCAAAAAATAGAAGTAAAATTAAGTTAGCAAGGTAGATCTACTAAATAATGAAACCCTTGTGGGGTCCCACCGTGATCGCCATTTGTAGATGCAAGAACACGACACTTAAAATAAAATAGCAAAAATCAAATAATGCAGTGAGACACAAAGATTGCGCAAAAGAATGTATATTCAATAAGATGGGGGGAGCCAATAAAATCCTTTATTACAATCCTTGTTTAGTACAACTATTTGATACAATAGATTACAATGATGTTGGGGTTCTCCGAAACCCTAGCTAGTAGCAATGGAAGTGTCTTCAGATTCGGGTGTGCTCTTGATCCCAACAAGTTGAGTGGGCTTCAAATATCCAATATTGGGCCACTCTAGCTTCAACAGCCATCAAATAAAATGTAGAACTTGCAGATCTACATACACAAAATAAAACAAAGAGAGTTAGTAATACCTGTGAGGGCTCCACAGTGTGAGGCCCTCAGACATTAATAAAACCCTAGTTTACTAATAAAATAAAAGAGCATGTAGAATCAAAAAATTACTAAATAAAATACACACAAATAAGATTTACCTTGCTATTACCTTGGTATTGACCAGTTATTGCAGATGGCATTTCAGATCTGTTGATGCAACAACTTCAGAATGCAGTTCATTGATGACGACAGGCTCGAACACGAGCTTTGCAGGCTCTAGTTCACACCTAGGAATATGGTAGGCTCTAGAGAGTGCCTGGTAAGCTTTGTAATGAGCTTGGCAGGCTCTATGGTGCACCTACAAATAGGGCTGGCTATGGAGGGCACTGGCAGGCTCTACGATGAGCTTCGCAAGCTCAGAACAATGCCTACAGGGTAGGGTAAATCTACAGAAGCAGATCAAGGAGATGGCGATGAAAGCGGTAGATGGAGGAAGGCTGTGGCAGAAAGTGAGGATGGATGGATGATGTATGGAATAGCAGAAGTATTATCGATGGGCTAGGGCTTCAGATATTTGAATTCTATGCTAGGGCTTCACCAATAATCACTTCAAAATGCAAAATCTAATCTCCAAGTTCAAGGGTTCAAGTGTTCCAGGGTTTGGGCATTTGCAAAATACCCTATTTATAATCCAACCTAGGGTTTTCTTAGGGTTTTAGCCTTGCACTTTTGATCGTGTGGCTAAGATTAAGTCATATCCTAGGGTTGAGATTACTTTTTGAATGTGACATGGATTAATGAAAATGGATGGTGGAGATTAAATGAAATCGGACGGCTAAGGTTAATTGATTTTATTTATATATATTTTATAATAAATATAATAAAATATATATAAAATATTATAAAATAATATTAAAATAACCCCAATTAGGCTAGGAAATGGTGGGAAGGTGGATTTGGGCCAAATAATTGGCGGGAAGGTGGAATGGAAGACAAGTGGGTGGTGGGATGGTTAGGATGGAGGTTTAGTGGCTGTGATTTGGTGTCTACATATTTCATAGAGGCTTTCTATTGATGCCTTTCACTCCAATGGTTTAAACAACTTTCAATGTTTAATCTCCCTGAAAAGACTAAACCAAATTTGTTATTAATTTTCAACCAAATAGCTATCTCTTTTGGGCATTCAAATAGGAGGTGGTTGATGGTCTCACTCTTCCTTAAACACATTGAGTAGACATGAGGCCCGACTATGTTCCTATTTTGCAAGTTGTACACTATTAAGAATTTGTTTAGGTACACTAGTTAAGCGAAGACTTGCACCTTAGGTGAATCCTATTTTTCCAAACTAAGGATAATTTTGGTTGAAATATATTACATTATTTGGTACATGCTAATGTACCATCATGGGTACATCTTTATATTATGAGTTTGTCTTAGATTAGAATTTGAGTATTTACTTTATGCAAAGTAATAAATACGCAAGTGTTAGAATATGGTACTTGATGTAAATGTGCATGTAGTCCATGTGTAGATGAGTCATAGAATAGGAATATGAAGAGTCATAGGTAGGTGAAAGGTCAAGAAACACATCTCAATATATATAGGCCTTTGATAGATAAGATAAAGTGAGAGGAAATAAAGCATAAGTTAGAGTAGAGTAGAATACAAGTTAGATACAATGTAGAACTTATATGAAGCATGGAGCATTTGAGATCTCCACATTTTGTATGAAGATCCTATTTTCGTGAGCTTTCATTAATGGAAGTTTTATGAGTTATTGAAAAATTTTCTTATGATTTTTTCCTGCTTAGTATATTTCCATTATCATATATTTAATATTGCATGCTCATTTTAGTCCTTGTGGTTGCATTTCCTTAAATATATAGCATCAAAAGTTAAAAATAGTATCAGAGCACAAGGTAGATTGATAGGAGATAGGGAGAGCCACAAGAGAGATTGATAGAAGATAGGGAGATCTCATTTTCATAATTTCTACTTTCTTGCTAGAGTATTTCCATAGATTTGTAGTAAAACTTGTGAAGACTAGGACTCAACATTGATTCCACTAATTTGACTAGTGAAGTTCATTATTTTTTAGATTTAAAGAATTTGCATTATTATATTCTAATACTTTATTTTAGAGAAGAGTTGATTCAAAGAAATTTGAGAAGCTTCCTACAAATAAGATAGGAAGAATATCTTCTTTGGAATTGATCTAATACTTGCAGCAAGAAGTTAAAGATTGAAGAATTTGGAGGCCTAAGGAAAAAAATCCCATTGTAGAATTTGAAAAATTGAATATTTCATATTGAAGATTGAGAAAAGAGGAAGAGGTCAAAGGATCCATGTTCAATATTGAAGAGAGAGAAGACTCAAGAAATAAGTCCCCATAGAATATTGAAGACTAAAAATTGCAAATTGAAGGAAGAAGAAAGCAACTCTAGAAGGAAAAGACCCAAGAAAGAGGTCTCATTGAAGAACTTCCAAATTTGGAAGATAGAAGATTAAATATTGAAGATAGATAAGGACTAGGAAAAGTCCTATTGAAAATTTTAGAATTTTCAAAATTTTAAGTTCCAAGATAAGAGACCTTAAGTAAACTTGGAAGGAGAAAGAAGGAGGCTAGATAAGCCCTATTGAATAAATTGAAGAAGTGGTCATTGGAAAAAAATTTAAGAAAGTTGAAGGGAGAATATTGCAAGAAGGAGTAGCTCCTGAAAAGAAGAATTTAGGACAATTATCACCATCCGAAAACAAGCCAAAAATGAAGAAGGATTTGGTAAGAAGTTTGTCAAATTTTGGAAAGGTTTTTCAAAGATCTCAATAAATTCATATTCTTGACAAAGAGGCCAACTAAATAGACCAAGTTTGAAATTAAAATTTGACAAGGATATAGGAGGAGAAAGAAGCTAGAAGAGGCCACCAGATTTGAGAGTTTTGAGGACATCCATAAAATATTTGAAGGGTTGATCAACGAAGGAGAAGAGTGCTAGTTTTTACAACAAAAATTGAAGAGTCACAGGACAACAAATTGAAGGTGACATAGAAAATTGAAGAAGTTAGCAAAAAAATAAGGCAACAAATTAAGAAAATTGGGTAGCATTAGAAGCGATATTAGAGCTACGAATTGGAGGAGTTTCCTAGCATATTCAAGAGAGTTAAGGATAGCAAAATGAAGGAGAAATTGGATGCATTAGAATCTAAAAATTATAGAGTTTAGGACAACAAGAGGGTAGCACTAATAGCTATAAATCTTAGAGTTCTAGAAAAAAAAGTTGAAGTAGAATTGCAGCCACAAAAATTAGATTTTTGAATAGTAAATTAAAGGCTAAAAAGCAAAAAAAATGGGTAGCAATTAGAGCTGCAAAATTGACAGTTCTAGATAACAATTAAGTAGAAAGGAGAGCTACAAAATTTACAAATATGGGGCAGAAGATAGGTGAACCAAATCACAAATAAATCTTGCTATAAAGGAGGCCAAAATAAGATTTGAAAATTGGTGTTATTTAAGATTTTTATCCACGTATTATTTAAGTTTTTTTGAAAATACCATATTTGAGTTTTAAAGTAGCAAAAGGAAAGGTCTCAAGTTTATATCTTCAAATATTAGAGAAGATAGCATTCACAAGGGATTAGAACCTATAGAAAAGAAAGGAGAAGTTAGAAAATATAAAAGATCAACTCCTCACTATTTTTTGATAGTCAAAAATCCAATATTATATAGCAAAAATTGAATACAATATACTATCCAAAAGGTAAAGGTTTTGGCACAAATCAAGCATAGACCCAAGAAAGTTTGAAAGAAAGTGCAACAAAGTGAAATTAAACCAGTCACAAAGAAAGGAGCCCAAACATCATTGAAGAAAATGTTGAAGTTGCCAGGAGGAGTGTTACTCAAGGAAGAGCCACCAAGTTTAAGGAGAATCCACCAAGGTTAAGAGGAAGAATTTCTACAAAGGAATTTTTTAGAGAACGTAGAAATTATGCATCATTTGGAGGATCCAAATAGTTTTTGCACTTACACCATCAAAGATTCACTTGAAGGAAAGTGAAAAATGAATATACAAAAGTAAATTCGAGCACCCCAATGTGAAGAACACAAGCTTATACTGAGAGGGGGGTGAACAGTATAAGATCAACTTTTACTTTTCTTTCCCAAATAATATTATCCAATATTATCAATGGCAATATCAATAGCAGTAATCAAAGCAATGCACAAATCATCACACACAAGAGAGACACAAATTTAACGTGGTTCACCCAATGTGGGCTACTCCACAGAGAAAATATTTCTTCTAAATTTTCTCAACAAATATCTTGGGAATCAATTCCCTATTACAATGTTTATGGACCTCTATCCAAAGGAGACACCAATCCCCTATGCTCTGATTTGTGGATCTCTCTCCATAGGAGAACTCTTTCCCTTTTCTTTGGTTCGTGGATCTCTCTCCATAGGAGAACTCTATCCCCTTGCTCTGGTTCATGGAACTTGATCCAAGAGAACTCTATCTCCTCAACTGGTTCATGGATCTCTCTCCATAGAAGAACTCTATCTCCCCAACTGGTTCATGGATCTCACTCCATAGGAGAACTCTATCCCCTCTACTTTGGCTAGTGATCTTCTAGAAGACTTCTACCCCCACTACTCTAGCTTGTGGATATCTCTCCATAGGAGACCTCTATCCCCACTACACTGGATGATGGATCTCTATCCACTAGAGACTACTATCCTCTTTGCTCTATCACCTCCAAATCCTACTCTCAACTCTATCTCAAATATGCACCAAACTCTATCCTCAAATCTATCAAAAAACTATCTCAAATATACACCAAACTCTATCCCAAGTCTAGCACAAATATTCTCTAACTCACTCACAAATATTCTCTTAATTCTATCTCAAATTATCCCCAAGCCTAAAAAATTCTATCTCAAATTCTCCTCAAGCCTCAAAAAAAAAACCTAATCTCAAATCTATCCTCAAGCCTTAACAAAACTATAACTCAAATCTATCCTCAAGTCTTCTCAAAGACTTGCTCAAATCTGCCCTCAAGCCTTCTCAAAGACTTGCTCAAATCTACCTTCAAGCCTTCTCAAATTCCAAACTTTTCACACAAACAAAACTTATATCTTTTTCAAAAATCTTTCTTCAAACAAATATATTCTACTTAGAATTCTTTTAACCTCTGGAACATATAGAGAATGATATGCTCTATCAAAAACTCAATATGTTTCACACTCACAAATCTTGTACTCAATTAACCACTCTCTATCTCTTGCAAAATCCCTTTCAAATAAAATCAAAACAATGTATAACAAAACTGGTTTATTCTTCTTGCAAATTTTCTCTCAAAGATCAATCACACCAATGCACAATTTCCCTCATAAAATTGATCTCAAACACCTTCACAATTGCTATCAATATCTCTCAAATCAATGTTCAAAATATTTCACAAAGATGCACTAACTTGTCTTCAACCCTAGCACAAGTAGTTCACAATATCTAGCTCAAATGTCTCAAACCCTTTCAACAATTAGAAGCACAGATTGTTCTCAAATTCTATCCCAAATGTTTCCAAAACATTCAACAATGAAGCACAAAAACCTCACTCAAATATTTCCAACAATGCTTATCAAACAATCCTTTTCACTCCACCTTATGTTCCAAAACATTCATTCCAACAAACACTTTAAACAAGGGATGATGTGCCCATACCTCTTAATTGCTCTTGTGGAGATATGTCTTCAAAAATCTATCTCACCAACAATTGATCTTTCTAGTGCCACTTCAAGAGTTAGATATCAAAATACTCTCTCAATACATCCATATGAATTTTCTTCTCAAAAGATATTTCACCATACAAAAATTACAATAAAATATCAAACCACTTTTACACCTTATTACTCCTATTCTTTCATGCAAAATAATGCTCAACAAAACAACCAGAAATTACACACATGAATTTCACATATACACCTTATACCTCCTTCTTATGAAAACAAAAATAATGCACTTCAAATTTCAATAAGACCAAAGAAATTATCACTTCATCTCATGCATCAACCAAGCACTAGCAATCTGAAATTTCACCTTTCATCCCTTTCTAAAATAAAAATCAAATCACTTTACTAACCTTATAGCTCCCTAACCATTTCATATCACAATGATAAAATTTACTAACCCTTATAACTCCTTAACCAAGCACAACATGCATACCTTTATTAAAAAATTAATTCTTCCCTTCAAGCGCTATCATCATTGCTCGAACCTATGACCTCGCTAGCCTTCACACCCTAGCACAAGGGCAAACACCATGTGGGCTAGCCACCCACACAAGCCCAAGGAGCACATGCTCCTTCTTATCCTCTACCACCGATGCAAAATCAAAACATCAAACAAAACCTTATCACCTACCTCCACCATGTCTCGAACACGAGACCTATCTACTACCACGTCCTAGCACCATGGATGCTACCATCTAGGCTACCTTCCCGGATGGAATAGAAATTCAGAGCCCCTACTCCTTGTCCTTTACTCTACCTCAATTTCTAAAAACTGATGTCTTCTTCCTCTCCACCATGAATCGAACGATGATCTAATGGGTGCACGAATTTCTCAACACATGAACACATTATTAACCACCTTAGCATGCAATATTTATATGCAATGGTTGGCATTAACTTTGATGTCGATGCTCAAATTTTCAAACCTTTGGTGCCAATAAAATATTATATTTTAATTATAATAATTTAAATCCAAGGGATTTAAATATTATAATTTCTCTTAGGGCCTTTTCTTAGGTTAAAACTTTTGCCACCATAGTTAATCAATTTAACCTTTTTCTTTTGCAAAATTACCACCAAGGTAAATCAGATAGACCTTTTTATTTTTCCTTTTTCAAATACCACCATGATAAATCAACTTGACCCTTTTATTTTTATTTTTCAAATACCACCATGGTAAATCAACTTGACCCTTTTATTTTTCAATACCATCATGGAGAAGGCTTTTCTTTCTTCTTGTTGCCTCATGCCTCATGTGCCCTTTGAAGAATATTCTCACAAATATTTCCATCAACTTAGGACATCAAACCTTTTGACATCAATGACAACACAACATGCTCAAATTTCCAACAATCTCCCCCTTTGTCATTGATGGCAACCCTTTTCTAAAATTCCTTTTTCCAAACCATTTGATTCCAAATCTGCTCCTCCTGACTGAATGCTCTCCCCCTTACTCAAATCTCTCCCCCTTTGTCATCAATGGCAAAGGGACTCCTTTGGGGCTAAATATAAGACTCTTAGCTCAGCCCCCTCCCCACCTCCTCTCCTTGAGGTGATTAATTTTGGGGTGGGAGTATTTCTACTCCCAACATACAATGCTCTTTTTCTTTGTCAACCTTCTTTCTCAACATACCCTTTTGATCCTTTTGAGTGTCCCTATTCTTGCTTATCTCTGGAAGCTCTGGAAACTTTGTTCTACACCACTTGGCCTTATGCCCTAGATTATTGCACTTGTAACACTTAATGTTGTAGTTCTTAGAAGGTGCAAATATCTTGAAGTTCCTCCTGGTGAAGCCATACTCATTTCTATCATGAACCCTGCAGCGGATTGCTTTATGACCAAATCGATTACAAGAGTAGCAATACCCTTGAAAGAGATGTCCATATTTGAAGTTCCTCTTAGTAAAACCATATTCCTTCTTTTCATGAACCCTGCAATGCATAGCCTTGTGACCAAACCGATTACATGAAAAACAATGTCCTTTGAAGAAATCTTGTCTTGAGCCCACTGGTCTCTTAGTCCTTTCTTCTTTGTGATGATCCATGTTCCTTGTTTGTGCATTGTTTCCTTTCTTAGTGAAGCTTCTATTCTTCAACTTATCCTCATAAGTCTCAATTTCTCCTTCACTCTCTTCCTCTAAAACTTCTTCCTCTTTTGAGCTTGAGCTTGACCCTTCTTCTTGTTTCCCTTGTCCTTCTTCAAAACCAAGTCCTGTTTTGATAGATGAAGATCTTTGTGCATTGATAATCTTATCCAAAGTTTTTGAACTTTTCCCAAACCTGTGTAGCTTGTCCTTAGAATATTTTACTTCCATCCTTAGTGAAACTACCTCATGTTCTAATATTTCATATTCTAACTCTTTTGCTTCTAAATTTTCACTCATGACCTCTTTAAGTCTCCTTGCCTTAGCTATTGAGTTTGTCAGGTCTTGTATAAGCTTTTCTTTTTCTTCCTCACATTCTTGAACTTGAGCCTTTAGTCTTGAATTCTACTTTCTAACCTTTTTCAATTCTCTGAGAGCAGCAATAAGTTCTGCTTCTAGATCTATTATGCCTTCCTCTTCATTTTTTGAATCTTTTTCTACTTCTTGGTCTTCAAGAGCATCTTCATACTTTTCAACTTTATCTTCAATAGGAGCATTTTCTTCCTCTTCTAATACCAAAAATAGAATTTCTTCTTCTTCACTATCTGAGGGTCTTTCATCATTGTCACTTGAAGCCTTGCTTCCCTTATTAACATAGAAACTCTTCTTGTGCCTTTGAAAGAACTTCTTTTCATGCTTGTTTTGACCATACCTATTTTTCTTTTCATACCTAGATTTTCCTCCTTCCTTTTTCTTATGATCCTATTTCTCTTCACTGCTACTGCTTCCAGATTTTGGACAATTAGATGCATAGTGACCAAAATTTCCACAATTAAAACATTTCACTATTTTCATACCTTTGTGCTTTCTTGAGTCCTTATTTCTTCTACCATAGTTAGCTTCTTCATCACTGCTTGACTCACCACTTGATTCTGGTTTCTTATCCTTTGTCTTCTTTGATGCTTTGAAAGCTACCTCTTTCTTGGAGTTGGGATCCTTTACTATTCTCATCTCATAAGCTATGAGAATTCCATGTAACTCATCCATAGTCAACTGATCAATATCTCTCATCTCTTCTATAGCTGAAACTTTTCCATCATACCTCATAGGAAGTGACCTTAATACTTTCTGAGCAACATTGGAGTCTTCAATTTCAAATCCAAGTCCACGCATGGTATTTACAATCTCATCCACATGAAGTAAGTATGTAGCAATATCTTCCTCATCTTCCATATTCAAATCTTCAAACCTTTTCTTGTGATTTTGTAGTTTTGCCATCTTGACCTTTTTATTTCCCTCATAGGTTTGCTTCAATTTTTCCCATATCTCTTTTGCTGATTTGCAATGCATAACTTTCACAAATTTTGCTTCACGTAATCCACTCAAGATTCCATTCATAGCCTTGGCATTATTCACATGTAATAGCTTACCATATTTATCTATGGGAGGATTAGTTGTAGGTGTGAACCCATCCTCAATTGATTGCCATGTCTCATATCCTTGTGCCATCAAGTAAGTCTTCATTCTTATGCTCCAGAAAGCATAATTGTTCCCATCGAACAATGGTGCCTTATTTGATGAAGATCCATTCTGAGATGCCATCTATGTTCCTGTAATATCTTCCTTCAAGTTGTTAGACTCTTTCGAAGGAACCCGCTCTGATACCAATTGAAGAACACAGGCTTATACTGAGAGGGGGTGAACAATATAAGACCAACTTTTACTTTTCTTTCCCAAACAATATTATCCAATATTATCAATGGCAATATCAATAGCAATAATCAAAGCAATGCACAAATCATCACACACAAGAGAGACACAAATTTAACGTGGTTCACCCAATGTGGGCTACTCCACGGAGAAAATATTTCTTCTAAATTTTCTCAACAAATCTCTTGGGAATCAATTCCCTATTACAATGTTTATGGACCTCTATCCAAAGGAGACACCAATCCCCTATGCTCTAATTTGTGGATCTCTCTCCATAGGAGAACTCTTTCCCCTTTCTCTGGTTCATGGATCTCTCTCCATAGGAGAACTCTATCCCCTTGCTCTGGTTCATGGAACTTGATCCAAAAGAACTCTATCTCCTCAACTAGTTCATGGATATCTCTCCATAGAATAACTCTATATTCCCAGCTGGTTCATGGATCTCACTCCATAGGAGAACTCTATCCCCTCTACTCTGGTTGGTGATCTTCTAGAAGACTTATACCCCCACTACTCTAGCTTGTGGATCTCTCTCCACAAGAGACCTCTATCCCCACTACACTAGCTGATGGATCTCTATCCACTAGAGACTATTATCCTCTTTTCTCTATCACCTCCAAATCCTACTCTCAAATCTATCTCAAATCTACACATATCACCAAACTTCTACACAAACTCAATACAATATTCTCTAATTCTATCTCAAATTATACCCCAAGCCTTAACACAACTAATTCTCTCAAATCTTCCTCAAGCCTTACAAAGCTTCTCAATCTCTCAATACAACTTCTCAAATATGTCCTCAAGTCTTCTCAAAGACTTGCTCAAATCTGCCCTCAAGTCTTCTCAAAGACTTGCTCAAATCTACCTTCAAGCCTTCTTAAATATTACTTTCACACAAACCAAGCTTATATCTCTTTCAAAAAGCTTTCTTCAAACAAATATATTCTACTTAGAATTTTTTTAACCTCTGGAACATATAGAGAATGATATGCTCTATCAAAAACTCAATATGTTTCACACTCACAAATCTTGTACTCAATTAACCACTCTCTATCTCTTGCAAAATCCCTTTCAAATCAAATCAAAACAATGTATAACAAAACTGGTTTATTCTTCTTGCAAATTTTCTCTCAAAGATCAATCACACCAATGCACAATTTCCCTCATAAAATTGATCTCAAACACCTTCACAATTGCTATCAATATCTCTCAAATCAATGTTCAAAATATTTCACAAAGATGCACTAACTTGTCTTCAACCCTAGCACAAGTAGTTCACAATATCTAGCTCAAATGTCTCAAACCCTTTCAACAATAGAGCAGCAAAAATTGTTCTCAAATTCTATCCCAAATGTTTCCAAAACATTCAACAATGAAGCACAAAAACCTCACTCAAATATTTCCAACAATGCTTATCAAACAATCCTTTTCACTCCACCTTATGTTCCAAAACATTCATTCCAACAAACACTTTAAACAAGGGATGATGTGCCCATACCTCTTAATTGCTCTTGTGGAGATATGTCTTCAAAAATCTATCTCACCAACAATTGATCTTTCTAGTGCCACTTCAAGAGTTAGATATCAAAATACTCTCTCAATACATCCATATGAATTTTCTTCTCAAAAGATATTTCACCATACAAAAATTACAATAAAATATCAAACCACTTTTACACCTTATTACTCCTATTCTTTCATGCAAAATAATGCTCAAAAAAACAACCAGAAATTACACACATGAATTTCACATATACACCTTATACCTCCTTCTTATGAAAACAAAAATAATGCACTTCAAATTTCAATAAGACCAAAGAAATTATCACTTCATCTCATGCATCAACCAAGCACTAGCAATCTGAAATTTCACCTTTCATCCCTTTCTAAAATAAAAATCAAATCACTTTACTAACCTTATAGCTCCCTAACCATTTCATATCACAATGATAAAATTGACTAACCCTTATAACTCCCTAACCAAGCACAACATGCATACCTTTATTAAAAAATTAATTCTGCCTTCAAGCGTTGTCGTCATTGCTCGAACCTGTGACCTCGCTAGCCTTTGTGCCCTAGCACAAGGGCAAACACCACATGGGCTAGCCACCCACACAAGCCCAAGGAGCACATGCTCCTTCTTGTCCTCTACCGTCGATGCAAAAAAATAAAACCTTATCACCTACCTCTGTCATGTCTCGAACATGAGACCTATCTGCTACCACGTCCTAGCACCGTGGACGCTACCGTCTAGGCTACCTACCCGGATGGGATAGAAATTTGGAGCCCCTGCTCCTTGTCCTTTACTCTACCTCGATTTCCAAAAACTGATGTCTTCTTCCTCTCCGTCGTGAATCGAACGATGATATTTTGGGTGCACGAATTTCTCAACACATGAACACTTTATTAACCACCTTAGCATGCAATATTTATATGCAATGGTTGGCATTAAATTTGACGTCGGTGCTCAAATTTTCAAACCTTTGGCACCAATAAAATATTATATTTTAATTATAATAATTTAAATCCAAGGGATTTAAATATTATAATTTCTCTTAGGGCCTTTTCTTAGGTTAAAACTTTTGCCACCATAGTTAATCAATTTAACCTTTTTCTTTTGCAAAATTACCACCAAGGTAAATCAGATAGACCTTTTTATTTTTCCTTTTTCAAATACCACCATGATAAATCAACTTGACCCTTTTATTTTTCTTTTTCAAATACCACCATGGTAAATCAACTTGACCCTTTTATTTTTTCAATACCATCATGGAGAAGGCTTTTCTTTCTTCTTGTTGCCTCATGCCTCATGTGCCCTTTGAAGAATATTCTCACAAATATTTCCATCAACTTAGGACATCAAACCTTTTGACATCAATGACAACACAACATGCTCAAATTTCCAACATAATGGATCAATAGCTAAGCATAGAAGAACCACCAATCTCAAGAGGAAGCACCACCATCTCAAAGGAGAAGCCACCATTCGGGAGAAGATCCACCATATTTAGATAGAGAAAGATAGAGTGCCATAGAAGAAAGTGTTACTCAAGGAAAGTTGTAACGTTGGAGAGTAGAATCTGAGCACCAAAATCAAGAAGCCACCAAATATAAAAGTAAATAGCATTACAAAGGATTGGAGAACACCAAAAACAAGGAGTGGTTGATAGAAAGCCTAACGCCATTTGTTGTTACAACATTAGGTGTGTTTGGTACCAAGTGTAAAGGAGAATTGAACGTTACTAAGAAATAAGGATCGTTATCAAGTAAGGGAAAGCACTACATAGAAAAGAAGAAGCGTTATAAAGCAAGGGAAAGTGCTACATAGAAAATGAGTGTTATCAAGCAAGGGAATAGATAAGTATTACATATAAGAGAGGCACCACCACCTGGAAGAACATAAAGAAGGGTTACCAAGAAAGAGAATAAATGTTGTGTACAAGAGAAGAACCACTTGCAAGGATTGAACACAACATGAGTAAAGAGATACATAGCCAAGTGTCACATTGCAGAAAGTAACTCCAAGGGAAATGAAATGGTTTCTTTGCATGAGAGACAAGTCATACAAGCCATTCATGAAATAAGAATGTAAGGCAAGTGAGTAGAGCGCACAGCATAGTTGAAGGTTAGTGAAACCAGCCAACATTAGGAGGATAGTCAACATCTTAGAAGGCACTAAAAGGAGGAGCATTAAATGTTGTAAGAAAGGTGTCATATTGCATTGAAGATAGTGAAGTGGACAATGCCTTAATCAGAGTGCAAGTTGTAGAATAGAGAATTCAAGGAGAAGTAGACCTCATACACAGTGCGCCATAATCAAGAAGGTGCTAAAAGCATTTAAATTAACTTACGTTTTTATAAATATAAAGGAGAAATAAGGAATATTGATGCAAAGGTTAAACTTAGTTAATCTTTTATGCTTGAGATTTATTAAATAAATGGAGGTATAACGAATTGCATTGATATATTATAGCCTTAGATTTTTATTGAAAGATTTGATAGCCTTTTTGAAGCAAGAAAGATATAATTGGAAAGCATTTGGAATTACTTTATTCAAGCATAAGAAATATTTGCAAATAACTTAATTTGGAGGAATAAGGAATTCTACATAGAAAATTGAAACATTAAATTTGCAAATGTCTATATTTTAATTAGGGAGTTATAAGGAGTTCAACACCAACATAGATTATTGAAATTTAGAAACTATACTATTGGTAATTGAAATATACGAGAAACAAAACATAGAGCTATTGAAAAGTTGGAAAACTACATTGGAATTAGTGTCTTGCTCAAATTAATGAGACAAGGAATCCAACTCTAAAGTCTTAAAGATAGAAAAATTTATCAATTGAAAGTGCATCAAAAATATCTTTAGCTTTCTATTCATTAATAGGGAGAAATAAGGTGAAGAATAGAAGTTGAACATTAGGGAGACAAAAGGAATTCAACTCAAAGGAAAGCTTAGAAAGCATTTTATCAAAGCCATATACAAAACACTTGATAGATACAAGATATTCTACAAAACCTGAAAATTTGGAAATATCTCATCAAATTTGATCTTATACTCAAAATACTAGGGAGTTAAAAGGAATTCTACCTAGAAATTTAAAAAATTAAAACCTTGTCAAAACCATTGATTGAATATTAGAAATTTCAAGGTATCCTACAAATTTGAGAATTGAAAAGAGTACATTGAATTTGATCACTAAATTAGGGAGTCATAAGGTAGTCAACCTCAATATTTTTGAAAGTTAAGAGATTATATCAAAACTATTTTTAATATCTAATACTAGGGAGAAAAAAGGATGTCTACTCCAAAAGGTTCATTGAATAATGAAATTAGAAAGAAAGAGTAAAAGTAATAATATTTGGAATCAAAAATTTGATTGAAAAATATAAAGAAAAATTAGACTTTGTTTCAAGTTTCATCTAGAAAGAAGCTTTAGAAGAATTTTTTTGAAACATTAGAATATTATCTGCATGTGAGAATGAATGAAGGATTGAAAATGATAAATATAGCATCATGATTCCTTTGAATATTACTAGCATATTATATATGGCATTACTTACATTCAAATATTACAAATAAGAAAACATTGAGCAAAAGGAATTGATTGAATCACTTAAAGAGAAAATAAAAATAGATGAATCCTTCTTAAAGAAGATATTTCATTCTTCATGCATTATTGATACTTCAAGTTCTTCTAATTCAATATCTTATCATGATGCTTTAAGTGATTTCTCAGAAGACTGTATACTAAAAAAGACTTGTGATAAGAATGACAAAGGCAAAGAGAAAATATTTTTGCAGGCATCCGATGATAGTATGATAGCTCATGAAAACACAAATACTAACTCTAATTAAGAAGATAAATAAGAAGAAGAAGAACCTAACCAAGGAGGCATATAGTGCAAAGTAAAGTGAAGATAACACAAAGATTACATTGAAGACTAAATTCTTAAAAAACCATATAATGTAATATAGGAGGTATTAGAATATGTTACATTATTTGGTACATGCTAATATACCATCATGGATACATTTTTAGATTAGGATTTTGTCTTAGATTAGGATTTGAGTATTTACTTTATACAATGTAATAAATGCACAAGTGTTAGAATGTGCAAATTACTTGATGATGTAAATGTGCATGTAGTCCATGTGTACATGAGTCATTAGAATAAGAATATGAAGAGTCATAGGTAGGTGAAATACCAAGAGACACATATCATTATATATAGGCCTTTGATAGATAATAGAAAGAGAGAGAAAATAAAGCATAAGTGAGAGTAGAGTAGAATACAAGTTAGATACAACGTAGAACTTGTATGAAGCATGGAACATTTGAGATCTTCACATTTTGTATGAAGATCCTATTTTCGTGAGCTTTCATTAATGGTAGTTTTATGATTTATTGCAGAAGTTTCTTATGATTTTTTCTTGCTTAGTAAATTTTCATTATCATATATAAAATATTTCATGCTCATTTTAGTCCTTGTGGTTGCATTTCCTTAAATATATAGCATCAAAAGCTAACAATTTTTTGTTGATTGTTTCAACTAGTTGGGAGTGAACTCCAAGTTTGACTGTATAATCCTCTATATTTCTTATGTCCCCTATATAATTTGATCTGATAGATGCCTCTTGATGGGTCTGATACCAATACTCTACCTCTTGAAACAATCTCATTCATCTTGGAGACACATAAGGAGAGGAGGATATTTCTAGGCAGGTTCCGCTTCTAACCATTCTATAAGGTCACTAAGTTTCTCCATTCCTAAAATTTGTATTTGGTTTTGGAGATCAAGGTTGCATATTTCTTGCAACAGAGGATTTCCAAGGATCAAAGATTCCCATAAATTGATCTTGTTGCCATCTCTAGGGATCTAAGAGACTTTTTTTATAATTATTGCCTTGGCCTCAACTAAATGCTTCCATATTAACGATGCACCTAGATAGTTTTCTATATTTATTAATAGTTGAATGCTTGTAGAGTTATTTGTGTATTTTTTTATCAAGATCTTCTTCCAGGAATATTGGGGTGGCTTTAGCATGTTCCACAAGATCTTGTAACCTAGGGCATTGCTTACATTTTCTATTTTTTTTATTCCCAAGCCACCATGCCCTTTAGCTTTGGTGATCACGTCCTAATTTACTAAATGGAACTTCTTCCTTTCTATTTTCCTTCCTCCCTAACATAGGAATTTTTTTATTATACGATCAATCATATGAAGAACATTTTTGGAAGCATGATATGATAGCTTTTGATGATTTCTATCAAAGGAAATGCAACCACAAGATGTAAAATGAGCAAGCAGTGATAACTATATGATAATGGCACTATAATATGCAAGAAAACTATAATATAAACTTCTACAATAACTCAAAAATATACCATTAATGGATTCTCATAAAAATAGTACAATGTATTATAATGGAGGACATGAACACTCCATAATTTCAATGAAAGAACTATATTGCACTCTAACTATAAATCACTATAGTAACTTTAGTCTCTTTCTCTCACACTCTCTCAATACCTCAAGGCATATATATAGGAATATATGTGCCTTGGCCTTTACTCTACCCATGACTCTTCATCTACCTATCCTATAACTTATGTACATGTGGACTGCATGTACATTTACATCATTGCACATTCTAACACTTGTGCATTTATTACTTGCTTGAAGTAACTACTCAAATCTTAAACTCCTAGTCTAATAATGTATCCAAGGTGGTACATTAACATGTACCAAATAATGTAATATACTCTAACACCCCTTGTATTACATTATTTGGGTATTGAAGACTTTAGTATTCAATATGGATCTTTGTTCTGGATCTAGAATTTGAGATCTTCTTCATTTTGCTTATTTTCTATATCTTGATCAAGTAAATAGTTAGTATTTTTATAAAATACTATTTTCCCTTAGAGGGATTTAATTTCATGTTCATCTGTAGGTTCTTCCAGCTCCTTAATTTCTTGCATCTCTTGAACCAAGTGACCTTTATGTTTCCCTTCTCTATACTGCAATTGAGGATAATTGTATTAATTCTGATAAGTATATGGGTGTTGATATTATTGTTGATGTGGACTATACTGATTCTAATATTGTCTTGGTTGGAATGGCCTATTTGATTGGCTTTCATAATTTGTTTGATTTCCTTGATATTGGTTTCTAGGATTGTATCTACAGTAATTGGTACTATGTCCTTTCTTCCTACATACTTGAAAATATCTATTATTCCATGGTCTTCATCCTTTTGTAGATGAGGCAACATTTCCTTTGTGGATTATGTTTTGAAACTAAATATTGTTATTCATTTCATCTTTAACTGTATTTTCCACCTCATACTCTTAAATAATATTGACAAACTCATCAAAAGATGTATTTTTATTTAGGATTTTTAAAGATGTAACTAAATGCTTGTAGCTATTTGAAAGTGCTCTCAAGGTTATTGGAACAAGAAACTTATCTTCAACCTTTTCTCCTAATGTTAATAATTTTGCTTTTATATCCTCTACCTTCCTTAGGAATAGTTCTATACTTTCACCACTATTCATATTCAAAAAATGTAATTGAATTTTAATATTTAAGATAGTGGCTTTATTCTTCCCTTAAAATAGTTTGTCGAAGGTTTTCCAAGCTTCTGTAGATGTTCCTATTGAACTAATGGAGGGTTGAATTCATCTATAATGGCAAAAGTTATTATCATTAAAGCTTTTGCTTCATTTTCTTCAAAATTTTGAATCTCACTTTCATTTAAAGTAGGTTTATCTTTTGTTCCCTTGACTATATCCCAAATGTTTTCAACTATCAGAATTGCCCTTACTTTGTTTTTCTATGAAGAGTAATTTGGACCTTTAAGTAGTTGGGATTTAGTGAGAATGAATTTGTTTGTTGTCATGATGGTCCTTGTAGGCTACCTTATAACTCCCTAGTTAATAATATATGATCAAACTTGATAAATTCCTATTACTATCAAGTTTTGTAGAATCCCTTATATCTCCCAAGTGATTTGAATATGCTTTAGTCTTGATAAAGTACTTAACATCTATTAGATTTCATTTTTTAGTTGATTCACTAATGTTTTGAAGATAATGGTAATATAATTATCAACTCTTATTTCACATTATTTCTCCCTATTGATATATGTACTTTTAATTTGATGAAGTTCTCTATGGTTGGATTCCTTTTGTCCCTTTAATGTGAATATGAGACAAGTATAAGCAATAAATTCCAACTCTAAAGCAATCAATAATTTTGCGTCTTTAACCTTTAATTTTTAATGATTCAATTTTCTAAATTCCAATGATCTATATTTTGGTGTAGTATTCCTTATATCTCCCTAATTTTGGAACTTTAGAAAATAATAATATTTGCAAAATAGTAATACTTTAATTTTTCCAAAGTATAAAACCTTATCACTCCTATTTAATTAATTGCAAATATTATGATGTTTGTATCTCAACTAGTGCACTTTTGAAATGTCACTTAAGGAAATAAACTCCTTATTTATGTTTACTTTCTAATTCACTAAGGTTGGTATTTGCTTATATATCCAATGCAAATAATAAATAACTTCAACCTTATAATAAAACACCTTATAACTCCTTATACTTAAAGAAAGAAAATATGAAATTATGTAGAATTATACCTTCCTTCGAATGTTGTATGCTGCAATATGATTGGCTCTTGATTCGATTCTTTATCCAAGCTTGGGTGTTGAATTCACTGGTCTCCTATGTATAACAGTGAGCAGTTAATGCTCAACATTCACTGTGCACCTTTTATGATGATCTTCCTCCTTCCTTTAGTGCACTTTAACCTCTCAATTCTAGAGATATACGCGCTATGTCTCATCCTCAACTATTAATACCTTACATATCCCTTCAAAGTGGATACCAAGTGGCATGTTCTTGCTTATAACGTATGTTGCGGTTACATTCTTTGGAGATGTTAGTTAGGTGGTGCTATCCTTTGGGAATTGAATAATGATTGATGGGTCTTCTTTGAAATGCTTCTTCAACCTAGGTGTTCTTCTATCTAAGCATGAGCATTATGCATAAATATAAATGCGCGTTCTTCCCTTGTTCCAAGTGGCAATAAATCCCTTGCGTTGCTATGGCAAGTGGACGCTCCTCCCTTGCATGGAATCAAATAAATCAACACAACTTTAATATTGGTGGTTATCCTTGCTCCAATACCTATTCTTTATAACTTCTTTTACAGGTTTGCTTGGCTTCTTTGTAACAGCAAGGTGTGTGATTCTTTTCTCCAATATACATGATTTCAACTATGGTGGTGATTCATCCAAGTTTCTTTTAGGTAACTGATGGCATTGTTCTCCTTTACACCTTGTATTTATCAGTTGTTTCCAACTCGTACTAATGCTATCTTGTTAATTTCCTTCTTACTGTAGGTTCATTTGCTATGATAGGTGTCTTTTTTGTGGCACTACATTCATGAGACCGTGGCACCAAGTATGGTATCCTTTTATACCTTGAGGATAATGGTATTGAGCCCTTATTGATGGCTCTACGTCCTTAGCAACTTAACATGTGCTTTGACCAACTTAATACTACCTCTTATGTGATGTGATATAGTGCTTTGCTTGTGTCTTTAGACACACCCTTTATCTTCCTTTGTTTTGATGTAGAAGATATGTATGAAGCTAATAACCTTGTGTCAAGTCTACACTTGGTTTTGATACATTCTTAGTCTCTTTTGTAGCTTCTTTGTTGACTTGATATGGTGGCTTTCTTCTCCAATATTTGGAGGTTATGTTACTCCTTTTAGTGGCTTCTCTATGCCACAATATACTACAAATTTCTTGCACTCAAATAGTGTCTTTTGACACTTCACTTCTACTTTGATCTGTGCACTTAATCTTCCTTCTTAAATTAAGACTCAATGCACTTTTAATAACCTTTAAGCATAAATAGTATAATGCACTATAAACTTCTCCTTATTGCTCCTTTAAATGAACCTTAAATCATGCACTATAATCTATGCAACTTTCACTTAAGAGTAATGTCTTCTTTGCTTCCAATGAATAATAGAAAGTTGATATTTTTCTTTCTTTCGAAATATATCTAACTCCTATTTTTGATGTGTAGGTTTTAACCTTATAAGAAACTATCTTTTGTACTCCCTTGAAGAATTTAATATGCAACCTTCTCCTTGTAACTTTTTAACTCTAATATGGTTCTTAGTGAAACTTAAAAAATAACCGAATAAATAAAGTTCAATTAATGAACCTTTTGTACCAAAGTTGCTTACCTCAATGACCTCTATATATGATGGAAATATTTGTGATTAGATTCATCTAAATGTTGCCTTGTATTAAAATGAAATTGCAGCTCTTCCTTGCTATCCAAAACAAATATTTATCCCACCAATTTGCAGCTTTGAAAATCTTCTAGCTTGCTGCTCGAAAATGTAGTTTGGTGGCTTTAACTCTCCTTTAGGATGCATGCTAAAAGTTTAAAACTTAGCAGCTATTAATGCTGCACAAATTGTTGCTTTATTTTTGTTCTCAAATTTGAAATTTTCAAATTTCAAAGCATTCAATATATCCTCTAAAGTGTTCTCCTTGAATATCATAAATTTAACAAGAAACTCCTCCAAATCGCAAATGAGAATTTCCTTCAAGAGACCTCCACATTTTTGCTATAAAACCATAAATCTCCTTTCTCTAAAATAGCCTTCTAGCCTTCAATGGTAATATCCAAATATCTTATATTTGGTGGCTTCTTCTAACTCCTTTCTCCTTCAACCTCCTTGTCAAATTATGACTTCAACCTTGGCCTATCTAGTGGACTTCTTCTCAAGATTCTGAATTTCTTGAGGTCTTCACTAATCTCCTCCAAAATTTGGCAAACTCCTTGCCAAATCCTTCTCCTTTTGGGCTTGTTGTCGAATGGCAACAATTTTCCCAAATTTTTCTTTATCAAGAACTTCTCCTTGATTTATCCTCTTAATTAGCTTGAGGCCTTCTCCTAGGGCCTTCAAATTTATGTAGCTTCTCTAGTATTTTTGTCAATACTTTGATGAGATCTTCCTTGATCTCTTCAATATTCATCTTTGGGAGTTTTGCAATGAGATATCTTTTCTTGGATCTCTAAAATTTGTTGCTTCTAGAAACTAGAATAGGACTTTTGCTAGTCCTTATCTATCTTCAATATTCTAAGACTAGAACCTCTTCAATGGGATATGTTGTGGGTCTTTTCAGCTTCTTGAGTTGTTTTCTCCTTCTCCTTTAATTTTAAATCTTAGATCTTCAATCTTCAATGGAGATCTCCAATCTCCAAACTTCTCCTAGACTCTTCTCTAGACTCTCTTCTTCCTTCAATGGGGTCTTCTTTCTTGGATCTTCTTGATCTACAATTTTCAATGTGGCTTCTTTGACCTCCTTCTTTCTTCTACAATATGTAGGTCTGTAGCTCTTGCAATGGGACCTTTTCTTTAAGGCCTCCAAATATTCAATCTCCAACTTGTTGCTTCAGGTACTAGATTGATTCCAAAGAAGATATTATTCCTAGCTCTCTTGTAGGAAGCTTCCCAACTTTCTTTGAATCTCCTTTTTCTACAATAAATTATTAGAAACTAGAATGCTAAATCTTTAACTCTAGAGATTAATGAATCTTCACTAGTTGATTTGTCAAACTAGTGGAATCAATGTTGAGTCTTGGTCTTCATGAGTTTTTTTGCAACTCTGTGGAAAGACTCCAACCAAATGTATTTTCAAAAATTTTGGAAATGATATTTTTGATCTCCTCTCAATATCTCTTGTGGCTTTCCCTATTTCCTATCAATCTACCGTGTGCTTTAATACCATTGTTACCTTTTGATGATTTATATTAAAGGAAATGCAACCACATGATGTAAAATGAACAAGCAATGATAACTATATCATAATGGCACTATAATATGTAGGAAAACTATAAGATAAACTTTTGGAAAAACTCTAAAATATGCCATTAATAGATGCTCTTGAAAATAGTACAATGTATTATAATGGAGGATATGAACACTCCATAATTTCAATGAAAGAATTACATTGCTCTAACTATATATCACTATACTAACTTCAGTATTTTGGTTACACTCTCTCAATACCTCAAGGTATATATAGGAATATATGTGCCTTGTCCTTTACTCTACCCATGATTCTTCATCTACCTATTCTATGACTTATGTACATGTGGACTTCATATACATTTACATAAATGCACATTCTAACACTTGTGAATTTATTACTTGCTTGAAGTAACTACTCAACACTTAAGCTAAGATAAACTCCTAGTCTAATAATGTACCCAAGGTGGTACATTGACATGTACCAAATAATGTAATATATTATAACATGATAAACAAGAAGTTGGTATATTGGGAGAGTGGATAGAATGGATTTAATCAACACTCTTATGCCCGCAAAACTCAGCCAACCATTGTTGTAGTTCTATATTCTCTTAATTAGCTTTTTAACATTGGACTCCAACTATCCTTAGGATTTAGGTGGAAACCCATTGGGACTCCAAGATACCTCAATTGTTGTTATTTTCCTTCTTTGAATCCAAGGATTAAATTGAATCTTATTTTTTAAGCTTCTAAGGTGATTTGGGTGAAAATTTGGCTTTTTGTGTTAATTACTGCTCTAGTGGCTTGTGTGAACCTGTCTAACATTCTTTGATCTGCCTCACATTTTACCTTGATGCTTCTCCCATAAGAATGGTGTCATCAATGAACTAAGCATGAGTAACTTGTCTATATCCTATAGTTTCTTTAATACTTATGATCTTGTGGTCCCTTCTTAACTTGTTGAGATATCTCCCTAGAGTCTCTACTAGTAGGATGTAAAGATATGGGGATAAAGGGTAGCCCTGTATTATGCCCCTAGAATCCTTGAAAAATGCTAAAGGCTCCCTATTGATTAGAGGGGATATCCAAGGGGTAGTTATGCATGCTCCAATCCATCTTGTAAGTTGAAGGGAAAATCCAAACTCAAGTAAAACATGTTTAAGAAACTGAATATCTACCCTATCAAAGGCATTAGCCATATCAAGCTTAATGGTTGTATACTTATTTTTGGATTTCCTACTTGTGTGGAGAGCATGCACCATTATAATGGTGTCATATATATATATTTCTTGGGGATGAATCCTCCTTGCTCTTCAGCAATTAATTTGTCAATTTTATTTTTTTTTTGTTGGCTATAATTTTGGAGATAATTTTATAAGAAGAATTGCACAATGAGATTGATCTAAATCTAGAAAAAATTACAACATTTTTCTCTCCAAGTATTAAGGCTAGAAAAGTGAAGTTGATAGCACCCAGGAGATTACCATTTAGTCTAACATATTCAATCATATTTAGTAGATCTTCACGAATAAGTTGAAAAAAATTTGGTAGAAGTTATTGGTGAACCTGTTGGGACCCAGAGCTTTATCCTTGGGAAGATAGCTGACAACTTCTTCTAACTCGTCCATTGTGAGTGGTTTGCTCATTTCTTATTTTTCCTCCTCATTGATAACTATTGGAATATTTTGTAGAAGCAACTCTTGACCTTGAATATTCTCATATTCTTTGGTTAGTAGGTTATAAAAATGCTTGCTTTTTAGCTCTTTGATTTGCTCTTTCCCTATATATTTCATCTCTTTGTGCTAAATTTATTTGATTGAGTTCCTTTGATAGTTTTACATTGTCTTGAAATAGAAATAATTGGTGTTCTTATCACCTTATTTTAACCAAGTAATTCTTGAGCAGAGCCTCCATTATGCTTCTTCTTCTGCATATAGCTTGTAGAGCTTTTGTTGCAACTCTCTCCTTGCATCCTCTTGGTGTGGCAAAGGAGGAGAGTCTCCAATCTCTACTTCTAATTGTTCAACCCATTGAAGCAATATGGCTTTTTATGTCTTGAATTTGGTTTTATTTGATAGCCAATTTTATATAGTTGTTTTAAGGTCATGAATTTTCCTTTTCCATCTCTTAGGGATTTGTTGTCAAGACTTATTGCTATGAAGTATTTTCAACCAAAGTGATGAATTTTTCATGAGTTGTCTAATTTAGATTATATTTGAAGGGGATTTTCCTTAGTTCCAAAAGGTTCTATCCACTATCCAATATGATGGGTTTATGATCTAATATGGAACTTTGGACTATGTATCTTGAGAGAAGTGGAACCAATAAATATTCTTTCAATAGGGACATGTCAAGCCTTTTAGCTATGAAATGTGTTATAGATATCCTACCGGTCCAAGTGTATTTTCCTTTTTTGGAGATAACATCTTGAAGATATTAATCAACAATAATTCTTTTTACTAATTTCTTATTTGGATCTTTTGATCTAGCTCCTCTAGAATTTTCCCAATGTTTGAGTGGCATATTAAAGTCTCCACCAATTATTAAGTTTTTAGGCTTTTCAATGGTTAACCATTGAGCAAGATGTTGTCACATCTCTTTCTTCTATTCTAGATTGTTTGGCCCATAAAATTTAACAACTATTATGGGGTATCCATCTGTCATTTCAAATTTAGCTACTATCTAGTTGTTGTGTTTGTGTCTACTAGTGCAAGTTAATATTTTGGGATCCCATGCTAGAATCAGAGCTCCTGAAGCTCCTGTTGCATCTATTGCAATTGTTTCTAACTGTTGTTAGATTTTATTCCATTCTGTTATAGCTATTTTTTCTATCATTTGTGTTTCTTGAATACAAACTACATGTGGATGATGCTTCTGAATTAGTGACTTTAAGTAGTAGTTTTTAGGGGACTAACTAATCCCCTCCCATTCCATGAGAGTAAATTCATTTTTTAGACTGCTTCTTGTTCTTGGATAAGCTTTCTAATATGTTGGCTTGTGTTTTAGCCTATATTTCCTTTTGGAGTTGCTCATTTCTTAACTGTTGATTTGTTTTCCTCCCCTTGGAAACAAATCATGTTGTTAGGGTTCCTCCTGAAATAACTACTTCTACAGTGTGTATTTTTTCAACCTCCTCTTCCATTTCTTCTTCTAGAGGGTATTTTTTCTTTCTTTTTTGAGTTTCTCTTAGGATATCCTCTAAGTTATCTTCCATTGGATTCAATGGAATGTTTTTCCCTTTATATTGGTAAAATATGCCATGATATGGTTTTTATGTTGTAGTTGGATTCTCCTCCTCTTCTGAAATGAGAATAGAGAACTTATTTATATTTTGATGAGTAGGTTTTTGATGTGATTGCTTTTTTTTGCTCCTTGATCTTCTTGATTTTCTTTTGATTTCTTGAGAGACTTGTGTCTCATCCTTTTTCTCTTGCACCACTCTAGTTGGATAATTTGTAGAGAAGTGGTCATGCTCATGATATATTAAACATTTGAATGGGATATGTTCATAATCAAGGGCTTGATTATATATCCAATCTAACACCTTGATTCCAATGCACTATGGCAATCCTTTTTTTAGGTTAACCTGCAAACATATTCGTGCACATATGGAATTATTTGCTTTGGGGTGCAATATATGAAGGATCCAATGGCATTTCTTGTGATCTCTATTGTAGGTTTATTCCATAGGTGGAGATGCAAGAAAGGCAATCCTACCCATAATGATATTTCTTTGGGTTTTTCCTCATGAGGATGAAATTTTGTGGTTCAAGGAGTCATATATAATGGGCTAGAGCCCATAAACCATGGCCCTCCATGAAATATGGTGTTTTTGTCTTCTATAAAGGAAAATGTTACTAAAAATTAATCTCTTCCTGCCATAATAAATTCATAAGAAGAGACTTTGGCTCCCTAGTTCATGTTGATCTATTTTTGTATCGTGGTTGGACCAGTCCACAACCCCATGAACTTTCATGCTAGAACCTGAGTAGATAAGGTAAGAATAGGACGTTGAGTGAAATTCGGTGGTACCTCAACCATAGGGGCCACATCCAGATTGGAAATGAAGGTGCCTTTGGAAGGATGAGCATGCATATTTGGTTGAGTTTGTAGCTTGGTTCTTGGATTAAGAGCTTGAATCATTGAATCTATCTTCCCTTGATCAAAGAGAGGAGGATGTGAAGACAAATAAAAAGAGCCATTAACTAGAGTAAATAAGGAAGCAATAATTAGGGATTCCAAAAAGTAGCTTGGAGCTAAGAATGGTTTGCCATTGCCCTGAACTAAAGGTATAGCAGTAGAATTAGAAAATCTTGCCAAAAAAACCAATCGCTCCAACTTCATCTTTATTTTTTGAATTCAAAACCCTAAGTTCATATAAGAAAATACATTTATTATTCTATAGTAATTATATTAGTTTGCTCTTCAAATATTACTCTGATTTAGCATCTTATGGCAGGCATTCCACCATGTAGACTTGCTATATATATATAGGTCCCCCACCCTTGAAAAATTATAACTATATTTTTTAGAGCTTGAGATTTTACAAACATATTCAATTTTCAACTCAATTAAGTTGTTATAGCTAGAAACCTATGTCATTTTACATAAAATATTTAAATTCTTGATTTTCATTTTCTGAATCTTTTTCAATTTTTTGTGGGAATACAAATATTCTCGAATTCAACATCCTTCTTGACATTTTCCCACAACAACCTTCACAGTACCATAATTTCACCTCTACTATCTTTGCAACTTGCTAAAAAATATTAATTTTTTTATAAATTTAATTACAAGAAATAGTTAAAATTAAAATAGAATAATTTTTAACACAAAACCAATAAATTAAAATTGAATAACAAAGTCATGTTTTTCTTGCAAAACTTGGTTTTATTATTAAAAATTTAGATTCTAATTTTTGTAGTGAAATCATTAATTACTTATATTTTATTAATAAAATTATTAAATATTTATTATTAATTAAATTTAAAACTAGTATGAATTGGTAGAGCTAGGATTTTTTTTGAAAAATGACTCATCTTTCAAGAGCCATATATTTGCATAGAGTTGTCCGATTCAGATGATTCTTATGCCATTTTGTGGATTGTTTGAAGAGCGTTGAAATGATTAGTCATATGAAAGAATCCAAGCAATATTTAGGGAGATACAACCCTATGAAGATAATCGTACAAAAATATCTCATATTTTAGGAACCATATCTTTGTGAAAGGTTGTCTAATTCAAATGATTATTGGACCAATTTGTGAAGAATTTGAAGATCTTTAAAATGATTGGTCATATGAAGGAATCCAAGCAATATTGAGGGATATACAACCCTATGAAGTCATCCATTTATAACAAGGATAATGACAATCTTGTAAGTCATGAGAAATGAAATTGTAGATATTTGTTAGCTAACATTCAGATGATGGGAGGATCAATGGAGTGGTAGGTCATCAACGAGGAAGGATATTCTATCTAGGCATATAATTTTTTAGCTAAGTTTCAATTATCCCTTGATTATATTATAAATTTTACATGTAGATTATTGTACATTTATTTTCAAATAATATAATCGCTATAGGATATACTGGTAAATTTTAGTAGATATCAAGTTATAGTTTCCTTTCCAAATATCGGTTTATAGCTAAATCCTTATAATCATCCCTAGTAGTAGAGGTTAGGAGGACCTCATAGAGCAACAATCCTTGTTGCTCAAAGATAAGGTAATCATTGGTAAATTTAATGGGTCTTGGCTAGGGGATTTGGCTATAAGAAAATGGATTGATAGGAGATAGAAGTCTCTAGGAGTGAGTCTATCCTTTCTTCCCAAGGTTTCTTCCTAGCCATTTTCTATCCCAGGGAGGAAAGAGATGAAATCTTGAAAAGCGGTCATTGGTTTATGGGAAGAGTTAGGATGTATGGGTTACCCATTGAATTCTTGGAAATGGATACCTTTAAGGCAATAGACAATGCTCTAGAAAATTTCCTTAAATTTTTAAAAACTACAAAAATATGAAGTCTTGGCTATTTATGCCCAAATATTGGTCATGAATGATATCAATAAACCTTTAGAAAAATCAATCATTCTTAAGGATGGGGGTAAGTTGTGCATCCAAACGATGGATTATGAAAATTTTATTTTCAGATGTAGAAGATGTCATGAGGTGGGGCATATCAAGAGATCATGCCCTAAGAAGAGTCCAATAGAAATATATGTAGAAAACCATAAGAGAAAGCTACAAATGGATATGGATTAGGATGGTTTTCAACTTCCAAAAAATAGGTCTAGATAGATGAAAGTAAATAAATAATGGAAACCAATAAGCATATTGAGAGAAATACCAATTCTTTTGAGGCTTTAGCCTATGAATAAAAATCAAATCAGAGCTTAGAGGACATGGTATAAAAATATAATATTAGCAAGGAATTGTCTACTCAATATAATATTATTGGAAATATGAGTAGGATTTATTGTCATTGATGTCAAAGGAATACTAAGCAGATGTCAAAGGATTACTAAGTAGATGTCAAAGGAATGTTAAGCAAATGGTTCATGGTTGATTTTCTAAGAGGCAAGGATATAATATTTAATTTAAATATTATATGGCTGAAGCATCAAAAGAGAAGCAAGAAGGATAACAATATCATAATATTTGGGTAAAAGAAAAGGGTTGAAAAGATATCTTCGTTCCATGGTGATTGAAATAAAATAATAAGGTTATTTTGCTAAGGTGATAATGGCAAAAGGTTTCCCTAAAAATCTAAGGAAGTTTATATTTTATTTTATTTGAAAAGACCCAAAGGATATTTAAATATTTAATTAAAAAGACCCAAAGGACATTTAAATATTTAATTTATAATATTTAAATTCATTTTGAATTTAAATAATTATAAATAAAATATTATTTTTGAAATGCAAATTCAAATTTATTATCCGTCGACGTGAAGGCAAATGCCTTGGAAAGGCATATTAATATAGCCTTAATCAAAGGCTAAAGTGTGGCATTCGAAAATCATGGTGTTGGTTGTGCTCATCGATCGAACACGGAAGGGAAAGGATAAAATGTGCGCAGTGCTAATACCGAGGAGAGGAAGGCATAAAGAGGAGCGGTGCCAAATTCATAGTACCATCTGAGCGGCTAGCCCAGACGATGATCAACTTGGGCGCTAAGTTGCAGCAAAGGGGAGGTCTCAGGTTCGATACTCTACGATAATACGATAACGAAAGGAGGAATATTTTAATTTATAAAAGCTTTTGGTGGCAGCTTTGGGAATAAGTGTGCATAGGTACAGTTAGGTCCCATGTGAGCGCCTAGATCACGTGGCCATGGAAGTTGCAGCTAGGGTGTTGGTGGAAGCGCAACGTGGGTTCGATTCCCACCAAGGGAAAAAGGTATTTAATTTTTAATATTTAATTCTTTTTCCTAAGGTTTTTTGGCATGAGCATTTAGGGAGGTATAAAATTTTTGGAAATAAAGTTTATAATGTGATTTTTTGGTGATTAAAGTGTTGAAAGGAGTAATAAGGCTTTAGAGGAGTTTAAATATTATTTTTAAAATAAAGTCTTATTGGGTTTAATAGTTGAAAGGAGTAATAAGGTGTATGTGAGATCTAATGTTTTGTATTGTGAGAATAATTTGTGAGGAAATTATTGAATGAAGTTTTGAGAAGGTTTTTGCTACCTAACTATTAAATATTGGCAAAAGAGTAATTGTGTTTGAGACAAGTTTGTAAGGACAATTCTTCATCAAATAAAAGGTATGGGCACATCTTCCTTGTGAGTGATTTTTGGATGTTGTGAATGCTAAGTTGGAGAGAAAAGGGTTATTTGATAAGCATTGTTGAGTTTGGTTTTTTGGAATGAAAGTTGATACTAGAAACCTTGTTTGATAAGCATTGTTGGAAATATTGAGTAAGCTTTCATATGCTTGAACTAGGGTTTGTAAGCAAGGAGTGTTTCATTGAGTGATTGATTGAGCCTATTCAAGTGGAAGTGTTGAAGTGATAGTTCAAGTTTTGTGAAACAAATTGTTCTATATTCTAATTTTATTTAAGAAAGAGATTGAAAGTGATTGAGCTTTGTTGTGAGCATGAAGCATATTGAGTCTCTAACCATTATCTATATGTTTTTGTGAGATTAAACAAGATTATGTGTGAATCTTGTCTAAGTGATTGAAGAGGATTTTATGTTAAGTTGAGTTGAGTTGAGTAAGCTTTTGTGGAAGCTTACAATACATATTTGAAGTAAGTCTTAGTGAAGACTTGTTGAGCAAATTGGACAAGTGCTAGTGAGGACTTGTTGAGCATATTTGAGGTAAGTCTTGGTGAAGACTTGTTGAGAAGATTGGACAAGTTCTAGAGAGGACTTGTGGACATATTAGTGTGAGATTTTGTGGAAGCTTACAATGCAGATTTGAGATAAGTCTTTGAGAATACTTGTGAGCAAAGTTTATTGATTGATTTGTTCAAACCTTGAGTTAAGGTTTGGAGCAGATCTAGCAGAGTTGATTTGTGATTGATTCAAACTTTGTTTTAAGGCTTGAGGACATATTTGAGGATAGATTTTGGTGTAAATTTGAGGACAGTGTTTAGTGTATATCATAGATAGATATTGAGCATATTTATGCTAGATCGAAGGACCGTGTTTAGTATAGATTTGAGATAGATCTGAGAGCAAGCTTTGGAGGTGATAGAGTATAGAGTATGATAGTCTCCAGTGGATAGAGGTTCATTAGCCAAGGTAGTGAGGATAGGTCTTCTGAGTGAGGACAGGAATCTTTAGTGGATAGAGATCCATAAGCTAGTGTAGTGGAGGCAACAGTTCTTCTAGAAGATCACCAACCAGAGCAAAGGAGAAGGAGTTCTCCTGTGGATACAAATCCATGAACTTGATTAGGGGATTGGTGTCTCCTTTGGACAGAGGTCCATAAATATTGTAATAGAGAGGTTTTCCAAGATATTAGTTGAGAAAATTTTAGTGAAATATTTTCTCTGTGGAGTAGCCCACATTGGGTGAACCACATTAAATTGGTGTCTCTATTGTGTGTGGTGATTTATGCATTGCTTTTATTATTGTTGTTGATATTGATATTGATCTATTGCATAATATTGATTGGGAAAGAAAAGTAAAAAGTGGTCTTATATTGTTCACCCCCCCTCTCAATATAAGCTTGTGTTCTTCAAATATCAATTTATGGATGAATATTATTGTTGAACCTAAGAAATGTGCCTCATTATATTTTGAAGACTCTCTTGAAGTACCATACACCATTCAAGAGAAGGAAAGTGATAGAGAAAATATAGTGTTAGATGTTAATACCTCTACCATTAATAAGGAAATACTAGAAAATGAGTAGGATATATCAAAATATTTCTTAGCAAAGCCAGGAAATCTAATGAAAATAATAGTTGTGAAAGAATATTAAGGAATAGAATAATAAGACCTAATCTTATTACTGGCAAGGCAAAAAGAGGAAAAGCTTAAAAATATCAACCAAGATCCAAGGAAGCAAAAGAAAACATAGAGAAAGGAAAACAATCTAAGTTGGTTGATCTTCTCTTTCTCTTTACCAAACAATAAGATGATATTGGTAACTTACAAGAGATAATAATAGCCCCTAATACCCCCTCAAAGAAAATATGTATTAGGGACCTTTGTTTAAGTAATAAGCCTTATACTCTTTGTATCTAGGAAACCCAAATGACAAAGGAAGAAGTTTTCAAAACTAAGAAAGCAATATGACTAAGATGTGAATGGGATGTTGTGGATTTAGAAGGAGCGATAGGGGGAATTATAACATGTTGGAATCTAGTTAGAACCTCCTATGAAACCATTTATAAAACTAGGCATTATATAGCCTCATTAGTCACATACTACTTTGCAGATATTAATTTCATCCTTATCAATGTCTATGGACCTATACCTCAGTTAGATAGATTAGGAGTATGAAGTGGGATTGAAGCCTTTATGAGAAGTAAAGACTAAGAAACCCAATTTATGATCATAGGAGATTTTAATGTCATAACCAATCTGGATGAAATTTTCGGGGAAATTAGGAAAATAACCTAAAGTATGAGAGATTTCTCCACTTTTATTTAAAATAATAATCTATGGGGGTTGATTTTGAAGAGGACAACTATACATGGGCCAACAATAGGACAGGCTAGAACTTGGTAGCAAAAAAATTAGATAGATGCATACTTTCAAATCATTAGTTATATGAAGAGACTTGTGCTAAAAATAATACCTTGAGAAAAAATTGTTTAGATCACTAGCCAATAAGAATTAAAATGGTGGTAAATGAATTCAAAAAAAATCTTGTTTTAAATATGAGTATATGTGGGAAGACCATCCTCAATTTTTTGTTATAATAATGCAAATGTGGAATTCTTCAAGAAACGGTGGATTGTATACACTTCCAAAACAAATTAAATCAATGACAGTTAGATTAAAAGAATGGAATAAGAACACTTTTGAAACCATTTTTGAGAAGAAAGAAGAACTAAAAGAGAAAATTCCAAAATTCCAAAAAGGTGAACACAATAATCCAAGATCGGAGTAAAGGAAGTTTCTTAGTGAATATCATAATATTTTGAGTAAGGAAGATAAATTTTAAAGATTAAAATCAAAATATACTTGGTTAAAAGGAGATAAAAACACGGTTTTTTCATAGGATGACAATAGTATAGAGATCAACATCCAAAATTAGAAGGGATTTGTATTGAATACCAAAATGAAATTAGAAATGTGGTAAGACTTTTTTACTAAAATATTCTAGGATTGAAGGAGATTGAAGTTCTTAATGATAAACTACTACAAGAAGTACCTTAAGTTATAATAGATGAAGACAATAACAAACTGATGGGGCCTATTACTCTTTAAAATTTCATTTAGCTATTTTCTCTTTGGATAAGGATAAATCCCCAGGTTCGAATGGGCTTTTGGCAACATTCTATCAATATAACTAGGAAATAGTGAAGAATTCTTTATGGTAGTGGAACAATCTAGGGTAAAACAATACATACCTTATAAAATGAATGCAATATATCTTACCCTAATTCCAAAAAATAAGGATGTGGAATTGTTTGACTCATGTAGGCCCATAAGCCTATGTAATATTGCATATAATATAATCTCCAAAGTGATGGCAAATTGGTTAAGACCACTTTTAGACAAAAAAAAATTATAAGAACAAGAAGGATTTGTGAAAGGGAGACAAATTTTGAATAGGATCATAGTAGCTCATGAAGTAATGCATTTAGTACCTTCTAGAGAAGAGAAAATGATGATCTTAAAAATTGATATGAATAAAGCTAATGAAATGATTAAATAGATTTTTCTTTTGTAGTATTAGAAAAGTTTAGATTTAGAAAGAAATGGGTCATCTGGATTAAAGCTTGTGTATTCAGTGTTGGTCAATGGGCTAGTAACATAATTACTTAAATCCAAGAGGGGTATTAGATAGGGATATCCTCTATCACCATATGTATTCATTATTATGGCAGAGGTATTGGAAAAGAACTTGAAGAATACACACAAATATGGTCTAATAAGTAGAATTAAGGATACTGATAACATAGACAACATCACCCATCAACAATTTGTGGATGATACAACCCTTTTTGGGAGGGCAAGGAAGAGGCTAGATATTTGAATAACTTATTAAAGGGATATGAAAGAGTTCTAGAGCAAAAATTTAATAGGACATAATCTAAATTTTACTTCCTAAACATTCCAACTAGAATCAAACTAGGGATATGTGTAACATCCCTCCTTGGCAGAACTTTTGTATAAAATGAACTATGTTTTGATGTGATTATGTGATGGCATAGTTTCTTTCATGATGATTAAATAATAGAATTATTGTTTTCTTTAAAGCATGGAACATGGTACTGTTGATGTATCTGTGGGTGCAGGATCATGTACCTTCTCCTTGGTGGGGCTATGGGTAAACCACCTACCATGAAGGATATCTAGGGAAATGATGATGATGGCTTGCTCATCAAACAACTTAGGATAACAAGGAAAATTAATCTTCATGTAGATGCATTGCATTTGTTTGTCCCCCATAATTCACATCCTTGGGCCAGGAAGTTTTTTGCAATGAACCTCCTTAAAACTGGTCGAAGATAGCATTAGTCTATCTTAAAGGAGATCATCCATTTGAGGATAAAAAAATGGTGTGAAGCATTGATGGGTGCATATTTATGTTTGTTTATGTTATACTTAAGCTTTGTTAAGCTTTGTTTGGTCTACCTTCAATTAGATTTATTATTTTGCTTGTAGGATAGATTTAATGCTTTGATTGAGTAAAGTATTAAATAATTTAATTATTATTAAAGTCAATTTAATTTTTTTATTGATAGAGGGGTTTTGAAAGGACCCAAAAACCTTTTACAAAAAAAACCAAGTGGGAACCCCACTAGGATCACCATAGAAAGCCCTTAGGTACAAAACAAACGATAGGATAAACCACAAGACCCAGGCTAACAACAACCTGGATAAGCCTAGCAGGAAACAAAAGAAGCCATAAAATTTTAGGGGAGACCAAACAAGACAACAACCGACACAATAGGAAAAAATACTAACACCTTGAAGGAAACATGAGCTAGATTGACTATTCAAGAATAGTCTTGATCGCTTCATCAATTGCATTTGGGCTATCATTGATTGCTTTAGCCACACAAATAACATGAAGAATAATTTGAGTTTTGGTGAAAGTTGAATAGGCATTTTCAAGCATCTCAGTCAAGATGACTGAAGGATTCCAATTGGCTTTAGTCAAAATATAACTAGGATTGTCACGCCTGATAAAGAAGATAAATTTAATATTTAGAGTTTGCATCTCATGGTTTTTGAGGAGCAACAAACCACCATATATGAATAGGCTACCCCCATGCCAAATAATTGAAGCTGCCCTTTGGGGGTAAACTTGTTGACTTGGACTACCATGCCTACTAAAATAAAATAAATCCCATCTTCACTATTTGCATCTATAAGTCCTAGTGGAATGTTGGACCGCCATATGTGTAGGTACTCCTCCATCACACCTTTGTTAGCAAGAAAATATGTCACCTTATTCCCTTCTCTATACACATGTTGGATGGTGATATTTGAGTACCTACCTAGCAATCTTCTACATTTACCAACGATGTTACAAATATTTCATGGTGGAACATGATTTCCTTTGAGCCAATTGATGGCAAGTAGAGAATTACCTTCTACAATGATATGGTAAACTTCAAGCTCTTGCATAATAATCAAGCCTTGGTAAAGAGCTCTCACTTCTGCCAAGTTGTTATATTGGATTCTAATGTTCTCCATGAAGGTTAGGATGATTTTCCTATTGTTATTTCTAAAAATACCTTTGCCACCCGCCTTGCCTGGATTACCTTTAGTCACGCCATCAAAATTGAACTTTATCCAGCCAGTCAAAGGGGGAGTCCATTTGACATTTGACCTATCAATTTGGGATTGGGTGGACTCTAGAGATTTTCTATTTAGTTTGAATAAAGACTTGGTTTAGGGACCTCCAAAGAAGAGACAAGTTGGGTATTCTTTGAACTAAAGGTGATGACACGATGAAAAGTCAATTTAATTGATTTTTTTGATAAAGCTATAATTTTATTAGTATCTTGAAGCTTTTGGAATAATGAGCATGAGTGCAGCTCATTAAGGAGCATGCCACCCTAATAGTGACTAGGGTGGCAAATGTATTTTATGTTAACGTCTTCTTGGGTGGTACAAGGTAGCCACCTCCATGCACAACTAAGGTCCTCCCTCTTTATGCTTCTTAAGAATAATAGCCATTGGTTTTTGGGCTATTGGGTGATGGAAAGGTTGAATATCATGAGGAGCACAACATCCCATTGGAGAAGTGAAGGCAAGCTTAAGAAGTCCAAATTATATTTTAAGGTTGGCAACTCTGATGTATTTGCTATTTATTTTGTGATTGTATGTGCTTGTTTTTTTTGTTCATTGTGTGTGGTTTTACATTTGATGTCGAGTTTTATTTGGTTTGGATGTTGCCTTGTTGCTTTTGTGTTCTTACCCTTTGTGATGTTTTTGGGTTATCCTCATTATGGGATCAAGTGTTGTTAGTTGTGGGTTGTAGAGTTTCCTTTTGGTGTTCCTCCTATATGCACCTCCTTCTTGAATGTTGTCTTGTGTAAGTTGCTATCGAGGTTTGCATACCTAGTGGAGTCTTTTATAGTCACGTAGGATACCACTAGTCTGTGAGTTGGAAGCTCTTAGATTTTCACCCTACTCTGTCCTCTTGAGTTTGCTGCCATTCATCATTTGACTTGGTTGAGGAAGAGTTGAGCGGTAACATGCATTGGAGTTCATCTTTTCTAGTTGGTTCACCAACGAGTTTGATGTTTTTTGCATGTAGCCAGTGCTATCCTTCCTTGCTCTTTAGTTGTTATGAGTTGAGCTTTGTGTCTTGCTTCCATGCTTGGTTGTGCACCCAATTTTTGTGCCTTTAATTTTAGGGTTGTTTGGATTTGTGTTTTGCTGCCTTTACATTATTGAGCGTTGATTCTTGCACACTTCGTTTTAGGATTGTTTGGCTTCGCTTCTGTTTTATTTTAAGGTGATCATGTTGGCATACCTTTAGTGTATAATTATTTAATTAATGTACTTTGTTGCATCAGTTTTTAACTTAGGGTAATTTTTGTGCCTTTCTAGCTAAAGTAATTAAATAAAGGAACCTTTATTTTAAGTTATTATTTTGGATTGTGAGAATCTTGAATTGTTCTTATAAGAGAAATTATTTATAGTGATTCCTAAGATCCATGTGGGTTAAGGGATAATTATAAAGAGAAGTATGGGCTTCTCATGTTTGATATGTTTGGTTTATTTTATTTTGTAAGAGAAATTATTTATAGTGATTCCTAAGATCCATGTGGATTAAGGGATCATTATAAAGAGAAGTATGGGCTTCTCTTGCTTTGATATGAATTGATTAATATGGATTTGTAAGAAGGAAATTATTTATGATTTTTCCTAAGATCTATGTGGATTAAGGATCATTATAAAGAGAAGTATGGGCTTCTCCAAGAATTGATATGGGATGTTTTATTAATGTTTTATTTAAAATAATGTTGGGATCATTTCTAAGAGATGTAGGATTCTCTTCTTTTAGCTTGCTTGTTATGTGCATGGTTGTTGCATATTAGAGTAAGATATGATTTAAGTTGCATTGCATTTAGAGTTGTTTTGATCCCTAAGTAAACTTCATAAATGGTGGGTGGTTCTTTCCATCAAAGAAGCTAGTAGAGACTTAGTTGGCTAGAGACTTTAAAAGATGTTCTTAAGCCCTTCAAAAATAGAGGGATATTATTGTAACTAAGTAAAGGCTTTAACTGCTTGAAAGAATTATAATCTAGATTCTAGTTTCCAAAGATGATTTATGATGTTATTTTTATGCAATGAGGAGTTATTTTAATTTTGATGAATGATCACTACACCAAAAAAGGGCTTTAACAACAACTAAAGTAAGGTGATTTTTTACGGCAATAAAAAATCATCTTAATAGATCCTAAGAGCGTAGTTAAAAATCACCCTCTTAGGGTTGCCTAAAACACCCTCTTAGATCTAAGAGGGTATTTTAGGCAATCCTAAGAGGGTGATTTTTAACTGTCCTCTTAGGTTCTCAACAAAAAAAATATATAAAGACCGCAAGAAAAGGCCATATCGCATTTCGAAACTTTGAGCATTTTGCATCACGCGATGGTGGGGGACTGTGGGACCAAAGAAGACTACTAGTTTCTTCTTAACAACTATTGTCTAATTTCTTCTATCAACTCTCCTGCCCATTTAATCATTTTATCACCTCTTCACCATGCTAGTGAATCCAAATAATTGTAAAATGAATGCAACATGAATACGAAAATGAAGGAAAGAATATTATTTGCCACTTTAGGAGGGCTAAGTCCTTTGCCACTAAGGAGGGCTAAGTCCTTGTGATTACGCAAATAATATTCAAAGTGATAAGATGATTAATTGTAAATCAACCTACAACTATTAATAATAATAAATCAATGATAATTGGAAATATAACCGACTTGGCTATATTGGTGTTGTAACATGGCTCCCCTCCTTGGAAAGATTTGTCCTCAAAGCTGAAAATTATTCAAAAAATATTTTTTTTTCCCGTGTAGCATATTCTATTGGTAGGTCCTACAATTTGATTAGAAATTCTTTGATGTGGCAAGATTGAAGATGTGATTGAAGAACACAAGCTTATACTGAGAGGGGGGTGAACAGTATAAGATAAACTTTTGCTTTTCTTTCCAAAACAATATTATCCAATGTTATCAATTGCAATAATTCTTCAAAGTAGTATTAACCAATATCATCAATAGTAGTATCAAGGCAATACATAAATCATCACACACATGATAGACACATATTTAATGTGGTTCACCCAATGTGGGTTACATCCACGAAGAAAATATTTCTTATAAATTTTCTCAATAAATATCTTGGGAACCAATTCCCTATTACAATTTTATGGGCCTCTACCCAAAGGAGATCTCAATCCCCTATGCTCAATTTTGTGGATCTCTATCCACAGGAGACCTCTATTCCCACTACTCTAGTTTGTGGACTTCTACCTATAGGAGACATTTATTCCCACTGCTCTGGCTTATGGACCTCTATCCACAAGAGACTTCTATCCCCACTACTCTAGTTTGTGGACAACTATCCATAGGAGACCTCTATCTCCATTGCTCTGGTTTATGGACCTCTATCCACAAGATACACCTCTCCTCTCAGCTCTAGTCTTATCTAAAACTTCACACAAGACTTGCTCAAATTTACCTCAAACTTGCTTCAAGTCTTATCACAATACCTATTTAAATCAACCTCAATTCTTCTTCAAGTCTTATCACAAGACTTGCTCAAATATGCTCACTGTCTCTGCTCAACTCTGCTCTAACACATGCTCATAACTGCTCATAACACACTTAAATCTGCTTATAACACATACTCAGATATTCTCATAACACATACTCATATCTGCTCATAACACATACTCAAATCTACTCATAACACATGCTCAAATATTCTCATAACACATACTCAAATCTGCTCATAACACATGCTCAAATCTGCTCATAACACATACTCAAATCTGCTCATAACACATACTCAAATTTTCTCATAACACATACTTAAATCTACTCATAACACATGCTCAACCAATCCCAAATCTTGCACACAAATGATGTTCAAAACAATGCTTGTATCTCTTTCAGAAATGCTTTTTTCAACTAGGCAATTCAGACATGTTCTTCCTAAAATTATTTCAAGAATATGTAAAGAATAATTATGCAATGCAAATGCTTAATATGTTCTCTTCACATTCATTAAGTCTATTTCTTTCACATGTCTCACATTCATCAATTCAAATCTCTACTTCTTGCAAATTCCTTTCAAATCAAATCACGCTAGTGTATAACTTTGCTTCACAAAAAAACCGGTTTATGTTCCTTGCAAATTTGCTCTCAAATATCAAACACAATAATGCACAAATTGCTTCACAAAACTGGTCTCTAACACTTTCCCATTCACATTCAATGTCACTCACATAAATGCCCAAATTCTTCACAAATTCTTTCAACAAGAATGCACAATTTGTTCTCAAAACCCTAGCACAAGTGTTTCCAATTTTCTTCAATGATAATGCAAAAAACCTTAGCACAAGTGTTTCCAATTTTCTTCAATGATAATGCACAACTTGTTCACAAACCTTAGCACAATTGTTTCCAATCTCATTCAACAATGGAGCATAATTTTTTTCTCAAACTCTAGCACATATATTTCCAACAATGCTCATACATAATCCTTATTTCTCCACCTTATGATTCAAAAATATTTTTCAATCAAACACCTTAAATAAGGAATGATATCACCATACCTCTTAATTTACTTTGATGAAGATGTGCCCTCAAAACTTGTCTCAAAATAATTTCCCTTTCAAAGTGCCACTTAAAAACTAGCTAGTAGATTTCTCTTTCAAATCATCCATATTAAATTTTTCTTCAAAAATATGTGCTCAATAGAATCTGAAAATAATGCTCTATGACTCTCCTTTTGTTCTCAAAAGATAAAGCATCAAAAACCTCTCAAATTTCTTTTCCACCACACAAAAATTACAATAAAAAATTGAACCACAATAACACCTTATAACTCCTCACTATTGCATATCAAAAATAATACATTAAAGACAACAATATCTTCTTTAATTTTTCTTCTAAAGCATTTGCAAAAATAAACCACTTATTACCCTTATGACTCCCTAAGTCAAACAGTGTGCACTACAACCAAATAAGACTTATGCCTCCTAATTTTAACCTTAGACAAAATTAATTTTTGCGCTTACCAAAAATCTATTGCGAGTGAGAATCGACCCCAAGACCTTTTGTATGTTTGTGCATTAGTGCTTCTTAGGCTGCCTCTAGGCCAACCATCTACACAAGAATATATATGCATGATATAACTCTTAAACCCTTTAGTGATTCCTCTCTGTCAACAAAACAACAAAATTTCATTGTCGAGGCTCGACCTCGAGACCTCTCGCCTGCCCTATGTATTAGTGTCGCTTGGGCTAGCCACGTGGGCTTGTTGTCAGCACGAGAACCAAATGCCCAAAATAATGTCGTTATCAACTTAATCCTCTCTCCTTTTAGATTTTTTCTTCTCCCTTATTACCTGTAGCTTTTGATTTCTCACAAAGGGAATTTTGATTTTTGCATACAAATATAAACATTAGCGAGCACCACTTAAATGAAATAAATCAAACCTTTATATATATGTCTTTTGGTGTTTTGTGGGGGACATCGACGCTTAGAAAAATATGAACGTTTGGCATTTAAAATATTTTCAAATGTGTTCCCTCCAAGATTTTTGGTGCCTCAACCTTTTTCAAACTCTTATATTATAATATTTTAAATATTATAATATTATTTCTTAAACCTTGATCTTTGCAAAATAAAACCTTCTTCTTTTTCTTTTTCCTTTGTAGAACCTTTTGTGCCATGCAACTTTAAACTCTTGTCCATATGTTTTAATATTTAAACTTTAATCCTTGAGCCTTCTCTTTTAAACCTTTGTCCCAATGAAACCTTTAATCCTCTTTGAATTTATTTATAATATTTGAAATAAATATTATAAACCTTTTCCACCTTGCATAAACAACCATAGGAGAATATTTTTGCCTTATGTACCCTTTGAAGATATTTGCCTTGCACTTTAATATTTCAACCTTGAAGATAATTCTCAACCATTTCACTTTTGACATCAATGACAACCAATGTACTCAATATTTCCAACAGTGATCTACTCTACAATATTGCTTCTGGTTGAAGATAGATACATCCTTCTTCATCAAGTACTAGAAGCTCTTACTGAGAGTGTACTCTTTGTCCAATCACCTTTTTGAGACATGATACATGAAATACTAGATGTATATGGGATGAGGAAGGAAGCTCTAGTTGATATGCCACTTCGCCTATGTGACGCACTATCTTGTAAGGACCATAAAATCTTGGAGTCAACTTTTGACTAGTATTTATCTCTAATGACAGTTGTTTGTAAGGTTGCAAATGTAAGAAAACCATATCGCCTATATTGAATTATTGTTCTGAATGATGTGAGTCTTGTTGTTGCTTCATACGACTTTGTTCTTGGATCAGATTATCTTTGAGAATTTTAAGCATTGTTTGTCAATGTTGGAACCAATCATCTACTTGAGCTACTTTGAAAGATCCTCGAACATAATCTGCTATTGCTCGTGGTTTTACCCCATACAATGCTTCAAATGGGGACATCTTGATGGAGTAATGGTATGAAGTATTGTACCACCATTTTGCTAATGAAAGCCACTAACTCCATTGATATTGCTTATCTTGAACAAAGCATCATAGATAGGTACCCAAATATTTGTTAACAATTTCCGTTTGGCCATCAGTTTGAGGATGGTATGCAAAAGACATATTCAATTTGGTACCATTAAGATAGAATAATTCTTGCCAAAAATTGCTAGTAAATATGGTATCACGATCACTTACAACATTTTTGGGCATTCCATATAACTTGAAAATGGAGTCCATAAATACCTTAGCCACTTTGCTTGTTGAATATGGGTGTTGTAGAGCATTGAAGTGAGCATACTTGGAGAGACAATCCACTACCACAAAAACCATTGTTTTACCTTCTTATTTGGGAAGACCTTCAAAAAATCCATTGATATGTGTTCCCACTAGCGGTCGGGAATTTGTAATGGTTGAAGGAGTCCTGGAGATTTGACTGTTTCACCCTTATTGTGTTTGCATATTTCACATTCGGCAACAAATGTTTTGACATCATATTTCAATCCTTTCCAATAAAAGGATTGTTTTACCCACATATATGTCTTCAAAAATCCTAAATGCCTTGTTGATGTAGAAGCATGTGATTCTTCAAGGACCAATGATGTAATAATGGAATTTTACGGAATGCAAATGTGATCTTTCTTTCTTAATACCTTGTCACTATATAAAAAATGAGGATAATTGGATGATCCTAGAATCAAATCTTGAATAATTTGAGCAATTCTAGTGTTCACTAATCATTCTTCTTGGAGTTGAGAAACCCATTGAGAACAGGAACCTGAAATGGCATTGATAGAAACTCCATCTTCATATTTACAAGATAGTGCCTTGCTACCACCTTTTATTTTCCCTTCTTATACTCGATAACAAAATTATATCCTGATAACTTTGTCAACCACTTGTTTTGCTTTGGATAGGAAAAGTGTAATTCCAGAAAGTTCTTGAGACTACTATGATCTATTTTTATAATGAAATGACTACTGATTAGGTAGTGTCTCCATTTCTTTACTACATGTAGAATAGCCAACATTCCTTTCTCATGTGTGAATCTTACCAAATTTTTACCTAAAAGTTGTTTGCTTTCGAATACCAAGGGATGACCATCTTGCATTAATATTGCCCAATACCTATTCTCAAGGCATCACATTCAATAACAAATGGTTTGTGAAAATCGGGAGTTGCCAAAACTGGACGAGTGCACATAGCTTCTTTGAGTGCCATGAATTCTTGAGTAGCCATATTCGACCAATGAAAAGCATCCTTTTTTGTAAGAGCGGTGAGAGGAGCTACAATTTTTCCATAATTACGAACATATTTTCGATAGTAGCCTGTAAGGCCCAAAAAACCATGAATTTTCTTGATGGTTTTGGGTAAGGGCCAATCCTGAATGGCTTTTATTTTATTAGGATCCACTTTAACACCTTCATGAGAAACTATATGACCCAAATATTCAACTTCTTGAACACCAAAAGAACACTTGGAGCATTTGACAAAAAGTTTCTCCTTATGTAGAACATGAAGAACTTTCCCCACATGTATCAAATGATCTTTCCATGATTTACTATATATTAAAATATCATCAAAGAAGACTAAGACAAATTTGCAAAGAAATGGATGAAAGACATGGTTCATGAGACTTTGGAAGATGGAGGGGGCATTAGTGAGACAAAAAGGTATGACTAAGAACTCATAATGACCTTCATGAGTACAAAAGGCAGTTTTGGGAATGTCCTCATCTCTTACTCTGATTTGATGAAAACTTGAACGTAGATCCAACTTTGTAAAGAATTTAGCACCATGCAATTCATCTAATAAATCATCTATGACAAGGATAGAAAAATTTTCCTTGATGGTGATTTTTTAAGGGGTTGAAAATTAGGACACATACGCCAAGAATTATCTTTACGACAAGCCAACACTATTGGCAATGAATAAGCACTAGTGCTATGATGAATGACTCCCTGTTCTAATAGTTCTTGGATAATGTTTTCAATTTCTATTTTTTGAGGTTGAGGGTATCGATAAGGACATATATTAGGAGGAATAATTCTAGGGATAATATGTATGGCATGGTCATGAGATCTCTTGGGAGGGAGCCCTTTTGGTTCCTTGAAAACTTCATCATACTTAGCCACAATATCTTGAATATCCTTTGAGGGAATTTTTGTTGTATCTTGTGCTTGCACTTCCATGTAATTGATTTGAGCTATGAATCCATAACCTCCTTTCCTTAGTATTTTTTCCATGTTGTGATAACTCACTACCTATGAGGGTGGAGTTTGAATTCCTTGGAGTCGAATAGTCTTTCCATTTTCTTTCCATTCCACAAATAATTTTCAAAAATTGAAACTAATAGTGTCGAGTTGTTCTAGCCATTCAACACCCAAAATAACATTTGAACTTCCCAAAATCATAACGAAGAGAGTTCCCCGCCATGTGTAACTTCCCATTTGTATTGATACTGAAGAGGTTCTACCAATACATTGAGCATTTTCTCCATTTGCAACTAAAACTTGAAAATTATCTTGATTGGAAGAATTAATGTGCAAATTCAATGCTTTAGCAGTCTTGATGTCAATAAAGTTGAGTACTACCTGAATCAATAAACACATTTATTTTTTTGTGCCTAATAAATCTAGGTACCTTAATTATATGGTGAGTTGTTAATCCCATGAGAGCATGCACTGAAATAGCCATAGTGTCCTTGCCCGGTATTGTTTCATTATTACCTATTTGTTCTACATTCATGGAAGATTCTGGTTGATCGACATCCTCAGCTTCATCTTCTTCATCCTTATTATCATATTCTATTTGAAAGGTTTGTTTTGTTACACATGCTTGATCTCTTGGATGATGATTACGATATTTATAGCAAAAATATCTTGATGGTTGTTCATTTTTGTGGGAGGAATTATTGCGATATTGAGGACGTGTGTTAGAGTCTCATCTAGAAGATGTCCAATTTTGAAAATTCTTTTTAGTTTCATCCAAAGTGTATGGATCATGTTAGTCCACTTCGAGTTGAATATTTTCTTTTAGACCATGTCAAAAGGCATAAACCACCATAGAAGCATTTACTTATTCCATGTAAGCAAGAAGACTTGTGAATTTTGAAACATAATTTTGGACAGAACCAGTTTGTTTGAGACCCAACAAGAGAACAATGTAGGAAGAAGAACTACCTTCATCAAATATCTTTAGGAAAAAATATCTAAATTCAGGCCATAATATGGGATGATTATGTTGAAGTTTCTTCCAAGTGAACCATTGGTAAGCTTTTGTACCCAATTTGGAAGAGGCGTAAGAAACTTTTTCAGCTTCCAAAATAGGATATAAGTGTAAGATACCCTCCATTTTAGCTAAACAAACCACGTGGATCCCCACCCTCAAAGGTGGGCATATCAATACGCAAAACATTAACACTTGTAGGTCATCTTGCATATTGATAAACTTCCTCTGTATATTGATCCGTATTATCATTTTGTCTATGGTAATTATTTGGGGAAGGAGGAGATTCTTGGTTTTGTTTATTTACTAGTCATCCAAGAATTAGTGACATATTGTTCATATTAGTAGTTATTTGAGTCAAATATGCTTGTAATTCTTGATTACATGTAGTGGGGATTACTATTTCCTCATGTGTGAGATTTTTTTGGGATGAATTGGATGAGTTGGAAGGAGCCATGGGGTTAATAGCAGGATGGTCGGGGTTAAAATTGTTAATGCGTAAAGGGGAATTATGTTGCGTACCTTTATTTTATGGAGGTCTTCTTGGTGGGTTTATTGGTCCTTTGTTTGGAATATCTTCACTATTTAGTCTTTTGTTTGGTCCCTTATTCCACCTTTCACTCATGTGCTAGCCAATGGCTACTTTTGAGTTGATGTGAACTTTTCAAAGCTAGCTCTAATGACTACTTTTACTTTATCTTCCAACGGCTAGTTCTTTCTGTTTGTCTTTCAATGGCTACTTTCACTTTGTCTTCCAAAGGCTAGTTTTTAATATCATCAACGACAAACCAGAATACGAGGGCTCTAGGAGATCTATAGCAAGCTTTGCCTAACAAAGGGAATAAGACACAAAGGTGACACATGTAATGAGTGGGTGTGGTGAATTAGTAGAATGCACCTAATGGTGTGGGTTGATGTGTAACTCTGATTGGACGATGCACACGAATGACACGAACTAGGGATAAGACACTAAACACTATGAATACGAATTCGGATATGACAACATGATAAGACATAGTGGATAGGAAGCTAGACACGTTAAATGCAAATGTATTTGGAAGGTGTACCAGAATGTAATTTGAATATATGCCTTGATGATGTGCCTTGTTTGGAAGGTGTAAAAGAATGTAATTTGAAGATACACGAAAAGTCATGACTATGAAACAGAAGGTATTATGTGATGCGGAAACAATGACACATGGAAGGTATTGTGTGTCATTTTGAATGATATAATGACACTTTATAATATATATTATAAATTTATGTCATGCTTAACGATTGGTTGGCGGTATGGAATTAAATTGGTGATCATTTAGATGTGTAAGAAATGTTATGGATCTTGATAACACGACATATCGAATTACTGATGCACAAACGAATGTCTTCGATACTAAATTAATTCCTTTCTAATTTTGAGATGCAACCGACTGGGCAAAAAATTGAAACTAGTTTAAGCAATGCGGTTGATATGCATAAAAGTCTTGGGTGATAATAGATGACTCACGATGGCGTAATAAGTGGATGCTTATTTGACAGGATAGTATGGCGAATGTGGATGGTTATGACCAAATTGTTTTCAGTAGTTGGTGTGTGGGATATAACCAATTTAATATGATTACCAATTACCTTACGATTCACATAATTTTGAATATTGAATCATTCGCGTAATATTTGACTCGCGATGTACCAATTAAAATCTCCTCTTTGAATTTTGTTACACTAGTGGGTTCACTATGTAACATATATCAATTTATAATATGGTCTACAAAAATTATAATAAGGTTGGACTATTAACATGAATAATTGATGAACAACTAATAGTGGAACACACAGAAGCTTGACCAAGGAGCGTGGATGAATTGGTAGGTTGCACAAAGTTTTGAATTGAAATGTTAAAGATGAATGACATGATACTTGCGATAATGATTGATGCATGTTTTAATCACCACTGTGGTAAACCAATTAGACAACGGATGTGGATCAACCAATCAAAGTGAAGACCAATGAATAGTGAAATGCTATGGGAACATGGATCAATGGGTAGTAGAATGCATGCAAAAGGATGGCTTGCAAAGATTCAGTGGGATAATGTTATATGTTATGATGTAAATATCTTGACGTAACTTATAAGAGACCTTATAAACAATTGCTTTGGCAAAATTTTTGATTGGCTGACATTATTAGGATTTAGAGGCCACTTGTAATTTAAAATATACTAACCTTAATATTCCCCGACTTTCTATTGGATGTGGCTCAATGAAGATTAGGGATTCACGTGTTTATCTTTAAAATTATGTTTCTCCGAATGGTATTTACGTCTGGATACACATAAGTATTGTGCCCTACTTATGCTTTTGACTGAAAGCTCCAACAATGATATCCATGTACATAGCAACGGATGGTCTAGAAAATATTTTACATAGATCTGGAGATTGTGTTTTTTTTTGTTAAATAAATTCTTTTATTCAATTGGGTTTTAAAGGTTGACCCAAAACTGATTTACAAAAATCAGCCCATGGCTGAGGAACCCTACTAGGAACCAAACTGAGGAACCTTTGTCCTCTAACCTTACGCTACTACCTAGCCAAAAACCATAAGAACCAGACCATAATACCCACCATAGTCGAAATCCCCCTTAACAAAAATAGACATAGGTCCAAGCAGGTTCCTAACTACCCCAAGCAACCACACTACACATAGGAGATCACCCATAATACCAAAGGAAACAAAAAGGTACTACCACTACCAATAGAACAAAACATACTCAAAACATCAAAACACAGGATAGGCTAATTGGAGGAAGACCCTAGTCCTCCTCATCGATCTCCTCTTCTTGATTTTCATCTTTGTCTTCTTCGTTGTCATCAGTCTTCGGGTTGTAGACTAGTGGCTTGTTGCTCTAGTATCCTTCATTGAAGAATACCTTGGTCAAAATATCCTGTAATTCCTGCATCTACTGATTGATGTTGGCCACCGTATTCAGGACATACCTTTTCAATTCCATGATTGTAGGGTTAGGACCCTCATCTTTAGACGTAATCTCCATGATTTTGCTACTCCCCTGAACTTGCTTGCTTTTTAGCCTCAGGGAAGACCTAATAGGTTGGTCATCAATTCTCAACCTTTTCCTTGTCGGGCCTCCCTTAGCGCTTGACTCACCCTCATGCTTCTTGACAGGGGAGGGTTTTGGGAGACCAGGGCTCTTGCACCCACTCGAACTTTTGCCATGAACCACCAGGGGATCCTTAGGAGGAGGGGTAGGGATATCAGGTTGGGGAGCATGGAGAAGGACGTATTTGTAATTAACCTTGAGAAGGCCTTGATGCATGGGCATAGAAAAGCCTTTTTGTTATGGGATGAGTTTATGGTGTGGTTCATTGAGTTCATCAAAAATTGGGGAATGCTTATGGGGTTAACATCCCAAAAAAAGTTGACAAAGGTGTAATGGAAGCTGAGTAAAGTTTTACCAGGGTCCTTCACTATGATGAATTCCAGCACATTCTTCATAATCGCATTCCAAGGAGTCGGGAGGTCCATCCTTGTGAGTCTGTTCTTTGCCTCATTGCTAGTGACCATAATTTAAACGAGATATTCAACTTTAATATTGCTTCCCTATCTTTAAGATAGCAAATATCGTCTTCTTTACTGACAACAGGGTCGTAAAGGTTATTTTTTGGAATCTATAATCACTCGAACAACTGGAATGTCGCTAAACTAAGCTTACGAATCACCAATTCTTGTTAGAATAGAAAAAAATTGAGTTATTGTGCACAGGATTTTTTAGCTCTAATACCACTTGAAGCCAAATAATTATAAAATAAATGCAACATGAATATGAAAATGAAGGAAAGAATATTATTTTCCACTTTAGGAGGGCTAAGTCATTTGCCACTAAGGAGGGCTAAGTCCTTGTGATTATGCAAATAATATTCAAAGTGATAAGATGATTAATTGTAAATCAACCTACAACTATTAATAATAATAAATCAATAAATCAATGACAATTGGAAATATAGTCGACTTGGCTATATTGGTGTTGTAACAGTTAGCTAAACGCCCTCTCTATTTTAAGGGTCTGATTGAAATATTCTCAGTTCCCTCCCAAACCCTATCTCTACCCAAGGAAGTGGAGAGTTGCTCTAGGGCTTAAATAAGGATAGAGAGGTTCATCTTCGAGACTCCCTCAATATTAAAATCCTCTTTTCTCTATTAAGGGCTTGAGCTGTAGAATATGTCGAATCCTGGATCGGCCCACCTCTCTATTTTAAAATAGCAGAGCTAGGGCTTTGAGCATTTTGGTAGCATGCAATGGAGGTAGAGCTAGGGCTTTGAGCATTTTGGTAATGCGTGACGGAGGTAGAGCTAGGGCTTTGAGAATTTTGGTAGCACACAATGGAGGTAGAGCTAGGGCTTTGAGAATTTTTGCAACATGCGATAGAGGTAGAGCTAGGGCTTTGAGCTTTGAATATAAACTTGTATATTTTGGTACGCAAAATTTAAACTTGAATATAAGAATTGAGCTTATACCATTTGATCTGAAAAAACTTATGTTGTGACAAGTAGATATTTGAATATATTTTTTGATTACTATGTATATGTATTTGGGTGTTCTCTCTATTTTCATTTAGAGCTTCGTTGGGTCTTCTCTCGATTTTTAGTTTTATTAATACCAATATGAAAACCCTAACTAGATTTCGTATTTGGGTGTTCTTTCTATTTTCATTTAGAGCTTCGTTGGGTCTTCTCTCGATTTTTAGTTTTATTAATACCAATATGAAAACCCTAACCAGATTTCGTATTTGGGTGTTCTTTCTATTTTCATTTAGAGCTTCATTTGGTCTTCCTTCGATTTTTAGTTTTATTAATACCAATATGAAAACCCATAGTGGCTTCCTTCTATTTTCATTTTAGAGCTTCATTTGGTCTTCCTTCGATTTTTAGTTTTATTAATACCAATATGAAAACCCATAGTGGCTTCCTTCTATTTTCATTTTAGAGCTTTCATTTTGTCTTCCTTGGATTTTTAATTTTATTAATACCAATATGAAAACCCACAGTGGCTTCCTTCTGTTTTCATTTTAGATCTTTGTTTGGTCTTCCTTCGATTTTCAATTTTATTAATACCAATATGAAAACCCATAGTGGCTTCCTTCTGTTTTCATTTTAGAGCTTCTTTTGGTGTTCTTTCTTCCACATTTGACATTGAGTGGAAACCCACATAAACAAGGATTTCCTAAGAAATAATAAACTTCGAATGTTTTGAGTTCCTGGAAACTTTTTTACTACAAAAAGAAAAAAGAAACATTGGCAAGGTTTTGAGTTCCAACAAAGCACCTACGCTGAGTTATACATCTCTCTATGTACATTGCATGAGTGGAGAATACACTTGTTAAGAAATGGTCCAACCATATTTTATATATAATGTTGACACCTTTGAAAATATCTATTTAGAAAGGCATCTATCATGATTTGACAATGCTGAAATGAAATATATAATATGACAATGTGATAAACATGTTGCTCATAAATTTTCATGAGCTAAAATGGCATTATATGATCTTGGCACATGTGCTACCATAGGGTTTTTAACTATTGGCTCTTCTCCCCTACTTGTTTAGATGATCTCTCCTATCATTCCAGTTCTGAAATAAAATTTCCAAGCTTTGTTTGATTGTGTTGATTATTTTATTCAAGGTTTCATACAATAGTCTGTAACTGCAAATATCTATTTATTTGTTAGTTATATCATCATATAACTTGCAAGTGGAAACAAAGTTTGTTTCATTCTCTACTTAATACTTTTGCAAATTCTATTTCCCAAGGTTTTTGTGGGTGGATCTGTCTAGGGGTTTCACCATGTAGTTCATGCGAGTTAGTTCTTGGTTTTGCAAATATGGTTTTCTTCTTGAGGGGTTTTGCCTTATGAAGGCAGGTTAAATGCTCTAGTTTAGGTTTGTTGATATTCTTATAATACCAAATATTTGGTTTTTATTATTATTGTCCTTTCAATGACTACTATTGATTTTACTTTTGCTTTGATGATTCTTATAACACCAGATATTCTACTTGCATCTCTATTGTTGTTTTAAAGGCTATATTGGTTACTTTTGATGGTTTGCTTTCATGTCTACAAAATACTTTTAGTGTTAGATCTCTAGAGATGATACAATACTTGTCTTCTCCCCTACTTGTTTAGATGATCTCTCCTATCATTCTAGTTCTGAAATAAAATTTCCAAGCTTTGTTTGATTGTGTTGATTTTTTTATTCAAGGTTTCATACAATAGTCTGTAACTGCAAATATCTATTTATTTGTTAGTTATATCATCATATAACTTGCAAGTGGAAATGAAGTTTGTTTCATTCTCTACTTAATACTTTTGCAAATTCTATTTCCCAAGGTTTTTGTGGGTGGATCTATCTAGGGGTTTCACCATGTAGTTCATGCGAGTTAGTTCTTGGTTTTGCAAATATGGTTTTCTTCTTGAGGGATTTTGCCTTATGAAGGCAGGTTAAATGCTCTAGTTTAGGTTTGTTGATATTCTTATAATACCAAATATTTGGTTTTTATTATTATTGTCCTTTCAATGACTACTATTGATTTTACTTTTGCTTTGATGATTCTTATAACACCAGATATTCTACTTGCATCTCTATTATTGTTTTAAAGGCTATATTGGTTACTTTTGATGGTTTACTTTCATGTCTACAAAATCCTTTTAGTGTTAGATCTCTAGATATGATACAATACTTGTCTTCTCCCCTACTTGTTTAGATGATCTCTCCTATCATTCTAGTTCTAAAATAAAATTTCTAAGCTTTGTTTGATTGTGTTGATTTTTTTATTCAAGGTTTCATACAATAGTCTATAACTGCAAATATCTATTTATTTGTTAGTTATATCATCATATAACTTGCAAGTGGAAACAAAGTTTGTTTCATTCTCTACTTAATACTTTTGCAAATTCTATTTCCCAAGGTTTTTGTGGGTGGATCTGTCTAGGGGTTTCACCATGTAGTTCATGCGAGTTAGTTCTTGGTTTTGCAAATATGGTTTTCTTCTTGAGGGATTTTGCCTTATGAAGGCAGGTTAAATGCTCTAGTTTAGGTTTGTTGATATTCTTATAATACCAAATATTTGGTTTTTATTATTATTGTCCTTTCAATGACTACTATTGATTTTACTTTTGCTTTGATGATTCTTATAACACCAGATATTCTACTTGCATCTCTATTGTTGTTTTAAAGGCTATATTGGTTACTTTTGATGGTTTGCTTTCATGTCTACAAAATCCTTTTAGTGTTAGATCTCTAGAGATGATACAATACTTGTCTTCTCCCCTACTTTTTTAGATGATCTCTCCTATCATTCCAGTTCTAAAATAAAATTTCCAAGCTTTGTTTGATTGTGTTGATTTTTTTATTCAAGGTTTCATACAATAGTCTATAACTACAAATATCTATTTATTTGTTAGTTATATCATCATATAACTTGCAAGTGGAAACAAATTTTGTTTCATTCTCTACTTAATACTTTTGCAAATTCTATTTCCCAAGGTTTTTGTGGGTGGATCTATCTAGGGGTTTCACCATGTAGTTCATGCGAGTTAGTTCTTGGTTTTGCAAATATGGTTTTCTTCTTGAGGGGTTTTACCTTATGAAGGTAGGTTAAATGCTCTAGTCTGAGACCCCTTGGAGGGACACACCTACCCTACCCCATAAGATTCAAACAAGTGACCAAGCTTAAATTTAACCAGGCCTAACCATTGCATTTTAGAATCCAAGAGTGTTTTGTTTCTGCATGTATTGAATAAAATGCAGAGTAAGTGAAAATAACATAATCAAGTAAGAATGAGTATAGCAACCCAATCAGACCATCCTTTCATTGAATATTTTTTGTATCCACTTGAAGCTCAATACTTTACCTGTTACATATCTCATAGGAATAATGTACTCACAAATAGAACTTTGTACAACTTCAAAGCAACATTTGTGAAGAATTTTACATTACGCTTCTTAAATGTTAAGTGGTATTGTGGGTTGGCAAACTGATCAGAACCCATTCTTGAAAAGCACTCCAAGTATTGAAATTACTTCTACAAAATTTGAAACTTCATGAGTGTATTGTGTAGTAATAAGTTGCATAAGAAACTCCACTTACCTTGTGCAGGTTGTGCTTGGGCAACAAGATTATTGTCTTTACTTTCAACAGCTAGATCATCCTCAAGACTCAGAGCACCAACTCTAGTCAGGTCAATTGGGTCAATATTTTCTATCCATCAAGTATCATGGACAAATATTGGCTAGGAGAAGCTAGGTATTTCAACTATGTTATCACCATTAACGAAGAAAAGTTGTGCTTTCGATCAGTTCTACCCATATAACTATACTTTCTTATTTTTGGGGGGGGTTTGTTTGTAGAAATAGTGAGGACTATTATCATGGGGTTCACCAATTCCTAGATTTTGCAAGAAATAATTCAATGGACCCTAAAATAACTAGATGTCCATGTCGAAAGTGCTCAAATATGGAAACTCTTGGTTTTTCGAAGGTTCATGACCACCTGATTTGGCACGGGATTGACAAGACATATACCGAGTTTGTTTTGCATGGAGAACAACCCTCTAGTTTTGACAAATATGCATCGAGCACGTGCTCTACCACTAATGAGGGTCCAATTACCAAATATGTACAAGATGACATCATTGGAATGGTCAATGATGCATACAAATTGTTCAATATCAATTGCCCAGAGAGTGGACCAAAACTATGAGATGATGTTGAGTTCCAATCATCTTATGGAGCAGTTCCTATTGATGAATATTGTAGCTTGCTCAAAGATGCCAAATGACCATTATACCCAGGTTGTACAAAGTACACAAAGCTATCGATGATCACTAAATTGTATAATCTCAAAGTAAAACATGGTTGGTTGGACAAAAGCTTTGGCGACTTACTAGAGTTGCTGAAAGATATGCTCCCAATCGATAATACAATTCTAGAGTCCACATATGCGATGAAGAAAATGATGAGGCCATTGGGATTAGATTATGTAATGATACATGCATGCATCAATGACTGTATTTTATATTGTAAAGATCATGAAAAGAAGTAAGCTTGCCCAACATGTGGTGCATCTCGATGGAAAGTTGACCCTCATTCACAAAAGGTATGCATTAATGTTCCTACGAAGGTGTTGAGGTATTTCCCCATTATACCAAGGTTGAAGAGAATGTATAGGTAAGGGATTTTATTATATCATTAGCTTTGTTGTGTTTGTTTCTTTCAACATTGTTAGACGTGACTAAAGTGAGTTGCTTTCTTCTTGTAGCTCTGTAAAGGTTATGAAGAATATGAGGTGGCATTCCTAGAATAGGATTTCAGATGGTAATATGTGACATCCAATCGACTCCTCGACGTGGAAAACTATAGATGTTAAGTGGAAATATTTCATCGATGATCCACGTAGTGTACGACTTGCAATGGCAACCGATGGGTTCAACCCTTTTGCTTACTTTAGTACTGCTTACAGTTGTTGGCCCGTTGTGTTGGTCACTTACAACCTCCCACCATGGATGTGGATGAAGAGGAAACATTCAATGCTCACCTTGTTAATACCTGGCCCCAAGAAACTAGACAATGATATTGATGTTTATCTACAGTCTTTGGTTGATGACTTGCATGAACTATGGACTAAAGGAGCAGAAATGTATGATGCATTTTCCAATACTACGTTCAATATGAGAGCAATAATGATGTGGGCCATCCATGAATTTCTTGCTTATGGAAACCTATTAGGATGTATGACAAAGGGAAAGGTAACATGTCCAATATGCGGGGAGAACACATGTGCAGAATATCTTAAATGCAGTAGAAAGATCACTTACATGGGCCACAGGATATTCCTTCCTCCAGATCATTCATTTCATCATCAAAGGGTATATTTCAATGGTAAACAAGAGCTCGATAAACCACCCAAACCTTTAAATGGGATGGAAATACTAAAAATAGTACAAGGAATTCCACCAAATTGGGGAAAGAGCAACTCAAATAAAAGGAAATGCAACACGGATGAGGATAGCGTGTTTGTTCCTATAGCAGGATGGAAGAAGAAATCTATATTCTTCAATCTATCGTATTGGGAGGTACGACATGCAACTTTATTTATGTATCTGTTGTTATGTCTCTCAATGTCGAGTAATTTTTGTTTGATGTTGCTATCTATGAACAACATCTTCTAGTTCATCACAACTTGGATGTGATGCATGTGGAGAAAAATGTCTATGAAAGCCTATTCGAAACACTGCTAGGTATCGATGGAAATTCAAAGGATGGCAAAAACTCCTATGAGGATTTAAAAAATATGGGTATCAAGAACACATTATGGCTAGTAATGGATGGAAACAAGACATATCTTCCACCAACACCCTACAATCTATCGAAGGTTGAGAAAGAAAGGTTTTGTCGTACACTATACAATATGAAAGTACCGAATGGATATAGTTCAAATATTAGAAAATGTATCTCTATGAAAGAACTTAAGATCCAAGGCCTGAAATCACACGACTGCCATGTTCTCATGCAATAGCTTCTTTCGGTAGTGCTACAACATTTTCTTGATAAGCCAGTGCGACAAACCATTTGTTGGTTGTGCATGTTCTACAGGGATATATGCGCTAAAGTGGTGGATCCCATAAAAATAGAGAAATTATCGATAGAGGTCGTGGAGACGTTATGTTTGCTTGAAAAGTACTTCCCTCCTTCATTTTTTGATATCATGGTGCACCTAACTATTCACTTGGTGCGGGAGGTACATCTATGTGGACCTATACAATATCGATGGATGTACCCTTTTGAGAGGTTTGTATGCATTCATCAGTTTCATAAACCACCATTTTTCTAATTTTTGTAGTGTCTCATCTAATAAAAATTGTTTGTTTCCTTTCTTAGAATTATGAAGATTTTTAAGGGCTATGTAAAGAACCAAGCTAGGCCCAAAGGTTGTATTTTCGAACATTATCTTGTCGAGGAATCTATTTCATTCTATGTGGACTACATGAGAGGTACGAAAGCAATTGGTGATCACCTTGGTCACAATGAGGTATGGAGTGATGAGGATGAAGAAACTATAATCGATGGGAGGCCTTTATCTAGTGGTGAAGACTTTGATTTGGATGAAACTTCTTATGAGCAAGCCCATCAATGTGTTCTCTTTAACTTGGATGAAGTTCAGCCTTGGGTAGAGTAAGTAGATGTTTATTTGTTGTTGTTATATATGGTAGAATATTAATTAGATCCAACTAAGCTTGACAAAATTTGGGCCAAATCAGGAAGCACCTGAAGAGTATCAAGGAATCCAACCCTCGTGTAGTGAGAGATGAAGGGGTGTTGCAAAAAATCCATAATCAGACATTCATCACTTGGCTACGAGATCAGGTTATTGTCTGCTCTCTTGAATATGATCTTCGACATTTATATTGATTATCATGTACTGAACGTCATGTAATGTTCTACAATCATATTTAAACTATTCTGATGTAAATCCAGTTGCAAGAGGTTAGAACAAGAACCTCCAATCACATGAAATTATGATAAAAAAAAACAAAGCAAAAGATAAAATTCCCAATCACACAAAAGTTACAATAGATGGAAATAATTTGATAAATGCTTTCTTTCTCATTCTTGGATTTTCCCTTTTACAATGTGATACCAAGGGAATATATATCCCAAAAGAAACCCTAAAACAAAACCCTAAATCTTAAGCTCTAAAAATAAAAATAAAAAATTTATTTTATTATTTTCTTTTTCTAGGCTATTTCATCTTTAGTGCCAAAACCTAAATCACCCAAAAAAACTTGGATAGCCCTCAAAATTGACCTACACCTTCATATCATCTATATTAAGCCTCCTAGAAAATATCAACACCTATCCATGCCTAAATAAGAAGTTATCCTAGACGTGTTTTCTTCCAAATTTTCAAAAAAACACTAAATCCCATTTGTGGGGCACTAGATGAAGGAATTAGAACTTGAAAAAAACTAAAAAACAACTAGAAAACTAGAGTAGTCTAGCCCATGTTTTCCACCTCTTTATCTAACTCCCCATGATCCAACGATTGGATCAAAAGTTATGCCCTCTGAAATATAGGCTCCTGCATCATTCTCCTTTGGTTGAAAAGAACTCTACTCCTACGAGTTCCTTTGATAAAACTCCTACAACTTTTAGCTGTCAATAGTTTTCAATTCCCCCTCTAAAATCCAAGTATTATCTTCCTATTGTAAACCTTCTCATTGTACCAAGTATTTGCTATAGTTTCCCTGCCTAGTACTAATTGTCTTCTTATCAAGTACTTGCATAACTTTTTCTTTCTTCTTCTTAGGTATTTGTTGCTCCCATTTTATGTCTTCTTCTTCTTCAACTTTATCTTCAGTCCCATGAAATTCATACAAATTTGTAACATTAAAAACTGGTGAGATAACAAAATCATCAGGTAACTCCACTTTATAGTCATTATCATTCATCTTCTTCAGAATTTTATAAATTCCAATCTTCTTATACTTCAATTTGTTATATGTGCCCTTTGGAAATCGCTACTTCAATTTGTTATATGTGCCCTTTGGAAATCACTCCTTCCTGAGGTGAACCATCACCATATCTCCTACTTGAAATATTTTAATTATCCTACTTGCATTTGTTGTTACCTTATATTTTTCATTACTATCTTGTAACTTATTTTTGACACCTTCCTGCAATTCATGTATGTGCTCTGCAAATGCCTCTACATCATCACTGATTTTACTTGAAATCGGTAGATCAATTAGATGTAACACACCATTGGGATTCTTACCATAAATAATCTGAAAAGGATATTTTCTTTTTTATCTATTAACTGAACTATTATATGCAAACTCAACTTATGGCAAGGCTAAGTCCCACTGTTTTGGTTTTCTCCAATAATACACCTTAGAATATTTCCCAAATTGTGATTTACTACTTCTGTTTGCCCATCATTTTGGGGGTGATATGCATTACTGAACTATAGTTTTGTTCCCATATTCCCCCATAGAGTCCTCCAAAAGTGACTTAAAAACCTTGTATCCTAATCTAAGGTGATTATTTTTGTGACACCATGTAGTCTAACAACTTCTCTAAAGAATAAATCTGTAAATCTAGTAGCATCATTGGTTTTATGGCAAGCATTGAAATGTGTCATCTTAGAAAACCTATCTACCACAACAAAAATTGAATCCTTACTTCGTTGTGTGTTAGGTAACCCCAACACAAAATCCATGCTCAAATCTATCCATGGTCCTGTAGGGATGGGCAAAGGCATATAAAGTCATGTATTATGTGCATGGTCTTTAGCCATTTGGCACACTCTGTATCTTAACACAAACTTGGTTATATCCCTCTTTACCTTTGGCCAATGATACTTCACCTCTATAAGAGTAATTGTCTTGCTCACTCCAAAGTGCCCATCCAAACCTTCGTTGTGCAGTTATCTAATAATATTCTCCCTCATTGAACCAACAGGAATTCACAACTTCTTCTATTTAAAATAAATAACCATTTTGTATTAGATAATCATAAACACCACTACCAACTTCTCCCAACACTGGATTCTTATATTGCTTCACAATATCATCGAAATCTAGGTCATTTTCATATATTTTCTTAATTACCTCAAATCTGACTACTTCATGCTCCATCGTAGTCAATAACACTACATGTCTACTCAAAGCATCAACAACTTGATTTTTCTTACCTGACTTATGATTCAAAACAAATGTATACTCTTGCAAGAATGATACCTACTTTGCATGCCTATTATTTAATTTCTTTTGGGTATTTACATACCTCAATGCTTCATGATTAGTAAATAACACAAAATATTTAGACACTAGATAATGCCTCCAGTGTCTCAATGCCTGCACAATAGCATAGAATTCCACATCATAAGTAGAATACTTCTTCCTTACCTCATTCAACTTCTCACTAAAGAATGCTATAGGTCGCCCTTCTTGACTCAGTACAACTCCAATTCCCACGTGGGAGGCATCACAATCAACCTCAAACAACTTGCTAAAATCTAGTAATATCAAAATAGGTGCTTCTATCACCTTCTTCTTTAATACTTCAAAACCCATTGTTGTCGTATTTTTCCATACAAATTCTCTTTCCTTTGTACACTCTGTTATAGGTGCAACAATGCTACTAAAATTCCTAATGAACTTCCTGTAAAATATTGCCAAGCCATGGAAACTCCTTACCTCTATCACATTTCTTGGAATGGACCATTCCAAAATTACCTTCACCTTCTCTTTGTCCATCCTCACTCCATCCTCTGAGATAACAAACCCCAAGAACACTAGACTCTTTTGAAGGAAGCTACACTTCTTCAAATTGACATACAACTTCTCTTTTCTTAACAAATCTAACACTAATTTCAAATGCAACAAGTGTTCTTCTTCATTCCTACTGAATATCAGAATATCATCAAAATACACAACTACAAACTTACCAATATATTCTCGCAATACTTTGTTCATCATCCTCATAAATGTATTGGGTGCATTGGATAACCCAAATGGCATCACCATCCATTCATACAACCCATTTTTTGTCTTGAAAGCAGTCTTCCATTCATCTCCTTCTCAAATTTGAATCTGATAGTATCCACTACATAGGTCAATTTTACTAAAGCATCATGCTCCAACTAGCACATCCATCATATCATCAAGTCTTGGAATTGGGAACCAATACTTGATTGTAATTTTATTGATTGCCCTACTATCCACACACATCCACCATGTATTATCTTTCTTTGGCATCAATAGTGCAGGAGTTGCACAAGGACTCATACTTTCTCTAACAACTCCCTTCTTTATCAGTTTTGTCACTTATTTGTTCAACTCCTCATTTTGTATGGGACTCATCCTATAAGTTGCCTAATTTGTAAGAGTTGATCCTGGAATTAGATCAATATGATGTTGAATATACCTTTTTAGGGGTAATCCATCTAGTAACTCTTACGGCATGACATCTACATACTCTTTCAACAACTTTACTGTTACAGGTGGTATAGCAACATCTTCAATATCCACATTCTTTGCTATCAATACGTAACAAACCCTAGATTCTTTCATCCCTATGATAAATTCCTTAGTTGTTAATAGGCTTTTGCTTTGCCCTTCTTCCTTATGTTGTAATAGGACCACTTTTACTCCATCCTTCCAGAATGTGTAAGTATTCATGCCTCCATCATGGATCGCCTTCCTATCATATTGCCAAGGCCTCCCCAATAACAAGTGACATGCATCCATTGAAATTACATCACACCATAATTCATCCTTGTAGGTAGCCCCAATTGAAAACTTAACCAGACACCTCTTATCTATAGTTACCTTGTTCCCTTTCTTGAACCACGATATGTGGTAGGGATATGGGTAGGGATATGGTCTTCGTGGGCCATCCCAATTTCATCCTCTGCCATAACCTCTTTCCCTCTAAGATCCTCCACCTCTTTGATGGTTAACTTGATTCTGCCCAGACTCTTCTTGTTTCTTTGTACTAGAATATTCTCTCTTTGAGAGATACCCTCTAACTGAAGGTGATTATGGTCCTTTCTTCACTCATTTTCTAAAATTACTACTCTTATGTTTCTCTTATGCTTTTAATGCTAACTTATATGCATCCTCTACACTATGGATCTAAAGCATACTTAATTAATCTTGTATGGCATAGATTAATCCATTCACATACCTTGCAACCTTCTGTTCTTCTGACTCTTCAAGACCCACCCAAATTGATAACTTGTAGAATTCATTGGTGTAGTCCTCGATGCTTTGATCCTTTTGTCTGAGGTTCTAGAGTCTACGAAATAATGTTTGGGCATAATCTCTAGGTAAGAATTTCTCCTTCAATTTTTTTTCCATTTTTTGTCAAACCCTAATATTTTCCTTTCCTTTCCTTTGTCTTTCCTTCTATATATGATCCCACCAAATCAACGCATGCCCTTTCAACTTTGTGCATGCAAGCTTCACTTTATTTTCCTTTGAAAGGATTTTCCACTCAAAGAAATTCTTCATGCTATTCAACCAGTCTATCAACTCCTCTAGTTTCAACCCTCCTGCATACTCAGGGACATCAATCTTGATTCCATATTTATTTCCTTCCAAGGCCCTAATTAGCCTATTCTTAAATTGATGCTCCTCTGGCTTCCTCTCTAGTTCTTCCTCATCATTAACCTCTGGCTTGTTCTCTAGTTCTTCCTCATCATGAACCTCTGGCTTGTTGTCTCTTTCCATAGTATCACTATCATAATCTAGATCTGCAAATTCAGAGGGATATATTTTCCTCATGCAGACCATAATTCTAGTCAACTGAGTAACTTGTGCCTGCAACTCTTGCATATTCCTATTGATCTAGGCATAACCTCCTCTTCCTCTTCTCATATCTGATCTGTGTTATTCTAAACAAAAAAATATGAATAGCAGAATAAATGTAATCGATAAGATTACCTTCTCTCCTCCAGTAAGATCCAACTTGCTCTAGTACCAAATGATGTAAATCCAATTGTAAGAGGTTAGAACAAGAAACTCCAATCACATGAAATTATGACAAAAAGAAACAAAGCAAAAGATAAAATTCCCAATCATACAAAAGTTACAATAGATGGAAATAATATGATAAATGCTTTCTTTCTCATTCCTTGATTTCCCCTTTTACAATGCGATACCAAGTAAATATATATCCCAAAATAAACCCTAAAACAAAACCCTAAATCTTAAGCTCTATAATTAAAAATATATATATTTTATTATTTTTTTCCTAGGCTATTTCGTCTTTAGTGCCAAAACATAAATCATCCAAAAAAAGTCGGATAGCCCTCAAAATTAACATGCACATTTGTATCATCTATATTAAGCCTCCTAGAAAATATCAACACCTACCCATGCCTAAATATCCCAAATGTGTTTTCTTCCAAAATTTCAAAGAAACACTAAATCCCATTTTTGAGGCACTAGATGAAAGAATTAGAACTTGAAAAAAGCTTAAAAAACAACTAGATGACTATATTTGTCTAGCCCATGGCATTTCCACCTCTTTATCTAACTCCCCGTAAAATTGCAAGCTGATCCAACGATCGGATTAAAAGTTATGCCCTTCGAAAGATAGGCTCCTGCATTGTATTCTTCTTTGTTTCAGTTTTATGGAGATGAAATACAACATAATGACAATGACCCCAACACAAAAAAATGGTTGGTACATGGTCCGAGGAATATTACAACCAAACATTCAAGCTATTTGATCAACGGTTATAGATTTCATATCAAATACAAAGAAGACCAAAGAACAACTCAAAATAGTGGTGTGTGTATTGATGCTACTACTTTGTGCAGAGCAAGCACAAAAGACACAAACCCAGTGCTTCAAATAGTCACACATTATGGTGCTAGTAGGGAAATAATCTTGTTGGATTACTATTGATTTTTATACCCCTTGTTCAAATGTGACTGGGTGAATGTTCTTGATATGAGAAATGGATGTAGAAAGGACAAAATGAGCTTCACACTGGTCAACATGAGCAAATTACTTGGTCGAGATATAGACTAAAATATGATCTATTTATCCTAGCATCGTAAGCTAGACAAGTCTTTTATGTAAATGATCCACTTGATACCAGCTAGTATGTGGTTCTCACATCACCTCCAAGAGGGATCAAAGACATTAAAGCATACGAGGCAGAATATGTCAATGTCTCTGGAGCAACATATTTTGTTGGACCTAAAACTTTACAAGATAAAAACACAAACGACAATAATATTCAATATGTCTATGAAGAATGTGAGGGTACATGGTTGGAATCCTAATTACTGTACTTCAAAAGTAGTTATAATTAATAAAAATAATTAAAGAGTGTTGTTAGACATTTTTTGTTCTATTTTTAGAAAATGCTAGTAGATAATTAATGGGTAGCCAAGCTAGGAGTGAGATGAGTAGGTATCCTGAGCATGAGGTTGGCCAGCCAGATACAAGAAGGTAAAAATAGATAATACAAGTGTTTCTAGGGCATATGATTAAGAGTCTAATCATGCATGCATGTTGTAATTTGTTGAAATGAAGGTTTATTGTGTTGAGTGCTAGTTATGAAATTGATGTTTCATGTTTGACTCTTAGTCCTACTCCTTACCAACAATACTTGATTTGCATAGATGGATATTTATGTATCTGATAGAAGTCTCAAGATACCTTCAGAATATATCATTGAATATCTCACTTGGTAGGCAACAAGATGCTTAAGTTGAGCAAGGAATGTACCTCCAAGAAGATCTTAATTCAAGCCATCAACAACCAAATTTGTACTACCTTCTTATATTTGATGCTTAGGTGGAACTGTTGCAGGTATATTGACTTCTTTTAATGATATTTATTTTAGACTTTGATTCTATCTATAAGAATTGCAAGGGTCTATAATCAATATGTGTGATTCTCTCATTGCTCAAAATAGAATATTTTTACTAACAACATGCTTGGGATATGGTATGGAGTTCTTTGTCCTATGCAGGATACCTTCATAATATATCATTGAATATCTCACTTGGTAGGAAACAAGATGCTTAAGTTGAGCAAGGAATGTACCAAGTGCATATTTGATAGTTTCTATCTCAAATCATTATTGCATACCCAAAAAGGTAAGTATTAGTGCCAAGTTAAGTTAATGAATCAATTCTCAAAATGCTCTTTGTGGTACCTCAGTCCACATGAACTTTGGTTTGGCTCTTCCTTTTTCTCACTTAATTTAAGTGCCATGCGATGTGGGAGAAGCCTATCACAAACCAATCATCAAAATTAATTAAACCTAAAAATATACAAAGCTCTATGAAGGTCATTTGTGCAAGCTAGTCTCAAATTGTCTAAAAAAATTTAACATGAACTCCTTCCTTACTGATAAATTTTACTTATTTCTATAGATCTAAATTTGGCTCTTCTTTTTTCTCACTTGATTTAAGTGCCATGCGATATGGGAGAAGCTTATCACAAACCAATCATAAAAATCAGTTAGACCTAAAAATCTACAAAGCTCTATGAAGTTCATTTGTGCAAGCCAGTCTCAAATTGTCTAAAAATTTTTAACATGAACTCCTTCCTTGTTGATAAATTTTACTGTTTTCTATAGATCTAAATGAATCTGCTAGAGTTTTGTAGAGTTTTTTATTGTTATTTTTGCTAGATTTATGTTTTTTGTAGATATCTTAGGGAAATATGTGGACATAATATGCACATGTGACTTGTTCTTCCTTCTAACATGAAACATCTAGGATTAGTAAGTTCAATCAGTGTCTAATAAATTATAATAGAAATTGGATTTTGATAGATGTATAAGATTTAAAACAGGTACTGTAATTGTCTCTTCCAAATATCTAGCCTTATGCTAAAACTGATGGCAAATTTTGTTGATTTCTGTAGATCTAAATGAGTTGGCCAAAGTTCTGTAGAGTTGTTTACTATTATTTTGCTGGATTTATGTTTTCTACAGATCTCTCAGGAAAATATGTGAATATGATATGCACATGTGACTTGTTCTTGATTTTTAACCTGAAGCATCTAGGATTAGTAAGTTCAATTAGTGTCTAAGAAATTATAAACGTCTTTCTCAAACCTTAGGTCTCATATGCTAGACTTCTCAGTCAGTCTAGAATTGTTTTCTTGAAGTCTTACATCAAATACAATTCAAGGTCAGACCCTTCTAGCTTATTTTTACAATGAAGCCTAGCTGCCAACTCCCTACGACATTATTATTTCAAACTTAATTTTGGCAGGGCATTATTTGATAAATGATCCCACAATAATAATCCTAATTTTGTGTGGTTTTCATTTACTGTAACATAGATGTTTGATGTTTGGCCCTTTGAAGGAGTATAATTTAATTTCTTTGCTAATGCTTCCTCATTATGTTATGTTGCTTACCATGCTTAAAAAATCCTATATATATATATATATATATATATATATATATATATATATATATATATATATATATATATATATATATATATATATATATATATATATATATATATATATATATATATATATATATATCATCTTGCCACCATCCAGGATTTTAGGGTCAAACCCCTACCATCCCAGTCATGTATCTCATTATACCATGTTGTGTCCCTCCCAAAAACCATGGAACATGAGGCATTAATTTGTTATCTGTTGGTAGGTTCTCTAGAATGGACAACTATTCTCAAGATTCAAGTTTAGTTCCTGGTTTTGCAATCCTAGATTACTTATTTTTTGCAATGAGTGTTGGAACATTGTTATTTTTGGTAGTTTCAATCAATAGTAGCTACAAGCTTCCTATTGAAACTACATGTTGTCTTTTTAGAGTAAAGACACGTGTTGAGCAAGTAGACAAGCTACAAATGATTCAGTCAATAGTAGCAAAAATTTTATCATTCAAACCAACCAAACAAATAAGGTATAGAATGGGATATCATTGGCAAGTTTTAGCCTATTGAAATTAATATTCTTTTGACTAACACTATCTAAAAATTGTAAATAATTTCTAGCACCCAAGGATTTGTATGACTGCTTATCATGGTCTTTTAAAAAATGCATACATTGTTTTTTGTCATGTCCCATAGGATAGTATGCATGTGGTCATCTATCAAGTGTAAAAGTATTTGTAACATGGTATACCTAGGACCACATTGGTTGTATGCACTCCAACAAGAGCAAAATGGTGCATTGTGACTTCATACATACTCTGATGCTTCCATGGAAAATTTTATCCCTTGGAGGTAGTTTAAAATTTTGTCCCTCTTTGTTCCAATGGAAAATTACCTTGTCCATGAAATGACCATGAGAAATAAAGGGCGCATAAGCTAAAATAGCAAAACCACTATTGAGTGCTATGTTGTTTCAGTTGAGGCGTTGTTTACATATTTTTTTAGGTGAGACCCTAAGAGGGTGGTTTTAAACCATTGTCTTAGGGTGACCTAAGAGGGCGATTTAAAACTATCATCTTAGGTCTAAGAGGGTGGTTTAAAATTGTTGTCTTAGGTATAAGAAGAAGGTTTAAAACCATCATCTTAGGTCTAAGAGATCAATTATAAACCACCCTCTTAGGGTTTAAGAGGGTGGTTATAAACCGCCCTCTTAGGCCTAAGAGGTCTTAACCCTAAGAGGGTGGTTTTTATCCACCCTCTTAGACCTAAGAGGACAGTTATAAACCACCCTCTTAAACCCTAAGAGGGCAACTTTTTGAGGCAATTTTTAGCCATCGTCGTATATCACAGACTTTTTATGATGTCCTCATAGATGATGACTGAATAACCACCTTTAAAGGCCTTTAAGGATGGTTAAAAACCGTTGTTAAAGCCTTTTTTTGGTGTAGTGGATGTTGCTTTAAATGTGGTTATTGAATTGGTTAAGTTAAGCATTAAATGTTGGTTTTGTGTAGCTGAATGATTATGTTGTTTATTATTAACTGGGATTTTCATTCCTAAGTAATATCCAGAATTGGTTTTAAATGTGCTTCATGATCTAATTGAAATGCATGCTTATGTTAGAAGTAAAGGTTATCTTGCTAATGCATACATGTTGATGGAAAAGCCTAGTTTCATGTTTGATAATAATATAGTTTTGGTGTATGGTTAAGAGGAATTCTTTGTCTTACACTTTTTATTTGAGATTAATCATGTTAAGTTTTTATGCTTAACACTTCAGTTTAGCTTTATGGTATTTTTGATGTTGTTATCTATCCTTGGGGAGGGTAGGTTTTTTGTCTTGTTAACCATGAAATCCAATCCTATAAGGAGTTGCATGAATGCAATAGTTAGGTAGTCGAGAGTCCTAAAAGGATTTATGAGCATGCAATAGCTAGGACCTCATGAACTTGGAAGGAGTTGTGTGTATACAATAGCCAAGGTAATTATGAGTAGTCACACCTTGATTGAGAAGGATCGAGTGTGTGGGAAAAATCTATTCACAATACAACAATGGTGACTCCTTGATCATGTAGTATCCGAAGATCATGTTAGTTGTCTTTGGAGTGGTAATAACCTTAGCCCACGAAGGTATGGTAACTAAGCACCAAGGCTCTATGTCGAATAACCTATCTAAGAGGAGCTAGAGTCAGGTTAGGGAATTAATGTTTCCCTTTAAGTGTTATGGGCCTTAAATGGTAATCCCTACATCATGGTCACATGGTCCTATATTGAGAAGGGTATAGAAAAGGTGGGGGGACCACTTATGGCATCCTTCTAAACATGTAGGTTTAGTAAGGTGAACCCCAAAAACTACAAGAGTTGGCCTCTCCTATCCATTAAGTGTTGTCTGTAGTGAATTGGAACTCAAATGTGGTGAAGTCTTGTATGTTGAAATATTAATAGCAATGGTGTTTCCCTTGAGAGCCTTTATCTTATAAGTGCTCTTTAAAAAAATGGGTTGGTAGTTTTGGGTTGTTACAATATGCATGTTTTTGAAAAAGAACTAAGGATATGCATGTTAATTTAAATGGAGGAAGCATATTTACCAATATTATATCTAGGGATTCCCTTATTTTAGGAGATAATGAGGATATAATAATGGAATCTAGTTATAAATAAAGTTTAAAATAAACTTCTAATATAGAAAGGTAGATGGTTATCATTACAAGAAGAGTGTAACTAGCTAAATTAGTCTTATAGGTCATTCCAACATAATTTATGTCCTTGTATATTATGCCAAAATTGGTAGAAAATAGTTTAATTTGTATTACGTGTTCATTTTTGTGGTCAGGATTACGTGATAAAAGGAAATTTCCTTTGGTGAAATGGAGCAAGGTATGTGATGATAAAACTAGGGGAGGTCTTAGTTTAAGAGTTCTTATGGATGCAAACTTAGCTCTAAGGGGAAAAGTAATATGGAGATTGTATAGAGAGGCAAAGACAATGGACAATAATTATTCTAAGTACATTGAGCCTAATGATCCAAGCTTAATATTTATTTCGTTCTCACTACCAGATGGTTTTGCACTATGCAACAATTAAAAAAAATCAATTGATATAGTGATTAAAGGTCTAAAATGGGTGGTGGGAACCGAAATATATATATATATATTGTGTGTGTGTGTGTGTGTGTGTGTGTGTGTGTGTGTGTGTGTGTGTGGATGGATCGTTGGTGTGACAAAAGACCAGTCAATCTAGATCTAAGTTTGAAACCATGGATGAGATTAATTCAAGATAAATATGGTGATAGGGTTTCAAACATTATGTACAAGGATCAAGAAGGAAGATACAAATGGAAATATTTTTTTACAAGTACACCAGACATCATTGCTAGGAGGCAGTTGAGCATACAAATAACAACAATGATTATTCCTAAGAGAGTCAGGGATAAGTCGATTTGGAAGAATACACAACAAGAAGTGGATATAATGTAAAGCACCAACAAAATAGGGATACCACAAGAATATGGAGAGATATTTGGGATAGCCCAAACATTCCAAAAGTTAAAATGTTTGTATGGCTAGTAGGTCATAGGAAAATTGTATCTTGGGATAACCTAATGAAATGGGTTTTCATGGCCCCTCACAATGTGTTCTATGTAAAAAGGAGGAGAGTATAGACCATCTCGTAGGACACTATTCAATAGTTTAGGAACTATAGAAATGGATTCTTAATATGTTTGGTAAATGCATGGTGATGAATGACATAGTTAAAGAATGGTTAAAGCAATGGCAAAGCACTTTTAAAGTGAGGTGTTACAGACAATATAGGATATATCAAAAGGTAATAAAAGAAAGGAATAAAATACTTTGGATTATATGGCTAGAAAGGAATAGAAGAATATTTAAAGAAAAGGAAAGTAGTTTAGAGGTAATAAAAAGTAAGATTTGTTTAACCATAGAGGAGTCTAAACCAACCCTATCAACTCACTCAATCCCTAATCTTGAAATAGAAAGACTTGATAGATAGAGTCAAGTCATCAAATGGAATTATGATGTCAGGTATAGGAGAAACAAAAAGAAGGCAAATGATATGGAAAGCACTCTTAAGAGATGACATGAAATGGTACAAATGAAAATTTCGAATTGCATTAATCAAAAATATATTTATAGGCATGTTTGCCTTTACAATCGACATTTAATACACACAATCCGTGTGAGTATTAAATGCAATATAACATGATCCATGTGAGGAGGGGTAATATTATAGAATATAATATTAATCCCTATCATTCCTCCCCATCGTAGAAGCATTGGACTCCAATGCATTCCAAAGGGAAGAAAAGTTTGGTTTTGATGCACATTAAATGATAGTTATGGTGGTTATTGATTAAATTAAATTAAATAAAAATTTAATTTAATTTAATGAATGCAGTTTAATGATGGAAAAATTAAATTAAATTAAAAATTTAATTTAATTTAATTTATGAAAATGTGGTCAAAAGTATGTGCAACAACCACCGGGATCAAATGGTCGTCACCATGGTTTTGAGGTGGAAGTTGGCAGAAAATCTTCTTGTAGCTCATTGCTAGGAAACAAAGCAAACCCTCCAAAAATGTGATCGATTATGCTAAATAGAAGGTTTCTACCAAGAGGAAAAAATGTGTGTGGCGATAGAATGAATGCAGTAGAGAACTGAGCAGCTACTTCAAACTAAAAATAGATGTCATCGACGAAATGTGGTAGATCAATATCAAAAAACAATGGATCGGGCTTGAATGAGCAAGAAAATGTTGAAAAGCCATAGAGACATTGCGGAGCCACACCCAAAAATAGGAGATCATTGTCATAAAATGGTGAATCGTCGATTTCATGGTTGTGTGGATTTGATGTCCAAAAACTATCGTAAAAATTGGTTGTAAGTGGGTTGGCAAGCGGATCAAGACCAAAAAATGTGGAGGCGACACCAGAAAGTTGTAGATCGATGAAGACCATGATCGACAAATATGGACGATAATGAGATGTAGGAATGATGATAGTGGCAACAATGACTTCTGGAGAGCTTGGATCTACAACATCTGGAGGGGCCAGATCTACATCAAGGGCTTCAATGGAGCTCGAATCCACATCAAGAGCAACAGAAGCCACATCGTCTAATGGAAAGATGCTGGGAATTTCTCCTAGAGACCCTAGTTCAAATCCAAGTGTGGCTACAACTTCTTTTTTGGATCAAGGGTGGAATCTTGATCTTCTTCAATGAGATCTTCGATAGGCATGAGATCATCAATAGTAGGTTCTTCAGCAATAACAATGAGGATTTTAGCTATAAACTGCTAAAAATTGGCAGCCATTGTTGCATGGAATTGTTGAAGTGCAACCATTTTTACATGGAGTTATTGAATTTCTACAACATATTCGGTAAGCGAAATGATCGACATTGTGAATGATGGTCTCGAGTTTAAGGTCAAATTCAGAGGGACCCAACTAGCTGAGAGTTTGCATGATTACGTCAAGTTGTCAAGGGATGACAAATACAAGTGTGAGAACTTGGATCAAGAGCCAAGGATCGAGGTCAGAGGGATCCTGGCTAGCTAAATGTCGATGATGAGAGGGACCCCAGCTGAGATTTTTCATGAACTAAAGTGCTCGAAGGTGTTTACAAAAGGAAAAGAATGTTCACCCAAGTCCAAGATCCACTGGTGGTTTTCTCATTCCTCTTTTCAACCATACTAGCCTAGAGGAAGAGGATACTCACATATCCAATGCTCGGATCTGATACCAATGATATGGGAAACACTCTTAAAAGACGACACAAAATGACACAAATGAAAATTTATAAATTGCATTAATCAAAAATATATTTATAGGCATGTATACCTTTATAATTGATATTACATATGCACGATCTGTTGAGTATTAAATGCAATATAACATGATCCATGTGAGGAGGGGTAATATTATAGAATATAATATTAATCCCTATCAACAAAGAATATGAAATGGAAACCACCAAAAGTGGAGTTGGTCAAATTGAATTTGATGAAGCATCTAAAGAAAATCTAGGACCAATAAGAGGATGAGGAATAATTAGAAATAATAGGGGTGAGATTTTATCACATTACACTTTCAATAGTGGATTTAAGACAAATAATGAAGTTGAAGCTTGGGTGGCTTTGGAAGGATTAAAAATATGCAGATAAATAAAATGGAAAAAAGTACAAATTAAAGGAGATAGTCAATTTTAGATTTATTATCTTCACGATTAGACATTTTTCACGGGACTGCCCAAACTATCGAACTCGTTTCGGTCATATCTCACTCATCCGGACTCGTATTGAGCTAAAATTTTGAGGGTAGATGCCTAAAAAACCCTAGAACGTCTCCACAAATTTTTATATCATTTGGAGAAACACAAATCCTAGCACATCCCTATGTGTGAATAAGATATTTGATAAGCGGCTATGCGAGGGTTTCATATGGGTTGAGTGCAAGCAGCTCCAGAGGTTGGTTTTTAGGGCCTTCGGGCCCTAGCGGCCAATATTTTTGTGGTTTATGCTCAATATTTTAGCAGGAAATGTTGTAGGGGATCCAAGATGGGTTAGAAATTTGTCTTTCAACAGATCATACTGTGAACTTGAGTGACAACGACTTCCAATTTGTTGCACAAAAGAAAAGTGAAAACCATACCTTTCCACGGTGTCTAGGGTAAGGATTAAAGAGATTACAAAACAAGTTTCAAGCAGTTGATCAAAAAAAGGCTCATATCTCAAGTGAATCTGGTGCTAAGGTGCACCCACAAAATAATTCTACTGTGAAAACCCCTATCAAGGGTAAGAATTTTGAATACTCAATCCCAAAAATGAATTTTAGGGATGCCCTTCATGGTGGACAGCCTCAACCCAATGCTAATATCAATATTAGGGCTTCCCATAAACCTCTAAGAATGCCTAAGATTGATCCTAGGAAAACGGAGTCGGGATGTCTTAAAGCAGTTGGTGGAACTCCTATTGTTAAGCTTGATATGGGTAACATTCAGACTGGCATTGAAGATTTGGAAAAAAGAGGACTAATTTTTTGGTTCATGGGTTTTCGTTCGAGTCTATCTGCTTTCAAAGTCTGGGCTGCAAAAAGCTGGAAAACTAAAGGTGAGTTACAAATCTTTATTTATCCAAATGGTTATTTTCTTGTTTATGGGCTGCAAAAAGCTGGAAAACATGAAGTTATTGCTCATATTGAAAATTTGAATAAGAAAATCCGTTTCGATGGCCTCACAGAGAAGAGAAGTGCAGATGAAATTAAACTCACAACTCAGTTAGAGGAATGGGAAAAAAGAGAAGAAATATTATGGAAGCAAAAATCTATAATTCATTGGCTCAAAGAAGGAGATCGAAACACAAATTTCTTCCACAAATCTCTTCTAGATCGAAGATATCACAACTTTATTTCTTCCTTAAAATCAGATTCTGGATATGTTGTTTATACTTGGGATGGCATGAACTCTATTGTTGTTGATTACTTTTTCAATATTTTTGCTGCTACTCCTCTTGACTCAGCTTCACAACAAAATGTTCTTCAAGCAATACCTTCTCTTATCACTTCTGAGGAGAACTCTATTTTGATTGCTCCTGTTACTATTAATGAGCTTCAACAAGTAGTTTTTAAAATGCAAAAAGGGAAAACCCCAGGTCCTGATGGTTTTCCCATTAAGTTCTACCAAGAGTTCTGGGATATCCTTCATGTTGATTTATTAGAGGTGGTGGAAGAAGCCAGGAAAGCCAAATAAATTTTGAAGGTTATCAATAAAACTTATATTACTCTTGTTCCAAAAGCTCAAGAGGTTGATCATATCTCAGCTTTTAGACCTATTGCTTTATGTAATGTTCTTCTCAAAATCATTACTAAAATCATGGCAGAAAGGTTGAAGCCTCTTTTGCATAAGATTATTTCCCCAGAGCAAGGGGGTTATGTGGAAGGACATCAAATAGTAGATGAGATAGTTCTTGCTCAGGAAGCCATCCATTCCATTGATATGCAAAATTCTCCTTCCATGTTCATTCGGTTAGACTTATCCAAAGCTTATGACAGAGTGGATTGGCTCTTCCTTATCAAAGTTTTGAGGCAATTTGGTTTCTCTAAGGATTGGATGGATTGGATTATGGGATGTATCTCTTTAGTTTCCTACTTAGTTCTTATCAATGGCATGCCTTCTCAGTCATTCCCAGCTTCTAGAGGTATTAGGCAAGGTGACCCGCTATCCCCTTATTTATTCATCATTCTTGTTGAATGCTTGGGTAGGACTATAACCAAAAAGAGGGAAAAACAAAACCCTTGAGGGAGTTACCATTGCTCATGGAGCTAGACCTATCTCTCACCTTCAATTTGTGGATGACTCTACTCTTTTAGGTAAAGCTACAGTTAAGGAAGCTTCTAATATTAAGCAAATCATTAGCTGTTTTTCTAAGGCTATCGGGTAGTTGATCAATGAAGACAAATCTAAAGTTATTTTCTTTCATTGCTCTGCTAGATAGGAATCCATGGTCTTGGATAAATTAAGATATAAAAATACCTCTCTTCCAATCACTTATTTAGGTATTCCCATAAATATTCAAAGGCAGAAAAATAAATATTGGAATTGGTTGTTGGACAAAGTCAAGAAGGAAATTGGAAAGTGGACCAACAAGTGGCTTTCTTCTGGGGGTAGAATCACCTTGGTAAAATCAGTCCTTCAAGCTATTCCTATTTATGTTTCTTCCGTTTTGAATATCCCAAAGGTTGTTCTTCGAGAATTGGATCAAATCAGTCATCATTTCCTTTGGAGTGGTATTAAGGAGAAAAGAAAATGGGCCTTGGTGAAATGGGATACTTTGTCTTCCTAAGAGTGAAGGGGGGTTAGGATTCCGGTCTTCTATTAATAACAACAAAGCTTTAGCTGCTAAATTATATTGGAGGATGTTGCATAACCCCAATGCTCTTTGGGCCAATAATCTCCGTGCTAAATACGTTGAGAACAAAAGTCCTGAAGACCTTGTTCGTTATCAACTTCCTACCAAAGGTTCTCCCATTTTAGCAGTTCTTAAGAATGGTGAGGATTTGAATTATTTTGGATCATTCATAATGGTCAACATGTAAATTTTTGGACAAATTCTTGGGATGGTCACAAGCCTTTGATAACTCAGTTTCCCGATTGGAGGCCTTGGATGGAGGAGCTTCACCGAGCTAATTGGATAAAGGTGGCTAATTATCGTCGGTACCATACTAGTAATTCAAAGGTTGGTAGATATTGGATCCCTATTGAGGACTGGCCTATTCAAATCCCAGAAAGGCAAAGACAAGATATCCAAGGCATCCTTCATATGAGATCCCTCTCTTGGTCCCATGAAAAAGATTATTTTGGATGGAACAACACTACTAAGGGTGAGTATTCAGTTGCTCAAGGTTATTTGACCTTATGCCATAATAATCCCAACCATTATTCTGACATCTTTTCTTGATTGTGGGCTCAAAAGCTCTGGCCTAAGGTGAGGTTCTTTAATTGGCTTTTATTGCATCGTAGGGTGCTTACTAGTGAGCAACTTATGAAGCATGGTTTTCATGGCCCTTTTAGATGTGAAATGTGTGAAGAGAATGTAGAAAATCTCAACCATCTTTTTATTGAGTGTACTTTAGCCTCTGAGCTATTGAGGAGAATGGCCACTTTACTTGGCTTACAATGGTCCAATTTTTTTACTTTTGAATAGCTTTGGAGGGATTGGCCTAATCAAGAGGGTGTTGATCATTTTATTAGGCAGCTTAGTTTGGATGGGTTCTACCATTCTTCTTTGGAATATTTGGAATGAAAGGAATAGCCAAATTTTTAATCAAGATAGGAAGGATATTCACTATATTTGGCAAAAGACCATAGCCAACTTAGTTGAATCAGTCCATCAACTCCTTAATCACCCCCAAAACTCCCACCAAAGATGGGATCAAGTGATGCAAAGATTGAAGATTAAATCTTTTAAGGGCAACCAACTTAAAGGGAATGTGAGTATTAGTAATATGGATAGGACTAGAAATTGGCAACCTCCTCCTAAGGATTTTGGAAAAGTCAATACTGATGGAGCCTCTAGAGGGAACCCCGGAAAAGCCAAGTGTGGGAGGAATTGGTAGACTTTCGGATGGCTCCCTTGGTTTTTACTTTTGCCGAGAATTTGGGTATTCTTTCCAATAACCTTGCCGAGGGGTATGGTATCCTCGAGAGGCCTTCAAGAGGCTACTAAGGTTGGATGGGAAAAGGTGTTAGTTGAGTCTGACTCTCAACTTATGATTAATCTCTTGAAGACTCCTAAGAATCATAAGGTGGATTGGAGAATAAAAATAATTATTGAGAAGATTCAATTAATCCAGATGGGATTTTTGAAAGTTGATTACAATCATGTGGTCAGAGATCAAAACAAGAGTGTTGATGCTTTAGCTAATTGGGCTTTGGACAAAGGTGATCTTACTTGTTATGGCCACCCTCCTATATGGTGGGCTTCTCAAATTAGGGAAGCTCTTATTTCTATCATTTCTTTGGATGACTCCAGTTCTGAAGGTACCTAGTTTCTTCTTACTTTTTTTTTTTTTTTTGCTTCTCTTTGGTTCATTCAGTTTTTTTTAGTTCCCTAGCTCATTCTATTCTTTATTTTGTTTCCTCCGTTGATTCTTGCCTTAATAGTCTTCTGGTCTAGATAGGTCATTGTTATGTTCAATTTTTTTTTTCTTTAGTTTTGTAAGGTGGGTGGGTTCTTTTGTTTTGTTTTGTTTTTGGGTTCTTTGTGTTGTTTTTTGTTGTTCATGTGTTTTTGTTGTTTTTTTTTTTTTATGTTTTTTGTTATTGTTCTTGTGTTTTTTTCATTCTTGTTCTTGGGTTTCTCTTTGTTTGTGTTATTTCGTGTTTTTATGTGTGAGTGTTTTCTATGTTTTTTGTTTTTTTTATTGTTTGTTGTTGGTTGTTTTTTATTTTTATTTTTTTATTTTTTAGGTTTTGGTTGTGTTTATTTTTCATGTTTTTTTTGGGTTATGTCTTTGTAGTGTTTTGTTATGTGGTTCTTGTGTTTTTCTATGTGGTTTGTGTTGTGGTTTCTTTTATCTTATTGTGCGTGTTTGGTTGTGCTTTTGTTTTTGACACACTCAAGGAGCATGTTTTTTTATTTTATTTTATTATTTTTGTTGTTATTTACTTATTTTTAAATTGGTTTTGTGTGTTTGTTTGCTCCTTGAGTATGTCAAAGGTGGTAGGCTAGGTCCGAGTCCTGGGCATTTTTGGCGGAATGGATACCCCTGCCTCCTTGGGTCTTACCCGAAAGTGGCATCCCTTTTGGGATGTTTTCCACAAAAAAAAAAAAGTACAAATGAAAGGCAATTCATTAATAGTAATAAATGCAATTTTGAGGAAAATAAAGGCTCCATGAAACATATAAAAGATCATTATATAAATAAAAGACCTTGCTATAGAGTTTGAAGAAATTAGGTTTACACATATGTTTAGGGAAGGGAACAAATGTGCAAATAGGATAGCCAATAGAGGGGTCTAAATAGAGGATTATAAAGTTAAATTATCCTTTCCATGGTTAGAGGAAGTAGTAAATTTAGCTAAAAATGATAAGAAAATGTTGACTACCTAAATCAAATAATGGTTTTTACTTTAATGTTTTCCATTGATAATATTTATTTTATTTCATAACATTAATGTGTTTTCATATAAACTATTTATTACAATTCTTGTGGTTGCACTTATGCTTCAAGAAGGAAACTAGCAATCCAAATTTGGTAAAGTAGACTATGATAATGTGAAGTTTTGGAAATATTACTCTACTAAGATGTAGTGCATAGACAATAGAGGTGGAGTTTTGGTATTATGAAGGATGTTGCAGGAAAATGTCAAGAAGAAGAATGCTAAATTTTGGAATATTTGTATTTACAAAGAAAATTGAAGAAAATTCAAAAATGAAAATCAATAATTTAATTTTTTTATGAAAAAATATGTAGGTATCTAGCTATAACAACTCAATTGAGATGAGAATTGAATTTTTTTATAAACTCAAGCTCTAAAGGAGAGAGTTGTGATTTGTCAAGGGTGGGAGACTTGAGTACAACCCATTTTTTCCAGCAAAATATAAAAAAAAACTAAAACTATTATATATTATATGAAAGATAATTATTGAAAAGCCCATGGGTTTAGGACAATTAGTTGGTAGTTAAGAATATCATGTCATAAATCAAGGTTCAAATTACATGGATGAGCCTTATATTTTTTCTATGGAATTTGACACAATTGGTCTAGAGTAGAGAATTTTACACCATCAACCAAGGTTCCAATCCCAAGGTGTACCTTAATATAAATCAAATGGCATTAGCTCAATTGAGCAAATTCCTCAACTTTCAAGGAGACCTAGATTCAAATCTTGTCAAATGATACATGCATAATTTCCAAGTTATTCTAATACTAATATGTGGTCATGATGTAATACGAGTGGGCCCTATTTCAATCCCATATAACTGACTAAAAAAAAAGATATTATTGAAAATAGATATCTCCTTATATTTTTATTATTCTTGCTATGGTTTTGGGTATTGCTCTTTTGAAAGCAAAAGTGGAAGGCAAAATCAAAGGCATTTAGGTTGTGATAAATAGTCCCTTTTAGTATCATCTCTAATTTGTTGATGATATATTTCTTTTAGAACATACCTGACTTGGTGAAGTCGTGGAATGTAAATCAATACTACCATGCTATGAGAAGGATTCTAGATAGTTGGTTAACACAATAAAATCTATAATATTTTTTTTAATAAAAAATGCCCTTGATTTCTAATGAATTATTGTAGGGATTCAAGGTTTGAAGTTAGAAATTTTCCTTCAACATTTTTAGGTCTTTCTTTTTTTGATAAGAGAAAGAAGCAAGACATTTGGGACCTAATATTGGAATCTTGTCTAGTTGATGTTGAACTAAGCGTGACACTGAGAGGGGGGTGAATCAGTGTATATTAAAAATTTAATCCAACTACGAAATCAAATCAAAACAAGCAATCACACAAACATGCATCACATAACACCAGATTTATAGTGGAAACCCGATGTGGGAAAACCACTGTGCCAATGGACTGTTTGGACTCCCATCCAAATCCAGCCTCGAAAATGTTTGGTCTTTACAATATTTTTGCAGCACCAACTACAGGGAATGGCACCAACCAACCCGGACTTTAGGAGCACCGACCCCTGTTGCCAAGCACCGACCCGACAAATTTAAAAAGCTTTGATAAAAGTATTAAATCTCATCAAAAGACCCTGAGTGGTCTAGCTCACAAATATTCTCCTCTAAAATATTTTGTCTAACCTTTTCAATCTTCTCAACTCTGCACATTGATTATCTCACACCTTGCACATTTTTTCAATCAAAATGCCAAAGAAAAAAATTCTTCACAACATGCACCGACAATCCTTTCTTCAAAAAACCCTCTTCTCCCTTTTCTTTTAAAACATATATATGCTTCACATTAAAAAACACAGCTCTTTTTTTTCAGTTACACAAAAGTACCACTCAACCGTTACATTCTTAGAAACTGCCAAAAATGCCAAAAAGAGCTGATAGGGCTTTTTGTAACAGTCATAACTTCCTCCTCAAATTTCCAAACGGGCTAAAAATTGAAACATATATTCTTGGATAAACCGACTACCTTCAGTTTAAATTTCAGATTTTAACTCTTCACGGATTATTCGTAGTACCTCCGACAAAGTGGCCTCTGACGCTGATTTTACACCTGTCACATAAACTGAAAAAGTGCTCCAGAGCCATTTTGCAACGCTCACCGTTTCTTCTTCCGGACTCCGTTTGGGCTGAAATTTAAAACTTAAGCTCTATATATCCCTAAAAAGTCAGTATATCATACCTCATAAAAAATTTGGTCCTCATGGATTTCTTAATATTCCTCCCGCAAAGTGACCTCTGACGCAGATTTTACACCTGTCACATAAACTGGAAAAAGTGTTACGGAGGCATTTTGCAACTGCTATCGTTTCTTCCTCGGGTCTCCGTTTGGGCTGAAATTTAAAACATAAGCTCTCTGTACATCAGAATACCTCCAATAAAAATTTCAAGGTCTAAATCCTCATGGATTTCTTAATATTCCTCCTGCAAAGTGGCCTCTAACGCAGATTTTACAACTGTCCAACTAAGTGCAAAATTGTCCAACCAAGTACCGACGATGCAAACGATCAATCCAAACATCGAGATGACACCTCCAACACTATTCTAACATATTTCCTAGCATGCCAACATGCTCCGACCTATCCGACCATGCACTGCAAGCAAGGAGCGCACCTTTTTGACAACTTTTGCTACTTTGACAACTTCTTGACGATTTTTGCAACTTTTGCAAATTTGCACGAACAACCTGTAACAACTTCACCCGAACATCAAAAACATCCTCATAAGCATTGAACACCACTGTACATACTCCGAACAACCTTTGAACAACTATCCACTACATCAACCTGTCCATCTGAGTGTGTTGACAACAATGACAATATTATCGTTGCACCTTGCTCAACAATCTCCCCCTTTGGAATTGTTGGCAACACACGCACAATTTCCTGTAACTCTTCTCCCCCTTTGACAACAAGACCAAAGGGCTACTGCAAACTCCCCCTAAGTCCATGCACAACATTCTCAGACAAAAATTATTACACTTAGCAAGAATCACAAACATGAGCAAAAAGATAAACAAAGACACAAATGCTCCCCCTGAGAATGTGGCCCCGATAGCTAGTCAATGCTTGGGAAGTGTGACCACTCCCAATTTCTTGTGAAGGTACTCAAAGACTTCCTTGGGCAATGGTTTGGTGAAGATATCCGCTACTTGCTCTATTGTTGGAACAAAATCCAACTTAACCTCACCTTCCGCAACTTTCTCCTTCAAAAAATGGTACCAGATAGCAATATGTTTTGTGCGAGAATGCATAACCGGATTCTTTGAGATATTGATTGCACTTGTATTGTCACACATGATCGATATGGGCTCACTAAAATTTATTCCAAGATCCTTCAAAGTTTGTTTCATCCAAAGTACCTGTGTACAACATGATGTCGCTGCAATATACTCTGCCTCTATTGTGGATAATGAGACTGACTCCTGCTTTTTGCTATGCCACGCAACAAGATTATCACCAAGATAGAATGCACCTCCACTGGTACTCTTCCTATCATCTACACATCCTGCCCAATCTGCATCTGAATACGCAATAAGGGTGAAGTCCTTACCTTTCGGATACCATAACCCATACTCCATAGTACCCTTGAGGTACCAAAAAATCCTCTTCACTACTGTCACATGAGTCTCCTTGGGACTAGCCTGAAATCGTGCTACCATGCATACTGCCTGCAAAATATTCGGTCTAGTAGCTGTCAAGTACAGTAAGCTCCCAATCATGGATCTGTACATAGTTTGATCAACAGGTGGAGATTTGTCATCCTTGCTCAACTTGCAACCTGTCGTCATGGGAGTGCTAACTGGCTTGCAATCCTCCATTGTGAACTTTTTCAGCATCTCTTTCACATATTTAATTTGAGAAATAAATATGCCCTTCTCCTTTTGATTAACTTGCAATCCGAGAAAATACGAAAGTTCACCAATCATTGACATTTCAAACTCTTTCTGCATCTTATTTGCTAAATCTTTACACAACTCATCTTTGTTGCTTGCCAAATATGATATCATCTACGTATACAACAACAACAATATGATGACCATTTTCTATTTTGACATACAAATTACTATCCACCATACCTTTCTTGAACCCTTGTTGAGTAAGATAATTGTCTAGCCTTGCATACCATGCCCGAGGTGCCTATTTTAAGCCATATAACACTTTCTTCAACTTGCAAACCAAGTTGGGATCATCACCAAGCTGAAAACCATCTGGCTGCTCAATATAAACCTCTTCTTCAAGTTTCCCATTCAAAAATGCTGATTTCACATCCATTTGATAAACTTTGAAATTCTTGTAAACTGCTAAAGCAAGAAACATTCTAATTGCCTCTAGTCTGGCCACAGGTGCAAAGGTTTCCTCGAAGTCAATACCTTCAACTTGCGCATACCCTTTGCATACCAATCTTGCTTTGTTCCTGACTACCTGTCCGTATTCATTCAATTTGTTTCGAAAGACCCATTTAGTACCGATTACATTTTTATTTGCGGGTCTTGGTACTAACTCCCAAGTCTTGTTTTTCTCGATCTGATCTAATTCTTCATTTATTGCCTTTACCCAACTTTCATATTTGCTTGCTTCGACAACATTTTTGGGCTCAATTTTGGATAGTAAAGAGTAGTTACTTACTAATCTTCTTCTTGTCTGAACACCAACTATGGGGTCTCCAATTATTTGCTCTCTAGGATGATCTTTCTCTCGACTACCTATTTTGAATTTCTTGTTTTCTTCCAATTCTGAATCACTTTTCGAATCCTCTGAGTCAATTCTTGGTTTCTTTTCTATTTCCTCTTCCTCATCTCCTTCAATGACCTCTTCATAAATTGGGTAGTTCTCTTCATAGCTAATTACTCATTCCCTTCCTTCATCAACTTTAACATCGACACTTTCCACAATTTTTTTGAGCCTCTTGTTGTAACATTTGTAAGCTTTGCTTTTTGATGAATAGCCAAGAAAAATACCTTCATCCGCTCTATCTTCAAACTTACCAAGGTTTTCTTCAGTTCTTTTGATGTAACACTTGTTGCCAAAAACTTTAAAATATCTTGTTGTTGCCTTTTTACCGAACCACAACTCATAAGGAGTTTTGCTTTCATGCATCCTCAACATGCACCTATTTTGGATGTATACCATAGTATGGACTACCTCTTTCCAAAATCTATCTACTACTTTGCTCTCAGTCAACATAGTCCATGCCATTTCCTGCACTATCCTATTCTTTCTTTCTACCACACCATTCTACTGAGGTGTCCTGGCTGCTGAAAACTGTCTCCTGATGCCATATTTTTCACAATACTCTATGAAATCCTCTGAAATGAACTCTCCTCCTCTATCTGACCTTAAACATTTAATCATTTTTCCTGTTTGATTCTCAACTTGGTTTTTGAAAACCTTGAACATCTCAAAAGCTTCTGATTTATGCTTCAAAAACAATACCCATGTCATCCTGGAATAGTCATCTATACACAACATGAAATATTTGTCACCGTTTATGCTTTGCGTTCTCATGGGTCCACATAAATCAGTATGTACTAGTTCCAAAGGTTTGCTCGTGTAGTACTCTTTTGTTTTAAATGAGACTCTAGTTTGCTTCCCTTTTTGACATGAAGCACAAATGCTATTTGATGGTTTGCCAATGGTGGGAATATCTCTCACTACTTTCTTTGAACTGATTTTTACTAGATTGTCAAAACTGATATGACCGAGCCTCTTGTGCCACAACCAATTCTCTTCTTCCTATCCAATCAAGCAAGCTCCTTCTGAAGTCTCCGAGAGAGTGTACAGGTTGCCAGATGTCCTTGATCCAGCTGCTATCAACTTCCCACTGTTTGCCTTTCTGATTTCACAACCCTGCTTCTTAAAGATCACATCATGACCTCTGTCACAAATCTGACTTACGCTCAACAAGTTATGCTTCAGACCAACCACAAACAAGACTTCTTCTGACCTGATTTTTCCATCACTGATCTTAACTGAACCTCTGCCAACTATCTTAGCTCCATCATTGTTTTCGAATTTCACTGAACCACCTTCATATTGCTGCAACTTCTCAAATTTTTGTTTGTCACCTGTCATATGACTAGAGCATCCACTATCAAGTATCCATGGTGCAGATTTATTCTACGCTTTAAATGTCGTATGTACGATCAAGGATTCCTTTTCTTCCTTAGGTTGCTCTTTTTCTTTCCACTCTGGTTTGATTACAGTTTTGGGCTCTTGTTTTGGCTTTTCTTTTTCAGTAGCTTGTGCATGTTTTTCGAGAAATTTTCTATTTTGTCTTATTCCATTTGGCTGAAATTTTCTTCCCTAAAATTGATTTGATGCAAATGTACTTCTACAATTTCTTGCAATATGCCCAAAGTTATGACAGTTATAACATTCTACTGCATAATCCATCAAAGGTGAAAAAGCATTTCTACTGGCAAAATTCCTTGGTCCTACATTATACTTGCAATCTGAAATCTTATGTCCATAACCATTGCATTTAAAACTGTAACCAGAAAAGGGATGATTGAACCTGGGTGGTGGTCTTTGCCATGTTGTTGTAGGAGCCATAAATCTTCTTCTTCTTTGATGTGTGACATTGGTGAAACCATCATTGTCAATTCTCCTTTCGTGCCTTGCATTATTGCTTTCCTTTGCATGATTCATTTTTGCTTGATTAACCTATTTCTTTTCTTCATTCTTTGTGGATTCTTCATTTGTGGCCTTTGATCCATTTGATGATTCTCCTTCATCAAAACCCAAACCAAATTTGATGCCTGTAGTCTTCTGGTTCTTTATGATCTTATCCAACTTCATAGAACTCTCTTCACGTTTGTGATAAAAGCCAATTTTTTTATTCATCTCTTCTAGTTGCATCCTTAAACCAACAATCTCTTCTTCTAACTTGTTGCAATAATCTATTTTCATGGTTATTTGCACTTCGAGATCTTCGGAGATCTTCTTGGATTCTTCTATCTGCACTTTCAAACTTGTTATGATTTCATTTGCATCCTCAAGCTTTCTTGAAATTTTCTTATTCCTTTTTCTTTCTATCTTCAATTCATCCAGAGCTGCAATTAGTTCCTCTTCCAAATTCACTTATGCATCAATTTCTTCTTCATCACATTCCTATTATTTTTCTAGTTTTTCTTCTTCGAATGCCATGAAAAGAGCTTCACCTGTTTCTTTTTTAGAATCCTCACTAGAGTTGTCTTCTGATGAACTGACCTTCTTGGAGATGAAACTTTTCTTCTTGAAGTTGCCTTTTCTGAAATTTGATTTTTTCTTCCAGTCACTTCTTTCTCCATGCGATCCTTCATCACTTCTGTTCTTCTCATTAAGTGGACATTTAGTTGCGAAATGCCCAATGCCTCCATAGTTGAAACATTTAAATGGTAACTTTCCTCTGTATTTTCCTTTTCCCCTTTTTAGTTTTCGAACAAAGTTTGCTTCCATTTCATCTGATGTCTCTTCTTCCTCGGATTCTTGTTTTGCTTTCATATTTTTTTAGGCTTTAAAAGCAGCTTCTCTATCTGTGGGTTTAGATTTTCCTATTCTCATCTCATATGCAGTCAAAGAACCATGCATCTCATCCATACTAAAAGAATTTAGATCTTTAGCTTCTTCTATAGCTGAAACTTTAGAATCAAATCTTTGGGGAAGGGACCTTAATACCTTTTTCACGATGACAGAATCTTTGATTTCCTCGTCGAGTCCTCTAATCGCATTAATGACTTCATTAACTCTCAACATATATGCCTCTATATTCTCATCCTCATTCATCTTTAATCCTTCGAACTGAGCTCGATGTGTTTGTAACTTGGCCTCCTTGATCTTAACGTCTCCTTCATGAATGCTCTTCAGTTTGTCCCATATTTCCTTTGTCATTTTACAACCCATAATCTTTACCAGTTCATTGTCCACTAATCCACACATGATAGCATTCTTTGCTTTTGAGTCATTCTCAAATAGTTTCTTACCAGCAACATCGGTTGGAGAAGTGGTGGGTATTGTGTATCCACTATTTATTGAATCCCAAATGTCGTATCCCAAAGCACAAAGATATGTCTGCATCCTGAGTCTCCAAAATGCGTAATTAGTTCCATCAAACAATGGTGCTTTGTTTGATGAGAAGCCTTCACCACCTGCCATTGTGTCACTTCCAAGATCACCCTAGCCGGTTAAGCCTGTTCAAGAACCTCGCTCTGATACCAATTGTTGAACTAAGCGTGACACTGAGAGGGGGGTGAATCAGTGTATATTAAAAATTTAATCCAACTACGAAATCAAATCAAAACAAGCAATCACACAAACATGCATCACATAACACCAGATTTATAGTGGAAACCCGATGTGGGAAAACCACTATGCCAATGGACTGTTTGGACTCCCATCCAAATCCAACCTCGAAAATGTTTGGTCTTTACAATATTTTTGTAGCACCAACTGCAGGGAATGGCACCAACCAACCCGGACTTTAGCAGCACCAACTGCAAGGAGCACCGACCCCTGTTGCCAAGCACCGACCCGACAAATTTAAAAAGCTATGATAAAAGTATTAAATCTCATCAAAAGACCCTGAGTGGTCTAGCTCACAAATATTCTCCTCTAAAATATTTTGTCTAACCTTTTCAATCTTCTCAACTCTGCACATTGATTATCTCACACCTTGCACATTTTTTCAATCAAAATGCCAAAGAAAAAAATTCTTCACAACATGCACCGACAATCCTTTCTTCAAAAAACCTCCTTCTCCCTTTTCTTTTAAAACATATATATGCTTCACATTAAAAAATGCAACTCTTTTTTTCAGTTACACAAAAGTACCACTCAACCGTTACATTCTTAGAAACTGCCAAAAATGCCAAAAAGAGCTGATAGGGCTTTTTGTAACAGTCATAACTTCCTCCTCAAATTTCCAAATGGGCTAAAAATTGAAACATATATTCTTGGATAAACCGACTACCTTCAGTTTAAATTTTAGATTTTAACTCTTCATGGATTATTCGCAGTACCTCCGACAAAGTGGCCTCTGACGCTGATTTTACACCTGTCACAAACTGAAAAAGTGCTCCAGAGCCATTTTGCAATGCTCACCGTTTCTTCTTCCGGACTCCGTTTGGGCTGAAATTTAAAACTTAAGCTCTCAGTATATCCAGATACCTCCAGTAAAAAATTTGAGGTCCAATTCCTCATGTATTGCTTAATATTCCTCCCACAAAGTGACCTCTGACGCAGATTTTACACGTCACATAAACTGGAAAAAGTGTTGCGGAGGCATTTTGCAACTGCTTTCGTTTCTTCCTCGGGTCTCCGTTCGGGCTGAAATTTAAAACATAAGCTCTCTGTACATCATACTACCTCCAGTAAAAATTTCAAGGTCTAACTCCTCATGGATTTCTTAATATTCCTCCTGCAAAGTGGCCTCTAACGCAGATTTTACAACTGTCCAACTAAGTGCAAAATTGTCCAACCAAGTACCGACGATGCAAACGATCAATCCAAACATCGAGATGACACCTCCAACACTATTCTAACATGTTTCCCAGCATGCCAACATGCTCCGACCTATCCGACCATGCACTGCAAGCAAGGAGCGCACCTTTTTGACAACTTTTGCTACTTTGACAACTTCCTGACGATTTTTGCAACTTTTGCAAATTTGCACGAACAACCTGTAACAACTTCACCCGAACATCAAAAACATCCTCATAAGCATTGAACACCACTGTACATACTCCGAACAACCTTCGAACAACTGTCCACTGCATCAACTTGTCCATCTGAGTGTGTTGACAACAATGACAATATTGTCGTTGCACCTTGCTCAATAGTTGAATGGGAAGATGAGGTTATAACCATGGTTATAAGAGTTCAACTTATAAAGGCTACATTGAAATATATCCCTATATATATGTGTGTGTGTGTAAAATATGCTTTTTTAAATTAGTAAGAAATATATTATCTAACTTTGATAAAATTAGAGTTGCAAGCTTACTACAATGGTAAGGGATTTGGCCTCTCTTTGAGAGGTCCAAGGTTCAAACCCCACTCAGTATGAGGGAACTGGGACCCCTAAAAAAAAACTTGTGTAAACTCATTGAAAAACTTTAACAAAATTAAAAGAGGTTTCCTTTAGAAAAGATGTGAGGAGATTTTTAGATTTTGGAAACAAGACATGACTTACAGAAGAAATGATATTTGAGGGATAAACTTACAAAATTGTAAACTTATAAGTTTAGCATTAAGAACAAAAATTATATGAAAATTATTTAAAGTTCAAGGAAAGAGTTAGACAAAATGATATTTGAGGGATAGACTTACAAAATTGTAAACTTATAAGTTTAGCATTAAGAACAAAAATTATATGAAAAATATTTAAAGTTCAAGGAAAGAGTTGGACAAAATATTACTTCAACAACATATGGGTTTTATAGATGCAATTAAATTTTTAAGGAATAAAACCCCACCTAGGGGTTCGACAAACTGGAATTTCACACCAAAGAGTTTGTGATTAGTAAAAAAATATAATATGTGGTTAGTTTACAAAATTTTGATTTGATTATTGGTTGAAGTTTTGTTCTATTATTTTTAATCCAAAATGTCAACAATTGACTTGAACCTGTCTGGCTTATAGAGATTAAAAGCATAACATTATATTCATGCGAGCAATAATTTTATATATTGATTTTTTATTAGCAATCAAATTGAGGAAGTGGACCTCAAACAAGTAGTGAATGAACTCTAATAATTTTTTAAAGTGTTCTATTTGTCTATTTTTCAATAAAATGATGAGTTGGTTTAGAATTTATCAAAAGAAGGTGGATAATCTATCAAGTTGCAAAATAAGGCTTTAGAGTAATTAAAATTTTCTATTTCTAAGTATTTCTTTTGGAAGAGTGTTTGGTCACTTGGGGTCATCCATAATGTCTCAATTTTTGTTTTGTCTAACAATCCAAAGTAAAATTCTTACAAACGATAATTTGCTAAAAAGGAGGGTATCATGGATCTTTTAGGGTGTCTTATGTAAAAAGAAGCTCAAAACATCAAATCATTGCTTCTTCATTGTTCCTTTACTTCCACAATTTTGGGATACTTATTTAGAATACAATAAGAATATATTGTGTTTGATCCATAAACATTAGAAGACTTGACGAACTAATGAATAAATTGTTTGAAATCTGAAGTATTAAGTACTTTGTGGAGGGTTGGTCTTGTCATTATTTTTTAGAATTTTTGGTTTGAAAGGAATAATATAATTTGTCAAAAAAAAATCTTAAAGTCACACCCAAGTTTGAACTCTTATTATTGCCTCTCTTGCAATATGTTTAAGGACACGGTGCTCATTATAAGAAGTCTAGAAAAATATATACTAGTTGTCTGCTTAGAAGATTTTAAAATATTTGTAAATATTATTTACAAAAATGGAGTTAATGCAAAGAATCTACATGGGCTTATTATAAAATGAAAACCTTCAAAAACTAGGTTCATAAAAATTAATTTTGATATTACTTCCATAGAAAACTTTAAATAACTTGAAGATGTAGTGTTTATAAGGCAATCAAGGCAAAATATTTTCAACTTACTTATAGTCATATGGAAAACTTAATAAACAAATATAAAAATTATAGGGCACTTCTTATAGGGATTACGATAGCTATAGAAAAAAGGTTGGATACATATTTCAATCAAGGACAATTCACCTCTTATTATCAATGCTATTAAAAAAATCAAGAATTGGACCAACAATAAGATTCTTTTGAATGTTATCCCCAAGGGCTAGGTGGATTGGTAGTTGCTTGTTTGGCCAGACACTTACCAAGAAGACACATAGGTTCAAACCTTGGGGACAACTTGTTTGCAAAGATAATAACCTGATCTAAATTCTTTGAGTGCGCGTTAGATCGACACGACAATACGGATCTCAAGCGACCGATGGTCCCCTTACGTCGGGTCAATGACAACGAGGTGAAATAGGTTTGGTGAGAGCAGCCCATGTTATTTGAACCTTTTGTACTTGATAGTTACTAAAAATAATGTGGTTGTAACCAACTCTCCTTTGAATAATAATAAAAAATATTCTTTTGAATGTTCATTAACTATGGATGAATGCAAAATCTTTGAAATAACATACTCATAGAAAAAAATAAGAGAATAAATAATTTAGTAGTGAATCTTTACCTTAATAAATTTTTAATTTTAAAAAACAATGCACCAAAATAAATTCTCTTAAAAAAATAATTTCAAAATTTTAATTAAAAATTAAAAAATATAAAATATGAAAATGATTTTAATAAAAAGATCACATACAACTTACTTAAAAAATAAAAAACAAATCTTATAAATAATTAATTTATTATAATTAAAACATGTTTTTAATAAAAAAATCACATGCAACTTACTTTAAAAAATAGAAAACAAACAAAATTTTATAAAAAATTAATTTATTATTAATTAAAACATGTTTTTCTTTAAGATGAGTTTGGCTAACTTTTAATATCATTTTTTACCAATACCAAGTGTATTTTGTTTAAGATGAGTTCACCTAACTTCTAATGTGTTTTAGTCAAATTTAATGTCGCAATCAAATTCTAAATGCATCTTACATGTACTACATTCAAATTAATTAAATATAACATTATTTAAATAATGTGATTGTTGATGTAAGATTAAATATAAGATTATTTGAATAATGTGATTGTTGAAACATTTATATCTTTATATTAGATTTTGAAATCCTATCTTTTGATGTGAATTTAAACCTTTTTATTTTTTATTTTTAAAATTTTATTAGTTAAATCCACTTTAACGAGTTTTTATTAAGGATACAAGGATACTGCAATGATAAAAATTATTAGGTTTTCTTAACAGAAATCCAAGTTTTGAGAAGGGTGGTTCTTGATATGTCCTTGCTTTTAAACCTCTTAAAAAAAATTCACTTTAATGATTAAAAACATGTACTATATATATTGTTCTATAAAATTTATTGTATTTTCGTCATTGTGAAGACCATCATTAGTGATTCTCTATTGACATTCCCACTTGGCCTTAGGTCTCGATTTTTTAAGCTATGGTTATGTAACAAGTCTTTGTTCATAGCGACTAAGGAAATTCATCCATAAAATGTTACATGAAGCAATGATTTTGAGCTCCCTCTTGATTTTGATCCAGAGCTTTTAGAAGAGGTGACAATCATTTTTCTCAACTATTATAATATTTTTAAAATAGGGTTATCTTTAGATATTTCATGGGTGACTGAGCTTCCTTGACTACTCATATCTAGTCTTGGATTCAAGAGGCATGAGAGACATTGGGCCTTCAAGTTGTTGAAGTTAGGAATTTGTTTATTCTTTTTCCTTTAGGTCAGTCAAGCAAGCCAAAGTCATTTGTGAAATAGGAATATTGATTTGTTATGATAGATTTTTAGTCATGTTCACTTATGACCTCAACTTTACAATTGATTGTGAAATGGATCTTCGTTGCTTAATATGAGTCAAATTTCTAGGTTTACCCATGCATTTCAAGAACCTTATCCCTTAACTTCATTCGAAACTCAGAGAATTCATTTTCTTAGAAGCTCCTCGCTGGTTCCAATCATGGTCGTTTCCTAGGGCTTATGTGTGCATTTCACTTTTCAAAGATCTAAAAGATATGGTGTACTTTAGGTTTGATGGTAAAACTCCTCGCTAGATTGTTTGATATGTTCATATTTTGAATGCCTGCTTTCGGTGTCAAAGTTTGAATGAGGTTTTTGTTGAGAATGACACCACCCACAAAGCGACAGAAAAATCATCTCTATAATGTTGCATGAAGTAATGATTTTGAGCTCCTTACTAGTTTTGATCCACAACTTTTGGTTGAGGTGGATTATAATCATTTTTCTCAATTATTACAAGATTTTCAAAATATGGTTACCATTTGATATTTCATGAGCAATAGAGTTCTCCTAGTCACTCATATCTAGTCTTAGATCAGAGATGTGGGAGTTGTTGGACCTTCAAGTTGTAGAAGTTTGGAGTTTGTCTAGGGTTTTTATTTCTTTTCCTTTGGGTTAGCCAAGTAGACCATAACAATTTGTGAGGCAAGAACATGGATTTGTTCTGGTCATTGTTTAGTCATGTCCATTTAGTGGTGAAATGGATCTTTATTGCATGGTGTAAGTCAAATTTCTAGGTTTACCCATGCATTTCAAGGAATTTATCCCTCAACTTTATGAGAAACTTAAATAATTTGTTTGTTTGGAAGCTTCTTGCTAGTTCTTGCCATGATCGTTTCATATGGCTTGTGTATGCACTTCATTTTTCAAAGACCTAAAGGATGCTATGCATTTTAGATTTGATATAAAAGTCATCGTCAGACTATTCAATATATTAATTTTTTGAATGCCTTCTTTTGGTGCCAAAGTCTGGAGCACTAGGTCAAAGTCTGCCCTTTGTTGAACTGACCACAAGTGAGTCCTGTATTGCAAGAAGATTGGATAATTTGCAAATTGAAGAAACTAATACTTGGACTTAAGTGGTTGTAAGAAAGCAAAACCCTAAACCAGTTCCTTTGATCGTTAATTATGACCATCAACCATTTGGCCCTAAATTTCTTTAGTTTCTCAAGTCAAAAAAGTAATTAATAGGTCTCAAGTGACTAGTTCCTCAGGTTGAACAAAACCTTCCAATCCCAATCTTGACAAGGCCTTGGAAAATCTTAGAGCTTTGTTCATGTGAATGCACAAAGGCATATTTGTCTTGAGTCATCAACTTGCTTCGGCCTGCTCATAGACGTCCATAATAAGAAAGCAAGAACCCTAATTTTGTTGGAGAACATTTCAACTCATTTAATGGTAGTGCTATTGTCTCGCTTATAGGTTTGAGGTGCTCTAGGGTGACAATTAAGCTATAGATGTAGACAATGAAAAATATATAAATACAATTCCTAACACCCCTGAAGAATGTTAATGAACCAAATAAATTGTCTCTTATGGAATGTCAAGGGTTTGTCTTACTCGAATGAAAGAAGAATTATTAAAGATTTTTGTAAAAATGAAAAACCTCTTTCAATTATTTTTTTTCAAGAGACAATTATAAATAGTGAATTGATTTTTTATTCAAGTTTTTTTTTTTTGAGTAATACTGCTTATACACATCCACCATGGGGATTGAACCCGAGTCACATCACTGATAATGCAAGTGGTGTCCTTGCTAGGTTTCTTTAAAAAGACTCTATAGCAATACAAACAGACCACCTTAGAGTTTGTGGTGGTGTTGACATGGTGGTGCATTCCCGTCTTGTAGGGATGGTGGTCAATAAAGGGTTTGACCCTCGTCACTGGACAATTTGGGTTTAGATTCTATTGATGACTTGTTTTTGGAAATCCTCATTGTTTATGCTTTTAATGATACTAAGGAGAAAGTTGAACTGTGGGAATGACTTTCTAAATATCTTTTAGACTAACCCGTGGCTAGTCTGGGGTATTTTAACATGGTAAAAAATAAATAACATAAGTTTGAAATAGAAAATGTTTTGTGTCTCATCCCGTCTCTAAATTTGTAGATTTCAGTACAAACTTAAAAGGTGTAGACGGTGCTAAAATACCTCTATTATTTATTCAAATTATAAGAAGATGTTTCATGTAATATAAAACCCTTAGGAGAGTAAATCATCAACTACAACATTAGTTCAACAACTACTTAAGTCTAATGTAATTTTTTTTTATTTTCAACTTGATTTTTTTTCTTAATTTGTAACCTAATATATATAAAAATGAACATTAAAAAAACCTTTAACTATGTCGAGGGACAATGCAACGAGTCGAACTTTGGCTCTTCTTCGGGAGGTTTTCAAACCACGGCGTGGACGAGTGTGTCAAGGGACAACGCAACGGTTCGACTTTGGCTCTTCTTTGGGAGGTTTTCAAACTATGATGTAGATGAGTGTATGAGGGATGAGTGTGTGTTTGGCCCCTAAACTCAACTCTCACCCTTATCAAAGATCATGGTTGGAATGAAAATGCCCAACCTTGAGTGTCGGTCATAGGAATTTTTCGCACTAATCTCAATTAAAAAAAATTAGACTTTTCAAGTTTAATCAAATAAAATTATTTAATCGGGCTTTGGGTGCTATCTAGAGGTTCAAGGTTCAAACTATTGCGTGGGTGAGTGTGAAAAGGGTGGATATGGTAGCTGTGTATTAAATTCTTAGCTCTCAACTTTATGAGAAGTCGTGATTAAAAGGAGACTACTTAACCCTATACATAGTTGTAAAAATTTCTCACACTAACCAAATAAAAAAACCAAACCAAAGAAAAAGGTGAATGACGTTGGTCCGTCACTATGGGACTATTGGTGGCCTACTCGAAACAACTTTGGTTAGTGTGATCTATACATGCCTCACAAACCCTTTCGGAACGACAAAACCAACCACACCTCAAGATTGGTCACACGTGGATTCCCAACGTTTGTAGAGGCGAATCCACCAGCCAGCCCCCGTCACAAAAGAAAAGCCGCCTCTCAAAACCTTTTTTTCCTTCTGGTCCCAACAAATGCTATCATGTAAGTTACCCGTTTCGGTTCCATGTGACCTCAGGCCTTAGTCCTTTGACCGCGCTCCCTAAGCTCACACTTTCTTTCTTCCTGGGCTTCTTCACTTTCTCCTCCTCCACTTGTTTCACGCAGGCTTCTTGTGAATCATTTGTCGTCTGTCTTTCCATTTTCTCGGCCTTGGGCATTCCCGTTCCCCATTTTCGGCATTTCTGGTGTCGTCTTCACGATTTCTATGAATTCCTCCTGTCTTAAACCGTGCAACAGAATGTTTCGCGTCGATTCTGTACAGTGTTTGGAGAAATCTGAAATACAGTATTCGACCGTGTCCGTGGCTTCGGACAGGCAGTTTTAAGCGCCGAAGATCATCATTCCTGCTCTTGTAACTACCCGGTACGTAATTTCCGTTTATTGGTGGGATTTGTCGGCGGCTGTGTTTGATTTCTGGTTCTTTGGAGGGAATTGGGAGCCATTTCTGAGTTTCAAATAGTGTTGTTTGACCGTGTAATTGCCGAAATCCGGTGACTTTTGCTGCAGCATACCGTTTCATTGTTGCAGTTCTGTTAAGGTTTTAAATAGTTTGTTTGCAAAAATCTAAGCAAATTAAAAAAAAAAAAAAATTAGCCATTGTTCTGTGATCACGTGTAGTCTCGATAGTTTAAGTTATCTTCCATAGATTTGTGTCCATCCATTTCATTATCCTGCCATTTCAGTGTGTAGAAATTCTGTTGACCGTATTTAGGGTTTTCAGGGTTCGTATTCTAGGGTTTGATATTGTGTTTTGCTTTGCGTAGCACTACTCCGTTATGTTTTCTACCCATTTCATTATTTCTCCCAGAAAATTAGAGAGCCTATCTCATTACTAAAAAAAAAAAAGCAAAAAAAATTGGAAAAGAAGGAACGTTTCACCATTTTTGACGAAAGTTGCAGTTAAAAATCCTATTGTATTGAGTTTCGTACATTTTATCATATTTTTTGATCCTACTTTTTGGATTTTGCCTAGAAGTTTCCATCAGCTGCCTTTGCTTGTAATAGACCTCATCTGCTACTATTGTAGGTTTTGTTGTTTTGACAGTATTTTAATTTCAAGAACATAGAAAGATACCATCTTGTCCAGTACCATCAGATCAGCATTGCAAACAACTCCTGCCGTTACAAGCTCAGTATTGGCAAGAAAATCCTTTTCATTGCATATCAAATCAGCATTCAACAGATTTTCTTGAGACTATTTGTGCTCAAATCAGCATCAGCAGATTTCCTTGAGAGGACTTGTGCTGAGCTTAGTTCTCTGTTAACTGGGTCTTCCATTTCTGGTGACCAAATACAGAGTTAAGCTCCCAGGACAAAGTTCAACCATCTGATAGAATATTTAAGGACACCTAGCCTTGCTCTTTTTAATTGAAAAATCCGCACTCCTCTAGCCCTTGACTAGATTCTTGTTCAGTGAGGAAAAATGGCGTCAGATCTTCTTCCATATGCTCTTTTTGGGGAAAATGTGTCAGAAAATATGATTGGTTCAAAAGCAGCTAAAGGTGATGATAGGTGTGGAAGTCCACCTATGTGGAAATTAGATCAGGGCCACCATGTTTACAGCAGCAAACATGATCCTGCATATGTTTCAGGTGATTGGGTTGCAGATAATAATAATGATACATGTTGTGGTGGACATGCAGAGGCCCTTGAAGGGGATTTGTTTCCTAATGACAAAATGATCATGCCACTTCTCCCAAATGAAAAGTGGAAAAATGGTGAGAGTTTGAAGGGTGGTAATCTGGATATACCTGGATTGGGACAAATGGGTTTTCCTAGGGACCCCAGAGTCAGGGAGATGGAGTTGAAAACAACTTTTGCATCTGTTACTGACTGGTTTGATGATTTGGCAGTGGATTCTGAGGACTTAGAAGATACCACCAAAATAGAAAGATGGAATAGACAGGGTGACAGAAAATATTGGCTGGCAGGGTTGTGGGAAATTGATCGTTCTTATTTAGATAATGTATGCCCCTCAGAGGGTGAGCCAGGAGACATATTGAGAGAAGATATGCTGTTTGCAGAATGGGACATCCCCAATACATTTTGGCAAAGGTCTAAAGATGAGGTACAACTTCAAAGAAATTTGGAATGCATGGATTATGAGCAAAATGCTAATCCCACTGTACCCGTGGACAATGCTAATCAGGAGAACCAGAAAAACTTATCATCTTCATGGAATGCAGTGAATATCATGTTTGATCTGAATCTTCCTGAAAGTTACAGAGAACAGTTCAAAGAGCATAGGGAAGAGTTTGAGACTAAGCAAATGAGCAGCTTGAACAGAATGTCAGAGGGGTTTGATGATTTGGCACATGAAGTAGTTGCAATGGAAAAAGGAATGTTTCCTCTAAGAGAGGAAGAAATTGACATTTTATTAAAGCTAGCAGGTGATGGACAGCAGCTTGAGCACATTGCCATGTTGGAGGGAACTAATATAATACCAAAGTTTATAAATCCTTATACGGGCTTTCTGCATTTTGTAAAGGAAAATAGCTTAGCCCAAGAACATGAAGAGTGTATGAAAGCAGATTTTGTGGAGTCTTCACAATGCATTTCGGGCATGGCCTTTATTGATCACAGTGAAAATGGCGTATTAGACAAAGACATGGAGGTTGGAGTGTCAAAAAATTGTAGTGATCAAGAGGCTTCTGGAGGATTGCCCCATGAGGCCCTTTTCTACACTCTTGCTTATGTCAGTTTGCAAGATCTGTTATCAGTTGAGAGGGTTTGTAAGTCTTTAAGAGTTGCAGTGAAAAATGATGTTCTTCTATGGAGACATCTGCATGTGGAGCATCCCCTAAACAAGAAGCTTACAAATGATGCCCTCTTGCAACTTTCATCAAGGGCTCAAGGTCATTTGCAATGCCTGAGTCTAGTGAATTGTTTGATGATTACTGATGATGGGCTGAAGCTTGTTCTTGATAGCAACCCTGCCCTTACAAAGGTTAGTAGTCAGTACCAATTGGGATCGATTTCTTTAGCGAGTAAAATGCTTTGAAAAGAAACTAGACTTTGTATTGTTTTCATGATGTCTGCTTTCTTTATTTTATTTGTGTTATTTTGCTTCACTTTACCAATTGACATATCCGGTAATGTATTTTTACATTAAAAATATTAAGTTGCTATTGTTTACAGTTTGATAGGCCAGGTGTTTTGATTTGTCTAAGCAATGACTTTTATTATACATTTTCAAAACTGATTTATATTGCCATGGAGAGTCAATTTGCTATAGTATGTTTTAACGTTTTTCATGTCAGGAAAGAGATCAATTTTGTTGTCTTCCAATGCAGTGGTACTTAAGAAGCAGTACAATCTCAATTCCAGAAAATTATAAGAATGTTAAAGTAGTTGAATTTTCTAGGGTCTTGTTATTTGGATGCAGTGCTAAGAGAAAATATGCAATAGTTGTCACTTAACTGTTTCTTAGGCAAGATTGTTACCACCACATTTTCCTGTAAAGTTTAGGTTTCATTCTACAAAATCCATGGATGAAAATTAGGGTGCAATTTGTCCTTGAAATTAGGGATTTTCTGCTGAGGGGCATCGTCGTGTATGCAACTACAGCTACAATAAAAGTGAAGGAGTTGATAATTTCACTATCTATCGTGCAATATGCAAATTTATGATTGAATAATGTAAAATAACGAATGAGAGCAGCCAAGATTGGCTTTTTGAAATTTGACACTACTTATCAGGAAAGTTTGGCACCAAATGAAGTCGAAAAGGTTATCAATAAGGATCAAACAAGTACTCAAACATTGATATAAGGAAATATTAACAACTTCAATGACCAGAAGATACCCACATTATACAAGAGCACAATAATGACAAATTCTGTTCATGACAAGTCGTCCCCTGGCCCCGCTGAGAGGGACAGCTTACTCAAATTAGCAAGTGCCAAAACAATATACCATGATAGTTGTAAATGACACTTTGCACCTATACATACTTGCAAGTTGAACTTCAACCAATAGTCTGCCCAAAATATTAGGATCCATACTGATCTTGAATCTAGATGTGGAAACAGAAATGCGTATGCGTGGAAATTTCCAAGTAGTTTTCAGGAGGTTTCTGGATATGTCCAAGCATTTCTAGCCTGTTTCTTGGATGTTTCCTGATGGTTATGTCCATGCTATGGTGGGTATTTAAAAAAAAAAAAACTATTTGAAATTGGAATCTCTAGTTTGATTTGAATTTTGTATATCTGAAGTTTTATAGTTTAAATAGCTATTTACTTCTAAAGTTTTGATATATCATGTTTTTATTTTTTCCTATACATAATTTTGAAAATGTGTATTTTTGGTCTTTTGATCTTTTGTTTTCATATTTTATTACCTGCAATATCTCCTATCCAGGGTTTCTAGAAAAATGATTGTTTTTCATTTCTGTTTTATATTCTGGTGACCTGAAGTCCTTTACAATTCCAAGCATATATAATTACTATATGTGACTGTTTCATTTAGTTTAATATTTGATAACACATTCCAATACTATTTCCTATTGAGGCGTAAGCTGATTTACTTGATCAATCTCGTCTCTCATCTCCCCATAAAATTACTTATAATATCAGAAAAGGCCACACATTCTTACTCTATTGGACATGTTTTAGGCATTTGATCAGAGTAATTGGTCTTTTACATGATGTATATTATAGATGATGATTTTGAAGAGCATGGTTACTTTAGTTTTATAATTACGTTTTGACTCCGTTCTTTGCTTTGGCCTATGTATTCATCACTGAGCCTTTTCACTCTGCTTGTAGTCTAAAGTAGGTTGATCCATTGTCACCATTCCTTTTTATTGTTATGTGAAGTATATGGTCAGGCATTACAGAAGAGTTTTACTTTGATCTAAATTTTTTGGCTTAAGAGCAGCATCTTCTGTATCAGTGTGATTAATCCACAATTTTTAGATGATGGTTGGGCATGTATCAGCTGAGGCTGTTAAATTCAAAGCTAAGTCGATTTTCCACACTATAGATAGTAAAGACTGAGGCATATATTGGACTATATTTCTTAATTGTGACTCAAATTTTTGGGCACTGCCTTGGTTGAATGAGGATATTATTTCAGTCATTGGGAGGAACTAAAGAGTATGGTTATTGCTAAACTCGGTGGATAATATTTTTGGCTTTTGGCAGAGTATATAAAGCTCATCAAGTCTTGTCCTGTAGAGCATACCCCAATATATGAACTTCCGTTTATGAATTGCCAGCTCTGGTGTGGAAGCATAAACTGTACCTAGAAAACCTTGCAGTAGGAATGTGGATTTTAGCAGCATAAAATGTACTACTAGGATGGGATAAGGTGGCCCTCCCAAATTGGACAGGCAGATAATATATGCTTAATAATTCATGTTAATGATGTTTCAGCTTCTAGCATGGCATCCATTCTAACAAAATTACGTTGGATCTGGACAAAATTCTTATTAGATTCGGAGCTTTTTGTATTAAAAATAATTTCCAATATTACTAAAAGAAGAAAAGCCCTGAAAGTCATAAAGGGTGTGTGAGCATAAGGCATAGATTTGCAGTCCAACCACAATCCATTTATCATCCCTATTTTGCAGACTGAAATGCTTATATCAGTTATAAATTATTTGTTTTTGTTTTTCAAACTGTATACAGATTTTGCAACTTCTTTGAGAAATCCTGAATTTTTTAAACCTCCAGAATGAATCCAGATTTTTTAAACTTGTTACTATTGTGGCAGTCATCCAGTCTTTATGAACTATGAAATTTCAATCATTTCAAAGATATGTTTCCAGAATAAATAGGCAATATTCTTTCTACCCTTAGAAAGCATAGAAACCACATTCTGGTCATACAGAAGAGGAAGTTGATCTGCTTATTCAATAATTGTTTTTGGAGATGCATGATGGAAGAAAAGCTTAGTCATGTGAAGCCTTATGGTAGCAGTTAAAGCCACTAATGTGAAATTCCAAGGCATATAGATTCTGCTGCTTACAATTATAATTCTTTATGCTTATACCATTCATGCTATGCTGTATATAATGAAATTAAACTTTGTTTAATTCCATAGTTGAACGACATTCACAATTATTGCTTCAATTTTAGCCCATGAACCACAAAAACAATAATTGTTAGTCACCTGAGTCTGATAGTGTTGAGCTGGAGTGAATGAGGTAAAGGAGATTACATGGGTCAAGTAGGTTGCGTATTGATGTTCCCTCGGGGAATGAGAATCTAATCATTGAGAGGATATGTTTAGAGTGTGGCAATGCTTGTCATGGCCAAAGACCAAAGTCTTTTTTTTTCATCAGCAGTCTAGAATAAAATGTTAAGATCTACAACTTCTTCATATTTTATTCATGTTTCTTCATTTTCTTATCATGTATGGTACCTTGGGTGCTTGGATTGATCATCACCAATTGGTGGTACATAATGTGATTTAATATTGCAGTAGTTATTTTATATATTCCATTCCAAGGCACTGAATAAGTTCTGGAATGTGATACTGCTCTTTTTCTGTTGGGTGATATGTTTTGATCATTATTCAAGAATATTCAAATATTGCTCTCTCCCTGGACAAGTGTTGTAATCCAAATGGAGCAGGACATGTCATCAGGTCCATGTGGAATTCCAACTTTACAATTTTGAAAACTCAGATATGCATGTTGAAGTCTAATGTCATATTTTTATGCCAGATTGATGGGAGATCACCTTCTTGCCATTTTCTTAAAGTTCAATTATGAATCTAGATATAGGTGGAGTAATTTGGGATAGTATTGGAGTTTTCTAAATATTATATGCATTTTAATATCGGATCTAATACTGACATTGATGTAGAATTAAAAGTGTTGATTAGAGAAATGAACATATTACTACAGGATGAACGTGTTTGCATATTTATTCAAGGGGGATTCACAATTGGTCTTGGACTAACAATCAAGCACTTCACCATATCAGTCTATAGCAATTAATAATTAAGTCACAAAATCTGAGTAGTACTATTGAAGAATCACATATAAACATGTAAGACATCACAGTATTAATGGCTGATATGGCAATTAATAATTAAGTCACAAAATATGAGTAGTACAATTGAAGAATCACATATAAACATGTAAGACATCACAGTATTAATATGCCATACTAGTTAATCAATATTGCCATAACTGCTCTCCCAGGAGATGCCTTATTTAATGAGCACCATGTTTCCAACACTTGCATGCAATCTGCAATTTTATCACTAAAAACAGTTCTAATCAGTGTGGACAACTAATGTATTAAGAATAAAACTATTGCAATCATGATATTATCTTAACTTTTGTCTCTATCCATAGCAGATTAATCTTTCGACTTACATGTGCCATCTGGAATGCTGTCACCAAAAATAGTTTAAGCCAATGTGAACAACCATTGTATTGAGAATAAAGGTCTTGCAATCATGATACTTCTTCTATTACTCTTGCCACCTTAACTTTTGATTATATCCATAGCAGATTCTTCTATAATCTCTACCTATTTGTGTCTAGCATGTATCTCCTGCAATATTTTGTCAACATGCAATGGAGCACATGCACATTGGCATGCCTGAGGAGTACAACATTTGTTTCTGCTTGAAGCAAAGCAACGATCAGCGTCACCTGTCCTTATGCCAACTCCTGTTACCTAGCCCTGCAGTCCCCACGGGGGATCAATATAACAAAGGACACACTTAAAGCGTATGCAAGATAACCACTTCTCTTTTATATCTGCCATTGGCCAGCATTCAGACTTGAAGGTTGCAGTGCTGAAAGGGAGGATTCCTGAAATCTAGCTTCTTCACAAACGAAACAATTGAAATTAAAGAGTTGGAAGAAGGAATTTAATGCTATTAATGAATGTTTATTGCTTTCACGGTTATGGCTGCCGTAAGTCTGTTTCTTCTTGTGACCTACGCATTGTCTCTTAGTCATACTGTAGAAGACCTACTTTGTCAGATAAAATCTCCTTAGGATTTTAAAGCATCTTCATTGACATGTTTCAGACAAAGTTACAGCACCTTGCACAACAGCTTCAGTAGATCAAATAACATTTTGGACAACTTCAACTTCTGAGATTTAGATTGATTTTGCAAGCACAAAGTTTTTTTTTGATAGGTAAATTTAGGGGTTGAGATGTGGCCCTTCCATATTATAACATATGTCCATTATTGTGGGCCATCTTATTGCAGGAGTATCCATAAGTGTAAGCTTCCTTGTCATAGTGCGGGGCTTTGAACCTTTGGGTCATACTCTTGTGAATGCATCCCATTTACTTTTACTCCACAATGCCTTGGAGTTGCAGGCACAGAGTTTTGAGACTTGTTTCATTTTCATTTTTAAAATTTAATTTATTTTTGAGAACCAATGTTTTTAGTGGATGTGGGTGAAATTGTTTTGTGATGTAATGGTTTAGAGCTACAGATTTTTTAAAGAATATTTTGGAAATGCTGACTGGTCTATGACTGTGTCTGCCATAATCTGTAATAACTGCAGGGTGGTTGATGCTCCATCTATCCAAAATGGGTCAGATGAAACATGTGATCGATCTGGTGGCCTAGGAGAAGTTTGTAGTGATGTAAGCATCTTCCACCCAAGAAAGCAACAGAAAGGGTTTACCAATGTGAACTTGGAGAAAAAACTAAACCTTACAGGATATCATAAATTAGCTACATGTAGACATTTCCCAGAAGATAAAGCAATCTGGATGAACTAATACCACAGAAGAGGAAACAAACAATGTGCACAAGAGGAGGTAAAACCCTTGACCCTCACCAGCATAAGAGAGAATCTGACATGCTATCAGCTGCCTTATAGTTAACAAGAATGAGTCTGAAGGCATTGTCTGGGGAACCATCCGGGCCAAGGAATAGAGAGAGCTGGTTAAGGTGTCCAAGTTACTTTGTATTGGAAGAGAAGAAGCAACTCTCCTAACATTAAAGACTGGATATCTATTGTGCTAAGTAAATAAGCTCGCAGTAATGATCCTTCATTAACTTCTCTTTGGATGGTGGGAAGCGTAGCTGTTGTCAAATGTCGGCTACTGGAACTAACAATGCAGCGTGTTCTCAAACAGATTGGGTTTTGGAAGGCTGACTTGTCTAAGCCCTAATGGGATTGATGCTTATAGTAGCCAATATTGTGACTGAGAAAGTATTTAATCAAGTCGGTTGGTTCAGAAGAACTCCTTAGTGACACATGACAGTCACCATGTCTCTGAGAAAAGAGCCAAACATCTGTGTATAGACACTTTCCCTTCCTTGAGAACCAACCTGAGCCATGGATGAACATTACGAACTGTTTGGTTAAAAAATTTGTACAAAGTCTTCTACAAATTTTGTTCTTATGTCGCATATGTTGCTTCCATTGAAAAATAATTTATTGAATGTTCTAACACTAGGCTGATAGTTTGATAATAAATGTTCTCTAGAAGTAAAATCAGTCATAGATTTGATGCAATCATGAGTAAGAGGGCCTTCCTTGACTAGAGGTTATCATATACTAATTAAAAATGGGTGTCAACCTTTATAGAGTAATATAATATTTGACAGTCAATGAGGCCTTTGGTTCAATGGTTGGGACATATGGATGATGTAGCCCATACCAAGGCTCAAATCTCGGTGGCACCAATTAGACTGTATAACTTGATCTGACTAAGTTGATATAAAAGGGGAAAGACAACCCTTTCAAAACCCTACATTTTATATATATATATATATAATATTTGACAGGTTCCCAGTAGTCAATAGTATTTGCAATGAGAGAATTTGTTATATCTTTAATGGCTAGACTTTTAGAGAAGGAGAAAGCTGGCGAAAGAAGTTTAAAGACTTTAGGTATTCTATGATTTTTTTCAGCCATGGCTTGGGATAGCTTCTCTTATTGAGAGTAATAAGGTTACAATGTCCACAAGAGCATTGAGATATATGATGGTCATTTGGAAGTTCTACTAGTACTTATTATCCTGGTGGCTGTTTGATCACATAAATTCCCTCAAATTCTTTATGATCACATTCTACTTGGCAATTTGAGAGTTTTTGCAAGGTTCACTTTTGGAGTTCATGACTTTTTAATCATTGACCCAATTTGCTACTATAATATACTTTTAGAAACCGTAGAATAAGCTTTTTGCGTGAGACAAGTTAAGTAAGCTTTAGGCCTTTAATCTGTCTCTTCGTTTCAAGCCCCCAAATTTGTTATTAAGGGCCTTAAAATTGCATTTTAAATTTATGATCTTGTTTTGGACCCAAACTACCATTGGTTGATATTTTCATGACAACTTCAACCCAATACAGATGGTTGGGAGGTGGGGCCAAACCTTTCTATAACTATTGGAAGATGAACCACTTCACCTCCCATTGATGAATCTAAATATTTCATTGTTTATAGTTGTAACAAAATATAATGCTTGATCTAAAAAGGAATTTGCATTTTTCCTACATCTTTTCTCAGAGATTCATTACCCAAAGTTCCATATAAATACATTTTTACTCTTAATTGATTTGTTCTCTTTGCATGTGATTTTTCTTCTTTCTTTACTAGTTATTCTCTATTGCTTTCTTTTCTTCATAAAAAGTTATATTTTGCAATTTGATGTATGTTGAATCAGATTCCACCAATAATATGACTTGGTAGTATTAGAGTAGTTGTTTGTGTTGTATGTTTGTTTTTTTTTTGAAAAAAATGAAAAAAACTTGTATTAAAACAAAAGGCAGTTACAAGAGGGAGAAAGGGCATCCCAACCAAGCGCAAAGAGACCAGAAGTACAAAGGGCGCGAAAACGCGACATGTCGCGAAAACGCGACATGTCGCGAAATCGCGACACCAAACCAAACAACCGCCGCGCCACAACAACCAGTCGCGATAACGCGACAAGTCGCGAAATCGCGACATGTCGCGAAATCGCGACAAAAAGCGCCGAACCACAACACACGAAAAAAGTCGCGAAATCGCGACAGCACAGCACCAAATCACCCAAACGCCAAAAGCGTCGCGAAATCGCGATGAGAAATCCTGAAGGCACCTGCTCCCCGAAACTGTCGCGAAATCGCGACGAGGACCCCTTTGATCAGCAACTTTGAGAAAGTGTCGCGACATCGCGACGGCTTTTCCTTGGAGCCCCACTTGGCCGTAAGTGTAGCGAAATCGCGACAATAAAACCAATGGGCGCCCCATCCGCAAAAGTGTCGCGAAATCGCGACATGTTCACCCCCGAGGTGCCCATTACCAAAACTAGTCGCGAAATCGCGACGTTTTTCCTGCAAGCGCTTTTTCTCCAGAACTGTAGCGAAATCGCTACAGGTTTGCCCCTGTGCTTCCTTTCCATAAACATGTCGCGAAATCGCGACAGGTTATCCATTGGGAGGCTTTTCTCAAAAAGGTCGCGATATCGCGACGGTTTTTCCCCTTAACTAAATTTTGCTCAAAACATCTCAAAATCGCAACAAGTATGCCCCTTTGTGTCCTTTCCTCAAAAAAGGCACGAAATCGCGACGAATTTTCCTTAGAGTAGCTTTTCACACAAATTGTCGCGATATCGCGACGGTTTTTCCCTTTCATGCAATTTTTCTCAAAGCGTCGCGATATCGCGACACTTTTCCTCCAACAGCAGAAACCAACCAAAAAGGTCGCGACATCGCGACACCTTCTCATCAACGACCGCGACGACGCAACATGTCGCGAAATCGCTACAATTTTCCTCCCAAAGCCGCAACAACCAAAAGGGTAGCGAAATCGCTACAGTTATCCAGGATAGGTCGCGACAGAGCAACATGTCGCGACAGAGCAACATGTCGCGAAATCGCGACGTAATACCAAACAGTGGTCGCGACGGCGCAATATGTCGCGATATCACGACGTAAACTAACCTTAGTCATTTTTGAGCTCATGGATGCAGGGATCGTTCCGCACCACTCCGAATCTCTTCATCTATCATAGGCATATCACCGTGCAAATGAACACCTACCTCTTTCTCAAGACCCATCTTCGCAAGGAAGTCGCCTACCGTGTTCGGATTTCTACTCACATACACAGGGATGACATCATCTAACTCCCTCCATAACTCCTTGATTTGAGATATCAACATCCGTAGCCTCCGTGCTTTTAAAGAGAAATTCCGCAAGCAATCTAGAGCGCCGATCAGACTTGAGAATCGGATTCAAGAATTATCCTCCGGTAACCCCGCTAATGCACCTCGTGTAGACGCCGACTTAATGGCCAAGGCTTCGGCTTCAGTGTTCGTGGCTCGCCCAATCCCCGCAATTCCCAAGTAAAGAACCGCACTCGAGTGATCCCGACAAACAACACCAATTCCTGCGTTGCCCGGTTGCCTTTTGCAGCCCCATCGCATTGATCTTGATCCAGCCTTCGTGGGGAGGTTTCCAAGATGATCCGTCTTGCCTCTCATGACCCTCAACCCCCTCTTCAGATGCCCAAGAGTAGCCTCGATTCTTTTCATTGACAAAAGTAGCAACAGTTTCTGTGACTTTGCTCCAGATGACCTGCCAAACGCCGTCAATCGAGGAGAAAGTGTTTCTAAAGATCCGGGCGTTTCTCTCCAACCAAACTTGCCACCAAATGAAGAGAAAGCCTAACTGCCAGCCAGTTCGGAGAGCTATGGAATTGAACCTGCCCCATTTCCATTTTTCCCAAATATTGGTACGGTTGAGAACACCATTAGCCTGGAGTTTAAATTGAGAGAACCAACGTTCCCAAATCTGATGAGTAAAAGGACACTCAAAAAACAAATGGTCTCAGCTTTCCTCATGTTGGAGGCATAAGGCACATTGAGAGGGGCCATTGAAACCCCTACGTCTGAGATTGTCAAAGGTGAGAAGACCATTATGCATAAGTTGCCAAGCGAAGAAATTCACTTTCGGCCAACCCTTTGAATGCCAAATCCTTCTCCAATGCTGAACCGGAAAAGAGTGTGGGGGAGGCTCAGGGGAGGATCTCTTCATATCCAACCTTAACTGAGTAGACCCCAAGGCTTCCATAGCCCCAAGCTAATTCATCTTCCTCATCCTTCCCCGTGAGGAACCTTTCTGACAAGATTTTTTGCAGGATAGGCGCCAACTCCGGAGAGACAGTAATTGGCCACTCCTCCCATCGCTTAAACTTTTTAAAAGTATACCCCCCCAAATGACTGGTAAGAAGATAATTATCAATAAGGATCCAACCCTGGGCTTCTAAGGCGGTCATGATAGGTTGTAGCTCGGGGAACATAACAATAATGGGCGGATGCTGGTCCCAAGAGTCAAGTCCAGAAACGAGCCTTGTCTCCTTTCCCCACTTTCCATAATAATTGATCTTTGATAATCTGGGACCCAAGCTTGAGAGTCTGCCACACTAAGGAACCAGGACCTTCCAAGGGAAAGCGACCCACCTCATTGGGATGAACATGCCCCAAATATTTACTGGAAAGAATTCTGTTGAAGAGAGAGGATGGCTGAGAAACCCACCTCCAATACAGTTTTCCAGCCAAAGCCCTGTTATTAAGCATAGAACTTCTCAAGCCCAGCCCTCCTTTATCCTTAGGCTGGGTAACTTTGTCCCACCCAACCAAGGCCCATTTTTTCTTCCCTTTTGCGCCTTCCCATAAAAATCTTCTAGCCATTTTGTCCAGCCTCTTTCCGTATGGTATGAGGGGCAGCCAGTATTGAGAATTTATAGATCGGCAAAGCCTCGAATAACCGATTTCGGTGAAGGTTAATCTACCCCCGTAGCTTAGCCATTTATGGGCCCAATGATTCATTCTCGTCTTTGATGCCTCGCTAACAGTGTTCTTCCAAATATCAATATTTAACTTTTTGAAATGAAGGGGAACGCCCGTGTAAACAATTGGAAGAGAAGTCCTTGTGAAGCCCAGGATCTCAATAACGCGCTCCTGAAGCCGTTGGTCGAGATTGAAAAAGACCACTTTGGACTTCCTGACATTTAGAACCTGATTTGAAGCCCTTAGGTAGAAATTCAAAGTATCTCTGATTCCTCTAGCTTCCCGAAGAGTGGCCGCACCAACCAGACCCGTATCATCCACAAATTGCAAGTGAGTCAGAGTTTCCTCCCCAACCTTGATACCAGAAAGCAGACCTTGTTGCCTTCTCCTCAAAAACAGTCTGCCCAAACCTTCAGCCAAGAGAAGGAAGAGATAGGGAGAACAAGGGTCTCCCTGGCGGAGCCCACGGGAGGCGCCGAAAGGAAGCGAGGGAAGGCCCTTAATGAGAACAGAAAAAGAGGGAGAAGAAACACAACTCATAACCCAATCAATCCATTCCTGAGAGAAGCCAAAGGCAGCCAACATTTTCGACAAGAAGCACCACTCCACCCGGTCATAAGCCTTGGACATATCCAGCTTTAATGAACATGCCTTTGTTGCCCGAAGTTTGCATTGAATGGATGGCCTCCCGGGCCAAAACCACCCCATCCAATATTTGTCTTCCCTCAACAAAGCCCCCCTGTTCAGGGAGAAATGATGCTATGAAGAAGGGGTTTAAGCCTCTCACCATTATCTTAGTGATGATTTTGTAAATCACATTGCATAAAGCAATAGGCCCGAAATCGTAGATATGAGTCCCCGCTTCCCCTTTCGGAATTAAAGCAATGAAGGTGTGATTGATCGCCCCGAGCATTCTTCGATTGGATCCGGATTCCTCAAGAATGCCTGTAACATCCTCCTCCAAGGTATCCCGTAAAGCCTGAAAAAATTCAATAGGAAAGCCATCTCGGACCAGGAGATTTTCCAAAGACTCATACCAAAGACCACATTTCTCGGCTCATCCCTTTCAATGGGTCTAAGCAGTGGTCTCGATTGTCCTCTTCAGAGATAATAGGAGGAATAACATTAAGAACTTCGTTCTGAGCCTCAATATCTTGCCGCATACTTTCCTTAAAAAGTTTAGAAAAGTAATCGATAGCATGGGAGTGCATACCAGGAATAGTATCGAAGACATTTCCATGTTCATCTTTGAGAACTTCCATATTGTTCATCCGTCTCCCTAGCACAAGCCGACCGATGAAAAAATTTGGTATTTCTGTCCCCCTCTAATAACCAAGTATTTCTAGCCCTCTCGCTTCCAGTATAACTCCTCTTGGTTGTCAATGTCCTCAACCGCTTTACGCAGTTCGTCATCTTCAGATTTGAGTTGCTCAGTAATTGATCCTTCCCTAAAAAGTTTCTGAACCTCCTCCCATCTAGCCACCAAGGGGGCCCTTTGGGACTGGAAATCCGACTTGTTTCCTTTCCTCCACTGTTTCAATTGAAATTTGACAAATTGAAGCTGTTTATGAAATTTGAACATTGCTGTCCCAAAAGGTGGACGGCCTTCTGTCCACCAATGAGAAATTTTCTGTCGAAGGTCCTCCTTTTGTAACCAAAAATTCTCAAATTTAAAAGGCCTATGGTGCTGCCCTCTCGAAGTCCCTCCCTCAAGCAAAATGGGAAAATGATCCGAAATAGGGCCCTCCAAAATCTGGAACTTAAAAGTCCATTTAACAAAAGCCTCCTCCGAGACCAAAAAGCGATCTAACTTGACCTTCCAGCTATGTGGCTCCTTTCTCTTGTTTGTCCAAGTGAAAAAAACACTAGGGCCTTGAACGTCCACTAGATTAAAGGCCTGAACTTGGGCAATCAGAAGCCGATCCCCTGGATCCAAAATAGGGGAGCCACCTTCCTGGTCCCGAACAGATAATTTTGCATTAAAATCCCCTGCAATAATCCAGTCATAACACTCCCTGAATGCTCTCATGTTGTCGATCTTGCGTCCCCTTGTATGTTTGTTAGAACAAAGTTTGGCTTCATGAAGCATGGTCTCAAAACACACAAACCCACAAATTACATTCTTTGCTGTGTATGATAATCTCATTTGGAAGAAAACGCTTAATTGTTAGATCTGTTCAGGGTGATGCTAAATGAAGCATTGGAGAAACAAAAGAACGAGATGCTTAACGACTTAGCCAATTTGCACAAAATTTTTACCAACTCCTGATTGCTTATCACCATTTAAGGTACAAGTGAAGTTTGACATTCCTATTTCGTAAGGAAATATTGATGTACACGTGGTAGAGAACTGGTGGTAGCATTTACTGTAATATTTTGTTGTGAATAAGTTCTCTACAAGTAAAAAGATCATGCATGCACTCCTGAAAGTTGTCATGCTTGTTAGCAATGGTGGAAAGCATATCCCGTTCGATCTAAAAAGGAGAATGCAAAAGTAAGCATAGTTAATTCTGAATGAACTTGGGTTGATTTTGTGGATGCTATTAAGTAAAATGTTCTATCTTGTGGGGAACTTCGAGGAATAGCATGTGAGGTGATAGAAATCTTGTTGAGGGCACACAACTTCATTCCATACATAGTTAACAAAGCTTGTGATATAGGATGCAAAAAAAGCCAAAATCCTTGAGTACTGTAGTCATTTGTATTGATAAATTATGCCGAAATGATTTCTTGGATATCCCAACCTTGGGAGAATCCTATGAGTATGTAACCAAGATTGAAAAACGGTTCAAGCACCAAGGTAACAAGGAGAATGGCTTCACTAGTTAAAAGTCATAACCCAAAAAGGACAAGCATGGTCCAAAGTTTGACATGTTACAGAAAAGGTCATTTAGAACACAACTGAAGAGGAAACCAACCCAAAAGAAAATTGTAGTGGAAAGTGGCCATAAAATAACCAAACAAGCAAGTGGTGGCAATGTTTTAAAATTTGATTTCATGATCAAGATGAGTGTTGTGTTGTTCCATAATTGTTTGCTGTAATGCAAGTGTGTACATCAATGAAAAACTCGATATCAACTCCAACTATTACACTAAAGGAAGGAAAGCAGATCATGGAAGCAAACCTCAAGGTCATCATTGGTGCAACACCAATGTCCTTGATAAACCTAGAGAATTAGGAATGCCTCTTTTACTAACAAATGTGAGTGTAGAGGCAAGCTTTTCATTCTGTTGTAGATAGCTGAAGTTAAAAGAGAGCTTAAGCTTTGTAGATGTCGATAAAAGGTTGGACTTGCTAACAATTGCCCCATCCACATGCATATAATGCCATTTGGTTGCATCAAGGTAAAATTATAGGTGTCACGAAACAATGTTGCCTTTCCTCTGCAATTAAGCCCTTTAGAGATGAACTAATCTACGATGTGGTTCTATTAGATGTGCACAATGTTCTCCTTGGGCAACAGTAAATGTGGGAGTGCCATGAAGTCTATGAGTCAAGGCCTTTAAGTGTCAATATCACTTTTAAACGACAATGCTATAGAATGCTAGAGGCAATCCTTGATTAACACAAAAATGATGCAAGAAAGTGATAAATCAAACTGGCAAGTTCAAGCTCCTAACATTCAATCCCCATTGAGATATGATGGTCGCTAAAGTCATTCAGATTGTTGCAATCATTCAAATACAGAAACTTAGACGATTGGAATAGATAGTGCCAAGAGAAGGATTTTATTTCCATCACCTATAAGGGTGCCACTATATTGACTTCACGTGCCAAATGGGCTAGTGTATTTAATATCTATGCTTTTTCTTAAGGATGAATAAATTCATCTGTCAAATTCAAGAATGGATATATTATGATTATATACATCCAAGTGCATCACCTTGTGGGGACCTTATTATGTTCACAATAGAAGATGGCACATAATGATTTTGTATCGACTACAGAGCATTGAATTATGTTGTGAAGAACAATTACCTAATTCCTTAAGTGAATAATTGTTGGACCAACTTAAGGGTGCCTAGTACTCCATTGATTGACCTCATGTTGGGCTATCACCAAGTGTTGATAAACAATTGATGTTTGGAAGATTGCATTCAAGTTCAAAGAAGGATTTTTTGAATGGTTGGTCCTAGCGTTTGACATGACATAGGCATTCGTAACATTCAAAAAGATGAATGACATTCTATGACTAATCACGAATTCCTTTGTGGTCTTGTACATGGATGATATATTCAGCAAAATATGGGAGGAATGTTTGGAGCATTCAAAAGGTCTTGGATGCCCTATGATAACACAAGTTGCATGCCAATATGAAAATGTGTTCAGTTGGCATGAGGAGGAGTAATATGGACCCCAAAAAGATTGAGGTGATTTGAGACTAGCCTTTCCTAAAGCTCTTCACAGAGCTTTGTAGCTTTTTGGGCCTTGTGAATTTTTATCTAAGTTCATATTGTGGTTCTCTAAAATTTCATGGCCACTAAATGAAGTGACCAAGGGAGTATTGATATGGACCAAGGCAGAGCAAGAGATATTTGAGAAATTAAAGAGAAGGGTTTGTAGGACAATAGTCCTTGCTTTTTTGAACCTACGACCACCAAGACAAATGCTTAAGTGCATGCACTAGGTGTAATCCTTTCTCAACATGGGCATCTGATTGCCTACCATTAAGAAACATACATGAACACAATTTGAAGGTCTTGACATATGACAAGGAACTCTATGCCATTGTCCAAGGATGTTTCTTATATTTGGAAAACATAGACTTGAAAATTACTTGACAGCCCAAAATTTTGACTTGGACTTGAAAGTCAATAAAAACTAGACAAAAAACCTTGAAAATATATAAATTCATAAAAAATACTTAAGAAACTGTCCTTGTCAAAAACTTGGCAGAATTTTCAGTAATCGAGTTTTGCAAAATTTTCACTATTTTTTGCGAATTTTTCAGTAGGTTTTTCCATGTGCACTTGCCAAAACTTGACATTGAGTAATAGGAGGATTAACTCATTAGTGCAAAAAAAACTTGTGATTTTTCCAACTATAAGTGGAATTACGACAAGTAAACAATTGTACACACCTATTAGAGACTCTTGTAGTTTTTACAGACACAAAATAAGTTGCAAAATGAGCATCATTAAGAGTGGTCCACATATGTGCATCAGTTTTGTTTGAATATCAAGCATAAGGGGGTAGTGCCAATTGAGTTGCTGATTGTTTAAGTTGGCTGCCATCACAACAGTCACAAGATCCTTGAGTCTTGTTGGCATGAGGATTATACTTGGCCCCACTTTTATGAGAGTTATCTTGATTTTGTAGACACTTACGAGTAGGAAAAATGATTGCTGACTATGATGGAAAGCTTAATTATTTGAGACATTTCTGTGTATAAATAAGGTGATCAACAAAAATATTTGAGAATATCTAAGCTATGGGAGTTAGTCTTAATAGACTTCATGTTAGGATGCCCCACTAGCAGACATGGCAATGATTGTGCATATGTGGTGATTAGTTGATTCTTGAAGATGGCTATTCTAGAACCTTGTAAAAAGGATACCTTGACAAAAGAACATTGCAAAATCAAAAATAGATGTTAAGTGGAGTTTTTGGATGAAGTTAGACATGATGTTTGAGATGTTAAAAATATGCAAATAGATTTTTAACTACATAGAGTTAAAACATAGATTAGAACTCATTACAATGTGCTTGAAATGTATGTGAATGCATATTTACTTTATGCTATATAAGTTATCTAACACATTCCCAAAACTTTTTGCTTTTCAGGCTGTTAGTTTGTTTGACAAAAGAGTGATATTCATTGTTTTTAATTGGATTTTATTCAATTGGTTTTAATGTACGACACAATTCAAACTTCGTGGATAAATTTTTCCAATTTTTGTTACAGAGACAAAGCCTATGTTCTAAATATGTCTTTAAAAAAAAAAAGGTTTTTGAAAGGGTTTCCCTTTCCCTTAGTACAATAGGTCACATCAACTAGTCACATTGAGCTAAACAGCTCTTTTGGTGCTGCCGGGATTTGAACCTTGGTGTGGGCTGTGTCATCCATATGTCTCAATCATTGAATCAAGGCCTCATTGGCCTATTTCCAAATATGTTTTAACTATAAATTTATTATTAAATTGTATAAAATATATATGAGCTTTAAACATTTTCATATATATGAGCTTTTGTTCAAAGTGATATTTCTTTTGGATGTTTCCTGAATCCTCTTCATCTATTCTGGTCACTTGTGAACATCACTATTGTGTACATATAATATTTTTTAGCTTTTAAATATTATGAATTAGATGTTTCTTGCATTAGCATTTCTCATTTTGTCATGATATCAACTATACATATATCAGTTACTATGTATCAATTTTTTTTTCTTCTATACAATTAAATTTTTAATATTATTATTGGGAAAAAGGAAAATGAACATTATCAACACTTAGGCAATAACGAATGCAACCTTTATAGTGAAACAGACTGCAGGGTTAGTCTGGAAACATGTTAGGATAACTTGAGCTCTATGATCTCAAGATGTCAAAGATGAAGACAATTTCCTTATAACCTGCTCTGCTTTTAATAATGTTAACTTTATCCATCTTCAAAAACAATTACTTTTCAATACCTCTTGGCTTACAAGAATCATGAATTTGGTATCTTAACGTCACCTTGTTCAAACATAAACATCATGTTTTAAAGAAGAGAGAATATATGGATTTTTTTGATAATTCCTTTAATGTCCAGTTCACCTTGTCCACCTTAAGGGACGTACAGGCAACATCATCATGATGTTGAATGTTATTGGCATTTAAGATTCATCTCATGTCATGAATGTAATATATGATAGGTAATCACATTTCAAGCACTGAAGAATTCTTTTTCTTTCCTTTATTTCATTTTAAATACAAGTATGTATTTTCTCATAGTGGTTATATATGTTATACCAATATGCTTACACATACCTATATGCTGTAAGCCTATAGGTAAATGTTATTAAGAATTTTAAATTCATAGTTATTTTTTCTTAATAATTTATTATTCTAAAATTTATTTGATTATAATGATCTCACTACAATTATTTATTTATTTTTAAGATAAATTTTGATATTTTCAAACTTTTAACTCTGGTGCTATTGCAAGTATCTAATATGTTGATTTTGCAGTTATGTTTGCCAGGATGTACGAGAATAACTGCACAAGGCATTGTACAAATGGTGAAGGGACACACAGAGCAAAAGAGAAATGGGATGCCTGGATTGAAGCATTTGAGGATTCGAGGCCTCTATGGCTTAACAAAAGATCACCTTGATAACTTGAAATCCTCTATGCACAGCGGTTTACAGCAGCGATCAGAATCAATGAAACCCCAGTTTTATCATAATAGTCACTATTCGTTCGATGATGATCGTTCAATTGATGTTGAAGTTTGCCCTAAGTGTGAGAATGCAAGGCTTGTTTATGATTGTACCAGGGAAAGATGTCAACAGAGAAAGGACCACAAGTTTCAACAGTGTCGAGGGTGTATATTTTGCATTGCTCGTTGTGAAGAGTGTGGAAGGTGCATTGATGACAATGAATATGAAGAAACCTTCTGTTTAGACCTGCTGTGTTCTTCCTGTTGGCTTCAACTTCCGAAGTGCCTTGAATGCAACAGACCTGGTTGTGGCAGACATGCAGATCACTTCATGAGAAGGCCAGATACCACTTTTGTCTGTGGTGATTGTAGAGGGGTGTCAGCTAGTAATTTGGGCCCAGAATTTCATGGTTTTGCCTGATTCTTTACAACTCTGCTTCATATCTTATTACTTTTCATTTATCTTTGAGGAAATCATGCATGGTGAAAGCTTTTGAGTATAAAATTTCATCCATTTAATGGGTGCGAGGAAAGCGAAAAGTGTACAGAAAGTAAACTGCTTTTGGGTGGAAAAGCTACATCTACCCATGGCCAAAAATTTTGGTTCATTTATATCCCTAATAAAATATGGACCTCTGAAGCACCAATGGTCTTCAAATTGGCTTAATTTTGTGAGAGAGTTCATCGTCCTCAGATGTTCGTCTTGCCCTGTCCTTTTTTTGCCCTTTGTTTTTATTGATAGGATGTAAATATGAGCCTGACTTCAAGCGATTGTCCAGTAAAAAAAAGTCCTATTCTGTCATCACATCTTTCGGCATGGGTGTCCAGCAATCTAAGATATTTACTTGTACATCTAAAATACAGATACCCATGTCATGCAGTGGGGCACCCTTGTTATCTAATGTCTTGCATAGGACTTGCTGCAGCTTTTGGCATTTGACAAGACAGGCTTCTGATTTGTATATTCATTGTTATCAATATACATGATTGTACATATGTAGAAACTGTTGTACATAACATCTTATGAGTTTATTGGAGAATGCATGGATGAGACTACTACCATTGTAGATCCAAATGAATGAACCTTGAGATTACGAAGTAAGCAAATCTTTTTTTTATCGGTTAAACTATCATTTAGTGTATTATTATTGGTAGTTTCTGGTTTACCATTCAGATATCCTTTTGATGACTCTGAATGTTGATAGTAGCTGTTCAGCTTTTCAGATAGTTTCTTCATGATGGTGAATGTTGATGTTAGAAGTTGAGAGGGAATGAATGCAAGGTAAAATACTATGCGGAATAGGTGCATTATTGTTTTTAGCATCTGGAAAGTCTAATAAAATTTTCTTGGTTTTTCCAGGCATAGAGTGCTCAAGAAGCTGTCAAGGCTACCTGTGATGTTTTTGTATATGTGCTTTGTTTTTCTTCCTTCATATGCCTGCATGCGTGTCATTTTGTATGTTCTTACTTTACCTTCAAGTGCATAACATACATGATTATGGCATTTGTCTTGCAGTCCACGCACTTAACATCTGTGACATCTGTGACTGCTAGCTATTCCAGGCGCTTAACCTCTGTGACTGCTAGCTAACAGTTCTCTCTTTTGATAACAATGATCATATCTCTATTAACACCTTTTCTTCTAAAATATTCAAAAATTTAGGATCTCAAATTCTATATTTGTAAGTACTCTAATAATTGTTTTAACATAATATTTAAAAGTTTAGTATATTGGCAATTTTCAGTTCTTTTCTGACCACCTGCAAATAAGTTGGAATTGGCCGGACAGACACATGTTTACAAAGTGTTCCTAACTAGCATTTTTTCTGAAAGGTTATAGTTGCATGCCTTGGGTGATAAAACATTGAGCTGATAGAATATGATAGGCTAGAGGGGGATGGGAGTATTATATTCAATGACCACATAGTTTTCTGGGTTTTGACTTAAAAAACTGTAATTTTTCATATTCAACAGCTCTACTGTTTTGTGTTACCTCACATAATTTAGTATTGGTTATTAAAGAAAATGAAATTCTCACAAATGACTGGAGTTGGTTAACAAGACACAAGTCCATATTCAGCATCCAAAACAGGAGGTAGCTTCACCATAGAGAACTAAGGAAATATCAAGTAGAATGAAGAAAAAGGTTAAGGGTGTCAAGGGAAATATAAATTTGTCTTCAATGGCGGTGTATCTTCACCATAGAGAATTAAGGAAATATCAAGTAGAATGAAGAAAAAGGTTAAGGGTGTTAAGAGAAATATAAAATTGTCTTCAATGGCGGTGTATTTATGACAAACACGTGTTGAAACATCTAATTCAAAGAAAAGAAATCAGAAATGAAAACTGAAAGTCAACCAACTCTCTTCTTAGGAGTGCATCTTGGAGCATGGCATAGGCCAAAAGGAGTCCTCTGGAGTAGTTAATGGCATCAGAATTTCCCCACCAGTAATTACAGCCGGCTGTGAAATTCTAGCATCTAAGGCTGAAGAATTCCTAGTATGGGTTAAGAGGTTTCTATTGTTGCATCTTAAAACCCGAGTAAAGCTACAAATAAGTACGTGCCTAACCCTCGACTCTTTTTTGTTGTGGACAAATATATGGTCAGGCTGTCAAGTAATGTAGGTCAGAGCAATGCCTGGATGAATCTCTAAATATCATGATTAGAAATGTCAACAAGTGCTGGTTGTCCAGTGTTACCATCTTCAAGATAGGAAGAATGAAGGTGTAATCTATGTCGAGTGTACAAGTTCCATTTTTGAGGTGTTCAGTGCTCAAAACTAATCTCATCCGGAATGAAAAAAGCAAGACGTCTCTAGTCAAGTACTTGAAGATGATGTACAAGGTTAAAGTTGTAGGGCATAAATGATAGTTGTATTCTATTCTTTGCTCGAGTAGTAAGCTTTGCCTATTGTAATCTGCGAAATAGGTGCATCGGCCAAGCCACGTAATGTGGTTTGAGGTGCATTAAAACATTCTCTTCTTTTTTGTGTTTTGGTTTTGTTTTTGTTTCTTTTGGTGCCATCAGTATCAGAGTTGGGGCGCCCTTGGTGTTGGTATATAAGTTGAACAAACTGAGTATCTACTAGGTGTAGATAGATGTATAAGCCTTCCCTCTGGGCATGAGCAATAATTTAATTGAAAAGGAATTGTTTTTTATTTTATTATTGTTCACCTCACTTGTGAAATATATGTGATATTAATATTTGTATGTGTCAAAGTTATTATTGGAAACAATTACAAGGTATGAGCATTAACATCTCTTTAGGTGCTTGTATGCTTTGTGGTTGTGATATTAATATTTGAATGTGTCAGAGTTATTATTGGAAACAATTAAAGGTATGAGCATTAACATCTCTTTAGGTGCTTGTATGCTTTGTGGTTATTGTTTCAAGTTAATGGGAAAATGATTACTTTGGGAACAATGAAGCTAACCAAATTTAGGGAGAAAAAATTAATTTTTTTTTTTAATAAAAATTAAACATGTTTAATTTTTGATTCGTGTATAAAGGAGCATTGATAAATGGGATACAATATTATGTTCATGATCCGAGATCAAATCTCTACATTGTAATGATACTTTTGTGTAGTTAATACCAAAAATAATATGGTTTGCTAAAATATTATGATGATTTAGTTATGATAACAAAATCATTCATACGACGAGGACTTATGTCAATCCTATATAATCCATTGAAAAAATATTTAAAGTGCAATTTAAAAACATCTATAACAAGAAAAGAGGTTATTTTATTTGTAGGACTTATGCATTGATATAAAAATAACTAATAAAAAATAAAGAGATTAACAAAAAGAGGTGATGGTCTATTTAAAAAATAAAATAAAACAAAAAATAATAACATAATATTTATATTTGAAACAAGTATCGGTAACCTTTTCTTCACTATAGCTAGCTTTGAGGTATATCATCAGAATCTTGTATAGAAAATATATGTCAATTTAAATAACCATTATTGTAGAGTTTTGTGGTGTCTTACTGCCATAATTGACACCCATTCTTTAAATCCCTTAATGTGTTGTACCTTAACTAGAGATTTTGGTTTGAACATGAATTTGGTGGGATACAATGATAAGTTAAGAAATGAATTTGGTGGGAGACAATGATAAGTTAAGAAAGAAGAAAAAAAATGCCTACACCTTCGAATAATAATAATATTATTATTATAATTTTTGAAAATAATATTTAAGAGCTCACGTAATAGTTGCATTGCATCATGCAATTGATTGCAGTGGACTTTTAAGTTTGGTTGCATTTAGATCTATACACATGCAATTTAGTAGTTTGTTGTATGTTAGAGATACATATGCATATAAGTTATGTGATCTAAACACTTGTTTCAAGTCTAGTTGTGTAACTTGAGATTAAAGACATAATTTAGATGTGTCATAATAAGGTCAATAATCAAGTTATTTGTTAGTTAACATAAATAATAGTCTTTCAATTTCGTTTTGAGTATGCTTATGTAACTTAGAATAACATTTTTATTTAGATTTAAATGCATTGTAAAGAAGACTATAATTAAGTTATTTTGAGGTTATAAAGCTTCAACACGGTTTTTTTTTTGTTTAATAATAAGGGGTTGTACTCGGTCCCCACCATTGAGAGTTTACAAATAGATACACTTCTCATCTGAATTGAGATGCTATAACTAGAAACCTACATCATTTTACATAAAATGTTTGAATTCTTGATTTTCATTTTTTTGGATTTTTTCAAATCTTTGTATGAATACAACTACTCTAGCATTTAGCATCTTTCTTGACATTTTCCTATAGCAGCCTTCACAATACCAAAACTTCACGTCTACTATCTATGCCTTGCATCTTAATAGAGTAATATTTCCAAAACATCGCACTATCATAGTCCACTTAACCAAATCTGGATTGCTAGTTTCCTTCCTGAAACACAAGTGCAACCACAAAAATTATAATAGTCTTAATGAAAACACATTATTGTTACAAAATAAAACAGATATTACCAATGGAAAACATTAAAGTAAATCTTAATCATTAATTGATTTAGGCAATTAAAATTTTTTGTCAGCTTCAACTAAACTTTCTACTTCCTCTAACCATGGATAGGAGAATTTAACTTCGCGATCCTCAATCAAAACCCCTCTATTAGCTAGCTTATCTGCACATTAGTTTCCTTCCCATAATATATGTGTAAACCTGATTTCTTCAAACTCTTTAGCAAAATCTTGAACTTCCACAATTATCTCTTGTATGTTCCATGGAGCCTTTGCTTTTCTCAAAATTACATTTATTACTATGAGAGAATCACCTTTCATCCACACTCTATTCCATTCATTTGTTTACATATTTTTAACCCTTCTAAAGTTGCCCAAGCTTCAACTTCATTATTTGTCTTAAATCCACTATTAAAATCATAATGAGACAAAATCTCTCCTCTATTATTTCTAATTATTCCTCCTCCTCCTGTTGGTCCTGGATTTCCTTTAGATGCTCCATCAAAATTTAATTTAACCCACTCCACATCTGGTGGTTTCCACTTTATATTCTTTACCTTATTTTTGCTTCTCTTGTACCCAACATCATAATTCCATTTAATGACTTGACTCCGTCTATCAAGACTCTGCTTCCAAATTAGGGATTGGGTGAGTTGATAGGGTTGGTTTAGACTCCTCTATAGCTAAACATATCTTCTTTTTCATTACCTCTAAATTGCTTTCATTTTCTTTAAATATTCTTCTATTCATTTCTAGCCATATAGTCCAAAGTATTGTATCTTTTGATGTATCCCATATTGTCTGTAAAGCCTCACTTTTATAAGTGCTTTGCCATTGCTTTAACCAATCTTCAATTTTGCTATTCATTACCATGCATTTATCAAACATACTAAGAATCCATTGCCATAGATTCCAGACTATAGAGCAATGTCCCAAGAGATGGTCAATACTCTCCTCCTCCTTATTACATAAAACACATTGAGAGGGGCCATGAAAACCCCTTTTCATAAGGTTATCCCTGGATAAAATTCTTCTATGACCTACCAGCCAAATAAACATTTGACTTTAGGAATGCTTGGGCTATCCCAAATATCTCTCCATAATCTAGTGACATTATTATTATGTTGGTGTTGAACATTATATCCATTTTTTGTTGTGTATTCTCCTAAGCTATTCAACTCCCAACTCAATTTATCCTTGGCACCCCTCGAAATAATCGTAGTTGGTATCTTTCTACTCAATTGCCTCATAGCATCAATGTCTTGTATACTTGTAAAAAATCTTCTTTCTATTTGTATCTTCCTTCTCGATCCTTGTACAAAATGTTTGAAACTCTATCACCGTATTTGTCTTGAAGCAATCTCATTCAAGGTTTCAAAACTGGATCTAAATTGAGTGGTTTTATATCACACCAAGTATCCATCCAAATAATTTTTTTTTCTTCAGTTGCCACCACCCATATTAAACCTTTAATCATAAGATCAACAGATTTTTTAAACCATTCCAAAGAGCAAAACCATTTGGAAGAGAGAATGTAGTAAATATTTAACTTGGGTCATTGGGATCAACATACTTAGAAGAGTTTTTGCCCATTGTCTTTGAGACTCTTTGTACAATCTCTAGATAACTTTTCCCCTAAGAGCTAAGTTTGCATCTGTAAGAGCTCTTAAACCAAGACCTCCCCTCGTTTTGACATCACACAACTTGCTCCATTTCACAAAAGGAAATTTCCTTTTATCATGTAAACATGACCATAAAAATGATCGCGTAATAAAGATTAAACTTTTTTCAACTAATTTTGGCATAGAATACAATGACATATAATATGTTGGAATAGCTTGTAAGACTGACTTAATTAACTGCACTCTTCCTGCTAATGATAACCATCTACCTTTCCAAGCTAGAAGTTTATTTTGATTTTTAGTAATAACTGAATTCCATAAATCTATCCTCATTCTCCCTTCAAATAATGGCATCCCTAGATAAGTTGTTGGTAAATTTGCCTCCTCCATTTGAAGCAGCCTACAAATTCTTGCTTTGATATTAGCAGGAGTGTTAAGAAATTTTTTGCCTTGAAGCTCTTTCGTACTCTTTTAAAAAGTTATTCAAAGCTTTGGCTTCATTTATCCTTGCCCTTCCAAAAAGAGTAGCATCATATACAAACTATTGATGGGTGATATTATTGATGTTATTACTAACCTTAAGTCCACTTATAAGCCCATATTTGTAAAGCCTTCTTTAAGTTCCTACTCAAAACTTCTGCCATAATAATGAACAAATAAGGAGATAGATGATCTCCTTGTCTAAGGCCTCTCTTGGCTTTAAAATATCTAGTCACTAGCCCATTGAACAACACTGAATAAGAAACTGTAGAGACACAAGATTTAATCCATATAATCCATTTCTTCCCAAAACCAAACTTATCTAAAATTGTAAAAAGAAAATCCCATTTAACCCTATCATAGAATTTACTCATATCAAGTTTTAAGATCATAGCTTTCTCTTTTCTTGAAGTTGTTGAATGTATAACTTCATGAGCTACTATAATCCCATCCAGAATTTGTCTTCTTTTCACAAATATTCCTTGCTCTTTTGAAATGATTTTGTCTAAAAATGACCTTAATCTATTTGCCATCACTTTGGAAATAATATTATAAGCCATAATACATAGGCTTATGGGTCTAAAAGAATCAAAAAATTCATCATCCTTCTTTTTTAGAATTAGGGTAAGATAAGTTACAAATATTTTATAAGGAATGTATTGTTTTACCCTAGACTGTTCCACTGCCACCAATAAAGAATCCTTCACTATATCCCAATTATGTTGGTAGAAAGCTATAGAGAGCCCATCTAGACCAATGGATTTATCCTTATTAACAGAGAAAAGAGCTAAATGAACTTCTTCTAGAGTAATAGGCTCCATCAGTTTCCTATTGTCTTCATTTGTTATAACTGAAGGAACATCTTGAAGAAGTTTATCATTAAGAACTTTGGTCTCCTCTGAATGCTTCAAAAAGGACTTCAAGGTTGAGTCACAAATGATTATGATCCATTAACAACTCAATACTTTAAAATGTTGAAGCATTACTATCAATGTGAGCACATAATTGCTAGCCTATCATCTCTTTAGCACAAAGGTATGGTTATGTGAATCAAAGCTTTTTAGTTTCCTTTACTAGTTGAAACATTAAGTATATAGTTTCATTCATCTGGTTTAAATTAATTTGTTCAACATGAGATCATGATTATAGCACCCACTCTAGATTTTATAATTTTGAAGGCCTAGATTTATGCTTTGCATTATATAGGTAAAATGATCATTTACTCCACATTTTTTTTTTGTTATATAGGGGAAGCGACAACGTCTCCATCATATTATCTCCGTGGGCATGGTTTCAAATCCAGAAAGCAACCACCATACCCCCACTCCATCTCGGTAAAATTTTACTCCAAATGAGGGAGACCCCAGAGGGTGGCAAACACTCAATAGAAACCGGTCGGTCTACTACATTTGCCCACTCCTTTACATCTTTATCATATTACTTAAAATAATATTTTATTTATTTTTATAGATAAAACAGAGTTTAATTTATATTATCAATGGATTTAATTGTATGATAAAATGGTCCATGTTTAATTTTTCAAACCACAATTTAAAAAAGATTGAAAATTTAGTCTAAAATAATATTTGGTCTTCATGTAAACCGATATTCATAACATTAATTGATTTTAATCAATAAAATCTTAATAAATTAAATGCTACAAAGTAATATAAGTTATACAACAATATGTGGTTTTTTAATTCAAACAAATTAATTGTTGGTATGAATTTATTTTTGAAAGTTATATTTATGATGAAAAATAATATTTATTAATGACTAAAATTTGTCAATGGAATTAAAGAGAAATAAAATTGAAAAATGTAAGGCATTCTAAAGTAGTTTTTATTCTATCAAATTAAAAATTAGAATAGGGTAGTCATATGTGTAACTAGGTCTGTTCTTCAAGTATTTAGAAATATAGGTAGTCAAATGAAGGAAGGAATTATTGAAAATATTGATGCTTAGCTTGTAAATTGCAACTACTAGTAATTCAACTTGAGATTTTAAAGGTGAGGAGTTGCCAACATCATAAATTATTTCAAAAGGGTTAATATAATATTTAATAAATCTATTATTTGCTCATAATGTTTAACGTGGCCCCTATTAATATCAGAGGATCACATGTCATAAAAATAGATAGGAATATAGTGATAAGAACTTGGCCTCAATCAATAGGATGCATGTTATTGACACAAGGTTCTTGACATGGATTAGAGATAAACACAATATTTAATTTGTGAATATAAGGCTCAAAGAACCTTAGTCGTCATGGAGGAAGATGTCAAATTAATTGACTAACTTCAAGCGAAAACTTGTGGTGTTCAAAAGGTATAATACTTCTTGTGTATATGGCAGGTTAAAAAAATTAAGGTAACCAAGTTGGTATTTTAAAAACAACTTTGCAATGAATTGATTAGATATTATAATGTTTTAAAAATGCTAAACACCTTTTGTCAAGGATTTAAAACAAAATGGATAATGAAGCATAGTAATAGTAGGGAGTGTGATATGATATTATTGAATGGTTTGCTTTTTTGTTGGTGTTGTAAAGGTGTATGGCTCATTTTTATCTTTTAAGTTGTTGTTGAAGGTTATGAGATTAGTATACCTTTCAAACTAATATAGCAATTGATTGAAACACTCGAGCACTTTTATTTTTGTACTTGCATGATTAGGTAAGGCCTTAACCTTGGGAATAAAAATATTGCTTTTTAGTAATTGTTGTTTCCCAACAACATAAAAGTTTGTTAGTAGGTCGTAAATGATATAATGTTAGGTTTTATGCACTTGATGTATTAGTCCAATCAATTTAACCTTATTAGATGCATATGTTGGTAGAATAGAAATATGCAATGTTCTAAATGACCATAGGAACAAGGTCAATGAAAGTGTTGATTAACAAGCATATAATGATTTGAGGGCTTTTTGTCACACCCTTGCTTTGGGAGGAGGAAACTTGGAGGTCATGTGAATGATAATTGTGCTTGCATGAGTTAATCCTATATGTCTATAGGTGTGATTCATTCCTTTAATAATAATTTAACAAACTATAGTTCAAAAAATAAGTGCTGATTTGATGTTTTAGAAAGGATATTACAACATTGTATTTGAAGAAGATATTACAACATTTTCTAATGACATCAATTATGATATGTTGGGGAAAGTGAAATTATTATTTCATAAGAGATCCTCTAATCAAGGGGTAGTGCTTTTTCCTCCCACAAATTGCATGGATTAATGTTGTGTACACAATTGCACTTGATAAAATTTTACAACTAGTCAATTTTGTGATCATTGCGTCCATTTGATGTGCCATAATAAATGTTTGTATATATATATATATATATATATATATATATATATATATATATATATATATATATATATATATATATATATATATATATATATATATATATATATATATATATATATATTTGCTTTATAAAAGATGTTAGAATTATATTTATTAAGTAAGCACCTATTAAAATGAGTTTGCACACTAATAACAATAGGAGACCAATTCTAGGGAATAATTTGAAAATAATTCCTACCCAATTTTATTATAATAAGATGGATTTAGATAGGCTCTATATTTTTTTGAAATAGATAACTATTGCTAAAAATAGAATAGATCACACGTACATTATATTGGATGACCATATCAAATAGCATGATCTCAACTAGTTAAATTCCTCGACTTTCAAGGAGGAGACCCAAGTTCGAATCTTGCCAAGTAATACATGCATAGTAGCCAAGTTGTAATAACAATAAATGATCACATTATAATATAAGTGTAGCCTATTTCAATCCCATATAACCAATTAAAATACTATATTTATATATATCAGATGACCATGATATTAGATAAAACTATCATGTAATACTCTATCACTACTATAACAAACCATGGATTAAGGTGCTATGTGATTCTATAACAAATCTTATGTGACCCTCTCACAACCATAGGAACGAGGTGTCACATGATCGTATATTAATCTATGCCATACTACCCTATAATAATCTGTCTTGTGGTCTTATAAAACACCTATTTAATGTGATTGTATAACACACTTAAGAACCAGGTGCCATATGATCCTCATAATTTGTCCCAATAGTATAAGCTTTGGACTCCAAAGTTTTCAAAACTAAGAAAAATGCTAGGATAATTGATGTCAAGAGATCTACTAAGCTTGATTGTCATGACCCTCCCTGGCGGATTTTTGGCACAAGAAACAATGTATTAATTTATGATACTTTAATACCTAACTTGGGCAATTGAGCCAGCCATGTGATAATTAGTTGATTTGAAAGAGCATGGTACTGCTAATATATTGCCAAGATGTGCGAGATTGGGTACACTCATAGGTGGAAGAAGCAAAATTATCCACCAAAAGCGAGGGTACTTGAGGTTGGGGAAGTTATGATTAAGGCAACTCGAGGGTAACATGGATAGATACCTTCATATAGGCATGCATTCAGTTAGGGATAATCATCAAAAGCTAGTCACTTTGAGCCCCAGATTGATAGCCTAGTAGCTAACGTAAACTCTCGAGGCTAAGACAAGTGACTAGGTTGATGGAAATATTCCCTCCTTGTCTGTTGCATATGTGTGACTGTATTTTACTTCATCACTATTTGCATTGTTGAATTAAGAAATAGAGGAAAAAGAGCATGCATAATTTGATTGCCTTGAAAACTTTATGTATTTACTTGAATCATGTTTGGCATAATGTTGGTATTAGATAGAAGAATATTTTTGAGTTATAGAAGAAGAGAGGAAATTATTTAAATGACAAATGTAATTTCATTTTAAATAATAGTTAAATTATTTTAAATGATAAATGAATTTCATTTCAAAAAATAGTTAGATTATTTAAATGATAAAGTAACAATTAAATAATAATAGACTATTAAAAAACATTAAATAATAGTTATTATTAAAAAAAATTTCATATTAATAAAGTTAATTATAAAATAAATTAATCATTTTAAATAAAGTTAAATATTTAAATATATGTAATTTCAATTAAAAAAATAAATATTAAAATAAAGAACAAAAAATACTTAAATTATTTAAATGATAAATGTAATTTCATATTAAATAATAGTTAAATTATTTAAATGATAAATGTAATTTCATTTTAAATGATAGTTGAATTATTTTAAATGATAAATATAAGTTCATTCTTAAAATAATAAGTAATTGGTTTAAGTATTGCTTTTAAGACATCCTTTAGGAGCTAGACTCTCGGAGGTAATGCTCTGCATGTTCAGGCAGACGAAGGCTTCCGCCAAACTTGAATGAAGGGATACTCCATTTATGGGAAATTTGGGAAATAATATCTGGAGAGTAGTAAAATCCCACTGTCGTCCATTTTGGATGAGGATGAACTAAAATATAGCAGATGAGAAGTTATGAGTTCGTCAAGGAGTGGACGGTGAAAGAAGACTTTAAAAGCCTTGGGAAGAACGCGAAGGTGACTGAAAGGAGAGGGGAGGTGCAACCCTAAAGGAAGGAAGAAAGAGAGGGATGAGGATTAGGCAGAAGAGGAAAATGGAGGAGAAGAAAGCAACATTTGGGACAAGGAGAATTCAAAAGAGCACCAAGCTGGGAAAAGTGTTTGAATCAACCACAGAAGGAGGTAGCCCCATACCAGGTTGGGTTGTGATTGCTATTTTTTCATTAAAACTTGGTTGTTCATTCATGCTTGTTGTTTTTGTTAGATCTTTCCCTCTAGTTTATTATCTATGTGTATGTGGTCTCTCCCCCATGTTAAACCTCCACCATATTCGTATGTGAGTTTCTTTTGTTGTTGGTCAACACCATTGCTGTATAGCAATACTGTAACATCGTGGCCATTGTGGTGTTTTGGTCATTGTTAACACCACTAGCATATAGTGTTGTTATCACATTAAGCTTCACTGTTGTGATGTGAGCTTCCCCCTTGCTTTGTTACTGTGGTATATCTGTTGGGGAATCCCATAGGGGAGTTGGGAGTCAAGTTGACACCATTGTAGTAAATTGCATAGTCAAAACTTATCACCAACTGCACTACCTTGTAAATGGTCTCTCTAAAACCAAGACATCCCTGCAGAACCATCTTTCATTGTTGAGTTTGAGCAACTCGTAGGTAAGTATTCTCAATGTTGATCTGTGTGTGGGAGTTGGGCGGGCGTTCCTCCTTGCGACCGTCTATTATCTCCATTTTTTAGGTTGCACTTTGAAAAACTGTCTCACCCCCCTCTCTAGTTAAATGTATTCTTCGTAGGTGTCTACCAATGTTTTAGTAATCCTCCTCCCTTGTCAATTGTAGTTTGACATTGGGTGAGCGCATGAGTAGACTTCATAGTCATCCGCTCCTTACTATAAATGTTACAATAGAAGGAGGATAGTGGTGTTTCTGCATTTCTATTAATGGGGTTGTTTTATTTCATAAGGAATCCTTTAATTTATTAATCAAGAGTTTCTTTTAGATGCTTAATATTAAGTTAGATTGGAGAAACTTTAGAGGTTTAATGAATTTAGTTTATTTTATGAATTAAAGGTTGGGTTTAAATTTATGAAATAAAGGAAAAGGTTATCTTATAAATCAAGTGTATGGGACCTTGATTTATGAAATAACAAGAAGATTAGTGCATTTATTAATTGAAGTAGTGAAACTTTAATTTAATAAATAAGAGAAATATTTATTTTATGAATCAAAGGTATGGGACTTTGGTTGTAAAATAAAAGGACTCTATGTTTATTTGATTAGATAATATGTTATTCGATTAAGTAAAGGAAAATGAGTTATGTGTTTATTTGATTGGATAATATATTATTCAATTAAGTAAAGGAAAAGGGGTTGTGTGTTTATTTGATTGGATAATATGTTATTTAATTGAATGAAGGAAAAGGAGTTATGTGCTTATTTGATTGGATAATATGTTATTTAATTGAATAAAGGAAAAGGAATTATGTATTTATTTGATTGGATAATATGTTATTTGATTGAATAAAGGAAAAGGAGTTATGTGTTTATTTGATTGGATAATATGTTATTTAATTGAATAAAGGAAAAGGAGTTGTGTGTTTATTTGATTGGATAATATGTTATTTAATTGAATAAAGGAAAAGGAGTTATGTGTTTATTTGATTGGATAATATGTTATTTGATTGAGTAAAGGAAAAGGAGTTATGTGTTTTTTAGATTGGATAATATGTTATTTAATTGAATAAAGGAAAAGGAGTTGTGTGTTTATTTGATTGGATAATATGTTATTTAACTGAATAAAGGAAAAGGAGTTGTGTGTTTATTTGATTGGATAATATGTTATTTAATTGAATAAATGAAAAATAATTGTGTGTTTATTTGATTGGATAATATGTTATGTGATTAAGTAAAGGAAAAAGGAGTTATGTGTTTATTTTATTGGATAGTATGTTATTCGATTATGTAAAGGAAAAGGAATTATGTGTTTATTTGATTGGAAAATATGTTATTCGATTAAGGAAAAGGAGTTGTATGTTTAATTGATTGGATAATATGTTATTTAATTGAATGAAGGAAAAGGAGTTATGTGTTTATTTGATTGGATAATATGTTATTCAATTAAGTAAAGGAAAAGGAGTTATGTGTTTTGATTGAATAAAAGAAAAGAGATGTATTTATTTTATGAATTGAAGGTATGGGACTTTAGTTTATAAAATAAAAGAGAAGACATATTTGTTTGATGAATTAAGTAGTAAGACTTGATTTATGGAAATAAAGAGAACCTAGATTATTTAATGATTAAAGGTATGGGACTTTAATTTATTGAACAAAGGTGGGAAGTTTGATTAAAGTAAAACCTGTGATCTAAGTTGTGCATGTTGAATGACTCTCTAAGGGTATTTGAGAGGTGAAAATAAAAGTAATGATTCTTTTATGATATCAACTATGCATTAGATGGTTAGAGACTTGATTGAATTTGTATAGTTGCAATTTGGCAAAGTAAATGTTAGATGCATTTAGAGGCATGCCTATCCTGAACCATGAGTGCCCTGATCCCCTACTATCCTCAAATGATCGATGGAAAGAGAAGGAGGACCGAAGAGGTGGATGGGACTAATGCACCAATTTGTTCTCTACTTACCATTTATTTACTTATGCTCAAATAGACTAGATTTGTGGGGAGATATCCCTGATGAAATGATGTAATATGTTATTCTTTAAAAGTATGGAGGTTTTACCATACTAAGATGTATGTAATAATTGTGGAATGATGAAGATTATACCTTTTAATTTATTATTTGAATTATTTATATTTTGTATTATATTCTCTTTCAATTAATGTTATTCTCTTTTAATGTTGCTTCTTTCCTAGTATCTCTTGTATGCTTTTAAGGTTATATCTTTTGTTAGATTTAGTATCTAGAATTATTCTTGTTTTCTTGCTAAATAATAAAACCTAAGTAATAAGTTCTAGGGTGAACTTAGAGGGTGACCTAAGGGATTGAGACCCCTTAGGGTGAACATAGGAAGACCTAAGGGATTAATACCCCTTAGGGAGAATGGAAACTAAGTTGTGGGAAGTCTACATCTGAGTTAAGATAGCTCATCATGAAGATAAGATGGATAGCTTAACTCATAATACTCATAGCATACCTACATAGACTAGCTTGTGTATGGTATGGTGATGTGTGTATACCTTCGATTGATAGAAGGTGATAAGTCTAGCTCATCAAGGATGATGAGATAGATAGACTTATTTATGGTAACACATGGTACACCTACACATATGGTACTTGTGTGAGGGTATCTCATGAGATGTAGCTCTTTAAGAAAACTTAGGGGATTTAAACAAATAGGTAAATATTAGATTGGTTAGGGGTTTATGAATCCCTCTCCTTAGTTTAAAAAATACTTTCTTTTTGTGTGTTTTTTTTACTTATTTTTGGGTCATTACATTTGGTATCAGAGCTCTAGGTACGAGGGTATAGAGCTTCTTATGTGTGCTAAAGGGATTTGGATATCTCCAATGAAGGCTTGCTTAAAGTATAAGCTAAAGTTAGGATGACCTAGAATGCCCTATTGCTAAGATCTAATGGGAATTAATCCCAAGTGTGAATGGATGTTATGATACCTTAGTATGGGCTTTGGTATTAATGATACATCATAAACTTGGAATACTACCCTAGTTATATTATTGATGCTTTTAGCAAGAGAACTCTGTATTATGGCTTGAATTAGTGATACAGTTTAAGGTGAAGTTATAACCTAATATTTTCTTGGTTGTAACTAGGTTAAAAATACCACCTAAGGCCAGAAGAGAGAGGCCTACACCTAGATAGACTCGAAAAAATAATGTCGAAGAAGAGATCCAAGAGGAGGATCCAAAAATTTCCAATAGAGGGGTAGAAGACCTCACTACTATGGTTGCTACCATGTAGGATCAGATGAGACAAGTGTTGGAAATAATTATGAATCAAAACTCGTAAGCTAGAGGCTCAGAGATTGGCCAAGATGATGGGCTAACTATGAAGCAGTTACAAGCTAGAGCCCTCCTAGAAAAGGAAATAATTAGGGACTTAAAAAATATTTGTATCTCCAAGTTTGATGGAGAAGGGGAAGGGGATGCAGTCGAAGCATGGTTGAGAGAATTAGAAGTTTACTTCATAGTAAAAGGCTATTCCCTAGGAACCCGAATGGTTTGGGCCATGATCAACTTAGAAGGGGCTGCTCTAGATTGGTGGGAAACCCACTATGAGAAGACTAAGATTGAACCTATTGACATTCCATGGAAATAATTCATAGTTATCTTCAAGAAAAGGTTCCTAACAAAGCATTTCTATGCACTAAAATTTGAAGAATTTGCTAGCCTATGACAAGGAACCAAAATAGTGGAGATATACTATAAGAAGCTAGTACGATTACTTAAGTATGTACCTACCTATGATGAGAAAATGAGGGTTCATAAGTTTATCCATGGGTTGGAATCTAGAGTAAAGCATGATGTAAACATGCATGAGCCTAAATCACTACAAAAGGTGTATGACTTAGCAAAGAAAGTAGAGTTACACTTCCAATTTAACTATGCCACCCTATCCGAGCAAGATCGACAAGCACTGAGGAAGAGGAATAGTCAAGGATTATTAAAATGGGAAGAGGAAGAGGATCGAAAGACCAAGAACCCTCAAAATTTTGAGAAGAGAAATGATGGAAAAAGGGGAAAGTTCAAGAGAAATTTCCAAAAGAAAACCAACAATAATTCCAACAATACAAAACCTCACCCTCAAAAACCATAAACTTTAGCTCCAACAATTAAAGTAGAGGAGCAAAAATTAGAAAAGAGGCAAGGACCCAAGGATGGGTGTTACCATTGTAGAGGACCACATTTTGCTAATCAGTGTCCACACCAACTAGGGCCTAGCTCATCCAATGCTAAAGGAAAGGAACTTGAGCATCGGATCTACGCTACAATTGAGAAACAAAAGCTAGAAGGGCAAGCCACCCCATTACTTGTGAAAGGTAAGATTTTTAATAAGCAAGTAAATATTTTGATAGATAGTGGGGCCACTGATAGTTTTATTTCTTCTAGTATAGCAAGGACTATGTTGAAAAGGCTAAGATATTTAGCCCATGGATGGAAGGTTGAGTATGGTTCTGGATAAACCTACTCAGTAAACCAGTGTTATCCAATGGTAGAAATTACTTTAGCTAGTGGAACCATAAAATGTTGTTTATATGTAGCTCCACTTCATGCCTTTGATGTGATCCTAGGGATGGATTGGTTACAGGCCCATAAAGCCTTGATCAATTTCCAAGATCGATGGATTGAGTATTCAGAGAAAGGTGGAAAGAGACTAAGAATTCATAGTGAACAAGGGGTGTTCAAGCCCCAGATGTTGTCAACTATGCAATTGAAGAAAGCCCTCAAGAGAGGAGGGATAGTGTATGTTGTAAAACTTAATGAAGTAGGTGATGATCAAAAGAGAGAAGTGCTAGGAAAGCACCCAATTTTATAAGATTTTAAGGATGTATTTCCAGAGGATTTACCTGGACTACCTCTTATACGGGAATTTGACTTCATAATTGATCTTATGCTAGGATTAGAACCTATTCATAGATCACCATATAGGATGAATCCTATCGAGATGCAAGAACTAAAGGTTCAATTACAAGGGTTATTGGAAAAGGACTTGATAAAACCAAGTGTGTCACCATGGGGTGCACCAATTTTATTTATGAAAAAAAAAGATGGTTCTTTAAGATTGTGTATTGATTACAGGATGCTAAATAAGGCTACAATCAAGAACCAATATCCTTTACCTAGGATCAAAGATTTATTTGATCAACTAAGAGATGCCATGATGTTCACTAAGATTGATCTAAGATCAGGGTATCACCAATTAAGAATACATGAGGAGGACACTCACAAAATGATATTTAAGACTAGATATGGGCATTATGAGTTTACAGTTCTACCCTTTGGACTGACTAATACCCTAGATGCATTCATGAACCTAATGAATAATGTGTTCAGAAGACACCTAGACCAATTTGTCCTTGTATTCCTAGATGATATCTTAATATACTCTCAGAACAAAGAAGAGCATGATAAACATCTCAAGATCATGTTAGAGTTATTGAGGGAAAATCAACTCTATGGGAATCTAGCCAAAAGTGATTTCTATATTTTAGAGGTACGATATCTTGGACATATCATATCAATAGAAGGAATTATTATGGATCTAGAGAAGATAGAGGCCATCCTGAATTGGCCACCCCCTACTAATGTGATTGAAGTGTGAAGCTTCATGGGGTTAACGGGCTACTATAGATATTACATAAAGGATTACTCCAAGATTGTTATGATAATAACTAACCTTCAGAAGAAGGGAAAGGAATTCAAGTGGTCAGAAAAGTGTGAAGCTACTTTTGCATTATTGAAACATAAGCTCACTACCGCACCAATACTGAATATTCTGACCCTCAAGGGGACTTTTTAGTATGCACGGATGCATCATTAGAAGGGTTAGGAGGAGTACTCTCTCAAGAAGAGTCAGTAGTAGCATATACTTCAAGGAAGCTCAAAAAGCATGAAGTTAATTATGCTACACATGATTTAGAGCTAGTAGCTGTAGTGCATGCTCTAAAGGTTTGGTGCCACTACTTGGTGGGAAAGCCATTTGAATTAAGAACTGACCATCAAAGTCTGAGGTACATATTCACCCAACCTATACTCAATGTGAGATAGAGGAGATGGGTTGAATTCCTCGTTGAGTATGACTTTGAAATTGAGTACATTAAAGGGAAAGAGAATAAGGTTGTTGATGCCTTGAGTAGAAGGAAACACATAGCAACCATAACCAGAAGTCACATGGGTCTGATGGATCAAGTGAGATAGGAGCAATCTCAAGATGAGTATTACCAAGAAATTTGAGCTAGAATGAATAGAGATCCTAAAAATAATAAGGAATTTGGCATGATAGATGACCTTTTATGCTACAAAGGTAGAGTTATCATACCAAAGATAGGTGATCTAAGAAGGCTAGTAATGCAAGAAGCCCATAGATCCCCTTATTCTGCTCACCCTAGAGGGGCTAAGATGAGGGAAAACATGAAAAGAACCTTCTTCTAGGTAGGAATGAAGAAGGACATCATCGATTTTATCGCTCGATGCCTCGAATGTCAGAAAGTTAAGGTAGAATGTAAGCATCCTATAGGAAAATTGTATCCACATGATATACCTACGTAGAAATGGTAGGTTATATCTATGGATTTTATAGTAGGTTTACCCAAAACCCGGTACCAACATGATGCAATCCTAGTAATAGTCGATAGATTGACTAAGGTTGCACATTTTATACCTAGGAACATCAAGGATGATGCTCAGGTAGTGGCTAATAGATTTTCCAGAGAGGTATTCTGTTTACATGGATTTCCTGAGGTGATCATTTTAGATAGGGATTCCAAGTTCACTTCTAAATTTTGGAAGTCCCTACATCATGCAGTGGGTACAAAACTGAATATGAGCTCAGCATACCACCCTAAAATAGATGGTCAAATAGAATGGGTAAACCAAGTACTAGAGGACATGCTTCGCATGTACTGCATGGATCACAAGTCTCATTGGGAAGACTATCTACATCTGGTAGAGTTTACCTACAATAATGGACATCACTCCTCACTAGGAATGGCTCCTTTCGATGCCTTGTATGGGTGAAAGTGTAGAATACCATTGTCTTGGGATAACCTAGAAGATCGAGTTGTGATTGGGCCAAAAATGGTCAGAGAAATGGAGGATCAGTTGAAGGTAATTAGGCAAAGACTTAAAGAAGTTACTGATAGGTAAAAGAGTTATGTTGATCTAAAGAGAACTCCAAGAGAGTACTCAGTTGGAGACAAGGTGTTTTTAAGGGTTAAACCAATGAAGAGTGCTATCAAATCCATGAAGTTGGATCCACGATTTGTGGGACCCTTTGAAATCACTAAAAATATCAGTTCGGTTGCATACCGACTTGCCTTACCACCTAACCTATCCAAGATCCATGACACCTTCCACATATCCTTGCTTAGAAAATATGTTGCTGACCCTGAACATGTGTGGGATGTTTCTAATTTGTAGATGGCAAATCCAGAGGCTATTGAAGTAATGTCGATAAATATTCTTGAGTTTCATTCTAAATCTATGTGGAATCAAACTCTTGAGCAATGTAAGGTCTAGTGGGACCGGTTTTCTGAAAGAAATGCCACTTGGGAAAAGTGGATGATATGCAAAAATATTTTCCTTTTTTGTTTGAAAATATATAATGTAATAACTTTTATTTTTTTGTAAAACTAGAAACACCCGGGATGGTGTTTAGTCCAAGGGGGGTAGGATGTCATGACCCTCCTTGGTGGACTTTTTGGCACAAAGAAACAATGTATTAATCTATGATACTTTAATACCTAACTTGGGCAATTGAACCAACTATGTGATGTTTAGTTGATTTGAAAGAGCATGGTACTGCTGACATATTGCCAAGATGTGCAGGATCAGGTACACTCGTAGGTGGAAGAAGCAGAATCATCCACCAGAAGTGGGGGTACTTGAGGTTGGGGAAATGATGATTAAGGCAACTCGAGGGTAACATGGATGGATACCTTCATATAGGCATGCATTCGATTAGGGATAATCATCAAAAGCTAGCCACCTTGAGCCCCAAATTGATAGCCTAGTAGCTATCGTAAATTCTCGAGGCTGAGACAAGTGACTAGGTTGATGGAAATATTCCCTCTTTATCTATTGCATATGTTTGATTATCTTTTACTTCATCACTATCTGCATTGGTGAATTGAGAAATAGAGGAAAAAGAGCATGCATAATTTGGTTGCCTTGAAAACTTCTTGTATTTACTTGAATCATGTTTGGCATAATGTTGGTATTAGATAGAAGAATATTTTTGAGTTATAGAAGAAGAGAGGAAATTATTTAAATGATAAATGTAATTTTATTTTAAATAATAGTTAAATTATTTAAATGATAAATGTAATTTCATTTTAAATAATAGTTAGATTATTTAAATGATAAATGTAATTTCATTTTAAATAATAGTTAAATTATTTAAATGATAAATGTAACTTCATTTTAAATAATAGTTAAATTATTTAAATGATAAATGTAATTTCATTTTAAATAATAGTTAAATTATTTAAATGATAAATGTAATTTCATATTAAATAATAGTTAAATTATTTAAATGATAAATGTAATTTCATATTAAATAATAGTTAAATTGTTTAAATGATAAATGTAATTTCATTTTAAATAATAATTATTTTAAATGATAAATATAAGTTCATTCTTAAAATAATAAGTAATTGGTTTAAGTATTTCTTTTAAGTCATCCTTTAGAAGTTAGACTCTTGGATGCAATGCTTTGCATGTTCGGGCGGATGAAGGCTTCCGCCAACCTTGAATGAATGGACATCCCATTTATGGAAAATATAGGAAATAATATTTGGAGAGTAGTAAAATCCCACTACCATCCATTTTGGATGGGGATGAACTAAAAGCTGGAAGATGAGAAGTTATGAGTTCGTCAAGGAGTGGGCGGTGAAAGAAGACTTCAGAAGCCTTGGGAAGAATGCAGAGATGATCGAAAGGAGAGGGGAGGTGTAACCCTAAAGGAAGGAATAAGGAGAGGGATAGGAATTAGGCAAAAGAGGAAAAAGGAGGAGAAGCAAGCAACAATTGGGACGAGAGGAGAATTCAAAAGAGCACCAAGCTGGGCAAAGCGTTCAGATCAACCACAGAAGGAGGTAGCCCAATACCAGGTTGGGTTACGATTGCTATCTTTCCATTAAAACTTGGTTGTTAATTCATGCTTGTTTTTGTTGGCTCTCTCCCCCATGTTAAACCTCCACCAAATTTATGTGTGAGTTTCCTCTATTGTTGGTCAACACCATTGACGTATAGCGTTGTTGTAACATCATGGTCATTGTGGTATTTTGGTCATGGTAAACACCACTAGTGTGTAGCATTGCGATCACATTGAGCTTCACTATTGTTATGTGGGATTCTCCCTTGCTTTATTATTATGGTATATATGTTGGGGACTCCCACAGGGGAGTTGGGAGTTAAGCTAACACCATTGTAGTAAACCACATAGCCAAAACCTATCACCAACTACACTATCTTGTAAATGGTCTCTCTAAAACCAAGACATCCCTATAGAACCATCTTTCGTCACTCATTTTGAGCAACTCGTAGGTCAGTATCCTCAATGTTGAGTCGTGTGTGGGAGTTGGGTGGGCATTCCTCCTTTTGGCCATCCACCATCTCCATTTTTGGGTTGCACTTTGAACAAGCCACCTCACCCCCCTCTCTAGTTACATGTCTTATTTGTGGGTGTCTACCAATGTTTCAGTAACCCTCCTTCCCTCGTAAGTTGTAGTTTGACAATGGGTGAGCGTGTGAGTTTTTGAGACTTCATAGTCATCTGCTATTCGCTGTAAATATTACAACAAAATGAGGATAGTGGTGTCTGTGCATTGTTTTAATGGGGTGTTTTATTTCATAAGAAATCCTTTAATTTATTGTTTGGGATTTTCTTTTAGATGCTTACTATTAAATTAGATTGAAGAACTTCAAAGGTTTAATGAATTTAGTTTATTTTATGAATTAAAGGCTAGGTTTAAATTTAGGAAATAAAGGGAAAGGTTATCTTATAAATAGTGTATGGGACCTTAATTTATGAAATGACAAGAAGATTAGTGAATTTATTAATTGTTGTAGTGAAACTTTAAATTAATAAATATGAGAAATGTTTATTTGATGAATCAAAGGTATGAGACTTTGGTTGTAAAATAAAAGGACTATGTGTTTATTTGATTGGATAATATGTTATTTGATTAAGTAAAGAAAAAGGAGTTGTGTTTATTTGATTGGATAATATGCTATTTGATTAAGTAAAGGAAAATGAGTTCTGTGTTTATTTGATTGGCTAATATGTTATTTAATTGAATAAAGGAAAATGAGTTGTGTTTATTTGATTGGATAATATGTTATTTTATTAAATGAAGGAAAAGGAGTTATGTGTTTATTTGATTGGATAATATGTTATTCGATTAAGTAAAGGAAAAAGAGTTATGTGTTTATTTGATTGGATAATATGTTATTTAAATGAATAAATGAGTTATGTGTTTATTTGATTGGATAATATGTTATTTAATTTAATAAAGGAAAATGAGTTGTGTGTTTATTTGATTGGATAATATGTTATTTAATTGAATAAAGGAAAAGGATTTGTGTGTTTATTTGATTGGATAATATGTTATTCGATTAAGTAAAGAAAAAAGGAGTTATGTGTTTATTTGATTGGATAGTATGTTATTCAATTAAGTAAAGGAAAAGGAGTTGTGTTTATTTGATTGGAAAATATGTTATTCGATTAAGTAAAGGAAAAGAAGTTGTGTGTTTATTTGATCAGATAATATGTTATTTAATTGAATGAAGGAAAAGGAGTTGTGTGTTTACTTGATTGGATAATATGTTATTTAATTGAATGAAGGAAAAGGAGTTATGTGTTTATTTGATTGGATAATATATTATTTAATTGAATAAAGGAAAAGGAGTTGTGTGTTTATTTGATTGGATAATATGTTATTTAATTGAATAAAGGAAAAGGAGTTGTGTGTTTATTTGATTGGATAATATGTTATTTATTTGAATAAATGAAAAATAATTGTGTGTTTATTTGATTGGATAATATGTTATTTGATTAAGTAAAGGAAAAAGGAGTTATGTGTTTATTTGATTGGATAGTATGTTATTCGATTATGTAAAGGAAAAGGAGTTATGTGTTTATTTGACTGGAAAATATGTTATTCGATTAAGTAAAGGAAAAGTTATGTGTTTATTTGATTGGATAATATGTTATTTAATTTAATGAAGGAAAATGAGTTATGCGTTTATTTGATCGGATAATATGTTATTCAATTAAGTAAAGGAAAAAGAGCTATGTGTTTTGATTGAATAAAAGAAAAGGGATGTATTTATTTTATGAATTGAAGGTATGGGACTTTAGTTTATAAAATAAAAGGGAAGACAAATTTGTTTGATGAATTAAGTAGTAAGACTTGATTTATGAAGCAAAGAGAACCTAGCTATTTAATGATTAAAGGTATGAGACTTTAATGTGTTGAATAAAGGTGGGAAGTTTGATTAAAGTGAAACCTGTGATCTAAGTTGTGCATGTTGAATGACTCTTTGAAGGTATGTGAGAGGTGAAAATAAAAGTGAGAATCCTTTTATGATATCAACTATGTATTAGATGGTTAAACACTTGCTTGCTTTTGTATAGTTGCAATTTGGCAAAGTAAATAATAGATGCATTTAGAGGCATGCCTATCCTGAACCATGAGTGCCATGATCCCCTATTATCCTCAATGATCGGTGGATAGAGAAGGATATTCGAAGAGGTGGATGGGACTAATGCACCAGTTTGTTCTCTACTTACCATTTATTTTACTTATACTCAAATAGACTAGATTTATAGGGAGATATCCCTGATGTATTACTTATTTTTAAAAGTATGGAGGTTTTACCATACCAGGATGTATGTAATAATTGTGGAATGATGAAGATTATACCTTTTGATTTACTGCTTGAATTATTTATATTTTGTATTTTATTCTCTCTCAATCAATGTTATTCTCTATTAGTGTTGCTTCTTTCCTGTTATCTCTTGCATGCTTTAAATGATATATCTTTTGTTAGATTTAGTATCTATAATTATTTTGGTTTTCCTTGGTAAATAATATAACCTAAGAAAATACTTAGAGGGTAACCTAAGGGATTGAGACCCCTTAGGGTGAACATAGGAAGACCTAAGGGATTAAGACTCCTTAGGGATATTGGAAACTAAATTATGGGAATTCTACTTCTGAGTTAAGATAACTCGTCATGGAGACGAGATGGATAGCTTAAATTACAATACTCGTAGCATACCTATATATATTGGTTTGTGTATGGTATGGGGATGTGTGTATACCTTCGACTGGTTGAAGGTGATAAGTCTAGCTCATCAAGGATGATGAGATAGACTTATTTGCGGTAACACATGGTATGCCTACACAGATGGTACTTGTGTGAGGGTATCTTGTGAGATGTAGCTCTTTAGGAAAACTTAGGGGAATTAAACAAATAGGTAAATTTGAGATTGGTTAGGGGTTTATGAATCCCTCTCCTTAGTATAATTTTTTCTTTGATTTCTATATTTTGTTTGTTTATTTTTTATTGGATCATTACATTGATGGAGAAGCTACTTTGTGTAGTAATAAGTTGTAACAAATCCCTAACATGTCTAACAAGTTTTCATATCAAACACATAGTTAATGACAAGCTAGAGCTAAAAACTAAGAACATAATTAGTTGGATGAATGTGTTGTAGCTTAGTCTCTACGGTCAACTCATGATAATGCTTGAGTAACTCAATATTAATGATGTCATAAATATCCAAATATATTGAAATATTAAGATGAAATGCATTTTGAACACATGTTGAAGTATGATGCAAGGACTACCAAGAGGCTTGACCTTCTTATATCCTTTGTCTTAGAGACAACACTTACCCAAACACAACTAGAGTTTATCCCCAATCTGAAAATGATGAAGAATGTGACGTTGATCCATAGGCTACTTTTGTTTCTCTTGAGTCATCTAAAGAATGGAAACCACCTTAGACTAGAGAGTCTATAAATGTTAGATGAACTATGTTCCATTTGATCCTTAGATAATTTGATGAAGTATACGATATACTAAAAAACTTGGCATTGTGTATTGCATTGCTACTAGAGACACTTTTATCTTTTAAAAGAAACCTACTTTTTAATTTAAAATTGATATCCAATGTTGATATTGGATCAAAAATCACTTTCAATAGAAAGAAAATAGATAAAAGCATTAGGTTGTCTTAATTATTAATGCTCAGTGCAACCATGTCAATATGTAGCACAAAAAACAATAGCATGTTCCAAGGCTATTTGATGCAAATATGATGTATATAAACAAGGGTTAAGAATAAAAGAATAAATTTTCATCAAGGTTCTACATTTAAAATAACTACCATGATAGTTAAACAAAAAGTAATCAACGATGATAAATATAATTAGCCCATATTTACATTAATAATCTTAACAAGACCAACCACTAATTTTTTTGAGTTACTTTTAAAAACTCTAGTGCCCATCATAATACAATGGGGTTGTATGATATTTTAGTTTCCTCCATATTCTTAATTTTTTTCAACATGAGAAAGAGCATTATCAAACTTATCATTCATAGTACATATAGTAGATATTACTTTATACACTTTTATCTTTCTTTTAATGAAGAGTTTTATTTATTAATAAGGCTTTCAAATTTTAGACAAAAATTCATTGATAATTTATGTTTGAAAAGAGACAATCTATTATAAAATTATACATCATTAAAGTATCATAGAATAACACAATTTATTGTAATGAATTAATTTTGACAATTTTGTTCTAATAGTCTTATACTAATGAAACAAAAATAAAGTCTATTACAATTGAATAAATAGGAAAATACAATATATATTTTTAATAATATATATAGGATTTAAGTGGGCCTCATTTGTATTACATAGTAAGCTCATTATTGTGGTATTTCGATAAATCACATTATTGTCCTATTACAACAATGTAGATTTACACTCATATTGTGCTTATATAATTGCAATCCATTTATTGTTGCTCCATAACATCTTGAATAGGAAAATGTAGTAATTAAATTAGCAATAATTAATGTTTTAAGTTGTTTTGTGATTATGTGTGTGTGAGAGTGTATGTGTACATGCACATGCATGTGCGCACATAGTATGCATAATATATTTGTTACATATCACATTTCATAGGCATGTTTTATATCTTACAATTTTTATTTTAAATAGTTGTACACTTGAATCACATTTGCTTCTAGATTCCATGATAAATAAACAAAGCATTTTCTAGAAGAGACTTGTTTATAATGCCTAAAATAGGATTAACACTTGAGATCATCTAGTATCATCATCAAGAATATTACATGTATGAAGGCTACAAAAAAGGGCTCATAATAGAGATAATCTAAGTAACTCTCTTTTGTTAAGATCCTGCTATAAAATAAACTCAAATAACACACTCTCACACAATTGCTTGGAAATAACTCACATAAACATCACATTAATATAACAGAAATTTGCATAAAGAACAATCTCACAATAGAACTGAATCGCGAGGCCTCTTCGAGGGGGCAACCTCCTTCAATACTTCATTAATTTTGCAAAAGATGGTTACATTGGTGCCCTTTCGGGTATTTAAGGAGTTTCCTTCCAAGGTTGGCTTACATGCAAAATGCCACCTGGATTACATGCATAATGCCACCCGAATTACATGCATAGTGCCACTTTGAATTACATGCACAATGCCACCCGAATTACATGCACAATGCCACTCGAATTACATGCACAATGCCACCGGAATTACATGCACAATGCCACCTATCTACCATGTGTTACATAAAAAAGGGTGCCATTTGTCATAGGCACTACCTAAGCTAAAACTTAGAACATTACAAAATATTAATCATGGGTACTACCCACGTTCACTAGGAATTATTACATCAAGGAAGTTATTACATTAAGGGTTAGGATGAGATCCTAACATGCCCTTCTCCTTGAAGAAGCTTTGTCCTCAAAGCTAAAAATGAGAAGCTGATTCTTTGGAGTTGATGGAGGGACTCCCATGTAGCATCCTCAGGTTGAAGTCCACGCCACTGAACCAGGACCTCTGTGATGGTACGGTTGCGAGTTCGACGATACAACAGCTGCTTTGGTGCAAGTAAGATGGAGCCTTCTTCATCCAATTCGGGAAGTGTTGATGGAACCTGTACCTTGGAGCTGCCCGAAATGTAGGAGGGAGGCATGAGTGGAGGGTGCCCGTACTCGGCCTCTGGTGGCGGTATGATAGGAAGTGTTGTACCACCATTCGGCCAAAGAAAGCCATTTTGCCCAATGAGTAGGATGATCGGAGGCAAGTAGCGAAGGTAGGTTTCCAAGTAGTTATTAACAACCTCTGTTTGACCATCCGTTTGCGGATGGTAGGCTAAACTCATTGTGAGCTGAGTCCCCTGCAACTTAAACAACTCTTGCCAAAAATTGCTAGTAAGGCTGGGATCACGATCAGATACAATGGAGGTTGGCATGCCATGAAGGCTAAATATGGAGTCAAGGAAAATTTGGGCAATAGTGAATGTTGTGTAAGGATGGGCTAGGGCACAAAAGTGAGCATACTTTGAAAGGCGGTCCACTACCACAAAAATAACGAGACTTGTCTCCAGATTTAGGTAGCCCTTCTATGAAATCCATAGAGATGTCGGTCCACACCGATCCGGTATCGGCAAGGGTGGAAGAGTGCCCGAAAGAGTGCTGCTTGTTTCTCTTTTCATCCTTTGACCTGTGTCGCGATCTGCCACAAAAGAGCGAATGTCCTGTTTCCTACCTTTCCAAAATAAGGTGCGCTTGAGTCGCTCATAAGGTGGTATGATATTGGGAGGTGTACTATCCGGCAATAATGGAATGGCATGGTCGTGAGAGCGATGCAGTGGTCGTGTGATGGGTTATGAAAAGATGGCCTCATGTTTGTGGAGAATCTGTTGCATGTCTTGTGGGATTTCACCCATTGGAGATGTGGATGGGCTGGATGGAGAATAGTTGTGCAATGACCCCACGTGATGATTTCTTTAGCAATTTCTCCATGCCGTTTGAGCTGATAATTTGAGGTGTTCTGTCGGGGAGCCCTTGATGATGTGTGTTTGTCCGTTATGGAAGAACTGCATCCAAAGTTTAGCAAAGTTCCAACTAATAGTGCCCAACGTACTCAACCATTGGCATCCCAAAACAATATCACATCCACCCAAATGGAGGGCAAACATGTCTGCTTGAGTTCATAATCCCCTATCTTGATTTTAACATTGTGACACTTTCCTTTACAAGATAAGGTTCCCCCATTGGCTACCATGACCTCAAAGGAATTACAATTATGGATATAGCAATTTGCCCGTTGAGCAACTCTAGGGTCAATGAAGTTGTGCGTGCTTCCCGAATCCAAAAGGATGGAAAGACGTTGGCCCTTGAAACATCCTGTAACCTTCATGGTTTGAGGAGTAGTAATGCTTGCAAGGGCATGGATTGTAATTGATGTCTCAGGTTCCTGTTTCCCTTCTTCTTGTGGGGGAGGTGTTTCTGGAGGGTCCTCATCCTCATCACTCTCGTCAACGGTATCAGGTTCTCCAACATCTATCAAGAACAATTTTTTGTGTGCACACTTATGCCCCTTGAAAAACTTTTCATCACAATTGTAGCATAATCCTTTGGCACGACGTGCATCCATCTCTTCGGTGGTGAGGCGCTTGGGTGCGGCGGGTTTATTATCATGCGGGTGTTGGGCTCTCGGGGGAAATGAAGGTCTATCTTGAGAAAACTTTGATGGGCGTCTTTGGGCGAGAGAGTTTAGATTCGGCCAGACGGGCCAAAGCGATAGCTTCCATCATAGTTCGTGGTTTCAACATTTTGACTTACGCTTGGAGTTCCATCTTCAACCCAGTGATATAACAACTGCGGAAGAACCCTTCACTCAATCCTCTTGTTCGATTGGCCAATTTTTCAAATTGAGCTTGGTACTCTCGAGCCGACCACTGTTTGTTGTAGTTTGGATAAGGCTCCTGTGAAGTCCTCAAACTCACTAGGACCAAATCGAGTGAGTATTTGGGATTCAAAATCCTCCCAAGAGAGATTTGGGTAGGTAAGACGCAACCATTGAAACCAGTGTAGAGCCTCAGATTCCAAGTTAAAGGAAGCCATCTGGACTCGATGAAATCTTGGTACATTATGAAGTCGAAAGAATTGGTCAACCCGACATAGCCACCCATCAACATCCTTCCCATTGAATTTGGGAAAGTCCAACTTGGGCATTACGAAGGGTGTATCATGGTCACGATTCCTTGTAGAACTCTCAGCTTGGTATTATGATTTGGGTGGTTCTCTTCTCAGTTTGCTGTCCACTTCAATCAATGCTTCTTCTAAGCGATTGCTAGTGGCCTCATGCTCTAAGCGAAGACCTTGGACTTCTTCCCTTATGGAGTGAAAAGCCGAGTTCAAGTTCTCAATGGCTTTTGTTAGGGAATCCAAGTGTTCTAGTTCTTTATGGTGTCCACGAGTACCCTGGGCCATTTTTTGACCTTTTGTGACCAGTTACTAAAAATAGAATTGAATTTTTTTGACTTACTATTTTTAGTAAGTGCCCAAAAAAGTGCTTGGGTGCTATATATCAAAATGATCGGCGGGGAGGAGGTGGTCACAATGAGCTATATCTCTTAACACTACTTTTTGGCACCCCAGACTTTTTTTTTTTTTTTATCTCTGTTTCTTTGAGTCTAACGGTGTTTCTGATTACGATTACGAGCTGCGAGCAAAAGTTGGGTCTTTGGAGCACTATCTAAAAGCGGCCGTGTTTCACACTCAAGATTCTCTGTATTTTGCAGGTGGCGATATGACGATTACGTTCGACTACGAAGGCTGTGAATTCACCTTACATGTGTCTTGACCTCTACGACTGGTGACCTGACTGTGACTGCCACTGTAAATTTGACTGTTACTCTCCAGAATTTCAACTTAAGTGTCACCCTCATGGCTTATCCCGAATGCATGTCCCTTTTGTTATTTTTTTTGGTAGAGGACTCCTTTCTCATATGCTCACTTTTGAAATGCAGGTTTACGAATGGGGGTGTTTGGATTCTTATTTTGATTTTTATTTTTGTATTTTTTACAGGTTGCAGTTTTAACAGAACCAGGGAATGCTAAGTATAGGAGTATGTACCACCCATAGGCCCTCTAATATACCGACAGTGACGAACAATAGTGCTCGGACCAATATTTCGAGGCCACTACTCAAGGAGGATTCCACACATACCCTTGAGCACACTACCTGCCTCTACGACAATACGGGAGGGTAATCGTCCGAGGATCTTTGTGTCCCGTAGACTATGAGTAATACAAGGCCGAAGAGCTTCCTAATGGCTAAAAGTTTGTTTAATCCTAGATGGTCTCCCGATATACCCGAAGATACATGGGAGCTCAAGTCCGTGCGCGAGTTACGTACGAGGCACGGGTATTGGAGCACTGATCGCCCCTCACTTCACTAGACGCTTTATGGGCTATCTAGCTTAGCCAATAACGACAGATCCTTCGCGATATTTTAAAACCCCCGGTACAGGGTTTCTACCTACTCAACTAATAATATATATTTTTTTGTTTTTGGTCTGGAAAAAAAAACACTGTATTTTTTTTTGGATTTTTTTAATAAGGAAAAACAGAATGGAAAAAACACACGGAATTTATACCTAACGGGCGGATTGGATGGCAAGAATCATTGCGGTTGCGGTGAGAACTTGGCCCTGGAAAGCGCTACGATACCACTTGTTAAGATCCTGCTATAAAATAAACTCAAATAACACACTCTCACACAATTGCTTGGAAATAACTCACATAAACATCACATTAATATAACGGAAATTTGCATAAAGAACAATCTCACAATAGAAGCTGAATCGCGAGGCCTCTTCGAGGGGGCAACCTCCTTCAATACTTCATTAATTTTGCAAAAGATGGTTACATTGGTGCCCTTTCGGGTATTTAAGGAGTTTCCTTCCAAGGTTGGCTTACATGCAAAATGCCACCTGGATTACATGCATAATGCCACCCGAATTACATGCATAGTGCCACTTTGAATTACATGCACAATGCCACCCGAATTACATGCACAATGCCACCCGAATTACATGCACAATGCCACCTATCTACCATGTGTTACATAAAAAAGGGTGCCATTTGTCATAGGCACTACCTAAGCTAAAACTTAGAACATTACAAAATATTAATCATGGGTACTACCCACGTTCACTAGGAATTATTACATCAAGGAAGTTATTACATTAAGGGTTAGGATGAGATCCTAACATCTTTTTGATAAGAAACTCTAAATATTCAAAAAAATTATTTAACTATAGAATACCCTTAACCATTGCTTTGAATGACAAACATTAGATATTTTTGTTACTAAATAAAAAAAATTATAATCACATACTATTAATCTCCTCCCTATTGATAATCAATGGTCTCCAAATGTAAACAAGTTCATGTCTACCATCCCTATTGATATTTTTAAGGTATTTAGCAATATTCATATCCTTCATGAGTTTCTTGGATAGAGGATGATTCTTCTTTGTTAAGACCTTAGCATATTCTATCTTAATATGATACCACGATGCACATAAGTGATCCATTAAGATCGCACTAGAATTTTTATTGAGCCTTAAACATTGTCAATGCTCCTTAAATTGTCTTGACTAATATTTCATTTTTACTAATGTAAACTTTATGACATATCCCATAAGATATTTGGTAGACACCACTCATGTCCTAGGTATCCATCCTATTATTAACCATGTATAGATGGTTCCTAACCTTTTATAAGGTAAGAACACTAGGACAATATTATGTTTCATCAAAATCTCAAGTATTTTATTAGAAATATATTTTCAATATGGAATGTAGGAAAATGGATGTTACTATTGGAATATATTACATTATTTGGTACATTTCAATGTACCACCATGGGTACATATTTAGATTAGGATTTTGTCTTAGATTAGGGATTGAGTATTTAGTTTATGTAATAAATAAATGCACAAGTATTATTAGAATGTGCAATGATGTAAATGTGCATGTTGTCCATGTGTGCATGAGCCTAGAATAGGAATATAGTGAGTGATAGGAATATGGAAGGCCAAGAGTCATACTCCAGTATATATTAGACTTTGTAGTAGAGAAAAAAGTAAGGAAGAAGTAAGAGAGAGTGAAAAAACACAATAGAGTAGAGTAGTGCTCAAGTTAGATACAATGTAGAGCATGAATGAAGAATGAAGCATTTAAGGTCTCCATATTTTGTATGAAGATCTCATTTTTGTGAGCTTTCATTAATGGATATTTTATTAGTTATAGAAGTTTATCATGCTATTTACATGCTTAAGATATTGCCATTATCATATAGTTATTATTGCATGCATATTTTATACCTTGTGGTTGCATTTCCTTAAGTATATCGTATCAAAAGCTAATAGTTACTCCCATATTTCCTTCATTTAAAATAGGTTTTCCTTGACTTGGTTAAGGCTTTACAAATATATTTTCCTTTCTAGCCATTAAGTTAAAAAACCTACCTCTCCAAAATATTCACATTAATAATCCTCATAGCCCTACTAGCCAAAGTCACCATGATACCTTGGGTGATACATGGTGATGCAAAATTGAATATATCTCTCTCTATATGCATGCTCTTCTTATGGAATATCATACTAAGTGTAATGTCCCCTTTTCTACGCAGTTAGGTGCAGAGCAGATTAGCCTATACACGAGCTCCCGTAGGCTAAGTCGGATGGAGGGGAGCCATTGGAGATATCAAAATCTTTGTCAGTACCCAGAGAGCTATTGATTGATGGTCGTTTGGGCTCATTCGGAGATTTGTTTGATCAAAGTTACTATTTTTAGCCATGTCCATTTTTAGGGTTTCAGTGGACAACAGACAGTGCAGTGATATTCTTCAGTGAAATGGGTGTCCAAAACCATTCGCGGATTTCAATTCGGATGGGCAGAGGTTGGAAATTTTAATGGTCGAAGATAAAATTAATAAAGTGATTATTTAATTTAATTTTGTAAAGTTAGTGACTTTATTTTATTATAAAATCATTTTATACTTAAAAGGGGCCATTTTAAGTGACGACTTAAAAAGTCGTTAAGCCTAGGCATAAGGGGGTGAATAAATTAAGGAGAAATAAGGTGGAATTAAAAATTGATAAAATTATATTTGCCCACCCTAAAAGTGACCTAACCCTAAGTCGACCTATGGAGGAGATAAAAGGAGGATTTGAGTTCATTTGGAGATATGCGAAGATTATTATTTTTCTCTCTGGTTTTTTGGAGGACTCTCTGGCAGAGCCATTTACAGAGATTCTAGAGCTTGTGAGAGACGACAACCTCTTACAGGGACATTGGCTTCGGGGTTGCAAGATTACCCTTAGGTCAATCTAGGCATTTCCACACAGGGATTGCAGTTGGACTTCAGTTTTAAAGACTTCTGGAGTTGGGTTACCACACAGGGTCATTCAGAGATTATACAGGGAATATTTGGAGCTGGGACACCACACAGTATTCACATCAGAAGGGCTGAGCCTTCATCATCATTTATAGAGTACGGAGCAGCTAGGGTTTCATCAACATTTGAGGTATTTGCATTGTAATTTGTGCCCTAGTTTTAATATAAGAATAAAGCAATATTTTCGAGAATTCTGGATTGCTTTGTGTTTGTGATTTTGTATATTAAAAATTCACGAAAAAGGTTAAGAATTGGCAAACCCCTAGAGAACTAGATAGGGAGGGTTATTACAAGTGGTATCAGAGCTGGTTTTTTCTGCCAGCCTGTTGGGTAGTTCGAAGACAAATTTTTGGTTTATCAAGATTGTGAAAGTTGCAGAAATTAGAGGATTTGTGTTCACAAGCAACATTTGGAGAAATTTCAGAGTTTTTACAACGTAGATAATTTCAAGAATTTTTTTTAGAGACATCGATTAAATTTGCAAAATATATATTCAGAGTGTTGTGCAGTTTGATTTAAGGGCTATTTGCTGGCATTATTATTATTGGGAGTCCGTGTGAGTTTTCCTTTGCTGTCGTCAAAGTTGGATTTTTTACAAAGAGCCGATGATTATTTTTTAGGTGTCGTGTCTCCCTTTGAAATGGTCACGCAGTAGTGAGATTATGCAAGTTTAAAGTTGGATTTCGGATTTCACATAATAACATTTGTCCTTGGCATCGTATATTTCATTAGAACATTCAGGAGCCGCAAATGTTATTTTTCTGGCAGAAGCTCATTCAACGACATGGATATTAAGGATTATTAATTGATGACGAAGAGAGGGATTTTGTGGATTGTTTACGAAACAGAGCAACGCCAGTTGAAGGAAACATAACGGCATCGCAATTTTCATTCATACAGCTGCATGTAATAAATATAGATTGTCACGGGATAAATTGGGAATATTTATCATATAAATTCCCTGAGCATCCATTTCCAGCGATTGATAGAGTTATGTAATCTCAGGATTGAAGCTACGGATCTATGAAATTAGATGTATCATTCAACACCCTCAAATCACAGGTCAACATTGTTACCGCTGCAATATAATTTAGACTTTGCCTCCTTGTATATTTGCATATAAATTTCATTATTTGATAAAAATGTCTGTTGTTCTGGTATTATGTATGAAATAAATAATTATATGAGCTGATAGTCAAATGCTTAAGCAAATATCCGAACCTTACTGCTGCAATATAATAAAACCTTGAATAGTAAGGGAAGTATTTGGGAAAAATCTCTATAAGAGATCAGAATTTCTGGAAACAATAGAACAGATTTTACAGATCACCATCAGCAGCAAACTGTTTGAAAAATTGAATCTGAGTGCGAGATTGCATGTGTTGGGTTAAATCCAGTAGGGGATATTACAGTTAAGGCTTGTGATCAGTTCAGAGTGCAGAGATGAATAGTAAAATAACATATTGCCCGCGTTCAGGGATGTACAGGCAGTTTCCTACTTTCCTTCCGAAGGTACCTGTGAGGTCACTTGATGATGAGTTCAGTGTGAAAATTGAAAAAGCTCTGAATGAATTTAAGCAAAATTTTATGGCATACCAGAAAAATCTAACAACTTTGTTAGAGCATCCTGAGTGGTTGAGACCACACTCATCAACTGAAGTAAAATCTGGAACAGATGAGCTTGCTGCCCCAGAAAGGTTGAAAAAGCAGTTGACAGAAAAGAAAGTTGATTCTTATGGTTCACAGGTTGCAGGTCTTCCGCGAATCAGCAAGAATCAGCTTAGGAAAGAGCAACGTTGTTTCACATGTCAAGAGGCTTGGACTCTTGGTCACATCTGTGGAAACAACAAACACAGTGACTTGTTGCAGCCAAATCAAGTTGAGGACAGTAGTGAAGTTGAGACCCTTGAGTTTGGAAAAAATGCCTTTTTGCAGGAATCATGCATAACAGGGAACCAGGATGATTTTAGTGATGATGAAAAAGACAGAACAACAGTTTTGGAAATGCATTCAGAACAATGCAGTGAGGATTGTGAGATTTTTGATATGAGGTATGATGAATCTCCTAGCATCGGTTCATTAATGCATGTTGATGTTTTTCATGATGAAGTTTCTATAAACCCCAAATTTGATGAAAGAATCAATGTTGTTGAGGATGAGTCTCAGCTGAAATCTGAAGTAGACAAAATCAATAGGTTTTTGGAAGGAGATTTTTCCAATGTGATGGAGACTATTACAGATTTAAAAGATGAAGCTGCAATTGATGATGTTTTTCCTCTTGAGCAGAGTGCTGGCCTAGAAAATGAACCTGAGACTATTATAGTTTTGGGAAGTGGAGATGAATTTCCTTTTGAAATAGTTGCTGCCCAAACTTCAAAACATGAAATATGCAAAGTGGATAACATAGAAGAAGCTGATTTTATGAGTCAAGATTTACAAGGCAAATTAGAAAATTTATTACATGAAGCTGATTTTTATCAAATGCTTAGTGAAGATAAGATTGTTGCTGCCTTTACACATTTTGATAACACCTACAAGGTCATTGAAAAACTTTGTTGGAAGGCTCAAATTGAGAAGAGACAGAAGGGTGTTGAAGGAGTAACCTCTATTGTTGAGTTGCAGACAGTCATAGAAGCTTTAGAAAATTTGAAATCAGGTTTCTTGGAGTTACTTACAGACAGAGATCATTCCATCAAGCTTGCAGAAAGGACTCTTATTACATTGAAGGAAAAAGAAGACAAACATGATTTTTCAGATCATAACACAGTTGAGGTTGTTGCTGATTTTAAATCAGCTTATGATGATATTTCATCTCACCAGGACAGCCATGAAAATTCAATGCATGATGAGTCTAGTGCTGATTTACAAAATTTGAAGGCAGCCTTAGAAACTATGAAGTCAGACTTCATGAGCACTCTTGCAGACAGAGATCACTATGCCAAGCTTGTTGAAGAGACCCCTAGTGCATACAGGAGCAAAGAAGAAGTTAGTCAGCTAACTGAAGAGCTTGAGCAGACTAGAAGCTCTTTGTCGGAGGCTCGTCTTTCATTGCATGAGACAGAGTTGAAACTCAATTTTGTTTTAGAATCCACTCGAACAACTGAATCAGGAGAGAGCCAGGGAGATTGGGCGGATTGTTGTCGAACTAGATTGCATTCAGGAGGACTATAACTTAACACATTGTCCCATGAGATTAGATTACACAATTTCGGATCAGTGGATTGGCTGTGATAAGCACGAGAGTGATAATAATTTCTCATGGACTGACAATCCGCTGTATGAGATGGATCATGATACATCTTTTGATAATCCTCTTTTTGAGATGAAGAGTGTTGATTCTTTTCCTGTGATAGATCATGAGGATACATTGTTTGAGACAGGGTGTCTATTTCGACATGAGTCTGAGAGTGATTTCATGAGCATTTTCCAGCCTAATCATGATGATCGGGGATTGAGTTCTCTTACCCAGGATCGTATGCTTGCATTGATGAGCATCGAGGGCGATGGTAGGAGCTTTATATGGGTGATAGTTGATCATGGGTATGAGAGATATGTCGCTGTTCGCTTTTTGGGCAGCCATAACATTTACTTGATGGAGGTTGGTCAGCAATTTGGTTGGCATTACATGGAGTATCTTACTTCTTATTTGAACACAGTGCCCTCTCAAGGGGTCAGTTTAATCCGTGAAAGTGCAGAGATAGGCCTGGTTGAGTCACCTATGCATGAGATGTTACTTGGCACAGGGTGCAGTCATAATGGGCATACCAGTTTTGATGGTGAGGCTGAGCTTCCTATTGAGTTGCCAGAGTGGAGTGTGGTTGATCTTTCAGGAATTATACAGATACATTTACACCCTACTTGGTTGAGTATGATGAGGGACATCATATTTCCAGAGGATATTACATTGACTGCAGTAGATTGGGCTACATGGGATTATCTGGGAGATTCCAGGAGTGTGAACGCCGAGTTGAGCTGGTTAGGTGATGACTATGGAGGCACTTCCAGCATTGTGTTTGCAGTAATCTATGACGTTGTTTCCTTCGGTATGTCGTGGTACATGATATTACATCTCAGCTCAGACAGACATGTCAGTGCCAGACTGGAGAGAGATTTCATCATGCTATTGCAGTTGAGACTTCTGCCACTTAACCATGTCAGAGGGGTAGTGATGATCAGAGTGGCGCAGCGTCAGCGTGGCGGTTCCTTTTTGAGGTTGCTATGGGATCCAGGGGATTTGATGTGATCTCAGCCGGGATGTAGCATCTGACTGGAGTATGTATACGTATTGCTTGAGGACAAGCAATCTTTGGGAAGGGCGGACTGTAATGTCCCCTTTTCTACGCAGTCAAGTGCAGAGCAGATTAGCCTATACACGAGCTCCCGTAGGCTAAGTCGGATGGAGGGGAGCCATTGGAGATATCAAAATCTTTGTCAGTACCCAGAGAGCTATTGATTGATGGTCGTTTGGGCTCATTCGGAGATTTGTTTGATCAAAGTTACTATTTTTAGCCATGTCCATTTTTAGGGTTTCAGTGGACAACAGATAGTGCAGTGATATTCTTCAGTGAAATGGGTGTCCAAAACCATTCGCGGATTTCAATTCGGATGGGCAGAGGTTGGAAATTTTAATGGTCGAAGATAAAATTAATAAAGTGATTATTTAATTTAATTTTGTAAAGTTAGTGACTTTATTTTATTATAAAATCATTTTATACTTAAAAGGGGCCATTTTAAGTGACGACTTAAAAAGTCGTTAAGCCTAGGCATAAGGGGGTGAATAAATTAAGGAGAAATAAGGTGGAATTAAAAATTGATAAAATTATATTTGCCCACCCTAAAAGTGACCTAACCCTAAGTCGACCTATGGAGGAGATAAAAGGAGGATTTGAGTTCATTTGGAGATATGCGAAGATTATTATTTTTCTCTCTGGTTTTTTGGAGGACTCTCTGGCAGAGCCATTTACAGAGATTCTGGAGCTTGTGAGAGACGACAACCTCTTACAGGGACATTGGCTTCGGGGTTGCAAGATTACCCTCAGGTCAATCTAGGCATTTCCACACAGGGATTGCAGTTGGACTTCAGTTTTAAAGACTTCTGGAGTTGGGTTACCACACAGGGTCATTCAGAGATTATACAGGGAATATTTGGAGCTGGGACACCACACAATATTCACATCAGAAGGGCTGAGCCTTCATCATCATTTATAGAGTACGGAGCAGCTAGGGTTTCATCAGCATTTGAGGTATTTGCATTGTAATTTGTGCCCTAGTTTTAATATAAGAATAAAGCAATATTTTCGAGAATTCTGGATTGCTCTGTGTTTGTGATTTTGTATATTAAAAATTCACGAAAAAGGTTAAGAATTGGCAAACCCCTAGAGAACTAGATAGGGAGGGTTATTACACTAAGAGAACTATCTATTTTATTCATTAAAAAAATATACATAAAGGTAAGATAATCCTCTTGTTTAATATTCATTGAGAACCTTACATCTAGTGTTAAAGTAAGGATAAATCTCCTACAACTAATTTACCTCATGCTGCCAATAATATTGGTGTTGCCCACATATAATTTTCTCCATTTTAGAATCAAACTATAGGGATGCAACAAGCCTATTCAAAATATTCAGTATTTTAAGTTTTTAAGATGTATTCTAGGAGGATAGTAAGGGTGTGGAAAGGGTGATATCCTTTTCCCATTGATAACAAATCTATATATGAAGGATTTTGAATAGGGATTTTTCGATTCCTATAATTTGGTTACAAAATAGTGGAAGTAATATGTGGATGAAACTAATATTCATTGGAAGTATAACTCAATTCTAGATGTGTTAACACTTGATTAATGATGGATGTTGAATAAGAGGGTTGTCTTAAATTTTTAGATATAATTTTAATTAAGAACGTAAATGGTTCTATTGGTAGGAGATTCCCAAGTGGCAGAAGTCTTTTCATAATAGAGGCTCTCTTAGGTTATCTCTACAAGAAGACCTCTTTTGTAACCTTCACACATAATGATTTTGACTATACTTTGATTTTGACTTTGTTTGTAATATTTAAGACATATTTATGGATACTTCAGGACTTTGACTTTATTTCAAACATTATACATAAATATGTCCTAAATATTGCTTGGTATATTAGTTATTTAGTAGATTTATCTATTATTTATTTAACTATTAGAAGTGCTATTATTTTTAATAAGCTATTTGTCACTTCTATTGGCAACCACTCCTGTCAAAATATCAAAATATTATATTTTCTATTAGATTAATTGAACCATATCCAACTTTCCCTTTTATCAAAGATATTCTTCGTTTCCTTTTCTATCAAATATATTTTTCATCTTCCTAAAATTGATATATTTATGCAATTATCTCTTTGAAATAATTTTCATTAAGAGATGAAAAATCAATCGATGAGTTGTCTTCTAAATTTTGAATTTCACCAAGATGAAGATCAACACCACGATTAGCCAAATTATCTTCTACCCAATTTTCTTCTCAATAAATATGATCATATTTGTAAGATATTGCAAGAGATAATATATGATGAACATCAAAAATAAAATTATTTTTATCCAATCTTCACATCCATTTTTGTTGATGGTATGAATGATAATTTATGAGCCTCATCAATTGAAATATATTTCCATCATTATTTAAATTACAATTTAATCCTTGTATGAAGTGTCCTAGCATTTTCATAGTTTTTAGTTGAATTTCCATATGATTTTGAGTAAGTAAGGAGGATTTTGACTTCATTATTTTCAAAAACACCACCTTTACTAGCTTTTCCTAGATTTCCTTTGGAAACCATTGAAATTATTTTGATAACCCAATTTTTGGACATTTTCATTATACCATAGATTGAATCAGATCTTTTGTTTGATACCATTATTATAGATGACTCTTGCATGTATATTCAAACCCTATAACTGAGAGGTTGGAATCTATTTTTTTGTAGTTGAGACTTCCCATGATGAACACCATATCTAAAAACATTCGACATGAAAGGAAATAATACAATTTTAAATTTGGGCATGATTTTGAGATTTAATTAAAAAAATTCAGTTCTTCCTTTCAAGCCATAAATTCCAATAAATAATACCAATCCTCCATAGAATACATAATACTTTAACTTAAAGACAATTAATCTAACTTTTCATCGTCTCTTTCAATGTTGATGAAGATACCCAATATATTTTCATGTTTTTGAAAAAGCATCCCCAAATGGTGTGAGAAAAGGGACAATGAAGAAGTAACTGGTATGATTTTTTTAAATCCTTCTCACACAAGACACATTTGAAAGGTCTATGATATATCATTCTTTGTAGACTCTATCTTATAAGAGTATTACTTTGAACTTCTCATCAAAGGAACATTGAGGTCTTAGGGAGAGCCTCTATTGACAAAAAATTATTTCAAGAGAAATATTTGAGAGTAGAAAATTTTTATTTCTCTAAATTATCATATCCCAACTTGATCGAGTATCCACCATAATTTGATATATTCCAAATCAACTCATCCTTTTGTGTAAAAATAGTCAAAAAAAACTCTTGAAGCATCTTTTGAAACTCATCTATAATTTGTTTGAGCCCCTCTTCTTCAATCAGGTTACTAATAAAAATCCATGATCTAGAGTTGTTTCTCAATTAATTTAATGTTTGACCTTTGGGCCTTTACAAGCTAGACATGCCCAATCCAATGGTTTTCATTTTGTCTTAGAGATAAGAGGATAATGCTTCAACCAAGCATTAGACCAATTTTTTTCCATAATTTCCCTCATTGATTAACCATCATTTATGTTTATTGATCAATTGTAAACTATATGACATGAAGTTCCATGTTGGTGATCCTTTAAGTAGGGTTATCTTATTGAGTAATTTCATTACATCAAGAGAACTTAAATATTTTAAAGTAATTTTTTTGCCCTAATTATTTCCTTTATATTTGAATAATCTCCAACCAAGTTTTTCCCCTAAGGATAAACTCAAAAGTTTACAATTCTGCAAGACCACACCTCAAATATTATTTCCTTTAAAAACCCTATTCCACTTACAAAAAGGAAACCTAAATTTTTCCTCACATCCTTTTGAAATATCTCTTTAAATTATATCAATTTTGGATGCTATACCTATTAGTAATGTTAAAAGTGACATCATATTAGTCCATATGAGTTTTAGATTTTTATCATGGTTAAGAAATTACTTTCCAACCTACCAAACACTATTTCATTCTATCCAAACATGATACCCAAAGCTCCTTAATATTTCCTTTATGAGACAAAGGTATACCCAAGTGGTTGATGGAAAATTTTCAATTATCAACCACAAAATATCCATAGTAATTCGTTATAAATCTATGGTAGTGTAAATGAAAAATCCTAGATTTTGTAGTACTTACCAATTTTATGATAACCTTCTCATAGCATGATACATTAATTTAAAATCCATGGCTTCACTAACTCAGGGTTAAACCAAAAGAAAAATATCATCAATAATTGGAGATGAGATTCAAAGGGACCATATTTTGCAACTTGAATACCTTTGTTATTTCCTTCTATTTTTACCTTTGTAAAAACTCTCTCTAATTACTCTATAAGAATAATAAATAGATAAAGATATAGTGGATCATCTTGACAGAGCCCATTGGATGATTTAAAGTAACCAACAAGGGAACCATTAATTAAAATATATATTTTGGAGTGCTATAATAAAATTTAGTCAATTCATAACAACCTTGTTCAAACCAAACTTTTTGAGAATATCATGTAGAAAGATCCAACAAACCCTATCATATGCTTTGTTCTTATCTAATTTCATAAGCATACTTGATTTTTTCATGGAATGAAGAGAATGTATGGGCAATGATTATACTATCAATAATTTTTTTACCACAAATAAAACCATCTTCTTTCTCTAAGGTAACACAATCTAAAACACTTTTCAACATGTTTACCATATTTTGAAATGATCTTATAAATCATATTACATAGGCTTATTGGACATATATTATCAAAAAATATTGTCTTGTCTTTCTTGGGAATAAATGTAATAAACGTGGCATTGATCTCACTTATTATAGCATTCCTTTTTTTGGGACTCTTTAACCGCAACCAACATATAATTCTTTAGTAAATCCTAAAATTTTGAAAGAAAATTGTAGGAAATACTTTGGGGCCAAGTGCCTTGCTAAGATGGAAAATTGCTTCATGTAGCTCCTCCATATATCTTCTTCATCAAGCTTTTATTTTTTCATTGTTTGATAATTGATGGATTTATTTGTAAAAGCTTACCTTTTGCCTCATCTTTCCTAGAATCTTACAAAATATTTTTTGAAATAATTAATTACTTTCTTACTGATATCTTCTTCTTCCTCAATGTTTCATCCCTATGGAGTTTAAATATTTTTTATTTGGTGAAATAAAAGTTTGTTCTTGCTATAGCATAAAAAAATGGTATTTCTATTTCCTTCTTTGAGCCATTTCTTTCCCGATTTTTAGAAATGACATGACTCCTTTTCAATGCATAATGATAATCATAAAGTAATTCCTTTTCTTGCACATAAGAATCCTAGTCCATTCCATTGATTTATACTATCTCTTGTAAAATTTTGAGCTTGGATTCAATTTCCTTCTTTTCTTAAAAAAAAACCAAAAGATTTGGCATTTAGAATATTTGTTTGCCTCTTTAAATATTTCATTTTAAAAAAAACCTCTATATACATGACACTTTAAAATTTACTTCATCCCACCATAACATAACCATATAGAAGAAATTAGGGTCTTGAAGTGACATAGATTGGAAGTGAAATGGCTTTGGATGACCATTATTGAGAAAATCACAAGTTAAAAGAATGGGTTTATGATATGATATTTCCCACAATAAAATATCTAAAGAGAGTATAATTTTTTTGTAACCATATGTTGTTAATATGAATATATCCAATATTTCTTCTATATGAGTTTACCCAATGCATCTATTATTCTATTATATTGAAAAGTTGAAGGAAGGACTTCCCAAAGGCAATTTGAGTTGATAATTGAAGTAAAATATTATATTATCCAAGAATACCACCATTATTTTCCATAGGATATAAAAATGTGTTGAAGTCATCCCCAAGAATCCTTAGATCACAATTATAAATCATCATTATGTTTGACAAAAATATACTAAGACCCTTGTACCATATTTCACAAGGAGTGATTATAGTTGGAGTGTATACATTTATAACCTCAACTTTGATGTTTTATTTTTCCCGAAAAATAGTATAGCAACCTAATTAATTTTTGCTTCTAATAATTATCCATTCCATTGGTGTTTGTCCTATATTATTGCAATACGACCAAAAGTTGTTATAGAAGAAATTGCCAAACAACCCCCCATCTTCCAAATATTTTTAAAAGCATCTAGATATTCCTCACTACTTAATTTTATTTCTTGTATTAAAATAAAACCAAGACTATAACAACCTATTGATTCCTTAATAACTCCTTTTTAGGGGTCTTATGCATACCCCTAATATTCCTTGATACTATTTTCATCATCATTTTTTTAATTTGTGGGATTTGCCCCACTTGTTAAAACCTATGATATTTTTATTTGGCTTCCCAAATTGATATCCCTTTGAGTATCCTTTTCACTTTATTCTTCATATATCTCTTCTATTTTTCCATATTGTTCATAATTAGACTTATCTTCTAAAGATTTTTGCTACCCTAAAGAATTTGAAATGCAAGGAATAACCTTATAAACACTTTTTTATTTATGTTTCATTGGAAACCCTGAGGTACAAGGATGATTCTCCATAGTAATTGCTTTCTTAAGCTTTCATTAAAGCCCTAAATTTCCATTTATATCCAACATATGCATTTCTTTATTATGTTGCTCTTGAAATCCTAAAGTGCAATGAAAACATTCTATACTACTTTTATTTTTATTGCAAGGAAAGAATTTTATGTTGCTTAAGAAAAATGAAGATGATTTACCTAGATTAAACTTGACTTAATTCACCTTATTATATTTAAAACTTGTCTCTCATCTTCCTTCATACCTTGAACTCCTCAATTAAAACTTGTGCTTTGTACTTCCTCATACCTTGTATCAATTTTTTCCTTTAACGGTTGATTGAAATAAATTGTAATGACCTTTTTTATTTGATGGCATAGAGGGTTTTTTGCCCACTTTATTATAAGTGAAAAGAATTTAATTTGATCCAACTTCTCCTATGAAATTACCTCCTTGCTTCATATTGATGTTTGTTTTATGACCAAAATTTCAATCTCTTTCTCTATCATTTTCACTTTGTAATCTCATGCCATGTGTTTAGTCTCATAACATTTGTGATATCATAATGCAATATTTCATAATACGCTTGTTGATACCATTCTCTTTATTTAGATTTAATCCTAATGGACCACACTAACGGTTTTAAAATTTCCATGGTGACACATATTCGAGTGCATACTATAGAAATATGTGCAATATGATCTTGTTAAACCAAAGCCAAAAGTCTATAGAAGTTCTTATGAGCACTATTAATATATCCTATGGGCATGCGCATATGTAAGCCTATGGGAATTTATTATTTATGTAAACCTACGGGTATGTTAATGTTAAGGATGCCTTTCATATTTCATCCTTAGTAATATTGGTTAATCCACCTTTATGGATAACCTTTATTAAAGGGTGTAATTTACTATATTATTGTAAGTTAACCTCAAAGTCAAGTCAATGTCGGCTTGAGGTTAACCACTCATTAGGGTTTTGGTATCACTATAAATAACCCTCAATGAGTAATCATTTGTATAATAAGTGTGAATAAAATATGAAAAATTGTGGTTCCCATGAACATCCACCTTCTATTTTGTCTTGTCACTTCTCTATCTATTTTGCTTACTATTGCTATATTTAATTCACTCCTACTTATTTTTTGTACATGATTATGGTGGATACAAATTTTAAAATATTTTTGAAAAGTATTATGAACTCAAGAATGACATCAGAGCAAGGACTAAAAATACAACACTCGTCAATAGAAAAATAACTCTCTTTGCAATTGAAGATTCAAGGTGTAAGTTTTTTTAAATTTTTTGAATTTTAAAATTTGTTTGACACCACTCATTTGCCACCAATTTTTAGAACCCTTATGTAGCAAATGTGTGCACATTCCATGCTAGTTTTTTCAATAACCTCACTAAATTCGAATGCCTTATGAAGTGAGTGTGGTTATAGAGACAACATAATGGTAGAAGTAGTTAGAAGTAAAGTGGAGAATGTGGTTTCAAATAACACTTACATTTTTTATTTCTCTCTTCAAGCTCTCATATATCTCTGTCTTAGGGATTTCCTTTATAATCATCATTTACACCAAAGAGAGTGGTGGAACGATAGGGTCATTAGCTTTTAAAGCCAAGGACATAGGTTTTAAAATTTGGTATTTGAATATTACAAGTGGAACCTTTTGATAGAGTTGGGCATACATGCTAAAAGGTAAATCATACAACTTCTCTCAAGCCCAATGCAATGGTGTAGTGGTTGGATCTCTTCCTTTCTAGGGTGAGATCATTGATTTAAATCCTTGTAATATAATATTTTATGCATAGTCTCTCCTTAATGACACATCAAGAGATGATCTTCCTCTCCTCACACTTAGTCTAATATAGATGGCACAGTGGTTGGATGGATTTATTGTTGTGTATGGGTCAACAATTTGATCCCTATGAGCAATATTTTTTGAAGATAGTTTTTTGTCATTTGAAGGAAGAAATACACAATATGTGGTAGAAGGCCGTTCTTAATTTTTATCAACACTTTTGGCATAGTAGTTGGTAAGGAAATTAATGGTGGACATGTTATGAGTTGAAAAATCGATGCTAGATTTTTTTAATATTTGCTTTAAGGTATGCATTTGGAATTATATTTAATTAACATATTTTTCTATATTCTTCAAAAGCACACATTGCACATTGTTCCACTCATTTGCTTGAAGGAGGAAGATTTTGGGTTCAATCCTTGTTGGCTTTAAAATTATCAAAAAATCCTTATATATATGTGAGAATCTCCAACCAATAAAATAAGTCAACTTGTCATCCTATGATTCATCAAATCGAGGAAGGTAGTATCCAATATGATTGTGCCAAGTGGCCAAATTTGATTTGGAATTTTTTTTCTAAGGTTTGATTGTTTGATTTTTTCTAATTTAATTGCTAATGTACAAAAACTTTCAAAACCATAACTTTTACATACGAAAGTGTTTAGAGCCCTTTTTTTAAAAATTGCATAATTTTTTAAGCTTTGCATAGTGATGACATTATTTTATGGACTTGTTATAGTTTTGTATGGGATTTGTGTGTGAAATGATTCCTTAAGGTATGTTACTTGTCTCAATGGATGCAATTATATCATGCTTAGTTCAAATGGAAATATTACTCAAAAACAAGAATATTTGGTTTATTTTCAATAATGAATTAGAAATAGGTATTAGTGATCATGAACTTGATAAGAAGGAGGAAGCTCTTAGAATATTTTCCATGTTAGTTCAAACCAAATGTACTTTTCCACATTAGAGAGAAAATTGATCCTATTGAGGTATGGACCACTTTGAAAGATCTCTATGGAAAATTAAGTGCTAGTGAAGTTAATAGAATAGAGAAAGAGCTTTCCAATCTCAAAATTTTAGATTTTAATAGTGTTGAAGACTACATATCTCACTTCAAATATCTAAAATCTAACCTAGCTATGAGAGGAGACAAAGTAAAGGGTGACGAAGAGTATGCCAAATCTATTAGTTCCAATATTTCTCCTCCTCTTCATATAATTGACTTGGTTCTTTATGCGAATACTATGACTATCAAGGATATACAACCTATCTCTCTTGAAGGACTTTTCAAACTTCTTATTCATTAAAAAGTTGCAATGAAAAATTGTGAAGCTCTTTCTCATACACAAGCTCATCCAAAAGACTTTATATCATTATAATTTAAGAATTAGTTTCCAAAGGTCAAGTCTAAGGTTTCAAAAAATTCAAATACTTATGAGTATTGTAAAAGTAAAGGTCACTCCATAAAAAAATGCATTACAAGATTGAAGAATATTGAGATAAAATTCTTGAGGGTTAGACAAAATTTCTAATGATGAAGAAAGGAATAAAGATGGTAAAGAAAAGTCCTAATAGAGCATCCATTATGGGGGGACGTGTTACCTCTAATACTTCCTCTTCTTGACCCCTCAACTCAAATTATGAGGGTGTTAAAAAATATGTAATATGATCTTGTTAGACCAAGGAAAAAGTGTGAAGAAGTACTTATGAGTACTATTTAATGTAGCCTACGTGCATGTGCATATTTAAGCTTATGAGCATTCCTCATTTATGTAAGCCGAAGGAAACTTTTCATATTTCACATTTAGTAATATTGGTTAATCAAAATTTATGGATAACCTTGATTAAAGGGTGTAATTTACTATATTATTATAATTTAACCTCAAAGTCAAGTTAATATTGGCTTGAGGTTAACCACTCATTAGAGTTTTAGTACCCTATAAATAACCCTCAATGAGTAATCATTTGTATAATAAGTGTGAATGAAATGTGAAATATTGAGGTGCCCATGAACATCCACCTTCTATTTTATCTTGTCATATCTCTCTCTATTTTATTTACTATTTCTATTTTTACTTCATTCCTACTTATTTTTTGCATATGATTACGATGGATTCATGTTTTGGAATACTTCTAGAAATTATTATAAATTCAGACATACAACACATTTTCTCTTCTTAATAGTGAGTCCCTCTTAGATGGACTCCCTTATAGTATTTTCTATGTTCTTCAAAATATTATTACTGATAAGGTGATAAGGAAGTCTATAAATCCTAATCCACTAAAGCCTTTTAATGCTCTCTATCTCCATATAAACATTATAACTCCATGGTATTAAATAATGCATCTTTACTGCTAAACCAAGGGCCACCATCCATTATTTCATCCTTGATTTCCAATATGGAGAAGATAATGGTAAAAAATCCTTTCAAAAGAAAATTCATGGAGTAATTTGAATTCAATCCCCACTTCCACTTGATTCACTCTTGAATCTCCAAAAACCTGGCTTGTATATAGGGAAATTACATATCCACCCTTTGATTTTAAGAACTATTATATCATATCTGATAATCTCATCCTTTATAATCACTCCTTATGTAGTATCCACTACTTAGATTGGGTTTCATAGATTTTATCTTCATATTATTACTAATTAGGGTGTTATCCATAGTTCTAACTAGGGCATTCTTACTTCTAGTAAGAAATTTCAAAAATAACTTTCTTGCCATGTTACCAAAATTTTCTTTATATGAGTCCTTTAAATTTTTCTTTTCTCCCAAAATATAAAACAAGAAGTGGTGCTTACTCCTTTATTGCGATTTACTTCTTGCTCACACCCATAACACTAATTTTCTCTCTAAAATAATTAAAAAATGAGACTCACTCCTAGCTCTCACTTAGTCTTAGCTTACACTCACTCCTAGCTTGCACTCACTTCCAACTTGTACTCACATAATAAAAATCATAAACTCTTAAAAATGTTTATATATATATATGTGCTCCTTGCTTTCTCTTTGCTTCCTACTCACACCCACAATATTTGTTTGCTTTCTAAAACAAGAAAAATAAATAAATATATATATTCTCCTTGCATCAACCTTAAAAATAATAAAACATTATATTATTGTAATTATATCACTATCAGGTTAACTAAACCATATCCAACTTGTTATTTTTAAGGATGTTCTTCATTTGCCTTCCTATCAAATATATTATGTCTTTCTAAAACTGCTATGTTTCTGCAATCAAAATATTGATATCATTTTTAATAAGAGATAAAATCTCACTTGGTCTATTGCCTTCTAAAATTTAAAAATTTCCAAGATAAAGACCAACACCAAACTTGGCTAAAATATCTATGGTTTTCTTCTTTATAAATATTTAGGCTATAAAATTGTATCAATTTTCTAATGCCTATTTTTTAGGATTTTTAATCATGCGCCCAATATTCCAAGATACCAATTTTACCATCACTTTTTATTTATATTTATGAGCTTAGCCCCACTTCTTGTTATATTTTATTCTATTTTTCCATATCGATATCTCTTTGACTTTTCTTCTCTTTATTTTTTGCTTCTTGGGTGTTCTTCTCATTTTTCATTCCCATCAACACTTTCATATTCATCAATCTCTTAGAATTTTCCATATTGTTCATAGAGAGAGTTATCATCTATAGGTTTGTCTTGCTCTAAAGAAAATAAAATGCAAGAAATAACCTCAAAATCACTTTTTATTTATGTTGCCCTAGAAATCCTAAAGTGTAAGAATATTCCTACCTAGTAATTATCTTCTTATGATTACCTAAAAACTAAATTGCTATGGATATCTTTCGTCCTCATTTCTTTACTATGCTACTCTTAAAATCCTAAAGTTCAAGGGATAACCTCTATACTACGCTCATTTCTATTATAAGGAAATAATTTTATACTACTTGAGAAAAATAAAGACGATTTACCAAGATTAAAATTGATCTCTTTCACCTCATTTATTTTAAAATTTCCTCCACATATTCCTTTTCACCTTTAATTCATTATAAATTTGAACTTATACATTGCATTGCCTCATTCCTTGTATCATTATTCATTTATTTGAATGGTTGATTTGAGTGAACTATGATGACCTTTGTGATTCAATGTTGTAGATAGGATTTATTTATCTATTTTTTGTGAGTGGAATATCCTTGATCTAATCTAGCTTCTACTATAATATAATCTCCTTTATTCAATTTCTCATTACCAAATTTTTTCTCTTTCCCCATTATTTTCACTTTGCAATCTCTTATCATGTGTCCAATTTCATAGTATTTGCAACACAATAATTTAATATTTTGATAATTCACTTGATCTCATTATTGATTCAAGTTTAATATTGATGGATTGTGGAAAAGGTTTTACAATGATCTATAACAATATATATCTAGCTATATACAACTTGAGTGGACCTAATGATGAAGACTTTGGAACTCTGAATAGAGGTTTAATGTTCAAATCTTGCAGGGGGAGGTTTGTACACCATGCTTTAGTAACCACAATATAGTTGGATAACCATATATTGGAAAAATAACATCCTTAATGAGGGTCTTCTCTTATGGCTTATAGCCTCGCAAATATTAAAAGCTACTTTACCTTTACTTTTACCTTCTTAGTATTTGGTCCCTTATGGATGAATTTCCCTAGGATATTGCTAATATTTTTGAAAGTATCCTTATTGATAAGTTTATATGGAACTTGAAAAATCCTAATCCATATTGGAAACTTTTTAATGGTTTCTATCTCTATAGAAAAATTATTTCTTCATAGTATTAAATATTGGACATCTCTCCTTGTAAACCATGAGCTATTAGCCATTATTTTATCCTTTATTTTCAAATTGAAAAATATGATGAGGAAAAAACCTTTAAGAAAAAAAATGCATGGAGTAATTTGAATTCAACCCCCATTTCCACTTGATCTAATTTTGAATCTCTAAAAATCCTAGCTAGTATATATGGTACTTATATATTAATCCTATGCTTTTAATAACCATTATATCAAGCTTGATCATCTCATACTTGATAATAAATTTTGGCATCATATTTGTTGCACAACATAAATAAAACCATATTCTAGGGCAACAAACTAAGAGATATACTTATAGCCATCTAAATAATGTCATCTTATCAAGCTTCTTGAGTTAGGAGTGGACTAGTACACTTGGTCATAGTTTCTTCTATTATTTCTCTTTAGCATATTAAAAAACGAGTCTTGTTCCCTATGCATATATTGCATAAAATAATTTTATTCATTCATTTCTAAATATCAACAAGCAAGGATACAAAAATTTTATATAGGTATCTATAATATAAAACCAAAGTACATCCATTGAATTACAATAGAAAATAGAAAGGGGTAATCTATTTTTTTATAGGATAGCTTTGGATTATTCTGAATATCAAACCTATCCCATGCAAAACTAAGATACACATGACTAATATAAAATAAATATCTCATATATCATCCACAAGTGATTGTAGTTCAAATTTAACCATTAACTAAACATAACTGTTACATATAAGTATTCTAGTACCATCTAAAACTTCAACATCAAAATCATAAGTATTTATTTACTATTTGAAAACTCATCATAGACAAACTTAACTATCATAAGCAATTATTCTAGTACACTATTTATCCAATGTCATTATCAAATTTAAATTTAACATGTAATGAAAACAAGATTTATATAAGAAAACCTTTATGTGATCCATATTTAGATCTTAATTTAAAATATAATATGATAGTGTTGTTAAGCAATATAAAACACATGGTTTAACCTTTCAATGATAATATCAAAATTTGCATTATCATCAAATTAGTATAATTTTCTCCTTTATCATATTTAAACCTTATATACAACAATACACTCTTTTAATGACATCCATATAATTATAGGGATAATGGTTAACCAAGCGCACAACTCCAAATTGACTCATTATAAAAGTATAGGGTATGGTTTAATACTACAAACATGATCCTTAGTACTATTAACTCAATTCCCCCAATTAGGACAAAACCAAGCAAGTAATTGCTACCTTCATGCACAAATTTAGAAACATAAGTACAATAAAGTAAAAGGATTTGAGAGTGTAAAATATTCTTAATATTTGTTTTTACAACATCATTCCATCTCACTACAATTAGTCCCTACAATGATACACCAAAATGACAGTAGTACTATTTAAAAATTAGTGGGGAGACATTTAGGTTTACTAACACTATTAGGTTAATGTTTGTGGATAATCAACCTTGATTTAACCACTCATCAGTGGATTCAACTAGTATTGATTATCAATAGAAACAAATTCTAAATGATGTGTTGTATTGGACCATTCAAAATTACCAAGACAATTATTATTTTCTTTATGTTGATAGGAGGGATATCATCATCAAAATTATTTATCACCTAGCTAGAGAATTCTTGGATATAATTCCCTCTTGTTTCTAATCCCTACCTAAGAGTATTGATCCTTCAATGAGAAGATCAAATATAGAGCACTAGCATGGAAAAATATATCTACATGACATCATGTAAATCACATAACTTAACATAGTGGATGGATTCTATTAACATGATCGTACATAATGTAATTACCTTAATTCATCATACATAAATTTTCAATTCATACTTACTGTGAATATAATGATTTAATTAATCATAGCTTGGCCAATTTTTTTAAAATAACCCCCTAGTATATTTTATGGGGTATAATTTATGACAAATTACAATTGGTATATATCAATTCTCATTCTTGAGCATGCTACCCTTGTATTCACCCACACAAGACCTAGTTTGCAAGTTTTATATGCAAATTATCTACATCTTCATAATTCTATATATCTCTTCCCTTCCATATCACTAGGTAATTTTTTTCTCTAAAATGAACATTCAATATAATCCTTCCATATAGGCAAGAAATAAGCATAGAAAAGTATGTCACTCATAAAAATTGCATGAAAAAACATCCTTCCATCTTGGCAATGTAGCAATGTACTAGTCATAGATTTAAATATAATGATTACATACCAAGGTATCCTTTCATGTCAACAAGGTTGCAAGTATTGGTCATACAACCAAGTATAATGATTACATACCAAGATATCCTTTCATGTTAACAAGGTAGCAAGTACTGGTCATACAACCAAGTATAATGATTACATACCAAGGTATCCTTCCATCTTGTAAAGGTAGCAAGTACTAGTTATAGAGTCAAATATATGATTATATACAAAGGTATCCTTTCATCCATTTAAGTCACTCATAATGGTTACATAAAATGATATCATTTTTACATAGCATAGTTACAAATATAGATATTTAAGTTGCTCATGCCAATTTCATCATAATGTATATTCCAACTAAATGTAGGACATATAAATCACACAAAAAAATATCTAATAAGGTATCATTCCTACTTAATAAGGTAACAAGTTTAGGATATTTAATTCAATTAAACAATTACATAACAAGTCACATTTCTATCTAAGTACAAGGTTACATAATTTACATCATGATAAGCACAACCAATAACTCATATTTTACTACACTAAATATTTATTTAGCATGGTTATTCATATCATTGCTAGGTCATATTATAGAGTTGATATATTTTTTATGAAAAGCAACCTTTATGGATACCACTATTGAAGAAGTCAACTTATTTTATGGGTCAAAATTGAAGTATAGAGACAATAGATACTATATTCTACCACTACATCAGAAATGGGAGGTCGTACCTGAGGATATAAAAAGCAATAACTTAGGGGATTTTACAATTAACCTACTCTTGGTATCTCAATCGAATTAAGACATAATTTCATCAGACCATTCATATTCAAGATAGCTGGTATTAGATTGGAGTCATTATCCAACTAATTCACTCATATATATCCATATTTAAGGAGAATAAAAGTGTTAAAATTAGGCTTCAACCAACTAGGCTAAATCATATGTTTAATAGCTAGAAAAAATGCTTTGTGAAAGATGTTTTGAGCAAGATAGGAATATGTTGAGATCAATTTAGGCTACATGCATTTGACTATAACACATGTTTTATTCATTAAATTAATTACTTTTATAAATATGGAGGAGAAGTTAAGCATATTCCTAATTTATTTTATTTATAATATGATTTCAAGACAAATTTTTGTTTTTCAATAATAGTGAAGGGCATACTCTATTTCACATTTTTAGTAAACTATTTTTTTCATCCTATAATAGGGGTGATTTTTCCATAATATATTCTTGATCATAAGAGTTAGTACAAATATTTAAAAAGTTATTTTAATAAGAAACTACAGTGTTTAACTAATGGTACCACAAGTTCTTAAGTTTAAGGGTTTCAACAAAGCCATGAGTAGTCTAACTTACAACTCGCTAGGTAACTAGATTTGGCTAGGGCTTTATTTTATCAAATAAAACAAGTATCCAAATTCATAAAAATACACTATACAATAGCAAGCAAGCAACATATAAGACATGATCATCAACTCCTCTTTCCCTCTCACCATTATCCAAAGAAAGCAAAACAACTCAAATTTGACACGTGCAAGTGCCTTAGTAAAAATATTCGCAACTTAATCCTTGGTGGGAATGTACTGAAGCTGAATGTGGTGCCTTAGAACTTCATCTTGAATGAAGTGAATTTGAGTGTAAATATGTTTGGTACGTTCATGATGCACTTTATTCTTAACAAGCTTCAAAACACCCTGGTTGTCACAAAACAAGTGAATTGGAGATTTGGATGGAAGACCCATACTTGTCAAGATGCGATGCAACCATATCGTCTCACACACTGCTTCACATGCGCTACAATATTCTACCTATGTAGATGAAATAACAACCACCTACTGCTTCTTGCTATGCCAAGAGATAGGATCGAATCCAAGATAAAAAATATATCTTGAAGTTGACTTTTGATCATCATATGATCCGGTATAGTCGAAGTCCGTGTATCCTTGCAAGAAGAATTGATCATTCTTTTTGTACTCTAGGCCATACTCAATAGTACCATGGACATAGTGACGAACACATTTTGTTGCTTTCCAATGAGTGAACTTAGGCTCCTACATGAACCTTGAAAGATAATTGACAGTAAACACAATATCTGACCTAGTGTTTGTCAGATATATGAAAATCCTGATCAGCTGGCGATAGAGAGTACCATCTATTTGAGATGAATCATCATACCATGATAAATGAAGCTCTAATTCCATCGAAGTTTCCATGGGCTTGCAACCAGTCATGCAATACTTTTCTAACAATGTATTGGCATACTTTTATTTGTGATACCTTGATGTGGTGCTTCTTCTGGTTCACTTCCAAGACAAGACAATAGTTGAGAAGTCTGAGATTTATCACCTCAAAATATTTGCACAAGTCACTTTTGATGGTAATTATCAATTTTTTTGAGCTGTCTGTGATGATCAGATCATCCACATAGAGTACAAGTAGAACTATTTCAAAACCTTATTTCTTGAAATAGAGATTTGTATATGAACTTCTATTAAATCCATGTTGTAGTAGGTGATCATCCATCTTAATGTACCAAGATAATGGAGCTTGTTTCAAACCATACAAGGACTTGACAAAATTGTAAACTTTTTTCTCTTGGCCTTCCACTTCAAATCCTTCAGGTTGTGACATATAAACCTCTTATTTGAGATCACCATTCAAGAAGGCACTCTTGACATCCATCTGATGTACTTTCCACCTAAACTGTACTACCATAGCACAAAGAACTCGAAGGGTAGTCATCCGAGTAATAGGTGCAAACGTTTCCTCATAGTCGATGCCTTCTTTTTATGCATAGCCCTTTGCAACAAGATGGGCCTTATACTTATCAATTGTTCCATCTACTTTGTACACCCATTTGCAGCTAATGGGCTTCTTTCCATGCAGTAGATCAACAAGCTTCCAAGTCTAATTTTTATTTAGAGACATGTACTTTGCATCCATAGCAGCCTCCCATTGTGGCTCACTAAGGGCATCTTGTAATGTGGCAGGTTCATGCTCATCAAGTGAAGACATAAAAACACCATCATCATCCACTTGCACATCCTCTATTTTTCTCTATGTATCTACAAAAAGCTTCTCAAAGGATTGACAAAGATCATCAACCTTAGTAGTCTCTGCTACAACTTTCTCTTGTCGAGCCATATTGTGAGTACGAGGTCTATTCAAAGTCATATCTGGTGGTGTGGATATCTTTGAGTCTCTGATAGTACTTGTATACCACTTAGGAATATTTTTTTTGTGGCAAAGAAGAAGGAGCCTTATCAACCTTAGACTCCTCAAAATATAGGTATACATTGGATGTATTTTGTGATGTGAAAGCTTCATCAAAAACATCTCTACTGATATAAATATTCTTGGTCAAAGGATCAATCAACCAATAACCCTTAGAATGCTCATCATATCCAAGAATAACATATTGCAAGGTCTTATCATCTAGCTTCTTCCTTTTCTCTTTTGGTATGTGCATACAAGCCTTACATCCAAAAATACGTAGATGAGAGATGGAGGGTTTTTGACCACTCAATGCTTCCTATGAAGTTACTCCCTTTAGGGACTTTGTGGGTGTCCTATTCAGTAGGTATACTACTGTGGTGATAGCTTCTTCCCAAAATTATTGCTCTAGATGGGATCTTGTTAGCATACAATGAACCATTTCCATGATGAAACCGTTCTTCTGCTTAGCAACTCCATTTTGCTGCAAAGTATAAGCAGTGGTGAGCTGTCTCTTGATTCCATGTGTAGTCAAATATGAGGAAAATTCCTTAGAGGTGAACTCCCCCCTTGATTTGAGCGAAGGGTATTTATAGAAGTTCCTGACTTAACAAATTTCTTGAACTTTTGGAAGTAACTGAAAGCTTCTAATTTCAGATGAAGAAAGAAAACCCACATCTTTCGTGAGTAGTCATCTACAAACAACTGAAAGTACCTCTTACCCCTACAACAGTTTGGTGTGAAAGGACTGCACAGATTGGTGTGAATTAACTCCAAAGGTTTCTTTGCTCGTGAAAAATCACTCTCTATTCCTCCCCTTTCATCTTGTTTGGATAATTTTGCAAGAAATGAACATAAAATAAATGTCCCCCATTGGTTTTGCAAAAAATAGGATGAAATGGGTTTGTTCTGCAAAGGTATTGTAATGTGGTTTTAAAAGCAAATAATAATTTTAATGTAAATTTTTTAACAAAAAAATATTAAATTTCTTAATTCATTGTAAAAAAATAACAAAAATAACTAAGAAATTAAATATTTAAATGAAAAAAATTAAACATTAAAAAAACAAATTGCAAAGTAATAAAAACCAAATTTAAAAAAAAAATACCTTTGTTTGAGGTTGGGGTAAGATTGGAACCCCTCACCTCATCTCCATCAATGGCTTAGCAGCGGTAGGGATGCCGGTCGAGCTACCTCGATCGACGAGTTATTATCTGAGAAGATGCGGCTCTTAACAGTGTTATTACTGCCTCTCCTTGGGTGGCAGCGGTGATGCCTTTGCACAACTGGTAGCGTGCTGGTGGTGCTCCTTCCACGACGTACCTGAAATAACCTTTTGGTCTCGTAAACTCGATCACTTATTTTTTAGACCTGTATCTTGGATTTTTTTGAATATAGGCTCTCTGGTTTGCAATCTCCTTCAATGGTTGTGTACTTCATGTTGCAAATCTAACATCGACAAGTTGCAACTAGTTTGGGGTTATGTTAATCATAGGGCTGCAAATAACATCGTCAGACCCTGAACCAGAGTGGGGCTACACATCTGTCATCATCAGACCACGAACCAGGTGTGATATATTTATACCATCATCTATGTGGCCACCATATTGGGGTTAAAAAACAAGACACAAAAAATGATGATACCACCTCATTAGTCTCGTAAAACACTGTGTTATCAATACAGAGATTCAAAAAACCAGAGAAAATGCTTGAATGGTAGTGGTCGACACCAATTGCAGGCATGAATAGGGACAACCATAAGGAATAAATGTTGCCACTGAAAACAATCTCCGATGCAGTGAAAATTGATTTTAAAGTAAATCGTTAGTCCCACATGGGGGATGCGAGGACACTCCAAGTGTTTTAAAAGAAAAAAATCTCTATTTCTTTTATGACCACCTTATGGTGGTCCAACAGTCTGGTAAGCCTTTTGCAAATCTACTACGTAGCCATGTTGTCCTCCCTATATGTAGTCTTGTTCAGTCCACGTAGTTGTAGTCCACAGGTCCCATGTACTTCTTAACGTGTTAGACAACATTGGTGTTAGGTTTCATCTCCGTCCAAAGTGTGGTTGTCGACATCATGGGGCCACCCACGATGTCCATTGTTGCCCCAGGTCTCTGATCAAAAGGGACTAGGTCCATTCAATCTACCTCGAGAAACATACCGAGAGGTCTGAAGCTACAAAAATGCAAAAAATGAGCCAGACCCAATAGGCTCCTATACCAGTAATAGGAGTACAATAATCAATCAATTCCATTGAACATAGGAAAGATAAATAATACAATGCGAGCCCAAAGCATCCCGCAGAAAATAGGATCTTAAGAAACAAATTAGAGCCTAAATTAAACTAGCGCTAATAATAGAGAAATAAGAAAATATTCTCCCTAACACTATGACAACAATATACCACTAAAAAAATAAGAAAATAACTATATGTTAATAACTATATGCTATGACGGTTGGCCCTAGTTTGACAAGGTAACCTAGCTCTGGTGGTTTGCAAAGATGGAGTGGATAGGGTCAAATACCAACCCAAACCCATTAGGGTGATCTTAGGTTGTTTGTATCACTACGGTAACTTCTAATTGTTTCCCCATTGGTTGGCTTTGGCTCTGTGTTGCCCTGGTTGGTTTGTTGGGTGACTTTAGTGGTTTGCAAAGATGGAGTGGATAGGGTCAAATACCAACCCAAACCCATTAGGGTGATCTTGGGTTGTTTGTATCACTACGGTAACTTCTAATTGTTGTCCCCTTGGTTGGCTTTGGCTCTGTGTTGCCCTGGTTGGTTTGTTGGGTGACTTTGTTACTATGGTTGGTTACCAATTATGGGACCTTGGCTAGGTTTTTCTATATTTCTTATGGGTGTGGTTTGTTGTATTGAATATCTGGTTTATCCCCAAGGGGGGACAGGACCAAATGCTGACCCAAACCCATTGGGGTGATCTTGGGCTAGAATTTCAATGCAAAAAAATATGGTTGTGGTTCCCTTGGCTGGCTTCGACTTTGGTTGCTCTGTTGCTCTAGTTGGGTGGTTTGATTTTGTTGCTAGGGTTCTCAGCCAGATGTGGGACCATGTTGGTTTCTTTAGTATTTCTTATGGGTTGAGGTATTATCATTGAATTTTTTGGCGGATGGGCCACATACCAATCCAAACCCGTATTTGGTGGCGGGGTGACATTGAGTTGTTTTTCTACGAAGGATTTTGGCTTGTGGTCCCTATTTCTAGTTTGGTTTCCTAGCTTCGATGGTTTGCAAAGATTTATTTCTTCAGTTCTAGTAGTGATGTTAGTGTCTGATCCCACCAGGATTCTGAGGTTATATTTTTTGGGATCTTACCCTTTTCTCTCTCAGGCGATGTGATAAATGTTAGTTCTTTCTCTCCATTGTCCCTGAGAGTGGTTATTTTCTAGTAGATTACAATATTGTTTCCTTTCTAGTGGTTTGGTGGATTGTAGTCCTCTCTCGACTAGTGGTTTTTGGATGGTAGGATCCACCCGTGGTTAAGAGTTTTCTTTTTCATATTGGTGAATCTTTTTTTCTCAGTTTTCTCCATCTATTGGTGGGGTGGGATCTTAAAACTATATTTGAGCTAGTATGGTATATCTCTAGTTCCTGATTAGGGTTTCTTGTTGGTCTCTGCTCCATGGTAGAGTATTTCTCTGTTGTGGTATGCAGGTTTATGCTCTCTGGATTCATTTTGATTGCAGCTAGGTGAAAACAAGGTTGATGATTTTTGTGGAGATGTAGGGGCCCACTTCGGTGAGTGGTTTTCGTTGTAGGGATTTGCATTTTCCAGGTTTTAGGTGGTTTGGGCTTTAGTTTTGGAATAATGGTGTGAATGTTTTTTGCTCGTTGCTAGTTGGAAGCAGGATTTTTGTTGGATGTTTGTTGTCAGAGCCCGTCTACTTCAAATTTCAAATCTAATTGGCGTGGGCTTTGTAATTTTTAATTTTCAAAATTTGAAATGTTTTTCCTATGGTGCTCTGTGCATCTTGTGGGCTTTAACGTTGTATTTTATGAATTTTGTGCCTTTGGTAGGAGTTGTTGACCCCTTCTTGGGTGTCGGTTGGTGCCTTTGTTGTAAAAGCTATATTTTTTGTGGGCTGGATTGTTGGTTGGTTAACCCTTTTGGGGTTGATTGTAAGCCTCTAGTTGGGGCTTGTTGTAAAGGTTGTGGTTGTTGCGGGTTGAGGGATCCTCTCAAAACCCTCTTTAATTGGGATCCAGGATGGATAGTCTTGCATCCAGGGGATTTTTGGCTACTTGCCCTTGGCAGTTGTCCAGTTGATGGGCTGACTTTGTGTTGTAAAAGGGTTCGGGCCCTTTCAAAATCCCGTTTTTATCCTAATAAAAAAAAATAATGAATAAAAAGTTTTACGCCGCATAATTTTTTTTTGATTTGGTTAATGTGAAAACCTCCTAAGGTTTAGAGCAAATAATAGTGAATGAAAAGTTTTGTGCCATATAAAAAAAAATGTTTAAATGTTATCATTTTACCAAATGATATGAGCTAAATAAATTAAATACCATAATTGTTTTTTATTTGGTTAGTATGAGAAAACCTACGACCAATGCATAAGGTTGAGCAGTCTCCTCCCAGCCATGACCCCTTAAAGTTGAGAGCTATGCTTATCAATAGGAAACTTAACACAACCACCACACAACCACCTCCTCACACACTCGCCCACCCCCAATCATGACCCCTTAAAGTTGAGAGCTATGCTTATCAATAGGAAACTTAACACCACCACCACACAACCACCTCCTCACACACTCGCCCACCCCATGGTTTGAACCTTAAATCTTCCAAAGAAAAGCCAAAGCCCGAACCGTTATGCTTTTCCTTAGGACCATAACTTTTAGTTAGTTAAACACCCCAACTTTAAAAATAGAAAACCTAAAGTCTGCATAGTTTTCAAACTATCTAATATGTGGCCACCGTATATCCTAATTTATTAAAAACAAAAATAAAAAAAATTAACATCTAATAAAAGTAATCCCAATTTTAAATTTATCATCTGAGATTTCATGGTAGACAATTCTTTTTTATTAAATTTAAGTCTGGATAGAGTTCGTCAATCCACCTGTGATTGAATAAGCTAATTAAAATCCCAATGCTACCATGGACTATATAGATCATACCCCTTATCTTACTTCAGAGTATTTTTTTTAAATACATAATGTTTATTTATTTCAATAATTTGTACAAACATTTTGATTTAAGCGCTGTGATTTTATTATAATATTAAAAAAAATTGATTTATCAATTATTTTTTATTAAATTTAAGTCTGGATAGAGTTTGTCAAGCCGCCTGTGATCGAATAAGCTAATTAAAATCCCAATGCTACATAGTCCTACCATGGACTATGTAGATCATACCCCTAGTCTTACTTCAGAGTATTTTTTTAAAATACTTAATGTTTATTTATTTCAATAGTTTGTACAAAACAATTTGATTTAAGCGTTGTGATTTTATTATAATACTAAAATAAAATTGATTTATCGATAATAAAGAATATAAATTTAGTTGAAGATGATCATAAGAAACTTTATATTTATATTATAGGTAAAAATATTTTATAAGTTAAAAATTTATAATAGATTTAACGTTAAAAATATTTATATTTATATTAAAGTTTAAAATATTTTATATTTATAATTTAAGAAAGATTGAAAATTTTATGCAGTTTTTGGCTAGGATTGGATTGTAGGAGTTTTCGGCTAGAATTGAAAATTTTATGCAGTTTTTGATTAGGATTAGGGTTGTAACGGTTTTCGACCATGGAGGAGGACACTAGTTTTGAGAGCAACTGTTTATTTTGGAGCTTGTTGGGAGTAGAGCACAAGCGATGAATTTGGGAATTAGGACGAGCATCTCAGATAAAGATTCAGATCTTGTTGGAGTGTGGCAGGGCAGCCAGTTTGACCTGGGAGTTTTTTAAATTATCTTGTAGCAAGAAAATGTGAATCACTATTTATGATTGGGGGGCCTATTAGGGGACCCAACCCGCGATGAGGTATTGGTCTTGCAAGAACATTGTCTAGGGCTCAGGTTTCCTATAGGAGAAATTTACCATTTATCCTATTGAAGAGGGTGATATGGTTTGTCTACGCATCCCACATCCGTTAACCATGAGACCAATTGAGAAAAGGTAGAATAACTTGGTTGGTAGATTTGTTGGGCCTAAACTGGATGTGGATTCTATCAAAAAGTGGGTGGTTGAGAAATGGAAACCCAAAAACCTTGTTGAGATGGTGGCCATGCAAAATGGATTTGTGTTGTTTTCTTTCTAGAACCCTAAGGATCTTATGCACCTCATGCTTCAAGAGTTATGGTTTTACGGGAGAAGAGGTCTAACACTTAAGAAATGTGATCTCTTTCAACCCATTCAAAGAAGTCATGAATATGGCCCCTTTGGTGCTTGATTTTTGGGACACAAACATTTTGGTGAGAATTGCTAGGACCATCAGATCTCCCATTGTAGTGGATTCTACTACCAAAGCAAGAAATTTGTTGGCTCACGTAAGATTTTGTGTGAATGTTAACCTAGAAAAGCTGCTTTAGGCTAATATTAGATTTGAGGTCATGGGACCAAAATATTGAATATAAAAACCCTCCTACTTCATGCTCCATATGCAAGAAGTTTGGCCATGTTGGGAAATCCTATCCTGATGCGAGGGACTTTGTGAAAGCTTGGAAAAAGAAGACTTCTCATCCCCAATCAAAATATCAAGATAAAAAGTTCAAGAAACCCTTAATGGAGAAAGGGAAGGACTCTAGCTATGATACCCATAAGAACAAATCTAAAGGGCTAGAAGTAGATACAAATATCAAGGAGGTGCTTGTCAATGAGGGATGTCCAATAGAGGATATACTAGCTATCCAAAGAAAGGAGCACCTAGTGGAGGGTAATCAGGATCAGGGTATAGAAGACATGTGATTCTACAAAGGAATCGATGGATATTGAATCTTAGACTCTTTCAGAGTATAAAAAACTACATCAAAAAAAATATTCTTAGGGGATTTAGCATGCCAGTAGGGTGGAAGACCTTTTAGGGGGTGAGTTGCTTCTAAATCAAAGTTTTGAGTGTGAACTAGAGTTAGCTCTTGAGATCTAGATCTTATATAAGGAGAATCTTCTGGCAGAGGAAGAACTTCATCTTAAGAGCAAAGCTACATAGGTAGACAATATAGAAGAAACTCGTTTGATGAGGAAGACATGATTTTCAAGGAAGAATGCTGACCTAGACAATGAAACCAAGGTGGGGAGACCTTTGTTAGCTAAGGCAAGAGCTAAGAAAACTTTAAAGGAGATTAGGCCTTGAAACCAAGGTGGGGAGACCTTTGTTAGCTAAGGCAAGAGCTAAGAAAACTTTAAAGGAGATTGCCAATGACACTTAAAAAGTCCTAAATTTAAATGGAGGTCAAAACTCCAATTGTAGTAGTAAATGAAGATTATATGTTGGAACGTTTGAGGGATGAATGCCCCTAGTAAGCAAAGAGCCATTAAAAGCTTAAGAAAAATGAATAATCCTGATATTTTGCTTCTTTAGGAGATGAAGATAGATTCAAATAATATTTTGAGTACAAAAAATAATGTGTGGAGAAAGGCAAAGCTACATATAGTGCAACTGATGGAGCTTCTAGGGGTGTTTGGACTCTTTGGGATCTAGATAGAATGGAAGGTTCTTGCATCCACCAATCGGATAGGTATGTTTTAGTTCTTTTTTATGAAAAAATCTAGATTTTAGGTGGATAATCACTAATATATATGCCCCTAAATCTATAATGGGAAGAAGGAGGTTATGGAGGGACCTCATAGAGATATGGGTGGTGGTTGGGGACTTTAACTCTCCCCTTTTACCCAGTGAGAAGAAAGGAGGCTCCTAGAGTTTCAATGCTGGGATGGAAGACCTTACAAATTTCATCTTGGAGACTAGTTTGATTGATATTGATCTAAAGGGAAGTAAATATACATGGTCTAATAGGAGGATTGGGGAAAGACTTATTTATATTAGGTTGGACAGGTTTTTGGCCTCTCTAGAGTGGTTTGCTAAGTTTAACAACTCTGTTCTTTCTTCCCTCCCTAATATTACCTTCGACCACAACCCTTTGAGCTTGGATATGGTCCTTGGCTCTAAACCAAAAACACCTCATTTTCAAATTCAAACTAATGTGGCTGCATCACCCCCAATTAAAGAAGAAAGTGAAGGAATGATGGAGATTTGACGTTAAGGGGACTAAAATGTTTATTATGGAAAAAAAATTGAAACTTCTAAAAATGAAGTTGAGGTTGTGGAACAAGGAGGTCTTTGGCAATATTTTCAAGTAGAAAAAATATCTTTGGGACTAGATCCAAGACTTAGAATCAACAATGCAAACTCATGGGAGATCTATTCTCCTTGATGAGAAGGAAAAGTCTCTTCTCATCGAATATCATAGTGTAGATATATAAAAATCTAACACCTAAAGAATTATATGAAATCAAATTTAAAATATAATTATGTAACCATCAAAAGACAAAGAAATATAGAAAATGGTTTCCTTCTCATTAATATTGAAATATTCCTTCATAAGGTGGTTACAAAGATATTCCTCTTAGGGATAGATACCAATTTGATACAATTTATAATAAAGAATCAATGGTAGGTGTATTTCGCAGGATCTTTGCACCCTCAAAATTGATTATAGGGGAGGGTTTCTTGTGACCTCCGTACGATGAGATAAAGATTGATGAACCTTTGTATTTAATAACTCTTGTTAATATTTGAAACCTACACACAAGAACACTTACAAAATGTTAATAGAAAATGAGGAACCTCTCATGATGAGGTCCATTTATATGATAATATATCGAAATAAAGATGCTAAAAATGATAAAAAGATGCATGAAACTACGTAAAAACTATTCTAGAACATAAATGAATTGTTGCTAAATCTACTGTAACTAGAAAGCATAGAAATTGAATATTTCATCGAGAGGCCATCATGGGATAAAGCAGTCAGGCCTATTGGGCATCACAGGGTATGACGACGACACCTATGGGCCGCTTCGGTGCAAAGCGGCCACTGAATAGCGAGTCATTTCTTTGTGATCGATGCGAGAAATGCCTAGGTTGGTCTGCTAAACTGATTGCTCAAGGGTCATGCACTTGAAGCATGATTAAATTGTAGAAAATAACATGAAATAAAGTCACTTTATGGCAAAATATTTTTGAATTTGATCTTCAAACTCCAAGAGACTCCATTGATGCAATTGATAACTCAATAACGATATTTGAGCAGGACTTTGTTGCTTATGAGAGGATGTTTTCTCTAGTAAAAAAATTGATAACACTTTATCATGGATAATTCAGGATACTTTTCATGAAGGCTAAGGCGTATTCTTATATATTTTCAAAATGGTAATATTTGCTTGCAAGAGAAGCCAAGAACCAAGAATCAGTTAGGATCTAGGCATACCAAACATAGCATCTAGAACCTTCTTATGCTTAACCGTTTAAAGCTTATCTGTCCTATAACTAATTTGACTTAGCTCAGGAGCCTGAGTTTGTTACAGGTGTGGCAATCCCAGGGTGGAGAGGTCATGACTACTGGTCATCACAAGGTTCAGCGGACACTGGAGGCCGCTCCTAGGTATGATGGTCTAGGATGCAAAATACAAGTTACCCCTATTTTAGTGGTAAAAACCATTGTTAAACCTTGAGGATGCCCAAGGTGGATCATATGTCTTGAAAAGGTGTCCATATAGGTAGCCTCCTCAAAATGACATATTTTAGGTGTCTACAGATACCCCTTTTTGGGATGCATTGTGTGAAATCATAACACTAAATAGTCAACCTAACGTCAAGTTGAAGGTTGATTGATGTTCATTGATCTGATTAAATTTAGATACCCCAATCACAAACGAGCATGCGTTTTTGAATTATTTCCTCCAAAACTTTGGTGGACTTAATTTATGTAAAACTTTTGCAAATCTGAAGGCATTCGAGTAGTTTTGTGTTACTACATGGACCATTGTTCAGACTGACAAATTTTTGGTTAACATTTTTGCTTTTTGCCCCAACAAATAGGGAAACATATGATAGCTATTAGCAACGATTCTTGGATCAACACAATTTGCATGATTGAGTGTTTTATTAGTGATTTTGATTATGAATTTTGTGATTATAATTACTATAGATATGCAAAAATCTAACACCTAAAGAATTATATGAAATCCAATTGACAATATAATCATGTAACCATCAAAGGACAAAGAAATATAGAAAATGGTGTCCTTCTCATTAATATTGAAATATTACTTCATAAGGTAGTTACAAAGATATACCTCTTAGGGATAGATACCAATTTGATACAATTTACAATAAATAATCAATGGTAGGTGTATTTCACAGGATCTTTGCACCCTTAAAAACTAATTATGAAGAAGGGTTTCTTGTGAGCACGATGAGATAAAGATTGATGAATCTTTGTATTGAATAGCTCTTGTTAAGATCTAAAACCTACACATAAGAAAACTTACAAAATGCTAATAGCAAATGAGAAACCTCTCATGATGAGGTCCATTTGTATGATAATAAATCAAAAGAAAGATACTAAAAATGATAAAAAGATGCATGAAACTAAGTAAAAACTATACTAGAACAGAAATGAACTACTGCTAAATATACTATAACTAGAAAGCATAGAAAATGTAGATTTCACTGAGAGACCATCATGGGGCAAAGAGATCAGGCCTGTTGGCCATCACAGGGTATGACGATGGTACCTGTAGGCCACTTTGGGGTGAAGCAACCACTGAACAACGAGTTGTATCTTCATGACCAATACAAGAAATGCCTAGGTTGGTCTATTGAATTAAATGTTCAAGGGTCATGCACATGAAGCACGATTGAATTATAGAAAATAACATGAAATAAGGTTGCTTGATGGAAAAATATTATTGAATTTGGTCCTCAAATTATAAGAGACTCCATTGATGCAATTGATAGCTCCATAACGAGATTTGAGCAGCACTTCATTGCTTATGAGAGGATGTTCTCTCTAGTAAAAAAACTGTCAGCACTTCATCATGGAGAATTTGGGATACTTTTCATGAAGGCTAGGAGTCTTCTTATAGATTTTCAAAATGGAAATCTTGGATTGCAAGAGAATCCAAGAACCAAGAATTGGTTAGGATCTAGGTATACTAAACGTCGTATCTATAACCTTCTCGTGCTTAACCGTTTAAAGCTTAACTATCTTGTAACTAATTTGATTCAGCTTAGGATCCTAAGTTTATTGTAGGTGTGACTATCCTAGGGTGGAGTGACCATGACTTATGGACATCACAGGGTCCAAAAGTCACTGAAGACCACTCCTAGGTATGACGGTCTAGGCTATAAAATATAGGTTGCCCCTATTTGAGTGGTAAAAACTACTATTAAGCCTTGAGGATTCCCAAGGTGGGTCATATGGCCTGAAAATGTGTCCATATAGGTAGCCTCCTCAAAATGACATGTTTTAGGTGTCTACAGATGCCCTTTTTTAGGATGCATTGTGTGAAAGCACAACACTAAGCAAAAATAGACAACCTAATATCAAATTGAAGGTTGATTGATGTTCATTGATCTGATCAACTTTAGATGCCCCAATCACAAAAGAGCATGCATATTTGAATCATTACCTCCAACACTTGGACGGACATAATTTATGTAAATGTTTTTCAAATCTGAAGGAATTTGGGTAGTTTCGTGTTACTACATGAACCGTTAGTTCATATTGACATAGGTTTGGTTTAACATTTTTGTGTTTTGCCCCAGCAAATAGGAAAACATGTGATATTTGTTAGCAATGATTCTTGGATGAACGTAATTTGCATGATTGAGTGTTTGATTATTTATTTTTATTATGAATTCTATGATTATGACTATCCCCTCAAATTATGAGTGGATGAAGAAATGACAAGTGATGAAAGTGACAAGTTGCTTGACCAAGATGACTTGCTTGAGAATTGCAAGATGATACAAAATGTAAAAGGAAGTCTTGTTATAGTTGTCATTTCAATAATTTTTGATAATTGTACATCTCTATCCCGTGGAACAGTCTACCCATATGGTTTTCATAGGGAAATAAGATGATAACAATTCAATTAAAGCTTAAGGTGAATCACTATGTTTGATGATCTGCTAAAACTTCATTGAAGAATGAAATGTACGCCTTGTTACCTTGGAGTAGTCTGGCCACATGGCATTCTTAGGGATTGAAGTGGAGACATTTTGATTTGTCAATGAATAATATTGTGGTTCAAATGGCCTTATGGTAATTTACTCATCTTACCGGATTGCATGGATAGCAAGTCATTGCAACCACCAAGTATATAGAGTAAATTACTAGGTACAAGGTGCACTTGAGATTTTGTTTAATTGATTTTTTTGTTATTTTTGATTAAAGTGGAGCATTAGATACTATTAAATACCCACATTGAAGCTTATGATTGTTAGAATATTATAATGTGAACTATACATTCTTTTATCTTATGCATGATATTTGTCTTGTGCATGACACTTATCTTATGCATGACACTTGGAGTGAAGATTATGACACTTATAAAATCTCACATAGGCTTGATGCCTATATTTTAGAGTCTTTGTATGTGATGCCTATGCTCACATTTCTCATAAGAAAAAGGAAGAAGTTTGATTATAAGAGCCAAAAATGCATCTTTGTTGGCTATAGTGATAGTGCTAATACCTATAAGTTATATGAGCTTATTTCCAAGAGGATATTTCTATCAGGGATGTTACCTTTCATGAGTATCCCCCATCTAATCCTCCTCCTATGACCCCCAATTTTCAATTAACTAATGAAATAGTTGCTCCCTTGGAACCTACCATATCACCTAGTCCTTCCTCTTCACTCATAAATCAAGATTTTCCTCCACATGAAGAACTCCCCACAAATGATCCATGTCCTCCATATCCTTCTACTCCTCCATCTAATGATCAAGCCACAACATCCAATCCTTTACCTAAGTGGGTTCAATCTACCATAGATGAAGCCCAAAGTCATTTTCCCACTTATATAGGTAAAAGGCCTTCAAACCTAAGACACCAAGTGAATTATGCCCTCATGGCCAAAGTCCTTAGCCAACCTAAATCTTCTAATTTCAAAGAAGCACTTGGTGATCCTAAATGGGTTCTTTCCATGGATCAAGAATTGGATTCCATTGAAAGGAATCACACATGGGAGTTAGTTGATTTACCCCAAGGTAAATCTACCATTGGCACAAAATGGGTTTACAAGACAAAGTATAAATCATATGGCTCACTAGATCGCTACAAGGCTCGCTTAGTAGCTCAAGGCTATAAGAAAAAAGAGGGAATTGATTATGAAGAGACTTTTTCTCCTATGGAAAATATGACTACGACTTGCATAGTTATTACTTTAGTAGCTCAAAAATATTGGCCTATATATCAGATGGATGTTAAAAGTGTAATTATCAATGGTAACTTGAAGGAGGAAGTGTATGTGAACCAACCACTAGGGTACACAGTTGAAGGCCAAGAAAACAAAGTCCTCAGATTGAAGAAAGCTCTATATGGGTTGAAGAAAGCACCCCAAGCTTGGTATGCAAAATTCAACTCCTATTTCATCAACCTTGGTTTCACTAGATCTGCAACAAAATATACTCTCTATGTGAAACATTGGAAGAACCGCATCATTTTGGTTACATTGTATGTGGATGATCTTCTCATTATAGGTGATGACATAGATGGAATAATATTGTGTAAGAAATGCGAACTAGAAATGTATTATTCAGCAAATGTTTAAATACAGGTTACAATGCCGGGAATAGCACACCGGCGTAAACTGAACTGTTACGGAGTTGTAACAGTGTAACAACAAAACCTAAATGATGTAATATAAACAAAATACGTTAACATACGCTAACATCCCCCTTTATTACATTATTTGGGTAATGGGATGACTACTAGCTATACTAACATCCCCTTACATCATTTTGCAATACAAAGAGAGCTGCGAAACAATTCAAATTTGACACGTCCAAGTGCCTTAGTGAAAATGTCTGCAACTTGAGCATTGATGGGAATGTGTTGAAGCTGAATTCGGTGCTTTGGAACTTCATATTGAATGAAATGACATTGTGTGTCAATGTGCTTTGTTCTTTCATGATGGACTGGATTCTTGACGAGGTTCAGAACACCCTGATTGTCGCAAAACAAGTGTATTGGAGATTTTGATGGATGGCCCATACTTGTCAGAATACGACGCAACCATATCACTTCGCACACAGCTTCACGTGCCGCGCGATATTCTGCCTCTGTTGATGAAATAGCAACCACATGTTGCTTCTTGCTATGCCAAGAGACAGGACCGGATCCCAGATGAAAAATGTATCCAAAAGTTGACTTGTGATCATCAAATGATCCGGCATAGTCGGAGTCCGTGTATCCTTGCAAGAAGAATTTGTTGTTCCTCTTGTATTCTAGGCCATATTCCATAGTACCACGAACATAGTGAAGAACACGTTTTGTTGCTTTCCAATGAGTGGTTTTAGGCTCCTGCATGAACCTTGAAAGATAGTTGACAAGCAAATACGAGATCTGGCCTAGTATTGGTCAGATATATGAGACTCCCAATCAACTGTCGATAGAGAGTACCATATACCTGAGGTGAATCATCATATCGCGATAATTGAAGTCCATTCTCCATAGGAGTTGCCATTGGCTTGCAATTAGTCATGCGATATTTTTTCAGCAATGTCTTGGCATATTTTTTCTGAGACACTTTGATGGAGTGTTCCTTCTGGCTGAATTTCAGACCAAGACAGTAATGGAGAAGTCCGAGATCTGTCATCTCAAAATATTTGCACAAGTTTCTTTTGACAGTAGAGATCATAGTTTCAGAACTCCCTGTAATGAGCAGATCATCAACATAGAGTACAAGCAACACTATCTCGGAACCCTATTTCTTGAAATAGAGGTTTGCATCTGACGGACATCTCTTAAATCCATGCTGCATAAGATGATTGTCCATTTTTATATACCAAGCTCGAGGAGCTTGTTTCAAACCATACAAGGATTTGACCAATTTGCAAACCTTCTGCTCTTGGCCTTCCACTTCAAATCCTTCAGGCTGAGTCATGTAGAATTCTTCTTGGAGATCACCATTTAGAAAGGCACTTTTGACATCCATCTGGTGAACTTTCCACCCATATTGTGCTGCCATAGCACACATAACTTGAATTGTGGTCATCCGAGCAGTAGGTGCAAAAGTTTCCTCATAGTCAATGCCTTCCTTTTGAGCATAGCCCTTTGCAACAAGACGGGCCTTATGCTTATCAATTGTTCCATCTACCTTGTACTTGACTTTATATACCCATTTGCAGCCAATGGGTTTCTTTCCATGCGGCAAATCAACAAGCTTCCAAGTTTTATTTTTCATCAAAGACTCATACTCTGTATCCATAGCGGCCTTCCACTAAGGCTCACTAAGAGCATCTTGCACTGATGCAGGTTCAAGATCATCTATGGTAGACATGAACGCCCTGTCATCATCAATATCCATATCCTCTACTTCTGTACTTGGAGTTACAGAAATTTCCTCAAAATATTGACAAAGATCATCAACCTCACCAGTTTCTTTGGCTTCTTTTTCCTTTTGAGCCATACTGCGTGTACGAGGTCTATCCAAGTTCAAATTGGGAGGAGTGGATAAATTTACATCTCTGATTGTATTTGTACACCATTTTGGGTTCTTCTTCGATGGTGGTGAAGAAGATGTAGAAGGACCTCCTGTCTGTGTTGACGAAGGAATCTTCTCTTCCTTAGATTCCACAAGATCTAGGTGTACTTTAGATGTGCTCTGTGATGTGAAAGCTTCATCAAAGACAACATCTCTGTCGACATGAATTTTCTTGGTTAAAGGATCTATCAAACAATATCCTTTAGAGTGCTCATCATAACCAAGAAAAATACATCTCAGTGTTTTCTCATCTAGCTTCTTCCTTTTCTCTTTCGGTATGTGCATGAAAGCGTGACATCCAAAAATACGTAGATGAGATATGGAGGGTTTTCGACCACTCCATGCTTCCCGTGGAGTCATTCCTTTTAGGGCCTTTGTGGGTGCCCTATTCAACGGATATACTACGATGGTGACAACTTCGCCCAATATTGTTGCCCAAGAGTAGCTCCTCTGAGCATACAACGAACCATTTCCATGATAGAACGGTTCCTTCTCTCAGAAACTCCATTTTGCTAAGGAGTATAGGCAGTTGTTAACTGTCTCTTGATTCCATGCTTATCTAAGAATGCAAAAAATTCATTAGAGGTAAACTCTCCCCCTCGATCTGAGCGGAGGGTTTTAATAGAAGCTCCTGACTCCTCAACGGATTTCTTGAACTGCTGGAAGAATGCGAAAGCTTCAGATTTCAATTGGAGAAAGAAAACCCACATCTTTCGTGAGTAGTCATCTATGAATAACTGAAAATACCTCTTCCCTCCACAATTGTTGGGTGTGAAATGACCGCACAGATCGGTGTGAATTAACTCCAAAGGTTTTCGTGCTCTTGTTGAGCTCTTCTCAAATGGTACTCTATGCTGCTTTCCTACCAAGCAGTCAGAGCACACTGGCAATGTGGCAGAAAGGGAAGGAAGACCCTTTACCATATCATACTTACTGAGCTAAAGTAAGTAGCCAGAACTAAGATGCCCATATCTCTTGTGTCATAGGGAAGTTGCCTCCTTGGTAGAGACAATCATGGCAACATGTGGAGTAGAGATAGCATCTAGTGCAAATAAGTCGTGCTTATATGAAGTCATTGCAATCTGCTTACCCTTCCTGGTAATAGTACAACACTTCTTGCCATTCTCAACATGAAATTTGACAACCATATTTCTATCCAGGATTTGTGTCACTGACAAAAAATTGTTGGCCAATCCTGGAACATAGAGGACTTTATCAATCTGACACTTGCCATCAGGAAGAGTGACTAAAATTGTACCCTCTCCATGAACCCTGTAGGTTTTATCATCAGCAATGGTGACAGGTTTGCCCTCTTTGGCCACAAATGATTCAAACCATGATCTATTGCCAGTCATATGTTTGCTAGCTCCAGAATCAACATACCAAACAGGATCCCTCTATGTGGAATCAGTGGTAGTCATGAGCACCTTATGTGCCCATTCAAAATCTGAGTCAGATTCTTCAACAACAACATTCACCTGGGGTTGCTTGTTTTTATTTTGTGGTTTGTTTTGGCCTTTCTGCTTGTTCTTATGCCAACACTTGTTGGTGTCATGGTTGTCTTTCTCACAGATCTTCCACCACCTCTTCTTCTATTGAGGTTGTTTTCCTTTTCCTTTCGTATCCTGCTAAGAATTTCCTCCTTTCTGAAAGTTGCCTTCTTTTTGCCCATTACCTTTCTTCCTAGAACCCTGCCTGTTGGTGTATAGGGATGTATTGGAAGAATCATCCTTGTGAAGTTGGCGTGCCTCCTGTTGTTGAAGCAGATTGACCAACTCGATGTAGATAATTTGTCATTGAGACACCTGGATGGAGGTGATAAACATATCAAATGAAGAAGGCAAAGCTCTCATCACAAGTGAAATGAGAAGCTTTTCGTCCACAGTATCTCCCAAAGAATTCAATTTCTCTTTCAATTCAGACACTGCACATAAAGAGTTCAACTGTTTCACCCTGTCTCAAACTCAGGTTATGAAGTTGTTGTTGAAGATGAAGAATGGTGGAATCATTCTTTCCCTCATAGATGGTTCTAAGGGCATCCCATGCCTCTTTACCACTTGCTTTGTCAGCTATATGAGGTTGCACTTCATCTGAAACAACAAACAAAATGAGCACCTTTGCTCGACTATCTTTCTTGTCAAAAGCTATCTGATCTGCGGAAGGACCTGTGGATCCTGCTGTTGGTGAAGGCCTAGTTGTTACTCCAGTAACAATCTCCCACAAATATTCCATTTGGAGAATTTCCTTCATCTTATGTTTCCATGGTGTATAATTTGGACCTTTCAATAACTGATGAGGATCAGTCATCAACTTTGCAACAGCGGCCATAGTGAAGGTTCCTTATATCACCAATTGGTCCCCCTTTCGATATACCTTTTGCTATGCCGTTATACCGTACAAAATACCCGCCCTTACGTGAGGGAAACTATAGGTATTTAGAAATATCAACAAAAATCACCCGCCCTTACGTGAGGGAGACTATAGGTGAGTTTTAGAGATCATACGATACGTGGAACATAAGCGGTACTGAAAGGGAATCGCCTTGTTGATGGCACCTACCATAGAAGATTCTTCTCATGCATGGGGCGTAACTTCCCCTAAACACTATGAAGAATACTTCATCAGGATTTACGCCTAAACACAAGTGCGATAAAGGGTAGTGGATGGAGTAAAAAAATGCAAAAATGGCTAACTTATCTCTCCCCGACGATTTATAGAGAACAAGCTCAGACGTCGTTGTAGCAGCTATATTAGGTGACGGATACAGTAGCCCAATCACGACAACTTTACCTGTAAGTGCTGGCCAGAGGTATCACAAATACCGAACGCTGCAGTGCAATAAATTGCACGGATGGGTTTTAATTATTCCGGGGACTTAGGGAGTGAATTTGATTTTCAATTTTTAATGTTATAGTGCAAAAATGAAATATGCAACATACAACAAAAAAAATGCCCACAAGAATAACCCAGAAGGTGTCGGGCGCAGCCGAAAATGCACCTTTTACAATTCGCCAAATTGCTTTTTCAGAAAATTACTCACATTCCCCCTTTGATTTTTTGAAAAAAATATCCCCCCTTAAAAAAAAATCTCTTTAACAAAGCATTTTAATAATTATTATATATTTAAAGTTAAAATAAATAATTTTAATTTATATAGTTTTAAAAACTTATGAAAAAATAAATTAAAAATAAATTTTAATTTATAAAGTTTTAAAACTATAAAAAATAAATTAAAATTAAAAATTTTAACTAAAAATTAATAATTAAAAAAACCTTTGAAAAAAAAATTATACCTTGGGGGGAAGTCGGCAGGATTTGAACCCCCGACTGCTGGGTTCCCGGAACCCACCACGCAGCTCACTTGCCAGTGAGCCCGTGGGCTGATCTGGGAGGAGAAAGGGCCCCCTCGTATTTGAGGAGGGTCCTCAGTCTGCTGCCCGAGCGCAGCCTCTGCCACCTCCGCTCGTGCTCTCCTCCTCTCTGCTACCCGTGCCCACTATGGCTGGCGGAAGTTTTTTTTTTTTTTTTAAATCGCGCTGTCACTGCCTGCGTTCCCCGTCCGCGTCGCTGCCTGCGTTTTGAATTTTTTTTTTTAAATAAAAATTCGTTTATAAAAAAAAATTCGCGGCCGCGCATAGGGGGGGCGGAATCTTCGCTCAACGGGGGGGGAGGGGACGCTCGCGCTCGGTGCCTCCAACCGGGGGGCGTGGACGCTTGCGCTCCACGTCCGCAGTGCCTCCCCGTCCACTCAATGGGGGGGCGTTCAGGGACGTCCCGCGCGCGCTCCTCCAACGGGGGGGTACGACGTTGCGTCCTCCTCCTCGGATGTCGCAGCCCTGGGAGCGGCCGTCCAGCTGCTGCGTCCAGAATTTGGGCGCGCGCGTTGCGTCCTGCGACCGTTTTTTTTTTTTTTTTCTTCGTTGCAGGTATAAATCGTGCAGCGATATTTTTTTTTTCTTTAAAAAACACCTGCACGTCGCGCGATTGCGTGCGGCGTGAAAAGAAAATTGCCTCCCCAACAACAAAAAAAAAAAAAAACTGCGTCCTCCTCCAGCCTCGGCTTCTCACGCTTCTCTGCTGCGATCTGGATCTGATGCCATGTAAGAAATGCGAACTAGAAATGAATTATTCAGCAAATGTTTAAATACAGGTTACAATGCCGGGAATAGCACACCGACGTAAACTGAACTGTTACGGAGTTGTAACAGTGTAACAACAAAACCTAAATGATGTAATATAAACAAAATACGCTAACATACGCTAACAGATTGCTCAAAGAGGATTTATGTAAAAAATTTGATATGACAGAATTAGGCCTCCTCCACTATTGCTTAGGCATAGAGGTATGACAACCACCTGGTAATATCTTTGTCTCACAGGCTAAATACATTTAGTCTATTTTGGAAAGGTTTCACATAATGGAGTGTAAGCCCTCCCTAACTCCCATGGAAACTAGGTTGAGATTGGTTAATAGTTATGATGAAGAAAGGGTTGATGGTACCCTTTACAGACAGCTAGTTGGAAGTTTGATCTACTTAACTTCAACTAGACCAGATATTTTCTATTCAGTTGGTCTTGTTTCTAGATTCATGCAGGATCCTAAGAAGAGCCATTGGATAGTAGCTAGGAGGATTTTGAGATTCCTCAAGGCCACCCCTCATCATGGACTTATGTACACATCATGTGATGATTTTTCTTTGATTGGGTACACAAATTTATATTGGGCTAGTTGTCTTGAAACTAGAAGATCCACTTCAAGTTATTGTTTTTAGTTGGGTCAAGGCTCAATTTCATGGAGCACCAAGAAGCAAAACACAGTTTCATTATCTTTAGTAGGGGCAGAATATAAAACAACAGTTGAGGCAACCAAGGAAGCAATTTGGTTGAGACAATTAATTCAGGATATTGGGCTATTCATAGATAATCCAACTTATATATATTATGACAATCAAAGTATCATTAAGATGACCAAGAATCCAGTATTCCATGCCAGAACAAAGCACATAGATATCCATCATCACTTCATCAGATAAATGGTTGAAGAAGATATTATACACATGGAGTATGTACCAACTCAATATCAAGTAATTGACATCTTCACCAAGTCACTTGGGCTTGATAAGTTTTCACAGTTTACCAAAATGCTCTATGTATGCAATAGAAGTCAACATTAAGGGGGGATGTTATCTAATATTGAATTATTTTTTTTATAGTTAGGATAGTGCACATTAAGGGGGGATGTTAGAATATTATAATGTGCACCATACCTTTTGTCTTATGCATGATATTTGTCTTGTGCATGACACTTGGAGTAAATATTATGACAATTGTCAAATCTCATATAGGCTTGATGCCTATATATTGTACCTCATTTTGATCAATATATAGTAACTTTACTTGGTCCCAATAATGATGCTGATAGAATGTGTGCATTTATTGTCATTTTGGGGCCATCCTAGGGTACAACAATGACATTTTGCAAATTTTAGGGCCATCTCGGGGTAGGACGATCGCACCAAAATGTGACCGCTCCACCCCATAGTGGTCAGGAAATTTGAAAAATATAAAAGCAAATTTTCAAATTTTTAATGTCATTGTGACAACTGGCAGTGAGAGAAAAGGAGGAGTGAGGTGGAGGAGAGATTATTTGACACGGAACGCTACCAAAAACTTGACACGCTACCATGATGGATCAGCCTAGAGGCCTCTACGAGCAGAGGAGCCAGAGCTACGAAGGTAGAAATCTCGATCCCTCTCTTGTTAATTTTGCAAATTAAAAATGAACCTCATTAAGTAATGGGAAAATGAACCTCACTAAACTATTGGTAACGAACCTCACCCTAGATTAGGAATATCTAGATTAGGCTAGCTTAGGGGGTAGATTTTAATTTTTTAGCATTTTTAGCATGGGGTCGAACCCATTTAGGTGCCACTATGGGGTCATCTTGGGCAGGAGTGGCTCCCCTTTGGCTGGGTAGGGGCCATCATGGGGTAGGGCAATCGCATTTGAAACCCAACGATCAAAATTTTTACCATTGGGGTGGCCATCCCAAGGTCCAATAGTCACGCCTATCAGTCGTCTAGGCGTAGAGAGGCTACATTTTTTATTATTTTTGTTATGATTTTTTATTATGCATTTTTTTTAATTTTTTGTTGTTGTATTTTTATGTTGATTTATGTGATTTTTGGGTATCAGATGTTGAATGCCCATTATAGGGAACCCCTATTGATTGGGGAATTGTGAGGGCAGCTTAGTGATGATGATTGGAAGTAGTTTGAGGTGATTAGCCTCAAATAGGTGGTGTGCCTTCCTACAATCATGTCAGATCAGACATATCTAATGACCTTGGCTCATCAATGGGATAATAGGACCAACACCTTTCATCTCCCTACTAGTGAGATGACTATGATATTAGAGGATATCTACAAGATATTTTAGATCCCTATTGAGGGATGTGCTATCACCTCCACTCCCCTTCTACAACATCCAAGAGTGCTACAGAGGATATTTGGAGTGCAGGTACATGTTGCACTAGCATGGATGGACCATGATGGAGTCTTGATCAGAGCATGGTATGATGCCCATGTATTCTCTCAATGTTAAGTAGTGGTGATGTACATCATCTCCAACATCCTACTACTAGACTCTTCAAGAGTGAGGTTCCCTTGGAACCTCCTAGACATGGTGCAGGATCTTCTTGAGTGTGATCTAGAGGAGTTAATTATCATGGTGTGAGGAGCACCCTATTAGCTCATTTGTATGATGAGTTGTATGAGATACAACATCAGAGGTGCACATGATTAGGCTATAATATACTCCTCCAGATATGGGGATGGGAGCATATTCAGGTAGATCGACCAGTAGGATTACTAATACCTCAAGCTGAGCTAGGGGATACAAATATTGGTTATGCAACTCGATGATGATGGGATCAAGAGATTGGCCAGAGTCAGCCAAAGGTAGGGAGGTTGGCACACTATACTAGATCATTGGATAGATTGCAATAGGATTAGGTAGTATGGAGGCCCTACTTGGATTACCCTCATTAGCTAGAGGTTATAGAGTATTTAGGGCAGGTGAGATATAGATGGTGGCTCATTGGGTGCCATGATAGTGAGCAAGAGTACTTCCACTACTCTCAGATTACATGATAGTTTGGCATATTATCAAGATGTCCCAAAGGAGCCTATCATATATCATTGATAAGGGGATGAGACATAGTTGGTATGGCCTCGAGTAGAGGCACTTGTAGAGGAGGAGGATCCGATAGTGGTCAAGATTGAATTAGTCGACCTAGGGACTAGTGTAGAGTATGACACTTGGTGGGTCACTCGACTATGGTAGGGAGGTGGTCTGATGGGTAGGCCTATAGAGGTAGCAATGGAGGAGGGTGGAGATGAGGTAGAGTAATGAGTGCATCATAGGATAGAGGGGGAGTGGGGCTAGGCTACAGAGGAGGTAGAGGAGCCATAGGATGAGGGTGAGGGTGATGAGGATGACCCTATGAATGAGATGGTCTAGATGAGATCTTGATTGTAGATTGTATAGAGGCAATTGGTAGAGTATGAGACTAATATCACCATAGTATAGAGTCAGATAAATTGTGGGCAACAAAAATGGAAGGGATTCTCTAAGGAGATATATATCCTCAAGGCCCAGGTTGCCACAACTTAGGTAGAGATTAACAGGGTTACTATAGAGAGTGATACTCTATAGGCACAAATGGATGTCAAGACTATAGGGAGGAATGCTAAGATAGTGGAGAGAGGCACTCTATAGGTTTAGTTGGCTGATATAACTACATGTTAGGTTACACCCTCCACTCCAGCGATTTAGGGATAGGTAACATCTGGTGGAGATGCAGAGATTAGTAGACTATGAAGCCTCCTAGAGGAGTACATGGCCCAGTGTAGATCCGATGCAACTTACATAGTTGATCTAGAGAGTCAAGTCATGCTACATGGTGGTAGTCTACCTAAGAGATCTACAATAGGGGGATCTCAATGGAGCCAATGTAGTGATTCTAGATAGTCATCAATGCAACCCAGTCATAGGTCATTAGCTCATCCAGAGAGATCAATGGCTAGTGGTTCCAGGAAATCTCATAGGGATGAGGTCAAGGGTGGAGGTGACTCTAGGGGTGCAGGCCCTACTTGATGTATTCTTATGTATTTATTATTTTTGAGTGTAAGGTCTGAGGACCTACATAGTTGTAGCCTATAGGAAATTTTTGTACCATTATGTACTTGACATTTCACACACACACACACACACATATATATATATATGATATTTTTTATGACTCATCATGTGTTTATGTTATTTTGATTTTATGTTATGTATGCATTGATGGATGTAATGCTTATATGATGATGTATTGTTTTATACATGTGATGTACTAATGACATGCAATGATTAGATGATGGATGTATGATTAGATTTTGTAATCTAGATGTATGGATGTACTATTATGTATGTGTATATGGATGCAATATTTAATGTTAAATGCATATTTTTAGATTTGTTTAATTGATTATGCATTTAATTTTTGTTATATGATATGGCGGATATAATGTGTATGTAATGCATTAATTTTATATGGATGTTCTAATGCAAATTGTACATGTATGCTTTAATTATTTAAAACATAATGAATGAATCTAATTTGTGTTTAACAGACTAATGGTAGACACCATAGAATGTATAAAAATCATGAATTAAAATGTTAACCCTTATCATAAGAGTTATACATTTGTATATGCATATGTGAGATGAAATATGTGAAATGTAGGGGCTTTCCCTATAAGATTTTGTAAACTAAAAGGTGTGCATAAAATAGTCAGTGGTCATCTAAATATCATTGTTGATATTCATCCAGTATCTATCCTATTTTATGAGGACCCCTTAATAAACAAAAGTTCATAAGGAAAATTGTGATTGTTGATGAGATGATTTGTTGCTATGAGGGGATTTTTGAGGTTTTCCATGAGACTCAAACACCCTAGTTGATTGATCAAAAGTTGTATACTGACTACACAAGACTCCTGAAAGATACAAGTCTATTAAGAAGACCCAGATATTCACTATCCCTATGTGTGCAAAGTGAATATATTAGATGAGGCATTAAGACTACCTCATTGCTAGGCGGGTTTCATGCAACCCATTGTTGTAATGAGGATCACCATATGGTCATCCTAATCCTGAGTTTGGATATAGTTAGACTAGACTACTAGGCAATACAAGCCACCAAAAGCTAGCTCAACCATAAGCTGACATTGGTCTGTACAAAAGAAGGTCGCTAATGTGATAGACATATCACCATGCGTAAGGCTACTCCATTGCCAGGTGGGTTTCATTCAACCCATTGTTGTAATGGAGATTACCCCATGGATTTTGAATACTAAAGATTCTAGGGATTCAAGCTCGTTACCCCCTTATTTTCTTTTAATTTCTTGGGATACTTGCTCATGCTTAGTGGTGAAAACCACTATTTTTTTTGAGCAAGGGATTTGCTTAGTGATGAAAATCACTATTTATTTTGTATTGTTTTGGGAATTTTCTCATTTTGTGGAAGAGCAAGGGGATTATTTGGGTAGGGGGAGCTTGTCCTTTTGTCAATTCTCAACATTCTAGACCATGCACATAATAATATGAGCAAGGAAAAACCTTTCACTTAAGGTGACAAGGACCACTTTGTAGTGTCATATTTCCTTGTTCAAACTCAGATTGTTAATGTGTAAAATTGTGTTGGGATTTTGACATATGCAAGGTACTATCAAAACTAGACCTTACCTTCTAAAATCCAAGATAGCTTTCTAAAAAATCTGAAAATATAACTAGGGATGGCTGAATGACCGAAAACCCTAGTATACACCCTATAGCAACTCATTAGTTGTGTTGAAAAACATAGTTACTCACAAGGGAAATATGAATGATAATGATATGTGGATTCATGATTGGCATACAAACATGGTGTCATTCATAAGAATGTAAACACAACTTATCCTAATGCAAATGCAATGGATGAATATGCCTAATGCAATGCAACTAATTAATGCATATAATGAAATGCATGATAACATAATGCAAATATTTTTGTATTTTAATGTTTTGTATTATTTTTGTGTTTTTATGTTTTCTGATTTGTTTGGTATTTTTGATAATTTTTGTTGTTTTTGTGATTTTTATTGTTTTATAATTTATGTATAAAACCCATAGATGAAGAATTTTGAGAGGTTCAGGCTCCTCAACACCTTCTAGCAAAGTTAGGCGATAAGTTCCTGGTCCTATTTTCTCTATTACAATGAAAGGACCTAACCAATTGGCCATAAATTTATCTCATAGATGAGGTGATAGGTTTGAGTTCTGTTGGTTCTCTTTGAGCACAAGATCCCCAAATTTAAAGTCTCTTGAATGGACTTTAGTATTATAAGCTCATTTAAGATGATCTTGATAAATGTGCAGATGCTCAAGAGCATTCACTCATCGTTCATCAAGAAGGGTCAATTGATCGAGGTGAGCTTATCACGAGGTGTCATCATCGATGAATTCTTTCAATGAGACGTGCAATGATGGAATTTCTAATTCCAAGGGTATAATGGCCTCAATGCCATATACTAGCAAAAATGGGGTTGCCCTAGTGGGTGTTTGAATGCTAGTTTGATAAGCCCATAAAGCTAGAGGTAATTGAAGGTGCCAATCCTTATGATTTTCCTTGATGATTTTCTTCAATATGGCAACTACAGTTTTATTAGAGGCCTCTACCTACCCATTTTCTTGTGGATAATAGGGTGTTGCAAAGTTATGTTGAATGTTATATTTGGATGTTAAAGCCCACACATATTTGTTCTTGAATGATGTCCCATTATCCGATATTATTTTGGATGGAATACCAAAATGACATATAATGTTATGGAGTATGAACTCCACAATACGAGCTCCAGTCATAGTGGTCAAAGGGATTGCTTCCACCCATTTAGTAAAATACTTAGTAGCCATTATAATGAATGTGTGATGGCCCAAATATGGAGGAGAGATCTTCCCAATTAGATCAAATCCCCACTAAGAAAAAGGCCATACCGATTGAATCGATTGTAAGGCTTGAGATGGTAGGTGTGAGAGATTGGCATGATGTTGACACTTTATGCACTTCTTGATACATATGCACAACAATCCTTTTCCATTATGGGCCAATAATAACCCATTCTGAGGATGCACTTGATGATAGCCATGCCACTAAAATGGCCATCACAGGTACCATCATGAGCTTACGAGATTGCCCAAGCAGATTCTTGGGGCTCGAGACAATGAAGGAGGAGTCCATCATAGCTTCGATGATAGAGAATATCTCCTAGCAAGACATACCTAGTCACTTTTTATTTAAATGCTCATTTTATGACATGCGATAATCCTTGAGGGATACTACCAAGTTTCAAATAATATTTTAATTGGGTTAGCCAATCTTGATAAGCTTGAGCTTCAACTGACTGAACAACTTGTTCCCATTGTGATTCATTATGCACAAATGTGGATTGGGAAACAACCTTGTGATGAATGGTCATGCCATTATCTGAAGGACCCTATGAGATCAAGGACCCCTAGGATGCCTATTTTAGAAATTCTTGTGCCTTGTAGAACCACTCATGATTTGGTTCTATCTAAATCATGTGAACTGATTCTTTATTGTGTGAAGCCTCATACAACATCACTGATTATGAGAGCATTTTAACATGGATGGTAGTAAAATCATCGAAAGGGTTCTAAGGGATTAAGGATCCCAAAGAAGCCATTGTATCCATAAAGTGATTAGATGTACGAGGGACTACCTCGATGTCATACCATTCTAGTTTGGCTAATAATTTGTCCACAAGCTCTTTGTAAGCTTTCAATATAGGACATCTACATTGATAAATGCCTTTGACTTGGTTTACGATGAGCAAGGAGTCACCAAAGATATTAAGCTTTTTAATCTTCATGGTGATAGTTATTTGGAGACCCAAGATGAGAGCCTCGTATTCAATATTATTGTTGGTGCAAGGGAAATCAAGTTTAAAATACAAGGGCATAGGAGCTCCTTATGGTGTGAAAAACATGATCCCTACACCACCCCCTTGCTTGCATTTTGAACCATCAAAGAACAAAGTCATGTCTACTTTATTTTTTGGTTCTTCGAGTTTGGGTGATTCTAACAGTGCGAACACTACATCATCGAGTAATTCGATCACAAGAGGCTTGTCATCCTGAAGAGGTGCCTCTACTAACTGATCAACTATGACTTGAACTTTGATGGATTTTTGACTGATGAATTCAAGATCAAATTTTATCAATAGCATGATCCACTTTGTGGTTCATGTATTATGATATGTGTGACTCATCATGTACCGCAAAGGGTTTTCTTTTGATATGACATATATGGTATGACTTAACATGTAGTGGTAAAGCTTTTTGGTAGCGAACACCACTGCTAAGTAGAGCTTTTCGATGTATGCATACTTTAGCTCATAACTGACCAAGGTGCGACTAATATAATAGATAGCATGTTCTTTATTTTCTTTGTTCTTCTAGGCCAACATGGTCCCTAGAGCAAAATCTATGGCTGAAATATATAGCAAGAAAGGCACACCTGGTCGAGGTGGAGCTAATACTAGTAGTGATGCTAGGTACTATTTTATCTCATCAAAGACCTTTTGGCATTCCTCATCCCAATTGAATGGGACCCCCTTGTGTAGCAATTGATTCATGGGTCGACATTTATCCGAAAATTGTGCTATGAAGCATTTGATGGATGCTACCTTGCCTTGCAAGCTACGAAGCTCTTTAATGTTCGTGGGGGGAAGCATTTCTAAAATTGCTTTGACCTTTGTAGGATCTAATTCGATCCCTCTCTTAGAGACTATGAATCCCAAAAGTTTTCTTGATGTAACATCAAAAACACACTTCTTAGGATTCAGCCTGACATTATGCTCTATCAGGTGATCGAAGACTTTTCGTAGAACGTCTACATGCTCTTCACGCAAGAGAGATTTGGTGAGAAAATCATCTATATAATCTTCTAGTATCTTATGCATGTAGTCATGAAAAATATATGTCATGGCCCATTGATAGGTTGCACCAACATTTTTAAGGCCGAATGGCATAACTTTATAGCAAAATGTTCCCCATGGTGTGGTAAAGGTTGTTTTATGTTGATCTTCAAGTTTGACCCAAATTTGATTATAGCCTAAAAATCCATCCATAAGGGATAACATCTCATGACCAGTAGTTGCATCTACTAGAGCATCGATATTAGGTAAAGGGAATTCATCCTTAGGCGTTGCTTTATTTAGATCTCTGAAATCTGTACAGATACGAATCTTCCCATCAGGTTTTCCTATGGGTACCATGTTAGATACCCATTCTGGATAGTCAATTGGTTGGATAAATTCCACATCCAACAATTTTTGTAACTCATCCTTCACCATTAAGGTGATTTTTGGATGCATATTTCTGAGCTTTTGCTTGATCGACTTCATATTAGGGTCTAAAGTAAGGTTATGTGTAACCAAATTTGGATCAAGACCCGACATGTCTTTATATGACCAAGCAAATATGTCAAATTTTTCTATCAAAAGAGGTATGAGGATGGCACGCTCTTTAGGAGATAGACTCTCTCCAAATTTGACTTTCTTAGGATTGTTAGGGTCATTGCTAATATCCACGTCAAGAGTCTCCTCAATTGACATATGGGATCCCTCCTCAAGTTGATGAGGTGTAGGGATCAAGTGGATGTCATCCACTGGATTTGGATGATCTATCATATCAGATTCAACCTCAACATTATAGACATCATGAGTAGGGCCTAGAGTGAAATGGAATGGTTGTAACATTTCTTCACATGGGAAGAACTCCTCAGGTGATGGTGGTGATGCGACATGATCAAAGTCAATGGCCTCAAGATTGAGGTGCAATGACTTTGAAGGGTCGTTGGGATTGCAGAGAGGTATGATTAAGTCAATGGAAATCATATTTATGGATGGTTGGTGATTTCCATTACCATGTGGGTAGGACCTATCGATTATTGATGACTCTACATATGCTAGATGTGGCTTAGGAGGCAATGGGATCTTTGGATCTACTCTAGGAGTAGATAAGATGATTGGGTCCTCTAGTGGGAGCAACTACCTCCAGTTAGGTGGGGAGGAAACACCCTATGATAGATGTCATCTATGTTAATAGGGGGCCTAACAGGCTCGATATCCTCTCTATAGTTATTAAGGTGATGAAGGTAGTGAGGACCTAAATATGCTATCTCTGTTTCATCCTCATATTCATCATCTTCATCAATCCAATCATTTTTAGGATTATCATCGAGTTCAGATTCCTCTTATTGAGTGGTTTCATGAGATGATCCATTGATAGTTTCAGGAGGCTCTATGGAAACCATTGTGATTGGGAGATGATCCCCAATAAATGAGAAGGGCCTGGAATAGTATATTCATTATCATCAATATCCTCCCCAAAACCTAGGCTTAGGCATTATAGGGAATCAACCAAAAGCTCATCTAGCACATGGATGGAATACCCTAAACCAAATTTATCCATAGGCAATTGATATTATGGTAGATAGGGTGTTCTGATACCCTACTCATAAAGACCTAAGCCATTTTTGTGCCAATGGCAATGGTAGAAATATCTTAGAGAAAAATTAGGATTCGACATATAATATATATTTCCTATAAATGGTTCATTATCATGATTGATAATAGGAGATTGATCTATGGATTGGTCGAAACCCCCATATATGAAATTAGTTTGATTGGGTGGTATGCCTAGGGGTACCACTATTCCAATGGGCAAGGGGAGAACATGAGGTCTCCCCATATCTTGCGTAGACTCAATAATTGGTGTAAAAGTGATATTTTGTACCAAATATTCGATGAGCCTAAGGTTGACTAAGTGAATAGTCACTTGGGGTGCGGATGATATTATTGATGATGTAGGGGATGCAAGTTGAGGTACATCATCCATTATGGTAGGTAACTCTTCCTCTTCCATAGGAATCAAAATTTCTATCATAGAGATGTTAGGGATGACCTCTGGAGCATCTTCCATAGGTACCTTCAACTTCTATTTGATCCGAGGATCAGATGATGATGAAGGAATATCTAAAGTAGCCAATGGTTTAGGTGGAGGTGGTGGTAATGAGGTGGATGGATCAGTAGGTGCTAATTTTGGTTGGTGCTCTAGATGCTTGATGGGAGAACTAGGTCTAATATCCAGATGCATTGATGGTAGAACAAACTCCCTTAGATTGCTAACCTGATTTACATATTTAAATGGTTCATCATCCGAAGGGATGACATGAACCTATCCTTCATGAACGTATTTGATACACTGATGTAAAATTGAAGGAACACATTTCATGTCTCGGATCCAAGGGTGACCGAGCAATATATTGTATTGCATCGCTCCTTCCAACACATGGCATAATACAGAGATGATTTTTAGTCCCACCTGAATAGGTAGGACTATAGTGCCTACTATTGAGCATAATGCATCATTGAAATCTCATAATGTAAAAGTAGATGCTACTATGTGCGATGTTGGAAGGCTCAAATGTTCTAAAGTGGTCATTGTTATTATGTTGATTGATGAGCCTGTATCAATCAACACTCGCTTGTATGGTATCCGATTGATGCAAGTGATTATGTGTAATGAGGGATCCACTATATTTGTTGGTACCTATTTTATTTCATGGTCATAGAAGGTTACCATAGGCTCTTTACACTTTTGGACATGCCCTACAAAATTAGTGAATGCATTAGGATCTCAAGGTTGAAGCTCGATAGATTTTAGAATTTCCATAAGTGCTTCCCTATGTCTAGGAGATTATTGAATAAGCTCATAAATGGAGAGCTTAGCTGAGGTCATATATAGGCTTTGGGTAAGCCTATTTCTGATGGTTATCACCGGTTGAGATGGTGGACCTAGAAGAGGGTTTTGAGCTAGCCCTTGCTAGGGTATAGAAGGAATTCGAATAGGTGTCACGGATGGCTCGACTTGATTATACCTTCTATTTCTTATTACGATATTTATCATACCTACGAATCCATGCGTGGGTGGATCCATATGTATCTCATTGACATGCCTAGTTTGGTTGTCCTTGACCTCATGAGTGGGCAAGGGATCTTTGAAAATACCCATCTATTGATTATCAAGGGCAAGAGGGTTGTCAATCTGCAATTGGTTCTTATCCAACATGTTTTGTACTAGGTTTTTGAATCCATAGCACATTTGTATATCATGACCATTTTGATGGTGATAATCACAATATAAATCCTCTTTGTACCCCTTATATTTTGGGTGGGCAGGATCTACCAAATGGATTTTAGGTAAGGTAATCACCTTAGCCTCACATAATCTATTAAAAAGGGATGCCAAAGACTCAGGCAATGGTGTATATGTGCGAGGAGGATGATGTGGCTTATCCTACACTTGATTTCTTTGGTGTTGATTATTGTACTATGCTGGAGGGGGTTGAGCCTGATAATTAGGCTGTTGTGGAGCTTTCTCCACTTTAGGAACATTCAAAACAATTTGATTTACCAAAGCTAGTTTCATTTGATTGTAATTGTTTCGAGGATTTTTATTCCACTCCTTTTTGCAGAGTTTTATGTCTCCCTCCTAGACCTTGATGTCCTCAATAACTTTGGCTTGCCAAAGCCTCTTCGAATGTTTGATACTACTACAACTATAGAAGAAGTGAGATGTGCTTTGAGCAAATTTTTGTAAACATTCAAGTGAGTTCTAAAATAGGTACGATGAAAGGTAATTTTGACATTATTTTTTACCACCTATTTCCATAGTCCATAACTAGCTCATCATCGAATTGATGTAAGTTCGATAAGTCAGTTAAGTTAGCCTTATTTTTTACTCCAAAGGAGAAGCATTCTAGAAAGGCATTTGCTAGTTATTCAAAGCTAGAGATGCTATGTCATGGTAATTGATTATACCACTCTAAAGCTGAGCCAGAGAGTGTTATCAAGAATGTTCTCAACAACAAAGCATCATCATATTGTAACTGGAAACACAAGTTCATAAAACTTGTGATATGCTCTTGAGCATCATCGTCTCCTCTAAATTTATCCAGTTTAGGCATTTCAAAATGCTCTAGATAAGTAGGACAAGGAACTGATGGGTGGAGAGGTTGATTGTATAATTTATGCAATGTTGACTTTTGGTAACCCATTCCTTGATTTTCTAGTGATTTAATTCGCTCTATAAGGACCTTGTATGCATGAGATGATATGATCTCATTCTCTTGAATTGGTCTCTTAGGAGGAGGAGGTGGAAGGTTCCTATTTGACCGAGGTGGTGGATTGTAATCATCAACCACATCTTCACAAAGTGACTCAGGATATGCTTGATCCTAGTCCTCTGGTTCTATCTCTTTATATACCTCATATTCTGGTAGATTTAGCACTTGACACTATCATGGTCGAGACTAATGAATAGAGGTAGGAGGAGGATGGTTTTTCATTAGCCTAGAAGGCAACTCCTGATGTTGCATAGTGCACCTTATGTTAACTTATTGTTTATAAGTGCTAGGCATTGGGATTTCATCATAGGCTACCCTATGTGATTGCTCCTCATACAATCTCTATTCAAGAATTATTTCTTCACATAGCCTATGCTCATACAACCATTGATGGTGTAGTCTTTGTTGCTCTACATGTTCATTATCTAGGTGCTCTCTTTCTCTATGCAAATCATCCAATTATGATTGGAGTAATTGCTCTCTTTGACTAGTATTTGGCCTAGGTAATCGATCTATGTGATCAATTGTATGAGGTCTATGAGTTCTCATATCAATACGAGGGGATTTGGCTATTTTTATGCATGTAGTAGGGATAGCTACCCTCTTCCCTCGATCAATAGAAGTTACGTTGACTCTATGCTCAACCCTAGGAGTGTGATCCTCATGTAAATATGGTATAGGAGTATGACGTATCCATGTAGAACACTCTCCATATGTAAGGATAGGATGCACTAGATCTTCATCTCGCTCATCCTCAGAGTGAGTATGAATGGAAGAAGGTGCTCTACGAGTAGCATTAGGGTCATATCTATCTAGATGATTAAGCTTTTGACTCAAATAAGGATGATCAAGAGGAGTACCCCACTCATATAACCCAAGCAAAGGCATATATTCTACTCCAAGTTCATATGGGTTTGTGGATCGATTAGGGACACGAATTCATGCTACCCCTCTACTTGGCCCCTCAATGGGTGGATCTTGTCTAGAAATAGCATGAGATGGATGAGGTCTAAGAAGATCATCTTCTCGATCACGTGGAGGTCCCATAGGTGTCCTCCTAGTAGGGGTATCTCGATGATCAGATCCCCCATGAGTGGAATTATTATCATGATGGCTGCTAGGCCATCGTTCAGGTAGGAGTAAGTCAGTTGGACTATAACGAAGGTGTTCTGGGCCTCCTTGTACATTTCTTGTAGCCTCAGTTTATGACTAAGCATGGCTACGTGTGGTGACCATTATATTTTGATTATGCATACAATAAAGGAAACAGACAAAGTATACAAAATGATTATCTCATTTAAATATTTCTTTGTGATTCCTAAACTAGTTTGTGTATTTTGATTCATTGATAGTATTGCTTTCTTATTCATGTTTTTTATTTTGTTGATGAAATACTTAGTTAAATGGATTTCACCTATATCCTCTCACACATAAGCCTGGTGATGAAGTCCAAGTCATGAAACCCACCAAGATTTGGTGATGAAGTCCAAATCCAGTGAGGGAGTCCAAGTCCTACCAGTCCTCACCCAATTCACCTCAATCAATGATATACCTCTCCAAAAAGAGATACATGCTATATTCCTTGGCTATGATGGTTCTTGGACTAGCCTTGGCCAAAATAGGGTGTGAAGTAACCACAAGCAAGCCAACGAGGTGGTGATGAAGGCCACCATCATTAGTCTTGATCAATGGTTGGGTGTGAATTCCAACTCATTGATGTTTAATATGATACGTGGTGTGTGTGGGTTCTTTTTATTTCATGCAAAAAGAAAGATGCAACATAGAGCAATCAATGAATTTTTTCTAATGCATAAAATAACATTTTAAATTTTCAAATTTCTAAATAAGAACATTTTAATTTCAAAAAATTTAAAATTGCAAACCCTAAATGATGTAAGCCTTTAGATAGGCAACAAGCATGCAATCCAAAATATAAAAAAATAGAGGTCATATCTATGTAATATGGTCTATAGCAGAGGTCATCTGACATAGAAGTGGTCAGAAATAGGGGTCACTTTACCCAATAATGACCAACAATAGAGGTCACTGGACCTAGGAGTGGTCATAGATAGAATACTTCAAATTTAATAATTCTTCTAAATTTCTCAATTAAAACATAAAATTCTAACTTTTCTATGAAAAGTAGTAAAATTAAGTATAGAAAAACTCACAGGCGAAGCCTACATTCGATGAAGTTGTTGCCTCTCTTATTTTTGTGATTCTACTCTAAGGCCATCATAGGGTAGAGCGATGAGCTCTACTGGCCATCACAGGGTAGGATGATGGCTCCTACGAGCCATTCCAGCCCAGAGCAATGGTACCTGCAATTCAAGAAAATAAGAAAATAGGTAATTAGTGATAGATTATGAAATTTTAGCTGAGGTCCAACCATGATCGCCACTGTAGATATGCAAAAATCTAACACCTAAACAATTATATGAAATCAAATTGACAATATAATCATGTAACCATAAAAAGACAAAGAAATATAGAAAATGGTGTCCTTCTCATTAATATTGAAATATTCCTTTACAAGGTGATTACAAAGATATCCCTCTTAGGGATAGATACCAATTTGATACAAATTACAATAAAGAACCAAAAGTAGGTGTAATTCATAGGATCTTTGCACTCTCAAAACTGATTATAGGGAGGGTTTCTTGTGACCTCTGCACGATGAGATAAATATTGATGAATATTTATGTTGAAGAGCTCCTGCTAAGATCTGAAACCTACACACAAGAACACTTACAAGATATTAATAGAAAATGAGGAACCTCTCATGATGAGGTCCATTTCCATGATAAGAAATTGAAAGAAAGATGCTGAAAATGATAAAAAGATGCATGAAAACTGAGTAAAACTATGCTAGAACAGAAATTAAATGTTGCTAAAGCTACTGTAACTAAGAAAACATAGAAAAATAGATTTCACCGAGAGGTCATCATGGGGTAAAGTGGTCAGGCTTGCTGGCCATCATAGGGTATGATGGTGGCACCTACGGGCCGCTTCGGGGCGAAGTGGCCACTGAACAGAGAACTGTTTCTTCGTGATCGATGCGGGAAATGCCTAGGTTGGTCTACTAAATTGATTGTTCAAGGGTCACGCACTTGAAGCACGATTGAATTATGGGAAATAGCATGAAATAAGGTCACTTGATGGTAAAATATGGTTGAATTTGATCTTCAAACTCCAAGGGACTCCATTGATGCAATTGCAAGCTCCATGGCTGGATTTGGGTAGCACTTCATTGCTTATGAGAGGATGTTCTCTCTAGTACACAAACCGACAACACTTCATTGCATTGGATAATTTGGTATATTTTCATGAAGGCTAGGCATCTTCTTATAGATTTTCAAAATGGTAATCTTGGCTTGCAAGAGAAGCCAAGAACCAAGAATCGGTTAGGCTCTAGGAAGACCAAACGTCACCTCTAGAACCTTCTCATGCTTATCTATCCTATAACTAATTTGGCTCAGCTCGGGAGCCCGAGTTTGTTATAGGTGTGGCCATCCTAGGGTGGAGCGACCATGACTTTTGGCCATCACAGGGTCCAACGGCCATTGGAGGCCGCTCCTGGGTATGACGGTCCAGGCTGCAAAAGACAGGTTGCCCCTGTTTGAGTGGTAAAAACCATTGTTAAGCCTTGGGGATGCCCAAGGTGGGTCATATGGCCTAAAAAGGTGTCCATATAGGTAGCCTCCTCAACATGACGTGTTTTAGGTGTCTACACATTGTGTGTTGGAAAAGGAGGAGGTTTTTTGGAGGTAGAAGTTCATATTACTTTGGCTAAGGGAGGGAGACAACAATAATAGGTTCTTCCACTTATCCACTCTCAAACACAAGTTCGAACAAAAATGTGGAGATAAATTTGGATGATGGTTCAGTGATCTAGAAAGAGGATGAAATTAAAGATGCAACCATTAATTTTTTTAATGACTTATTAAATGTTAGTTTGGATGGAAATGAGGATTCATATCTTTCCATTATTTCAAACATCCCCAAGCTGATTTCTACTGAATTAAATGAGTACTTAATCCAATATTTCACTAATGATGAAATCAAAGAAGCCATGTTTTATATGTAGAGGGATAAATCTCCCAACCCTGATGGTTTTCCCCTAGGTTTCTTCCAAGAGTATTGGCACATAGTTCAACAGGACATAAGGGATGCTCTTCAAGAGTTCCAAGCTCACAATTCTTTACTGAGGGAATGAGCCAACATGTTCAAGGAATTTAGAACGATCAACTTTCGCAACACCATATATAAAATTATTACCAAAGCCTTAGCTAACAGACTAAAGATACTACTTTATGGGTTAATTTATTATAGTCAAGGGGGTTTTGTGGCTAAAAGGCAAATTGTAGATGATGTTATATCCATTCATGAAGTGCTACACTCCATGGAACAAAAAGGATCAATAGGGATGATTTTAAAATTAGATATGAGCAAGGCCTATGATAATGTGTCTTGGACCTTTTTGGAAAATATTTTAGAAAGCTTTGGTTTTAGTTCAGTTTCGAGAATTTGGGTCTCTCGCTGTATATCTTCCCCTATGTTCTTGACGTTAGTAAATGGCCAAGCATACAGATTCTTTGCCAACTAGAGGGGATTAAGACAAGGATATCCTCTATCCCATTGCCTATTTATTTTTATGGCTAAGGTGCTTGGTAGGACCATTGATTTGGATAAAAGGAAAGGTTAGGTTCAAGGGATCAAACTAGCTACTTTAATTGAACCAATTACTCATCATCAGTTTGTGGATGATACTATTATTATTGGGGAGGTTTTAGTTAGAGAAGCCACTAATATAAAGAAGGTGCTCCAAGAGTACTAACAAGATTTAGGTCAATGCATCAATTCTAACAAATACAAGTTGTTCTTTGTTAACACTCGGACCCTTAGATAGGTTATAATATCTAATTTTTTTATTGTGATATTGTTGATTTCCCCTCAATCTATCTGGGCTTACCCCTGTTTAAAGTAAGAGTTAAATATATGCTATGGAATCCTATGATAGAAATATTTCAATGTAAGTTAGTGGGTGGAAGGAGGTTCTACTGTCCTATGGAGGTAAAGTGCAAATCCTACAATCTACTCTTCAATATTTACTAGCTTATTTTATTTTGATGCTAAAAATACCTATAAAAGTGGCCTCAATTTTGGATAAAATCTAGATATTTTTTGTGGTCAGGGGCTGAGGACAACTAGAGGCTCCCTCTTGTGTCTTGGGATAAAGTGTGCAAACCTAAGAGAGGAGGGTTGGGCATAAAGTGAATTTAGCAATTTAATGAATATCCATTGTCTAAGCTTGGCTAGAGAATAATCAAAGAAGGTGAAACTCCTTAGATCAAATATATTAGGGCCAAGTACTTAGATTTTTCCATACCCTTCTTCAGATGTGAGAACCCTCATAAGGGTTTTGCTTTCTGGAATGGGTTTCTTAACTCTAAATATCTGCTGATTAAGATTTAAAATGGAATATTTGGGATGGTAAATCCATTATGTTTTGGGAAGACACTTGTATTATAGACAAGCCCATCCATGCTTTGAGAGAATACCATCAAATTTTGGTTCCCTTAAAGGATAGATTCAATAGTAGGATTCTTTATTATCTTGAAGGTGAAGGACCCCTAAGAATATGGAAGGATATCTCCCTTACTACCTCAACTAAGGAGGCCCAATGTCAGGTATCATTTGTGAAAATTTTACTACTCTCTTATTACATTCCCTTAATCCCCTCTCAAGACTCCCTCATTTGGGCCCCTTATTTTGGAGTTTAATCAGCTAGATTGGGCTATATGGTATCTAAGGATGAGTCTATTCTTGAGTTTCCTATTAGTAGAGTGTGATTACATGACATCTCTCTAAAAGTTGCTATCTTCCTTTGGCTTACCCTTGAAGATAAAATATTAACAATAGATAATATCTGGAAGAAAGGATTATTTATACCAAATATGTGCCTGTTGTGCAAGGCAAATTAGGAATCAATCCTACACCTATTTATTCTTTTTCATTTCTCAAGAAAGGTTCTCAAATTACTGCTTAAAGACTTTGGCGGTTCATGGGTGATACCTCATTTGATCCTTGGTTTTGTAAAACAATGGTATATGGTTGGAACACAATCAGAGGATATTTATAGGTGTTAGTAGATATGAAAGGGGAGTTTTCCTTAAAATAAATCTTATTGCTCATGAGAATGTCTCAATTAAAAAGCACTAGGATGGGGCTAAGAAGGGGGAAAAAAGGAGATAGCTAAATATTGGAACTTGGAAGCTCAGGTTGGTTTTGACCCCATATCAAAGGAGGATATTAGAAAGAACACCAAATAGAAGGCTCTTGAGGAAGGTTGGGTGAAACTTAAATTTGACGGGACCTCAAAAGGTAACCCAAGAAAATCTAGGGGCAGAGGTGTAGTTAAACTTTAAAATGCATTTTGATTGGTTCCTACTCAGAGCATTATGGTATGCAAACCAATAATATGGTAGAAGCAAGGGATCTTCTATATAGAATAAAGCTCCTATCCTTGATTAATTCTCTAAATATTATAGTGGAAGGGGACTTCTAGAACATCATTAACTACTTAATTGGGAAGGGAGAACCAAGCTGGACGATGGAAGAAATCTTAAGAGATAGCAAGTCCTTGCTATAGTCCTTCAAAGAGGTGAAAATCATGCACACGTTAAGAGAAGGGAACAAAGTTGTTGGCTTTATGGCAAGTCAAGGAGTTAGTAGCATCTCAAGCAATCTTTGGATGGACTTGTTTCCTCCTCATGTGATCTCCTCTTTAGGTCTTGATGGTCATTCTAACTCTGGTAATGTGGAAATTTTATAGGTTGTGCTCTATCATGGATATGTTCCCTCCAAGGACTAGTTATATTTCCTTGAGCAGTGTTCTTAGTGCTAATTATGGAGAAAGGAAATGAAATAGTCCCATTTCTTTTGTGACCAAGGAATTTTTTTAGCTATATCAGAATAATGGGATGGAAAAATATTGAAATACTCTTGGGAGGTGATTTAGGTCCTGGTGTAGATTAAGAAGAAGAAGGAAGACTTGGAGGTTGATGTTAGCCTCTCCAAATATTAGCCATTTCACTCTCTTGTTTTATTTACAATTTTTTATTGCTGACCTCTTGTGTTAGTTTTCATTTTCTTTGATCAATATTTTTATCTGACTGTACCTTTTTGGCCTTGGGATTTTTTCCTTATAGGAAGTTTCTTTGTCCTTTGTAAAAGGGGTGGGGCCCTTCCAAAAACCCCTATTTTCACCATCAATCAAAAAATAAACTTATATTTTAAATTTTAACTTCATGTAAATTTAATAAAAAATATTATATTTTTTTGTATATTTATAATACATTTTTACTAAGAAACAATAACATTTAAATAAATAATATAAAAAAAAGTTTGCTATTTTTTTTTGAAATGAGATCATATATTATTTTTTTCGTTAATTTTTTTGTATTATTTATAAGCAAATAAGAAAGCTACATCATCTGCCCTGCCATGCAAATAGGGATTTCATCCAAAATTTTATAGAATAACAACAAATATGTATTAAGTGCATCCTGAAAATACAATGGTAGAGAAATCTATTTATTTCTTTTGAGTAATAATATATAGAAACGAAAGTTATCAACATCAATATGTAGTATACAATATAGATCTTCCCTAGTTTTCTGGATCCACCATTGTGGAGGATCTCCATAATAAGTCAGATCCCCATGATATAAAGCCCAATTCACCATAGCATCTATAATCTTATTTTGTTCTTGAGGAGCATGAAGAAAATCTACTATTCTTAATCTATACTAAAGTTCATGTATCTTTTCAATCACCCTTTGTAACCTCTAATCCTAAGAGGAGGTTCTAGTGGATGCCTTCATTTGATTAGTGGTTACTTGTGAATCTAATTCTACTTTATCTATAGACTAGCCAACCTTAGCATCTTCCTAAAGGTAAAAAAGGATAGCATATGCTTATTCTACATTATTAGAGAGGATGATAAGATACTTTGCAAAAAGAAAAATATGAGTACCATCTAAGCATATTCCTATGCCTCCTATACTTGCCCTTCTTAGATTACCTCTTGATGCATCATCAGTGTTGATATTCCCCATACATCTAGGAGAGGCTTGCCATGGTCCATTTATTTGAACAATAGGCCGAGGATATTGTGGATGCTTACATATCCATTCATCCACAAAGAGTTTAAGTATGGAGAGTAACCTATGTCATTGTTGAGATATTGTAAAGGGGGGTTTCAATGTATGTAGAATAGTTTCCTTGATATTGGCTACATTGTTTTCCCAAATATATTGAACATTATGGTGAATTGCTTTAAATATTATTTTATTTCTTTTTTCCATAAATTTTAGAGCATCAAATATATGTTGACCAAGGCCATATATTTCATTGAACTATCCAACCCGTTCACTCTAGGCCAAGTCCTTCATGCCTTCTCAATATAGGTGAATTTCCAAAATATTAGATATAAAAAGGTTGCCAACCATTTCCACAATTGAATGACTAGGTGGTAGAAGAAAAAAATATTGTCCCAGGTCTTGTTCTTTGAACAACATAATTCACATTTGAACGAACTAGAAAAGTCTTGTTTCATTAATTAGTTTCCTATAAGAACTCTCTTTTGGAGTAGAAGCTAGATAAAAAGTCTTATTTTAGGCCAAGTCAAAATTTGCCAAATTTAGTTGAAGATATTACTAAGTGGATATTCTCTATGATGATTGAGGGAAGAATGTCCTAGATCTACAATATAAATTGCTAGAATATAATCCTCATCCTAGTCTATCTTTTTATTTTACCCAAGAAAGCAACCATCGTATAAGAATATAATGAATAGATTCCTTGACATCCTTCATTGCTAGGATTGGCCAATCCATTATTAGAATCCATACTCTATCCTTTAAATTATATTCCCCATAGTTTATATAATAATGTGATATATTTATCCAACCTCAACTATGAAGTTGTTTCATAATGTCTCATCATTCTAGAAATTGTTGAGATAATGGAGGCAAACCATTCTAAGTGTCTATCCAAAAATTTGCATTATGACCATTCCTAACTATCCAAATGGTTGTGATTTGATAATTATATCCCCTATCATAAGTACCTTAAAAATTGGAGATCCTCATCGAGGAAGTTGATATCTAGTAAAAAATTCTAGAGCTCAACTCTCTAGATACTTGGATCTTAGGATTTGCACCCATAACTCATTAGGGAAAGCAATTAATTGCTAATATAATTTTTCTACCAAGGCTAAGTTGTTTTTAACCACTGATTGAAGGCCCAAGCCTACCTATTTTTTTGGAAGACAAAGTTGATCCCACTTCACTAGGGCCTACTTACACCCTAATTTTACCATGCTCCATAAGAACCTTTGATTAATCTTGTCCAAATTTCTCAAAACATCCTTACGAATACAAGAAACTAAGGATACATAGACAAGAATAGATTGTAAAATAGATTTAACCAAATTGAACCTACCTACAATAGAAAGCCATTTATTCATCCATTTTTTAGCCTACTCTGTATCTTCTCTATCAAACACTCTCATTCTATATTTTTTTGCTTGGCCACCTATAAGAGAACTCCTAGATAAGAGATTGTAATAGATGCTCATCTCAAATACAAAATATTTATAATCATGGTCTCCAATCTAGTAGTACAATGAAAGAATATGATCTTAAAATTGTTCTCATTAATAAGTTATCTTGTGGTCATCAAAAAGAGGTTTAATTTTTTTTCAAAATGTTTCTAATGTAGTAGCATGAACCATCAAGCTTGAGTCATAAAAAAATTGTAAATGGGAGAGAGAACGGGTTGTAAATGCACATATAATTCCTTATATTGATCTATTATTCCTTTTCTTAGAGATAAGATGATTAGACACTTTGCCAAAATGATAAAAAAAATAAGAGAAAAGAGGATCCCCTGGCATAGTCCCTTAGAAGTAGTAAACAAAGGAGACAAACTACCATTTATTATCACAACATAATATTTTAAGGAAACAATACCTCTATTCTAATACACCCAATCCTGGGAGAAGCCAACCTTCTTTAAGAAATGTAAAAGAAAATCCTAGTCTACCCTATTATAAGCCTTGGAGAGTTCCAAATGGATAAACATGGATGGGGATATTTGTGTCTGCATGGGCTAAAGGGCCTCTTAAGCAAGCACTATTTTATATGCAATTTGTCTTCTTCACACAAATCCTCCTTGCTTTGAAAAAATATAATAGAGAGGAAGGGTTTCAACCTTTGAGTTGTCATCGTCATAATTATTTTGAGAACATTACATAGAGATATTGGTCTAAAGCCAAAAATTTTATTTGCCTCTTGGGACTTAGGTATGAGCGCAATGTAGGTTTTATTGATTTCTTTCAAAACTAACTTTTCCACCCACACTTCTTCTACCACTGTAATAAGATCATCCTTAAGTAGGTCCTAAAAATATTAGAAGAACTCGATGGGGAAACCAGACCAAGAGTTTTTCCTTTTTTCATCTTGAAAATTGATTCCTTTACTTTTTCCATAGAATTTTGTGCTATAAATACCTCGTTATCCTCTTCCTTAATAAGGAAAGAGATTCCCTGTAGAATTTCATCTTGAACCTTAGAGTCTATAGGGACTATAGAGAAAAGTTCTTGAAAGTAATCAATGATAATTTTATTCATCCCATCCAAGAGTAAAATGGAGTACCACTATTGGTCTTTAAGGCAGATACAAAGTTTCAAACTCTTCTATCCAAAATAGATTTATGGAAGAAAGTACAGTTTCTATCCCCTTCCTTTAGCCAATGGATTCTAGATTTTTATTTCCATAAGAGCTCCTCCCTCCTTTTCTAATTTTCTAACTTATAAGAGACTTGGATTTACTATTTGCTAAGATCATTTGTAAGTCCCGAGGAATGAATTTGAGAATTTTATTTCTCTAGTTAGGAAACCAAACCTACATTTTTAGCCCTCACATCCCCAAACTCATGCTATTTTCATTCCTTAATTATGGTTTTGATGAATTGTAATCTCTTAGAAAAGCAATACATTTGAGTTCCATATCTTGGGTTTCTTCCCTCCTCCATCGAACAACTAATGGCTTAAAGGAAGTATCTTTGAACCACTCAATATAGAATTTAAAGGGCAAATTATTCCTAGAAGATTACTAGATATCTAGCAAAATAGGCCAGTGGTATGATCCTACATTATTAAGGATAAGATATTTTAGAATTCTAGAGAGATAAGGTCATCTAAAATGACAAAACTATCAAAGCGCTCTAAGATGCATGTAATTCCCTATCATTTGTTCATCCATGATATTAATCTATTATCAATATTGACATCAATCAAGTGGAGATGCCTCAAGTGATCTTGCATTTAATTAGTGATAGTGTCCAATGTTCTCAACCCTCCCATATTTTTATCTAAGGAAAAAATGGTATTAAAATCCCCTCCTAGGATCATCTTATCATTGGGAAACTAGATCCTGATATGCCAAATATAATCCCATTACCTTTGTTTGTCCTCTATGGTAGTGGCTACATATATGTTAATACATAGTAGTTGTTGGTCCTTTTGCCTCCATTGCCCTTAAAGTCCCAAAATACCCTAACTTCCTACAGTTGCCAACACCACAAATTCCTTAAAACTAAATATGACATTGATACTAAATGAAAAGAGCTAAACATAATAAGGATCAATAAAATAAATATGCATACACAAAATAAGAGAATAACAAGGGAAAACTCCCCCTTGGGGATGTCCAAACATACCAATTTTTCCATTAGAAATCTCAAATAAATACTACATTGCATCTTCTACAAGGCAAATCCTAGCATCTGTTGTTGCCAACTCACATGTGCATGCAAGGTGATACCTCATCCTTACATACACATTGATACCTCATCCTTGGAATTTGATCCATATTACAAATATGTGATTACATAGGTATTTAATACCAACAACATTATGTAGCCAAGAGGTAGATATGGGTGGTATAGAGGGTAAAAATGTGGAGGATACTAAGGTGATGGATTTTGGTAAGCCCACTACTAATTAGCAAGCAGTTGGATATTATATTATGGAGGGGGATAGTTTAATTTTATATATAGGATTTAGTTTTGAGGAGGTGGACCTTACACATTTTATTGTTCTTGGGTATTTGGTGGTGATGTTAATCCTTGGGTATCTCTCTAGGACACTTATGACCCCAATTTTCCATCCATAATTTGCATATTCTAAGCCAAATTTAGGTCTAAGACTAATGACTCCACTGGATCCAAGGACTAACTTAAAGGGATGTTGGAAGTATTAGATAAACTAGATCTAGGTGGGCTTTGTAATGGAGGAGTACTTATAGTATGTATGTTCTATATACTAGAAGTTATAGGTAGGTTATAGATCTAGTTCATGAAGAGTGGCTTATTTGTAAGGTTGTTTACATCAACTGGTACCTAGTATAAGGGATTAGTGTGAGTCACCATAGGAACTTGATTAGACAATGTTAGGTTTTCTAGGGGTAATGAGGAGTTCACTTGTTGAGTTACATAGTTAATTTGTGGTGATATGAAGCCTTAGCTAACTTGATAGGCCATGGGACATTTTCCTTTTAACTAGGTGGATTTGATACTAGAAGCTTTTCAAATTTGTCCTCTTGATGTATCCATAGGGTAGTTTGTTATTTTCTCTTTTCTTTGGCATTCCTCTGATGATATGCAATGATGTCCACTATTTGATGTTATTTTCCTATTTTTTGAGTCTTAGATTATGTATTCATAGGCCTACATATTTGTACCTACATGAGAATATTTTTGGGATTAAAATCGATTTATTTTTTTGAAAAATCTAAATTTTTTCTAATTGAGGAATTTGCTTGCAATTTTGAGGCAATTTGCTAGCATATTATAGTTTTTCAATATGCTAAAAAGAACAACTTGATCAAAAAATGTAGGTTATTTTCTTATTTTTTGAGTGATTCACTTAAGCTTTTTAAATTTGAAAAAGTCTTAGAAAGAGATTATAATCCAAGTGATCTGCTTATATAGAACTGCTTTCAATATTGGTGCAAATCATATTCCTATGAGGGAGTGAGGAAGAAACTTGTCTTTCCTAGAAAATTGCTTTCTTGGGGAAATTTCATAATTTTTTAGATTGAATCACTCACTTTTATGGGAAAATTGCTTGCTATTCTCAACTTAGGTAAAAATTTCCTTAGAATCTATCTTAAGTGCCCTTTTTTCCATAGAAGATGCACATACAAGGTTAGATTCAAGTTTTTAGATTGCTCGAATGCTAGTAAAATCACTGTCTTTACAAAAGAATTTTAGATTTTTGAAGTTTGTGTTAGAGTCATCATTCATTAAGTAACTATAAAATTTGAACACAAATAACAAAAATTTCATCAAATTTTAAGTTAAAATGGGTTTAGAGCTAAATATTTTAGCTCCTAGCTTTGGTGAATCACTCCCTTTTAAGGGTTTTAGCAATTTTATAGGTTTTCCTAAAATTAAATGAATCACTCTAATTTTTGGAGTGAATCACTTGCTAATGTTTACCTAGTGAAATAATTTTTAATTTTGATGCAATTTTTTTATTTGTGATAGATTCAATTTTGCCATAGAAATTAAGAAATTTAAATACAAAGGCATGGAAAATGAGGGTTTGTCCCATAGGGAGTGCCAAAATCTATGTTGATATAGGGAATTTTCTTGATTTCTAATTAATTTTTCACCCTTAAATTCAAGTTTTAACAAGGTTGTATGGGTCTACCAAAAGTCTTAATCTAACCTCTAATTTTAGGCTAGACCCCTACTATCCTCATATATATATGTAATCAAAACTAAAATGCATAAAAGTAAAAGTACAAAAAGGGAAATTGTTTAAAAATAAAGTACAAAATGTAAAATGATGAAGTTTAGAGTGCAAAAAATAAAAATGAATATGGTTGTTACACTGTAGTAAGGAAAGCATATGATCAATCATAAATGAAAATTTGAATACATCAATGTCTACCTTTCAATTGATAAGCAAATGACAATATGGGCTAGAAGGACGATGCAACAATTATCATACACTTAACAATCTAGGAGAGTGCTTCCCTTGATGGGATAAATAAGGACTTACCAATTTATTGCATCCTCATAAGTACAAAAAATGATATGGATTTTATAGAGTAGTTGTAACTTCTCATGGCCAAAAGGTGATTATAATGAGGTCCCTAGGCCTTATTTATAATAAAAATTAACCCACTTGCTGGCTAACCAAGCAGCCAATCAGAATGGACTCACCATTTGGGAAGACTCACTCCCTCAAGACATCGTTGATGCTACTAAAAATGATGTGAAGCACAAGACCAACTAAAAGTAGGTGATGTTTCAAAGGTATTTTTTTCAACACCAAGGGTGTTCACGTTAACACCAAGGATTTTTGTTTCCCTCTCCACATAATCATTGTATTCCAAAGTATCAATCGTACCACCCCCCATGCGAGATAATTTGGTCATGGTACCCTCTGCCCTTCAATTTCCACTGCCCAACTCTTTTAATACTGTTTGTTTCACCTTTTTAGCCAGCCTCATCCACTCTGTCGCCCATGCCAGCCATTTTCCTTGACGAGTTGTTTCTCTATCACCTATTGGAACAGAGGTGGCCCTGTGATGCTGGTCCATGATTGAAGTCCCAACATGTATTGAAAAGGACCCTCTATCTGGTTATCCTCTCCACTGTAGGCCTAGGCTCTCTTTATTAGAATACCATATATTAGGGAGTATTCACTTACTGCTTAGCTTTCTCATTGCTATTATCCTATTCTTGTGCCTGAATATTTATGACCTGATTGACATTATGGCTATTCTTGAATCGTTGGTGATGTGGATTGAACTGATAGTGGAAGCTTTACTAAGAGCCAAGGGGTTCCTACCTTTATTCAATATTTTTAGTGGTGTCGATGAGAGTGTTACCAGTGAGTTTGTAAGGTCATGGAACAACGGTGAGGTTCAAATCTGAGGGCTCCACATTGAGATAAACATCCATCTTTTAGCTGAAATTTCTTGTTTATATCCTAAGGGTAGGGTGGTCCATCAGGATAGACATAATTTTAAAGAAGAAACCAAAAATTTCCTAAATAAATGCAAGAAGTTGATTTGGGTGAAGGGGGGGTCCTTTGGTCCTCCCTTCCATGCCCTTGGGACTCTGTCATTGTACCCATCATCCAATATATCACAATTGATAATGTTAGTAGTCCCATTCGCTCCTTCTATCTAGCCTTCATTAATCACTTATGATACATCAAATCGATAAATATACCTAACTTCCTACTTCATTCCATCAACTTTACCATTGAAAACTTTAGGGACAATAAATCCTCCATGCACCTCATACACTAGGGCCTTTTTATTGTCATCTACAAGCATGCCCTCTTATCCCTACCTACTGGTGGATCTTCTGTGCCTCCTTCGACCAATATGACCTCCTTTGAGCCAGATCATAGCCCTGAGACTCGTTATCCTAATATTCCATTGGAGACCCACAACCCACCTACCTAAGAGCTTCTAAAATCTGCTACCCCCTCTGATGGTCTCTTGAAAGTTACCAACCCCTCATAGTCTAGCAAAAAATATGAGGAAAGCCCTCCACCCAAACCAAAAGACTCAGTTCCTATGGAGTCCCATCCCACTTCAACCAAAAGAAAACCCCTATTGAGCAAGAGGAAATTTGTCTATCCTTATCATAGTAGAATCTCATGGTGCCTAAGAAGGAAGGGAGCGAAAGGTCAGTGGCCACCACCTGAGATTATTCTAGACAATGAGGAAGAGTCTATAGGTAACACCGATGAAGTTCTACAAATCAACACTATCAATCATGTAACCAGAGCGATGGAGTAGCTCAAGGCTATAGCTAATAAGGTTTGGTATCTATTTGTTATCTTTTCAAACACCATCATTGAGCTCCAAGAAATCTTGATAGCCCTTAGTGTCCTCCTTGCAAAGGACCAAAAGGTTGGTGAAAACTAGGAGGAGGTGGACGAATCCTAATAGGACTAGGAAGGATGAAGGTAGGTTGAGTGCCTATGTTTTTTTAGTTGTATTATCAATGCAGTGCTTGATCAGGGTGGTTCCTTTTGGGTTTGTTTATAGTTTCATGTTTCACTTCTCAAAGATGTTTTGTTCTATATTATACAGACTTTTGGTCATCACCACGTCTTTCATTGTGATGGTGGGATGCTTCTAATTTTGATCTGTATGAATTTTAAATGCCCCATGTAGCAGGGATTGGGACCCTTCAACCTGACAATTAAATAATATATTTTATGTACCAAAAAATAATAAAAGTTAACCCTTAAGTCACCTGGGGTGAAAAATAATTACTCCTACTGAAATTAAATATTTTGGGGTAATTTAGCAAAATTTTCCACTTCCAAATGTTACATGCCTCTAGTTATGTTTGTAATAGGCTTATAAGCCTCCAAAAATTCTTAATGCACCACAAAATGCCAAAAATGATACTTTTTAAAAGGTTTTCTTTGTGATCCCCCTATTTTCAATTTTGTGCCTATTTGAGCAATTTGCTTGGGTCTATCAAGTGATTCAATTGATTTTTCAAAGCAATTCACTTGCATTTAGCAAATGGACTAACCACTTTTATTGAGAAAACTAATCCCTTGAGCCAATTTGTGCCTTTAAGCAAGGGAATTGATCCTCTAAGCCAATCAGTTAAATTTTGTAAGTGAAACAATACTTATCAAAATTGAGGTAAATTTTGATATTTTGGGGTGTTTTATACCATTTATCCTCTTTTTGTTACATCTACCTTTTAAAATTGATAAAATTTGCAAAGGTAGTGCCAAGGTACTACAATTACTAGATGACATAAGCCTAATGGATCCAAAAGACCTATCTAATTATACATGACAAGGAAAAATTGAAGGAGTTATCATTACCACCCCTAAGCCCCCTCCAATTATTGGATTTAATAATAATATGCACGTAATAAAAACTAATAAAATGTAAACAGATAAAATAAATAAAATTAAAATTATACATTGGTGTATGCTTGTGGTGATCAAACCTAAAATGTTGGCTATTGATTTCATTATTTAATTGGTACCTTTTCTTCACAAAAATAGGTTAAGTAACACTCATAAAAACCATATTAATTAAAAATAAATTAAATCAATATAGTCATATTTAAATATTAAATAATATTTTTTGATAGGTTAAAAAATTTAGATTACGAACGGGTTTTAGCAGGGCCCCAAAACCTGATTACAAAATGGCTAAAGAAGCCAAGAGTCCAGAAGAATTCAGAACAGGATGCAATCCATCAAAAAACCAAACCACCGAGGTTGTCCTCAGGATGCAACCACTACAACAAGACATAAAATAGGATACCCTTAAATAGACCCAAAAAACAATAGAAAACATATGATGTAGGTAGCAAAAATGCAGCCAACAACCCTCCAATATAGGAAAGAAACACTTAAGCTTCCTCATCAGGTTCAACAACAACCTCTTGGATTTCATCATTGGAAGTATCCATTTTAGCATCTTTGCCCTTGGTAGGGATGTCCTCAGGAACAGTAGCCACCTTAATATCTTTAGCAGGAGCACTGGTCACACCGTCAGCAAAGGATTTCTTGAAGAAGTACAGGTTGAGTGCATTACGTAAATCAACAAGTTGGGAGATGCAGTTTGTGATAGAATTGATGATGAACATTTGCATGCAGTGGTCAGGGTTATCCTTTTCATCATCCTCTAACTCAATGATCAGGGATTCTTTCTATTGGGCCTTATTCTTCAGATGAACAGAGGAGCGCATAGGTTTTTGCTCAGGCTCAAGTTTAGGTTCAGGGGATTCACTATTGGGTCTCTTCCTTAATTGATGGACAATATCAATAATTTTTTGCTTCTTAGCAGAGAGCCTAGGGGTGCTTGAGGATTGCGGCGTAGTTTGAGAAGAGCTAGGTTTTATGGGGCTCGACTTGGGTTTAGGAGGGGGAGTCACAATAATGCCCTGAGGACAATGAATTAGCCAATGCTTATACAGGACATTGAATAGTCCATGATGAGTGGGCAATTCAGACCCATTCTTCATTCTGTAGTGCTCTATGGTGTAGCTAATAGAGTTAAATAAAAATTGAGGAATGTTAACCGCACTCACATCTCAAAAATGATTGAAGAAAGCAAAATGGAAACTACAAAGAGCCTTATCTGGGTCATCAACCATTACAAACTCCATTATAGGTTTTAAAACACTCCCCCAAGGAAAAGGAAGCTCATCACGTCGAATCCCCACATGAGCTTTCCTGCAAATCTCCTTATCTTTGACATCCTTCAACTCGACATCCCAGTTATGCTTTTCTCTTCTTATGGATCGTCCCTTAGCAGGTTGGCCAGTTAACTCAACCAGAAATTTGATGTCAACATCGTAAGTCTTGTTACGGATGGTGACCCTACCATTATCCCATGTCTCCATGAATGCCAAGGTAATTTCTGGGTCCTCCCCTTCAAATTTGTGAAAAAAAGGAAGGAAACCCCTACCCGAGAGGATCCCTTCAGCAATGGAATCCATACAAACCTTGGAAGGCTCAACAAAATTCATGATGACAACACAGGGACAGGGACACCTTTGGATAAGCAATTGAGGAAGGCAGCAATGGAGAAGAGCCAGAGCTTGACCAGTATAAAAAGAAATAGCTAAAAGGCCAAGAATAGAAACATCCCAATGACATTCTCGACAAGCATGCCGAATGGGATGGGGATGAGTAAAACTGCACGAACCGAGGTGTTCATGACAGAAAAGGCAATTCCAAAAGTTTGAAAGGATCGTGTGAAAATCTGAACCAATAACCCACATGAAGGAAAGGGCAAAGTGGAAAATAAAATCACAAGGAGAGACACGAGGGAAAGGATCAACGTGGACGAAGGAGAGAAAGAGTTGGGAAGGGATGATGAAATGAGAGGGGAACATGGTGATGCAAAAATGGTAAGGAGTGATGACCATGGATCGGAAGACGAAAATATGGAGACTATCAAGATGAGAAAAATCACCAAAAACTCTACCTAGAAATATGGACATCCGACAACCAAGGTTGAAAAAACCAAAAAACATGGGAAACCCATGTACCAAGGTAGCATGGGAACTATCAATGAAGCAATTAGGAAGCACGAGCATTAGATCCATTTAGAAATGGGCTGACTTGCTCCACGTCAGCATCAATGATACTTGATGACAACATTTCTTGATCAATGACATGTACCAAATTCTGAGGAAAGCCAGTGGTCCACGTCATCAAGTTTGTAGACCGAGCTCCAATATTTGCCAAAATATCAGCAACTTTATTACTTTCCTTGAAAGTGTGCTGAAAAATTATATCCTAGAAAGTTTGACTAAGAGTTCTGGCTTCATCGATGCAATTCCTTATCCTCTAGGAAGGAACTTTAGAATTTTTTAGATAATTGATGATAGTGAGGGAATCACCCTCTACCAAAAGTTTGTCAGAATAGTCTTTAGCCAAAACCAAGCCACGCCACATAGCATGAGCTTCAACAACCTGATTTTATTGGGTTCCTAAAAATTTAGCAAAAGCAAGGATAACCCTACCTCTGTTGTCTCTGAGGATACCACCAGCTCCAGCCCACCCTAGGATTACCCTTAGCAACACCATCAACATTCAATTTAAGCCAACCTGAGGGAGGAGGAGTCCAAGTGGAATGAGCTCTATTATTGGAAGGTTGAATCCGAGTATTATCCATGATAGGAAAATTAAGAGACAACCCCAGGGAAACTTCAAAATGAGAAGCAGGATGGGAAGGTAGAGGACAAAGGGAAGCATTTTTAGTGGCAAAAGAAAGAATTTTATTCAAGACATAATCTGGGCTTTGCATAGTGCTAGAAAACACTCTTCGATTTCTTTCCAACCAGATTTGCCATAAAAAATGATGTAGATAAAATTGCCACAATGATTTAAGATGAAGGTTACAAAAAGGATTAGGCCATTGGATGAAAATATCAGGGATAGAACATGGTTCAACCCAAGAAATGTGGAAAAAATCTAACAATTTATTGAGGATAGTAGACAAGAAAGGGCAAGCAAGAAATAAATGATGGGGGGATTCCCAAGTAGACAAACATAGAAAACATCTATTGGGAATGGGTAGGCCTCTTTTCAGTAGATTATCTATAGTAAGGATCTTTTCCTGGATGGCTACCCAAGCAAAAGTGGTAATTTTAGGAATCATAAGCTTAGGCCAGACAAGGCTAAAAGGAATTAAAGGTTCATCGTGGGGCAAGAGAAGTTGATAGGTAGACTTAATAGAAAAATCTCCACATTCAGTAAATTCCCAAAAAATCTGATCATGAGGATTCCCAGAGGGAATGATGGAAGAGCTGAGGAGAAACTATAGTTCTCTAGATTCCTCGAGGTAAGCAAGACTGCAGATAATCTTCCATTTCTTCCTATTAGCCTGAGAGCAGATAAAACTTGAGACTTTTGGACCAAAAACAATATCAGTATATCCTTTAAGGATAACCAAACGAGGATTATTCATTAGTGGCTCATTTAGAAGCCATTTATCATGCCAAAAATCAATTTTTTGCCCATCCCCTAATCTCCATCTGAGACCACGTTCTACAAGAAATATGGCTTGCAAAATCGATTTCCAGAAGAAGGACCCTCTCAGGGGAGGGGCAACATTGAAGAAATCAGTTCCCTACAAATACTTGCGGCTGACAATGGTGATCCATTCAGACTCAATATTTGAGATTAACCTCCAAGCCTATTTTTCTAGAAGAGCTAAATTCAAAAAATGAAGCCTTCTGAGACCAATCCCTCTAGAATATTTCGGCCAATAGACTTTATCCTAGGCTACAAGGTGGAAACGGTTTTTATTTTTAGATCTTGACCATAGGAAATTCTTCTGAATTTGTTCAATTTTGTTACAAACCCCTACTGGGACTTTGAAGACAGACATGAAGTAGATAGGAATACTCTGAAGGGAAGCTTGTGTAAGGGTAACCTTACCAGCTTGAGACAGAAGATTTCCTTTCCAACCAGCCAATTTATTTTGCAATATTTCAATCACATTATTCCACATTGAAGCAGTAGGCTGACCTATGAACAAGGGAAGTCCCAAATAAGTAGCAGGAAAAGATGATATTGGACATTCAAGAATGGCAGAAATATTACTTTGTCTTTGAATAGGAGTATTTAGAAAATAGATCTTGCTTTTGTGGAAGTTGATCTTTTGCCCAACAACATCTTCATATAGCAGTAAAATATGCTTGATAACTCTGGCCTCAAAGACAGACGCTTTAGAGGAAATAATTGTGTCATCCACAAACTGTTGGTGAGAAACTGGTCTAGTTTGAGAGGCTACTTTTATTCCTGAAATAAGGTTGAGATTACAAGCTGCTTTGATGGTTCTACCTAAAGCTTCAACAACTATTATGAACAACAAAGGAGATATGGGATCTCCTTGATGAATGCCTCTATTGCTTGGAAAATAACCAACAGTGGATCCATTAACAAGAACTAAAAACCATGGAGTGGATATGCACCCTTTGATTAAGTCAACCCAATCAGGATGAAATCCAAACTTTAGGAGGACTAAAACAAGGAAATCCCAATTAAGTCTATCATAGGCTTTATTCATGTCCAATTTTAAAACAAAAGTAGATTTTTTGGCCAGGTGAATAGAATGAAGTGCTTCATGAATAGTAATGACTCCATCAAGGATGGATCTACCTTGAACAGAGCTTCCTTGACAAGGATCAATAATAGAAGGAAGGATATCCCTCAGTCTAGAAGCAATAGCCTTTGTAAGAATTTTGTAAACCACATTACACAAGCTTATAGGTCAAAAGTCAGTCATGGATTTGGCATTCAAACTTTTTGGAATGAGAGCAATAAAGGTCGAGTTGAAGCCATGAGGGATAGATTTTGTAGATTGAAAATCTCTAATAGTAGAACAAACATCAGGGCCAACAATATCCCAGAAGGTTTGAAAAAACCGAGGAAACCCATCAGGGCTAGGGGCTTTGTCAGGATGCATTGAAAATAAGGCTTGGTGAATCTCCTCATCAGAAAAAGGGGCTAAAAGTTTGGAATTAGCATCATCTGAAACCAGTTGAGGAATGTGGTAAAGCATGGAATTTAGGGTAAGGTTAGAAGGTGGCCTATTCTCACCAAGAAGGTTGGTGAAATAAGAGACAACCTCATTTCTAATTTCCAGAATATCAGAGGTAGTGGAACCATCATTTTTTATCAACTCTTTGATTCTATTGTGGCTTTTGTTTCTCATGGTGGAAGCATGAAAAAACTTCGTGTTCAAATCCCCTTCTTTAAGCCAAAGAGCTCTGGATTTCTGTTTCCAAAATATTTCTTCACTGGATTGAATTAGTTTACCATCTACCTTTCTTAGATCCTAGAAATAGATAAGGCATCTTGATGCACCTCTAGCCTAACTGAAAACAAACTCTCATCTATTCCATATTTTTTTAGTTTCTTGTAAAATGAGAATAGTGGGTCTTATTTGTTTTCTTAGTGAGCTAACAACCCTTTGTTTGGTTAGCCCATTCAGACCTCTCACATTCCATGAGAGGAGATTCATTTGGAAACCTTGGATGATTTCTTACCTCCCTTACTAGTAGTTTGGGGAGGTTTGGTGCCTTTTGGTTCATCCCTGACTTGAGAACTAACAAGGGGAACAAAATTTTAATATTAAATAATATTATAAATTAATGTATAATAAACTTAAATAAACATACATATCATAATTTATCATCTAAATTGTTTAGAAACCTAAATCAGACTAGTTTAACTTCTATTATAAAATTACTTAAGTAATATAGTTAAAATACTTAGGATACTACAACATGTTCCTCAAAATATTTCTATTTAACATATATTCAATGATGAATGCTTAATAAAATTTTATCCTAAGAATATGTTGATATGTTGTTGTGTCAGCATCATTGAAAGCTACATCCCCCCAAGATGAACCCCTTGAACCCCCAAGTTCAAGGTTATCTATAAATTTATCTTAGCTACATCCCCCTATGCTGAGCCCCCTAACCTTACCCAAGCCGAAACCCCTATTATCCACCATGTAGAAAGTTCTAGGGGTAGGGATAGCCTTGGTCTGCCCAAGCCTCCTTCTGCGTCTTCGACTAAGAAGAGAGGGGGAGATTTGGTTATCAAAGGAGGACATATAAGGAAGAAGTTGAAGATTGAGGAACCAGAGGGACCCATGAGATCCTCTTTGAGGTTGAAGAACAAGTAGGTGCAGGGTAGCTCAAAAAGCCTCAAGATTGACTCTGACTCTGAGGATCCCGATCCAACAAACTTGGTCCTCAAGCGCTATGTCCTGACTTCTTTGGCTAACATCATCCAACAGATGAAGGAGATCCTTGAGGCACTAATGACGATATTTTTCAATGAAGGGTACCAGGGCAATAAGCCAATGGAGGCTAATCCGAATACGAACGACCAAGAAGAGGACAAATATGATGAGAAAAATGAGGATGAGGACGAGGAGGACTAGTCTCCTCCAAGAAGATTCTTTGTGCATAAGTTTTGGTTTGGCAAGGTCAAAGTCATTCATTTTAAGCCAAGTTTTGTTTTCTGCCCTATGCAAAGGGTATACTAGATTTTTGGATCTTTGTCTGAATGGTTATCCTGGGGTTCGTAGGATGTCTTTTTTGTATGTTGGGGCTTTATCGGTTTTTTATGGTGTCTAGGTTATGGGAGTAAATGTCTATTTAGGGTTTTTCAGGCTATAAGGATTCAGTATGGGCGTTGCCCTGAGAAGGTCAGTAGGGATAGAGGACCAAGGGTCCTCAATAAGTTAAGGATCCTGCACCTCAATGTTATGCTAATTTTTGTACAAAGGTTTTGGGTCAACCTATAAAACCCGATATTAATAAAATATTTAAATTACAAAAAAAAAAAATTATCGAAAGCTCCTTAAAATACCATAAATATATGTTAGAGAAATTAATTTGTTCAAACACATTTATTTTTGAGTCATCTATAGATTATAGAGATCCTCTTAATTGATATTTGTTCAAACCTTTGGTTTTGGTTTTATTCCTTTTGATTTATTTATTTTATTCATTGGATCCATCAATAATTTACTCTTCTATGTTTGAATAGGTGTTCCTTGGATTGGCATAGTACTTTTGGTAGAATATATTAAATATAATTGTGTGTTTCATCAATTTGCAATAAAACATGTCAATATCTTATAATTTTAGGATTCTTAAAAAGTTGTCTTTAGGTGGGTTAGAATATTCACATTACCCATGTGAGTGTAATTTAATTTCTAAGATGACATCAATATCTATCTCATAACAAACATCACTTGTAGAGTATATGTAAAAGCAATATACTCTTGCTTGCTCAATAGAATTGAGAACCTCAATAAAGCCATGGTGGTCTTCTTAGTCTATATAATTGGTAATTATTTTTAAGCTGAACATATTGTATGATATATCATTTTTATTAAGAGACAAAATCTCACTTGGTTAATTGCATTTTAAAATTTGAATTTCACCAAGATGAAGATCAACATCACAAGTGGGTAAATTATCTGCTACATAATATCCTTCTCTATAGATATGCTTGCATTTCTAAAAGATTTCCTCTAATAATAGTTGATAAACATCAATGATAATATTATTTTTTATCCAATTCTCACTTCCATTTTTGTTGATAGAATTAGTGATAATTTTTAAATCCCCCTCAATTGAGATATATTTCCATTCTATTTCAATTACAATTGTAATCCTTGTATTAATTGCACTAGCCTCTACATATTTTTTAGTTGAATTTCTATATCATTATGAGTAAGTGAGGAGAATTTTACCTTCATTATTTCTAAAAAAATCACCTCAACTAGATTTTCTTGAATTTCCTTTAGAATCACTATCAAAATTAATTTTGTTAAACCCAATTTATGAACATTTTCATTTTATCATAGATCAAAACAAATCCTTTGTTTTAACATCATTGTCATAGATAACCCTTCCATACATATTTAAATTCTATAACCAATTGGATAACACCTATTTTTATTCACTTGAAACTTCCCATGATGAGCATCATATCTATTAACATTTTACAAGATAGGCAATAATATGGTTCCAAAATTAGACATGACTTTAAGATTAATTTCAAAAATTATATTATTCATTTCAAGCCATAAATTCTAACAAATAATGATAGGGATAATCCTCCACAAAATACAAAATTCTTTAGCTTTGAAATAATTAAGCCAATATTTATTCAACCCTTTCAATTGTAATGGAGCTACCCAACACACTCATAAATGGTGCGAGCAAAGAGAATATGAAGAAGAAAATGGTCTAATGTTTCTAAATAATTCTTACACAACACACATTTGAAAGTTCCATGATATCCTCTTCTTTGTAGAATCTCTTATATAAAGAAAGGTTGTGCACCCAAAGACCTTGACCAACATTGAATGACATAAGTTGTGAGGCTTCAGTGGTCAATCTACGGAGGAGGTCAATTCCTTTGAAGTTCAAGCTAACTGATCCTAAAATGTGATGGGAAAAGGATGCTGAAAGAAGTTAAAAGAGCTAAATCTAGAACTTATAGTGGTGCAGATTAGGCCACATCAAGACACATGAGTAGTAAAATATTATGCAATAATACAAGTGAATCACCTAATAGACCAACTAGTTTTACTATCAATCACAAAAGGTTTAGTTTCATTATGTTGTAGCTTAATAGATTACAAATTTTAGAACAAGTGAATGTATCATGAGCATAAATCCAAAAAGCAAAATAAATACTATGAGCATTCAACAAGCTAAAATTAGAAATAGGTAATCATTCATACATACACATTCTACAAATGAATTGAACCAGAGGCTAGACAACAATCCCTTTGTATTAGTATGCAATACTCCATTTTACATGCAAATTGTAAAAGCCTAAGATCTAACCATTTTTTATTCTATATTATAATATATAGTATTTTACAATGTATTCGGTTAGCAAGGCATCATTACCTTAGAAACATATTGCCTTTATGTTAGAAGATTCATCAACCTACTACACTACTTGGAGGTATGGTTGTTGTAAACACCCAATAATGGCTTGCTGATCTGGTTAGGATTTGTGTCATGCCAAGTCTTATGGACCCTATTGCTCGCATCTAGTTTGTTGATCTTTAATGATCCTTTTAATTGAGATAACCTATCATCTACATGATGGCCATGATGGAAATAATGTTGTTGAGATATTTTGATAGATGATCTCACCAAATAGGTTTCATGTGATGATGGCCAACTACATGCTAATAGGTTGGATCTCAAATCCACCTTGCTTGTGCTCATTCATGTCCATCAGGTGCCAAATAAAGCTACTAATATATCTTTGCATATTCATACCTTCCTATAGTGTGATAAAGATTTAGTACCCTAACGGGCTTTGGTTGGGTACAAATCTTATGATGCATCCAAAACCTGGTCATTTTGACTATCCTAAATACTTTGGTCACATGACAAGAATTAGGTACCCTTGTGGGTCTGAATCAGGTATAAACATTATAAAAAATTTAGTGCTTGGTTATTTTTATTTACTTTCATCTTTCAACAATGTGATGGAGATATGGTGCCTCCACAAACTCTGTCTACATACAAATATTCTAGCACTTCCAACACTTAGATATTTTAGTTACTCTCACATATTCTAGTCATGCGATAGAATTTTGGAACCCTAATAGACTTAAACCAGGTACAAATATTCTAGTTAATCACATACTTAGCCATTTTGTTTCTTTTGCATGTGATAAATTTTTGGTATCTTAGAAAAATCTGATCGAGTACAAAAGTTTTGGTAGGTCAATCACTTAGCCATTTTTTGCTTGCTGATCTCTTTGGCATTGTGACAAAGATTTGGTACCTTGATGGGCTATGAATGGATGCAAATCTTCTAACACTTCCAATAGCTAGCCATTTTGGATATTCTCATATCCTCCAATCATGTGATGGACTTTTAGGACCCTAATGGACTTCGACCAGGTACAAATATTCTAGTATGTTCCATACTTAACCATTTTGTTATTTTTGCATGTGATGGACTTATGGTACCTTGTTAGGATTTGATCAAGTAAAAATATTCTAATGCATACCATACTTAGTCATTTTTCTACTTTTGCATGTAACGGAATTTTGGTACCCTAACAGGCTTTGTCTAGGTGCAAATCTTTCGACAGCTCTAGGACTTAGCATAATTTATTATTTTATCTTGTCCTGTGCACCTTTTACCAAATTACATGTGGGTGATGCTTGAAAATACCCAAGTTCTTGGCAACTCATAGGGGTTTTTTCCTAGTGGAAAAGAACTTGAACTAACTTGATTTGAATATGAGATATGCCCACAAAATTAACAACTACTAAGTAAATATGACTATAGCTTGTAGCTACTTAAGGTCCTAGCTATGTCACTTAGAAAACCACCATTCTTCTACTCACTATGTTTTTTATCTTTTATTCTTTTTTTTATGTGACTTAGTAAAAAGCATTCCATCATATCAATCCTAAGAATCCAATTCCTCCTAATTTCTCCCATTTGCCTCAACAATGCTACAATATATTTTCTAAGTGTTTTCTTAAATATATTTATGCCCTACACCAATTGATAACTTCATCATAATTTATAATCTAGGTAGATATTGCAAATATCACTAGTTTTCTATGAATCTAGCACTTAATTAGATGTGCATTTAATTTCTAGTACTAATAACCTGATGACATGCACTTATTGCTCATTCATTGTTTTAGTATGATATTTATCATTTTCATTCAATTTTATTTTGAGCTGGTCCATTGGGCTTCGAAGTAATTATTGCTAAAAAGATACTATGATATAATTGTATAAACATAAAGTAATATAATACAAGAAAGTATAACTTTCAAAATTCATCCATCACCCCCTGGTGATGGATGTTATTATGACTCTCCTTCCTGCTAAGGCTACCTTTGTGAATCCATTTTTTGATGAATCTCCATGTTATGACATAGCCTATGATGGTATGAGGATCTGGAGTTCCTAGTGCATCTTATTCCAAGCCTCCAAGGGGGGTTCTAGAATTCTCTTGAGCTAAGCCATAATCCATTTTAGTCTGCAAATATTACCATAAGAGGGATCTCTATATTTTTAGCCATAATTTCTAATTTTATTAAGATTTGAGAAATCTTGTAGAATATCATACAAAATTTTTATACCTCTAGGTGCTGTAGTAGTGATTCAATGTTACTTTCATCTTGGGTCTACTGGTCCAGTATTTGGTTGATCACTTTTGCTTTGTGAAAGAGCACTTTGTCATCCCAAAAACTAGGTGCTCCAAGGCCCTTGAGTTCTTTAGAAATAGTGCTCATTTCATCAATTTTTTTCTTAGAGCAATGAATATTTCATATCCTAGATCGATAAGCTCATTTGCATGATATATTTGGTGAGCCTAAAGTCTTCAATCCTCTATATCTCTACTAGGATGTTTTTGTAGAACTGGATATTTTTTAGGATATCTTAGCATTTTTCTTAGTTTTTGTGCTTCCTAAAACTTGACTATCAGGGTGCTTTCTCCCTTTTTAATTTCCTTCTTGGCTTCTATAGATAAAACAACAATTTATCATAGTTTTGTATAAAAAGGAGGGAAAGCATGTGAAATTGCTCCTTTGATCTTTCCCTAGTAATATCTTTTGACTTGTTTGAGCCAATTATTGGAGATTTCTATGCCATGTGGTCTATCATTTTCCTATTATAATTCATTCATGGTGATGGCTAGGGTTTCTTCTTGCTCTTGCAATTTATCCTCCAACTCTATCAACTCTAAATCTTGTTGCTTTTTCTCTTCCTATGTTGTTTACAGTTCTATCTCCAGGTACTTGATAGTTTCATAACTTTATTGCAACTCCTCCTTAGGGGTGGCCTTATCAATGATGCCCTTTAGTTTTATGACTTAATTTTTAGGGTATATTCATCCAATTTTTCTTTGGTAAGCTTGATATCAAGGGTTTTTATTTTCTTCTTAGTAGCTGCCAAAATTTTGTCCATTGTTTTGGATTGTATGAACAATGTGTCTACCTCTGTATGAATGGCTCGAAGGATATCTACATTTGATATCTTGGAGTTATATCTACTATACTCCTCAATTTTCCAACATTTTTCTCATCTAGGAGGCATAATTCTTGACTTTTGGTTTATCTATCGCCTTAATCCTTATTCCTTTGATAGGATCTAGTGTTTCATAAACCATGGTGATAAATTATTCCTCTTTATAATGTTGTTGTTCATGCTTCTCTTCCTCCTCCCTCCATTTTATCGATTCTCCTCTACTATCCTAATAGTAGAGAAAATATTTGGCAATGGATCTTCAGTAGCTATTGGGAGAATCAGGATAGCTAGGAAGGGTGATAGCGGGGTAAGAGGGTAGGAAATCATAGAATTTTTAGGGGATATGGTTTACTACAATATCTAACTCTTTTGGACTATAAGTGGGGGAGTGGATCAAGAAGGGTTTGGGGGATAATCTTGTTGGGTGTATTTTTGGGTAGTAAAATGGACTAAATAAATGGCAAGGTGGTTTATTGAATCGGTGGTGTTTGTAAGGTGGAAGGTGGAGTTAAAGGAGAGGGGTGCACTTATGCTATAAGATTTGAAATTTCAAGGATCATTCCTAAAGATGCATGATATTGGCATGATGGGGAGGCTAGAATTTCAATTGATGAGGAATACGACAGTGAATAAGTTCTAGGGGACATACCTTGATATTGAGTTCCTATATTTGGCTCCTCCATCTGAATGGATTCAAATATTTTTTTTCTAAGCTCTTTATCTCTTGCTTTTTTAGCTCCTACTTGCACAACCACTACTTCGTAACTTTGCACTTCTTTCTACAATTGTTGCCTCTTGCATGCTTGTTGTTCATTTTCTTTCTATAATTGATATTTTTAGCAGGCTTCTCTACATTCAAAATTCCTATATTTGGTCGGTATTTTTATTTCCTACTTGACTTGGGGCTCTACCTAGAAGATTTAGGTTGTGCCTCTAAAGATACCTCAACTATTTTGAAAGTAGCTAATATTCTAATGTAGAATTTAGATATGTTGAGGCAATGTTTCTTCTTCCGCTTTGATCTCGCCCCTCTCAAGAGAGGCCAATAGTTGCTAAATTTTTAACTTTGACTCCTCATATTCTTCATTTTCCATATCCTCAGCCATTTGAATTCCTAGGACTTAGGAAGATTTATCTTTCATGACACTTCTTCCAATTGATATACTCAACATCAAATTTTGTATTGAACAAACTATCAATATTTTTATTTGGTTTGGCCTTCTTAATCAAGTTGTGTTCACATTGAGTTACTCACCATTCCTCAATTTTTTTATTCCTCCCATCCCTTTTCATCCTTGATTATTTTGATGAGGTCCAAATTAAGCAATTAATATTCATTCCTTTTTGGGTAAAAATCCTGCACATATTTGTAACACTTTCTTCATGGCAACCTTTATTGCATTTCCATATAGTCAAACAACACCTAATATTCAACTAGGTTCTTAAAAATTTTAATGTTTGTGCACAACACATGTTTAAATGTAGGTGATTTATTATTTATTCTATCTAATATTTCAAAAAAAACATCATCTAGATCATAGTGCCACATATGTGGTATTACTAGTTTAGCCTCTAGGTCTTGATGCTACTATGATTCCCTCCTAGACATAGCGATGCATTTAAACTTTATGGGGAACATAAATATTACAGTATTTTTTGCTCCTAGGCCAAGAATATATTCTATCACATATATTTACCTATAATATTCAAGTTCAAACATCCAATTGGTGACATAATATGGTAGTAGAAAGGGATATTTTGAAAAGCCATAGAGTTTGATTATGGTGCCTTGCTCCAAGAAGTACCAATACCCTTGCTCTCATATTTTTCCTCTCAACATATCTTCAACTTTGGGTGTGATGTGAGGGCATTTTCCATAAATTGTTCCTAGGGCCGGTCCAAGAAATTTTCTATTGAATTTAAGATACAAATTACTTTCTCTTAAAATATGGGTCTAATCAACAATGGGATGTACAACACCGTGCTCATCTATCTTCTGCACCTGAATATTATGCTTACCAACTGAAGTCATATAGAATAGGAACAACCAAGCCACATAGGACATGTATGTAAATACATCATACTTTCTATTCTTCATACAAATTAGTTGTTAATGTATGCTAATGGCTAGAAATTCAGCCCAACCCAGAATAACATATGAGAAAGTGGTTATAACTGCATTTGCCATACTCATATGATATATGTAATCTATTGTGTTAGTCCTTAGGCCTAGAATTATTATCAGCATAGAGAATATAGGTTGTGCTTCATCATTGAATTCTACAAGATTTCTATTTTTAGTCATGAAACCCTCTAGCAATTTTCCCCCTACTTTAGCAAGCCATTATTAGATCATATAATTATTTAGGTACAATATTTGTTATTCAAACATGATTTCCTTCAATCTGATGTTTGGGGTATCTTTTACTACAAAATATTCCATTTTGATCTCTCTATTGATAGTAAACGTTGTCTCAAACTTGGAATTACATACAATGGATATACTAGGATCATAGAATTTCACTACTACATTGATGAGCTCTAGATATGGATGCACTATTTTAGGCATAAATCTACTAAGTCATGAGAAATAAGCTGCACCAACCAAATGGTTTTCAAAAAAAAATTTCCATTTTCCTTCACAACTAATTTGAGAGTTTATCAACTTGGATTTAATCATAAGCATTGTATCGTGAATGCCCACCATATTGTCGTGTAGCTCCTTCATGTATTTTAATACAATAAAACTCTTATTTACTTTGGTCATATTCACTAATTCTTCCTTTTTTTCTAGCAATTGATCCCTTTGAAATATTTTGAAGCTCTCATCTGCAACTTGTATTTAGAATTTTTGTTAGGGAAAGAACATTTGAAAATGATGTTCAATTTATACTATTTGGTTGTGAGCTTAACTAGTATTATTATATTATGTGATAGATCTCATGTGCCAAGGAATATTTTTCTTAGGGCATTTACCTTTTCAAGAAATATGACACAAACACTCAAAAAGTATGTCGTCATCCAATAAAATTCTATTATAATTTGAAATTGTAGGTTGGCAACAAATCAATTCATTGCTTGAGGCACATTCTAGAATAACTACTTCTAATAGGTTAATTAAGAGTGTAAAATTTTGTAGACCTACTAATTACAATAAATCCTATCAATATTACCAAATTTTGTAACTTTAATGTCACACGTTGTACTCAACAATTCATCTAGCCAATAAAATTGCTAGATTTATCAATCATGGGTGGTTTGCAAATTTTGACAACCATTTAGTTGGCAATAATTTTGTGAGGTGTGCCAAATAATTTTAATCATTTTATAGAACTATTGATTGGTATTTTAGTTTAAATGTGATGAAGGGATTGCACAACCTAAGATAAGATATTAATAGATGATTTTCCACTTATGGGCATTAATGACCAAGACAACCCTTTTTTATTTCAAAATAAACAAGCTAAAATATTTACAAGAAGTGTACATATGTCATATTTACATATATACATGGTGGATTCCATTTATCATAAGCATAATACTTCAGATATTGGTTGTTTACTAGAATTGGCAATAGACGACCATTTGGGTGGCATAACTAGAATGCATTTAGATCATTATGCTTAATTATGTATGGTTCGGACCACATTGAATCAAAATTTTCATGTGATATAGACCTTTATCTATTCACATCCCATTTAAGTACTAAGTCACTTTATTCAAATGGTTTTGATGTTTTCCTTTTATCAAACCAACACTTGAAAAATATCCAATGATGAAAAAAATTATTATACACACATTCACATTTTTCTTCTAATTGAATCAACTCTGCCATCCTCTTTTCTATGGGCTGTAAATCATCTACACAATTTTTAGTTATGAATATCAATGTCAAAAGCTCTAGGTTGATTGGTAGTACAAATTATTTTCTATAACTCAGATCATAAGGTGAAGTTCTTAGAGACTTTTTAATCACGATTTGGTCAGCCCACAATGCTTGATTTAGAAATAGATGTCATCTTTTGGGATTGTGTTTGATACTCCTTTTGATAATTTTCAACATATTATTATTGGTATATTCTACAAGACCATTCCCCTAAGGACAATAATTTGATGAAGCATTCCAATATATTCCATACTTTCTCATAAAATCAAAATTTTTAGCTCCTATGAAGGATCCAACCTTATCTGAGATAATGGTGGTAAAAATTTTGAATCTAGTGATCAATATTTCCAAAAATTCAATCACAATATTCTAATCAACATGTTTCATAGCTTCTACTTTTGTCCATTTGGTAAAATAATACATCATTGTCAAAATGTACTTGTGTTTGAAAAATGAGTTGGGATTAATAATACCAATGAAATATAATCTCCATTGCTGAAATGGTTATTCTGCAAGTATCGGTTAGAGTGGCATTGATGGATGTTTCATTTTACCTACAATCTAACTAATTTGAATGCATCTAAAAAAATAGATGACCAATAATATCTAGCCCTTAAAATATTTGCTGCAATAATCCATTCAAAATAGTGACCACCTAAGAAACCACTATGAAACTCCTTGAGCACTTCTTTAGTTTTATTTAGATGTAAGAATATTAATTGTATCCCATCAAAGTTTCTTCGATATAAGACATATTCCACCAAAACATACTTTCTAGATTGTAATCTATACAGAAACCTTTGAGATGCATTGAAGTCTTTCAAACACCTCCTTGTAGTGAAGTAATGTCATAATTTCTCAATCTAGGGGTCAAGCTATAATGCTTCTATTTTTGGTTGAGCATTTTATTCCTCTTGATTCAACATATTGATATTTTGACATGCAAAATATGCTAAGGTTTGACATAGGGCTCTACCCCTTATCAAAATTTCAATCTAATTTCAACATCATACTCCTAAATATTAGTCACCCAACTAACTCTTTTGTCACCAAGTTCTCTTTGAATCATGAAGTTTCGAACATCCAAAGGTACTACATACACCAAAGTCTTGCTTTGAGAAACAAAATGTTTGAACTTCTTTAGAGACTTTATGACTACATAAATCTCTTTCTTAATGAGTTTATACTTTTCTCCATGATCATGAAATATTTTACTTAAGAATTCAATCGGTCATTCATTGCCTTGTTCCTTTTTTTAAATAAGAACAACAATGTAGCTTCCCTCTTCTCCAAATACATAGAGAATGAAGTCTTTAGAGTAATTCATATTAATGAGGATAGGAGCTTGAGATATTGATTCCTTGATCTCTCTAAAACCATTCTTTTGGACATCTATCCATTTTAACTCCACCTCTACTTCAATATCTTAGTCATTGGTTTTACTATTTTAGTAAAGTATGAGATGAATTTTTGGATAAGATTGATTTGATAAAAAAATGACTAAATTCCATTTTTTTTCAGTGGAAGAGGGGGAGATAGAATGGATTTTACTCTATCTGGATCAATTCCCATTCCCAATTCTAATATCACATATCCCAATAATTTTCCTTCATGCACCACAAATGGGATTTAATGAGACCCCAAATTCTCTATATTTCTCAAACACCATCTGAAGGTGCTCAACATATTTATTCTTATCATGAGATAATATAGTCATATCATCAAGATAGATGACAATTATCCTATTTACTAGTTCATCAGATGCTAAATCCATAGTCCTTTGGCAAGTTGAAGAACATAAGCTTATACTGAGAGGGGGGGGTGAATAGTATAAGATCAAATTTTCCTTTTCTTTACAAAAAAATATTATCCAATATTATCAATGAAAATATAAATAGCAGTAATAAAAGTAATGCATAAACCATCACACACAAGAGAGACACAAATTTAATGTGGTTCACCCAATATTGGCTACTCCATGGAGAAAATATTTCTTCTAAATTTTATCAACAAATCTCTTGGGAATCAATTCCCTATTACAATTTTTATGAACCTCTATCCAAAGGAGACACTAATACCCTATGATCTAATTTGTGGATCTCTCTCCACATGAGAACTCTATACCCTTGCTCTAGTTCGTGGATCTCTCTCCATAGGAGAACTCTATCCCCTTACTCTAGTTTGTGGAACTTGATCCAGGAGAACTCTATATCCTCAACTAGTTCATGGATCTCTCTCCATAGGATAGCTCTATATCCATAGCTAGTTCATGGATCTCATTCCATAGGAGAAATATTTCCCCTTTATCTGGTTCGTGGATCTCTACCCAAAGAACTCTATCCCCTTTGCTCTGGCTAGTGAAATTCTAGAAGACTTCTACCCCCACTACTTTGGCTTGTGGATATCTCTCCACAAGAGACCTCTATCCCCACTACTCAGGATGATGTACCTCTATCCATTAGATACTACTACCCTCTTTGGTCTATCACCTCCAAAGCCTACTCTCAACTCTATCTCAAATTTGTACCAAAATCTATCCCATGTGTAGCATAAATTTTCTCTAACTCTATTCACAAATCTACACCAAACTCTACTCAAAAATCTACTCTAACTCTACTCACAAATCTGCCCCAAGCCTAAACAAAAGGCTTGAACAAATAAGTAATTAAACCTGCTCTCAATTCTATTTCAAGTCTTCACAATACTTGCTCAAATTTATCCTCAAGATTTCTCAAAGACTTGCTCAAATATGTCCTCAAGCCTTCTTAAATACTTTCTCAAATATATCCTCAAGCCTTCTCAAAGACTTGCTCAAATCTATCCTCAATTCTTCTCAAAGACTTGCTCAAATCTATCCTCAAGCCTTCTCAAAGACTTTCTCAAATATGTCCTCAAGCCTTCTCAAATACTTGCTCAAATTTTTCCTCAAGCCTTCTCAAAGACTTGCTCAAATATATCCTCAAGCCTTCTCAAATACTTGCATACAAACACAACTTAAATCTCTTTCAAAAATATTTCTTCACACTGATCCAACCAAAAAGCGTGCACCCATCTACTGTACTATGTCGTATTCATTCATTCAAAGCATAAAATTGACAAGATTGCATAGATTCAACAAAATAGACTTTCTTGTATTAATATTTATAAAGAATCTCGGTTACAATCATGCCCCTCTTAGGGTCACCCAAATGATGATACGATTAATACAATGCCAAAGCCCTCAACAGGGTAGGCGCACTAATAGTGCTTTTCACTTGGTCACAAACTGCTCTAGGGTGGAGGTGCCCTCTTCTTCGCGTTGGGGAAGGAACTTGATGGTTGGTTCTCCTTTGAAACTGTTCCCTATGGTCAAGAAACAACATAGAAGTGTCAAAAATATAGGCAACCTCTCATGATGAGGCCCTTTTAGGAAAATTGCATAATGACACCATTAAACATGCATAATCAAGAAAACATGAAAAGTGCTTCTAAACTATGTTAATTGCATCAAGATTCATATAATAGCATAAAGAAAGACAACAACTACACTATGCATGGATCAATTGTGTAAAATAAAGCATAAAAGTGCATAAAGAACCCATTTATGTCCTAATTGAAGCTTAACATAAAGAAACTAATCTAACCTAATTCTATCGGTCAGAAGTCTGCTAAACTGCAATTAAACCATGAAAACAGCTAATCTAAGCTAATTAACCGAACATAAATGAAAAGGGGAAGGTGGTGATACCTCTGCTACAAACCGTAGCTCTGGTGAGCGGTCTGCACTGTAAACCATGGCTGAAAGCCATGGTTAGCACTCTGATAGGTTTACCCTCAATTCCAAGGGCAGTGGGCTTGACCTCCTTGTCCAATTGATGTTCAAGGGTCGCCTTCGGTGTCCTTCTGACTGATTTGGTGGTTGATTCACTGTGATGGGCCTTCGTTTGCCTGAATTTGCATTTCTTGGCTCTTCTAGGCTCCTAGAACTTCCATGGAAAATTGATATTTGGGTGAATAGCAAAGTGGCCTTCTCAAATGCATGAATTCAGTATACAATTTGATAGGGCTTCGCTGCTTGCTTGATCAATTAACTCTCTATATTATCTCCCCATTTTGAGGGGGTATTTATAGGATGCCCTAGGGTTAAGGGTGGCTTCATGGAGAAGCCAAGATCAAGAAGAGGTGGTTAGGATAGTTGGAATGGAAGCCTCTAGAATCTTCCATCCATTAACCACCTTCTTCTAGATCAAATGGTCGTTCAAACCGATTTGGCTCAGATTGAAGGCCAACTGAACTTCAGTTAAAACCATAGGTCACAACTATGGTCTAGACTATAAACCATAGGTCTCAACCATGTCTCTGTAAACCATAAGTTTGGGCTATGGTTCAGATTGATTAGGCCAAGGAGCCCAAATTGAGTGGTTAGAACCACTGCTCTATCTTGGAGTCTATCCAAGATCTTCCATATGGTCTTGTAGCATGTCCATATGAGTAGTCACCCTCGACATGACGCATTTTAGGTGTCTACAGATGCCCCTTTTGAGATGCATTGTGAGATCGAACAACGTTGAGCAAAAATAGACCTCCTAAAATGATGTCGAAGGTTCTATGATGATCATTAGTCAGATCAACATTAGATGCCCAGGTCCTACAAAAGGATGCGCATCCTGGAATCATTGCTTCCAACTCTTTGGAGGCTTAAACTTGAAAAGCTTGTCCTCTTCTCATCATCATTCGGGTAGTCATTTGATGCTTCAATAGGTTCTTCTGACCTATATATCCGAAAGGAGGAGAGACAAAAACAAATTATCATATTTGCTATTTTCCCCAAGCAAAGGGGTAAGCTTATGATAGTTATTGACAATGATTCGCAAGGACGAACACAATTTTGACAAGATCAAGGGATCTACGATTTTAGGGATCTTCTATTGATTTTGATTATGATTTGATATTATGACTACCCCCTCAAGCGATGAGTCGATGAGGGTAATGACAATGATTAAAGTGACGATGTCGCTTGACCACCATGGATGATCTGAACAAATTTAGATTTGAGCAAATTAATGCCTTGGCTAGGCCTAGTTCAGCTTTTGATTCCAACTATTAATAGTATTTGCACATTTCTATCCCATGGAGCAGTCAGGCTACAATAGTCATCTTAGGGAATCGAATTGATACAAATCCAATTAGATTTATGTTGAATCAAATTATCGATGATTTGCTGAAAAGATGTCATAGAAGAAATGACATGCAATGCCTCATTCCCATGGAGAAGTCCAGCCATGAAGGCCTTCTTAGGGATTGAAAAGAAGCATATCAGATCAACGATGACAATTTTGCCCCAAATGTCCTTATGGTAATTTACTCATCTTGTCGGATTGCATGGAGCGCAAGTCGTTGCAACCGCCAAGTGTATAGGGTAAATTACTGAATACGAGGCGCATTTGGTGTTTTTAATTATTTGATTTTTTTAATGTTTTGAATTATGAATTGAGTTTATTTATTTGGCTAGGAGGTGCATCACTCCATGAAAGGATTGTCATAGCGATGACCTCGATTGAATGTACTTTATAATCTCAGCCAGATATTTGATTTTTAATTGGATCTCGATGCTTGATTATCACCAAATTTCCAAATTGATTGATTTTATTGAATTTTGATCCCATGGGAGGCATTAATTTATCATTTTAAACCTTCCCATGGTGGGATTTTATTAAATTTGCTGCCAGTTGCAAACCGTAGCTAGGGTCTACGGTTCCCATTTGCAATTTTGGGAACCGCGGCTAGGGCCTACGGTCCACGTGAAATATGAAAAGCTTATAAAAAGCCCAATTTTCAAATTTCTCTCATTATTCCTTGACAATGACTTGCAATCTAGAGCTTTGATAGTGACAGCTGAGAACTCACCTAAACCCTACCAAACTTTACACGCACACCTACTCACAACACGATGGTAGAGCGCAGGTAAGCTTCTTCTAGCCACGATGGACGAGGCGAGGGCAAGGTAATTCAAAACCAAGACCTCGCATCCATTACCAATAAAATGAACCAAATTAAGTAATTGGTTAATCAATCACACTAAATTGTTGGCAATGAACCACACCTTAGGCTAGGGTAGCTTAGGATTTTATTTTTTATTTTTTTATTTTTTAGCCGTGATAAAATACCCGACGGGATCTCAGTCGAAGACCATAGGTACCAGCTATGGTTCCCAATTGATCAATTGGGGACCACAACTACACTATGTCACATTTAAAATCCCAATGGTCAATTTTTGACCGCATGCGGACCGTAGGGTTGACCCGTGGTTCGCAAACTTTAGAAAAAATTATCAAATTTTTAATTTTTCTAAGTTTTAATAGGCAATTAATGTCATTTAATGCATTTTTGACCTGTATGAATGACAATTTTGATTTTTAGGCCTGCATGATGACATGTTTTTGCAATTTTATCAATTTTTAGATATTTTTGATGATTTTTAGGTCATTTTTAAATGTTTTTGCTTGTTTTAGTTAGATTTTTCCTTATATTATGCTTTCTATTTTAGAGATTGACCTCTAGAGCTTGAGAGCCTGACATTCTTAAGACTCTCCATGGAGAGCTCACTCCCAAGGAGCGAGAATGGTTCAAAGTTATCGACTTTAGCTATGTACTAGATCTACCCACTATCAGGGTAGATCAAGCCTACTTGACTACGTTGGCCCGACGTTGGAATGCACGGACCAACACATTTCACCTACCTATAGGTGAAATGATAGTTACCCTAGAGGATGTCTACAAGATCTTTAGGATCCCCATTGATGGTGAGGCCATCATCTCTTCTACTTCTAGGGCTAAGGAGTCCATATTTGATGCCATATTCGATGCCCAGAGTGAGGAGGCTCAACATGACATTGATCATGGAGGGGTCCATATCGGCTATTAGTAGGGGAAGAATGTCTTCTCTATACGTGAGGTCATATTTATGCACCTGGTGGTGCAAGTTGTGCTTCTAGACTCCTCGAATGAGGATTCCCTAGAACCTCCTAGCCACTATCCGTAGAGTTGTTCAGAGCACCATTCGTCGACCACTATGACTAGCCTAGGGGAGCACCCTACTCTACTAGCTATATAGAGAGCTCTACCAGATTATAGATCGGAGCCATCGAGGGATCAACTGTAGCTTACTTCTTCAGATTTGGGGCTAGCAGCATATCAAGATAGAGCATCCTAGGGAGCTACCACTACATATCATAGAGATAGATGATGCTCACCAATGTTATACCACCTACTGGCCTCAAGGAGGAGGGGTTCAAGAGTAGGACCCATGCTGGTGACATCCAACATTATATCACATAGTTTGTAGGACTCGGCCTGGATGATATCGAGTGGTGGCCGTACATGGAGTGCCCTGACTAGACTGAGGTCGATGAGTGGCTTTGATAGGCTCATCGAGATAGATGGCTACTCGATCGAAAGGTCGAGATTAGAGAGTACCAATTTTATTCTCACATCCTACGATAGTTCGGCCTAGTGCAAGACATTCCAGAGATCCCCTTTATCTACAGGCGCTTGGCTTTAGAGACACATCTTCCATGGATCCAACCTCCAACTCTAGGGGATGAGCCAGATGATTTCTAAGAGACTAGAGTTGACCAGCTGTTACCACTCCAACATACGATGGATGGTGGTCGATGCTATGGTGGCATGGATCAAGGTCTCTAGGTAGAGTTGATGATCAGGAGAGGTAGGATGGATCCTGATGGGCATAGGGTGCACCAATGGATAGAGGATGGATGGGGCATAGAGGCCACCATCGAGGAGGCTCCTAAGGATGACCCAGATGATGAGGCTCCAGAGGAGGGTGAGGTTCCTCCTAACAACATAGAGGGGCTGCTCTTAGCTCAGGTTGCTGACTTGTAGAGTCAGCTTGGTAGATATCAGACTCAACAACATGAGCGAGACACTACTATCACCACTCTAGAGGTGAAGCTAGCTGATCAAGATAGGCAACTAGCTAAGGCATAGGAGGAGATCACTAGTCTCACAAAGTGAGCTACAATAGTAGAGGCTCGAGTCTAGGAGCTCACTAGCACCCATGATGTAGCAATGGCACAACGGGGTGAGGCAGTTGTAGAGAGGGACCTACTTAGGCTATAGAGGGGAGACCCTACATCCTCTTAGATTGTCATGGGACCTCCAGCCACTCCACTAGTCATAGGTGTGGATCCTATGGTAGAGATCAAGTGGCTCACTTCTCTCATAGAGGAGAGAAATGATCGATTGGATGTGAGGGTAGCTCACATCTCTCAGCTAGAGGGCTTCATCGAGCTGAGGAGTTTATAGGTTCTAGAGGATAGGCAGGTTATAGGGTCACAGAGGACCAAGACCAAGACTACAGGGTAGTCCTCAATGAGTTCCAACCATCGAACTCATAGGACCAAGCGGACTCACCGATATTCTAGCACACACAAAGCCAACTCTCATAGGAGCCACAGGGATACAAGTGGTGATTCACAAGCTAGGGGTACAAGCCCTCCTTAGTACACATTTTTTGATATATGTATTGTACCATTTTTGAGTGTAAGGTCGAGGACCTACACAGTTGTAGCCTACGGGTATTTTTGTACTCCCGATGTACTCTGAGACACATATTTATATATGATATGACTGATCATTTTATGGCTCATTATTGTGTACTCATTTATTTTTGATTTTATGTTTATGTGATGCACATGGATGCAATGCTTATGTTATGTTGATGCTATATGATGTGATGTATGGATGACATGCACTAGATAGCTATTTAATTTATGATGATGATATGCAGTGATCTAGATGCTTAGATGTGCTTTTTATGATGGATGCATATGGATGCAATGTTTTTCTTAACGCATATTTGATATTGCTTTATTGTATGCATTAATGTATGTAATGATTTATTTACATGATACTAATCTAATGTAAATGAACTTGTATGCTTTAATCACTTAAAACATAAGGAATAAATGCAAATATGTTTATCAATCTAATGGATGACACCACATAATGTATAAAAATCATGAATGTAATTGAAAATCCTTAAGATAAGAATTTAATCAATTAATCACCCATATATGAAATGCAATGGAATGCGATGTTATGATGTGAATGATATAATGTGTCATTCGATTTTCTTTTGCAAAATTTGAAAAATATGCATGATATAGTCAGTGGTCATCTAAATATTATTGCTAATATCCATCCGGTATCTATCCTATATGTTGATTGTGCTTTATATAATGATGTATCATGGATTCGATACTTTGCAATTTGATGATTTATATGGTTGCGATATTTGACATTTTGTTGCTATGGGAGAAATTTTTGAGGTTTTCCATGAGACTCAAACACCCTAATAGACTTATCAAAAGTTGCATACTAACCACACTAGACTTTTGAGATAAAAGGCTTTTGCTAGGATAGACCCTAACTATTCATTATCCCTGTGTGTGCACATGATTATTTTAAGATAAGACACGAGCGTTCCTCGATGTCAGGGGATTCTTTCAGCCCATTGCTAAGATAGGGGTTCCACAAATGTCTTATCCAATCTCAAGTTTAGATTTTAGTTGGACTAAGCCACTAGGCAATGCAGGACACCTGAAGCTAGCTCTTCCACATTCAAACATTGGTCTTGTTCATAAGCGAGGTGCTAATGCATTAGACATATCATCATGCGTAAGGTATAGTAGTGCCGACAATTCTAGGGATTCAGGCTCATTCCTTTCTATCCTTCAATTTTTGGGATACTTGCTCATATGTAGTGAAGCAAGGGAGTCGATTCCATATTCATTTTGAACTATCTTTGGATCTTCATTTGATCTCTCTTCAAACTGGATTTTGGATCTTCATTTGATCTCCACTCGAACTTTGATTTATGATCTTCATTTGATCTTCACTTTGAACTTTGATTTAAGCCTATTTTCTGATCTTCACTCGATCTTCACTTTTTGGCATTTACATTTGATAATTTTCTTCAAAAACTTTCCTTTGGGGGATTTACTTGGGAAAACTATTTCTGGTATATCGATTGAGAATATCGATCTTATGATATCAATATGGGATATCACCTCTGGGAGTCGATCTATGATATCGATCTAGGGTATCAATCATGAGGATTGATGTGGGATATCACTATGGGATATTGCTCATTTTATCGTAAGCAAGGGATTCTGAATAGGGAACTAACCTATCCTTTTGCCAACTACCAACATTTCCCATACCATCCGCACAGAGGGATAAGCAAGAATAACTCTTTTCACTTCAGGATACCCGATCCTGCTTCATGACTTTCATCTTCCCCTAGTCCTTATTAGGATTGTTTAAATTTTTTGATTAGTGATAGGCTTATGATATGCTAAGGGCTATACTAACTGAACCTTAGCTACAAAAGCAAAGCAAGCTTTCTACCAACTCTTGATAAGACCACTAGGTATGGTTGAATGACCAAAAAACCCTAGTATATCTCCATAGCAACATTATAGGTTGTGTTGAAAAACATAATTACTCACATGAATGATGGATCATGATAAATGCAGAGATGCATGATTTAAACACAAACATGGTGTCATTTGTAAGACTGACAAACATAATCCCTCCTACTACGGAATGCAATGGATGACGAATGCCTATATGCAATGCAGTAATGCAATGAATGCATGTGTAAATGCAAAATTAAAATGCAAATGCAAATGTTTTTGGATTTTATGCTTTACCAATTTTTTTGGATTTTATTGATTTTATAATTTTTATGGGTTTTGAGCCTCATAATTGACCAAACGATGAGTACATGCCTCTAGAGCCTTTAGATTGACCAAGCAATTTTTAAGAATCCTTGGAGCTTTTAGGATTGACCAAAGGGATTTTGGGTACCTTTGGGCATTTTTGGATGACCAAGCGATTTTGAGAATCCTTGGAGCCTTTGGGTTGACCAAGCAATTTTTAAAAACTCTTGGTGCCTTTTGAGTTTGACCAAAGGGCTTACAGATGCCTTTGGAGCTTTTAGGATGACCGAGCGATTATAAGCAAATCCTCAAGGCTTTTAACTAACATGACCAAGCAGTTTTAGGAACCCTTGGAGCCTTTTGGGATGACCAAGCGGTTTTAACAAACCCTCAAAGCTTTTGAGGTTGACCAAAGGGCTTACAGATGCCTTTGGAGCTTTTTGATTGACCAAACCACTTATGAGAGTGTTTGGAGCTTTTTAGGATGACCGAGTAGTTACAAGCAACTCTCGAAGCCTTTTACTATGCTCTTCAAGCATAAAATACCTTAATATGGATGATGTTGAGAGGTTCCAGGCTCTTCAACACCCCCTAGCGATGTTAGGTGATAGGTACCCTGGACCAATATTTTTAGATATGATGTAGGGTCCTAGCCAATTAGCCATAAATTTGTCTCGCATATCTGGCGATAAATTAGAGTTCTATTGGTTCTCTTTCAAGACAAGATCCCCAACTTCAAAGTCTCTCTGGTGGACTTTGATATTGTAAGCTCATTTTAGTCACTCCTGATAAACATGGAGATGCTCCAAGGCATTCACGTGATGTTCATCAAGTAGCATCAGTTGATCCAATCGAGCTTGTCACGTAGTGTCATCATCGATGAACTCTTTCAATGTGATGCGTAGCATTGGAATTTCTAATTCCAAGGGCATAATGGCCTCAATGCCATATACTAGTGAGAATGGTGTTGCCCTAGTGGGCATCCGAATACTAGTCCTATAAGCCCATAACGCAAGGGGCAGCTGGATATGCCAGTCTTTGTGGTTTTCTTGTACCATATTTTTCAAGATGGCCACCACTATCTTATTTGAAGCCTCAGCCTACCCATTTTCTTGCGGATAGTATGGAGTCACAAAACTATGTTTGATTCTATATTTAGATGTCAAAGCTCTCACAGTTTTGTTCTTGAAAGATGTTCCATTATTCGATATTATTTTGGATGGAATCCCAAAATGACTTATGATATGCTCCAGTATAAACTCTGCTATACGAGCTCCAGTTGTCATTGTTAAGGGTATTGCTTCCACCCACTTTGTAAAATACTCAATAGCCATGATTATGAATGTATGCCGACCCGATGATGGAGGAGAGATCTTGCCTATAAGATCTAGTCCCCACTGAGCAAATGGCCAAGCCGCTTGAATGGGTTGTAAGGCCTACGATGGCAAGTGCATAAGATTAGCATGATGCTGGCATTTAACGCATTTCTTGACATACACATTGCACTCCTTCTCCATAGTGGGCCAATAGTAGCCCATTCGAAGGATGCGCTTGATGATGGCCATGCCATTGAAATGGCCACCGCACGTACCATCATGGGCTTGTGAAATCGCCCATGATGCCTCTTGGGGCTCTAAGCAATGAAGGAGAACTCCATCATAGCCTCATCGGTACAAGATGTCTCCTATTAAGACATATTTGGCCACTTTCTATTTAAATGTGTGCTTCACAACATGTCAATCCCTCTAGGATTATACTAAGCTTTAGGAAGTCTTTAATTTATGACATCCAATTTTGATAAATCTCAGCTTCGACTACTAAGACGACTTGCTCCCCCTACGTATTTACCTTTGCAAATGCAGACTCAAAACAACACTATGGTGAATGGTAGTACCACTCCCCATAGGACTCTGAGAGGTTAATGACCCCCAGGGTGCCTTCTTAAGAAAGTCTTCAGCTTTGTAGAACCATTCAACTTTTGGTTCTACACTGATCATGTTGATCGATTCTTTGTTATCATAGGCTGCACGCTCTGTTGGATGCGAGAGCATCTTGACATGGATGGTAGTGAAATCAGTAGATGGATTCTGAGGGATTAAATATCCCAAAGAAGCCATGGTATCTACAAACCTATTTGATGATCGAGGGATTGCCTCAATGTCATACCATTCAAATTTGGCCAAATATGTGTCAACTAGATCTTTATAGGCTTTCAGTATGGGACATCGACACTAAAAAGCCCCTTGACTTGATTTACTATGAGCAAGGAGTCACCAAAGATGTTCAATCTCTTAATATTCATGGTGATGGCTATGTGGAGGCCCAATAGTAGGGCTTCATACTCAACATTGTTGTTGGTGCACAAAAAATCCAACTTGAATGACAAGGGCATTGGAGCTCCTTACGGCATGAAGAACACTATTTCGACACCACCTCCTTGTTCGCACTTTGAACCATCAAAGAACAGAGTCATATCAACATTGTTCTCTAGTTCTTCGAGTTTGGGAGCTTCAGATATGATGAAGACTGCATCATCTAGAAGCTCGATTGTTAGAGGCCTACTATTTGATAGTGGTGCCTCAGCTAATTGATCTGCTATGACCTATCCCTTAATGGACTTCTAGCTTATGAATTCTAGATCAAATTCTATCAATAGCATGATCCACTTTATAGTACATGTATTGTGATAAGTCTTACTCATCATGTACTACAAAGGATTCTATTTGGATATAACATATGTCGTATGACTTAACATATAATGTCACAATTTCTTTGTAGCGAACACTACTGCTAAACATAATTTTTCCACATATGCATACCCGAGCTCATAGCTCACCAAGGTTCGACTAATATAATATATGGCCTATTCTTTGCCTTGCACATTCTTTTGGGCTAACATGGTTCCCAATGCAAAGTCAATTGTCGATATATATAGTAGAAAAGGCACCTCTAGCCTTGGTGGAGCTAGCACTGGCGATGTCACTAGGTATTGCTTTATCTCAATGAAGGCTACCTTGCAGTCCTCGTCCCAGTTGAATGGGACCCCCTTATGTAGCAGTCGATTCATGGGTCGACATTTATCCGATAGTTGGGTGATAAATCACTTTATCGAGGCTACCTTGCCCTGAAGGCTCCTTAATTCCTTAATATTGGTGGGAGGATGCATTTCCAAAATGGCCTTGACCTTCATTGGGTCTACTTTGATGCCTCTCTTAGAGATGATGAACCCTAGTAATTTTCTAGAAGTTATGCCAAATACGCACTTCTTAGGATTCAGCCTGACATTGTGCTCTATCAAGTGATCGAAGACTTTCCTTAAGACCTCTGCATGCTCTTCTCATAGCAATGACTTGGCTAACAAGTCATCGATATAATCTTCAAGAATTTTGTGCATATAGTCATGAAAAATGTATGTCATGGCCCATTGATATGTGGCACCAACATTTTTGAGGCCAAATGGCATAACTTTATAGCAAAATATTCCCCATGGCATTATAAACATGGTTTTATGTTGGTCTTCGGGTTTAATCCGAATTTGATTGTAACCAAAAAAACCATCCATTAAGGAGAGCATTTCGTGACCTATAGTTGCATCTACGAGAGCATCAATATTGGGCAACGAAAATGAATCTTTGGGTGTTGCCTTATTTAGGTCTCTGAAATCCATGCAAATATGGATTCTTCCATCGAGTTTTCCCATGGGTACCATATTGGACACCCATTCTGGATAATCGATGGAGATCACAAATTCCACATCCAACAACTTTTGTAGCTCATATTTCACCATTAAGGCTACTATTGGGTGCATTTTTCTAAGCTTTTGCTTGATCGACTTCTTCGTCAGATCTAGCGAAAGGTTATGCGTAACCAATTTTGGGTCTAGACCTGGCATATCCTTGTACGTCCAAGCAAACAAATTTGGTCTCTCTTTCAGTAGAGGGATGAGGGTGGCCCGCTCATCTGGAGTGAGACTCTCTCCAAATTTAACCTTCTTTGCACTGGTGGGATCATTACTGATATCCACCTCAAAGGTTTCCTCTATCGACATATGTGATCCCTCCTCAAGTTGGTGAGGCATAGGAATCAGATGGATGTCATCAATCGGGTTGATTGGTTCCATGTTGGAAGTATTTTTGGCATGATAAACATCATATGCATAGCCTGGTGCAAAATGGAAAGGTTGCAACATTTCTTCATTGGGGAAGAAATCCTCAAGCTCAATGGGTGAATCAGCATGATCCCAGTCGATAGCATCTTTGTTAAGATACAATGGTTTGGATGGATCTACTGGATTGTGGAGTGGAGTGGTCAAATCAATGGAGACCATGTTTATGGAATGGAATTGATCTCCAAGACCACATGGACTAACCTCTACAAAATCTGCATAATCCTCATACCCATGATCTGGCTCTAATGGCACAAGCACAAAAGGGTCTTCCCTATGAGGACTACGAATAACTGGATCCTCCCTATGCACTAAATGCAAAATAGGATCATTTGGCTCATGGAGCTCCATGTAGGTCAATGGAAGGGGATTAACCAACCGATGAATTTGATCCAAGTTTAACCGTCTTGCTCTCAGACGTGGACCAACATGTAGCTGTCGATAGACCTCATCAATGTCGATGGGTTGATGATGGTAACACAAATAAGGAGGACCAAGGTAGGCCCTCTCTAGCTCATATTCTTCATCACTATCATAATAGAATCCTTCATTCACCCCACTCTTGGAGGGTGATCCTCCAAATGAGGCCCCATGAATCTTACTTCTTGAATGTTGTCATCACTATCAAAAAAATTAGATAATTATACCTCATGTATGACACTGCCAAGAAAACTAGCTTGATATCTTCCCCTAAATGATCAACATTGGGAAGGATCTCTTTGGTAACCTATACCAACTCAATAGGCAATAGATGATGTGCATACAAAGGCCTTACATAAGCACCTTCGACTTCATCCCCAGATTCATCATCGTTTGAGGATTCTTCATCTACATCATAACCTGGTCCACTCATATCGGAGGTGGACTCCGCTCCATATTCATTACAAAGATCTCCTAGCTCGAGATCACTTGCAGTAATGGGGTTATACCCCTGCACATCTATGTCATCGACTGCATCATAGGTTTGGTGTCCCAGTTGATCTCTAGGGTTCATTTCTATCTCAATCTACTCAAGGAGCCCTTCACGATGATCTTCGAGTGGCTCAATGGTGATGACAGATATCATAGGGTGATTCCTCCAAAATTTGGAAGGATCCAGATGATATGGATTAAAATCCACATCATCCACCATACTAAGGTACAGATGATCTAGGGATGCTATGAGCAAATCGTCCTACCCTCATATCTGTAACCCTAAACCAAACCTATCAGTGACTAACTGATAATGAGGTTCCAACGGAGTCCTCCATCCTTGTTCAAAGAGACCAAGGTCATATCCATGCCAATGATATAGCTCAAAAATATGCATGGCATACTCTAGATTGGATAGATAACGAATATTTACCATGAAAGGTTCCTCATCATCTTCATCCATGGGCTCTCACATTGGAAGTTGGTCTAGCCCCACATAGATGAAGTTAGTCTGGTTAGGTGGCTCTCCCAATGGAACCACCGATCCAACTAGGTAACGATGAGCGGATGGTCGACCCATCTCTTGTGCAATCTTCAAAATCGGTCCGAAGGTCACATTCTGCACAAGGTACTCACCTAATCTGGTGTTAGCGAGATGTACCATCACCCATGGTGTGGATGACCCTACTGAAGATGCAGGTGAGGTAGGTTGAGGTGCCTCCTCAGCTTTGTCTTGGGGTTCCTCAACTTCCATAGGAATGGGAACCTCCTCGATGATTGGCTTGGGCTCACGCTCTTTCTCTTTCTCACCCATTTTCACCTTCAACTTCCTGTCATCCCGATGCATGACTGATGCCGATGGTTTCAAGGAAGTGGTAGTGGTGTGCTCCGATCTATGTGACACAGATGGCATTGGTTGAGCATGTACCATCGGTTTACCTCCTAGTTTCTTTATTGGTGATGATGATCGAACATCCAGGTGCATTGATGGGAGTATGAAACCCCTAAGAAAATCTGCTAGGTTCATAAACTTAAATGGCTCTTCATCCGATGCCACTACGTGAACCAGTCCCTCATGAATATATTTCATGCATTGATGCAATATCGAGGGGACGCAATGCATTTCATGAATCCAAGGCCTACCGAGTAATATGTTGTACTGCATGGCCCCTTCTATCACATGACACATTACTGAAATGGTCTTCAAACCTACCTGCATGGGTAGGATAATTGTGCCGATAGTCGAACATAGTGCATCATTAAATGCTCTCAATGTAAATGTAGTTGGCACAATGTGTGATTTAGGTAGCTTCAAATGACTCAATGCCTTGGTCATTATTATGTTGATCGATGAGCCAGTATCGATCAAGACCCTTTTAAATGGCATGTGATTAACACATGTGATTATGTGCAATGGTGGGTCAGCCATAGTTGTAGAAACCATCCTTATCTCATGATCATAAAATTGGATCATCGGTTCCTGACACTGTTGTACATGTCCCACAAAATTAGTAAATGCCTATGCATCCTAGGACTGTACTTCAATGGACCTCAAAATATCCATAAGAGTCTCCCTATGCCTCGAGGACTACTGTATTAATTCATATATTGACAACTTCGTAGGAGTTATCTACAGGTTTTGGACCAACCTGCTCCTTATGGTCACCACCGATCTTGTTGGTGGGCCTGGAATATTTTGCATCGATCATTGATTCGATGTGGCTTGTATTTGAATGGGAGCATGAGGTTGATTCTATTGTTCATATCTCCCATGCCTAGTGACAATGTTCACCATGCCTACGAACCCCTGGGTAGGTGGTTCGACTCGCACCTGGTTGACTTGACCAACGTTGTTTCGAGGTGCCTCATGATTTGGCAAGGGGTTTTTGTAAATCCCTATATTCTGATTATCGAGTACCTATGGGTTGTGTGGCACTACAAGCTCACCTTTTTCAATCATATTTTGCACCATGTGTTTGAAATACCAGCACACCTCGATGTCATGGCCTTTCATTCGATGAAAAATGCAAAATAGATCCTCTTGGTACCCCTTTGGTTTGGGTTGATTGGGGTCTATCATCTTGAATTTGGGTAATCTAATTGCCTTGGCCTCGCATAACTGATGGAAAATTAATGTCAATGATTCCATCAATGGTGTGAACTGGTGAGGTGGGCATTGATCTTTGTTCTTGCCCTTATAATTGTTGTTGCACTTGTCATATTGCATAGGGGAGGTTGGGCTTGATAATTCTATTTTTATTGCCCCTTGTCCTCCCGTTGGAGATTCAATACCACTTGATTCACATGGGCCTGCTTGCCCTATTGTTTTGTGGCACTCTTCTTTTGTCCCTCTCTCCTATTTTTGAGCTTCAAGTTGCCTTCCTACAACTTGATGTCCTCAATCACTTTGGCTTGCACCAAAGCCTCTTCGAATGTAGGATACTATTGCAGCTACAGTAGTAATGAGATGTGCTTGGCACAACTCTTCATAAACATTTAGGTTAACTCTATGGTAGGAATAGGGAATGGCAACTTTACCATTAGTCTCCTCCATCTCTTTTTATATTGCTCTATTGGCTCATCATCGCGTTGAGCTAGCATAGCCAGATCAAAAATATTGGCCTATTTCTTGATGCCAAAGGAATAGCATTCAAGAAAGGCATCAACTAATTGCTTGAAACTAGTTATGCTATGTTTCTTTAGCTGATTGAACCACTCTCAGGCTAGACCTAAAAGTGTCATGATGAACGTACGCAACAATAATGCATCATTGCTTGCTATCTAAAAACAAGCATCCAGAAAGCTCGTGACATGTTCCTGTGCATCTTCATCACCCTTAAACTTGTCCAACCTGGGCATATCAAAATGCTCAGGGTAAGCTGAAGTAGGCACCGAAGGATCCAAAGGCTCATTATGGATTTTCCTTAATGTCAACTTTTGAATAGTCATGCCTTGTCTCTCGATGGCTTTGATCTTCTCGGCTAAGGCCTTATAGGCCTCTGAAGATAGAAAGTCCTCCTCCCTAAGTTGACATGGAGGTGGCTTAGGAGGTACTATCTTCCTCGTACGAGATGGAGGGCATTGCTCTTCCTCCTCCTCAGCTCGAGAGCTCTCAGGATATTCTTGCTCGTATCCATCTCCCTTGCTTCTTCATGCTGCCTCTACCTTTGATTATCGAGCGATGGTGGTCGCTCCCTCTATTCGGCACTAGCATGAGTACGAGCATCTCTATGCTCTTGATGCATATCAGCTTGAGATAAAGCCTTTCTATATACATGCTCTCTATGCTCATCTTGAGGATATAGGCCAGCCCTAGCTAACCTATCCTCCTACTCCATGCGTTCCTTCTAGGCAAGGATACGCTCTTCGCGCATGCATTGCTCATATAGCCTCTATCTAATGAGCCTCTACGCTTGAATATTTTCATATTCAATGTGTTGCCTCTCTAGGTGAGCATCCTCCAATTGATCTTGGAGGAGTTGGCATTTTTGCTTCGATACCAGTCGATGTGATCTATCGATCTGATCGATCATGGGAGGCCTCTAGTATCCCTACTCTATATGAGTGACCTTATGGGTTCTGTACCCATCAGAATGATGTGTTGTGCCTTTGCCTCTATCTATGAAGATGGCATTGGCCTCCTATTATGTCCTATACTATGAACCACCATGTGCAGATAGTGGGTGTGTGACATGAGGGTGCTTAGAAGCCTCTCCATGTTCTCTAGTAGTCCGGATGACACTCACGCTATGCTCACTCGAGGCTCGAGTGGGTGGAGTAGAAGGCTTGCAGCCTAGCTACTCTAAAACACTACCTAGACCCTCTAGCTGCCTAGACCACCATCGCTCATGTGGTGGTGTGCCATTATCTCCCACCTTTGATATATCAATGGTGATCTTGCATGGTGGACCACGCATGGGAGTATGGTTAGACCTATGCTCGATAGCGAGCCTATCTGCCTACCCTTGAATGGGTGGATCTCTAGTCCTTCTATACTCAGAAGGTGGAGCCATAGATCCTCTAGTGGACTTAGTACGTAGGGGCACCAACCTGGTCCCCTGCACAACAAACTCTTCGGTCGATCCCATGGATGCGCGTGCATTACGGTCTCGATAATGGCTCTCAAGTGGAACACCCTCATGTTGGAAGGCTTCCTATTCTATCCTATGCCTAGAGGAGTGTACTAAAGCTCCTCTATCTGGGGTTTGCTCTATAGGCTCCCCTCGTGTCGAGTTATCTCCTCGAATGCTAGCCGAACGATGTTCGGTTCGCTCATGTGGTTGAGGAATTGACATGTACTATTGTGAATTGGTTAGGGGTTGGTCATCGGCATTGGATTTGGACCTTTGTCGACCACCCCGTGTATCCACCATTGTGTACCTAGCATCTAGATGTATTATTATTAAGCAAACAAGGTATACAATAATGATTATCTCATTTTAAATTTTGAAAGTGAGTCCTAAACTATTTGATGTGTTTTCAAGATTTGTTGTATCAGTGTAGAAACTCTTATCATGTTTTGCAAAACTTGTTGGATTTTATTCTCAGTTTAATGGCTTTCACCTATACGCTCGTAGCTCGACAACTTGGCTATGAACTCCAAGTCACGTAATCCAACCTATAATGTGTGGTAATGAAGCCCACACATGGTCAAGGAGCACAGGTCCTCCCAGATCCTCACCCATTTTCCCCCAGTCAATGTTATACCCTCCAAAGAGAATACATGCAAATTTTCTAGGGTACGAAAGGTTCTCGGATCCGGTATTGGTCTAGTATCCAAAAGGTTCATGGGATTTGGGCCAATGGATGGAAGTTACGCCCACCGTCATTGAACCCTACTAGTGGTTGGATGTCAAGCCCAACTCACTAGCGTTTAAGTGCCAAGTGGTGTGTGTGGTTCCTTTTAATGTACATAAAATAAATGCATCATATAGCATTCATGCTCATTTTCTAAATGCTATGCAAATGAAAGAACATTTCAAATTCAGAAAATGTAAGCTATTCTAGATGCTCTTTAAGACTATGCACATTACGATGATAATTGGCCACTAATTGGGCCTCACACATGCAAACCATTCACACAAATTCTATCAAGCATGTTGGATTCTAGGGTGGATTACAATCAGAGATCCACTATTCCTAGAATCACCTTTCTAATGACACGAAAGATAAATGCAACTAAGACCTAATTCATTTCCTTTTCTTTCTTAGTTTCTTAATTGCATTCAAAATTTAACTTTCTGGAAAAACACAGAGAGAAAAAATGACAGAGAGTGAGAAATAGGGCCTACCTCAAATCCTCATCTGATTGAGCTTTATCCCTCTATTGTCTGCTATGTCTATTGGAAACCGTAGGTCTAGGCTATGGTTCTGACTATGGCCCATGGGTTGAACCTACGGTTCAATTGTTGGCCCATAGATGGTAGCTACGGTCTGTACCTGCAAGTCACAAAAACCAAAAAACATAGTCAGATGCTAGAATTGTGGAGTTCCACCATGATCGCCTTCTGATCCAACCAAAAGCATGCACCCATCTACTGTACTATGTCGTATTCATTCATTCAAAGCATAAAATTGACAAGATTGCATAGATTCAACAAAATAGACTTTCTTGTATTAATATTTATAAAGAATCTTGATTACAATCATGCCCCTCTTAGGGTCACCCAAATGATGATACGATTAATACAATGCCAAAGCCCTCAACAGGGTAGGCGCACTAATATTGCTTTTCACTTGGTCACAAACTGCTCTAGGGTGGAGGTGCCCTCTTCTTCGCATTGAGGAAGGAACTTGATGGTTGGTTCTCCTTTGAAACTGTTCCCTACGGTCAAGAAACAACATAGAAGTGTCAAAAATATAGGCAACCTCTCATGATGAGGCCCTTTTAGGAAAATTGCATAAAGACACCATTAAGCATGTATAATCAAGAAAACATGAAAAGTGCTTCTAAACTATGTAAATTGAATCAAGATTCATATAATAGCATAAAGAAAGACAACAACTACACTATGCATGGATCAAATATGTAAAATAAAGCATAAAAGTGCATAAAGAATCCATTAATGTCCTAATTGAAGCTTAACATAAAGAAACTAATCTAACCTAATTCTATCGATCAGAAGTCTACTAAACTATAATTAAACCATGAAAATAGCTAATCTAAGCTAATTAACCAGACAAAAATGAAAAGGGGAAGGTGGTGATACCTCTACTACAAACCATAGCTCTGATGAGCGGTCTACACTATAAACCATGGTTGAAAGCCATGGTTAGCAATCTGATAGGTTTACCCTCAATTCCAAGGGTAGTGGGCTTGACCTCCTTGTCCAAATTGATGTTCAAGGGTCGCCTTCAATGTCCTCAGACAGATTTGGTGGTTGATTCACTATGAAGGGCCTTCATTTGCCTGAATATGCATTTCTTGGCTCTCCTAGGCTCCTAGAACTTCCATAAGGCAATCATCTGAATCTTTGGAGTGGATAGTGCAAGTAGCCTTCTCTAAGTATGCATGAATTGAGTATACAATTCGATAGGGCTTCGCTGCTCAAATTGATCCAATTAACTCTCTATATTCTTTCCCCATTTGGAGGGGTATTTATAGGACTACCCTAGGGCTAGGGGTGGCTTCATGGAGAAGCCAAGATCAAGAAGAGGTGGTTAGGATAGTTGGAATGGAAGCCTTTGGAATTTCCATCCATTAACCACCTTCTTCTAGATCAAATGGTCATTCAAACCGATTTGGCTCGGATTGAAGGCCAACTAAACTTCAGTTAAGACCGTAGGTCACAGCTATGGTCTAGACTATAAACCGTAGGTCTCAGCCATGGTTCAGCCTATAAACCATAGGTCTGGGCTGCGGTTCAGACTGATTAGGCCAAGGAGCCCAAATTGAGTGGTTAGAACCACTGCTCTATCTTGGAGTCTATCCAAGATCCTCCATATGGTCTTGTAGCATGTCCATATGAGTAGTCGCCCTCGACATGACGCGTTTTAGGTGTCTACACACAAATAAATTCTACTTAGAATTCGTTTAACCTCTGGAACATATAGAGAATGATATGCTCTATCAAAAACTTAATATTTTTCACACTCACAAATCTTGTACTCAATTAACCACTCTCTATCTCTTGCAAAATCCTTTTCAAATCACTTCAAAACAATGTATAACAAAATTGGTTTATTCTTCTTACAATTTTTCTCTCAAAGATCAATCACACCAATGCACAATCTCCCTCATATAACTTATCTCAAAAACCTTCATAATTACTATCAATATCTCTCAAATCAATGTTTAAAATATTTCACAAAGATGCACTAACTTGTCTTCAACCCTAGCACAAGTAGTTCACAATATATAGATCAAATGTATCAAATAATTTTAACGATAGAAGCATATATTGTTATCAAATTCTATCCCAAATGTTTCCAAAACCTTCAACAATGAAGCACAAGATCCTCACTCAAATATTCCCAACAATGCTTATCAAATAATTCTTTTCACTCCACCTTATGTTCCAAAACATTCACTTCAACAAACACTTTAAACAAGGATTGATGTGCCCATACCTCTTAATTTGCTCTTATGAAGATATATATTCAAAACTTGTCCCACAAATAATTGATTTTTCTAATGATACTTAAAGGGTTAGATTGCAAGATACTTTCTCAAAACATCCACATGAATTTTCACCTCAAAAGATACTTCACCATACAAAAATTACAATAAAATATCAAACCACTATTTGAAGAACATGTGCTTATACTGAGAGGGGGGTGAACAGTATAACATAAAACTTTTTCCCAAATAGAAGCATCAGCATAAATGAAACCATAAACATCACACAAAGCATCACACACATAAGAGACACCATTTTAACGTGGTTCACCCAATGTGGGCTACCTCCATAGAGAAAATATTTCTTCTAAATATTTCTCAAATGATCTCTTGGGAATCCTTCCCAAATTACAATGTTTATGGACCTCGGTCCAAAGGAGATGTTGATCCCCTAATCTCAAGTTCGTGGATCTCTTCCACAGGAGAACTCTTTCCCCTTCTACTCTGGCTAGTGATCTTCTAGAAGACTCTATCTCTATGCTGCTCTGACTGGTGGATCTCTCTCCACTTGAAGACTTCTCACTCAGATCTGTCTTCAATTGTCCTAGTTGCTGGATCTCTATCCACTGAGACTCTATCCTCTATACTCTGTCACCTCCAAAGCTCTGTCTCAATACTGTACCAAACACAGTTTAGTCGGTCTAGCATAGTTCTGCTCAATCTCTTGCACTAAACACAGTACAATCGGTCTAGTACAATTCTGCTCAATAGGTTCACTCAGAACCTGCTCAAATCTGCTCAACAGGTTCACACAAAAACCTATCTAAATCTACTCAACAGGTTCACACAAAACCTATCTAAATCTGCTCAACAAATCCTCTCTAGGACTTGCTCAAATATGCTTAGCAAGCTTTCACAAAAGCTTAACTCAAATCAGTCCACAAGTCTTCTCAAAGACTTGTCTCAATCACATAGAATCATAAAGAGAATTGTTAGAGACTCAATATGTTCTAAGCTCAATGTACAATCAATATATCAAATCAATCTCATAGAAGCATAAAGAGAATTGTTAGAGACTCTATATGTTCTATACTCAAATCCCAATCTCAACTCAATAGAAGCATAAAGAGAATTGTTAGAGACTCTATATGTTCTATGCTCAAATCTCAATCTCAACTCAAATCAGAATATTGAATAGTTTGTTTCTAGAAACTTGAACAACCACATACATCCACTTGACTAGTCTTAACCACCTCAACTCAACCAATCAACTCAAGGAACAATCCTTCCTCACAAACCCTAGTCCAAGCATGTATTAACCAACTCAAAATGTTTCCAACAATGCTCAATCACAAGTTTCACATAACAAAGATACTCATGTTCTTTTCTAACTCAAGTTCAAGTTCATTTCATCATTAATGGGCTTCAACAACAATGCTAATAAAACAAGGTTTAAATACAACTCACAAACCAGAAAACCTTGAAGCATTCAACCAACCATTTTCACAAAGGAAACCATAATCAATCCTTTTCTCTCCAATGATATTTCAGAAATCAACCACCATAAACAATCAATAGGAGAATGTGCCCATACCTTTTTGATGCCAATAAGTTGTCCACAAAATCTGCCACACTTAATCACAACTTTCCTTTTCAATATTAATAAGGGTTAGTGGTCTTTAAATAATCACAATAAAAGCATAACTTAATTTACACCCTTTTTACTCCAACTTCATAAACACATCCACCAAAGTCCATTTTAATAAAAACCCTTATTAAAAATAACCCACAATAAATCTCTCAAAATCACTTTAACAACAACTCCTTATTTCTCCTAAAATCAATTCTCCATTTCCATCAAAATAAAACATAAATCAAATATGCTTTTGCAATAATAATCACAACCCTAATGATAAAATTTAATTCCCATTAAATACCTTATAACTCCAAACTTTAGGGCTAATAAAAATTATTTAAAGGCAAAAACGTAAATACCTCTCAAGGGGATTCGAACCCCTGTCCACCACACACCACGAGCGTCTTAGCCATGGCTAAGATTCCAACCGAGCCAAAGCGCTCATTGGAAAAGCAAAGGCCAAAAGGGCCTTTAATCTTCCTCCGCCTGCCGCAAAGGACAAAGCGCCAAAGCGCTTCCCACACACTGCCGTCAAGGGGATTCGATCCCTGATATTTGCGTTGCCCACAGTCTTAGCAAAATCGATATGCCAATGCGCCATGCCTCATACCACGTTTGAGATTTCCAAATCGCTGCACTTTCTTCGTTGCTTCCTTTTCAACAATTCGCACGAGCTCTTTCGAATTCCAAGGCAATTAACACAAGAGCAAGGATAATATTTGGTTTAATTGCCACCCCTTTATATAGTGTTTAATAACACTTTGAAGACGTCGATGGAAATATTAAAATTGTATTTGCATGATGACGTCGATGGGAAACTTTCCATTTAAATTTGAATTTAAATTTTAAATAATTAAAATTTAAACCAAACATTAAAACTCAAATAACTCCATCACCGGGGCACATTTTTCGATGAAACGAAAGCCCAACGTGGGTTTTAAGAAAAACCCAGATCAAATATGTTGTCCATGGTTTTAAATAAAACCTTTTATTTTCCCTACCTTGGTTTTCACAAAAACCCTTCATAGATCCTTTTGACATTTAATGCTCTATTGACATCAATGACAACATTTCAGCTTAGGGACTCAAAATGTCCAACAATCTCCCCCTTTGTCATTGATGGCAACCCAAATCCTTTTACTAAATTCTGACCTTCTTTTCTGCTCCCCCTGGCTTAATGCTCTCTTAGATATCAAATCTCTCCTCATATCCAAAAACTCTCCCCATAATACACAAATCTCTCCCCCTTTGACATCAATGGCAAAGGGTCACCTTTGGGGCTCGGGGCTAAGAATTAAGCCTCTTAGCTTAGCCCCTCCCCCACCTCCACATGAGGTGGTTAATTCTAGGGTGGGAGTCTTACTCCCAATTTTCCTTGAAGATACTCAAATGTCTCCTTTGAGAGTGGTTTAGTGAAAATATCTGCTATATGTTCCTTGGTAGTGACATACTCCAATCTAACTTGTTTATCTGACACTTGTTCTCTCAGAAAATGATACTTAATTGGAATATGCTTTGTCCTGGAGTGCATTACCGGATTCTTTGAGATACATATGGCACTGGTATTGTCACAAAGTATAGGAATGGGCTCATCATGCTTTATCCTGAAGTCTTCTAAAGTTCTCTTCATCCATAACACCTGAGTACAACTGGCTACTACTGCAATGTATTCTGCCTCTGTTGTAGATAGAGATACTGAAACCTATTTCTTACTTAACCAGGAGACTAGACTTTCTCCAAGAAAGAAAGCTCCTCCACTTGTGCTTTTTCTGTCATCAATACTGCCAGCCCAATCTGCATCTGTATATGCTGTGAGTGAAAACCTATCACTTTTGGGATACCAAAGCCCAAAGTCCATAGTTCCTTTTAGATACCTAAAAATTCTTTTTACTGCTGCTACATGTGTTTCCTTGGGTGCTGCTTGAAATCTTGCTACTAATCCCACTGACTGCACTATATCTGGTCTTGTAGCTCTAACATATAGTAAACTACCAATCATGGATCTGTATAGTCTCTGATCTACCTCTAGAGATTCATCATCCTTACTCAACTTGCACCCTATGATCATAGGAGTACTTACCAGTTTGCAATCTTCTAACCTAAATTTTTTAACATCTCCCTGATATACTTGGCTTGAGAAAGAAACACTCCCTCTCTTGATTGTGAAATTTGAAGACCTAGAAAGAAGGATAATTCACCAAGCATGGACATTTCAAATTCACTTTGCATGTTCTTAGCAAATTCTTTGCACATTTTGTCATTGTTTCCTCCAAATATTATGTCATCAACATAAACAACTACTATTAGAAGATCATTTCCTTCATTCATGATATACAAATTACTATCTGCGATTCCTTTCCTGAACCCTTGTTCCTATAGATACTTATCCAATCTTGAGTACCATGCTCTAGGAGCCTACTTTAAACCATACAGTGCCTTTTTTAATCTGCATACCTGATCTGATGTATCTGTTAGTATGAATCCCTCTGGTTGTTCTATGTAGACCTCTTCCTCTAGAACCCCATTTAGAAAAGCTGACTTGACATCCATATGATATACCTTGAAGTTCTTAAAACTTGCGAATGCTAAAAACATCCTTATGGCCTCAAGTCGTGCTACAGGAGCAAAAGTTTCATCAAAATCAATTCCTTCTACCTGAGCATATCCTTTGCATACTAACCTTGCTTTGTTTCTGACCACTTGCCCCTCTTCATTCAACTTATTTTTGAAAACCCATTTTGTGCCAATCACATTTTTGTCCTTTGGTCATGGAACAAGTTCCCAAGTCTTGCTTTTTTCTATCTGATCCAATTCCTCATTCATTGCATTAACCCAAAATTCATCTTCACTAGCTTGAGTGAAATTTTTTGGCTCAATTTTAGATAGCAAAGAAATATTTGCTTGCTGAGATGGTTTTATTATTCTTCTTCTTGTCTGTCTTTCATCTGGATCCTCGATAATCTGATATTTTGGGTGATGCTTCTGTACATACCTGGAAGGAGTCTTAGGAAGAAGCCTTCGCATTTATTCTTCATCATTATCTGATTCCTCACAAAATTCTTCTGGACAACATCCATCTTCTTGGTATATAGATTGCTGAATTGATTCTCTGGAATCTATTTTTTCATCAATAGTTACATTCATACTTTCTACCATAGTGCGAGTTCTTTTGTTGTAACATCTGTAAGCCTTGCTTTTTGTAGAGTAACCAAGAAAAACTCCCTCATCACATCTAGGATCAAATTTGCCCAAATTTTGATCTTCCCGTCTTATGTAGCATTTGCTTCCAAAAATCTTGAAATGTTTTATAGTAGCAGGTCTACCTTTCCACAACTCATAAGGAGTTTTGTGGTGATTTACCCTTAATTGAGCCCTAGTAATTATATATACAACTGTAGATACCGCTTCTTTCCAAAACCCATCTGATAACTTAGATTCATTTAACATAGCTCTAGCCATGTTTTCAACAGTCATGTTCTTTCTTTCAACTACTCCATTTTGTTGAGGAGTTCTTGTTGCTGAGTATTCTCTTTTAATTCCATGTTGTTCATAGAATTCTATGAATTCATTTGATGTGAATTCTCCTCCTCTATCTGATCGAAGACACTTAATCATTTTGCCTGTTTCATTTTCAACCAACTTTTTGAAAGCCTTAAATTTTTCGAAAGCCTCTGACTTCTCTTTCAAAAAGGTTACCCATACCATTCTGGAGTAGTCATCTATAAACAACATAAAATAGCTCTCACCCTGAAGACTTTGTGTTCTGGTAGGACCGCATAAGTCAGTGTGTATAAGACTCAAAGGCTCAGAAGTCATATAACCTTTTGGTTTATAAGTTGTCCTAGTTTGCTTTCCATGTTGACACGGTCCACAAATTGTATTTTGTGGTCTTCTTATTTTGGGTAAATCTCTGACTGCTTGTTTATTGCTTATGCTGACAATGTTGTCAAAATTTAGATGACCCAACCTTCTATGCCACAACCAGCTCTCATCATCTTGTGACATAAAGCACTTTTCCCCTTTGATTTCATCTAGCATGTATAAGTTGTTTGTGGTCCTTTTTGCATTTGCAATAATTCTTCCTATTTCTATTTTCCTTATCTCACATCTATCTGGATGAAAGGTGACCATATATCCTTGATCACAAAGTTGAATTATACTCAGAATATTGTGTTTTAACCCTTTGACATACAAAACATTCTCAATTTTTGTTTTTCCATTGTCTAGACTTAGAGTACCTTTCCCAATAATTTTTGTTGATCCATTGTCACCAAAACTTACTGACCCTCTATTTGTTTCCTTTAGAATGATGAACTTGTATTTATCTCCTGTCATGTGACTAGAACAACCACTGTCCAAATACCATTGTTCATTTCTATCTTGAGCATGTAGGGTTGTTTGAACTATCATAGAGTTTGCCCTAACATTCTTCCTAGTTGTTGGAATAATTTTTCTAGATTCTGAAATTGTCATTTTACACCATCTAGCCTTGTGTCCAAAATTATTGCATTTGTAACATATAACATCATCATCCATGAGTGGTGCAAAGGAATTGAAATTTCTATTGTAAGCAACATGATGAATACATTGAGTAGCTCTATGTCCATATTTATTGCAAGAAAAACAATGACCATGGAAGAAGTTATGTAACCTGTTTGGAGACCTTGGATATTGTGATGAAGTGATCTTCCTTTTGTGATTAACCTTTATCCAGGGTTCTTCTTTTCTGATGTCCTTTGCTTGCTTTTCTTTGTTTGACGTTTCTGTATTTTTGAAGATTGATTCCTCTTTCTTTTCTTGTAGAATCTTAGTCTCTTCAACTTTACTTTTTAGGAGAACAATTTCTGCTTCCAATCTTTCACATTCTGTTTCTTTGGCTTTCAGAAGATCTATCACATCTTGCTCAATTTTTCTTCCTTATTCCACTTTGATCTTAAGTTCTGTGAGATTCTGAAGGAACTCCACTCTTGCTTCTTTATCTTCCTGAATTTGTTCTTTCAGGTTTGAATTTTCTTCTCTAAGTCTTTCCAATTTTTTGAGAGCAGAGAAGAACTCTTCTTTCATATCAAACATAGTCTCTACTTCACTCTCTAAAGTTGTGTGTGCTTCCAAAGGATCCTCTTCCAAGTTGTTAGACTTTTCATGGAGAGACCCGCTCTGATACCAATTGAAGAACATGTGCTTATACTGAGAGGGGGGTGAACAGTATAACATAAAAATTTTTCCCAAATAGAAGCATCAACATAAATGAAACCATAAACATCACACAAAGCATCACACACATAAGAGACACCATTTTAACGTGGTTCACCCAATGTGGGCTACCTCCACAGAGAAAATATTTCTTCTAAATATTTCTCAAATGATCTCTTGGGAATCCTTCCCAAATTACAATGTTTATGGACCTCGGTCCAAAGGAGATGTTGATCCCCTAAATCTCAAGTTCATGGATCTCTTCCATAGGAGAACTCTTTCCCCTTATACTCTGGCTAGTGATCTTCTAGAAGACTCTGTCTCTATGCTGCTCTGACTGGTGGATCTCTCTCCACTTGAAGACTTCTCACTCAGATCTATCTTCAATTGTCCTGGTTGTTGGATCTCTATCCACTGAGACTCTATCCTCTATACTCTATCACCTCCAAAGCTCTATCTCAATACTATACCAAACATAGTTCTATCGGTCTAGCATAGTTCTGCTCAATCTCTTGCACTAAACATAGTATAATCGGTCTAGTACAATTTTGCTCAATAGGTTCACTCAGAACCTGCTCAAATCTGCTCAACAGGTTCACACAAAACCTGTCTAAATCTGCTCAACAAGTTCACACAAAACCTATCTAAATATGCTCAACAAATCCTCTCTAGGACTTGCTCAAATATGCTTAGCAAGCTTTCACAAAAGCTTAACTCAAATCAGTCCACAAGCCTTCTCAAAGACTTGTCTCAATCACATAGAATCATAAAGAGAATTGTTAGAGACTCAATATGTTCTAAGCTCAATGTACAATCAATATATCAAATCAATCTCATAGAAGCATAAAGAGAATTGTTAGAGACTCTATATGTTCTATACTCAAATCCCAATCTCAACTCAATAGAAGCATAAGAGAATTTTAGAGACTCTATATGTTCTATGCTCAAATCTCAATCTCAACTCAAATCAGAATATTGAATAGTTTGTTTCTAGAAACTTGAACAACCACATACATCCACTTGACTAGTCTTAACCACCTCAACTCAACCAATCAACTCAAGGAACAATCCTTCCTCACAAACCCTAGTCCAAGCATGTATTAACCAACTCAAAATGTTTCCAACAATGCTCAATCACAAGTCTCACATAACAATGATACTCATGTTCTTTTCTAACTCATGTTCAAGTTCATTTCATCATCAATGGGCTTCAACAACAATGCTCATAAAACAAGGTTTAAATATAACTCACAAACCAGAAAACCTTGAAGCATTCAACCAATCATTTTCACAAAGGAAACCATAATCAATCCTTTTCTCTCCAATGATATTTCAGAAATCAACCACCACAAACAATCAATAGGAGAATGTGCCCATACCTTTTTGATGCCAATAAGTTGTCCACAAAATCTGCCACACTTAATCACAACTTTCCTTTTCAATATTAATAAGGGTTAGTGGTCTTTAAATAATCACAATAAAAGCATAACTTAATTTACACCCTTTTTACTCCAACTTCATAAACACATCCACCAAAGTCTATTTTAATAAAAACCCTTATTAAAAATAACCCACAATAAATCTCTCAAAATCACTTTAACAACAACTCCTTATTTCTCCTAAAATCAATTCTCCATTTCCATCAAAATAAATCATAAATCAAATATGCTTTTGCAATAATAATCACAACCCTAATGATAAAATTTAATTCCCATTAAATACCTTATAACTCCAAACTTTAGGGCTAATAAAAATTATTAAAGGCAAAAACGTAAATACCTCTCAAGGGGATTCGAACCCTCGTCCGCCACACACCATGAGCGTCTTAGCCACGGCTAAGATTCCAACCGAGCCAAAGTGCTCATTGGAAAAGCAAAGGCCAAAAGGGCCTTTAATCTTCCTCCACCTTCCGCAAAGGACAAAGCGCCAAAGTGCTTCCCACACACTACCGTCAAGGGGATTCGATCCCTGATATTTGCGCTGCCCATAGTCTTAGAAAAATTGATATGCCAATGCGCCATGCCTCATACCACGTTTGAGATTTCCAAATCATTGCGCTTTCTTCGTTGCTTCCTTTTCAACAATTCGCACGAGCTCTTTCGAATTCCAAGGCAATTAACACACGAGAGCAAGGATAATATTTGGTTTAATTGCCACCCCTTTATATAGTGTTTAATAACACTTTGAAGACGTCGATGGAAATATTAAAATTGTATTTGCATGATGACGTCGGCAGGAAACTTTCCATTTAAATTTGAATTTAAATTTTAAATAATTAAAATTTAAACCAAACATTAAAACTCAAATAACTCCATCATCGGGGCACCTTTTTCGATGAAACGAAAGCCCAACGTGGGTTTTAAGAAAAACCCAGATCAAATATGTTGTCCATGGTTTTAAATAAAACCTTTTATTTTCCCTACCTTGGTTTTCACAAAAACCCTTCATAGATCCTTTTGACATTTATTGCTCTATTGACATCAATGACAACATTTCAGCTTAGGGACTCAAAATGTCCAACACTATTAACACCTTATTACTCCTATTCTTCCATGACAATACTCAACAAGGCAAACCAAAATTACACACATGAATTTCTCATATACACCTTATACCTCCTTATTATGAAAAAAAATAATGCACTTCAAATTTCCATACGACCAAAGAAATTATCACTTCATCTCATGCATCAACCAAGCATTAGCAATCTAAAATTTCACCTTTAATCCCTTTCTAAAACAAAAATAAAATCACTTTACTATCCTTATAGCTCCCTGTTGAGAAGCAACACACCCCCATTGAAAAATGCATTCCAATCCTCTTGAAAACTTTGAAATACCATTTTGCAGCAGGGACCCTCTAGATGTTTCTCAGTTTTAAATCCAGATCTTGCTTACCTCCTTTTTAAAAGTTGTGTTTTTCTTGCATTCTAGCTTTGATTATCACAAGCTTAACTTTTACATGCTAGAAATCATTCATGCTTAAGCCAAACCTTGCACCGATACAAAGAAAATCCAGAAAGCAGTCAAATAAATACATGAAAAATCAAAACTTTCCCTTTTAGTAATGTCGCGAAATCGCGACACTTCCATTTATGGAAATGTCGCGAAATCGCGACAGAAAATAGAAAATCGGCTAAGTCGCAAATGTGTAGCGAAATCGCGACACTTTCCATTTTTGAAGTGTCGCGATGTCGCGACATTTCCATTTTTGGAAAGTGTCGCAAAATCGCTGTCGACCGGAGGAGAGAGAAGAAAGTTGTACGGAGGGGCGCGATTTGGCGACATGTCGCGATATCGCGACATGTCGCATTTTCGCTGAGAAAAGGAGAAAAGTGGCTAAGTCCAAAAGTTGCAGCGATTCGCTGACACGTCGCGAAATCGCGGTCAACGCGGTCAACGCATGCAGCTTTGGCGGAACCGTCGCGATTTCGCGACGTGTTCCATTTTCGTGGGTTCGAGGAAGCAAAGGAGGAACAGTAGAAAATGTCGGCGAATCGCGACCAGAAGCTCAGTCGACGACTTAACCCAAAAAGATGCAGCGATGCGCTGCACGTCTCAGAATCGCGGTTGTTAACGAAGAAGAGAGTCCGAAATGAAAGTGCAGCGATTCGCTGCACACTCGTTGAGAAGGGGGTCTAAAGAGGAAGTTGCAGCGATGCGCTGCAAGTTCCAAAGTTGCAAAGGCGCGGGGCATTGAATATAAAAGGGAGCAAAGTAAGAGCTGTAGCGATTCGCTACTATTTTTGGGATGAGGCTCGACAAACCAAAAGTGCATCGATGCGCTGCACGCCTCAAAATCGCGGAGCGATAGTTTCAAAGAGTCCAAAGTGTAAAATTTGCAGCGACTCGCTGCACGTTTTCTAAGAGGTAAGATTTGCAGCGATGCGCTACACCCTTTTGTGAAAAGTGAAACCAAAGGAAGAAGCTTAAGGAAGAAGCATGTCGCGAAATCGCGACATGCTTGAAGAAGCCTGTGCGGTCGCCAGGGAAGGTCGCGATTTCGTGACATGCCACGAAATCGTGACATGTCGCATTTTCATGGCCTGCGAGGAAGAAGTTGCCGATGAGCCAGGGACGTCGCGATTTCGTGACATGTCGCGAAATCGCGGTAGGAGAGAGAAGGTCCTCAAAAGGCCTGAAAGTGCATTCCAGCGGTAAACAGAAGGCATCCTGGGATAGCGACACGTGTCAAAGCATGAGGCAGACAAGCGGGGCCGACATGCAAGCTTATTTTGTGGTTTTTAGTCTGATTTTAATGTTTTAAGCTTGGATTTGATAATTTTATTAAAGTGCTAATGCATCTTTTCTCTTTCATACAGGATTCCACCTGTCACCTGCGGGACAACTGAAAAAGACCATAAAGGCAAAGTTAAAGTGCAGATTTAATCAAACACCGCCATGCTAGAGGAGAAGAGGCCGGTAAAAGCATTCAATGGCAAATTTATGACAGAATTAATAGCATGAAGACAATTTCAACTCAGGGATGGGTCTGCGGATCAAATTGATGGAGAAGTGGTGACTCATCCGGCTCACCAACAGGAATTGATGAGAGCATTCATTTGCAGTTGCGGATGAATGCAAGTGGCATTCAACTCTATCTTCTCCATTTATGGCAGCTAACTGCATAGATTTACAGAATGGTTAAGTTCTATCCATAGCTTTGTTTTAAGTGGCTTTATATTGTAAAACCCGGGTCCTAGGGTTTAAGAAGATAAGATTTGCAGTTTAGAGAAGAAGATATTTCTGAAAAGATCAGGGTCTGTCCTGAGTCTATAAATACTTCTTCTCAATGTAATTGCGGGAGGCGGAGACTTAGAAATAAAAGGCTTATAAGCAATTTCTTGCAAATTTTGTGAAATCCTTTGTTTTCTGGACTGGGAGTTGATGTGCTTTTGCTATTTTCTACGTGGTAGCATGGCCAGGAGCCTAATATTTTATAGATCTGTGATAAGTGTATCTTCTTTTGTTATCCGTTCCATTAAAGTTTGTTAGATATATGCTGTAAATCTGCCATTATCAAGTTTAAATATGTTGTTAGGCTTCAGTTGTTCTATTGTCTGCTAGGGGAAATTACAGATTTGAGGTTCAAGTTTGTTCTAATTGCTCTGTCTTCACTGTGTGAGCTAGGCTACCGATGAAAGATACCAATTTTAACCAGCTTCCCTTGGATTTATAATTTTCTGCTAGATCTGTTCCACTTTGCCTTGTGCTCCTAGTTGAAAGTGATCTTAGAAATCTGGACACTTTCTTCTTGGATTTGTTCTGTTGTGAAGCTAGTAGTATAGATAAAATTGATAGTTTAAGTTTTACAGTTTAAAGTTTGATAAACTTCTCTTTCTGCCTTACCCTACCCTCTCTTTGTTTTCGATGAAATGATCCATTTTTACTTTCTTTATTTGTCTTTTATTTGAATCTGTTGACCCATGAGAGCTAGATCAAGAATCAAGTTAAATCGATTGTTAACAAGTAACAACTTCTGCAACTACTGAACAAGTTCAAGAACCCCCTGTAAGGTAACAGATAGTCCATATTGAAATCTATTCCAGAAGTGGAAAAGAGTGAATAGACATTCGACCCGACTCTGTAACTCGCACCTTGGATAACCAGCTAGATCCTAAAGTGAGTGGGATTCATCCCGTGGGTGTCTCCGGAGCTTCCTGCTCATCCTTCGTAGGGTGTGTATGAAAGTCGGACCAACATCTAATTGGCGCTAGAAGGAGGGCCAGAACATCTGTTCTTAGTGCACTTGAGTTGAGAAATCCGACTGTATGTGGTGCTTGACAAATACTGTATTTTATCCAGAGTCTGGCATTTTAACATTTAAAAGTGGCTCAGTTTTATAAATTGTCAGTACAATTTTTGTAAGTTGTCAGTGCAATGTTTTAAATTGCCAAATACAGAACCTGTTGAGAACTGCAAAGTTATAAGTGCTTGTGAAAGCTGGATTCTACATACAGGGTAACAAGGTCCCACCCCAGAGCTGGAGAGCTCCTTGTCCCTGAATTAGAAACTCCGAGAAGAACTAGCCTCAGAAGGGCCAAGTCTCTATCACAGACAGTTTTATCACCATTGATAGTCACTCCAACCAGAGCTCAGAATATTCCTGTCAATCCATTAGCTATGGCAAATTGGTTGGGCTCCACAGCTTTGAACATTCTGGGTATAGCCCATGACTTGCCCAGAAATCCAGAAAGATATCTCCCCAGGTACAAACATGATGGGACAAGAACTGCAGAAGAACACTTGGTTGCATTCAAGAATGCACTGAAGTTATTAAATGTACAGCATGAGGATGTTGCCTGCAGACTCTTCCCGTTCACTCTCCAGGAGGGAGCTTATGATTGGTTTTTAAACCTCACCAATGATTCTATCACCAGCTGGAATGATTTAGAGAAAGTTTTTGTGTCACAGTTCGGGGAAGTGATAGACCCCAGTATTTTATATCAGCAGTTTTCTAGCATCAAAAGGGAATTGAGTGAATCTATCAGATCCTATAATGTCAGATTCCAGAAAGCCTATGGTAGACTTACTGGGTATTATGTACCTAATGCTGACTTGGCATTAGAGATTTTTAGAAATTCCTTGGATCCCATGACCTCTGTCTTCTTGAAGAGAGATGCCACTGTTACCAATTTGATAGAAGCTTACAAAGAAGCTTTAATTCTGGAAAGACAGTTGGGACCCCAGCCTTTAAATCTTTAGCAAACTCCTCTGATCACACAACCTGCTCCTGTGTTCAATCCTATTCCACATCAGATGATGTTACCAGTCTGTCAGACTCTACCATCAGCAAGTCCATCAACTGCTGCACCTGTTGAGAATGTACAAAACCCAGTGAAAGAGGCTGACAATGCAAGGATTGAAGAAGTCTCAAAGATTGTTCAGAAGCTGGCCAATGATTTTTTGAGTTTTAAAAGGCAAACTTCTACTGGTGACAATCCCAACAGATACTCATATCAACCAAACAGATTTAACAGGCCCCCATATGAACCTAATAAAGATTACAAGGGTAAAACTCATGATGTGAACATTTGTGATTTGGCCCTGCCCAACTGGTGCAGAATCCATGCCACTTCTCAGCATGGGGAGTTAGACTGTCTGGAATTTTGCAATGCATTTGAAGCCTTGTCTGGTGATCTGATCTCCCCTGAAAATCAAAGAACTGCTGATGGCCCAAGTTCATCTGGCCACAGTGCAGCCATGGTCCTGGATTCCTTTTCTTTCCCGGATGAATCTGAGAATGTAGTTGAAATGCCTATAGATGAAGTACAGGCTTTCCAGCAGTACAGAAGAGATAACTACAACCTGAGGAACAGGAATCCTGAGCCAAATACCACATCAACTCCTCTTGACAACTCTCACAATATTCCTCCGGACCCCTCTCCAAGCAATAATCCACCTCCACCAAAGGGAGGAGCTCGAGAGAGTACCATATGTTGTTGTTCCTCCACTTAACAAAGGATATAACATAGTGGAAGATATGAAAAAGATTAAGGCCAACATTACTCTGCATGAGCTGGCACAGATTTCAGAGCAGAGAGACAACCTGATAAAGACATACTCTGGCCCTGCTGCTAAACCTGTAGACAAGGGAAAGAAAATAGCAAATGCCAATCTAGCCATGTACAAAGAAAAAACTGAAGTTCCCCCTTTCTTACTGACTGTCAAAATTTTTGGGAAGAACTTACATAATTGTTTGGTAGATTCAGGTGCATCTGCTAATGTCATGCCATTGGCCATTTGTCAGCAATTGGGGCTGACCCCAATGAAGTCTGAAAGGAGAGTTGTCCAATTGGACAAGTCAGAGGTCAAAGTTGTTGGAGAGCTTCAAAACATTCATATCCAATTAGCATCTGAGCCAAGGGCTCAACATAAGATTGAAATCCAAGTTGTGGATATCCCAGTGGGATATGGGATGTTGTTGAGTAGGGATTGGTCTAGGTCCTTGAATGGATATTTAGCAACAGACTTTTCACACATGTGGTTGCCATGGAAAGGAGTGGCAAATCAATTGCGGGTTGACAGAGAACCTAGGTACAAGCACACCATTACAGAGTACAATGCAGCTAATGAAACTGTCAATATTGCAGAGGTAGATATTGGTGTCTACAATTTGACAACTGGACAGAGTAACCAGTTTAATAAAGCTCATCCTGTACATACTAATGAAGTTTGGACACTTCATGTGGATGGAGCAAGATGTAAACAGGGATCTGGGACAGGGGCAGTCCTCAAGGGACCTCAAAGTCAGACATTTTTTATGTCTTACCGCCTGCAGTTCCCATGTACTAATAATTTAGCAGAGTATGAAGCTCTGATTTTAGGTTTAAAATTTGCATTGGATAAAAATGTGAGAAACATTCAAGTTTTCACTGATTCAGAATTAGTGGCAAGTCAAGTCAGGGGTAAGTTTCAGTGTAAAGCCTCTTATCTGAAAGGATACAAGCACAGGGCTTGGGATCTTGTGGAAGGCTTTGATGCATTTAACTTAACACATATACCCAGGGAACAAAATTCACATGCAGATGTCTTGGCATCTTCAGCTGCAAGTTTAAAGCCATTGGAGGAATTCAAATGGGATAAGTTTTCAATTGAATTAGTCCCCTGCCCTTCAGTTCCAAACAATATAGACAGCTTTCAAGTTTTCTCAGATGATCAGCAGATTGTGAACTTTTTGCAGAGTACTAACACCTTTGAGAATGCTATAATTGATGAAGGCCAAAGGGACACCCTGATGGAACAGTTAGATGATGACAGGGGAATCATGAGATTGAAGGACAACAGAATCCCAAAGGGAATGGTGGAGCTAGAGAGGCTATTTGATGTTGACAAGATCAGGCAAAGGGTGAATTCTGAGGATTATGTGGGCACCACAGACAATGAGACTGAAAATTTGAATGTAGGCACTGAGGAGGATCCAAAGAACATCAAGTTGGCAAAGGATTGTGATCCGAAAATAAAGAGAAATATGATTGATTTCCTGCACAGATCCAAGGATGTAATGGCCTGGTCATACAAAGATTTAAAGGTATTTGATCCAAAAGTTTACACTCACATCATACCTTTGAAAGAATCTTGCAAGCCTTTCAGACAAAAATAGAGGCATGTTAATGCTCTGTTAGAACCTCTTATTCAGAAAGAAGTGGAGAAGCTCTTGAGTGCAGCAATTATTTTTCCCATCAGGCATTCTACTTGGGTGGCAAATCTGGTGCCAGTCCGGAAGAAAAATGGGGAGATCCGCCTGTGTGTGGATTTCAAGAATTTAAACAAGGCATCAAAAAAGGACAACTACCCTCTGCCCTCTATGGATGAAGTCTTGCAGATTGTTAATGGATCAGAGATGATGTCTTTTCTGGATGGCTTCTCAGGGTACAACCAGATATTGGTTGAGAAAGAAGATAGAATGAAGACTGCTTTTACAACTAAGTGGGGTACTTTTGCTTACAAGAGAATGCCATTTGGTTTAATAAATGCTGGAGCAACATTTCAGAGAGCAATGGACCATGCCTTGAAGGGGCTTATGGGCAAATGTATTGTTGTGTACATGGATGATTTAACAGTCTTCTCCAAATCTAGATTTGACCATGTCAAGCACTTAGAGTCTGTGTTTAACAAGTGCAGGGAGTTTGGCATTTCTCTGAATCCAAAGAAATGCATTTTTGGTGTAACAGAAGGGAAGCTCCTGGGGCACTTAGTCACAAAGGATGGCATTTCTATGGATCCAAGCAGAGTTGAAGCCATATCTGGCATACCATTTCCCAACTCCAAGAAAGAGTTGAGGTCATTCTTTGGAAAGATAAACTTTGTCAGGAAGTTTATCTCTGGCTTTGCAGAGATAGTTAAGCCAATGAATGACATGTTAAAGCAGACTGCCCAGATTGTCTGGACCCCAGAAGCTAAGGCTGCCTTCCAAGAAATTAAGACAGCTATTAAACAAGCACCAGTCCTGGTAAGCCCAGACTTCAGTGCAGATTTTTATCTGTACACTTTCTCTTCAGAACATACACTTGCTGCAGTTCTGACCCAACGGAGGGAAACCGGAGAACATCCAATTGCTTTTAAGAGCACTAATTTGAAGGGAGCTGAACTGAAATATTCTAGATTAGACAAACAAGCTTATGCTTTAGTAAGAGCAGTGAAACAGTTCAGACATTATATACTCAGAAGCAAAACTCATGCCATAGTGCCAGACCCAGCTGTGAAATACCTCCTAAGTCAGAATGAGTTGGGTGAGCTGAGGGGCAATTGGGTTACCAGGTTGCAAGAGTATGACTTGGAGATTAGGCCTGCTAAACTGATCAGAGGACTTGGCTTGTCCAGACACATTGCTGAAGTGCCTCCACAGCAAGAAGTTAATCAGTTGAATTCTGAATCTGATGATTGGTATGGAGATATCATTCATCTGCTACAGTTTGGAATTTGCCCATCCCATTTGAACAGAACTCAAAGGAGAGCATTAAAGTTAAAAGCTGCTCACTATCTCCTCAAGGCAGGTACTATGTACAGGGAGAATTATGCTGGCATCTTTCTAAGGTGCATTTCTCCCAGTGAAGTCAGTGAAGTCATGGCTAGTTTTCATGAAAAACTAGGGGCAGGGCATTCATCAGGATCTGCCACAACACATAAAATATTAAGAGCAGGCTATTACTGGCCTACACTTTTTAAGGATGCACATCAGCATGTCAGAACCTGTCATCAATGCCAGAATTTTGCAGCTAAAGAAGCCAACCGGGCCCTGCCATTGCAGCCAGTGGTGATAAACAAACCTTTCATGCAGTGGGGACTTGATTTTGTGGGGGTAATCAATCCAAATTCCTCAGCAGGACATAAATATGTTCTGACAGCTACTGACTATTGCACAAGGTGGGTTGAAGCAGCAGCCACTACAAGGAGTACAGCCCAGGAAGTCATTGAATTTCTTGAATCAAATGTCATAACTAGATTTGGGGTTCCCCTGAATTTGGTATGTGACAATGGACCAGCCTTCCAATCATTGGAATTTGCAGATTGGGCATACCGGATGGGGATAGTTATCAGATTCTCATCCAACTACTATCCCCAAGGCAATGGATTGGCTGAGTCCACCAACAAGAATTTAATGAATGCCATCAAGAAGTCTGCAGCAGACAAACCTAGGCAGTGGCATACATTGTTGAAGTATGCACTGTGGGCTGACAGGATAAAACATAAGGTTGCTCTTAAGACCTCTCCCTTTGTTTTGTTGTATGGAACCCGACCAATTGTTCCCATCTCCTTGAAGTTGCCCACCTACCAATTTGCCTTAGATTATTTTGAAGATCATGATGATGCTGAAGCCCGTGTTTTAGACCTCACTAACTTGCAGGATGAAAGACTCCAAGCCCTGGAGCACTTCAGTAGGCACCAAGAAACTGTCAAGCGGTGGTTTGACAAGAGAGCCAAAGTGAAGGCTTTCAGACTGGCTGACTTGGTGCTTCTGTGGGACAAGGCCCATGAGAAGAAGGGTAAGCACACAAAGTTGCAGCCACTGTGGATAGGCCCCTACCAAATTGCTGAAATATTGGGTAACAATGCATTCCGTTTACAAGACCTGGATGGTAATTTTCTGGACCTCCCTGTTAATGGTCAATACTTGAAACATTATTTCTCTGTTGTTCCATCCAATGTATCATTTGAATGAAGTCATAAAGAAGTTGTAATATGTGTACATATTGTAAATAGCTCTGCAAGTTTATTTTGCTTTAGTATAGTTCTAGTTTTCTTGTGCATTTGCTTCAATAGTTTTTAGTTTTATGTTTCTTCTTAGTTGCCTGGTACAATTTTTAGTTCCTTGTTTTTAGTTAATCCTTGCTTTTATTTAAGTCTGTACTCTTTTGTTTCAGTTTTAGTTGCTTTGCTTCTTTTTCTTTGCTGCCTGTACAGTTCTGTGTTTTAGTCTGTACAGTTTTATTTTTGTTTTGCTTTAAGGCCTGACTGTCCTTGAAAGTCTGTGCAAAGTCCTTTAGCTTTTAAAGGTTTCTGTCCTTTGCCTTTGTCTGAACATTAATGAAAAGTCAGCCTGCTGAAGATTGTTTTATTCTGAGCTGATAAATCCACAATCCAGTACCCCATTCTGTTCATTATTCTAATTGAGATAGTCTGCTTACACTGAACTGTAGAACTATTTTGCTATTTCAGGATGAAGGTAGAGGGATGATTGGATCTTGTGTTTTACTTGCCATAGTTGTTTTAATTGTAGAAAGCTGCTATGTTGTTTAGTTGGAGGAACTCCCAGGGAATCCAAGAAAAGTTGGTTATAAGAGGGGACTATGATTCATGCAATTATTTGGGTATCCACAGAGGCTATCATTGCCTAGACTGAAACAATTCCAGATTGATCAAGTGATAAAAGAAAGTTGTGATTTCTTTAAGGCCTTTCAGATATTGATATATTTCAAAAAAAAAAAAAAAAAAAAGAGAGAGAGAGATAAAAGAAAGAGAAAAGGGTTGCTCAATGAAAGAGGCAGCCAATACTCCATTCCACCATACAGTTGTAAATTTGGGTCGTGTAAATCTAAAGGGTAACTCTGTCTAGGCTGTAAAAGGCTAAACTAGTAAACAGAGCTCTACTCGGTTTCCCCTTTTTATGATCTAGAAAAGTTGATCAATCCAGAGTTCATCAATCAATCCAGTCATCCTTGGAGAAATTTTATACCCTTTGTAATTACACATCAGAAATCTTCCTTGAAGTAATTCAGCTTAGTATGTCCTTGGGAAATTTTAACAGCTAGCAGTTAGTGGTCAATTTATTGTGAAGAATGTCTGTGGCAAGGCATGATGCATGGTCTTTTTGTTTTGAAGCCAGAGTCCTGGGTTCTAAAATAGTGCTACTATTTTACCCGTAGATATCGCCATTTGTTGAGAAGCAACACACCCCCACTGAAAAATGCATTCCAATCCTCTTGAAAACTTTGAAATTCCATTTTGCAGCAGGGACCCTCTAGATGTTTCTCAGTTTTAAATCCAGATCTTGCTTGCCTCCTTTTTAAAAGTTGTGTTTTTCTTGCATTCTAGCTTTGATTATCACAAGCTTAACTTTTACATGCTAGAAATCATTCATGCTTAAGCCAAACCTTGCACCGATACAAAGAAAATCCAGAAAGCAGTCAAATAAATACATGAAAATCAAAACTTTCCCTTTTAGTAATGTCGCGAAATCGTGACACTTCCATTTATGGAAATGTCACGAAATCACGACAGGAAAATAGAAAATCGGCTAAGTCGCAAATGTGTAGCGAAATCGTGACACTTTCCATTTTTGGAAGTGTCACGATATCGCGACATTTCCATTTTTGGAAAGTGTCGCAAAATCGCTGTCGATCGGAGGAGAGAGAAGAAAGTTGTACGGAGGGGCGCGATTTGGTGACATGTCGCGATATCGCGACATGTCGCATTTTCGCTGAGAAAAGGAGAAAAGTGGCTAAGTCCAAAAGTTGCAGCGATTCGCTGACACGTCGCGAAATCGCGGTCAACGCGGTCAACGCATGCAGCTTTGGCGGAACCGTCATGATTTCGCGACGTGTTCCATTTTCACGGGTTCGAGGAAGCAAAGGAGGAACAGTAGAAAATGTCAGCGAATCGCGACCAGAAGCTCAGTCGACGACTTAACCCAAAAAGATGCAGCGATGCGTTGCACGTCTCAGAATCGTGACTGTTAACGAAGAAGAGAGTCCGAAATGAAAGTGCAGCGATTCGCTGCACACTCGTTGAGAAGGGGGTCTAAAGAGGAAGTTGCAGCGATGCGCTGCAAGTTCCAAAGTTGCAAAGGCATGGGGCATTGAATATAAAAGGGAGCAAAGTAAGAGCTGTAGCGATTCGCTACTATTTTTGGGATGAGGCTCGACAAACCAAAAGTGCATCGATGCGCTGCACGCCTCAAAATCGCGGAGCGATAGTTTCAAAGAGTCCAAAGTGTAAAATTTGCAGCGACTCGCTGCACGTTTTCTAAGAGGTAAGATTTGCAGCGATGCGCTACCCCCTTTTGTGAAAGTGAAACCAAAGGAAGAAGCTTAAGGAAGAAGCATGTCGCGAAATCGTGACATGCTTGAAGAAGCCTGTGCGGTCGCCAGGGAAGGTCGCGATTTCGTGACATGCCGCGAAATCGTGACATGTCGCATTTTCGTGGCCTGCGAGGAAGAAGTTGCCGATGAGCCAGGGACGTCACGATTTCGTGACATGTCGCGAAATCGCGACAGGAGAGAGAAGGTCCTCAAAAGGCCTGAAAGTGCATTCCAGCGGTAAACAGAAGGCATCCTGGGATAGCGACACGTGTCAAAGCATGAGGCAGACAAGCAGGGCCGACATGCAAGCTTATTTTGTGGTTTTTAGTCTGATTTTAATGTTTTAAGCTTGGATTTGATAATTTTATTAAAGTGCTAATGCATCTTTTCTCTTTCATACAGGATTCCACCTGTCACTTGCGGGACAACCGAAAAAGACCATAAAGGCAAAGTTAAAGTGCAGATTTAATCAAACACCGCCATGCTAGAGGAGAAGAGGCCGGTAAAAGCATTCAATGGCAAATTTATGACAGAATTAATAGCATGAAGACAATTTCAACTCAGGGATGGGTCTGCGGATCAAATTGATGGAGAAGTGGTGACTCATCCGGCTCACCAACAGGAATTGATGAGAGCATTCATTTGCAGTTGCGAATGAATGCAAGTGGCATTCAACTCTATCTTCTCCATTTATGGCAGCTAACTGCACAGATTTACAGAATGGTTAAGTTCTATCCATAGCTTTGTTTTAAGTGGCTTTTATTGTAAAACCCGGTCCTAGGGTTTAAGATGATAAGATTTGCAATTAGAGAAGAAGATATTTCTGAAAAGATCAGGGTCTGTCCTGAGTCTATAAATACTTCTTCTCAATGTAATTGCGAGAGGCGGAGACTTAGAAATAAAAGGCTTATAAGCAATTTCTTGCAAATTTTGTGAAATCCTTTGTTTTCTGGACTGGGAGTTGATGTGCTTTTGCTATTTTCTGTGGTAGCATGGCCAGGAGCCTAATATTTTACAGATCTGTGATAAGTGTATCTTCTTTTGTTATCCGTTCCATTAAAGTTTGTTAGATATATGCTGTAAATCTGCCATTATCAAGTTTAAATATGTTGTTAGGCTTCAGTTGTTCTATTGTCTGCTAGGGGAAATTACAGATTTGAGGTTAAGTTTGTTCTAATTGCTCTGTCTTCACTGTGTGAGCTAGGCTATCGGTGAAAGATACCAGTTTTAACCAGCTGCCCTTGGATTTATAATTTTCTGCTAGATCTGTTCCACTTTGCCTTGTGCTCCTAGTTGAAAGTGATCTTAGAAATCTGGACACTTTCTTCTTTGATTTGTTCTGTTGTGAAGCTAGTAGTATAGATAAAATTGATAGTTTAAGTTTTACAGTTTAAAGTCTGATAAACTTCTCTTTCTGCCCTACCCTACCCTCTCTTTGTTTTCGGTGAAATGATCCATTTTTACTTTCTTTATTTGTCTTTTATTTGAATCTGCTGACCCATGAGAGCTAGATCAAGAATCAAGTTAAATCTGATTGTTAACAAGTAACAACTTCTGCAACTACTGAACAAGTTCGAGAACCCCCTGTAAGGTAACAGACAGTCCATATTGAAATCTATTCCGGAAGCGGAAAAGAGTGAATAGACATTCGAATCGACTCTGTAACTCGCACCTTGGATAACCAGCTAGATCCTAAAGTGAGTGGGATTCGTCCCGTGGGTGTCTCCGGAGCTTCCTGCTCATCCTTCGCAGGGTGTGTATGAAAGTCGGACCAACACTCCCTAACCATTTCACATCACAATGATAAAAATTGACTAACCATTATAAATACCTAACCAATTTACATCAACATGATAAAAATTAACTAACCCTTATAGCTCCCTAACCAAGCACAAAACACATACCTTTTAAAATTTTTAATTCTACCCTCAAGCGCTATCACCACTGCTCTAACCCATGACCTCGATGGCCCCCGTGCCCTAGCACAAGGGAAAACACCATGTGGGTTAGCCACCCACACAAGCCCAAGGAGCATGTGCTCCTTCTTTTCCTCTACCACTATTGTGCTTCGAACCTTCTGCCTACAACGCGCTTCGTAAGTTGAGATTTCTAGCTAGGCTACCATCCTACATCAGATTGTGTTTGGGAACCATCCATCTTAATCTCTGCATTGCCTTAAAATTTGTAAATCTCTCTCTTTGCCTCCACCACTTGCTGAACAAAAAAGCCAATATTAATTCTCAGGGATGATTCAAACTTTGGTTTGCAAAAAAATTAATCTTTTTAAACGCTTTGTCCTTTGACTTTGGACGTCGACTCAACTTAGAAAAATTGCCTCCATGAAATTTTGAATTTTAATGCCATCTAAACCTTTTTAATAAAATTATAATAATTTAAATCTAAGGTAGATTCAAATATTATTATTTTTATTTTAACCTTTGGGCCCTTTTAATTTTTAATTATTATAATTATTTAAATCTTCATAGATTTAAATATTATAATCTTTTTCTTCTTGACCATTTTCTTTGGAAAACCTCTTCCTTTTTCTTTTGCAAATGCCACCATGGTAAAACCATGAAACCTTTATTTTTATTAAAATAAATGATAACCAATATCATTAACCTATGCGATTAATTCTTTGACATCAATGACAACAATATACTCAAAAATTCCAATAATCTCCTCCTTTGTCATTGATGGCAACCCTTTTATAAAATTCCTTTTTTAAAATCACTTGATTCCAAATATTCTCCCCCTGAGAAATTTCTCTCCCTAACTGAATGCTCTCCCCCTTACTCAAATCTCTCTACCTTACTCAAATCTCTCCCCCTTTGACATCAATGGCAAAGGGACTCCTTTGGGGCTAAAGATAATACTCTTGGCTCAGCCCCTTCCCCACCTCCTCTCCTTGAGGTGATTAATTTTGGAGTGGGAGTATCTCTACTCCCAGTATGTAATGCTCTTTTTATTTATCAACCTTCTTTTTCAACACTTTTGTAGCCATACCTTTTTTATTCTTTTGAGTGTCCATATTATTGCTTGTCTCTTAAAGTTCTAAACCACTTGGCCTTACACCCGATATTATTACACTTGTAACACTTAATGTTGTAGTTCTTGGAAGGTACAAATATCTTGATGTTCCTCCTAGTGAAGCCATAATCATTTCTATCATGAACCTTGCAGTGGATTGCTTTATGACCAAATCGATTACAAGAGTAGCAATACCCTTGAAAGAGATGTCCATATTTGAAGTTCCTCTTAGTAAAACCATACTCCTTTCCATGAGTCCTGCAATGCATAGCCTTGTGACCAAACCAATTACATGAAAAACAATGTCCTTTGAAGAAATATTGTCTTGAGCCCATTGGTCTCTTAGTCCTTTCTTCTTTGTGATGATCCTTGTTCCTTGTTTGTGCATTGTTTCCTTTCTTAGTGAAGCTTCTATTCTTCAACTTATCCTCATAAGTATCAATTTCTCCTTCACTCTCTTCTTCTAAAAATTTCTCTTCTTTTGAGCTTGAGCTTGAGCCTTCTTCTTGTTTCCCTTGTCCTTCTTCAAAACCAAGTCTTGTTTTGATAGATGAAGATATTTGTGGATTGATAATCTTATCCAAAGTTTTTGATATTTTTCCAAATTTGTGTAGCTTGTTACTTAGAATATTTCACTTCCATCCTTAGTGAAATTATCTCATATTTTAATCTTTCACATTCTGACGCTTTTGCTTCTAACTTTTCACTCATGACCTTTTTAAGTCTCCTTGCCTTAGCTATTGAGTTTTTCAGGTCTTGTATAAGCTTTCATTTTTCTTCCTCACATTCTTGAACTTGAGTCTTTAGTATTTAATTCTGCTTTCTAACATTTTTTAATTCTCTAAGAGCAAAAATAAGTTATGCTTCTAGATATAATGTGCCTTCCTCTTTATTTTTTAAATCTTGTTCTACTTCTTGATCTTTAAGAGAATCTTCAAGTTTTCAACTCTATCTTCGATAGGAGCATATTTTTCCTCTTCTATTGCCAAAAATATAATCTCTTATTCTTCACTATTTGAGATTATTATTGCAAATTTTATCTCAAAGATCAATCACACCAATGCACAATTTCCCTCATAAAATTTATCTCAAAAACCTTCACAATTGCTATCAATATCTCTCAAATAAATGTTTAAAATATTTCACAAAGATGCACTAACTTGTCTTCAAACCTAGCACAAGTAGTTCACAATATCTAGCTCAAATGTCTCAAACCCTTTCAACAATATAAGCGCATATTGTTCTCAAATTCTATCCCAAATATTTCCAAAACATTCAACAATGAAGCACAAGATCCTCATTCAAATATTTCCAACAATGCTTATCAAACAATCCTTTTCACTCCACCTTATGTTCCAAAATATTCACTTCAACAAACACTTTAAACAAGGAGTGATGTGCCCATACCTCTTAATTTTCTCTTATGGATGTCTTCAAAACTTGTCTCACAAATAACTAATTTTTCTAATGCCACTTCAAGGGTTAGATTGCAAGATAATTTATCAAAACATCCACATGAATTTTCACCTCAAAATATATTTCACTATACAAAAATTACAATAAAATATCAAACCACTATTAACACCTTATTACTCCTATTCTTGCATGACAATACTCAACAAGGCAAACCAGAAATTACACACATGAATTTCTCATATACACCTTATACCTCATTCTTATGAAAAAAATTAATGCAATTCAAATTTCCATAAGACCAAAGAAATTATCACTTCATCTCATGCATCAAACAAGCACTAGCAATATGAAATTTCACCTTTCATCCCTTTCTAAAACAAAAATCAAATCACTTTACTATCCTTATAGCTCCCTAACCATTTCACATCACAATGATAAAAATTGACTAACCCTTATAACTCCCTAACCAATTTACATCAACATGATAAAAATTAACTAACCCTTATAACTCCCTAACCAAGCACAAAATGCATACCTTTTAAAATTTTTAATTCTGCCCTCAAGCATTGCCACCGCTACTCGAACCCACGATCTCGTTGGCCCCAACACCCTAGCACAATGGCAAAAGCCATGTGGGCTAGCCGTCCACACAAGCACAAGGAGCACGTGCTCCTTCTTCTCCTCTACCATTGGCACAAAATATTTTAATCATGCAAAAGGCCTCCGTGCAAATCAAACGTCAAACCTATGATCTACAATGCACTCTACAAGTCGAGCTTGCCAACTAGGCTACCATCCTACATCGGATGGTGTTTGCGAACCCTCCATATTAATCTTTGCATTGCCTCGAAATTCACAAAAATCTTTGTCTTACTCCACCACTTGCCAAAAAAAAAGCCAATATTAATTCTCGGGGATGATTCAAACTTTGGTTTGCAAAAACATTAATATTTTTATACACTTTGCCCTTTGACATTGGACGTCAACTCAACTTGGAAAAATTGCCTCCCTACAAATTCGAATTTTGGTGCCATCTAAACCTTTTTAATAATATATTAATAATTTAAATCTAAGGTAGATTTAAATTTTATAATTTTTATTTTAACCTTTGGGCCCTTTTAATTTTTAATTATTATAATTATTTAAATCTTCATAGATTTAAATATTGTAATATTTTTCTTCTTGAACCTTTTCTTTTGAAAACCTCTTCCTTTTTATTTTGCAAATGCCACCATGGTAAAACCATTAAACCTTTATTTTTCTTGATATAAATGACAACCAATGTCATTAACTTATGCCATTAATTATTTGACATCAATGACAACAATATACTCAAAATTTCCAACAAAGGTAGTGTTAGCTTTTCAGGATATATGCAGTGGGAGAGATCTAACATTGGTCCTAATAAGATGCAAAAAATATGAGATAAAGTAATTTTACAATATGACTGAAATATACTATAAATAGAAAATGGCAAAAATAAAATGTAGTATGGAGGTGATGGTCACCCCATTAATAAAAGCTAAAAAACTACATTGTACTCCATACAAGAGTTCTACCACTATCTACTACTCTCTACTATAAAGTACTTGATATGCTTGATATGTCCTTGATATCTCTATGAGGTCCTTTATATAGGAATATAGATTTCTTGGCCAACACTCTACCTAGTTGTACAAGGGGACACCTTGCACATTACAACTTGCACATTGAAACTTGTGCATTTATTACATTGCTTGAAGTAAGTAGCTACCTTATCCCTAAAGTAATCTCCTACTCTAACTATGTACCAAAGGTGGTACATTTAGATGACCCAAATGATGTAATATATTCTAACTATAACACCCACTTGTATTACATTATAGTGTAATATAATGCACATTTGAATTAATTTGAACTCACGATTTACAATAGTTTATATAGGTTTGAAAACCTAAACCATCGCTAACAATAAGATGTCTACCGCATAAATCTCTAACCAATCCTAATCAAGGAATATGCCTAACAATAATAAGTTGAGATAACAATAATCCTAAAAATAGGATTATATGCTAAAAATAATAATAATGGGAATCTACGTAGGGGCATTTGGGGTATTTCTAACATTCTCCCCCTTAAAGTTGAGAGGACTGACAAGATAGTTTCTCAGCTTTATATATTGTGCTTTAGCAACTCCTTTGGTGAATATATATGCAATGTTGTCCAAAGTGCTACAGTGTCATAGGTCAACCACCTATTTCTCCACCATGTCTCGAATGAAGTGATACTTCATATCAAAGTGTTTTGACATGCTATGGTGGATAGGAATATGTGCCAATTGAATGGCACTCATATTTTCACAATACAATCTGGTAGGACCACTTTGTTTCTCTCCAATTTCTTCAAGGACTTTTATCAACCATAAAGCTCAGGTACTAGCATTTGTGATTGCTATGTACTCCACTTCAATAGATGATAATGCTACAACTGTCTACTTTTTGGAACTCCATGTAATTACTCCTGATCCAAGATTAAAATAGTTCCCTGATGTAGATTTTATATCATCTATATTGCTGCCCAATCACTGTCACTAAAGCCAACCGATTTTACAGAATTACATTTGTGGTAATGAATCCCAAAATCCAATGTACCCTTTACATATCTCAAATTTTTTTTAGTTGCTTGTAAATGAAGTTCAGATGGATCAGCCATATACCTTAAAACAAGAGAAACATCATACTGAATATCTGATCTTGAGTTTATGGGGAGCATTAGACTCCCCACCATGCTCATGTAAGTGGTCATGTCAACCTTTGGTGCTCCATCTTCTTGCATGACCCGTTGGAGTTGCAATAGACTTGCATTTCTCCATAGAAAATTTCTTGATCATATCTTGAGAATATTTGTGTTGACATATGAAGATCCCTTTACCTGTTTGATGTACTTCCATACCTAGAAAGTAATGCATCAAGCCTAGATCTTTCATTTCAAATTATTTCATCATGGAGTTTTTGAACTCCTTATTCATCTTAGCACTACTACCCATGAATATTAGATCATCCACATATAAACATACAATGATAATATCTTTACCTTATTTCATGTAGTAGAGAGTAGGTTCACTTTTGCTCCGAGTGAATCCATACTTCTAAAAGTAGCCATCAATGCATGAGTACCATGCCCTTGGTGCTTGCTTGAGGCCATACAATGCTTTCTTCAGTTTTTAGATAAGGTTATCCTTACCTTGTTCTCCAAATCCTTGAGGTTGTTGCACAAAAACCTCTTTAGTCAAGTACCCATTAATAAAGGCACTTTCAACATCCATGTGCTGAATTTTCCACCCTTTGTGGGCAGCCAAAGAAAGTACTAATCTGTTTGTATCCTATATAGCAACAGGAGCAAAGGTCTCCTCATAGTCAATCCCATACTTATGAATGAACCCATTTGCTACTAGTATTGCTTTGTTTCTTTCAATTATTCCATAAAAATTGAATTTCATCTTGTAGACCCATTTGCATCCAACACATTTCTTGCCTTTAGGAAGCTTCACTAGCTCCCAAGTATCATTATTTTTTATAGAGGTCATTTCCTCTTTCATGGCTTGTTGCCATACATCATGAACACATGTTTTTTCATAACTAGATGGATATATATCTACACTAGTCATTAAAGCATAATTTACTACATATCCCTTAGGCTCTTGGGAGTCATCATCACCATACCTATCAAGTATTTTTAAAATTGCATTCATTTCACTAGCTAGAATTCTAGTGTATCTTTTATAGAAATTCTTATCCAACATTTGAAAATATGGATGGTGCTGAAGTGTTATCTTACCATTGGTGAAGAACTTACAGATATGTGTGGAGAAGAACTTGGAGTAGCATTTGTTGTACTTGAAGTAGTACTCATACTTGGGCTTGGAGGACTTCCTTTGCTATTTTTGGGCTGCACTTACTGCACTTGAGAGAAACTTACATCATGAGATCCATCATCAAAAAATAGTTTTTGATGACCCCATTCTCCCCCTTCATAAAAAATTACATCCCTGGAGAGTACAATTTTATGTGTTTTGGGATTGTAGAGCCTATATGCTTTAGAAGACTCACAATATCCATCAAAAATACATGCTTGAATTTTAGGGTCAAGTTTCTTTCTTTGCTCATCAAGAATGTGGGCATATGCAAGACAACCAAAAACCTTAAAGTGTTTTACATTTGGATTTTTTTCCATACCATCCTTCATAAGGAGTGATCCCATATAAACTAGAAGTAGGACTCCTATTAAACATGTAAAAACTAGTTCTAACAACATCAACCCAACACGTATTACTTAGATGCTTAGTTTGAATCATTGATCTAGCTATTTCTACTATAGTGCGGTTATTTATTTAAGACACACCATTTTTTTGTGGGGTGTAGGTAGTTGTGAATTGCCTTTTTTATCTTTACAATATTTTAGAAATCCATTTGAAGAATACTCTCCTCCTCTATCAGTCCTTAGACATTTTACAACAAAACAACTTTGATTCTCTACATTATTTTTGCAATCTATGAAACAATCAAAAGCTTCATATTTAGTTTTCAAAAAATAAATCCAACACATCCTAGAGAAAGTAAGAGTTGTTACCAATGCTTTTGGTTTGCATTGGACCACAAATATCTGAATGCACCAATTGTAGTGTATGGCTTGCTCTCCAAGCTTGTCCCTTTGAAAACTTTGATCTTGAGTGCTTTCCCAAAGCACATCCTTCACACACCTCCATGTGTTCTTCAACTCTTGGAAGTCCCCTCACCATAGCTTGAGAAGTCGACAATTTCAAGCTTGCAAAATTAAGATTACCAAATCTCAAGTGCCAAAGCACACTTGGATTAGCAATAGCTACACTAGCAAGTTGAGCACTTCCTTGTTCCCCAAACTTAAGAGGAAACAACCTATTTTTGTCATAGGTACTTGTGTAATAACTCTATTACAATTGTTTTTTATCAAAAATGACACATTTTCCTTCATAAAAAACAAGCCTATAGTTCTTCTCCATCATTTGTCCAACACTAAGCAAATTATGTTGGAGTTTGGGGGTGTAATAGATATCATTTACCTTCTTGGTGCCTTCTTTTATTGGAACCTCCATGGCTCCAATAATTTCAACTTGTAGTGCCTTGTCATCTCCCAACTTGATATTTGATTTGTAGGAAGAATACATAGTAGCAAAAAGTTCTTTTTTGCCACTCATATGATTGGAACAACCAGTATCCAAAATCCAAGTTGCATTAAGATTTTGATTTGATTTTCCATAGGTTAGAAATAATTTTGAAGAACCTTCTTCCTCTCCATAGTTTCCATATTTACCTCTCCCTTATTGAGAAGGCTTGGACCAACAATATTTTTTAAAATGACCAAACTTACCACAATTGTAACAAAATTTCTTTTATTTGTCACCTCTTCCTTGATTGCCACCTCTTGAGATACTTCTTCCTTTGCCTCTCATTTATCTTCTTCCTTGTCCTCTACCTTGGATTATTCCTTGGCCTCTTCCTTATCCTCTTCCTTCACCCACCTTGGATGAGAAAGCTTTGTCATCAACTCCATAACTTGTTGAAGTAGAACCCTATAATATTTCTTCATGAGACATCAAGGAACCAATTAGAGCATCAAAAGATAAAGTAGACAAATATTTAGACTCTTCAATAATGATAGCAATATGGTTCCATTTATGAAAAAGTGTTCTCAACACTTTCTTCACCACTACTTCAGTTTTGATGTCTTGTTCAAGGGTTTGCATTTTGTTTACAATAGATTTCACTGTAATACAATAATCACAAACATTTTCATCATTTTGTATTTTTAGATTTTCAAAATCCCTCTTCAAGGTTTGAAGCCTCAGTTGCTTCACCTGATCACTACCTTGATAGCTATATTTCAAGGCTTTCTATGCGTCTTGGAATGATAAACAAGAAGAAATCCTTGGAAATATGCTTTTTTCCAAAGCAACTTGAAGATGATAGGGGGCAGATGAATTCTTCTTTTGAGCATCCTTCTTACTGGTTTTATCTGCTACACTCAAAACAATTCAATCTATAGGTTCTCCATAGCCTTATTTGACTATATCCCATAGTCCTTTGCCAATGAGTAAGGTCCTCATATTTATGGAACAATACTCATAATCCAAGCCATTAAATTCAGGTATAGCCAAATTATTATTTGTTGCCATTTCTTAATCAAGAAGACTAATACAAATTTTTTATATGCAAAACAAAATACTACTATTTTTGTTTTCTACAATAGCAATATTACAGCAAAAAATAAAAACTACAACTCTTGTTTCTATTGTATTGATACTGCACACCAAATTGATACCTTACCAACAGATTTACTCTATCTTTTGAGTAGCAAATAGGAAACAAAACAAATTTGCAACAACAAATTTAATTACTAGCAAACAACATCAATAGTCTTCAGTCAGTCTTCATTTTACAATGTAGGTTCTTTGAACTCCACCTTGTAAGCTTCTCTCTATAAGATATCAATTTTCTTCAGCAAATAAAACATGACGCTCAATCCTGATTCGTCCAATACACAACGCATAGGCTCATTCAAAACTGAAAGGTATAACTTTCATCGTATTAATATTTTAAAATTTTTATCCTACACAATTTGATGGTGTAACTTTTCTCATCATTGCGCGGAACTCCTTACATGCAGTGGTAAAAAACTTTCACAAAAAATATTATTTTTTGCCTTTTGCAGCATAATCAATACAACTTTCATAGTAATATTGCCACATTGCAATCAATATATGATACACACACATGAAAATCAATATGCAAGATCACAAGCACCATTCTTAACTCCTCACAGTACATCAATGGAAGCATGATTTACGCACCTTACATCAAAATTTTGTCTACAATAATCAATCTACTATCATGCGTATCTTTCACACAGCAAGTGTAGTAGCAATAAAAAAATAATCACAATGAGCACCTTTCACACAACTGGCCTCCTCTCTGGTCCATGCTTGTTTTTGCTGCAAGGACAATAGTTGTAGCAGTCGACACCAACTCTCCACTTTGCTACAAAAGTTCTTCAACTTGTCTTCACAATATTTTCATAGGCTCACGACACATCTTACTCATGGCACATCGTCAACACAGGCTCACGACACATCTTCCTTATAGACTATGATGTAGACTGTTTAAATAGCATCTAAATTGTCTAAAATGAAGGATTAGAGCACCATCACAAGCACTTCAAGCTCTATCATGAGCTCCGTATATGAGCTTTATCGTGAGCTTCATCATGAATTTTTTTTTATTTTAACACTGCATATTAGTCCCACATGGGACATGCATGTTCTAACGAGCTGTTGAAAAATAAATATTGACACCTATATTATTTTCTACCTTACAGTACACTATGACTCTGCCACGAAGACCCTCTAATCACCACGTGCTTGAAGGTAATTTTATCTGCATCCTTCCTCATTTGCCTATCATGTAGAGTTGCTCACTGAGTCCTTCCATGTAACTCGATATTCACCTAGGTCTAGTCTCTTGTGTCAACATCCAATGGTATAGTCTTCACGTGAGCCCTCCACATCCAATAATCTCAGTCCATCCCATCCTTCACATGAGCATCCTTCTCAGTGTAGAGATCATGATGGACTCATCTTAGAGTCCAAAGGCTACATCAGATGTATATGTCATGGTCTATCAGAGTCTAGAGCATTGTCACTTTAGGTCTAGTCAAACACGTCTTCAGTAGGGTAGACATCTACGTTGAGTCTCTTCATGGCTGTCATTTATGGCTTAGGGGTCGGCCACATGGCCAATTCTCTGGTCACCATGTTGGACCTGTGGGTTTGTCGTTGACCTCAGACCTTCTATGGGATTCTCACAACCCACTTATCCAAAGCTTGTGGGCTTCTCCCTCTTGCTTTGACTCTTCAAACATGAATTTCTATGATACCAAAGTGTGTAATATAATACACATTTGAATTAATTTGAACTCACGATTTACAATAGTTTATCTAGGTTTGAAAACCTAAACCACAACTAACAATAAGATGTCTATCACAAAAATCTCTAACCAATACTAATCAAGGAATATGCCTAACAATAATAAGTTGAGATAAAAATAATCCTAACAATAGGATTATATGCTAACAATAACAAAATGGGAATCTACTTAGGGGTATTTGGGGTATTTCTAACAATTATTTGGGTATTGAAGATTTCAATCTTCAATATGGATCTTCTTCCTGTGGATGCTCTTTGGCTTGATTAGGTTCTTGTTAGGATTTAAACATATGAGATATATTATACATGAAATGAGTACAATATATAGGCATAAGCCTATATGAGAAATATGACAAGTGTCAAGAGAATATGACAAGTGTCAAAGAAGGCATAGTGCACATTAGAATATTCTAACATTCCCCCTTAATGTGCACTATCCTAACTATAGAAAAAAAAACAAACAAGTCAACATTAGGTAATATTCCCCTTTAATGTTGAATTATCTAAAAGAAACTTATCATCCTCCTTTATTACATGATTTGGTCTAGGCTGTTGCTCTTTGTGCTTGGCTCTCCAACTATGAATATCTTGGTCTATTGCCACAAGATCAACCAATTCCACAGGTCTGTTGCCTTTGGGTCAACCATCTAAGTACCTCAGGGTCATCCTAGGTGCCTTAAGGTCAACCACTTCCATGGGTCTGTTGCCTTTGTAGGTCATCCTCTAGGTATGTTGCCTCTCATAGGTCACTAACTAGATTCACCATGAATATCATCCCCCTCATGGTGAACTCAATATAGAAGGTGTCAGTATCTACCAAAAATACACCTTAATACAAAAGAAATATGAGCCATATGAGAGTGTCGGTCTCTGCCAAAAATGCACTCAATATAATAAAATGAGCCATAGAATCCAAATATGGAGGAGAATAAGAAAGAAGAGAATATAATCTTTTGAAGTGTCTTTGTTTGTAGTCTTCAGAAGTTGATCCAAAAAAATCCTTGGATAGAGTCTAGGGTGTCTATGTCTGTAGTCCCTAGAGTAGGTGTCCTTATGACGACCATATCATCCCACTAGAATGCATGGGTAACTAGCCACTGCATCTACCAGGTCTATAGAGAAGGTGATTGGGTAAAAATATCACATACAAATTGCTTAGGAGTGTCAGGTTCAATCGAGAGTGCACTCCATGATAATAATATTTTAGAATAAAAAATATAAATATAACAACCTCAAAATTATAATTTGACACCACCAATGTGTCTGTCTCAGAAATTGTTTTTTGACGATTATAAATTCCCCTATATTCCACTCTCAAGGGGACCTTCAACTTGTGGAAAAACAATAACCTTAGGAATTTAAAATATTCTTGGCATAAAAGAATATTCCTCTGGAATATTCTTGGCATCGCTCACAGTAGAATAAAAAACATTTCAACTTTACCTTGTAGAAGAATTACATATGCCATGTTTGAATTTTCTCTTCCATTAAAAAGTGAGATAATAAAAAAATAACCTGCCCCTTGCATAGATTCCCTTTAAAAAAATACCCCCATTAAATTTCTTTTCCCATGGCCCATGCTGCCTATGGGAGTATCCATAAAAAATATATTTTATATAGAACATATTTCAAAAAAAATAATTAAAGGCATGTCGGCCACGTTGTCCTCGGAAGCACAAAAAAAAATATCATCACCTCGTACTTTCCATAGTTTGTGTAGGCAGTGGCCCATAGGCTATCCACGGGAATGGTGACCCCCAACTAGAGAAAGAGGAAGCATATTAAATCCTTGAGAACATTTCTGTTATACAACACATTGATTGGATTCAACCACATGATCTCATTGTGGATGCCATAATAACCCCTAGTTATCTTCCCGTTCAGTAGTGCACATAGGGACTTGTTAAGAGAATGAATATTGCTGCCAAAAATTGCTGAAATGCTTAAAAATATTCCATTGGAAGCTTTATTTATTCAAAATCATACATCCCATGACACAACGTGCTCTCACATCGAACTTGGATGCCTCTCAAAAATTCGTAGCCTCAACTGCTCAATATCGGATGTTCAGGACCCGCAAACTAAGTATGTTGCCTCTTACCAGAAATCACCTAAGGACATCTCCAGAGTAGGTTAAATTCTCTGTTGCATACTAGTGGTATTTTATTCCCCCACAAAAAATAGCATTGTCCTTCATATTGCATAGAAAAACAAATAGCAACAACAGGTTTGCAGCTTGGAAATACGTTGAAACAAAATCCAATGGGGTCTTCAACTCTCTCAATGACCTGATAAAAAATAAATTTCTTTGAATGCAGTAGGTTTCAAGGCTCTTGTCATTGTTGTCTAGATTTCATCTATGGTGGGACTACTCTACTTTCCAAACTACACGCGCTCCAAATATGCCTTCCAAAAAACAACAAGCAACATCAACATTAAAAATAAAAAAACTCTCCATGCCCAACATTGCATTTAGTGACTGCACCATTGCCACCACTCACAGTAAAATCAATGCCAAGGAGATTCACCTTGACAAAGTACCCTCCATCGAAGCTCCACAAAAAATAAAAATCACCATCGTAGTACATTTTGTGCTCCTTATTCGTCGCTAGTAATTGGGATAATATGCACATGCTAACACAACAAATTATCAGTAGCAACACCATTAGTGTCTTCGATGAAAACAAATATTATGCCTCCAAAAAACACAAGCCATTGAGACTCAAAACAAAAGAATGATCACCTAATGAGGTTTCGGACATGACGACCCAACACAGTCATAAATTCTAAGCATCAACATCAATAACAACGCCAACGACATCGATGAAGGCTCAAAAAAATTATTGTTTCAAGCACTAACAATGCCAAAACACATCATAGACTTAGCAGGAAAGTGATGTGTGTTCTCGACTTCAATTTCATCTAGCAAATTTATTTCAAGGTTGTGATCATCCAACACTCCCTGAAACCTTGGTTTCATCGATCACCAGTAGAATTTGTAAAAGCATTTGAGTTTGTCCTCACGGGCATAGCAGTGGAGATTACAAGAGTTTCTAGAGATTCCACTAGCCAACATATACTTCTCTATGCAAGAAAGAAATCCTCCAAATATCAGCTTCACAAAAAATGGTCTTCATGGGTGCCAAATGATCTTCTTTTTCTAATATCATAAAAAACTTTATGGATGTTTTTTCATTAACGTTGAATCTTCCATGCTTCTCATTAACGCTGAAAATTTTTCTTCATATCAGAATTAAGACTGGCACTCATCAGACGTAAATGATGCTGAAGTCTACTCAGCATACTACAAATATCTTCACCACAAATTTGAAACTCTCAAGACGATGCTTGAGAGGAACCAGAAACATTTGTGCCTATCTTTCTGGAAGCATGGTCACACTACATACCAAAAAATGGATATAGAAAAAATAGCATTTTTATCTCTAACACTAGCACATCGATAATCAAAAACACATTTATCATGATCAAACACATGCTGGAACTAGCAAAAAATATGTATCTTATCACACCAAACATGCTTAATGTGAAAAAACTTACCGAAAACGATACAACCTCCTCTTTTTTGGTGCAAGAAATGGGTTTTCCAGCATTTTCTCTACTTGAAAAAGCTATAACATTGTTGGCACAATGCAAAGAGGAATATTGTGATTGCAAAAATAATGAGTTTTAGAGTGGCCTATTGGAAAATCACCATGATGGTTGATTCTAGCCCGTAATTGACAGAATGTGTTGGTGACTAAATGTGCATTATCGATCATGGAGGAAAGAGAGCTATGGTCAACTTGTTCTTCATGTTGCATATGTAAATGTATGGTCCAAACCCAAAATTTTGAAGGATGACAACATCTAAATTGTAGTCTATCCCATCAACATGCAACAGTAAATAGTCGTTAACCACCATCTGTGAACACGCTTTGGATGAACTTCAAGTCACCAGCATAACCTACAACCGCTCATCGGGCACAAGATCTATTCTCCATAGCAATTCCACTCAAGTATGTCCACTCAAAAAAATGCATCAATCACTTTACATGTTCTACTACCCAATTTTTCACAACCTCTCTTTCAATCGCATCCAACCTGCATAAAAAATATAATAACATAAAATGTCTTTTATCCTATTTTTCATTTTTCTTTCGAAAAATTACTTCTACGAATGGATAATTTAAAAATGGGCAGCCATTAATTTTTTTAATCTTTTGGTTTCTGATCCATCCATCAAGGTATGGAGTGCATACTCCCTAGATTGAAGAAAAAAATGGAAAAAATGAAGGGAAAAAATAGGGGGGATTTCCATGAGGGAAATCCCCCCTCAAACCAACAGGGCAAGGAAAGCCCGCTTTGATACCAAATGTTAGGATTTGAACAGATGAGATATATTATATATGAAATGAGTACAATATATAGGCATAAGCCTATATGAGAAATATGAAAAGTGTCAAGAGAACATGACAAGTGTCAAAGAAGGCATAGTGCACATTAGAACAATATTCTAACAGTTCTTGCATCAATTGACTTTTGCATTGTAATCCTTTTTTATCTAATTCATCTTCCTCTTCTTCTTTAGATTTGCCTTTGAATATGGTCTTTGTGTTCCTATAGGTGGTAGTATTGTTGCTTGATTCCTGCAAAGATGTTTCTCCTTCTTTATCCTTACTCTATACAGAAGATTCTAAACAACCTCTCAAGACATCAAGATAAGATCTTGAATTAGTAGAACTTGAAGTACCAATACTGCATGAGGATTGAAATATATTTTCTAAGTATTCTACTCACTTCTATTTTTTTTTTATAAGCTTCTATTAATCCTTCTAGTTTTGCATTCTCATTCTTGTAGCATTTGTATGTAAGTAATGCCATATACAATATGCTTACAAAATATAATTAAAGTAGAATGTCATCCTTTCTATTTTCAATTGCTTCATTGAGTCAAGCTTGTAGATAATGTTCCATGGTATCAAAGTCATAATCTAAGGCTTCACTATGAATCATTTTTGAAGTAAGATCTAAATATGCTTCACCCTTTACAAGTAGATTCATGATTAAAATTTTATGGCACTTATGTTTTCCTTTCCAAGGGTGTTGTTCATATCATTGTTTACTGTATTACTTGAGGTAGACATCCTTATAGCTCCCTAGATTAGAGTATAAAGTGCTTTGATAGAGCTTGTATCTTATGAGATAGAATATTCTAAGTGGTCTACCTTATAACTCCCTAGTTTAGAGTATATGAGCTTGATTTGATAAAACATTTTTAGAGCTTAGGTTTTGTAGGCTTCCTTATATCTCCCTAGTTAAGAGATGTGAATTTGATTTAATAAAATCCTTGTAGAATTTATATTTTGTAGAAACCTTATGACTCCCAAATGGATTGAGTACTTGATAAACTTTGATGAATGCTATTATTATCAAGTTTTGTAGAATGCCTTATGACTCCCTAGTGTTTTTGGATATGCTATATGATTGATAAAGTGCTTTTTGAGAATAGTAGTTCAATTTTGAGAGTTTTTATTTTGTAATATTTTGTAAATAGCAAAAATCAACTTTATTACACCTTATTACTCCTATTGAACTTAAGCACTTTCTAATTTGATGAGGTCCTAATGGTTGGATTTATTTTATCCCTTTAATGTGATTTTTGAGACAAGTATACCAATTAATTTCCAACTCTTGATAATCCTTAATGAACCTCCTTTTATAGCCTTTGATATTTGATAGTTTAATGTTTCTAAATTCCAATAATTTATTTGGTGTAGTATTCCTTATAACTCCCTAATTTGGAATATTAGAAAACAATAATATTTGCAATAATAGGGTTTTAATTTCCAAGTTGAAACCCTTATACCTCCTACTTTATTATTTGCAAATATAAATATTCTTGAAATCTGCTTGCTTAATATATTACTAATGCTAAATGGATGATTGCAATAGTAAATATAATGTACCCTTATAACTCCAATATAACTTTAGTTTATAGCAAGCAATAAATAATATGAGATTTTACCTTAATAACCCTTCTGGATTATCTTGCCTTGATGTTGTGAGGTGGTGGATTTGAAACCTTTTGGAATGTGGTGCTCATGGGTAGTCAATGCCTTCTTTGACCAATGCTGGTTTCTCCCTTGAGTAGCGCTTCTCTCCTCCGTAAATGGCATTGATATTCTCCTTAAGGAATGCTTGGTCTATGATAAATATCCTCCACAAATGGGGTGTTGGTATTGTTGGTCTATGACAGCTTCTTAAATGTAGACTTACACCTTTGAATGGTGCACAAGCTTGAATTAGCCTCCTCCCTATGAACATGCTTCACACCATTCAATGCTTGACTTCCTTTGACCTCGTTCTTCACTCCTCCAAAATGGGTACCTTAAATAGGACTATTTCCTTGTAGATTGTGGACAAGTGTCACTTGGGTGTTACTAAGTAGGTGATGATATTCCTCCAATGTACCTTTATGCAATGATGAGTTTGGTGGTAACCTCCCAAATATTTGTAACTCCTTTTTAGGTGAGCGCTAGATTATTCATGAATGTTGGGGCACTTAGAACTCTTGTGCCAAGTGGTACTCAAGGCTTGTGCATGTAAGCCTTTCTTCTAACGCTCCAAGGATGAGTGTTGTAACCCTATATTTGCCTATATATTTGTATTGTATGTTGGATTGCTATGTTTCTTGGAATGCAAGTGTTTCCTCTTCTCCTTTTGCACGTTGTCTTGATGAGGATAATGGGTGGCTCCAGTTGTAATGCTCCAAGGTTCTATGGTGCTCCTAATGGTGGTCTTGTGGTAGATTTTTGTGCTCCTTTTTGGTGGTCATTCTCTCCAAGTAATGGCCTTGGGTATAGCACTTTTCCCTTATTCATTTATGTTGTTTTTGTAGCTTTTGTAACAGCCCCTTGTGCTTAGCTTGATAGTGCTATTCCACGTAGATAATATCCTTCTATATGTTGTCCTTTCTCTATGTAGACTCAGATGATAATAGCCTCTTGTAATGGCTCCAATATTATAGGTGAAATGCTTGCTTCTAGGGCTGGATTGGATGTGAAGAAATGGTGTTTTTAAACACCTTGATTTTTGAGAAGTGTGAGCTCTTCGGTGGCTCTTTCCTCTTGCTCGAACTCTACCCTAATACCTATTGAGATGATGGTCATGTTGCTTCCTACAATGAGAGATTCTTTTATCCTTTTTTGAAGGAACAAAAGAGGTGCTTTGTAATAGTTATATTTGCACCAATATGATGGAACCTTTTTTTTTAAATCCTTTTTTATTTTTGATGAGGCAGCTCCTTGCCTTCACTAATCCTCTTCCTTGGATAATTTAATAAGAGTTAATCCAAGCTAATAAGATACTCTTAATATGTTGATTTTAAAGTAAGGATTTTTGCACTTTGCACTTAAATGAAACCCTTATATATTCCTTGAATCTTGAGACTCACCAAGTCTTGATTTGAGGCTTCCTTCAAGGACTTTAATGGTGGCTTCCTTCTCCACCTTTTGACTTGTATTGGTGGCTTATTTTGGCCATGAAATGCTGTAGATTTTGTGCCTGTCTCTTGAAATTTTTAGTTTTGTGCCTTTAACAATCAAAACACAAACTAATTTCTTGAGAGTAACTAGTTAAAGATCAACTAGTATAGTGCTAATGGATTAATAATGCACTTTAATGGTAACAATAATCTCACCTTATTGCTCCTGTAAATAAACTCTCAAACTAATTCCAAATGCACTTAATAATATTTGCAACTTTTAAGAGTAATCTATAAAGAACCCTTAATGAATAATTTGCAATTTTCACTACAATCAATATTGTAGGATGTAGTCTTCTTGCTTTCTAGATAGATAATAGGTAGGTGATAATTTTATTTCTTTCAAAAAATATCCAACTCCTATTTAATGTGCAAATATATCTTAAAATGAACTCTCCTTTTTGCACTTTCTTGAAGACTATAATATGAGCCCTTCTCCTTGCAACTTTAATCCAAATATGGTGCTTAATGGAATTTGATAATGAACCCTAATTTGAAGTTCAACTAATTGCACCCTAGTTGCTTACCTTTTTAATGGCTTCTATAGTAGATGTAGATCTTGGTGTTTTGATTCACCAAGTTGCTACCTTGTAATGGATGAATTCATAGCTTCTTGTTGGTTGTCCAAAATAGCTTCTTGCTTCACCAAACTGTGGTCTTGAACTTTCTATCTTGAGCCTAGGGTTTGGTGGCTTGATCCTTCCAGTGATATTTGATTTTCTGTAGTAGATTCAAAAAGTCCTTGCTTTTGAAATGTGCCTTCTTGTTGTGAGAGGTAATCTCCAAATATCTTGGATTTGGTAGGCTTCTTCTATCTGAATCTTCCTTCAATATTCTTGTTGAATTTTGACTTCAAACATGATCTTCTTCTTCTCAAGATTCTGAATGTCTTGAGGTCTTCACTGGATTCTTCTTCTATATTTGGCACTCTTTGCCAAATTCTTCTTCTCTTGGGCTTGTTATCGAATGGCGACAATTGTCCCAAGTCCTTCACTATAAGGAGCTTCTCCTTGGTAGTGGATTTCTTCAATGAGTTCTTCTAGGAACTCTTTTGATGATTCTTTTATGAGCTCTACAACAAGGCTCTCCAAGCCTTCTTCTTTTTCTCCTTGAGACCTCTCCAAGGTCTTCTATCTTGTAGCTTCTACGGTCTTCCAAATAAGATATTTTATTCAACCTTCTACTTCTGGAAGTGTTGGTGATGAGATATTCTTCTCGGATCTTTGAAATCTGCTACTTCTAGAATCTAGAATGGGGTCTTTCTAGTCCTTTTCTTCTACAATTTGCAGGCTTTCATGGAGATCACCGATATCCCATTTCATGAACTATTTTTTGGAGTCTTGTTTAAGAAATTTTCTCTAGAGTATTCTATGAAATAGGAACTCTTCTTTAGAATTAAGGCTTCTATGGCCCTTTCTGCTAGATCAAGATTTCTATGGCATTTTTTGCTTTTGCACTCTACAAGTTTTGATCTAGAATGGAGATCTCCAATATCCTATCTCCTCCTCGACACATCTTCTAGAGTCCCTTCTTCCTTGAGTATGCTATAAGACTACTATCATATTTTATTCACTTCTATAATCTATAGGATTGCAGCTCTTGTAATGATACATTTTTTTTAGGTCTTTGAAATATTTAGTCTTATCCTTGTTGCTACAAGTGCTAGAATAATTCTAAGAAGATATTCTTCCTATATTCCTTGTAGGAAGTGTAGACACCTAAAACGCGTCATGCCGAGGGTGACTACTCATATGGACATGCTACAAAACCATATGAAGGATCTTGGATAGACTCCAAGATAGAGCAGTGGTTCTAACCACTCAATTTAGGCATTCTAGCCTAAGCAGTCTGAACCGTAGCCTAGACCTGTGGTCTCTAGTCTGAACCATGGTTGACACCTACGGTCTGTAGTCTGGACCATAGCTGTGACCTACGGTCTGAACTGGAGTTCAGTTAGGCCTTCCATCCGAGCCAAATCGGTTGGAACGGCCAAGAGATCTAGAAGGAGGCAGTTGGAGGATGGAAGATTCCAAAGGCTTCCATCCCAACTGTCCTAACCAACCTTCTTGGTCTTGGCTTCTCCATGAAGCCACCCCTAGCCCTAGGGGCATGCTATAAATACCCCCATTTTTCAATAGGGAGGAGAGGATGGAAGAGAGATAATTTGTATAGCGAAGCACTGGAAAATTATCGAGCGAGCTAATTGATCAAGAGAGCAGCGAAGCCCTGTCAAATTGCATAATGACCTTGTGCATTTGAGAGCCCCTTTGCTATCCATCCAAAGACCAATTAGCCATGGATGCCCTAGGTGCCTAGGAGGATCAAGAAATGCAAATCCGGGTGAACGAAGGCCCTTCACAGTGATTTGACCACCAAATCTGTCAGAGGACGACAAAGGCGACCCTTGAACATCAATTCGGACAAGGAGGTCAAGCCCACTGCCCCTAATTCTGAGGGCAAACACATCAGAGGTCAAACCATGGCTGTCAGCCATGGTTTACAGTGTAGACCGCCCCTCACAGCTATGGTTTGCAATAGGTTAGAGATCACCTTACTCAGTTTGCTTTTTACCGCATAGATTAGTCATGTTAGTCTTTTCATAGGTTTAATTGCATTTTTAGAGAAACTCTGACCGTAGGAATTAGGTATTTTATGCGTTGTAGTGGGTAGGATTATATTGGATCTTTTTGATGTTTTATTGCTTCTAATTCGATATTTGTTCAATGCATCATGTGCTTATTCATGTCTTGTATGTTGTAGTATAATTCTTGATACGATTAGAATAGCTTAAAACCTTTCTTTATGCTTTCTTGTTTCATTAGTTTAATGGTATTTACATGTATGATTCTTTAAAGGGCCTCATCACGAGAGGCTATCAATCTCTGTAATCGTGCGTTGTTGTTTCTTGTTCGCAGGGAGACAGGTGCAGAAAGGAGCCTATATCATAATCCTTCCACATCGCGGAGAAGGGGGTTAGCTCTACCCCAAGGCAGTTTGTGAGTAATCACCGGAGCAACAAATAAGCGTGCCTACCCTGTTGAGGGCATTGGCAATTGTAAACATCTGTATCATCTTTGGAGTGACCCTGAGAGGGCATTTTTGTAACCCGAGATCCTTTGAAATATCAATACAAGAAAACTTTGCATTAGTTGGCTTTCTTTGTTCGATTTGTGCATTTTTGTGTGGATCTTTGTGTTTTACGATGGTATAGATCAGTACACTAGCTAGGCGAGCGCTCCGCGGTTACGTCAGATGGTGATCATGATGGAACCCCATAATTTTAGCCTTGAATTCTGACTATTCTTGGCTTTTTCTTTCCATAGGTGCTAACCGTAACTTTCAACTATGATTATTTTTTGGCCCATGGCTGTAACCTACGGTCTCCACTACAGCCCGTAGGTCGGACCTACGGTTCACAGAGGAAGAAGCAGACAACAAGGAAATCAGTGGGCAATAGAGCAGGAGCTGAGGTAGGTCCCAATTTCACCTTCTATATTAAACTTTCTGCTCTACATCTTTCCAGAGATCATCGAATCATTGCAAATTAGGAACAAAAATATAAGGGGTCAATGAACAAGTCCTAGTTTGTGTTCGATTTCCATTCAGTGGAAAGGCGTTGTTGGGAATAGCGGACCTCTGAGTGTAGTCTACCCCTAAATACAGTGACCTTGATAAATATTGTGTGTCATTTGCATGCTTGAGGTCCAATCAACGGCCATGTCATTATAATTGCATCATCAAAATATCATGTAGGACATTAGCATGCATTATTTCTGAACTTGAAACGTTCCTTTCTTTTCATGTACATCATGTAGGAATGGTCATTATGCTCTATGATGCATTTGTCATTTTTGCAAAATAAAAGGAACCACACACACCATGTATCATCTAAACATCAGTGGCATTGGGCTCTCACATCCAACCCGCTTGATTGAGATCAATAGTGGATGTCATTACCACTTGGTTGGCTCATTTGAAATTGTATTATCGGGACCCGCTCATTGCCAAGGCCGACCCAAGAACTATCCTATCCATGCAAAATAGCATGCACTCTTCTTCGAAAGGGTGTATCACTGTGCACGGTGTGTTGGGTGAGGGTTGGTAGTACCTATGCTACTTCATTGAGTATGGATGTCATTACCATATTTGGCTTGTGCGAGTATATAGGTGAAAGCCAATTTAACTGAGTTTAAAATCCAATAATATTTCAAAACATGTGAGAGTTTCTAACACTGATACAACACATCTGAAAACAACATCAAATAGTTTAGGGCTCACAATCAAACATTTAAAAGAGATAATCACCATTTGTTTACATTGTTTGCATAATAAAATACATCTAGACGTCAGGTACACAAATGGTGAACACACGGGGTGATCGACAAAGGTCTAGGACCGATGCCCATGATCAACCCCCAACTGGTTCACAGCAGCATGTGTCGAGTCCTCATACACATGAGCGAACCGAATGATGTTCGACTAGCATTAGAGGTGACAACTCGACACGGGGAGATCCCATTGAGTGGACCCCCGATAGAGGAGCTTCAGTACACTCCTCTAGACATAGGACTGAGCATGGAGCTTCTCAGCATGAGGATGCTCTACCCCAAAGCCATTACCGAGACCGCACTACACGCGCATCCATGGGATCGATCGAGGAATATGTGGTGCAGGGGACCAAGTTGGTTCCCATATGTACTAGGTCCATAGGAGGTTCTAACCCTCCACCATCAGAGTATAGACGAGTCAGAGATCCACCCATTCAGGGGCAAGAGGATAGGCTCACTTTCGAGCATAGGTCCACCCATACTCCCATGCGTGGCTCACCATGCAAGATCACCATTGATATATCAAAGGTGGGAGCTAATGGAACACCACCGCATGAGTGATGGAGGTCTAGACAGCTAGATGGTCTAGGTAGTGTTCTTGAGCAGCTAGGCTGCAAGCCTATAGCTCCACCCACTCATGCTTCGAGTGAGCATAGCGATAGTTGTATCAAGATCACTAGAGAGCATGGAGAGGCTTCTAAGTGCCCTCATGTCACACGTCCACCATCCACACATCTGTCTGATGGGTACAGAACCCATAAGGTAGCTCACATAGAGCATGCATACCGAAGGCCTCCTACGGTCGACCAGATCGATAGATCACATAGACTGGTGTCCGAGCAAAGATGTCAGCTACTCCAAGATCAATTGGATGATGCTCGCCTAGAGAGGCAGCATATTGAAGATGAAAATATTCAAGTGCAAAGGCTCTTACGATAGATATTATATGAGCAGTGCATGCACGAAGAGCGTATTCTAGCTCAGAAGGAGCGCATAGAGTAGGAGGATCGGCTAGCCAGGGCTGGCCTATACCCTCTCGAGGAGCATAGAGAGCGTGTGCATAGAAGGGTTGTGTCCCTAGCCGATATGCATGAGGAGCGAAGAGATGCTCGTACTCATGTCAGTGCCCAATAGAGGGAGCGACTATCATCACTCAATGATCTAAGATAGAGGTAGCATGAGCACATAGATGCAGATAGATACGATCAGGGGTACCCTGAGAGTTGTCGAGTTGAGGAGGAGGAAGAGCCATGTCCTCCACCTCCCTCGAAGAAGATATTACCTCCTAGACCACCTCCATGATAGCTTAGGGAGGAGGACTTTTTATCTTCTAAGGCGTACAAGGTTTTGGTCGATAAGGTCAAAGCAATAGAGAGGCAAGGCATTGCTATGCAAAAGCTGACACTGAGGAAGATACACAATGAACCTCTAGACCCCTCGGTGCCTACACCTCCATATCTCGAGCATTTTGATATGCCTCGATTGGAAAAATTCAAGGGTGATGAGGATGCACAAGAACATGTTACGAGTTTTCTGGATGCTTGTTTCTAGATAGAGAGTCAGGATGCCTTGTTGTTGCGCACTTTCATTATGACACTTTTTGGCCTGGCTCGAGAGTGGTTCAACCAGCTGAAGAAACATAGTATTACTAGTTTTGAGTAGTTGGCCGATGCATTTCTTGAATGTTATTCATTTGGCATCAAGAAACAAGCCAACCTTTCTGATTTGGTTATGCTAGCTCAGCATGACGATGAGCCCATCGAGCAATACGAAAAGAGATGGCATAGAATAATGGCAAAGCTGCCATTCCCTATTCCTACAACCGAACTGACTCGAATGTTTACAAAGAGTTGTGCCAAGCACATCTCACTACTATTGCAGCTATAGTAGTACCCTACATTCGAGGAAGTTGTGGTGCAAGCCAGGGTGATCGAGGACATCAAGTTGCAAGAAGGCAGCTTGAAGCTCAAGACCAGGAAAGAGGGGTTTAAAAAGAGTACTACAAAACAATAGGGCAAGCAGGCCCACATGAATCAAGTAGTACTAAATCTCGAAGGAGAAGACAAGGGACAACAGAAGCCTAATTATCAAGCTCAACCTCCTCCTACGCATTACGAGACATACAAAAACAACTATAAGGGCAAAAACAAAGAAGAGCACCCACCTCGCCAGTTCACACCCTTGATGGAATCGATGACTTCAATTTTTCATCAACTATGTGAGGCCAAGGCCATACGATTTCTTGAGGTCAAATTAGTAGATCCGAATGTGCCAAAGTCAAAGTGGCATCAAGATGATCTATTCTACATATTCCATAGAGTGAAAGGCCATGACATCGAGACATGTTGGTCCTTCAAACACATCATGCAGAACATGATAGAAAAAGGAGAGCTGGTAATACCAAGCAACCCACAGGCACCCGACAATAGAAACATGGGGATTTTCAAGAATCCATTACCTAATCATGAGGTGCCTCATAACAATGTCAGCCAGGTCAATCAAGTGCGAATCGAACCACCTACCCAGGGGTTCATAGGCATGGTCAATGTTGTTACTAGACACGGGAGATACGATCAACCGAATCGACCTCATGCTCCCATTAGAATACAAGCTATGCCAGATCAATGACCAGCTCAGAACATTCTAGGCCCACCAGCTAGACCGGTGGTGACCATAAGGAGCAAGTTAGTTCAGAACCTGTAGACAGCTCCTACGAAGTTGTCAATATATGAGCTTATTCAATAGTCCCCTAGACATAGGGAGACTCTTATGGACATTTTGAGGTCCATTGAGGTACAGTCCCAAGATGCCCATGCATTTACAAATTTTGTGGGACATGTACAATAGTGTCAAGAACCCACGATACAATTTTATGATCATGAAGTGAAGATGGTTCCTACTATTATGGCTGACCCACCATTGCATATTATCATGTGTGTTAACCACATGCCTTTCAAAAGGGTCTTGATCGACACTGGGTCCTCGATCAATATAATCATGACCAAGGCACTGAGCCACCTCAAGTTACCCAAGTCACATATTGTGCCTACCACCTTTACGTTGAGAGCATTTAATGATGCGCTATGCTCGACGGTTGGTACAATTGTTCTACCTATTTAGGTGGGACTCAAGACCATCTCTGTGATGTGTCACATGATAGAGGGTGCCATGCAGTACAACATTCTGCTCGAGAGGCCTTGGATTCATGAAATGCATTGCATCCCCTCTATCTTGCATCAGTGTGTGAAATACATTCATGAGGGACAAGTTCACGTAGTGTCCTCGGATGAAGAACCATTCAAGTTCATGAACCTAGCAGATTTTCCTAGGGGTTTTGTACTCCCATCGATGCACTTGGATATCCGACCTGTCTCGTCGGTTAAGATTCCAATAGGCAAACCAGTAGCCCATGCTCAACCATCGACATCTGTGTCACATAGATCTGAGCATACGACTACAACTTCTCTAAAGTCGACTGCATCGATGATGCACCGACAAGTCGAGAAGCTAAAGGTAAAATTGGGTGAGAAAGTGGAAAATCATGTGCCCAGATCAGTCGCCAATGAGACTCCCACTCCCATGGATGTGGAAGAACCTCAAGACAAAGTCGAGGAGGCACCTCAGCCTACTTCACCTGCATCTTCAGTAGGGTCATCTGCACCGTAGGTGACCATTCATCTGGCCAGCACAGGGTTGGGTGAGTATCTTGTGCAAAATGTTACTTTCGGACCTATCCTAAAAACTGCACAAGAGATGGGCCGACCGCACGCCCATCGATTTTTGATTGGATCTATAGTGTCATTGGGTGAGCCACCCAACCAAACAAACTTTGTCTACGTAGGGCTGGATCAAGCACCCACCAGAATGTCCATAGATGAGGATGATGATGAGCCATTCACTATGAATGTGTGCTATCTATCCAACCCAAAATATGCCATGCACATTTTTGAGTCGTATCATTGGCATGGGCATGACCTGGGTCTTTTCGAACAAGGACGTAGAACTCCGCTCGAACCTCATTATCAGTTAGCTACTGATAGGTTCAGGTTAGGGTTACAAGTATAGGGTCATGATGATTTGCTTGCTGCATCCTTAGATCGCATGTACTTGAGTCTAGGGGATGATGTGGATTTTACTCCATATCACCCTGATCCTTCTAGCTATTGGAGGACTCGCCAGATGGTATCATTTGTTACCATAGGGCCACCTGATTCATACCATGATGGGCCCTTAGAGGACAACCCTAGAGACAACCTAGGTAACCAAATCTATGGTGCTACCAATGACACTGGTATGCAGGGGCATGACCCCCATGCTATAGGCGATCTCGAGTTAGGAGATCTTTATGATAATGATGGAGAGGAGTCCACCTCCGAGATGAGTGGACCTAGTTATGATGCAGATGATGAGTCCTCAAATGATGATCAATCTGAAGAGGAAATCAAGCCGACCTTTCTAGGTCCGACGTTTATACGCCATCTGCTGCCTATGGAACAAGTGGAAGAGACGAACGAGCGCTTCATAGTCGATAGTGATTATAAAGATGAAATAGAGGAGGCTTACTTAAAGCCTCACCCAACTAATCTCCCACTATGCATAGACACAATAGAGTGGCCCATCCATGGTAGTGACCACAGTGATGTAGATGAGAGGATCGATTCTAGGCTCGTGTATCCACAATATCTATTGCCTAGGGAATCGAAGCATGTTATGGAGGAAGTCCCTCCCAACACTAAGCGCTCTGAGGAAGGAGTAGCACCAGTTTACATGATAGTATCATATATACGATCATTCTATCAGATTTATCTAGATAGTGATGATAGCGACCATAGAATCAGATACATGGGACCACATCTACCTAATCGCTCCTTAGAAGAGGGGGAGTGATAGATTGTATTTGTACAGTGATGATGAGGACTCGATGGAGATGGCCTATTTGGGACCTCACCACTTACGCAATAGGCCTCCACCTAGAGGTCCCCCACCTATTACAGCTATAGGTTTGCATCGAGAGATTAATCTCCATCGTAGCCTGAGGGAAAGAAGAGAGCTCGAAGAGAGGTATCAAGAACTCTTTTCTGATCCACCTACGTACATGGAGCTCCTTGAGCTGAGAGATCCCATTCTATAGCTAGTGCACTAGGAGGATCCAGTTATATGGGCATCCCATAGAGAGGATCCATTTGTGCCCGTACCATTCGAACCAGATCTTGAGTATGAAAGCTACGCTTTAGAGATAGAGTTTTGTCCATGTGGTTCTAGAGATCAATTCCATTCCATCAATATGGTCTCCATCAATTTGACCACTCCACTCCACAATCCAATAGATCCATCCAAACCACTGCATCTGAACATGGATGCTATCGATTGGGATCATGCTGACTCGCCAGTCCAGCCTGAAGATTTCTTCCCAAATGAAGAAATGTTGCAACCATTTCATTTCACACCAGGCTATGCTCATGATGTTTGTCACACCGAGAATGCTTCCCAAGAGGAACATGTGAACCCGATTGATGACATCCATATGATTCCTATGCCTCACCAGCTTGAGGAGGGATCACATATGTTAGTAGAGAAAACCTTCGATGTGGATATCAGTAAAGATCCCACCAATCCAAAGAAGGTTAGATTTGGAGAGAGTCTCACTCTGGATGAGCATGATAGCATCATCCCTCTACTGAAAGAGAGACCTGATCTCTTTGCTTGGACTTACAAAGACATGTCGGGTCTAGATCCAAAATTGGTTACTCATAACCTTTCGCTAGATCTATCGAAGAAGCCAGTCAAGCAAAAACTTAGAAAGATGCATCCAATAGTAGCCTTAATGGTAAAATATGAGTTGCAAAAGTTGTTGGACGTAGAGTTCATCATCTCCATCGACTATCCAGAATGGGTCTCCAATATGGTGCCCGTAGGAAAGCCAGATGGAAGGGTCCGTATTTGTATGGATTTTAGAGATCTCAACAAGGCAACACCCAAAGATTCATTTCCATTGCCAAATATCGATGCTCTGGTAGATGCCACTATAGGTCATGAAATGCTCTCCCTTATGGATGATTTTTTTGGATATAACCAGATTCGGATTAAACCCGAAGATCAGCATAAAACCATGTTCATAACGCCATGGGGGACATTTTGCTACAAAGTTATGCCATTCGGTCTTAAAAATGTTGGTGCCACATATCAATGGGCTATGACATATATCTTTCATGACTACATGCATAAAATCTTAGAAGATTATATCGATGACTTACTAGCTAAGTCGTTGCTGTGAGCAGAGCATGCGAAGGTCTTAAGGAAGGTCTTCGATCGCCTGATAGAGCACAATGTCAGGTTGAATCCTAAGAAGTGCGTATTTGGCGTAACTTCAGGAAAACTCTTGGGATTCATCATTTCTAAATGAGGCATCGAAGTAGACCCAACAAAGGTCATGACTATTCTAGAGATGCGTCCTCCCACTAATATCAAAGAACTAAGAAGCCTTCAGGGCAAAGTAGCATCCATAAAGTGATTCATCACTCAATTATCGGATAAGTGTCGACCCATGAATCGACTGCTACACAAGGGGGTCCCATTTGATTGGGATAAGGACTACCAAGCAGCCTTTGCTGAGATTAAGCAATACCTAGCAATGTCGCCAGTACTAGCTCCACCAAGGCCAGATGAGCCTTTTTTGCTATATATATCGGCAACCGACTTTGCATTAGGGACCATGTTAGCCCAAAAGAACGTGCAAGGCAAAGAGCAAGCCGTATATTACATCAGTCGCACCTTGGTGAGTTATGAGTCAGGATATGCATATGTTGAAAAACTTTGTTTAGCAGTAGTGTTCGCTACCAAGAAATTATGGCATTACATGCTAAGTCATACCACATATGTTATATCAAAATAGAATCCTTTGCAGTACATGATGAGCAAGACATATCATAACACACGTACTGCAAAGTGGATCATGCTATTGATAGAATTTGATTTGCAATTCATCAGCCAAAATTCCATCAAGGGACAAGTCATAGCTGATCAACTGGCTGAGGCACCACTATCCAACAGATAGGCCTCTAACCATTGAGCTTCCAGATGATGCGGTCTTCATAATATCTGAAGCTCCCAAACCCGAGGAACCAGAGAATAATGTTGATATGACATTGTTCTTCGATGGTTCGAAGTGTGAGCAAGGGGGTGGTGCAGGAATAGTGTTTTTCATGCCACAAGGAGCTCCAATGCCCTTGTCATTCAAGTTAGACTTTTTGTGCACCAACAATAATGCTGAGTACGAAGCCCTACTTTTGGGCCTCCACACAGCCATCGCCATGGGTATTAAAAGACTGAACATTTTTGGTGATTCTCTGCTCATAGTCAACCAGGTTAAGGGGCTCTTTCAGTGTCGATGTCCCATGCTGAAAGCCTACAAAGATCTTGTTGCCACTTATCTGGCTAAACTTGAATGGTATGACATCGAGGCAATCCCTCATTCATCAAATAGGTTCATAGACACCATGGCATCTTTGGGGTCCTTGATCCCTCAGAATCCATCTACCGATTTTACTACCATCCATGTTAGAACGCTCTCACACCCAGCAGTAGAGCGTGCAGCCTTTGATAACAAAGAGTCAATCAACATGATTGTCATGGAACCAACAACTGATTGGTTCCATAGAGCGGAAGACTTTCTTAAGCAGGCACCCTAGGAGTCATTGACTTCTCAGAGTCCTACGAGGAGTGGTACTACCATTCACCACAAGGTTGTTTCCTAGTCTACATTTGCAAAGCTAAATACGTAGGGGGAGCAGGCCATCTTAGCAGTCAAAGCTGAGGCTTGTCAAAGCTGGATGTTGCAAATCCAAGACTTCCTAAAACTTGGTATGATTCCAGAAGGATTGTCGCATGTCGCAAGATGCACATTTAAATAGAAAGTGACTAAGTATGTCTTGATAGGAGATATTTTGTACCGACATAGCTATGAAGGAGTCCTCCTTCGATGTCTTGAGCCCCAAGAGTCATCTTGGGCAATCTTAGAAGCTCACGATGGTACGTGCGATGGCCATTTTAGTGGCATGGCTATCATCAAACGCATCCTTCGCATGGGTTATTATTGGCCCACTATGGAGAAGGATTGCAATGTGTATGTCAAGAAATGCGTTAAATGTCAGCATCATGCTAATCTTATGCACTTGCCATCATAGGCCTTACAACCCATTCAGGCGGCTTGGCCATTTGCTCAGTGGGGATTAGATCTGATTGGCAAGATTTCCCCTCCATCATTAGGCTGACATACATTCATTATCATGGCTACTGAGTATTTTACAAAGTGGGTGGAAGCCATTCCCCTTACAATGACCACTGGAGCTCGCATCACAGAATTTATTCTCGAGCATATCATATGTCATTTTGGGATACCATCCAAAATAATTTTGGATAATGGAACTTCTTTTAAGAACAAAACTATGTGGGCTTTAACGTCTAAATACCGCATTAAACATAGTTTTGCAACTCCATATTATCCACAAGCAAACGGGCAAGCTGAGGCCTCAAACAAGACTGTGGTAGCCATATTGAAAAATATAGTGCAAGAACACCACAAGGATTGGCATATACAGCTGCCCCTTGCATTATGGGCTTACAGGACTAGCATTCGGATGCCCATTGGGGCAACACCATTTTCACTAGTATATGGCACTGAGGCCATTATGCCCTTAGAGTTGGAAATTCCAATGCTGCGCGTCGCATTGAAAGAGTTCATCGATGATGACACCGCGCGACAAGCTCACCTCGATCAATTGACGTTGCTTGATGAACATCGCATGAATGCCCTCGAGCATCTCCATGTTTATCAAGAGCAATTAAAATGAGCTTACAATATCAAAGTCCACCAGAGAGACTTTGAAGTTGGGGATCTTGTGTTGAAAGAGAACCAACAGAACTCGAATTTGTCGCCTGACATGCGAGACAAATTCATGGCTAACTAGCTAGGGCCTTACATCATATCTAAAAATATTGGTCTAGGTACCTATCGCCTAACATCGCTAGAGGGTGTGGAAGAGCTTGAGCCTCTCAATATCATCCATCTTAAGGTGTTCTATGCTTGAGAGTGTAGTAAAGGCACCAAAGGCATCTATAAGCCCTTTGGTCAACCCAAAAGCCCCGAGGGTTTTGTCTAAACCGCTCGGTCATCCCAAAAGGCCCCAAGCTCTCTGATTAAGAAGCTTGGTCAAGTAAAGGCACCAAAGGCATCTTAAAACCTTTGGTCAACCCAAAAAGCCCCTTGAGGTTTCTTCTCAAACCCTCGGTCATCCCAAAAGCCCAAAGCTCTCTGAATAAGAGTCCTTGGTCAACCCTAAAGGCTTCCGAGAGTTCCTATAACTTCTCTTGGTCATCCCAAAAGGCTCCATGCCCTCTTGCTAGAGTTTGGTCAACTAAAAGGTTCCAAAGGTGGTTGTAAAACCTTTGGTCAATTCAAAAGGCTCCAAGGATTTCTAAAAATCACTTGGTCAACCCTAAAAATCTCCAAGGACATGTACTCATCATTTGGTCAAATATGAAAGCTCAAAAACCTATAAAAATCAAGAAAAATATATAAAAGTCCAAAAAAATATGATAAAGCTTAAAATCCAAAAACATTTGCATTTGCATTTTGCATTTTCATTTACATTCACACATGCATTCACATCATCATATTGCATTTAGGCATTTGTCATCCATTGCATTCCATAGTAGAGTGTAATGCATTTATCAAAATTTTACAAATAGTCACACGTTTGTATGACAATCATGCACCCTTGCATTTATCATAATTCATTGCATTCATACACGATACCTGTTGTGGAGACCTATGTATGTATATTAAGTTTTCCTGTCACTCAGCCATACCTAGTGGGTTCTTCAGATATTGTAGAAAGCTTGCTTTGCTATTATAGACAAGGTCATTAGTTGGGATAGTGCTTCAACATATCAGAATCCCATCACTAAGCAAAACAATATAAAATCCTGCTAAGACGAGAGAGGATGAAAGCCATGAAAGCAGTCTTAGGTATCTAGAGAGATGGGTTTCACGACCTGCTTATCTTGCAAATAGTCGGTTTATAAAGGTGTACTTTGGCAAAAGGACAAGAATTTCCCCTATAAATCCCAAAGTCACAAAAGTTAAATCCCAAGTTACAAAGTGCAAAAACACAAATTTCAAGTTCAAAATATAAAGTGACATAGTGAATCAAAAGCACTATAAAAATCCCTTGCTCAAAGAAAATGGTAACACGTGGACTAACAATGATTTTTATCACTACATCTGAGCAAGTAAGAAGGGTGAGAACTTGAATCCCTAGATTGTACACCTTTTGAAAGCCATAGAGTGATCCCCGATCGTAGCAATGGGTTGGAAGAGTCCCACCTACAATCGGAGGGGTAGTTCTATTGGGTGATCCCCAAACGTAGCAATGGGTTGAAAGAGTCCCACCTACATTTGGAGGGGTAGCCCTGATCAATTTGCAAGATGAGCTAGCTCTAGGTACTTAGGATTGTCTAGCTGTATAAGTCTAATCAAAGCTGAAACAAGGATGATACAATCGTATGAGGAACCTTATCTCACATATGGGTTGAAAGAGTCCCGACTGACATACGGGGTATGCTTACGATCTATCTAAAAATACTCACATGCACACATAGGGATTATGAATAGTTGGGTCTATCACGACAAAAGCCTTGTCCAATATAAGCCTGGTATAGTTAGTATGTGATTTTTGGAGAAGTCTACTAGGGTGTTTTGAGTCTCAAGGAAAACCCCAAAACATGCTCCAATAGCAACAAGATACCACATATCATTAGACTATAGAAATACGAGTCATTCATTCATCAAAATGCATTTTACAAAGCACAATCAAATATATAGGATAGATACCGCATGAATATCAGAAATGATGTTTAGACGACCACTGACTATATAGTACAAAATGACATAATCATTCATTAGCATTTTAACCAATCCATTTCACTACATTTCATAAATGGGTGATTAATTGATTAAGTTCTTGTAATGAGAATTATCAATTATTTTGCATGATTGTTATACATTCTGTGGTGTCATATTTTAAAAATTGATATACATAGTTTACATTCATTCATTATGTTTTAAGTGATTAAAGCATACAGGTTCATCTCCATTAGATTATGATTCCGTACATAATGCATTACCATACATTGCATAGCATATCATAAACTGCATAAAATATACGCATGCCCACAAAGCAAAAATAAATATGCGTTAAAAATAAACATCGCATCCATCTACATACATCATATGTCACACATCTAATCATCTAGATCACTGCATATCATCATCATAAAGTAGAAAAGCTATCTAGTGCATGACATCTATACATCGCATCATATAAACATAGCATTTAAATACGCATTGCATCCATGTGCATCAAATAAACATAAAATCAAAAATTAATAAATACACATGTACACATAATGAGCCATAAAATATCATATCATATATATGTGTCCAAATGAGTACATAGGGAGTACAAAATGCCCGTAGGCTACAACTATGTAGGTCCTCGACCTTACACACAAAATGATACATCAAAACTATAGTCAATAACTGCTATAAATCAGATCTAGGCTGCTCCCCCTATACTGGAGCTCTCGTCGCCTCCCTCTGCACTATGCTCTGGAGCCTGCTCTCCTGGCTGACCTGGCACCTATGGTGGATCCTACTATGGATCCTACCTCGCCAAAGCCTAACGCACCCAACACATGGGAAACTGGTAACTATAGTAGGCTAGTCCTCTAGCTGGAGGCCCCTGATGTCTACCCTGGATCTCTAGCCCTAGCCTACGATCTCACTGTGTGCATGCTAGAGGACCTATGCATCCTCTCAGTCCTATGAGTCCTATGACTCGAGCTCACTATGGACTACCCTGAGGTCCTAGACCTAGTACATTATGACTCTACTACAAAAGGATCCTCAAGAACCGGTAGCCCCTACATCTCTATGTAGCCAACCAGCTGATCAACATGGGCAAGCCAGGCTACGTGCATCTCATTGGTCCTCATGACCATACCATGCAGTCACATCACCTCAGTAGTCAGATCCTGTATAGCTAGTGTACCTACTACTGGTACCATAGGAGACCCCATAATAGCCTGAGGAGGCCCCATAATAGCTCCCCTCACTGCTCACATGAGATCTCGCTCTACCTCTACTATAGTCTGCTATGCCTATGCCAACTCTAGGGTAGTCTATAGTCTCTACACCTAGGCCTCTACATTAGTAGCTCGAGTCATGAGCTCCTATATCTGGCCCTACACCTCAGTCAGGTGCCACTCCCTATCAGCCACCTTCACCTCTAGAGTGGTGATGGTGGTATCTCTCTCCCACTACTACATGTGAAATCACCCAATATGACTCTACAAGTCAGCAACCTATGCTAGCAGTTATCCCTCTACACTATCAAGAGGGACCTCACCCTCCTCTAGAGCATCCTCCTTAGGGTCAATCTCTGGTAGGTCCTCAATGATGGCCTCTACACCCCAACCACCCTCAGTACACTGGCGCACCCTACGCCCATCAGGATCTACCTCTACCTCTACCTCTGGCTCTCGACCCAGAGGCCCAGTCCCATGCCATCTAAATAGAGACCACCACCCATCATAGTCAGGCATGGTCCCAACTATCTCAACTCCTAACTCTTAGAAGTCATCAGGTGCATCTCCTAGTGATAGAGGAACTATCAATGGGAGATCCCTCTCTAGAGCTAAGTGTCTATACCTCAGGGGCATATCTAGTAGGTCCTACACCATGCCAAACTATCATAGGACATGAGAGAAAAATTGATACTCTCTCACCTCTAGCTTACGCTAGATAAGCCATCTATCTTGATGGGCCCATCGTAGCCACTCGTCCACCTTCGGCCATACAGGACAATCCATGTAGGGGCGCCAGATGACATCCCCCAGCCCAAGTGCCACAAAACTGATGATGTAATGTTGCGTATCCCCAGCATGAGCCCTACTATGGACACCCTCCTCAGCACGAGGCCAACAGGTGACGTAGCACTGATGAGCATCATCTAGGGTAGTGATGCACAGAGGTAGATCAATAGGATGCTCAATCTAGATATGCTACCACCCCCAGATCTATAGCAAAAGGCTACAATTGATGCCCTTATGACTCTACTCCATAATCTGGTATAACTCCTAGTAGAGCTAGCATAGTAAAGTGCTCCCCTAGGCTAGCAGTAGTGGCTCCTCCATCGAGCTCTAAAGCACCCTCCAAGTAGGGGCTAGCATGTTCCAGGGAATCCTCATACTCGAGGAGTCTGGAAGGACAATATGAATGATGAGGTGCATGAAAAGGGCCTCTCGAGTAGAGAAGATGTCATCCCGATACCAGTCCTCGATGTGCACCCCTCCATGGTCTGCATCATCCTATGCGTCGATGCTCTGATCATCGAATATGGTAGCAAAAATGACATCCTTTGTCATGTAGGTAGAGGAAATGATAACCTCACCATCGATAGGGATCCTAAAGATCCTGTAGACATCCTCTAGTGTGATGGTCATCTCACCAGGAGGTAGGTGAAATGTGTTGGTCCATGCATTCCAACATTAGGCCAACATAGTAATATAGGCCTGATCTACCCTAATGGTGGGTAGATCCATGACATAACCAAACTCGATGGCTCGAAACCATGCTCGGTCATCATCCGACAAGGCCTCATGGAGAGTCCTCATCAAGTCAGGCTCCCGCGCTCTAGAAGTTAACTTTTAAAAAGAAAAAAAAAAAAAACATAATGTAAGCTAAATCTAGCTAAGCAGAGCTAAAAAAACTAAAAAACCCAAATTGCAGTCCCCAATTTGCAAATTGGGAACCACTACAACTTGCGGTCCCCAATTTGCAAAATTGGGGGCCATAGCTAAAACCTATGGTTCCCATTTTGCCACCTAGGAACCACAGCTACCAGCTATGGTTTAGGAGTGGCACCCATTTTGGGTACCCTCCTAGACCACTAATGCATAAAAATTAAATTCTAGTCTAACCTAAACTAGTGGGGTTCATTACCGATAGTTTAATGAGGTTCAATTTCTGCATTTATTAAGTGTGGTTTATTTTACTCATATGGAGTGTGAGGTCTCAATTTCGAGTTACCTTGCCCGCACCCTACCCTTGGCTAGTCGATGGCTGATCAGGATCCACCATCAGGGAAGAACGAGTGTAAAGGTTGTTGAGTTTGATAGTGTTCCATATCAGGGAATGTCTTCTCTCTCTCAGAGCTCTCAAATTGCTAAAGGTTGTAGGAAAATAATGAAAAATTGCAAATAGGATTTCAATTTATAGGTTCTCCTAGTCTCTACGGACCGTAGCTGACACCCACGGTCCACAAACTAGGGTCTTCCACCCATAGGTCTGACCTACGGTCCCCAAAATTTGATAGTGCAAACCGTAGGCCGTACCTACGGTCTACAACTAGTAATAAATGCACTAAAAACCCACCATGGGAAGGTCTAAAAAGGTAAATTAATGACTCCTAGTGGATAAAAATCAAAATAAATGATCAAAATTGCAAATTTGGTGACATTAAAAGCACCAGGATCAATCCAATAAATGCAAAATTAAACAAAAAAAATCAAAAAATGAAAAACCAAATGCGCCTCGTATTCAGTGATTTATCCTATAAACTTGGCGGTTGTAGCGACTTGCGATCCATGCAATCCGACAAGATGAGTAAATCACAATAAGGACATTTGGGGTAAAATTGTCATTTCTTTTATGACATCTTTCAGAAAATCATCGACAATATGATTCAACACAAGTCTTCTTGAATTTGTATTATCTTGACTCTCTAAGATGGCTATCATAGCCTAACTGCTCCATGGGAGAGAGATGTGCAAATACTACTAAGCGTTGCAATCATAAGCTGAACTAGGCCTCGCCAAGGCATTTAAACATCTCAAATCTAAAGTTGTTCAGGATCATTCATTATGGTCAAGCGATTTCGTCGCTTCAGACATTGTCATTACCCTCATCGACTCGTCGCTTGAGGGGGTAGTCATAATTTCATGTCATAATCAAAATCAATAGAAGATCCTAGAGATCGTAGATCCCTTGATCTTGTCAAAATTGTGTTCATCCTTGCGAATCATTGCTAACAACTATCATAAGCTTCCCCCTCTGCTTGGGGTAAATAGCAAATATGAAATTTTATTTGTAGCTCTCATCCTTCGGTTATATAGGCCTAACTCCTATTGTAGCACCAAAGCTACCCGAATGTTTGATGATGAGTGCAGAACTTTCAAATGTAAGCCTTCCCACATTGGAAGCAATGATTCTAGGATGCGCATCCTTTTGTTGGACCTAGGGCATCTAATGTTGATCAGACTAATGATCATCATAGAACCTGCGACATCATTTTAGGAGGTCTATTTTGCTCAGCGTTGTTCGATCTCACAATGCATCTCAAAAGGGGCATCTGTAGACACCTAAAATGCGTCATGTCGAGGGTGACTACTCATATGGACATGCTACAAAACCATATGAAGGATCTTGGATAGACTCCAAGATAGAGCAGTGGTTCTAACCACTCAATTTAGGCATTCTAGCCTAAGCAGTCTAAACCGTAGCCCAGACCTACGGTCTCTAGTCTGAACCATGGTTGACACCTATGGTCTATAGTCTGGACCATAGCGTGACCTACGGTCTGAACTGGAGTTCAGTTAGGCCTTCCATCCGAGCCAAATCGGTTGGAACGGCCAAGAGATCTAGAAGGAGGCAGTTGGAGGATAGAAGATTCCAAAGGCTTCCATCCCAACTGTCCTAACCAACCTTCTTGGTCTTGGCTTCTCCATGAAGCCACCCCTAGCCCTAGGGGCATGCTATAAATACCCCCCTTTTTCAATAGGGAGGAGAGGATGGAAGAGAGATAATTTGTATAGCGAAGCGCTGGCGAATTATCGAGCGAGCTAATTGATCAAGAGAGCAATGAAGCCCTATCAAATTGCATAATGACCTTGTGCATTTGAGAGCCCCTTTGCTATCCATTCAAAGACCAATTAGCCATGGATGCCCTAGGTGCCTAGGAGGATCAAGAAATGCAAATCCGGGTGAACGAAGGCCCTTCACAATGATTTGACCACCAAATATGTTAGAGGACGACAAAGGCGACCCTTGAACATCAATTCGGACAAGGAGGTCAAGCCCACTACCCCTAATTCTGAGGGCAAACACATCAGAGGTCAAACCATGGCTGTCAGCCATGGTTTATAGTGTAGACTACCCCTCATAGCTATGGTTTGCAATAGGTTAGAGATCACCTTACTCAGTTTGCTTTTTACCGCATAGATTAGTCATGTTAGTCTTTTCATAGGTTTAATTGCATTTTTAGAGAAACTCTGACCGTAGGAATTAGGTATTTTATGCGTTGTAGTGGGTAGGAGTATATTGGATATTTTTGATGTTTTATTGCTTCTAATTCGATATTTTTTCAATGCATCATGTGCTTATTCATGTCTTGTATGTTGTAGTATAATTCTTGATACGATTAGAATAGCTTAAAACCTTTCTTTATGCTTTCTTGTTTCATTAGTTTAATGGTATTTACATGTATGATTCTTTAAAGGGCCTCATCACGAGAGGCTATCAATCTCTGTAATCATGCATTGTTGTTTCTTGTTCATAGGGAGACAGGTGCAGAAAGGAGCCTATATCATAATCCTTCCACATCACGGAGAAGGGGGTTAGTGATGAGGCCTAGAAATGCCTCAATCATAACATGTTTTGAACTCTAAAATTGCCTAAAAACTCTCATGTTTAATCTAATATGCTAGTTAAGTTAATTCAATATGCTGTGTATTAACTATTTGCATGATGAATGTATCTGAAATACTATATTCTAATTTTTACAACTTTTTGCATAAGTTTTATGTTGTTTTTTTATGACTTGCTAAATGAGATATGCTTAGGTTGATAGCAACACTTCACTTATCATGTTTTGATATGTCTCAAGCATTTATTTTACCTAAATATGGCAACAGTGCAAGCAAACTGTTACTGTGTAGCAAAAATTGGGTTTTTCCATGTAAATTCCAGCCAGCTACCAATGAATGGCAAGGCATGGAATTCACATATGGAAAGAGATGAAGACCATTGGAACCTGATCTTGAGAAATAAAACACATGAGAAATGCAGAGGAAATAATTTAAAGAGCACACATTTTTTCATTATGAAGTCTCTTCGGAATGAACAGATATCTTCGGAATGAGAAAACACAGTGTCTTCGGAATGAGCGGATCTTCAAAATGAGAATTGCAGTATCTTTGGAATGAGCCACTTATCTTCAGAATGAAAACAAAATGTGCTTTTTGACTTGTTGACCAAATTTTGATGCTAGAAAAAGAGAAATAAATATTGAAAAGGGTAAGAGAAAATATATCAGATATGACTTTGCCGTCCTTGTCGACCAAGGCCAACATTTATGGAAAGATCAAGTTTGATCTTCTTCTAGGATAAAACTAGGAATTATTGTAGCATAATAGGATTAGATATTTTGAGATATTCTTAGCTTGTTAGTAGATCTTAGGACATCTATAAATATGGCTCCCATTCAGGTTGAGCTGGTAGTAGTAAGAAGAAGAGGAAGTAGAGGATAGAGAAAGCAAAAAGTAGAGAAATATAGGCAATAATCAAGAAAGTGACTGTTACAGTTCTGTAATAGGTTTTCAGTAGAATTATTGTAATCATGTGCTTGAATCAATAAAGTATACTATTTATATTTCATATTTCTTGTAAATTAGTGTGAGTAAGATCTAGAGAGAGAGAGACTCATACCTTCTTCTGGACAAGGAGGCTGGCCACTTCCAGACCTAGGAGGAGGCTAACGATGAGGTTTTTATTCTGATTTTGTTGTAGCAGAATGAGTTGTAGAACTTGTCATTTCATTCCTTTATAAACAACTAATGATATTTGCAATCTTAGATTATTTTATGTTTTGTGATTAATTATTTTTTTGTAATCTCCACTTTCAGCAAATCTTTCAATTTATTGCAGACTGTCATTTCCAAAATTTACTATTTTTTATAAATTTCTGCATTTTATGTTTTGTTGTCAACCCCTGCACAGAAGATTGACAACATTCTATTACAGAGCCTTGACAAGGTTTCATTTCCATTTTAGAAGTAGGTTTTCATTGCTACAAAAGTAAATAGATTTCCTTTTTGTAATTATAATCAGACTTTTAATTCTGCAACTGTTATTTCTGCAACATAATTTGGTCTCATTCTGCAATTGTAATTACGACTTCATTTCTGTATTTAATGATTAGTTTCCATTTCTACAACTTAGATTAAGGTTTAATTCATGTAATTTAGAGATAGGAATGTCCTAAATCCCCCACACAATTGGTTTCATCAATAAGACCTATTGCTCTAGATTGACATAAGTTATAACCCTGTTCACCCCTTCTTTCGTAGATAACCTTGTACACAACCCCGGATTGAAAAATTCATTGAGAATTAATGATTTGTATAATGACTACAAATCATTTTGGCATCGTTGCTGGGGAATTGTGTTGCTAGAAGGTGACAACAGTCCAATAGCTATTAATTAGACTGATTTGTGAAGATTTAGGATAAAATCTGAATAGAACAGCTAGTTAAAGTAACAACTATTGCCCTATAATTTATGTCATAAACATGAATGAGTAAGTCTAGGGATGAAAAATGTAGAATTACCCAAAAGGATCCTTGGCTTGTTCCATTAAGGAGATATTCATGCCTAAGGGGTGAATCACCTGTGTTTGAATTACCAAAAATATTGAAAGAAAAATCACCAGTCTCACCATCATTATCATTAGAGAAAGGAAAATCATCAGTCTCATCATCATTAGAACATCCTAAGAAAGAAGAATCATCAGACTCATTATAAATAGAGGATCTTGGACCTCTTAAGAGAGAAATTTGGATAAGTTTAACTAAGAAACCAAAAACTATGGCAGAGGGAGGCAATCTATATGGAGATGGCCAACATGGCTATGTCCATAATGAAGAATATGATCAAGATATTCCTTAACCTTCCAGAACATTTGAATATCCTATTCGTTTGAATCCAACACAAAAATCTCACATGAAAACCATTTCATCTTTAGTACTTCCAACCTTTCGAGGTGTTGTATCTGAAGATCTTGATTAGTTTTGTTTGAATTCAAGGTAGTGTGTCAAACCTATGATTATGTAAATGACAATCAGAAACTTAAGGTTTTTGCCTCAACACTCAAGGACTCAACATTACGTTGGTTCATGAGCTTAGAGCCAAATTCCATCCAAACTTGGGATCAAATGGAAACTGTGTTTTTAGACAAATATCGGGAGTATTGCTGTGTAAGGAACAAGAAAGATGAGTTATTCGGGATTAAACAAGAAGATGATGAAACATTAGAAGACTATCTTGATAGGTTCTCCTTTGTTCAAAGGAGATATGGACTTGTAGAACCAGAGTTATGTAAAACCATATTTTTAAAAGGATTACAAGATGAATCCAAAGATGTATTGGATTTGATGGGAAAATGGGATGTAAATACTCTCAGTAATGAGGAAATTGTGGGTCTCTGTAGAAATTACTCTCATAATAACTAGGGAAGAAAAAAGAGTATAAATGGTACTTATGTGAAGGACCTAATAGAGGAGCTTGTAAATTTTAAAACTGATATTCTAGTGCAATTAAACACAAATTTAGGGGAAATGTCTACAAAAGCAAAAACCATAGAAACTTTGGCAACTTATTGCCCAAGATGTAGAAATAAACATGCTTTGCAAAAATTTCCTTTGAATAAAACATCTATCTCAGCCATTTGTAGTATATGTTCAAAGAAGAATTCAACTGATAAAAGCCACTTGCTACCACAACTCAAAACTGTGTTAGAAAGTCAGACTAAGGAACTCAACTATGTTGGACCAAAACAAGGGGGAAATTTCTCTCAATACCAAAATCCCTCTCGTTTTACTAAAAATTAGGGGCATAATCCTGAGACTATGCCTTGGGGACAATCAGAACCATCCCAACGTCCTTGAAATTATCCTCAATGGACAAATTCCCAAGAATGGCCAAAAACAAATTAGAGTAATTTAGCCTAGAATCAAAATCAGAATAACCCATCATGGAATCAAAACAACCCATCCTGAAATCAGAATAAGAATAATCCACATTGGATGCAAAATCAACCATAGTGGAGTCAACAATACTAGTCCTATCTAAGGAAGCAAAGAAATCAAGGTCAAAATCAGCATTTGCTGCCTGCACCTAATCAAAATTTTTAAGAAAAATAGAATCAAACACAAAAAACACAATAGGTGAAACAACCTCAACTTCCATCTCAATCAGTAACTAATCCAAATAGCATGAGACAGGCATCCCCTGTCTATGTGGCTAAAGCTGAAGAAAATGTTGAAATAAATGTTATTGATTGTAGTAACATCCAACTTTGTTTAGGAAAAGTTGTACCTAAACCTATTTCAAATAAAAGCAAGGAAAATGAAGAACAAGAACCTTTGGAACCAGTTAGAGTTAAACCAACAATAGAGAAAGAAGAAGAAAAACAGAACCACGGGCAGAACAATTACCTTCATCAAGGATAATTCCATATCCTGAAAGATTCAATACCACAATAGAAAATTTTGAGTTAGACCTGGTCAAAGAACTTAAAAAGTTAACTATATCATTGCCCTTATTACAAGCCATTAAGGATATACCAATGATTAAAAGTATTGTCCGATATTTGTGCATTAAAAGAGCAGGAAGAAAAAAAAAAGCATTTCCTAAGATTGTTCAGGTTGAAGGAAAGATAGTTGATCTCCTGTCTGGAAAACTAGTACCTCCAAAGTATAGTGACCCAAGAAGTCCAGTTATCACAGTTACCATAGGTTCAGTACCAATATCAAATGTCTTACTAGATCTAGGAGCTGCAATAAATGTCATGACCAAAGATATAATGAAACAATTACAGCTCAAACATCTCAGCCCCACATTTAAAATTTTTGAAATGGCTGATAGGTCAGTTGCAAAACCTAAAGGTATCATTGAAGATGTTCCTATATAAGTTTCTTCTTGGGAATTCCTTATAGATTTTTTGGTTTTATAGCCAAGAAATTCTGCACATGGATATCCCATCATTTTGGGAAGACCTTGGCTTGCAACTATAACAACCTTCATAGACTGTAGATCTGGAAAGATGATTATTTCAAATGGTATTGATATAAAACAGATCTCTCTGTATCCTCCTACAAGACCCTCCAACAATTTTTTAGGTCAGTTATGGTTTCCTAATCCAGATGAAGAATCAGAGGAGGTTATTTTCACACTAGCCACTTTGGTAGTAAGAGAACACACAGAAGACCTCCAAGAAAAAAAATTCAAAAAATGAAACTATCCTAATGAATGTTCTATAGGAAAAAGGGTTAGAAGAGGAAGCATTAAATATCCAACAATTTTTAAGGAATTAGGAGAACCAAAACTCTAAAGGTGAACCATCTGTACTATTACAGGAAAACTCTGTTTCACTACCACATGGGTGGCACCATCACCTGATTTTTCCTTCTCACTGTTCCATACAGGATATGCTTCCATCAAGAAATAATGAAATACAAACTTCTTATTTCCTTCCATCTTAGTAGTGTCCTCTTAACTCCCTAATCACCAATTATGAATAAGTGAATTCAGTCCTTCCAAATACAAAACAAATAGAAGTCCAGCCAGGAAAATTTCTAAATATTTACATTTGGCTTAATAGGGAAGAGGAAGAGAAATTGATAGCTGTCTTGCAGAAGCATGTTCATGCTTTTGCTTGGGACTATAAAGATATGTTAGGAGTTCACCCTGATATATGCACCCACAAAATTTATACTGAATAAGTCAAGCTAGTAAGACAACCCCAGAGAAGACTGAATCCTACCCTAAGGGATATTGTAAAGGAAGAAATTGAAAAACTTCTAGAGGTAGGATTCATTTACCCAATTTTTGATAGCCAGTGGGTCTCTCCATTGGTTATAGTTCCTAAGAAAAATGGAAAAATGAGAGTATGTGTAGACTATAGAGAGTTGAATAAAGTGACATACAAAGACCATTTTCCATTACCTTTCATAGATCAGGTGTTAGATACCCTTGCTAGAAAGAGATGCTTTTGTTTTGTTGATGGATTTAGTGGATATAATAAAATTCAGATTGCACCTGAAGATCAAGAGAAAACAACCTTTACTTGTCCATGGGGAACATTTTCCTATAGGGTTTTACCTTTTGGTTTGTGTAATGCCCCAACAACATTTCAACGAGCAATTTTAGCAATTTTTTCTGATCTGACTACCAACAGTGTTGAGATATACATGGATGATTTCATAGTATGTGGACAGACTTTTAAATTTACATTAGAAAACCTTGACAAAGTTTTAACTCTCTGTGAAACATACCAGTTATCCTTGAATCCAGAAAAATGTTTTATGATGATGAAGGAAGGGATAGTTCTTGGTCATCACATCTCTCTTTAAGGGATCCAAGTTGATCCAAAGAAGGTGGAAATTATCAAGAACCTTCTTCCTCCTAAAACTCAGACAGATTTTAGAAGCTTCCTAGGATACATTGGTTTTTACCGCAGGTTTATTCCTAGCTTTAGCACAATAGCCAATCCCATGTTTGCCTTATTGACTAAATATTCTAAATTTTCCTGGACTACAAGGTGTCAAGAATCATTTGAAGCTCTAAAAGAGAAATTAGTAACTCCACCTATGTTAAGAGGACCTAATTGGACATTACCATTTCACATACAGGCTGATGCTTCCAATACTACAATTGGAGCAACATTAGGACAAATTGACAATGGTGAACACTATGCCATCTACTACATTAGCAAGAATTTGACAGGAGTTGAGAAAAATTATACCACAACTGAAAAAGAATTCTTGGCGGTAATTTATGCCATCAATAAATTTAGGCATTACATCATAGATTATCAAATATTTATTCACATAGATCACACAACCATTAAGTATTTGATGAATAAGCCTATGGTGAGTGCAAGAATTATTCGTTGGTTACTATTGCTACAAGAATTTGATATCACTATAATCAACAAACCAGGAAAAGCTAATGTTGTAGCAGATTTCTTATCCATATTATAGAACATAGATGAAGGGGAATTAGTTGAAGACACCTTTCTTGATGAAAAATCATTTTCTATATCAATCTAATCACCTTGGTTTGCAGATATAGCCAATTACTTGGTCACAGGGAAAGTTCCTCCACATTTCACTTCAAAATAGAAAAAACAATTGATCAAACAAAGTTCTTCTTTTGAATGGATCAAGGGTATAATTTTTAAGTGCAATCCTAACCATGTGTTACGTAGGTGCATCCAAAAGGATGAGGTGTATGATATCCTTAGGGCTTGTCATGATGAACCCTCAGGTGGACACTACTCTGTAAAAATCACAATTAAGAAAATCTTAGGGACATGATATTATTGGCCATCTCTTCATAAGGATGTGAAAAAGTACATCAGGCATTATGATGCATCCCAAAGAATGGGGAAACCCAATCATACAAATGAAATGCCACTGTAGCCTCAATTGGTTTTAGAGCCATTTAAGAGGTGGGGGCTTGATTTTGTAGGACCTATTGATCCACCTTCTTAAGGAAAGGTGCATATTTTAGTATGCACTGATTACTTGACAAAGTGGGTAGATGTGCGTGCTTTCAAACATGCTCATGAAGAGAAGGTCACTGATTTCTTGTATACTCAGATTTTTCAGAGATTTGGAGCTCCTCGATCTATCACCACAGACCAAGGACCCTAATTTGCATCTAAATTCATTGAGACATTTACAGAATTATATGAAATCAAACATAGAAAATCATCACTTTATCACCCACAAGAAAATGGCCAGGTTGAGGTAACAAATAGGGAACTAGAATGAATCTTAACAAAAATAGTAGCTTTTCATAGGAGAAACTGGCTAGATAAATTACATGAAGCAATGTGGGCTTACAATACTACTTGGAAATCCACTACTAGATTCACACCTTATGAACTAGTCTTTGGTAAAAAGCCCCTCTTACCTATTGAATTTGAGCTACTAACACTGCGCACAACATTGAAAATTGGAATTGAATTGTCACAAGCATAGACAGATAGGATTCTACAGCTGAATGCATTGGATGAACTTAGGTTGGATGCTCTGCACCAAACTGAAGTAATTCAGGAGCAGAGGAAGTTGTGGCATGACAATCACATTAAGCAAAGGAAACTTCAACAAGGATATTGGGCTTTACTGTTTGATTCTCACTCTAAGGACTTCCCTGGAAATCTGATAACTAGATGGCTTGGACCTTACCAGATTGAAGAGGTATTTGACAATGGAGCAACTCTTTTATCTCCTATTGATGGGTCACAGAGAAAGTTGGTAGTAAATGGACATCGCCTTAGGGTGTACCATACACCTCTGACTAAAGAGGAATTCTTGCAATAGCTTGACAGTTTGGATACACAACAGGCAAAAGAAATTTCCTCTTCCACTTCAAAACAATCATTACGATCATGGATTTCAAGAAAAAAATAGAAAAATACAAAAAATAAAAAATAAAAAAAAAAGTAGAAAACAAAAAGATGAATAAATTCTGATTATGAATTCCTTCATGGGCATGATTTCAAGGAAATCATGAATTCCTTCATGGGTATAGTCAGAATCAAGAGAAAAAAAGAGAGAAAAGGAGAGATAAAAGAAAAAAAAAAAAAAAAGGAGAGGTAAAAAAAAAAAAATGAATAACTCAACAGTGAAAACCTTTTCTAAGGCACTACTGTGTTGGTATGCATGAAAACCAGTTTTCTGGCATGCATAACCTTGAAAATTTTTGAACCATCATTGTACAAATTCACCAACTGCACTTGTTTTGAAATATTGTAGAAAATCTTAGCAGAACATCAACAAAAGCAATCATCTTTCAAAAACTTGCATTAACTTGTTTTAATCAGGGATATATTTCTTACATTTTTTCATTGTAAATGATTGGTATATAGTATATAACAATTAACCATTAGCATAAAATGTATCCATAAGAGTTGGCATGCTTAAAACATGTTTTGAGAATGAGAATATTGATTTTTGCCTAATCTTCGGAACAAGAATGCCAAAAACAATGCCTGCTATCTTCTTCAGATTAATTGTTGTATTGTCTTCGGATTGAAATTGTCTTCGAAATGACACTAGAATGAATGTTGCACTTTGTCTTCAAAATGAAGCTTTGTATTTGGAATGAAGATTTGTCTTCGAAATGAATCTATCTTCGAAATGATGATTTGCCTTCACAATGAAGCATCATCTTCGGAATGAAGATTTGTCTTTAGAATGAAATATGATTTATTTTTAGAATGTAATAGGAATTGTCTTCAAAATGAAGTTCTATCTTCGGAATGATTTGCCTTCATAATATAGCCTGATCTTCGAAAAGAGGATTTGTATTCAGAATGAGGATTTATCTTCACAATGAGGATTTGACATCGCAAAGAAGCATGATCTTCGGAATGAAGACTTGTCTTCAAAATGAAATCATAATCTTTGAAATGAAGACTTGTCTTTGGAATGAAGTCATAATATTTAGAATGAGGTTTTGTTTTTGCAATAGATCATAATCTTCAGAAAGAGCATTCAATATAATATCTCCACGTGGCATCCAAGGAAGAAAAGAAATACGATCAAGTAAAATTCTTTTGACAGCATACGATAAATGAACACATGTCAATTAGGATGTAGTTTGTTTTTGCATCCATTTGAAAAATACCAGAATCATGGGAGATGTGACCAACAGTATGCCACCATTTTTTTTTATGCTAATAAACATGCATGTGATAGTCCACAGGAAAAATAGAAAAAATAAAAACAAGTAAGGTGGATATGATGGCAAGGACATTTGCGCAACCATTGATGGACATGTGTTTGAAGTAAAAATAGAAACATGTGCCACTCTTCTTTCTAAATACATATTTGCTAGCACAAAATGACTATGAGGTACAGTGCTCAAATTACGGTTCATTCCAAAGAACAAAAATAGGGCAATTGAAAACTTGGAACCAAACCCTGCAAATATGCAAACACTAGAAACCAGAGATCCAACAAAAGAATAGCAGCAGAAGTAAGCAGTTTGTAACGTACCAAGACAGGAAAATGGGGTGAAAAAAGAGAATGGAACCAGCGGATACCACCCACCTCCGAGAAAATCTAGAAGTGCTATAGATTTTTGAAGATGGAGAGCTTATGCCATTTTTGGATAAGTTTAATGGGTCCTAAGAATATTTGACTGGCATGTTCGCCCACACATTCAAAAAAAACCTGGCATACATTAACGACATGACTATTAAGGTAACCCCTAAAGTTTTGAGTCAAATTATTGAGCTGTCATTAGAAGGTCTTCCAATTTCTATGTCTGGCAAAAATACATTGGTAAATATAGTTAATCAATTTTTAGAAGAAAATGATAGGGAGCTAGAATATTTAAAACACAATAACACATGCAAGGGGGTAAAAAGGGCCAGCCTACAGGAACCCTGGGATGAAGTGGTCACATGGGTGGTTAAATTTTTAACCTATGAAGGGTAGTATGTACTGTTGTCAGGGCATCATATAAAAATTTTAAACCATCTCAGACATGGTAGGCAACAACCATACATTAGGGTAAATCTTCCCCTGTATCTGCATCAGGAATTGAAAAACATGGCAAAAAGATATCAGGAAGGAAAAAGGAGCCTTCACCACCATGGTCTCATCAAAATAATTTTCCAGCACCATTTTAGAGGAAACCTTAGGAGCTTTGATAGGTCTTACTCTACCTTAAATGATGTAATTTTTGGAGATGAGGATGAGGAGGAAGAAATAGATGCTGTTGATGCTATTATAGAAGAAGAAATAGCTACTGCAGAGGCTATTGTAGAAGCTATTACAAAAATAGAAACTAGTGCAGAGGATGTTGTAGAGAAAGAAATACACCCAGTAGCAGCAACAGAACACCTTGCTCTAGAACCTTCAACTTCACGAGCCAAGAAGCAAAAGAAAAGAGGGTCTGGAACTGGTAGTAGAATAGAAAAATAGAAGAAGGTCCATTTTTTTGAAGTTGTAACTAATTTGTTAGACTAGAGAAGTGAAGCACCTAGCCCAACAGGGGAAGAAACAACAAAGGAAACAGAAGCATCTGAAATTGGCCCCACAACCCCTGCTATCACCAAAAAATAAAGCAAAAAGAAGAAGTTTGCATCTGAAACTAGGAGGTCTATAAGAATTCACTTAAGGGAAATAACAGAATAGGTCATAGAACAAGAAGGTGGCCAAAGCAGTCTAGATGTCACAGAAATACAACCAACCCCTGAAGACTTTCTAGAATTACCTGAAAAGATAGTTGAGGAAGATGCTAGACATGATAGATTGGAGGTGGCTATAGTTCAATAGGCCACAAAAATGGTAGATGCAATTATAGATAGTTTCATAGAGCCTCTTGAATAGGAGCAGATAGATGTTGTAGATGAAGAGATAGCTGTTGAGCAGCCTACTATAGCTAACTTGTCTGCATCTGATTCTAAAGCAAAAATAGAGGAGGAAAACATCATAGAGCAGTTGAGAGCACCAAGGAGTGTTGTCAAAACACAAACTAGATGGATTGAAGAGAGATAAAACATCATTGAGATGTAGGAAAGAAAAATTGCAGAGTTATAGCAGAAAGTGGCAGAATTGAGAGAAAAGCTGTCACAGTTTGAAAAATAGCCAATTGTATCCATTGATGAAGACAATTTGGCTCGACTGCTTATGGATTTATCTAAGGCAGATGACTCTGTTGAGGTAAACATAGGTGCTCATTCTGAAGAAGCACCCTTTCATTCTGAAGAAGTGCCTTCTCATTCTGAAGCATTACCTTCTCATTCTGAAGATGCTTTAGAATTGGCAAAAAACATAGCAAAAAATATTGGAAATGAGTCACCAACACAGGAATAGTCCAAGCAGCAACATGAAACTGATCAAGTAAGTACTTCTATTGATGTCCCTATATTTCAAACTATTACACCATTAGTAGAAGTAGTAGATAAGGGGGTGCAAGTGGAATTACTGTCTGATGACAACCCAATAGAAATAGCAGATAAGGGGGTACAGGTAGAATTATTGACAGATGATCAACCACTAGAAGTGGCAGAAAAAGGGGTTCAAGTAGATCTGCTACCTAGAGTTCCACATGTAGTTAGACCACCTAATACTGTGTCCTTAGAACAATACAATGCAGACATAGTCAGTTGGGCGATTAGATATGAGAAGCTTGCCACTAAGACTAAAAAATTCAAATTGGAAGGAAAATAGCTAGAGGCCAAGGAAATAGAGATTCAGGTATTAAAAGAAAAAGTGTCTAATTTATGTCAAATTGCTGAATTTTTAGTCCAATTCAGATGGCCAGCCAGATTTTACAGTCTTATTCTAAAGGAGAAATACCTCAGATGGCAGGTCATGAGGATTAGCTCAGGTCTTCCATATAAATTGGACACCACTATATATTTCTTGGAAGCATAATTTGACAGCCCTATTGAGCAAAAAAATCTCCTGTGTGAACTATTTTTACACTTCTTTATTCCAGAAGAAGTAGAATTTCATCCTCAAATCTACATTGGAGATGTTCAATTGAGGGCATTCATGTCTACCTTGCAGAATCAATTTTATTGGGACCAGGAAAAAAGGTAGAATAAGGAGATTAAAACAAGAGCTGAATTGTTAGTCAAAGCAATTCAGAAAAATCACCCCATTATCACAAGACATCACTTCACCATGATGAACAACGATGATGTGAAGAGAATGTACTTGACAAACTTGAGGGACTATGTGAACAGATTCCACAATTTTTGTAATGACAATTTTATGCCAGCATTATTAGTCTGTAGAAACAGATGGGATGAAATTTCTATGTCTTTGCAAAAAAAAGAACCCATTTCCCCCATCAACTTAGAATGATCTAGAAGAATTCCAGAAGGAGTATTACAGTTGATTGAACTCATGCAACATAATTGGATAGGTCTCAGATTTAGAAATCCAATCATCATCACTCCAGTTCCATTCTACTTTGAAGAAGATGCCCAACCTGATGAACAATTTGAAGAATGGCTCAGGGACCTTCAGAAGAATAAGGGATATTATATAGACAAGAAGTTATTCTACAGGTCATGGAATTTGACCATGGACATATGTGATTCCATAGCCCTACAGAATGCATGAGGACATGCATCAATATAATTTGAGGGGAAAATGATGAGGCCTAGAAATGCCTCAATCATAACATGTTTTGAACACTAAAATTGCCTACAAAATCTCATGTTTAATATAATATGCTAGTTAAGTTAATTCAATATGTTGTGTATTAACTATTTGCATGATGAATGTATCTGAAATACTATATTCTGATTTTTACAGCTTTTTGCATAAGTTTTAAGTTGTTTTTTTATGACTTGCTAAATGAGATATGCTTAGGTTGATAGCAGCATTTCACTAATCATGTTTTGATATGTCTCAAGCATTATTTACCTAAATCTAGCAACAGTGCAAGCAAACTGTTACTGTGTAGCAAAAATTGGGTTTTCCCATGTAAATTCTAGCCAGCTACCAATGAATGGCAAGGCATGGAATTCACATATGGAAAGAGATGAAGACCATTGGAACTTGATCCTGAGAAATAACCCACATGAGAAATGCGGAGGAAATAAATTAAAGAACACACATTTTTCATTCCGAAGTCTCTTCGAAATGAACAAATATATTTGGAATGAGAAAACATAGTGTCTTCAAAATGAGCAGATCTTCGAAATGAGAATTGCAGTATCTTTGGAATAAGCCACTTATCTTTGGAATGAAAACAAAATGTGATTTTTGACTTGTTGACCAAATTATAACGCTAGAAAAATGGGAATAAATATTGAAAAGGGTAAGGGAAAATATATTAGATTTGAATTTTCTGTCCTTGTCGACCAAAGCCAACATTTATGGAAAGATCAAGTTTGATATTATTCTAGGATAAAACCAAGAATTGTTGCAGCATAATAGGATTAGATCTTTTGAGATATTCTCAACTTGTTAGTAGATATTAGGACATCTATAAATATGGCTCCCATTTAGGTTGAGCTGGTAGTAGTAAGAAGAAGAGGAAGTAGAGGATAGAGAAAGCAAAAAGTAGAGAAATATAGGCAATAATCAGGAAAGTGACTGTTACAGTTCTGTAATAGGTTTTTAGCAGAATTATTGTAATCATGTGCTTGAATCAATAAAGTATACTATTTCTATTTCATATTGCTTGTAAATGAGTGTGAGTAAGATCTAGAGAGAGACTCATACCTTCTTCTGGACAAAGAGGCTGGCCACTTCCAAACCTAGGAGGAGGACTAACAGTAGGTTTTTATTCTAATTTTGCTATAGTAGAATGAGTTGTAGAACTTTTCATTTCATTCCTTTTTAAAAAACTAATGATATTTGCAATATTAGCTTATTTTATGTTTTGTGATTAATGATTTGGTTGTAATCTCCACTTTCAGCAAAGCTTTCAATTTATTACAGACTGTCATTTCTAAAACTTACTATTTTTTGTAATTTCCTGCATTTTATGTTTTGCTGTCAACCCCTGCACAGAAGATTGACAACCTTCTGTTACAGAGCCTTGACAAGGTTTCATTTCCATGTTAGAAGTAGGTTTTCATTGCTATAAAAGTAAATAAATTTCCTTTCTGCAATTATAATCAAACTTTTAATTCTGCAACTATTATTTCTACAACATAATTAGGTCTCATTCTGTAATTGTAATTAGGACTTCATTTTTGTAGTTAATGATTAGTTTCCATTTTTGCAACCTAGATTAAGGTTTAATTCATGCAATTTAGAGATAGGAATGTCCTAAATCCCCCACACAATTGGTTTCACCAATAAGACCTGTTACTCTAGATTGACATAAGTTATAACCCTATTCACCCCTTCTTCTGTAGATAGCCTTTTACATAGCCCTGGATTGACAAATTCATTGAGAATTAATGATGTGTATAATGACTACACATCAGTTAGCTCTACCCCAAGGCCGTTTGTGAGTAATCATCAGAGTAACAAATAAGTGCACCTACCCTATTGAGGGCATTGGCAATTCTAAACATCTGTATCATCTTTGGAGTGACCCTGAGAGGGCATTTTTGTAACCCAAGATCCTTTGAAATATAAATACAAGAAAAATTTGCATTAGTTGGATTTCTTTGTTTGATTTGTGCATTTTTGTGTGGATATTTGTATTTTACGATGGTATAGATCAGTACACTAGCTAGGCGCGTGCTCCGCGGTTACGTAAGGAAGCTTCCCAACCTTTTTATAAATCTCCTTTTCCTACAACAAGTTGTTAAAAACTAGAACAAAAGAACTTATAATTCTAGAGATAATAATCTTCACTAGTTGATTTGTCAATCTAGTGGTATGAATGTCAAGTCCTAGTATTCATGAGTTTTTATGCAACTCTGTATAAAGACTCTAGCCAAATGTAATATCAAAATTTTTGTAACTAAGATTTATTTTAGTCCTCACTTGTGATTATCTCTAATCCTACTGACAACTGGAATTCTCTTATGATAACTTTTGCAAGTGGCGATGCACAATGGCGAGTCCAGTTTGCAAAAAATGTAAAGGGGAACTATGATGGATGTAAGCCCTCCTATTATTGAGTCATAATGGCTCTGATACCACTATTAGTTTTTGAGGATATATGTAGTGGGAGAGATATAACATTGGTCCTAATAAGATGCAAAAAATACAAGAGAAAGTGATTCTACAATATGACTGAAATATACTATAAATAGAAAGTGATGAAAATGTGATGCAGTATGGAGGTGATGGTCACTCCATTAATATAAGCTAAAGAATTACATTATAATCCATACATGAGTTCTACCACTATCTACTACTCTCTACTATAATGCACTTGATATGCTTGATATGTCTTTGATATCTCTATGAGGCCCTTTCTATAGGAAGATAGATTCCTTGGTCAAAACTCTACCTAGTTGTACAAGGGGACACCTTGCACATTACAAATTGCACATTGAAACTTATGTATTTATTACATTGATTGAAGTAAGTAGCTAACTTACCCCTAAAGTAAATTCCTACTCTAACTATGTACCAAAGGTGGTACATTTACATGACCCAAATGATGTAATATATTCTAACTCTAACAAGTAGCATATGCATTTGATAAGCCAAAAGGCATACACTGATATGCAAATATGCCCCATTTTTTGGTGAATGCAATCTTGTATTGGTCTTCATTCCTTACCCATATATGATTAAAACCAAAAAAACCATCCAATAGAGAAAATATCTTGGCTCTAGCTACAGTTTGCAGGATTTGGTTAATTTGTGGAAGAGGGTAATGATCTTTTAGGGAGGCTTGACTCAGATTTTTAGAATCCATAGAAATATGTATATCTCCATTTTTATTTCTTACTAGGACTAGGTTGGCAACCCATGTAGAGTGATTAATGGGATATATGATTTTAGCATTTAATATCTTCAATAATTATTGCTTCATTGGAGCATCTATTTTGGGATTTATTGGCCATTGCTTCTGTCAGAAAGGCTTTGCATCTAGCATGAGCTCAATAGTATGTTGGATAATATCCTTGTTGTATACCTTGAGATCATCATAGGTCCATGCTATGATATCATTAAATTCTTTGCATAAATCCAAAGTCTGGTTGACTTCTTCTTCTGAACAATGTACACCAATTTTGATATCCTTTCTAGGTTCAATTTGCACATATTTATAATTTTGACTATCAAAATCAATTATATGAGCAACTATCTTGTCACTACCATCCAATAAACTTTTGAGAGTTATCAATCCTTTTGGGATATGATTATTTTTGAGCTAAATCATTTCAGTTGGTTCATCTTCTTCTGGTAGTAAGTTGTCTACATAATTCATTTCTTGAATCAGGAAGTCAATTACTTGTTTTTCATTATCAAATACTTGCCAAAATATGTCTTTATAAGGCACAAAAGATATATAAATAAGCCTTAATATTTTATCTTTACGAATGACATTAGACACTGGGTAGAAATGAACTCCTACAAATGCTAATATGTTAGCACGAGTGTTCTGTTCTCTAGGAATAGCCTTGATATTCAAGGCTTCAAAAGACTCTAGTAAGTCCTATAATTTGTTTTTGTATACCCTAAGATAATATTGCTTGCCACTGCATTTATTTGCAACCTGATTTACTATTAACTTAGAATCACCAAATATTTGCAGTTTCTTGATTCCCATCATTTCATCATTTTTCAATCCTAAGCACAAAGTTTCATATTCTACTACATTGTTTGTACAACTCCATGTTATCTGATATTAGAATGCCTTTTCTATTTTAGTAGGTGATATTAGCACTATAACTACTCCAACACCATTTTTGCATCTAGCACCATCTAAGAATAACTTCTATATTTGGTCTTGTTGAGGAATTTGCTCTATAAAGGTTGTGTTTTTCTTTTCCTTTGGTTTCATGATTGAGTAGGTGCCAATTCCTATTTCAATCATATAATTGAAGTCTTTTATAGAGAATTGATATTTAGTTTGGAGATACTTCACTGTTTCCTCCATTAGATCTCCTTCTTTAGTCATTATGTTAACTGTATAAATTTGATGATTTTATTCTTCAAGTTTTCTATATCGAAAGAGGATGGCTTTTATGAAAATATTTTGATTATTTCATGAAGAACACAAACTTATACTGATAGGGGGGGGTGAAAAGTATAAGATCGCTTTCTACTTTTTCTTTCGATTCAACTTGCAGTACAAAATCATGCTTTGAATATATAACAGTATCAAAACAGAAATCAAAGTAATGCACAGAATATCATCCACAATAGAGGCACAACAATTTACGTGGTTCACCCAACGCGGGCTACTCCACGAATAAAATTTGTACTAAATTTTATCACCTCAAATTCTAGGAAACATGTCCCGATTACAAATTTTTATGGGCACCAACCCAAAGGAGATACCTTCCCATAGCTCTGCTTAATCTGGTGATTCTCTAGAGAACCTCTACCTCTACAGCCCTTAGCAAGTGGATCTCAATCCATAGAAGACACCTATCTTCCCTGCTCTAGCTGGAGACCTCTGTCATCAACTCTATCACCGCATAGTCGATCCTCTTTTCTACACCAAAACACAGTCCTTCGGTCTGGAACTTTGTCCTCGAACTTGCACCTCTACACAAATACAACACTCAATCAAATATCTACTTATGCACCTCTGTGCAAACACAACAACAATGTCTTCGCACACTCTGCTCTTCGATGATCGAACTTCTCCCCGCACTCTGCTTCTACAAAATTCGCACTTCAAATGCACATTTCGATCAGTGCCAAACTATTCAAATAGCCCTCCTTTTATACTAACAATATCAAGATTGAAATCTTGATCTTAGTCGGCTGTTTACCCTTCAACCATGTTGTCTACAAAAACCTATGCTGCGTTGGCCCAGATTTAACTTTGTCGGCTTCACTGCCTCCCTATAGCTTCTGGCACAAAACTTCAACATGTCGTGATATCACGACACCTTTGCCTGTCGTATCCTTCTTTTGCCTGTTGTTGTGAAATCGTGACACTACAACCTTTGTCGACCTCCTTTCTGCTTATGTCATGAAATCATGACACTTCCTGTCTTTGCTGATGTCATCTTCTCTTCTATCGTGAAATCATGACCCTTCTATCTTCATGCCCTTCCTCTCAGCTTCTATCACGAAATCGTGACACTTTTGATTTTTGCTGACGTCATCTTCACTCTGTCACAAAATCATGACACTTTAGTCTACAAAGCCTTCTTCTCTACTTTTGTCATAAAATCATGACACATCTACTTTTGCTGATGTCATCTACAACTCTTTTTTGCCATATGCCCGCAAAACTGGAACATGTCATGAAATTGCGACGCTTTTGCATTCGAGCTCTTCCTTATTCAACTTTTCATGAAATCATGACGCTTCTTCTGATTAAGACTTGCTAACTATTTCTGTCATGAAATCGTGACACCATCTCCAACTGCAAGCTGCCAACTCAACCTATCACAAAATCATGACACTTTTTGCATCCGTACAACTTCTTTGTAGCCTATCACGAAATCATGACGCTTTCAACTTTCGAAAGCTTTCCCTGCAACCTATCACGAAATCATGATGCTTTTGGCTTTCAAACGCTTTCTCCACTGCCTATCACGAAATCGTGATGCTTTTGGCTTTCGTACGCTTTCTCCACTGCTTGTCACAAAATTGTGATGCTTCTTCTTTTAGGATCTTCTCTTTGCTACATGTCACAAAATTACGACAGTCTTCAAATCGACCTCTGCAACATGTCACAAAAATGTGACAGCCCTTAATTGGAACGTTGCATCATGTTGCAAAATTGCAACAGTTCCTAAATCACTTTCTCTCTCTTCAATCTTGTCACAAAAATGTGATAGCTTACACTGAGGACTCTTTCTTTTGCAACATGTCGTGAAATCGTGACATTTTTTTGTCCGTACAGTATCCTTTGCAGAATGTCATGAAATCATGACACTTTTCTTTCTCTGCCTTCCTGCACTGTCCGAGTCACGAAAATGCGACATGTCGTGAAATCGTGATAGTTTTTCCTACTTCGTCTCTGCCTTCCCGCATGTCATGAAATCACGATAGTTTTGCCCGAACTTTCTCTCTCTTCAAACATGTCATGAAATTACGACACTTTTTCCAGTGCTTTCTCTCTCCTAAAACATGTCATGAAATCATGACAGTTTTTCCAGCCGCCTGCATACTTTTTCTTGTCTTTTTCTTGATCTTTTGCAACTGGGTTACCCTGATCTTCTTGGAAACTCACTGTCCATGCTGAAACCTTCATCAAGACACATTCTTTGACAACAAACCAAATTGCTTCAAGACCTTCTTGACATCAATGACAACATCTACACTTAGAGTAAAAGCAATGTACCCAAAATTGCCAACAATCTCCCCCTTTGTCATTGATGGCAAACCTTAACTGAAAACACAAGTCAAGAGCCAAAACTAAAAACAACTGATCCAACAACTAAGAATCTGCCTTTGAAGTTTTTGCTCCCCCTGACTTGAAGCTCTCTTCTTCACTATGAAGCTCTCCCCCTTACTCATATCTCTCCCCCTTTGTCATCAATGGCAAAGGGTCACCTTTGGGGCTCGAGACTAAGAATGAGCCTCTTAGCTTAGTCCCTCCCCCACCTCCTTATGAGGTGATTAATTTTGGGGTGGGAGTACAACTCCCAATTTCTCCCTTAGATACTCAAATGTATCTCTTGGAAGAGGTTTTGTGAAGATATCTACAATATGCTCTTTAGTAGACACATATTCTACCTTGACCTGCTTCTATTGCACTTTCTCCCTTAGAAAGTGATACTTGATGGAGATATGCTTTGTCCTTGAGTGCATTACCGGATTTTTGGAAATACTTATGGCACTAGTATTATCACAAAATATGGATATGGGTTGTTCATGCTTGACTTTGAAATCCTCCAAGGTGGTTTTCATCCATAGAACTTGAGTACACCCAGCCACTGCTGCTATGCATTCAGCTTTTGCCGTAGATAAGGAAACTGAAGGTTGTTTCTTACTTAGCCAAGAAACTAAACTCTTTCCCAGAAAGAATTCTCCACCACTGGTGCTTTTCCTGTCATCATTATTGCCTGCCCAATCTACATCTGTATAGGCTATGAGAGTGAAATCATCACATTTGGGATACCAAAGCCCAAAGTCCATAGTGTCGTTTAGATATCTGAATATCATTTTAACTGCTATAACATGAGAATATTTTGGAGCAGCCTAAAATTTAGCTACTAACCCAATAGCCTGCTTGATATCTGGTCTGGTAGCTGTAACATATAATAGACTGCCAATCATTGATCTGTAAAATTTCTGATCTGCCACTGGAGATTCATCATCTTTACTCATCTTGCACCCCATAGTCATTGGAGTACATACAGGTTTGCTCTCCATCATCCCAAATTTTTTTAACATTTCTTTGATATACTTTCCTTGGGAGAGAAATATACCATCTTTTGATTGAGCAATCTGAAGACCCAAAAAGAATGACAACTCTCCAATCATAGACATCTCAAATTCCTTCTACATGGTGCTAGCAAAATCTTTGCACATCTGGGGTATTATTTCCCCCAAAAATGATATCATCAACATAGACAACTACAATCAACATATCATTACCTTTATCCTTTATATACAAATTGCTATCTGCCACACCTTTCTTGAAACCTTGCTCATGAAGGTAACTGTCAAGTCTTGAATACCAAGCCCTAGGTGCTTGCTTTAACCCATACAAGGCCTTTTTCAGTTTACACACATAGTCCGATTGATCTGAGAGAAACACGCCTTCTGGCTGTTCTACGTAGACTTCTTCATCTAAGACTCCATTTAGAAAAGTTGATTTCACATCCATTTGATACACCTTGAATGCTTTGAATCTTGAAAGGGCCAAAAACATTCTGATGGCTTTGAGACGAGCAACAGGAGCGAACGTCTCTTCGAAATCAACACCTTCTACTTGAGCATAACCTTTGCAAACCAACTTGGCTTTGTTTCTGACAATCTTTCCATCCTCATTGAGTTTATTTCTAAAAATCCATTTTGTGCCAATGACATTCTTGTCCTTAGGTCTTGGAACTAAATCCCAAGTTTCACTTTTCTCTATTTGATTTAGCTCTTCATCCATAGCTTTTACCCAAAATTTATCTGCACATGCTTCATTGAAATATTTTGGCTCAATCTGAGATAATAATGAAATATTTGTAGAATCGTGTGACGAAATAACTCTTCTTCTAGTTTGTCTATTGTTTGGATCACCAATGATCAAATCTTTGGGATGATGTTTCTAAACATATCATGACAGAGTTCTGGGAAGCAGCTGCTATTTTTCCTCTTCTTCATCTGAAACCTCTTTGAATTCTTCTTGACATATTTCATCACTGATTTCCTTGATAGGTTCTCTTATCCCTATCTTTTCATCAACTTTTACATTTATGCTCTCTACGACTGTATGTGTTCTTTTGTTGAAGCATATGTAAGCCTTGCTTCTACTGGAATAACCAAGAAAAATTCCTTCATCACACCTAGGATCAAACTTACCCAAATTCTAATCTTCCCTTCTGATGAAGCATTTACTCCCAAATACTTTGAAATGTTTGACTGTAGCTGGTCTTCCTTTCCACAACTCATAAGGAGTTTTATGATGATTTACTCTAAGTTGGGCCCTGGTGATAATGTAGACTGTTCTATTGACTGCCTCTTTACAAAAACCATCTAAAAGTTTTGACTCATTTAACATAGCTCTAGCCATATTTTTAATAGTTCTATTTTTTCTTTCAACTACTCCATTTTGTTGAGTTCTTGCTGCTGAATATTCTCTTTTAATTCCTGTTGCTCACAGTATTCCACAAATTCATTTGAGGTGAACTCTCCTCCTATATCCGATCTCAAGCATTTGATTCTCTTTTCAGTCTCATTCTCTATCATTTCGTTGAAAGCTTTGAATTTTTCAAATGCTTCAGATTTTTCTTTGAGAAAGGTCACCCAAGTCATTCTAGAATAATCATCTATAAACAACATGAAGTAGCTTTCTCCCTGAATGCTCTGAGTTTTGGTGGGGCCACATAAATTAGTATGAATGAGATCTAATGGTTTTGAAGAAGTATACCCTTTTTATTTAAAACTGGTTCTGGTCCTGTTTTCCATGTTGACAAGGACCACAAATGGTGTTATGGGGCCTTTTTATTTTGGGCAAGTCTCTAACTGCTTCCTTGTTACTAATGTTGACAAGATTATCAAAGCTCAAATGCCCCAATATTTTATGCCATAACCAACTCTCATCTTCTTGAGTTAGAAATCACTTTTCCTTTTTTATCTCACTTAGCATGTAAAGATTGTTTGGAGTCCTTGTAGCACTAGCAATGAGTTTTCCATTTTTTTCTTTATGAATCTCACATCTATCTGAAAAGAAAGATACTATATGACCTTGATCACAAAGTTGACTCACACTTAGAAGATTATGTCTCAGACCTTCTACATATAGCACATTTTCAATTTTAGATTTCCCATCCAAGCTAAGAGTCCCTTTACCACAGATTTTAGCAGACCTCATATCTCCAAAACTTACTGTTCCTCTATTTGTGTTTTTTAAGACCAGAAACTTTTCCTTTTCATCAGTCATATGTTTTGAACAACCACTATCAATATACCATTTCTCAACCTTGTCTTGTGCATGAAAAGTAGTTTGAACTATCATTGACTTAGACCTGATCTCATTTATATTTTTAGTGAATTTAAGGCTAGGTCTATCCAAACTACACATCCTTGCTATATGCCCAACATTCTTGTATTTGTAACACATGACATTTTTATCCATAAGAGGTGCAAAAGAGTTAACATTTTCCTTACTATGGCTATTCACGGATTTAATGCAATGTATAGCTTTGTGACCAAATTTCTTGCAAGAAAAATAGTAACCATGGAAAGTATTATGTAACCTATTTTGATGCCTTGGATGATTGTTCTTCTTATGACCAACTGGAATCCATCGTTCTTCAAACTGAAGATTGATCTTGCTGTCTCTTCTTCTTATCATGATGCTTGAGAATAGAACTCTATTTTTTGAAATCCTTAAAGCCTAGAAGAATTCACTTTAGAGATCGAACTTAACCTCTTCATATTTTTTTGAAACTGTATGATATTCTGATAGATCCTTCTCCAAGCTGTTAGGCTTTATCTGGAGAAACTTGGCTCTGATATCAATTGAGGAACACAAGCTTATACTTGAGAGGGGGGTGAATAGTATAAGACCGCTTTCTACTTTTTCTTTTGATTCAACTTGCAGTACAAAATCATGCAGTGAATATATAATAGTATCAAAATAGAAATCAAAGCAATGCACAGAATATCATCCACAATAGAGACATAGCAATTTACGTGGTTCACCCAACGTGGGCTACTCCACGGATAAAATTTGTACTAAATTTTATCACCTCAAATTTTGGCACTAGTATTATCACAAAATATGGATATGGGTTGTTCATGCTTGACTTTGAAATCCTCCAAGGTGGTTTTCATCCATAGAACTTGAGTACACCCAGCCACCGTCGCTATGCATTCAGCTTCCGTCGTAGATAAGGAAACCGAAGGTTGTTTCTTACTTAGCAAAGAAACTAAACTCTTTCCCAAAAAGAATGCTCCAACACTGGTGCTTTTCCTGTCATCATTACTGCCTACCCAATCTGCATCTGTATAGGCTATAAGAGTGAAATCATCACCTTTGGGATACCAAAGCCCAATGTCCATAATGCCCTTCAGATATCTAAATATCATTTTAACTACTATAACATGAGAATATTTTGGAGTAGCCTGAAATCTAGCTACTAACCCAATAGCCTGCATGATATCTGGTCTGGTAGCTGTAACATATAATAGACTGCCAATCATCAATCTGTACAATTTCTGATATGCCACTAGAGATTCATCATCTTTACTCATCTTGCACCCCATAGTCATTGGAGTACATACAGGTTTGCTGTCCATCATCCCAAATTTTTTTAACATTTCTTTAATATACTTTCCTTGGGAGAGAAATATACCATCTTTTGATTGAGCAATCTGAAGACCCAAAAAGAATGATAACTCTCCAATCATAGACATATCAAATTCCTTCTACATGGTGCTAGCAAAATCTTTGCACATCTGGGTATTATTTCCCCCAAAAATGATATCATCAACATAGACAACTACAATCAGCATATCATTACCATTATCCTTTATATACAAATTGCTATCTGCCACACCTTTCTTGAAACCTTGCTCATGAAGGTACCTGTCAAGTCTTGAATACCAAGCCCTAGGTGCTTGCTTTAACCCATACAAGGAATTTTTTAGTTTACACACATAGTCCGATTGATCTGAGAGAAACACGCCTTCTGGCTATTCTACGTAGACTTCTTCATCTAAGACTCCATTTAGAAAAGTTGATTTCACATCCATTTGATACACCTTGAATGCTTTGAATCTTGAAAGGGCCAAAAACATTCTGATGGCTTTGAGACGAGCAACGAGAGCGAACGTCTCTTCGAAATCAACACCTTCTACTTGAGCATAACCTTTGCAAACCAACCTGGCTTTGTTTCTGACAATATTTCCATCCTCATTGAGTTTATTTCTAAAAATCCATTTTGTGCCAATGACATTCTTGTCCTTAGGTCTTGGAACTAAATCCCAAGTTTCACTTTTCTCTATTTGATTTAGCTCTTCATCCATTGCTTTTACCCAAAATTTATCTACACATGCTTCACTGAAATCTTTTGGCTCAATCTAAGATAATAAAGAAATATTTGTAGAATCGTGTGCCGAAATGACTCTTCTTCTAGTTTGTTTGCTATTTGGATCACCAATGATCAAATATTTGGGATGATGTTTCTGAACATATCGTGACGGAGTTTTGGGAAGCAACTGCTATTTTTCTTCTTCTTCATCTGAAACCTCTTTGAATTCTTCTTGACATATTTCATCACTGATTTCCTTGATAGGTTCTCTTATCCCTGTCTTTTCATCAACTGTTACATTTATGCTCTCTACGACTGTATGTGTTCTTTTGTTGAAGCATCTGTAAGCCTTGCTTCTATTGGAATAACCAAGAAAAATTCCTTCATCACACCTAGGATCAAACTTACCCAAATTCTAATCTTCCCTTCTGATGAAGCATTTACTCCCAAATACTTTGAAATGTTTGACTGTAGCTGGTCTTCCTTTCCACAACTCATAAGGATTTTTATGATGATTTACTCTAAGTTGGGCCCTGGTGATAATGTAGACTGCTGTATTGACTGCCTCTTTCCAAAAACCATCTGAAAGTTTTGACTCATTTAACATAGCTCTAACCATATTTTTAATAGTTCTATTTTTTCTTTCAACTACTCCATTTTGTTGAGTTCTTGCTGCTGAATATTCTCTTTTAATTCCCTATGAGCTATTGCTCATAGTATTCCACAAATTCATTTGAGGTGAACTCTCCTCCTCTGTCTGATCTCAAGCATTTGATTCTCTTTTTAGTCTCATTCTCTATCATTTCGTTGAAAGCTTTGAATTTTTCAAATGCTTCAGATTTTTCTTTGAGAAAGGTCACCCAAGTCATTCTAGAATAATCATCTATAAACAACATGAAGTAGCTTTCTCCCTGAATGCTCTGAGTTCTGGTGGGGCCACATAAATCAGTATGAATGACATCTAATGGTTTTGAATAAGTATACCCTTTTTATTTAAAACTGATTTTCCATGTTGACAAGGACCGCAAATGGTGTTATGGGGCATTTTTATTTTGGGCAAGTCTCTAACTGCTTCCTTGTTACTAATGTTGAAAATATTATCAAAGCTCAAATGCCCCAATATTTTATGCCATAACCAACTCTCATCTTCTTGAGTTAGAAAGAAATTTTCCTTTTTTATCTCACTTAGCATGTAAAGATTGTTTGGAGTCCTTGTAGCACTAGCAATGAGTTTTCCATTTTTTTCTTTATGAATCTCACATCTATCTGAAAAGAAAGATACTATATGACCTTGATCACAAAGTTGACTCACACTTAGAAGATTATGTCTCAGACCTTCTACATATAGCACATTTTCAATTTTAGATTTCCCATCCAAGCTAAGAGTCCCTTTACCATAGATTTTAGCAGACCTGTTATCTCCAAAACTTACTGTTCCTCTATTTGTGTTTTTTAAGACCAGAAACTTTTCCTTTTCATTAGTCATATGTTTTGAACAACCACTATCAATATACCATTTCTCAACCTTGTCTTGTGCATGAAAAGTAGTTTGAACTATCATTGACTTAGACCTGATCTCATTTATCTTTTTAGTGAATTTAAGGCTAGGTCTATCCAAACTACACATCCTTGCTATATGCCCAACATTCTTGTATTTGTAACACATGACATTTTTATCCATAAGAGGTGCAAAAGTGTTAACATTTTCCTTACTATGGCTATTCACGGATTTAATGCAATGTATAGCTTTGTGACCAAATTTATTGCAAGAAAAATAGTAGCCATGGAAAGTATTATGTAACCTATTTTGATGCCTTGGATGATTGTTCTTCTTATGACCAACTGGAATCCATCGTTATTCAAACTAAAGATTGATCTTGCTGTCTCTTCTTCTTGTCATGATGCTTGAGAATAGAACTCTATTTTTTGAAATCCTTAAATCCCAGAAGAATTCACTTTAGAGATCGAACTTAACCTCTTCATATTTTTCTGAAACTGTATGATCTTCTGATAGATCCTTCTCCAAGCTGTTAGGCTTTATCTGGAGAAACTTGGCTCTGATATCAATTGAGGAACACAAACTTATACTGAGAGGGGGGGTGAATAGTATAAGACCACTTTCTACTTTTTCTTTTGATTCAACTTGCAGTTCAAAATCATGCAGTGAATATATAATAGTATCAAAATAGAAATCAAAGCAATGCACAAAATATCATCCAAAATAGAGACATAGCAATTTACGTGGTTCAACCACCGCGGGCTACTCCACGGATAAAATTTGTACTAAATTTTATCACCTCAAATTTTGGCACTAGTATTATCACAAAATATGGATATGGGTTGTTCATGCTTGACTTTGAAATCCTCCAAGGTGGTTTTCATCCATAGAACTTGAGTACACCCGCACCACTGCTGCTATGCATTCAGCTTCTGCCGTAGATAAGGAAACTGAAGGTTGTTTCTTACTTAGCCAAGAAACTAAACTCTTTCCCAGAAAGAATGCTCCACCACTGGTGCTTTTACTGTCATCATTACTTCCTGCCAAATCTGCATCTGTATAGGCTATGAGAGTGAAATCATCTCCTTTGGGATACCAAAGCCCAAAGTCCATAGTGCCCTTCAGATATCTGAATATCATTTTAACTGCTATAACATGAGAATATTTTGGAGTAGCCTAAAATCTAGCTACTAACCCAATAGCCTGCATGATATTTGGTCTGGTAGCTGTAACATATAATAGACTTCTAATCATCGATCTGTACAATTTTTGATCTGCCACTGGAGATTCATCATCTTTACTCATATTGCACCCCATAGTCATTGGAGTACATACAGGTTTGCTGTCCATCATCCCAAAATTTTTTAACATTTCTTTGATATACTTTCCTTGGGAGAGATATATACCATCTTTTGATTGAGCAATCTGAAGACCCAAAAAGAATGACAACTCTCCAATCATAGACATCTCAAATTCCTTCTACATGGTGCTAGCAAAATCTTTGCACATCTGGGTATTATTTCCCCCAAAAATGATATCATCAACATAGACAACTACAATCAACATATCATTACCTTTATCCTTTATATACAAATTGCTATCTACCACACCTTTCTTGAAACCTTTCTCATGAAGGTACCTGCCAAGTCTTGAATACTAAGCCCTAGGTGCTTGCTTTAACCCATACAAGTCCTTTTTCAGTTTACACACATAGTCCAATTGATCTGAGAGAAACACGCCTTCTGGCTGTTCTACGTAGACTTATTCATCTAAGACTCCATTTAGAAAAGTTGATTTCACATCCATTTGATACACCTTGAATGCTTTGAAGCTTGAAAGGGCAAAAAACATTCTGATGGCTTTGAGACGAGCAACAGGAGCGAACGTCTCTTCGAAATCAACACCTTCTACTTGAGCATAACCTTTGCAAACCAACTTGGCTTTGTTTCTGACAATCTTTTTATCCTCATTGAGTTTATTTCTAAAAATCCATTTTGTGCCAATGACATTCTTGTTCTTAGGTCTTGGAACTAAATCCCAAGTTTCACTTTTCTCTATTTTATTTAGCTCTTCATCCATTGCTTTTACCCAAAATTTATCTACACATGCTTCACTGAAATCTTTTGGCTCAATCTAAGATAATAAAGAAATATTTGTAGAATCGTGTGCCGAAATGACTCTTCTTCTAGTTTGTTTGCTATTTGTATCACCAATGATCAAATATTTGGGATGATGTTTCTGAACATATCGTGACAGAGTTTTGGGAAGCAACTGCTGTTTTTCTTCTTCTTCATCTGAAACCTCTTTGAATTCTTCTTGACATATTTCATCACTGATTTCCTTGATAGGTTCTCTTATCCCTGTCTTTTCATAAACTTTTACATTTATGCTCTCTACGACTGTATGTGTTCTTTTGTTGAAGCATCTGTAAGCCTTGCTTCTGCTAGAATAACCAAGAAAAATTCCTTTATCACACCTAGGATCAAACTTACCCAAATTCTAATCTTCCCTTTTGATGAAGCATTTACTCCCAAATACTTTGAAATGTTTGACTGTAGCTGGTCTTCCTTTCCACAACTCATAAGGAGTTTTATGATGATTTACTCTAAGTTGGGCCCTGGTGATAATGTAGACTGCTGTATTGACTGCCTCTTTCCAAAAACCATTTGAAATTTTCGACTCATTTAACATAGCTCTAGCCATATTTTTAATAGTTCTATTTTTTCTTTCAACTACTCCATTTTGTTGAGTTCTTGCTGCTGAATATTCTCTTCTAATTCCCTGTTGCTCACAGTATTCCACAAATTCATTTGAGGTGAACTCTCCTCCTCTATTCGATCTCAAGCATTTGATTCTCTTTTCAGTCTCATTCTCTATCATTTCTTTGAAAGCTTTGAATTTTTCAAATGCTTCAGATTTTTCTTTGAGAAAGGTCACCCAAGTCATTCTAGAATAATCATCTATAAACAGCATGAAGTAGCTTTCTCCCTGAATGCTCTAAGTTTTGGTGGGGCCACATAAATTAGTATGAATGAGATCTAATGGTTTTGAAGAAGTATACCCTTTTGATTTAAAACTGGTTCTGGTTTGTTTTCCATGTTGACAAGGACCGCAAATGGTGTTATGGGGCCTTTTTATTTTGGGCAAGTCTCTAACTGCTTCCTTGTTACTAATGTTGACAAGATTATCAAAGATCAAATGCCCCAATATTTTATGCCATAACCAACTCTCATCTTCTTGAGTTAGAAAGCACTTTTCCTTTTTTATCTCACTTAGCATGTAAAGATTGTTTGGAGTCCTTGTAGCACTAGCAATGAGTTTTCCATTTTTTTCTTTATGAATATCACATCTATCTGAAAAGAAAGATACTATATGACCTTGATCACAAAGTTGACTCACACTTAGAAGATTATGTCTCAGACCTTCTACATATAGCACATTTTCAATTTTAGATTTCCCATCCAAGCTAAGAGTCCCTTTACCACAGATTTTAGCAGACCTGTTATCTCCAAAACTTACTGTTCCTCTATTTGTGTTTTTTAAGACCAAAAACTTTTCCTTTTCATCAGTCATATGTTTTGAACAACCACTATCAATATACCATTTCTCAACCTTGTCTTGTGCATGAAAAGTAGTTTGAACTATCATTGACTTAGACCTGATCTAATTTATATTTTTAGTGAATTTAAGGCTAGGTCTATCCAAACTACACATCCTTGCTATATGCCCAACATTCTTGTATTTGTAACACATGACATTTTTATCCATAAGAGGTGCAAAAGAGTTAACATTTTCCTTACTATGGCTATTCACGGATTTAATGCAAATGTATAGCTTTGTGACCAAATTTCTTGCAAGAAAAATAGTAGCCATGGAAAGTATTATGTAACCTATTTTGATGCCTTGGATGATTATTCTTCTTATGACCAACTGGAATCCATCGTTCTTCAAACTGAAGATTGATCTTGCTGTCTCTTCTTCTTGTCATGATGCTTGAGAATAGAACTCTATTTTTTGAAATCCTTAAAGCCTAGAAGAATTCACTTTAGAGATCGAACTTAACCTCTTCATATTTTTTTGAAACTGTATGATCTTCTGATAGATCCTTCTCCAAGCTGTTAGGCTTTATATGGAGAAACTTGGCTCTGATATCAATTGAGGAACACAAGCTTATACTGGGAGGGGGGGTGAATAGTATAAGACCGCTTTCTACTTTTTCTTTTGATTCAACTTGCAGTACAAAATCATGCAGTGAATATATAATAGTATCAAAATAGAAATCAAAGCAATGCACAGAATATCATCCACAATAGAGACATAGAAATTTACGTGGTTCACCCAACGCGGGCTACTCCATGGATAAAATTTGTACTAAATTTTATCACCTCAAATTCTGGGAAACATGTGCTGATTACAAATTTTTATGGGCACCAACCCAAAGGAGATACCTTCCCCTAGCTCTACTTAATCTGGTGATTCTCTAGAGAACCTCTGCCTCTGCAGCCCTTAGCAAGTGGATCTTAATCCACAAAAGACACCTATCTTCCCTGATCTGGCTGGAGACATCTATCCTCAACTCTATCACCTTATAGTCGATCCTCTTTTTTGCACCAAAACATAGTCCTTCGGTCTGGCACTTTGTCCTCAAACTTGCACCTCTGTGCAATTACAACACTCGATCAAATATCTACTTATGCACCTCTATGCAAACACAACAACAATGTCTTCGCACACTCTGCTCTTCGATGATCGAACTTCTCCCTGCACTCTGCTTCTATGAAAGTCACACTTGAAACACACACTTCGATCAATGCCCAAACTATTCAAACAACCCTCCTTTTATACTAACAATCTCAAGATTGAAATCTTGATCTTAGTTGACTGTTTACCCTTCAACCATGTCGGTTGCAAAACCCTACGTTGTGTCGACCCAGATTTAACTCTGTCGGCTTCACTGCCTCCCTATAGCTTCTGGCACAAAACTTCAACATGTCATGATATCGCGACACCTTTGCCTGTCGTAGCCTTCTTTTGCCTATTGTCATGAAATCATGACACTACAGCCTTTGTCGACCTCCTTTCTGCTTATGTCATGAAATCACGACACTTCCTATCTTTGCTGACATCATCTTCTCTTCTATCGTGAAATCATGACCCTTCTGTCTTCATGCCCTTCCTCTCAGCTTCTATCATGAAATCATGACACTTTTGATTTTTGCTGATGTCATCTTCACTCTGTCGTGAAATCATGACGCTTTAGTCTGCAAAGCCTTCTCTACTTTTGTCATGAAATCATGACACTTTTGCTGCCTTAAGCTCTTTTCTACCATATGCTCGCGAAACTAGAACATGTCACAAAATCATGATGCTTTCACCTTCAAGCTCTTCCTTCTTCAACTTGTCACAAAATTGCAATGCTTCTGATTAAGACTTGCTAACTGTTTCTATTGCAAAATCATGACACTTTCTGCATCCATATAACTTCTTTGTAACCTGTCGCAAAATCGTGATGCTTTCAGCTTTCGAAAGCTTTCCCTACAACCTGTTGCAAAATCGTGATGCTTCTGGCTTTCGAACGCTTTCTCCACTACTTGTCATGAAATCGTGATGCTTTTGGCTTCCGTAAACTTTCTCCACTGCTTGTCACAAAATCATGATGCTTCTCCTTTCAGGCTCTTCTCTTTGCTGTATGTCATGAAATCGTGACAGTCTTCAACTCGACCTCTGTAGCATGTCGCAAAAATGCGATAGCCCTTACTTAGAACTTTGCATCATGTCACGAAATCGCAACAGTTCCTAAATCACTTTCTCTCTCTTCAATATTGTCATGAAAATGTGACAGCTTACACTACGGACTCTTTCTTCTACAACATGTCATGAAATCGTGACATTTTTTTATCCGTACAGTCTCCTTTGTAGAATGTTGCAAAATTGCGACACTTTTCTTTCTCTGCCTTCCTGCATTGTCCGAGTCGTGAAAATGTGACATGTCACGAAATCATGACAGTTTTGCCTGCTTCATCTCTGCCTTCCCGCATGTCGTGAAATCACGACAGTTTTGCCCAAACTTTCTCTCTCCTCAAACATGTCGTGAAATCATGACAGTTTTGCCAGTGCTTTCTCTCTCCTAAAACATGTCACAAAATTGTGACAGTTTTTCCCATCGCCTGCATACTTTTTCTTACTTGTCTTTTTCCTGATCTTTTGCAACTGGGTTACCATGATCTTCTTGGAAACTCACTGTCCATGCTGAAACCTTCATCAAGACACATTATTTGACAACAAACCAAATTGCTTCAAGACCTTCTTGACATCAATGACAACATCTACACTTAGAGTAAAAGCAATGTACCCAAAATTGCCAACATTTCGCCCTTGAATGGGATTTCCATATGTGAATAATCAAGGGATAAATAACTACCCAACTTGGTAGTGAATTATCTTGACAAACACATTCTAAAGTAAGGTTCTAGATCTACCACCATAATTTCCTGAATGACAGTGATTTGGGATATTCTATGAAACTTCATGGGGATATCTTTAATTACATCTACTATTTTCATAGTTGTGCCATCCAAATGTAGTAATTTAGGGTTGCTCCTTGTGTATTCCATACTAATTATTTCACAAACTTCTTTGGGCATTACCATAGTAGTTGCTCCAGAGTCAACAATATAGTTATGTACCACCCATCCTTCCATCTATAAGGACAAATAGAATGGAGATGGTCTATTTTTTCTCATTATTGAAGTTGGGTGTCCTTGAGCTAAATTGAGATCACTTCCTTCTCTTTATTCTTGATTGTTTTGAGTGATCTTGTAAGAGATCAATCTATCTTAGGATAACAAGTGCATCATACATGCTTACTTTTGATGGATTCTTCTTTAATTCTTCCACAATGTTGAATCTAAGAGAGCCAAGTTGTTATTTATATTATTTTATAGGTTCATTATAATTATTTTTGTACTCCTAAGTGGCCTCAATACTCTATCATTTGGTCAGGGAAGGATATCTCATCTTATATTTGGCCTATTCTTCTCCTTCATTCTCTTTGATGAATTTTTGCTACCATTGAGCTAGTTTTTGAGGTGAAACTCCTTAAGGAACATCTATTTTTTGGGGAGATTTTATCTCAGATGACACTTTGAAAGGATACATGACTTTGTGTTGAACTGGTAAAGGTTTCTTTTTAGATCTTGTTAGGAACTACTACTTGTTCAACAATCAACATCATGAAATTGTAATTCATTTCTCTCAACATATTCACTTGATCCTTTTGAGTCATTTATGCTTTCTTGATATCAACCTTCTGAATATAATTTTGATGCATCATACACATAATTTCACCATGTGGATAATTACAAGTCAAACACCAATAACTGATCTCAAATTTTGAAGTAGAAGGTTATTCTTCTTGATTACTGTATATTGTACTAGATTTTTTTAAAAGCTTGCTAGTGGAGGTAGCTTGGTTCCTTGTAATAGAAGGAAACCTTCATGGTTGAAATTTTCTTTCAGATTTTGTTCTTTCCATAGAATTGACCTCATTTTTGAGATTCTTCATAGCTATTACCATTTCTTGGAAGGTAATTGTCTAAGTATATGAGGTTTGTAATGCAGGGATAGTACATGGTGTTGGGAGTAATGGGATTATTATAGGATTAGGTAGCATTTGAGTAACCTATGTAACTTTTTATGCTAGGAAATTAATGGGAGTAGTCACTAGAAATGAATTAGTTATAGCAGAGGCTTGCATTTATTGTTGAGGAAATTATTGATATATTGGCATCACCACTTTTGGAGGTAGCCTTCCTATAGTAATAAATTTTTTTTTTCTTTTAATGCTTCTTGAAAAATATAAGGAAATTTTAACACATTGGACTACCTTATAAACATGTCCAAATTTGAATGGAAAGCCCTCAGATAGTAATACATAGCTTATTCATTGATTGGATGAAGACCCTATGGCACTCTTCTCCATGTTTGAGTGAATCTGATATTGAAATCTATTATCTCCTCCTGTGGATGTCTTTGTATTACCATGAATTGTATCAGTAAAGAGAATATATTAGCCTATTCATTGAATTCTTCCACTAATTTTTTGACCAGCTGGGCCTATGTATTTATGGTTATATCCAACAAATTTTTGTATCAGTACACCATTTTCACCCTTAATGATATAACTAGTAACCTTATCATCACATATTCCTCTTGGATGTTATGTATGGTGGTCAGTGATGCAAACATCTTGACAGTGCTCATAAGCAGTCTTACCATTTCCATCATATGTTTGTAGTAATTTTAGGGTTGCCTAGGGAATGGGATGTTGGATAGGTAAATTCAGAGGACTTGTATGGTTCCAGGTTAGATAGTTCTAGGGATTTTTATTTGTATTCATAGCCATTGCTACTAATGTATTTAAAGGAATAACAAGAGTAAGACTTACTATATAGATCAAATATTTGATGAGGATTGAAGATAAGATTGATGCAAAGGGCAAGATGGGGTGTATTCTAAAAATGCAAAAGTGTAATTCTAGAAATTCTATAGGTTCCATTGATCTCTTAGTTTCTTGTATTGTGATCATGTATCTTGAAATCTTAACAATACAGCTTAATATTAATATTTTTTTGAAATGAATATGTGAATATCTTTGGGTTTCTTTTAGATGAATTTTCCAAGTGATTGAATTTAAGACTACTAAACCAGAGTATCACCAAGACTTTGATTTATCCAAAAAGTGGGACTTGTACCACTAGGCATTACAAAAAATTTTGGTCTATAAATCTATTTAAAGAAATATTGTGCACCCACAGACCTTGACCAACATTGAATGGCCTCAAAATCTATGAGATTTTGGTGGTCAATATTTGGAGGAGGCTGGTTCCTTTGAATTTCAAGCTAACTAATCCTAAAATATGAAGGGAAAAAGAAGTCAAAATAGCTAAAGATAAAATTTATAGTGGTGCAAATTAGGCCACATAAAGACGCTTGAGTTGTAAAATATTATGCAGTCATATAAGTGAGACTAGCTAGTTTTACTATCAATCACAAAATGTTTAATTTCATTATGTTTTAGATTAACAGATTATAAATTCCAAAACAAGTGAATGTATCATGAGCATGAAGAACACAAGCTTATACTGAGAGGGGGGTGAATAGTATAAGACCCCTTTTTACTTTTTCTTTCAATTCAATATTATGCAGTGTATAAATAGCAGTATCAATAGTAGTAATCAAAGCAATGCACAAAAAAACATACACAATAGAGACACCACAATTTACATGGTTCACCCAATGTGGGCTACTCCACGAAGAAAATATTTTACTAAAATTTTCTCAATCAATATCTTTTGGAGTCCTTACCAACTACAATGTTTATGGATCTCTATCCAAAGGAGATGTTGATCCCATAATATCAAGTTCATGGATATCTTCCATAGGAGAACTCTTTCCCCTTCTGATCTAGCTAGTGATATTCTAGAAGACTTTGTCTCTCTACTGCATTGACTGGTGGATCTCTCTCCACTCGAAGACTCCTCAATCAGATCGATCTTCAATTGTCCTGGATTCTGTATCTCTATCCACTGAGACTCTGTCCTCTATACTCTATCACCTCCAAATATCTATCTCAATAGGTTCACTCAGAACCTTCTCAAATATTCTCAACAAGTTCACTCAAAACTTGTCCAAATCTACTCAACAAGCTCACTTAGAACTTGTCCAAATCTGCTCAATAGGTCCACACAAAACCTACTCAAATATACTCAACAGGTCCTCTCTAGGACTTTCTCAAATCGGCTCAATAAGTCCTCTTTAGGACTTGCTCAAATCTGCTTAACAAGCCTACATAAAACTTGTCCATTCTCATAGAATCATAAAGAGAATTGTTAGAGACTCAATATGTTCTATACTTAATGCTCAATCAATATCTCAAATCAATCTCATAGAAGCATAAAGAGAATTTTTAGAGACTCAATATGTTCTATACTAAAATCCCAATCTCAACTCAAATCAATCTCATAGAAGCATAAAGAGAATTGTTAGAGACTCAATATGTTCTATAATCAAATCCCAATCTCAACTCAAATCAATATCATAGAAGCATAAAGAGAATTGTTAGAGACTCTATATGTTCTATTCTCAAATATCAATCTCAACTCAAATCAATAATATAGAATAGTTTGTTTTATGGAACTTGAACAACCACATGCATCCACTTGACTAGGCTCAATCAACTCAACTCAACCAATCACCTCAATGAACAACCCTTTCTTACAAACCCTAGTCCAAGCATGTATCAACCAACTCAAAATGTTTCCAATAATGCTCAACAATAAATCTCACATAACAATGATACTCATATTCTCTTCTAACTCAAGTTCAAGTTCTTTGCACAACCAATGGGCTCCAACAACAATGCTTATAAAACAAGGTTTAATCATAACTCTCAATCCAGAAAACCTTGAAGCACTAAACCAATCACTTTCAAAAAGGAAACCACAATCAATCCTTTTCACTCCAAAGATATTTTCAGAAATCAACCACCATAATCAAATAATAGGAGAATGTTCCCATACCTTTTATGAATATGAAGAAGCCTCTTTGGAAATCTTCCATAATCACAATATTCTTTTACCAATATTCACAAGGGTTAGAAGATCACAAAATACACTTCACAATAATATTTACCAAGGATTTTAATTAGAAAACCTTATTAAGAATTAATGCACAACTTTCTTATCACTCATAAAACCACTTATACCATAAAATAAAATAAATCAAAAGATTGCATAACCTTGTCACTCCAAAAACCCACTTATACCATAAAATAAATCAAATATTTTATATCCTTCCTTTCAAAACTTTTGCACTAAAAAATAATCATAAAGCTTTCTTAGGCAATATCTCACATTAATCAAATATCAAACCTTATTAAAATATTAAAGCTTGCTCAACCTTATATCTCCCACAAAAATCATAATCAAACCTTAATAAAATATTAAAGCTTGCTCAACCTTATATCTCCCACAAAAACATAATCAAACCATAGCAAGAAAATATTTTAATTAAAATGTTGACCCCCACAAATATCAGAGTCGGAGCACATACCTCAAAGGATCCCTCAAAGGGCCTTGGCATTTTGAACCTCTTCCCACCGTGTTGCCAAGCGGTAACTAAGACGAATGAGCTAACACTGCCAACATGAGTGCCTTGGATACTCTCTTTCTTAAACTACATGCAATTTCCTCACAAGGCACCAAAACTTTGTCTGTCCACAACTTGACTGCCCACATCACACTCCACAAAATTTGTTGCACAATATTCGGATGCCAAGCACTTTAGGTTTTCAAAAATCATGCGACACTCCTTAGATTTTTTAAATGGAAAACCTTTGGCTTATTTATATAAGACATCCTTCAATGCAAATACATTGACCCTTTTAACATTGCCCTCATGACATTGGTGGCGTCAATAAGAAAGTAGGGAAAAACCTTTTATTTAATTTTAAAATTAAAATTAAAATTTAAACTAAACCTTTAAAATTAAAGTACTCCATAACTGGGGCACCTTTTTCGATGAAACAAAAAGCCAACTTGGGTTTTAAGAAAAACCCATTTCAAATATGCCATCCATTTGTTTTAAATAAAACATTTCCTTACCTTACTTGGTTTTCATAAAAACCTTTTGCTAAGCTTCCATTGAAGCTCCTTTTGGAACCAAATGCCATGCATCCCTTCTAGAACCTTTGATAAAAACCTTGTCTTCTCATGAAGCTCTTTGTGGAGAAAAATCATAGTGCTTACTTACATAGGTCATTTTGACATCAATGGCAACTTTTAGCTTAGGGACTCAAAATGTCCAACAATATTCCCCTTTGTCATTGATGGCAACCCATACTCATTTTATTGAAACTTGACCTTCTTTTCTGGTCCCCCTGAAACTTGACCAATTTTACTTAAATTATCTTCTTCTAATCTATCTTCTTCTGAAGTTTCTTCTTCATCAAGACTTAAAGTAGATTCTTTTTCCTCTTTCTTTTGAACCTTTCCAAACCCAAGACCTGTTGAACATGATTGTTGTTGTCCACAGATGAAATTATCCAAGTTATTAGAGCTATTTGTGAAACTCTTCATCTTGATCTTGTATTCCTTTAAGTCTTCTTTTAGAGTAGCCACTTCTTATGCTAACTTCTCACGTTCCAAAATATTTGCTTCTAACGAATCCTTGAACTTGCTTGCCTTAGCATTTAAATTCTCTAAATCCTCTATGAGCAATAACCTTTCTTCATCACATTATTGAAAATAATTTTCAAGCTTGGAGTGTTGCTTTCTAACCTTCTTTACTATGTCAAGGGCATAGATAATTTCTCCCTTGAGATCATAACCATTATCTACTGAATAATCTTCTATTTTTTTTCCTTTGTCCTTATCATTACTTCCTTTTGACTTGTCTTCTATAGGATCATTTTCTTTATCTTCTAAAGCCATTAGAAGATTCTCATTTTGTCTTTCAAGTGCATCTTCAAAATCATCATCATTGAAACTATAACCATCCCTAGTACAATCATCTTCAAGATGTCCAAATTTACATCTAAAACACTTGAGAATAACTAGAGTCATTTTCTTAACTGGATCTTTCTCTTCAATCATAAATAGGACTTCATCTCTATCATTATCTGAAAAAATAGCATCATTGTCAATTGAGTACTTACTTACATTTTCTGCATAGTAGCTTCTCTTTTGTCTTTGGAAGAACTTCTTTCCTTGTATGCTTTGTCCATCCTTGCTTTTCTTTTGGTACCTGTGTCTTTCTGATTCCCTGTATCTATGATCCTGTTTTTCTTCATCATTGTTGTTCTTTGGCTATTTGCATTCTATTGCATAGTGTCCATATCATCCACAATTGAAAAATTTGATAGATCTTAGATATATGGATCTTCTGTAACCTCTATCTCTTTTGCCATAATTTGCTTCTTTATCACTGGATGACTCATTGGTTGATTCTATCTTCTTTTCCTTTTTATTTTTGTCTACTTTGAAAGTAGCTTCTTTCGAAGGAATAAGATCTTTTGTTCTTATCTCAAAAGTAGTAAGCATGCCAAGAAAAGAATTCCTTGTCAAAGAATCACTATCAATTGATGTTTCTATAGCAGAAACCTTTTCACTATACCTTTTTGGAAGAGTCCTCAAGATATTATCACAAGCATCAAATTCATCAACCTTCATTCCAAGACCTTTCATCTCATGTACAAGTTCATCAACCTTGTTGAGATAGTCATGAATGTTGAGATAGTCATTAATGTTTTCATCATCCCTAATTCTTAGGTTCTCAAATTCTCCTTTGATATTTCTGATCTTATCCATTATGAATCCTTTATCTCCTTCATATATTTCATGTAGAAGTTCCTACATTTATTTTGCTATTTTACATTCCATAACCTTGATAGATTATGATCTATGTAGCCCTTTTATATTCACAGCTCTTGAATTTGCATGCATTAGAAGCTTACCTTCCTTATCTGTAGGAGGATTGGCTGTTGAATCATATCCAAGTTGCACTGAATCCCAAAATTCATTGCCAAGTCCCATCAAGTAAAATATCATCAGCATACACCAATATAAGAAGTCACTTATATCAAATATTGGTACTGCATTATTGAAGGGTCCGTCTCTTTGATACTTTTGATCCATTGTGTTCTTAGACCACTTTTACTTCAAGATATCAAACTCTTCTGAAGGAACCCACTTTGATAATAATTGAATAACACAAGCTTATACTGAGAGGGCGGGATGAACAGTATAAGACCCCTTTTTACTTTTTCTTTCAATTTAATATAATGCAGTGTATAGATAGTAGTAGTAATAGTAGTAATCAAAGCAATGCATAAAACACCTTACATAATAGAGACACCACAATTTACGGGGTTCACCCAATGTGGGCTACTCCATAGAGAAAATATTTTACTAACATTTTCTTAATCAATATCTTTGGGAGTCATTTCCAATTACAATGTTTATGGACCTATCCAAAGGATATGTTGATCCCCTAATCTCAAGTTTGTGGATCTCTTCCACAGGAGAACTATTTCCTCTTTTGCTTTGGCTAGAGATCTTCTAGAAGACTTTGTCTCTCTACTGTATTGACTGGTGGATCTCTCTCCACTTGAAGACTCCTCACTCAGATCTATCTTCAATTATCCTACCTATTGGATCTCTTTCCATTGAGACTCTTTCCTCTATACTCTGTCACCTCCAAAGCTCTATCTCAATAGGTTCACTCAGAACCTTCTCAAATTTTCTCAACAATCTCACTCAGAACTTGTCCAAATATTCTCAACAAGCTCACTCAAAACTTATCCAAATCTACTCAACATGACCCCCACAAATATCAGAGTCGAAGTGCATACCTCAAAGGAGCCCTCGAAGGGCCTTGGCATTTCGAACCTCTGCCCACCGTGCTGCCAAGCGGCAGCTAAGCCGCGTGAGCTAACACTGCCCACGTGAGTGCCTTGGGCACTCTCTTCCTTAAACTACGTGCGCTTTCCTCACAAGGCACCAAAACTTTGACCATCCATGACTTGACTGCCCACGTCACACTCCATGAAATTCGTTGCATAATATTCGGATGTAGAAATACTTTGGGTTTTCAAAAATCATGCGACACGACTTAGGTTTATTAAATGGAAAACCTTTGGCTTATTTATATAAGCCATCCTTCAATGTGAATACGTCGACCCTTTTAACATTGCCCTCATGACATCGGTGACACCAATAAGAAAGGAGGGAAAAACCTTTTATTTAATTTTAAAATTTAAATTTAAATTTTAAATAAATTAAAATTTAAACTAAACCTTTAAAATTAAATTTCTCCATCATCGGGGCACCTTTTTCGATGAAACGAAAAGCCAACTTGGGTTTTAAGAAAAACCCATTTCAAATCTGCCATCCATTGGTTTTAAATAAAACCTTTCCTTGCCTTCCTTGGTTTTCATAAAAACCTTTTGCTAAGCTTCCCTTGAAGCTCCTTTTGGAACCAAATGCCATGCATCCCTTCTAGAACCTTTGATCAAAACCTTGGCTTCTCATGAAGCTCTTTGTGGAGAAAAATCATAGTGCTTACTTACATAGGTCCTTTTGACATCAATGACAACTTTTAGCTTAGGGACTCAAAATGTCCAACAATCTCCCCCTTTGTCATTGATGGCAACCCATATTCATTTTACTAAAACCTGACCTTCTTTTCTGCTCCCCCTGGGACTTTGCTCCCCCTGGCTCAATGCTCTCTCAAATATCTCCTCATATCAAATCTCTCCCCAATACACAAATCTCTCCCCCTTTGACATCAATGGCAAAGGGTCACCTTTGGGGCTCGGGGCTAAGAATGAGCCTCTTAGCTTAGCCCCTCCCCCACCTCCACATGAGGTGGTTAATTCTGGGGTGGGAGTATTTCTACTCCTCGAAAGCATAGATCTGTACCTTTATCTTTCTCTCTTCTTCTATGAGTCTTCTGAATCCGCTCACTATTTCTTTCCAAGTCATCATCCCTGTTCCTGTCGTCACTTCTGTTCTTGTTCCTGTTCTTGTTCTCATCCATGTTCCTATTTTGGTTCTCATCCTTGTTCCTGTTCTTATTATTTTTTGAGTCTCTATTCCTGTTCATCTTCTTGTTTCTATTCATATTCCTATTTTTGTTCATATTCCTATTCTTATTCATATTCTTGTTCCTGTTCATGTTCTTGTTCTTGTTCATGCCTATTTCTAGAATATTTGCTCTACACCATCTTGCTATGTGACCATAATTATTGCACTTATAACACTTAATGTTATTATTCCTTGGATGTGCAATTGTCTTAGGATTTCTCCTAATGAAGCCATATCCTCTTCTATCATGAACCCTGCAATTCATTGCCTTGTGACCAAAACCATTGCATGAGTAGCAATAACCTTGGAAAAGTTATTCTTTTCCATATACCTATCTTTCATGAGTCCTGCACTATGAAGCCATGTGTCCAAACCTGTGACATGAAAAGCATCTTCCATTGAAGCCTCCTTGTCTTGACCTCATTGGTCTCTTGTTCTGATTGTTGTTCCATCTGTATCTTCTTTGTGCATTGTTCCTCTCTTTGTTGAACTCTTTGTTGTCCAACTCATCCTCTGATGTCCCACTTTCACTTAAACTATCTTCTTCTGATGTATCTTCTTCTGAAGTTTCTTCTTCATCAAGACTTGAAGTAGATTCTTTTTCCTATTTCTTTTGAACCTTTCCAAAGCCAAGACCTATTGAACATGATGTTCATTGTTGTCCATAGATGAACTTATCCAAGTTCTTAGAGCTATTTGTGAAACTCTTCATCTTGATCTTGGAGTCCTTTAAGTCTTCTTTTAGAGTAGCCACTTCTTGTGCTAACTTCTCACATTCCAAAATCTTTGCTTCTAACTTATCCTTGAACTTGCTTGCCTTAGCCTTTGACTTCTCTAAATCCTCTATGAGCAATAACCTTTCTTCATCACATTCTTGAAACTGACTTTCAAGCTTGGAGTGTTGCTTTCTAACCTTCTTTACTATGTCAAGGGCATAGATAAGTTCTCCCTTGAGATCATAACCATTCTCTACTGAATAATCTTCTATTTGTTTGCCTTTGTCCTTATCATTACTTCCTTTTGACTTGTCTTCTATAGGATCACTTTCTTTATCTTCCAAAGCCATTAGAAGATTCTCTATCTGGTATTTCAAGTGCATCTTCAAAATCATCATCTCATCACTTTAAACTATAACCATCCCTAGTGCAATCATCTTCAAGATGTCCAAATTTACCACATCTAAAACACTTGAGAATAACTAGAGTCCTTTTCTTAACTGGATCTTTCTCTTTAACCATAAATAGGACTTCATCTCTATCATTGTCTGAAAAACTAGCATCACTATCAATTGAGTACTTACTTGCATTTTTCGCATAGTAGCTTCTCTTTTGTCTCTAGAAGAACTTCTTTCCTTGTCTGCTTTGTCCATCCTTGCTTTTCTTCTAGTACCTATGTCTTTCTGATTCCCTGTATCTGTGATCCTATTTTTCTTCATCATTGTTGTTCTTTGGCTCTTTGCATTCTGTTGCATAGTGTCCATACCATCCACAATTGAAACATTTGATAGATCTTAGATCTATGGGTCTTCTAGAACCTCTATCTCTTCTGCCATAATTTGCTTCTTCATCACTGGATGACTCACTACTTGATTCTATCTTCTTTCCCTTTTTCTTTTTATCTACTTTGAAAGCAGCTTCTTTCGGAGGAATAGGATCTTTTGTTCTTATCTCAAAAGTAGTAAGCATGCCAAGAAAATAATTCCTTGTCAAAGAATCACTATCAATTGATGTTTCTATAGCAGAAACCTTTTCACTATACCTTTTTGGAAGAGTCCTCAAGATCTTATCACAAGCATCAGATTCATCAACCTTCATTCCAAGACCTTTCATCTCATGTACAAGTTCATCAACCTTGTTGAGATAGTCATGAATGTTTTCATCATCCCTCATTCTTAGGTTCTCAAATTCTCCTTTGAGATTTTTGATCTTAGCCATTCTGACTCCTTTATCTCCTTCATATATTTCATGCAGAAGTTCCCACATTTCTTTTGTTGTTTTACATTCCATAACCTTCATAGATTCTGATCTATGCAACCCTTTTATAATTGCATTCATAGCTCTTGAATTTGCATGCATTAGAAGCTTACCTTCCTTATCTATAGGAGGATTGGTTGTTGAATCATATCCAAGTTCCACTGCATCCCAAACTTCATTGCCAAGTGCCATCAAGTAAAATCTCATCAACATACACCAATATAAGAAGTCACTTCCATAAAATACTAGTACTGCATTATTGAAGGGTCCATCTCTTTGATCCTTTTGATCCATTGTGTTCTTAGACCACTTTTCCTTCAAGCTATCAAACTCTTCTGAAGGAACCCACTCTGATACCAATTGAAGAACACAAGCTTATACTGAGAGGGGGGTGAACAGTATAAGACCCCTTTTTACTTTTTCTTTCAATTCAATATTATGCAGTGTATAGATAGCAGTATCAATAGCAGTAATCAAAGCAATGCACAAAACACCATACACAATAGAGACACCACAATTTACATGGTTCACCCAATGTGGGCTACTCCATGGAGAAAATATTTTACTAAAATTTTCTCAATCAATCTCTTTGGGAATCCTTCCCAATTACAATGTTTATGGACCTCTATCCAAAGGAGATGTTGATCCCCTAATCTCAAGTTCATGGATCTCTTCCATAGGAGAACTCTTTCCCCTTCTACTTTGGCTAGTGATCTTCTAGAAGACTTTGTCTCTCTGTTGCACTGACTGGTGGATCTCTCTCCACTTGAAGACTCCTCACTCAGATCTATCTTCAATTATCCTGGTTGTTGGATCTCTATCCACTGAGACTCTATCCTCTATACTCTATCACCTCCAAAGCTCTATCTCAATAGGTTCACTCAGAACCTTCTCAAATATGCTCAACAAGCTCACTCAGAACTTGTCCAAATATGCTCAACAAGCTCACTCAAAACTTATCCAAATCTGCTCAACAGGTCCACATAGAACCTGCTCAAATCTACTCAATAAGTCCTCTCTAGGACTTGCTCAAATTTGCTCAATAAGTCCTCTCTAGGACTTGCTCAAATCTGCTTAACAAGCTTACACAAAACTTGTCCAATCTCATAGAATCATAAAGAGAATTGTTAGAGACTCAATATGTTCTATACTTAATGCTCAATCAATATCTCAACTCAATCTCATAGAATCATAAAGAGAATTGTTAGAGACTCAATATGTTCTATACTCAAATCCCAATCTCAACTCAAATCAATCTCATAGAAGCATAAAGAGAATTGTTAGAGACTCAATATGTTCTATACTCAAATCCCAATCTCAACTCAAATCAATCTCATAGAAGCATAAAGAGAATTGTTAGAGACTCTATATGTTCTATTCTCAAATCTCAATCTCAACTCAAATCAAGAATATAGAATAGTTTGTTTTATGGAACTTGAACAACCACATGCATCCACTTGACTAGGCTCAATCAACTCAACTCAACCAATCACCTCAATGAACAACCCTTTCTCACAAACCCTAGTCCAAGCATGTATCAATCAACTCAAAATATTTCCAACAATGCTCAACAACAAATCTCACATAACAATGATACTCATGTTCTCTTCTAACTCAAGTTCAAGTTCTTTGCACAACCAATGGGCTCCAACAACAATGCTTATAAAACAAGGTTTAATCACAACTCTCAATCCAGAAAACCTTGAAGCATTAAACCAATCACTTTCGAAAAGGAAACCACAATCAATCCTTTTCACTCCAAAGATATTTTCAGAAATCAACCACCATAATCAATCAATAGGAGAATGTGCCCATACCTTTTATGAAGATGAAGAAGCCTCTTTGGAAATCTGCCACAATCACAATATTCTTTTGCCAATCTTCACAAGGGTTAGAAGATCACAAAATAATCAACATTACTCCACTTCACAATTATATTCACCAAGGCTTTTAATTAGAAAACCTTCTTAAGAATTAATGCACAACTTCCTTATCACTCCTAAAACCACTTGTACCATAAAATAAAATAAATCAAATCATTGCATAACCTTGTCACTCCACAAACCACTTATACCATAAAATAAATCAAATATTTTATATCCTTCCTTTCAACACTTTTGCACTAAAAAATAATCACAAAGCTTTCTTAGGCAATATCTCACATTAATCAAATATCAAACCTTATTAAAATATTAAAGCTTGCTCAACCTTATATCTCCCACAAAAATCATAATCAAACCATAGCAAGCAAATATTTTAATTAAAATATTTACCCCCGCAAATATCGGAGTCGGAGTGCATACCTCAAAGGAGCCCTCGAAGGGCCTTGGCATTTCGAACCTCTGCCCACCGTGCTGCCAAGCGACAGCTAAGCCGCGTGAGCTAACACTGCCCATGTGAGTGCCTTGGGCACTCTCTTCCTTAAACTGCATGTGCTTTCCTCACAAGGCACCAAAAATTTGACCGTCCATGACTTGACTGCCCACGTCACACTCCACGAAATTCGTTGCGCAATATTCGGATGCAGAAATACTTTGGGTTTTCAAAAATCATGCGACACTGACTTAGGTTTATTAAATGGAAAACCTTTGGCTTATTTATATAAGCCATCCTTCAATGCGAATACATCAAACCTTTTAACATTGCCCTCATGACATCGGTGATGCCAATAAGAAAGGAGGGAAAAACCTTTTATTTAATTTTAAAATTTAAATTTAAATTTTAAATAAATTAAAATTTAAACTAAACCTTTAAAATTAAATTTCTCCATCATCGGGGCACCTTTTTCGATGAAACGAAAAGCCAACTTGGGTTTTAAGAAAAACCCATTTCAAATCTGCCATCCATTGGTTTTAAATAAAACCTTTCCTTGCCTTCCTTGGTTTTCATAAAAACCTTTTGCTAAGCTTCCCTTGAAGCTCCTTTTGGAACCAAATGCCATGCATCCCTTCTAGAACCTTTGATCAAAACCTTTGCTTCTCATGAAGCTCTTTGTGGAGAAAAATCATAGTGCTTACTTACATAGGTCCTTTTGACATCAATGACAACTTTTAGCTTAGGGACTCAAAATGTCCAACAATCTCCCCCTTTGTCATTGATGGCAACCCATATTCATTTTACTGAAACCTGACCTTCTTTTTTGCTCCCCTGGGACTTTGCTCCCCTTGGCTCAATGCTCTCTCAAATATCAAATCTCATATCAAATCTCTCCCCAATACACAAATCTCTCCCCTTTGACATCAATGGCAAAGGGTCACCTTTGGGGCTCGGGGCTAAGAATGAGCCTCTTAGCTTAGCCCCTCCCCCACCTCCACATGAGGTGGTTAATTCTAGGGTGGGAGTATTTCTACTCCTCAAAAGCATAGATCTATACCTTTATCTTTCTCTCTTCTTCTATGAGTCTTCTGAATCCTCTCACTATTTCTTTCCAAGTCATCATCCATATTCCTGTCATCACTTATGTTCCTATTCCTGTTCTTGTTCTCATCCATGTTCCTATTTCGGTTCTCATCCTTGTTCCTATTCTTATTATTTTTTGAGTCTCTATTTATCTCTATCCTATTCATCTTCTTGTTTCTATTCATATTCTTTTTTCATATTCATATTCTGTTCATATTCCTTTCCTATTCATGTTCTATTCTATTCATGCCTATTTCTAGAATATTTTCTCTACACCATCTTGCTATGTGACCATCATTATTGCACTTATAACACTTAATGTTATTATTCCTTGGATGTGCAATTGTCTTAGGATTTCTCCTAATGAAGCCATATCTTCTTCTATCATGAACCCTGCAATTCATTGCCTTGTGACCAAAACCATTGCATGAGTAGCAATAACCTTGGAAAAGTTGTTCTTTTCCATATACCTATCTTTCATGAGTCCTGCACTGTGAAGCCATGTGTCCAAACCTGTGACATGAAAAGCATCTTCCATTGAAGCCTCCTTGTCTTGACCTCATTGGTCTCCTATTCTGATTGTTGTTCCATATGTATCTTCTTTGTGCATTGTTCCTCTCTTTGTTGAACTCTTTGTTGTCCAACTCATCCTCTGATGTCCCACTTTCACTTAAACTATCTTCTTCTGATGTATCTTCTTCTGAAGTTTCTTCTTCATCAAGACTTGAAGTAGATTCTTTTTCCTATTTCTTTTGAACCTTTCCAAAGCCAAGACCTGTTGAACATGATGTTCATTATTGTCCATAGATGAACTTATCCAAGTTCTTAGAGCTATTTGTGAAACTCTTCATCTTGATCTTGGAGTCCTTTAAGTCTTCTTTTAGAGTAGCCACTTCTTGTGCTAACTTCTCACATTCCAAAATCTTTGCTTCTAACTTATCCTTGAACTTGCTTGCCTTAGCCTTTGACTTCTCTAAATCCTCTATGAGCAATAACCTTTCTTCATCACATTCTTGAAACTGACTTTCAAGCTTGGAGTGTTGCTTTCTAACCTTCTTTACTGTGTCAAGGGCATAGATAAGTTCTCCCTTGAGATCATAACCATTCTCTACTGAATAATCTTCTATTTGTTTGCCTTTGTCCTTATCATTACTTCCTTTTGACTTGTCTTCTATAGGATCACTTTCTTTATCTTCCAAAGCCATTAGAAGATTCTCATCTGGTCTTTCAAGTGCATCTTCAAAATCATCATCACTAAAACTATAACCATCCCTAGTGCAATCATCTTCAAGATGTCCAAATTTACCACATCTAAAACACTTGAGAATAACTGGAGTCCTTTTCTTAACTGGATCTTTCTCTTTAACCATAAATAGGACTTCATCTCTATCATTGTCTGAAAAACTAGCATCACTATCAATTGAGTACTTACTTGCATTTTTCGCATAGTAGCTTCTCTTTTGTCTCTGGAAGAACTTCTTTCCTTGTCTGCTTTGTCCATCCTTGCTTTTCTTTTAGTACCTATGTCTTTCTGATTCCCTGTATCTGTGATCCTATTTTTCTTCATCATTGTTGTTCTTTGGCTCTTTGCATTCTGTTGCATAGTGTCCATACCGTCCACAATTGAAACATTTGATAGATCTTAGATCTATGGGTCTTCTAGAACCTCTATCTCTTCTACCATAATTTGCTTCTTCATCACTGGATGACTCACTACTTGATTCTATCTTCTTTCCCTTTTTCTTTTTATCTACTTTGAAAGCAGCTTCTTTCGGAGGAATAGGATCTTTTGTTCTTATCTCAAAAGTAGTAAGCATGCCAAGCAAAGAATTCCTTGTCAAAGAATCACTATCAATTGATGTTTCTATAGCAGAAACCTTTTCACTATACCTTTTTGGAAGAGTCCTCAAGATCTTATCACAAGCATCAGATTCATCAACCTTCATTCCAAGACCTTTCATCTCATGTACAAGTTCATCAACCTTGTTGAGATAGTCACGAATGTTTTCATCATCCCTCATTCTTAGGTTCTCAAATTCTCCTTTGAGATTTCTGATCTTAGCCATTCTGACTCCTTTATCTCCTTCATATATTTCATGCAGAAGTTCCCACATTTCTTTTGTTGTTTTACATTCCATAACCTTCATAGATTCTGATCTATGTAACCCTTTTATAATTGCATTCATAGCTCTTGAATTTGCATGCATTAGAAGCTTACCTTCCTTATCTGTAGGAGGATTGGTTGTTGAATCATATCCAAGTTCCACTACATCCCAAACTTCATTGCCAAGTGCCATCAAGTAAAATCTCATCAGCATACACCAATATAAGAAGTCACTTCCATAAAATACTAGTACTGCATTATTGAAGGGTCCGTCTCTTTGATCCTTTTGATCCATTGTGTTCTTAGACCACTTTTCCTTCAAGCTGTCAAACTCTTCTGAAGGAACCCGCTCTGATACCAATTGAAGAACACAAGCTTATACTGAGAGGGGGGTGAACAGTATAAGACCCCTTTTTACTTTTTCTTTCAATTCAATATTATGTAGTGTATAGATAGCAGTATCAATAGTAGTAATCAAAGCAATGCACAAAACACCATACACAATAGAGACACCACAATTTACGTGGTTCACCCAATGTGGGCTACTCCACGGAGAAAATATTTTACTAAAATTTTCTCAATCAATCTCTTTGGGAATCCTTCCCAATTACAATGTTTATGGACCTCTATCCAAAGGAGATGTTGATCCCCTAATCTCAAGTTCATGGATCTCTTCCATAGGAGAACTCTTTCCCCTTCTACTCTGGCTAGTGATCTTCTAGAAGACTTTGTCTCTCTACTACACTGACTGGTGGATCTCTCTCCACTTGAAGACTCCTCACTCAGATCTATCTTCAATTGTCCTGGATACTGGATCTCTATCCACTGAGACTCTATCCTCTATACTCTATCACCTCCAAAGCTCTATCTCAATAGGTTCACTCAGAACCTTCTCAAATATGCTCAACAAGCTCACTCAAAACTTGTCCAAATCTGCTCAACAAGCTCACTCAAAACTTATCCAAATCTGCTCAACAGTTCACACTAGAACTTATTCAAATCTGCTCAACAAGTCCTCTCTAGGACTTGCTCAAATATGCTCAATAAGTCCTCTCTAGGACTTGCTCAAATCTGCTTAACAAGCTTACACAAAACTTGTCCAATCTCATAGAATCATAAAGAGAATTGTTAGAGACTCAATATGTTCTATACTTAATGCTCAATCAATATCTCAACTCAATCTCATAGAAGCATAAAGAGAATTGTTAGAGACTCAATATGTTCTATACTCAAATCCCAATCTCAACTCAAATCAATCTCATAGAAGCATAAAGAGAATTGTTAGAGACTCTATATGTTCTATACTCAAATCTCAATCTCAACTCAAATCAATCTCATAGAAGCATAAAGAGAATTGTTAGAGATCTATATGTTCTATTCTCAATTCCTCTCAATTTCTCAAATCAAGAATATAGAATAGTTTGTTTTATGGAACTTGAACAACCACATGCATCCACTTGACTAGGCTCAATCAACTCAACTCAACCAATCACCTCAATGAACAACCCTTTCTCACAAACCCTAGTCCAAGCATGTATCAATCAACTCAAAATATTTCCAACAATGCTCAACAACAAATCTCACATAACAATGATACTCATGTTCTCTTCTAACTCAAGTTCAAGTTCTTTGCACAACCAATGGGCTCCAACAACAATGCTTATAAAACAAGGTTTAATCACAACTCTCAATCCAGAAAACCTTGAAGCATTAAACCAATCACTTTCGAAAAGGAAACCACAATCAATCCTTTTCACTCCAAAGATATTTTTAGAAATCAACCACCATAATCAATCAATAGGAGAATGTGCCCATACCTTTTATGAAGATGAAGAAGCCTCTTTGGAAATCTGCCACAATCACAATATTCTTTTGCCAATCTTCACAAGGGTTAGAAGATCACAAAATAATCAACATTACTCCACTTCACAATTATATTCACCAAGGCTTTTAATTAGAAAACCTTCTTAAGAATTAATGCACAACTTCCTTATCACTCCTAAAACCACTTGTACCATAAAATAAAATAAATCAAATCATTGCATAACCTTGTCACTCCACAAACCACTTATACCATAAAATAAATCAAATATTTTATATCCTTCCTTTCAACACTTTTGCACTCAAAAATAATCACAAAGCTTTCTTAGGCAATATCTCACATTAATCAAATATCAAACCTTATTAAAATATTAAAGCTTGCTCAACCTTATATCTCCCACAAAAAAATCATAATCAAACCTTAGCAAGAAAATATTTTAATTAAAATATTTACCCCCACAAATATCGGAGTCGGAGTGCATACCTCAAAGGAGCCCTCGAAGGGCCTTGGCATTTCGAACCTTTGCCCACCATGTTGCCAAGCGGCAGCTAAGCCGCGTGAGCTAACATTGCCCACGTGAGTGCCTTGGGCACTCTCTTCCTTAAACTACGTGTGCTTTCCTCACAAGGCACCAAAACTTTGACCGTCCATGACTTGACTGCCCACGTCACACTCCATGAAATTTGCTGCGCAATATTCGGATGCAAAAATACTTTGGGTTTTCAAAAATCATGCGACACTACTTAGGTTTATTAAATGGAAAACCTTTGGCTTATTTATATAAGCCATCCTTCAATGTGAATACGTCGGCCCTTTTAACATTGCCCTCATGACATCGGCGGTGCCAATAAGAAAGGAGGGAAAAACCTTTTATTTAATTTTAAAATTTAAATTTAAATTTTAAATAAATTAAAATTTAAACTAAACCTTTAAAATTAAATTTCTCCATCACCGGGGCACCTTTTTCGATGAAACGAAAATCCAACTTGGGTTTTAAGAAAAACCCATTTCAAATCTGCCATCCATTGGTTTTAAATAAAACCTTTCCTTGCCTTCCTTGGTTTTCATAAAAACCTTTTGCTAAGCTTCCCTTGAAGCTCCTTTTGGAACCAAATGCCATGCATCCCTTCTAGAACCTTTGATCAAAACCTTTGCTTCTCATGAAGCTCTTTGTGGAGAAAAATCATAGTGCTTACTTACATAGGTCCTTTTGACATCAATGACAACTTTTAGCTTAGGGACTCAAAATGTCCAATAGAGCATAAATCCATAAAGTAGAATAAACACTATGAGCATTCAACAGGCTAAAATTAGAAATAGGTAATCATTCATACATACATATTTCACAACTGAATTGAACCAGAGGCTAAACAACAATCCCTTTGTATTAGTATGCAATACTCTGTGTTAAATGCAAATAGTGAAAGCCTAAGATCCATTCATTTTTTATTCTATATTCTAGTATATATAGTATTTCACAATATATTTAGTTAGCAAGACATCATTTCCTTAGAAAGTGATTACATTTATGTCAGAAGATTCATCATACTGCAACACTATTTGGAGGTATGGTTGTTGTAATTGCCCAATAATGGCTTGCTAACCTAGATAGGATCTGTGTCATGTTGAGTATTGTTGACCATACTACTTGCATCTCATTTTTTTATTTTTACTGACTTTTTTAGTTGAGCTACCTTGTCATCTGCATGATGGCCCTAATGGAAATGATGTTGTTAAGATATTTTGACAAGTGATCTCACCAAATAGGTTTCATGGGATCATAGCCAACTACTTGCTAATAGGTAAAATATCAGATCCACCTTGCTTGCACTCATTCATGGATATCGAGTGCCAAATAAAGCTACTAATAGATCTTTGTATATTCATACCTTTCGATAGTGTGACGGATATTTGGTACCCTAATCGACTCTAGCTAGGTATAAATATTTTGACGCATCCAAAACTTGGCCATTTTGATTGTCCTAAATAATATGGTCAAATGATATGAATTTGGTACCCTGGTGGATCTTGATCAGGTACAAAAGTTTTGGTGGGTTTAGTACTTGGTGGTTTTTATTTACTCTCATATTTCAACAACATGATGGAGATCTAGTGCCTCCACAAACTATAATTGGGTATAAATCTTTTGGCACTTACAACACAACCATTTTGACTGCTCTCACATCCTTTGGTCACGTGATGGAATTTTGAGTTCTTGATGCACTCTGACCAGATACAAATATTTTGGTGCATCCCATACTTCACCATTTTATTGCTTTTACATATGATAGACTTTTGGTATCCTAGTAGAATATGGCCAAGTGTAAAAGTTTTGACGGGTCAATCACTTAGCCATTTTTTGCTTGTTGATCTCTCCAATAAATTATAGAGATTAGGTACCTTGATGAGCTCTATCTAGGAGCAAATATTGTGATACTTCCAACACCTAGCCATTTTGGATGCTCTCACATCCTCCAGTCATGTGATAGACTTTTGGGATCTTGACGAACTCTAGCTAGGTACAAATATTTCAATGTATCCCATACTTAGCTTTTTTGTTACTTTTGCATGTGATAGACTTTTGGTACCCTACCAGTATTAGACCAAGTACAAATATTTCAACACATCCCATACTTAGCCATTTTGCTGCTTTTGTATGTGACATACTTTTGGTACCCTGATTGGCTCCAACTTGGTGCAAATATTTTGGCATATCTAGGACTTAGCATAATTTGTTATTTCATCTTATCCTTTGCATATTTTACCAAAGTGCATGTGGGTGATGCTTGAAAATACCCACACATTTTTACCCAACTCTTCCCTTGATTTTTGAGTAATCTCCAATGAAGTTTTATCCTTAAGGACAAACACATAAATCTAAATTTTGCATCCTACAACTCCAATATTATTTCATTTGCAAAACCCATTCCAATTATAAATATAAAACATATTTTTTTCTCACATCCTTTCTAAATAAAGCTCTTTAAATTTTATAAATTTTTGAGGTTATACATACTGATAATCTTGAAAGTGATATCATATAAAAAGGAATGGACTTCAATTCAGTATTTATGAGTTGAAGCATTCCATCCATGGGTAATAACTTACCTTCCTAACCTACCAAACAAGATCTCATTCTATACAAACATGAGTCTCAAAGCTCCTTTTCTTTCCTATATGATATGGGAGCTTTTTTAATCCCAATTGTCTAGTTGAGAAACTAGAAGGCCAACTATTTGGGCCATTAAATAACTATTTTTTCAAAGATTTAAATCTAAGAGTTTTATATCCAAAAAAATAGAGAAGGGGTTTCAAAATTTTTGCCTTATATTCTCAAGGAAGAATCATTGAACAAATTTTATGTCAAGTAATAATTTTTTGATATATTGGAGGAGGGGGTCTTGAAAAGGATCCCAAAACCTTTTACAAAAATTGATACAAAAATAAATGGTATCGACGAGACAAAAAATAATCGAAACACAAAAAATTTGAGGGACTAGAGAAATCATCTCAAATAAGCAAAAAAGAGGAGCAACCTAGGGAAGGGAGTCTCTAAGAAATGTCGGCAATAGGACTAGGGGAAGACATTAGAGCTAAAAAAATGTATGAAGGAAAACCTACAAAATGTAGCCAAAATGAAACCATGATGAAGATGACTTACTTAGACACATGATATTCATCACTGATGTTAAGCACAATATCAAAAACCTGGGTGCATCCTTTCTACTAACGCTTTATATATTCCACCATATTTTTAGCTTGCTGGAGAAGGGTCTAGGATACCTTGGAAGCATTAGACATAGAAGATAGCATTATTTCTAAGCCAACCAGAGGGTTAGAGATGGATCTCTATTGAATGTGAGTTGAGGGTCCACTCAAGGACTCTATTTCTATCACCCAAATAGGGGTCCCTTTGACCTTCATCTTCTTAGTCTTTGAGGGAGAATCCACTAGGTATCCATGACTATGATTAGTGGTCAAACATTTTCCTCTAGAGGATTTATCCCTAGAGGAGCGATGAAGAGGCCCAAATTTGAGAAATTGTAGAGTGTCTCTCAAATTTTAGCCAAAGTTCAATTTACTTCTAAAATTTGTAGTACCAATAGAGGTAATCTCCATTACTCAGCCTTCACTATCCTTCTGAGGGCTTTCCTAGCTTTAACTTTGAATAGGGGTAGAGTTAGCCATGCTACCAATATATGACATAATTATTTTCTAAATTTACTTCTAGAGGACATGAAAGTGTAGGCCTTGATGGATTAGATGTGAGGAGTTCCCCTTCCTGATACTATCAATGGAAAACTCCATTTATTTGAGAAAATAGTTAGGGATATTGATGGCCTTAATGTCGCTTAAGTGATTTAAGAAGGGCAAGTGGAAGCTTTGAAGGGGGGAATTGATTTTTACAATTGTGAAATAATGCATGATAGGTATCATGATCCTATTCCATGGAATAGGGAAGGATACCCTGATAATTTCCCCCTTATCTCTTCCTAACTTATTTTATTTTTCATTGAAGAAATTGATCTCTTCAATAAGAGAGTATTTATCATAATGAATTATTGCACTATTATTAAGAAGTTCTATCACTTCCACCAAAAAATGAACATTGACCTTAAATTTGATGCCCCAAACCATAACACAATCATTATCCCATGGTTGAGTGAATTCATTAGAAATATCAAAGTCACTCTCATTGAATTTCCTCAAGAAGAGTAGGAACCTATTATTGGTGACAATTTCCTCAATTGTGGTATCTAGTTGTAGATAATCAAGTTCTAGAAGGGACATCTTCATGCAATGAGAATTTTCCAAGTAATTTTTAAGTCTCTATTGTTAAATGTTTAAATATTCAATTTGGTATACTATAGTGTTGTTGCTTTCTTATGTGCAGGTTACAAAGAATCACATCGAAGCATTGGAGAATAGACAAAAGAAAAATTGAAGCACAAGAAAGGACATTCAAGTGAAGGAAAACACCATGAATTTCCAAAGAGTTTGAATAAATATCTATCCATTGGATGATAGATAAGTGGCTACTCGAAGGATTGATAATAGTGAACTAGTTATAGGCAAAAAGGAGTGCCATTGTACTTTAAAACAAAGGAACAAGTGACTGTATGAGTCTAGGATTGAAACCTTTAGAGTTTATCCCATCTAATGAGGAAGAATGATAATGTTTTGGAACAAGGACCATTCAATTTGAGGTTCTAGAAAAAAGGGTGATGTGGAATTATCATGTAAAGATGCAATTTCAATATTCATTCAAACTATTTTAGTAGCCATATGCTAAGGAGATATTCATTCAATCCTAGGAATTCAAGTAGAAGATGCATTATAAATTTGTCTTGTCCTTCAAGTAAATATCTAGGTAATTAAATTTAACAAACAAGACCAGTTATTACAAATAGAGTTAAGAGTCATTCAAGCACATAACATTATAATAATTCAAAGATGGAAATAACACCTTGCCTACATCATTTTAAAATATCATACAATTAACTGATAAAAAGTGTTGTACAATTAGCTTGTCATACAAGGAGGGACTCAAGATCATACAAATGGGTCATTGTATGATAAGATATTGTTCCACTAAATTAACATACAATTAAATGATTGTGGGTTTGTACAAAGGGAGTTTCCATTTGATGTCTTCATCATTTTGGTATCAAATTTGATAGATCTCTAAGGATTAATACACGCCTAAGGAAAAATAGCACAATGAGGAAGAGGAATATCATGAGGCCCATGAGTTATGGTGAAACAACTAGAAGTTGAAATTTGATATTAACAACAAGTAATAACACAAGTCATTCAGAAATATATGCTTTATTCATGATAAATTTGATATGGGTTACAAATAGGGCGAGTTACCATTTTTCCTTTCATGAATACACTATAGGCATGATGCCTTCTTCTGATATCCCTCAGTGTAGGTGGGATTCTTTGTATGTGGGCCATCGTCGGGTTACTGTTGATTTGATCGTGCTTTCCCTCTTCAAATTTACTACATAACCTATGATTAACCTGCAAAAGGGGGTTAGTATGATGGGGGGATTGCCTTAGTCAGAACCCATGTTTATAAAGATGAAATGACTATAAAATCATGGTAAAACATGAAATAAACTATGCAAAAAGTAATAATATAGTGAAAGGGAGCTTACCACCCAAATATGAAATGATTTGGAGCTTGTAGATCCATTTCACCACCGAGGGGGTGAATTGAGGCTAGATTCGTAGGGCAAGGGGCGATCTGAGCTGTGATGCCTCTTCTACAAAATCCTTCCCATGGGTTGACTCCTAGGTAGCTAGGGTGCTTTTGTGTACAATTGAAATTCAACTGTGTGCACCAAAGTGATTGTTCAATATTGGCTTTCCATTTTAGCAGAGTAACTGTGCTTTGTTGAATTTGGGAATCAGACTTAATTAGAGGTTTGGGACCCATTATTTGGAGGCAAAGGGAAGGTGTAGGGGGGGTTAGATAGACTAAATCTAGGTTTTATTCTGGCCAGGGTTAGGTTAAGAAATGCTATGTGGCAACATCACATTTCTTATGAGAAATATCTCATCCTCACAAATGTGTGAGGATGGATTAGGGCTAATCCTAATTAGGAGGTGCTTAAGCCAATTTAAGACATGATTAAAGAAACATCTCAACAAACCCTAATTTCACACATGTGGGAGGATGTAATTAGTGCTAATCAAGATTCAGGATTCTTTTAATCAAATTTACCCTAAAAAGGTGACTTAGGTGAAGTCAACATTAAATTAGAATTTGGGTATTGACTTATTAATTGTTCTGGTCAACTAATACCCCATGGGGGCCTCAATTGAGTGCAAATTGGTTGTTGGATGATATTCCAATGCACGGGATGTAATTTTGAAGGCTTAATAGGGTTTAGGACCTAAAAGCCAATGGAGTGGTATATGGGAGTCTACATGATGCTATGACAATCTATGGCGATCTATGCATGACTACGCATGACTACGGCTGTCTATGTGTGACTACACATGACTACAACAATCTATGTATGTCTAGAAGGATCTACAATAGTCTAAACTGGTCTACAATAGCCTAGGGGTGCCTAGGATAGCCTATGTACACCTACAAGTATCCAAAAGGATCTACAAGTATGTAGGTATAGCAATGTGCAACTTTTGGGTGTCTACATTTGCCTTTTTTTGTACTAAACTATGTGGAACATAGTTTAATACAAAAATGTGAAGGGTTTGTGCAGAAGGAAAGGGGATATAAGGGGAATGGAATCCAATAAAAAGGTATGCATCTGCTTGAAGCATGACCATACAAATCAATCGGGTATCCAGGGAAAAGAAGAGAAAGAATGGAATCTAATCGAAGGTATGTAGCCGCTTGAAGCGTGACCATACAACATCAACTTGATGTCCATAGGGGAAGAAGAGAAAGAATAGAATCTAATTGAAGGTATGTAGCCACTCGAAGTGTGACCATACAACATCAACTTGATGTACATAGGGGAAGAAGAGAGGAAGGAAATAAGGAAAAGAGGAAAGAGATAAAAAACAATGATGGTAAAGGAAAATGAATGATTATGAATGCAATGATGTGATTTTACTGAATCTGTATGACATTTGCGATGCCATACCAGTTGCTTGAGGATGATAACTTTTGACTTCTTTGCTTTTACGACCAGATCAACATGGTCCAAAAGTATGATTAGGACAAAAGCCTAACTAAATCTTTGTTTTTGATTGATTGATGAGAACATGGTGACAAGTGTCAAACCATTTAAGTTAGTTTAACATTTGGATCGTCAACTCGTGACCAAATCAGCATGGTCATGAAGTCCATTTCCAAATGTTGTGCTAGGATTAATCAAATGTATCATCCATTGTGTACTCGACGTACATGAATGCTAGATTGACTTCTCCATAGAAATGTGTAACTCTCATGATGTAACCCATGTCTATTTGGGATTGATATTATAATCATATGATAATATTCAACAAAAATTTTTGTAGACAAATGTGCTAACTACGCTTTTAGATTTTCGATGTTGTGGTTGCATGTAAAGCTGACTTTGGATATGAATACCCCCTCAAACAAGGAATCAACAATGAGGCGAATGAAGTGTGATGAATTGATGATGCAGTGATTGATAAATAAATATCAATGCATGATGATTATGAATGCAAATGAAATGAAAAGACAAGTTTGAAAGGTTCCTAGGGTTTTATGAGACAATTGCCTGCTTTCCTAGGGTTTTGGGGTGTTTTGGTTGAATTCACCACTCGAGGGGTGAATTTAACCTAAATCGCCACCCAGGGGTGAATTGGGTTCATTTTGCTCCTTGAGGGGCGAATTTGTGATAAATGCATATTTAAGTCCTAATTTGTTTGGAATGGGCTCATTTTGACTTTGCACGACGGTGAGAAGTGATTTTTGGAAGCATCCAACAACACGAGGAGAACAAAATTGATGATTTTGGGAGCAACAATGATGACAGGATGTAGAGCAGCTGGTAGTAGGCACGAGGACCTACCGGTAAGTGTTCTTTTGCTTTATTTTTTCTTTGTTTTAATTTTCCCAGGAAATGTTAATGAAGGGGGGAGGTTTTCATCCCGATTTTAAATTTTTTTGTAATTTTGAATGGAAATTTGAAAACTTAGTGGTAGATGAGCCATATGGGTACCCAAAAATATAATCCATTTCAAAATTAGATTTTTTTTGTCATTGATTTGACCGGATAATGGATAGAGTCGATATGAAGTTTGACTGTCAGTTTTTGAAGTAACAGTGTACTGATATTAACATGTTTTTGCATTTTGTCTGCTAAAGTAAGAAATGGGTATTTTGTTATGTGACTATTATATTTTTTTGACTTCGTTTGCTGTGATTTTAGCATTTGTCACTTTTAGGAGTAATATATCAAACCTAGACTGTTATATTTGACATGTTATTCATAAAATTTTGGAAAACCGATGAAACTTTCATCGCAGAAGGGCAAAATGGGTGTCCAAAAATGTTAGTTTTTTTGATGGATGACTTTGTTTGGCCTGCCTTTGATTTGCGTGCCAAGGTGTAGAGTAGTGGTAAACTAAAAATGAGTTGTAGAGAGCCTGGTTTAGATTGTACTCAATGTCTATTTGAAATTTCACTGCTAAGTGGGCAAATGGGTATCTAAAAATATGACTATTATTTTTAGATTGTGTGTCTGGATGTGTGTTCGATTTTGGTGTATTTATGACAGAGTTGATTGTTAGATCTGTGTAGATTGGTGAATTGTTTTTTAATTTTATCAACACATTTACTGATAAGTGGGCAAATGGGTATCCAAAAACATTGTTTGTTTTTGTAGATGTTGTTGTTTTGCTTATGTTTGATTTGCGTTTTAATTAATAGGTAGTTGTAAATTTGAACTGGGTTGTTGGGAGTCCAAATGATGTTGTTTGTCACGTTAGTTTGAATGTTTACCATGAAATATCAAAATGGGTGTCCAAATGTCTGACTGTTATGTCGATGTATTTTATCATGTGTTTTGTGCATTGTTTTGCTTTGAAATGTGTGCCAAATTAAATAGATTTAATTTGAAAATTATGATTGATGCAGTTTTGTTTTATTGGATTGCTTGGATTGTTATGTGGATTATTGATGTGTGTTTTATTGTATTTTGGATAGGTGAAGATGCTTGAAGCCCATCATCGGGTGAGGAAGTTTAAGTAGGGTTTTGAGGAGTTGATGAAGACTGAAGATGAGTTACGATGGTTGTATGACATACATTTATGAGGTGTATGGGAATGTAAGAGTATTCATACTAATAGAGCTTATGTGTCTATGTTGTGTGAGTGATGAGATGCAGATTGAAACACCTTTCATTTTCCTACTAGGGAAATGACCGTTACACTAGAGGATGTGTATTGGATTTATAGACTACTGATCGAAGGTGTTCCTATGAGGGTTGCCATAGATGATAGGAAGGAGACTATGTTGGAGAGATTCTTTGGGGTTTATTGGAGAGATATTGATGTATCAAATATGGATTACTAGTGGTTGTGGGTACGGGATAAGATATCCGATCAAAAGTGTGTGGTTATGATGATGATCTCCACATATGCTCTACCTAATAGTTTTGGGTTTTTGTTTACCTAGAATATGTTAGACTTGGTTAGTGACATGGTGGAGCATAGGGTTGTGTTTGCTTGGGCACCTACTCTGTTAGCCCAAGTCTATCATGAGTTGTATGAGGTTGTTTGGGGTAGGAGGATAGGATTGAGTGTAATCCCTTTGTTGTAGGTATGGGCATGGGAACACATTGTTATTGAGAATCCACCTCTATTTCCCCATACTGTGCACATTGAGGGTAAGAAGGATTTGCCCTATGCTTTGATATGGAGCACAACGGTTGAGAAGGGTATTAAGAGGTCGAATGAGGGTGACCCACTATTTTGGAGGGGTAAGTTTGTCGATACTACTCCTGATGATATTAGGTGGAGAGCCTAGTTGGATGGAGTGAGTTGGGATGAGGATGATAAGAAATTGCGAGCCATCAGATATGGTAGATGGTTGGTGGGGAGGTATACTCAATAGACTGAGTACTTTTAGTTTGATCGAGTGAGGAGGCAATTTGGTTTACAATAGGATGCCCTTGGGGCTCCTGTAACTCACTTCAGGTGGTAGGGTGATAAAGGAGAGTGACCTATGGTGCCACCATGGGTTAGAGAGAGATATCCTCCTATGGATATCCTAGTTGTAGGGGATTCTAGGATGACTTCATCCTTTGATGCATGGTGGGCTTGGCAGAGTTGGGTGCCTAATAGGGGCATGGTTGATCTATGGGTGGCGCTTACTGTTGGGGTACCTCCATTAGTGGGGAGGATAGGTAGGTGATCTCAGGTTGATTATGTGGCTATTGATGTAGAGGAGGTTCCTATACGACGCTCATGATGCCGCTTGGGTGGTGGAGCGAGCACCTAAGATGTGAGGGTGTAGTAGGTGCTCATGGATGTTGAGATGGAGGAGGTTTAGGAGGATGTGGATGTTGGTGGTGGTAGGGGATAGGCTGCTAGGGCTGAGGCGAATGGAGGTGTTGGCACTATTGTGGGTGATATAGATGACATCATTGAAATTGGTGTGTTTGTGGATGCAGCATAATATATTCCTATTGATATCCCCACGAGGTGGGATTTAGCGAATGAGGCACGAGCTTTATAGGATAGAGTCTGTCAGTTGGAGGCTAAGGTGGAGCAACTGCGGGCTGATATGGTTATGCAGGGGATCAAGATGTAATAGCTGAGGATTATGGTGATGAGGCAGGCTTAGATGATTATGAACCTGACTGGTCAACTAGGTGTAGAGACTACCAATAAGTTATTGTGTGAGACTTCCCTATTGGTATGTGGGATTCCTCTCCCTAACTATACATAGGTGGTGTTGCAGTCTGTGACACATTCATGAGTGCAGACACCCTCTCATCAAAGTTAGCACATTGTTGCTTCAATGATAGAGGCTGGTGCTAGAGTTGAGGTGTGGGATCTGCTTGCTATGGAGCAACCTGTGGTAGATACAGCTCCAGAGGTATTTACAAAGTCAAGCCAAGTAGCAGAGAGGTGGGTGAGCCAGTAGGGGAGTGGGGAGACTCATGGTGATATTTAGGAGATATCTAGTTGTAGCCTACGGGTATTTTGGATATTATATGTGATGGGCATGGTCCTAGGTTGTAGCCTTTGGGTATTTTTGGATGATGATATATATATACACCTTGATTTTTGGTTGTTATACATACATGTGTTATTTTGATGGTTTGAAATGTGTTATGTTTATGATTGCATAGATAGCACAATATAGCTCATAGGTATGTATGATTAATAGATGCATATGTGTGAATGGTTTAGATCTATTATCATTCTTTCGTATGGATGAATTATAGAATGTTATGCATGATTGTGTTTTGAATGCAGTGTGATATGATATTGAATGTGATGTTGTAATAAATGTACATAGAATAAATGCAATGTTATAATATGATTTTGAAATGTGTATAGCATGAATGCATAATGTAAGTTAATTGCATGAATGTATGTAAGACAAATGCATAACTATCAGGTGTAGCAAACATATATGACATAGATGCATAGGTGCAGGTATGGACTTACTGAAATGTGCCAAGGAATCATTTGTATTGTGGCATTTACCTGTATAGATGTGATCCATTCCATGATTTCAAGAATTGTGGATAGTGTAAGGCATGTGTAATGGTTTTGACTAACATAGTTATGACAATCAAATCTCAAATCCTTAGCTATAAAAGTTTTGTGGAAACTTATAACATGATCAAGCTGGTTAAAAGTATGTCTTGGACCTATGTGTGTGAATGTGTAAGGTTCATTTATCCATTTTGAGGGAGGTAGGATTAACCCATTGTAGATGCTACCGGACTAGCTAGCTCATCCGTCCACAACAATGATCTCTACAAAAGTGAGATGCTAATGTGAGATATGTCTTGTCACCTGTAAGACTATTCCACTGACAGGCAGGCTCTTGGAATCATCCCATGGTGTTATGTTGAACCTAAGGACCAAAGACGATAAGCATAACATGTGTGATATCAAGAGGTATTTCCTTTTGTTTTTTGCCCCTGTTCTAGTGTTAACCTATCTAATTGTGGTAGTGCTATTTTCATTTATTTTATTTTATTTTTTTATTTTTTGCTATTCTATGATGATTTTTTTGTCTATTCTAAGGGCATTGGCATTTTTTTTCCACCCTATTATTACCTTTTGCTTATGCTTGATCCCTTTGTTTATCCCTAGGTCATATGTTGACCATGCAGGTGATAGGACGAGCAGGGGATACCATTCACTAGATGGAGATATCTACTCAAGATGTCCTCTTTCCAAGGCTCAAAATTTTTAATGTATAACCTGTTATAAGTGATCCATGAGAGAAGTTGAACTAGACTAAAAGACCATAAGAAGAATGTACAAGACTCAGTAGCTATGGGTGACACTTGATTGCCTAAACTAATAGGGAGTATACACCTCAAAAGCTTGCCCTACATTTCTACCCACTTCCCTCCCCAATGGTGAGTATACCTATGCCTAAGCTTTGCAAGCCCACACAACCTAAGCTACTCAAGTTGGTCACACAATCATCCCTCCTTCTTATTCATGCCATTGCTTAGGGCCATCGCCTATGCCACCAGTCCTCAAAACACCCCCTTCACCACTGCAAGGCTTACCACCCTAGCCAATTTTATAATCACCACAGTCATTTCACTCCACTACCTCCTCATCACAGCCTCATCATTTTTCTACCACACATTAGGCCATTCCATTTGCATTGGAATCTTGATCACCCCCTTCCCCAATACCATCGTTGCCACACCATGAGATACAACATATCATTTCTCGTATTGAAGCTTTGGAATTATAGATGAGCCACTTCCATTGCCACGTTCACCCATGGTAGTCTCCCATGACCCGTCCATCCTCACCACCATGTAGATCCCTTCCCTGACCCTAGACTCGTCCTATGCCAGAACCCAGACCCATGCCTCCATTACCATATCATATTTCACCCAGACCTCGCTTACCTCTAGCAGATCCATAAATCTATCCTATGCCTATTCCACACACACCCCTTTCCAAAATATTCCATTATCTCATGCATCAGGGTCTTATTGATCTACCTAATATTCAACCTATTGATCCCTCGCATCCTAAACCATGCAACTACAATGAGAATCAATTTTGTATTTACCATCGCTAGCCAGGTCACAATATCAAAGAGTGTATATCATTCGAAACCCTAGTGCACAACATGTTGCACGACAAGCATATCCCATCATCAGAGTATTCTTTTTTGTTTAGAGGACTTGTCAGTCCTCTATGTCACACCACTCCCAAGACTTTACCACCCTTTAGTACCCTAATAGTGCCCACCTGCTATATTCATAACATTTCCAACTATGTATCCAGCCGCAGTTTGAGCCATGTCATCACTTCACTATCCTGCTCCCACCTGGATCTATGCCATTTCACTCGATAGTAGTATTAGTTACTCTTCTTATTCTACCTCATTCTTCTACTTCTTACATACATTGATTCATTTCTTCTTTGCTATCATTGTCGGCCTTTGGTGATCCCCTTTATTTGATTGATTACCAAAGCCTACTTCTTCTCACTTCTTCCACCTGTACATTCCACTCTCACATACTTCTTGGTGACTATGGGATGGTGTAGGTTATTTGTAGGTGAACAGTGACATCTGATATCATCATATGGATGGGAGGATGATCCATGTGCTTGAGGTTGGGTGGATTCCTCTTTGTCATTGAAATAGGACATGGTGATCTGGTTGTCACCAGAGTGTGGCGAATAATATGAACCTCATTGGCAAGGGGAGTGGTATCAAGGTGAGGTGTGATGATCTAAATGGGATGAATGTGAGGAGCATCTAGTATGAAGGGCGATTGGTGGTCGGGCGAGATTGGCCGGTGTAATGTGTTTTTACTATGGCTGCAGATGGTCCTACATGGTGGTAGGTGAGGCTGCTGTAGAGCTCTCCTACTAATGATGTGAGTCTTGTAAAAGGAAAAACAAATACCTCGAGCATAAAAAATGGTAGAAAGATAAAACGTACATTTTCAAATAAATAATAAAATAAAAATAAAATATTCACACGGTGATGTGTTTGGTGATTTACTTCTAATACTATATGACACTCATGATGGTGACTGTATTTATGCATTATGCATTGAAGGCATGAAGGTGCAAGATGTTGATGGGTTCAGGATCATTAAGACCTTCAATATTAACCAGAAGATATGCTCCAAAACCATATTTATGTGTGATAATAAATGGGCTCAACCAATTTGAGGTAAATTTATCATGCTGCTGGTGATGCTGACTTATGATTTGTTGGTTCTCTTTTAGGACCAAGTCATCAATCTTAAATTCACACTGATGTACATTACTATTGTAGGTACGGTGAAGGTGATCTCAATAAAGTCATGTGTGCTCAATGGCATGGATGTGACATTCATCAAGGAGTGTTAGTTGATATAGATGAGCTTGGTGAGCAGTGTCATAGTCAATGAAACCTTTCATTGATATCCATAAAGAGGGTATCTCAAGCTAAAGGGGCATGATAGCTTATGCCCGATAGACAAGTGAAAAAGGTGTTGCCCTAGTAGGATTACGAATGCTTGTACGATATGCCCATAAGGCTAGGGGCATTTGATTATGCCAATCCCGATGAGATTCTACTACAATTTTATGGAGAATAGAATAGATGGTTTTGTTCATGGCTTTTGCTTGGCCATTTCCTTGAGGGTAATATGGGGTTAAAAAGCTATGGTGTATGTAAAATATGTCACACAAGAGTTGAACAGTCTTGTTTTTAAACTATTTTCCATTATCTAAAAATAATTTGGGAGGGAATTCCAAAGCGACATATGATATGCTCCATGATGAATGCATCAATTTTGGCTCCTATAGTTTGGACCAATGGGATGGCTTCGACCCACTTTGTAAAATATTCTATTGTTGTAATGATAAATTTATGATTTCTAGAGGATGCATGTGTAATTTGTCCAATTAGATCTAGGCCCCATTGGGAGAAGGGCCACAAGGACTGAATTGGTTGAAGTGCTTGGGATGGTAAATGTGTTAGGTTGGCATGTTGTTGGCATTTGATGCAACGTTTGACATACTCACATCAATATTGCTCCATTTTAGGCCAGTAGTAGCCCATATGAAGTATGTTTTTGATAATAACCATACCACTAAAATGGCCACCACAAGTACCATCATGGGTTTCTTGTACAACCCATTGCAATTATTATGGTTCTAGGCAACGCAAGAGTATACCGTCATAGCTATGATGGTAAAGGATGTCCCCAAGCAAGGTGTAGCATATCGCTCTTTATTTAGAGGTTCGACATTAGAATTGGGGTAATAACATGGTAGGAAACCTAGTTTGATGTACTCTTTGATCTGTGAGAACCATGGGTCATGAGGTTCGGTGTTTACCACACACACACCACCATCGTCTGTAGGTGGCTTGGGTGATATAGCAGATTTCGTAAGTGTATGAATGGATACAAATGTTGTGTTGGATGTTGGGTTTTGTGGGATGAGGGACCCTAAGGAGGCCATGGTGTCTACAAAATGGTTTGATGAGCACGGCACGGCTTTGAGGTAATACCATTCAAATTGGGATAGGAGTTGTTGGGCGATTTTCTTGTATTGTTGGAGAACTGGGCAATTACATAGCTAGAGTTCCTGCACTTGATTGACTATCAAAAGTGAATTGCCTATGATGTGGAGGAATTTGATGTGCATAGAGTGTGCTTATTTTAGTCCTAGGATTAGGGCTTCATACTTTGCATTGTTATTGGTACAAGGGAAATCAAGTTTGAATGAAAATGGGAGTGGTTCTCCTTCAGGTGTAAAGAAGACAATGCCTGCACCCCCAACATGGAGACACCTAGAACCATCAAAGAACATGGTGAGGTCAGCCATGAATTCTGGTTTGACGTATTCCTCATCTTCGATTATGTGAAATATGGAATCATCGAGGAGTTGGATGAGTAGGGGTTGATTATTAGTTATAGGGGCTTTAGCCAGTTGGTTAGCAATGACTTACCCTTTGATAGACTTTTGAGATACAAATTCTAGGTCAAACTTGGTTAGGAGCATGATCCATTTGGCTATGCATGAATTGTGATAACTTTTGTTCATCATATATCGTAGGGGATTGTCTCGGGCGATGACAAAATTTGTGTGGTTTAACATGTAGTGTCTTAACTTCTAGGTGGCAAATACTACCACTAGGCATAGCTTCTCCATGTATCCATATCTCATTTCATAACTAACTAGTGTGTGGCTGATGTAGTAGATAGCTTGCTCTTTGTCGAGAGTATTATTTTGAGCTAGGAGTGTACCTAGAACAAGTTCTATGGATGATATGTATAGATTCAGTGGTAATTTTGGGTGTAGTGGTGACATGATCGGTGGTGACGTAAGATAAGTTTTGATAGCATCGAATGTGGTTTGACAGTTATCATCCCATTTAAAGTGTACTCCTTTTTTGTAGAAGATGATTGAATGGTTGGCATTTATCTGATAATTGCACTATAAATCTATGAATAGAGGTAATCTTGCCCTGGAGGCTACATAATTGCTTTAGGGTGGTAGGAGGAGGCATCTCGATGATGGATTTCACCTTGCTAGGATATACTTCAATGCCTCATTGGGAGACAATGAATCCTAGTATTTTTCTTGATGTAACACTGAACACATACTTTTTTGGATTGAGGCGCACGTTGTGTTCTAGTAGTCGATCAAAAATCTGACGGAGATCTTCGAGATGGTCAACACATTTCTTTGATTTGGCTATAAGGTCATCTACATAGTCTTCCACATTTTTTTGCATTAGATCATGAAATATGTAGGTCATGGCTTGTTGATAGGTTGCCCCAACATTTTTAAGGCCAAAGGGCATGACCTTGTAGCAAAAGGTCCCCCAGGGTGTTGTGAAGGAATTTTTGTGTTGATCGGCTGGGTTGATCCTAATTTGATTATATCCAAAAAATCCATCCATGAGGGAAATCATTTCATGACCTACGATGGAGTCAACGAGGGAGTCAATGTTGGGTAAAGGGAAGTTGTCTTTGGGACAAGCTTTGTTTAGGTCGTGAAAATCTATGCAAACACGAACGTCACCGGATGGTTTGGGGACAGGGACCATGTTGGATACCCACTTGGGATAGTCAATGGGTATTATGAAATCAACATCTAGGAGCTTTTGGAGCTTGGATTTTACTATCAATGCGATAGTTGGATGCATGCATCGCAAATTCTATCTTACTGGTTTGGCATTGGGATCTAGTATAAAATTATGCACTACTACGATAGGGTCAAGTCCCGACATATCTTTGTAAGACCATGAAAACACTTTTATATACTTGCGTAGGAAGTTCATGAAGGTGATGCATTCCTCGGGTGAGAGGCTGGCGGCTAATTTGAGGATGTGTGGATTTTCTATATCATCACCGATGTCAACATCGATCGTGTCCTCGATGAGCATGCGAGATCCATCATGCAACTATTCAGGGATAGGAATGAGATTGAAGTCGTCGATGGCCTCACTGAACTCATACTCATCATCTATGTAAATGCCTGTGTGATGGACCTAAGGGGTTTGGGATGACATGGATGAGGAAGGGGCATTTGCTGCCCACAAGATGTGAGGAGAGAGAAGAAAGTCTCTAGGTGCTGGTATGTGTGAGATATGTGCTATATCGATAAATTTCAGGTTTGGGGTATCGTCTTGAATCCGCTGGTGGCTGTAGCAAAGGGGAGAGCATAAGTCTACCTCAACCATGTTAATCGATGTTGTAGGTGAAGTAGGTGGGGTAGAATCTAGTGATGGAGGTTGGATAGGTTGTGCATGTCCTAAGAGGCTCAAGGGAGGTCGTAGGATGACTGGTGGTGAACGAGGATGAGAGGCTGCTCTCTGTAACTATCTATGTATAGGTGGGAATATAGGTAGGCGTATCGGTGGTGGGTCAGATAGGACCAGGTTTTGCTCTATCGGTGGTGGATCAGGTAGGAGTGTGTCTAGCTCTATTGGTGGTGTAGCCAGGGATAAGGTAGCAAAGTGTTCTACCAATATCTGAACATCACAGAACAAGGATGTATCGGGCATAGGATATTCTTGGAAGAAATCATAGGGGATGGTGATGGTTGATGTGGGCAAAGGTGTGTCTTCTAGCATGTCCATATCAATGTACTCTTCCAAGGTGTGTGTTGGGCATGGAGGAGGATGTAAAGAGAGATCTTGGATCTCATATTCTAATGTATAGATGATAGTTGGGTAATAACCTAGGCTAGTTTTGTCGATAGGTGATCGGACATGAGGGTTAATGGGTGTATGTAGCCCTTGCTCATAATGGCCTAACCCAAACCCATGCCAATGAAATCACTATAGGTAGTGCAAGGCAAATTGAGGGTTGGATAGGTGTGTAATTGCATCACCAGAGCTAGATTGTGGTGGTGGAGAAGTTGGTGAGGGGATCGAAGAGTCTACTCCTGCATACATAAAGTTGGTGTGGTTTTCAGGACTTCCTAACTATATGATGGTTCTGATAGTCAACACCGAGGCTAAGGGATGGCCAAAATCTTGGGTATATTGGATAGGGGTGTCACATACATGGGTGTCACATATGTTATAGTCTCCTAGGCCATTTTTTGTCATGAATATGGATATGTGTGGCATGGCACGCTCTGGCGATTGGGGTGGCATATCCGAATTAGATGAGGAAGGAGAAAGTTGGGATTCCCTAATGGTGGTAGCTGAAGGGTGTGGAGGTTCATCCGAGTTGGGTGTTGGTTATTTGGGTTCATGATGTTTGGTTGTTGTGGCTTGAACAGGTTGTTTGTTCTACATAGGGGATGGCATCGGTGTAGGTGCAGGGATGCATGGAGACATGAATGTCTTAGGTTTCGTTCAGAAGGGAAGAGGTGGTGTCTATGGTGTAGGAAGGATAGGGGCTTCCATATGCAAGGGTGGAGGAGGTAATGTAGTCGGTTGTGTGATGGGTGGCAATGGTGGTTGTGACATCATGGGTGGAAATTGGAATGGTAGAGGTTGAGAGGATTGTGGAGGCCATAAGAATGGTGATGAGGAAGGCATGGTATCAGTTTTAGGTCCCTCGATAGATGATGCTAATGGTGCAGATATCGAGGCTTGTGTTGTTGATGAACACTAGGATGTTGGGGTGGAAATTGGGAAGGATACCGATGCTCCTACTAACTAGTGAGAGGATACAAGGAAAAGTTGGGAAGATGAGAATGAAGGCGTAGGGGGGAGGTCTGCGACATTACAAAACTTAAAGGGGTCTCCATCGACTGGGACACAATGCACGAGTCCATTGTGGATGTACTTGAGGTAATGGTGCAATGTGGATGGGACACACTGCATGTCTCTAATCAAAGGGTGACCAAGGAGAATATTGTATTGCATTTCTCCTTGAATGATGTGAAAGAGGATGGGGATTGTACGGATGCCTACGTGAATGGGTAGAACTATGGATCCTACGGTAGGTCTCATGGAACCATCTAAAGCACACAGGTCTAGGGAAGGTGTGGCAAAATGTGCTGGAGGGAGGTGTAGGTGATGCAAGGCTACTGTGGATATGATACTGATGGATGAGCCCATGTCAATGAGTACCCGCTTGTAGGTAATATCATTGATATTAGCTTGTATGTGAAGGGGAGGATCGACTCCTTCACCAACGAGTTCCATTATCTTGTGGTCATGGAAGCTAATTGAAGGTTGAAGGCACCATGGGATGTTCCCTACAAAATTGACAAAAGCATTTGTGTCATGTGTCTCTAAGTCAATGGAACGTAGGATGTCATTCAATGCCTCATGATGGGGTTGAGACTGTTGTAGGAGATCGAATATGGATAGCCATGCGGGGGCATTGCGTAGCTGATGGGTTAGACTACCACAGATGGTAATCACATTTTGAGGTGGTGGTGGTATGGTATTAGGCATTTGGGGTGTTTGTGGGGACATAAACTGGATAGGGGGAGAAACAATAGGTGTTGTTTGGCACGACGGGTACCATTGGTTCCTTGTAGTAAGGTTGATCATGCCTACTACTCCACGTGATGGAGGATCACATTGGACATTGTTGACTTGGCGAGGTGGCGTTGGAGGATTTTTTGGAGGTCTAGGGGGATTGGGTCCTCTATGATCTGGTAGAGGGTTTTGGAAAATCCCTAGGTTTTGGTTCTATGGGGCTAGAGGGTTTGCTACCTGAATAGTGCCCCTATCGATTAGGTCTTGAACTTGCCCCTAAAAGGAGTGACACGAATCGATATTATGGCCATGCTGCCTATGAAAGGGATAGAAGAGCTGCTCATTATAGTCATGAGGCTTAGGTGAATTTGGATCCAATGGGTGGATCTCGGGTAGAACGAGATGGTTGCCCTCATACAATCTATGGAATAGGGCTGGTAACGGTTCAGATAAGGGTGTAAAGTTGCATGGTGGACCCTGTGGGTGCATGCCATGGTATTTCTATGGTCGAGGTGGGGTAGGAGCATTAGCTTGGAGTGCTTGCGGTTGTGGTGTATAGGGTGGAGGAGTCGGTACTAGTGCTAGGGTAGCAGCTGTGACTTGGTTGGTTTGTTGTGGTCGTGGGTAAGGTTGATTCGGTGTGGGTCTATTGAAGTGGAAGTTGGAGTTATAGTTGGATTTGGCTCTCAACTTAATCTTCCCATACTGGACCTTAATATCTTCGATCACTTTTGCTTGTGAGATAGCATCTTCAAAAGTATGACTTTGGTGAAGTTGGAGGGATGTGGAAATGTGTTTGTGGCAACTCTTGGAAAAGAGTGTCACAAGCTCCGAGGTGGGGAGGCTATGGGTGAGGTCATGGATAATCACTCTCCATCTAGCAACAAACTCAGTAATGGGTTCATCGTCCACCTGTCATAAGGCGTAGACATCATAAAATGTGGTCTTTTTCTTGATGTTGATGGAAAAGTGCTCTAAGAAGGAATTGGCCAGCTGCTCAAAGGTATACAGGCTATGGTGTGGTAGCATGTTGTACCAATCCAATGCTGGCCCAACGAGGGACAGGGAGAAGGTACACAACATAAGGGGGTTACTACTATGAAGCTAGTAGCAGGACGAGCGGTAGTTGCTCACATGTTCTCTAGGATCTTCCTTACCTCTATACTTGTCAAATTTTGGTATTTTGAAGTGATAGGGATAAGGAGGGATAGGGATTGATGGATGAACTAGCTTGTTGCATAGTTCATCATAGCAAGGCTTTTGTGGCCCATAGCTAGAGGTGCGTAGGTTCAACATTTTGACTTCATCTCGCAAGAGTTGAAGTTTGGGTGTCATAGGAGTTGAGGGTTGGGCTATGGTAGGCTGACCCTATGGATGTGGTGGATATTGGTATTGTTGTTCTTCACAATACTATGGGGAATACTATTGTGCCTGATCATGATAAGGTGGGTACTGGGTGACATGTGTTGTCATGTCTATGGGCACACTAGGTTGTGGGGTAGGTGTCTATTGAGGATAATAGTACTGTGACTGGGCAACATGCGGTTGTGGCATGGGTACTTGTTGGTTTGGAGCCTGTTGTATTGGTTGGACCATGGGTGGTGATGACCAAACTGGAGGAGGCATAAAGAAGCTAGGTGTAGCTGGTGGTAGTGTAGGTGTCGATGCTACTGGTGCTAGGGGTGGTCGAGATGAGGTATCAAAAGATGGGATCTATCTCTACCCTGGAGGGTAGGAAGTAGGGAAGCTAAACTATGTGGAATAATTTGGTTGAGTGGGTGGATAAGCTATTGATGTTGGTCCATAGGTAGGATGGATATGGGTAGTGGGAGCCTAAAAAGGAATAGGTGGTGGTATCCTAAAGGTCATCGTAGGCAAAGGTGGCTCCAAGGGTTGGGTGTCATACCCTCTAGATACCTGGGAGATAGGCAGGAAAGCTATCAAAAATGTGGGATAAGCTACCGAGGTAGGAGCTTGGGTTGAGGGGAAAGTGTAGGTGTACACTCCCACTTGGGTTTGCACATCTTGCTCTTGAAGAGGTTGTTGGGAGGTACCCTCAGATATGGTGAAGAATGGCTCTTGGGAAGAGGGTGGTTGGTACTCTTGTGAAGAGTACGGGTGTGAGGTTTGAGGGAATGCTTGCGGTTCCTGCTGGGTAGGGATTTGTTGTGTAGTTTGGAAGGATGGCTTCTGGCTTCCTACAATGGAGGAGGATGGGTTAGACACCATTCCTATGGTAGGGGTGAATGATGCGACCTCAGGATGGGTATGGTTTAGAAGGGAGGAATCATTCTCAAATAGGGATTGAGATAGATTCTGGAAGAAGGGATGTGCAAAGGTGGGTGAAGTAGGCATGACCTCCTCATCTATGGTGAAGGATGGGGGAGATTGTCCTAGTGCTATGTAGATCACATGGTCATAGAACGTGGTCGATGGATTAGGTGAGGATGGGGCTGAAAGGAGCGGGTAATATTCTATGAGTGAAGTAGCAAGGATTTCACTCAAAGTTGATGTCTCCTCATGAGGCATCATGTGTGTGAATTGTACATTGGATTCTATGCGTGAATTAGATGTGTCTATAATCCTCTCCTTCATGATCGAAGGAGTAAGAGTGGACTGACTAGAGGAAGGGGGAGGCCATTCCTCCATAGAGCATGATTGCTCACGCACTCTACTACGGGTGACCACAGGCATAGTAGCATGTGTAAAAGGGGTTTTTAAGAATAAACCCTGTGTGATGTAGACTCAACTATGTCTAATGTGAGTGTGAAGTAAGTGGCATGTTGTGTGTAGCAAAATAATATATAGTGCAGTGTGTTGAGACCGGTCTATGATCATGCAAACAATGGTAGACCGGAATCAATTCTAAATGCTAAGAAAATAAAAGTGTTATGTTCATTTTGTGTGTTGTAATGTTGATACTCCCTATGTAGAATCATGGGTAATGGAGTGAATACTCTAGAAAATCAGGAATTTCATCAATATCAAACCTCCTGCAACACCCAAAGATGCATAGGATAGAATGGTACCGCAACGTGCGAATGGTGACCTGTATGGAAGGTGCAGTAAAATGATATCCTAAAGGGGTGGAACTCACTATGCTGAAGCGAGTTCACAATATCCTCTCACGAGAAGAGGTGGCACTATCTAAGACCTGCTACCGACATACCCATGCTTTCGCTTCACCCTCGGGCGGGCTTAGTCAAGAACGATAGTTACCAATTCCACAAATTATACAAGCCTTGTGGATGAAGGTGCTAATCCTGTCCCACTCCGTAGGTAACCACTGGTGATGAAATCCAGGGCCCAATCACAAAAGTGGGGGATTTTCCGGTGATGAAATCTAGAAAACCGCTCCTGTGGGGCTACTAGGTGTCTAGGGGGTGAGTTGATGGAGAGTGCAACTCGATCCACACCAGTCTCGAGCGATGGATTGGGGATGAAGTCCAATCTCACCACTTGTTTAAGGTACCACGTGAGTGTGTGTGGGTTTGTGTTTTGCTAACGGTGTTTGCAAGGTAAGAAACTAACTAATTGCCTTTTCAAAAGAAAACTAATCCTAATGCCTTTTTGAAAGCAAATGATTAGATAGCTTATAATATTTGTAAAGAAATGGTCTAGCCTAAATGCCTTTGTGAAGCAAACTAATCTACTTTGCAAAACATAGAAACATGCAATCCAAATGTGTTTGGAATAGAGGGGATTATGAAACCCTAACTTGAACTTTTAGAATGCAAAATTCTTTCAGAAATGTAAGAGGGGATTAGAAACCCTGATTTTACTTTAGAATGTAAAGTTCCTTTTAGCAATGGAAGCTATGAACGAAGGAAGAACAACTTAGGCTTATGCCATATGCAAAAATAAAAGACAAATGCAAATTTATTTGAGAAATAAATTTTGTACACTTGTTGGAAAGTTGCAGGTCCTAAAAATTTTAGAAACCCTAAGTATTTGACAACTTTGCAATGAAAACAAAACTATGTCTAGCAATGATTATTTAACTAGTTAATGAGATTTTTGTTTCCAAAACTTGCAACAGAGGTAGAAAAAGTGAGCATACCTACATTCTGATGCTAAGGGGGGTTTTCTTGGCCCCTAAAGAGATCACCCCAGCTGATTTGGGGGTTTTTGAGGCTTCTATGCTCAAATCACGACCCGAGGGGCGAATTTGACCCAAATCGTGACCTAGGGGGTGAATTAGGACTAGTTCATGGGGTGAGGGGCAAATCAGGTTTAGAGGCTTCAAATCAGAAATATGATGGCCTAGGATGGTTCCTAGGGCTTTGGAGGTCTCTGTGAAAAGTAGATTTGGTACCTGAAGACACAGAAAATAGAGGATAATGTCATATTTACAAAGAAAATGAATCTAGCACTATCCATTGTGGGGGTCCCATCGGGCATGCCAGAATGAAATGACCAAAAGTTGACATTTGATCTAACAACAAGTAATAACACAAGTCATTCAGAAATATATGCTTTATTCATGATAAATTTGATATGGGTTACAAATAGGGTGAATTCCCCTTTTTCCTTTCATGAATACACTATAGGCCTGATGCCTTCTTCTGATGTCCCTCAGTGTAGGTGGGCTTCTTTGTATGTGGGCCACCATCGGGTTGCTGTTGATTTGATGTTGCTTTCCCTCTTCATATTTGCTGCATAACCTATGATTAACCTACAAAAGGGGGTCAGTATGATGGGGGGCTTGCCTTAGTCAGGCCCCATGTTTATAAAGATGAAATGACTATAAAATCATAATAAAACATGAAATAAACTATGTAGAAAGTAATAATATGGTGAAAGGGAGCTTACCACCCAAATCTGGAGTGATTTGGGGCCTGTAGACCCAATTCGCCACCGAGGGGTGAACTGAGGCCGGATTCATGGGGCAAGGGGCGATCTGAGCTGTGATGCCTCTTCTGCAAAATCCTTCTGGTGGGTTGACTCCTAGGCAGCTAGGGTGCCTCTGTGTACCGTTGAAATCCGACTGTGTGCACCAAGAAGTGATTGTTCAATATTGGCTTTCCATTTCAGCAGAGTAACTGTGCTTTGTTGAATTTGTGAATCAGACTTAATTAGGGGTTTGGGACCCATTATTTATAGGCAAAGGTAAGGTGCAGGGGGGTTAGATAGACTAAACCTAGGTTTGATTCTGACTAGGGTTAGGTTAAGAAATGCAATGTGGCAACATCACATTCCTTATGAGAAATATCTCATCCTCACACATGTGTGAGGATGGATTAGGGCTAATCCTGATTAGGAGGTGCTTAAGCCAATTTAAGACATGATTAAAGAAATATCTCAACAAACCCTAATTTCACACATGTGGGAGGATGTAATTAGTGCTAATCAAGATTAAGGGTTCTTTTAATCAAATTTACCCTAAAAAGGTGACTTAAGTGAAGTCAACATTAAATTAGAATTTGGGTATTGACTTATTAATTGTTTTGGTCAACTAATACCCCGTGGGGGCCTCAATTGAGTGCAAATTGGTTGTCGAATGATATTCCAATGCACAAGATGTAATTTTGAAGGCTTACTAGGGTTTAGGACCTAAAAGCCGATGGAGTAGTATATGGGAGTCTACACGATGCTATGACAATCTATGGTGATCTACGCATGACTACGACCATCTACGTATGACTACGCATGACTACAACAATCTACGCATGTCTAGGAGGATCTAAAATAGTCTACGATGGTCTACAATAGCCTAGGGGTACCTAGGATGGCCTATGTAAACCTACAAGTGTCCAGAAGGATCTACAAGTACGTAGGTATAGCAGTGTGCAACTTTTGGGTGTCTACATATGGATATAGTTAAGATGATTAGGGGAATAATTGATTGAGTAGATGCACTTGAAATTGACCAAAGGAGATGCATTCAAGTAGAATATGTAAGTGATAGTGAAGAGGACGTAGATCAAACAAAAGCTTGCAATGAAGGACAAGAAGGAGATCTAGAAGAAAAATTAATTTGGGTAATGGGTAGAAATCTAAAGTTAGAAACACCATAATATAATGGAAGTTTAAACCCCAAAGAACTTATCAATTGGATTGCAAATATGGAGAAATATTTTGATTTTAAATCAATAGAAAATATTAAGAAGGTGAAATTTACCTATACAAAACTAAAAGGACATGTGTCTTTATGGTGGGACCATGTTAAAACTAAAAGACAAAGAAAATAAAAGGAAAAAATTAAGACATAGGAGAAAATTATCACCATATTGAAGGCTAAATTCCCTTTGTTAGGAAACTATTAAACTTAATACAATAGGATATTAGTGTGAAGGATTACATGGAGTTCTATAGGCTCACCATTTGGGCTAGTCATATTGTATCGCTCCAAATTTTTCACATCCTTACCTTCAGGCTATAGGATCCATGCCCAAAAGGGGGATGCGAGAAGGATGGGATAATACCTCGAACTGAGAGGCCCTTTGAAGGTCTTGCCTCTCGAGGGAGGGGTATAAGGGTGAATTTTTGACGGATGGTGGGTTCACCAGGAAACGTTTGAGTGGCAGTTTCCACACCTAGGTTGATAGTGGGTTTGAAGTGTTCATTTTTATACTTGATCATTCAACTTCTAGGTTTGGCCAAAATGAATCTAAACTATTCTATATGCCAATGCTGATTTAAATGAATACAAAAAATAGGAATGAATGCTAAACACAAAAAATATGCTAGCTAGATCCTAACATACCTGATTCCGGATGTTTGATGAAGATTCTGAGTCTTGTAGCAGTTCAGATCGTCTCGACTCATACATAATCATCTGAAATTACATCGAATCATCTCAAATCATAGTCGATCATCTGAGATCAGACAGAATCATCTAAAATCTAACAAATTCATCAGAAACCTACAATCACACAAATAGATACAAAATACCCAAGATGCAACTACAGAAGCGAAGGGAAATGATAGAAATAACTATAAATTTGTCTAAATGATAGATCCAAATAATAATTAAAGAGGAAAAACATCAAATTCACAATTTATTTTTATTTTATCATGCATTTATATTAGATGAGGTGAAATCCAAGATGCATAAACATAATAATTTAAGACAGTGCATAAATACAATAGGAAAATGCAAAAAAGCTAAGGAAATGCAAACTCTAGACTCTGATTGCCCCCAATCTAGACTACAGTCGAGATCGCCTCCAATCGTACAAGATCATCTGTGCTCCTTGAAAAGATCATCCAAAATCATTCAGGATCGCTTGCGATGATCCGAGCTAGCTTTTACTGAAAAATAGTAGAGTTCTTGCAAGAAAATGCAAAATACAGAATGCAGATAGTAGTGCAAGGATGCTCTAGTGAATAAGGAACTAAATCTGTAAGGAAATCTATCAGCTAAGGGTTTCAGGGGAGTCAAGGGGATAAACTAGAAAAATCCTAGTTTATATAGGATTAGGGGGAGGCTAGAAGGTTGGAGATCATCCCAATTTGGGAGATATCCAATGGGGGAGACTCTAACTGCATAGACACACTTTCTGCCCATATTAGAGAAGCTGTTGGAACAAAAGCTAAGTATGAAAATTTGGTTTTGGGACAAAATCGTCTGGACATTCTATTCCAGATGAATTCATCAGATCGGGGATGATTTCGTCTGATCTACGATGATATCATCCAATGGTCAAAACAAATCCTAAAAATGGCACAGAAAATAGGGAAAGCGGGTAACAGGCGGTTTTGGGGTTAAAATTTAAATTTTTATCGTTTATCTTTTACTAAGGTTTTAACCATGCCAATTTTAGGGTGCTACATTTTGCCCCCTCTTTAGCGAATTTTCTGAAGAAAATGCATTAAAGATGAGTTTTTCCCATTTTTACAAGAAAGCAAAAATGTACTCAATTTTTTAGACGATGATTCTTTGTCGAATCGTACGAATGCTGACTATGGTGCCCCCTCCGTGTTTTTACCCAAATCAAACGTTTGAGGTAAAAACATGAAAAAGCAAAAATTAAAATGTTGTTGGTTTTGAATAAAATTAAGAAAAATAGGGAAAACCCTAATTCATTTTTTACTATTCAGTTTTACTATTCTAGATCTCTACAGAGATAAACAATGGTGGAGACAGTGCACAGAGTGACAGAGGTCCGAAGCGGGCTACGGGTAAGGATCTAATCCTAGTAGATTATGTTTGAATTAACTTTGTGCAATTTTTGAATTTAAATGTTGATTGTTTGGGGCATCATAGCCATTTTTAGGCCGTCGATGACATCAAGATGAAATCGTCCCTATGTCACCGAAATCATCTCTAGATCATCAATTTTGTTTGTGGGCGAAATTGACGAACTAGGGGTGATCTCGTCCAACAAGGGGCGATCCACGAGTTGTGAAATCAAAGACAATTTCATCCTAACAAAGGATGATGCTACTCAATTTGGGACGATATCATCCAATGGTGGACGATATAATCTTTAAACTTGATGTAAAATGTGTTTAATTTAATTGCAATGATTGATTTATTAATAAATTTTGTTGTTTTATTGTTTGTTTTGCAAAAAGGATTACTAAAGAGCTGAGAATGGAAATACAACAAACTAAGATATGACTTGGCTTTTCTCGACCAGGCAGAGCATGACCAACTAGCACAGGTCAGGCTATGACATGTGGCAGATATGCCACAAGTACTGACAGATATGGGGCTACTGATAGCCCTAGCAGAGAGGTGGTATCCGAGGTCATCCTACTTTCGGTTACCGATAGGGGAGATGGCTCCCACTCTAGAGGATGTATGGAGGATCATGAGGATCCCCATACAGGGACGGCTCATGATGCCTATGGCCAATCAGGGCTAGGCGATGATGAGACTAACTGGAGACCTAAGCTTCACCTTGGAGAAGGGCAGAGTGAACATCGAGTCTCTACGGCAGATGCCTGGGGCATCTAGGCTGACTCGGGTTTTGGTAGGAGTGGTAGGTGGTTTACTGTTGTGCCACCAGAGTGGATGTAGGCTATCGTGGGTGCTCTTAGACATAGTTTGCGACATGAGAGACCATGGGTATAGGTTTACATGGGGTAGCTTTGTACTATGTCGCTTGTATAGGATCTTGCATGGGGTTGTATACAAGGGAGGTCGATGTCTGGTCTTGACATCGTTGCTATAGGTTTGGTGCTGGGAGCACATTACGGTGCGGAGGTCGGTAGGGCTCCCACTAATAGGGATTGACCGGGAGAGGCCTCGAGTTTTCTATTGGTGGCTACAAAGAGGGTCACAGCAACGAATAGATATGCCAATGTCACAGAGGTTGCTAGAGGAACTCATCCCAGACCAGATCACCTAGAGGCCATGGCAAGAGCACCTCAGATGGGCAGAGGATGGGTAGGAGCTGGCTCGCATCAGGTGAGTCTACTAGCTGAGGATGGAGCGATGAGAGGTAGAGCTCCACTGCTACAACTAGGTACTATGGTAGTTCATTTGATAGTAGGGGATCCCTTCTCTCAGGGACTATGAGTACTCCTAGACTATTTGGGATAGTACTACACTGAGCAGTGCTCTAGACATGTAGTGGTTATGGAGTTAGGACGTTGACGATGCCCCAATCCAGCCAGTGGATGGTGATGACATGGTGGTTGCATATGGCTATGATGCCTGGTACATAGGCATCTACCCTCCTCGGATGACGAAGGCATAGGGTCCAATGCATGTTATGGTGTGCCAGATGGGGAGGTGATGGTAGGCTATGATTGAGGCAGCATGGGATCACAACAGGAGAGATTAGTGACGGTCCCCACAGGAGAGATGCCAGTGGATGGGTCAGGCTCCATAGAGGCCATGGGAGATATGGCAGAGGGAGGAGAGACTCCCTTCATAGCAAGGGGAGAGACCACAATCGCCTGGTAAGGGCAAGGGTGTGGATGTAGGGGAGATTAGTGAGACAGTGGCTCTCCAGGCTGAGGTCGCCCACCTTCGATCTCAGGTGCAGTCACTATAGGATGAGGCTACTCAAATCAGGGGGTAGAGAGGAGGGGCAAGCAGGGATGAGCTAGTGTGGTCTATGATGCAGACAACATTCTACCAGGGAGTATACTTTTAGCTTGCTCTAGAGGGTCAGAGAGTATCATTGTCAGTGAACATTGCAGAACCAATCTGAATGGGATCGGTGAGGACATCCTCATGATCGACAATGAGGACCCGATACACAGCACAGAATTCTATGGGACCACCTCCTGCATGTCAGGGCAGGGGAGGAGATGAGGCTGAGATATCGAGGGCTTCTTGAGACTAGGGGGCTATAGACTACATAGATATTGTATAGATTTTTGAGAGGATTGAGTATGCCAGGGTATAGATTGTGGCATACCAATCTAGTTTTGATATGATGTATATAATTTTTGTGATATATATATATATATATATATATGATCTTTTTGTGATATGACTTGTTCATATGTTTTTATGATGCTTCAATATTTGAATTGTTTGTTTGTCTGATTGATGATTCATGTAATTATGTCATTTGGAAATATTATAATTTGATGTCATGCTATAAAATTTAAATGAAATAATCTGATGTAAACAATTGGTTGTTTTGGTGTGATTTGATAAAAAATAAAAGAGACTTCTAACAATAATTTCAAAGGACATTGTCATTGTTATAGACCATTTCATGGAGTCGCCGCTCACTTGGTCGTCAAGCTAATCCCAGTATAGAAATATTGTTAAAAAAGTAAAAGAGTGCTTAAGAGACTATATTAAGAATTTGTGTTGTGACGATGGAAATGATGATGGAGATGATTTTTTTTTAGATTTTCATAAAAATATTATGCATGAGATACTAAAAGAAATATGATTTTTCTAGGCATAAATTCCTAAGTGTGATAAAATTTTGAACAATTCCTTAGAAATTATACCATGGTTTGCAAAATTGAATGTTGACATAATGAAATGAAATAGAATAAGTGTTTGTTCATTTTAAAGCATAATTGTGTAACATAATGATGCAAGTCATATGTCTTTATGAATTTGTTTTAAAATAAATGGAAAATAAAATTAGAAAAATGGTTTGTGCTAGGCATAGAATTTATAGGTATAGACTTATACCATCATCGCAAAATCCAAAGAAGAAAATGGATATTTTAGTTTTATTGCAAGATTAATTTTTGACTGTTGATAAACAGAAAAATAATAATATGAACATGTTGTTTGAAATAATTTTGTGATTTTGTGAAACAAAGTATATAATTGCTTGAAAAGAAAAAAAAAATTCTGAAATAAGCGGATAAAACTATTTTGAAAAGAATTACAGAAATAGTTTAAATTATCGCAAAGAAAAATGTAGATTTATTAAGGGATCCTCATGTGCAAATGTGAGTTCATTACCGATCTTGATTTATCATAATGATACAAAATCTCTCAAATACAAATGTGTGTGCGATTTTATTGTTCATTCACCAATTTTGAGCAAGATAATTTGATACAAGTAATTTGCCTTAACCAAATGAGTGTTCATTGACCATGATTTATATGCATGTAACCGTACTAGACTACTATGTAAGTCGGGTTATCAAGAGCTAGCTAATACATAAGCTGACATAGGTCTATACAAAAGAAGGTCACTAATGTGACAGACATATCACCATGCTAGGAATTACCCAAGGCCAAGCGGGTTGGGCACAAACCACTTGTTATGGGGCTTACCTCATAGTTTTCGAATAATTGAGAATTCTAGGGATTCAAGCTCATTCACCCTTATTTTCTTTTCAAGGGGTAGGGAAAGGGATTTTATTGCTTTTGCTTTCTCTTTTCACTTTTGTTTTTTTTCTTTCTCTTTTTTTTTTTGTATTTTTGCTTGGAATTGAGATAATGCTGAAATATTGCTACGATGGTACAAAATAATATTTTTCTTTTTTCTCATTTTCTTTGACTTTTATTTTTCTTCCTATGCTAGGGATACTTGCTCGGATTGGATGTAGAGCAAGGGATTTTTATTCTGGGTAGGGGTGAGTTTGTCCTTTTTTCAATTCTCAAAGATTCTAGACCATGTGCATGATAGGATAGCAGGGGAAATTTTCGCTCAGGAAACCATTTCTACTATGTAGCATCATATCGAATTTGCAATGAAATCATTTTAATGTGAAGAGATGTACTTGGTTTAAGTAAATAACAAGATCAATTCTCTATGCTCAAAACTTTATTTAATGCTAATGTGGACTTTGATATAAGAGAGATAAATAATCATAGAAAATAAAATCAAGATATTTATTCATGTGAGTGTGAAAGTGCGGGATTCCAAAATAAATGCTAATTTATCCACAATAATTGAAAATATAACTGTAATACTTCAAGAATTGACAGGTATGAAATAAAAGATGTTTTTAAAGATTTTGATGATTTTAATGTTTTTGTATTTTGATTTTAAGTTATGAATTGAAAGAAATACAATGTGATTGTTTTTGAAACATTTTATATAAGTGACTAAAAGGAAATAATATGCAAAAAAAATATATACAATGATGAAATGACCAAATTTTATGCATAGTAGCGTTTGAGATGCATAATGTTCATAGGTTATTTAAGTTCTTTACCATCTAAGGTAGAAAATTTGTATGCTTTCGATCCAAATTTAGCAGTAATGACATATGGTCCAAGCCAGTTGGGCTCAAATTTACCTTTAAGTTTTTTAGTTGCGTTAGTATTTTTTTGATTTTATTTTAATACAAGGTCGCTGATCTCAAAGGATCGAGGATGAAATTTCTTGAGATATGCTCTCTTAAGATTTTTTTGGTAGGCACAAAGATGCTCCAAATCTTTGATGTGCTTTTCATCCAGAAGTTCTAGCTGACTAAGTCTGCCAACATGATATTCATCTCCTACTTCAATATCTTGAAGTAGTAGAGCTAAAGAAGGAACTTATAATTCAAAGGGAAAAACGACTTCAGCACCATAAACCAAGACAAAAGGTGAAGTTCTAGTGGGGGTTTGAACACTAGTTCGATAGGCCCACAAAGTAGGATATAATTGGATGTGCCAATCTCGACCAGATTTATTGACCAGTATTTTGAGAATTTTGATTAATGTTTTATTAGATGCTTCTACTTGGCCATTACCCTGAGGATAATAGGAAGTGGACCAACGATGTTGAATTTTATATTTTTGACATAATTTTTTGACATATTTATTTTTGAAACAAGTTCCATTATCTAAAATGAGATTGGCAGGAATTCCAAACCTACAAATAATTTGATTAAAAATAAATTTGGAAACTTGTGTTCCAGTGCAAGAAGCTAATGGCATAGCTTCAACCCACTTCGTGAAATACTCAATGGCGGTTATGATGAATTTGTGTCCATCGAATGACACAGGGTTGATTTTTCCAATGATGTCTAAGCCCCATTTTGAAAAGGGCCAAGGAGATGAAATAGCCTGCAGTTATTGTGCAGGCGCATGGACAAGGTCAGCGTGTTTCTGGCACTTGTCACAATGTCACACATAATTATGTGCATCATTCTCCATGGTAGGCCAAAAATATCCTATCCTAAGGAGTTTCTTAGTAATGGCGCTACCACTAAAATGTCCCCCATAAGATCCATTGTGGGCTTCATTCAAAGATGATCTAGATTCTTCTAGATTCAAACATCTCAATAGGATGCCTTCAAAAGATCTCCTATACAAGGTATTTCCAATAATCATGAAGCGACTTGCTCGTCTACGTAATAACCTGCGCTGGTTGCTAGTACAACCATCAGGGAAGGTCCCATTTTGGAGAAAATTAAAGATATCAGTGTACCAATGTTTAGGAGTAGTTTTGTTGATTAGAAACACATCCAAATGTTCTAGGCATGATTTGTTTGAAGCGGGTTCTTGGAGTCGACAAATAATGATGGTAGCATATTCGTCATCTAACTCCAAGGGCAAAAGAGATGCGGCTGCAGCCATAGCATCAGCCGCACGATTGCTAGTTCGAGGAATAGCTTCCAAGGTAACTTGATCAAATAAGGATAATAATTGCAAAACATATGCTTTGTATGGGCATAATTTATCATCTCTGGTCTGATAAACATCATTGATTTGATTTACGACAAGTTGAGAGTCATCAAAAACAAATAAATTTTTAATTTTTAGGGCCAAAGAAGCTCGTAAGCCAAGGATAAGAGCTTCCTATTCAGTAGTGTTATTGGTGCAAGCAAATGTTAATTTGAAGGACAGAGGTATTGTTGGCAATTTTGGGTACTTTGGGTACATTGCCTTTGCTCAAGTGTATAAGTTGTCATTGATGTCAAAAGGCATTTTTGTGTTGATATCAAAAAGAGTGTGATGTCAAAAATATCTTGAGAAGCTTCATAATGTTAAAGGGTTTTTATTAAAACCATGGTGACAAGGTTAAAGGTTTTTCTTAAAACCATTTGGACTCATTAAGGGTTTTTATTAAAACCAAGCTTAACTTAATGCAAAGGTTTTTACTTCTTGAAAAACCTTGAAGGTCCATGTTTATTATTAATAATTAAATTAACTCAAACCTTTGACAAGGGTCTAAGTTTAATTTATTATTAATAAAATAATAATAATTATTATTTTAATTATTATTAAAGGGTCTTTCAACCCTTAAGCGACGGAGAAAAAATAATTCTTTCGTCGATGTGTTGCCATCGTTGGAGGAGCGCCGACGTCAAACAGTTAAGGAGAAATGGCTATATAAGTGGGGATGATTTTCTAAAGTGATTGTAACTCCGAGTAATGAAAATCGTAGCTCTGTGATCTTCGAGAAAGCGTTGTATTTCATTGAGAGTTGATTATCGATATTGAGTTGCCCAAGTAATTTCTTGCGTTTTTAGTTTGCGCTTTGACATCCGACAGATTGCGCTTCACCTACAATTGTTGGGACTGCACTCGAATTACGTTTTCAGTTTGCGCTTTGACATCCGATAGTTTGCTTTCACCTACGATTGATTGGATTGCACGAAGGATAATAGTTTTTGTTAGCGCTGTGTGGATGATTATTTTTGTTGCCCAGTAAGTTACGTTTTGGACAGCGCTCACCAGTTTGCATGTGGCTTGAGGAAGACATTTACGTTTTCCAGATTCTTGGCGTCAAAGGAAGATAAAATATAGGGCAACATTGTATTTCTTCATTGGGCACTTGTGACCCAACGGCGGTGGCGTTTAAGCGAAGGCGCTAGAAGGCAGAGGTGCCGAGTTCGATTCTCTTCGTGGGTAATTTTCTTTTGGTCGCGGTGTGCAAAGGATAGTGGTTGTGAATGCACTGGAGGTATAAGGTTAAGTTATCATATTTGCTTTGACATTGTTTTATTGATGCTTAATGTTTATGTGGAGTAATAAGGTGTAAAGAGGTTTTACTTTGTATGTATATTATACTTCTGGTGGTTTTTATTAAGTTGGAGAAATAAGGTGTTAATTTGGATCTTTATTATTGTATATTGTTGTATAGTTGCTAACTCTAATTGGTGGCAAATTGAGAGTTAGTGTTGTGACAGATTTTGAGTTCTCCTTCTTCATCAAAGTAAAGGTATGGGCAACTTCTTCCATGTATATTGTTGATGGTATATTTTCTGAAATTGAGTTTGGAGTGAAAAGGTTGTCTACTAGGTATTTTTGGTGTAAATCCTATTTTCTGGATATTGAAGATTGTTTATGCATTAAAATCATTGATGAGTTTTTGGGTGAATGCATAATTCTGGTTGAGGAAGAGGAAGCATTTTTTTGCACTAGGGTTTATGTTAGTAAGTCTTGCTACTTGCATTGAGATGATGAAACCCTTAGTTGGCTGTTTTGATATTGATGGTTGAGTTGCTTCCATAGAGGTTGTTTTGATCAAGTTAGTGCTTTACTTGATACATGATATTGGGCTTACTCCATTGAGTTGATTTGAGCAAGTTATTCTTTGCATTTGGTGATATTGTGTTGGTGGCTATTTTGTTCAAATATCCTTGGAGGGAAAAGGATTTCTACTTGTTTCCTTTTCTTGTGATGATTGGTTGAATGCTTCAAGGTTGATGTTGAGTTGAATGGTGTTGGTTGACTAAACCTTGTTTGATGAGCATTGTTGTTGAAACCCTAATTGTTGGTAAAAAGAATATGAGTATCATTGTTATATGAGATATTGCATGGTTGGCAATTGTTGGGTTGTGTTTCATATTCTTGAGAAAAGCATACTACATCTATCTTATTCTTTTGAGATTGAGATTGAGTTGAGATTGATATTGGGAGTTAAGTATAGAACATATTGGGTCTCTAACAATTCTCTTTATGTTTCTATGAGATTTGAGATTGAGATTGGGAGTTAAGTATAGAACATATTGAGTCTCTAACAATTCTCTTTATGCTTCTATGAGGTTTATGAATCACATTGGGTCTCTAACAATTCTCTTTGTGGGTTCATGCTAAGCAAGTTTTTCTTGGTGAGCTTGCTGAGGTTTTGGACAGGTTTCGGTGGGGACTTGTGAGCAAGTTTTGGACAGGTTTCGATGGGGACTTGTGAGCAGATTTGGACAGGTCCTAGCAGAGGACTTGTGAGCTGAGTTTTGAGAGTTCTATCAGAGAACTTGAGGACAGAGGTGCATTGGTTCTTTGAGAAGAACCTGAGGATAGATTTGGCAAGTCTTTGAGAAGGCTTGTGTGTAGAGGATTGATTTGTTCAAGAGTTGGACAGATCTGAAAAATAGAGGAAGACTTGTACTAGACCGACTAACTGTGTTTGGTATGGGAGGCTCATAAATTTAGATTGGGGGAAGGTATATCCTTTGGGCCGAGGCTCATAAACATTTTAATTGGGAAGGTTTTCCAAAGAACTTTGAGATAAATTTTAGAGAAAAGTTTTGTGGACGTAGCCCGAGCATTCCGGGTGAACCACGTTAAAATTGGTGTCACTTTGTGGATGATATTGTGCATTGTTTTGATATTGCTTTGGGTATATTGCTTTACTATTTTGAAGTATAAAGGAAAAAGTAAAAAGAGGTCTTATACTGTTCACCCCCCTCTCAGTATAAGCTTGTGTTCTTCAATTGGTATCAGAGCGGGTGCCTTCAAAAAGTTTAACAACTTGAAGGAAAAGCTAGTAAAGAACACAATGGATCATTCAAGTGGCAATGCAGCACCTATTCTTGATGGGTCAGATTTTGGTCTTTGGAGTGCAAGGATGAAGGTTCATCTAATGGCACTTGGGAATGAGGTTTGGGAAGTGATTGAAGATGAGTACACTATTCCTGAACATGGTCCTAATACTAAAGAAGAAAGGCTCCTACATCACAACAATTCAAAAGCAATGAATGCAATCCTGAAAGGCTTACAGAAAGCAGATCTCACCAAAGTGATTCACTGCAAGACAGCTAGTGAAATGTGGAATCAGTTGAAGGTGGTTCATACAAGTGATACAAATGTCAGAAAGGCCAAGTTGAGACACTTCAAAGGTATGTTTGAACAACTCAAGATGAATGATGATGAAAATATTAGTGACTACATGCTTCGTATGGATGAGGTTGTTAACTCCATGAAAGACTTAGGTCTTGAGCTTGCTGAAAATGATGTTTGTGATAAGATTTTAAGATCTCTTCCTAATAGATTTAGTGAAAATATTTCTGCTATTGAGGAAGCTAAATATTTGGATAAGTTGAAAAAGGATGAGCTCCATAGTATACTTGCAGCATTTGAGTTGAGAACTCAAGTGAAGGTTGATGTCAAGAAAGAGGCGACTTTCAAGGCTACCAAGAAATCCAAGGGTAAACAGACTTCAAGAGAGTGATGAGTCTTCTAGTGATGAAGAGGCATATTACAACAAGAAAGGCAAGTTCTCTAGAAAGCACAAAAGTATGAAAAATGTAAGATGTTTCAATTGTGGAAAGTTTGGTCATTATGCTACTGACTATACTTGTTCCCAAGGATGAAAGTGATAAATATAAACAAGACTATAAGAGCAAGGATTCTGAAAAGCATAAGCATCATAGGAAAAACAAAGATGAGCAAAGCAATCAAGGAAAGAGGTACTCTCACAAGCACAAGAAGAGTTTCTACCTAGACAAAGCAAGTAAGTGTTCTAGTAGTGATAGTGAAAGTTCTTCAAGTGATAATGAAAATGAGATGTTGTTCATATCAGAAAAAGAGGAAGAACCAAAACATAGATTCATTATCATGAAATGTCTTAGATGTGGAAATTTTGGTCACCTTGAGGATGATTGCACAAATAATGATTTGGTTTCTAGTATGTATGAGGATGCTTCAGAAAACTATAAGGAAGATGCATGTATGGTTTTTGAAAAGGGTAGCACCTCTAGTGATAAGAAATCTGAAAAAGGCTTTGATGATTCAAAAAGCAAACATATAGAGGAAGGAGAAGTAGATCTTAAAGGTGAACTTATTAGTGCTCTTAGTGCTTTGAAAAAGGAAAGAAAGAAGAATGCTAGACTCAAGGATAAGTTAGATGAATGTTGTATGGAGAGAGATGATCTTATAGAAAGTCTTGACTTCTCTATAGCTAAGACACAAGAACTCAAGGATGAGTTAGAATCTAAGGTTCTTGAGTATAGTGAGTTAGAACAGAAAATGGCTTCTTTGAAAGAGGAAACTAAAGAGTACAAGGATAAGCTTCACAGGTTTCAAGATAGCTCCAAAAAGGTTAAGTCACTCATCAAAGGTCAAAGAAAGACAACAGATAAAATAGGCCTTGGTTTTGTTAAGCCTCACAAGGAACAAGTTGGAGAGTCTAGTAAGAGACTCCAAAAGGAAGAGAGTTCTGATGAGGAAAGTATTTCAGATCATGAGTCCTTGAATGATAGATGCACAGAAATAGAAAACAGAATTCAGAATGAGAAGAAGTTTTCAGAGCCTAAGAGGTCAAATAAAGGAAAGTTTCAAGGCAGATGTTTTGCTTGTCACAGGTTTGGTCACATAGCTTCACATTGCATGGCTCAAGTGAAGAAGGTAAATGACAGTTTTAGAAGTGCTAGTTACTTTCAAGGGTATTGCTACTCTTGTCAACAGTTTGGGCACAAGGCAGTTTATTGCAAGGCAAATAACAAGAACAAGTTTGATCAAAATAGGTTTGGTTAGAACAGGTTTGGTTAGAATAGGTTTGGTCAGAATAGGTTTGGTCAGAACAGGTTTAGTCAGAACTGGTGGATTCAAAGAACAGGTATGCCTAAAAGAAATAACATTGTTACTTGTTATAAGTGCAACAATGAAGGTCACACAGCTAGACAGTGTAGAGCTGAACTTCCAAGGTACAGGAACAGGAACAATGGTATGAACAGGTCCAAGGATCAAGGCATGGATAAGAATAGGGATGAGAACAAGAACAAGAACAGTGACAAGAACAGGAATATGGACAAAGAGTTCAAGAGAAGGCCCGACAAGGAAGTTATAGACGCTGATGATGATCAGTGCCTAATGGGAGTTTTACTCCCACCCCAAAATTAATCACCTCATCAAGAGGTGGGGGAGGGACTAAGCTAAGAGGCTCATTCTTAGTCCCGAGCCCCAAAGGTGGCCCTTTGCCATTGATGACAAAGGGGGAGAGATATGAGTAAGGGGGAGAGCTTCAAAGTGAAGAGGAAAGCTTCAAGTCAGGGGAGCAAAACTTCAAAGGAAGATTCTCAGTTGTGGGCACAGTTGGTCAGTTGTTAGCACAGTTGGTTTCAGTTTTGGCTCTTGAGAAGTGTTTTCGATAAAGGTTTGCCATCAATGACAAAGGGGGAGATTGTTGGCAATTTTGGGTACTTTGGGTACATTGCCTTTGCTCAAGTGTATAAGTTGTCATTGATGTCAAAAGGCATTTTTGTGTTGATATCAAAAAGAGTGTGATGTCAAAAATATCTTGAGAAGCTTCATAATGTTAAAGGGTTTTTATTAAAACCATGGTGACAAGGTTAAAGGTTTTTCTTAAAACCATTTGGACTCATTAAGGGTTTTTATTAAAACCAAGCTTAACTTAATGCAAAGGTTTTTACTTCTTGAAAAACCTTGAAGGTCCATGTTTATTATTAATAATTAAATTAACTCAAACCTTTGACAAGGGTCTAAGTTTAATTTATTATTAATAAAATAATAATAATTATTATTTTAATTATTATTAAAGGGTCTTTCAACCCTTAAGCGACGAGAGAAAAAGATTTCTTTCGCCGATGTGTTGCCATCGTTGGAGGAGCGCCGACGTCAAACAGTTAAGGAGAAATGGCTATATAAGTGGGGATGATTTTCTAAAGTGATTGTAACTCCGAGTAATGAAAATCGTAGCTCTGTGATCTTCGAGAAAGCGTTGTATTTCATTGAGAGTTGATTATCGATATTGAGTTGCCCAAGTAATTTCTTGCATTTTTGGTTTGCGCTTTGACATCCGACGATTGCGCTTCACCTACAATTGTTGGGACTGCACTCGAATTACGTTTTTAGTTTGCGCTTTGACATCCGACAGTTTGCTTTCACCTACGATTGATTGGATTGCACGAAGGATAACAGTTTTCTGTTAGCGCTGTGTGGATGATTATTTTTGTTGCCCAGTAAGTTACGTTTTGGACAGCGCTCACCAGTTTGCATGTGGCTTGAGGAAGACATTTACGTTTTCTAGATTCTTGGCATCAAAGGAAGATAAAATATAGGGCAACACTGTATTTCTTCATTGGGCACTTGTGACCCAACGACGGTGGCGTTTAAGCGAAGGCGCTAGAAGGCAGAGGTGCCGAGTTCGATTCTCTTCGTGGGTAATTTTCTTTTGGTCGTGGTGTGCAAAGGATAGTGGTTGTGAATGCGTTGGAGGTATAAGGTTAAGGTATCATATTTGCTTTGACATTGTTTTATTGATGCTTAATGTTTATGTGGAGTAATAAGGTGTAAAGAGGTTTTACTTTGTATGTATATTATACTTCGGTGGTTTTTATTAAGTTGGAGAAATAAGGTGTTAATTTGGATCTTTATTATTGTATATTGTTGTATAGTTGCTAACTCTAATTGGTGGCAAATTGAGAGTTAGTGTTGTGACAGATTTTGAGTTCTCCTTCTTCATCAAAGTAAAGGTATGGGCAACTTCTTCCATGTATATTGTTGATGGTATATTTTCTGAAATTGAGTTTGGAGTGAAAAGGTTGTCTACTAGGTATTTTTGGTGTAAATCCTATTTTTTGGATATTGAAGATTGTTTATGCATTAAAATCATTGATGAGTTTTTGGGTGAATGCATAATTCTGGTTGAGGAAGAGGAAGCATTTTTTTGCACTAGGGTTTATGTTAGTAAGTCTTGCTACTTGCATTGAGATGATGAAACCCTTAGTTGGCTGTTTTGATATTGATGGTTGAGTTGCTTCCATAGAGGTTGTTTTGATCAAGTTAGTGCTTTACTTGATACATGATATTGGGCTTACTCCATTGAGTTGATTTGAGCAAGTTATTCTTTGCATTTGGTGATATTGTGTTGGTGGCTGTTTTGTTCAAATATCCTTGGAGGGAAAAGGATTTCTACTTGTTTCCTTTTCTTGTGATGATTGGTTGAATGCTTCAAGGTTGATGTTGAGTTGAATGGTGTTGGTTGACTAAACCTTGTTTGATGAGCATTGTTGTTGAAACCCTAATTGTTGGTAAAAAGAATATGAGTATCATTGTTATATGAGATATTGCATGGTTGGCAATTGTTGGGTTGTGTTTCATATTCTTGAGAAAAGCATACTACATCTATCTTATTCTTTTGAGATTGAGATTGAGTTGAGATTGATATTGGGAGTTAAGTATAGAACATATTGGGTCTCTAACAATTCTCTTTATGTTTCTATGAGATTTGAGATTGAGATTGGGAGTTAAGTATAGAACATATTGAGTCTCTAACAATTCTCTTTATGCTTCTATGAGGTTTATGAATCACATTGGGTCTCTAACAATTCTCTTTGTGGGTTCATGCTAAGCAAGTTTTTCTTGGTGAGCTTGCTGAGGTTTTGGACAGGTTCCTGGGGACTTGTGGGTTTTGGACGTTGGTGGGGACTTGTGAGCGGGTTTTGGACAGGTTTCGGTGGGGACTTGTGAGCAGATTTAGACAGGTCCTAGCAGAGGATTTATGAGTTGAGTTTTGAGAGTTCTATCAGAGAACTTGAGGATAGAGGTGCATTGGTTCTTTGAGAAGAACCTGAGGACAGATTTGGCAAGTCTTTGAGAAGGCTTGTGTGCAGAGGATTGATTTGTTCAAGAGTTGGACAGATCTGAAAGATAGAGGAAGACTTGTACTAGACCGATTGACTGTGTTTGGTACAGGTTGCTGAGTTGCTGTGGACGTGATCATAGAAGGTAGAGGTCTCTTAGGCTAAGCATTGAGGACAGGAGGTCTTCGGTGGAAAGGAGTTCCACGTGCTGGCAAGAGGTAGAGGCAGTTGATCTTCCGAGGGATCATTTCCAGAGCAGAGGGGAAGGTATCTCCTTTGAGCAGAGGCTCATAAATTTAGATTGGGGGAAGGTATCTCCTTTGAGCAGAGGCTCATAAATTCAGATTGGGGGAAGGTATCTCCTTTGGGCCGAGGCTCATAAACATTGTAATTGGGAAGGTTTCCCAAAGAACTTTGAGATAACTTTTAGAGAAAAGTTTTGTGGACGTAGCCCGGGATTTCGGGTGAACCACGTTAAAATTGGTGTCACTTTGTGGATGATATTGTGCATTGTTTTGATATTGCTTTGGGTATATTGCTTTACTATTTTGAAGTATAAAGGAAAAAGTAAAAAGAGGTCTTATACTATTCACCCCCCCCTCTCAGTATAAGCTTGTGTTCTTCAGGTATAATTTGTTTTTGCAGAGATATTAAAATAATACCCGCACTAGCCCCACTCATGCATCGGGCTCTATCAAAGTATAGGGACCATTGCTTGGGATGGTCTGCCTCTAGTTTAAGGCATTCATCAGGAAAATCAATGATGAGGGGATGGGTAGACTCTAAGGGTGTAGTAGCTAATTGATCTGCTATGATTTGACCCTTAACAGACTTTTGTCCTATAAATGTGAGTTCAAACTCGCTTAGTGCAAGAACCCACTTTGTTGTATGACCAGATAAGTACGGTCGACTCATGAGATATCGCAAAGGGTCGAATTTGGCAATAACATACGTTTTTTGACTGAGCATATAATGTCGTAGTTTTTGTGTAGAAAATACAACTGCTAGACATAATTTCTCTAATATGGTATAGCGAGTTTCATAGCTGATTAAGGTCCTGCTAATGTAATAATTAGCACGTTCTTTCTTCTCATCGTCAAGTTGAGCTAACATAGCTCCTAAGGAAGAATCGAAAGCAAAAATGTACAAGATAAATGGACGATCAGATCTAGGTGGGGAAAGCATCGGTGGTTTAAGAAGATATTGCTTAAGGAGTTCAAATGCTTCCTGACATTCGTCGTCCCAATGAAAAGAGACGTCTTTCTTAAGAAGTTTAAGAAAGGGTCCGGTTTTGTCTGCCAACTTGTCGATGAAGCGATGAATAGCTTGAAGCTTACCTTGTAAACTTCGTAATTCTGATATATTGGTGGGTGCGGGCATATCTGTGATAGCCGTGATCTTGAGAGGGTCAATTTCAATGCCACATAAAGAAACTATAACCCCTAATAATTTACCGGACTTGACTTCGAATATGCATTTGGCTAGATTTAGTCGGATAAGATATTCCCTTAACCGATCAAATACTTTTCTCAAGTCATTTAAATGATCATCTTCTTTGATGGAACGAGCTATAATATCATCTACATAATCATGTAGAATATCATGCATCATATCGTGAAAGATATAAGTCATGGCTCGTTGATAGGTTGCACTTGCATTCTTTAAACCAAATGGCATCACTTTCCAACAAAAGGTTCCCCAAGGGGTAATAAAGGTTGTTTTAGCCTGATCTTCAGGAGCTATCCTGATCTGATTATAACCAAAAAATCCATCCATTAGGGATATCATTCCACTTCCAACAGTAAAATCAATGATTTGATCCATGTTAGGAAGAGGAAAATCATCTTTAGGGCAGGCAACATTAATATCTCTAAAGTCTGTACAAACCCTAACTTTAGTGGCTTCTTTCTTAGTTACTGGAACTACATTTGAGATCCATTCAACATAATCAATGGCTTGTATAAAAATGACCTTCAACAGTTTTTCTAGTTCTCCTTTGACTAGTAAGGCCACTTTAGGATGCATTTTTCTAAGTTTTTGTTTAACAGGTTTAGCATCCGGATGGACTACTAGATGATGCATAACTACAGAAGGGTCCAAACCTGGCATGTCTTCATATGTCCAAGCAAAGACATCTTCATAGTCTTTAAGAAATGAAATGTATTTATCTTGTTTTTCTTGACTTAATTCTGATCCAATATTGATTATGTGAGGGTTATGTTCGGTTCCAATGTTAATTTTTATAACGTTTTCAACTTCCATATGTAAATCTCTCTCAAAATTAGGTGGGGTGGGTGAAACACCCAATTCTTGTAATTCTTCCAAGGTTAGCTTGGATAATTCGTCTTGAGGAGTCGAGGCCTCAAGCTGGGCTATACTAGGTATAGAGCCATCAAAATAAAATTCGTTATGTAACAAGTCATCAACGGAGACATCATGGAAGATATCCCCTTCCAACTCATCATCGGATTCGGCAATCATCTCAGGGTAGGCGAGAGATAGCATATTACAGGTAAAGGGATTATTCTTTGAACGCAAAGAATCTTGTTTATCCAGATAATCTTGGTAACATGTAAGATGGTCATCCTCCTCAAATGGGAAGGGTTGACCTTTACTAGGAAATAGGCCCACACCACATCGGGCAGGCCACGGTTCTACCTCAATAGGTTCTTTCATACCATTTTGGGAAGGTCCCAAACCTTTCCCTTTATATCCCAATTTAAGCATTATGGGTTTAGCTTTAATATACTCATTAGCAAAATAGCATCTAGCATATCCATCACAATGTGTCTTGATGTTTCTGGGTATTCTTCCCCAATCATATCCCTTATAAATAAAAGCACAACTCCCGACTTGGTAAATACTTCCCATAGGTTGTGGGAGGCCCAAGGTACGAGGAGAGGGTGGGAGTTTATTTAAAATAAGGGAAGCTTGCATGGCAGTGTTGGTTTCTTCTGATATAAGAATTTTAGATAAATCGGGTAAGAGTTCATCAGTAAGAGCATAAGAGGTAGAAGGAACATTTCCTACATCATCAGATGTGGAAAGGATGCCTATAGTGGATGTGGATGTTATAGGGATATCGATGGATGAGTCTATAGGTATGGAAGTTATAGGGGTAAAACAAGAAGCATTGGTTGTAGTTTTGGGATCTTTTCGAGGTCCTACTGTGGTTTGTTCAGAAGATGGTTGAGCTATATGTATAGGTGTAGTTGGAAAGATTAGATGATGTTATGGGTGTGTGTTTCACACGTTTAGGCGGATGATGAGAATTAGGATGTGTGGATGACAGAGCAGGGCAAAATTGAACTCCAACAGGTTCTTCCAAAGCACACATATCAAAGGGTCTAGGATCACCATGAATGGTAACCAACTGATTTTTAAATTCAAATTTAACACACTGATGTAAAGTGGATGGAACCGCTCGCATTGCATTGATCCAAGGGTGACCCAAAAGTATATTGTACGATGCAGGGCAATGTACAATAAACATGGTCGTATCTAAGGTTCTAGGACCAACTTGCAAGGGTATAGTAATGACTCCACACGTTTCTTGTGTTTCGTCATTGAAGGCTTTTATAATCATATCCGTTCTTTTCATTTCGTCACTTCTAAACCCAAATATTTGGTAGAAGTCAAAAGTGCATATGTTTAAAGATGAACCATTGTCAATCAAGACCCGTTTAATGGCTACATCCCCAATTAGGGCAGTAATATATAAGGGGTTATCCTTATGTAAACTATGTTGTGGTATATCTCTATCCCGAAAGTCAATACAATCGACTTCTCGAGTTATGATAGTATTGGACATGGCTTCAGGTTGAATATTTTGTGGTACCATCATTTGGCTTAATGTGAGCATTAATTCATCCCTATGGGTAGGAGAAGATCTTAAAAGGTCCAAAAGGGAAATTCTAGCTGTAGTATTGGATAATTGTTCATTAATATTATAAGGAGGCTTAGGTTGAACATTAGGCGCATAATTCCCTTTATTGGGAATTTTCAAAACAAATGGAGCTGATCCATCATTCTGAGTTTGATTCTGTTGAGATTTTTGAGCCTGTTGTCGAGTAACGGCTCCGATGGTTCCTACAATATTATTTTGTGGGTGATGAATAGGTCTTGGTCTAGCATTTATGGCTTGTTCATTAGAAAGTAACTGATGAGAAGATGGTCGAGTAGTAACTCTTCTAGGAAATGGTTCTTTCGGAACCATAGAACTTGTGATGGGTTGAATAGGATCTGATTCATCTTCAGAACTATTCGATTGATTTGAGGTGATTTCCATGTCACTTTCGATATCATATTCTACATCACTAAGGTCAGGTGTTCGAATATTATATAGAGGTCTGGACGTAACCATGGATAAAGTTGTGTCAAATATTTCTAAGTCATGAATAGGTAAATGCCCACTAATGGCTCCTACATATCGGGTAGGAGGGGGAACATTATGATGTTCAATTTGATTAGCCACCTCTTTACCATGCTTTGGTAAAGGATGTTGAAATATGTCCAATGATTGATTGGCATTCTGATTCTGACTTTGAGGGATGTTCTTTTGAGCATTATTAGGAGGATTTTGTTTAGGTTGAAAGGCTTGCACCTCCATCTCATTGTTATCAATTAAATCTTGTATTTTATGTTTTAATCATTTACAAGAGTTGGTAGCATGTCCAGGTCCTCTATGGAAATCACAATGTAAATCAGCTATGTATCCGGGTATAGTTGGATCAGGTTCCCGGATAGTTGGTAATTGGATCAATCCTCATGCTAGTAATTGCGGGAGAATGGTTGATAAAGGTTGATTTAACCTAGTAAATTCTCGGGGTGGTTTATCAGGAGGTTTCAATATGAACTTCTCTATTGTTTTTGCAGTATTAACATTGGCAATGTTTCTGCTATCAGTGACTCCATCACCCACAACTTGTTTATTTTTATATTGATTTCTGGATGTTTTCTCATCATCTTTCCTTTTGAGCTGACCTCTTCTAATGAGAGCATCTTCCACTCTTCGAGCTAAGTCTATAGCTTGATCGAAGGTGGTCAAGGTAGCGATTGATAATTCATAGGATAGTTGTTCTTGTAAATTATTGATAAAAATATCCAACATTTCCCGATAAGGTAACACAAAGTGTAATTTTCCTATCAACTGCCTCCATCGAGCTAAGAAGTCAGCAAAACACTCATCTTTGTCTTGTTTTAGGTTGTACAAATCTTTAATGGTTACATGCCTTTCGATATAGGCACTAAATTGATGCACAAAAGACTCAGCGGTCTCTTCAAAATTTCTCAAAGAATGAGTGGGCAATTGATAATACCACTCCAATGCCATCCCTCCTAAACTTTTTGGGAACATTTTTAGTAATAACAAGTCATCATGTGATATATCATGACATGCTATCCTAAACATACGAAGATGCTCTATGGGATCTTCAGTTCCTTTGTATATAGGTAGGACAGGCATAGGAAAGTGTTTGGGATATGGTTGTGCTACAACTATAGGATCTAGAGGCTGACTACACATCTCTCGATAATTGTACGAGGGACGGTAGGGATCTATTTGGTCCATACGGGAGACTAACTATTTCACCATGGCTTCCAGATTACCAGTTTGTCCACCATATTGGTTTGGTGGTACATGAGCATGGGATTTGTGAGCGTAGGAAGGCGGGACATAAGGATTAGATGCTATATTGTTGTTATGCAAATGATTGGTAGGAAGAGTATTATGAAGAAGATTTGTTGTAGCATTATGTTGTATCCCAGATTGTTGGAAATTGGTATTTGGTTTTGTTTTAGGCTTTTGTTGATTTGAGGTATATTGATCAATAGCTTGGCGAAATAGAGCAATGAATGAAGGTTTATTTTGTGTGGGAATAACCCTAGGCTTGGTAACAAGCACTCTAGGTGGTTGGGTAACCTATTGTTGTTGCATGTTCTGGATCATAGTGGCCATATCCAAATTGGATGGTCCAGCTTGATCACTTTCTTGATCAACGAAGGACAAAGGATTAGTGCGTGTGTGATATATGTCTTCTAGGGTTGCTTGAGTGTCACTAATTTGATCTTTGTCCATATGGACTGCTCTATTAAGAGTGCCAATATTATTATGGAGGAACTTCCAGAAATGTTCCATGTTCTCAAAAGTAACGACTCCTTCTGGAGATATTTTAGGAGATGAGGATTCTTCCTCTCTAACAATTTCTCTTTGTTCATTTGCATCAACATACTCTTCTTCTTGTTGGTCTAGAGTTCCTTCTTCCTGAATTGGGTCTTCAGGAAGGACATCTGGGTTATTCTCTATTTTCCTTAACCAATCTTCTTCTACTTCAATTTGTTTTCCATTCCTGAGTCTAGTCATTATGTCTAAATCTTAGATTTTAGAAAATATATATTAATATATTTGCAACAGATTTGGGAGGTATATATTTTAATTATATACCTACTATAATGCTTAAAAATAAAATGTTTTGATTTTTTGTTATGATTTTGTTTTTTTGTTTTTGTTTATTTTTATTTTATGCTTATAAAGACAACAAACAACACACTAAATACAAGAAATAAAATAATAAAATAATAGCTTAGTTTTCTATAAATAGTTTATGAATGTCATTGATAGGATCAAGTTCATCAAGAGTCATAAAATGCTCCTCTTCAAATTGGAAATGGTTTTTCAGGAACTTGATAAAGTGTGCTATAGTAATATTATCTGTTTCAGATTCTGTCTTGTAAAAATAAATCTCATGGCAATACTCTCGATATAACACAGCTCTAGGAACTCTATTCCATCTTTGTCTATCCATAAGAACGACCTCTTGGTCCTCTATACGAGACAAAAATTTATGTACTATAGCTGCATTATCGAGGTATTCCTCAAAGGTATACAACTCAGAAGACACAAGGGCTCTTTTATCTGCTAACCACCTATGGCAAGCTCTCTGAAGCTCATGATACAAAGTCACTTGATCGGGATCCAAGATTCTATCTAGGACAAACCTCTTGATTTGCCTAAGTTCGGTTGCTCTAGATGAAATGAGATTCAATCTCCTATTAAGCTCGTCCCATAAAGGTGGGACTCTATATGTTGGAGCTACTCTAAGTAAAGAATTAATCTCTATAGCTGCTAATTGATTTTCAACATTAATGGTAATAGCTCGTCTTTTGTTATAATCTACCATCTAAATACAATATGCAATCTTTAGTTCTAAATGCATTTATTTTTTTGTTTTTTTTTTGGATTGTTTTCAAAAGGTTTTTAGTTTTCACGTCGGGTTCACCAAAATGTATCGCTCCAAATTTTTTGCATCCTTACCCTCAGGCTATAGGATCCGCGCCCGGAAGGAGGATGCGAGAAGGATGGGACAATACCTCGGACTGAGAGGCCCTTTGAAGGTCCCGCCTCTCGGGGAGGGGTATAAGGGTGAATTTTCGATGGATGGTGGGTTCACCAGGAAACTTTTGAGTGGTAGTTTCCACGCCTAGGTTGATAGTGGGTTTGATGTGTTCATTTTTATACTCGATCATTCAACTCCTAGGTTTGGCCAAGATGAATCTAAACTATTCTATATGCCAATGCTGATTTAAATGAATACAGAGAATAGGAATGAATGCTAAACATAGAAAATATGCTAGTTAGATCATAACATACCTGATTCCGGATGTTTGATGAAGATTCTGAGTCTTGTAGCAGTTCAGATCGTCTCGACTCGTACGTAATCGTCTGAAATTACATCGAATCATCTCAAATCATAGTCGATCATCTGAGATCAGATAGAATCATCTAAAATTTGATGAATTCATCAGACAAATTCGTCAAAAACCTGCAATCACACAAATAGATACAAAATACCCAAGATGCAACTACAGAAGCGAAGGGAAATGATAGAAATAACTGTAAATTTGTCTAAATGATAGATCCAAATAGTAATTAAAGAGGAAAAGCATCAACTTCACAATTTATTTTGATTTTATCATGCATTTATATTAGATGAGGTGAACTCCAAGATGCATAAACATAATAATTTAAGACAGTGCAGAAATACAATAGGAAAATGCAAAAAAGCTAAGGAAATGCAAACTCTAGACTCTGATTGCCCCTAATCTGGACTACAGTCGGGATCGCCTCCAATCGTACGAGATCATCTGTGCTCCTCGACAAGATCGTCCAAAATCGTCCGGGATCGCTTGCGACGATCCGAGCTAGCTTCGACTAAAAAATAGTAGAGTTCCTGCAAGAAAATGCAAAATATAGAATGCAGACAGTAGTGCGAGGATGCTCTAGTGAATAAGGAACTAAATCTGTAGGGAAATCCATCAGCTAAGGGGTTCAGGGGGAGTCAGGGGGGATAAACTAGAAAAATCCTAGTTTATATAGGATTAGGGGGAGGCTAGGAGGTTGGAGATCATCCCAATCTGGGAGATCTCCAACCGGGGGAAATCTCCAACTATGCAGACACGCTTCTGCCCAAGTTGGAGAGGCTGTTGAAACAAAAGCTAATTATGAAAATTTGGTTTTGGGATGAAATCGTCTGGACGTTCTGTTCCAGACGAATTCGTCAGATCGGGGACGATTTCGTCTGATCTACGATGATATCATCCAACGGTCAAAACAAATCCTAAAAATGGTGCAAAAAATGGGGAAAGCGGGTAACAAGTGGTTTTGGGGTTAAAATTTAAATTTTTATCTTTTATCTTTTACTAAGGTTTTAACCATGCCAATTTTAGGGTGCTACACATATGGAAGATAATGAGGAGAAGGTTTCAAAGTATATCAATGGACTATGATTGTCCATACAAGATGAAGTTGGTATGATGAACATGAGGATGATAGAAGAAGCATACCATAATGCATTAAAATATAAATGAGAAGTTGTCACAAAGGCAAAAAATTAATTGAAGAGGAAGATGATTATTATCATGAGGATGAGGACGAACAAATAGTAGAAGGAAATTAAAATAGGAAGGAGAAGCTAGTACTTCTCACAATGACTTCAACCTGAATACCAGAGAAAGTGGAGACTTCTCACAAGGAAGAGGTAGTTTTTGTAGAGGAAGGGGTGGAACATTCCTTAGAAGTTATTATAGATGTGGAGAAGATGGTCATTGGGAATTTGAATATCTAACAACAAAACAAGGTAGAAATAAGGGAAATGAGATCAAGAACCATATTGCACAAGTATAAGAAGAAAGTGTTACTTCCTCAAAACATAAAAAGGATCCAGAACAAGAAGAGAATCTCATTATGAAGAGAGTGCTATAGAAACTAGATAAGAGGGAACCAGTTCAAAGAAGAAATATATTTAGAACAATATGTAAGTCTAGAGGTAAATTTTCCAAGGTCATTGTAGATAGTGGGAGTACGAATAATCTAGTATCCACCAAAATGGTAGAGAAATCGGGGTTGAAGAGGATAAAACACCCTAATACATACAATATATCTTAGTTGCAAAATGGAAATCAAATTTTAATAGGTGAATAATGTTAGGTGAAATTTCAAATTGGATCTTACAAGGATGAGGTCTTGTGTGATATTATGTCCATGGATGCTTACCATGTGTTGTTAGGAAAACCTTGGAAATTTGATAGGAGGGTAGTACATGAAGTTAGGGAAAACACCTATGATATTGTGAAAGATGGTAAGAAGTATGTGATGAGTCTATTGAAGGACAAATATGAACGAGCAATAAATGGTCCTAAAATATGTTTAATTTCTAGAAAATAATTTTTGAAGTAGATGGTAAAGAGAAGATGTCTTTTACTTTGATTGCTAAACCCATAAAGGGTGGGATAGTAGATAAGGAGGATGAAATACCAAGTGAAGTAAAATATTTTCTAGAGGAGTATGCAAAAATTTTATTAAAATAATTACCGGATGGATTTCCACTATCGAGGAATATTAGCCACCACATAGATTTCATTCTTGGATTGAGTTTAACCAATAAGGAAGCTTATAGAATGATGCCAATGGAGAATGAGGAAATGAAGAGTTAAGTTTGGGAAGTACTGAGGAAAGGATTTATTAGAAGTTTGATCCCATGTGTAGTACAAGTTATACTTGTGTTAGAGTAATATTCCATTCTTTGGTATATTTACCCTTTACTCCACTAGGTAAAATAGGTAGTATATTGCATTATACTACATAGATTATTACATTTACTTTTTATTGCATAACCATGGAGATATTTACTATTCCAAAATATCTACTGGTTAACCTAGATTAATATCTAAAATATCCTAGGTCAGATATTTTATGTTAGTTGTTTAATCATACTTCTCTACCCTAGGTTAGAGGTTAGAAGCACGTATCTCTCTATGCTTATTGTTAGTGTGATTAGTGCTAAGTAATTTTATTAATCTATTTTGTAACCTATATAAGGCTACGGTATTCCTAAGTCTAGTCTAATGTTGAATTAATAATATTTCATTATCATTTTTGGGCAACAATTATTTACATTGGAATTAGAGCCATGAAGGAAGGAAGCACGATAGGGCACTGGACAAGGTGGGAGAAATGATTCTCATTCCATTGGAGAAGGTGAAGAACACTCTCTTATTCCATGCATATTTGGTTATTAACTCCTACCTAAGGTTTCAAACTTCTTGAGATAGGATTCAGGTGGGACCAACGACTGACCAACCAACGGGTAGGAGCACCCTCTGGTGGCCTATCTAGCCTACAGTCCCATGTGGACTCTGTAGGTAGGACTGCACGACCAACCATCACTAAAGAACATACTATGGCGACGGGCTATGACGACTGCACCACTTAGCCCTTGATGATCACCAAAGAACATACTTTGATGACAGGTCATAGTGATAGGTCACCACCAGCGATCAGTCGATGAGGGCAGGAGCGCCCTCTACTAGTGCCCAAAAAAATAGGCCCAAAAATTAGTGATCGGCCTTCCAAGGAGGGCAGGAGCGCCCTCCCAAAGAATCGACATCGATGACCAAAAATATTTTGATGATTGGCCTACCAAGGAGGGCAGGAGCACCCTCTCGTGGGACCAGCATGACGATCAAAAAATTGACCTAAAACCTGGCCCTGACACCTAAGCACCTAGTGATAGACTGACTGATGCAACCTTGAGCACAGATCCTAAGGCACTGATGTGGTACAAACCTTGACTAGATGAGGATGATGTGGAGGCACTGATGTGGTAGCTAACTAGGTTGTTGACATGGACTACAGATGTTGACTGGACTGGACACAAGACACATGGCAGACTGGCCACATGGCACCCGACTTGGACATGACACGTGGTGGACAGGCCACGTGCCACCGGACTCGACTAGCCATGATGTGGAGGTGACCAAAATTGGGCGAAGCGACTCGGATTTCCCATAGGCAATCAACGAAGGAGGGGAGCATTGTGCATTTTAAATGTGACATTCATCCTACACAGGATGAATGTGAGACTAAAGTCCTGAAGATTTTTTTTGAAAAAAATTTATTTATGCCCGCCCGAGTCTTCAAATACTAGCATGTGGGGCTAGCTTCCAAAGCTGCCCCATAAGTGCAGTGGTCAAGGTTTCTCCTTGACAAGCGCATGGTCATGATTTCGACCCTCACGTGCTCCTTTTTTGGCAAACAAAGGTGCATTATATTCGAAATTTGGTAATTTTTTTTTTAATTCTTAAAGTTTATGCTTTAATTAATATATTTTTTTTATTATTTTTATAATTTTCTATAGTTTTGCCTTATATAAATAATTTTTTTAATAATTTGATTATTTTTGGCCAAACTATATCTAATTATTTAAAATTAAATCTTTAAAATTATTTTTTTAGCATTTACATTGAAAATATTAAAAAAAAAACCAATTTTTTTTTGCAATTATAACAATTCTATTTCTTATGTTTTCTCCACATTTGGATATAAAGAGACAAAGAAACCAAACATTTTGTTGCAAATTAGAAAATCTTAAATTCTCAAGCCTTGTTCATTTAGCATACAATAAAGGTTCAACATTGAATTCTTTCTTGCAAATTGTAACACAAGGAGACTTAAATTTTTTGCAAAATTCAAAGGCAAAGTGTGCATTTGTTTTTCTCTCGAGGAGGGATATACAACATAAAATTGCACATTATTTTTCATAAACCTTGAGAACAATTTAAGCCTTGGGTCTATCAAAACCAAGTCGTTTGTCAACTGGTATGGAAGCCTTTCAAATGCGGGTCGTGTGTCGACTTGTCTTGAAAGGAGTGCTTGATTTCTAATTTTGTAAAAATTAAGGGGGGATAGAAGAAACATTTGTGACTCTATTTTTTTTACAAAATTGTAAGACAAAGGGGGGATATTTCAGAGTAATAAGGTGCATTCTCGATTGTACTCGACATCTTTTCTTAAAATTATCTACACTAGGTGCATTTTCGGTTGCATCTGACACCTATAGTGATAAAAATTTGGGTTTCTCTTTTTTATTATTGCACTAACCATCATGTTTTTTGCAATTAAACAATCATAAACATTGAAGAGCATTTCAAAAACTCAAACTTCACTAAATCATGCTACACTTTGCACAAGTTAAACAAGTCAATTTTCACTCCCCATCAAAGGTCATAATCCAATCACCTTGATTCACTCTCTTTGTTTGGCTTAATTTCCTCAAAAAATTTCATCCTTATTGAAGGGTGTTAAGGTAGGTGCCATTAAATATCCTAGAGAGAAAAATCAGAAGTCTTCCAAAAGCTCCCCTTTAATTTGCTCTATTTGTTTGGCTTAAATTTCCTCAAACTTTTCATCCTTCTTGAAGGGTGTTTAGGCAGGAGCCATTAAATATCTTAAAGAGAAAATTAAGATCTTCCATATACTCTTTTGAGGGTATACTACAAGATAAAGTCATCTTAGTCACATCAATTTGAAACCTTCACCATGGAAATGATAAAAATATATCTCAATGAAATCTAACTGCTTAAAGGTTCAAATTATTCTACCTGGAAAACTAAGATGAAAGCTATTTTAACTGTAGAAGATATGTGGAATATAGTGGATGGCACTAAAACTAGACCCACATCACCTAGAGTAGATCATAAAGCATATGATAAAAAGGATAAAAGACTTTCCTTATTGATATTTCTAGCTATTACTGATGATATCCAACCTCATATCAGTGAAGCTAAAAATGGTAAGGAGACATGGGATGCCTTAGCTACCATCTTTGAGGGAAAGAATTAATCCATGATTCTTAACATTCAAACACAAATTCATACTCTTCATATGAAATCTAGAGAAACATTAGAGCTATTCCTCTGTAGAGTGGCAAATATGAAAACAAAATTGTAAGCCTTAGGAGAAAAAATGGAAGACAAAGTCCTAAACTCTATCATTTTGAGGGCTCTTCCAAACTCCTATAAAATGTTGATTACATCCCTTAATGTTTCACAAAGAGTTTTCACCTTTGTGGAGTTAGTCAATTTGCTTCAAAATGAGGAAGCAAATCAACTCCAAAATGATGAAGTGTCAAACAATGCACTTTATTCAAACAATAAGGCTAATAAGAAGAAAGGAAAATTTCAAAATGGAGGATCATCCTTAAAAGGTGAGGGAAAGCAATCTCAAAAGAGGTTTTGCTCGTATTGTAAAAAGGACAACCATGACACCAATCGATGTTGGTTAAAAAACAAGCAAAACAAGAAAGATAAAGGCACAACACAGAAGCAAAACAAAGGCAATATTGCTAGTGAAGTGTCTAGTTCTGATTCTGATTCTGGTTTAGAAAAAGAATATAGAGTGCTCATTGCTAAGATAGTATTATAGAGGGAAAACACATTTGTCACCTTAAGCAAAGAACCATTTCCTCTCTCTTTTTTAGGCTTCATAAATATCATAAGTTTTTGTTTGAAGTACTTGTAATAAAGGGGTGTTTGTATATTTTTTAGGCTTCATAAATATCAAACTCTTATTGTTTGAAGTTATTGTAACAAAACGAGGGAATTTTTTGGTGTAAAATTGCCTAGGAGGCAATATTTGTAAAATCCTTCTCAAAATCTTCTTAAGTTGCACATATTTTGCAATAAGGGGGGATATACTTTCTTTTCTTCACAATTTTTTTGTAAAAAGGGAAGAAGACTTATAAGGGTGCATTTTCGGCAATGACCGACACCTTAGTAATACTTCTTTCATAAATTAATTACAACATGTTTTGCAACAAGAAGGGAGGAACTTATAAGGGTGCATTTTTGGCAGCAACCGACACTTTAGCTACCTTATATTTTGCAAACTCATATTGTAAACTGAATTAACCTTGTATGAAGTGATCTATTCTACTAAATCTAGTGATTACAGTGGCTAGTTACCCATGCAATTTGGTTGGATGATGAGATTACTATAAGGACATTCGTTGGTGTGAAGACAAAGTGAGGAATGGCCCATTTTTTGCTTAGAAGCAGCCAGAGCACTGTGACATATCAAGAATCAACATATCAACATTTTTTTTTATTGTATTTGGATAGTTATATACTTTGCCCAAATATTGTTGTATAGGAGGATGTATATGTATTACCCAAATAATTTAATAAGGGGGATGTTAGAGTAATATTCCATTATTTGGGATATTTACCCTTTTACTCCACTAGGTAAACTAGGTAGTATATTGCATTATACTACATAGATTATTACATTTACTTTTTACTGCATAACCATGGAGATATTTACTGTTCCAAAATATCTACTAGTTAACCTAGATTAATACCTAAAATATCCTAGGTTAGATATTTTAGGTTAGTTGTTTAATCATACTTCTCTACCCTAGGTTAGTGGTTAGAAGCACGTCTCTCTCTACGCTTATTGTTAGCATGATTAGTGCTAAGGTAGTTTATTTAATCTATTTTGTAACCTATATAAGGCTATGACATTCCTAAGTCTAGTCTAATGTTGAATTAATAATATTTTATTATCATTTTTTGGCAACTATTGTTTACAACTTGATTGAAATAAAGGTGGAGAATGGTTCTTGAATATAGATTTAAGTGCTATTAATAAGATAACCATAATAGATTTTCATTACCACACATGGATTATTTGGTGGATTGCTTGAGTGGACCAAAGTACTTCATGAAGATAGATTTGAAGAGTGGCTATCATCAAATCTATATTAGGGAATGATATGAATGGAAGTCCACATTCAAAACAAAGGATAGATTATATGAGTGATAGGTTATGCCATTCATATTGGGAAATGCACCTAGTACCTTTACGCGGTTGATGAAAAACGTTTTTCAACCATTTGTTGGTAAGTTTTTGGTTGTCTATTTGGATGGCATTTTTATAGTTGGTAAAATTAATAAAGACCATTTGATAAATTTTGATTGCTCTTAAAAATGTTGAAGGAAGAAAAGTTGCTAGTTAGCTTGAAGAAATGCAGTTTTATGAAAGGGAAATTTGTGTACTTGTGTTTTGTGATTTCACAAGAGAGGTTACAAATAGATACTAAGAAGGTTAAAATCATTGTAAATTGGACATAACCAAGAAGTATGTTTGAGTTCAAAATTTTCCATGGTCTAGAAAGTTTTTATAGGAAGTTTATAAAAAAATTTAGTGGGATCTATGCACTAATTATGAAAACCCTAAAAGGAGGAAGGCATGAGTTTAACTAGACAAGTGTAGTAGTAGATTTTGAAAAAAAATATAATGGAAGAACCAATTCTATATTTTTTGGGTTTTAGAAAGATCTTTTAGGTGGATTATGATGCAAGTGGGACAACAATAAGAGGATTCTTGAGCTAGGAAGGCAAGCCCATTGCATATCTCAACAAGAAGCTAAATAAGACAAAGAGAAAATACTATGTCTATGAACAATATTTTTATGCCATTATTCAAGCACTAAAAAAGTGGAGATATTATTTGCTACCAAAAGCATTTGTCTTGGTCACAGATAATCATGCTTTGTAGTTTAATAATAACTAGAGTAAGTTGAATTAAAGGCATTGATATGGATGGAATTTTTGCAATGATATTAATTTATCTTGAAGCATAGAAGTAGTAGTTCAAATCACATAGTCGATGCCCTAAGTAGAAGGATATTTTTGGTGAATATAATAAGGATAGAACTTGTTGGTTTTGATGATATGAATAAGCCTTATGCTGATGATTTATATTTCATGAAAGCTTGGTTAACATGCATTAACTATACTATAGGTGATAGGACACCATGGATTTATTATTGCATCTAAGAAGGAATGTTTTTCAAAGGATATCAATTGTGTATACAACATAGTTCAATGACAGAAAATTTGATAAGAGAAAAATACAATGGAGGACTTGTAGGACATTTTAGGATAGATAAAACCCTAAGGCAGCTTGAAGAAAGTTATTAGTGGCCTATATTGAGCATAGATGTAAGATTATTTGTATAAGGTTGTCAAATATGTTAGTATGCAAAATGGAAGAGTCAAAACATTGGATTGTAATAGCCTTTATAAATTCTATATAGGCCATAGAAAGACATAAGCATGGATTTTGTTCTTGGATTGCCAAGAATGCAAAGGGGTAATGACTCAATTTTTGTTGTGGTTGATAGATTCTCAAAGATGATACATTTCATACCTTGTAGGAAGACAAATGATGTGACTCATATTGCTACCTTATTCTTCAAGGAAATTGTAAGACTATGTGGGTTGTCAAAGAGCATTGGTTTAGATAAAGATAGCAAATTTGTGGGTCATTTTTAGAGAACCTTATGGAAGAAACTAGGTACTAAGTTTAATTTTAGTTTAATGTATCATCCACAAACTAATAGGTAGACAAAGGTGGTGAATCAAAGCCTTGGAAATCTATTTAGGTGTTTGGTAGGAGATAAACCAAGTCAATGGGATACTATTTTGGAACAGGAAAAATATGCATACAAAAATTTGATAAATCAAAGTATAGGTAAAAGCTCAATTTAGATTGCATATGAAATATGCCCAATATGAATAGATGAGTTGGATAAGACAATTTATTTACAAATTCCAAGTGTTATAGCAAAAGAATTTGTTGACTACATTCATGATTTGCATTAGGAGGTGAGAAGTGATTTAGAAGAGAGTGCCATGACATACAAACAACATGTTGATCTCAAGAAAAAAATGCAATAATTTCAGGTTGGAGATTTGGTTTTGATACATTTGCAAAAGGAGCAATTTTTTAAAGGTACTTATAATAAGTTAAATTGGAAGAAGATTGGACCTTACAGATTCTTGAAGAAGTTTGGTATGAATTCTTATGAAATAGAACTACCTGAAGAGGTGGATATATCTTCCATATCTCCCATATTAAATATAGAAGATCTATACCATTATTAAGAGGCATCAATTAGTGAGAAAGATAATGCAACTTTAGAATCTCCAATGATAGATTGGGTATGATAGTTTCCAAAGAAAGAACAAGATGAAATTAAGGTAATCATAGACTCTTGAGTAGTCAAGTGAAGGAGAGGCAAGGACTATTATAAATATTTGTTCAAGTGGAAGAACTAGAAGGTTGAAACTACAATGTGGATGAATGCTTCTGATATCTCTAAGTATGAAGTTTTCATTAAGGGTTCTAGAAATATTTAAAAAATATTTCTATTACTTGGTAAGTATGATGCAAGAGCATCTTGAAGCCTAAATTTCTAGTTGAGAAACTAGAAGGTCATCTGTTTTGACCATTATGTAACTATTTTTACAAAGCTTTAAATATAAGAGCTTTATCTCTAGGATAAGAGAGAAGGGGTTTAAATATTTTTGCCTTGTATCCTTGATGAAGAATCAATGAAAAAAATATTTTCCAATTAATATTTGAGTGTCCATTTTTGTTGAATGTTTAAATATTCAATTTGGTAGATTGTATGTATTGTTACGTTCTTGTGTGCAAGTTACAAAGAAGCACATCAAAGCATTGGAGAATAGACGAAAGAGAAATTTAGGCACAAGCAAGGATGTGTGATTGAAGGAAAACATTATGAATTGCCAAATAAATTGAATGAATATATATCCATTGGGTGGTAGATAAGTGGTTGTTCAAAGGATAGACCAAAGAAGTAAACCAGTTGCAAGCACAAAGGAGTGACATTGTACTTCAAAGAAAAGGAATGAATGATTGTACAAGTCCATAATTTAAACTTTTAGAGTTTATCCCATCCAACGAGGAGAAATGATAATGTTTTAGAACAAGTACCATTCAACTTAAGGTGCTAGAAATAAGTGTGATGTGGAAGATTCATGTAAAAATATGAGTTCAATATCTATTCAAACTATTTTAATAGCAATACATTGAGGAGATAGTCATTCAAACCTATAAATTCAAGTGGAAGAGGCATTAGCAATTTGTCTTGTTGTTTGAGTAAATGCCTAGGTCATTTAATTGAACATACAATATTGGGCTATAAAAAGTGAGTTAAGAGTCATTCAAGCACACACCATTACAATAATTCAAATATAGAATTAACACATTGCTATTGCATCATTTTAAATTTTCATGATTAATTGATCAAAGTGTTGCATGATCAAATTGGCATATAATGAGGGACTCACAATCATACAAATGGGTCATTGTATGATCAATTGTTGTAAAACTGAACCATTATACGATAAAACTATTTTTCCACCATATTATCATACAATTGAATGATTGTGGATTTATACAAAGGGAGTTTCCATTTGATGTCTACATCACTTTATGAGATGAAGAAACACCCAAGTAGGTCGATGCAATTTGTTAAATTTTAAAACATAAAATATCCACACTAATCCATTGTAAATCTAGTGTAGTGTTAACAATATAGTTTCTAGAATTTGTAGTATTAAAAAATTATCCAATAGCCTTCTCGTAGCATGATAATATTAATTTAAACTCCAAGGACCTATTTATTTAGGGATAATCCAAAATAAAAGTATCGCTAACAAATTGGATATGAGATTCAAAAGGACCATTTGTTGCAACTTGAATACCTTTGATTTCCCCTTCCATATTTGCTTTTGATAAACCTCTTGTTGAGTGGTATTTTCACCCAGCTGTGAAAGTACAACTCTCCTTTAGGATTTGGGTCCCAAATCCCCTCTTGCAAAGAAGTCAAACAAACAACTTCTCCAAGGTCTCCGCTGGTATTAGCATTTGCATATGTATATTAGTAATCTCAAATAAAGATAATCAATTTAAATGCTTGGAACACCTTAGTGATTGCAAGTAATTGTAAACAAGGGGCAATGTTGGTTTATTTCACCATGAAACTTTAGTGATTGTTCATTGTTTTTTTTTTAGATTTTGTAATTTTTAAATGTTCATTTTAAATAAATTAAACCTTCGGGAAAAATAAAATAAAATGAAAAAGAAATGCAGAAAATTAAAAATAGAACACATTCAGTTTGATGCTATCCTGTTTCGACAAAACCGAAGATATGAGGTTTCCATGCATGCAACCTAACCTATTGGACCTGCAAAACATGCACAATCCCGATAAGCTAAGTGCTGGCTCCTAAGGATTTGAATGAGGTTTTCAGATTTAAGCATTCGCATGCAGCAACCAAGAAAAACTTGTATCAACTACATTTACAAGCCTAAAATCTGAAAAGGGAAAATAGACATTTAATCTTGCATGCGGAAAATGACTCCTTCTTTCTTGCCCATAAGATGCAAATTTCTGAAATATTATCTGCATTAAATATTTGTCATTTTACAATAATAGATCTCCGGTTTTCCAAAACCAGAAAAAGTGGAAGAAAAGCACTCCAAAGCAGGCCCGAATGGCTCATCACCCTCAACTCTGCAACCCTGCTCTCAACGGTTTTTGACCCCTGTGAGGCCAATATCAGAAACCCTCGTGCCTTTACATTTTATACTTGCTGGAAAATTGCTTCTCCTTCCATGACGGTTCGTTTCGTCTTCCAGGATTCGTTTCACTTCCTTTCCTTCTTTGACTTTCTGTTCGAGTGTCTTAAACGTTTGATATTCTCTATGAACTGTAACGCTTCTGTAGCCCTTACACCTTTATGCCACGTGTTCCATGCTCCTCTGCATGTTTCGTAACTACCCCCTATAAATCATGACCAAAAATAGCATGTCGTGATATCGCGACGTTTTTCTACATGCAACTTTGCTCTTCTACCTGTATCGAAAATAAGACATGTCACAAAATCGTGACAATTTTCTATCATGGGCCATGCAAATGCAACATGTCATGAAATCATGACATTTTTATGCTATCTAAATCATGACTTTTCTCTTTTCATGAAATCACGTGACGCTTTTTCTTTTGTTATGTTTTGCTCTACTAGAGAAACGCGACATGTCCACAAATCGTGACACCTTTCATTGTACCTCATTTTCTTCATGAAATCCTGACAAACTTTTATTCTGACACTTTTTTTCACTTTCTATCACGAAATCGTGATGCTTTTCATCTTCACCCTTCATCTCGTCTTCGGTCATGAAATGGTGACATGTCACGATATCACGACAACCTTTCATTCCGTACACTTTGGCTACTTTCTATCATGAAATCGTGACGCTTTTCTATTTCAGCATCAACCTGTCGTGAAATCGTGACACTTTTTCATTTCGTACCACTTTGCTTGTCTTAGCCATGAAAACGCGACATGTCGCGATATCGTGACAACTTTTCATTCCTTACAACATGTCGCGATATCTGACAACTTTCTTTTCTACGAGACGGAGCAACATGTCGCGATATCGCGACAACTTTTCATTTCTAGCCGCGACGGAGCAACATGTCGTGATATCGTGACAACTTTTCATTTTTAGCCGCGACGGAGCAACATGTCGTGATATCACGACAACTTTTCATTTCTAGTTGTGACGGAGCAACATGTCGCGATATCGTGACAACTTTTCATTTTTAGCCGCGACGGAGCGACATGTCGCGATATCGCGACACTTTTTCTCTTTTGTGAAATTTTTGCTTTTTCCTTGATTTTTTAGCATCTGGGCTACTGCAGTTTTCTTTGAAAGCATGCAAAAAAGGTGGGTCCCCAATTTTGGGGTGTGTTGTGGATCAGCCACAACAAATGGTGACTCTGTTGTCAAATGCTCCTGAGCATTTTGGTGAGAACCCAACCTGAAATATACAAGCTTAGATACAAGCGTCAACACATAAAGATAAACAAATACCGATAGATCAGAAATACATGAAACATCAGAATCATAAGTATCAGCTCGATGTGTGCAATGTGTTTCATTCCCTATCATTTGAACTTGATCAACATTCCATTGTCAGTTTTACTTATGATTTGTATGCAAGGCTATGAATGATTTGTGCAGGATTTGATGCATGATGAAGATGCTAGAGACATAACAACCTGCTTTACAAAGGCTCAAACCTTCTAATATCATGAACAAACATATTCAAGTTGTCAAACCCTCTTAGGACCAAATATATGTATACTGAATTAATTTACTAGATCCCAAAGTTGGTTATGTGTCACTACCATCTTGAACCCATGTGCAAGTGTGAGTGAAATCAGAACTTTGGGGAATAGGATTCCCAACCTAAGCGAGATGGGAATTTAACCCTATCCTTACTATTCTGATTTGGAGTTCATTACCTCATCTTGAACAAAATGATTTAACCAGTTATGGATGAAATTGTCAAGCTAGTCTATCCATATGAGCAATCAATGGTCTTGCTTTTAGACAAGACATGATGCCACGCATGAGCACTTAACCCCATAATCCATGATTTGGCTTCATTCATTCTCTTTTTTTTTATTTCTTGGACCTTTGGGATGACTACCCATCCTTGCTAGGGACATGTAGTACGATCCCTCCAATCCAATATTAAGATGAAATGGGAAATATTAATTTTATTTTTGTTTCTTGGACTTTTGGGATGACTACCCATCCTTTGCAGAGGACATGTAGTACGATCCTTCCCATCCAAGTTTTATGATAAAATGAAAGATGGAAGCTTTGGGGAATCGGATTCTCAACCTAGGTAAGATGAGAATTATGCCCTATCCTTACTACTCCATGAAGGTCAAATCAGAGCTTTGGGGAATTGGATCCTCAACCTAAGCGAGATGAGGATTTAACCCTATCCTTACTACTTTGATTTTAGGCTTTAAGCATTATGGGAGTGGTAAAAACCATTGTTTTAAGGATTATGTTGCATGATAGGACAGACATGGACTATTCCTTTCGCCTCACCTTTTCTTCCAAGTATGGTTTTAACCATTTTGCTCAAGACTCTCTTTAATATGCGTAGAACGTGCTTGGTTCAAGATAGTTCGGGCATCAGTTCCCAACCTTAGGATTTTTTATGTTTTATGTTATAGAATAACCCTAAGAGGATTCAACACCTTTTCAATGATTGTACATGACATGAAGATGCAACTAAGATGAAATATATATGCAGTGTGGAATATAACATGAGATATGAATGCATTGCTTCTTTTGAAATGTTAATGGAGTATATCATCTACTTTACCATAATGTGTAAAACTGACAACTTCATGCATCACAAGATTCAAACGATAATATTTAAAATGTTTGTGTTACTTGTTGAGCTTTCTACAATACAATTCCAATGTTTCATATTCTCCTGATTTTAGGCATAAGTTGACATCTCAAAATTTTTTTTTTTTTTTTTACAAACCAAACATGTCCATAGGACCAACACATAACTTTAAATCAAAACTTATTCAATCCAAAACCAAAATGCAATCCAAAAATGAAAATTTGAAAACACAAACCAAAACCAAAAATCAAAACCTATATACAAATGTACAAAATAATACAAGATGATGCAAAGCTTGGATTATCACTTTCCTGGATCCCAAACATGATTAGAACATTTCAACAAAAATATAACGTGATGTGCATGCCAAATGATGTAGGAATCCAAAAAAAACAATATTATACCACACCATGCAACAACTTTTAACTTACCTTGCTCACCCCACCAATTTGATTTAGTTCTATTACCAACATCATAGGTGAGATTCAAATCAAATTGATTAGACAATGGTTGGTATTCAATTTTATTTTGTCTATTCTTTAAAGTGCAAGTTTCATCATTCCATTCATGATTTAGAAGTAGGCTTTCCTTTTCAAATGTGAAATATTGCAAACAAGAGCCTATTTCTAAAAGTCTTGAATTCAAATTATTTTTCGAGATTTTAAAGCAATCAAAATCAATCAAAACTTGACAAACATCACCGAGATTTGACATTTCATCATTAATGACATTAGCATCCAAAGGGACATCATGTAATCCATCACTTAAAATTTTTGTAGCTACTACCAAAGGTAAAGATTTCACCTTGTCACCCATACTCAACCCATCATAATTAGAATTTACAACAACTTGATGAGTGTTAGTAGCTTTTTCCTTTTTCTCATTGTCTTCTTCATCATCCAACACCTGTTCAAAAACACCAAAGTTAGGCACCCAATCAAACATGCGTCCATATTTTTCAAAACAAGAGCCTAGTTTTTCAAGATATGTGTCGCGTGACACCTTTCCATGATCAATGGCTTGAGTTGCCTCAAAATCCATATTTTCATTAGGATCATCAATAGTATCAAACCCACACCACTTAGGTTTTGTAATTTCATCATTTTGAGATGGCATAGACATAGTAGAAACAATAGGTGGATCAAGATTTTTGATTTCTTGCCCCTCAAGGGGAACAAAAACAATTGATTCTCCTTCTTCATCCATGGTAGTAGAATCATTATCCTTCCCCAACCTTTGATGAGATTCCAACCCTTCTTCCAAAGCATTCTTAGATTGTACAGGACTTGTAACATCCTCATATGAAAGGGCAATCGTATTATCCTGCATATCAATAGGCACACAAATTTCATTAGCAGTTTTGGAGTGAGCATACTCTTCCCTAGAATCATGATGATCATCTTTCAAAATCAAATTGTGATGCTCAACTATTTCTTCATCATCCTTTAATTCATCAACATGTTTCTCATCAAATTTATCTTCACCTTCCTTAGATGGTTCAATTACTTCCAAAATTGGGTTATTGCTTGTATTCAAATTGATAAGGCCATCATAATCCACATGTGTAACCCATGATTCAAGTTTAACATAATTTGGAAGGTGTGAATTTTCTTGGCCATTATCTTCAACAATGTCATCCAATGTCATCCGAAACAGATTCATCCTCGTAGAATTCATCTTTTGGTGAGTCAAGGGTTCCCAATCTGTCACATGTTTCAATACTAGTTGGATCTAGTACTCCTCCCTTGCCTAAAATCATATTATTATGAAAATCATTGAAATTGATTTTAGAAACATCTTTTGAATCAAGATGAGTATTTTGAAGTTGATTCATACTTAAGAAATATGGTTGATCTTGCATAGTAGGTTGAGGATTTTGAAATTGATTGAAGCTTGGGAGTGATTGTTGATTCTGAAATTGATTCAAACTTGAACTCGGTTGAGGTGGATAAATCATTGGGTGGGTAAAGGAGGTATTAAATGATTGAAAATTATATGATCCAAAACCCACACCATAATTTTGACAACTCAATTGTTGCTCAATTGCCATTGCTTGAGTATAGGCTTGTGACAAAGATGTGATTAGAGGCATCCCTCGCAAATATGTGGAAGTGAGTGGGTCAAGAGCATTGACATATATTTGGAGAGCCACTTCTTCTTGCAGAACATAAAATGTCACTAATTGAGTATATAATCCAAAGAACCTTTCAGAAAATGACTTCACATTTTCACTTGGTCCTTTTTTAATAGTGAAAAACTGCTCATACATGCGGATTGAGTCAACTTGCTTTTTGTTGAATTGATTAAGAAATGCTGCCTCTAGTTGAGCCCAAGAAGTGATAGACCCTAAAGGTAGACTTGTAAACCAATCATATGCCACTTTGTCCAAGGTGTACAGGAACATTTTACAAGCAACATCATCATACCAACTTGTTAAGTGATTGGCACAAAATTTGAATGCTTGAATGTGTTCTTCTGTAGTATTTGTCCCGTTAGACGAAAATCGAGGAAGACATCTCTCAAAACCAACGGGAAAATAATGTTGAACTCCCGGTATGTTCAATGGGCTACCTGGCATCCATGGTGAAAACATAGCCATTAGTGTATCTTAAAGAATACAACTTTAATATCAAAATTATTATTATTTTTTTTTAAATTAAATTAAATCACATTATTCCTGTATGAACAATCAAAGCGTTAGAACAATGCATAGCAATTCATGTCCTCCTTTTAACAGTACAAAGTTGTATTGTTAAAAGAGGGCTAAAGATAATAATCAATAGGGCATGAAATATTCAAAATTTAAATCCCTATAGCATTTAAATCAATCTGAAATAAACCGGTTCAGGCCCTCCTTCTAGCGCCAAAATGTTGAGTGGTGTTAGAGGAGGCCGAAGATGCTAATCAAATGGACTTGAAATATTTAGCAATGTAAAGCTCTTAAACAATTATAAACCTGTAGCATCTAAAATCACGATAAAATAAACCTTTTCATGCCCTCCTTCTAGCGCCAAAATGTTGAGTGGTATTTTCACCCAACTGTGAAAGTACAACTCTCCTTTAGGATTTGGGTCCCAAATCCCCTCTTGCAAAGAAGTCAAACAAACAACTTCTCCAAGGTCTCCGTTGTATTAGCATTTGCATATGTATATTAGTAATCTCAAATAAAGATAATCAATTTAAATGCTTGGAACACCTTAGTGATTGCAAGTAACTGTAAACAAGGGGCAATGTTGGTTTATTTCACCATGAAACTTTAGTGATTGTTCATTGTTTTTTTTTTAGATTTTGTAATTTTTAAATGTTCATTTTAAATAAATTAAACCTTCGAGAAAAATAAAATAAAATGAAAAAGAAATGCAGAAAATTAAAAATAGAACACATTCAGTCTGATGCTATCCTGTTTCGACAAAACCGAAGATATGAGGTTTCCATGCATGCAACCTAACCTATTGGACCTACAAAACATGCACAATCCTGATAAGCTAAGTGCTGGCTCCTAAGGATTTGAATGAGGTTTTTAGATTTAAGCATTCGCATGCAACAACCAAGAAAAACTTGTATCAACTACATTTACAAGCCTAAAATCTGAAAAGGGAAAATAGACATTTAATCTTGCATGCAGAAAATGACTCCTTCTTTCTTGCCCATAAGATGCAAATTTTTGAAATATTATCTACATTAAATATTTGTCATTTTACAATAACAGATATCTGGTTTTCCAAAACCAAAAAAAGTGGAAGAAAAGCACTCCAAAGCGAGTCCGGAATGGCTCATCACCCTCAACTCTGCAACCCTGCTCCCAGCGGTTTCTGACCCCCGTACCAATCTATGCCTCTGCATTTTATACTTGTTGGCAAATTGCTTCTCCTTCCATGACAGTTCGTTTCATCTTCCAGTAGCTATTTGTTTCACCTTCCTTGCTCTTCTTTGACTTTATGTTCGTCTTAAACGTTTAATCTTCTTTATGAACTGTAACGCTTCTATAGCCCTTACACTTTTATGCCACGTGTTTCACGCTCCTTTGCATGTTTCATAACTGCCCCTTGTAAATCGTGACAAAAAATAGCATGTCGCGATATCGTGACGTTTTTTTGCATGCAGCTTTGCTCTTCTACCTGTATCGCAAAAATAAGACATGTCACGAAATCGCGACAATTTTTGTCAATGGGCTGCACAAATGCAACCTGTCACGAAATCGTGACGCTTTTCTGTTTTGGGCTATCTCGCTACAACTTGTCATGAAATCATGACGTTTTTCTCTTTCAGGCCGTGAGGGTGCAACCTGTCACGAAATCATGACGTTTTTCTTTTTGGGCCATGAGGATGCAACCTGTCGCGAAATCATGATGCCTTTTCATTTTGCTATGTTTTGCTCTACCTGGCCGTGAAAACGCGACATGTCACGAAATCGTGACACCTTTTCATTCCGTACACATTTCGCTGCTTTCTGTCATGAAATCGTGACACTTTTTTGTTCGGGCTGTCTCGCTGCTTTCTGTCATGAAATTGTGATGCTTTTCTCTTTTGCACCATATTGCTGCTTTCTATCATGAAATCGTGATAATTTTTCATTTCGTACCACTTGGATGCTTTCTATCGTGAAATCGTGACGCTTTTCATCTTTGCCCTTCATCTCGTCTTCAGGTCATGAAATGGCGACATGTCACGATATCGTGACAACTTTTCATTCTGTACACTTTGGCTACTTTCTATCGTGAAATCGTGACGCTTTTCTATTTCGGTCTGTGCAGATGCAATCTGTCATGAAATCGTGACACTTTTTCATTCCATACCACTTTGCTTGTCTTAGCCACGAAAACGTGACATGTCACGATATCGTGACACTTTTCATTCCACTGCAGCAACACGTCATGATATCACGACCACTTTCTTTTTTTGAGCAGCAACGTGTCACGATATCGCGACAACTTTTCATTTTTGGCCGCGACGGAGCGACATGTCACGATATCATGACAACTTTTCATTTTCGGCCACGACGGAGCGACATGTCACGATATCGCGACAACTTTTCATTTTTGGCCGCGACGGAGCGACATGTCGCGATATCGTGACAACTTTTCATTTTTGGCCACGACGGAGCGACATGTCGCGATATCGTGACAACTTTTCATTTTTGGCCGCGACGGAGCGACATGTCGCGATATCGCGACACTTTTTCTCTTTTGTGAAATTTTTGCTTTTTCCTTGATTTTTTAGCATCTCGGCTACTGTAGTTTTCTTTGAAAGCATGCAAAAAAGGTGGGTCCCCAATTTTGGGGTGTGTTGTGGATCAGCCACAACACCTCTCCCTAATGCCTTCACAAGAATTATGAATAGATAAGAAGATAGTGATCACCTTGGTTAGAGTCCACAAGATGACTTAAAATATCCAATAAGGAAACCATTGATCAAAATAGAATATTTCAAAGTTCTATAACATCTAATCCATTCACCCTAGCCTTGATCAAAATTAAAGTTTTTTTGGAATATTACATAGAGAACTCTATAATACTCTATCATGTGCTTTATGTATATCCAATTTAATAAGCATACCTAGATTAAACATGGAATTAAAATAATGCATGACTTCCTATGCAATGATCACACCATAAAGAACTTATTCACGATGAGAAAAACCATCTTGTTCCTCTAAGATAACACAACCAAGGATGTTTTTCAACCTGTTTTCCATAGTTTTTAAAATAATCTTGCAAATCATATTATAAAGTATTATTAGATGAAAATTATCAACATATTTTGTCTCCCTTTCTTGGGAATCAATGTATAAAATTGAAATTGGTCTCACATATTGTATCCTTCATTTTTTGGCCTCTTTAACTACAACCAACATATCACTCTTTAATAAATCCCAAATATTTTGAAAGAAAATTGTAGAAAATCCATCAAGATCAAGTACCTTTTTAGGATGGAATAAGAAATTTGCTTCATGTAGCTCCTCCATAGATATCTTATTTATAAATATTTTATTTATCCCTATGTGATAATTGATGGAATATTTTATGAAAGTCAATCTTGTGCCTCCTTATCTTGGCCAATAGTGGATAAAATATTTTTGAAATAATTGATTGCTTCCTTCATAATACCTTGTTCTTACTCAATATTTATTCCATTTGGAGTTAAAATATTTTTGATTTGACAAAAAGAAAATTTTGTTTTGTTGTAGCATGAATTGTTTTGGTATTTCTATCTCCTTAATTGAATTAATTTTTCCTATATTTTTAAATCATTATGAGTCCTCATTTTTCAATGCATTATGATAATAAAAAAGTAGTTTTTTTCTTGCACACAAGAATCCTCATCTGTTCTAGTGATTTTTAATATCTCTTGTAAAATTTTGAGCTTGGATTCAATTTCCTTATTTTCTTAAAAAAAATGTTACCAAAAGATTTAGAATTCCAGAGCTTTATATTTCCTTTTAGATATTTTAAATGTTGAACAAATTTGTACATAAATTATCCTTCAAAATTTGCTTCTTCACACTATAAAATAATCATCTAGAAGAAATTAGGGTCTTGGAGCCACATAGACTAGAAGAAATATGTCTTTGGAGACCATTATCAAGTAAATCACAAGTAAAAAGAATGGATTTGTGATTTGATCCTTCTCAAAATAAAATACCTGAAGAGATTCTATACTTTGTTTGCAACCATGTGTTGGATAACAAATATTATCCAATGGTTTTGTTGTATGACTTTACCCAATGCATCTATTATCCCATGTATGCTAAAAAATTGAAGGAATACCATCCCAAAGGTCATTTAAATTGAAAACTAAGAAAAATATTGCATAAATATAAACCATCTAGGAGTACCATCATTTTTTCCAAATAATATAGAACTATATTGAAGTCATCCTCAAGAATTATAGAGAATAGTCATAAGTCATTATTGTGTTTGAAAAAATATGCTAAGGTTCTTCAAACATATTTCATGAGGAGTAACTATAGTTGGAGCATATACATTTATAACACCAACTTTGATGTTTTCATCTATCCTTAATTATTATTTTATTTTGGTGATTATCCACCCAATTTATGTCTATCCCATGTTGTCACAATACTGCTATAAGATCCTATAGAAGAAACATCTATACAATACCCCATATTCCAAATATTTTTAAAAGCATCCTTACATTCCTCACCATTTAATTTTGTTTCTTCTACTAAAATAAATTTAGGACTATAACAACCTATTAATTCCTTAATATATCTTTCTTTAAGGGTCTTATGTGTACCCCTAATATTCCAAGATGCAAATTTCATTATCACTTTTTATGTTTATTAGTGGGCTTAAACCACTTCTTGTCAACACCTATGATATTTATTTTTTCCTTCACAAAACAACACCCCTATGAGTTTTCTTAATTTATTCTTGGTTTTATGACCTTCCTCTCCTTTCTCCATTCCCACCAAAACTTTCATATTCATCAATATATTTTATCTTTCTATATTATTCATAATGAGACTTATCTTATAAATATTTATATTGCCCTAGAGAATTTGAAATGCACAGAATACCCTCATAAACATTTTCTTCTTTATGTTACCCCAACCCTAAAGTACAAGGATAATCCTCCATAGGAATTTATTTCTTATGTTGCTATGAAAACCCTAAATTTCCATGGATATCCTTGATATTCATTTTTTATTATGTCTCTCTTGAAACCCTAAAGTGCAATAGATACAATTTATACTACTCTTATTTTTATTGCAAATATATGATTTTAAGCTACTCGAGGAAAATAGAGGTGATTTAATTGGTTTAACCTTGATCTCCTTCACTTTAAAATTTGAATTTCCATATTCCTTTGCAACTTTAACTCCTTTTGAATGTGAAATTTTATATCGTACTTCTCATATACTATAACGGTTGATTTGAGTAAATTGTTATTGGCTTTGTAATTTGATGATATAGAGGGGATTTTTATCCACTTTCTTGGGAGTGGGAAATCCTTGATTTGACCTAGATTCTATTATTATATGAACTTCTTACTTCATATTGAACTTTGTCTCATGACCAACATTTTCCATCTCTTTCCCCAATATTATCACCTTGCAATCTCCCATTGTGTCTAATCTCATAATATTGTGACATCAAAATGCAATATTTTTCATAATACATTTGTTGATCTTGTTTTATATATTTATATTTAATCCTAATGAACTATGGCATAGGTTTGTAACATCCATGTCAATACATATTCAAGTGTATACAACATGCCTTCTCTTCTTAGTAGTTGATCCTTCCTAGGGGAACCTTATTAGAGTATTATTGATATTGTTCAAGACCTTATTAGTGATGAGCTAATAAGAAAGTCCAAAAATATTAATCCACTTAAAATCCTTTTAATAGACTGTCTCCATACAAAAAAATTCACTCCATGGTCCAAAAAATAATGCATATTTTTCCCTAAACCAAGTGCCACTATCTATTATTTTATCCTTGATTTCTAAACTAGAGAAGATGATAATAAAATATCCATTTAAAGAGAAAAGTCAAGGAATAATTTAAATTCAATATCCACTTCCACTTGATCCAATTTTTTAATTTTTAAAAAACATGGATAATATCCATGGAACTTGCATATTAACCCTCTACTTTTAAGAACCACTATGTCATGATTGACTACATAATCCTTGAAAATAACTTCTTGTATAGTATTTTCTACTTATATAGGGTTTGTCATAGATTTTATCTTCCTCTTATCCCTATCTAGGGCATCTATAATTTCAACTAGGTCATCCTTACTTACAACTACAACATCCTTACTTCTAGTAAGAGAATTAAAAAATGACTTTCCTATCATGTTACCTAGATTTTATTCACAATAATCCTTTAGATTTTAAGTTTCTCCTAAGATCTAGAACAAGAAGTGGGTCTTGCTTCTTGGTCCCACTTTGCTTCCTACTTGCACTAACAACACTTGATTTCTAAAACAAGAAAAAGGTGAGACTTGATTATGGTTCTTACTCACTCTCAACTTGCACTCACTCTCGATTTGCAAGAAAAATAACATTACATGATATGGATATATATTTAATAAAATTTATAAAAAAACCAAAAATAAAAAATAGAAATAAGGGAAGTAACCCATCAATTCTATATTATGTAGTTTTTCATATTATCTACTCTTAGAACAAATATAATTATTGTAGGTCACATTGTAGGAAGAGATATTCATATGATGGTTTTTTAATTTTAAATTATTTTTTATTTTTATAATACATGCTAATTTATACTAACTTTTGTTATTAATTATTTAAATAAGTTTTCCATAGTATGAGAAATAAATAATAGAATTAGTTAATAAATTAAATATTATTATTTACTAAAATAAATTATAAATTAATTAAGTAATATAAAATCTATTTTTTTTATTGATGTAAAGAGGGTTTTGAAAGGTCCTTGAACCTTTTACAAAGATATTACAAAAATGGAAAACCCAGGACATTATCTCACAAAGAGACTAAAGGACAAAAGCCAAAAAAGAACAAGGACTAAAACTGTAGTCCTAGATAACGAGGTGAGATAGAAAGAGAGGAAAACCTTGCTAGAAACAAGAAAGGCCTATAAAACATGGAGGCCAGTGAAATCAAATATTGGCCTCATCTAGTGTCATCTCCCTAGGAAGGTGGAATGCAAGTTTTTATGGCTCTCTTTTAGGAATAAATCACTGGATTGGAACATCATGATGAAGCAGGGTTATGCATAAGGGGTCGGCCCCAAAATCTATTTATAAAATCAAGGTGAATTGTCTTGGAATCCCGACGATATTTATAGAAGTATACATGGTAAATTGCATTTATTTGTTTCCAAAAAATTTCAAACCGTGGCGATTTTCATTAATTTATCTCCAAAAATTTTCAAACCGTGGCAAATTTTTTGTGTTGGGGAATATGAATATTAGTTTGCAAAATCTAAAAAATGTACAACATACTTAAAAGTGTTAGGCCAATATGAAATACTTTAGGCTGACATGTCGACCGATAACATGACAATTAGTTGCAGGAATATCGATCAACTATAGGTATACCAATCGAATGCAAGAATATCGATCAGCTACAGACATGACAATTGAATGTAGGCATGATGATCAGCTACAGACATGATGATCAACATAAGACATGACAATCGATTATATGTATATCGATCAGCTGGAGGCATGTCGATCAGTTGTAGGCATGACGATCGACTACAAGAATACTGATTGGCTATAGGCATGCTGATCGGCTATAGTCATGATGATCAGCTATAGGAATGTCGATCGATGACAAGCATGTCGATCAACTATAGTCATGACAAGTGGCTATAGGTATGATGATCGACTACATGCATGACGATCGACTATAAGAATTCTGATCAACTTAGGCATGCCCAATCGACTATAGGCATGACGATCAACTACAAGTATGACGATCAGTTGTAGGTATGCTGATCAACTCAAGCATACCAAACAAATGTAGGCATGATGATCGACTGTAAGCATGATGATAGGCTATAGGTATATCGATCGGTTATAGGTATAAAGATTAGTTGAAGGCATGATGATGGGCTATAGGTATGCCGATCGATTGTAGGCATGACGAGTGGCTATAGGTATGATGATCAACTTATATCGACAAACAAGCTCTACAATTGATCGACTTATGTTGATAGACATGGCTCTAAAACCGATCGGCTTATACCGATAGACATGAATCTACAATAAATCAACTTATATCGATAGACATAACTCTACAACTGATCGACTTACACTGATAGACATGACTCTGCAAACTAATCGGCTTACGTTGACAAACATGGCTCTGCAACCGATCGGCTTATATTGATAGACATAACTCTACAACCGATCGACTTATGTCGATAGACACGGCTCTGCAATCGATCGTCTTGCACAGTGGAGAATCCTCTACAACTGATCGATTTATTTCAACAATCACTCCTTTGTAACTTTCTCAAGTGTTTTGTTGTTTCAAAGATATTTTTGAGTTAGAGTATTTTTGATGTATTTTTATCGGTACCGAGTATAATATATATACAGGTAGTATATGAGGCGATTTGGGTGGGAAAATAAAATCATTTATAATTTGAAGGCGATTTGGGTGGGAAATATAAAATGATTTATAATTTGAAGGCGAATTGGATGGGAAAATCAAAATCATATGTAATTTTAGGTCGACGAATTAAAATAAGTTAGGTTCATGATTATCAACTATGGGTGAATTTACCCCAAAAAAACTTCCACCTCGTAAATTTCGGATGAATGGCCCCTAGTGAAAGGATCCAAAATTAGCCTTTTCAAAAATTTAAAAAACCTAAATAGATCCAATTTACGATATTTTGTGCTTATGCATAACCCTGTGATGAAGATAAAACTCAATGATTTCACTAGGGAAATATTTATCCTAAACTTAGAGGTCTATCTGGTTCAAGCCTATGTTTACCATGATATCAACCGCTTTGTTGCCTTCTCTATAGACATGTTGAACTAAATGATGGTCAATGTTACTGATAATCCTTTTTTACTCTAAAATAGCATAAAAAATAGACCAAGCAGGAGGAGAGGAACCCTTGGAAAAGTTGATGGTGTTCAACGAATCCCCTTCAATGATAAGATTACAAAATTGTCTACTAGTGGCTAAGGAGAGACTCTGGAACAATATCAGCAAAAATTTTGGACTAAACATCAATGGCTTCAGCAAAGGCAAGAAGAATTCTACCTTGGTCATATCTGATGAGGCCTCCTGCACCATATTTACTAGGGTTTCCCTTAGCAACTCCATCAAAGTTGAGTTTGATCCAACCTTGGGGAGGCAGGACCCAGTGGACAAAAGATCTATCAGCTTTGGGGAATTGTACCTTGGATGGACCATAAAGGATATTGAATTAAGAAATGATATGGGTTTCAATACCATGGCCATGACTCTTAGGACAAGGAACAATACTGGTATTCTCCCTCGTCAAGGTGAGAATTATAGAAAGGACAGAGGTAGGGGAACTGGGAAAATTATTAAAGGTTTATTTGTTTCTCTCAAGCCACACTTGCCATAAAAAGTATGGGAGGTAGAAAGACCATAAGTAATGGAGGTATATGTGGTGGAAGGGGTTGGGCCACTAGTAGCAGAGGTCCATGATGGATTTAGGAGGGTCCCATGAAAGACTAAATCAAAAATGAGGGAGGAAAAAATAGAAGAGGTGAAAGGGCAACCCAGAAAAATGTGGGGAATCGATTCCCAATCAGACTAGCACATGTAGCATCTATTGGCAATAATAAGCCCTCTGTGAGACAAGTTATCTAGAGTTAACACTTGGTTCTACACAACTAGCCAAAATAAAAAGGTAACTTTGGGAATGAGACGATGATGCCAAATGAGATCAGTTGGAAACTAGTTTTGCAATGGCTCTTCTTGGAGGAAATAAGTAGATTTGACATTAAAAATACCATTTTTTGTGGCTCCCCAAAATATGGAATCATGAGACTGACTGGAAGGGATAATAGTGGTTCTGAGTAAATTAGAGAGAGCCTTAGCAGCTTCGACCAAACTAGGGATGTTATCAAAGGAAGGGATGGGCTTCCATGAAGGATGTTGGTTGTTATCAAAGGTAATAAAATTAGAAATAAAATTCCCCACAGGCTGATCAAGAAGGGGCTTTAGGAGACAGAGCTTAGGGGAGTTGATAAGAGGTCGGTCTGAGATCCACATGTCTTCCCAAAATTGTATGAGGTTGTCATTCTTCAATCACCATCGAAGACCTTTTCTAAGGATGCTTTTGGTGTGGAACACATAATTCCAAAATATGAATCCATCGGGACAAACAAAATTAGTGAAAAAATATTAGCGGTAGAGGTATTTTCTCTTGACTATGTCTACCCATAGGGATTTGGAATTAGATAATATTTACCATCCCTACTTACAAAGTAAAGCCATGTTCATTCTAAACACTTTCTAAAATCCAAGGCCCCCATGAGCCTTTCTAGTGTAGACTTTATCCCATGCTACCAAATGGAATCTATGCTTGTTTTCCTTACCTGACCAAAGAAACTATTTCTAAATTTGCTCGATATGCCTGTAAACTTCTTTGAAAACTTTGAAAATTGATATGAAGAAAACTAGAATACTCTGGAGGCAAGCTTGGAATAAAATTGCTTTGGTTGTCTGGCTGAGGAAAGTGCTTTTCCACCCCGCCAACTTTTTCATGATACACTGAATGACTTCATTCCACATAGCCTTCATGGGTTTGCCCTGGAAGAGAGGAAGACCAAGGTAGGTGGTTGGCAGGTTTGCGATATTGCAACCTAAAATCTGAGCAATTCTGAGCTATCTCTCTTGAGGAGTATTGATGAAATACAAATTTCTCTTAATAAAATTAATAAAATCTATTTAACATAAAAATAAAGAAAACATTTTGTACAATAATACTTATTGTAAAAAAAAAAAAAGTGTTTTGGGATTTTTATAAGGTGGAATAAAGCTATTCCAATGACTTTTTTAATGAGTTACTATTAACAACTATGATTTTTTTAAATGTAGCTAATATGATAAATTCCATAGAGCTTTTTAAATCACAAAATGATTAAATTTTAAAATATACTAAATACATACATAAGTTTGGTGATTTAACTATCACTTTTATGGTTAAGGGAAACTATGTTCTAGACTAAAAAAATCCAATTAAAGTCTAAAAAGTGAGTGAGCCTAATGAGTTTGGTGCAAGCAATAGGAAGCAAGGAGTTTTATATTATAATCAAATATTTCAAACCACATAAATAGGTACTTATAGGGTATAATTTAGGGAACTTAGAGGTAGGATTTGAACTTATGGAAACATAATACAAATTTATGCCCACTCATATATTCTTTAAGATATAATTTTGAAGGCTTACTTTAACACTTTCAAATGAGTTTTGGGAAATCAATGAAGAGCAAGGAGTTTCAAATTGTAAGCCCATGTTCTAATCCCATGGATAATTATCTTAGAGAGACATGAAGACACCTGAAGATAGGAGTCAAAATTATTGCAACACATGGTTCTAGAGTTGAGTGGGCATCATATTATGATAAAGTGTAACCATATTATATATTAAAGCCATCCTCATGTTCTCTATGATATGTATCCCAATGTTAACTGTAATAGTATTGTTCATTATGAAAAGTATAAAAGAGAATATTTTTAATATTTATAGAAAATGTATAATAAATGATAATATTATATTTAATCTATATAATTATATAAAAATTCAAGACAATAACAGATATTAGTGTCTACTAAAGGTCAAAATTAGCCCATTTGACTATGGAAAAATATAAACTTAAATGAGACATACGAAATACAAGCAAGAATTCTACAAATTTGAAAAAGAAAAGAAAGAAAGGACATAAGTGATAAGCAACTATTAAGAAATAATAAATTAAATTGGGTTAATAATTATGGTGCTTTATGTACATCTTATAAATAGGTTATTATAAAGGTATATTCCTACTTATCTTAGGATAATGAGTGACTTAGTATTAAGAAGTTTTCATCCTATTGTAGAGGAAATGTTGTGGATGCATTGTATTTAACTAGTCAATAATGATAATAATAAATTCTTTTAAATAAATACTAAAAATTCATAGTACCCATACACCATAAAAGCCTAGAGAGTTGTATATGTATCTAGAATGACAAAAGAAACATACTCCTATCACATAATAAAAATAACACCTGAATACAATATGATCCTTCTCAAATACATTTGACATATAAAATATACTTGATGAATACAATAATTTACTTCTATGTGATTGGTGGTAACAAACTCTAAACTATTTAAAAGGAAATATCAATCTATAATGTAATTTGAGTCTCATGAACTTATTCTTAACATGTAGATATGAACTATAGTAATGTTGAAGCTTAAATAAGAGAGGCCATTGAGACTATAACCAGTTGGACTATATATGCTTTATAGTTTTCATCTAAGATACCAATATTTATATTCCTCTTATAAATATGTGTTGCATCTATTGAAAAATTAAATGAAAGAAGCATATCCATATCAAGATCTACTAGTTCTAGTAGTAAGGGGAATTTGATACACTAACTACAATAGATCCCTTAATGTGCTAACTATATAGAGAATTAAAATCCTAGATATGAATACTTGAAGCTACTAAAATAAGAGTTGGTAATATATTAAAGTATCATAAAAAAACATTAAAGTAATTATTTAACTATCATTATAATCCATATTTAAGTGTTTTTTATTGCTTAGTATCATAACTAGTAATCATAATTTAAAACTTTTACAAAGGATACAATATTGTTTTTGCATTAGTTGATATGTTGTTAAAACTTTATAGATCCCATCATTTTGTGATGTTTAGGTTTTAATATGAATTTTTTATTGACATACTTAATATTTTATATTCAATTAAAAGGTACACTAAGATTATTTATATTTTTTGTTTGTTTATTTATTTATATCTATATGTTATTAATAGTTAATAATAAATAAGATATTTACAAATGAAAAACCAATTATTTCAAACTAACCATGTGCATCTATTATGCTTCATGTTATAAATTACATTTTAGTAAAGTTTAAAATATTATATTAAAATATGTATTATATAAATTATTAGTTCCTATGCATCAAAGGATTATAATTTCCAAGCAATATAGACCTCTAAAACAATTACTATAGGTCCATCTAATCAATTTTAAAGGATTTTGGCAATTTTTTGTTAAAGATTTGATTTGATTTAATTTTTTTTGGAAATTTAGGTTAATATACACTTTATATCCTTTTTAAAATATTTTTATATGTATTAAACCAAAATTGACAATTACCTTCAATGATATTGAATTTAGACCATTCATTTGATTAAATGTAAAATACAATGGGTAACTAAAGTGTGAAAGTAGTCTTGGTGCTAAAACTATCCTATAGACAATAAATCAACCTCCAATATTTGATTTAATGTAATGAAATTAGAAATATAAAAATCTAAAATGATCCTTTCGACATTATAGAATTTTTAGCCTTTAGCATTTTAAACCACCTTTCTCATAGGTCAAAACTTTTGCCACCCTAAGTAGGTAATGACTCAGACCATATGATAACAATTTTACACTTTATTATGCAATTACTAAATTCATACTTATAAGAGAAAAAATCATTAATTTTTTCTTGTCCATATTCTTCTAATATATTTTCTAAAAATAACCTACAAATACCCAAATCCATAGTCATTAACCACCCAATGTAGCTAAGAGAATAAAGAAGATGAGGTAGATTGATATTGAGTGATCTAATTAAGCAAAAAGTATTTGTGATGTATTCAATAATTGAGATGAAGAGAACACTATTTTCCTACCTTTTACTATATTGTCATTTTTATCACAATCTAGGTCTCTTTTTGCTATTTTGTTTCTTATATGTTGCCTTATATATATATGAACAATTATAACAATAACAAAGCTATTTGTATGATATTCATATATAAGTGACAACAAGCATAAATGAAAAGGAGGGAAAAGTGCTAAAACTAGCAAAAATAATTCTAGTAGATATATACTTATGATTTTAGATTGATCAGTCAATAATAGATGCAATAACATGGTGTTTGTTGCTTTTATAGAATATAAGTACATATGTAAGTTGGATAATTGAAAAACTATCATTATTATTGTAAGAAATGCACCTATATTTCAAGTGGGCATTATGGTAATAGTATTTTTAGTTAATAATACATGCTACCATAGAAATTTAAATTATGTATACTCTATATCAAAAATATTTATGGATTACATCTTGATTTTAGCATATAAAATTTAGCAATAGGGAGAAATCATTGCTATTATTTAAAATACTTATCAATTTTTTTAATTAGGGTAAAATTTGGGTTTGTGAAAGATCCCAAATAATTTTACATTCTTGTAGGCCCAAAATGGCCACATCCTTAGAAATTTTTTGAAATATTTTCTAAGGCAAAGAAGGATGTTCCATCCCACGTGAGATCCAGTGTATTTTACAGTGGCGCAGGATAGGATGTCCTATCCCACGGTCAAAATGGTCAAAGTTCACTTTACCACTTTCAGAATCGTGGATCACAACATATTTTTGATTAAGTCTAAAAGCTCAGTGGTTTGCAACATGTTCTAGTCCGTGTGACATCCGACATGGTTCCAGCCCATAGTCAAAGTAGTCAAAGTTTGCACTTGCTTACTTTCGAACCATGGCACAATGCATATTGTTCTAGCCCATGCAAGCTAAAGGCTATTTCAAGCTTGTTCTACCCCATGAGAGTTCAAGAGTATTTTGTAGCGGCACAGCGCACATGCTCTAGCCCATGGTCAAAATGGTCAAACATTGCAAAAGTGAATAATAAAGTCATGGACTAGCACAAAGTTTTATATAGCATATGTCTTATGTTATATCCTATGTGGGCCAGAGTGATGCTCTACCCCATGGTCAGCCATAGTCAAACTTGGAGGCACGAGTTTCGAGGCATGAGCTACAACACATTGTAGATCATGTTCTACATCATGGATGTGAATCGACTCTAAAGCAGATTGAAGAATAAGAGTCGCGGTCTAGCGCAATGTTCCATCCTATGCACCTCCAAGTATATTTTCATGCTAAAGCCTCATGTGCTCTAGCCCATGGTCAAAGTGGTCAAAGGAAGTGAGAAGCTGTTAAGAGGAGTGGGCTACGACATGTTCCACGTCATGAAGCTATCAAAGACTTTCAAGATTTAATCTTGGCCATTAGTGAGCAGATCAATGGTTGGTTCATTCTGATGATATCTCAGGCACATAAAAGTAGAGCCTTTATGACATGAACTAGTTGAGCAAGAGAGCTAGCAGATGAAGCATCAATGAGGCCAAGAACCAAGAAAATATAGTTGCAGTAGTTGTAGATCTATGATAGATAATATCTACAAGAATGAAAGATGGTCTAGATCATAGTTTTGATAGCTTGGAGCCAAACCACCATGAAGAACCAACAAGTTGTAGGGGTCGAGCTGCAAAGGAGTGCAAGATCATACAATTTCTTCTATTCTCAAATGTAAATCAGAGGCTACCACCTCAACATCTAGCTGATCTGGCATTTCATTTTCCTTGTAATGTTCCATTTCTTTCAATTTATTTTCAAAGCATGTAAAAACTATAAAAGGAGGTCGAACCCTCATTTTGAAGGGTCGACTCTAGAGTGTTTGCTTGCCCTACTATGTAATACTTATTTGCAAATCAATAGAAGGAACATTACTTGGAATGTTTACCTCAAACTAGTGTCTTCTATAATTTTGGAGAGATTCAAGTTATGGATTGCTTTTCTGCTACTACTGCTATGGTTAGTCTATTCTATTGATATTGGATTGCTAACTTAGAGCAATTGAAATATTTTCATAATTGAATTTATGCTTGTAAGAAGTTCTTTTCTATTAAATATTGATACTGATATTATTATGCTAATTTGGATTATTAGTATCTTGATATTGAAATAGCTTTCTTGAAGTATATCTCTATTCTATCTATAATATTGAAGATTACTTGTTTTGAATGTTGTTAATCTCAAGTGTGGGACATTGGAAATTGTTTTGTAAGATGGGTTTTCCTTGTAGATGCCTATGTTGTTAGCTCTATCCATCCACTATTTGATTACTATTTCTTAACCCTAACTCATTTCTATCCCTACCTCTTAAACATTTAACTGAGCTTAAATGAGTCAACACCTTATTAGTTGACAAGGAATACCAACCTACTCTAGAGGTTGGATTAGAGCAATATTTAATCCATCCAATGTTGTGGTCTGAACTATGATTAGTGGGTGCATGCCTAATCAGAGAATTGGAAGATAACAGTCATAGTATCGAGCTTTTTCTTGATGGCAATTTGGATCCCAATAGTTTTTGGCATGCCCGATGGGACCTGTTAACAAGAACACTAGTTAACCCACTCTTTCTAACTTTACCTTTTCCTAGAGGAATCAAGATTTGGTGAATTATCTTGACCTTATAAAGCGGTGATCAGTAAATTCACCTAGTGACTCCCTAAATTCAAGAATCCAGAAAAGCCTTTTTGATAGCTCATAGTTTTCATGAATACTAGGTCATCTGCAAAGAATAACCTAGAGTCTTTCATCTATTATGAGCTCCCTTTGAGAGGATCTACTATCTTAAGAAATTTGAACCCATATTTCTAATCAGATGAAACTCCTCCAAAAATTCAACCTGAGGTGCCTCCAAGACCACCTCCAACAAGAGCAATGACTAGAAATATGGCTCACAATGCAGCAAATAATGCCAATGTGGCCCCAAATATACCCCTACAGAAGTATCCTAGTTGGAATACAGCTGGCCCCCTGAGGCTTGCTCATATGCATGATATTCCCCAAGTTGTATCCAAAGCCATCCCTACCTATGATGGATCAGGAAAAACCACTTACGAGCATTGCCAAGATATTCTAAATCTAGTAGTAATTCATAATATAAAGAATGAAGATGTCATTGTCAGAATCCTAGCCCTATCCTTTAGAGGGAAGATCTTACACTAGTTCAGGACTTTGGAGGACAATAGCATTACTTCATGGGCTGAGTTAGAAGAACCTTTTGTAGAGGAATTCAATGAGTCTGTTGATCCCTTATCCCTTCTAAATCAGTTTACATCCATGCAAAAACATCAGCAAGAATCAGTTTCAGACTTTAATCTGAGATTTAGCAGAACCTGGAAGAGAATTCCACCTGAAGCCAGGCCAGCTACAACCCTTGCTTTTATGTACTATATCAGAGCCCTTGGATCAGAATTGGGTTTACAAACTCAATAGGTAGGGATATATACCTTTCCCTAGGTTTATAATGTAGTCATCTAGGCTGAGAATATTCTTATCAATGTAGGGAGGTTACCCCCAAATACTATGATGCCTTACTGCTCTAAAATTCCTAATACCCAAGGTCAGGAAAATACATCTTCTTACATGGACCCCCCTCCTCTATCATCACCAGCTCCCAATATGACTCCAATTCCCCTCCCCAAATCATCATCTACTCTAGTTTCTTTCCCTCCTCTTCCATATCAAGCACCTCAAGAATATTTTATGCTTCTTGATATTCAAAACACTTTAAAAACTCTCAATAACAAGATGAATTCAATGGAGAAGAGAGAGATAGAGAGATCACAACAAAGAAGGTTTCCCTATGTTAATAGAGATCAGAAGCTTGGTACCAACAATAGTGCTAGAATCAGAGTTAATGTCATTCAAGAAGATCTAAAATATTCCTCTAAAACTAGCCTTGTGAATGTATGGTGCCTTGTGTGTAATGATCCCCATGACTCAGAGTCATGTGTAATGTATCAGCATCATGTGCAACAAGCCATGGAAAAGGTAGAGAGAAATCAGAAAGGGAGAGTCAATATGCTCTAGCAACCAGACTAGATCATGGTTGGGCAAGATCCTGATGAAGAGGGACCTATTGCTATCATGACAAGATCTAGAAAGAAGACATTGTAGGTTGATCCACAGAATATGGGGCAATTTCAAGTCCCTTCTCAGAAGAAGAAATATCCTCCTCTCCAAAATAATGACCAATTTCCTATCCCTCAAGCCACTAAAAAGAGGGACATGGTACCTAAAGGCCAAGAAAAGGAGGTCAATTTCCCTAGGAGGTTTGACAAAGAAAATGATAAAGAGAGGATGAGATCCAAAAGTGAAGCACAAGAAAAGCTTTGATTCCCCTCTATAACTAAGAGGTAAAGGATTGAAGCCACACAACAATACAAGAGGAAGTATGGTGAGCCAGAGAGAAAGTCTAAGAATCTTACTTCAGCAAAATTAGAATATAACATTGTAGAAGAGATGAAAAGGATTCCCTCCAAGGCTAGCCTCTATGATACCCTCTTTATCCTTGGTCAAATAGATCTACTAAAAGCTTCTTTGAGTAAGAATCCTCAAGAAAAGTAGGCCACTACCATCCTCAATGTGTCTTCTAGAAAATATAAGATGTCTCCTATTACTTTAAAGAATAAACCCCCCATTCTACATTTCTTTGTGGATGGAGGGTTGGATAGTTCACAATTGTATGATTGATTCAAGGGCCTCCACCATGGTTATGCCCAAGGTAGTCTATGAGGATATGGGTATGGAGTATACCAGATCCTATCCTAGAGTTTTGTAGTTGGATGGGACACCAGTAAAGATAGTTGGGGTAATAAAATATGTACTAATGAGATTGCATAGAGCCCCAGAGGTGACCATTGTACAAGAGATTGTGGTTGTAGACCTAGAGCCCTATTTTGGTCTATGCCTTTCTAGAGAGTTCACTACCAAATTGGGAGGATGTATGTACTTGGATTACTCTAGTATGGTGATTCCCTTCAAAGGAAAGAGAATAAGGATCACACTCGAGAAGCCTGTATCATATCACATTGAGAAGATTGAAGAAGACATGTGTAACCTCACACCTCTAGATGATTTTGAAATAGTAGAAATTTTTGAAGAACTAGAGGTTGAAGATGAGTTACCATTCAGAGAGGATTATAGCCAGTTTGGAATAGGAATGGGCACATACAACATCTCCTTAGAAGTAGAGAAAAATATCCTTGCTATATCTAATCAGTATCTGAGAGAAATAGAGACTTGGACCATGCACTTTGATGGTGCAAGATGCAAAAATGGGGTTGGTGCTGGTGTAGTTTTATAGTCTCCATCAGAAGGTGTAAAGAGTTTTGCATACAGATTGACATGGTCCTATACCAATAATGCTGTAGAGTATGAAGCTTTATGCTTAGGGCTGATGCAAGCTGAGAGCATGGGTATCAAGATATTGAATATATATGGTGACTCTGAGCTAATAGTAAATCAGGTAAGAGAGAGATGCAGTAGTAAGCACCATTACCTAAAGGTATACAGAAATAGGGTGTGGGATTTGATGGAATCCTTTGATGCCCTCAACATTCATTTTGTTCCTAGAAGGTAGAACATGTTGGCTGACTCTTTGGTAGTTAGGGGATCTAATTTTAACCCTTATATAGATATAGGAGTTGCTAAAGACAAAAGGATCAAAATGGTTTTTAGGCCTATAGTCCCAGATAGATAGATTTTTTGGTAGGTCTTTGAGAGTGATGAATAGATCATCGACTTCCTAGTAAGAGAGGCTTGTTTATCCACTATTCAAGAGGAAGTTCTAGATGAGATTGACCAACAAGATGTTATCCAACTAAAAAATAATCATATCCCAAGAGGGTTGGTCACACTTGAAAGCCTCTTTGATAATGAAGATAGGAAGAAAATCAAAGCTATGGAGATCAATGAAAAAATCTATAAGGAGATCGAGATTGAGAAGGAAAAGAAGCTCAAAGTTGGTATCCATTATTCTCCAGAAGAGGTAGAGGAGATTAAAGCCCTATGCCTAAAATACCAAGACATTGTGGCCTGGTCATACGAAGATCTTAAGGTATATGACAAAAGGGTGATCCAACATACAATTGAGCTAGAACCAGATGCAAAGCCTTTCAAGTAGAAGCAAAGGCCTATGAATCCCAGGATTGAATCCATAATGAGAGAAGAGCTACTTAAACTACTTAAGGCTAAAATTATATATCCAATTAAGCACTCCACATGGGTAGCTAACTTGGTTCCTATGAGGAAGAAGAATGGAGACATCTACCTATGTGTAGATTTTAGGAATCTCAACCAAGCATCATTGAAGGATCACTACCCTCTCCCTCAGATTGACCAGATTCTATAGATTATTGTAGGAGTAGAGAGGTTCTCACTATTAGATGGCTTCTCTGATTATAACCAGATCTGGGTGAAATATGAGGATCAATTCAAGATAACATTTACTACCAAATGGGGTACTTTTGCTTATCAGAGGATGCCTTTTGGTCTATCCAATGTAGGGGCTACATTCTAGAGAGCTATGGATTATGCCTTTGGAGAGCTTATTAATAAATTCATTCTAATCTACTTGGATGATATGACTATGTTCTCTCATGAGAAACAAGATCACCTGATACATTTGGAGCAAGTATTTGAGAAATACAGAGAATTTGGTATCTCTCTTAACCCAAAGAAGTCATTCTTTGTAGTTCATGAAGGGAAGTTGTTGGGCCATGTGGTCTCTAAATAAGGGATGTCTATTGATCCAGATAGAGTTAAATCAATTCTTACCCTTCCCTTGCCCATGAACAAGAAAGCTCTGCAATCCTTCTTTGGGTAGATCAACTTTGTCAAGAAGTTCATCTCAGATTTTACTCAAAAGGTGAAGCCTATATCAGAGTTGCTAAAGAAAAATGTAGATTTCAAGTGGACTGAAGTAAGAAAATAAGCTTTTGAGATCATTAAGCAATCCATTACCACTACTCCAGTTCTGGTGAATCCTGATTTCAGCAAGAATTTCATTATATATGCTTATGGAGCTGAAGAGAGCTATGCATCTATGCTTACTCAAAAGAATGATGATGGAGAAGAACATCCCATATTTTTTGGAGCCAAACTCTCCATGAGTACCAGATCAAATACAACTTCATCGAAAGACAAGTCTTTGTAGTGATGAAGTCATTGAAGAAATTTAGGTAATACTTGGCTCAAAGTAAAACCCTGGTGTATGTAGTTCACCCAGATGTAAGAAGTTTCATTTTACAAGGTGAGCTAGGAGACAAAAGAGCAGGTTGGATTACCAAGATCCAGGAGTATGATGTAGAAATTCATCCTACCAAGTTGGTCAGAGGTAGAGCATTATGTCAAGGGTTAATAGAAAGGATGGTCATAGAACAAATGATAGCTTGTCAATCAACAATAGAAGATCAAGACCGAAGAGCCTCAATCAGGAGATTCAGACTAGGTTGATCAGATGACCAGATATTTCTAGATAGGGATTTATCCTCAGGATCTTAACCCATCACAAAGGAGGAGATATAGGCTTCAAGCCTTAAAGTATGTCTTACTACCAGAAGGACTATATAGGAGAAATCTAGATGGAGTCCTCCTAAGATGCTTGAAGGATGATCAGAAGCAAAAGGTCATTAAAGAATTCCATGGAGGATTATCTGGAGGATATTTTTTAGGAAGGGTCATAACTTTAAAAATCATTAGAGTAGGCTATTATTGGCCTACTATTTTTGCTGACACCTTCAAAGTAACAAGAGCCTGTGATGAATGTCAGAGGTATGTGGGAAGGACCAGAAATGCATCATTCCCCCTCAAGCCTGTCCAAGTAGAAGAGCCATTTCAACAATGGGGTTTGGATTTCATTGGGACAATTAACCCAAATTCCTTAGTAGGACATAAATACATTTTGACTACCACAAATTACCTTACCAGATGGGTAGAAGCCATCCCCACAAAGAAATCAGATCAAGAAGTGGTAATTGACTTCATGGAAAGCTTGATTGCAATATTTGGTATCCCTAAAGCTATAGTAAGTGATAATGGTCCAACCTTCATAGGAGCTAAATACATTGAGTTTTCTAGAAAGTATGGTATCACCATAAATAATTCTTCCAATTACTATCCTCAAGGGAATGGATTAGCAGAGTCAACTAATAAGAATCTGCTAAGAATTCTGAAGAGATCATTAGAAGATAACAAAAGGAGTTGGCACCTATTGTTAGAGCAGGCTCTATGGGTAGATAGGATCACCATCAAGAAGTCTATCAAAACCTCTCCCTATGCTTTGGTGTATGGAAAAGAAGTAGTCCTACCTATTCACTTGGAAATACTAGCTCTCAAGCTGGTAGACTCAGAAGAAGAATCTGATCAAGGTCCAGTCGAGACTAGATTGACACATCTACTCCAGTTAGAAGAGAAGAGGACTCAAGCATATGAGGATTTCTAGAAGCATTCATCTGATATTAAGGGATGGTTTGATAAGAAATCTAGATTCAAAAAATTCAAAGTAGGGGACTCTATTTTGAAGTGGAATGTGGAGAGAGCTAAGCCAGGACATCATCAAAAGTTTGACTCTTTCTAGGATGGCCCTTTCAAAGTAGCTGAGGTTAAAGAAAGCAACTCTTTCCAGCTTGAATATTTAGAGGGAAACATTCAACCAATCCCGGTTAATGGTTTCCATATCAAACTCTACTTTGATTAAGAATAAATATTCTCTTGTAACATATGTATATATTTGTATTATACTTTTGTTTTCTATTCTAAAAATTTTTGTACAGAGATAAAAAAAATATAAAGAAAGAAAAAAGCTACAATAGTTTATGTTTCACATTAAGTGGTTGACTAAGGCAATATTGTGAAAAAAGAGCTAAGGGTGGTAGCGGGCTACAACATATGCTCCACGTCGTGCTCAATATGCTAAAAGTGGCCATGCTACAACATATGCTCCATGCCACTCTTAAAATGCAAAGAGATAGAAAAGCACCACAATTGAAAACATGTTCTAGGCCATGACCAATCAATGAACAACATGATATCTCCCATCACCAAGTCACCCATATTTTGATTTGAGAAGTGTGCAATGGGTAGTTGTCCAATATCTACATTAATGGTGGAAGGCATGCATGTGGGAGGATTTAAAGCTCAAATATTAATTGCCATCCATTTTACAAGTAACATTCATCTACCAGGGAGAGCATAGCAAAGCAGTAAGGATAGTTTGCAAGAATAGAAGAGAGTGAACACCTAGTGAATTTTCATAGAAAATGGCCTCCAAAAGAGCTCAAGAAGAAAGAAAAATTGAGCTAGAAAGCTATATTGATAACAGACAAGAGTAGTAGCAGACACATAATAACATATATAAGGAGAACTAAGCTCAGAAGAGATATCAATTATAAATACTTGAAGGGTTACCGATGATCTTTCAAGGTATGATTATTGTAAATTCCCTCCTATCATTTTACATCTATGATTCAGTTCCCCTATCCCAAATTAGTGTCTATAATTATAAAGTTTTATGACCCTAGAGAGAAAGTAGTTAAAATAGCTAATGGTAAAACCCTATTTAATATCACAGCTAAAGCCTATCATGATTTGTTTGCTATTGGAGTAGAACCCTCTATAAAACCTAAATCCTTTGATATAGCAGAGCAAGCTAGATATTATTCCTCCAAAATATATACTCAATGAAGGAGAGACTTTTAGGAAGTGGGTTTACAACCAATTCAAAACCATCAAGTCAAAAATAACATTGCCTACAACCCCAATTCCCATTGAACAATTTGCAAACCCTAAGCTTTTCTCCATGTTGGCCTACTTAGAGGGTTTAGATTCTGATCGGTATGTGAGAGACTAGAAGATAGCCACTATGTATTGCATTTCAAATGAGAAAATGTATAGGCCCAAAGTAGAAGAAGAGGGCATCAAGCCAATTTATTTTTATTGGCCCACCTTTCTCTCCAAATGAATGCATGAGCAGCTAGTTAGGATGAAGAAAGATTCAGAGAACCCTTCCTTTCGACACTATTCAAATTTGGTATGGATGTTTTATGCTAAAGGCACATGATGCCTTAGATTCTAGTAAAGGACAAGAATGATAAAGGAGATCCTATCCCTATTTATTATTGGACCAATCATCTGAGGAGCACAGAAACCTACTACAGGTTCAACTTGGAATTTCTAGGGCCAGCCTTGAAAATCATGTATGGGAAATGCCCTAGGTTGCCAAGGTTGGCTAAAGAATTGTTACGAGTAGAAGATGTCAAAGAAGGGGACTGGTATATTCTTATAGAAGGCACTATCATCAGACTCTATGGTTTTATTGGTAAACCTTTTTTGCTACCTCATTTTGTAACTAGTAGGCTATTGGCCCTAGAGTACTTAAGGCAAGCAGACTTTATCAACGTAAATTTTAGCTCTGGCAAAGGGAGGAAAAGTTTGTTGACTTACTCTCATAATGTGGATGATATAACGATAACCAGAAAGGGTCAAGGTGAAAAAATTACCCAATATTTGGAGAGATTAGGTCTATTGTACATCCCACAAAGATGGAGATATGACCTTGATGACAAGTTCTCGAAGAGGAACATTGCCCTAAACAAGGAAAAAGCTCTCAAGTTTGAAAAGACTTCAAGGCCTCATTTCGAAGAGGGTAGGAATAATAAATAAAATGCTCCGTTGGAGTGGAATGTCACTAAAATGGAGCAACTACCCCCATGGAGAGACTTTTATGAACAGATAGTTGATTTTGACCCTGCAAAGAACAAAGACCACTATCTGAAAGAGTCTAAGATTAAGGAAGTTGAGAGGAAAAAAGGATGGGATGAAGGTAAAATTGTAGATTGGTGGATGATGAGAGTGGAAATAGGTACAGACAAGGCTAGAGTGGGCCGACAGGCTGACGATGAATTTTTTGAGCTATATGAAAAACATATTAAGACCTGGAAGGCCAAAGATGCCAAGAATTTGGTATTAAGCTACATGAGGGCTGAAACAAAAGAAAAGGAGAAAGTTCAAGTAGCATCAGACTCTCTTTCCCCACCTTCCTAGGAAGAAATTTAGGAAGTGGAGACCAATGCTCCATTAACGGTTGAAGAAGCCCCAAAAGCATTCGAACCTTCATAGGAGAAATTAAAGAAGTATTCTGTAGGGGCTTAGATTATGAGAAAAATGCATTATTCTAGTGATAAGGTAGTAAATATGGAAATCATCCAGATAGTTAATAGGCCTAAATGCCTAGCCCTAGGTGGAGAACCTCCTATGACTGAGATAAATTGGAAAAATAAAGATGATGATTTTGTCTTCACTCCTATGAGTTTCACCACTACAGCTACAACTAAGCCAACTTCGACCATCGAAGTTGCATTGCAGAAAGAACAATCTGAGGAGGATACAGAGAGTGATAAGCCTACGGTGTTTCAATTTTTCAAGAGAAAGGTAAAATATTTAGTAGAGGAAGCTCAGAAAGAGGTCTGCAAGAAGCTAAAAATAGATCAGGGATAGAGTGTTTAACAAGTCCCTGTTACAGTTGCAGAGTTATCAGTACAACAAGTACAACACCAAAGTATGGAGGAGATTCTCGAGCATCCTACTTCTATAGGTGAAGGTATTATTTCTATCCCTTCTTCTCCTTCTCCTTCCCCAAAGGAATCCCCTTCCCATTCTCAAGAAAATTTGGAACAAAAGGTACCCTCTCCCCCTCATGACTCATCACCTAATCCATCAGCTACCACAGAGGGTCAAACCAATCCATCTCCTCCACCTTCATCTGAAATCCCAGTCACATCATCCCCTGACATTTCATATTTTCCCTCAAAGTTATTACCTTCAGTAACATCAGAAGGACAAAATATTTCATCCCTTCCAACTCATTCCATGATTTCAACTTCCATCCCTATGTCTTCCCCAATTGCAACTCCTGCAATCAGTACAGATTCAACTATTGTCACCACTACCCCATTCTCATCAACTTCTGAGTTTATCCTCCCTTATCTTATAGCTTCCCCTCCCCTTACAAGTCATTCTACATTAGCTTATTTATAGAAAGGAAAGGAGGTTTCATAGAAGATTCAAGATTTTTGGGCTGAGAAACTTTCTAAGCCTTCAAAGAAGATGGCTACAAAGAGAAAGACAATGACCATTGATCCAGTGACAAGGCAAAGGACCAACAGATCCATCACCCCTCTAGTGAGCAAACCTGAAGAAGATATGACTGTACAAGATTATCATCTGGAAGAGTATACAAAAGATATTGAGCAATTACCGATGGAGGATGAGTTGGTCATAGCAAAAGCTCACCTTGAAACTTTCTATGTCAAGATCGACATCTATAAGGAGCAGGTTGGAAAGCTGGAAGAAAAGATAGAAAAGTTGGAGAAGATAGTCAACAATCAGAAGAAGGTGGAAAAGGCCATAAGGAATGAAGTCAAAAGTTGGAAGAATAGGTATCAGGAGGCTATTAAGCTCAAGGAACAAGTGGAAGAGCAGAAGAAAAAGAATGAAGACCAAGCTAAAGAAATACAAGATTTGAAGCATCAACTTCAGATTGAGAAGGCCAAAGCCTCAAGCTTCTCAAAAGGAGTAAAGAAGGTTAGGAAAGAGCTATGGTCTGAAATCCTTGAGAAGTGTTCAGGAATCCAGCTTGTAATCGACTACATGGATGATGCCAGCCATTTATTGCAAAATACCAAGGAAGACTTGGATAAATTCATGGAGGAACTACAACCTATGGTGATACCAGTAGAGCAGATATACAAGCTATCTGAGAGCAGATTTAGTGAAGCTGCAAAGCCTATTCCCAATAAGGCATGGAGCACTTCTAGATTAGCTGCTAGGGTTGTGGTTGAGAAGAATAGATTGCTCCAGAAGGGCTGGTTATTATCTGATAAAATTGAAGACACAATTCAAGATATTGTGGATATCAATAATGAAATGACACAGTATGGTTTTGGGGGACTATGGATCGAAAGCAACACCTTGTTGTTAGAAGTGTTGAGTGGTAATTTTGCCCAATTGCAAAACCACCCTCACCCTTAGGATTTTGATCACGAAACCATCTTTTGCAAAGAAGTTAAACAAAATAAATTCTCCAAGGTTCCGCTATATAAATCACTTTTCTTTAATAAAATTGGAATTTTCATGAAGGGAAGTTCATTTATGCTTGGAACCTTGGAAAATTTTTTCTGTTTAACTTCTTTGTGAGAGAGAATTTTGTGATCAAAATCCTAAGGGTGAGTGTGGTTTTGCAATTGGGAAAAATTACCACTTAATATTTTGGTGCTAGGAGGGCATGAAATGGTGTTATTTTATTTATACTGAGTTGTTCATTGTTGTTTTAAATGCTTTGACTTATTAATGCAATGAATAATGTGATATTGGTGTAACCATGAATGTTTTGAATTGCTAAATATTTCAAGTCCATTTGACTAGCATATTTGGCCTCCTTTAGCACTCAACACTTTGGGAGCTAGAAGGGCCTGAATTGATTTATTTTATTGCTATTTAGATGCTAAATTGTTTATGTTACTTGAAATATTTATTCAAAGACATTGGTATTGACTAACGAGGTTTTGTTTCCATATGATTACTTTATTGATTCTAACATTATCTATTTGATGATGTGTTAATACTAACCTTTTTGCAAATTTGAGAATGTTATTTAATTTCATGGTTTAATTGATGCATATATTTGGATGCTGTTAATATGATGATTTATATTTTAAGCATTTGAGGTTTGTTAGTCATTGCATGCTTCTTTGCAAGATATTTATTTAACTAACAAAATTGATACTAATGTTATATCTCCTTGACTATTGCAAGTTTTACTCCAATGATGACAAGTAGTCCTTTAAACATACCTGGGCCTTCACATGAGGTGCCTATGGACTTTGTGTCTTATCTACCTTAGTTTAGGCATGATGGAACTTGGTCAACTGAAGAACACATTCGTGCATTCATAAATATGATGAGTTGTTTACACATAATGCATGAAGATATTGAATGTGAAATATTTTCATACACGTTGGATAAAATTGTGCATGATTGGTTTATCAATATTCCTACAGCTTCTATCACTTAATGGGCTCAATCAGAAGCAATTTTTCTCAACCATTTTGGAACATTAGATGATTGGGATGCGATATCAAATCAATTTTCTTCTATCTATAAAGAACCTAATGAATCCATGAGTCAATTCAATTATAGGTTCCATAGGTTGTATATCAAAATGGACACACATTAGACCATTTCAGAAGAAGCCATTGAAATATACTTGGGAGCCATACCCCTTGTACTTGCTACATTTTTAGGGGAAAATCTTGATGACCCATCTTTGCATAGAGTCTATGAGGTCACAATAATGTTAGAACAATGGTGTGTTTCAGAAAGGGAAAAGGAGGTACAAGTTTCAAAGCCAATATCCAACAATGAGGATTGTGTAGAGATGGGTTCATCATGGTGATAGTGGTTAATATAGTTGATGTAGGACATGGATACACATCAAGAAAAGCGGATACCATTGGGAGTAAAAAATTATGAAGCATTGTCACACATTTTGGGGAGGATATAAAATGATAATATTTGAATATAAATATTGCGGGTTCAAATTCTAACATGGAAGAGCACGATTATGAATTGCAAAAATAGCAAAGCTATCATGGTGTGAAAGGGCCATTTACACTTACATTCCCATCGAATGGATAATTATGCATACTATTTTCCAATGACAACCGGATGGGATGAGCATCATGCACGTCAAACGAGGTGGACCCCATGGGATGATGTGGGTCAGAAGGCTAGTCAATGGGGAAAGTGCCACCTCAAATATACCAATTAGCATTAGGTTAGAAATGTCATATTTATACAACTTTGCACCATGTGAAGACAAAGGATTTCATTTATTATGAGATTCAACTTGGTGACACAATGGCGAGGAATAGAAGAATTTTTAATGCTCAACATGTGCATAACATCAAAATGATTGATTGTAATAAAAAATAAAGCATTACAAAGAAACGAAGAGGCCTGTTGGAGGTAAAACGAGGCCAAACCAAGTAAAACAAAATGAATGGCCAGGAAGAAAACTTTAAAAATAGGAGCAAATGCTATTACAGGAGGTGAGGATTCTATTGGGAGAAGGCCACATGCTACTGAAAAATAAATGTAAAAGGAAATATTATTTTAATGCAAGGACTTTTTTTCAAAAATTTGGACTTTGTTAGTAAAATAGGAGGAGAAAGTGTTTTGCATGTTCGAATTTAACTTCTCATTTTTCTCCCTTTTTAGGTTTTGGACTTATAGATGATGTTCAATACAATTTTAATAGTTACATCATTGAATGTTTAAAGTCTGGAATTTATTTTCTATGTCCTTAGGAGCTAGCACTTACTTTATTTTGATTGTGCAAATGCAGGTTGGAATAGACTAGGCTCATATAAAAATTTTCTCACATCTTCGGTTTTGCAGGATAGGGTACCATCAAACTGAAAAATATTTGCATATTTACATTTTCAGCATTCAAGTTTATCTCAGATTTTTTATTTTTATTTTTCTAACCCTTCATGTTGCAGATTTTTTAAAATTTTGAGGATTAAAATAAAAATAAAAAATAATAAAAATAAAAATAAATAAATACATGGGTGTGAAGAATGAGCTTCAACCTTTCATCCGAAACAAATTTGAACTCATTCCGAAGCCATTTTGATTTTATAAAAATTGTTGAAAATCGTTGTTTTATGAGGTTTTTATAATTTTGAAAATTCACATTATTTCATGTTTTGGAGGTAAATCAGATTTTTAAACTTTGCATTTCCATTCATAAGAAATAGATGACCTTATTTTATTAAAAATTCAATTTCATCAAAGGAGGGTAATTTAAATTTCATTCCATAGGCCATCTTTTTTTAAAGCAATAAATTCTTTCTCTTTATGAAATTTTTGATTTCATCAAAGAGAGAACATTTTTTTTTGATAATTATGTGTTTGTATTTATAGCGGGTTTTAACAAGGATCCCAAAACCTGATTACATAAGCAATGGGCCTAGGGCATCAATCCCTTGAAACTGAACACCAAAACATAAATCCCGCCCAGCGGTAACAGTAAGCATGAAACAATCCCTCTCGGCAGGAAACAAACAAATAAGAAAAAAAGTAGTTTTGGAGATCCCGCTCAGCGGGGAGTAGCCAAAAACCACCATCGAGAAGATCCCGCCTAGCAGGAAGCAAAGAAAAACCATTACAATAAAATCTTGCCTCGAGGGAAGCAGTCAAAACCACCACAAATAGTCCCGCCTAGCGGGAAGCAACAAGGAAATCCCGCCATCCGGGAAACCAAGCAAAAAGAAAGGATCCCGCCTCGTGGGAAAACCGATGGATTTGGCGGATCCCACCCTATGGAGAAACCATCCCGTCCACCGGGAAAACATTCAGTTCAGCGAGAGCCATCCTGTAGGAAGCCGACAGCCAGCACAGAGAGGATCCAGTCCATCAGGAAGTAACCAGAGAGTTGCACCACAAGGAACCCGCCCCGAGAAAACAAAAGAGGATCCCAGCAGCAGGGACCAAGAATCCCGTCCAAGCACATAGCTTATCGAGGATTCACAATAAAAAGGGGGAAGCTGTCCAAACCCTAAACCGTCACCTCCATCGCACTGAGAAACGCAGGGGACCAGATCCACGCGAATCACCTGCAAAAAACCCTAGGGGGAAGCCTGAGGGAAAAAGGGAAGGGATCCCCAACCAAACAGGGATCCCTGGGAAGCACCAGTCCAAAAAAACAACCAAGGAAACCCTAGCTGGCCGGGAGGGGCGCAGATAGTGGAGAAGGATCTCCCCCCAGGAGATCATCTGCAAACAACCACTCCCCGGGAGGGATGACCTGGGTTGAGCCAGGGACTGGGCAGAAACCAGAAGCCATGGGAGGGGGAGCAGGAGAGGGACCAGAGCCCTCCCCTCTCAACCCTATTAGCTCTAAATTCATCAAAGAGAGAACATTTATCATTATATCAAAAGATAGTTTTTTAAAGCATTAAATTATTTCTTATTTATGAAAATTAATTTCATTAAAGAAGGATAATTTCTAATGATATTTTAAGGCTTTTACATTTCATGGTTATTCATGCATCTTTATTTCCTTTTATGTTATTCATCAAAGTAAACTAAAAAGAATTCATTCATAGTCACTTGCTTTAAGTTTCATGAACAATAATTATCATAGCATAATAAAATAAATCAAACGGGCCCCTTGTTAAGAGTTACTTGTAATCACTAAGGTATTCCTCACACTTCTTTGATACATCTTTACAAGATCATAAATACACACATGCAATGCTTATATAGGGAACCTTGGAGAAGTTGTGTTTGTTTTAACTTCTTTGTAAGAGAGGGTTTTGTGATCAAAATCCTAAGGGTGAGTGTGGTTTTGCAATTGGGAAAAATTACCACTCAACAAGAAGAAGAGATCAAAAAGAGTATAACCTCAATCATTCAATATGAATCTGAGATAGACAACTAGGAGGATCCAATTGATCAAGAGTAGGTCTCTCAAATGATAAAATACTTAACTAGGCTCAAGGATATAATGGAATACCTAGTAAATAAAGGTAATTTTGTGACTTATGAGGAGACCTCCAAGTTGGAATATGTTCATAAGTAGCTTAAAGAAACCTCTAATCCTACTAATGATGTTTGGAATCAAGCTTTGCAAACTCTTAAAATGATGGTTCAAATGTTTGGGATAGATCTGAACCCAAAATATAAGCACGAGACTTCTAAAGAAAAAGAAAAAGTTGAAGAAGATCAGGCTAAAGAAAAATCAGAGAAATATGTTGAGGATACAAAGAAGGTACAAGATGAACAAATCCAAGAATAAAACCAAGAAGAGAATGAAAAAAATAAGCAACCTTGTGGTGGAAGTAGACTTTAAATTTTTGCATTCATGTATATATTGTGTATTTTGTTTTGTTTTGATGCTATCAAAGAAACAGTGATAAAAGCATAAGGTCTATGGTAAAAAATGAAAATACATGAAGGCATTTTGTCCAAACTGATCGAGTTTATAAAAGGGGATATAAGTCCATATTGCCAGACTAAGGTGGTGCCCATGGTGAGAGTTTTGAAGTATATTATTTCTAACATGGTTTCCATGTGAACCGTTACTCTTTGAGTATCTTCATAAATGTTCTAGAGAGTAATAGTCACATAAAAGCTATTCTATGAAGCATAGTCTACAGATTTTATCATTTTTGACTCCTGATGCCCAATGGATAAGACTCCGAGTTCTTAGGATTTGTGAGCAAAAACCCTCAGGAGGTTCCATAATGTAGGCCAAAAATGGCCACATCCTTAGAAAATGTTTTGAAATATTTTATAAGGTAAATAAGGATGTTCCATCCCATGCGAGATCCAGTGTATTTTACAGTGACATAGGACAAGATATCCTATCCCATGGTTAAAGTGGTCAAAGTTTGCTTTGCCACTTTCAAAATTATAGATTACGATATATGTTTGATTAAGTCTAAAAGCTTAATGGTTTGCAGTATGTTCTAGTTTGTGCAACATCCGATTTAGTTCTAGACCATAGTCAAAGCAGTCAAATTTATACCTGGTTACTTTCAAACCATGGCACAATGCATATTGTTCTAATCCGTGCAAGCTAAAGGCTATTTAAAGCTTGTTCTACCCTGCAAGAGTTCAAGTTTATTTTGTAGCGGTACAATGCACATGCTCCAGCCCATGGTCAAAATGGTCAAACATTGCAAAAGTGAATAATAAAGTCACTAGCCATCACAAGATTTTATATGGTATAAGTCTTATGTTATATCCCGTGCAATATAGAGAAATGCTCTACTCCATGGTCATCCATAGTTAAACTTGGAGGCATGAGTTTCAAGGTGTGGGCTACAACACATTGTAGATTTGGTTCTATTCTACAGACAAAAAACAACTCTAAAGCAAGTTGAATAATAGGAGCAGTGGTCTAGCGCAATGTTCCATCCCGTGCACCTCAAAGTATATTTGCACGCTAAAGTCTCATGTGCTCCATACCACGATCAAAGTGGTCAAAGGATGTGATAATATGTTAAGAGGAGAGAGCTATGACATGTTCCACATCGTGGAGCTATCAAAGACTTTCAAGATTTAATTTTTGCCATTAGTGAGTAGATCAACAGCTGTATCATTCTGATGATATTTTGGACACATAAAAGTAGAGCCTTTGCGACATGAAATGGTTAAGCAAGAGAGATAGTAGATGAAGCATTAATGAAACCAAGAACCAAGAAAATATATTTGTAGATCAATCAGTTGTAGATCTATGATAGATAATATCTACAATAATGAAATATGACCTGGATCATAGTTTTGATAGCTTGGAGCCAAATGACCATGAAGAACCAACAAGTTTTAGGATTCGAGCTACAATATCAAGCAATTTATTCTATTATCAAATGTAAATCAGAGGCTACTATCTCAACATCTGGCTGATCTAGCATGTCATTTTCCTTGTAATGTTCTATTTCTTTCAATTTCTTTTTAATCATGTAAAAACTATAAAAGGAGGTCAAACCCTCATTTTGAAGGGTTGGATCTAGAGTGTTTTCTTGCCCTGCTATGTAATACTTATCTGTAAATCAATAGAAGGAACATTACTTGGATGTTTTCCTTAGACTGGTGTCTTCTATAATTTTGGAGAAATTCAAGCTGTGGATTGCTTTTCTGCTATTGCTACTATGGTTAGTCTATTCTACTGATATTGGATTGCTAGCTTAGAGCAATTGAAATATTTTCATAATTGAATCTGTGCTTGCAAGAAGTTCCTTTCTATTAAATCTTGATATTGATATTATTCTACTAGTTTGGATTATTAGTGTCTTGATATTGAAATAGATTTCTTGAAGTACATTTATGTTTTGTCTGTAATGATGAATATCACTTGTTAAAAATGTTATTAATCTCAAGTGTGGAACATTAGAAATTTTTTTGTAAGATGGGTTTTTCTCATAGATTCCTATGGTATTAGATCTATCCATCCACTATTTGATTAGTATTTCTTAACCATAACTCATTTCTATCTCTATCTCTTAAACATTTAACTAAGATTAAATGAGTCAACACCTTATTAGTTGACAAGGAATACCAACCTACTTTGGAGGTTGGATTAGAGTAATATTTAATCCATCCAATGTTGAGGTCTAAACTATGATTAGCAGGTGCATGCCTAATCAAAAAATTGGAAGATAATAGTCGCAATATCAAGATTTTTGCTTGATGGCAATTGGGATACCAACAATTCTTAGATTGGTTTGTCTTGTCTTACCAATAAAAAAGCCTCATATCCAAAATTTACATGACATTTAAAAAATTAAACTACTTTGTTTAAATAATATATAGATTTATAGTCATTTTCATTTACATTCTTATCCTTGAAGAGTCTCCAAAAAATGAAACCCTTAATATATGATCCCATAGATCTCCAAAAAATGGAACCCTCAATAGACAATTCCATAGATATCGAGAGAATGGAACCCTTAGTAGACAAATCCATACATCTCCAAAAAAATAAACCCTTAACAAGCAAATCCCATGAAAAACCAAATCTATAGATTTCTCACTCAAAACCTCAAAACACTTCCAAAAAAGTCATAAATCCACAAATATATAGAAAATGGAACCCTCAATAGCAATTCCACATATCTATAGAAGATGGAACCCTCAATAGACAAATCCATAGATCTCCAAAAAAATAACCTTCATTAAACAAATCCCATAAAAATCCAAAATTATAGATTTCTCAACTTTTTACAACTGAAAGCAAACAAATCCTACAAATTTCAAAAAATGGAACCTTCAATAGGCAAGTCCACATATGTCTAAAAAATAATTTTACTATGGACATTTTAGAAATTAGAACTTTCACTTAGTGAATTGGCTTTCTATATTTCCTCCCTCCTTCACCACTAACTAGAGTACATATAGATGGATCCCATAAGGTAGTAACCATATTTTATCTTCCTCTCTAAGAGTTCCCTAAATGGCTAGCCAATTGGCCACCCCACTTCCTTATCTATACATATGTACCACCTTAAATTCTTACAATGAATGCATGGATCTTAGTTTATTTGTTACTATGTTTGCTACTTTCTAGCTCACCATCACTCTAGCTTTAGCCTCATAATGCCCAAGTACTTATGCATTTCTCTAATAAGAATTCCTTATTTATCCCTTAGCACTACTCCTCCTCTAGCCTTCCTTGGGTTGCCTTTAGAAGCCCCATCAAAATTTAGTTTTATTCATCCTTGTTTGAGTGGCTGCCACTTAGTTATGTTTCTCAAGTATCCTCAAGGATTGTCATTCACCCCAATTAGATTTAGGTTCCAATGTTCACTTAATTTTACCTCCTCCATTGAATCTAGACTCTCATGCACTTTTAATGCTTTAACATTCTCCACTATGGCCACTATGATGTGTTCTCTATTCTTGGTTGTAGATCTATTCTCCTATTTAAAAATCCTTTTATTTCTCTCCAAATAAACTTCCCATGCATAATGAAAGAAAATTATATTATAAATATAATTTAGTCTTGGGATCTTAAAAGGCTTCTCCTACTATTCTATCCAACCTATCATGTTATTAGGTAGCACCCAAACCACCCCCATATTATTTATTATATCATACAATTTTTTGGAGGTAATATATCATTATAGTATGATGTGACTCATTGATTCCTCATGATCTTCACAAATGTAGCATCTCTTAGGGAATTGAAAACCCCTTTTATATAGGTTATCTACTATTAAATACTTATTTTGGATTGCCAACCATAGGAATTTTTTAAACTTTGGTATTGCTTTCATTCCCTATAATTTATCCCTATGAAATACCCTTAAGTATTGCAAGTGAAATATCAAAGGATGATTTAATAGTGAATTACCCTTCTTGAGTAGCTCCTCATACTATTGTATCCTCAGGTAAAATGGAGCTTACATAATATACTTTCAATTTAGTTGTTAGCTTTTTTATCTCTTCCTCATATTTATTATGGGTTCTCATCTCGTTCCATATTACCTCTTATCCTTATATATCCAAATAATCATTCATCATGTTCCTATAATTTTGTTCCAAATCTACTTTGATTCTTGCTAACACCTCATCCTTTACTAATGGGTGCTTCTCTATCCACACATCTTACTAGAAGTGGATATACCTACCATTCCCTACCTTCCATTGAATGCCTTTCCATAGCATCTCTCTACCTTTTTCTATGTGTTTCCACATTAAATATCCCTAACATGACTCTAATGTGGTCAAAAATATACTATCCTATTGATTTTCAAGGTATTTATCTCTTAGAAGACTTTCCCATAGGGCATGACCCTCTTTCACTAGCCTAAATCCTACCTTTTCTACCAAACACTTATTTATATCCATTATTCTTCTAAGCCCAAGTACTCCACTTGATTTATCATTGCATACTTTCTCCCATGCTACAAGTAGAATTATACTCTTATCCTCTAGTCCTAACCATAATAATCTTCTCTAAATATTTTTTACTATATTAGCTACGTTAAGTGGGATCTTAAACACTAATAATAAATATATAAGGATTACTTGGAGAGTACTCTTTAAAAGTTATAACTTACCTACCTAACTTAGAAAATTCCCCTTCCATCTATCTAATTTACTCTAGGTCCTATCACTCAGTACATTCCACAACCAATCCTTGCATTCCCTTGTGAACATTGTCATTCCCAAGTAAATAAAAGGGAGAGTTGAAATACTACACCCAAGATTTGCTGCTATTAAATTTTTTTGGCCTCAACGACAGACAATCTCCCCAACAAAACTATATCATCCACAAATTGTGGGTGAATAATACCTTCTATGGAAATATATGGTTTTGTACCTAATTTTTTTTGTTGATCTAATTTACCTTCTCAATGCTTCTGCCATATTATGAAAGAATACAAGGACAATGGGTACCATTGCCTTAAGCCTTACCTACTTCCAAATAATCCATAAGAAGAATTGTTCACTATAACCAAGAATTTAGGTCCTCCAAAGCAATTAATCACCCACCTTCTCCAACATTTGTTTAAGCCAAACTTCTCTAGGACTCTATCCAAGAACACCATGAGACTCAATCATAAGCTTTGTTGATGTCAACCTTTAATAAAATTCCCTCCCTTTTACTAATTTTAACTGAATGCATGGTCTCATGGAGTGTGATTACTTCATCCAAAATATTTCTACCTTTCACAAATCCCCCTTTCTCCTCTGCAATGATGTTTGGAATAAAAACTTGAATATTAATGCAGTCACTTTTGATATTATCCTATAAATGGTGTTACACAAACTAATTTGCATAAAGTATTTATATCCCTTCAACCCAGGCTTATTTAAAATTAGCACTAGAAAAGTATTATTGATTTCTCTTAACACTTTAATTGAGTGGTATGACTCTCCTACTACTGCTACTATATCCTTGTTAGCTTTTAATGCTAGATACTTAATGAGGAATCAACCACATGATATAAAATTAGCATGCAATATTAAATATATGATAATGGCAATATACTAAGCATGTAAAACTCATAAGAAAATTGTGTAATTACTCATTAAATTTCCATTAATAAAGGCTCATGAAAATAGTACAATGATAAAAATGGAGGTTTCAAACTCTCCATTTCCTTACATGCTCTACATTGTATCTAACATATCATCTAATACTCCTCTACTTCTCTCATGTGTGTATATTATCTATCAAAGGACTGTATATAATGATATGTGACTCTTAGCCTTCCACCTACCTATGACTCTTCATCTTCCTATTCTATGGACTCATGTACACATGGACAACAAACACATTTACATCATCAAGTACTTTGCACATTCTAACAATACTTATGCATTTATTACATTTCATAAAGTAAATACTCAAACTCTAATCTACGACACACTATTAATTTAAGTATGTACCCAAGGTAGTACATTAGCATGTACCAAATAATGTAATATATTCCAACACCCCCTTGTATTATATTATGGATCTTCATCTTGTTCCTTTAGTTCACCTTGATATTCCTCCTATAAATTGATTTTTGGATTCTGTTTGAAAGTATTTTCTTCCATCTTCATCTTTTCTATTCTATCATGCTTCCTCTTCTTGTTTCTTCTTCTTCTTTTTTTCTTATGCACCTTTACTAGTGATATATATTCAACATGGTGAGTTAGTACATCATCACAATAGTATTGGTTAGGATTCAAAACTTCATTGCTAATATGTTCATCATTCTTTTGTTTCATGTCTTGAAAGAATTCAAAAATGATTAATGATAGAAGATAACCAATTAATGTCATAAACTTTATTTCTTTTTCTTCCTTGAGAAATAAATATAATCTTTATTTTAAACTAGTAGACAAGTATTTGTATCCATAAAAAATATCTATTAGGTTTTGTGAGTAAAACTTTAGTTCATGGAATAGTTATTCATTATTAAATACATCCCTTAATATTTCATTCATGCTTCTTCTATTTTAATCTTTAAAGTAGAATTTATTATAGCTCCCTAGTGTTATATATTGAGAAAAGTTTTGATAGAATATTTTGTCTTTCAAAAATGTTGAGGTTGAATACCTTATGGCTCCCTAGTTTTGAGTATAAATTTGATAGTCTTTTCAATTCTCAAATTTTATAGAATACTTTATATCTCCCAAGTGTTTTGAATATGTGATCAAATTTGAGAAGTTTTTTTTTAATTCTCATGTTTTCTAGGATCAAATCTCTAGGTAGAATTCCTTTTTGGTTCCCTAGTATTTTGAATGTAAAATAGCTTTGGTAAAATACTTAGATTTCTAAGTTTTCCTTTGATTTGAATCCTTTTTGTCTCCCTAATGTTCAACTTCAAGACAAGAACTTTATTTCTCCCTATTTATGAATAGAAGGTTAAAGATAATTTTGATGTAATTTCAATTGATAAATATTTCTATCCTCAAGAACTTTAAGTTGTATTCCTTATGTTCCTTCAATTTGAAAAAGAGACTTATTCCAATGTAGTTTTATAAATTTCTAATAACTCTATGTTGTTATTACTATATCATTCAATTTTCAATTATATAGTTTCCTAATTTCAAGAATTTATGTTGGTTATGAATTCCTTATAACTCTCTAATTAGAAATTTAGAAAAACAAATATATTTGCAAATTCAATATTTCATTTTTGATAGGATGCATTTCCAATTTGTGGTTTTCAGTTATTGTTAATGGATCAACTGCCGGTTATTTTCCAAGCAATAGAGGCATTTGTCAAGAAGAACTCATATCTCCTTTTCTATTCATAATAGTTGCTAAAGCTTTAGGTAGAACAATCAAGGCATCTTGCAATCTTAACCTTATTTTAGGAATAAAAGTAGCCTCTCAAATCATAACTATCTCTCATCAGTAGTTTTTGGACAACACAATTATTTCTTCTAATGCATCTATCTTTGAGGCTAGGGTCATTAAACATATTTTATTGTTATATGAAAATGTTATGGGGCAAAAGGTAAATTTCCATAAAAGCAAGATCTATTTTCTAAATAATTTGATTCAAATACAAACCAAGATTTTTTGCCATTCTTGAATGTCCAATATCATCCCTTCATGCTGTTTATTTAGGATTACCTTTGCTCATAGGGCAACCTACTACCTCAATGTGGAATAATGTGATCAAAATATTGCAAAATAAATTGGTTGGGTGGAAATGAAATCCTCTATCTCAAGCTGGTAAGGTTACCCTCATGCAAGCTTCCCTCTAGAGTATTCCTATCTACTTTATGTCTATCTTCAAATTACCAGCTGGGGTTTGCAATAAAATCAAACAAATTTAGAAGAATATCCTATGGTCAGGATCTAAAAATAAAAATTATTTTCACCTTATAGCCTGGGATAAATTTTATCGATCAAAACACTCTGGAGGGATTAGTCTCAGAAGGCTTCATCTCTTCAATTTAGCTCTTCTAGAAAAATAAGGATTGAGGTTAATCTCAAATATTGAGTCTGAATGGATCACCATTATCAGCCACAAGTATCTTCAGGGAACTAATTTCTTCAATGTTATCCCTCCTCTGAGAGGGTCCTTCTTTTGGAAATCAATTTTGCAAGCCAGATCTCTTGTTGAATAGGGACTTAGATGGAGATTAGGGAATGAGCAACAAGTTGATTTTTGGCATGATAAATGTCTTCTTAATGAGATGCTAATGAATAATCCTCATTTGGCTATCCTTAAAGGATATACTGATATTTTTTTTTGTCCTAAAGTCTCAAGTTTCATCTTCTCCTAGGCTAATAGGAAGATATGGAAGGTTATACACAATCAAGATTTCCCTAAGGAGTCTAGAGAATTGTAGTTTCTTCTCAGTTGCTCCATAATTCCTTCTAGGAACTCTCATAATCAATTGTTTTTGGGAATTTATAGAAAGTAGAGATTTTTCTATAAAGTCAACCTATCAACTTCTCTTGCCTCATGACATACCTTCATTTCCTTTTAACCTTGTATGGCCTAAGATTTTGATTCCTAAGATTGACATTTTTCTTGGGTAGCCATCTAGGAAAATATCCTTACTATAGATAATTTTATGAAAAGAGGCCTACCCATTCCCAACAGATGTTTCCTCTATGGAATGCCCCCATCACTTATTTCTTGCTTACCCTTTCTCTTCCACTATCCTCAATAAATTGTTAGACCTTTTCCACATCTCTTGGGCTGAACTGTGTTCTATCTTTGATATTTTCATCCAATGACCTAATCCCTTTTGTAATATTCACCTTAAATTTTTATGGAAATTTTATTTGCATCATTTTTTATGATAAATTTGGTTAGAAAGAAATCACAAAGTTTTTTCCAGCTCATTGCAAAACCTAGATTATATCTTGAATAAAATTCTTTCCTTTGCCACTGAAAATGCCTCCCTTTGTCCTCTGCCTTCTCATCCTACTTCCTATTTTGAGGTTTCTTTGGGGTTGTCTCTTAATTTTCCTATCATGGATAATACTCAAATTCTACCTTCCAATAATAGAGCCCATTCCATTTGGACTCCTCCTCCCTTAGGTTGGATTAAATTGAATGATGATGGTGCTGCTAAGAACAATCCTAGATGGGCTAGAGTAGGTGGTATCCTCAGAGACAATAGAGGCAGGGTTGTCCTTGCTTTTGTTGAATACTTAGGAATCCAATCAAATCAGGTGGTTGAAGCTCATGCTATGTGGCATGGCCTAGTTTTGGCTAAAGACTATTCTAACAAACTTTTGGTAGAAGGTGATTCCCTCACCATCATTAATTATTTAAAAAATTCTAAAGCTCCATCTTGGAAGATAAGGAATTGTATTGACGAAGCCAAAAACCTTAGTAAATACTTCCAAGATATAATTTTTTACCACACTTTCAAAGAAAATAACAAAGCTACTGACATTTTGGTAGCTATTAGAGCCCAAACTTCAAATTTGATGATGTGGACCACTGGTATTCCTCAAAATTTGGAATATATCATTAATTAAAAAAAGTTGTCATCAACTATTACTGACGTAGAGCAAGTCATCCCTTTTCCTAATGGTCCTAATGCTCATGATTCCTAACTATTTTATTGCTAGTTCCCATGCTACATTGGTACATGGGTTTCCCATTTTTTTTGGTTTTGTAAACCTTGGTTTTTGGACGTTATTTTTTCTAGGAAATTCTCATGGTGGTTTTTCATGTCTTGATAGTCTCAATATTTTCACCTTTCGACCCCTAATTTCCATGGTCATCACTCCCCATAGTTTTTCCACCACCATGTTCCCCTATCATCTCATCACACATTACTAGATCCTTCCTTCATCCACGTTGCATATTTCCTTTGTGTCTCACCTTGTGATTTTATTTTCCACTTTCCCCTTTCCTTCATGTGGGTGATTGGTTTAGACTTCCACACGATATTTTCAAATGTTTGTAATTGCTTTTCCCATCATGAACACCTCATTCCATGCAGTTTTACTCATCCCCATCCCAGTCGGCACACATGTTGAGATTATTATTGGGATGTTTTTTGTTCTCACTCTCTTAGATATTTCTTTTTAAACTGGTCAAGCTCTATTTCTTTTCCTTTGTTTTCTTCCCTGAGTGCTTATCCAAAGGTTTCCATGTCACAGTATTGTCATTATGAGTTTTATTGAGCCTTCCACGATTTGCATGGATGCCATTGCTAAAGGTATCCTCTCGAGTAAGGGTTTCCTTCCTTTTTTTCACAAGTTTGAAGGGGAAGATCCAAAAATTACCATGGCTTTCATGGAAACATGGGATAATGGTAGGGTCACCATCCATAACAAAACTTATGAAGTCGACATCAAAGTTCTGGTTGAGTTAACTAGCCAACCTGCCAGAGGAAGATCCATCAGAAGAGAAAAGCATAATTGGGATGTTGAGTTGAAAGATGTCAAGGATAAGGAGATTTGCAGAAAGGATAATTTTGGGATTAACCGATATGAACTTCCTTTTCCTTGGGGAAGTATTTTAAAACATATAATAGAGTTTGTGATAGTTGATGACCCAAATAAGGCTCTTTGTAGTTTTCATTTTGCCTTTTTCAATCATTTTTGTGATGTGAGTGTGGTTAACATTCCTCAATTTTTATTTAATTCTATTAGCTACACCATTGAACACTACAGAATGAAGAATGTGTCTAAATTGCCCACTCATCATGGGTTGTTATTTATTTTGTATAAGCATTGGCTAATTCATTGCCCTTAGGGCATTAGTGTGACTCCTCCTCTTAAACCAAAGCTAAGCCCCATAAAGCCCAACTCCTCTTAAACTACACTGCAATCCTCAGGCACCTTTAGACTTTCTGCTAAGAAGCAAAAAGTGGAAGAAAATATCTATAGTTTAAAGAAGAGGTCCTACAGTGAATCACCAAAATCTAAATCTAAGCCTGAGTAGAAACCTGTACGGTCCTCTGTCTTCTTGAAGAATTAAGCCCAACAAAAATAATCCCTTATCATTGAGTTAGAGGATGATGAGAAGGATAACCCTAACCACTGCATGCAAATGTTCATCATCAAGTCTATCTCAAATTATGTTTCCCATATGGTCGATTTATGTAATGCTTTTAACCTATACTTCTTCAATAAATCCTTTAATGACAGTGTGGATAATGCTCCTACTGAAGATACAAAGGCTATTGTTGTTCCTAAGGACATCCCTAGCAAGGGCAAAGAGACTAAAATGGATATTCCCATTGATGAAATCTAAAAGTTTGCTGCTATACCTAAGGATGAGGCTTAACTATTTCTCTCCTTTGTAGGGGGTCACTGGTTGCTTTTATGCTACCTTATTCATATGTTTCCTATTGTTTTTTATTTTTATTCAAGGGTATCCTTCTTTTTGAATTGTTGTATTGGCTGCTCCCTATGGAAAACCTTATAGGGTTGGATTTTTTATGGAGTGTATCCTATTCTAAAACTTTTTGGTCTCTGGGCTTATTCAACCCTTTTGTAATAAGGTTTTGGGGCCTTGTTAAAACCCTTTCGTAATATAATTCCTTTAACCGATCAAAAACAAAATATTTAATTTTTGATGTAGAAAACCTTATTCATCCAAGTTAAATTATTTGCAAATATTTCTATGCTTAAATTTTAAGATAAAAAAATTTCAAAAAGCTTTCAAATTAAATATTTTCTTACTGCAAAAGTCTTTCAAATCATTCAATAAATCATCTAAGGTTGTAATTTATCAATTCACTTCCTTATATCTCCATTCATTTAATTAATATTAAGTATAATAGATTAACTAAGCTTAACCTTAGTATTGGCATACCTTATACCTCCTTGACTTTTATGAAATGTAAATTGATTTATATATTTTGGACCTTCATGTAAATGAAGCACTACATATTTGGTCTACTTCTCCCATGACTGAAACTTGCACACTATTTTAGGTACTATCTACCTTTCAGTCTTTAATACTAGATGGTGTCTTTTTATTACATTTAATATTCTTCCTTGTGTCTGGCACTCTCTTCTAAACTTTGAATGTCCTCTTAATGCTTGTTGTACATTCTTTAATCATTGAATGTGCTTAATATGTATGTTGAATATTGTTTGGGATCCTCCAATCTATCAGTATTCCTCTTCTCATGTGCTATACGACACTCAATATCTTCTTTAGGTACTTTCTTCTTGCTACATTACTCTACCCAATTATGACAATATGGGTGTTACATTTGACAAGTGTCTTCCTTCCTCAAAGAGTGCTCATAATAGGTTTGAAGCATTTTTTTTCTTCAATGGCTATTGACGCTTCTATTCCTCTACACAAAGTGGCATCCAAGTTCTTTCACATTCTCAATTGAAGTGACAAATGATAGTTACATTCCTATAAAAACTTACATGTAATTTTGTAACGTCTTAGATTTATTTATCACTCAAACTTGTTTGCCCTTCATTAATGCTCACAATATCTTTCGCTACTTGATAGTTGTAGCTTCCAACTCTTCTTTCTTAACTCTCCAATGCTTACTGGAACTTCTTTGTTTCTAACACTTGGTGGTGGATCTTCTCCATCAATGGCTCCTCTTCTATGGTGGTGGCTCTTCCTTTGGTGGTTCTCCAATAACTCTTCCTTTGTGGCTTTTCCACCCCTTTGCTCAATAGCTTTTCAATGGTGTTCAGCCAGATATTCAAGTTTCTTAACCTAGGTAAATCCTTTGATTTTTAATTTATTTATCTCCCAAGAAACTTGCAACTTTATCCTTACTTTGACTTTGTCCTTATAGTGAATCTAATTCCTTCTTTTTGCTACAAATTTTAATCCAATGTGAGCATTACCTTCTTCAAATTTTTGGAAATAATGAATATATTGAGTTTTCATTGATGTCAAAAGGTGTATATTCTTCAAGGGTGTGAAGTTGACAAGGTTGGACAATATAACAATGGATAAATTATTCAAGTCAAGGTTTATTGCAAAGCAAGGCAAATGTTTTTATGGAAAGGATTATAATATTTAATATCCAATTTAAATATTATAAAGAGAAGTTTGAAATCAAAGGACATAAAGGTTTAAAAGTTCTTGGGACAAAGGTTTAAAAGAATTAAATATTACAAGCAAAGGACAAGGGTTTAAAAGTGCTTGGGACAAAGGTTTAAATATTACAAAGGCCAAAGGTTTTAAAAAGATTAATATTATTTTGTAAATTTTGGCATCAATGTTATTGAAGAGCAAAATTAAATAACTCATAATTCTATAATCTGACCTCCTAAAGTAAATGATAAAGCATATTTATATGGAAGAAAAATATTGCATTTGTAGAACTAACACGAATGCAAAATTGAAAATCAAGCAGCAGTTGGCAGAGAAGGAAGAAAAGCATGTTGTGGGTGATAGTGAGTGAAAAAGGAAATATATCTAAAGTAAGGAAAAATTGTGCACCTAAATATGGATAACAAATTGCATCTATCCCTTATTTATAATGAGCATCAAATCGAAAACATGCAAGTAATATGGAAAAGATAGCAAATAACAAGAAGTGAAGCAAAGAAAATTGATTTCTTATTAATTGGGTGGATCAGATCTAGGTTACATAGATGTCCCCTTGAGGGCTCAAATTATTGATACAACTGTTACAAATTTTGGATGCCCAAGGATTGAAATCCTTCAAGAGAATCTGGTGCACATCCAATGTCTTTCTACATACCCACACTCAAAGTGGGCGGTCCAAAGGTTTCCACGGCTTGTATTTATGATATTTATGTCCTACATTGTTTCCCCAATGCACTGTATGACCTAAACTTGCACACAAGGAAACCAGAAATGTCAAATAGCAAGTGTGTATGATCTAAAACATGTAATCCCCACAGGCAAGAAAGGGGCATATGTAGCGCACCTATACCAAATAAACTCCAAATGATATGAAATTACATAGGTGATTAAAATAAGAGGTTTTGGGAAGATATAACCATAAATTGCATCAAAATTACATTCGTAGGCATGGTGTAATTGTAGTGCGCTTATCCAACCTGCAAAAACCCAATATGAGAAATTTCTGACCCTAAACATATAAAAAATATATGAAACTTGGAAATAATGAATAAAATAATATTTTAAGACAACCAATATGGTCAGATTTTAGAAATCAGGCTCGGATCCTGATGCATGCTCCAATGGGTCCCGTAAGCCTTCAAAAACTTCAAATCATAATATCTTGGCCAATATAACTCAAAAAAACATGAAATTTAAACTACAACATCATATGATAATATATAAAATGCCTATATAAAAAAAAAAAAAAATTGTGCACATATTGGTATTCATTATAGGGTGGGATGAATTCAACTATCACAAATTAGGGGGCACCTAGGGGCGGGATGCCCACCGAATCCACCTAAATTTTACCACCAATTCCATTGGGTAATGGTCCAAAATACTATGAAAGGTATTTTCATAAAATTTGGGATGGAAATTCACTTGATTTATAAGTTTTTGTAAACAAATTGTGTCTCTTTGGGTCACTCGATAACCTCCTTCGCTAAGAAAATATTTCGATGAAAAGAGAGCACAATCAGGTGAGGGAAAATCTCGGTAGAGCTCCATTGCATAAATGTTAAACTCCTATCCTTTTTTTTGGTGTGGAAAATGCATCCACTTTATAGCCACATGGGGCTCATGTGCAAAATGGCACGCAAGGGCATGCATGGCAAGAGGCGCCAGTTGGCCACCGAGGTGGCATGCATTGGAGGAAGAAGAGAATATTCCAATTTGGCATCCCTTATGAAGTATGTCATATGTTTACTACATGCTCTGACCCACATGCTAGGCTAGGCAAGGCAAATGGCAATTTTTGGATGCCATTTATCCAAAATTTGACTTTTTTCCAGTCAAACCTGCTATTCACCCCACCCTGGGATGAATGCTGCTATTCACTCCAGGGTGGGATGAATAGGATTTGTATTCATCCCAGGGTGGGATGGCCTTGAATAAGGAGCCAAAAGGTCCCAAAAATGGGCCAAGACCTTCCAAAACCTTGCACAAAGTGGCTAGAACCATTGTATACCTTTTGAGGGCTACCCTAGGGGCCTTGGTGTGTCAACTTAGTCATTGATTTCGGTAGCATAATCAGATTGACCAGATTGTAGTGTCTATAGGTGCCCCTTTTTGGTATGCATTATGTGTAGCACAATTATGAGAAAAAATAGATGACTAAAATGTTCAATTATTGATGTTATTTAGTAACCTAACGAACTTTAGATGCCTCAATCCTAGAAAGAACATGTGTTATTGAATCCTTGATTCCTATGAGCTAAGGAAATTGCTTGATCTTGGATATTATTTAGTAATGAAGTATGAGGCCCAGTTTTTCATGCTTATAGAATGCCAAGCATTTTGATTTGATGTTTTGTGCTTTTTTCTGCCCCAAGCAGGAGCGTGATTGTCTTTGTCAATGATTCTTTGAACGAACGTAATTTTCCTGATTGAGTGTGTGCTTGTTGATTTGGAACTGAGTATGACTACCCCCTCAAGTGAAGATTTTATGAGGGAATGACTGGTGAGAAAAGTGATGAGTCACTTGACCCAGATGACTTTTGTTTAGGTTTCCTTCAGTTGTACTCATTGAAAATTGGAGCAATTTTGGAAGGAATTTGATGATGTTATTGATGCTTCATGGAAGAAAAGAGTTGAAAACCTCATTCCCATGGGGTGGTCCAGTAATCATGGCATTCTTAGGGATTAAAGTAGTAACTATTTAGTGTATCCATGGTGACTTTGGGTTCCATATTGATCTTGAATGAATTCCATAAAAGTTGACTTGTTTTTGGTGGGTTTTGGACCCCTTTATTTTGGCATCCTTTGGAGAGGAAAGGAAGGAAAAAAATTATTCTTGTGGAGCAGTCTAGATATTCTAGCCTTCTTAGGTAGTGAATTGATGTACTTTCATTATCTCTATGGTGGTTTATTTTTCTTGTGGATGTAGGTGAAAGCTTGACCAAAATTGAGCTATTTTGGTGGGTTTTTGGACCCTTTTTGGTGCATTTTAAGTTGTTTTGATTTAAAAATTTTGTGTTCATCCTAGGGTGGGATGAATGTAAATTTGGTATTCATCCCAAGGTGGGAAAAATGGCCAAAAGTGCATTCACCCCACCCTAGGATGAACGTGACCGTGGCAAGCCTATATAAACCTCAAATATAAGTTTTGGGCTCATTATTGCATGTTCTCTTTTGTGATTCGAGAGGTGAGGAGGAGGAGAGTGATTTTATGTAGCGAAATGCTATCAAACTCATCCCACAATCACCATGAGTTAGCAAGCCAAGGCATCCATCGAAGGGGCTGGTGGTAGGTGGGTATGAACTGACTCTATTACTACGTTATTTTTGTTTAAAAAGTGCAATTTTATTTTGCTTTTATTTGATTTGTTTTTATTTTGTTTTTTGTTTTAGGCATATCACATTACAGAATAGATAATTAAACCTTATTTAGATGGAATATATTGTATTTTATGTTTTTCTTATGTTTTTGCACAATTAGATTGCTTTTGTAGATAAGTTTTGCATTATTTTTGGGACGTTTTGAGGTCATATTAAAGCATGGTGAATGCTTGTTTATTCGTTTTGTTTATCTTTACCATGTGGTGAAGAGTAGGTACTGAAAATTGAAGCTCTTTAAGACTACTTGAGATTCCTTGATAGAGGTTTATTGGGACTCGTTTGATACCTTGGGGCTCAAGTAGGTTACCTGGTTGGAGCTTGTGATAGGTGACCATGCCTACTTGACTACACTTATTATATTATGGGATCCATGCACCAAAATCTTCCACCTACTGACAGGGGAAATGATGGTGAAGCTTGAGGATGTCTACCAGATTCTATGGATTCTGATAGAGGGGTGATTGATCCACTCTATGCACTGTGACCTGAGAGGTGCAATGCTAAGGAGGCACTTTTGATAGGATGTGGATGTGGTAGAGGTAGACTACAAAAATGGAGGGATACTAGTGGGGTTATGGTATGAGGAGAGGGTATTGTAGTTGAGGCATGCACCATTGATGATCCTTGTCTCCAATATGCTTCTCCCTAACTCCTAAGGAGCTAGTGGAATATCGGTACCACAAGGATGATAGGACACTGAGCTGGCCTAAAGTGGAGGAGGTGGGAGAGGATGAAAACCATATGGTAGATATTCCTGATATGGAGGATGTTGAGACTATAGAGGAGTACGAATCATGGTGGGTGATGCACTAGTGGTGAGATGCAAGAGCCCTAGGGGGTGAGGTAGACTATGCAGATGTAGGTGAGCCTCATGGGCATCACCTTTAGATATATGATTAGGTAGACCTCCTAGAATTGGGAGATTAGGGAGACTATGGGGATGTAGAGGATCTGGGGGTACAAGCACAATAGGGTATGTAGGATGACCTATACCTGGAGCTACAGGCTAATCTGGGTAGGTTCAGATAGGAGAGAGATCTCCTTTGGGCATAGGCATAGGAGGATTAGGCTGAGATAGCATCATTGTAGGCACAGCTGAGATCATAGAGTCCTAGGAGGGAGGGATCTAGTAGTGAGGATGTGGAGAGGCTATGGGTGGAGGTGTTACGACTCTAGTCAGTGGTGGAGACCTACCAGGTATGGGGATAGTGGAGGTAGGCCTATACTGATCGACTGGAGATGGAGGTAGTGCACCTTGGAGGGCATCTTCCTGATGATGGAGAGATGAGTGGATCACACCATACTCGGTAGAGCAAGATAGTGTAGTCTTCCTCTAGGATGGAGGCATCGGGGTCTAGGTGGAGGATTGATAGGGCTGGTGGCAGCAAGCATGGGGGATCGTAGCGGACTCAGACTACAGGTGGTAGTGTGAGTCATAGCACCGATCCTACATGATCATGGTGATGGAGACTCTTGGGGCTCTCTTTGGATTTTGGCTTTTTGATATTGGTGAGGTTTGAGGACCCACTTTATTGTAGCCTATGGGCAATTTTGGAAACTATGATGTATATTTATTTTTGCCCCATATATATATATATGAGATTTTGTTATGGTCATCATGTGTCTCCTTTATTGCTTTATGAGATGAATGCAATGTATGTATTTATGTTTAGATGCTTATCATGTATGCTTATGGATGCTTTTATGATATGATGGAATGTTGATGGATGTTTATCATGTATGCAAATATTGAGGTGTATGGTAATATGCTTGGATTTTGATGTTATGTATATGCATGGATGTATAGTGTTTTAATATGATTTGACTTAATGATGAAATATGACTAATGATTTGACATACTATGTTAGCACCATAGACTATATAGAATTCATCAGTTCATGCATAATGTTGTCATGAGACTATGTAATGGATTTGTAAAAATAGAAACTGACATACATGCGATAGAATGGAATGTATAGAATGAATGTTATAGAAGGTCTATGAGGTTTTCATGAGACTCAAACACTCTAGCTAACTGATCAAAAGTTATATATGAACTATGCAAGACTTTTTGACAAGGTATGAATCTGCTAGGATGACCAAGATACTCCATATCCTTGTGTGTGCAAGTGAGTTCATTCTTGTGAGACGCATAAGGATACCACCATTGCCAGATAGGCTATCCACCAAATCTGTAATGAGGATCACCCTATGAATGTCATGATCCTAGGTTTTGTACTTAGTAGGATTAGACCACTAGGTAGTATAGGTTACCAAAATCTAGCTCATCCACATGCAAACATTGGTCTGTACACATGCAAAAGCTAATGTGACAGACATATCATCATGTGTAAGGATACCACCATTTCTAGGTAGGCTATCCACCAAACCTATAATGAGGATCACCTTATGGTTTGTCAAATGTTGAGAATTCCAGGGATTCAAGCTCAATGCCCTTCTTTTATTTTATTTGAATTTAAGGAAATTTGCTCATACTTAGTGATGATAATCACTATTTATTTTGTATTTTGTTTTCTTTGAGCAAGGGATTTGGGAAGTGGTGATAACCACTATTTATTTTTCTTTTTGGGATTTTGATTTGGATTTTTGCTTTTTGGGATTTTTATTTTTATAGTGGTGAAAACCATTATGTATTTTGGGGAATTAGGTAGGGAAGAGCTTGTCCTTTTTCCAATTCTCAGCATTCTTGAACCATTCACACAGGGGGGTGAGCAGGATAACCTTTTCGCTTAGAGCAACCTAGACCACTTCGTAGGTTTCATATTTCCTTGCACAAAACTTGGATTTATTAATGTGTAAATGTGATGGGATTTTGATGCATACAAGGTACAATCTAAGAAAGACCCTACCTCCTAAAAATCATGATAGATTTCTACAATATCTAAAAAGAAAACTAGAGATGGGTGAGTGACCGAAAAACCCTAATGACATTCTAGAAAAAATGGCTAGGTGAAGGGAATGGACACAAATATGAAAAGTGGTAAATGTAAGTGGAAATGATAAGTGGAACATTGAACTATGTGAATGATTACTTTAACAAAATTGATTTTGAATGATGACTAGTGTACAGTCATAGTGCTAGACATGTATGAGCAACTCTAAAATGCGAATTGCAATGATGAGTATACCTAATGCAAGCGATGACAAAATGCAATGGGATGCAATGTGATGCGATGTGATGCAATGTGGTGCAATGCAATATTTTTGTATTTTTGATATTTTGATGATATTTTTGGAATTTTTATTGATACATATGTATATACATGTGACCAACAGGCTTATTGGGGGCCATTGGGGCCTTTGTAGGTGACCAAAGGGCTTATAGATGCCTTTGGGGCATTTTGGGGTGACCTAGATAATTGTAGACTACCTAGGAGCATTTTAGGTGGACCAAGCGGGTTGTAGAAACCCTTGGAATTTGGGGCCTAACACCACATAGTTTTTGGTTGACCAAGTAGGTTGTAGACACCCTTGGAGCATTTTGGGGTGACCTAGATGGTCATAGACCACCTAGGAGCATTTTAGGTTGACCAAGCGGGTTGTAGACACCCTTGGAGCATTTTGGGGTGACCTAGATAGTCATAGACTACCTAGGAGCATTTTAGGTTGACCAAGTAGGTTGTAGACACCCTTGGAGCATTTTGGGGTGACCTAGATGGTCATAGACCACCTAGGAGTATTTTAGGTTGACAAATTGGGTTGTAGACACCCTTAGAGTATTTTAGGGTGACCTAGATGGTCATGGACCACCTAGGAGCATTTTAGGTTGACCAAGTGGGTTGTAGACACCCTTGGAGCATTTTGGGGTGACCTAGATGGTCATAGACTACCTAGGAGCATTTTAGGTTGACCAAGTGGGTTGTAGACACCCTTGGAGCATTTTGGGGTGACCTAGATGGTCATGGACTACCTAGGAGTATTTTAGGTTGACCAAGTGGGTTGTAGACACCCTTGGAGAATTTTGGGGGTGGGCCACAACACTCTAGGCATGGAAAGGCTACAAATGAAGGATGTTCAAGGGTTTAGGATCCTTGATTCCTTCAAGGGAGGCTAGGCGATAAGTCCTAGGTCCAATCTGACTAGTGATGACAAAAGGACCTAACCAGTTTACCGTAAACTTGTCCCTCAGATGGGGTGGAAAATTAGAATTTTGTTGGTTTTATTTTAGAACAAGGTCACCGACTTAAAAGTCTCTAAGATGGACTTTCATATTATAGGCTCTCTTAAGTCACTCTTGATAGATGCATAGGTGCTCAAGAGCATTAATGTGACGTTCATCAAGCAATGTAAGCTGATCTAGGTGAGCATGTTGCAGTGTCATCATCGATGAACTCCTGCATGGATATGCGCAACGATGGGATTTCTAGCTCTAGAGGTATGACTGCCTCGGTGCCATACACTAGTGAAAATGGGGTAGCCCTAGTGGGCATCCAAATGCTAGTGTGATAGGCCCATAGAGCAAGGGGTATTTGCATGTGCCAATCGATGTGATTCTCTTTGATAGTTTTCTTGAGAATGGCAATCAATGTTTTGTTGGAAGCCTCTGCTTGCCCATTTGCTTGTAGATAGTAGGGTGTCAAAAAGCTATGCTGGATATTATACTTTGTTGTCAAAGCACACACATATTTGTTCTTAAATGATGTCCCATTATCCAAAATGATCTTGGATGGAATACCAAAATGACAAATGATATTGTGCAATATGAACTCCGTGATGTGGGGTCCTATCATAGTGGTAAGGGGGATCACTTCCACCCACTTTGTAAAATACTTGATAGCCATAATGATAAATGTGTGATGGCCCGAGGATGTGGGGGAGATTTTCTCGATTAAATCCAACCCCCATTGTGAGAATGACCAAGCCGATTGAATCGGTTGTAGGGCCTGAGAAGGTACGTGTGTCAAGTTAGCATGGTGCTGACACTTCATGCACTTCTTAACATATGCACAACAATCTCGCTCTAACATTGGCCAATAATAGCCCATGTGAAGAATGCACTTTGCGATGGCCATGCCACTAAAATGGCCACCACACGTACCATCGTGTGCTTGGGCGATTGCCCAAACCGATTCTTGATGCTCTAAGTAATGAAGGAGGATTCCTTCATAGCTCTGACGATACAAAATATCTCCTAGCAAGACATACTTTGCCACCTTCCATTTAAATGTCCTTTTGGTGGCGTGCGACAATCCAGGAGGGAGATTACCAAGCTTTAGATACTCCCTGATTTGTGTGGACCAGTCCTATTGTGAGGAAGCCTCGATTGCATGAATTGCCTATCCCTCTTGAAGTTCCTCCCAAGCGAATTATGATTGGAAAAGAACTTGTAAGAATAGCATTGTACTTCTATCAAAAGGGGTTTGAGGGAACAAAGTCCCCCAAGCGGCATGATTCAAGTGCTCATGAATGTGCGAGAATATCTCTTGATGAGGTTCAATTTGAATCAAGTGGACCTCTGGCATGGCTTGAGTGCTCTCATGCTCAACCATAGATTGTGATAGCATTTTGACCTGAATGGTTGTCATCTCATCAGTAGGGTTCTACGAGATCAAGGACCCTAGGGAGGCCATTGTATCCACAAAATGATTAGATGATCGAGGGAGTGCCTCGATGTCATACCATTCAAAATTTTCCAGGATTTTATCCACAAGGGCTTTGTAGGCTTGCAAAACTAGGCACTTGCATTGGTAGATCCCTTTGACCTGGTTGACAATGAGCAAGGAGTCACCAAAAATATTGAGCTTGGTTATTCTCATGGTGACAGCCATTTGAAGACCTATGAGCAAGGCTTCATACTTGGCATTATTGTTGGTGCATGGGAAATCGATTTTAAATGATAGGGGTATGGGAGCCCCATGCGGTGTGAAAAACATGATCCCTATGCCACCCCCTTGCTCACATTTGGAGCCATCGAAGAACAGAGTCATATCTGCCTGTGACTCAGGCTCATCAGAATCAGGTGATTCTGATATTTGGAAGACTCCATCATCGGGAAGCTCCATGCTAAGAGGTTGATCATCCTAGAGAGGAGCCTCTACGAGTTGATCGATGATGACCTGACCCTTGATTGATTTTTATTTGATAAATTCTAGGTCAAACTCCATCAACAACATGATCCATTTTGCCGTGTGACTATTATGATAAGTGTGACTCATCATGTATCACAATGGATTCTCTTTAGATACAACATACATGGTATGGCTAAGCATGTAATGTCGTAGCTTCTTGGTGGCAAAAACCACCGCTAGGCATAACTTCTCAATGTATGCGTACTTGATCTCATAGCTGACTAGGGTGCGGCTGAGATAGTAAGTAGCATGTTCCTTATGCAGTTCATTGTTCTGGGCTAACATGGCACCCAATGCAATCTCAATGGCTGAGATGTATAAGCGGAATGACACTCCTGGTCGAGGTGGATCCAACATTGGTGGTGAAGCTAGGTATTGTTTAATTGCATCAAAGGCATCCTGACACTCATCATCCCAATGGAATGTGACCCCCTTGTGCAATAATTTGTTCATGGGTCGACACTTGTCCGAAAATTGCGCTATGAAGCATTTGATGGACGTGATCTTACCCTGCAAACTTTGAAGTTGCTTGATGGTAGTTGGGGGAGGCATCTCTAGGATTACCTTGACCTTGTTGGGGTCCACTTCGATGCCTCATTTAGAAACTATAAATCCCAAGAGTTTTCTAGATGTGATGCCAAAGACGCACTTCTTGGGGTTCAGTCTCACGTTATGCTCAATAAGGCGATCGAGGACTTTGTGTAGGACATCGAGATGCTCATGGCATAATAAAGATTTAGCCAGTAAGTCATCCATGTAATCTTCCAAAATCTTATGCATGTAGTCATGGAAGATGTATGTCATGGCACGTTGGTAGGTAGCACTGATGTTCTTAAGGCCAAAGGGCATGACCTTATAGCAAAATGTTCCCCAAGGCATTGTGAATGCCATTTTGAGTTGGTCCTCCGGATTGATACAAATCTGATTGTACCTAGAGAAACCATCCATGAGGGATAACATTTCGTGGCCTGTTGTGGCATCTACCAGGGCATCGATGCTCGACAAAGGAAAATCATCCTTAGGACTCACTTTGTTTAGGTCTCAAAAATTGGTGCAAATGTGAATCCTCCCATTCGGCTTCTTGATGGGAACCATGTTGGACAACCATGGTGGATAGTCTACAGAAATGATAAACTTGGCATCCAACAGCTTCTGTAGCTCATATTTGACCATTAGGGCTACTGTGGGATGCATATTTCTTAGCTTTTTCTTGATAGGCTTGGCCTTGGGGTCAAGCATCAGATTGTGGGTGACTAGATTTGGATCCAATCTCGGCATGTCTTTGTAAGACCATGCAAAAGCTACCTTCTTCTCTATGAGAAGGGCTATGTAATCAGCTTGCTCTTTGGGGGATAGAATTTCCCCCAGCTTGATATACTATGTATTCTTAGGATCTGAGCCGATATCTTTATCAATCGTAGGCTCGATTGACATATGTGACCCCTCCTCCAACTGGTGAGGAGTAGGGATCAAGTGGATGTCATCAGCTGGATTTAGATCATCAATGGGAACCTCGGGTTCCTCCTCAACATGGAAGACATCATGAGTAGGCCTTGGAGAGAAATGAAATGGTTGTAGCATCTCATCACAAGGCCAATACTTAGAGGGTGATGGGGGTGAATCTCCCTGATCAAAGTCGATTACCCCCAAGTCGAGGTGCAACGGCTTCAATGGGTTATTCGGATCTCGCAGGGGCTCGAACAGATCTATGGAAATCATATTTATGGATGGATGATTTCCCCTAGGTGGTTGATGGTGTTCATGGACATCAAGATGTCACAAGATCTCTAGAGGTGGTTGTGGAGGTGGTGGAATGACCGGAGGTGGTCGGTGTGGCTATGGGTGAGCTTGCTCCTCTAAAGGTAGAAGTTGTTTCCAGATGGGATGGTGTAATGGGAACATGGGATGGTGTAATGGGAACATGCACAGATAAAACTCATCCTCATCATCCATAGGGATGACCCATGGGCCTTCTCCATATGAACTATCAGAGCCAATAGGTGCTACTCCTTCTTCACTGTCATGGGGAAGAGTGTGTGAACCTTCACCTCTCTCATAGGATCGGATATCATCACGAGGTGGGTCATCATCTCCTAAGGGCATAGGGAAGTAGTCCCCTAGTGAGTAGACATGATTGGGGTTGGCGAAAGGATCTCATGCAAGCTCATCTCTAAAGTCTAGAGTCATGCGCTCTAAGCTATCTATGAGGATGTCTAAGGGCACAGGCTTGTTGTGTCCCAAACCAGACTTGTCATAAGGTATTTGATACTATGGTTGGTAAGGAACTCTGGTGCCTTGCTCATATAGGCCTAACCCATAACCATGCCAATTATAGAGGTGAAGGTACTTCATGGTAAATTTAGGGTTGGACATGTAGTTGATGTCCTCGAAAAAGGGCTCTTCATCCTCCTCCTATTATTGGTAAGGCTCGATGCCATAGTCAAGGCCCCCATAGATGAAATTCATTTGATTAGGGGGAAGACCAAGAGGTATGATAGTGCCTATGGGAATATGAGGTCGACCCATATCCTGCATCGACTCTATAGCAGGGGTAGTTGTAACATTCCTAACCATGTACTCCCCTAATCCGGTAGCAGCTAGGTGTACTGTGACCTGAGGCTAGAGGATAGAAAAGGGATGAGAGTGAGACTTGATCTGATTCATCATTTGCCTCATGTGGTAGCTCCTCATCTACTTGGCTAGGAATATCCTCTATGGAGATGGTGGAGATGGTTGGCTGGACCTCATCAACAGGCCACTTTCCTGGGTTCCTAGGTAAAGGATCCACAAGTGCAATAGGCATCTCAGGGGGTGTCGATGATGAGGATGGTATGGTGTGTGATGGTGATGGATTGCTTGAAAGTGATGGTGATGGAGTCAAACCTTGGCTAGATTTATTTGGTTGAAAATCTAGATGGGTTGATGGCAAGGTTGACTCAGGGAGCTGCTGCACCATATTGCAATACTTGAAAGGCTCTAGGTCTGTAGGGATGACATGGACTTGCCCTTCATGAGTGTACTTGAGGCATTGGTGAGTGATGGAAGGGACACACTTCATGTCCCTAATCCATGGTCTACCTAATAGGATATTGTATGCCATCTCACCCTCCAGGATGTGGCACAACATCGGGATGGTCTTTTGCCCTACCTGGATAGGTAGGATGATCGTACCAACCATTGAGCATATGGCATCATTGAATGCTCGAAGGGTGTAGGTAGATGCAACAATATGGGATGCTGGGAGCTTCAAATGCTTGAGAGCTATTGTAGTGATGATGTTTCTAGAAGACCCAGTGTCTATCAACACTCTCTTGTATGGCGTCCCATTTACACATGCGATGATGTGCAAGGGAGGATCTACCATATCATTGGGAACTGATTTAAGTTCATCTTCTCGAAAGGTAATCATCGATTCCATGCATTGTCGCACATGCCCCACAAAATTTTTGAAGGAGTTGGACTCCTAGGGTTGAAGCTCTATTGCCTTAAGGATCTCCATCAAGGCTTCTCTATGAGGTGGCGATTGTTGAATGAGCTCATAGATGGAGATCTAGGTAGATGTCATTCTTAGGCTCTGAGTGAGCTTGCTCTTAATTGTGGCCACAGGTCTAGGTGGGAGGCTCAACACAAGAGGTGATAGAGGTTGTGATGTCGAAGGAACATCACTTTGAGCCGTAGGTGGTGCGATTGGACTTGGGTACCACCTATTCCTTGTTACAATGTTGATCATGCCGACATACCCTTGCTTAAGGGGGCATGGTGAACCTCATTCACCTGGGGCACTGGCTTGACATGATTCGTAGGCAAAGGGTCTTTAAAGACCTCCATCTATTGGTTGTTTGGCATGATAGGGTTGTCTACCTGAAGGGTATTCCTATCGATCATGTCTTGCACCAAATTCTTGAACTTATAGCACATTTGCACATCATGCCCATTTTTCCTATGAAACTTGCAATATAGGTCTTCTCTGTATCCTTTGGGCTTTCAGTGCATTTGGGTCGATAGGTCGACTCTCAGGCAGATTGATCGAATTGGCCACTAAGAGGTGCTCAAACAATGAGTCCATAGACTCTGCAATGGGTGTGAACTATTACTTGGGGTGATGTTATTGATTTTGCCCTTGACTATTCTGGTTGTCCTTGGCATAGTTCCCAGGAGTGGCCTGATAATTAGGCTTTTGAGGTGGCGCTACTTGCACTAGCCCTGGGACACTAATGGCAACCTGATTCACTACTACTAGCTTAGGCTATATTGGGGTATTCTTAGCATTCTTGTTCCACTCCTTCTTGTGAGGCTTCGCAATCTCTCCCTCTTGAATCTTAATATCTTCAATGATCCTAGCCTGTGCTAGGGCATCTTCAAGAGTCAGATATTGTTGTAGCTGCAACAATAAGGAGATCAACTTTAGGTAGCTCTTGGCAAACATCTGAGTCAACTCCGATATGGGGAGTAGATAAGGTAGCTTGGTGAGCAAGGCTCACCACCTATTGCCATAATTTGCTATTGACTCATCGTCATACTATTTCAACCCAGCGAGATCTACTAGCATCGCCTTCCTCTTGGTGTTGAAGGTGAAGCGTTCTAGGAATGCATCTACAAGTTGATCCAAATTGTGGATGCTATGCTTTGGGAGTTGGGTAAACCACTCCAAGGTTGGGCTAGAGAGGGTAGTCACAAATATCCACAAAAGCAAAGCATCATTATCCTGAATGCCAAAGCATTGACTCAAGAATTTAGTGACATGTTCCTGTGCATCTTCCTCTCCCTTAAAGGTAGCCAACTGAGGTAGCTTAAATTGCTCTGGATAGGGAGGGGCAGGAATCAAAGGATGAAGGGGCTGACTATGTAATTGGTGCAAAGTGGGATTTTGAGATCTAGACCTAGAGGTCTTGTTCTCTACTGACTCTAGGCACTCTAGCAATGCCCGATATGCATCCAAGGATTTAATCTCCTCATCCTTGCTCTTATCCTGCGATGGAGGTCAAGGATCCTCCAACCTATTATGGGGTGGTGGCATGTCACCCCCTACCTTGGTAAGGCATCTCTAAGTACTCTACCTCTAGCTCATGCTCAGTGTAGGCCCCATAGGGCATCTCTCAAGCCGGTCTATAAAGAGGAGTATCTGCCCATTGTGGGCGCCCTATGTTTGTCCTGGGAGGCAAGTCTCGATCTGGCCTAGGAGGTCATGGAGGTAACATTGGATAAGGTCTAGGAGACCTATCTCGAATGAGTGTGGGTTGCCTCGGGTGGACTTCCTACCTATGTGTCTTAGGGGTAGGAACCCTCTCTCATAAAGTTTTCTAGAATAGCTCATTGGTCTATCATTCGATTATTTCTTTCTCAAGTTGATGCAAGTGGTCTAGTTGTTCTTTGTCTCACCAAAGCTTCTTGAACTGAGCTTGGAATTCCACATATCTTGCAACCACCTGATTGATCTATTCCATTGTGCGAGGCCTAGGAGGCCTAGGAGTCTCACCCTGAGGCCGACCTCATTCAAGATAATCTATGATATCCATCGCGCGCTTCCCTTGATCGAGGGCCACTGCATTGACTTGAGGTTCGGTCCTAAGCATATGCTCATTGTACTCAGTGGGTACAGAGGCACATCGTGCATGCACAAAATACTGCTCTTGAGGATAATCCAAGATTTCCTCATGCCTTCCTTCATGGATGAGGAAGGGAAGGGTGGAGTTAGCTCACCCCGAGCGATGAGTATCATACCCGTTAGGTTGCCTAAGCTACTGGACCCTATCAGGGCGATGTAGAGGTGAGGTCAGATCAACCTACTCTACCCAATGTGTGAAGTCATGCTCTAGCCTATGAATAGGTGTGTCAGACCTAACAGGTACATGGATGCATGGCACCACTCTATCTACTAGCACCTCAATGCACTGTTGCCTTTCATCAAAGAAGGCATGTGATGTGTCTAAATATCGGGAACACTCTCCCAGGTAAGGTCCATCACCCATAGGGGTGTCCCGCATAGGGCTCCCTTGTAAGTGTGGTTCTCATATTGTTGTTCAAGGACTTGGGTGAGTAGAGGCTCGCCAAGGAGGTATGACCAAGTCCTTGGGGCTATAGCGGAGATGACTCATGTCTCCTAGTCCACTCTCTATAGCTTTCACCCATGATTGGGCTTGGCTGTGGGTGCACACCATTGTAACTCTCTACCAAACCCTAGATGATTATCTCCTTTACAAATTCTTAATGAAACAACAAACAAGAAAAGGAAACACTCAATAAGATAGATGATTATCTCTTTTAAGTTTTAAATGTGAATCCCTAAACTATTTTGTGTGTTTCAGATGTGTTGTTTGTAAAGGATGACCTTGTGTCACATGTTTGAAATATTGTTGAATGATATTCTCATGTTTAATTAGATTTCACCTGTATACTCACAGCTCGACAACCTGGCGATGAACTCTAGGTCGCATTATCCCACCTATAATGTGTGGTGATGAAGTCCACACATGGCCAGGGAGCACAGGTCCTACCAATTCCTCACCTAGTTCACCCGTAGTCTGTGATATACCTCTTCAAAGAGAGATACATTCTATAACCCATGGGCTATGATGGATCTTGGAACCAACCTTGGCAAAGAACAAGGTTCATGGGATTTGAGACAATGGGTGGAGATGAAAGCCACCTCGTTGAACTCTACTAGTGGATGGTGATGAAATCCACCTCACTAGCATTTAAGTGAATCATGGTGTGTGTGGTTATTTTTAATCCAAAGAAATAAAACAATAAAGCATTCGATGATCATTCACTAAATGCATGCAAAAGGTGCATTTTACTTTCAGAGAGTTAGGATAAAAGGAACCTACAAGTGAATCTTACAAATGCAAACCCTAAATGCTAACCTACCCATTGGGTAGGCCACAAGCAATCAAACCACAGAGATGCATTGCTACTTTGATTTTCTTTGATTTTTCTTCTTTTTGTTATTTTGCATTATGGGAAAATTAAATCTACTTTTAACCTTTCTAGGCAAACAAATGGTGCAAGAAAAACCAAACTAAACTGCTTTTGAAAGTGCAAAATGAAAACAGAGGGTTTAGGTACCTACCTCATCACTTTTGGAACCTGTCATTTATGGAATTCTGATCATAAAGCTCTCTGGTTTCTATTCACTCTAGGGTGGGATGAATAGAAGGTCTGCATTCATCCCAGGGTGGGACGAATTTGCATCCATCCTAGGGTGGCACGAATAGCAGGTCAGAGTTTGTTTCAGTCTAGAGCGACTAGCACCTGCAACATAAAAAGATGAAATATGAGCTTCAAAATTCACCTAAAGCAAAAGGGACTAGGTCCCACCATGATCACCACTAAATTAGGGAAAAATGGTGCACCTAAATATGGGTAAAAAATTGCATCTATCCCCTATTTCTAATGAGCATCAAATCGAAAGCATGCAAGTAAGATGGAAAAGATAGCAAATAACAAGAAATGAAGCAAAGAAAATTGATTTCTTATTAATTGGGTGGATCAAATCTAGGTTACATAGATGTCCCCTTGAGGGCTCAAATTATTGATACAACTATTACAAATTTTGGGTGCCCGAGGATCGAAATCCTTCAAGAGAATCTGGTGCACATCCAATGTCTTTCCGCGTACCCACACTCAAAGTGGGTGGGCCAAAGGTTTCCGCCACTTGTATTGCTGATATTTATGTCCTACGCTACTTCCCCAATGTGCTGTATGACCTACACCTACACACAAGGAAACAAGAAACATCAAATAGCAAGTGTGTATGATCTAAAACATGTAATCCCCATAGGCAAGAAAGGGGCATATGTAGCGTGCCTATACCAAATAAACTCCAAATACTATGAAATTATAGAGGTAAGTAAAATAAGAGTTTTTGGGAAGATATCACTAGAAATTGCATCGAAATTGCATCCATAGGTATGGCGTAATCGTAGTGCACTTCTCCAACCTGCAAAACCCAATCCAAGCAATTTATGCCCCTACACATATCCAAAACATATGAAAATTGGAAAGAATGCATAAAATAACATTTTAAGACAACCCATATGGTCATATTTCATAAATTAGGCTCAGATCCTGATGCATGCTCCAATGGGTCCCATAAGCCTGCAAAAACTTCAAATCGCAATATCTCGGCCAATATAACTCAGAAAAGCATGAAATTTAAATTGCAGCATCATATGATAATATATAAAATTACTATTTAAAAATAGTAACAAAATTGTGCATAGATTTGTATTCATTCTAGGGTGGGATGAATTCAACTATCACAAATTGGGGGGCACCCAGGGGTGGGACGCCCACCGAATCTGCCTAAATTTTACCACCAATTCCACTAGGGAATGGTCCAAAATACTATGAGAGGTATTTTCATCAAATTTGGGGTGGAAATTCACTCGATTGATAGGTTTTTGTAAACAAATTGCGTCTCTTTGAGTCACTCGATAACCTCCTTCGCTAAGAAGATATTTTGAGGGAAAGAGAGCACAATCAGGTGAGGGGAAATCTTAGTAGCACTCCGTTGCATAAACCTTAAAATCATATCTTTTTTTTTGATGAAAATGCATCCACTTTATAGCCACAGGGGGCTCATGTGCAAAAGGGCATGCAAGGGCATGCATGGCAAGAGGCACCACTTGGCCATCGGGGTGGCATGCATTGGAGGGGGAAGAGAATATCCCAATTTGGCCTCCCTTATGAAGCATGTCATATGTTTGTTGCATGCTCTAACCTGCATGCTAGGCTAGGTAGGGAAAATGGCAGTTTTTGGGTGCCATTTGTCCAAAATTTGACTTTTTGCCAATCAAACCTACTATTCGCCCCACCTTGGGATGAATACTGCTATTCACTCTAGGGTGGGATGAATAGGATCTGTATTCATCCCAAGGTGGTATGACCTTGAATAAGGAGCCAAAAGGTCCCAAAAATGGGCTAGGACCTTCCAAAACCTTGCACAAAGTGGCTAGAACCACTGTATACCTTCTGAGGGCTGCCCTAGGGGCCTTGGTGTGTCAACTTAGTCATTGCTTTTGGTAGCATAATTGGATTGACCAGATTTTAGTGTCTACAATATCATTTAAGCTCTGACATCAATCTCATCCGTACGACTAGCCTAGTTGGCTTCCAAGCTAGCGCTAAGGCATTGTGGGATAAGAGGTGGCATGATTGAATCCCTGTGGTAGCATTTTTTTGTTTGGTCAATAGAATGATAGAAAGGTCAAATAATATAGGCTGCGAATTATTATTCACACCATCGAGGTAACTTGGTTGGTCACCTAGCCTTTTCTAAGGTGTTGTGTTGGCCAAAGTTGGAAGATCGAATCTCCTCCACATGCATTGGGTGTTTTTTTCTATGCAAAGGTAAGGTCAAACATTTTAATTTGATTTAAGTAGTGGGAGACATAAGGTATGTTAATATTATATTTTTGTATGCTTAAGTGGGAGACATAAGGTATGTTAAAATTATATGTTTGCATATTTTAAGTGGGAGTTATAAGGTATAAATTTGATATCTTTAAAATTAATTTTTGCATGTCATAAAAGGAGAGATGAAGGGTTTTTGTTGCTAATTATTGTGAGTCTCAAAAGGAGAAATAAGGAGTGTTTTTGAGCTTTATAGTATATATGTTTTGATAAGAGTGTTAAAAGTGGTTGATTTAATATTTGATCAAAAAGGGAAAAAGAAAATTGCTAACCTGATTTTTAAGGGACAAACAAAGAGAAATTTATTTTTGTCAAAAGCAGGTTTGGAAAGCTCATCATCATAATTGAGGTGAATTTAGAGGTATGGTGATATAATTCCTTTCTCAAGGTGGTTTTGTTTGAAGGAAATATTTTTTTTGTCATGAGATTGGAGGTATAAGGAATTATTGGATGTGCATTGTTTGTGTTTGAAATTGGGAATAAATTGATGAAAGATTATAGGTCAATTTTGTGAGTAGAGTTGTGCACTACTTTGAATGAATTTGGGAATAAAATTGCAAGGGTTTGAGAATAAATTTGTGCATTTATTTGAATAAATTTGGGAATAATAGAGCAAGGGTTTGAAAGAAAAATTGTGCATTTGTTTTGATTGATTTTGGGAGTACATAAGAAAGTCAATTATCAAGTGCTATACTAGAGCTATCTTTTTGAATGCAATAAATGTGAGATATGAGAAAGATACAGACTTAATGAATGTGAAAGAACATATTGGGTATTTATTATTGCATGTCATTCTATATATGTTATTGAAGATAAAAGAATTCTAGATATAATATGTCTAAATTAATTTAGTTGAAGAAAGCACTTTTGGAAAATATTTGAGTAGGTTTTGGTGAGCAGATTTGAGGAAGCCTTGTGTGTAGGCTTGGAGTAGGTTTGAGCAAGTTTTGGTGATTATATTTGAGCAAGCATTATGTGTAGGCTTGGAGCAGATTTGAGTAGGATTATGAGCAGGATTATGAGCAAAATTGTGAGCAGGTTTGAGCAGTGTTATTGAGAAGATTTGAGGAGGTTTTGGTGAGCATATTTGAGCAAAGCCTTGTGTGTAGGCTTGGAGCATATTTGAGCAGGTTTTGGTGAGCATATTTGAGAAAGCCTTGTGTGTAGGCTTGGAGCATATTTGAGAAGGTTTTGGTGATTATATTTAAGCAAGCCTTATTTGTAGGCTTGAAGTAAATTTGAGCAAAGATGATTGGAGCAGATTTTGATCAAGACTTGTGTGTAGGCTTGGAGTATATTTGAGCAGAGTTGAGAGTAGTTTTTGGAGTAAATTTTATCAAGTCTTATGTAAATGCTTGGAGTATATTAGAGTAGAGGTAATTAAGGTCTCCTATGCATAGATGTCCACAAAATAGAGCAGGAGATGATTGGTGTCTCCTATGGATAGAGGTCCACAAACTAGAGCAATAGGGGATTGGTGTATCCTATGGATATAGGTCCATGAACCATGTCAAGAGGGGATTGGTGTCTCCTATGGATAGAGGTCTAAAAACTAAAGCAAGAGTGGATTAGTGTCTCCTGTGGATAGATGTCCAAAAGCCAAAGCAAGAAGGGATTTGTGTCTCCTATGGATAGAGGTATGTGAACCAGAGCAAGAGGGGATTGGTGTCTCCTATGGATAGCTTTCCATAAACATTGTAATAAGGAATGATTTCCCAAGAATTTTTTAAGAAATATATAAGAAATATTTCTTCGTGGATGTAGCCCACATTGGGTAAACCATGTTAAACCTATGTCTCTCATTTGTGTGATGATTTGTGCATTGTTTCATTATTACAATTGATAATATTGGATAATATTGCTTTGGAAAGAAAAGTAAAAGTTTGATCTTATACTGTTCACCCCCTCTCAGTATAAGCTCATGTTCTTCAATTTTGATGCCTTTACTTGGTATTTTTAGACACCTTGAGCACATTGTATTTGAGCACTTATTCAGCCTTTCATTATACAATAATACTGCCTCCTTCATTGGCTTGAATACTCTTTCTTTTGCAGATTTTAATAGCTCTAATATGGTCCTCTTATAAATTTAAAGTAAAATTATGTTAATGCTTAAATAATGAACTTCTGTAGCACCAATGTGGCATACATTTTGGCCTTCTTTTGCAACTAATATTCTTGGTGATTTGATTCACCTTTTCTCTGCCCTAAAATTGTAAAATTTACAACTTTCCTTTTTACTTATTTTTTGCCTCAAACTTATTTATTTTGCAACTTTCAACGTTGTTTAAAAATAAGCTTCTTCAAATGCTACAAAATCCTTCTTTTATTTTCTGTACAAAGCTCTCTAAAATCCACACTAAATTTCTCCAAAACCAAAACTCTCTTTTCTCCTTCTAATGCTGCCCTAAACTTGTCAATCTTGCAGCTCAAATTGTTGCCTATTTCTCCTTCAACTATGTTATCTAAGAATGTATAATTTTGTAGCTATAACACTGTTCAATATGCTTCCTTCAAATTCTAAAATTTTTAGAACCTTTCTTTGAACAAATTCTATCCAAAACTTCTCATAAATATGCCCCTAAATTTTCCAAAATGTAGCTCTCTAATTTCTTCTTAATGTTGCCTTAATTTTGTAGTCCAAACCTCTTCAAATTGCTACTTGAAAATCTGATTTTTTCTCCTTATCTTGCTGTCCAATAATATCTCCCAACTTCTCCAAATTGATTCCTTCTTTTGTTGTCAAGCCTTCCTTCAATTTTCTGTTCAAGGGAACTTCAAAAACTACCCAAATTGCCTCCAAATTGCAACTATATGTCACCTTCAATTTGTTATCCTATGACTCTTCAACTTCTGCCATAAAAATCAGGAATCTTTTCCTTCATAAATTAGCCTTCAAAAAATTTAAATTTGGTGGCCTCTTCTATATTCTTTCTCCTCCAATATTCTTGTCGAAATTTGAATTTGAATTGGGCCTATTTGCTGGTCTCCTTCTCAAGAATATAAATATCTTGAGATTTTCAAGAATCCTTTCTAAAATTTGACAAAATTCTTGCCAAATCCTTTTTCCTTTTAGGGTTGTTGTTGGATGGTGATAATTGTCCCAAATTCTTATTTTTAGGAGCTTCTCCTTCTTGCAATATTCAACTTTCTTAAAATATTCTCCAATTACAACTTCTTTAATAGGGCTTTTCTAGCCTTCTTATTTCTCCTTCTGAATTTTCTTGATACCTCTTCTCTTGGGTCTTCAAATTATGCAACTCTTCAATTGGAACTTTTCATTAGTCCTCCTTTATCTTATTTCTCCAATTTTCTATCTTCCAAATCTAGAAATTCTTCAATGATATCTCTTCTCTTGGATATCCTCTTTCTCCAATATTCAATAGGGCTTCTCTTGGCCTCTTCTCAATCTTCAATAGAGTTGCTTTCTTCTTTCTTCAGTCTAAAGTCTTCAATCTTCTTATGGGGACCTATTTCTTGGGTCTCCTCAATATTCTACCTTCAATCTTCTCTTTTTGTACAATAAAGAACTAATCCTTGCATGAGGAAAGCACATAGAATTTTAGGAAATAAAAGATGAAATTATTCTTTATCCATTGTAGGAAGCTTCTCAAATTTTGAGAAGTAATTTTCTACAACAACAAGCAAATTCATATAAATATTTAGATCTCTAAAAATCAATAAACTTCACTAGTTATCCTTCAATGTAATGGAATGAGATCTATGTTGAGTCCTATTATTCATGAGTTTTTCTACAACCTTGTGGAAATACTCTAGCAAAAAAATAACTTTAAAAATTCTAAAAATAAAATCTCCCTATCTCCTCTCAATCGTTCTTGTGGCTCTCCCTATCTCCTATAAATCTCCCTTATGCTTTGATACCACTGTTAGCTTTTGATTCTAGATACTTAATGATAAATCAACCACAATATATAAAATGAGAATGAAATATTTAATATATGATAATGGTAATATACTAAGCATGTAAAAATTATAAAAAACTTTTATACTTACTCATAAAACTGCCATTAATGAAGGCTCATGAAAATAGTACAATGATAAAAATAGAGGTCTCAAACTCTCCATTTACTTACATGCTCTACATTGTATCTAGCATATCATCTACAACTCCTCTAAATTCTCTCATGTGTGTGTATCTTATCTATCAAAGGCCTATATATAATGATATATGCCTCTTGGTATTCCACCTACCTATGAATCTTCATATTCCTATTCTACGGACTCATGTACACATGGATAACATCCACATTTACATCATCAAGTACTTTGCACATTCTACCAATACTTGTGCATTTATTACATTACATAAAGTAAATACTCAAAATCTAATATAAGACACACTCATTATCTAAATATGTATGAAGGTGGTACATTAGCATGTACCAAATAATGTAGTATATTCCAATAATCCTTACTCACTATGTTCTAGAAATATTGAAAGAAACCCACTTGAAATCCATCAGGACATGGAGCTTTATCTTTTCCTAATGAGAAGACTGATTCCCTGACCTCCTCCTCACTCACCTCTTTGACAAGTTTTGTATTCATATCTCTAGATAGAATTTTGGGAAATGTTGAATTATTTCCTCCATAGCTTCCTAATCCTCCTCCTTGTCCTTTGTTAGAAACAATATGAAGAAGTATACCACCCCTTGTCTGATTTGATATTCCTCTCTTATTACTTCTCCATCATATTTTTGAATTTGAGTTATCTTTGATGCACTTTTATCTTATGGAATATACATGAAATAATCTTGTGTTCCTATCTCCTTCTATTAACCATTGGTTCCTTGATTTTTATATCTAATATGTATTCTACCTTGTCATTATTGTATGTAATTTCAACTAGACAACTCTCTCTCTCTCTCTCTCTCTATATATATATATATATATATATATATCTCATATAAAGGACCTAGTCCATCCTATTTCTACGTATTTCCTCTTCAAGTCAACTCAATTCTTTCTTTAACATCTCCTTTTGCAAGAAGATGTTTCTAAAGACCTACTTGTTCCACTTTTTTACTTCCCTCTTCATGTGTTTCAATTTCTAAGTAACTATTATAAATAGATTATATTACATCATTTGGATCATGTAAATGTATCTTATAATTTACACACTTAGGACATTAAATTAATTTAGGGGGAATTTATCTAGTTACTTCATGCAATGTAATAAATGCACAAGTGTTAATGTGCATTATACCTTGCACAACTAGGTAGAGTGTTGGCCAAGTAACCTATTTTATCTATATAAGGAAGGTCTCACTATTAGGTAGATATAGAGTTAGGGGACATAGTCATATAGTGTAGCTTAGTGTGTATTTTTGTGTGTATCACCATCCATTAGTGATGGGTACAATGTAGTTCAATAGCTTTATTAATGGAGTTTTCATTTTCTCCATAGCTACATTGTATTCTTTATATCATTTTTATTTATTGCATATTTTAATCATATAGCATATTTAATTTCTTTCATATTATTTTGCATCTTGTGATTGCAATCTCCCATGGCTCATTACATCAAAAGCTAACAATAACCACATACATTTTGGATTGAATGAATCCACCATATTTTTGTTTCCTCATAAATTCTTGGATATTACAACCACATGATTTTTTTTTGAAGAGGCTATTTTTATTTCCATCCTCTAAAGTACACCCAAATATAAGAGGGTTATGATATGATCCTATTTTTGGAAAATGTACCAATCTGTGCTCATAGTTTTTCTCAAACCACTCCAAGGATAGAAAAATCCTATCTAATATCACCTAGATTAAGTCCTCCCCTAAACTCCTATTCATCCACATAAATACATTGCCACTCAAATCAACATCACAAACACTTGATTTTGATATAAAATTTCTAAGGTTCTCCATAATATTGGTGAATCCCTAAGACCCCCCTTTATTCTCACTTGGTCTTAATGGGGTTTTGAAGTCTCTTTTCACTATCCATATTATCCCATTTTCTTGTTGTCCCATTTGTTCCTGCTCTTTTCAAAACATCTTTCTCAATATACTTAAATTTAGAGCATAGACATTTGCAACAAGGAAAGCTAAATTTTAAGACTTAGATGAGATAAGAAAAAACAACTAATTTTCATTTCTAGAGACTTCTTCCTCTTAGAGGTTACAGTTCAATAGAGTTACAAATCCTCCTAAAGCTCCCCTATCACACACATGACAACTCTTACCTTTATTCTATGTTACACTATGAATACTTTCCCACTTTGCACACGTGAATTTAGTTTATTTCAATAAAACCATTTCAAGTTGATGGTCCTTCATCATGGATTTTACCAATCTATGTTTTTTTGTGGTATTCATTCCCCTAAAATTCCAATATATAAATTTTATTTTTATGGTTGTCATCAATCTATATTTTTTTGTGGCATTCATTCCACTAACATTCCATGATATAACTTTTATTTTTACTTCTTGTAGTGGGATTCTACCCACCCAAGACTATGGTCATCTATTTTCTATATTTTAGTTCCTTCTCTATTTCCTTTAAGTATTTTTACTTTAAAGTTATCCTTCCCACCTTCTTTACCTCCTCTACTCTTACACCCAAGAGCTTCTTAGAACTTAGGATTATGCATAGTGGCAAATATTCAAAAATTGGGTGAATATTAGGATTTCCAAAATTGGAAATTGGCAAATATGAGAATCCTAAATGTCGATCCATTCACCTAAAATTTTTGGGACCAATTTTTTCTTAGGGTCAATTCACCATAATATATATCCAAACATAGGCATGTTTGTACTCGTTGGAAATCTCTTTTTGAGCCTTATCTAATGGTGGTATTTTTATGAAGATATAAGGTGATTTAATAGGTCAAAATTTATCCAAATGTGATCTTAATGTTTAGGGCTTAAAATACCCCAAATTTTTGTGTGAATATGATTGATTTAATTTGCTTAGGATTTACCTTGATTTTGATTAGGAATCATCATTTTTTTACAAGTACATTTTGATTCCAACCCCTTATGTATAACCCTGTTAGCACTCTTTGACATCCATAGATATGGTGATTTACCTAAAGTTCTTGTAGCTATTTCTTGTTGATTAATTATACATGACATAAATTTTACATTTGATTCTCCATGGGTCCCTATCTCCCATGCCATTTCTTTCTCATTTCCTTCCATTTGACCCATATTTTTTTCATCCTTTTTTAGTCACCTCATCTCATGGTATTGGAGAACTTATACTTTGTGGAAATTCATGGGTTTATATAGTTTTAATTTCCTCTCTTTGGATAAGTATTTCACCTTATTCCATATTTATTTTCTTCTAAGATATTTTCTTACATTTATCAATACCATCTTTCTTTATTTCCCCCTTATTCTATTTTGGCTCCTTCCTCTCCTCAACTTATTTTCTTTGAATATATTTACCAATGTCCTTAGAGATCTATTCCATTTTAATCCATATTAGTCCTTTCTTCCTTTATTCTTACTTTGGATTTCTCTGTAATTCCTCCTCTATTTGTATGGGAAATCTATTTCTAGATGAATCATTTTGGAACACATATCATATAGCTAAATGGGTTATTATCATATATTATGATTTTATTTCACACACCTATTTTGAGACTATTTTGATCTTCTTAGGTAGAATTTGTTTTGATTAAACCATGACACACATTCTAGAAAAAATTACCCTTTCTCTTTTTTTGGTAACAAAATATACCATGAGAAATCCCAAAGGAGTTTGCTATGATTTCAAAAAATTCTTCCTCCAAGAATTCTAGAGGTAAAATAGGGATACTTACCCATAATGGGGCCAAATTTATCCTCTTTGTGTTAGGGTTAAATCTAGGAGCACATTTCTTGAGATATAGATAAAATATACCCATAAACCATGGGCCTCCTATTAGAGGCCTATTTCAATATTCCTCACTGTTAAAAGAGGTGAGGAAGAAACCTTTTGATGAAAAGGATAATCACACATGTCCTTTAAATTTCTAGTGATTAGCTACCCACTTCATAATCTAATCCCCTACTAGTCTTGAGCCTATGAACTTTCCTATTAGAGTATTATTAAGTTTATTTTGTGACATTTCATAGAATTTATCAAGAATATTTAAATATATTCCTTCCTCCTTAGTTTTAGAGGATATCAAAACCTATTGTTCCTTATTTTCCTCCCCACTTATCTTCCCCTTCAATTAATTTTCTATGTTCTATTATCCTTGTCTAGGTTTCTATTCTCTTATGGTATTTTGGGTTCTTATTTAGTATCAGTAATTATGGATTTGGAAGAGCTCAAGTGTCTTTAACTCCACATTCATAATCCATAGAATCAATAGGATTTGCTATATTTTTTTAAATTATTGCCCTAAAATCCTAACTTTTGCCTCAAATTATTATAGCTAAATGTAGATAAAACCCATATATCTCCAAAAATGTAACCTCAGTAGATAAATCCATTGATCTCAAAAAATGAAACCCTCAATAGAAAAATTCATAAATCTCTAGAAAATGGAACCCTTAGTAGACAAATCCATATATATCCAAAAATGGAATCCTCAATAGACATCCACATATATTTAAAAACTAGAACCCTCAATAAAAAATTCCATAAAATTGAAACCAACATATTTCTCACCCAGAGCCTCACAACACTTCCAGACCTAAAGTGACCTAGAAGGACATAAACCCTTAGTAGACAAATCCATAGATATCTAGATAATGGAATCCTTAATAGAAAAAACTTGATAAGGATTAAGTCTACCTTAGAACTTACCTGATTTGATATTAAACATATTTATAGATATTTATAAACCATGGTTGGGGCAAAACCATTGGCCCAAAACCAATAGTGGAGATAATATAAGGCCCTAACAAATTGGACTAACAAACTTTCTAGAACCTGACAACTTTAAATAAAACCTAATTAATTAAATTTAACTAAACCTAATATTTAATAAATCCCTATGATTTTACCCAATCACAAAAGCATTGGACTCCAATGTGTTACAAAATAAAAAGGAGAAAATCTTGAAGATCACAAGAGCTAGGAGATAAACCACCTAAACTTTGATGCTTCAATAGCTTGAGTAGGTCTTCACAAAACTTGAAAATATTGATTCCACTAGATTAGGCTTGAAAATATATTTCCAAAAGTATAAATAATCCTATAGTTGTGACTAGATAGAGCCTCAAAGTGTGAGAAAAATGTATCATCAATCCAAAGAAAGAAGGAATAAATTTCCCTTTTACAACTTGAAGCATCAAGGAATATTCCAATGAAATATTTTGTAGAATATGCTCATCTTTTAAAATTCATATAGAGGTCTCCTATTTTTCCATACATATTATAAAAGGGAATAAAATAAACTTATAAGAGCATTATGTTGCCCACCCACAATGTATGTGGGATAATTAAACATTCCAATGAAAAACACAAATGTGGTGGGTGGCCACGAATACACTCTAGTGCTATGTGGTACGAATGCTAAAAGTTGGGGTGTTCGCTACCTGGTGATTGATGATGCTAGAGTGGAAAATTACACATTCTTGTTGGCATGATGAAATATGAATGGTAGATGTCCAGTTAAATCTATGAAGAGAATGGTTGGTTTGGGTCTACTTTATTTCAACAACATCCAAATTGAAAGAGGTAGTGAAGGGTTCAACTAGTAGAGATGAAATTCCAAAACCATTTGGTTGGAGTTCAACAACAATATAGCAATAAGATACAAATAGAATGCAAGGGGACACTCTATCAAGTTTGATATGTTGTGTATTGAGGCAAAAGATAATCAAAGAGTGATTTTGTGAAGATGGCACCCATGAAGGTGGTGGAGTGTGTGATGAAGAATTTGAATTTGAGGGCCACATTGAGAAGGGTAGCCATACTATAAATGGGGTAATGATATGAGATGATGAGCAATAAAGAGTGATATGGTGGCACACATAGTATTTGATGAATGGCTGAAGAAAAATGTCCACATGGAGTAGAGGAGTGGCCATGGTTGATAGTATTGGAAGGGCTATGGAGGATACAATACTCCCAAGTGGCATGCCATGCATGCGAACATGTTAGAATATGAGTTTGGCCTATCACAAGAGTTGTACTAGAGAGACATGGGGGCCACTAGCTAAGGGGATGTGGGGGTCCTATAGAGCCTATTAGGAATAATACCCAATAACCAAAGGGTGCTAGAATGCAACCTTAAAAAATGAATGTGGTATAAGGTTTTCATGAGGTGGTGCAAAGTGGTTAGGCTAAAGGTAGCTAGGGGTAAACTATGATATAGGTGGGTGGTGCATAAGACAAAATGCACAAAAGTAGGTGCACAAAATATGGGTTGAGTAGGCTTGCATGAACAACAATATTAGGAGTTTTGCTTGAGGTTACCTACCATCCTTGATTAGTATGCATATTGTAAGGAATATAAAGGGTTGAGTCCATATCTGACATACACATAATGCTAGTACATGAAGGTGGGTTCAAAATTTAGTCTTGCATTTCTTGAAGGTAAACCATGCAAAACGTTATAGTCATGTTGCCAGGCGAGTCTACAAGGTGAAGCAAAGAAATTTTTGATGTGACAATATTTGGTGTTTATGTTCTTCTATGCTAATGCAAATAATCACTTCTATAACATGTTTGAGATACAAAAATTGATAGTCAAGCCATTGATTTCAATCCCAAAACCAAGGAACTACAAGGCAAGAAATAATGATCATGTTTAGAATTCTAGTGTGGATTAATTTTTGTTGTAGAGGTGGCCAATATGAGGACACTAGAAGGGTTATAAAATCAATAAGATATGGGAGTGTATATTCAGGGAGGTAGATAAGGTTGTTGGTAGGGTCATGGTATCAACAAAAATTAGCAATAGGCTAGACATCAATGACATACAAAGCTAGTAAAAAATTAGACTAGTTATACTAGTGAGGTGGCACCATGTTTGTGGTTTCTTTGAATTTGTAGGAGAAGTTAAAGATTTTAGATATGGAACTTGTACCTCCAAACTATCCCACTCCTCTTCTTCTTTTGAGTCTTTATCAAATAGACCTTAAAATTCTTTATAAACACTAGCAATATTATCAGATAACAAGATTATGGGCTTTTGACCCATAGATCCTAGTTTGAATCTAGGTGTTGCTTCATCAAGAAATAATACATCACACTTTCCCATTTTGGGCAAGTAGTCTTCTTCAACCTCAACAATGAGGTTTTCTTCTTCTATGTCAACTATTGTAGCTACAATCAACCTTATCTTAGCATAGATCTCTTTGGATCACTATGCTATTTCTTGGAAAGAGATCCTTGGGAGGATATTGATTAGGCAATATGGTATATTGATGTAAGAAACACATGGAGGGATCAAGGTGCTCTGATATCAATAATTACGATAAATTATACCTTAGAAATTTCTTGATAATTTGTATTTATATTAAACATATTTATAAATATTTGCAAACCATAGTTGGAGAAAAACCATTGGCCCAAAATTAGGAGCAAAGATAATATAAGACCTTGAAAATGTTGTAGGATAATCTTGAATTTTTTTTTAGAATTTTATGACTTTAAATAAAACCATATTAATTAAATTTAATTAAACCTAGTGTTTAATTAATCCCTATAAAAATTGTAGATCTCTAAAAAATAAAATCCTTAGTAGACAAAACCATATATCTCTAGAAAATAGAACCCTTAGTAGACATATCCATAGATATCTAGAAAATAAAACCTTTAGAAAACAAATCCATAGATCTCTAGAAAATAAAACCCTTAACAAACAAATCCCACAAAAGACCAAACTAACATATTTTGCACCTAGAACTTCACAATACTTCTAGACCTAAAGTGACCTAGTAGGATGCAGATTCTTAGTAGACAAGTCCATAGATCTCCTTTACTCCTTAGATCATGTGGAATAACTCCAAATGGAAAGAATCCCTAAAATTCAAATATCTCCAAAAAATGGAATCCTCAGCAGACAAGTCCACAAATATCTAGAAAATGGAACCCTTAGCAAATAAATCCATAAATGCTTCAACAAATAGGTCGATAAAACTTTAGAAGATGGAACCTTCAATAAAAAAACCCATGGATATCCAAAGATGGAACCCTCAATAGATAAATCCATAGATCTCTAGAAAATGGAACCCATAGTGGACAAATCATGTGGAACAATTCCAAAAGGTAATAAACTATAAAATTCCACAAATATCTACAAAATAGAACCCTAAGTAGACAAGTTCACATATATTTAGAAAATGGAACCCTCAACATACAAATCCACAAATCTCCAAAAATGGAACCATCAATAAACAAGCCCACAAATCTCTAGAAAATGCAATAGACAAGTCCACATATCTCCAAAATATGAAACCCTCAACTAACAAATCCATAGATCTCTAAAATATGGAACCCTCAATTGAAAAATTCATATATTTCCAAAAAATAAAAACCCTTAGCAAACAAAATCCATAGATCTCCAAAAAATGGAACCCTTAGTAGAAAGATCCCATAAAAACCCAAACTAGCAAATTTATTAAATTCTTATGACTAAAAACAAATAAATCCCACAAATGTCTAAAAAAACATCCCTCAACAGACAAGCCCATAAATATTTAGAAAATGGAATCCTTAGCAAACAACTCCTCAAATATCCAAAAAATGGAACCTTCAATAGACAAATCTACAAGTCTCCAAAATATGGAAACCTTAGTAGAAAAATCCCATGAAAATCCAAACCGATAGATTTTTCACTCAAAACCTCACAATGCTTCTAGAAAGTTACAAATCAGATAGAACCTTACACTATTAAACTTAGTATGTTACTAGCCTAATCAAATGTGTTTTTTACACATTTATTGTAGAAAATGCATGGAAATATTTTTACTTTAAAATTTGAATTTTAATATTTGTAAGCAACATGAATGAAGATAAGATGGAAGAGAAATATATTTTTTCATGTTTTAAGTAAGTATAGATTCATTAAATAAATTTATTTTTTACATATTATTTATTTTAAAAGCATAATTTTTTTTTAAATACAAGCATTGAATTCTATTTTTAGAGTTTATTTTCTTTAAAATAACGTATAAAATCTTATCAAAACTATTTTGTAATTATAGGTATCTTATGAAGACTTATAAATTTTAATTTAATCTTGTATTTCATATTTTGGTGCAATTTATAGCATATTTATATAACAAGGACTTGTAATGGTTATGCCTACAAGGAGATATCATTATTAGATAATAAAATATCTAAAATAAATTATAAAAATTTGTAGAGTCACATTTATAAAAATGCTCACATTACTAATGTCTATAATCCATCAAAACCAAAATCTAGCCATCTACAAATTAAATTTTTTCTCTACACTAAAAACAAACATAGAGCAACAAATAGGACCCATAAAATAAACACAAATAATCACACTAATCATCACCATTAGAGTCATATTCAAAGCTAACAAGGATCAAATCCTCCATCAATTTATTTTCTATGAAACTACTCCCCTAGATATGTTGACATCATATGCAAGAAGTATGAAAGCCCCTCATTAAGGCTTCCTCCTTCTCTCCCTATATTTTAAATATTTTAATCATTAGAATGTGGGATAGCTATTTGGTCTAGAAATGTCCAAGAGAATTTGTTGGTGGTCCCAAGCCAAATTCCCTTTACTAATTATTCTTTGGTTCACTATCCAATAAGCCAAATTATTACCTTCCCTATAAATATGGGATAACTCCACCTCCTCAAAATGACTTAGGAACCTCTTGGTGTCACCAATAATATCTTGAAGAAAATAATCTAAAGAGTTTTTTCCTTTGAGGCTATTGATGACAACTAATGAGTCACCTTCCACATAGATTCAGTTAAAATCCAGTAATTCAACTTTCTCAATTCTAGCTAGAATTTCCCTCACTTTTGCCACTGTATTGGTTGTGGTCCCCATAAAACTTAATATAAGTACTAAGGAGAATCCCCTTGTGGTCACAAAAAACCCCTCCTCCTATAGCTATCCCAAGGTTACCTTTCAGGCCCTATCAAAATTCAACTTAACCAAACCTTCCTTTAGTGGGTTCCATTTTACTATAACCTCATTGTTCCCTTTATTCCTAAACCCCATTAATGGGGATTGGTTCCAAGTTCTAGTTTTTAGCTACACTTTTATATTTCTCCTTTTCTACCCCATTCCTCTAGTCTTGGATTTCTATTATTTATTTGGTGTTCAAACTGATCCACTCCACAATCCTATTGACATTCCACCTTTTCCCTCTAAAAATCCTTTTGTTCCTTTCCAACCAGATATTCCAAATCATGTAGGCTAGGATTAAATGCCAAAGTAATTTAAGTCTTCTACTTTGAAAAGGGTATTCCCACTACATCACCCTATCCTTCAAATTACTTATAAAAACCCAAGAATTTTTGGTTTTGACCAAAACTTTATCCTATATTTCTACCATGTATTGGCAGTGGATAAAGAGATGATCATGAGTCTCTTCTTTTGTTAGGTAGAGCACACATCTAGAATGTCCATTAAAGTCTATGTTATTAAGGTTATCCATAGTTAAGGCTTTCCTTGGCATGGCTATCCAATCGAAGAAGATTATTTTTGGGACCCCTTTTCTAATCCAAATCTTCACCAAAGGAAAAAATTGAATATCCTCCCCTTTTGCCACTTGATAACTAGATGTTACTTGGTATTGTCCATCATTGGACCATGACCACCACAACTAATCACTTGTTTGTAATAGAATAATATAATAAGTTCTTTGTATTTCCTCTAGAGTGGTCATTACCTCTCTAAATTGATTCTCCACTACCAGAAGTCTCCAAAGGCAAAAACTACCTTTAACTTGGATGTAGTCATTCACATTTTATCCATAAGATCTTTTGATAATATGATGTAATTCATAGAAACTTCCCTCTTGATTTAGAGGTTTGGATCCCAACCATTTATCATCCTAAAAATTGACCTTCATTTCATTTTCAATATTCCAAATGACACCTTTCTCTATTATCTCTTGGCTCTTAACTATGTGATTCCATGTCTTTGATCCTATGCTAATAGGTTGTGCTCTTTCTTCATATTGCCTATAGTATTTCCTTCTTAAAATGTTGATCCAAAAATCATTCTCTTGCCCAAACCTCCACCATAATTTACCCCCTAAGGTCTCATTCATTTCTCATAAACTCCTTATCACTAGTTCCCCTTTTGTCTTTGGTTTGCATACTTGCTAGCAATGAACAAGAGTGAATCTATGTTTGTCATTTGTCCTTACCTATAAGAAAGAGTGTTGCCTTCTTTCTAAATTATGTTATACTTTGTTGGAAATAATGCTTATTCCATCATTTGGGTTATGTAAATGTATCCCCCAATATACATACCTAGATTACTTCCTGTGCAAGTTATCTAGGGACTTCATGCATTGTAATAAATGGATAAGTATCCATGTGCAAGTTGTACATGTGCAAGGTGTCCTATGCACAACTAGTTAGAGTGTTGGGCAAGCATCTTATTTTGCATATATAATGATGGCATATTAGATAGATAGAGAGGATAGATAGGAGATATTTTTATACAACATAGGTTAGTGGATTGTGTTCCACACCATTTACTGGTGATGGATATGATGTATATCTATAGCTTGGTTAATGGAGTACTCACTTCCTCCATAGCTACATTGTAATATTTTATATTTTAGCATACTTCAATCATCTAGTAGATTTACTTTATTGATTCTTATTTTGCATCTTGTGATTGTTATCTCTTATGGATATTCATCAAAAGCTAACAGTGGTATCAGAGCTATGATAGATCTAATCTATGCAGGTATTTAAGGAACCACCATTGTTGGTTAGCCTAAGATTTTTTGATAAACTGACACACCTTTGGACCAATCACTGGCAAAAGATCTCAGGAGCATCTAGGTGGTAGATTTTGGGAGAGTCACAAAGATAGGACTAAAAGAAATATCAATTTAAAAATACTAAGATCATTTTTATCTGGAGTCTTTTCCACAAAGTTGTTATAAAAATTTATGAAGACTAGGACTTAGCATTTCAATCCACTAGATTGATATATCATCTAGTGAAGATCATCCAGGTCATCTGGATTTTGATAAAATGTACCTAAAGTTTCTTTTATTGTAGGAAATTAATCCTTAGAGGATTTGGACTCCTACAACAAATAGCTAGGAGACTCCAACTTTGTTTCCCAATGGTTGACATGCCCTCATAATGTATAGGTTAGTTCATCGTACGAGAGAAGAATAATGTGGAAGAATACTTCTAGTGAAGGATCATGGTAAATATAGAAGACTGAAGATATCCATTTCTAGATTGCAGAAATCCACACTTGAATAATAGGCCACAAGAGCCTTGATACAGAAAGGCCATAGAAGCCTTGCAGAAGAAGCCACAAAAGTCTTATACTAAAAATGCCATAAAAGCCTTGATATTTAAAAGGCCATAGAAGCCTTGATATTGAAAAATGCCATAGGAGCCTTGGTACTGAAAAATGCCATAGAAGCCTTGATATTGAAAAGGCCAAACTAGCCTTGATCTTGAAGAAGAATATTTGATTTAGAAGAGGAATAAATATTTTAGTACTAATATTCTTGTTTCAAGAACTGAAGATTCAATGATTTGGGAGACTTACTACAAGAAATTTAGGAAGAGCATCTTCTTAAGAATCAACTTAATCCTGAAGTAAAAGAGAATATATCAAGAGAAGATCTCATTGAAGAACTTCCAATATTGGAAGAAGAATAATAAGGACTAGGAGAGTCCTGCTCAAATCTAGAAGCGGTAGAATCAGAATATCAAGAAGAATATCTCACCACAACACTTCTAGAAGCAAAAGGTTGAAGAAAAATTCAATTATAAGCTACTAGATAAAAGACCTTGAGAAGGTACCATCGAGCATCTAAGAAAGGCTAGGAGAGCCTTACTGAAGATAAAGAGAGTTCTTTGAGAACTCATTGGAGAAATCCACTATCTAGGTGAAGTCCCTGATAGTGAATTACTTGGGATAATTATCACCATTTGAAAGCAAGCCCAAGAGGAGAATTTGGCAAGGAATACCAAATACAAGAATAAGAAGTTTGGTAAGGAGTTCCAAACCCTAGAAGAAAATCTTGCTTGAATTTAGAACTCGATAAGAGAACTTAAAGATAGAAGAATTACTTCACACAGCAATATGGAACCACATTAGAGACATAGAATTATCCAAATCTATAGTAGAACGAGGAGAACACAAGAGGAGAATAAGCCACCAAATCCCAGGCTCATAAAAGAAAGTTCACGATCATCATTTGGTGAAGAAGGAGTTATGAAGGATATCCTACCAGAAGTAGCAACTTGGTGTTCCTAGACACCAAGGCCTACATCCTCTACAAAGGTAGGAGAAGAGCTACAGAAAAAGGTATGCAACTTATGGTGCAAAAATATTCATTAAACTGAACTATTTATTGATTTATTAGAGCACCTGAATTTGGATTAAAGTTACAAAAAGAAAATCAAATTTTCAATCTTCTAAAGTGCAAAGGGAAAAAAAATATTTTTAAGGATTCAATTGCACATTTATTAGGAGTTTAGATTTCAAATTAATTTCTATCAACTGCCTATTATCTATTATTGGAAAACAAGACTAAGTCATACAACATTGATTGTAGTAAAATTAGTAAAATTGCAAAATAACTCTTAAATATTCTAATTAGGTTATTCTTGATTAGTTGCAGAAAATTATTAAGTGGATTTCTTTGAAAGTTGATTGGAGTGATAAGGTGTAATATTAGTGCATTAAAAAGTTTGTACTATTATACTACTCTAAAAAAGAAAATTAGTTTTGTGTTTATTGAAAGGCATAAAATCTTATTTGTATCAAGTGTCTAAAGACACTATTGAAGCACAAAAATATGCAACTTGATGTGGCAAATAGAAGCCACCAATAAGGGTTAGAATCCTCCAGATTTGGAGAAGAACATAACTAACCAAAAAAATATATAGAAGCTTATAAAAATGAGAACCATTACAAGTGAATGAAAAATAAAAGAATGCAAAAAATTTGCATCAATTAAAAGAACTATCTACTATTATTGAAACTTGGACTTGCTATCAAAAGTTTCCAAGTAAAAAGGGGAGGTGTGTCTATTGTCAAAGACAATATTAAACCTTTATATTGCAAGAAATCTACCATAAAACCAAAATCTAAAAATTTGGAAATAGAGTGCAAAATAAGGTTTATTAAAAGCCTTATTATGAAATATAATACATCATCTTGCACTCCTCTAATATATTTTTTGATAGCATAGGTGCAGATTTGAAAGTTCCATATTAGGGCACATTTTCCTATAGGGAAAAGAATAGCTATTAAAGGCCGAATGTCAACACTCCTCCTCCCATGCTAGAAGGAGCCATTCGAGATATCATCCTTGGACGTACACACCTACAGAAGAAAGATTTATTTTAGATAATCCACGAGCCACAATTATGTAGTCAAGCAAATGCATATCAATCTCAAAAAGATATCAAATTAGCAGCAACAAAATAAATGTGTTTGGAGGTATAAAATAAAAAAATAAGGGTGTTACATTCGTGGCCTCAATCTTAGAGAATACCACTCACCAAAGAAAGCATCAAACTATCATCCAAGCTCTATAGTGCATCGCCCATTCACCTATAGAAAATATAGTTTCCTTGCTGCCCAAGCAACATTGAAAAACAAAAGGAGATATGGAGTTACAATCTCCATCCTTGAGGGAGTTACAAGAAAGCTTGCTTTCTGCCAAAGCAACATTAGAAAGACAGGATGTTATGGAGTTATAATCTCTATATTTGAAGGTGTTACAAGAGGGTCTAAATGTAGAATTGAAACTTGATATTTTAGTCATCATTCCTCTCAATGTTCTAGAGGCTACTACAAAGGAGTTACAAGCAAAGACGTGCCACTTGGTTAACTTTATCAGCTTCACACAAGGGCCTATACATTTTCAATAAGCACTGGTGAATGATTCTGGAGTGTTACATAAAGAAGAGAACACTCACTCATAATGGACGTGACACTTGTCACAATGCCTATGATCCATCTTGCTTAAAATGCATCTTCTAGTCCAATACTAGCATGCAAGAGTGAAGCACATTCAAGACATTCAAAGGACGAACGTAGTGCAGCCAAGGGCATGAGAGAAGAAGCAAAAATATTCTACAACATGGAAGACAAAGGAGAATCAGCATTAAAGGATCCCCATTATCTGAATGTCAACATTTCAGCACCTATGTACAACATTCACATCAAATATCCATTAATTCAAGAGCTCAAGGTACACTTAAGACATTATGATATTCAGTCGTGGAAAGCGTCAAACATCAAGGAGATATTTCGTATAAGGTAAGGTCTAAATCCCATTATTCATTGCTTTCATAAGTTGGAAATATAAAGATTATAAACTAAGGTTGAAACTTAGGGTTTTGAAATATTAAGGGGTGAATTATCTTATTATTTTAATATTTGCAATCCTACTTAGGAGGAATAAGGAATTTAACTTGGATTAAACTATATTGCAAATATTATTATCATTTCTCTAATTTTCCAAACTTGGGAGTCATAAGGGTTATTCCATTAAATTTATTTTATTTGGAAATTAGAAATAATCAAGGGCTATAAAAGAGGTTATTAAAGAATTTTATTAAATTTGGATAAATTTATTTTTTACTTGTCTCAAATCTCTAAAAAGGGGACAAAATAATTCCAACATCAAAACCTCTTCAAACTGAAATAGTGCTTAGTTCAATTAGGAGTGATAAGGCGTTAAAAGTTGATTTTTTATTCTTGCAAAACTTGTACAAAATCAACTGAATTTGAACTATATTCTTACAAAAGCACTATAGCATACTTCAAAACATTAGGGAGTCATAAGGTATTCTAAAAAACTTGATAACATTAATATCTATCTAAGATTATCAAGTTGGGAAGATATAAGCTTTCTTTAAAACCTAAAATTAGGTGGGAGTTATAAGGTATTCCACAAATCTAAGGATCTATAAAGGTTCTCACAAAATCAAGCTTATATACTTCAATCAAGAAGCACATATCTTAAAAATTTTGGAGCTATAAAAATTCAGGTCATACAAATGTCTACTAGCATGCTTGGTAATGCTCTTAGAAATGGAATAGGAAAAATACCAATGTGGATCAAGAACCTGATGGACTCCAATGATGAAAAGAGGAAAGGAAAGGAAGAACCCCTACAATATGACATAATTTTTGAAGTCAACAACTATGCAAAGAAATATTCATCTAATGAATCAATTGAAAAAAAACAAGGAAATATTGATCAACAAGACTTAATGCAAAATGGAATAGCTTTAATTGTGCACATATGGTTTGTAGACCTTTTTAAGGAGATAAACAAACATGATATTCCTAAAATTTATCACAAAATTGCCAGATCATCTCTATTGTGTACCCATTGCAATCAACATGATCATGAAAAAATGAATTGTTGGAGTTTACATCCATGCAAATATTGGGAGGGACCAAATCACTCATCTTTCTCCTATCACTTCAAATATAGATATTATACAGACTATGAAAGAAGATTGCTTCAAATATTAAACTATTATATTCAAAAATTTGTTTCAGTTAAATCTACTAACATTGAGCTCAAGGTTAATACTTATGAAGGACAAAGAACCAAGTCTTACCAAGGGACAAAATAAGGAAGATTAAATTCATATTCACTCAAGACATGCACCATCATGAGAGATATGAATAACCAAAGGTTCTTGAGACCAAGAAGAAAATAATTGAAAAAACAAGAAGCATTGACATGAAGACTGTAGTAGTAGAACAAGAACCAGATCAAGTAGAAGCAGATGAAGAAAATCCATATTGAAGACTAAAGCCTTCAATACCCAAGTAATGTAATATAGGGGGTGTTGGAAATAATGCCTATTCCATCATTTAGGTTATGTAAATATATCCTCCAAGATACATACCTAGATTACTTCATGTGGTTGTACATGTACGAGGTATCCTATGCACAACTAGTTAGAGTGTTGGGCAAGCATCCTATTTTTTATATATAAGAATTGCCTCTTAGATAGATAGAGAGGAAAATTGGGAGACATTGTTAAATAGCATAATAGAGTGTGGAAGATTGATTGCAGTAGTCTAAAAATGTATTTTATATATATTATGTTACTGGAAAATTACATCCGATACATGGAGCAACACCATTTTTTCAGACATGTCTTAGTGAAGAAACTTCAAGAAGAAACAAAAGAATAAGGTAATGGTAGTGAGTGAGGCTTATAGAGAATACACCTAATACATTTAATGCTATCTACTAAATTTGTATACAACAACATATAGACCCATATCGATATTTATGACGATAGTTGAGATTAGTCTTCCAACACTGCCCCTTAATCTCAACTATTGCTGCTCCCATTTGTGATGCCTAGACTATCATGCTGGTGTACAAAACTTCTTGCTCCCAATGGCTTTGTGAAAATGTCTGCATATTGCTCTTGTGATTTACAATGCTCTAAAATGATTTCTCCAGAATTGATCAACTCTCTAATGAAGTGGTACTTGGTATCAATGTGCTTACTTCGTTTATGGAAGACTGAGTTCTTTGAGAGTGTAATTATTGAGGTATTGTCAGAAAAAATCCTTGTTGGCTCCTCTTGCTTATATCCCAAATAATTCAAAATCTTTCTCATCCACATATCTTGGCATGTTGCCCCTGTAGCTATCACATATTCTGCCTCAGCTATAGAAAGAGAAACAATTGGTTGCTTTTTGGAAGCCCATGAGACAACACTTGATCCCAAATGAAATACATAGCATGAGGTACTCTTCCTGTCATATATACTACCTGTCCAATCACTATCCATGTACCCAATCAGCTTGAAATCTCTTGTCTTTGTGTACAAAATACCAAACTCCTTGGTTCCATTAACATATCTTAGTATTCTTTTGGCTGCTTGGAGGTGAGTGGCCTTTGGAGTTTCCATAAATCTAGAGACTAGGCTCACAACATACATTATGTCAGGCCTAGTGGCTGTTAAATACATCAAACTCCCTACTATGCTCTTATACATGGTTGGATTTATATTTTTACTCCAATCCTCCTTTCTTAGTTTCAGCCCCATGGCAATCGAAGTTGATGTAGGCTTGCAATTCTCCATATTAAACCTCTTTAGAATGTTAGCAGTATATTTAATTTGTGAAATGAAAATTCCATGATCAAATTGTTGTACCTCTATGCCAAGAAAGTACCTTAATAATCCTAAGTCAGTCATCTCAAATTCTTTTTTCATCTCAATTTTAAACTCAACCACAATGTTCTCATCATTTGCCATGAAAATAAAATCATCTACATAAAGAACAACAACTAAGAACTTGTCATTTTTAACTTTGATATAAAGAGTGTGCTCACCTTCACACTTGCTAAACCCATTGCTCATGAAGTAAGAATCAATTCTACTATACCATGCACGTGGTGCTTGTTTGAGCCCATACAATGCCTTCTTCAGTTTATACACCTTGTCTTCTTGTCCTTCAACTTCATAACCAGGTGTCTACTCAATGTACACTTCCTCATTCAAGAAAACATTAAGGAATGCTGATTTAATGTCCATTTGATGGACCCTCCATTTATGTTGGGCTGCTATTGCAAGGACTATTCTTATAGTCTCCATTCTTGCTACTAGGGCAAATGTCTCATAATCTATACCATATTGTTGCTTGTACCCTTTCACAACTAATCTTGCCTTATGTTTTTCTACCTTTCCTTCAGCATTATACTTTGTTTTATAAACCTATTTAACACTTATGGCATCCTTGCCTTGTGGGAGACTCACCAACTCCCAAGCATCATTATTTTCAATGGTTGCAATTCCTCATCCATCACTGCAATCCACTTTTCTTGTTTGATAGCCTCTTAAAAATGTATTGGATCATCCAATTGAGAATAGAATGCAAATAATAAACTTGCACCAGCATTGCTATTGACTTCATCTTGCTCATACAACTCATTCAAACTCTTATGCCTTTGTCTTCTATTCTAATTTGATGACTCACCTGAATTTGTACTATTTATTGGGCCTGCTGAAGACATTCGTTGTCCACTTACTTGACTGCTTTCTTGTAATCTTGGGGCTACACTTATGCTTTCTGATGATGATGGTAATTAAGGTGGACATTGTTGATTCTGATTTTGTGTGGGTGGAGTCACCGATGGGGTATTTGCTACAACCATATCATATTTATTTGCTATAACATTCATAGTCTTCTCTACACTTCCATCCCATGCCTCATCTTCAAAAAATGTTACATCTCTACTAGTTATAAACTTCTTTGTTACTGGATTGTAGAGATGATATGTTCTTGATTGCTCACTATACCCTATGAATATGCATTTCTCTGTCTTGCTATCCAAATTTCTTCTCAATTCATCGGGAACATGCGCATAAGCTACACAACCAAAGACTATCATATGAGATACATTGTGTTTCCTTCCTCACCATGCTTCTTGAGGAACTACACCATTCAAACTCTTGGTTGGGCATCTATTTAGAATATACACAACACACTTTACTATTGCTCCCCAATACTCATTTGGCAAATGCTTGACCTTCATCATGCTTCTTCCCATTTCCATAATTTTTCGGTTCTTTCTCTCAACTACTCCATTTTGTTGGGGTGTATATCTAGCTGTAAAATGATTTTGGATTCCATTGTGCTTGCAAAAGTTCAAGAACTCCTTTGAGACATACTCTCCACCTCTATCAGTCCTCAACACTTTGATATAATGGCCACTTTGTCTTTCAACCATTGTCTTAAACTATTTGAAGTATTCAAAAGCCTCATATTTGTGCTTCAAAAAATATATCCATGTTTTTCTTTTAAAATCATCTATGAAAGTCAAGAAATAATTCATACCATTTAGTGAGGGGGTTTGCATCTTACCACATAGGTCTGAATGTATGATCTCTAATGGTTTTTGTGCTCTTGCTGATTGTACCACTTGAAATGGCTCTCTATGTTGCTTTCCTAGTATGCATCCTTCACATGCTCTGTTTGATCTCTCTATTGGTGGTAATCCTCTTACCATTCTCTTCTTTTGCAATAGATTCAGGTACTCAAAATTAAGATACCCCATTCTTAAGTGCCAAAGACAATTCTCATCCTTCATCTCAGCTTGTAGAACTATTTGTGTCACTGCTGTAATGACTTCTCTTGCTTGTGAATTCCAATCATGTAGAATTTTGAGGGGAAATATTCGATTATTATTCATATGCACTCTTGCAACCAACAATTTACTTGAGAATTTATCATATATTGTGCATTGTTTGTCTTTGAAAAATACTTTATAACCATGTTGAACAAGCTGACCAATACTCATCAAATTATGCTTCAAACCTGGAACATAATAGACATCTGAAATATATTTCTTCTTCCCCTTCTTGGTTACAATGTTTATTATTCCTTTTCCCATGACAGTGACCTTGTTATCATTCCCTAAAGTGACATCATATTTTATGCTTTCATCTAGGCTTGCAAAAAATTCTTTGTTATCGGTCATGTGGTTACTACATCTAGAGTCTAAATACCACACTTCCTTTTGGTTTTCTACTACTGCATTACAAGCAAAAACCATTCCTTCTTGATATTCTTCTTCTAATGATAAATTTGCATCTTGTTTTCTTAAATCATACTGTAGCACCCTAAAATTGGCACAGTAAAATTACAATAATTACATTCACCTTATTAAATAATTTAAAATTCAAATTTAACCTCCCAAACCGCCCGTTAACCATCGGGTAATCTGTTTCCCCCTTTTTCGTGCCATTTTTAGAGGTTGTTTTGACCGTTTGACGATATCTTCGCCGATCAGACGATATCACCCCAGATCTGATGATTTCGTCTGGACTAGGACGTCTAGAATATCTTGTCACAAAACTAATTTTGCAAAGTTAGCTTCTGTTCCAACGGGTCTCCAATCCGGGCAGAAACGTGTCTGTGTCGTTAGGGACCCTCCCCTGTTGGAGATCTCCTAAATTGGGATGATCTCCAACCTCCTAACTACTCCCATAAGCATATTTAATCCTAAGCTATTCCCTTAGCACCCCCCTGGCTGAAATTATCTGCAATTTAACTCCATCTATGTTGAACCATCCCAATTTTCATTTGCACTGGTCCCATACCAATTTTGTTGCAGGTACATCACTGTTTTTCAGTCGAAGCCAGCACACATCGTCGCTAATGAACCTGTTCAGATCGGAGGCAAACCTGTCCAATTCGAGGCTATTTTGTACTAATGCGAGATGATCTCGACTATAGTACATATTGAGGCAATCAGTGCCTGAAGTTTGCACTTCTCAACCTTGTCTCTGCTATTTTATTTTGCTAGCTAGATAGTTTATTCAGTGTTTATGTTATTTTGCATTTGGAGTTCATCCATTTAGCTTCTATTGCATACTAAGATCATGATTTGTCATTAGAATATCGTAATTTGCTTAAATTTATGTTCATAACTATTGCTCAGTATTCATACAGTCATTTGGTGTTGTTTCCCTCTGTTAGCATAGTAGTATTCATTGTATTTTGTATCTGTTTTTTTGCTTATAGGTATTTGATGAATTCGTCAGATCTCAGATGATTCTGTCAGATCTTAGATTATTCTGTCAGATATCAGATGATTCTATCGAATTCTAGATGATCCTAACTGCTTCAAACATCAAAATCATCACCAAACATCTGGATCAGGTATTCCTCATTTGCATTCTGTAAATTCTCTATTTTATGTCTTTAAATCTATTTTTTGTACTCATTGAATTTGCATTTTCATGTAGATTAATCTAGATTCATTTGGCCAAACCTAGGATATGAATGCTTAAAGTTAAAAACGAACATATCAAAACACATTCCAAAAGCCTAGGCGTGGAAACTGCCCTTAAATGTTTCCTGGTGAACCCACCATCCGTAAAAAAATCATCAAAATACACCTCCCTTGAGAGGCGGGACCTTCACAAAGTCCTCTCAGTCCGAGGTATCGTGACATCCTTTTCCCATCCTCCTTTCGGGCACGGATCCAATAGCCTAAAGGTAAGGATGCGAAAAATTTGGAGCGATACATTTTGGTGAACCCGACGTGAATGCATCATAACCTTTTGAAAACAAAACAAAAAAAATATAGAACAACTAAAACATAGAAGCATTTTAAATCCTTTAAGTTTGAAATCATGTTTAGATGGTAGCTCCTAAGAAAATGTTAGCAGTTACTATAAACGTAGAAAACCAATTGGTAGCCATAGAAGTCAATTCTGTCCTTAGTGTGCCTAAAACAAGTAGGAATCAATTCCTATGGAATGAACTTGACAGAATACTTAGTCTCATCTCATCTAGGTCCACACAACTTAAGCAAATCAAGAGGCTTGTCCTAGATAGAATCCTTGATCCTCATCAACTAGTTTTTTATCATGAACTTCAGAGAGCCTGCCATAGATGGTTAGCCTATAGGAGAGCTCTAGTATCTTCAAAACTATTCACCTTCGAGGAATACCTCGAGAACACAACCATTGCGCACCAATTCCTAGGTTGTGTAGAAGACCAAGAGGTTGTTATTACAGATAGGGAAATATGGAATAGAGTTTCGCGAGCTGTGTTATATCGAGAGTATTGCCACGAGCTTTACTTTTATCAACCAACATCTGAAATAGACAATATCACTATAGCTCTTTTCATCAAATTTTTAAAAGAAAACTTTCAATTTGAAGAAGAACACTTCATGACTCCGAAACAACTCGAACCTATTAATGATATTCATAAATTGTTTATAGAAAACTGGATTATTACTTCAGTATTATTTCTTGCATTTATTGTGTTATTTGTTGTCTTTATTATATTATTTCAAAAACTAAAAAAATAAAAAAATCAAAAACTTAGCAAAAACTTAAAAATTTCATTTTAAATATTGTAGTAGGTATATAGTAAACATATACCTCTTAATTTTTTGCATATATATAAATATATAAATATATATATACTTTCTGAAATCAAAATTAAAGCACCATGCCTAAACTTAGGAATGGTAAAGAAACTTTAGGAGAAGAAGAATATTGGTTACAAGACACAACTGGAAACCCAAATGTCCTTCTTGGAGATCCAAATCCGGAAGGGGAAAATCTAGGTCAATAAGAAGAAGACTTAGGTGAAAATAAGGAACAAGAAGGGAGTGTTAAAGAGGATGGATCCTCATCCCCTAGAGTAGCTCCAAATGGAACTATTGCCTTTGACAATGCAGAGCATTTTCAGAAATTTCTCATTGATAATATTGATGACCTTAATGTGGCAATTCGTATTGATAAAGGGAAAATTAGTAACACTCAAGCAGCCATGGAATATATGTGTAATATGCACACTAATCCCTTGTCTTTCATTGATCAAGAAAGTGACAAGGCTGGGCCATCCAATACGGATATGGTCACTATGGCTCAAAACATGTCAAAACAACATGTTACCCAACCTCCTAAGGAACCTGTTATTCAACCTAAAATCACTCCCACACAAAAGAAACCTTCCTTCACTACTTTATTCCACCAAACTATTGAGCAATATGCTTCAAGTAAACAAAAACCTAAAACAAAGCCCAATACAAACTTTCAACAATCTGGAATACAACATAATACAACTTCAACATTCCTTCATAATAATTTTCCTACCAATAATTTACACAATAGTAATATGGCATCTAATCTTCATGTTCCTCCATCATATGCCCATAAAACCCATGTCAATGCCCTACCAAACCAATATGGGGGGCAAAATAGTAATCTGGAAGCCATGGTGAAACAATTAGCTTCACGTATGGACCAGATAGATCCCTACCGTCCCTCATATAATTATCGAGAGATCTATATTCAACCTTTGGATCCCATATTTGTAGCTCAACCATACCCTAAGCATTTTCCCATGCCCATCCTACCTATATATAAAGGAACCAAAGATCCCATAGAGCATCTTCGCATGTTTAGGATAGCTTGTCATGATATATCACATGATGACTTGCTGTTACTAAAAATGTTCCCAAAAAGTTTAGGTGGAATGGCATTAGAGTGGTACTATCAATTGCCCACTCATTCTTTGAGAAACTTTGAAGAAACAGCTGAATCATTTGTCCATCAATTTAGTGCCTACATCGAGAGGCATGTAACCATTAAAGATCTATACAATTTAAAACAAGACAAGGATGAATGCTTTGCCGATTTCTTAGCTAGATGGAGGCAATTGATAGGAAAACTACACTTTGTGCTGCCTTATAGGGAAATGTTGGACATTTTCATCAATAATTTATAGGAACAAATATCTTATGAGCTATCAACTGCTACCTTAACTACCTTTGATCAAGCTATAGACTTAGCTCGAAGAGTAGAAGATGCCCTCATTAGGAGATGCCAACTTAGGAATAAGGATGATGAGAAAACATCCAGAAATCAATATAAAAACAAACAAGTTGTCGATGATGGAGTCACTGACAGCAGAAATGTTTCTAATATCAATGCAACAAAGACAATAGAAAAATTTATATTGAAACCTCCTGACAAGCCTCCTTGAGAATTCACTAGATTAAACCAACCCTTATCAACTATTTTATCTCAATTAATCGAAAGAGGTTTGATCCAATTACCAGCTATCCGGGAACCTGATCCAACTATACCCGGATATAGAGCTGACTTACACTGTGATTTCCATAGAGGACCTGGACATTCTACCAATGCTTTTAAAAGGTTGAAACATAAAATACAAGATTTTATTGACAATAATGAAATGGAAGTGCAAGCCTTCCAACCTAAACAAAACCCTCCTAATAATACTCAAAAGACCATTCCTCAACATCAAAATCAAAATGCCAATAAAAATTTAGACATATTTCAACACCCTTTACCAAGACATGGTAAAGAGGTAGCCAATCAAATTGAACATCATAATGTTCCCCCTCCTACCCTATATGTAGGAACCATTAGCGGACAATTACCTGTTCAGGATCCTCAAATATTTGACATGACCTTATCCCTGGTTACGACCAGGCCCTTACATAATTTTCAAACTTCTGATTCTAGTGATATAGAATCAGATAGTGAAAGTGAACTAGATATTACTTCAAACCAATCTAATAGTTCTGAAAATGAATCAGATCCTATTCAACCCGTCACAGATGCTATGGTTCCATAAGAACCATTTCATAGAAGAGTTACTACTTGACCTTCTTCCAATATATTCGTTTCTAATGAACAAGCCATCAATGCTCGACTGAGACCAGTTCAACGTTACCACTATAACATTGTAGGTACCATTGGAGTCGTTACTCGACAACAAGCTCAAAATACCCAACAAGAACCAAACCAGAATGATGGATTGGCTCCATTTGTTTTGAAAAACCCCAATAAAGGGAATCATGCTCCTACTATTCAACCTAAACCCCCTTACAATATTAATGAGCAATTGTCCAATACTATGGCCAGAATTTCCCTCTTAGATTTATTAAGATCCTCTCCCACCCATAGGGATGAGTTGATGCTCACATTGAGCCAAATGATGGTACCTCAAAACATTCAACCTGAAGCTATGGCCAATACTATCATCACTCGAGAGATTGATTGTATTGATTTCCAAGATAAAGATATCCCACAACATAGTTTACATAAGGACAATCCCTTATACATTACTTCTCTAATTGGAGATGTAGTTGTCAAAAGAGTTTTGATTGATAATGGCTCATCTCTAAACATTTGCACTTTTGACTTCTACCAACGATTTGGCTTTAGAAGTGATGAAATGAAGAAAATTGATATGATTGTCAAAGCTTTTAATGACGAAACACAAGAAACATGTGGAGTTATTACCCTCCCATTGCAAGTTGGTCCTAGAACCCTAGAAACAACCGTGTTTATTGTACATTGCCCAGCATCATACAATATACTTTTGGGTCGCCCTTGGATCAACGCCATGTGAGCGGTCCCATCAACCTTACACCAATGTGTTAAATTTGAGTTTAAAAATTAGTTGGTCACTATCCATGGTGACCCTAGACCTTTTGATATGTGTGCTTTGGCAGAACCCATTGGAGTGCAATTTTGCCCTGCTCTGTCATCCACACATCCTAGTTCTTATTTTCATCTAAAACTATGAAACATACACCCATAACTTCACCTATTTCCCCTCCATTAATTTCATCCTCCTATATAGATCAACAACCCTCTAAACAAATTTCTCTAGAACCTCAAAAATATCTTAAAACCACAACCAATCCTTCAACTACTATCCCTATAAATTCAAATATTCTAGAAACAACTATCATACCTTCCACATCTCAAGACATAGGTAATAAGCCTTCTACATCTTATGCCATTTCTGATGAACTTTTATAATATTTATCCACAACCTTACTATCAGAAAAAACAAATGCTTTCATGCAAGCTTCAATTCTTTTAAATAACTTGCTGCCATCTCCTCATACTTTAGGCCTCCCACAAACTATGGGAAGTACTTACCAAGTCGGGAGTTGTGCCTTCATTTATAAAGGATATGACTAGGGAAGAATCCATCAGAATATCAAAACTCATAATGAAGGATATGCTCGGTGTTATTTTACCAATGATTATATTAAAGCTAAACCCATGATGCTTAAAATGGGATATAAAGGGAAAGGCTTGGGACCTTCCCAAAATGGCATGAAATAACCTTTCGAGGTAGAACCCTGGCCTGCCCACTGTGGTGTGGGCCTATTTCCTAGTAAGGGTCAACCATTTCATTTTGAGGATGATGATCATCTCATATGTTATCAAGATTATTTGGATAGGCATGTTGATTTGCCTCTTAAAAATCAGTCGTTTTCATGCAACATGCTATCCATAGCTTACCCTAAAATGATTGCTGACCCCGATGAAGAGTTGGAAGGAGATATCTTCCATGATGTCTCTGTTGAAGAGATGTTACACAATGGATTTTATTTTGATGGTTCTATACCAACTATAGCCGAACTTGAGGCCACTAATTCTCAGAATGAATTATCTAAATTAACCTTACAAGAATTACAAGAATTGGGTGTTTCACCCGCCCCACCTAATTTTGAAAGAGATCTACATATGGAGGTAGAAAACATCATTAAAATTAATATTGGAACTGAGGACAATCCTCACATAATCAATATTGGATCAAAATTAAGTCAAGAAAACCAAGAACAATACATTGCATTCCTTAAAGAGTATGAAGATGTCTTCGCTTGGACATACGAAGATATGCCAGGTCTAGACCCTTCTGTAGTCATGCATCATCTAATGGTCCATCCGAATGCTAAACCTGTTAAACAAAAACTTAGAAAAATGCATCCCAAAGTGGCTCGGCTAGTCAAAGGGGAGTTAGAAAAACTCCTGAATGTTATCTTTATACAAGCTATTGATTATGTCTGAATGGATCTCAAATGTAGTTCCAGTCACCAAGAAAGAAGCTACCAAAGTTAGGGTTTGCACAGATTTTAGAGATATTAACGCTGCATGCCCTAAAGATGACTTTCCTCTTCCAAACATGGATCAAATCATTGACTTCACTCGTCGGAAGTGGGATGATGTCCTTAATGGATGGATTCTCCGGTTATAATAAAATTCGGATAGCTCCTGAAGACCAAGCTAAAACAGCCTTTATTACCCCCTGGGGTACCTTTTGCTAGAAAGTGATGCCATTTGGCTTAAAGAACGCCGGTGCAACTTATCAACGAGCTATGACCTATATTTTTCATGATATGATGCATGATATCCTACATGATTATGTGGATGATATTATAGCTCGCTCTATTATTGAAAATAATCATTTAGATGATTTAAGAAAAGTCTTTAATCGATTACGAGAATATCTTATTCAATTAAATCCAACAAAATGCATATTTGGAGTTAAATCCGACAAACTATTAGGGGTTTTAGTTTCTTTACGTGGTATTGAAATTGACCCTCTCAAGATCACGGCCATCACTGATATGCCCACACCTACTAATATCTCTGAGTTACGAAGTTTACAAGGTAAAATTCAAGCCATCTGTCACTTCATCGATAAGCTGGCAGACAAAACTGGACCCTTTCTTAAACTTCTTAAGAAGGATGTCCCTTTTAATTGGGACACCGAATGTAGAGAAGCTTTTGAACTTCTCAAACAATACCTCCTTAATCCACCTGTGCTTTCACCGCCTAAACTCGATCGCCCATTCCTCCTATATATTTCTGCTTCAGATTCTGCCTTAGGGGCTATGTTAGCTCAACTTGATGATGAAAAGCGAGAACGTGCTAATTATTATATTAGTCGAACCTTCATCAGTTATGAAACCCGCTACACAGAATTGGAAAAACTATGTCTAGCAGTCGTGTTTGCTATGCAAAAATTACGACACTATATGCTTAGTCAAAAAACTTATGTCATTGCTAAATACGATCCCTTGAGGTATCTCATGAGTCGACCTTATTTATCGAGTCGCACAGCCAAGTGGGTTCTTGCTCTAACCGAGTTTGATCTCACATTCATAGGACAAAAGTCTGTTAAGGGTCAAATCATAGCAGATCAATTAGTCGTTGCACCCTTAGAGTCTACCCATCCCCTCATCATCGAGTTTCCAGATGAATGCCTTCAATTAGAAGCAGACCATACCGAACAATGGTCCTTATACTTTGATGGAGCCCGATGCATGAGTGGGGCTGGTGCAGGCATTATTTTAATATCTTCGCAAAAAAATCTTATTCCTCTGTCCTTCAAATTGACATTTGCTTGCACCAACAATACTGCTAAGTATGAAGCTCTAATCCTTGGATTACGAGCTGCCATAGCGCTAAAAATTAAACATATTTTAGTTTTTGGTGATTCTCAACTGGTTATAAACCAAATTAATGAATTTTATCAGACCAGAGATGATAAAATGTGCCCATATAAGGCCTATGTCTTACAATTAATGTATTTATTTGATCAAGTTACCTTGGAAGCCATTCCTCGAACTAGCAACCGTGCAGCTGATGCTATGGTCGCGGCTGCATCTCTCCTGCCCTTGGAGTTAGACGACGAATATGCCACTATCATTATTCATCGACTCCAGGAACCCGCTTCAAATAAGTCATGCTTAGAGCCTTTGGATGTATTTCTAATCAATGAAACTACTCCCGAACCTTGGTATATAGACATATTTGATTTTCTCCAAAATGGGATTTTCCCCGCCAATTCTAATAAAAACCAGCATCAGTTATTACATCAACGAGCAAGTCGATTTGTAATAATTGGCAATAATTTATATAGGAGATCTTTTGAAGGTATCCTATTAAGATGTTTAAACTTAGACGAGTCTAAATCATCCTTGAGTGAAGCCCACGATGGATCTTGTGGAGGACACTTTAGTGGTAGTGTTATTGCTAAAAAGCTCCTTCGGATAGGATACTTTTGGCCTACCATGGAAATGGATGCACATGAGTATGTGCGCCATTGCGACAAGTGTCAAAAACATGCTGACCTTGTCCATGCGCCTACACAAGAGCTGCAGGCTATTTCATCTCCTTGGCCCTTTTCTAAATGGGGCTTGGATATTATTGGCAAAATCAATCCTGTGTCGTCTGATGGACACAAGTTCATCATAACTACCACTGAGTATTTCATGAAGTGGGTCAAAGCTATGCCTTTAGCTTCCTGCACTGGCACACAATTTTCTAAATTTATTTTTAATCAAATCATTTGCAGATTTGGAATTCCTGCAAATCTCATCTCTGAAAATGGAACTTGTTTCAAAAATAAATATGTTAAAAAATTATGCCAAAAATATAAGATTCAACATCACTGGTCCACTCCCTATTATCCTCGGTGGTAATGGTCAAGCAGAAGCATCTAACAAAACCTTAATCAAAATTCTCAAAATATTAGTCAATAAAACTGGCCGTGACTGGCACATTCAATTATATCCAGCCTTGTGGGCTTATCGAACTAGTGTTCGAACCCCCACAGGAACTTCACCATTTGTTTTGGTTTATGGTGCTGAAGAAGTTTTTCCATTTGAATTGGAAGTTCCTTCTTTGGCTCTGCTACTTCAAGATACTGAAGTAGGAGATGAATATCGAGCTGGTAGACTCAGTCAGCTAGAACTCCTAGATGAAAAATGCATCAATGCTTTGGAGTATCTTTGTGCTTACCAAAACAAGCTTAAAAGATCATATGCTAAGAAAGTTCGTCACAGATCCTTTGAGATCGGTGACCTTGTTTTAAAAGAAAATAAAAAAAATACAAATGCAACTAAGGACCTTAAAGGTAAATTTGAGCCCAACTGGCTTGGACCATACATTATTATTGCCAAATTTGAATCAGGAGCATACAAATTATCTACCTTAGATGGTAAAGAACTTAAATAACCCATGAATATTTTGCATCTTAAACGTTACTATGCATAAACTTGGTCATTTCATCCATGTATATATTTATTTCAAAATTTTTATCTTATACTTCTTTCAAATTTATAAAAATCCAAAAACATCAAAAATATTCATAATCATCAAAAAGCTTCAAAACTATTTATTGCATTTATTTTTGACTCTTTCGAAACCAAAACAAAATAAAGAAGAAAGAGAGAGTCAACATTCTCAAAACTTCTCAAAAAATTATTTATATATATTTTCTTACAATCATTGCAGTTATATGTTTCAAATTATTTTGGGATAAATTAGCATTTATTTGAATCCCTCACTTGCACACTCACAAAAATAAATATCTTGATTTTATCTGGCATGATTACTAATCTCTCTTATATCAAAGTCCACAAAATTCAATTAAATAAAGTTTGAGCATAGAGAATTGATCTTGTTATTTACTTAAACCAAACACATATTTTCACAATAAAATGATTATATTTGTAATTTCCATGTTTTGCTACATAGTAGAAGTGATTTCTTGAGCGAAAAGTTTCCCCTGCTATCCTATCATGCACATGGTCTAGAATCTTTGAGAATTGGAAAAAGGACAAGCTCACCCCTACCCAGAATAAAAATCCCTTGCTCTACATCTAATCCGAGCAAGTATCCCTAGCAAAGAAAAAGAAAAGAAAAGTTCAAAAAAAAGAGAAAAAAAAATGTTATTTTACAGCAATATTTCAAGCACTATCTCCAAAAATCAAGCACAAATACAAAAGAAAAATAAAAGCAAAAGCAATAAAGCAATAAAATCCCTTTCCCTACCCTTTGAAAAGAAAAGAAGGGTTGATGAGCTTGAATCCCTGGAATTTTCAATTATTTGAAAACTCTGAGGTAAGCCCCATAACAGGTGGTTTGTGCCCAACCTACTTGGCCTTGGGTAATTCCTAGCGTGGCGATATGTTTGTCACATTAGCGACCTTATTTTGTACAGACCTATGTCTGCTTATGGATTAGCTAGCTCTTGATAATCCGATCTACATAGTAGTCTAGTATGGTTATATGCATCTACATCATGGTTAATGAACACTTATTTGGTTTCTTCAAATCACTTGTATCATATTATCTTGCTCAAAACCGGTAAATGAACAATGCAATTGCACACACATTTGTATTTGAGAGATTTTGTGTATCATTATGATAAGTCAAGATTGGAAATGAATTCACATATGCACATGGGATTCCTTATAAATCTAACTTTTGTCTTCAAAATCCTTTGAAATATTATTTTTGCAACTTGTTGGAATAAATCAAGTACAGTTGTCTACCATAAAGACAACTATGTAATAGAAAAATCAAAAATTTCTTTCAAACTACACAAATCAAATCATATATATCTGGTTGACTTTTGTGACGATGGTATAGTTTCAAAACCAAAATTGGAATTTTATGCCTAGCGCAAGTCCTCATTTTTATATTTTCTGTTTATCAAAAATCAACCATGCAATAAAACTATCTTTTTTGGATTTTTGCGATAATGGTATAAGTCTATACCTACATATTCTATGTCTAGTGCAAACCATTGTAACAATTTTTACTCCCCATTTATTAAAAATCAGGAAAACTATATGACTTAACTCATTATGTTACACAAATTATGCTTTTAAAAAGCAAACCCATTTTCATTATTTCATGTCATTATGTCAACCTTCAATTTTACAATGATGGTATAATTCCTAAATAATTATCCAAAAATTTCATCACATTTAGGAATTTATGCCTAGCAAAAATCATTTTAAACATTATTTCATGCACAATATTTTTTATGGAAATCTGAAAACAAACCATCATTTTCATCATTGCACCAAATTCTTAAGACAGTCTCTTAAGCACTCTTTTACTTTTAACCATATTTCTATACTGGGATTAGCTTGACGGTTGAGTGAGCAGCGACTCCATGAAATGGTCTATAATAGCAACAATGTCCTTTGAAATTATTGTTAGAAGTCTCTTTTTATTTTTACATCACATTACAACCAATCAATTTGTTACATCAGATTATTTCATTTAAAATATTATAGCATGACATCAAAGTTATAAATTTCAAAATGACATAATTTCATGAATCATCAATCCAATTATCAAAACAATCAATCAAACATAAAAGCATCATAAGCACCACATAATACAAGTCATATGATCAAAACTATATCATCTCATATATATATCAACAACATATATACATCATCAAAACTGGATTGGTATGCCACAATCTGTACCTCGGCATACTCAATCCTCTATAAAAATAATATTAATACAATGTCAATTTGTACAATGTTAGTGCATCCCTCTAGCCTCAAGAGCCCCTCGAGCTCTCTGCCTCATCTCCTCCCCCGCCCTGAGGTGGACGAGGTGGCCCCATTGTCGTCTGTGTAGTCCTAGTCCTCGACCGGGATGTGGTCCTCGATGACCCGATCTTGATCGAATCTGCAATGTTGGCTGGCAGGGGTAGTCTATATACCTCTAGCACCAGCTGATAATACAATGTCTAATAGAATGTAAGTTGGGTGATAGCCCGTGTCAACTCCCTAGAGCTCGCCCCTCCACCCCGTGCCCTAAGGCATGTAATCTCATCCCGTAGCTGTGACACCTCATCTCGGTGGCGTGCAGCCTCATCCTGTAGAGTCTACACCTAGGCCTAGAGACGATCTCTTTTCGCCTGGAGAGTAGCCATCTTGTTACTCTCTCTTGTGTCAACACCCTTGCCCTTATCAGACGATGGTGGCCTCTGTGGAGATGGGGGTTTTGCCTCCCTCCTCTCCCTCTGCCATGGCCTCTCCTATGCCTGTGGCCTCCTTAGCTCTCTCTTGCCGTGACCCTAGGCCACCTCCATAGCCGCCTGGTGCCACCTCCCTATTCGACGCACAATCACGTGTATCAGACCCTATGCCCTCGTCATCCAAGGAGGGCGAATGCCTACGTACCAGGCATCGTAGCCATCGGCTACCCCTGCGTTGTCCCCATCCACTGGCTGGATGGGGGCATCATCCGCATCCTGGCTCCAAAACCGCTGCATGTCTGGCACCCCGCTAACTGTAGTGTTATCCCGAATAGTCCGAGAAAACTCATAATCCCTCAAAGATGGGATCCCCTACTGTAGACCGAACTACCACAAAACTCGGTCATAGCGGTGGAGCTCCACCTCTCCCCTCTCCATCCACATCCAGCAGACTCGCCTAATGCGAGCCAACTCCTGTCCATCCTCGACCCACCTTGGATGCTCCCTCCATGGCCTTTAGGTGATCTGGTCTGGGACTAGGTCATCCAGTAGTCTCCGGGACATAGGGAGGTCGATCCGCCACTATGATCCTCTCTGGAGCCACTAGTAGAAGACTTAGGGCCTCTCCCCGTCAACCCCTATCAGAGGAAGCCCTACCAGCCTCCGCACTACAATGTGTTCCTAGCACCAAACCTGTAAGAGCGATGTCATGACCAGACATCGACTGCCCTTATACATGACCCCATACAGGATCCTGTATAATCAGCATAGTACATAGCTGCCCCAAGAAAATCTATAGCTGTGATCCCACATATCATAGATCACATCTGCAAGCATCCATGACACCCTGCACCCACTTTGGTGGCATAGAAGAAGTCCACCAACCACTCCAGCTAGTACCAGTGTGAGCCTAGATGCCCCAGGCATCTGGCGTAGTGCCTTGATATTAACTTTGCCCTTCTCTAGGGTGAATATCGGGTCACCACACAGTCATCCCATAGCGTGGCCCTGATTGGCCGTAGGAGTAATCATCCATCCTTGTATGGGGATTCTCAGAATCCTCCATACATCCTCTAGTGTGGGAGTCATCTCCCCTGTAGGTAGCCAGAATCATGAGGACCCCGGATACCATCTCTCTGCTAGGGCTGTTAGAAGCCCCATATCTGTGGATACTTGTGGCATCTCTACCACATGCTGCAAGCCGGCCTATGCCTGCTGATATCGCTTTGCCTGTGTGAGAGCAGCCAAGTCATCTCTCAACCCTCCATACTTCCATTCCCTACTCTTTAGTAATCCTCTCTGCAAACATAAACAACAAAACAACAAACAATCATTAATAAACAATTCAAGTAATTAATAATGCAAGTTAAAAATCAATTTTTTTCAATTGATGATATCGCCCACTATTGGACGATATCGTCCCAAATTTGAGCAGAATCGTCTCCGATTTTGCAAGCCAAAATCGTCTCTAATTTGATGAAATCATCCCCCTTTCGTCGATTTTGCCCTTGGGTGAAATTGCCGAAATTGAGATGATTTCATCGAAATCGGGACGATTTCGTCCTAACGACGTCGACGGCCCAAAAACAGCCACGATGCTCAAAATTCACCTAAAAATTACCTACAAAGCATGTAAATTCAAATTAAAGCATCCTAGTTAAGTCTAGACTCTTACCCGTAGACCGCATCGGACCTCTGTCGATCTATGCGTTGTCTCCACCATTTTTGCTTCAGAGCTCTAAAAACCAGAAAATGAATAGTAAAAATGAATTAGGGTTTTTACCCTATTTTTCTTAATTTTATTCAAAAGTAATTTTTTGCTTTTTCGTGTTTTTACCTCAAACATTTGATTTGGGTAAAAACACGGAGGGGGCACCATAGTAAGCTGTTGTATGATTCGACCAAGAATCGTCGCCTAAAAATGGGAATAATTTTTGCTTTCTCGTAGATCGAGAAGAACTCATCTTTAACACATTTTCTTCGGAAAATTCGCTAAAGAGGGGACAAAATGTAGCACCCTAAAATTGACGCAGTAAAATTATAATAATTACATTCACCTTAGTAAATAATTTAAAATTAAAATTTAACCTCCCAAACCGCCCGTTAACCACCGGGTAATCCATTTCCCCCTTTTCTGCACCATTTTTAGAGGTTGTTTTGACCGTTTGATGATATCGTCTCCGATCAGATGATATCGCCCCAGATCTAACGATTTCATCTGGACTAGGATGTCCAGATGATCTTGTCGTAAAACTAATTTTGCAAAGTTAGCTTCTGTTCCAACGGGTCTCCAATCCGGGCAGAAACATGTCTGCGTCGTTAGGGACCCTCCCTCATTGGAGATATCCCAAATTGGGATGATCTCCAACCTCCTAAATACTCCCCTAAGCCTATTTAATCCTAAGCTATTCCCTTAGCACCCCCCCTGGCTGAAATTATCTGCAAATTAACTCCATCTACGCTGAACCGTCCCAATTTTTCATTTGCACTAGTCCCATACCAATTTTGTTGCAGGTACATCACTATTTTTAGTCAAAGCCAACACACATCGTTGCCAACGAACCTATTCAGATTAGAGGCAAACCTATCCAATTTGAGGCAATTTCTTACTGATGCGAGACAATCTCGACTGCAGTCCATATTAAGGCAATCAATGCCTGAAGTTTGCACTTCTCAACCTTGTCTCTGCTGTTTTATTTTGCTAGCTAGATAGTTTATTCAATGTTTATGTTATTTTGCATTTGGAGTTCACCCATTTAGCTTAGATTGCATACTAAGATCATGATTTGTCATTAGAATATCATAATTTGCTTGAATTTATGTTCATAACTATTGCTCAGTATTCATACAGTCATTTGGTGTTGTTTCCCTCTGTTAGCACAGTAGTATTCGTTGTATTTTGTATCTATTTTTCTGCTTGCAGGTCTTTGACGAATTCGTCATATCTCAGATGATTCTATCAGATCTCAGACGATTATTTCAGATATCATATGATTTTGTCAAATTCTAGATAATCCTGACTGCTTCAAACATCAGAATCATCACCAGACATCTGGATCAGGTATTCCTCATTTGCATTCTGTAAATTCTCTATTTTATGTCTTTAAATTTGTTTTTTGTACTCATTGAATTTGCATTTTCATGTAGATTAATCTAGATTCATTTGGCCAAACCTAGGATATGAATGCTTAAAGTTAAAAATGAACACATCAAAACACATTCCAAAAGCCTAGGCATGGAAACTGCCCTTAAATGTTTCCTGGTGAACCCACCATCCATCAAAAAATCATCAAAATATACCTCCCTTTAGAGGCGGGACCTTCGCAAAGTCCTTTTAGTCCGAGGTATCGCGACATCTTTTTCCCATCCTCCTTTCGGGCACGGATCCAATAGCCTGAAGGTAAGGATGCAAAAAATTTGGAGCGATACACATACTGTTTATTTCTACATTCACTTGCATAATGAGCAATTTTTTTATAATAGTAGCATTGGACATGTGATTTATCATACCTTTCTCCTTGTGCTTGGTTCTGCTGGCTTGAACTCTGCCTTGGGCCTTGACTGTAACCTCTTCCTCTTGTATTTTATGGATTTCCTCTTCCACCTCTAGATGAACTTCTTCCTCTACCTCTGGAATTTGATCTTCCTCTACCTCTTCCTCTTCCAAGACCAATATCCACTTGGGATTTAAATGTATTTTCCATAGAAGTATTACTGCCTTTGTTTAGTCTATGCTCATGATACATAAGAGATGCTTACAATTCATCTATGGAGTAATGATCCAAATCCTTGCACTCCTCTATAGCCACAACAAGAGAATCAAACTTTGAAGGTAGACTCTTCAACATCTTATCTACAACTTTTCTATCTTGAATGACTTCTCCATGGGATCTCATCTAGTTCACAAACCCAATAGCTTGTGTGAAATATGAATCCACTGATTCAGATTCTTTCATTTGCATTGTCTCAAAATATCTCCTCAACATTTGTAATTTGGCTGCCTTTACTTTCTCCATTCCTTGGTATGCTGTCTTCAAAGTATCCCATGCTTGTTTTTTTTTTATTGCACCTTGTATCTTCGGAAAAATGCTTATATCCACGTGTATATAGGTGTCTAATGGATTTTACATCCTTGGTTTTTTCTCCTTCAAGGCATCCCTTTGTGCTCTTGTCAAGGCATTAAGAGCAACTTCATTTGCAAGCTCTTGAAACCCATTTTCAACAACATCCCAAACATCTTTTGCAATAAATTTAGCTCTCATAACTGCAGACCAATATTCATAGTTCTTATCATCAAGAATGGGTAGAGTTTGATTTGTTGAGCTTGTGATGGCTGATGCTACCATTTCTATTCTCCAAGGCTTTCTTCACTCTGGATTTTCTCTTCTCTGAAAAAACCCTTGGCTTCTAAACCATGATAAGCTCTGATACCACTTTGTTGGTCTTTAAATAATGCCAGGAGCTTTTACCAATTTGTTATCTAAACTGAGTCTAATCCTCCATTCTCCAAAGACGATGAAAGCCTGCAATTTGCAACAAATGAAACCTACTAACTACAAAAGAATCAACCTTGCATATCAACAAAATAACAAACCCAAAAATTTGCATAGTACAATAAAACAACGTGGAACAAGATAATAACAGAGTGTGGAATATTGATTGCAGCAGTCTAAAAATGTATTTTATATATATTTTGTTTTTGGAAAATTACACCCGATACATGGAGCAACATTTTTCATATATGTCTTAGTGAAGAAACTTCAAGAAAAAACAAGATAACAAGGTAATGGTAGTGAGTGAGGCTTATAGAGAATACACCTAATACATTTAATGTTATCTACTAAATTCGTGTACAACAACATATGGACCCATATCGATATTTATGATGATAGTTGAGATTAGTCTTCTAACAGATTGTCCATTGGCATCATCGTTATCACAATTAGTCTATCCTTAAACATCAACATTTATATATGATCGTTAAATTTTGATAGAATGATGAGTACAAAATTATAACTGAATCTGACCATTTAGCAACTTAAACAATTTTCTACATACTATTAGCAAGTTTACAATTTCAAATATTATGTGTAATAGATTCATGTCTTTTATTTATTTATTTTTTCAAATTTACATGGTGGAATCAGAAGCCAACCTGATTCAGGTAGATTTTCTGCCTTTTATGGCCATCATAGTATTATGTTTGGCTTTTATGGCCACCAAAATATTCTCCATTGTCTGCCCAGAAGCTGCCACACAGTTCTTCGTGTAGTTCGCCCCTATAACCACCATGACAATCATTTTAAACCTTTTACGCCGCTGAATGCCACAATTATTTTAAACCTTTTATGCCATTGAATGCCATAATCATTTAAAACCTTTTATGCCACTGAAAGCACTAGAAAAGGGACAAGTGTTCAATCTAGCAAGGCCTAATATTTGAGCCTTGGACCTTCATCCCCATACAGGTTTGGTCGAACCAATTAATCTACATATGAAACCTGATTCCTTATGCGTACCTTTTATAGGACATACAACTAAGCATTATAACATCAAACTTGGATAATTTGATTTTACATGGAAGCTAGTTCCAATTCAATAATTTATAAGTGATTGTTGCTTTATAATTCTATACTTGTGCACATAGCCCATGTCAACATGATTTAGATAGGTTGATGTTCCAACTTTCAATGACCTAATTGGAGATAAACATGGATAAACAAATAGATTTATACAATGCTTTAATAGAAGGGTTACATATTCTACTTTCATTCAACCATTTTTAGTCCTTTATTTGATTACAAATGTAATGAGTGGATAACTTATCTCACCATTCAGGTCTAATAAGGGATTGGGTGTAAGATATCATGGGTTTAAAGCAAGAAGTTAAACCAAACTAAAATATGGTGGGAGACCAAGTCTTACACAAAAAAGTAGCTATTTCTTAGAGATTAGACATTGAATGGATACCATTTTGAAATAGTATTTTAACCTTAAGGAAAAAACTAGAGCTAATGGTTTATCACAACTTATTATGATTCTATTCCATCATATAGAATATGTGACAAAATTTAGGCCTTGTTTTAAGCTGGATCCTTCCTAACCTTATTACATGCTTCCATGCCTATACTACAAATAAGTAGAAACTAACTAATAGAAAAAAAACTAAGTGTTCAAATTTATATCAAGATGTCCACCTAATTCTATGCCCCATTGACTAATATTTAACTAATTTAATCCTAACAAAAAATTTCCATGGCTCTTGCTTTGAGAGAACTTTGGATTCCCATGTGGACATAAGACATACACCTTATATCTGTGGATTTATTGGATATAGTATCATCTTAGACTCAAGTTGAGTGCACTATGCCCATGAAACAACAACCTTCATAAAACTACCATTTTATTTATTTACAAGAAAAACAAAGCCAAACAAGTAAAAAGGTCACATTATAATTTGTAGGGCATTAAACATGAGGATTAATACACATGAGTATATATATAAATATTTTCCACTATTTGAAGCCTTCCAACCAGAGACAAGTGTTTTGTGAACCAATTAACATTTTTTCTTTGGCTAAGAACCAATACCACATATCAACTAAAACTTCCCTGAACCTAAATACTATGTTGACATGGCACGTGATATCCTTGTGCAGATTTATTGCCACTCCCTTGGAATAACTAGGGTTTAGGTTGATCTTTAATCATAATGAACTCAATTTTTTGCAATGCAAAATTGACACTAGAAACAATGTAATACTTCTCTAAATGAACTCAAAGACTTGTTCCAAGGTGTCAATTTTGTCATTATAAATGATATTATGGTTTTATAGAATATTTTACATGTTCCCAAAGGTACTAGAATCTAAATGTGAAGATTTCTTATCTGCAAACTAGGTAGAGTCTAATATTATTTCTCCAACAAAATCAAATACTTTTTTTAATCAATTATAGTGAGACTTGGAAGTCCAAAAGAATGATTTATACCCTATCAAGGCATACCCTTGTAGCCATGAAAAGATGAAAATAGCAAATTCCAACATCATCTCTTCCTATAGATAAAAAATGTTGCTATTCTACTCATATAAAAAAAATAAAATAGGTTGGCTACATGTATTTTGATTTTTTATTGACATATTTTAAATTATGCATCACTAATATAAGTATTTTCTTGCATGTAGAAATTCCATCAAGATGTAAAAAAATTCAATAAATACATTTCTTCAGTTGGATACTTTTCCTCTAAATAGAAGCAACACATGAAGCAAATTAGTCTGAGATTTCATGATGCAATGATCTCATAATTGCTTCCATTTTAAATCTATGAATCCAATATATTTCAATCTTAAGGTATTCTATACCATAAGCACATGAACAAACAAAATTTTCTATTTCCAATATTCACATAGAATGGGAATAATTATTCAAATTAGATCTATATAGGGATATAAGATGTGATCTTGAGATCTAGATTCAAATAGCATATTTAGTATTATCTCTTTATAAATATTTTGTATGAATACTCACTCATCAATTTTCATGGTGTTGAACAACTTAAATTTTAGTTCTTAGTATCAACAGTTATAAACTATTAACTAGAACAATTAATCATGCTTTTAAAATACATAATTGAAGAATAATCAATTACTTTCCATTCAAAAATAATTAACCTTTATGTATAATAATAAAATAATTTTGAAAAGTGGATATCCTTCTGCTTCGTTTCGAGGTGTGTCCAGTTGGGTTTTCCAATTTTTCCTGGTTCTAGTGCTAGATCTGTCTTTATCTAGTCTCGGTTATTGAGCGATCCAACAAGTCAACATTATCCTCTCGCTATGCACTTTCCAATCACTTTTTGCAATCTTCGCTGGCTGGAAATCCTCCTTGATCATAGTCATGTCCAATATATGATTCCCATATTGGTTTTTTCCTTTTCGAGGTTTCTTTTCTAGCTGAGGGGTAGTGTTTCCAATCATCATTTATATAACTTCTTGAATTCTCTCTTCACGAGTTTTCCTTAGTCTATGTCCATGTTACTGGTTGCACTTTCCCTGCCTTGGTTCATCCCCTATTATTTTTACTGTCTTGCAACTGTGAAGGAGGGGAAAATTGAATATGTTGATCCTGAGGTCTTTGAGATTGAGGCCACTGCTAAAGTTGTTTTGAAGGATAAGGGAGGTCTCATTCCGTTTTTCAAAATGTTCACTGGTACTGACTGGGATGCTACTATGGTATTTGCAAATATATGGGACAATGGTGTTACCACCATTCATGGAGTCCAGTTTCAAATCATGCTGGAGATTCTTGTTGAGCTAATTGGGTAGACCCTCGATGGTCGGGTGGTTAGAAGGAATAAGCACAATTGGGAAGCTGAGCTATCCCATTTTGATAACTCATCCACAATGCGAAAGCTCCACAAAAAAGATCTGTATCAACACCATTTATCCTCTCCTTGGAAGGAAATCCTAAAGCTTGTTATGCAGTATCTTATAGTTGATGACCTTGAATCCCAATTATGTAGTTTATATTTTTCTTTCATTAATAATTTTAGAGACGCCAAGATGTTAAATATTCATGTTGCTCTATACTGGTCCATTGATTATGCCATCACCTCTACACATAGCAAGAAAGAGGAAGGTTGGCCTTACCATTAGGGGTTTTTCAAAATCCTCTATGGCTACTTAATCTTGAAATTCCCTAAATAAAACCTTCCTTCCCCTCACTCTTAGGAAGAGAATTCCTCTTCTACTCCCAACCCTAAAGCCACCAGGTCCAAAAGGAAAAGCAAAACCAAGAAACCCAGCCTGTTTCAAATGTCAAGAAGAAGGTCAAACTTGAGAAAATGCCCGTCCGATGCTCTCAAAGGCTCAAGTTTAAGGACACTCCTACCCCTAAAAATATCAAGAAATAACATAAATATGACTTTGATTCTCCTAATGTGGTGGAAAAGTATCTTCACAAGCTTGTTATCCAGTCCACCTCTACCACCATTGACCATTTGGAAACCGCCTATGTTGCGCTTGGGAAAGGAATTACTCAGCTCAAGGAACAACGTAATGCTCTCAGCCTACTCTTTTTCTGTGACACTTATGAAGAGGGCCCTACCTTTTTTGCTACCACCAAAATTTTTGATATCAAGGATAATGTTAAGGATGATGATGTCGTCGAGATAGCGAAGGAAGTCTCTAAGGACATCCCTAAGGATGTGCTCAAGGACATTGCCAAGGATGTTGATCTGGAGATCGTGGTTGCCTCTCCTATGCATACTAATGCACCAAACTAAAGTTTTAGCTTGTTTTGTCTCTCAGCTAGCTCTTCTCTAGTTTTATTTTGTGTTCTGACCCTTTTCGTGGGTTAGTTTTCTAGTTTCCTTCCCTGTTGTTCCTGCATGGATGCATTTTGTTCCTTTCCTGCATCCTCTTTAGTCCTTTCTATGTTTTCCTAAGTTTCAGATATTTTTGCTTCTCTCTTGTACAAGGTGTTGGGGTGCCTTTCAAATGCCCCATTTTTTAATGCAAAATCATTAACTTACCAAAAAAATAAAAAAAATTTGAAATTGCATAAAAAATGTTAAATATTCAATTCCATTGGTGTTATTTAAGTGTACCAATGAGTGTAGATAAATAACAAAGCAAATAAGAAAAAAGAAAAAGTGGTTATAAGGTTAATATTATTATGATCTAAATTTAATCTAGCATAACCTTATTATGTTTATAGTTGCAAAAACAAGCATAATCTACATGAAAACATATTAACATATATTTATGTATATAGATATATGTTATTTTTTCAAATCCTTTGATTTGAATCCATAAGAGGTTGAAAAAAATTATCTTGGAAAAAGGACAAAAGTAATGCATAGATAAAAAAATTTATATAATGAATAAAAAGTAAATAAGTGAATTAAAAATAGTTGCTTGTTTCATCAATAAATGTAACTTCTTAAGTGGCAAACAATCTATTTCTTATTTTTAATTAACCAATATTATCCTCAATAATGCATTCATTTAAGATAGAAAAAAATATTTTTTGAGATCATTTTAAAAGAATAAGTTTTTTTTGTTTATGAATCATCTATTTCTATCTTTATAGGTTTCATTTTAATATGTTATTTTTTTATTGAATGGTAAGTAATTTATTGGTCATGTGGTCACAAAATGGATCTCATTTATCTTATTATATCTTGACTGTATTGTATGACAAGTACACAAATCATGCAATTTATGGCATAATATGATTTATTATATTATCTAAGGTTACATTAATCACTTAATATTGTTTGAATAATTTTTTTTAAATAAATTGATTAGTAACTTACATGGTTTGTATATTCACTTTTTGTGTATACATGATTGACATTTTAGTTATTTAAAATTATTTAGGTGTAGAGAATAATTTAGGTAAGAGGATCAATGATGCCTAGATCTCCTAAAGCCTAAATGGAAAGAAACCCCTTGGGAGGATAATGTCCTTAATGCACTTTAATTTACAATTAAAGGATCTATTCTAGTTACCAAAATTTGAAAACCCTCGCAATTAGTTTCTCATTTATTGGTTTGGAAGTCTGACTCCTTGAGACATGGTTTGAGCATTGGTCTAAACAATATTTGGTGGAATAAAATTATCCTCCATAATGATAAACCTTTAGCTTTATGCAATTCTATTCATGGTATAGAATTTTTGAAGTAAGAAATTAATAGAATTAGAGATATCTAGGATCCAAGTAGCTTCTCAATTCTTGCCTTGAATCAGATATGCAATTATTGCTCCCTTCCCTATAGGTTCAAAGAGTCGTATGGCTTAGTTTTGGCTTCCAACCCTTATAAGATCCTCATGAAGTTGGGGACAACTACCCATAATATTTGGAATGACTAGAGATGGCTTAATGGTCATAGAATCTCTTCCATTACTTCTATTTGATGATACAAAAATCTTCGGTGTCCCCTTTCTTTAGACGCTAAGCTCAATGTCAAGTGGTAAGTGAATTTTACTAATTTCCAATGGTAGTTTCTTGCTAATAAAATTTTGAAAGCTCTTGTTGAATCAAAATCTCAACTTCTTGGATGACGGATTTTGCATCAAAAACTTCAAACTGTTGAATGTTTTGCTACAATTTTACAAATTTCCCCTTAATGCAATATTTGTAATTCTGTAAAAACTCGTATTCACTTGTTTTGGTTTTGTGGCATGGCTAAGTAGTTTTGGGATGTGTAGCACCCTAAAATTGGCACGGTTAAAACCTTAGTAAAAGATAAAAGATAAAAATTTAAATTTTAACCCCAAAACCGCCCCAAAACCGCCTGTTACCCGCTTTCCCCATTTTTCGTGCCATTTTTAGGATTTGTTTTGACCGTTGGACGATATCGTCGTAGATCAGACGAAATCGTCCCCGATCTGACGAATTCATCTAGAACATCATCTGTCCCAAAACCAAATTTTCATAATTAGCTTCTATTTCAATAGCCTCTCCAACTTGGGTAGAAGCATGTCTGCGTAGTTGGAGATTTCCCTGTTGGAGATCTCCCAGATTGGGATGATCCCCAACCTCCTAGCCTCCCCCTAATCCTATATAAACTAGGATTTTTCTAGTTTATCCCCCCTGACTCCCCTGAACCCCTTAGCTGATGGATTTCCCTATAGATTTAGTTCCTTATTCACTAGAGCATCCTCGCACTACTGTCTGCATTTTGTATTTTGCATTTTCTTGCAGGAACTCTACTATTTTTCAGTCGAAGCTAGCTCGGATCGTCGCAAGCGATCCCGGACTATTTCGGATGATCTTGTCGAGGAGCGCAGATGATCTCGTACGATTGGAGGCGATCCCGACTGTAGTCCAGATTGGGGGCAATCGAGTCTAGAGTTTGCATTTCCTTAGCTTTTCTGCATTTTCCTATTGTATTTCTGCACTTTCTTAAATTATTATGTTTATGCATCTTGGAGTTCACCTCATCTAATATAAATGCATGATAAAATCAAAATAAATTGTGAAGTTGATGCTTTTCCTCTTTAATTACTATTTGGATCTATCATTTAGACAAATTTATAGTTATTTCTGTCATTTCCCTTCGCTTCTGTAGTTGCATCTTGGGTATTTTGTATCTATTTGTGTGATTGCAGGTTTTTGATGAATTCGTCTGATGAATTCGTTAGATTTTAGATGATTCTGTCTGATCTCAGATGATCGACTATGATTTAGATGTAATTTCAGATGATTACGTATGAGTCGAGATGATCTGAACTGCTACAAGACTCAGAATCTTCATCAAACATCCGGAATCAGGTATGTTATGATCTAACTAGCATATTTTCTATGTTTAGCATTCATTCCTGTTTTTTGTATTCATTTAAATCAGCATTGGCATATAGAATAGTTTAGATTCATCTTGGCCAAACCTAGGAGTTGAATGATCGAGTATAAAAATGAACACATCAAACCCACTATCAACCTAGGCGTGGAAACCGCCACTCAAAAGTTTCCTGGTGAACCCACCATCCATCAAAAATTCACCCTTATACCCCTCCCCCGAGAGGCGGGACCTTCAAAGGGCCTCTCAGTCCGAGGTATTGTCCCATCCTTCTCGCATCCTCCTTTCGGGCACGGATCCTATAGCCTGAGGGTAAGGATGCAAAAAATTTGGAGCGATACATTTTGGTGAACCCGACGTGAAAACTAAAAACCTTTTGAAAACAATCCAAAAAACAAAACATAAATGCATTTAGAACTAAAGATTGCATATTGTATTTAGATGGTAGATTATAACAAAAGACGAGTTGTCACCATTAATGTTGAAAATCAATTAGCAGCTATAGAGATTAATTCTTTACTTAGAGTAGCTCCAACATATAGAGTCCCACCTTTATGGGATGAGCTTAATAGGAGATTGAATCTCATTTCATCTAGAGCAACCGAACTTAGGCAAATCAAGAGGTTTGTCCTAGATAGAATCCTGGATCCCGATCAAGTGACTTTGTATCATGAGCTTCAGAGAGCTTGCCATAGGTGGTTAGCAGATAAAAGAGCCCTTGTGTCTTCCGAGTTGTATACCTTTGAGGAATACCTCGATAATGCAGCTGTAGTACATAAATTTTTGTCTCGTATAGAGGACCAAGAGGTCGTTCTTACGGATAGACAAATATGGAATAGAGTTCCCAGAGCTGTGTTATATCGAGAGTATTGCCATGAGATTTATTTTTACAAGACAGAATCTGAAACAGATAATATTACTATAGCACACTTTATCAAGTTCCTGAAAAACCATTTCCAATTTGAAGAGGAGCATTTTATGACTCCTGATGAACTTGATCCTATCAATGACATTCATAAACTATTTATAGAAAACTAAGCTATTCTTTTATTATTGTTATTTCTTGTATTTAGTGTGTTGTTTGTTGTCTTTATAAGCATAAAATAAAAATAAACAAAAACAAAAAACAAAATCATAACAAAAAATCAAAACATTTTATTTTTAAGCATTATAGTAGGTATATAATTAAAATATATACCTCCCAAATCTGTTGCAAATATATTAATATATATTTGCTAAAATCTAAGATTTAGACATAATGACTAGACTCAAGAATGGAAAACAAATTGAAGTAGAAGAAGATTGGTTAAGGAAAACAGAGAATAACCCAGATGTCCTTCCTGAAGACCCAATTCAGGAAGAAGGAACTCTAGACCAACAAGAAGAAGAGTATGTTGATGCAAATGAACAAAAAGAAAATGATAGAGAGGAAGGATCCTCATCTCCTAAAATATCTCCAGAAGGAGCTGTTACTTTTGAGAACATGGAACATTTCTGGAAGTTCCTCCATAATAATATGGGCACCCTTAATAGAGCAATCCATATGGACAAAGATCAAATTAGTGACACTCAAGCAACCCTAGAAGACATATATCACACATGCACTAATCCTTTGTCCTTTGTTGATCAAGAAAGTGATCAAGCTGGACCATCCAATTTGGATATGGCTACTATAATCCAGAACATGCAACAACAACAAGTTACCCAACCACCTAGAGTGCCTGTTACTAAGCCTAGGGTTATTCCCACACAAAAGAAACCTTCATTCACTGCTCTATTTTGCCAAGCTATTGATCAATATACCTCAAATCAACAAAAGCCTAAAACAAAACCAAATATCAATTTCCAACAATCTGGGATACAACATAATGCTACAACAAATCTTCTTCATAATACTCTTCCTACCAACCATTTGCATAACAACAATATAGCATCTAATCCTTATGTCCCGCCTTCCTACGCTCACAAATCCCATGCTCATGTACCACCAAACCAATATGGTGGACAAACTGGTAATCTGGAAGCCATGGTGAAACAGTTAGTCTCCCGTATGGACCAAATAGATCCCTACCGTCCCTCGTACAATTATCGAGAGATGTGTAGTCAACCTCTAGATCCTATAGTTGTAGCACAACCATATCCTAAACACTTTCCTATGCCTGTCCTACCTATATACAAAGGAACTGAAGATCCCATAGAGCATCTTCGTATGTTTAGGATAGCATGTCATGATATATCACATGATGACTTGTTATTACTAAAAATGTTCCCAAAAAGTTTAGGAGGGATGGCATTGGAGTGGTATTATCAATTGCCCACTCATTCTTTGAGAAATTTCGAAGAGACCGCTGAGTCTTTTGTGCATCAATTTAGTGCCTATATCGAAAGGCATGTAACCATTAAAGATTTGTACAACCTAAAACAAGACAAAGATGAGTGTTTTGCTGACTTCTTAGCTCGATGGAGGCAGTTGATAGGAAAATTACACTTTGTGTTACCTTATCGAGAAATGTTGGATATTTTTATCAATAATTTACAAGAACAACTATCCTATGAATTATCAATTGCTACCTTGACCACCTTCGATCAAGCTATAGACTTAGCCCGAAGAGTGGAAGATGCTCTCATTAGAAGAGGTCAGCTCAAAAAGAAAGATGATGAGAAAACATCCAGAAATCAATATAAAAATAAACAAGTTGTGGGTGATGGAGTCACTGATAGCAGAAACATTGCCAATGTTAATACTGCAAAAACAACAGAGAAGTTCATATTGAAACCTCCTGATAAACCACCCCGAGAATTTACTAGGTTAAATCAACCTTTATCAACCATTCTCCCGCAATTACTAGCACGAGGATTGATCCAATTACCAACTATCCGAGAACCTGATCCAACTATACCCGGATACAGAGCTGATTTACATTGTGATTTCCATAGAGGACCTGGACATGCTACCAACTCTTGTAAATGGTTAAAACATAAAATACAAGATTTAATTGATAACAATGAGATGGAGGTGCAAGCCTTTCAACCTAAACAAAATCCTCCTAATAATGCTCAAAAGAACATCCCTCAAAGTCAGAATCAGAATGCCAATCAATCATTGGACATATTTCAACATCCTTTACCAAAGCATGGTAAAGAGGTGGCTAATCAAATTGAACATCATAATGTTCCCCCTCCTACCCGATATGTAGGAGCCATTAGTGGGCATTTACCTATTCATGACTTAGAAATATTTGATACAACTTTATCCATGGTTACGTCCAGACCTCTATATAATATTCGAACACCTGACCTTAGTGATGTAGAATATGATACTGAAAGTGACATGGAAATCACCTCAAATCAATCGAATAGTTCTGAAGATGAATCAGATCCTATTCAACCCATCACAAATTCTATGGTTCCGGAAGAACCATTTCCTAGAAGAGTTACTACTCGACCATCTTCTCATCAGTTACTTTCTAATGAACAAGCCATAAATGCTAGACCAAGACCTATTCATCACCCGCAAAATAATATTGTAGGAACCATCGGAGCCGTTACCAGACAACAGGCTCAAAACTCTCAACAGAATCAAACTCAGAACGATGGATCAGCTCCATTTGTTTTGAAAATTCCTAATAAAGGGAATTATGCGCCTAATGTTCAACCTAAGCCTCCTTATAATATTAATGAACAATTATCCAATACTACAGCTAGAATTTCCCTTTTGGACCTTTTAAGATCTTCTCCTACCCATAGGGATGAATTAATGCTCACATTAAGCCAAATGATGGTACCACAAAATATTCAACTTGAAGCCATGACCAATACTATCATAACTCGAGAAGTCGATTGTATTGACTTTCGGGATAGAGATATACCACAACATAGTTTACATAAGGATAACCCCTTATATATTACTACCCTAATTGGGGATGTAGCAGTTAAACGGGTCTTGATTGACAATGGTTCATCTTTAAACATATGCACTTTTGACTTCTACCAAAGATTTGGGTTTAGAAGTGATGAAATGAAAAGAACGGATATGATTATAAAAGCCTTCAATGACGAAACACAAGAAACATGTGGAGTCATTACTATACCCTTGCAAGTTGGTCCTAGAACCTTAGATACGACCGTGTTTATTGTACATTGCCCTGCATCGTACAATATACTTTTGGGTCGCCCTTGGATCAACGCAATGCGAGCGGTTCCATCCACTTTACATCAGTGTGTTAAATTCGAATTTAAAAATCAGTTGGTTACCATTCATGGTGATCCTAGACCCTTTGATATGTGTGCTTTGGCAGAACCTGTTGGAGTTCAATTTTGCCCTGCCCTGTCATCCACACATCCTAATTCTCATCATCCGCCTAAACGTGTGAAACACACACCCATAACATCATCTACTCTTTCAACTACACCTATACATATAGCTCAACCATCTTCTGAACAAACCACAGTAGGACCTCGAAAAGATCCTAGAACTACAACCAATGCTTCTTGTTTTACCCCTATAACTTCCATACCGATAGACTCATCCATCGATATCCCTATAACATCCACATCCACTACAGGCATCCTTTCCACATCAGAAGATCTAGGAAATGTTCCTTCTACCTCTTATGCTCTTACTGATGAACTCTTACCCGATTTATCTAAAATTCTTATATCAGAAGAAACCAACACTGCCATGCAAGCTTCCCTTATTTTAAATAAACTCCCACCCTCTCCTCGTACCTTGGGCCTCCCACAGCCTATGGGAAGTATTTACCAAGTCGGGAGTTGTGCTTTTATTTATAAGGGATATGATTGGGGAAGAATACCCAGAAACATCAAGACACATTGTGATGGATATGCTAGATGCTATTTTGCTAATGAGTATATTAAAGCTAAACCCATAATGCTTAAATTGGGATATAAAGGGAAAGGTTTGGGACCTTCCCAAAATGGTATGAAAGAACCTATTGAGGTAGAACCGTGGCCTGCCCGATGTGGTGTGGGCCTATTTCCTAGTAAAGGTCAACCCTTCCCATTTGAGGAGGATGACCATCTTACATGTTACCAAGATTATCTGGATAAACAAGATTCTTTGCGTTCAAAGAATAATCCCTTTACCTGTAATATGCTATCTCTCGCCTACCCTGAGATGATTGCCGAATCCGACGATGAGTTGGAAGGGGATATCTTCCATGATGTCTCCGTTGATGACTTGTTACATAACGAATTTTATTTTGATGGCTCTATACCTAGTATAGCCCAGCTTGAGGCCTCGACTCCTCAAGACGAATTATCCAAGCTAACCTTGGAAGAATTACAAGAATTGGGTGTTTCACCCGCCCCACCTAATTTTGAGAGAGATTTACATATGGAAGTTGAAAACGTTATAAAAATTAACATTGGAACCGAACATAACCCTCACATAATCAATATTGGATCAGAATTAAGTCAAGAAAAACAAGATAAATACATTTCATTTCTTAAAGACTATGAAGATGTCTTTGCTTGGACATATGAAGACATGCCAGGTTTGGACCCTTCCGTAGTTATGCATCATCTAGTAGTCCATCCAGATGCTAAACCTGTTAAACAGAAACTTAGAAAAATGCATCCTAAAGTGGCCTTACTAGTCAAAGGAGAACTAGAAAAACTGTTGAAGGTCATTTTTATACAAGCCATTGATTATGCTGAATGGATCTCAAATGTAGTTCCAATAACTAAGAAAGAAGCCACTAAAGTTAGGGTTTGTACAGACTTCAGAGATATTAATGTTGCCTGCCCTAAAGATGATTTTCCTCTTCCTAACATGGATCAAATCATTGATTTTACTACTGGAAGTGGAATGATATCCCTAATGGATGGATTTTCCAGTTATAATCAGATCAGGATAGCTCCTGAAGATCAGGCTAAAACAACCTTTATTACCCCTTGGGGAACCTTTTGTTGGAAAGTGATGCCATTTGGTTTAAAGAATGCAGGTGCAACCTATCAACGAGCCATGACTTATATCTTTCACGATATGATGCATGATATTCTACATGATTATGTAGATGATATTATAGCTCGTTCCATCAAAGAAGATGATCATTTAAATGACTTGAGAAAAGTATTTGATCGGTTAAGGGAATATCTTATCCGACTAAATCCAGCCAAATGCATATTCGGAGTCAAGTCCGATAAATTATTAGGGGTTATAGTTTCTTTACGTGGCATTGAAATTGACCCTCTCAAGATCACGGCTATCATAGATATGCCCGCACCCACCAATATATCAGAATTACGAAGTTTACAAGGTAAGCTTCAAGCTATTCGCCGCTTCATCGACAAGTTGGCAGACAAAACCGGACCCTTTCTTAAACTTCTTAAGAAAGACGTCTCTTTTCATTGGGACGACGAATGTCAGGAAGCATTTGAACTCCTTAAGCAATATCTTCTTAAACCACCGATGCTTTCCCCACCTAGATCTGATCGTCCATTTATCTTGTACATTTTTGCTTTCGATTCTGCCTTAGGAGCTATGTTAGCTCAGCTTGACGATGAGAAGAAAGAACGTGCTAATTATTACATTAGCAGAACCTTAATCAGTTATGAAACTCGCTATACCATATTAGAGAAATTATGTCTAGCAGTTGTATTTTCTACACAGAAACTACGACATTATATGCTCAGTCAAAAAATGTATGTTATTGCCAAATTCGACCCTTTGCGATATCTCATGAGTCGACCGTACTTATCTGGTCGTACAACAAAGTGGGTTCTTGCGCTAAGCGAGTTTGAACTCACATTTATAGGACAGAAGTCTGTTAAGGGTCAAATCATAGCAGATCAATTAGCTGTTGCACCCTTAGAGTCTACCCATCCCCTCATCATTGAGTTTCCTGATGAATGCCTTAAACTAGAGGCAGACCATCCCGAGCAATGGTCCCTATACTTTGACGGAGCCCGATGCATGAGTGGGGCTGGTGCGGGTATTATTTTAATATCTCCGCAAAAACATCTTATACCTCTGTCCTTCAAATTAACATTTGCTTGCACCAATAACACTGCTGAATATGAAGCTCTTATCCTTGGCTTACGAGCTGCTTTGGCCCTAAAAATTAAAAATTTATTGGTTTTCGGTGACTCTCAACTTGTCGTAAATCAAATCAATGATGTTTATCAGACCAGAGATGATAAATTACGCCCATACAAAGCATATGTTTTGCAATTATTATCCTTATTTGATCAAGTTACCTTGGAAGCTATTCCTCGAACTAGCAATCGTGCGGCTGATGCTATGGCTGCAACTGCATCTCTTTTGCCCTTGGAGTTAGATGACGAATATGCTACCATCATTATTCATCGACTCCAAGAACCCGCTTCAAGCAAATCATGCCTAGAACCTTTGGATGTGTTTCTAATCAACGAAACTACTCCCGAACATTGGTACACTGATATCTTTAATTTTCTCCAAAATGGGACCTTCCCTGATGGTTGTACTAGCAACCAGCGCAGGTTATTACGTAGACGAGCAAGTCGCTTCATGATTATTGGAAATACCTTGTATAGGAGATCTTTTGAAGGCATCCTATTGAGATGTTTGAATCTAGAAGAATCTAGATCAGCTTTGAATGAAGCCCACAATGGATCTTGTGGGGGACATTTTAGTGGTAGCGCCATTGCTAAGAAACTCCTTAGGATAGGATATTTTTGGCCTACCATGGAGAATGATGCACATAATTATGTGCGACATTGCGACAAGTGCCAGAAACACGCTGACCTTGTCCATGCGCCTGCACAAGAACTGCAGGCTATTTCATCTCCTTGGCCCTTTTCAAAATGGGGCTTAGACATCATTGGAAAAATCAACCCTGTGTCATCCGATGGACACAAATTCATCATAACCGCCATCGAGTATTTCACGAAGTGGGTTGAAGCTATGCCATTAGCTTCTTGCACTGGAACACAAGTTTCCAAATTTATTTTTAATCAAATTATTTGTAGGTTTGGAATTCCTGCCAATCTCATTTCAGATAATGGAACTTGTTTCAAAAATAAAGATGTCAAAAAATTATGTCAAAAATATAAAATTCAACATCGTTGGTCCACTCCCTATTATCCTCAGGGTAATGGCCAAGCAGAAGCATCTAATAAAACATTAATCAAAATTCTCAAAAGACTGGTCAATAAATCTGGTCGAGATTGGCACATCCAATTATATCCTGCTTTGTGGGCCTATCGAACTAGTGTTCGAACCCCCACTGGAACTTCACCTTTTGTCTTGGTTTATGGTGCTGAAGCCATTTTTCCCTTTGAATTAGAAGTTCCTTCTTTAGCTCTACTACTTCAAGATACTGAAGTAGGAGATGAATATCGTGCTGGCAGGTTTAGTCAGCTAGAACTTCTGGATGAAAAGCGCATCAATGCTTTGGAGCATCTTCGTGCCTACCAAAACAAGCTTAAGAGAGCATATCTCAAGAAAGTTCATCCTCGATCCTTTGAGATCGGTGACCTTGTCTTAAAAGAAAATCAAAAAAATACTAATGCAACTAAAAACCTTAAAGGTAAATTTGAGCCCAACTGGCTTGGACCATATGTCATCACTGCTAAATTTGGATCGGGAGCATACAAATTATCTACCTTAGATGGTAAAGAACTTAAAGAACCTATGAACATTATGCATCTCAAACGCTACTATGCATAAAATTTGGTCATTTCATCATTGTATATATTTGTTTTGCATATTATTTCCTTTTAGTCACTTATATAAAACGTTTCAAAAACAATCACATTGTATTTCTTTCAATTCATAACTTAAAATCAAAATACAAAAACATCAAAATCGTCAAAATCTTCAAAAACATCTTTTATTTCATACCTGTCAATTCTTGAAGTATTACAGTTATATTTTCAATTATTGTGGATAAATTAGCATTTATTTTGGAATCCCGCACTTTCACACTCACATGAATAAATATCTTGATTTTATTTTCTATGATTATTTATCTCTCTTATATCAAAGTCCACATTAGCATTAAATAAAGTTTTGAGCATAGAGAATTGATCTTGTTATTTACTTAAACCAAGTACATCTCTTCACATTAAAATGATTTCATTGCAAATTCGATATGATGCTACATAGTAGAAATGGTTTCTTGAGCGAAAAGTTTCCCCTGCTATCCTATCATGCACATGGTCTAGAATCTTTGAGAATTGACAAAAGGACAAGCTCACCCCTACCCAGAATAAAAATCCCTTGCTCTACAGACCAATCCGAGCAAGTATCCCTAGCATAGGAAGAAAAAGAAAAGTCAAAGAAAATGAGAAAAAGAAAAATATTATTTTGTACCATCGCAGCAATATTTCAGCATTATCTCAATTCCAAGCAAAAATACAAAAAAAAAAAAAGAAAAAAACAAAAGTGAAAAGCAAAAGCAAAATGCAATAAAATCCCTTTCCCTACCCCTTGAAAAGAAAAGAAGGGTGAATGAGCTTGAATCCCTGGAATTTTCAATTATTCGAAAACTGTGAGGTAAGCCCCATAACAGGTGGTTTGTGCCCAACCCGCTTGGCCTTGGGTAATTCCTAGCGTGGTGATATGTCTGTCACATTAGCGACCTTATTTTGTATAGACCTATGTCAGCTTATGGATTAGCTAGCTCTTGATAACCCGACTTACATAGTAGTCTGGTACGGTTACATGCATATAAATCATGGTCAACGAACACTCATTTGGTTAAGGCAAATTACTTGTATCAAATTATCTTGCTCAAAATTGGTGAATGAACAATACAATCGCACACACATTTGTATTTGAGAGATTTTGTATCATTATGATAAATCAAGATCGGTAATGAACTCACATTTGCACATGAGGATCCCTTAATAAATCTACATTTGTCTTTGCGATAATTTAAACTATTTATGTAATTCTTTTTGGAATAGTTTTATCCGCTTATTTCAGAATTTTTGTTTTGTTTTCAAGCAATTATATACTTTGTTTCACAAAATCACAAAATGATTTCAAACAACATGTTCATATTATTATTTTTCTGTTTATCAACAGTCAAAAATTAATCTTGCAATAAAACTAAAATATCCATTTTTCTTCTTTGGATTTCGTGATGATGGTATAAGTCTATACCTATAAATTCTATGCCTAGCGCAAACCATTGTTCTAATTTTATTTTCCATTTATTTTAAAACAAATTCATAAAAACATATGACTTGCATCATTATGTTACACAATTATGCTTTAAAATGAACAAACACTTATTCTATTTCATTTCATTATGTCAACATTCAATTTTGCAAACCATGGTATAATTTCTAAGGAATTGTTCAAAATTTTATCACACTTAGGAATTTATGCCTAGCAAAATCATATTTCTTTTAGTATCTCATGCATACTATTTTTATGAAAATCTGAAAACAAATCATCACCATCATCATTTCCATCATCACAACACAAAGTCTTAAGACAGTCTCTTAAGCACTCTTTTACTTTTTTAACAATATTTCTATACTGGGATTAGCTTGACGACCGAGCGAGCGGCGACTCCATGAAATGGTCTATAACAACGACAATGTCCTTTGAAATTATTGTTAGAAGTCTCTTTTATTTTTTATCAAATCACACCAAAACAACCAATTGTTTACATCAGATTATTTCATTTAAATTTTACAGAATGACATCAAATTATAATATTTCCAAATGACATAATTACATGAATCATCAATCAAACAAACAAACAATTCAAATATTGAAGCATCATAAAAACATATGAACAAGTCATATCACAAAAATATCATATATATATATATCACAAAAATTATATACATCATATCAAAACTGGATTGGTATGCCACAATCTATACCCTGGCATACTCAATCCTCTCAAAAATCTATACAATCTCTGTGCAGTCTATAGCCAGCTAGTCTCGAGAAGCCCTCGAGCTCTCAGCCTCATCTCCTCCCCCACCCTGACATGGAGGAGGTGGTCCCATAGCAGTCTATGCTATGTCTCGGGTCCTCGCTATCGATCATGAGGATGTCCTCATCGATCCCATCCGGATTGGTTCCGCAATGTTCACTGGCAATGGTACCCTCTGACCCTCTGGAGCCAGCTGAAAGTATACTCCCTGGTAGAATGTGGTCTGCATCATAGACCGCACTAGCTCATCCCTGCTCGCCCCTCCGCTCCGTGCCCTGAGCCGTGTAGTCTCATCCTATAGTGACTGCACCTAAGCTCGAAGGTGGGCAACCTCAGCCCAGAGAGCCATCGTCTCGCTGCTCTCCCCTACATCCACACCCTTGCCCTTACCAGGCGATGGTGGTCTCTCCCCCTACTACGAAGGGAGTCTCTCCTCCCTCCGCCCTATCTCCCATGGCCTCTGTGGAGCCTGACCCATCCATTGGCATCTCTCCTATGGGGACCACCGTTGCTCTCTCCCATCGTGACCCCGTGCTGCCTCAATCGTAGCCTACCATCGCCTCCCCATCTGGTGCACCACGACGTGCACTGGACCCTATGCCCTCATCATCCGAGGAGGGTGGATGCCTACGTACCAGGCATCATAGCCATCTGCAACCCTCACATCATCACCATCCACTGGCTGGATGGGGGCATCATCAACATCCTAACTCCAAAACCATTGCATGTCTAGAGCCCCGCTCAATGTAGTACTATCCCAAATAGTCCAAGAGTACTCGTAGTCCCTAAGAGAAGGGATCCCCTATTGTAGACCGAACTATCATAGTACCCGATCATAGCGGTGGAGCTCTACCTCTCCCCGCTCCATCCTCAGCCAACAGACTCACCTGATGCGAGCCAGCTCCTGCCCATCCTCTGCCCACCCGAGGTGCTCTCGCCATGGCCTCCAAGTGATCTGGTCTAGGATGAGGTCATCTAGCAACCTCCGTGACATCGACAGATCTATCCGCCATTGTGACCCCCTCTATAGCCACCAATAGAAAACCCGAGGCCTCTCTCGGTCAACCCTTGTTAGTGGGAGCCCTACCGGCCTCTGCACCGCAATGTGCTCCTAGCACCAAACTTGTAGTAACGATGTCAAGACCAGACATCGACCTCCCTTGTATACGACCCCATGCAGGATCCTATACAAGTGACAGAGTACAAAGCTGCCCCATGTAAACCTGTACCCGTGGTCTCTCATGTCGCAAACTATGTCTGAGAGCACCCACGGTAGTCTGCATCCACTCTGGTGGCACAGCAGTAAACCACCTACCACTCCTGCCAAAACTTGAGTCAGCCTAGATGCCCCAGGCATCTACCGTAGAGACTCGATGTTCACTCCGCCCTTCTCCAGGGTGAAGCTCGGGTCTCCAGTCAGTCTCATCATCGCCTGGCCCTGATTGGCCATAGGCGTCATGAGCCATCCCTGTATGGGGATCCTCATGATCCTCCATACGTCCTCTAGAGTGGGAGCCATCTCCCCTATCGATAACCGAAAGCAGGATGACCCCGGATACCACCTCTCTGCTAGGGCTATCAGTAGCCCCATATCCGTCGGTACTTGTGGCATCTCTGCCACATGTCGTAGCCCGACCTGTGCTAGTTGGTCATGCTCTGCCTGGTCGAGAGTGGCTAAGTCATCTCTCAGCCCATCGTATTTCCATTCTCGGCTCTTTAGTAATCCTTTATGCAAAACAAACAATAAAACAACAAAATTTATTAATAAATCAATCATTAAAATCAAATTAAACACATTTTACATCAAGTTTAAAGATGATATCGTCCACCATTGGATGATATCATCCCAAATTGGGCAACATCGTCCTTTGTTAGGATGAAATCATCTCTGATTTTGCAACTCGTGGATCGCCCCTTGTTGGACGAGATCGCCCCTAGTTCATCGATTTCGCCCTCAGACGAAATCGATGATCTAGAGACGATTTCGATGAAATAGGGACGATTTCATCCCGACGTCGTCGACGGCCTAAAAACGGCCGTGATGCCCCAAACAATCAAAATTTAAATCCAAAAATTGCACAAAGTTAATTCAAACATAATCTACTAGGATTAGATCCTTACCCGTAGCCCGCATCGGACCTCTGTCGCTCTGTGCGTTGTCTCCACCATTTTTCTCTCTGTAGAGCTCTGGAACAGTAAAAATGAATAGTAAAAAAATGAATTAGGGTTTTCCCTATTTTTCTTAATTTTATTCAAAACCAACAACATTTTAATTTTTGCTTTTTCATATTTTTACCTCAAACGTTCGATTTGGGTAAAAACACGGAGGGGGCACCATAGTCGCGATTCGTACGATTCGACCAAGAATCGTCGTCTAAAAAATTGAGTACATTTTTGCTTTCTCGTAAAACGGGAAAAACTCGTCTTTAACGCATTTTCTTCAAAAAATTCGCTAAAGAGGGGGCAAAATGTAGCACCCTAAAATTGGCACGGTTAAAACCTTAGTAAAAGATAAAAGATAAAAATTTAAATTTTAACCCCAAAACCGCCTGTTACCCGCTTTCCCCATTTTTCGTGCCATTTTTAGGATTTGTTTTGACCGTTGGACGATATCGTCGCAGATCAGACGAAATCATCCCCGATCTGACGAATTCGTCTGGAACAGAACGTCCAGACGATTTCGTCCCAAAACCAAATTTTCATAATTAGCTTCTGTTTCAACAACCTCTCCAACTTGGGCAGAAGCGCGTCTACGCAGTTGGAGATTTCCCCGTTGGAGATCTCCCAGATTGGGATGATCCCCAACCTCCTAGCCTCCCCCTAATCCTATATAAACTAGGATTTTTCTAGTTTATCCCCCTGACTCCCCTGAACCCCTTAGCTGATGGATTTCCCTAGATTTAGTTCCTTATTCACTAGAGCATCCTCGCACTACTGTCTGCATTCTGTATTTTGCATTTTCTTGCAAGAACTCTACTATTTTTCAGTCGAAGCTAGCTCGGATCGTCGCAAGCGATCCCGGACGATTTCGGATGATCTTGTCGAGGAGCGCAGACGATCTCGTACGATTGGAGGTGATCCCGACTGTAGTCCAGATTGGGGGCAATCAGAGTCTAGAGTTTGCATTTCCTTAGCTTTTTTGCATTTTCCTATTGTATTTCTGCACTGTCTTAAATTATTATGTTTATGCATCTTGGAGTTCACCTCATCTAATATAAATGCATGATAAAATCAAAATAAATTGTGAAGTTGATGCTTTTCCTCTTTAATTACTATTTGGATCTATCATTTAGACAAATTTATAGTTATTTCTGTCATTTCCCTTCGCTTCTGTAGTTGCATCTTGGGTATTTTGTATCTATTTGTGTGATTGCAGGTTTCTGACGAATTCGTCTGACGAATTCGTCAGATTTTAGATGATTCTGTCTGATCTCAGATGATCGACTATGATTTGAGATGATTCGATGTAATTTCAGATGATTACGTATGAGTCGAGATGATCTGAACTGCTACAAGACTCAGAATCTTCATCAAACATCCGGAATCAGGTATGTTATGATCTAACTAGCATATTTTCTATGTTTAGCATTCATTCCTATTTTTTGTATTCATTTAAATCAGCATTGGCATATAGAATAGTTTAGATTCATCTTGGCCAAACCTAGGAGTTGAATGATCGAGTATAAAAATGAACACATCAAACCCACTATCAACCTAGGCGTGGAAACCGCCACTCAAAAGTTTCCTGGTGAACCCACCATCCATCAAAAATTCACCCTTATACCCCTCCCCCGAGAGGCGGGACCTTCAAAGGGCCTCTCAGTCCGAGGTATTGTCCCATCCTTCTCGCATCCTCCTTCTGGGCATGGATCCTATAGCCTGAGGGTAAGGATGCAAAAAATTTGGAGCGATACAGGATGTCTTTTACTCTTCTCTTTTTTCTTCTTTCACTAGATCTTGGAAGATTTTTTTGCTTGGTTTTTCTTAGCTGGATTAGTGTCCCAAACTATGGGATATTTGTAGACTCATCCTTCTCAAGCACATTTGGAAGTATAGATGAAAAAATGTGTTTACTAGATTTGCTCCTCCATGGGATATAGTTTTAGTAGACTTAACCTTTGATCTTTTGTTACATGTGGGATGCATTCATTCCCATGTATATGGACCTTCCAACATACCTTGATATATCATTGATAGACTTTATCAACTTTCTCATATGATTCAGGATCTTCAGAAGGTCCAACATGAAACTAAAAATAAGGCAGTTAACAATGATGAGTAGATTTAGGTTTTGATTAATTATTTTTCTTCTTTTAAGACTTTGGAAGGTATCATGGAAGACTATAATGACCACCCCTTATTGCTCCTTGTATACTGAATGTGTGAGGATTTGTTTGCTTGTTTGAGTTTGCTAATATGTTTTTGTTGTTTGCTGATATGAAATGTGTTTGCAACGTAATTGGAAAGAAAGAACAATGCAAGAAGATATCTAGACTAAATGCCAATGCTAGGAATGCAATCTCAACAACTTTTATTACTCAAATATGAATTACAAAGTTCTGATTCAGAATTATCAGACCTGATATCTTCATCTTCAGACTTGCAAATGCTTACAATTCGCTTGCCAAAGACTCCAAGGATGTCTTAGAATTGTCCTCCACCAATGCCAATCAAGATGACGTGTAATAGAAGCTCCAATGATCATGAAATGTCAATTGTTTTAGGTCTGAACGACTCTCTACAACTTGTCTTCAGAATAAGAACAACAGCTCCAACTCTCCTCCAATGATGGCATAAACTCCCAACACATGTATTTCCAGCCACCCAAGGTTACTATGATCACAATGCACCAGAAATGAGAGGATATGAGTCTGATTTATACTTGTCTTCAGACCTTCGAATGAAGCTTCAGACTTACAAACATTCCATGATATGCATGAAGAAGACTCTCGTTTGAAACACTATGCTTTGGAGATGACCACAATGAGGTTGGTTGGTGAATTTGCCTTCCAATGTCAGTTGTGGAAGTCTGAAATGTTTATGTCTTCAGACTGTAATCAGACCTTCTGCAGATGTTTCAGACCTCCCTTTATGCCCACGACTTGCCTATTTGAAGGCTTCACAAGGTGCGCTAGGATGAGAAGAATGTCCCTTTGCAATGTAGTTGCCAAATTTGCATGAGATCTGCCATATACTCCAGTCTGAAACAAGTGTCTTCAGACTTGCATAAGTTCTGAAAATACCTTTTAAAACAATCCCAATCAACCACTAATAAAATTGCCAAGTTGTCTCCTTCAAGTGCGATTCTATCCAACATCAAAATGCAACCCAAACACAAGGTGAAATGCCAAAATCGTGGTAATGGAAGATGGCACCTATGCTGGAGAATTCGGATGGCATTCTAAAATTAACACTTCCAATTTATGGCTCAATTATATACTTGATCTCTTTGTCTTGGGCAAACAGTTTGGTGAAGTACCCACAAAATTATATGCATACAATATGAAGATATGACTGAAAATATAGGTATGCCATGACAAACCAGACAACCCTAGGATCTACAAAATAAAATAAATACCACTCCAAATATTGCCAAATTTGTGCTCAAAATGATTGTTACACGCCAAGGAATAATATGCACCAATGCCCAAAAAAATTCCTCCTTGATATGAAGTTATGAATCAAAATATAGGTCTACCATGAAAATTACAGTCAACATTAATGGTCTGAAAATACCTCTATATGCCCTCAAATCATCAAAATAATTGTAGTTTCCTTCGTGGCTGATGAAGACCAACAAAACCCATGTCTTGGTTTGCTCATATGATGACCTTCAAATTTTTGCAAACCCTAGTAATGGAAATCTGAAGCACAACTGAACTTCCTGAAGTAGAAGCTCCTCAATGATTGATTAGGTGTGGTCTTTCACACATGAAACCAATATTCTTATGGAGGTAATTTCCCCACAAGCCCAACAATGCAACAATCTATAGTGTCCTCAGAAAAGATAACCAAAAACATACAAACATGGATGATAGAATGACCACACACAACCCTTACTTATTATTTTTTCCAACCATCTTCTAGAAGCTTCCAAAATGGGTCGCCCATCTTGGCCCCTTCCCTAGTAGTCATAACGTTGTTTTAAAACAACTTTGGCCCCCTTATAATTAAATATTATAATTTCCCTTTATAATTTGCTTTTATAAAAATATATTATAATTAAAGGGAAATAAATCAAACTTAGGCCAAAATATATCATCCCATAACCAAAATGGCTAACAAACTGCAAAACCCATGCTGAAGCTCGATCATAGTAATATCCTCCATGACGTTGAGTCCCTTAGCAACTCTTTGAATGACCTACAAGGACTCAGAATAGGTCATCAGGGTCATCTTATCCAAGTCACTGAAGAGGGGACATTACAGTCTCCCCCCTTAACATTGCTTGTCCTCAAGCAATGGTAAGGTATACCAGGATCCCACAACATCCTCCAAAAAACCTCACTGCACGGATGTTGTACCTCTCTGATCATATGCAAATCATGCATGACCAACTGAGTATGAATTCCACATGCATTGACACTGCATAAACTGAATAGCTGCATCCAGATAATCTTCCTGTAATGGTATCCATCACCAAAATCCCAGAGCACCATGTGGACATTAGACCTGTGAGTGACGAATGAAGGAAACATAGCGTTATCAATTCGCCACTGATCCTAGAAAAAAGAGCTCATCTCCCAAGGAATATCATCATGATGGGACTGCACCATCCCCAATGCCATAGAGTCAACGGAAGAGGGTGTAATAATACAAGCTGGAAGCACACATGGCATCTCTCTCTCGCTACTAACTGAGCCATCCATAGGCTCCTCACCATGTGGTGTGGGTAGAATATCAGAGTAATCTATCCACCCGATCTGATTGTGTCCTATAAGTCTCTCCATGCAGTGGAAAGAGACTATGCAAGGTCCTCCAGTAGACATCCCTCTCAACACAACCTTCTATCCATTCACCTCAAACTTCACTTCCAACTTCTAAAAATTGAAAGTGACCTCTCCCAAAGTGCGCAACCACTAGATACCAAGAACCACGTCTAAATTCTTTGTGCCAACCACAAAGAAATCATCGCACATCTCGTAGTTTCCTAGTTTTAACTTCAGTTGTGGCACCTTTTTGATGCAAGGAATAGAGAACCCATCTGCAATCATGACTTTGAATTCTTTTACATCCATTGTCTTCAATCCCTTCCGAACTACCAATCCCTCATCGATAAAATTGTGTGTGGCTCCAGTGTCAATTAATGTCACCACACGTTGTCCCTATAATACACCTCGTATCCTCACGGATTGGGCTCCCTAAATGCTACAAAGATGGGCAAGGGTGCTGCCATGCATCCCCTCCTGAATTTCCTCAATTGCTGGTGCTTCTGAAACCTTCCCACCATCGTTGTTCCAACTTTCCCCCTTTTCCACCCCCCCCCCCCCCCCCCCCCCCCCCCCCCATACTTTTCCTTTGAACTAGTTCTTGGACTTGGCTGAAGTGATCTCCATGTCCCTAGCCTATCTAATGGTGTCCCGTAGTGTAGTCAGGTTAAATGCTTTAACCCAACCTCTCAATGGCTCGGATAATCCATCCATAAATAGGTTCACTAAGCACCTCTCTGACATGTCTGTAACCATCATAGACAATCTCTAAAACTCGGCTATGTAGGCATCCACTGAACTCCACTACCTCAGGTGAGTCAACTCCTTGAACTCCAATTCTTGCTCCCTCCTATCAAATCTCTGTTGGAGCCTCTCTGTAAACTCTGCATAAGTATCCACTCTTTCATGTCCAAGAGTCTGCATCCCATGGTGCCACCAATCGTGAGCGACGCCCTCCAAATGTAAAGTGCAAAACTTAATGGCATCCTCTTCTGTCATTTGGTTCAACTATAAATATGTGTCCATATTCTAGACCCAAGCCTTCATTGTCATCTTCCCTGAACCATCAAAGAAAGGAATGTGTATCTTGCCTATTCTCTTCTGAATCACCCTGTGGCCCTGTGGCGTATGATGTTGCTCATCACCCTGACCCTGTTGTGCTGGTCTCCCTCTAGTCCTGGGTGCCTGCCTATTACGAGTATCAACATAATCCTTGAATGACATGAGGTCATGGAACTCTGGACCCAATGCATCCCACTCCTGTCTATACTGTTGGTACTACCCAACAACTGTAACCTCAGGCTCCTCAACAGGTGGTGGTGTGGTTGGAACAACTATCGATTTTGGCCTAGGTATAAATGTAGGCATAGTAGGCCTAGAGTTGTTGGCTCTATCTATCCTAATCTGTGTGGTATCCCTGTTGGCTACTGATTCTCCATTGCCTGGCCCTTGCCTGGCATCCACTGTTCCCTACTACTGGTTTTGTGCATTATTAACCAAGAGGTTCAACCCATGGACCTGCTGCTGCATAAGACCCACCAATTGTTCCAAGCTATGTTGCATGTTATGTTGAGTCTGTCTAATGTCCTCTACCATATTTCTTTCTATCTCCTCTTGATTTGCTCTCTCACCCATTTGTCTATTTCTTAATGTTGCAAAAAAGGTACTATCTTCTGGGTATGGGTGAGCAAGCTGATATTGTTCCCTTCTCAAATTCCTGTAGTAGGCCCTCAAATCCCTATCACTCATGTATTTTCTACCTCACAGGATGGCAGGAACAAGTGGCTCTGATACCACTATAATGACCACCCCTTATTGCTCCTTGTATACTGAATGTGTGAGGTTTTGTTTGCTTGTTTGAGTTTGTTGATATGTTTTTGTTTGTTTTTGTTGTTTGCTGATATGAAATGTGTTTGCAATGTAATTGGAAAGAAAGAACAATGCAAGAAGATATCTAGACTAAATGCCAATGCTAGGAATGCAATCTCAACAACTTTTATTACTCAAATATGAATTACAAAGTTTTGATTCAGAATTATCAGACTTGATATCTTCATCTTCAGACTTGCAAATGCTTACAATTCGCTTGCCAAAGACTCCAAGGATGTCTTAGAATTGTCCTCCACCAATGCCAATCAAGATGACGTGTAATAGAAGCTCCAATGATCATGAAATGTCAATTGTTTTAGGTCTGAACGACTCTCTGCAACTTGTCTTCAGAATAAGAACAACAACTCTAGCTCTCCTCCAATGATGGCATAAACTCCCAACACATGTATTTCCAGCCACCCAAGGTTACTATGATCACAATGCACCAGAAATGAGAGGATATGAGTCTGATTTATACTTGTCTTCAGACCTTCGAATGAAGCTTCAGACTTACAAACATTCCATGATATGCATGAAGAAGACTCCCGTTTGAAACACTATGCTTTGGAGATGACCACAATGAGGTTGGTTGGTGAATTTGCCTTCCAATGTCAGTTGTGGAAGTCTGAAATGTTTATGTCTTCAGACTGTAATCAGACCTTCTGCAGATGTTTCAGACCTCCCTTTATGCCCATGACTTGCCTATTTGAAGGCTTCACAAGGTGCGCTAGGATGAGAAGAATGTCCCTTTGCAATGTAGTTGCCAAATTTGCATGAGATCTACCATATACTCTAGTCTGAAACAAGTGTCTTCAGACTTGCATAAGTTCTGAAAATACCTTTTAAAACAATCCCAATCAACCACTAATAAAATTGCCAAGTTGTCTCCTTCAAGTGCGATTCTATCCAACATCAAAATGCAACCCAAACACAAGGTGAAATGCCAAAATTGTGGTAATGGAAGATGGTGCCTATGCTGGAGAATTCGGTTGGCATTCTAAAATTAACACTTCCAATTTATGGCTCAATTATATACTTGATCTCTTTGTCTTGGGCAAACAGTTTGGTGAAGTACCCACAAAATTATATGCATACAATATGAAGATATGACTAAAAATATAGGTATGCCATGACAAACTAGAAAACCCTAGGATCTGCAAAATAAAATAAATACCACTCCAAATATTGCCAAATTTGTGCTCAAAATGATTGTTACATGCCAAGGAATAATATGCACCAATGCCCAAAAAAATTCCTCCTTGATATGAAATTATGAATCAAAATATAGGTCTGCCATGAAAATTACAATCAACATTAATGGTCTGAAAATACCTCTATATGCCCTCAAATCATCAAAATAATTGTAGTTTCCTTCGTGGTTGATGAAGACCAACAAAACCCATGTCTTGGTTTGCTCATATGATGACCTTCAAATTTTTGCAAACCCTAGTAATGGAAATCTGAAGCACAACTGAACTTCCTGAAGTAGAAGCTCCTCAATGATTGATTAGGTGTGGTCTTGTTGGCATTTTTGCCACATTGATTCTCATTGATTAATGCATTAGTGTATTGTTGGAAAAACTTGCTGCTAGAAACTGGAATTGTATCTGCGAGAATAAAAGGATCAATTTCTAATTTTTCAAGCATTGCATGGATTAATTTCTTTTCTGTTTTCTGCATTTCTAATAGCATTCGTACTCCTGCATTGCTATTACATTTAAATTCTGCATACTGGATTTAAATATTGCGATCAGGGTACAATTCCTGGAATGTGGTTTTGGAGGGATTTACGGCATGTGATTTTGCGAAGATTAAGCTGATTTCTTATGTTACTTGCTGTTGTTGCGTTTGTAGTTTCATGTTGTTGTTTTTCCGATCCCATCACTTCGGCCTGTGGCCATATTTCCCATTTCTTTCTGCAACCTTTTAAATATCTTTCCAGCAACCCTATCTTAAACCCATTTTTAGAGTAGTGAAGGGAACGAGCCCACTCTGGAGATTGGTCTGGGAGCCATTTCTTGCTTCTAGCCTTTCAATGTTGGTCGGGTCTAGGGCGCACTTGTAAAATCCTTTCCTGTGGCAGATTCGTGACCAACAGTTTTTGGCACGCTCGGTGGGACAGACAAGTTTCTGTCTCCAAGAATTCATAATTGGTGGGATACACATAATTTTCTAAAGTGATAAACCCACCGGTGCCAACAGTTTTTGGCACGCTTTTAACACCCGGAGGTCTCAAGATTTGATGAGCTGTCTTGGCCTCACAGCGGAGATTTGGAAGTTCATCTGGCGACTTTGCTGAGTTGAAGATCTGTTCGTGGACGCCTATTTTTGTTTTGTTTTTTTTTTTTAATTTTCAAAGAATGTTTTTTCTGGCGACTCTGAATTAATGGCGATGGCCGTGATTCCGTAGACCATTGCTACAAAGGTGAGGGTTTTTTCTAGATGGGATGATCCTGGCCCTCTGAATCTCCAAGTTCGGCATGAAATTCCCAAAGGTGCCCTGAAGAATCTGGAAAAATATGATGGTATCGAAGGCATGGCTCTGGCACATGTTGAAGACATTGCTATTCTGTCCATGATCCATGTCATAGAACACGAAGATGTCATGATCCGACTTCTGGTTCAGTATTTGGAAGGAAGAGCATTGCAATGGTACAGACTGCTCAAATGTCAAAGCATCAGCTCATGGGACGATCTAGTGGGAGCACTGATCAAAAGATTTGACGAAGATCCTTTCTACAGTTCTTTGGATCTCTACTATTTTTTCATGTACATCAAGAGAGCACCTCAAGAGAGCATCATGGAATTCAATGTCCGATTCTTGAGAAGCTGGAAGAGAATTCCAGAGAAGATCCATCCATCACCCACCCAAGCCCACCTCTTTTATGTTCGAGCTTTTAATTCTGACATAGGTCTCTTTTTGCTGCAGTCAGGTGAACAACGGTTCCCAAAAATATTTGAGGAAGTAGTGCGAGCGGAACAGCTTTTGCTCTTATCGAGAAAGTTACCGTGGGGAGAAACTCCATTACCTTCTCCGGTGGTTGCTGCTCTTGTCTACCCTGCACAGTACTTTTCATGCCAGATCCCTTATACTGAGCAGAAACCTGAGATGCAGTCGTGTGGAGTTCAAGGGACAGATCTCGTCCAAAGTCAAGGATTGGAACATGCAAGCACTATTCCAGCAATGAACAATATGGTTGCTTGTAGTTTTCATCAAGAGATGGGCCAAGTAGAAGAACAAGTGCAAATTCCAGAACCTGAGGAGATCCTAGAATTAGATTTCTCACTTGAAGAGCCCTGTGATCACATCAAGGAGTTAGAGGAGCCTGTACTCAGCCCACGACCGAGTAAAGTCTGCAAAGTGGTGGTGTTGGTTCCAGCCATTACATCCAGTACCTAAAGAAGTCCTCCATGTGGGTACTAGTAAGAAGGATGATCTGCCACATTGCATCTTGTTCGCACCATGGAGAACTTCAGGAAGGAGCCAGCCCAATTTCAAGAACCGACTTAAGTATGATCAGATCTGGTCGAGACATTGCAGATTTACCGGATAACATTCTGAAATTGGATGTCTGGTGGCGACATGCCAATCATGTCGTGAATTATTGTATATAGTACTTTGAAAAAAACAAAAAAAAAAAAAAATAAGAAGAAAAAAAAAAAAAAAAGTGGTATTGTTTTTATTTGTTTATCTCGGCTCTTGTTGCCTACGAGCCGTAGATGCTTGTTTTTCCTTTGTTTTTCTCCTCCCAATAGTTTGGTGGATTTCTAGCACTTTCTTCTTTTCCCTTCCTCGTTTCCTCTCTTTCCTTTCTTCATCTTCTTCCTTATTTTTCTTCTGCATTAAAACAAAATAAGCCACAGCTGTTGTTTCTTTTTTCCTTTTTTGTTTTTCCCCGTCCCTTCTTATCCCTTTCCTCTAAGTTTAGTCTTTTATGCATTTATTTCGCAGTCTAGTTCATTTCATTTCACAGCTTTTCTAGTTCCATTCCCACTCCATAACTTCATTCATTTTCATTTCATCATTCCATTTGCAGTCACCGCTTGCGCAATCACAGGAGCTCACTTCACCATCACATTCCATTTCTTCAGTTTATAATCGCTTCTATGCAGGTTCTTCTGGTTCTAGTTTTCAGCAGCAGAAGAAGTTTTGCAGCAGTCCTCTGACATGTTTTGCAGCAGCTAGTTTACATTTCCAATATGACTCTGTGCCCAATGGACTAAGGCCTGGATTCTTGCATACAACGAGCTGTATACCCTGTGAGCCGCCAAGAATGTTGGCATTTTTGCCACATTGATTCTCATTGATTAATGCATTAGTGTATTGTTGGAAAAACTTGCTGCTAGAAACTGGAATTGTATCTGCGGGAATAAAAGGATCAATTTCTAATTTTTCAAGCGTTGCATGGATGAATTTCTTTTCTATTTTTTGCATTTCTAATAGCATTCGTACTCTTGCATTGCTATTACATTTAAATTCTGCATACTGGATTTAAATATTGCGGTCAGGGTACGATTCCTGGAATGTGGGTTTGGAGGGATTTGCGGCATGTGATTGTGCGAAGATTAAGCTGATTTCTTATGTTACTTGCTATTGTTGCATTTGTAGTTTCCTGCTGTTGTTTTTCTGATCCCATCACTTCGGCTCGTGGCCATATTTCCCATTTCTTTCGCAACCTTTTAAATCTCTTTCCAGCAACCCTATCTTAAACCCATTTTTAGAGTAGTGAAGGGAACGAGCCCACTCTGGAGATTGGTCTGGGAGCCATTTCTTGCTTCCAGCCTTTCAATGGTGGCCGGGTCTAGGGCGCACTTGTAAAATCCTTTCCTGTGGCAGATTCGTGACCAACAATTCTTTCACACACGAAACCAATATTCTTATGGAGGTAATTTTTCCACAAGCCCAATAATGCAACAATCTGTAGTGTCCTCATAAAAGATAACCAAAAACATACAAACATGGAAGATAGAATGACCACTCACAACCCTTACTTATTCTTTTTTCCAACCGTCTTCTAGAAGCTTCCAAAATGGGTTGCCCATCTTGGCCCCTTCCCTAGTAGTCATAACGTTGTTTTAAAACAACTTTGGCCCCCTTATAATTAAATATTATAATTTCCCTTTATAATTTGCTTTTATAAAAATATATTATAATTAAAGGGAAATAAATCAAACTTAGGCCAAAATATATCATCCCATAACCAAAATGGCTAACAAACTGCAAAACTCATGCTGAAGCTCGATCATAGTAATATCCTCCATGACGTTGAGTCCCTTAGTAGCTCTCTGAATGACCTAAAATGACTCATAATAGGTCATCAGGGTCATTTATCCAAGTCACTGAAGATGGGACATTACAAAGACATACCCAAAATGTTTTCTTATAACGGAATCTCCCACAAAATTTCTTCTTAAAACAAACTCTCTCACAAAATTTCTTCTTATAACAGACTCTCCCATAGATGAATGCTATATTTGGTGTATTGCAAAAAGATATAACTATAGTATTTTTTTATAATAGCTTCTATTCTTATGTATATTGTTGCATATGCTTTACTCCTTATCCACCTCATTTTTTTTTTAGTTGGTGGATAGTGATAGCACAAAAATATTGTAATGTTTCAGTTAATGAATTAATATAATCTAGTGTTTTCTAAAAAAAATTATCCTTGTGTTGCATGTGTGATAAATCCAGGAAAATCTTACCCAAGCCATCATAGTTATATTATTATAAAAAGGACCAAATGGCATGAGGTCAATTGGTTAAATTTATTTAATTTCAAGAAGGAAACCTAAAATAAAATCTTATCAAATAATAAATAAATAGTTTTTAAGCAATTGTAATACTGCTATGAAGTCATGACAGAGGTAGGGATAATGCAACGGTTTAGGATTTGTCTCTTCTTTGGGAGGTCCAAGGTTCAAAGTGTAGCGTGGGCGAGTGTGTGAGGGGATGGGTGTGTGGTGGTTGTGTTAAATTCTCTACTGATAAGCATAGCTCTCAGATTTATGAGGGGTCATGGTTGGGAGGAGACTGCTCAACCCCATGCAAATAAAAAAAGAAAAGATAGAGGTAGAGCACATTTCAATCTTATATAATCAATTAAAATAAAAATATTATTATAACAAAGGTCACATAGAGGTTGTCCTTTCATGTTGGAGAGGTTGGAAATTATTTTTATGCAGGTGGATTGGTAAGTGCTTGTCTAGCTAGGTACTTACCAAGTAGACACCCAAGTTAAAATCTCGAGGGTAGCCTGTTTGCAAAGGTAGTAGTCTGATCTAAATCCTCTAAGTTTGTGCCTGATCTGAATCCTCTAAGTGCATGCCAAATCAATAATGATGGTACAAATCATGAGTGATCATTGGTCCCCTTCACGTTGGGTCAACAATAACAAGGTATAATAGGTTTGGTGGGAGCAACCCCTATGGTTTGAACCTTGTGCTTGTCAATTACTAAAAATAGTGTGGTTGTGACCAACTCTCCTATGTAACCAATAAATAAATAAATCCAATGTTAAAATATTATGTTTTCATTGACCATGTTGTTGTCATTATGACCATTCAATTTATAATAAATGAGAGGTTCTAGGCTATGTGTCACTCTTGGCCACCATGTTTTATTATTGCATTAATCAATTTATTCTTTAAGAATAAATTAAAGTTATAAAAAATATGTATTTTATATTTTATTTTATTAGTAAGCTTGTGTAAAAAAAATGTATTTTTAATTAAAATTCAATTAAATGTGTATTAAACAAGGATCATAAGAAACCATGATGTGTCCTTGTATATTGTATTTAAATTTTCTTATTAAGGTAAAAACAGGATTTTGAAAGGGCTCGAACCCTTTTACAACACAAAGTTAGCCCATCAATTACACAACTACCAAGGACAAATAGTCAAAGATCCCCTGGATGTAAGACAAACGATATCTATCCTAGACCCCAAATAGTTGCAGTCCTCCCTCATGAAATTTTCTAAGTCCTCGTGGACCACCCGATGCGGGATCCATCTCGTATCCTCTTCTTTAATGGCACCAAAGTTTACCATCCAATATGTTGGTTTGTTGCCTTCTCTATAGACATGAACAAATTCAACTTCTTCAAAATGCTTTACAATCTCTTTAATATCTTGCACAATGTAATCAAATTTCCAATTAACTTCTCCCACTTTTTTCAAAATATTGATAATATTCAAGGAGTCTCCTTCAAAGATAATTTTTTTAGCACCTAGATCTTTAGTTAGATTTGCACCCAAATGTTAAGTATTAACTTCAGCTTTATGACTAGTAGTAATTCCCAAAAACTTGCAGGTTGCCCCCACCAATCTACCATGATTGTCCCTCAAAATTGCTCCTACTCCAGCCTTACTTGGGTTACCTTTGGATGCCCATCGAAATTTAACTTCAATCATTCATCTCGAGGTGGTTGCCATTTTACATCAATTCTAACCTAAATATTTACCTCCCCACCACTAATGGGTTCCAAATTTCATGCCTTAGCTATCATAGTATCTTCAGTATTCTCTGGCTTGATAGGGTACTTGATAGATTTAACACTATCCTCTAAAAAGTGGGTGATACTTCCAAAACTTCTCATTGCTGACCTTATTTTCCCTCTAAAACTTTTTTTGTTCCTCTCTAACCATACTCCCCACACAAAATGAAATGAAATCAGGTTCCAAATTACATTAATACGAGGACTGAAAAGGGGTTCTCCCATTGTTGTAACCACAAAACCATATTAGAAGGCATCACCCAAGAGATGTCCATCCTATTGATAAGGAGCTAGAAAATGTTTAGAGTGTAGGGACATTCCAAGAAGATGTGTTCTAATGATTCTTCCACATTTTTACATAAACTACATCTATTAGGAGACTAAAAACCTCTCTTCTTAATATTATTCACTGTTAGGATCTTATTCTAGATTGCTTCCCAAAGAAAATCCTTTAGTTTAAGAATAAATTTATTACCCCACATTCTATTCCAAAGGAAACCATTATCTACAGCAAAATCCAAAAGATCATAGGCTATAATCACATTGAATATATTAAAGAAATTATTACTTAATTATTAATAAAGACTAAATATGAGTCAAATATCTATTTCTTATGTTTATATAAAATCATTTAATTATTAATGGTTATTTCAAATTAAATATACATTTAGTAAACTTATGCTTTAGATGACATTTATATTATAATAATAGAGGCTATATGTATATATAATTTTTTAAAATATAACTTAAATTAATATTATTTTAAAGCTAGTTAGTTATATTAAGAATTTTCAATATAATATTGAGCACACATTCACTCAAAAGAGATGTCCTAGATAAAATACAATATTTTAAATGTTGTACATTTAGTGTAGGTATAAATGAGTACTTCCTCCTATAAAGTGATATGATATGTAAAATACATGTAAGCATTATAAATTAACATAATATAGTTATAATGATAAGTATCTTTTTGTATTTTTTTGATTAATTAGATGGTGAGGGTTTTGAGAGGATCCCACAACATTTACATCAAGTTTCGATTAGAGAATTACAACCAACAACCCCAAAAGAAGTAAACCAACCAACAAAACAACCTACGAAAAATATAGCTTTCACACTAAAGGCACCAGCCAACACCCCAATGAAAGGGGCAACAAATCGTTACGAAGGCAGATATTTCTAAAAGTATAACAATAAAATTCCACATGTGGCACTTAACATCACATTAAAAATCCCTCTTAAAAAGAAGGATTTGAAATTTAAAATTTGAAAAACCTGCTGCAAGCCAGATTTGACACTTTATCACAAGTGGACCCAGCAACGAAAACATTCAATGAAATTGAACTTCCCATTCCAAACTAGATTAGAAACTTTTCGTGGAGTAGAAAAATGCACACTAGCCTTCCAACCCAAAAGCCAAGGCCATCGAAAACTAGGAAACTACAATCCTCTACAATGAAAACCACCTGATGATGCGGACCCTTGCATCTCCATCAAAAATGACAACCTTGTTTTCACCCAAATGAAACAAACCCAGAGAACATTATCTTGTAGCATGCAATGAAGACCATCTAGGAGTAAGACCTCATCACCCAAAGTGCAACAATATAGACCGCACCCCCATCAAATCTCATGCGAATCGATATTCATCGAGGAAAAAACACAAAACCTATAACTGGTCCAATAACTTCAATAGAACGTGTGGGAAAAGAGTGCAACAACATAAACAACACCCCAACCAAAATGTACCTCTACCATAGAACAAAAACCTACATCTAAACATCTATTGACATGGAGTAAGCATCGCAATTACTAGGAAGATCAAGAAGGAGAAAATCTAGAGATTATATCAAATCAGCACTGCTCCAAAGTAAACAACCACCCTCAGAACCCACGGACTTAGATGCACACTCCCCTCAAGCTCAAACATCCTGAGCTTCTAAACTAGCTTAGAAATCTCCAACTAAAATCAGCAAGCTCAAACATCCTGAGCTTCTAAACTAGCTTAGAAATCTCCAACTAAAATCAGCACACGAGAGATTCACCAAAAACCAACCGAAAAGCTCTCAATGCCCTGCAAAAAAGATTTGAACAGATCAACCAAGGATTCAAACTACTGGGTTTTAAAAGTTCCCAAAACCTTGGATCAGGATCTGGAAAGGACCCAGAAACATGTAAACCCTGGGGCACACAAAGAAACCTAACCTCCAATTATCATTTTAAAAATTTATTCATAAACTTGATATAAATTTTAAACATGATTATCTTTATAATAAAATATTAATTTTATATTAATACCTCATTAATATAATTAAATATTAACATATTTTTATAATTTTTTTATAAAAAATAAAATAAAAAAATATTTAAATTATAAAATATCTTATTTAAATTATAGCAAATAATCAAAAGAATGTTGTTAATTATGCTAATTGTCATATTCTAACTTCCTTCTATCACTCTCGAGGTATGTTGAGTTATGTTTTTTTCAATGAGTTGTGTTGAATTAGCTTAGTATTTACTTAAATTTAATAAGAAGTGGCCTCATGCATAGGATTTAGATCGACGATCATTCTTTGCCAATGTATAAGTCTATAAAATAGACTTGCGTATTCGTTACCTTCTCCTCCATTCTTATGAATTTGTTAAATTAACTTCTATGCTTCGCAATTCAAATATTACTTATCCCATATCTAATTGTACTTAATCTTTTTTATTATATAATTAGTACTCAATTTTTTTTTATTATATAGGTAGTTGGTTATAATTGACCAGGGTAGGGTTTAAATCATAAGGGCTGTTTTAATAAGTATATTTTTCTTGTTGTTATTGGGCCGTAGTGAGATGGAGACTCCCAGTTTGAGATTTAGAACAGACTACTATCTTTGCTAAAATGTACCGTACCCCTTCTTAACCAATCCATCTTTAGTAATCCACCTAATCTTTAAAAGCAATTGGACATAAATTTAACTTCAAAATTCCATTCACATGTTTTTTAAAGTCACGTTTAGTGCAACTCAGGTAACAACTCAAACCTTCAAAAACCTTCAGTCATGTTTTGTTTTCTTTGAGATACATGTAATAGTGGAGGGATTATTATTATTTTAATTATATATGTAATTTACGTTTTCAAATGTCAGTTTTAATATATTAATTATTTTTCGTAAATGTTTAAAGTTATAATTCAAAAATAATATACAAGCCCCACAGATAGACTCCCAAAATTGTCAGATATGAACATTGCTAGAAGATATTTTCCTCTTCCAGCAGTTAAATTGAGTTAGTGTAGACGAGGCATACTATTTTTTATCTTCGAGAAATTAAGTTGAATCATCCACCTATCATAGTAAACAAGGAAGAGAGAAATTAAGTTGAATCATCCACCTATCATTGTAAACGAGAGAGTGATTAACTAATGTAGTCTTCTAAACTTTTAAGAAGTTGATATAAGTATTATTTTTTTATTGAAGTAAGAAGCACTCTTCTGTATTTAAAATTCAACATTATACCTAACTGAGTATCACCTTTTGAATTTGATGTCGCTGTGTGTGGACCCTGGGAATCCGTCTATCCAACATCACGAGCTTTTGTAGTCAATTCCGTCCGACATCTTCAATAGTTTGAATACAAACAAAAACATTGTTATCTACTCACCATAGCAAGACTCTCGTCACACTGACCAAACGTGGAAAATTAGAATTCGACAAGCAATATAAGTGTAAGCTCATTTATTACAATTACAAAGTGGAATAGATTTGGTGAAAATAGATTTGGTGAAAATAGAATCGGTTTGGTGGAAATAGCCCTTGTTTTAGTTTTAGAGGGAGGGTTAAGTGGATTGGTAAGTGTTTATTTGGTTAAGTATTTATTAAGAAGACACTTAGAATAACGGTACGAATTTCGAGTTCTTTTCACATCAGGTCAACAATAACGAATAGGTTTGACGGAAACAGCCCTCTAGTAGTTTGAACCTGACACTTGTTAGTTACTAAAAATAATGTGGTTGGAACCAACTCTCCTATGTAATCCAAAATGGTAATTTTAAATCTACTCTACAAAAATGTTTAAAAAATGTTCTTAGAAATAAGGGATCAAGCAGGTCACGTGAGCTCTATGCTGGCACGATGGTACTCAATATTTTCAGTGTGGACCCGGAGAAGGTAAGCTTTGAACGGCGGGAGACAACATCACGTTGTGTCTCGTGATCGTTACTATCAATGACAAGCAGCGACCAGGCAATCATTGACCATCCACATTTTCATCGTTTGGAAAGAAATGCAGAACAATAAAAATCTGGCAAATTTAGGTGTTATCTCTGTCCTTCTAGATACAAGTCGTTCAGGTCAATACAAGTCGCTCAGGTCAATCGACCTTTGCAGACATGCTAGGTAGAATATTTTTATATTAATAATTTATTTATTTTTGGTAAATAAAAGTCTTCATTAATTACCGGGTTTTGCAGGCTAACCTAAAACTTATTACAATATCCAGCCTTCTGCTGAGATTGTAGACCCTAGTCATCCTTGAAACTTTCTTACCATAAATTGTGTTGAATCCTCTACAACACCTTACTAACAAAGCACACCCATACCTAAAAATAACTGTAAACATTACTTATAGCTTTGCTGTTGTTGAATTGAATTTCTATGGGACAAATACAACACTTGTTGCGATAATGAAATGAAACGATATTATGACTTACAAAACATACCGCCAAACCCATCCACTTATGGCTCTAGGCTTCATTTCTTTTCACTCGTCATAGAAACCCCAATGTATCTAGACAAGATCATTCAATGCTTTTTAGGTGATTCAATTTTGGTAATTTTCTTTCACAAGCCAATGTACGTATTGGAAGAGTGAAAATAATTCTCCATACTTGCATCACACTAGGAAATTCTACATTACATCGTCTCCACATTGCTCCTATGCTTTGATTCTCCATGCTTGCATTACACTAGGAAATTCTACATTACATCGTCTCCACATTGCTCCTATGCTTTGATTCTCCATGCTTGCATTAGACTAGGAAATTCTACATTACATCGTCTCCACATTGCTCCTATGCTTTGAACATGGTATTCTTTGGATGAACTTTTGTAAATGTACAACAAAAATTTCTAGCTTATCTTTGCATTTTTTTTTGTGTTAATTATGGGAGTCGCTTCAATATTAAGTTTTTCCAATAGCCTTTTTAGCAACCTTTCTATTTCGAAATCTCTTCCTCCCTTCCTTAAAGTAACTACAAGGGCTACAAAGTTTTGTAGTATTGAAGAGAGACTAGTCAATAAACCTATAATTGAGACAAACAATTAGCTTTTAGACAAATGATATTCCCAAGATCAGGATCCAAGTGAAGGGCATATATTTAAAGCTAAATTTGCAAAACATATGAAACCCTTATACAATTAATAAATTTAAAACTATCATTTTTACCCTTTTACAAAAATAGAAAATATGCTAAGAACCAACTCCAATGTATTCTTTAACAACCTTCTTTGAAGAATCTCAACAAGTACATTTAATTGAGTACTAATACATGCTATATCAATATGTTCTTGTGTTTGTTGATATAATATATATAATTCAATGTAAATGTTGACAAGCAAATGTATGTGAAATTAAACTTGAAACATGGTTCATATTTTATACATCATTGAATAAACATGTTTTCATTATTATAGCAATGTTGGCATGGTTTTAAAAAACCTAACCATAATTAGCCCTCTTAATAACCATTGAATTTTATGGATTTGAAGAACTTGTAACTTTTCAATTTGAATATTCTACCATCCCTTTGAATCACTATGTCTTCTTGTTGACTTCCCCAACCATGAATATATATGATTTATTCATTTATAAATATGATCAAATTTATAAAAGTAACTTAAAACATCTACCACAAATGATGCTTCTCGATGTGCCATGTGATGAATGGACACTAATGTACATCACAAGATAGCATGGTAGTGTTATGGATGAAGTTGTTAGAAATTGCTTTGATGATATTGCATTAGGAAATGAAGAGTATTTAAATACAATGGATGCCCAAATATGACATAACAAACATTAACTACCTGTAACTACCCTTGTCCTCTATTGGATCTTATAAACCATGTGTTGAGTGGCTACTCAACTTACATTTATATTATACATGATGTAATAATTCCTAGCAATTTTGCCTTATTACATCATAGTCTTGGAGAGAAAACCTTAAAATTCTTCAAATTTGATATATCCAAGTGATTTGGTGAAGATGTTTACATGTTGCTCTTGAGTAAGATAAGATTTGAGTTGAATGTTATGATATTGGACATGTTCACGAATGAAATGGCATTCCATGTTAACATGCATGGTCCCTTCATGGAATAGTGGATTACAAACAAGTTTTAGTACTCCTTGGTTATCATAATATATGGTTATAGGTTTATCTTGTGGTACACCCATATTTGCCAACATATATTTCAACCATATTGCTTCACAAGTAGCTTCCTCTGCTACATGATATTCTAGTTTGGTGGAAGATCAAGTGATTGTTTGATATTTCTTACTTTCCCATGATATAGGTGTTCATCCTAGAAAGAATACTTATCCATAAGTGGATTTTTGATCATCAATGCATCCTACATAATTTGCCATTGTATAGCCTATTTAGAGAAATTGATCACTCTTCTTGAATTCTAGACTGTACTAAATGCTGCCTCATATAGAACTATTTTTATTGTCTTTCAATATATCAATTTTGGTTCCTACATGAACTAAAAAAGGTAACTCATTGCAAATCTAATATCTAGTATTATGTAAGTTAGGTAGATGATACTTCCAATTAATTATCAATAGATAGTTGCATTTGGTACAGGAGAAGAATCCATGAGGATTGTAGAATTTATTCCATAGGAATCACCGTAGGCTTATAATATTTCATGTGATACTTCTCAAGGTGATTCTTGGCATATTTTCTTTGTGAAACAAATATGTGATGATAGTTCTATTTTACCTCTAGTACTAGACAATAATGTAATAACCCAAGGTCACTCATATCAAAAAATTTATTCATGTCTTCCTTTATGGCTAGAATCATTCTTTTAAAACCCCTTGTGATGACCAAATCATCTACATAACATATTTATGAATACGATTTGCCCCATTTCTCTTTGTGATACAAACTGGGATCATACATTTTTTTATTGAAAGTCATGCTTTCCATAATGATCATCTATCTTTGTATACCATGCTCAAGGAGCTTGTTTGAGACCATAAAAATATTTGATCAAGTTACATACATTTGTTTCTTGTATAGGTATGATTAATCATTTTGTTTGAGTCATATAAACATCTTCTTTTAAGTCCCCATTAAGGAAGAAACTTTTATGTCCATTTGATGAATTGTCCATCCAAATTGTGTAGCTAGAGCAAATGCTATTATGATTGATTTTATTTTTATTGTAGAAGAACAATTTTCTTTATAATCTATACCTTCATTTTGTTCATACCCTTTTGCTAAAAGTCATGCTTTATGTTTTTCAATACTACCATATGATTTATATTTTATTTTGAAAATCTATTTGCAACCAATAGCCTATTTCTCTGGTGAAGATCAACAAGATTTCAAGTATTGTTTTCCAATAGTGCTTAATATTTAGTGTTCATGATTTTTTTCCAAACATTAGATTTAAGAGCTTCATATACTATAAATGGTTCAACTATACTCATTAGAGCCATGTTTTTCCCATTGTGAGTCATACTTCATGTTCTTAGTCTTGTAGAAGACGTGTCTGGAATTCTAGCTATCCTTGAGGCTCTTAATGTGCTAGTGTACCACTTGAGTATTTTAATTGTGTGATGTGTTGTAGTAAATTGATTCACATCTCTATTATTATCTTCATCATCGATATATTTATGAGTCACTTCATATTTATCACTTTCAAGCATTACTAGAATATAATTAGATGAAGATTCTTGTGGGGATAATGATAGTGATTTTTCTTCTTCATCAAAGATGACATCATGACCAATATATAATTTCTTTGTAACTGTATCAAATAATCTATTGTCCTTTGATTCATCATTGTAGCCTAGTAAGATGGATTGCTAAGACTTTTCATCCAATTTAAATCTCTTCTCCTTTGGAATGTGTATATGTGTTGTACAACCAAATTCATGAAGATGAGATATCGATGGATTATATCCGATTCATGCTTCTTCTTGAGTAATATGTTCAATTGATGTAGTTGGCGCACAACTGAGTAAGTAGACTAATGTACATACTAATTATGCCCAAAAATAATGGTCATGTTGATAATATTTCAATATACATCGTACCATTTCCATGATCATTCTATTTGTGTTCTGTAATACCATTTTATTGTGGTGACTAGGCAACTGTCAACTATCGATGAGTACCATGTTCTTTCAAAATGCTAAAAATTCATTACTAGTAATTTATTCCCTTTGATATGAGTGGACATGGATCTATCTTCCTATAGAAATATCAATTCTAACCTTAAATTTTTTATAGTAGAAAATTATCCATCCTTGATCTACAAGAAATATACCCATATTTTGTGAATATGGTCATCAAAAGAAAGCTAAAAATATTTGGATTCATTATACCTCAGAGCCATGGATCTACATAGATCAGTATGGACCAAATCAATAGGCTCTTTGGATCAATATTCTAAAGGATTGAATGGAGCTTTGTTTTTTTTTCTAGCTAAGCATCAAGAACATATTTGAGTATATTTCCTTAAATAAGGAAGACCTTGACCATATTTTTATTTTTTAGTGCAACAAGATGGTCAAAACTAAATGATCGTATTGATGGTGCCAGAGTGATGTAGAAATATTAGAATTGACAATTAAATCTATATTGTCATGATAGACTATGTTAAATTCAAACACTTTTCCTATTCCCTTGCCATATGCAATAATTCTAGAATTCTTGTTTTTGTCATAAATAAGGCATACCTTGGATCCTTATGGTTTGTTCAATTCAACCTTCAAATTGTGGTAAAGTAGGTTATTGATGGACAGTAGATTCTTGGTGAGTCATGGAACATATAAGACTTATTTAATTATGGATGTGGGTGTCCCTAATTGTAATTTGACATCACTTATACCTTTTATATCATATGATGTATTATTACCCAAAGAGAATTTTCCTATATGTTTGGAACAATCTAGAGTATGAAATCAATATCTTTGACCTATCATATGTTTTTTTCCTACTAAATAAACATACCAAACATCATTAAGTTTACTTAATTCAGCATGTTTAGCAAAAACATGCTCTTTTCCTCTGGAGTGATCATCTTTGGAAATATTGTTATGCATTATTTTCCATATTGAATCTACTGATGATTTTTTGTGCTACTGATGTTTATGCTTTTGAGGATTTTGCATTTGTTGTTGAGTTTTTGTGACTCTTATAACTAACTACTTTTCATTTTATTTGTAATAATTTCTTGTTCTTCTTATTGTGTTGTATGTAAGATCTTTACCTTTTGAAGTAGATTCACTAATTTTTTGAAGCTTGGTTTTTTCAATAATATTTAAAGTAGTCACAAATACATAATGTTGAGAAGAGATAGATATTAAAATTAAAGAAACAAGTATTTAATCAATTACCTTTTCTCGCAATGCTTGTAGTTATGCTCGTAGTTCAATAATTCTCATAAAATATTTAAGTTTTCCACCATTCTTCATATTCAAGCAATGGCGTAGGCTCTGTAACATTAGTATTTGGTTCTAGTGTTTTGTCTCAAAAATTGTATGTGAATTCTCTCATGCATTTTTAGCTATGGTTGAATACTAAATATATGGTTGCAATTCATTTATTACTCCAAAAATGATGATCAATCTTACCTTTTTATCTACCTTATCAAACTTTGTCTGATCTTCACATTCTACATTAATACAAGTAATGGTTCTATCTACAAATTGCCATACTTCTTCAAACTCAAGTTGTGTTTTGAGTTTGGTATTCCAAGTAGCATAATTATTCCCCCTCAATAGTTGGAAGTCAGGCAATAAGACCTTTGATGCACCACTAGCTATATCAAAATTTCATAAAACTTGAAAATTCTTCTTTCACTAAATAAACCTCAATTTTTTTTTTTCAAAAAGTATATATAAGCCTATACTCATGATTTAATTGATGCCTTGAATTATGGGAAAAACATTGTCTCACTGGGAAAAATAAAAAAAGAGAAAATATTCTTCCTCTAGGGAATATTTTTTAGAATATTTTGATGTTTTAAAATATTATTTGTGTCTTTCCTTTCACTGTAATCAAATAAAGGAAAAGAAATACCATATTAGAAGTCTCACCACTGTCAATGTGGGATATTAGAAGTCCATAATCTTCATACATCTATTATTTTTTTCATCATGTTTTAATCTATCTCTAGTAATAATATTGATGACTAGAAATTTGCCATCTATTTACTATCAAAGGAGTGTTAAAAGTCATCTAGGAGATTTAAGTGTTGTTAATATCTTAGGGAAACATATTATTGTGGGTGTCATAAATCTATATTGAATGAGTTTAAATCCACGTAGAGAATGTGTGAGATAATGATGTCAGAGGACCAAATGAATTTGATCATTGCCTTCTTTTCCCTTTAGCACTTGACTATCAATTTTCCATGGCTAACACCTTCCTAATTTCATACATCATTTTGATAAAATATCAATTCTTATGATTGGTCCACATGGTTCTACGTCCACATAAAGGATGAGCATGGTGACTTCTATCACAAACATCTATAAAGTGTGCACATCTACCAAGATCATGTAGGGTGATGCAATATCTTCTATATGAGGATTTGCTACTGATTATGAGTGTCTCTAGGCTTGTACGAGGAGTGCTTGTGCTAAATGATGTCTATAGGAATCATACACCTTTTGCAAATGTAACTAATACCTTTTGTATTATTTCAATGGTGTTGTTGCTCTATTGCTTCATCATTTAGGCATTTTCTTGGTCGAGATTATCTTTTATGATATATATTTTTGAGTGACTGAAGAGTCTTGTTATATTTGTTATAATATGGAGCACACAAGAAAGAATAATTAAACCTTAATTTTATAACTAAATTTTCACTTGTGCTCATGTCCACTTTATGTGCATCTTATTTGGTCATTCATGGAACGAGTGAAAAAAGTTTATTATTTTATCTTGAATGTTTATAGATCCTAGCTAGCTAGATGAGGCTATTGGTGCTTGCATTTTGGATTCCCAAATTGAATCCTTTCATAGGTGGTATCTACTTTGATATTTTGTCTTGCACGTCTCATATTCATTTTTCATTGTGCTAGAAATGCTCTCTAATAGGTTGTGTTAATGAATGTTCTACAAAATCATGATCTTTCATGAGAGAAATCCTTCCTCATTCTTCAATTTAGGGTGTCTTCTATCTGTTTGGTGAAACATATCATGTTCTTTAGGATCATTTAACTCTCTTTTGAGGTTTACCCAAATATTTTTAAGAACTTCTAGATTTTGAGTCTTTTGTCAATTGGTTCATGGAGAAGATAGTTACCTCTTATTTTAAGGTTAACCTAAAGTCAATATTTGATATTGTTGTTTTACCCTTGAAAATATTTTTAACAGACAACACTTTACAACTTCACTATGTTAAAATTTTAGGAGGATCAAAAGGAGATATTGATTTTCCTTCTACTTGCTATGATACCACATGTTAGAAACTACTTCAATGATCTTGAATTAAAAAATGAAAAGTATTTAAATACAATGGATTTCCAAATATGGTATAACAAACCTAGGAAGTATTTGAGAGTTTGATGGTATGTTTTGATGGAAAAATGATGCCCAATAAGATAAGGTCACCAGTGATTAACCACATGTAAAATAGCTAGCATATCCTTTGCATAAGTTTATTTACCCAAATTTTGACTTGAAAGTGCTTTACTAGTGAAGGCTAATGGTCTTCCCTCCTACATCAACATGACTCTTATACCATTTCCCGAAGCATGAATTTCAATAAAAAAAATATTTTCAAAAATCAGGTATGGCTAACATCAGAGTGGTTGTCATGGCATGCTTTAGGTCAAAGAAAGCTTTCTTAGTTGGGTCTGACCAAGTAAAAAAATTCTTTCTCAACATGGCCATTAAAGGAGCAATGATTTTGCCATAGTTTTAAATAAATTTGCAGTAATATCCTATGAGTCCCAAAAATCCTTGAAGTCCCTTAAGAGTGTGAGGCTTTGGCCAATCCTTACAAAATTGAATATTATTAGGAATAAAATTAACTCTATATTTGGTGGCAATGTGTCCCAAATAATTCGCTTATGTTAATCCAAAATAACACTTATACCTCTTAGCATAAAGTTGATTCTAAGATAAAATTTGTAGGGTATAGTCCAAATGAATGAGGTGCTCCTCCCAATAGTGACTATAGATCAAAATATCATCAAATAAAATGAGAATAAATTTGTCAAGGAATGGGCATAAAATGTTATTCATGTGGCTTTGAAATGTGGAAGGTGCATTTGTTAAACTAAATGGCATAACTAAAAATTCGTAATGGCCCTCATGAGTTTGATTTTTTTAGGAATATCCTCCTCCTTGAGCCTTATATTATGATAACTCGAGCGAAGATCTATCTTGGAGAAAAATATAGCACCATGTAGCTCATCCAATAATTCATCAACCACTGGGATAGGAAACTTATCCTTAATGATGATATTATTGAGCTCACAAAAATATATACACAAGTGCCATGACCTATATTTCTTTTGAACCAATACGACTAGAGAAGAATAAGGATTGTTACTAGGCCAAATGGCTCTAGCTTGTAACAATCCTTCTACCAATTTTTTAATTTTAACTTAAGTGCATAGGGGTACTTGTAAGGTTAGATGTTAGCGAGCACACTACCAGGTACCAAAGGTATTGCATGCTCATGGAAATGACATGGAGGTAATTCTGTTAGTTCTAAAAAAACTACATCATGCTTAGTCGTAATGATTTGCAAATATTCTAGGGGTGTGTCTTTGTTTGAAGTCTGCTATTGAATTGTAAATATCTGAGCTACTACCCCATGATTGTTTTAACAAATTCTCTATATGAATTGAGCTAATAATCTATGGAGATCCTATTGGAAAAACACAAAGAGTGTATGACCTACCATTTTATAAAAACTACATCCATAACTTTACAAAGTTCAATGATATTATTCCCAAGGTATTTATCCATTGAGCTCCTAGCACATCACATCCTCCTATTTGAAGAGCAAACATATCAGTTTTAAGTTCATAATACCCTATATTCAACTTAAAATTGTAGCATTTACCCTTATAAGGTAATGTTTCACCATTTAGCACCATAACCTCAAGGAATTGAAAGCCTGTATGTAATAATTTGCTTACTTGGCAACTTGGAGATCAATAAAGTTATGTATACTTCTAAAATAAATGAGAATTATAAGACATTTTCCTTTGAAAAATCTAGCTACCTTTATCATTAGAGGGGTAGTAATTCCTACAAGTGCATGCACATAAATTTCTAGCAATGGTTCTTCTTAGGATTCACCCTCATCCTTAAATGGTTTCTCCTATTGTCCTACATCATTGTCAAGTGGTTCAATGCATACTAAATCCTCCACATCCAGTAAAAATAACTTCTTTTGGATGCATTTATGCCCTAGTGAATACTTCTAATCATAAATATAAAATAGACCTTATGCTGAATGGACATCCATATTTTCTATAGTCAAATGCTTATATAGGGTAGATTTGTCACCAATATTTGGTGTGAACTTGGAAGGAAATGGGGGTTTGACCTATGGAAATTTAGGTGGTCTCCTTTGGGTCAAAAAAATTTCTTTGGCCAATCTTGCCAATCCTATGGCTTGAATCATAGACTGCGGTTTGAAATTTTGACCTCACCCTTGATATCATCTTTCAATCCATTGATAAATAACTCTAAAAAAACCTCTAGTCAACCCCTTGGTTCTATTAGCTAGTTTCTTGAATTGGGTCTGATAATCACGAACCATAGATGTTTATTTCAATTTGGTCAATGCTCCTATAAAGTCCTCATACTCACTAGACCCAAAATGAGTGAGTAATTGTGACTCAAAATTTTTCCAAGAAGGATTAAGATTTGTGTTTTATAACCATTGGTACCATTGTAAATATTTAAATTCAAATTTGAAAGATGTCATAGTGACCCATAAACATATAGGAATATTATAAAGTTTGAAGAAATAATCTACTTCACATAACCACCCATCAATGTCTTTTCTATTCAACTTAAAAAAGTCTAATTTAGGTATCTTAAATGGAATATCTATGTTAGAAATAGAATGATATCATTCCCTCTCCTAATGTATCCCCTTATATTTATTTCTAACACTACCACCTGGTTTGTTAAATTTAAGGTGCTCAAACACCTTTGGGTTGTCCCTAAATTTTTTCTCAACCACTAGGAATTTTTCTTCAAATGAAGCTTTTGATTTCATTTGTTCATCTCTCAAAAGTGATACTTTGTCCCTCATTTATTGAAAGTTACTGGTAAGACTAGCAATTGTGGTATTCAGGTGCTCTACAAGGTTGGTTTGGGTGTTTTGTTCTATCTCGTTTTGGTGTCCTCTAGTTCCTACAACCATTTAGGTATGAGCTGAACCACTCCCACTAACTTACTAAAAACAGAAGTATTTTTCTAGGAGTTACACTTTTTAGTAATGAGACAAAAAAGTGTTTGGGTGGTATATATCAAAAGTATTAGCTCAAAAATATGATCATAATGGACTAGGTCCCACAAAGATGTTTTATGGAACTCTTAAAAAAGTACATGGAGGCTATATACCAAATTAATTAGCTCAACGAGATGGTTGCAATGATCTATATACCACAACACCATGTTTTTTTTAGGGAAGTGTTGTTTTCAAGTGTTGTTGGTTTTTCTCTTGGAGTCTTGGTTCACTTAGAAATGTGGGTTTTTATCATACAACTGCTTACAAGACTGCATTGTTTATTACTAACACTATTCTATCACTAACACTATAGCTCATTGTTCTGTTACTAACACTATTCTATCATTGATACTATAGCTCATTGTTCTATTACTAACATTGTTCTATCATTGGAAAAATTCTTATCTTATGATTTTTTAATGTCATAGATAATTGTTACTAATGTTGGTAGACTAAGTTCTGATTGTTACTAAATCTAACTGAATTTATACCCAATTGTTCTAACTATTCTTAAGAAAACTATCTTGATCATTATGTTCATCACCAAATGCATTTTTTTATTCATGCAACAATTTTGGGATATTGAAGTCTCCTTAGTATGTTTAATTTTTGGGGTAGGATATTTGGTTGCATATTTAACATTCAATATAATAGGGTATTCTAAGCCAAGGTGTATATACTGCCTATAGACCCTTTGTTATAATATAGTGATGAATGATAGTTCTCTGACCAATATTTTAGGCCACTACTCAAGGAGGATTCCATGCATACCCTTGAGCACACTATCCACCTCTCTAACAGTATGGGAGGGTGATATTTTTGAATGATGTGTCTAATGTACTATGGAAAATACAAGGCCAAAAATCTTCCTAGGGCTAAAGGTTTATCCTAATACTAAGGGGTCTCTCAATATATCCAAAGATACATGAGAGCTCAATTCCATAGAAGGGTGTTGTTTGAGGCCTGGGTATCTCACTAGATGCTTTACGAGCAATATAGCTTAGAAAATAATAACAAATCCACCATGATATTATAAAACCCCTAACACAAGGTTTCTAACCTAATAAACTAATGCAAAAAAAGATCTATTTGTTTAATAAGGAAACTATAAAAAGAAACAAAAACATGATAAATTTATACCTAGTAGTCAAAATGGCAAGGCAAGAACTATCGCAATTGCAACAAAACTTGGCCCTAGAAAGCACTTTGATACCACTTGTTAAGAACCTTCTAATAAAAATAAGCTCATTAACATAACTATTGCAATAAAAACATAATTTCATGAAAGAACAAAATATTGCAATGCAAAATGTAAATGTAGAACTATAAAAATCTTATAAATCACAATACATAATCATAGGACTCTTCGAGGGTGAAACCTTATTTAATACTTCCATTAATATGCAAAAAGATACATTCATTTATGGCTCCTTGTATTTTAAAGATACACTTCATGCAAATCTAACCTAATGATCAAGAGTTGGCTTACATGAAAGGTGCCACTTGAGCTAGAATATTCTACCAAACATCAATTACATTCTTGATAATGATTACATGAAATGGCCCTACTTGTCTAGGTGCCTCAATTACCACATACCATTACAAAATATCATTATAAGGGATCCCCACATTGGAAAGGAGTCATTACATAATAATATGAGAATTATAAAATAATATTAGGATGGGGTCCTAACAATATCATATTGTATAAAGCTCTTATTACAAGGAGATTTCTCCCTTGAAGAGGCATGTGATATTTATTCCACTTGACTAATATACGTTTGTTGTATTTCCATTCAGTTATTTTCTTGGACACTTCTATTATTTTCATTTTGATGGTCATTCAGTTTATAAGAATTTCCATTAATTCTTGCATTGCTATTGTGGTTATGCTTATTTTTATACAAAGTTTTATAATAAGTGGTAACAAAATCTTTCTAAGGCCATGTTTTGTATATATAGCAACAATTTTTTTTCCTTCCATCCATTTTTTCTATTCTATAATATTTTTCAGTCTATTCATTTTCCATTAAAGTATATTTCCAAAAACAATAAAATAATTTTTTTTTTTAATGTTTTTAGTGGATTAGGTTAGAAACACTATGTCGAGGGTTTTAAAATATCATGGAGGATTTGCCATTTTTGGCTAAGCTAGAATTCCCATAAAGCATCTAATGAAATAGGGGGTGCTCAAACTCTAATATCCAATCCTTAGATGACACTCATATATGGAAGTGACCTCTCATGTACCATCAAGTATATAGAAAGCCCCCTAGGAATAGGATAAGCCTTCACCCATAGAAATATATCAATCATTTGAGTTTTGTGGTGCACTAGTAAGCAATTAACCCTAGGAAGTTACTTTCATAGTACCCTTAGAAATAGATATGTGACTATGAGTATGGTGGAGCCTTCCTTAGTTAGAGCTATGAAATATTATATCAACCACTTATCATGAACAAGATTGTATATCAAAGAGTTAATGAGATCAAACACACCCTAATTGAAGTTATTCCTATTGAACCCTTGTTTTAAGTCATTTCCCATTTGAAACCAAAACCAAATCTGAGCATACTATAGAAGAGACTACTCTAGTCACAATATAATAGTGCAAAGAATATCTAGTGTGCAAGTATAGGGAATATTCAAAGTAACAGTAAAAAATACATAGTTTGATGGTACAGAGAATATCCAGTTTAATAATGCAAAGAATAATCTATCTAATAGTCAAAGATGTATATTGTTAGTAGTTAGTAAAATATACAAAAATCTAAATTTCACCATTTTGTGAGAGCATGGGATTTGGATCAATCAAGGTCCTTTGAAAATTTTTAAAATGTTAGATCTTTGTTAAGATGTGATCTTCAAGGTGCTTGCTACTCTGCCAAGGGAAAAGGGATGTGAGAAAGTAAAGGAAAATTTAGCAGATAAAAGAAAAAGAGGGTGATATCTTAAGAGATAAACTAAGATATCCCTACAAAAATAGGCCTAAATGCTATGTGCCTATGGTGGACACTTTCTCTCCTCGACACAATGAAGAGCAATCAAGGTCTACCAATTATATACATATGCGAGCATGTGAGTACCATAGGAGAGTCAAGCTCATAAGTAACTCAGTACAAAAATATATGTAGGCCCCTCACACACATGTACACTTAGCACACCTAATATTCACATAAAATAATACAAACACACATACATACACATCCATGGTGCTATAGGTAGAGGCCAAAAAATAGACATAAGCTTTCATGTATATATAAATGAAAGTAAAATTTTACATAGATTGTGCCAAAAAGTAGGGGTTCAAAATTACCCACAAGTTACTCAAGGTTGCTACCATTTTTTACAAATAGAAATTAAAGGAAATCCTACAAATACATAAAATGTAAACTTATAAATCCTTTACAAAGCTAATACTACTCTTATTTATAGATTTACAAGGGAGGGTTTTCCCTCCAAAACTCATGCAAATATCTCTAGGTGGTTGTTATTTTAGATACTAAGTCATGTCCTTTTATGAATTTCTATCCCTTTAGGATTTTCTATATTTGAATATGTGAATATTAGTCGATCTTGGCCCTTGGATGTACAACTACCTCTTTAATTACCATCTACCCATTTTTTAGGGATTCCTATCACCTAGGTGCAAAATATTTATTTAATTTAATGTTCTAGATCTTTGAGCTACTTCTACCATGTCTCCATGTTGTCTTTTATCCTTTCTCAGAGATACAAGATATATTTTGTAGAAAGGACAATCTTCCTCAAAGAATGTTACTTTATTGATTTGACCTTTGAGGCATTAGTATTTTTTATTTGGAATTTTTTTATCCTTTAAGTTTGCTTGTCTTTAGATTGTCAAGACTTTTTAATCTTTAGTTCCTTGTCAAGAGTTTGTGTTATCGCCTTCTTCCCATGACTCGGGAACTTCTAACCTTCAAAATTTTCTTGCACATAGGATCTAGCCTCTACTTGATAGATCATTTTTTATTGGGACAATCTACATGTGGTTGTCCATGACTTAGACATACACTTTCAAAAGGTGTAGTGATTTATCACTACAATTTTGGTAGCTCTAAGGGGATTTTAGCTTGCTAAATATGAGAAACCCAACAAATTGGTGCCTTAGTCCATTGGGCATAAATTTAAGAAAATATCTCTTGAAAGTGAAATTTTTTGGTGGATGAGCCTTACTTGAAATTCTATAGGTGGTTAGGACTTCTGCCATCTCATGAAATTGAGATCACCTATGGTACTGTATCGCTCCAAATTTTTCGCATCCCTACCTTCAGGCTATTGGATCTGTCCCCAGAAGGAGGATGGGAAAAGGATGTCGCGGTACCTTGGACTGAGAGGACTTTGCGAAGGTCCCGCCTCTCAAGGGAGGTGTATTTTGATGATTTTTCGACGGATGGTGGGTTCACCAGGAAAAATTTAACGGTAGCTTCCATGCCTAGGTTTTGGAATGTGTTTAAATGTGTTCTTTTTAACCTTAACCATTCATATCCTAGGTTTGGCCGAATGAATCTAGATTTAATCTATATGAAAATGTAAATTCCATGAATACAGAAGACAGATTTTAAAGACAAAAAAATAGAGAGATTACAGAATGCACATGATGAATACTTGATCTGGATTTCTGAAGAAGATTCTAATGTTGAGGCAGTCTGGATCGTCTGAGATTCGACAAAATAATCTGCAATCAGACAAGATCATCTGAGATCTGACGAATTCGTCAAACGAATTTGTCAAAAACCTGCAAAATCGAAAACAGATGCAAAATACAAAAAGTACGGTGCTAACAGAGGGAAATGATATAAAATGGCAGCAATGTTATCAAACCAAAACTTAAACACAGAGACAAAAATGAATCATGCTAATTAGATGATAATTAGGATTTAATTATGCACTTAATCTAAATGGGTGAACTCCAAATGCAAGATAATATAAAACACTGAATAGATTATCTAATTTGTAGAATAAAATGACAGAGAAAAAGTTGAGAAATGCAAACTTCAGGCACTGATTGCCTTAATATGGACTGCAGTCGAGATCGTCTCGCATTAGTATGAAATTGCCTCGAATTCGACAGGTTCGCCTCCTATCTGAACAGGATCTTTGGCAACGATAGGTGCTAGCTCCGGTTAAAAAACAGTGATGTACCTACAGCAAAAATGATATGGAACTAGTGCAAATAGAAAATAGGGATTTTTTAACGCAAATGGAGTTAACTTGCAGAGAATTTTAGCTAGGGTTTGGGAAGGGAAAATCCTAGAGACTAAATAGGCTTAGGGGAGTAGTTAGGAGGTTGGAGATCATCCCAATTTGGGAGATCTCCAATGGCGGGAGGGTTCCAACGATGCAGACACGCTTCTGCCCAGATTGGAGACCCATTGGAATAGATTCCAACTTTGCAAAATCAGTTTTGCGATAAGATCGTCTGGACGTCCTAGTCCAGATGAAATCATCAAATCTAGGGCGATATCGTCTGATCGGCGACGATATCATCAAACGATCAAAACAACCTCTAAAAATGGCATGGAAAAGGGGGAAATGGATTTCCCGGTAGTTAACGGGTAGTTTGGGAGGTTAAATTTGATTTTTAAATTATTTACTAAGGTGAATGTAATTATTCCAATTTTACTGCGCCAATTTTAGGGTGCTACATTTTGCCCCCTCTTTAGCGAATTTTTTGAAGAAAATGCATTAAAGATGAGTTCTTCTCGATCTACGAGAAAGCAAAAATTATTCCCATTTTTAGGCGATGATTCTTGGTCGAATCGTATGACAGCTTACTATGGTGCCCCCTCCGTGTTTTTACCCAAATCGAACGTTTGAGGTAAAAACGCGGAAAAGCAAAAAAAAATTATTTTTGAATAAAATTAAGAAAAATAGGGTAAAACCCTAATTCATTTTTACTGTTCATTTTTCTGGTTTTAGAGCTCTGAAGCAAAAATGGTGGAGACGACGCACAGATCGACAGAGGTCCGGCACGGTCTACGGGTAAGAGTCTAAACTTAGTTTAGAATTCTTTAATTTAATTTTACATGCTTTGTAAATAATTTTTAGATGAATTTTGAGCATCGTGGCCATTTTTGGGCCATCAACGTCATCGGGATGAAATCGTCCCAATTTCGACGAAATCGTCTCAATTTCGACAATTTCGCCCGAGGGTGAAATCGTCGAAAGGGGGACGATTTTGTCAAATTAGAGACGATTTCGAACTACGAAATCGGAAACGATTCTGCTCAAATTTGGGACGATATCGTCCAATAGTGGGCGATATCATCAATTGCACAAAGATTGAATTTTTAACTTGCATTATTAATTACTTGAATTGTTGATTAATGATTGTTTATTGTTTTGTTGTTTATGTTTGCAGAGAGGATTACTAAAGAGCAGGGAGTGGAAATACGGAGGGTTGAGAGACGACTTGGCTGCTCTGACACAGGCATAGCGAGATCATCTGGCACAGGCCGGCTTACTGCATGTGGCAGAAATGCCACAAGTATCTACAGACATGGGGCTACTGACGGCCCTAGCAGAGAGGTGGTATCCAAGGTCCTCATGTTTTCGGCTACCGACAGGGGAGATGACTCCCACACTAGAGGACGTATGGAGGATTCTGAGAATCCCCATACAAGGACGGCTCATCACTCCTGCGGCCAATCAGGGCCGTGCTATGGGACGGTTGTGCGGTGACCCGGGCTTCACCCTAGAGAAGGGCAGAGTTAACATCGAGGCACTATGCCAGATGCCTGGGGCATCTACACTCACACGGGTGTTGGCTAGAGTAGTTGGTGGACTTCTGCTATGCCACCAAAGTGGGTGCATGGTGCCATGGATGCTGGCAGATGTGGTCTGTGACATGAGAGACCACGGCTACAGGTTTGCTTGGGGCAGTTTTGTTCTATGTCGATTGTACAGGATCCTATATGGGGTCATGTACAAGGGCGATCGATGTCTGGTTATGACATCGCTACTACAGGTTTGGTGCTAGGAGCACATTGCGGTGCGGAGGCCGGTAGGGCTTCCTCTGATAGGGATTGACGGGGAGAGGCCTTGAGTCTTCTATTGGTGGCTCTGGAAAGGGGCACAGCGATGGATCGACCTGTCGATGTCCCGAAGACTACTGGATGACCTAGTCCCGAACCAGATCACCTGGAGGCCATGGAGGGAGCATCCAGGGTGGCCAGAGGATGGACAAGAGCTGGCTCACATCAAGCGAGTTTGCTGGCTGAGGATGGAGAGGGGAGAGGTGGAGCTCCATAGGTACGATCAAGTTTTGAGGCAGTTCGGTCTACAGCAGGTGATCCCATTCCTCAGAGATTATGAGTTTTCCTAGACTGTTTGGGATAACACTATAGTTAGCGGGGCTCCCGACATGTAGCAATTTTGGAGCCAGGACATAGATGATGCCCCCATTCATCCAGTGGATGGGGACGATGCAGGAGTAGCCGATGGCTACGATGCTTGGTATGCAAGCATCCGCCCTCCTCGGATGATGAGGGCATAGGGTTTGATCCACATAGTTGTGCATCGGATAGGGAGGCGATGCCAGGCAGTGATGGAGGCAGCCCAGGGTCACGGCGGGAGAGAGACAAGGAGGCCACAGGAACAGGAGCGACCATGATAGAGAGAGAGGGAGAGGAGGGAGGCGAGACCCCCATCTCCATAGAGGCCACCATCACCCGATAAGGGCAAGGGTGTGGACACAAGAGAGAGTAGTGAGATGGCTACTCTTCGGGCGGAGAGAGATCGTCTGCAGGCTCAGGTGCAGACGCTACAGGATGCGACTGCACAACATCGGGCTGAGGTGTCATAGCTACGAGATGAGATTACATGCCTTAGGGCACGAGGCGGAGGGGCAAGCACACAGGATCTGGCACGATCGATTGCTCAGATCGTGTTTTACCAGGGCATCTACTTCTAGATGGTGCTAGAGGGTTAGAGGGTACAACTGCCAGTCGGCATTGCTGACCCTATCAGGATTGGGTCCTCGAGGACTTCATCCTGGTCGAGGATGAGGACTACACAGACTGCGATGGGGCCAGCTCATCCACCGCAGGGTGAGGTAGGAGATGAGGTAGAGAGCTCGAGGGGCTCTCGAGGCTAGAGGGTGGGATTGACATTTGTATTATATGATTATTTTTGATAGAGGATTGAGTATGCCGAGGTACAGATTGTGGCATACCAATCTAATTTTGATGATGTACATATGTTGATATATATATGTATGTGAGATATTTTTGATCATATGACTTGTGTTTTGTGATTTGTATGATTCTTTTAGATGTTTTAATTGATTGATTTGATGATTCATTGAGGATTCATGTAATTATGTCGTTGGAAATATTATGATTTGAATGTCATGCTTATGATATTTTAAATGAAATAATCTGATGTAACAAATTGATTGTTGATGATAAAATGTGATAAAAATAAAAAATAAAAAATAAAAAGAAACTTCTAACAATAATTTCAAAGGACATTGTCGCTATTATAGACCATTTCATGGAGTCGCTGCTTACTCGGTCGTCAAGCTAATACCAGAATAGAAATATTGTTAAAAGGAAAAGAGTGCTTAAGAGACTGTCTTAAGACTTTGTTGTGATAGTGAAAATGATAATGATGATGATGGTTTGTTTTTCAGATTTTCATAAAAATGTTTGTGCATGAAATGATGTTTTAAAATGATTCTTGCTAGGCATAAATTCCTAAGTATGATAAAATTCTTTTAGGAATTATACCATCATTGCAAAATTGTAGGTTGACATAATGACATGAAATAATGAAAATGTGTTTGCTTTTGAAAAGCATAATTGGAGTAAGGTAATGAATTAAGTCATATGGTTTTCATGATTTTGAAGAAATGGGGAATAAAAATTGTTACAATGGTTTGCGCTAGGCATAGAATATGTAGGTATAGACTTATACCATCATCGCAAAAATCCAAAAAAATAGTTTTATTGCATGATTGATTTTTGATGAACAGAAAATATGAAAATGAGGACTTGCGCTAGGCATAATATTTCAATTTGGGTTTTGAAACTATACCATCGTCGTGAAAGTCAATCAGATATATATGTATATGTTTTGTGTAGTTTGAAAGAAATTTTTGATTTTTCTATTATATAGTTGTCTTGGTGGTAAACGATTGTACTTGATTTATTCTCAAACAAGTTGCAAAAATAATATTTCAAATTATTTTGAAGACAAAAGTTAGATTTATAAAGACTTCCATGTGCATATGTGAATTCATTTCCAATCTTGATTTATCTTAATGATAGAAAAAATCTCTCAAATACAAATGTGTGTGCAATTGCATTGTTCATTTACCAGTTGTGAGCAAGATAATATGATACAAGTGATTTGAATAAACCAAATAAGTGTTCATTAACCATGATGTAGATGCATATAACCATACTAGGCTACTATGTAGATCGGATTATCAAGAGCTAGCTAATCCATAAGCAGACATAGGTCTGTACAAAAGAAGGTCGCTAATGTGACGGACATATCACCACGCTAGGAGTTACCCAAGGCCAAGCAGGTTGGGCACAAACCACCTATTATGGGGCTTACCTCACAGTTTTCGAATAATTGAGAATTCCAGGGATTCAAGCTCATCAACCCTTCTTTTCTTTTCAAAGGGTAGGGAAAGGGATTTTATTGCTTTCTTGCTTTCTTTTGAACTTTGCTTATTTTTCTTTTGCTTGATTTTTGAGATAGTGCTTGAAATATTGCTGAAATAACATTTTTTTTTTTTTTTCTTTCTTGAACTTTTTTTTTTTTTTTTTTTCTGTGCTAGGGATACTTGCTCAGATTAGCTGTAGAGCAAGGGATTTTTATTCTGGGTAGGGGTGAGCTTGTCCTTTTGCCAATTCTCAAATATTCTAGACCATGTGCATGATAGGATAGCAGGGGAAACTTTTCGCTCAAGAAATCAGTTCTACTATGTAGCAAAACATGGAAATTACAAATATAATCATTTTATTGTGAAAAGATGTGCTTGGTTTAAGTAAATAACAAGATCAATTCTCTATGCTCAAACTTTATTTAATTGAATTTTGTGGACTTTGATATAAGAGAGATTAGTAATCATGCCAGATAAAATCAAGATATTTATTGTTGTGAGTGTGCAAGTGAGGGATTCAAAATAAATGCTAATTTATCCAAAATAAGTTGAAACATATAACTGCAATAATTGTAAGAAAATATATAAAAATGATTTTTGAGAAGTTTGGAGAATGTTGACTCTCTCTTTCTTCTTTATTTTATTTTGGTTTCGAAAGAGTCAAGCATATAGCTGTTATTATCATTATTTTGATTTTTGTTTTTGAGCAAAAAGAACTTAACAAGTGCTTTAAATAAATGCAATAGATAGTTTTGAAGCTTTTGGATGATTATGAATATTTTTGATGTTTTTGAATAAATTGAAAGAAATACAAGATAGTAATTTTGAACAAATATATACATGAATGAAATGACCAAATTTATGCATAGTAACGTTTAAGATGCAAAATATTCATGGGTTCTTTAAGTTCTTTACCATCTAAGGTAGATAATTTATATGCTCCTGATTCAAATTTAGCAGTAATGATGTATGGTCCAAGCCAATTGGGCTCAAATTTACCTTTAAGGTCCTTAGTTGCATTAGTATTTTTTTGAAGATTTTGATTTTAATTTATGAATTGAAATTGGTGGTATATACAAGATGGTCTATATACACTTTACAAGGTTTATTTGAGTATAGCATGTCTAAGGTTGCTTCAAAATCAAAGGAGGTTTTGAAGGATAATTTGGTTGAGGTGAAGGTAAGGACAAAAGATGATAAATAAAAGGTAGTGATAACAAAAGCTTTGTTATAATGTAAAATAATGTAGCAAAATATTTGACTTTTATATGTGTAAATTTAATCATGTTACAAAATAATATGTCAGAAAGACAAGAAAGTTCTTCATTCTTATTATTATATTCCAAGTTTTGATAAGATGGAGAAAGTATATGTGAAAGATATGCATGAGTATTATTTGGTAAACAAGGATGATCATATATGGATAAAAAAAAGTGATGTATAGAAAATAATTGTGATAATAAATAATATATAGAACTTGATGTTTCAATCGTTAAATATTCTTCAAATGGTGTTGGGTCATTATGTATGGTAAAAAAATTATTTGCAAGTTCAAACTTCAAACATTGGTGAAGAGTGGAAGGGAAAACCATCATCGTATGAATCCAAGGACTCTGGAGAAATAGGTTGTAAGGCGAAGGACAATATCCTACATAGAATAAAATATCCAGGATCTTGGATCCAATATTGAGGGGAAACGTTATAGTATCTCGAACTCCTTGAATTTCATTGTTAAAAGGTTTTATAAGAACTTTTGATTCATTAAGATATTCTTCCTTTGTTTTGAGTTTTTGGAATAATTGATAAGTGCATAAATTAAGAGAGGAGTCATTATCTACCATGATAGTTTTAACAGATGTTTCTTTACCAGATTTGACAATGTAAAAATAGGAGTCTTGTTGCGAAGTAGAGGAAGGAATATCCTCATCATAGAATGAAATATGGTTAACCTCAAGAGGTTTTATACCATTAATTATGTTCTTAGAGAAAATATGATGAGGAACAAATTGTTGGCTAGGTATTTTGAACAAAATTTCCTTGTGATAAATTTGTAATACTTCTAAAAGAGATATCTTTGCTTGAGGATTAGTCACTCGTTGTTGGCTATCAAAGTGTATTTCAGATTGAGATTTTGATTTTAAAGATAAGCTTTCTATGCTTACATTCCATTTTGGATCATTCTCTAGAGTCAAAGATAGTTTTGAAGGTTGGTCAAATGAGGAATCCATATATTGAATATCAAATTGAGTTGATTGAATTTGAGGTTGCTCATTTGTAGTTTTTTTTACAATATTAATAATATCATCATGATGGGACACATTAACGTGCAATATTTGATTGGTTTATTGTTGTTGATAATTGAATAGGGGTTCTTGGGAGATCTCCATGTCTTGATTGATTATTGGTATTTGTTGTGTAGGAGTTTGATTGTTTAATGGAGATTTATAATCAGTTGTAGATTGTAATTCCTTTATATTAAAAAGATCCTTATCAATCAAGTATTGAATTGCACATCTTAAATATTTACAATTTTGTGTCATATGTCCATATACTCTATGATATTCACAATGTAGCTCAGGTTTAAACCAATCTGTTGTGGTATTAGGTTGTCTTATGGAAGGCAGTTCAATCCTATTTGTATCAAGTAAATACTTGAGAATTATATCCATTGGTTGATTGAGCTTAGTAAATTTACGTGATGAAGGTTTTTGAGAGGTTTTTGATAAATGCCTTAGGAATTTCGTCATAAAAGGACCTAATGGTTTCTCACCTCTACTTTCTTTATTATGGGTAGAATGATGACAGGAAGATCGTGAAGCATGAGGTGAGTGCATGGTAGAATTGGAAGAATAAGTATTTTCTTGTTGAAATGGATGTGTTGTATTGAAAGAAGAATATTGAAAAGGTGGTGGAGGATTATATATGGATTGATAGACATAATATGGATATATCGGAGAATAGATAATATCATTATGAAGAGGATTGGAAAAGGTATTGTCCTGTTGGGGTAAGGATGAAAAATAAGAAGAGTGTGATGGAGGTGATGTTGAATAGGGATGAGGTTGGTCATAATCAACAAATGTATTTGGATGAATTCTTCCAACATTACTAATGGGCTCATATGGATTTGAGTAAAAACTCATGGTTTCTTTAGTACTTTTAAAAGTAATATTTAATATTTGCTATTTAGAATTGAATCTAAAACATACAAACTTGAAATGCTAATTTTGTTTTTGTTTTTCTTTTATACATATATATATATTTTTTTTGTTTTTGTTTTCAAAAGGTTATGATGTATTCACGTCGGGTTCACCAAAATGTATCGCTCCAAATTTTTCGCATCCCTACCTTTAGGCTATTGGATCCGTGCCCGGAAGGAGGATGGGAAAAGGATGTCGCGGTACCTCGGACTGAGAGGACTTTGCGAAGGTCCCGCATCTCAAGGGAGGTGTATTTTGATGATTTTTCGACGGATGGTGGGTTCACCAGGAAACATTTAATGGTATCTTCCACACCTAGGTTTTGGAATGTGTTTAAATGTGTTCTTTTTAACCTTAAGCATTCATATCCTAGGTTTGGCCGAATGAATATAGATTTAATCTATATGAAAATGCAAATTCCATGAATACAAAAGATAGATTTTAAAGAAAGAAAAACAGAGAGATTATAGAATGCACATGATGAATACCTGATCCAGATTTCTAAAGAAGATTTTGATGTTGAGGCAGTCTGGATCGTCTAAGATTTGACAGAATCGTCTGCAATCAGACAAGATCGTCTGAGATCTGACGAATTTGTCAGAAACCTGCAAAACCGAAAATAGATGCAAAATACAAAAAGTACTACAGTGCTAATAGAGGAAAATGTTATAAAATGGCAGCAATGTTATCAAACCAAAACTTAAACACAGAGACAGAAATGAATCATGCTAATTAGATGATAATTAGGATTTAATTATGCACTTAATCTAAATGGGTGAACTCCAAATGCAAGATAATATAAAACACTGAATAGATTATCTAATTTGTAGAATAAAATGACAGAGAAAAGGTTGAGAAATGCAAACTTTAGGCACTGATTGCCTTAATATAGATTGCAGTCGAGATCATCTCGCATCGCATACGAAATTGCCTCCGATCTGAACAGGATCGTCGGCAACGATAGGTGCTAGCTCCGACTGAAAAATAGTGATGTACCTACAACAAAAATGATATGGAACTAGTGCAAATGGAAAATAGGGATGTTTTAACGTGAATGGAGTTAACTTGTAGAGAATTTCAGCTAGGGGTTGGGAAGGGAAAATCCTAGAGACTAAATAGGCTTAGGGGAGTAGTTAGGAGGTTGGAGATCATCCCAATTTGGGAGATCTCCAATGGGGGGAGGGTCCCAATGGCGCAGACATGCTTCTACCCAGATTGGAGACCCGTTGGAACAGATTCCAACTTTGCAAAATCAGTTTTGCGACAAGATCGTTTGGACGTCCTAGTCCAGATGAAATCGTTAAATCTGGGGCGATATCGTCTGATTGGCGACGGTATCGTCAAACGGTCAAAACAACCTCTAAAAATGGCACAGAAAAGGGGGAAACGGATTTCTCGAAGGTTAACGGGCGGTTTGGGAGGTTAAATTTGATTTTTAAATTATTTACTAAGGTGAATGTAATTATTCCAATTTTACTGCGCCAATTTTAGGGTGCTACAGGTACATATGTACAAAATTTTAAGCGAGTGGCTTTTATATATTAGGAAGAGTTAAGGGCACCTCACTAGCTACTGAAGTCCTTTCTTTCTTCCTTTTTCTCCAGTATCTTGGGTGAAAATGGTCACCCAAATGAAATTGGGACTCTTTTGTAGCCCTTTTACCTCAATCAATAAGGTGCTAGAGATATTGTTATGATTGGAACCATTGAGGTAAGTTCCTCCCCTATAGGATCAGTTTTCTAGGATAACTTCATCCTTGCAGTTGAAGGGGTCCTTCGCATGTTCATGCTTCACCTCTTCAAAAAGGAGAGGATCCAAGGTATATTATTCCCAACATCTTTCTTGGTCATTATAAGGGTAGAGGGGGTCTAACCCAAAATTTTCCTCCTCATCATGAGCTCTTTTAGATTTTGGTCGATTTGTAGGCTCATGTCCATAATGATGTATGTGGAGGGGTTCCTTTAGAATCTAACCTTAAAATACATCATTATGGGAGTATTGGATCATGTTCTACTTTGTCCACTTCCTCTATGAAGTCACTCATGACCAGGGCAGCTAGTTGATCCCAGTTAGAGACTAAACATAGAGATAAAGAATTATATTTTGCCAAACCTTTCCTTTTAGGGAGGCCACCAACAACCTTAAGGGCATATCATACTATCTGATGTTATAAAATTGAAATAGAAAATCCATCTCTTGTAGGTGGTGGAGATGTTGGGCCTTCATATGTGTATTCAGGTAAAATATCTAGTAAGGTAATTGGAATTTTTTTCCAATCCATTGGTGGATCTGGAGGTCGCAGTGAGTTTTTTTCTCCCTATATGGGGTACCATTATTTATATGGGATAAACATATTGGAATTATGGGTCCTTTGGATTTATATGGAGTTTCCAAGTGAATATAGCTTCTTACTTTTGAAAAGTAGGTAGACAAAGGTCTTCACCTAAACCTCAATCTAGTAACTTCAACAATGGCTTCTTTTGATATTCAATATGGAGAAAATTTTCTAGGTGAGAAAGAGGTACTTAAAAAACTAATAAATAGACTAAGACCCTAACCAAGTCTCATTACTACACCTTGTTGCAATTCTAAGACCGAAGATGTCTCACTAGGGTCCCACTGGGTATGCTATTGAACTATTATTATCTCTGATTGTCCTCATCTGGGACAATCACACCTCAAGTCAAAGCAACATAGCAGACTACAACTGAGACCATAGGATTTGGCTCAATCAAGGGCCTTTGGGATATTTTACATTGTTGGATCCTTATTAATATGTGATCTTCAAGGTGCTTTCTACTCTACCAACGTAAAAGGAATGCAATAAAGTAAAGGAAAACTTGGAAAATAAAATAAAAAGGAGGTGGTGTGCCAAGAGATCCACTAAGACCTCCCTAGAAAAATAGGCCTGAATGCTATGTACCAATGGTGAACACTTACTCTCCTTGACACAATGGATAGCAATCAAGATCTACCAATTATATGCATATGTGAGCAAGTGGGTCTTGTAGGAGAGACAATCTCATAAGTGACTCAGTCTAAAAATAGACACAGGCCCCTCTCACATATACACTTAGCGCACTTGATATCCCCTTAAAATAATACCAAAACACATACTTACACTTCCACAATTCTATAGGTAAAGGATGAAAAATAGGCACAAGATCCCGTGTATATATAAATAAAGGTAAACCTGTACATATATTATGCAAAAATTGAGGGTTCAAAATTGCCCACAAGCCATTCAATATTGCTACCATTTTTACAAAGATAAATGAAAGGAAATCCTACAAGTATATTAAATTTAAACTTGTAAATCCTTTACAAAGCTAATACTACTCTTATTTTTAGATTTACAAGAAAGGGTTTTCCCTCCAAAAATCATGCAAAGATCTCAAGGTGGATGTCATTTCATACATTAAGTCATGTCATTTTTTGACTTTCTATCCCTTTAGGATTTTCAAGATTTGAAGATATGAATATTAGTTGATCCTGACCCATGGATGTTCAACTACCTCTTTCATTGCTATCTACCCATTTTTTGGGGATTCCCATCACCTGGGTGTAGAAGATTGCTTTAGTTTATTGTTTTGTATATTTGAGCTACTTATGTCATGGCTCCATGCTACCTTTTGTCCTTTCTCAAAGATATGAGATATATTTTGTAGAAAGGACAATATTCCTTGAAGAATGTGCACTTTATTGATTTGATCTTTGAGGCATTGGTACTTTTTTTGGGATTTTTAATACTTTGGGATTGCTTGTCTTTAGATCGTCAAGATTTTTTTGTCTTAAATTCCTTTTCGAGACTTTATTTTATCACCTTCTACCTATGAATCAGGAACTTTTGACCTTCAAAATTTTCTTGTACATAGGATCTAGCCTTTTCTTGATTGGGTTATTCTTCATGTGCTTGTCTACGGTTCATAATTTCACTTTCAAAAGGTGTAATGATTTATCACTATTTGCCCAAACACCTAAAATATAAGTACATGCATAATCTAGGATTTCTATTCCCTAGACTTTAAAAGTGGTAGGGCATTTCAAAGGTCAATGAATCACCATCCTGATTGATATTAGTAGTATCCATAATTTTATTGATCTGTGTTTTATTATGTCTACTCTTACAATTCATTTTAGGTCATGGTTGCTAATGGTGGTAATCTACCATGCAAAGGAAAATATAAAAAATGTAAAGGTGATGATGGGAAAATATAACCTTAGGAAGGGCATGTTTTAACTTCCATTGGGGGGTTGTGATATTGTGTCATGAATTCAATGGATTCATACCCTAAACACAATAGTATGATGCTTTTCTAAGTTACAGATACAATTCATTGAACATGGAAACCAAGACACTCTCTATGGTATGATTGTGGATCCTACCCAACTCATCAACTCACATAGAATGGAAGAGGTTTTGAAGAAATCATCTCAAGGGGTGGTGGCATAATTGTTTCCACTACACGCCCTAAATACCAATGATAAAATTTAGTCAATTAAATTATAAAAAATTATGGATAAACATGCACCTATACTTGTAGAACCATAAGGGTTACAACCATTATGCATCCATGATCATGCCATCAAGCTTGTACTAAAAAACTTAACATTGAAAATTTATCCCTATTAGTAGCCATATATGCAAAAGTCTAAAATTGAGAAGATGCTACAAGAGGTATTAGAAAAAAGGATCATTCAACCAAGTATCAATACATTTTATTTCCCCATTAATTTTAGTTTATAAGAAATATGGGTCTTGGAAATTATTTGTGGATTTTTGATAACTCAACACAATTATCAAGGATAAATTTCCCATCCCCATCATTTATTAGTTATTAGATGAAAATTTTCTTCTTCTAAAAGTTAGATCTTTGTTCATGTTATCATTAGATCATATTGGAGGAAGAAAATATTCAAAAAATAACATTCCACACTCATGAATACTGTTATGAATTTTTTGTCATGTCATTCACTCGTATCGATGCATTGTCCATATTTTAGAGTCTCATGAATGCAATATTTTCACCATATCTATGTAAATTTATTTTGTTTTTTTGGAAATGTTCCAGTTTATAGTCACACATGGGTGAAACATATGCAACATTTAGACTAGAAAATACAACTCTTGGCTAATAATCAACTATGTTCCAAACAATCCAAATGTTCTTTTGGGATGTAGTAAGTGGAATATCTAGTTGATATAGTTTTAGGGGAAGGGGTCAAAGTGAATCCTAAAAAAATACCACCATATAAGAATATCCCAAACCACACACTCTCAAAATATTTTGAGGAATCATAGGCCTCACTTGCTATTTTAAAAAAATTGTCCATGGTTATGGAAATATTGCATCCTCTTTGATGACTATACTATGGAATAACTCATTTCTAAGGTAAGAAACCATCGAACATGCATTTATAAGAATATAAATAGCTATGCTCTCTACTCCTGTATTGGTTATTCCTAAGTTCTCTAATCCATTTATGGTTGAAAGTTATGCCTCTAGAAGTGCAATTAGTGTAGTGCTTATACAAGAAGGATGACCAGTGGCCTTCGCTAGTAAGAAATTGTTGGAAAAAAGACCTAGAAAAATCAACTTATGAGAAGGATATAATGGTAATATTACATGTTGTCAACCAATGAAGGCCTTATCTTATTGAGTGATATTTTTCCATAAAAATAGACCACCACAACCTTAAGTAATTTCTTCAACAACATGTATCTATGCCCAAACAATAAAAATATGTTACCAAATTGTGAGGGTATAAATATGAAATCATTTATAACAAGGGTAAGGATAATGTATTTATAAATGCACTATATTGCTAATATGAGGATCAAGGTATGCTATGTGCCATATCTACTCCATTTCCTCAATGGACCTACTAGCTTCAAGAAGAAGTGACCTAAGATTCCACCTTGCAATCATTAATTCAAGAACTTCAAGTTGATCTTGATTCTCATGTGAGATATACATGGAATGTACAATATTTGTGATATTAGGGTTGCATTGTTATCACTATAAAATTGCCACTCCATGAGTCAATACTATAGTAGATGCATATTTCTTTTACTACAAGACACTGAGGCTTTTTTAAAACATATGAATAGGCTAAATACAATTATTTGTGATGGATGAAAAATAATATCAAGAACTTTGTTGTAAAATGTAACACTTATTGACATATTAAGGGCAAAAATATTCATACACTAGGCCCACTCCAACCTCTTCCAATTTTAAAGACCATTTGGAAGGATATTTCTATGGATTTTATTGAAGGGATTTAAAATTCTAAAGGTAAAATAGTCATTCTTATGGTAGTGGGTTATCTCTAAGTATGCTTATTTTTGTCCTCTATGCAACCCTTACAAGGCCTCAACTTGTACGATCCTAAAAAGCATACACCTAAGCTATTTGCATCATTATATCAAGCATAAACTCATGAAAGCATGAAAGACAATAAATTAACAAAACATAACATCTCTTTTTATTAATTCATACTGAAATTCGATTACAAATAGGTCCCTCTTAGGGATACCAAATGATTGATACAATGCTTATGAATATGAAAAGCTCCTAAGCAGGGATGGCATAATCCGCAGGTTTCTTAGATTCGATATGAACTTGTTCAAGGACTTATAGATGCCTTATTCTCAATTGCTTGGAGGGATTTGATGCCAAAAATGCTTTAATTTTTGTTAAGAACATGTGATCCGTGTTCAAGAAAAAACATAGAGAAATTAGTAGCGTATGAGGCCTGTCATGATGAGGCTCTTTTGGAGATTCACATATAATATGATAAAGCTTGCAATAAAGCATGAAAATATACAAAGATAAGCAAATATGCATGAATAACTAGGAAATCACTATACAAATGCAATGGAAAAGATATATCTACTCTAATATAAGCTAACAAAGTAGAAGTAATAAGAAATCTATGCTAAAAATTGAAGAAATGGTGACTCAAACCCTAGTCATTGTCGCTCAAAGCGGACATGATTGTAGGTCATTTTTGAAGATAGTGGCCACTAACTGTAATATTTTGCCTCAAAAACCAGGGGTTGTGACACTCAATTATTCATCTAAATTGATGTTCAAGGGTTACCTTAGTGTACAAAGATGGATTGGCAGTGAAAATCATGGGGATTCACATCAAATTGATGTGACTTTATGATGTATGCTTCTCAGTACTTTGAAAGCTCTATGTTTGGTAGCAGGTTCATCAGTTTGCAAATGGGTAGCACTTTTAATCTCCTCAAGGGTTGTCAACTCACTACTCACTCAGATAGGGCTTAACTACATGAAATATTTGATCCTTTCTTATTTCTAGGAGGGTGCATATGTAGGCCTTCAAAATTCTAGATCTTGGCTTCTTGGAGAAGCCAAGATCCAGATCTACATGAAACTAATTTTTAGGAGGAAATACATAGTTCCAGACTTGCATGGAAGTGGTAGTTAGGAGGCACTCTGAGAGATTTACATCTAAAACCACTCAAATCCAATGTAAGTTCAGTTAACATGCATGATTTGGACCCACATTTATGGCCAATTATGTTTTAGTACTAGCTGTTTTCCATAGCAGTGACTAGCCATATCCACTTTGAGCTTCAGTGGCCTGGGATGGCAATCACTCTGGTTGATAGCGGTTACGCCTGAACAGGTCAGAACTACACCTAGTAAGTGGTTACAACCACTGCTAGCTCTTGGAGAGGCCCAATATTAGTCATATGGTCTATGAATGTGCCCATATGAGTAGTCTCCTAAACATGATGCATTTTAGGTGTCTACAAATACCTCTTTTTGGGATGCATTGTGGGAAAATACAACACTAAGAAAAAATAGACCACCTAGGGCCATATTGTAGGGTGTGTGATGATCATTTATCTGATCAATATTATATGCCACAATCATGAGAAAGGCACATATATTAGAATAATTGCTTCCAATGGGATGGAAGGCTTAAATTTGCAAAAGCTTTCACAAGTCCAATAGCGATCGGGTAGCATCAGTGCTACAATTGGTATGATAGGAGGAGAGCTTCAAGCTTAACTATCATATTTGCTTTTTGCCCCAACAAAGGGTAATCTTATGATAGTTGTTAGCAATGATTCGTAAGACAAATATAATTTGACATGATCGAGTGATCCTTTGTTGATTTTGATTATGATTGTTGATATTATGACTACCCCCTCAAGTAATGAGTCGATGAGGGAAGGATAATGAATAAAGCAATGAGTCGCTTGACCAAGCTGATTGATTTGGATGATTTAAGATTTTTACATTTGTTGTTATATGGTAGGTCCCATTACAGGTGTGATTTCAACCATTAATAGTAATTGTACATCCTATTTCATGGAGCAGTCTGGCTACAATGGCCTTCTTAGGAAATCAAGATGATAGAAATTCAATTTAGCTTGTGTTGAATTACTCAATGATTTGATGAAAATATCATGGAAGAAACAAAATGTACGTCTCATTCCCGTAGGGCAGTCCAACCGCTATGGCCTTCTTTAGGATTGATATGAAGCATTGCAATTCAATGATGACTAGTTTGGATTAATTGACCTTATGGTAATTTACTCATCTTGTCAGATTGCATGGAGCACAAGCCACTACAATCACTAAGTTTATAGGGTAAATAACTAGGTACGAGGTGAATTTGAAATTTTAATATTATTTGATTTTTTGTTTATTTTTATAATCTTATAATATTTTTGAATTTTTGATTTTATGATTTTTATGGTTATTGTGCAATTTTTTATTATTCTAGACTGGTAGATGTGCTTGTTTGTCCATTTTGAGATTCCCCATGGTGAGAAATTTGATGCTTTTATTTTTATCTGCTAGCCTCTATCAGAAGCAGTGGCCTAAATTTATAATTTTATGGCCACTATCAGCATCATCAGCTAGAAAGTACGGGCTGCTTATGCTGACAAAAATCATGGCAAAAATAAATTATATAAAAATAAAATTAGGGTTTTTTCAATTTATTATTTGCTAGTTATCATTTTGTAATTTGAGCTCTAAGGTGAGAGAGAGATAGTGACCCAAGATGTTGCTTTATTACCGAACACCATGGTAGAACACGGTGAGGCATCCATGAGTGGAGGATTTGGAGCTTCACGGGTATTTCTCAAACCCTATTTTATCATTTAACTGGTAAATATGAACCAAACTAAGTAATCAGTAAATGAACCTCACTAAACTTGGTAAAAAACCGCACGAGTAGATAGGTTTATAATTAGGCTAGTTTAGGTAGGTCCTCTTTATTTTTTGGTTTTTGTATTTTTTTTGGATTTTTGGTTGAGGACGGATGACGTTGGCATGTCGCCTCATAGCTCGCTTAGGGCGGCCCTCAAAATGTCAAAGAGGGGCTATTGTTGCTGACAGTGACTGGTTTAAATTCCAACCTTCAAAATTTTTATCGTTGGCAACTAGCCGTTGTCAGCATTAGTGGCCGCTGTTGCGGTCGCGAAACTTTAGAAAAATTATTTGATTTTTTTATTTTTGATGAATTTAATTGATTTTTTTTAATTTTTCAAGTGTAAATTTTGATTTTTTTGCATGTTTTGGTGCATTTTATTATTGTGTTTGTACCCTTTTTTGATTAGGGTTATTTTTTGCACAAATTTTGGGTTTTATTATTTTAATTAGCATAAGTACATCTGATAAGACTTATTTTGGCACATTTAGGCCTTGTCTTCATGGGCTTGAGAGTCTGGTCTGCTGGTAGATATGCTACCACTTATGACCCCTACATACTAGGTATGGTTTGATGCATAGGGTATCATGTACGCTATCATATTGCTAACTATCATGTTAGATCAAGCGTACCTCACAACATTGGCCCATATATGGGACTGTCGTATGAATACTTTCCACCTTCCTACCAACAAGATGACCATCACACTCGAGGATGTGTATAGGATTTTTAGGATCCCATTTGATGGATGAGCCATCATCTTCCCCATCGATCATAGACCAACAATTTTTGATAGAGTGTTTAGTACTCAAGAACAGACAACACTGATGGACATACATCACAAAGGAGTTCCTATTGCTTGGTAGTATCAGACCTGTGTCTTCTCAGCCCACCAGGCTATCCTCATGCACGTTATCTATAATGTGCTTTTGTTGGATACCTTAGGAGTTTGGTTCCTATGGAACCTCTTAGCTATGTTGCAAGATTTGCTAGAAAATATCGAGCCTATTATTATAACTTGGGGGAGTGCCTTGTTAGCATAGCTCTACGATGAGTTGTACAAGATCCAATGACAAGGTTGGGTTTTGGTTGCATGCAAATTGCTCCTACATATTTGGGGCTGGGAGTATATTAGAGTAGACTGTCCAGTAGGTTTGCACAAGGAGATTACCAAGATAGATGATAGTGTACAGTGCTATGGGTCTAGATAGTCATGGGTGGCAGAGGAGTAATGGAGTCGATGCCATGCAGAAGACTATGCACATTATGCAACATCCTTGACTGGTTTGTAGGCACATAATATCATCTAGAGCCCTTATGTGGATTGCCCTACTTGGGGGGAGGCATATTGATATACGATCTTCATGAGGTACGATCAATGGATCATCGATCATAAGGAAGGGATGAGGGAGTTCTTCCACTTCTCTCGGGTGACCAAGTAGTTTGAAGTGCAGTAGGATATCCCCTTAGAGCCCATATTGTATAGGTAAATTTAGGTGGAGAGATATCTCCTAATGCCCTAGGTCATCGTAGTATCTAAAGAGGGATGACAGAGGTATTCATTCAGTGGTGGATTTTGTAGCTTTGGCATGGTGATGGTAGTCTTGGGAGTTCTTTGGATGAGGTTGTTGTATAGGATCTAGAGGGGCACCAAGTGCGGGCCCAAATAGAGGAGTGGGGATAGGCTATAGAGGAGAATGTCTTACCTGAGGAGGAGGAGGATGTTACACTAGAAAAATTAGGAGTCTCCCCTCTAGGCAGAGTTACATCATACCAAGGCTGATCTATAGATGAATTGTTGATAGATATTTGAGTGGAACTCCTCCATAGCCATGCTCTAGACTCAGGTTAACATATTGCAGGCCCAAATTTTGGTAGGCTAGACCATATGGAGATATTTTAAGGGGGAGAAGGCCACTCTCCAGGCATATATTGAATTAGTGCAACTTAGGATAGAGCAGATCACTATCAAGAGAGATGTTATGTAATCGTAGGTTGTACCAGCCACTCCAGATGTTTAGGGATCAACATGTTTAGATCCAAGGATAGATATTAGACACCTACAGGGCCTACTAGAGGAGTATGAATCTTAGATATCAATATATGTTGGGTATATTACCTCTCTGTAGCTCTAGATTAGGCGGTTAGGTGACACTCCTAGAGAGAGGTCTATAGTAGGGGGCTCACATAGGATTAGATGAAGTGAATCAAGGCAGTCATCCATGAGGCCCAACAAGAGGGTAGGTGCACTCTCTGAAAGGACCATAGGTACTAGCTCTAGATAGAATTGCAGGGATGGAGTTGAGGGTGGAGGCGAGCCTGGGGGTGAATGCCCAATATGATAGGGATGCTATATTTGTATAATTTTTGAGTGTAAGGTATGAGGACCTACACTATTGTAGCCTACGAGCATTTGTGTACCTATATGTGTTTATTTGACACACACACACACACACACACACACACACACACACACACACACACACACATATATATATATATATATATATGATATTCCAGTTTGATTATGGTTCATTATGTGTATCATTTTATTGTTTTATGTTTATGTGATGCAAATGTATGCAATGCTTATGGGATGTTTTACTTATGCCATATGGATGCAATGTATTGATGACATGCACTAGCTAGATGATAGATGTATTGCTTAGATGCTATGATCTACATGTATGGATGCATTATGATGATGGGTACATATATGGATGCACTTTTTTTGTTAAATGCATGTTTAATTTATTTTAATTGTTTATGCATTTAATTTATGTGACATGATATGATGTATGATGGGGAATGTAATGCATTAATTATATGAGGAATGAAATAATGTAAATGAACCTAAATGCTTTAACCACTTAAAACATAAGGAATGAATTTAATATGAGTTTACAAACTAATGGATGACACCACAAAATGTATAAAAATTATGAATGTAAATGATAACTCTCATCATAAGAAATAATCATTTAAGCATCCATATGTGAGATGATATGATATGATATGTATTTGCTTTATTTATAAGCTTCTGCAAATTAAAAGATATGTATAAAATAGTCAGTGGTTGTCTAAATATCATTGCTGCATTCATTATCCCTATGTGTGTGAATGGATATATTAGATGAAACTTAAGCCTACCCCAATTCCAAGCAGGATTCATTCAGCTCATTGATGTATTGGGGATCACCAAATGCTCGTAATGACCCTAAGTTGGGCTCGGTTGGATTAGACCATTAGATAATACAAGACACCCAAAGCTAGCTCCTTTTTGCAAATTGCTTAGAACTACCCCAATGCTAGGTGGGATTCATTCAACCCATTTATGTATTGGGGATCACTCTATGGTTTGAATTAGTGACCATTCCAGTGATTTAAGCTCTTCACCCCCTTCTTTTTTTACATTTATTTAGGATACTTGCTCATGCTTAGTGATAAAAATCACTATTTATTTTGCATTTTTGTTTTCTTTTTTTTTGTTTTGAGCAAGGGATTTGATTTGATTTTGGAATTTTGCTCATTTTTATAAAGCAAGAGGTTTATTTAGGTAGGGGGGAGCTTGTTATTTTGTCAATGATAAATAATCTAGACCATGCACATCACAAGATGAACTAGTAGAAGCCTTTTGCTTAGGATGCCTAGTACCACTTTGTAGTGTTCATCCCTTGTTCCAACTAGAATTTTAGTGTTTTGATTAGTGATAGGATTTTGATATATGCTAGGTGATATCAAAATGAGACCTCATCTACAAAATTAAAGATAGTTTTCTACAAAATCTGAAAATATCACTAGGTATGGCTGAATGATCAGAAAACCCTAGTATCTTCCTTATAGCAACAGGATGGGGTTGTGTTGAAAAACATAGTTACTTGCATGGGTTATGTATGAATGAAGAATTTAAGATGCATGATTTGCATACAAATGTGGTGCCATTTACAATATGGTAAACACAACCTATCCTAATATGAATGAAATGGATGCAACATGCCTAATGCAATGCAATTATATGAATTCAAGTGCAAAATGTAAGATGCAAATATTTTTTATGTTTTAATGTTTTTAATTGGTGTTTGTATGTTTGTGCTTTATTTTTTACCAAAGGGCTTAAATGCCTTTAGAGCCTTTTGTGAGTTGACCAAAGGGCTTATTATATCTTTGGAGCATTTTGTGAGTTGACCAAAGGGTTTATGATGCCTTTGGGGATTTTTGTGGGTTGACCAAAGGGCTTATGATGCTTTTGGGGCTTTTTATGAATTGACCAAAGGGCTTATGATTCCTTTAGAGCTTTTTGTAAGTTTACGGAAGGGCTTAATGTGTCTTTGGATATTTTTATGAATTGACCAAAGGGCTTATGATGCCTTTGGATCATTTTGTGAGTTGACAAAAGGACTTATGCTGCCTTTGGAGCCTTTTGATTTTGATGTTTTTTGATTTGTTTGGAATTTTATGATATTCAAATGTTTTTGAAATTTTGATTATTTTGAATGTTTTTGAATTTTTGGTTTGTATGTATTGTTTTTGGATTTTGATTTTTATGTGTAAAAAACCTTTAGATGAAGAATGTTGAGAGGCTCAGGCTCTTCGACACCTTCTAACGATGTTAGGCAATATGTTCTAGGTCCAATATTTTCTGAGATAATATAAGGACCTATCCAGTTGGCCATACATTTGTCTCACAGGTGCGGTGGTAGGTTTGAATTTTGTTTGTTCTCTTTGAGCATGAGATCTCCAAGCTTAAAATATCTTAGGTGGACTTTATTTTTGTAATATCATGTTATATGATCTTGGTAAATGTAGATATGCTCAAGAGCATTGATGCGAAATTCATCAAGAAGGGTTAATTGATCAAGGTGAGCTTTCCACGCAGTGTCATCATCGATAAATTCTTTCAATGTGATGCACAATATTAGAATTTCTAACTCCAAGGGCATAATGGCCTCAATGCCATATACAATAAAAAATGATGTTGCCCCAGTGGGCATCCGCATGCTAGTTTTGTAAGCCCATAATGCAAGAGGCAATTATAGATGTCAATACTTATGATTTTATTTCGCCATATTCTTTAAAATGGCTATGATTATTTTGTTTGAGGCTTTTGTTTACCCATTTTCTTGTGGATAATATGGTGTTGTAAAACTATGCTGAATGTTGTACTTGGATGTTAAAGCCCGCATATTTTTGTTCTTAAATGAAGGACTATTATCCAAAATTATCTTGAATGGGATCCCAAGGTGACAGAAGATATTGTGAAGTATGAAATTCATAATTCATGGTCCTATAATTGATTTTAATGGTACCACTTCCACACATTTGGTGAATTACTCAGTGGCCATTAAGATAAATGTGTGTCAACTCAAAGACAGAGGAGAGATCTTTCCAATTAGATCGAAACCCCACTAAGAAAATGGCCAAGCCACTTGAATGGGCTAAAAGGCCTGTGATGGCAAGTGCATAAAATTCACATGATGCTGACACTTAACACAATTCCTGACATACTCACAACCATACTTTTCCATGGTGGCCCAATAATAACCCATTCAAAGGATGCACTTGATGATGGCCATGCCACTAAAATGGCCATTGTAGGTACCATTATGAGCTTGTGAAATTACCCAATTTGATTCTTGGAGCTCAAGACAATGAAGGAGGATTTCATCATAGTTTTGATGATACAATATCTCCTAACAAGACATATATGGTTGTTTTTTTTAAATGCTCATTTTATGGCCTACAACAATCCCTACAGGATGATTCCAAGCTTAAGGAAATATTGTAATTGGTGTAGCCAATCCTAATAAGCTATAGCATCCATAGATAAGATGACTTGTTCTCCCTATGATTTGATATGCACAAATGCATATTGAGATACAACCTTGTGGTGAATGGTGGTACCATTCCTTGCAGGACCTTACAAGATCAAAGATCCCCAAGGTTTCTTCTTTAGAAAGTCTTTGGCTTTATAGAACCACTCATGATTTGGTTCTATATGAATCATGTTGACTAATTCTTTGTTGTCAAAAGCCTCATGTTGCATCGTTGATTGCAAGAGTGTCTTCACATGAATGGTAGTGAAATTAGAAGATAGATTCTAAGGGATTAAGGATCCCACATATGCCATATTTTCTACAAATCTATTGGACATATGAGGGATTGCCTTGATGCCGTACCATTCTAGTTGGGATAGATAAGTGTCAAAAAGATCTTTGTAAGCTTTCAGGACTGGACACCTACATTGAAATAATCCATTAACTTGGTTAACAATAAGAAGGGAGTCACCAAATATATTTAGCTTTTTAATCTTCATAGTGATTGTTTTTTGGAGACCCATGATTAGGGCCTCATGCAAGGAAATTCTAGCTTAAATTAAAAGGGCATTGGAGCACCTTACAGTATGAAAAACACAATACCTGCACCACTCCCTTGCTCACACTTTAAACTGCCAATGAAAAAAGTCATGTCAACTTTATTATCAGGTTCTTTGGGTTTGGGTGCTTCCGATAATGCAAAGACTACATCATCAGGAAGTTCTATTATGAGAGGCCTATTATCCTAAAGAGGCACCTCTACTAGTTGATCAACTACGAATTATCCCTTGATGGAATTTTGACTTATGAATTCCAAATTGAATTCTGTTAGTAACATGATCCACTTTATAGTACGTGTATTATGATATGTCTTGCTCATCATATACTACAAAGTATTTTGTTTAAATATCATATACATTGTATTGCTTAGCATGTAGTGGTGCAACTTCTTAGTTGCAAAGACCATTGCTAGGCACAACTTGGTGCATAAATTTTATTATCACTAACATAAACCATTCACCATTATGTAGAAATATCAAATCATTCATCCACAATACATTATCCATAATAACAATCCACAAATTAGAGAGAGATAGATAATACCCTTAAGGTATGGAAACACCAATAATAATCCTTAAGGAAGGAATAACTTCACAATATCTCCCAAGATGAGAGGCCACTTCGTGGGCATGATGATTACATAATATTCTTCTTCAATGATATGAATCCTTACAATAACAAATATCTCTTCTTTATATATCCATATTCTTATTCTACTTTGAGGAGCCTACTACTAATATAATATTATATTATAATATAATATTATATTATAGTATAATATAATATTATAATACAATCAACCTTGGGTTATGTGTGGCCCATGAAAACCCTTATACAATGTAATAATACATCCTCAAATATCTATTCCTAGGTACCTTACCATGCCACCCTCCTTACAAATGTTTCGTCCTCGAAATATATGAAGAAACCTGATAGTATGATTTGCTAAGCAATGTTAGCAATTGGTACCAATCTCGATCATCCATCCATCCAAGTGAAACCTGATGATGTTGGTATGCTATTTTTTTACTTGAGTATCCAACTCTGCTTCGTTGGCTCCATAATTTTGCTATTTTATTTTGATAACTTGAATGATAGGTCCACTTGTTCCTTGATGTTGATAATCCACTCTGAAAAATAGGATCACTATGCTTTTGCTGCCAAACACTACCATAGTTGGTGCCCTTTGATTCCATGTAGAACCATAATATTGTTGCCTTGAACCATACCTCCAAGATTGTTTCCACTCATGGTGGTCTGGATGGTGATATGGTGCAACCTTAAATTGATGTTCTACCTTATTTGACTTCTCAAAATTTGGCTCCATTGTTTTAAATTCTTCTACACATTGTTATTTCATGTTATCTTGGTTTGGTGTGTCCTTTTGATCTTCTATCAAAGCTTCCTTGGACTTTGTTACTGTTATTTCCACTGAATCAATTGTTGCTACTTCTTCCATGGACTCTTTTGCTGATGTTGCCTTCTTCGATTCCATTTTAGGCTCTTAAATTTATTTCTCTACAACCACTTCTTGATTGTCCTTGGATCCTTGATCCTTAAGCTAAGAAATATCCTGCAATGTTATCTTCTTTTTCCTGTACCATAACTTCATAAACTTCTTTTGCACATTAATGTTAACAGTACCCAAATAATCTAACCAAGGATAACCAAGAACAATATTCTCATCATCCATATCAATAGCATAGAAATCCGAATGTAAAACATATTTATCCTTGGTGATCTTCAAATATTCAAAAATCTGAACATGCTCACCCTCTAGCTATGTTTCCTTAATTTTTGTTGCTTGAACTTGCAACTTCTTAGCCAAAGCAATATTAATAAAATTATATCTACTACCTGGGTCAATAGAAATAATAACCTGTTCTTTTTGAATGCTTCCATGAACCTATAAAATATACTTTTGAGATTCAAAAAAATTCCTTTGTCCATTTTGTAATTTATATTCTACAAAAGGTATGGTTTCCTATGTCTGCATACTGACATATTTTTTATCTTCCATGAACTTTTCATCTTTCTTCTTGAGTAATTTTATTTCTTTTTCATAGTCTTCATTCTATTTCTTGAAAACTTCCCATTCTCATTTTATTACATTCTGCTCATTTTGAATTCTCTGTAGTTTATTTTCAAGATCTTCGTTGAATATATGAAGAAAGGCTTCCTTGAAATTAGACCAAAAGAAGGCCCGATGGACGTTCTCACATTTATACCATGTAAACCATTAATAGGCTTCAGTTCCTAATTTGGTTGTTGTAAACGAGATTTTTTCATCCTCCTTGAATATGTAGAACTCTAAGATGCCTTTCCATTTTTTCTATCCACCCACATGGATCCTGACCCTCAAAGGTAGGCATGTCAATGCGTGGATAATTAACTCCAGTAGGACCTCTTGGTTGGTAGTGAACATTATTTCTATTTTGTTCCTCATTATTCCTCTATCACTGGATTTTATTTTGGTAAGGTCTATTAGAGCCCCTTTGTTTCTCAAAGGTTACTTTGTTTCCCCTAACATCAATATCATTTTCTACTAAAAACCCTTGGAGTGCCATTGTTCATGCCCTAATGCAAACTAGGGTTTTATGGAAATAAATAACTTCCCACTGATTTGAAGCTAAAAATACACATATACAACTAGGTCTACAATTTTTCTTCCAAACAAAATAAAGTGCAACTGATTCACTTACCCAAACTAAACAAATTTTATCTTTTGAAAAATTCGCGACTTGAAAATTTGTCACTACACTTGTTCCAGATGGATGACTTTAGAAAGTCGTATATCCATCAATACTACTTGGATTCCTTCATATGACCACTCATTTTAAATCTCTTCAAATTCTGCACAAACTGGTCCAAGAATCACCTAAACCGGATAAACTCTCATATATATATGACTTTTGAAATATGAGACAATTTTCTAAAAAAATATGTGAAATTTGTCACTATCCTTGTTTTAGATTACTAACTTCAAAATTTCATCTCTTCCTTAATACTACTCAAATTCATTTATATAACCACTCAATTTAAAGCTCTTCAAATTCTGCACAATATGATCGAATCGCCTGAATCGGATAAACTTGCGTAAAGATATGACTTTTGAAAGATGAGATATTTTTCCAAAAAAAAATTGCCCTAATTTTGCAATTTCACAAAAATCCCCACTTTTCCAAAATAGTTTCTCTGATACCACTTAGTGCATAACTTTTATTATCACTAACATAAACCATTCACCATTAATGTAGAAATATCAAATCATTCATCCACAATACATTATCCACAATAACAATCCACAAATGAGAGAGAGATAGATAATACCCTTAAGGTAGGGAAACACCAATAATAATCCTTAAGGAAGGAATAACTCCACAATATCTCCCAATATGAGAGGCCACTTCGTGGGCACGACGATTACATAAGATTCTTCTTCAATGATATGAATCCTTACAATAACAAATATCTCTTATTTATATATCCATATTCTTATTCTACTTTGGGGAGCCTACTACTAATATAATATTATATTATAATATAATATAATATTATAATACAATCAACCTTGGGTTATGTGTGGCCCATGCCAACCCTTATACAATATAGTAATATATCCTCAAATATCTATTCCTAGGTACCCTACCATAACTTTTATTATCTCTAACATAAACCATTCACCATTATGCAAAAATATCAAATCATTCATATGTGTACCCTACCTCGTAACTCACCATGGTGTGATTGATATGGTATATTTCATGTTCTTTGTCTTGCACATTATTTTGAGCCAACATGGTACCCAAATAAAAATTGGTAGCTGATATATAAAGTAGAAATGGCACATCTAACCTTGGTGGATCTAGTACTAGCGGTATTGCTAGGTAATTCTTGATCTCAGTAAATGCTTACTAACATTCTTTATCCCAGTGGAATGGGACCCCCTTGTGCAGCAGCCAATTCATGGATCAAAATTTGTCTGATATTTGTGTGATGAAATGTTGTATGGATGCTAATTTTCCCTGTAGGATTCTCAGCTCTTTGATGTTAGTGGGTGGGGTTATTTCTATGATAGCCTTTACCTTTTCTGGGTTGACTTTGATCCCTCACTTAGAAATGATGAATCCCAAGATTTTTCTTGAAGTTATGTCAAAGATGCATTTCTTGGGATTCAACCTAACATTGTGCTCTATCAGGCGATTGAAGACCTTTCTTAGAACCTCGACATGCTCTTCACACATAAATGACTTGGCTAGTAAGTCATCGATATAATCTTCTGGGATCTTATGCATGTAGTCATGGAAAATATATGTCATGGCCCACTGATATGTGGCACCAACATTTTTAAGACCGAATTGCATTACTTTGTAAAAAAATGTCCCCCATGGAGTGGTGAATGCGATTTTGAGTTGGTCCTTGGGTTTAATCCAAATCTAATTGTAACTAGAAAAATCATCCATGAGAGAGAGAATCTCATGACCTATAGTTACATCTACAAGAGAATCTATGTTGGGCAACGAGAATGAATCCTTCGATGTTACCTTATTGAGATCTATGAAATCCATGCAAATACGGATCCTTCCATCAGGTTTTCCTTTAGGCACCATGTTTGATACCCATTTTGGATAGTCAATTGGGGTAATAAAGACTACATAAAATAGCTTTTACAACTCATTCTTTTCCATCAAGGCGATGGTTGGATGCATCTTCTTAAGTTTATGCTTGATCAATTTATTTGCAGGGTCTACAAAAAGGTTGTGGACAACCAATTTTGGATATAAACCCAGTATATCATTGTAGGTCCAAGCAAAGAATTTAGGTCTCTCTTTCAATAGAGGTATGATGGTGGCTTGTTCTTCTAGATATTAGATTTCTCTGAACTTAAATTTATTTGTATTAGAAGATTTATCATTTATTTCCACTTTGAAAGTTTCCTCTATTCACATGTGTGACCCCTCCTCGAGCTAGTGAGGAGTGGGGATCCAGTGGATGTCATCCAATGGGTTTAAAGGTTCAATTGAATCATGGTCAAAATCAGCGTGATAAATATCATGTGCACAACCTAGTACAAAGTGAAATGGTTGTAGCATTTCTTCATTGGGTTAGAAATATTCAAGCTCTAAGGGTGAATCAATGTGATCCCAATAAATAACATCTAAGTTAAGACACAATGGTTTAGAAGTATCAGCTAGGTTTTGGAGTGGAGTGGTCAAATCAATGGAGATCATGTTGATGGATGGAATAGAATCTCCATGACCATGCGGGTGCAACTCTGCATTGTCAATTTGTCTTCCATACCCAAGATGAGGCTCTAGGGGTATGGGGATCTCTGGATCCAGTCTACAAATAGATGAGAAGATGAGATTGTTTGGTTGTCTAAATGTAGAAGTATTGGGGAAGACTATACGGTGGTTACATATGAATTGGTTGGTATTCCCCTGAGGCAAGGGTCAGGATATACTCTATGATACATCTCATATATGTCGAATGGTTCATTGTGATGATACAAGTAGTGAGGTCCAAGGTAAGCCCTCTTAGTTTTATCTTCATAATCATTATCATCTATGAATAATCCATCATTCATACCCATTGGCACTATGAGGTGATGTGAATGTCAGGGCCCAAGGAAGGCCATCTCAGTAGAATATTTTGACTCATAGTTGTTGTCATCTATGATGTATCCACTCTCCATATTAATTGGCTCTGTGAGGTGACATAAATTTCAAGGCCTAAGGTAGGCCAATTTAGTCTCATACTCGGCCTTACTATGATCTACGATGTATTCATTCTCTTCTTGATCATAACCATAGCCTAGTTTGTTCTCCCATAGGATAAGTCCTGATGGGCTCGCCTCAAGAGAGAAATTTGGATGATATACAATAGGTGGTTCTATAGTGACCATGATCACCAACCTGACATCCATGTAGATTATGTTTGGATGATAGGGATTCCATTCAATGCCTTCCCTGAACCCTAAGATCAACCTATCTAGAGATGTTTCTAATGAATCATCATAGCTTTGGATATGATATCCTAGGCTAGACCTATCAATAGGTAACTAATATCATGGTTCAAATGGGTTCCATCGCCCTTGCTCATATAGACCCAAACCATAGCCATGACAATGGTTGTGTTCAAAGTATCTTAGAGCAAACTTAGGGTTGGACAAGTAATGAACATTCATGGTGAATGGCTCATCCTCATCCTATTCAATGTCTAAAGTATTATGGGCACAATCCAACCCAACATAAATAAAATTGGTCTGGTTAGGGAGGATCCCCAATGGTACCACTATCCCTATGGGCAAGCTTGGGACTCTTGGTCATCCCATGTCTTGTGCAGACTCAATGATTGGAGTGAAAGTAAAATTTTGCACAAGATATTCACCTAGTCCTGTATTAGCTAGGTGAAATATCACCTGTGGTGTAGATGACACTAATGATGATGCAGGTGAGGCAGGTTGAGGCACCTCCTCGACTATGTCTTGGGAATCTTCCTCCTCCATGGGATTTGTATTTTTTGCTATTGCTAAGGTTGGGACTTCCTTAGGTATTTTCTCCACCAAGGGTGCTTTTAGTTTTTGAGAGTCTTTTGCCTTAGACGTTGTTGGTCTCTTAGAAGTGCTAGTATCTTTAGGCTGGAGGTGGCACCAATGTGGACGGTCACCTCACACTGATTTGGATTTGCTCTCTAGTTGTGTGGTAGGGGATGATGTCCTAATGTATAGGTGTATGAACGAAAGGATAAAATACCCTGGTAAGTCTACCTGATGGACATATTTGAATGGCTCTTCATTCGATGGTACCACATGTACCTATCCCTCATGCACATATTTAATACACTAATGCAAGATCAAAGGAATGCATTGCATGTACCTTATCTAGGGATTACCTAGGAGGATATTATACTGCATGGACCCCTCCAATACATGACACATCATAGGGATGGTATTATATGCCACCTGCATAGGTAGTACGTTTGTTCCCATAGTGAAGCATAGTGCATCATTGAAGGCTCTCAATGTGTAGGAGGTAGGGATGATGTTTGACCTAGAAATATTCAAGTTATCTATAGCCTTAGTTGAGATTATGTTAATTTACATGCCTATGTTTATTAAAACCCACTTTAAAGGTATGTCATTGATACATGCGATGATGTGCAGAGGCGGTTCTGCTATGGTAGTAGGGACTACCTTTATTTTGTGATCATAAAAATGAATCACGGGCTCTTGACACTATTGTACTTGCCCCATAAAGTTTTTGTAAATGCATCAGGGTTCTGGGGTTGTAGCTCAATTGATCTCAAGATTTCCATTAGGGTCTCCCTGTGTCTAGGAGACTTTTGAATGAGCTCATATATTGATAACTTGGTTGACATCATTTGGAGATTTTGCACAAGTCTATTTTGGATAGTTATCACAGGTCATACTGGTGGACCTGGAATATTATTTTGCATTGGCCTTTATCGATGTGTAGTCAAGACGTGAATAGGAGCCACTAGAGGATCTGGTTGGTTGTATTATTAGTTTCTTGTTGCCATGTTGACTATTTCAACCATCCAAAAGAATCCTTGGGTGGGAGGTTCAACTTGAATTTGATTTACTTGAGTGCTGTAATCTCTAGGGGATTCATGATTCAACAATAGGTTTCTCAATATGTCCATATCTATGTTGTCGAGTGCTAGTGGATTATCAACTTTTAGCTCACCCTTATCGATCATATTTTATACAATATTCTTGAAATTGATGCATGCCTCGATATCATGCCCCTATTATCTATGGTATGGTTAATAATGATCATCCCTATATCCCTTGGGCTTGGGATGGTTAGGGTCAAGAAGTTGTACCTTAGGTAATATGAGTCTCTATGCCTTGCTCAATTGATTGAATATCGATTGCATCGATTCTAAAAAGGCATGAAGTAGCGAGGTGACCGACATTGCTTGTTTCAACTTGATTGTTATTTTTATTGTAATTGGATAGGGGAGGATGAGCCTAGTAATTATATGGTTGCTGGCTATTTCCTCCCTTTGGCACATTTAGTACAACTTGATTGACTATAGCAGGCTTGGCCTACTTTTGTTGATTTTAATTGTTGCGATTGTTGTTGTTCCAATATTTTTTGTTGTAGAGCTTAAGATCTCCTTCTTCAACCTTGATGTCCTCTATCAACTTGTCTTGTGCCAAGGCTTCCTCAAATGTTTCATACTATTGTAGCTACAAGAGCAGCAATATGTGCTTAGCACAAATCTTAGTGAACATTCGAGTGAGCTCAGTAGTGAGAACATATAATTGTAGTTTCACCATTATTTTTTTCCATCTGTTCCCATAGTCCCTAACTGGCTTGTCATTGTATTGCTTTAGATTAGCCAATTAAAATAATTTTACTTCCTTCTTGAAACAAAAAGAAAAGTATTCAAGGAATGCATTAACCATCTGCTCAAAACTGATGATTCTATGCTTGTATAGTTGATTAAACCACTCAGTTGTTGCACCTGATAATGTCATGATAAACATTATTATCATCAAGGCATCATTGTGTTCTATATGAAAGCACACATTCATAAAATTGGTCACATATTCTTGTGTATATTCCTATACCTTAAATTTATCTAACATAGGCATCTTGAAGTATCTAGGATAAGCAGGACTTGGTATCAAATGGCACAAAGGTTGATTGTGTATCTTGCTCAGGTTTGGCTTCTACCCAACCATATCCTATTTCTTGAGAGACTTGACTCTCTCGACGAGTATCTTATATGCCTTCAAAGATATGATCTCTTGTTTTGAAAGGTTTACTTGGGGCTATCAGGGAGGTAACTCTACATTTTCTCAGTATGAGCATCTATATTCATCTCCCATGACTATGAATGAGGGTTCAAGATATGTTTACTCCTGATCTTCTATTTTCTCTCATTCTTGTTCATGTTGTGCCTATTTTAGATCTAGGTGTTGTTAGTTCTTGAAGCATGATGTGATGTACGGTGAGTGCATTCATATCCTTATTTAGTGTGTCTCTCATGCTGAGAAATGACACATCTGTCGAATTGGTAATACTCACTGCCCATGTGTAAGTTGGCTCGAGCCAACCTATTTTCTTGTTCTTTGTGCTCTATTTTTTCCTCTCTCAAGCATTGCTCATTTAGGCATAAATACCTTTTCCTTCATGCTTCCTCATATTCAAGGATGTCTAAGCACTCATGTTTTACACATAGTGTGTCCTTATCTTGGAGTAATTTTTTCTAATGATGCATGTCTTCATATAGCCTACGTACACTATCAAATTGATCTACTACTGAAGGTCTATGATTCTGTAACTATGTATAAGGAGTCCTAATGGAGAGGCCCCTTGGAGAGGCTCCTACTATGCTTTTTCCCTTGTCTATCAAGGCAACATGGTTGGTGTACAATGACTTATGTTCAATACCCCCATGATTAAAAGTAGTGTGCATGCTATGGGGATGCTTTGAAGCTTCCCTCGACTCATTAGTGTACCTCATTATTTTATGGATATACGAACTCCTAAAAATGGAATGCATAGTAGCATTACTTCTATAATTTGGTCTCAATAAAACCTGATCCAAATCATCAAGCTATTTGTATTTCCATGGCTAATCTTATGTAGTTCCATTGGTACCAATGAGACTGAGGTCTATTGCTATCCGACCAATTTTAGAGTGTCTAGGAGTTGTGGTGGGACAAATATTGGATGAAACCCTTATGTTTGCTTGCCCCTTAGTGGGCTAATCTAACCTATTTCTATCATGTGAAGATTAGGGCCTTGAAGCTCTCTCATGTCTATCATGAGAAGAACCTGGATATGGTTCTCTAGTTGGGATTTCTCGAGGAGTACCCCCATGGGTTGAGTTACCCCCCTGAGGCTTGCTGAACTTAATTTAGTGGGATTATATGTGGGTGTATCAACATCATTTTTGTTGTAATAATGGTTGGGTGGAGCGATAGTTCCCACCTCGGTGTTGGATTGAGGGCGGTTGCTCCGCATGAAGACCATGACAATGTGAAATTATATTTAGTGTAAATTTTAAGACACAAAAAAAGTAGACAAAATATTTCTCCTTTAAATGTTCTTAGTGTTCCTAAAATTATGTTTCAAATTTCTTAAAAATTACAATCTAACTCTCATCATGTTTTACATTTAACTGATGTTATACTTAGATTGTTTAAGTGGATTTCACTTGTATGCTTGCAGCTCGACAACCAATAATGAAAATCATGATCATGCAAACCCACAAAAGTGTGAATATGAAACCCACACCTAGTTAGGAAGCACAGGTCCTGCAAGTCCTCACCTAGTACTCACTTGGTCAGTGTCATACCATCCAAAGAGAAGTACATGCAAATTTTCCAAGCTACATTAGATATTGGAGCCAACGGCCAAATAGAACGGGTTCATGGAATTTGAGCCAATGGATGGAGATGAAACCCATCATTGTTGAACTCTACTAGTGGTTGGTGATGAATTCCAACTCACTAGCATTTAAATGAGACATGGTGTGTGATTGTTCTTTTTAAATTTGCATAAAGAAATGGATGCATCATGAAGCACTCATGCTCTTTCCTATATGCCTAAAAAGAAACATTTCACTTTAAGAAAATGCATGTCTAAACAACTACATGATTTTTAGAGAATGCAATATTACTTATGAAGCAATGGCCTCTAGTTGGGCCCCAAGCATGCAATCTCTACAAACAATCTAGACCACTGGAGACTAGGGTGGATTGAAATCAGAAGTCCGCTATTCCTAGCAATGGCTAGTAGAAAACCTAAGAGAATTTAATCATTTTTTCTTTAACTTTCTCTATGTTTTCTAATTAAAATAAATTTCTCTACTACATTCTGGAAATTAAACATAGACAGAGAGATAAAAAATTACAGAGAATCCCACCAACCTGGAATCCAAGTCCATTTCTACTTAGGCTATCTTCTGTTGCATATTTTTTGTTGGTCACTATCACTCAGTGTAGCTATGATAGGCCATTGTATTCAAAAGCAGCTAAGCTCTACTAGTGATTGTCGACCAGAGTGGTCATGCCTACATATAAAAAAAACTCAATAAATAAAAAAAACAACATAAAATATGGGTGTCCCCACCATGATCACCATATGTATGATCCTAAAAATCATACACCTAAGCTATTTGCATCATTATATCAAGCACAAAATCATGAAAGCACAAAATACAATGAATTAACAAAACATAAGGTCTCTTATTATTAATTCATACTAAAATTCGATTACAAATAGGTCCCTCTTAGGGATACCAAATGATTGATACAATGATTACAAATATGAAAATCCCCTAAGCGAGGATGGTGTAATCCGTAGGCTTCTTAGATTTGACACAAACTTGCTCAAGGGCTTATAGATGCCTTCTTCTCACTTGCTTGGAGGGATTTGATGCCAAATATGCTTTGAATTTTTCAAGAACCTATGATCTACGTTCAAGAAACAACATAGAGTGATTAGTAGCATATGAGGCCTCTCATGATGAGGCTCTTTTAGAAGATTCACATGTAATATGATAAAGCTTACAATAAAGCATGAAAATATGTAAATATAAGCAAAGATGCATGAATAACTAGGAAATCACCGTACAAATGCAATGGAAAAGACAAATCTACTCTAATCTAAGTTGAAAAATAGAAGTAATAGGAAATCTATGCTAAAAACTAAAGAAATGGTGACTCAAACCCTATCCGCTATCGCTTAGAGTGGTTGTAATTGCAGGCCACTATCAAAGATAGCGATTTCTAACTATGATATTTTGCCTTAAAAACTAGGGGTTGCGACACTCAATTCCTTGTTTGAATTGATGTTCAAGGGTCACATTAGTATCTAAATATGGATTGGTAGTGAAAATAATGGGGATTCACATTAGATTGATGTGACTTTATGTTGTATGCTTCGCAGTCCTTCGAAAGCTCTATGTTTTTTAGTAGGCTTAGTAATCTACAAATGGACAACACTTCGACTCTCTTCAAGGGTTATCAACTCGCTACTCACTCGGACAGGGCTTTGTTGCATAAAATCTTAGATCCTTTATTGTTTCTAGGAGGGTTCATATGTAGGCCTCCCAAGTTCTAGATCTTGGCTTCTTTGAGAAATCAAGATCCAAATCTGCATGAAACTAGTTGTTAGGGGGAAAGGCCTAGTTCTAGACTTGCATGGAAGTGGAAATTAGGATGCACTTTGGGAGATTCATGCCCAAAATTACTCAAATCCAATGCAATTTTAGTTAACATGCATAATTTGGGCCAGCATTTACAACTAATTTTGTTTAAGTGCTAGCCACTTTCCACAATAGTGACTAGCCATAGCTGCTCTGAGCTTCAACATCCTGGGATGACAGCTACTCTAGTTGATAGTAACTATGATTGAATAGGTCAGAACTACCCCTAGTGAGTGTTTAAAACCACTACTATATCTTGAAGAGGTCCAAGATTGGTCATATGGTCTATAAATGTGCCCATATGAGTAGTCTCCTAAACATGATGCATTTTAGGTGTCTACACAACCATTGCCCAAAAATTCCTTGATTCCATTTTCACCTTCATGGCATGCCCTAGTCCATCATATATGATCATGATCCCATATCCACTAGTCATTTCTAGTAAGAATTGTTCAAGCTAAAAAATACACAACTCAATATGAGCTTTGTATACCATCCCCAATCTAATGGATAAACTAAAATTGTCAATAAGTGCTTAGAAACTTATCTCCATTACTTTACATCTAAGCAACCAACTCATTGGATCAAATGGCTTCCTTTTTTTGAGTGGTGGTATAAGACTTCCTATCACTCCTCCACCAACATGACATCATATGAATTAGTTTATGGACACCATCCACCATCATTTTTGTCATACATTCTATGTAGTTGTAAGGTTCAAGTAGTGGATTCCACTCTCATGGAGCAAGCACTACTCCAACATCTCAAATATAATCTAGCCATGGTGCCAAATTGTATGTAATAATAAATAGATCAAAATTATTCTATATTTGTGCACATAGGCCATGTCAACATGATTTAGATAGGTTGATGTTCCAACTTTCAACGAGCCAATTGGAGATAAACATGGACAAACAAATAGATCTATACAATGTTCTAATAGAAGAGTTAAATATTCTACTTTAATTCAACCATTTTAAATCCTATATTTGATTACAGACCTAATGAGTGGATAACTCATCGCACCATTCAGATATAATAAGGTATTATGAGTAAGATATCATAGGTTTATAGCAAGAAGTTAGACCAAAATAAAACCTGGTGGGAGGCCAAGTCTTACACAAAAAAGTAACCATTTACTAGAGATCAGACATATAATGGATATCATTTTAAAATAGTAGTTTACCATTATGGAAATAATAAGAGCTAATGGCTTATCAAATCTTAATATGATTCTATTCCATCATATAGAATATGTCGTAAAATTTAGGCCTTGTCTTAAGCTAGATCCTTCCTAACATTATTACATGCTTCCATGGCCATACTACAAATAAGTAGAAACTTACTAATAGAAAAAAACTAAGTGTTCAAATTTATATCAAGATGTCCACCTATTGCTATACCCCATTGACTAACATTTAACTAATTTAATCCTAACTAATTTTTCCATGGCTCTTGCTTTGAGAGAACTTTTGGTACCCATTTGAACATAAGACATGCACCCTATATCTATGGATTTATTAGATATAGTATCATCTTAGAATTAGGTTGAGTGCACTATGCCTATGAAACAACAACCTTCATAAAACTACCTATTGGTCATGAATCTGCCTAAGTACAAAATACTATTTGTGCACCCTAGACTCGGTCAACATTGAAAGGCCGAAGGAAAGAAATGTCCTCCAGGCCAATCTCCAGAGAGGGCTAGTTCCCTTATTAATATAATTTGGTTTAGAGCTTAGGATAACAAGAAAAATATGGAAAATAACATAAAGGAATAGGAAATATTATTGTATTCCAGATGTGAAAGGTAGGGATAAACTAGCAGTGAAAATCCAATTCAAGCATTAGTTAGCATATAATAGAATGAAAGGCACAAGAACCACTCATAGTTTTGTAGATATAACTTCCAAAAAAGCACTTTAGTATTCATTCCCTCACCAGTAGCAGTTAAATTTAGATGCAAAATTTAAAATCAGATAATAATGGACATGAATGTAAGCAGAAATGATAAGAAGAAAGAGACCAAATGCAACACTACTCAAGGAAACAAAAGTTGAATATCTTTCTATTTATGCAGAAAACTTAAAGTGTTTTTCTAAAAAATGTCTATCCTCCCTCATTACATCAAAATACTTAGTATTTATAGAGGATTTTTCCTCTATCATTAAATGCACAATACAACAAAATATCGGCTGGTCAAAAATTAGTAGCAACAATTCTCTCCTCAGTAATGGTGATGCTCAGACCATATCATTCTTCAAGGAACATGGATCCAGTTTTCATGGAGTGTGCATGGAAAATAAGCAAATATGGATGATGGAAAAACATTCTAAGCATTGGTGCATTAAAACTCAACAACATTACGCAGCAAATAGAAACTTGAATATTATATTCTAGATTCCACTTCATACCTTTACACCTCGAAATCTTACCCTCACCAGTGGAGACCCATTGATCATTAAATTTGTTTTGATAAGAAGTGAGGTTGCTTTGAAAATGAATTAGATCATACCAAAATTCAGGATGTAGCATTTAATCTTGGTAATAATTTAGCTAAAATTCTGGATCATCGCTCTTACTACCCTAAGCATTAAATTTAGTTGATTCCTGTCCTTTCCTAAAAAGATCTACAACAATGGCACTTTTGAAAATTAATATGCTGAGAGAGAAAGAGAGAGATAAACTTGGTTTCGCTCATGCAATGGGGTGAAATGCATTATCATAGCAAGTAAGGGAAAAAATAATTTACTATGCTGATGGTTGCCTTCAAAGCTGGAATTTCACCCTTTGTTTTGATTAATTTTGCCTCATGACATCGTCCTGCTTGAATTTCAGGCAAAAATGGGAGTTTTACCCAAAAGAAGGGAAAAAATACATTTTTCCCCCTCCCTGGGGTAACTTTGAATTTGATCTAAGCATTGTATTTTCCCAAAAATTATTCATTAAATGCTTTCACTCCAAATCATCTTAAAATAGGATTTCGCTCGAAAGAAGGGCAAAAGGGATTTTCACCCCCTTTGAGGGGTGACTTTGAATTTGACTTCACCAAACATGCGTTGCACTTCAAATTTTTCCTGAGAATGCTTTTAACTAGAAATTCACCCCGAAGATGGGTGAAATGGATTTTTTCCCCCTTCCAAGAGCACCTTTGACTTTGACCAATCTTCATCACTTGCAAAATTTTTCCTTCTTCTTCATTCAAATGAAATTGTTCATCAAGGTAGTTTCACCCCAAAGGAAGGGTGCAAATTATTTTTACCCCTCCATGGGGCAAAAATATATTTCCCTTCGTATTCACTGGTGCTTTCACTTAAAAAAAAACTACCAAATCTTTAGAGTATTTCCATTGATCCTTCAATCCCAAAATGTCCATTGTCATACAGTTCTTCCTTTTATATTTTGTCCCATGAATTCTTACTGGCAAAAATTTACTATGCATCTCCAGGGATAAAATTATCCTTATTTATTTAATAAAATCACCCAAGGAAGAAATGAAAACATCACATCAAAACAATAAAATTAAAACTACTGCAACATTCATCTGATATTCTTTCAATTTTTACAATAAAAAATTTAGTGTGGAAAAACTGCCAACACTTTTAGTGGCTCTCGGGGTATTCAGTTCTTCGAGATGCAATCGACCCTAGGCCTTCATCCATTGGGCTTACCTATCACAACTACCAACTACATTAGGGGGTACGTTTGATCCAACAACCTCTTTTTTTCTTTTCTCTTGTGCCTCCTCTTGCTCTTCTACTATTTTTTATCTACTTCTGCTCATGCTTGTGCTTCTTGCTTGGCGAGGCTTTCACTGGTAGTTTCATACACAACAACTACTTCGGCCCAGGCATTTTAAGTGAAATCAAAGAGCATACTTAGTGAATCAATGATAAAATATAGTTGTTGGACATGATCCATGCTGATGTGATTAGCTCACTACTGGAGTTCCAATAGGGAGGATTCGATGCGGGTGAGCCTCTCCATGTATGGTAAAACTTGTTCCTCTATGATTGGATCCTCCCAGTTGTTGATATTTGAAGTATCTTCTACAAAAATTTTCCACTCTGTCTTCTAATCCTTGGTTGGAAAAATTTCACCCTACTCATTAACGAAGCTCGAAAACCCAAAATTGGCTAAATTCTTGAAATACATGTGCAAAACACAATGCTTTTATTCGAACATAGTCATCAAATTTTGATCTTATCTAGCTTGGAAAAGAATCCATGAAACATCATACTAGCCTTGGCCCAACTATGATCCATCTCATTCATCAGTTTAACATGGAAGTCAGATTGAGCCAGTGCCTAAATCTTTAGTACCAATTCCAATTTTGGTTCCATATGTTCCTCAGCATACTCCAAGGTCTAATCACCTAGAAATATCACTATCTGAGCCTCATGAATATACAACAAAACCTTGAGTACATATGTTTACAATTTTACACAATATTTCATCAAATGATGGTGAGTTTCCTTGATTTTATCCTTGGAGAAGCCTACTGAATACTTGGCTTTCTTGGCCAGCTATTTCTATAAAACCTCAAACTGAGTGGTTAATGCTTGTACTTGTTTCTCCACTTCTACCCAATCTATCTAGTATTCGTTGGCTTCTTTCTCCAACTCTTCTACCCTCTACTACCAACACTTTGCCTCTGATTTCATTATTTCTAGCTGGTCCTTATTTTTAGCCAGAGCATCATCCAACTCAATAATATACACCTCGACCTCGAAGAATCTTTTCTTATAATGTTCACCGTGTAGGTAAAGAGAGCTCATATCCACCTATATATTTCCAAATTTCTCCATGGTATCAATCTTAGTTAGGTCCTCTATAATGACTTCATAAGTGTAATCACTTGGAGTTATTTCTCCTTGGGGATTCTGGACCTAGGGAATCATTTTTACAGTATGAGACTCCATAGCTTCGGGGTCAAAATAAACCTTCTTCAATATCTTTGTTAGATCTTGATATTCTCTTCTCTTACAACTCTTTAGCCATTATTATTAACTTTGTTAGGCTTGTCTCATATTCGGTACAATAGGATGCTCTGGCACAATCTCCATATTTGGCTCCGGTAGCACCTACAACTCAATAAAAGGAGCAAGGAGGAAATGAGCCTGCTGAGGTTTTGGATCAAGAAGGGAAGTGGAAATGGGAATGGTTGGTGGAACAAAAGTGGTTAAGGGGATGGAAGTGAGGATTTCTATGACAGTTATGCTTACTTGAAGAGGAGCTTACATACTTATAGTCATGGTAGAAATTACTGGAATGGATGATGAAGGGAATGAAATCAGATTGGGACTAGATGCAAAAGAAATGAAAGAAATGAAAATGGTAGAAGCAAGAATAGAAGAAGAGGGAGCATCGATGACTGATGATTGGGACTGGAAGCAAAATGGAAGTGTAGGGTACACCGAATTGAGGTGATATGGAAGCGACAACTAAGTAATGGGGTGTGATAGTCACCGAATGCTCAAGAGAAATGGAAGAATGTAAAGAAAATATACCTTCAGTCTTGGACACCTTTTGAGTCAATGATGAGGGTGGTTGTGGCACTAGTTCACCCTTGTCTTGTTCCTCCTCTACCTCCCTCTCTAGATCTATAACTTTCATGTGCTGGTCAAGCTGTTCTACCTAAACCAAAGGAGGATTTCCTAAAATGTCAACCTGTGTGGCTTCGATCGTAGGAGGAGGGTTCTCCTGATGAAGGAACTGTGTATATTTTTGGCCTCTTGGAGATTTTTAGGAAAGGGAGCACCTCACGCTTGTTCTTCTTCTTTCATTGGAGTTGCACTTCTAATGATGGTTGTCTCTCTTCTTCCACAAGTGGCACTTCCTCAACCACTTGTTGCTCATGTTCGACCATGATCTCCTTGCTATCATATCTTTGAAAAGTCTAAGGTATAATCTTAGTGAAATATATTGGTTGATAGCTATCATAGAACTCATAATATACCTTTGAAAATGCATCATCCATTTCTAGGCCATAAGCTGACCTAGTTTTCCCTCTATGGGCCCTCATAACCCACTAGTTAGTGATTTTCTCCTCGAACCAAGTGGGCAACTACTCTTTCATTTTTTCAAATAAACCTAGAGGAGGAATTTGGAGCTTATGAACTATAATATTATACTCAATATCCATCTCATAAAATCATGCCATGGTGGGGACGTCATCTAATCAACATGCCATTCGAGATCGTGCCCCTATGGATTATTTCTCATCCACCCAATATTCGTCCAGGGGAAAAAATGAAATTTTTTGGTTTTAATAAACTCTGTGAATCACCCCAAAGGGTCATACTTCCATCGCTGAGGTAACTCGATGATACCCATGTCATAGAGTGCTTTTTTAATCAATTTATTCTAGTCAACCTAGTCAATCTCATTTTTTCCAAAGTAAAATGGCATGGTGCATGTAGTCTTCTTGCCTCATCCTACCCCATAGACGTCATTGATGTAATCGTTCTGATGGAAAACTCCCATCATGAAGAGGCGCTCGGTAATAAAATATGGAAGGAGAAATGACTTACCACTAAAGCCAAAAATTTACACCACGATTCCCTGTGTCAACAAGAAAATATCTTCTTTTTCCTTAGAAATAATTTCTTCCCTCATCACCCTTGGAACTCTCTCACATGTGCCAAAAATAAGTTCAAGGGTGGGGCCCAAAAACATGTGATTGAAATTGTAAAATGACTCCCTCATGGATAATCTTGGAGTCCATAAATAAAATGGAAGCTTCCTATCTGCCCCATCACCTTGCTTGACTTCTATGAAAGAAAAATTTTGGTGCAAATGGAAGAATAAATACTAGGCCAAAAATGATGCATGCCTAAATAAAACTACTCATTCGCTTTGTATCCTCTCCAACTGCATGTGCATTACTCGACCCACATAATCTACCCAATCAAATAAAATGCGGTTTGTGCTTGCTTGCATGGTCATCAAGGCATAAAATTCCACATGAAATATACACTGCACCAATGTTGCTTTCCATTTGTACATTGTGGTATCATTAGGGAGATCGAAAATCCAATCCAACATGGAGTACATGTCTAAAATTTTAAACTATGTCAGGGTCTTTGGTAAAGTTGGTAATTCTCTGAACTGGGGTGCCTTAATCAACTAGTTTTCCATGAATTGGTGCAACATTACAATTGAATGGTACCTCTCTTCTTGTTCCTTTAGATTCATATTATTGAACACAACATATGAGGAAGAATTCATCCCACAAGAAAACACCTCTTTGACTGCACCAAGTAAAATGGTGAATAATTTTTCTCCCTTTTCATTACGGATGGCCCTTATTGCAAGCTGATAAAATTTTAAAATCGCCATCACCAACTTGGGGTAAGGATGCACTAGTGTGCAAGGTACCGGGAAATCTATGCATGATAAGCAATGGTTAATGGGATTTTCAGTGTCAAACCTTGCCTGACAGCAATATCCACATTTAGGCACAATTTTTATATGCCTTTATTTGAAATTGTACAGTATCCAATCTGAGCCAACACATCAGAATATGGGTCAAGCTCTGTATTTTCATTCCTCCTAGTTTTTAATGCTTTTTTACCTGCTTGTGCTTTCTTTTTCTCACCAACTTTTTTTGATTCGATATCTTTTCTTCCCATCTTTGTACGGTCAGCTTTACTACAACAGTTTGATAAATCTGCAACAAAGCAGTAATCCAAGGTGCTAAAGAATAATATGGTAATGCTCATGAAAATAATCTCAATACTTTCTTCAACTACAAGCTTTTGATTCATACTTTTTATATATTTCACCCCCAACTACCATATTTAATGTAGATGGTGCTTTTGAGGAATTTGGGCGAACGTGCTCCTTGGTTTTTCACCTGAAACATTTTTTAATGAAAAATTAATTACCCATTAACTACCAATAATGCCCTTACACTGTATATCTTCCATGAAATTTAAACTGTGCTACTTTTATCTTGAAAAGTGCAATCTAGGTATTTAACGACTTACTCCAAGAATAAAAAATACCACGTGTGAGTGATGGGCACTCTTCGAGGGTGAAAATACTAATTGCGTTGCACTAAAATACCAAGACATCTTTTGAGAGATTTCATTGGTAAAATTATCTTGATTTCGTGCAATTAAATGGAGCTCACTCTAAAATTAGCATAAGCCAATGAAAAACATCAACTAGGCATGTCCTTCCTACTGAAAATGTCTGCTAGACAAAACTACCAAGAAAATTGCACTCCAAAAATGGTCTCTCACTTGCTGCTTGACAAAACTCCATGCTTGAGGGTCATTTTAAAATAATTCATCTCTAAATTTACCTCGAAAAAACTTATTACTAAAAAGCAAGCTTTAACTAAGAGTGCTTTGCATGAAAAAGCAAGGCAAAATTAATTTCACCTCCTTTTCCGAACTTAGCGCTACCAACTGGAGTTTTAAAAAGCAAGAATTTGTTTTTAAATTAATTTTTATTTTTTTGGTAGTTTCACTCCAAAAACGTCTTCAAGGATATACTTGAGGATTTCATCCCGAATATAGAAAAACAAGACAAATATTCTTTGTGGGGCAAAAATAAAAGTTTTTATCTTTTGCTTTTGCCTTTTTGCTTTTCTCTTATTTTCCCCTTTTTTTTTCTTTTTATCTCCCTTTTTTGGAAATTTTAAAAGTGGGGCACTTTTTTTATTTTAAAGCAAATCATGCCTTTGAAAAAAACTAACTTTGACTTTACCTTCGAAATAAATTGCCAAGGAATTAAATTTTTTCCTTTTAATGATTTTTGCCACACATGAGTGAAAAGCCTATTTTATTTTTCTTTTAAAATATTTTTGGGCGAAAAATTTTTACTTGGCAAGGACATGATTTTCGGGTGAAAATACTTGCTCGAGATAGAATTAAATTTTCCCGGTAAAAATATTTGATCCATTTTTTTAACTCAACTGAAAACAAAATAGCTTATGTACATATATACATACTTGATTAGAATTCTATCACTGATAGTAGACATTCAAATGAAGACCATTTACATAAATTGGTAGTGCACGACTATCCATATCCTATAAATAAAATGAGTTGACCTGAATCATGCCTGAAATCTAGAATGTGCCCTCCCATATTGCTTCGAACTTGTGATGCTTTCTAGGCTTAGCCTTATTTTCATTCCATTTCAGCACTAAATCACCTACTTCAAACGACTTCTCAAAAGTTTTCTTACCAAACCATTTTTGTGTCATCCGAGCATGTTCCATGAAGGCATTGTATGATTTCTCCCTCTCTTCCTCCAACTATAAAAGTTGTGCCAATCTCGCACTCATGGGGTCAAATTCATTGTCTTCACCATACAACAAGTGCCATGACTAGAGAGATGGCAATTCAATATGAATAGGTAACACTACTTCTTTGCCATACACAAAGGCATAAGGAGATGTTTTGATGGATTTATTCACAGAGATGTGGTCGACCCATAACACTTAGCTTAGAAGCAAGTGCCAAATGTGCTTATTGTCGCCTAGTGTCTTCTTTAGAATTCTCTACAATTTTTTTGTTTGTAGACTCAGCCAATTCATTCCCCTATGGATAATAGTTAGATGATATATTCAAGTAAATCCCATACTTACCCATGAATTCACTAATTTTAGCATCGATAAAGGGAGTCCTATTATTTGTTATTATTGCACCAAGTATGCCAAAATGAGTAATTAAAACTTCAAGGAAAGCGATAACTATTGCTTGATCCGCCTTCTTGGTGGGGATTACTTCTGACCATCAAGTAAAATAGTTGGTTGCAGTCAGGATGTATTTGTGTTTGAAAGAGAAATTGGGATTAATGATCCCAATAAAGTCTAAGCCCCATTGCTTAAATGATGCTTCTACTTGAATCGGATGAAGAGGTAGCGATGCATTATTGCAACTATCGATATATCTCTAGCACTTGTCACAACTTTGACTAAATTTGAAAGCATATAAAAAGAGAGTAGGATAGAAATATCCTACTTTGATGATATTCAATGTCATTGGCCTCCCTACATAATGGCCTTCCTGGTAGACCAGAGTGAAAATCCTCTAGGATTATTTGTTTCCTAGTTCTTCGATACACCTGAGAAGTACTCCATGAATGTTTTTATGGAACATCCCATTTGGTAGCATCACATATCTAAAGACCTAAAGTTTGAATCTCCTTATTTTTGAGGCATTAAGGTGTAGAGGATATATTCCTAATTAGAAATATTCTACAAGGTCCTATGTCCAATCATGATCGCTATAGTGATTAGCGAGATTGTTTACTGAATCTACAAGTTGGAAAACCATGGATTCAAATGTAGCACTTTTTGCAAGATTCTGGCATAGTGCTCAACCTCAAACCAACTTGGTTTGATGGATTTCAAAATTGTACTCCTGGATTTTAGAGACCCAACCAAATATATTATCTCCAAGCTCTCCTTAAATGATGAAACTCTGGATGTCTAGGTGAACAACATAAACTATTGTCTTACTTTAAGAAATAAAATGTCAAAAATTCTTCAAGGATTTCATCACTGTATATACTTGATTTTCAATGAAATTATATTTTTCTTCATGCGGATGGATGACTTGGATCAAGAAAGCAATCAATCACCCATCACCATCATATCCTTTCTATGTAATAATTGTTGCATGACTTTCTTGTTCACTGATGACATAAAATATAATATCTTTTGAGTAATCTGGGTTCACCAGAATTGGAGCTTGAGAAATCCTTTCTTTGATTTTATTGAATACTTTTTTTCTTTGCTTGGTCCATTTGAATTTAGAATTCTTCTTTAAAAGCTCAGTCATCGACTTTACCACTTGGGAAAAATCTACCACAAAATTTCAAACAAAGTTGATTTACCTAAAAAATAATTGTAAATCCTTCTACTAGTTGGCAATGGAAACTTCAGGAGAGCCTCAGCTCTAGATGGTTCTATATCCAAACCTTATTTTTAAATAACATAGCCTAGGATATTCTCTTCTTTTACCATGAATATGGACTTCTTTGGGTTTATTGATATTCCAAACTCTCGGTACTTTTGAAACACTTGTATCACATGTAGACTATATTCCTCCCTATTGTGAGAGAAATAGTCATGTCATCTAAATAATTCACAATAACACGATTCAAATACTCATTGAAAGCTACATCCATTTCTCTCTAAAAAGTTACACCAACATTTGAGAGATGAGACGACATCCTTTGATAAGCAAAAATTCCCCATTTGGTGGTAAATGTCATTTTGTATTGGTCTTAATATTTCATCCAAATTTGGTTATATCCGAAGAATCTATCTAAAAAAGAGAATCTCTACGTACCACCAACCACATGAAGAATCTAATCAGTTTTTAGTAGTGGGTAATGATCCTTTAGAGACACCTGGCTTAAATTTTAAAAGTCCACACACAGGTAAATATCTTCATTCTTCTTTCTTACAGGTACCAAATTTGCTACCCAGGTAGAGTGCTTGATTGAATAAATGATATTGGCTTCCAGCATATTCAAAAACTATGCTTTTATTAGGGTTTCAATCTTGGGATTGATCAGTATCTGCTTTTTCCTGAAGGGTTTCACTCCTTTCTGCAACTCAATGGTATGATGGATTACATATTTTTTGTAGCCTTTTAAATCCTGGTAGCTCCAAGTGATAATATTTGGGTACTCATGGCATAATTCCTTAATCTTCTCTAGCTCTTCATGAGTACAATCAGTGCCAACTTTGATCAAATTTTTGGGTCTCAACTATAGATTAGGATACTCCTTTTAATCTACCTTGATATTATGCTTTTATACTCTATAATTTTAATCAAATAGACTCTTAAGTGTAATCAACCCTTTCAACATATGATTATTCCATAGCTGGATCAAACCCTCGACTTATTCCTCATCAAGTGTTCTTTCTTCCATATTACTAGCTTCTCTTATCAAGAAATTAACAATATACTCATCACTTTTGAACACTTTCTAGTGGATATTTTTGTTAGGGAGTGAAGTTCTATAAACTATCCTCACAATCTTGGGCTTTCTCACCACATTCTCAATTGGGAAAAAAATATCACCAAATAATTCCAAGAGATTGGCACGCTTGTTCTACTCCTATGATATTGCTTGGATTTTCAACACTAAATAAGCCTCGAAGAGGTCCCAAAATTTATTATGGTATACCTTTAGGTAATTTTGCTTAGAAACACACTTACTGGTTACCTGGTTGACGATTAGCTTAGAATCTCCAAAAATCTATAGTTTTTTTATTCCAAGCTTCTCTACATTTTTTAGACCCAAGCAGAGTACTTCATATTTAGTAGCATTATTCGTACAACTCTAGGTTAGTAAATAAGAGTATGTATTTTGTATACCAGAAGGAGAAACGAGAATAACTCCAGCTTCTATGCCATTCTTATACCTTGCACCATCGAAGTATAAATTTCATAATTAATCATGAATATGATCTTCCTCATCAGATGCCTTCACTTCGACTCTTTTAGGCTTAGTAAAGGTGTAGCAACCAATTTTGGTCTCCATCATGGCATTAAAATTGAGCATTGAAAACTTGTCTTCTGTCCAAAGTGTTTGTCCGGCTTTCATATGCACCCCCACGAAAAGAATGGGCAGGAAGCTGCCGGAGACACCCACGGGACGGATCCCACTCACTTTAGGATCTAGCTGGTTATCCAAGGTGCGAGTTACAGAGTTGGGTCGAATGGCTATTCACTCTTTTCCACTTCTGGAATAGATTTCAATATGGACTGCTCTGTTACCTTACAGGGGGTTCTTGAACTTGTTCAAGTAGTTGCAAAAGTTGTTTATCAGATTTAACTTGAATTCTTGATCTAGCTCTCATGGGTCAGCAGATTTAAATAAAAGACAAACAAAGAAAATAAAAATGGATCATTCACGAAAACAAAGAGAGGGTAGGGTAGGGCAAAAAGAGAAGTTTATCAAACATCAACTGTAAAACCCCAAACTATCAATCTTATCTATGCTACTAGCTTCACAACAGAACAAATCAAAGAAGAAAGTGTCCAGTCAGTCTAAGATCACTTTCAACTAAGAGCACAAGGCAGAGTGAAACAGATCTAGCAGAAAATTATAAATCCAAGGGCAACTGGTTAAAACTGGTATCTTTCACCGGTAGCCTAGCTCACACAATGAAGATAGAGCAATTAGAACAAACTTACACCTAAAATCTATAATTTCCCCTAGCAGACAAGAGAACAACTGAAGCCTAACAACATATTTAAACTTGATAATGTCAGATTTACAGCATATATCTAACAAACTTTAAATGGAACGGATAACAAAAGAAGATACACTTATCACACTCGCAAAATATTAGGCTCCCGGCCATGCTATCACAGAAAAGCTAAAGCACATCAACTCCAAGTCCAGAAACAAAGGATTTCACAAGATTTGCAAGAAATTGCTTATAAGCCTTTTATTTCTAAGTCTCCGCCTCCCGCAATTACATTGAGAAGAAGTATTTATAGACTCAAGACAGACCCTGATCTTTTCAGAAATATCTTCTTCTCATAACTGCAAATCTTATCACATCTAAACCCTAGGACCGGGTTTTACAATAAAAAGCCATCTTAAGACCAAAGTCCGGATAGAACTTAACCCTTCTGCAAATCTGTGCAGTCAACTGCCATAAATGGAGAAGATAAAATCTAAAGCCACTTGCATTCATCCGCAGCTGCAAATAAATGCCTCCATTAATTCTGCTGGTGAGCCGGATGAGTCACCACTTCTCCATCAATTTGATCTCCGCAAAGCCATCCCGAGTTGAAATTATCTCCATGCTATCAATTCTGCCATAAATTTGCTATTGAATGCTTTTACCGGCTTCTTTTCCTCTAGCATGGCGGTCCTTGACTAAATCTGCACTTTAACTTTGTCTTTATGGCCTTTCCGGTTGTCCCGCAAGTGCCAGATGGAATCCTGCATGAAAGACAAAAAGATTATATTAGCACTTTAAAATCATTAAAATCAAAGCTTAAAGCATTAAAATCAGCTAAAAAGCTTGCATGTCGGCTTCTGCTCCGTCTCATACACGCTTTGACACGTGTCGCTACCCCAGGATGCCTTCTGTTTCTCGTTGGAATGCACTTCTGGTCAACTTTGAGGACTTTCTCTCTCCTATCGCGATTCTGCGACATGTCGCGATTTCGCGACATGTCGCGAAATCGCGACGTCCCCAGTGCTGCGCTGCTTCTCCCCGTCGGCCGCGAAAATGCGACATGTCACGATTTCACGACATGTCGTGAAATCGCGCCTCCTGCTAGCGACCGTACAACTTTGCTCCAGCATGTCGCGATTTCGCGACATGCTTGTCTTGCAAGACTTCCTCAAAACGTGCAGCGCGTCGCTACCATTTTCACCCTTCGACTTCGAAACATGCAGCGCATCGCTGCCACTTTTCACCCCATTTTGAAACATGCAGCGCATCGCCGCAAGCTCCACCACGATTTTGAGACATCCCGCACCTTAACCTCTCGACTTGAAACATGCCCATCGCCCACCCTTTAGCCCGTGATTTTGAGACATGCAGCGCATCGCTGTAACTTTTGGACTTGGTCAATTTATCATTTATCCTCAAAAAAATGGGACATGTCACGATTTCGTAACATGTCATCGAAATCGCGCCGGTCCGTACCGATTTCTTCTCTCTCCTCCAGACACGATTTTGCGACACTTTCCAAAAATGGAAATGTCACGATATCGCGACACTTCCAAAAATGGAAAGTGTCGCGATTTCGCTACACAAAAATGACTTGGCGGATTTTTGATTCTTCAACCCACTTTCTCTCTCCTACCGTGAAAATGCGACATGTCACGATTTCGCGACATTTTTCTCCTCGGCTTTCTCTCTCCTCATCCTGCAGCGATTTCGCGACACTTTCCAAAAATGGAAATGTCGCGATATCGCGACACTTCCAAAAATGGAAAGTGTCGCGATTTCGCTACGTTTTTCCGACTTAGCTGCATTTGTATTTTCCTGTCGCGATATCGCGACATTTCCGAAAATGGAAGTGTCGCGATATCGCGACACTACCAAAAATGGAAAGTTTGATTTTTCATGAATTTATGCAACTGTTTTCAGCATTTTTCTCGGTACCGGTGCAGGATTTGGCTTAAGCATGAATGATTTCTAGCATGTAAAAGTTAAGCTTAAGAAAACACAGGCTAGAAAGACAGGAAAAGCACAACTTAAAAAGGAAACAAGCAAAACTGGATTTAAAACTGGAAAGGATCAAGAGGGTCCCTGCTGCAAAAATGAAAGTTCAGAATTTTCTAAGGATGGAATCTCATTTTTCAGTGGGGGTGTGTTGCTTCTCAACAAATGGCGATATCTGAGGGTAAAATAGTAGCACTATTTTAGAACCCAAGACTCTGGTTTCAAAACAAAAAGACCATGCATCATGCCTTGCCACAGACATTCTTCACAATAAATTGATCGTTAACCGCAAGTCGTTAAAATTTCCCAAGGACATACTTGGGCTGGATTACTTCAAGGAAGATTTCTGATGTGCAATTTCAAAGGGTATAAACTTTCTTCAAGGATGACTGAATTGAATGATAAACTTGGATTAATCAACTTTTCTAGATTGTAAAAGGGGAAACCGAGTAGAGCTCTGTTTACTAGTTTAGCCTTTTACAGCCTAGACAGAGTTACCCTTTAGATTTACACGACCCAAATTTACAACTGTAGGGCATAATCTAATATTGGCTGCCTCTTTTAATTGTTCAACTCTTTTCTCTCTTTTTTTTTTTTTATATCTCTCCCTCTGAAATATATCAATATCTGAAATGCTTTTAGGGAAATCACAATCTTCTTTTATTTTTTTGATCAATCTGGAACTGTTTCAGTCTAGGCACTGATAGCCTCTGTGGATACCCAAATAATTGCATGAACCATAGTCCCCTCTTATAACCAGCTTTTCTTGGATTCCCCGAGAGTTCCTCCAACAAAACAAGTATAGCAGTTTTTCTATCATTAAAACAATCGTGGCAAGTAAGACACAAGATCCCATCATCTCTCTACCTTTGTCCTGAATAACAAAATAGTTCTACTGTTCAGAGCAAGCAGACTATCTCAATTAGAATAATGATGACCATGAACACTGGATTGAGGATTTATCAGCTAGGAATAAAACAATTTTCAGCAGGCTGACTTTTCATTGATTGCTCAGGCAAAGGTTAAAAGACAGATTATTTCAGAAGCCAAAGGACTTTGTACAGACTTCCAAGGACAGGCACAGGCTTTAAAGCAAAACAAAATAAAAACTGCACAAAAAATAAAATAAAACTGAAAAACAAATAAATTAAAACTGTAGAGCATTAAAATTAAACTGAAACAGATTAAAACTGTACAGACAAAGAAATAAAACTAAAACTGAAAGCTTACTTACAATGGATGCAAAGCACAGCTGTACAGGCAGCAAAATTAAGCTAAAACAAATAAACTAAGAACTGAAGCAAATAAATTAAAACTGCACAGACAACAAAAGAATCAAAGAACACTGCACAAAGAGCAAGGATTAATCTAACAAACAAACCTGCACAGACAACACCCAATTAAAACTAAAAAGAAGCAACTAAAGCAACTGAAAACTAAACTGCAACTGTACAGACAACAAAGAAAAAGAACTGCAATAAAGAACTAAAGCAAATAAAACCGGGAGAGCTATTCACAATATGCACACATGTTACAACTTCTTCATAGCTTACTCAAATGATACATTGGATGGAACAGCGGAAAAATAATGTTTCAAGTACTGGCCATTAACAGGGAGGTCCAGAAAATTACCATCCAGGTCTTGCAAGCGGAAAGCATTGTTACCCAATATTTCAGCAATTTGGTAGGGTCCTATCCACGATGGTCGCAACTTTGTGTGCTTACCCTTCTTCTCATGGGCCTTGTCCCATAGAAGCACTAAGTCAGCCAGTCTTAAAGCCTTCACTTTGGCCCTCTTGTCAAACCACCGTTTGATAGTTTCTTGGTGTCTTCTAAAGTGCTCCAGGGCTTGGAGTCTTTCATCCCGCAAGTTAGTGAGGTCTAAAACACGGGCTTCAGCATCATCATGATCTTCAAAATAATCTAAGGCAAACTGATAGGTGGGCAACTTCAAGGAGATGGGAACAATTGGTCGGGTACCATACAACAAAACAAAGGGAGAGGTCTTAAGAGCGACTTTGTGTGTTATCCGGTCAGCCCACAGTGCATATTTCAACAATGTATGCCACTACCTGGGTTTGTCTACTATAGACTTTTTGATGGCATTCATTAAGTTCTTGTTGGTGGACTCAGCCAATCCATTGCCTTGGGGGTAGTAGTTGGATGAGAATCTGATAACTATCCCCATCTGGTATGCCCAATCTGCAAATTCCAATGATTGGAAGGCTGGTCCATTATCACAGACCAAATTTAGGGGAACCCCAAATCTAGTTATGACATTTGATTCAAGAAAATCAATCACTTCCTGGGCTGTACTTCTTGTAGTGGTCGCTGCTTCAACCCACCTTGTGCAATAGTCAGTGGCTGTCGTAACATATTTATGCCCTGCTGAGGAATTTGGGTTAATGACTCCCACAAAATCAAGTCCCCACTGCATGAAAGGTTTGTTTATCACAACTGGTTGCAATGGCAGAGCTCGGTTTGCCTCTTTGGCTGCAAAATTCTGGCACTGATGGCAGGTTCTGACATGTTGATGTGCATCCTTAAAAAGTGTAGGCCAATAATAGCCTGCTCTCAGTATTTTATGTGCAAGTGGCGGATCCCGATGAATGTCCCGCCCCTAGTTTTTCATGAAAGCTAGCCATGACTTCACCGACTTCACCGGGAGAGATGCACCTTAGGAAGATGCCAAGATAATTCTCCCCGTACAGTAGTACCCGCCTTGAGGAGATAGTGAGCAGCTTTTAACTTTAATGCTCTCCTTTGAGTTCTGTTCAAATGGGATGGGCAAACTCCAAACTGTAGCAGATGAATGATATCCCCATACCAATCATCAGATTCAGAGTTTAATTGATTAACTTCCTGCTGTAGAGGTATTTCAGCAATGTGCCTGGACAAGCCAAGTCCTCTGATCAGTTTAGCAGGCCTAATCTCCAAGTCATATTCTTGCAGCCTGGTGACCCAATTTCCCCTCAGTTCACCCAACTCATTTTGACTTAGAAGATACTTCACAGCTGGGTCTGGCACTATGGCATGAGTTTTGCTTCTGAGTATATAATGTCTGAACTGTTTCACTGCCCTTACCAAAGCATAGGCCTGTTTATCTAAACGGGAATATTTCAGTTCAGCTCCCTTCAAATTAGTGCTCTTAAAAGCAATTGGATGTTCTCCTGTATCTCTCCGTTGAGTCAGCACTGCAGCAAGTGTATGTTCAGAAGAGAAAGTGTACAGATAGAAATCTGCACTGAAATCTGGGCTTACTAAGACTGGTGCTTGTTTAATGGCTGTCTTGATTTCTTGAAAAGCAGTCTTAGCTTCAGTGGTCCAGGCAATCTGGGCAGTTTGCTTTAACATATCATTCATTGGTTTAACTATCTCTGCAAAGCCTGAGATAAACTTTTTGACAAAGTTAATCTTTCCAAAGAATGATCTCAACTCTTTCTTGGAGTTGGGAAATGGTATGCCAGATATGGCCTCAACTCTGCTCGGGTCCATAGAAATGCCATCCTTTGTGACCAAATGCCCAAGCAGTTTGCCTTCTGTTACACCAAATATGCATTTCTTTGGATTCAGAGAAATGCCAAACTCCCTGCACTTGTTAAACACAGACTCTAAATGCTTTACATGGTCAAACTTAGATTTGGAAAAGACTGTTAGATCATCCATGTAAACTACAATACATTTGCCCATAAGCCCCTTGAAGGCATGGTCCATTGCTCTCTGGAAATGTTGCTCCCGCATTTATTAAACCAAATGGCATTCTCTTGTAAGCAAAAGTCCCCCACTTGGTTGTAAAAGCAAGTCTTCATTCTATCTTCTTTCTCCACCAATATCCGGTTATAGCCTCGAGAAGCCATCCAAGAAAGACATCATCTCCGATCCATTAACAATTTGCAGGACTTCATCCATAGAAGGCAGGGGATAGTTGTCCTTTTTTGATGCCTTGTTTAAATTCCTGAAATCCACACACAGGCGGATCTCCCTATTTTTCTTACTGACTGGCACCAGATTTGCCACCCAAGTAGAATGCCTAATAGGAAAAATAATTGCTGCACTCAAGAGCTTCTCCACTTCTTTCTTAATAAGGGGTTCTAACAGAGCATTAACATGCCTCTGTTTTTGTCTGAAAGGCTTGCAAGATTCTTTCAAAGGTATGATGTGGGTGTAAACTTTTGGATCAAATACCTTTAAATCCTTGTATGACCAGGCCATTACATCCTTAGACCTGTGCAGGAAATCAATCATATTTCTCTTTATCTCTGGATCACAGTCCTTTGCCAACTTGATGTTCCTTGGATCCTCTTCAGTTCCTACATTCAAATTTTTAGTCTCATTGTCTGTGGTGCCCACATAATCCTCAGAATTCACCCTTTGCCTGATCTTGTCAACATCGAATAGCCTCTCCAGCTCTACCATTCCCTTTGGGATTCTCTTGTCCTTCAATCTCATGATTCCCCTATCATCATCTAACTGTTCCATCATGGTGTCCCTTTGGCCCTCATCAATTATAGCATTCTCAAAGGTATTGGTACTCTGCAGAAAGCTCACAATCTGCTGATCATCTGAGAAAACTTGAAAGCTATCTATATTGTTAGGAACTGAAGGGCAGGGGATTAATTCAATTGAAAACTTATCCCACTTAAAATCTTCCAATGGCTTTAAACTTGCAGCTGAAGATGCCAAGACATCTGCATGTGAATTTTGTTCCCCTGGGTATATGTGTTAGGTTAAAGGCATCAAAGCCTTCTACCAGGTCCCAGGCTCTGTGCTTGTACCCTTTCAGATAAGAAGCTTTACATTGAAACTTACCCCTGACTTGACTTGCCACCAATTCTGAATCAGTGAAAACTTGAATGTTCTTCACATTTTTATCCAATGCAAATTTTAAACCTAAAATCAGAGCTTCATACTCTGCTAAATTATTAGTACATGGGAACTGCAGCGGTAAGACATAAAAAATGTCTGACTTTGAGGTCCTTTGAGGACTGCCCCTGTTCCATAACCCTGCTTACATCTTGCTCCATCCACATGAAGTGTCCAAACTTCATTAGTATGTACAGGATGAGCTTTGTTAAATTTGTTATTCTGCCCAGTTGTTAAATTGTAGACTCCAATGTCTACTTCTGCAATATTGACAGTTTCATTAGCTGCATTGTACTCTGTAATCGTGTGTTTGTACTTGGGTTCTCTGTCAACCCGCAATTGATTGGCCACACCCTTCCATGGCAACCACATGTGTGAAAAGTCTATTGCCAGATATCCATTTAGAGACTTAGACCAATCCCTACTCAACAACATTCCATACCCCACTGGGATATCCACAACTTGGATTTCGATCTTATGTTGAGCCCTTGGCTCAGATGCCAATTGAATGTGAATGTTTTGCAACTCTCCCACAACCTTAACTTCTGACTTGTCCAATTGGACAACTCTCCTCTCGGACTTCATTGGGGTCAGCCCCAACTCGCTGACAAATTGCCAATGGCATGACATTAGCAGATGCACCTGAATCTACCAAACAATTATGTAAATTCTTCCCAAAAATTTTGACAGTCAGTAAAAATGGGGGAACTTCAGTCTTTTCCTTGTACATGGCCAGATTGGCATTGGCTATTTTCTTTCCTTTGTCCACAGGTTTAGCAGCAGGGCCAGAGTATGTCTTTATCAGATTGTCTCTCTCGCTTCGAAATCTGTGCCAACTCATGCAAAGTAATGTTAGCCTTAATCTTTTTCATATCCTCCACTATGTTATATCCTTTGTTAAGTGGAGGAATAGCAACATCTGGTACTCTTTGAGCTCCTCCCTTTGGTGGGGGTGGATTATTGCTTGGAGAGGGGTCAGGAGGAATATTGTGAGAGTTGTCAGGAGGAGTTGATGTGGTATTAGGCTCAGGATTCCTGTTTCTCAGGTTGTAGCTATCTCTTCTGTACTGCTGGAAGGCCTGTACTTCATCCATGGGCATTTCAACTACATTCTCAGATTCATCCGGGAAAGAAAAAGAATCCAAGACCATAGCTGCACTGTGTCCAGATGAACTTGGGCCCTCAGCAGTTCTTTGATTTTCCTGAGAGGTGAAATCTGCAGACAAGGCCTCAAATGCATTGCAAAATTCCAGACAGTCCAACTCTCCATGCTGAGAAGTGGCATGTATTCTGCACCAGTTGGGCAGGGCTAAGTCACAAATGTTCACATCATGAGCTTTACCCTTGTAATCTTTATTAGGTTCATATGGGGGCCTGTTAAATCTGTTTGGTTGGTATGAATATCTGTTGGGATTGTCTCCAGTAGAAGTTTGCCTTTTAAAACTCAAAAAATCATTGGCCAGCTTCTGAACAATCTTTGAAACTTCTTCAATCCTAGCATTGTCAGCCTCTTTTACCGGGTTCTGTACATTCTCAACAAGTGCAGCAGCCACTGGTGCTGCTGATGGTAAAGTCTGACAAACTGGCAACATCATCTGATGTGGAATGGGATTGAACACAGGAGCGACTTGAGTGATCAGAGGAGTTTGTTGAATATTTAAAGGCTGGGGTCCCAACTGTCTTTCTAGGATTAAAGCTTCTTTATAAGCTTCTGTCAAGTTGGTAACAGTGGCATCCCTCTTCAAGAAGACAGAGGTCATGGGATCTAAAGAATTCCTGAAAATCTCTAGTGCCAGGTCTGCATTAGGCACATAATAGCCAGTGAGTCTACCATAAGCTTTCTGGAATCTGACATTATAGGATCTAATAGACTCATTTAGTTCTCTTTTGATGCTAGAAAACTGCTGATATAAAATGCTGGGATCTATCACTTCACCGAACTGTGACACAAAGACTTTTTCTAAGTCATTCCAACTGGTGATGGAATCATTGGTAAGATTTAGAAACCAATCATAGGCTCCCTCCTGGAGAGTGAACGGGAAGAGTCTGCAGGCAACATCCTCATGTTGTACATTTAATAACTTCAATGCATTCTTGAATGCAATTAAGTGTTCCTCTGCAGTTCTTGTCCCATCATGTTTATACCTAGGGAGGTATCTTTCTGGATTTCTGGGCAAGTCATGGGCTATACCCGGAATGTCCAAAGCCGTGGAGCCCAACCAATTTGCCATAGCTAATGGATTAACAGGAATATTCTGAGCTCTGGTTGGAGTGACTATCAATGGTGATAAAACTGTCTGTGATAGAGATGTGGCTCTTCTGTGGCTACTTCTTCTCGGAGTTTCTAATTCAGGGACAAGGAGCTCTCCAGCTCTGGGGTGGGACCTTGTTACCCTGTATGTAGAATCCAGTTTTCACAAGCACTTATAACTTTGCAGTTCTCAACAGGTTCTGAATTTGGAAATTTAAAACACTGCACTGACAATTTACAAAACTGTACTGACAATTTACAAAACTATCCGGAGTTCACTGTGGGTCCTTCCAAATGTTGCTGTTATGCCCTTACAATACTTGAACTGAGTTCAGGCCCTCCTTCTAGCGCCAATTAGGTGTTGGTCCGGCTTTCATACGCACCCCCACGAAAAGAATGGGCAGGAAGCCGTCGGAGACACCCACGGGACGGATCCCACTCACTTTAGGATCTAGCTGGTTATCCAAGGTGCGAGTTACAGAGTTGGGTCGAATGGCTATTCACTCTTTTCCACTTCGGAATAGATTTCAATATGGATCGCTCTCGTTACCTTACAGGGGGTTCCTGAACTTGTTCGAGAGTTGCAAAAGTTGTTTATCAGATTTAACTTGAATTCTTGATCTAGCTCTCATGGGTCACTAGATTTAAATAAAAGACAAACAAAGAAAATAAAAATGGATCATTCACCGAAAACAAAGAGAGGGTAGGGTAGGGCAGAAAGAGAAGTTTATCAAACATCAACTGTAAAACCCCAAACTATCAATCTTATCTATGCTACTAGCTTCACAACAGAACAAATCAAAGAAGAAAGTGTCCAGTCAGTCTAAGATCACTTTCAACTAAGAGCACAAGGCAGAGTGAAACAGATCTAGCAAAAAATTATAAATCCAAGGGCAGCTAGTTAAAACTGGTATCTTTCACTTGCAGCCTAGCTCACACAGTGAAGACAGAGCAATTAGAACAAACTTACACCTGAAATCTGTAATTTCCCCTAGCAGACAAGAGAACAACTGAAGCCTAACAGCATATTTAAACTTGATAATGTCAGATTTACAGCATATATCTAACAAACTTTAAATGGAACGGATAACAAAAGAAGATACACTTATCACACTCTGCAAAAGATTAGGCTCCCGGCCATGCTATCACGTAAAAGCTAAAGCACATCAACTCCAAGTCCGGAAACAAAGGATTTCACAAGATTTGCAAGAAATTGCTTATAAGCCTTTTATTTCTAAGTCTGCCGCCTCAATTACATTGAGAAGAAGTATTTATAGACTCGAGACAGACCCTGATCTTTTCAGAAATATCTTCTTCTCATAACTGCAAATTTTATCACATCTAAACCCTAGGACCGGGTTTTACAATAAAAAGCCATCTTAAGACCAAAGTCCGGATAGAACTTAACCCTTCTGCAAATCTGGGGAGTCAACTGCCATAAATGGAGAAGATAAAATCTAAAGCCACTTGCATTCATCCGCAGCTGCAAATAAATGCCTCCATTAATTCTGCTGGTGAGCCGGATGAGTCACCACTTCTCCATCAATTTGATCTCCGCAAAGCCATCCCGAGTTGAAATTATCTCCATGCTATCAATTCTGTCATAAATTTGCTATTGAATGCTTTTACCGGCTTCTTTTCCTCTAGCATGGCGGTCCTTGACTAAATCTCGCACTTTAACTTTGTCTTTATGGCCTTTCCCGGTTGTCCCGCAAGTGCCAGATGGAATCCTGCATGAAAGACAAAAAGATTATATTAGCACTTTAATAATCATTAAAATCAAAGCATTTAAATTAAAATCAGCTAAAGAAGCTTGCATGTCGGCTTCTGCTCCGTCTCATACACGCTTTGACACGTGTCGCTACCCCAGGATGCCTTCTGTTTCCCACTGGAATGCACTTCTGGTCAACTTTGAGGACTTTCTCTCTCCTATCGCGATTCTGCGACATGTCGCGATTTCGTGACATGTCGCGAAATCGTGACGTCCCCGATGCTGTGCTGCTTCTCCCCTCGTCGGCCGCGAAAATGCGACATGTCACGATTTCACGATTTCGTGCCTCCTGCTAGCGGCCGTACAACTTTGCTCCAGCATGTCGCGATTTCGCGACATGCTTGTCTTGCAAGACTTCCTCAAAACGTGCAGCGCGTCGCTACCATTTTCACCCTTCGATTTCGAAACATGCAGCGCATCGCTGCCACTTTTCACCCCTGATTTTGAAACATGCAGCGCATCGCTGCAAGCTCCAGCCCACGATTTTGAGACATCCGCATCGCTGCAACTTTACCTCTCGACTTGAAACATGCAGCGCATCGCTGCAAGCTTCAGCCCACGATTTTGAGACATGCAGCGCATCGCTGCAACTTTTGGACTTGGTCAATTTATCATTTATCCTCAGCAAAAATGGGACATGTCACGATTTCGTGACATGTCGCGAAATCGTGCTGGTCCGTACTGATTTCTTCTCTCTCCTCCGGTAGACAGCGATTTTGCGACACTTTCCAAAAATGGAAATGTCGCGATATCGCGACACTTCCAAAAATGGAAAGTGTCACGATTTCGCTACACAAAAATGACTTGGCGGATTTTTGATTCTTCAGCCCACTTTCTCTCTCCTACCGTGAAAATGCGACATGTCGCGATTTCGCGACATTTTTCTCCCCGGATTTCTCTCTCCTCATCCTGCAGCGATTTCGCGACACTTCCAAAAATGGAAATGTCGCGATATCGCGACACTTCCAAAAATGGAAAGTGTCGCGATTTCGCTACGTTTTTTCGACTTAGCTGCATTTGTATTTTCCTGTCGCGATATCGCGACATTTCTGAAAATGGAAGTGTCGCGATATCGCGACACTACCAAAAATGGAAAGTTTGATTTTTCATGAATTTATGCAACTGTTTTCAGCATTTTTCTCGGTACCGGTGCAGGATTTGGCTTAAGCATGAATGATTTCTAGCATGTAAAAGTTAAGCTTAAGAAAACACAAGCTAGAAATACAGGAAAAGCACAACTTAAAAAGGAAACAAGCAAAACTGGATTTAAAACTGGAAAGGATCAAGAGGGTCCCTGCTGCAAAAATGAAAGTTCAGAATTTTCTAAGGATGGAATCTCATTTTTCAGTGGGGGTGTGTTGCTTCTCAACACAAAGCTTGTCTAAAACTTCTTCCATCAAGCCTAATTCCTCCAATTCTTCGGTCATCAAGTTGATAGAATTCATGGGTTTATCTTCTTCTTCGATCTTCTTTATGTGATATGTTGAAGGCTTCTCATTATAAATTTGTATTTTCCTCCCTTTAATAGGAATATCCAAATGAGAATAATCCATATAAAGGTATCCTCTCAACTTCACAATGAACTCTCGTGATAGGCACATGTTGAAGTACGACTCCAAATCTACCACAACCACCTCTTAGATCATAGTGATCTGAGGTATTTTATGCAACACAATGTGTATGTCTTTTATGACCCCCACTATCCTGATAGGGGTTCCATATAATTGCAAAATACTAGGACTACTCCTTGTATATTCCATACCCATCATGTCGTAAACTACCTTTGACATGATAGTCATTGTAGTGTCGAAATCGATCATGCAATTGTGTAAAATCTATCCTTCCATCCTAAGAGATAGGTAGAAAGGGGGTGGTATATTTTTTCTAGTGGTAGAAGTCATCAATGTTTGAGATAACACCATATGAGTCAATTTTTTACCCTTATCTTTGAAAAATTTTAGTGATTCTTGCAACAAGTCCATTTATCCAGACAATTACAGTGCATCATAAAGACTCACCTTGACTAGAATCTTCTTCAACTCTTCAACAATGTTGAACGAATATGCACTGGACTCTTTTCCTTCATTGGAAACCTTATATCTACTCTAATACTATTGTGTGACTTCTATCATCTAACGCTTGGCCAAATATGGGTATTTGAGTTTTTCTCTGACTTGTTTCTTTATTTCATATTTCACTTACGAAGTTGAAGCCTTCTCTTACACTCTTTATTTCACTCATGGAGACAAAAGATCTTTTAGCAGGATAGGTGCATCTATCTTGGGTGCTGGAATAGCTACTTTTACTTGCACTTGTTTTCTCTCACCTTATACCTTTGAGTATGTAGGTACCTTCAAGGGCTCCATATTAGCTAGGTCCATAGTGATGGATTTTCTTCCAGCTCTCATGAGAACTGAAACTTGTTCTTCATAAGGGACCATGAAATTATGATCAAATTCTGTTATCATGTTGACTTGATCACTAGAATAATTCTCTACCAATGTATACATGTAGTTTAGGTGGACCATGAAAGTTTCCTCACCATGCAGATCATTGCACGTAGAGCACCAGTATGCTTTGTCTAATGTTCCAACTTCTTCATTCATCAATACAGTTGGATTTATCTTAGGTGACTTACTAGTTGAAGTTGCTTACAACCTGGTGATCGATGGTGGTTGAAATCTCTTAGGTTGGAAATATCTTTCAACCTGTTTTATTTTAATAATTGTGATCTCATTACCCATCACCCTTATGGTCGAGTTCATTGATTACAACTCTTTTAGCACATTTTATTATGGATCAATATTTGAGGTCACTAGGGGATATGGTAATCGAAGAGGTATAGGTGGAGATGGTAGTGTTAGGATCAAAACTGGAGCAGGTAACTATGGAATGGTTAGAGTGGGCAGTTGAGGGATAAAAATTGTTGTCATGGTTTGAAATGTACTCATATTCCATGAAGGGATTGGATACATGGGGGACATGGGCAAAGGCTGAGAAGATGCATTAGCGTACAAATACTATGGAAGATTAGGAAAAATAGACATTACCATTTTTGGTGAAAGATTACTAATTGCAATCAAGTCAACTTTGAATTTCTATGCAGTAGAATATAGATTAGGAAATGTGTTGACATTAGACTATCGAATGACCATAGTGATGTCAGAGTTGAAAGCTCGAAGGTAGTAAAATATCACTTGCTCAGGAGTCGGTCAGAGATCATCAAGAACTCTATGCCAAGTTTGGCAAAACTTGATGTTGAAGTCCATGATTTCCTTTTGTGGATGCCTCTAAATAGTAGTAAACTGATGCAACAAGGATAACGGATCTGCTTATTCATTGAAACATTTGATTAGTAATTCAGCTAACTAGTCCCAAGTAGTAATGGTGGCATGTTGTAACAATTGGTACTAGTAAATAAACTTACCTCTGAGAGAGAGCATGAGCAATCTTATGATTATATCCTCATATATGATTCTATATATCATCACCAAGGTAGCCACGTCTTGGACATACTCATAATTCATCTTCCCTATACCATCGTATGTAGGCAAAGCCTTCATTGTTGCTTGTAAAATTAGGTTATGAGCTTGTAGGTTCAGAGGTCCAAAGTAGTTCTATGCTAGGAATTGCCTTGGTGGTTGTGGTTGGGGATTTTGAGCCATATGGACTAGAGTGTTTGGTTGGGGAGGAGGGAAAATAGTGGATGTGCTAGTAGGAATTGAAGGAACAGAGAACACACCAGCTTACTATGAATATGTTACACTTGATGGGCCAGTCAAAGTGACTAACCTAGGATGCTCCCCTAACACTTGGGTGTCAAGTTCATAAAACTCAATGGGATATTTTGGATTTTTGACCTTCAATATTGTGATCATGAAGAAATATTTTTCTCACTTCATGTTTAGAGGCTTCTCGGTAAAGCTGATTCACCAGATGTTCTAATCATACCAGTATAAAGGCAAACATCAAAACCTCAATAATGTTCAAAGTGGAACTTTTTTAGGGTCCCACCAACCATGCCAAAAACTGTTGGCCGTGAGTGGGTAAAATTGAATATTTTGTTTAAAGTGAAACCTTTTAGGGTCCCACCGAGTGTGCCAAAAACTATTGGTCATGAATCTACCTAAGTAAAAAATATTATTTGTGTGCCCTAGACCCAACCAACATTGAAAGTTTGAAGGAAAGAAATGTCCTCCAGGCTAATCTCTAGAGAGGGTTGGTTCCCTTACTAATTTTATTTGGTTTAAAGCTTAGGGTAATAGGAAATATATGGGAAATAATAGAAATGAATGGGAAATATGGTTGTATGCTAGATATGAAAGGTGGGGATAAACTAGCAGTGAAAATCCAAATCAAGATTTAGTTAGCATATAATAGAAAGAAAGGCATAGAAACCACTCAATTTTGTAAATATAACCTCCCAAAAATCACTTTAGTATTAATTCCCTCACTAGTAATAGTTAAATTTAGATGCATAATTTAAAATTAGCTAATATTTAGTATTCATTCCCTCACCAGTAGTAGTTAAATTCAGATGCAGAATTTAAAATCAGCTAATAATGGATATGAATGTAAGTGAAAAGAGACCAAATACAACACTACTCAAGGATCCAGAAGCTGAATACATTTCTATTTATGCAAAAAAATTAAAGTGTTTTTCTACAGAATGTCTATCCTCCCTCATTAAATAAAAATTCTTAGTATTTATAGAATATTTCACCTCTATATTTAAATGCAAAATACAACAAAATATCGATTGGTCAAAAATCAGTAGCAAAAATTATCTCCTCAGTAATGGTGATGCTCAGACTAGATCATTCTTCAGGGAACAACAATAAGGTTTTCATGTAGTGCGCATGGAAAATCAGCAAATATGGATGATGGAAAAATGTTCCAAGCATTGGTGCATCGAAACTCAATAATATTACGTAGCAAACAAGAACTTGAATATTAAATTATGGGTACCACTTCATCCCTTTACGCTTTAGAATCTTACCCTCGTTAGTGGAGACCTATTGATCATTAACTTTGTTTTAAGAAGGAGCGAGACTGCTAATGAACCTAATCATTCCAAAATCTGGGATGTAGCATTTAATCCTAGCAATATTTTAGCCAAAATTTTGGATCATCGCTCTCACTACTCTAAACATTAAATTTCGTTGATTCCTGTACTTTCCCAAAAATATCTACAACAATGGTGCTTCTCAAAATTACATTTTTGAGAGAGAGATAAAAGTTGATTTTGACCATACAATGGGGTGAAAGGTATTTTCATAGCAAGCAGGGGTGAAAATAATTTACTACGCTAATGTTTGCCTTCAAAGTTGGAATTTCACCCTTTGTTTTGATTAATTTTACCTCATGACATCATCCTACTTGAATTTCAAGAAAAAATAGGAGTTTCACCCCCAAGAAGGGTGAAAATACATTGTGCCCCTTCCCTAGGGTGAATTTGACTTTGACCAAAGCATTTTATTTTTCCCAACATTTTTAATTAAATTCTTTTGCTCCAAATCATCCTAAAATAGGATTTCACCCGAAAGAAAGGCGAAAGGGATTTTTGCCCCCTCTGAGGGGTGACTTTGACTTTGACTTCACCAAGCATGTGTTGTACTTCAAATTTCACTCAAGAATACTTTTAATTGGAAATTCACCCCAAAGACGAGTGAAAGGGATATTCTCCCCCTTCCAAGAGTGCCTTTGACTTTGATCAATCTTCGTCACTTGCAAACTTTTTCCTTCTTCATTCGAATGAAATTGTTTATCAAGGTAGTTTCACCCCAAAGGAAGGGCACAAATGATTTTTTCCCCTTCATGGGGTGAAAATGTATTTTCCTTCGTATTCACTGGCACTTTCACTTAAAAAAAACTACCAAATATTTAGAGTATTTCCATTGATCCTTCAATCTCGAAATGTCCATCGTCATACAGTTCCTCCTTTTACATTTTGTCCCATAAATTCTTACTGGAAAATATTTACTGTGCATCTCCAGGGATAAAATTATACTTCTTTATTTAATAAAATCACCCAAGGAAGAAACAAAAACATCACATAAAAATAGTAAAATTAAAACAACTACAACATTCATATGATATTATTTAAATTTTTACAATAAAAAATTTAGTGTGGCAAAACTGCCAACACTACCATTCTACTTTTTTACAAGAAAACCAAAGCCAAACAAGTAAAATGGTCACATTAAGATTTGTAGGGAATTCAACATTAGGAGTAATACCCATGAGTATATATATAAATATTTTCCACTATTTTAAGCCTTCCAACTAAAGACAAGTGTTTCGTGATCCAATTATTATTATTTTTGGCTAAGAACCAAGACCAGATATCAACTAAAATTTCCCTGAATCTAAATACTATGTTGAAACAATACATGATATCCTTGTACATATTTATTACCACTCCCTTGAAATAATTAGGGTTTAGGTTGATCTCTAATCATAATGAACTCAATTTTTTGCAATAAAAATTTGACACTAGAAATAATGTAACACTTCTCTAAATGAACTCAAGGACTTGTTCTAAGGTGTCAATTTTATCATTAAAAAACATATTATGGTTTTATAGAATATTTTACATATTTCCAAAGGCACTAGAATATAAATGTGAAGATTTTTTTATCTAGAAACTAGGTAGAGTCTAAGCTTATTTTTCCAACAACGTCAAATACTTTTTTTAATCAATTATAGTGAGAGTTGGAATAAAACCTGGTCGAAAAGAATTATTTACACCCTATCAAGGAATACCCTTGTATCCATTAAAAGATGAAAATAGTAAATTATAGCATTATTTCTTCTTCTTGATTAAAAAAGTTGCTATTCTACTCATATAAAAAAATTGAAGTAGGTTGGCTACATGTATTTTGAATTTTTATTGACATATTTCAAATTATGCATCACTAATATAAATATTTGCTTGCATGTAGAAAAATTCAATAAATACATTTCTTAAGTTGAATACTTTTCCTTTAAAAGGAAGAAACACATGAAGCAAATTATTCTGAGCTTTCATGATGCAATGATCTTATAGTTGCTTGAATTTTAAATCTATGAATCCAATATATTTCAATATTAAGGTATAGTATAACATAAGCACATGAACAAGAAAAAATTTCTAGTTCCAATGTTCACATAGAATGGGAATAATTATTTGAATTAGATCTATATAGGGATCTAATATGTGAGCTTGATATCTAGATTCAAATAGTATATTTAGTCTTATCTCTAAATAAATATTTTGTATGAATACTTACTCATCAATTTCCATGGTGTTGAACAACTCAACTTTTAGTTCTTAGTATCAACATTTACAACATATTAACTAGCACAATTAATCATGCTTTTAAAATACATACTCGAACAATAATCAACTACTTTCCATTAAAAGATAATTGACCTTTATATATAATGATAAAATAATTTTGAAATTGCTTAAAAAAATGTTAAATATTCAATTCCATTGGTGTTATTCAATTGTATGAGTGATAGAGTGTTACATATCCATAAATGAATACATAAAAAATAAAGCAAAGGAGAAAAAAATAAAAAATGGTTATAAGGTTGATTTTATTATGAGCTAAATTTAATCCGACGTAACCTTATTATGTTTATAATTGCAAAAACAAGCATAATCTACATGAAACAATATTAACATATATTTATGTATATAGATATATGCTATTTTTTCAAATCCTTTGATTTGAATCCATAAGAGGTTGAAAAACATTTTTCTTGGAAAAAGGACAAAAGTAATGCACAAAAAGATAAAAAGAATTTACTAATGAGTAAAAAGTAAATAAGTGAATTTAAAATAGTTGCTTGTTTCATCAATAAAAGTAATTTTTTGAGTGGTAAAATGATTTATTTCTTATTTTTTAATTAACCAATATCATCCTCAATAATGCATTCATTTAAGATAGAGAACAACAATTTTTGAGATCATTTTACAAGAATAAGGTTTTTTTTTACTCATCCATTTCTATTTTTATAGGTTTCATTTTATTATGTTATTTTTTATTGAATAATATATAATTTATTGGTCATGTGGTCACAAAATGAATCTCTTTTATATTATTATATATTGACTATATTGTATGAAAAGTAAACAAAACATGTAATTTTGTGGCATAATAGGAATTATTTTTTGAAAAATAATTTGAAAAACTTATATTAAAACAAATATCATTTACAAGTTGGGATGAGACTTCTCCCATCCTTAGCTAAAAAGAACACATATATTTCTACAATAGTTGTTCACTTGTTTACAACTGTAAAATAAGATCTACATTGGAGCCAAAATAGCTAAACACTAGATTTGCTCACCAACCTGCCTAATCATCTCATCCTCAATAGCCATGTCACTATGCCACTAAAACCCTACCTCCTTCTCAGTACCCATCTTATCCAGGAAGTCTGCCACTTTATTTAGATCTTTATTCACATAAATTTGAATCACATCATGTAATTCACCCCACAATTCCTTAATTTAAGTGAAAAGAATCCTCAACCTCCATGTCTTAAATGTAAATTTCCTCATGTAATCCAAAGCTCCTACCATTATTTGAAAATATGATTCTAGGATTATCCTCATGTAACCTTGTTTTACTACCCAAATAGAAGTATATTTGATAGCTAAGGCTTTCAATTCATTGTTCGTGGCCCTTCCCAAGCCTTGCAGTTCCCAATAGATCGCTATCCCAACATGATTCCTGCAAACCACTCCAATTCCATCTCTACCTAGATTACCTTTTGCAACTCCATTAGTATTAATTTTAATTCAACCTTCAGGGGGTGGTTTTCAACTAGCTCTATCCCACCCCTCTTGCACTTCAACTTCCTTATCCATTGTATCTATAATAGCTTGAGTTTCCTCTTTAGCATACACTGCCATCGTTTCTATAACTTTACTCCAAATGACCTACCAAACTCCATCTAAAGATGAAAAGTTTTCTCTAAAAGTTCTTCCATTTATCTCTAACCACACTTACCACCAAATGATATTTAATCCAATATTACAAATTATACAAAGAGATTTATATTTAAATCTACCCCTCTTCCATCTTTCCCAAATATTAATTTGATTCAAATCACCATTAAATTGAATTTTATAAGATAAAAACCATCTCTCCTAGATCTAGCATGTGAATGGGCACTCAAACATAAAGTGGTAAGATGTTTCCTCACTCTTGTAGCATAAAACACATTAATATAGCTCAATGATTTCCCTATATCTGATATTATCAAAAGTAAGAATTCTATTATGCATGAATTGCCAGGAAAAAATTTTATTTTTGGCCAACCCTTGGATTGCCAAATCTTTCTCCAGTCCTCAACCTGATATGCATGAGGAGAAGGCTTTGGAAGGATCTTATCATATCCATCCTTCACTATGTAGACACCAAGGCTCCCATAGCCACAAGCTAATTCATCCTCCTCATATCTATCTGTGAGAAATATTTTTGCCAAGATTTTAGTCATGATGGGTGTCAATTCCAGAGGGATTGAAATTGGCCACTCATCCAACTTCTTAAACTGCTTAAACTTATAATCCCCTAGTTGACTAGTGTTGAAATAACTTTTGATTTGGATCCAAATCCTGGTTTCCATGGTTGTTTTTATTGGTAATAATTCTAAAAATTCAACAATTATAGGTGGGTATTGATCTTAAGAATTTGTCCAAAATTGTACCTTCTCCCCTCTGCTCACTTTCCAAAATAATCCATCTTTCACTACCTGAGATCCTAAATTAGAGCCTGTCACACTAAGGATCCATTAACATCCAAAGGGAAATGACCCACCTTATTTGGGTTTATCTATCCTAAATATTTACTAGTTAAAAATCTATTGAATAAAGAAGTTAGTTGGGAAATCCACCTCCAGTAAAGCTTTCCAGCCAAAGCTTTATTATTTAAATTTGATCTCCTCAGTCTCAAACCTCCTTTTACCTTGGGTTGAATTACTTTCTCCTAACCTACTAAGGCCCATTTCCTATTTTCCTTTACTCCTCCCCATAATTTTTTTTTAGCCATATTGTCCAGCTCTTTTCATATGGTATGTGGGGTAGCAAGGATAGAAAATTTATAAATTGGCATAGCCTGAATGATTGATTGCAAAAAAAATAATATATACCAATAGCTTAACCATTTGTGAGACCAATGCTTAATTATTTCTTGATACAATCCAAAATATTCCTCCAAATATCTATTTTTAGTTTTTAAAATGCAAAGGGATCCCCAAGTATACCACTAGGAGAGAATTCCTTGTGAATCCCAAGATCCCTAAAATTTTGTCCTTAAGCCTTTGATCAAGATTGAAAAAGACCACTTTGAATTTTTTTATCATTTTTTTTGTGGCCCTATGGTAGACATTAAGTATATCTCTAATCATTATTGCTTCCTTGAAGTTGGCCACTCCCACGAATCCTATGTCATCCACAAACTATAGGTGAGTCAAAAATTCCTCACCCACCTTGATACCTGTTAGCAAACCTTTTTGTCTTCTCCTCATGATGAGTCTACCCAAAACTTTAACAAATATGAGAAAAGGGTAGGTGGAACAAGGATATCCTTGACAAAGACCTTGAGTAGCTCCAAACGGTTGTGAGGGAAGGCCCTTGATTAACACTATGTATGTTAGAGTAGAAACATAGCTCATGATCCATTCTATCCAATCCTTAGAGAAACCAAATACTGCCATCATCTTTGATAAGAAGCTCCACTCCATCCTATCATAAGTCTTTGACATTTCAAATTTTATGAAAATTCACCTATTACCAGATTTTTATATTGAATGAATTGTCTCCTGAGCTAGAACCACACCACCCAAGATCTTTTTGCCCTCTATAAAACCCCCTTTCTCTGAGGAGATAATGCTATGTAGAAGAGGTTTTATCCACTCAGCCATTACCTTTGTGATTATTTTATATATGACATTGCATAAGGTAATAGGTCTATAATCTAAAATATGCATCCCTTCCTCCCATTTTGGAATTAAGGCAATGAAAGTATGATTTAATGCTTTAAGAATTATTTTACTACCTTTGGAATCCTCTATAATAGCCATTACATCCTCCTCCAAGTTATCCCAGAAGATTTAAAAAACTCAATTGGAAAGTCATTTGGACTTGGTATTTTTTGGTGCTCATTCCAAATACTACTTTATCTAGTTCCTCTCTATCAAAGGGTTTAAGTAGGGCCTACTTTTCTTCTTCAGAGATAACAGAAGGTATGATAGCAAAAAAATATTTTTGAGCCTCTTCATCTTGCACCATAATTTCCTTAAATAGTTTAGAAAAATAATCCATTGAATGGAAATGCATACCTAGAATTGTATCAAAGGAGTGTTTGTTCTCATATTGAAGAGCTTCTATGTTGTTCGTCTATCTCCTAGTATAAGTAGCTTGATGGAAAATTTTGGTATTTTTATCACCTTTTAATAACCAAGTGGTTCTTGCTCTCTATTTCCAATAGATATCCTCTTAGTTTTCAATGTCCTCAACCACTTTACACAATGCATCATACTCTTCTTTGAGTTTCTTTATAATTATTCCTTTCCTAAAGTGTTTTTGAACCTCATCCAATCTGGCCACCAATGTTGCTCTTTTGACCTAGAAGTATGTCTTGTTAGCTCACCTCCATTGTTTTAGTTTATCCTTGACATAATGAAGTTGCTTTTGGAATCTAAACATTGTTGTCCCATATGTTGGGAAGCCCTCTTCCCACCACTATGGAATTTTATTTCGAAGTTCCTCTTTTTGTAACAAAAAGTTTTCAATTTTGAATGGTTTGTGATGCTGCACTGTATTGATCCCACCTTCCAACAAAATGGGAAAGTGATATGAAACTGAACCCTCCGAAATCTAAAATTTTATATTCCATTTCACAAATACCTCCTCTAAAAAAAAAATAATATAACTTCACCTTCCTCCTATGTGGATTCCTCCTCTTATTAGTCCAAGTATAGTTGATTCCAGGGTATTTAATATCCACCAAATGTAATTCATGGACTTGGGCAATCATAAGTCAATCCCCTAGGTTCAAAATTGGGGTTCCCCCTTCCTGATATATAGAGTATGATTTAGCATTAAAATCCCTAGCAACAATTTAGTCTAACTCCTCCCTTGAAACTCTCATGTATGCATCGCTTTCCATTGATGCATATGACCATCTAGGTTTTGAGCCCCAAAAAATTTGTGATTAAAACTTTCTCAACTATCACATTGTTCCTAAAATGCGATGTGAGGACACCCATCCAAGCTATATGTTCTATTACCGTCCATTCAAGAGAGTTCTAAAAAGTATCTATCCCCCCTGAGACGCCTTGGGAAGCCACTTCCATATGACCAACACCCCTCCAAAGTTTATCTACTATTTTACACATAAGATCCAACAATATTTTTGTCTCTTGGATAAAAAAATATATTTAACATTTTTCTAGGAGTCTTCAAATAGCAGATTGATGGGTTCTACTTTTTAAACCCCTAACATTCCATGATTGTATAATAATTGGTTACCTTGAGAGCAGTAAAAATCTATTGGTCTCATCGATCCTATAGTGATCAGTTTGTCTCCTTGAACTGCTATCAATTCCTTATTTTATTTTCTACCCACTCCTTAAGAGTTGATATTTTTTGATCTCTTTTCCACATGAGTTATCCCTAGAGTTGACCTTTCTCTTTTCTTTTCTGTTATATCCATGATGACATCCTTAATTATTGGCTACTATTGGTTATGCACTATCAATGTCCCTACAGTTTTTGATTGCGGTAAATCACTACACTAGATTACCTGCTCTAGGATGGAAGGAGGTGAAAGAGGAGCATGAACATGGCTGTTATTATTTTCATTATTCTAATCCACTCCTTCCATGAATTTTTCTTCTTCCTAGTACACTAGTGTTTTGAAGATCTCATACCTATCAGAGGGTTTGATTTGGGTTTGCTCTTTACTATATTTTTTCTTTTTCCTTCTCCTTATTTTGGGTTGTTCAAAACCATCTCCCTGTGCTTCTCTACCCTGATAAATATTGGTTGTTTCTTTATTGATTGGTGACTTACCCTCCTTAGGAAGATTTGACATTCTTAGAGGAGCCTCCATTTTTATGTTCATATTGTTTGGACAGAATTGGGGTAAATACCTATATTTGTGGCAAACTCTAAACATGAAGGGTAATGCCTCATAATCCAATTATTGAATCCAAGATAGTCCTGCAAGTTCAAGTTCAACCTCTATCGACAAAGGCTGGCTAAGATCCATTTCCACGCATAATCTAGCATAAACGGTTGTGTTTCCTTCCATTGTGTCTTTGGAAACATCTAAATTTCTTCCAAGGAAATTGCTAATAATTTCTAATACATGCTCACTCTAAAAATCCATTGGAAGTGCATACAAACGGATCCAAACTAGGACAACAATGGGTTAAATTTGAGAATCAAATCCCACTCTCCAAGGTTGAACAAATAATCCTATTGGACCATGATTCCTTTTTTCTAATTCGAAAGCATTATTTCTATCGACAAGTGAAGAAATACTAACAATAAAATATCCATTGCTAATAAACCACAAAGAATACTCACCAAGAGGCTCCCAATTTTGTTGGACCTAGGAATGCAAAAAAATTAATGTTATGGCGAATACCCATGAATTTACAGATCAAATCATGATTGACTTTGTATAAAAAAATTTCTTCTACCATCCTTTGCTCAATGACAATCAGTGGCCTTGATTTTGACCATGGCAAGCATCCATTAACTCGTTGAGATGTTGATCTATTTCCAATAGTCATAAAACACATTTTTAATGCAGTTTTTTGTGCTTCTTCAGTCTCTGCTAGAGATTTATCCTATAATAAATCTACAAAAAAAGTGTGTCTCTCTAAAAGAGGATTTGGAGGTGTCCCTATTGGACCCTCCTGGGACAACAATCTTGTCTTCAATTTCATAGCAACCACAAATCTCTTCGGCTACCCAATTGATGCCCTAGTTTTGCCTTCTGACATAATAGAATTTATTATATTATCTAATATTACATTAATCACTTAATATTATTTGAATAAAATTATTTAAATAAAATTATTAAAAACTTACATGGTTTGTATTCACTTTTTGTGTATATATGATTGATATTTTAGTTATTTTAAACTATCCCAGTGTTGCATGTGTGATAAAGCTAGGAAAATATTACCCAAGCCATCATAAGCATATTATTATAATAAGGACCAAATGACATGAGGTCAATTGGTTAAATTCATTAAATTTCAAGAAAGAAACCTAGAATAAAATCTTATCAAATAATAAATGCATAGTTGTTAAGCAATTGTAATACCACTATGTAGTTATGATAAAGGTGGAGCACATTTCAATCCTATATAATCAATTAAAAAATAATAATGCGCGCTAGATCGATAATGATGGTACGAATCCTGAGTAACCGATGGTCCCCTTCACATCAGGTCAACAATAATGAGGTGGAATAGGTTTTATGGGAGCATTCCCTATGGTTTGAACCCTATGCTTTTCAATTACTAAAAATAATGTGGTTGTGACCAACTCTCCTATGTAACCAAAAAAAATTCAATGTTAAACTATTATGTTATCATTGACCACATTATGGCCATTTAAATAATAAATAAGAGGTTCTAGGCTATGTATAACTCTTGGCCACCATGAGACTTTGATTAGTTTTATTATTACATTTTTTTTTTTTTTAAATCGAAAAACCCCTTACGAAGCCACCTTGGTCTGAGAGACCACGAACAAAGGTTCTACATCGTCAAAGTCACCCGGGGGTCGCACCCGACCCTGCTCGCACCAAAATTATCAATTGGATTTTAGATACACAATTCAGATTTTTGGTAGGGTGGAGATTTGAACCTGGGACCTCCCTTGGAGGATTGCCCTCTCCTCTCCAACTCACCTACAACACCTGGGTTTTATTATTACATTAATCTATTAATTTTTTAAGAATAAGTTAAAGTTATTAAAAATATGTACTTTTTATTAAAATTCAATCAAATGTGTATTAAACAAGGGTCATAAGAAACCATAATGTGTCCTTGTCTCTTGTATTTATATTAAAGAAATTATTATTTAATTATTAATTAATATTAAATATGAATCAAACATCTATCTTTTATGTTTAAAAAAATATTTAATTATTAATTAAGATTAAGTATGAATCAAATATCTATCTCTTATGTTTATAAAATTATTTAATTATTAATATTTATTTCAAATTAAATATACATTTAATAAACTTATGCTTTAAATGACATTTATATTATAATAATAAAAGCTATATATATGTATATATAATTTTTAAAAATATAGATTACTTTTAAAGCTATTTAGTTATACTAAAAATTTTCAATGTTGAGCACACATTCACTCAAAAGAGATGTCTTAAATAAAATACAATATCCTAAATGTTGTACATTTAGGATAGGTATAAATGAGTACCTCCTCCTATAATATGATATGATATGTAAAATGTCTGATAAACATTATAAATTAACATAATATAATGATAATGATGAGTATCTGTTGTATTATTATTATAAAATTTATTCATAAACTTATAAGCATGATTATATTTATAATTAAATATTAATTCTATATTAATATATCATTAATATAATTAAATATTAACACATTTTTATAAAAAAATTAATAACAACTAAAATAAAAATAATATTTAAATTATAAAAATATCTTATTTAAATTATAGCAATTATGCTAATGGTTTAATATAGTACTAAGAACTTTTAACACTTTTGAACAGCATTGTCATATTCTAACTTGCTTCTATCGCTCTCGAGGTACGTTGAGTTATGTAATTAGCTTAGTATTTACTTAAATTTAATAAGAAGTGGCCTCATGCATAGGATTTAGATCGACGATCATTCTTTGCCAATGTATAAGTCTATAAAATAGACTTGCGTATCCCTTACCTTCTCCTCTATTCTTATGTATTTGTTAAATTAACTTTTATGCCTGGCAATTCAAATGTTACTTATCCCATATCTAATTGTACTCAATTTTTTTAATCATGTGTAATTTACATTTTTAAATGTCAGTTATAATATATTAATTATTTTCTATAAACGTTTAAAGTTATAATCCAAAAATAACATGCAAGCCCCACAGACTCCCGAAATTGTCAGATATGAACAATGCTAGAAGATATTTTCCTCTTCCAGCAGTTAAATCGAGTTAGTGTAGACGAGGCATACTATTTTTTATCTTCGAGAAATTAAGTTGAATCATCCACCTATCATTGTAAACAAGGAAGAGAGAAATTAAGTTGAATCATCCACCTATCATTGTAAACGAGAGAGTGATTAACTAATGTAGTCTTCTAAACTTTTAAGAAGTTGATATAAGTATTATTTTTTTATTGAAGTAAGGCGCACTCTTCTGTAATTAAAATTCAACATCATACCTAACTGAGTATCACCTTTTGAATTTGATGTCGCTGTGTGTGGACCCTGGGAATCCGTCTATCCAACATCACGAGCTTTTGTATTCAATAGTTTTCATACAAACAAAAGCATTGTTATCTACCGACCATAGCAAGACTTCTGATCAATATGACCAAATGCGGAAAGATAAATGATAGCATTGTTATCTACCGACCATTATTAAAAGATAAATTTAATATTTTTATATAACGATATTATCATATTTTAAAAGAAAAAGTTCTTTTTAAAAATTGTGTGAATAAAAATAAATACAAAATTACTGGTTAAAACAAAAAAAAATTATATTTAACATCATAACCATGACACAATTGTATATAATATCTTAAAAGTAAGAAGTCAAAAGTATTTTAAAAAAACTTTATGATACACATTGTTTTATTTTCATATGGGCAATTTTATGAAATGCAAGTTTTATTTTGATATATTTCATGGTGATTATTGCGAACGAAAGTGGAAAAAGATTTTAGCGAATTTTAAAAAGGGTGTGTAAAGTAATTGAAGATCAAAATTTTGTGTGTGCCTGGGTTGTTCCACTTGCTGGGGTAGCCTAGCTGGCTATGTGGCTTTGACAGGAGAAAGCTTGCAGGGTCGAAACCCTTGGATATTGTTTTGTGTGTTGATTTTTTGGATTGCGCACTGAGGACAGAGATATATTCGGTGGGTGCTCCATTTGGTTTCAACCGTCGCGGTAGTGCAATTGGTCAGGGAATTTTTTGGATTGCGTACTGAGGACAGAGATATATTCGATGGGTGCTCTATTTGGTTTCAACCGTCACGGTAGTGCAATTGGTCAAGACATTCATGATAGTGTTGTGTTGGAGATGTCCACGGGTTGAAACCTGTTGGGTGTGTTTTGCTTGGATTTTAAGGGTAGTTGATGAATTTTTGGAAATCGTACTAAGGTTGCTTGGTGTTGACGGCAGTTAATGAGATTTGAAGCGCACCAATACCTTGAGCAAGGTAAGGAAAACAAATTTTTGATTATATTCTAAAGTTAGGAGTTATAAGGTGTACTTAATGATTATTATATTTTGTGTATTGTGAGTTGAAAATTAGGGTGTATTGTTGAATGATTATAAGTTAGGAGTTATAAGGTGTACTTAATGATTATTATATTTTATGTATTGTGAGTTGAAATTTTAGGGTTTTAAAAGCTTCTTTTTGAAATATTAAAGAGGAGAAATAAGGTATTATTTTCTAGATTTATTGTGGATATTTTGGAAATATTTGAGTGGATGATTTTTCTATCTGTGCTAGAATTTGAAAATCACTAACCATTTTTTTTAAGGATCAAAAAGAAAATTATTTTGAGACAAGTTTTGAATGCACATCATCATCAAGGTAGTTTTAGAGGTATGGTGTTTTTGATTCCTTTTTAAATGTTGATATTTGTTTGAAGGAAATATTTATGATATCATATGGTGGAGGTATAAGGATTGATTTGATGAGCATTAATGATTGATTGAATTTGAGAGTATTTGTGAATTGCTTTGATTAAGATTGGAAATATACGAGCTAGAATTTGAGAAAAAAGTGTGCATCATTATTGAATGAAATTGGAAATATATGTGCTAGGGTTTGAGAAAAAAGTTGTGCATTATTGTTGAATGATATTGAAACATATGTGCTAGGGTTTGAGAACAAGTTGTGCATTATTGTTGAATGAATTTGAAAATATATTAGCAACGGTTTGAGAGAAAAATTGGTGCATTAACTTTGAGTTATATTGGAAAGGAACTTGCAAGGGTTATAGACCAATATTGTAAAGCAAATATATGCATTGGTTTTGAGTGATATTGGAAATGAAAATGCAAGAGTTATAGATCAAATTTGTGAAGCCAATTTGTGCATCATCATGATTGACTTTGGGAGTATATAAAAAGGACAGACTTATGTATTATTCATGATTGATTGTGTGAGTAGATGAGAAGGACTTGTGCATTGTGATTGGTTTTGAAGTGAAGTTGCAAATCAGCAAATACCAAGTCAGTTATCAAGTTCTATACTAGAGCTATCTTTAAAATGTAATAAATGTGAGACATGTGAAAGCAACAAACTTAATGAATGTGAAGAACATATTGAGTATTTATAATGCATATTATTATCTATATGTTCATGAAGAAAAATGAATTCTAGGTAGAATATGTTTGAATTACTTTAGTCAAAGAAAGCACTTTTGGGAAATATATATGCAATGGTTTCTATGCAAGAATTAGGAATGTGTGAGCAGGTTTGGTGAGCAGTGAGCAGGTTTGGTGAGTTATTTTGAGTAGGTTTGGTGAGCTATTTTGAGCAGGTTTGGTGAGTTGTTTTGAGCAGGTTTGATGAGTTGTTTTGAGTAGGTTTGGTGAGCTATTTTGAGCAAGTTTGGTGAGCTATTTTGAGCAGTTTTGGTGATTTGTTTTGAGCAAGTTTTGTGAGTTTTTTTGAGTATGTTTTTGAAGCAAATTCGAGCAAGCCTTGTGAGAAGGCTTTGAGCATATTTGAGTAGTTTTATGAGTAAATTTTAGCAAGCCTTGTGAGAAGGCTTAGAGTAGATTTGAGTAGTTTTATGAGTAGATTTGAGCAAGCCTTGTGAGAAGGCTTGGAGTAGATTTGAGTAGTTTGATGAGAATATTTGAGCAAGCCTTATGAGAAGGCTTGGAGCATATTTGAGTAGTTTGGTGAGCAGATTTGAGCAAGCCTTAAGAGAAGGATTGGAGCATATTTGAGTAATTTGGTGAGAAAATTTGAGTAAGCCTTATGTGTAGGGTTGAAGCAGGTGTGAGCAAAGAGAATTGGTGTCTCCTATGGATAGAGGTCCATGAACCAAAGGAAATGGGGTTGGTGTCTCCTATGGATATAGACCTACAAACTAGAGAAAATGGAATTGGTGTCTCCTATGGATAGAGGTCCATGAACCAGATCAAATGGGATTTGTGTCTCCTATGGATAGAGTTCCACAAAAATTTAAGCAAAGGAGATTGGTGTCTCCTATGGAGTGGTGTCCATAAAACTTGAACCAAAGGGGATTTGGGTCTCCTCTGAAGTGGTATCCAAAAAAATTGAAGCAAAGGATATTGGCATCTCTTGTGGAGTAGTGTCCACAAAACTTGAAGTAGAGGGGATTGGTGTCTCCTGTGGAGTGGTGTCCACAAAACTTGAAGTAGAGGGGATTGGTGTCTCCTATGGAGTGGTGTCCACAAAACTAGAGTTGAGGGGATTGGTATCTCCTATGGAGTGGTTTCCATGAACTTGAGAGGGGATTGGTGTCTCCTTTGGGTTGGTGCCCATAAACATTGTAATAGGAAATTTATTTCCAAGAGATTTGTTAAGAAATTTTATAAGAATTATTTTATCCGTGGATGTAGCCCACATTGGGTGAACCACATTAAATATGTGTCTCTAATGTGTGTGATGACTTGTGTATTGGTTCATTATTACAATTGATGATATTAGATAATACTACTTTAGAAAGAAAAGTAAAAGTTTAATCTTATACTGTTCACCCCTCTCTTAGTATAAGCTTGTGTTCTTCAATTGGTATCAAATAAGGTTCTTTCATGAAAGCCTAACAGCTTGAAGGAAGATATTATAAGAACACACATGGTCAGGAAAGGTAAAATAAGAACCATGAGACCATATCCTCCTAATAAGGAAGGAACACACATGGCCATGAAAGAAAAGGAAGATGCTCCAGTAATTGAAATCCAAGAAAATGGAGAGAAAGAGGAAACTATGGTGGACATGGAAGAAGAACTTGATTTTGCTCTCAAAGATATTGTTACTCTAAAATGGGAAGTGGAAAAGAGTAAAGAAATAGAATCAAGTGATGAATCAAGAAATAAGGATATAAGAAAAAACCAAATGTGTTGAATGTGGTAACCTTGGTCACCTTGCATATCAAATAGTAGTGAAGAGGAAAAGGAATATAGGAAAAAGAAATAAGGAAAATTTCATCATGAAAAGGAAGACAAGCACAATCATATCAAGCATAAGAATAATATCTTTCAAAGACACAAGAAGAGTTTTTATGTTGAAGAAGCAAGCAGTGCTTCTAGAAGCAGTGATGAAAGTCTCTCCGATAGTGAAAATGAAGATGCTCTTGTGATTGAAGACCAAGAAGAAAATAAATTTATTGTTGTTCTTGGAGAATTGGAAAGGGTTAGAAAGGAGAACTTAATATTGAAATCTCAAGTACAAGAGGATGAGAAAATGAAGGTAAAGTATCTACAAGATCTCACTAACTTAAAAGTTAGGGCTAAAGAGGCAAGGAAAGTTGAAGAAGGTATGGCTAAACAAGTAAAGACAAAAGAGCTAGAATGTGAAAGATTAGAACATGAAGTGGTTTCTCTAAGGATGGAAGTGAAAGATTCTAATGATAAGCTACATAAGTTTGGGAAAAGCTCAAAAACCTTGGATGATATTATCAAAATACAAAGATCTCCATTTATCAATATAGGACTTGGTTTTGAAGAAGGTCAAGAGGAAAAAAAAGAGGAGTCAAGATCAAAGGAATAAAAGAATCAAAGAAATAATTTGAAGAAGAGCCTAATACCTATGCTGATGTGTTGAGAGATGGTGGTATCAAAGAGGAAGAAAATAAAGGATAATCAAGGAATATGGACCATCATAGGAAAATCAAATAAATAATCATGAGATCAAGGTAAGATGAATATTTATTCTAGGGCTATTGTTACTCATGTAATCATTTTGGTTACAAAGCTATACATTACAGGTTTCATGGTAAGAATGATTATGGCTTCACCAATAGGAAATTCAATTCATTTACACCTTCCAAGGACTACAACATCAGATGTTACAATTGCAGTAACTTTGGGCATAGAGAAAAGTGGTGTAGAATTGAATTTTAGTAACCTCCAAATATAAGCAAGAAGGATAGCCAGAAGGTTCAAAAAGTATGACTTCAAAAGTATGGAAAAATAAAATTGAGAAAGAAGAAGAGCACAGTAATTTGGGAGTTTCACTCCCATCCCAAAATTGATCACCTCAAGTAAATGAGGTGGTGAGGGGGCTATGCTAATTGTCTTATATTTAGCCCCAAAAGGATCCCTTTTCCATTGATGTCAAAGGAGAAGATATTTCATTAAGGGGAAGATATTTCAATAAGGAGGAGCAGCTTCTCAGGGGGAGTAGATTTTGAATCCAGTTGTAGTCAAAGGAATTTTTTTTGTAGGGTTGCCATAAATGACAAAGGAGGAGATTGTTGAAAATATTAAGAATATTGAGTTGTTATTGATGTTAAAGGGTTGATGCCAAAGAGAGCATTGGTATTCAAGGTAGAAAAATTCTTCAAGAATGATGTGTTTACAAGGTTGGACAATTATGCAAGGCAATAAATATCTCAAAGCAAATAAAATTGGTAAAACGCAAAGGTTTATAATATTTAATATAAATATTAAAGAAGGACAAAGAGGTTTAAGAATCGGACAAATTCTAAAAGTGGACAAAGATTTAAAAGAAATCAAGGTTTAAACGCTAATGAGAAGGAAAAGTTTTAAAAGGGATCGCCAAAGGATAATATTATAATATTATTTAATATTATAATAAAGGTTTCAAAAAGGTTTATGTTATAATATTTATTTTAAATATTATAACCCAACCCAAAGGCGCCAAACATTTCATTTCAAATAAAAGGGTTAAAGTTGTGCCGACATTCAAATACCACGTGAAGCATATATATACACCTTGTTTTATTTCCATATTGGTAATGTTATGAAATGTAAGCTTTATTTTGATATATTTTGTGGTGATTATTGCGAACGATAGTGGAAAAATATTTCAACTAATTTTAAAAAGGGTGTGCAAAGTAATTGAAGATCAAAATTTTGTGTACGCCTAGGTTGTTCCACCTATTGGGGTAGCCCAACTAGCTATGTGGCTTGCGTGAGCACTGACAAGAGAAAGCTCGCAAGGTCAAAACCCTTGGACATAATTTTATGTGTTGAGTTTTTTGGATTGTATGCTGAGGACAGAGATATATTCAGTGGCTACTCCATTTGGTTCCAACCGCCACGGTAGTGCAATTGGTTAGGGTACTCGTGATAGCACTATGTTGGAGAGGTCCATGGGTCAAAACCCATCAAGTGTGTTTTGCTTGGCTTTTGATGATAGTTGATGATTTTTGGGAAACACACTAAGGTTGCTTGGTGTTGATGGTAGTTAATGAGATTTGAAGCACACCAATACCTTGAGCAAGGTAAGGAAAATAAATTTTTGATTATATTCTAAAGTTAGGAGTTATAAGGTGTACTTAATGATTATTATATTTTGTGTATTGTGAGTTGAAAATTAGGGTGTATTGTTGAATGATTATAAGTTAGGAGTTATAAGGTGTATTTAATTATTATTATATTTTATAAGGTGTACTTAATGATTATTATATTATGTGTATTGTGAGTTGAAATTTTAGGGTTTTAAAAGCTTATTTTTGAAATATTAAAGAGGATAAATAAGGTATTATTTTCTAGATTTATTGTGGACATTTTGGAAATATTTGAGTGGATGATTTTTCTATTTGTGCTAGAATTTCAAAATCACTAACCAGATTTTTGAAGGATCAAAAAGAAAATTATATTGAGACAGGTTTTGAAGGCACATCATCATCAAGGCAGTTTTAGAGGTATGGTGTTTTTTATTCCTTTCTAAAGGTTGATGTTTGTTTGAAGGAAATATTTGTGATATCATATGGTGGAGGTATAAGGATTGATTTGATGAGCATTAGTGATTGATTGAAGTTGAGAGTATTTGTGCATTGCTTTGATTAAGATTGGAAATATGAGCTAGAGTTTGAGAACAAAGTGTGCATCATTATTGAATGAAATTGGAAATATATGTGCTAGGGTTTGAGAAAAAAGTTGTGCATTATTGTTGAATGACATTGAAACATATGTGCTAGGGTTTGAGAACAAGTTGTGCATTATTGTTGAATGAATTTGAAAATATACTAGCAAGGGTTTGAGAGCAAAATTGGTGCATTAAATTTGAGTGATATTGGGAATGAAATTTCAAGGGTTATAGACCAATATTTTAAAGCAAATCTATGCATTGGTTTTGAGTGATATTGGAAATGAAAATGCAAGAGTTATAAATTAGATTTGTGAAGCCAATTTGTGCATCATCATGATTGAATTTGGGAGTATATAAAAAGGATAGACTTGTGTATTATTCATGATTGATTGTGTGAGTAGATGAGAAGGACTTGTGCATGTGATTGGTTTTGAAGTGAAGTTGCAAATCAGCAAATACCAAGTCAGTTATCAAGTTCTAGACTAGAGCTACCTTTAAAATGTAATAAATGTGATACATGTGAAAGCAAAAAACTTAATGAATGTGAAGAACATATTGAGTATTTATAATGCATATCATTCTCTATATGTTCATGAAGAAAAATGAATTCTAGGTAGAATATGTCTAAATTACTTTAGTCAAAGAAAGCACTTTTGGGAAAGATATATGCAATGGTTTCTATGCAAAAATTAGGAATGTGTGAGAAGGTTTGGTGAGCTATTTTGAGCAGGTTTGGTGAGCTATTTTGAGCAAGTTTGGTGAGCTATTTTGAGCAAGTTTTTGGAGTAGATTTGAGAAAGACTTGTGAGAAGGCTTGGAGCATATTTGAGTAGTTTGGTGAGTATATTTGAGCAAGCCTTGTGAGAAGGCTTGGAGTAGATTTGAGCAAGATTTATGAGAAGGCTTGGAGCAGATTTGAGTAGTTTGATGAGCATATTTGATCAAGCATTGTGAGAAGTCTTGGAGAAGATTTGAGTAGTTTTGTGAGCATATTTGAGCAAGCCTTGTAAGAAGGCTTGGAGCAGATTTGAGTAGTTTGGTGAGAAAATTTAAGCAAGCCTTGTGTGTAGGCTTGAAGTAGGTGTGAGAAAAGAGGATTGATGTCTCCTGTCGATAGAGGTCCATGAGCTAGATAAAATGGGATTGGTGTCTCCTATGGATAGAGGTACACAAACCAAAGAAAAGGGTATTGGTGTCTCCTATGGATAAAGGTCCACAAACTAGAGAAAATAGGATTGTTGTCTCCTGTGGATAGAGGTCCAAAAACCAGAGCAAATGGGATTGGTGTCTCCTAGTCCATAAAACCTAAAGGAGAGGGTATTGGTGTATCCTATGGAGTGGTGTCCACAAAACTTCAAGTAGAGGGGATTGGTGTCAACTGTGGAGTGGTGTCCACAAAACCTAAAGTAGATGGGATTGATGTCTCCTGTTGAATGGTGTGTCCATAAAACCTTATGTAGAGGGAATTGGTATCTCCTATGGAGTGGTGTCCACAAAAACTAAAGTATAGGGGATTGATATCTCCTATGGAGTGGTGTCCATAAAACTAAAGTTGAGGGGATTGGTGTCTCCTATGGAGTGGTGTCCATGAACTTAAGAGAGGATTGGTTTCTCCTTTGGGTTGGTGCCCATAAACATTGTAATAGGAAATTGGTTTCCAAGAGAATTATTAAGAAAGTTTATAAGAAATATTTTTTCCATGGACATAGCCCACATTGGGGGAACCACATTAAATCTGTGTCTCTCATGTGTGTAATGACTTGTGCATTGTTTCATTATTGTAATTGATGATATTGGATAATATTTCTTTGGAAATAAAAGTAGAAGTTTTTTCTTATACTATTCACCCCCCTCTCAGTATACTCTTGTGTTCTTCAGATATCTCTTCCTTCTACTAGCTATGATACCACATGTCAGAAACTACTTCAATGATATTGAATTAGAAAATGAAGAGTATTTAAATACAATGGATGCACAAATATAGCATAACAAACCTAAACTAATCCTACAACTACCCTTATCCTCTAATGGACCTTATAAACCATGTGTTGAGTGGTACTCAACTTATATTCACATTATTTATGATGTAATAATTCCTAACAGAAGCTCCATTTAATCCAAATTCCATCATATTATACTTTGTTAGTTTTATTTCAGATAATAGGTTGTTCAATGATTTTATCTTTGATCCTAAAAAGATAAATGAATTTTGTCACATAAGACCCACTTCCACCATTTTCAAATAAATTACATAATTAAATATTTATATTTTCATCTACCAAAATAGAATTAAATGGCTAGAAATAATATTTACCTTTAACTTATTCCAATATACTTCTTTAACAACAAATAAAACTCCTAAATTTATGTAACACTTATATATAAGGAATATTCATCAAATATTGACATGTTAGGAGTTCCCCTCTACCCATGCAAATTGCACATATCATTATAGACCTATAAAGGTAGATATTTTATATCTATAAAATGCATGGTCTACATCACACTTACTATACTTGATTTCTTAAAATATAATACAAGTTCAACATGTTTTTATGATTTATAGAAATGGTTTCTTAGATTCAATATCCATGAATTACATTGTTGGCTTATGTACCTCATAATAAGCATGATCATTCAATTCACTAGAGATATAAGTCTAGGGCCATATGGCTTAATGAGGGTGATATAAATACTAAGTTCTTCCATGTATCAACCATGCTCACAAACACATAATAAGATAAAGCATACTGAAACTTCTTAGGGTCTTGTTTTGGAGGGAGAGGAGAGGATTGCAAAGGAAGTAATGAATTATTTCAAAAATATCCTATTAAAATAAGGTCAAGGAAGAGTAGAGGTAAAGAAAAATTTTCTAAGTAACATCTCCTAGCTTATAACAGAATATAGGCAAGATTTCTTAACCAAACTATTTTTGGAAGAAGAAATTGTAAAGGCGGTGTTCACTTTCGATAGGGACAAGGCACTAGGGCCATATGGATTCTAGGCAGCATTTTTCTAATTATTTTGGTTGATTGTGAAAATAGAAATGGTGGTAGTTATTAGGGAGGCACAATATAAAAGGAATCTACTCAAGTAATGTAACAACACCTTCATTGCTCTAATTTTTAGGAAGATAAAAAAAGAGTCAATTGTAGACTTTTGTTGATCAACCTATGTAAAACAACTTATAATATTTTAACCAAAGTTGTGGATTTATGCCTAAAATATCTTCTCCCTAATCACATTTAATAAAACCAAGGAGGATTTATAAAAGGGAGATACATCCTTGATGGGATAGTATTAGTTCATGAAATGTTACTCTTTTCTTAAAAGTAAATGAAGAGGGATGGTTTTAAAGCTCGACATAAATAAGGCCTATGATAGGGTATCTTGGAGCTTCCTATGTAAGGTTTTATAGAGGTTTGGTTTTATGGAGAAATGGATAGATATGACTATGGAATCTATTCAAAAACCATTTTTAGGATCCTATCCTAACACAACCATTGTTATGTACTTGTCTAGTGTTGGTATATATTTGCACCTTGGGTGCCTAGTGTTTATGGGCTCATTATGATGTAACCTTTAATTTTATAAGTAGGAGTTAGTAGCTTAGGTCCCCTCTTTCATGTGGTACAACCCTTGATAATTAGGGTTGTTGAGCAAGGTGCAGCAACATTATTGTCATTGTTGTCAACACAGTCAGAAAAATCGGTTGATGCAGTGGACAGGAGTTAAGAGGTTCTTCAGAGTATGTACAGTGATTTTTCAAAATATCAAAGTGGCCCATATGCTAAAAATCAAAATAAAATCACAAGAAAGAAAACTATCATGATATCACGACATGTTGAGCAAGAAAGAAAAACTGTCGCGATATTGGGACATGTTGAGAAGAAAGAAAAACTGTTGTGATATCGTGACATGTTCGAAAAGAAAGAGCAAGCAGGAAAAACTATCGTGATTTTGTGACATGTTCGAAGAGAAAGCGCAAGCAAGAAAAACTATCATGATTTCATGACATGTTTGAAGAGAAAGTGCAAGCAAGAAAAACTATCATGATTTCACGACATGTTCGAAGAGAAAGCACAAGCAGGAAAAACTGTCGCAATTTTGTGACATGTTGGAAGAGAAAAAGGCAAGTAGAAAAAGTGTTGCGATTTCACGACATGTTGGAAGAGAAAAAGGCAAGTAGAAAAAGTGTCATGATTTCGCGACATATTGCAAGAGAGATAGTACGGAAGAAAAAGTGTCGCAATTTCGCAACATGTTGGAGGAGAAAAAGGCAAGTAGAAAAAGAGTCACGATTTTGTGACATAATGCAAGAGATATTGTACGAAATAAAAAGTGGCGTGATTTCGTGACATATTGCAAGAGAGAGAGTCCAAAATAAAAAGTGTCATGATTTCGCGACATATTGCAAGAGAGATTGTACGGAAGAAAAAGTGTCATGATTTCGTGACATATTGTAAGAGAGAGAGTCCGAAAGAAAAAGTGTTGTGATTTTGTGACATATTGCAAGAGAGATTGTACGGAAGAAAAAGTGTCATGATTTCATGACATATTGCAAGAGAGAGTGTTTTTGAGAGAAAAAGTGTCTTGATATTGCGACATGTCACATTTTCATGACCCAAAGGCAAGAGAAAGAGCAAAGGAGAAAAAGTGTCATGATATCACGACATGTTTTATTTTTGTGACTAAAGGAGGAGAGAGAAAGTAAGAAGGTAGAAGTGTCGTGATATCATGACAAAAGTAAAGAGGAAGAGTATGGAGGCAAAAGTGTCACGATATCGCGACATGTTATATTTTTGTGGGTTCAAACCAAGTAAAGTAGCAAGGAGGCAAAAGTGTCACAATATCGCGACATGTTGTGTTTTCACGGGTACAAGCCAAGAAAAGAAGCAAGGAGGCGAAAGTGTCACGATATCGTGACATGTTGTGTTTTCGTGGGCAAAATCTGAGAAGAGGACAAAGAGGCAAAAGTGTCACAATTTTGTGACAGGTCACTTTGGCATGAGCTAAGAAGAGAACCCAACCGAAATAAGATATGTGATAGTTAACTGAAGTTATACGGCGATTACAAGGGCCGTTGCAGAAGAAAATCATGCGACTAAAATAAAAAGAGTTAACCGAAGTCGTATGACGATTACGAGTGCGATTATGAGAGAAAAATCATGTAGCTAAAATAATAACAGTGAACTGAAGTCAGAACGACAGTTATAGGGCCAGTTACAAAGTGAAATCATCGAGCGACAGTTAAACTGAAAGTCATCAGTCGAAGACCAAACAAAGAGCCATAACTATTAATAGGCTGCATGAGAGAATACTGTGTGATAAAGGAGTTACATATAGAAGTTTCTATTAATAAGTTGCATGCAAAAATATGGAAATTAAAAATAAAGTCAGAACTTTGTTATAAAAGGAGGTCTGCGTGGAGAATTACAAGTGCAGAAAAAGAGTGAAAGTGCTACAAAAAGAGGGTGGGAAGAGTGTCGTAAGAGAGCGTTAAGCAGAGCCGTGAGAGCCATAAGAGTGTAGTAAGAAGCACAGCAAGAGGGATGTAAGAGGGCCGTAAAAGTGTAGTAAGCAGAGCCTTAAGTGTGTGTGGTGTTTTGGTGAATAGCGAGAGAGGTTGGGTTAGCAATAGACCAATCAGGGTCTTGTATAAGCAAAGGCATTTTTATGTCAATCTTATAGTTTCAAAATTGCAGTCCAATTTGGTGCTTGGAATTACGGGTTGGTGCTCCTTTCTATTGGTGCAGATAAATTAGGGGTTGGTGCTCCTTTCTATTGGTGCAAATAAATCAGGGGTTGGTGCTCCTTCTAGTGGGTGCTGGTAAATTGATTGTAAAATTGGTATTTTGTAAAGGCTAGATTTGGACGGGAATCCAAGCAGTCATTTTTTAGGATTAGCCAAATTGGTGAACCTCGTTACATCGTGTGTTATGGAATGCTCTCTTGTTATACTTGTTTTATCTGATTTTAAATTTTCATTTCTTCAGCGTTAAGAGTTGTAGATTTGAATTTAAATAGCTACACTGATTCACCCCCCCTCTCAGTGTCATTGTGAGACTAACAATTGGTATCAAAGCCAAGTTCCTGAACAAGCTTAATTGGCTAAGGTGATCTTGGAAGTGAGACAATGGTAGGTGGTGAAGGATTCTCATCAAAGAAAGCACCATTGTTTGACAAAACTAATTATGCATTTTGGAGACTCAGGATGCAGACATATCTGTGTGCATTGGGATACGACATTTGGGAGTCAGTAGATAGTGGATACACAATACCCACCTGATGTAGGAGCATCTGGTGGAGAAGCTGCAATCTTGCATCACCCAAAATGTTTTTTTTTCTTAAGTGTCCAAACTGTCGTGATATCGCGACGCTTTTTGAAGAAGGGTGCTAGCGGGCCAAACTGTCGTGATATCGCGACACTTTTTGATAAAAGGGGCCGAGGTGCGAAACTTTCACGAAAAACTATCACGAAATTGTGACATTTTTGAAGAAAAGCCGCTCGAGCACAAAATGGTCATGAAATCATGACTTTTCCGAAGCAAAGCAGCCTTAACGCAAAATGGTCACGAAATCACGACATTTCTGAAGCAAAGCCGCTCGGGCACCAAATGGTCGCAAAATCATGACATTTCCAGTGCGGAGAGGCCAAGGTGCCAAATGGTCACGAAATCGTGACAGTTCCAAGGAAGAGCAGCTTGGGCGCCAATTGGTCGTGAAATCATGACAACTCCGAGGCAAAGCCACTTGAGTGCCAAATGGTCACAAAATCGTGACACCTTCGAAGACAAAGCTCAAAGACATCACGAAATCATGACACTTCCGGAGGACAAGGCTTGAAAGCACAAAGACACCTTCGAAGACAAGGTTCAAGGACGTCACGAAATCATGACACCTTCGAAGACAAGGTTCAAGGACGTCGTGAAATCGTGACACCTTCGAAGACAAGGTTCAAGGATGTCACAAAATCATGACACATTCGAAGACAAGGCTCAAAGACATTGTGAAATCACGACATATCCTGAGGCAAGGTTCCAAAATGCAAAGTGGTCGTGAAATCGTGACGCTTCTGGTGCGAAGACTCAACAGCGCAAAGTGGTCGTGAAATCGTGACACTTTCGGAGTAAGGGATTAAAGGCACAAGGTGGTCACGAAATCGTGACACCTTTGGGACGAGGACACCAAGGAACCAAATGGTCACAAAATCATGACGCTTTCGAAAGAAAGACTCAAATGCACAAAGAACATCGTGAAATCGTGACACTTTCGAGGGGCAAGACTTGAAGGGAAAGATGTCGTGAAGAGGCAGGGGAAAGACTGGAAGAGCTGGTGGAAGAGGCAGTGGTGGAAGATACAAATATTTTGGGAAATCTGGTGAAACTAGCAGTAGCCAAAAATAGAAAGAAGTGAAGGAGGAGGATGACCAACGCCCACGCAATCAGAACAACTACCCAAGAGGAAGAGGTAGGTCTGGGCGAGGGTTTGGAAGAGGTGTCTTTCGAGGAACCTACTTCAACTACGGAGAAGAAGGACATAGGGCATACAACTGCCCGTAGCATCAAGAGAGGCCAAATAGAAGACCTAAGGGTCAAGCCCGAGCTGCTGTAGCAGACGAAGGTGTAGAGTCTGAGCACTCAGAGGAGGCAGAAAGAGGGGAAGCAATGATCATCAAAATATTCTTGTTAAATGAAGAGGAAAAGACAGACCAGAGGAACAACCTATTTCAAACAAGATGCAAGTGCGCAGGCAAGGTATGTAACATCATCATAGATAATGGAAGCACTGACAATTTGGTTTTTGGGGAAATGGTTGCCAAGCTGCAGTTGGAGAGGAGAAAACACCCGCACCCTTATCGAATTGCATGGTTGCAAAAGGACCATCGAGTGCTAGTAAGTGAACAATGCCTGGTGAAGTTCAATATTGGAACTTACCGAGATGAGGTCTTATGTGACATCTTGCCTATGGATGCATGTCACCTGCTGCTTGGGAGACCATGGCAGTTCGATCGAAGTGTTGTCCATGATGGTCGAGCCAACACATATTCTTTGTCAAAGAATGGAGTTCGCCATAAGTTAAAACCCCTGAAGGAGGCGGATGAAAAAGTATGCAGTAGTGCACGAGTCTGTCTAGTTGATGGCAGAAGATTTTTGGAAGGCCTAAAGCCGGATCGTATGTGCTATGCCATAATCCCTAGGATTAGAGAGGAAGGATGCAAGGAAATTCTAGTGGAAGTCATGGGACTGTTAGAGGAATTCCTAGATATCATTTTTGATAATGTTCCTGAAGGCTTACCGCCTGTTAGGAAGATCAGTCACCACATTGATTTGGTGCCTGGATCGAGCTTGCCAAACAAGGTTGCACATCGAATGACGCTTGTGGAAACTAAAGAGTTGAATCGGTAAGTTCAGGATCTGTTGAAGAAAGGCCTAATTAGGGAGAGTCTTAGTCCATGTGCAGTACTAGCAGTACTAGAACCCAAGAAGGATGGAGAATGGAGAATGTGCACAAACTCTCAGGAAATCAACAAGATCACCATTAAATACAGATTCCCACTGCCAAGGATGGATGATATCATGGACTGCTTAAGTGGAGCTGAATACTTCACAAAGATTGACTTGAAAAGTTGTTACCATCAGATCTGCATTAGAGAAGGGGACGAGTGGAAGACAACTTTTAAAACCAAAGAGGGGCTATATGAGTGGTTGGTTATGCCGTTTGGGCTAACCAATGCATCGAGTACCTTCATGCGGTTAATGAATGAAGTTCTGAAGGAATTTCTGGGAAAATTTGTTATTGTTTACTTGGATGATATCCTAATTTTTAGCAAGACCCTAGAGGAGCACCTGATGCACATCAGGAGGGTTTTCGAGAGGCTGTAGGAGGAGCAGTTGTTGATTAATCTAAAGAAGTGCAACTTCGTGAAGAAGGAGCTGGTGTACCTAGGATTTGTTATCTCAACAAATGGTCTCAAAATGGACCCCGAGAAGGTGAAGGCTATTTTAGAATGGCCTGTTCCAAGAAGTGTCATCGAGGTTAGATTATTTCATGGTCTGGCCAGTTTCTATAGAAATTTCATTAGAAACTTTAGCAGTATTTGCGCATCTCTTACAGAGACAATGAAGGGGAACAAGAAGGAATTCCAGTGGACAGTTGGAGTAGATAAAAGCTTTGCATTGCTAAAGAAGAAGTTCACTGAGCAACCCATCCTAGCACTTCTAGATTTTAATAAGGTGTTTCAGGTGGACTGCAATGCGAGTGGCAGTGCCATAGGAGCCGTATTGAGCCAAGAGGGGAGGCCTATTGCATATTTCAACGAGAAGCTCAATGACGCCAGGAGGAAGTATTCGGTATATGATCAGGAGTTCTATGCCATATTTCAAGCACTCAAGAAAGGGAGGCACTATTTGTTGCAAAAAGAATTCGTTCTTTATACCGACCACCAAGCGCTAAAGTATATTAACAGTCAGGGAAAATTGAATCAGAGGCACCTAAAATGGGTAGAGTTCCTGCAGAGCTATACCTTTGTGCTGAAGCATCGGAGCGGAAGATCCAATAGGGTGGTCGATGCATTGAGTAGGAGGCAATGTCTAATGATAGAAATGAAAGTGGAGGTCGTAGGGTTTGCTGAGCTTAAGAACTTATACCCTGTAGACCCCGATTTCGTAGAAGCTTGGAAAGCCTGCACTACGCCTGTTACGTTGGATAGGACTAAGTGATTGAATTACCTGGTTCAAGAGGGAATGTTGTTTAGGGGGAACCAGTTATGCATCCTGAGGAGCTCAATGAGAGAGAATCTCATCAAAGAAAAGCACAGTGGGGGTCTCGCTGGACACTTTGGTCATGACAAGACCATCTCACTTGTTAGTGAAAACTATTACTGGCCACATTTGTAGCAGGATGTGGCAAAGTTTGTGCAGACTTATAGGATATGCCAGATGGAAAAAGGTGTGAGGCAGCCTACTGGTTTGTATCAGCTGCTACCTATAACTGAAATACTATGGGAAGATATTAGTATGGATTTTGTGCTTGGTTTGCCCAGGACGCAGAGGGGACACGATTCCATATTTGTGGTAGTGGACATATTTTTGAAAATGGCTCACTTTATCCCATGCCAGAAGACTAGCGATGCGGTTCATGTAGCTGGTTTGTTCTTTAAGGAAGTGGTACGCCTGCATGGGCTGCCAAGAAGCATTGTGTCAGACCGAGATACTAAGTTTGTTGGGTACTTCTAGAGGACCCTGTGGAAGAAACTAAAGATAGATTTAAAGTTCAATTCTGCATACCACCCCCAAACAGATGGCTAAACAAAGGTGGTTAATAGGATTTTTGGCAATCTACTATGATGCTTGGTAGGGGACAAGCCCAAGGGATGGGATCTAGTTCTGTCGCAAGCTGAGTTTGCGTATAAAATCTCGATCAATCGAAGTACAAATAAATCACCATTCCAGATCATCTATGGGAGCAGCCCAATAAACGCTTCAGAGTTGAGGAGGATGGATGCGAGGGAGAAATGCAATGCTGAGGCAGAAGACTTTGCCGAACACCTGAAGGGAGTGCATGAGGAAGTGACAAGACACATTGCCAAGATGAATGCTCAGTACAAGACAAGGGCGGATCAAAAATGCCGAGTTAAAGAGTTCCAAATAGGAGATTCTGTCATGGTCCATCTGAGGAAGGAGCGGTTTCTTGCCAAGGCCTATAACAAACTGAAAATGAAGAAATTTGGGCCATGCAAGATCATTGGAAAACGGGATTCGGGCAATGCATACGAGGTGGAGCTACCAAGCAAACTTAACATCTCCCCCATGTTTATCATCTCAGATTTGGTTGAGTATGATGAAGGAGAAAGCAGTGAGATACCCAGTCCAGATTTGTGGAGCATTCCAGCAGTCTTCCCAGTTGCGGACGAGATAGAAGAAGTTATAGATATGCGCGAGGGCCGAAGTACTCAGAACAAGAGTTACTCTGAGTATCTAGTTAAATGGAAGGGCAGACCCATGGAAGATGCGACCTGGTTATCAAAGGTAGAGGTTGATCGCCTGGGTCTACCTCAAACAGATCCGAAGTGAAGGTCACTTCTCAAACCCACCCGGGTGTCTGATGCAGGAGCATCCGGTGGAGAAGCTGCAATCTTGCATCACCCAAAATGTTTTTTTCTTAAGTGTCCAAACTGTCACGATATCGTGATGCTTTTTGAAGAAGGGCACCAGCGGGCCAAACTGTTGCGATATCATGATGCTTTTTGATAAAAGGGGCCGAGGTGTGAAACTATCGCGAAATCGTGACATTTTTGAAGCAAAGCCGCTCGAGCGCCAAATGGTCACGAAATCACGACGTTTCTGAAGCAAAGTAGCCTTAATGCAAAATGGTCACGAAATCGTGACATTCTGAAGCAAAGCTGCTCGGGCACCAAATGGTCGTGAAATCATGACATTTTCGGGGCAGAGAGGCCAAGGCACCAAATGGTCACGAAATCGTGACAGTTCCGGGGAAGAGCAGCTTGGGCACCAATTGGTCACGAAATCGTAACAACTCCGAGGCAAAGCCACTTGAGTGCCAAATGGTCGCAAAATCATGACACCTTCGAATATAAAGCTCAAAGACGTCACGAAATCGTGACACTTTCGGAGGACAAGGCTTGAAAGCACAAAGACACCTTCGAAGACAAGGTTCAAGGACGTCGCGAAATCGCGACACCTTCGAAGACAAGGTTCAAGGACATCGCGAAATCGTGACACCTTCGAAGACAAGGTTCAAGGACATCGCAAAATCGTGACACCTTCGAAGACAAGGCTCAAAGACATCGTGAAACCGTGACATATCCGGAGGCAAGGTTCCAAAATGCAAAGTGGTCACGAAATTGCAACGCTTTCGGTGCGAAGACTCAACAACACAAAGTGGTCATGAAATCATGACACTTTCGAAGTAAGGGCTTAAAGGCACAAGGTGGTCATGAAATCGTGACACCTTTGGGACGAGGACACCAAGGAACCAAATGGTCATGAAATCGCGACGCTTCCGAAAGAAAGACTCGAAGGCACAAAGAACATTGTGAAATCACGACATTTCTAGGGGGCAAGACTTGAAGGGAAAGATGTGACGAAATCATGACCCCCAAGGAAGAAAGGAGAAGCCAATGCCAATACGTCACGATATCGTGACCAAAGTGGAGAGAGAAGGTGTGGGAGCAAGAACATCATGATATCACGATAGAACACTCACGACGCCTGACCAGCCTGCGGTTGTAGGGACCATTGCATGGGACACATGGCATCAATTTACAGGTTGTCCTGGAACGTGCAAGGGTTACTGGGGCTCTGACAAAAAGACACGTGGCAATGAACTACAAGTAGCTGTGACGCATCCCTTTGAATGATGATTTGGCGAAAGGATTGACAGGCGGCCGCAGCGCACTCCGCCACCCCAGACCATGATAATACGGGGCACCTGGCAGCATTTTACAGGTGGTCACAGAACATTCATGCGAAAGGTTACAGGGAACCCCGCACTTGATGTAATTATGGAAAGAAGTTGGGGCCGGTGATAAAAAGACCGCACATGCATTATATTCAGGGCCTGGCCATTTTGAATGAAAATTGTTGTGTTTCTGAATTGAAAGACCTCTGTTGTCGTAATTGGATTAATTTTGGTTGTGTGTTACCTTAGTTTGGTATCACCACCACTCCTCCAATCGATGTTGTCGGTAAGAAACTATTTGAGAATAACTCTAAAGCAAAGAATGCTATCATGTGTGGTTTAGTGTACAATGAACTAATATGAGTTGTAAAATGGCAAAAGACATGTGGGAAAAACTAAGGAGCATTCATGAAGGAGATGTCAAGATCAATGCGGCCAAGTTACAAACACATCGAGCTTAGTTCAAAGCATTAAATATGAATGACGATGAGAACATAGAGGCATACATGCTAAGAATTAATGGAATCATTAATGTGATTAGAGGACTCGACAAGTAAATGGAATATGCTATCATCGTGAAAAAGGTACTAACATCTCTTCCCAAAAGATTTGATTCTAAAGTTTTAGCAATTGAAGAAGCTAAAGATATAAATACTTTTAGTATGGATGAAATGCATGGTTCTTTGATTGCATATGAGATGAGAATAGGAAAAACTAAACCCATAGACAGAGAAGCTGCTTTTAAAGCACATAAAAACATAAAAGCAAAACAAAAATCCAAGGAAGAAGAGACATTAGATGAAACGGAAGCAAACTTTGTTAGGAAACTAATAAGGGGAAAAGAAAAATACAGAGGAAAGCTACCATTTAAGTGTTTCAACTATGGAGGCATTGGGTACTTTACAGCTAAATGTCCACTTAATGAGAAAAACAAAAGTGATGAAGGTTCACACCAAGAAAGAAGTGACCGGAATAAGAAACCAAATTTTAGAAAAGGCAACTTCAAGAAGAAAAGTTTCATATCCAAGAATGTCAGTACTTCAGAAGACAGCTTTTGTGAGGATTCTGAAGAAGAAACAGGTGAAGCTCTTTTCATGGCATTCGAAGAAGAAAAAACATAGGAAAAATAGGAATGTGATAAAAAACTTAAGGCTTAGGCTGAAGTAGATCTGGAAGGTGAGTTGGTCGCTACACTTAAAGAGCTGAGTATATAAAGGAAAAAGAATAAGAAAATTTCAAGAAATCTTGAGGATGCCAATGAAATCATAACCAACTTGAAAGTATAAATAGAAAAATTTAAGAAAATATCTGAAGATATCGAAGTACAATTAATCATGAAAATAAATGAGTGTAGCAAGCTAGAAGAAGAGATTGTTGGTTTAAGGATGCAGCTAGAAGAGATGAATCGAAAAATGAGTTGTTATCACAAACTTGAATAAAGTTCTGTGAAGCTGGATAAGATTATAAATAACCAAAGGACTATAGGCATAAAATTTTATTCAGGCTTTGTTGAAGGAGAATCATCAAATGGATCAAAGGCCATAACTATAGAACCCATAAAGAATGAATATAAGATTAGGGTTGATCAAGAAAAAATGAATCATGCTAAAGAAAGCAATAATGCCAGGCACGAGAGGAGTATTGACAATGATGGATTCACCAATGTCACTCATCAAAGGAGAAGAAGATTTATGGCTCCCACTACAAAATGTCAAATACCATCACCCAGGTTCACTCATTCCTTTTCTGGTTATTGTTTTAAATGCAATGGTTATGGACATAAGATTTCAGATTGCAAGTATAATGTAGGACAAAGGAACTTTACCAGTAGAAATGTTTTTTCAATGTTGATGGATTATGCAGTAGAATGTTATAACTGTCATAATTTTGGGCACATTGCAAGAAATTGTCGAAGTACATTTACAACAAATAAACATCAAGGAAGAAAATTTCAACCAAATGGTTTGAGACAAAATAGAAAATTTCTCGAAAAACATGCATAGGCTACTGACAAAGAAAAGTCAAAACAAGTGACCAAAACTGTAATCAAACCGAGTGGAAAGAAAAGGAGCGACCCAAGGAAGAAAAGGAATCCTTGATCGTACAGAAAAAATTTAAAGCATAGAACAAATCTGCACAATGGATACTTGATAGTGGATACTCCAGTCATATGACAGGTGACAAACAAAAATTTAAGAAGTTACAAAAATATGAAGGTGGTTCTGTAAATTTTGGAAATAATGATGGAGCTAAGATAGTTGGCAAAGGATCAATTAAGATCAATGATGGAAAAATCAAGTCAAAAGAAGTCTTGTTTGTGATTGGTCTAAAGCATAACTTGTTAAGCGTAAGTCAGATTTGTGATAGAGGTCATGAAGTAATTTTCAAGAAGCAGGGTTGTGAAGTCAGAACAATAAACTGTGGAAAGTTGATAGCAACTGGATCAAGGACATCTGGCAACCTGTATACTCTCTCATAGACTTCAGAATGAGTGTGCTTGATTGGAAAGGAAGAAGAAAATTGGCTGTGGCACAAGAGGCTCGGTCATATCAGTTTTGACAATCTAGTAAAAATTAGCTCAAAAAGGGCAGTGAGAGATATTCCCACCATTGGCAAACCATTAAATATCATTTTTGCTTCATGCCAAAAGGGGAAGCAAACTAGAGCCACATTTAAAACAAAATAGTACTTCACAAGCAAACCTTTAGAACTAATACATACTGATTTATGTGGACCCATGAGAACGCAAAGCATAAATGGTGACAAATACTTTATGTTGTGCATAGATGACTATTCCAGGATGACATGGGTACTATTTTTGAAGCTTAAATCAGATGCATTTGATATGTTCAAGATTTTCAAAAAATAAGTTGAGAATCAAATAGGAAAAATGATTAAATGTTTAAGATCAGATAGAGGATGAGATTTCATTTTAGAGGAGTTTGCAGAGTACTGTGAAAAATATGGGATTAGGAGACAGTTTTTAGTAGCAAGGACACCTCAGCAGAATGGTGTGGTAGAAAGAAAGAACAAGACAGTGCAAGAAATGGCACGGACTATGTTGACTGAGAGCAAAATAGCAGACAAATTTTGGAAAGAGGCAGTCCATACTATGGTATACATCCAAAATAGGTGCATGTTGAGGATGCATGAAAGCAAAACTCCGTATGAGTTGTGGTTCAGTAAAAAGGCAACAACAAGATACTTTAAAGTTTTTGGCAGCAAGTGTTACATCAAAATAACTAAAGATAATCTTGGTAAGTTTGAATATAGAGCTGATGAAGGTATTTTTATTGGCTATTCAACAAAAATCAAAGCCTACACATGCTACAACAAGAGGCTAAAGAAAATTTTGGAGAGTGTCGATGTTAAAGTTGATGAAGGTAGGGAACGAGAAATAAGCTATGAAGAAAACTACCCAATTTATGAAGAGGTTATTGAAGGATATGAGGAAAAGGAAATGGAAAAGAAACATAAAATTGACTCAAATGATTTAAGTAGTGATTCAGAAGAGGAAGAAAACAAGAAATTCAAAACAGAAGCTGGCAGAAAAATCATCGTAGAGAGCAAATAATTGGAGACCCCACAGTTGGTGTTCAGACAAGAAGAAGAGTAGTAAGTAACTACTCTCTATTATACAGCATTGAGCCCAAAAATATTGCTAAAGCAAGCAAAGATGAAAGTTGGATGACGGAAATAAATGAAGAATTAGATCATATCAAGAAAAAAAAACTTGGGAGTTAGTACCAAGACCTGCAAATAAAAATATAATCGGTACTAAATGGATTTTTTGAAACAAATTGAATGAAGATGGACAGGTAGTCAAGAATAAAGCAAGATTGGTCTGTAAAGGCTATGCACAAGTTGAAGGTATTGAATTTGAGGAAACCTTTGCACCATTGGCTAGACTAGAGGCAATTAGAATGTTTCTGGATTTAGCAGTTCACAAGAATTTCAAAGTTTATCAAATGGACATGAAATCAGCATTTCTGAATGGAAAACTTGAAGAGGTCTATATTGAGCAGCCAGATGGTTTCCAACTTGGTGATAATCCCAACCTCGTCTACAAGTTGAATAAAGCATTGTATGGCTTGAAACAGGCACCCAGAGCATGGTATGCAAGGCTAGACAACTATCTTACTCAACAAGGGTTCAAAAAAGGTATGGTGGATAGCAATTTGTATGTCAAAATAGAGAATGGCCATCTCATTGTCCTTGTTGTATATGTAGATGATATCATTTTTGGCAACAGCAATGATGAGTCATGTAAATATTTAGAAAATAAGATGCAAAAAGAATTTGAAATGTCAATGATTGGTGAACTTTCGTATTTCCTTGGACTGCAAGTTAATCAAAATGAGAAGGGCATATTTATTTCTCAAGTTAAATATGTGAAAGAGATGCTAAAAAAGTTCACAATGGAGGATTGTAAGCCTGTTAGCACTCCCATGATGACAGGTTGCAAGTTGAGAAAATATGACAAATCTCCAGATGTTGATCAAACCATGTACAAATCTATGATTGGGAGCCTACTTTATTTGACAGCTACCAAACCAGATATCTTGCAGGCAGTTCACATGGTAGCACGACTTCAGGCTAGTCCCAAGGAGACTCATGTGACAGTAGTGAAGAGGATTTTTTGGTATCTAAAGGGTACTATGGAGTATGGGTTATGGTATCTGAAAGGTAAGAACTTCACCCTTATTGTATATTCAGATGTAGATTGGGCAGGATGTGTCAATGACAGAAAGAGTACCAGTGGAGGTGCATTCTATCTTAGAGACAGGTTGGTCACATGGCACAGTAAGAAACAAGAGTTAGTCTCCTTATCCACAGTAGAGGTAGAATATATTGCAACAACTATGTGTTGTACGTAGGTCTTATGGATGAAACAAACCCTAAAATATCTTGGCATTAACTTCAGTGAGCCAATTTCAGTTAAGTGTGATAACACTAGTGCCATTAACATCTCAAAGAATTTGGTTATGCATTCTCGCACAAAACATATTGCTATCCGATATCACTTTCTGAAGGAGAAAGTTGCGAAAGGTGAGGTTAAATTGGATTTTGTCCCAACTATAGAGAAAGTAGAAGATATCTTCATAAAACCGTTGCCCAAGGAAATTTTTGAGTACCTTCACAATAAATTGGGAGTGGTCATGCTTCCCAAGAACTGACTAGCTATCGGGACCACATTCTTAGGGGGAGCATTTATATATTTGATTATATTTTTGCTCATGTTTGTAATTTTTTCTAACTGTAATAATTTGTGCTTGAGAATGTTGTGCATGGACTCAGGGGGAGTCTCATGACAGCCCTTTGGTATTATTGTCAAAGGGGGAGAAGAATTATAGGAAATTGCATATGTGTTGCCAACAATTCCAAAGGGGGAGATTGTTGGGCAAGATGCAAGTAATAGATATTGTCATTGTTTTCAACACGATCGGATAGATCGGTTGATGCAGTGGATAGGAGTTAAGAGGTTCTTCAGAGTATGTACAGTGATTTTCCAAAATATTGAAGTGGCCCATATGCTAAAAATCAAAAGAAAATCACAAGGAAGATAACTATCGTGATATCACGACATGTTGAGCAAGAAAGAAAAAACTATCGTGATATCGCGACATGTTCAAAAAGAAAGTGCAAGTAGGAAAAATTGTCATGATTTCGTGACATGTTCGAAGAGAAAGCGCAAGAAAGAAAAACTGTCACGATTTCGCGACATGTTCGAAGAGAAAGCGCAAGCAAGAAAAATTGTCACAATTTCACGACATGTTTGAAGAGAAAGTGCAAGCAGGAAAAATTGTCACGATTTCGTGACATGTTGGAAGAGAAAAAGGCAAGTAGAAAAAGTGTCGTGATTTCGAGACATGTTGGAAGAGAAAAAGGCAAGTAGAAAAAGTGTCGCGATTTCGTGACATATTGCAAGAGAGATAGTATGGAAGAAAAAGTGTCGCGATTTTGCGACATGTTGGAAGAGAAAAAGGCAAGTAGAAAAAGTGTCGTGATTTCATGACATATTGCAAGAGAGATTGTACGGAAGAAAAAGTGTCGTGATTTCATGACATATTGCAAGAGAGAGAGTCCAAAAGAAAAAGTGTCGCGATTTCGTGACATATTGCAAGAGAGATTGTACGGAAGAAAAAGTGTCATGATTTCGTGACATATTGCAAGAGAGAGAGTTCGAAAGAAAAAGTGTTGCGATTTCGTGACATATTGCAAGAGATATTGTACGGAAGAAAAAGTGTCGTGATTTCGTGACATATTGCAAGAGAGAGTGTGTCCGAGAGAAAAAGTGTCGCGATATCGCAACATGTCGCATTTTCACGACCCAAAGGCAAGAGAAAGAGCAAAGGAGAAAAAGTGTCATGACATTGCGACATGTCGTATTTTCATGACTAAAGGAGGAGCGAGAAAGTAAGAAGGCAGAAGTGTCACGATATCGCGACAAAAGTAAAGAGGAAGAGTACGAAGGTGAAAGTGTCGTGATATCGCGACATGTTATATTTTTGCGGGTTCAAACCAAGTAAAGTAGCAAGGAGGTGAAAGTGTTGCGATATTGCAACATGTGTTTTCATGGGTACAAGCCAAGAAAAGAAGCAAGGAGGCGAAAGTGTCGAGATATCATGACATGTTATGCTTTCGCGGGTGAATGAAGAACACAAGCTTATATTGAGAGGGGGGCGGTGAACAGTATAAGACCTCTTTTTACTTTTTCCTTTATACTTCAAAATAGTAAAGCAATATGCCCAAAGCAATATCAAAGCAATGCACAATATCATCCACAAAGTGACACCAATTTTAATGTGGTTCACCCAGAATGGCTGGGCTACATCCACAAAACTTTTCTCTAAAAGTTATCTCAAATTTCTTTGAGAATCCTTCCCAATTACAATGTTTATGAGCCTTGGCCAAAAGGAGATACCTTCCCCCAATCAAAATTTATGAGCCTCTGCTCAAAGGAGATACCTTACCCCAATCATAATTTATGAGCCTCTGCTCAAAGGAGATACCTTCCCCTATGCTCTGGAAATGATCCCTCAGAATATCAACTGCCTCTACCTCTTGCCACCACGTGGAACTCTTTTCCACCGAAGACCTCTTGTCCTCAATGCTTAGCCTAAGAGACGTCTACCTTCTATGATCATGTCCACAGCAGCTTAGCAACCTGTACCAAACACAGTCAGTCGATCTAGTACAAGTCTTCCTCTGTTTGTTAGATCTGTCCAACTCTTGAACAAATCAATTCTTTGCATACAAGCCTTATCAAAGACTTGCCAAATTTGTCCTCAGGTTCTTCTCAAAGAACCAGTGCTCCTCTATCCTCAAGTTCTCTGATAGAACTATCAAACTCAAAATAGCCAACCAAGGGTTCCACCAACTCAATGCAAGTAGCTAGACTCACAAATATAAACCCTAGTGCACAAAGCTTCCACTATCTCAAACCAGAAATTATGCATTCACCAAAAACTCTCCTTAAGGATAACAATGCATAAGTAGTCTTCAACAAACCAAAAAATAGGATTTACACCTAGCCAAAGGATACCTAGTAGAATACCTTTTCACTCCAACATTATTTCAGAAAACATACACCAATCATGCTCATAAGAAGAATGTGCCCATACCTTATTGGAGTAGAAGATAATTGAACCTTCAAGTTGTCACCACACACAACTCTCAAACTTCCAACCAAGTTAGGGTTAGAATAAAAATAAATGAGCAATAATATAAACTTCCTTTATTACACCTTTTAGCTCCACTTCTTTAAACACAACCACCATAACATGCCAATAAATCAACAATCACGGACTCACACCTTATACCTCCATTTTTAATTTTAGCATAGCAAAGAATAATCTTAAAAATACATCCAAAGAAATATGCCCTTATTTCTCCTAAGCTTTTATTCAATGCTAATCACAAAAGCCAAAACTCATAAAATTTAATCACACCTTATAAATCGCTGTCCAAGAAACTTTGAATTTCGTGGCATAAAGACGTTTTAATAAAAACATGTGTTACTCTAGCAAAGCACCCCCGCGAGACTCGAAATGGTGACCTCCGCAAATGCAGCGCCCAACAGTAGCCTTCGCTGCCACTAGCCCATGCGGGCTACGAAGTTCACAAGTGAACTTCCCTCCACTTCACCCTCGAAAAAAAACTCCCAAAGACTTTTCAACCGCACGTGCTTCTAAGTCTTCCTTCGATCACAGCGAATACAGAGCACAAACACCACAAATTGCATTCAAGGAATTTTGAATTAATTAGCCTTCCAACCTTAGGAGTTGGAGAATAAATAGTCTCTTCGAAGACACCTTGACGTCGGTGGAAATAAAGACCATTTCGAAATTAATCAAAAGTATTTTCAAAAAGGGTTTAAAAACCCTTAAATAATTTTAATAAATTAAGAATAAAAAAAGGTTTAAAAACCTTTAAGTATTTTTAATAAATTAAAAATAATTTCTACCTTAATTAATTAAATAATTAATTAATTAAAACCTTGAAGGGTTTTAAATAATAATTAAATAAATAATAAAGAGAACCTCCATTGGTTTTAATAAAAACCCTATCCAACTTGGTTTTAATAAAAACCGGTTTGGTTTTAATGAAAAACCCTTGCCAATGGAATCTCTCCGAATTCTCTTAAAAATATTCTCTTGGAATCTTCCACCTTTGAAGCCAACACATCCTCTTAACATTAATGCCATTTCCTTTTGACATCAATGACAACTCATAGACAAGAAGCTAGGATCTCAAACCCAAAATTGCCAACAATCTCCCCCTTTGTCATTGATGGCAAACCATGCTTCTCAACAACATAGAAACTCAACATAAATAGCTCCCCCTATCTTGAGGCTCTCCCCCTTACTCAAATATCTCCCCCTTTGTCATCAATGGCAAAGGGTCACCTTTGGGGCTCGGGACTAAGAATGAGCCTCTTAGCTTAGTCCCTCCCCCACCTCCCTGATGAGGTGATTAATTCTTGGGTGGGAGTAAAACTCCCATTAGGCACTGATCATCATTAGCATCTATAACTTCCTTTTCGGGCCTTCTCTTGAACTCTTTGTCCATATTCCTATTCTTTTCACTGTTCTTGTTCTTGTTCTCATCCCTGTTCTTGTCCATGCCTTGATCCTTGGACCTGATCATGCCACCGTTCCTATTCTTGTACCTTGGAATTTCAGCTCTACACTGTCTGATTTTGTGACCTTCATTGTTGCACTTGAAACACTTGACGATGTTGTTTCTCTGAGGTAAACCTGATCTTTGAATCCACTAGTTTTGACCAAACCTGTTCTGACCAAACCTGTTCTGACCAAACCTGTTCTAACCAAACCTGTTCTGGCCAAACCTATTCTGACCAAACCTGTTCCTGTTATTTGCCTTGCAATAAACTGCCTTGTGCCCAAACTGTTGACAAGAGTAGCAATACCCTTGAAAGTAACTAGCACTTCTAAAATTGTCATTTACCTCCTTCACTTGAGCCATGCAATGTGAAGCCATGTGACCAAACCTGTGACAAGCAAAACATCTGCCTTGAAACTTTCTTTTAATTGACCTCTTAGGTTCTAAAAACTTCTTCTTCTCATTCTGAATTCTATTTTCTATTTTTGTGCATCTATCATTCAAGGACTCCTTTTCTGAAATACTTTCCTCATCATAACTCTCTTCCTTTTGGAGTCTCTTACTAGACTCTCCAACTTGTTCCTTGTGTGGCTTAACAAAACCAAGGCATGTTTTATCTGTTGTCTTTCTTTGACCTTTGATGAGTGACTTAACCTTTTTGGAGCTATCTTGAAACTTGTAAAGCTTATCCTTGTACTCTTTAGTTTCCTCTTTCAAAGAAGCCATTTTTTGTTCTAACTCACTATACTCAAGAACCTTAGACTCTAACTCATCCTTGAGTTCTTGTGTCTTAGCCATAGAGAAGTCAAGACTTTCTATAAGATCATCTCTCTCCATACAACATTCATCTAACTTATCCTTGAGTCTAGCATTCTTCTTTCTTTCCTTTTTCAAAGCACTAAGAGCACTAATAAGTTCACCTTCAAGATCTACTTCACCTTCCTCTATATCTTCCTCTATTTGTTTGCTTTTTGAATCATCAAAGCATTTTTTAGATTTCTTATCACTAGAGGTGCTACCCTTTTCAAAAACCATACATGCATCTTCCTTATAGTTTTTTGAAGCATCCTCATACATACTAGAAACCAAATCATTATTTGTGCAATCATCCTCAAGGTGACCAAAATTTCCACATCTAAGACATTTCATGATAATGAATCTATGTTTCGGTTCTTCCTCTTTCTCTCGATATGAACAACATCTCATTTTCATTATCACTTGAAGAACTTTCACTATCACTACTAGAACACTTACTTGCTTTGTCTAGGTAGAAACTCTTCTTGTGCTTGTGAGAATACCTCTTTCCTTGATTGTTGTGCTCATCTTTGTTTTTCCTGTGATGCTTGTGCTTTTCGGAATCCTTGCTCTTAGAATCTTGTTTATCTTCATCACTTTCATTCTTGGGAACAGATACGATCAGTAGCATAATGACCAAACTTTCCACAATTGAAACATCTTATATTTTTCATACTTTTGTGCTTTCTAGAGAACTTGCCTTTCTTGCTTGTAATATGCCTCTTCATCACTAGAAGACTCATCACTATCTTGAAGCTGTTTACCCTTGGAATTCTTGGTAGCCTTGAAAGTTGCCTCTTTCTTGACATCAACCTTCACTTGAGTTCTCAACTCAAATGCTGCAAGTATACTATGGAGCTCATCCTTTTTCAACTTATCCAAATATTTAGCTTCCTCAATAGCAGAAATATTTTCACTAAATCTATTAGGAAGAGATCTTAAAATCTTATCACAAACATCATTTTCAGCAAGCTCAAGACCTAAGTCTTTCATGGAGTTAACAACCTCATCCATACGAAGCATGTAGTCACTAATATTTTCATCATCATTCATCTTGAGTTGTTCAAACATACCTTTGAAGTGTCTCAACTTGGCCTTTCGACATTTGTATCACCTGTATGAACCACCTTCAACTGTTTCCACATTTCACTAGCTGTCTTGTAGTGAATCACTTTGGTGAGATCTGCTTTCTGTAAGCCTTTTAGGATTGCATTCATTGCTTTTGAATTGTTGTGATGTAGGAGCCTTTCTTCTTTAGTATTAGGACCATGTTCAAGAATAGTGTACTCATCTTCAATCACTTCCCATACCTCATTCCCAAGTGCCATTAGATGAACCTTCATCCTTGCACTCCAAAGACCAAAATCTGACCCATCAAGAATAGGTGTTGCATTGCCACTTGAATGATCCATTGTGTTCTTTACTAGCTTTTCCTTCAAGCTATTAAACTTTTCGAAGGCACTTGCTATGATACCAATTGAAGAACACAAGCTTATACTGAGAGGGAGGGGGTGAATAGTATAAGACCTCTTTTTACTTTTTCCTTTATACTTCAAAATAGTAAAGCAATATACCCAAAGCAATATCAAAGCAATGCACAATATCATCCACAAAGTGACACCAATTTTAACATGGTTCACCAGAATGGCTGGGCTACGTCCACAAAACTTTTCTCTAAAATTTATCTCAAAGTTCTTTGGGAATCCTTCCCAATTACAATGTTTATGAGCCTCGGCCCAAAGGAGATACCTTCACCCAATAAGAATTTATGAGCCTCTGCTCAAAGGAGATACCTTCCCCCAGCCAAAATTTATGATCCTCTGCTCAAAGGAGATACCTTCCCCTCTGCTCTAGAAATGATCCCTCAGAATATCAACTGCCTCTACCTCTTGCCACCACGTGGAACTCCTTTCCACTGAAGACCTCTTGTCCTCAATGCTTAGCCTAAGAGACCTCTGCCTTCTATGATCATGTCCACAACAGCTCAACAACCTGTACCAAACATAGTCAGTCGGTCTAGTACAAGTCTTCCTTTGTCTATTAGATCTGTCCAACTCTTGAACAAATCAATCCTCTACATACAAGCCTTCTCAAAGACTTGCCAAATCTCTAGGTTCTTCTCAAAGAACCCCTTTTCCTCAAGTTCTCTCATAGAACTATCAAACTCAAAAAGCCAACCAAGGGTTCCACCAACTCAATGCAAGTAGCTAGACTCACAAATATAAACCCTAGTGCACAAAGCTTCCACTATCTCAAACCAAAAATTATGCATTCACCAAAAACTCTCCTTAAGGATAACAATGCATAAGTAGTCTTCAACAAACCATAAAATAGGATTTACACCTAGCCAAAGGATACCTAGTAGAATACCTTTTCACTCCAACCTTATTTCAGAAAACATACACCAATCATACTCATAAGAAAAATGTGCCCATACCTTATTGGAGTAGAAGATAATTGAACCTTCAAGTTGTCACCACACACAACTCTCAAACTTCCAACCAAGTTAGGGTTAGAATAAAAAGAAATGAGCAATAATATAAACTTCCTTTATTACACCTTTTAGCTCCACTTCTTTAAACACAACCACCATAACATGCCAATAAATCAACAATCACATACTCACACCTTATACCTCCATTTTTAATTTTAGCATAGCAAAGAATAATCTTAAAAATACATCCAAAGAAATATGCCCTTATTTCTCCTAAGATTTTATTCAATGCTAATCACAAAAGCCAAAACTCATAAAATTTAATCACACCTTATAAATCGTTGTCCAAGAAACTCCAAATTTCATGGCATAAAGAAGTTTTAATAAAAACGTGTGTTACTCTAGCAAAGCACCCATGCGAGACTCAAAATGGCGACCTCCGCCAATGCAGCGCCCAACAGTAGCCTTCACTGCCACTAGCCCACGCGGGCTATGAAGTTCACAAGTGAACTTCCCTCCACTTCACCCTTGAAAAAAAACTCCCGAAGACTTTTCAACCGCACGTGCTTCTAAGTCTTCCTTCGATCGTAGCGAATACAGAGCACAAACACCGCAAATTGCATTAAGAGAATTTTGAATTTAATTTGCCTTCCAACCTTAGGAGTTGGAGAATAAATAGTCTCTTTGAAGACACCTTGACGTCGGCAAAAATAAAGACCATTTTGAAATTAATTAAAAGTCTTTTCAAAAAGGGTTTAAAAACCCTTAAATAATTTTAATAAATTAAGAATAAAAAAAGGTTTAAAAACCTTTAAGTATTTTTAATAAATTAAAAATAATTTCTCCCTTAATTAATTAAATAATTAATTAATTAAAACCTTGAAGGGTTTTAAATAATAATTAAATAAATAATAAAGAGAACCTCCATTGGTTTTAATAAAAACCCTATCCAACTTGGTTTTAATAAAAACCGGTTTGGTTTTAATGAAAAACCCTTGCCAATGGAATCTCTTCGGATTCTCTTAAAAATATTCTCTTGGAATATTCCACCTTTGAAGCCAACACATCCTCTTAACATTAATGCCATTTCCTTTTGACATCAATGACAACTCATAGACAAGAAGCTAGGATCTCAAACCCAAAATTGCCAACAGTGAAATCTGAGAAGAGGACAAAGAGGCAGAAGTGGCACGATTTCACTTGTTGTGAGCTAAGAAGATAATCCAACCAAAATAAGATATGTGACAGTTAACTAAAGTTATACGGTAGTTACAGGGGACATTGCAGAAGAAAATCATGCAGCTAAAATAAGAAGAGTTAACTGAAGTTAGTACGACAGTTATAGGTGCAGTTACAAAGAAAAATCATGTAGCTAAAATAAGAACAGTGAACTGAAGTCAGAACGATAGTTACAAGGCCAGTTATGGAGTGAAATCATTGAGCGGTGGTTAAACTGAAAGTCATCAATCGAAGACCAAACAAAGAGCCATAACTATTAATAGGCTGCATGAGAGAATACTGTGTGATAAAGGAGTTACATATAGAAGTTTCTATTAATAAGTTGCATGCGAAAATATGGAAGTTAAAAATAGAGTCAGAACTTTGTTATAAAAGGAGGTCTACATGGAGAATTACAAGTGCGTAAAAAGAGTGAAAGTGCTACAAAAATAGGGTTGGAAGAGTGTCGTAAGAAAGCGTTAAGCAGATCCATGAGAGCCGTAAGAGTGCAGTAAGAAGCGCAACAAGAGGGCTTTAAGAGGACCGTAAAAGTGCAGTAAGCAGGCCTTAAGTGTGTGTGGTGTTTTTGTGAATAGTGAGAGAGGTTGGGTTAGCAATAGACCAGTGAGGGTCTTGTATAAGCAAAGGCATTTTTATGTCAATCTTATAGTTTCAAAATTGTAGTCCAAGTTGGTGCTTGGAATTAGGAGTTGGTGCTCCTTTCTATTGGTGCAGATAAATTAGGGGTTGATGCTCCTTTCTATTGGTACAAATAAATCAGGGGTTGGTGCTCCTTCCAGTGGGTGCTGGTAAATTGATTGTAAAATTGGTATTTTACAAATGCTGGATTTGGACGGGAATCCAAGCAGTAATTTTTTAGGAGTATCCAAATTGGTCAACCTCATTACATCGTGTGTTGTGGAATGCTCTCTTGTTATACTTTTTTTATCTGATTTTAAATTTTCATTTTTTTGGCGTTAATAGTTGTATATTTGAATTTAAATAGCTACACTAATTCACCCCCCCTCTCAGTGTCATTGTGAGACTAACAAGGGTTAGGGTAAATAAGATTCTATATAAGAACATGGGTTTGGAGTAGAATGTATCTCTATTAAGAACCTTCTAATTAAAAATAAGCACATTCACATAAATATTGCAATAAAAGAAAAAATTCATGAAAGAACAATATATTGCAATACAAAATGTAAATGCAAAAATATAATAATCTCACAACACAACACAGAATCATGGGCCTCTTCGAGGGGGCAACCTCCTTCAATACTTTCATTCAATATGCAAAAATATACATTCATTTATGGACCCTTGTCTTTTAAAGATACACTTCATGCAACCCTAACCTAATGCTCAAGAGTTGACTTACATGCAAAGTGCCACTCAAGCTAGAATCTTCTACCAAACATTAGTTACATTCTTGATAATGGTTACATGAAATGGCCCCACTTGTCTAGGCACCTCAATTACCACATACCATTACAAAATATTACAAAATATCATTATAATGGGGTCCCCATGTTGGAAAGGGGTCATTACATAATAATATGAGAATTACAAAATAATGTTAGGATGGGGTCCTAACATGCCCTTCCCCTTCAAAAATATTTATCCTCAAAGTTAGAGATGAGGAAACTAGGTGCTGTAGCTACTAGAGAGACTCCCAAGTGGCATCTTCTAGTTGTAATCCATGCCATTGAGCAAGAACTAGAGTGATGACATAGTTTCAAAGAGTGCATGATCTACGATCCAAAATTTGTTTAGGCTCGAGCAAGATGGAACCCTCTTCATCTAGTTCTAGTAAAGCAAATTGAACCTGTACCTTATTACCCACTAACTTCTTGAGAGAGGAGACATGAAAGATATGATGGAGCTTTGACGTAGCTAGGAGGGCCAATTTATAGGTCGTTGCACCAATCCGCTATAAGATCTAGTAGGGTCCATAGTATTTGATAGCTAGTTTTTGGCATCTATAGAGCTAGAGTGAGGACTATTTATATGGTTATAGGTAGAGAAAAACCATATCTCCTACTTCAAATTTACACTCAGACAATTTATGATTAGCTTGTTGTTGCATATAGTTTAGGGCTAATTCTAGATTCATCTTTAATTGATAGAGGACAATGGCATGTTAGCTGAGTGTAGTGTCAACAACATGAACCTTGGAGCTTCCTAGAATGTAGGAGGAGGGTGTTGATGGAGGATGACCATAAATTACTTCAAAAGGGGTAACCTTGGTCATAGTGTGATATGAAGTATTATACCACCATTTGGCCAAGGGAAGCCACTTTACCCATTATGTAGGATGTTCAAAGGCAAAGCAATGAAGGTAGGTCTCTAAGCATTTGTTTACAATATTTGTTTGACCATCCATTTGTAGATGATAGGCTGAACTCATTTTGAGTTGAGTTCCCTACAACTTAAACAATTCTTTCCAAAAATGACTAGTGAAGGTAGGGTCTCGATTAGACACAATAGATGTGGGCATGCCATGAAGGCAAAAAATGGAGTCTAGAAAGATTTGGGCTACTACTAAGGCTATGTAGGGATGGGAGAGGGAACAAAAATGAGCATACTTCGTGAGATGATCCACTACCACAAAAATAATTGATTTTCCTCCTAACTTAGGTAACCCTTTAATAAAATCCATGGAAATATCTTTCCATACTTGTTCTAGAATGGGCAAGGGTTGAAGAGTTTCAGGGGAATGCATCATTTCTCCTTTCATTCACTGGCATATATCACATTCAACCATAAAATTTTGAATATCCTTATTCATTCCCTTCCAAAAGAAAGTATGCTTAATCCTTTCATAAGTCTTGAGGAACCCAAAATATCCCATAGTTGGTGAGGCATGCATTTCCTTCAAGATGAGTTCTCATAGTTGTGAAGTTTGGGAATAACAAGGTGGTCAAGGTATCTCAAATCTTGTCCATCCCAAGTGTATCTTGGGCATGAGTTAGGCTCTATTTGAAGTGTAGTGATCAAAGTTTGCAATCCTAGAGTCCTTGATCACATCCTCTCTAAGAGAATTAATCCAATGAGGTATGGGCGAAGAGATAGCATATAATATACTTTGATCCTCAAATTGTTGAGAGAGTGCATCAACCACAATGTTCTCCTTTCTCTTTTTATATGTAATCTCATAGTCATAGCCCATTAATTTAGAGACCCACTTTTGTTGTTTGGGGGTGGAAACCCATTGCTCTAGGAAGTATTTGAGACTTTGGTGGTTTGTTTTGATGGAAAAATGATACCCAATGAGATAGGGTCTCCAATGATTAACCGCATGCAAAATAGCTAGCATCTCCTTTGCATAAGTAGATTTACCCAAATTTTGACTTGAAAGTGCTTTACTAGTGAAGGCCAATGGTCTTCCCTCCTACATCAACATAACTCCTATACCATTGCCTAAAGCATCACTTTCAATTACAAAAGGTTTTGAAAAATTAGGCATGGCTAAAAATGGAGTGGTTGTCATGGTATGCTATAAGTCAAAAAATGCCTTCTTATATGGGCCTAACCAAGTAAAAGAATTCTTTTTCAACATGGTAATTAAAGGAGCAATGATTTTTCCATATTTTTGGATAAATTTGTGGTAATACCCTATGAGTCCCAAAATCCTTGAAGTCCCTTGAGAGTGTGAGGCTTCAACCAATCTTGAACAACTTGAATCTTCTTAGGGTCAACTTTAACTCCATATTTGGTGACAATGTGTCCCAAATACTCCACTTCTATCAACCCAAAAGAACACTTAGACCTCTTAGCATAAATTTTATTCTGAGATAAAAGTTGTAGAGTTTGATCCAAATGGATGAGGTGCTCCTCCCAAGAGTGACTATAAATCAAAATATCATCAAAGAAAACTAGAATGAATTTGCGAAGGAATGGGTAGAAGATATTATTCATGAGGCTCTAAAATATGGATGGTGCATTCATTAAGCCAAATGGCATAACAAAAAATTCATAATGGCCCTCATGAGTTCAAAATATTATTTTGGGAATATCCTCCTCCTTGAGCCTTATCTGATGATAACCCGAGCGAAGATCTAACTTGGAGAAAAATATAGCACCATGAAGCTCATCCAACAATTCATCGACCACTAGGATAGGAAATTTATCCTTAATGGTGAGCTTATTGAGCTCATGAAAATCTATACACAAGCACCATGACCCATATTTCTTTCGAACCAATAGGACTAGAGAAGAATAAGGACTATTACTAGGCCGAATGACTCCTACTTGTAACAATTCTTGTACCAATTTCTTGATTTTTGACTTAAGTGCATAGGGGTACCGATAAGGTCTGATGTTAGGGGGCACACTACCAGGTACCAAAGGTATTGCATGATCATGGGAATGATGTGGAGGTAATTCTATTAGTTCTACAAAAACTACATCATGCTTAGTCATAATGAGTTGCAAATCCTTCTAGGGCTTATCTTCGACTGAAGTTTGTGGTTGAATTGCAAATATTTGAGCTACTACCCCATGGGAAGATTTTTTAATAACTTCTCCATATAACTTGAACTGATAATCTATGGAGATCCTATTGGTGAACCATGAAGAGTGTAGGACCTACCATTCTATGAAAATTGCATCCATAACTCTGCAAAGTTCCAAGCTATTATTCCCAAGGTACCTAGCCATTGAGCTCCTAGCACAACATCACATCCTCCTAATTGAAGAGCAAACATATCAATTTTAAGTTCATAATCCTCTATCTTCAACTTAACATTGCGATATTTACCTTTACAAGGCAATATTCTACCATTTTCCACCATAACCTCAAAGGAGTTGCAAGCATGTATGTAACAATTTCCTTGCTTGGTGACTTGAGGATCAATAAAGTTATGTATACTTCTTGAATCAATGAGAATTGTAATATGTTGTCCTTTGAAAAATCCTACTACCTTCATCATTTAAGGGGTAGAAATTCTTACAAGGGTATGGACAAAATTTTTGGCTGTGGTTCTTCTTGGGCTTCACCCTCATCCTTAAGTGGTTCCTCTGATGGTTCTACATCATCATCAAGTGGTTCATTGCTTACTGAATCCTCTACATCCAATAAAAATAACTTATTTTGGATGCATTTATGCCCTAGTGAATACTTCTCATCATAATTATAACATAAGCCTTGTGCTCGATGAGCATCCATATCTTCTATAGTCAAACACTTGTATGGGGTAGATTTATTACCAACATTTGGTGTGAACTTGGAAGGAAATGAGGGTTTGGTCTATGGAAATTTAGGTGGTCTCCTTTGAGCCAAAATATTTTCTTTGACTAATCTCACCAATCTTATGGCTTGCATCATAGACTATGGTTTGAACATTTTGACCTCAACCTTGATATCATCTTTCAAGCCATTGATAAAACAACTCTAAAAAATCCTTCATTCAATCCCTTGATCCTATTAGCCAATTTCTTAAATTGGGTCTGATAGTCACGAATTATAGAGGTTTGTTTCAATTTGGTCAATGCCCCTGTAAAGTCCTCATACTCACTAGGACCAAAATGAGTGAGTAATTGTGACTCAAAATATTCCCAAGAAGGGTCAAGAGTTATGTTTTGTAACCATTGGTACCATTGTAAAGCTTCAGATTCAAATTTGAAAGATGCCATAGTGACCCATAAATATTTAGGGACATTATGAAGTTTGAAGAACTGATCTGCTCGACATAACCACCCATCAATGTCCTTTCCATTGAACTTAGGAAAGTCTAATTTAGGCATCTTAAATGGAGTATCTATATCAAAAAGAGAATGATAGCCTTCCTTCTCCTAATGGATTCCCTTCTCTTTATTGCTAGCACTACCACCTAGTTTGTCAATGTTAAGATGCTCAAACACCTTTGGGTCATCCCTAAATTTTTCCTCAACCTCTAGGAATTTTTCTTCAAATGAAGCTTTGGATCTCATATGTTCACCTCTCAAAAGTGATACTTTCATCCCTCACTTGTTGAATATTACTGGTAAGATTAGCAATTATGGTATTTAGGTGCTCTATAAGGTTGTTTTATTCTAACTCCTTTTGGTGTCCTCTAGTTCCTCTAGCAATTTAGGTACGAGTTGAACCACTCCCACTGACTTACTAAAAATAGAAGTATTGTTCCAAGAGTTACTATTTTGATTAAAAAGTGTTTGGGTGCTATACATATCAAAATGATCAACTCAAAAAGATGAGCATAATGGAATATGCCCCACAATGAATTTTTTGGCACCCCTAAAAAAGTACATGAAGGTTGTATAGCAAATTGATCAGCTCAATGAGAAGGTCATACTGAGCTATATACCACAACATTGTTTTTGGCACCCAAAACATTTTTTAGGTGAGTTTTATCTTCAAATGTTGTTAATGTTTCTCCTAGAGTCTTGGTTCACTAAAAAATTAGGTTTTTGTTAGACAACCCCTAACAAGATGCTACACTGTTCTATCACTGACACTAACTCAGTATTGTAAGGACTGTCTTGGATGACTCTGTCACTAACAAAATATATATATTATGATTTTTGAATGTTACAAACAATTTTTAATGACACTTGCAAACTCTTCCCTAACTATAAATGATGTTGAAAGACTCTATCCTGACTATTCCTAATACTAGCAAACTTTATCCTGATTATTACTAATTCTGACTAGATTTATACCTAACTATTCCAAATATTATGGGTAAACATATCTTAATTGTTATGTTCACAAAATTCTTTTGTCTATTTCATGTAGTAATTTTGGTATAGTAAAGTCTCCTTAGTATGTTAAATTTTTGTGGTAGGATTTTTGGTTGTAGGTTTAATATTAAAAAAAATAAGGTACTCTGAGCCAAAGTGTGTGTACTACCCATAGGACCTCTATTATACTATAGTAATGAATGATAGTGCTCAGACCAATATTTTAGGCCACTACTCAAGGAGGATTCCATGCATACCCTTGAGCACACTACCCACCTCTCTGATAGTATGGGAGGGTGATATTTTCAGATGTTATGTCTAGTGTACTATGGAGAATACAAGGTTAAAAATATTCTTAGAGCTAAAGGTTTCTCCTAATCCTAGGGGGTCTCTTGATATACCCAAAGATATATGGGAGCTCAATTCTATAGATGGGTGTTGTTTGAGGCCTAGGTATTGGAGCTTGATCATCCCTCACTTCACTAGATACTTTATGGGAAATCTAGCTTAGCCAATAATGACAACTCCTCCATGATATTTTAAAACCCCCGACACAAGGTTTCTAACCTAATAAACTAATGCAAAAAAGGGCTATTTTTTTTTAATAAGGAAAAAAGCAAAAAAATGAAAACATGGAAAATTTATACCTAGTAGTCGAAATGGTAGGGCAAGAACTATCGTAGTCATAGTGAAATATGGCCCTAGAAAGTGCTCTGATACCACTTGTTAAGAAACTTCTAATTAAAAATAAGCACATTCACATAAATATTGCAATAAAAGCAAAAATTCATGAAAAATAGAATATTGCAATACGAAATGTAAATGCAAAAATGTAATAATATCACAAATCACAACACAGAATCGTGGGCCTCTTCGAGGGGGAAACCTCATTCAATACTTTCATTTAATATGCAAAAATATACATTTATTTATGGACCCTTGTCTTTTAAAGATACACTTCATGCAACCCTAACCTAATGCTCAAGAGTTGGCTTACATGCAAAGTGTCACTCGAGCTAGAATCTTCTACCAAATATTAGTTACATTCTTGATAATGGTTACATGAAATGGCCCCACTTGTCTAGGCACCTCAATTACCACATACCATTACAAAATATCATTATAAGGGGGTCCCCACATTGGAAAGGGGTCATTACATAATAATATGAGAATTACATAATAATGTTAGGATGGGGTCCTAACAATCTCATATTCTATTAAAGCTTTGCTTCCAAGGAGATTGTCCCCTTGAAGAGGCATGTGATATTCATTCCACTTGACTAATATAAGTTTGTTTTATTTCCATTCAGTTATTTTCTTGGACACTTCCGTTATTTTCATTTTGATGGTCATTTAGTTTATAAGCATTTCCATTAATTCTCACATTTCTATTGTGGTTATGCTTATTTTTTATGAAGATTTATAATAAGTGGTATCATTGCTCTTTCTAAGGACACGTTTTGTATAAATAGAAATAATTCTTGTCCTTCCATCCATTTTTTCTATTCTGTATTATTTTCATTCTATTCATTTTCTATTAAAGTATCTTTCAAAAAAATACAATTTCTTTATATTTTTAGTGGATTAGGTTAGAAACCGTATGTAACAAACCCATTTGCTACCACAATTTTATATGTGTGTGTATATATATATATATATATATAAACATTCATCTTTCATGAGGTAAGGGTCATAATCATGAGCTAAAATAGAATCATTCCATTTGGATTGTAAGCTATCAAGAAAAATAGCATAAAGAGTTATTAAGACTTGATCAGAGTCACTCTTGAGTAGAAGTGATCAACTTCTACAATACCCTCATACCACTCATATATGGGAATGTTGACCAAGCGTTAAACTTCATCCCTCTTAAAAGGGAAATCACCCTTAACTAAGACCTAGTATATAGGTGAATGCCTTGAATATGGAAACCCATAATAATGAAATAACCTCAACAATGGTTATTCATGGATCTTAGATCCTACCCAAATATTCTTGATGGGCTAAGAAAATCACTACACGTGATTACATAATCCTTGGAATGCCATTATTATATTACCTTATAATTCTTAAGGCTTATTTGACCATATTTTTTTTTATTTAGGCATCCCTTTTGTTATATATATGAATCAATTAAATTCATTACAAGAGGCATTATATAGCCATCATAGGAGTACCTATCCCTCATGTACATTCATTTAACAACTTAGAATGTAAGATCTGACTTGGTTTACAACTCAATTCCAATACCATCCATGAATATTTGTGAAGTTATCATAAATCGATTAATCCTTTATGGAATAGAATTCATTACTTTATGATTCTTGAGACTGTAGCACACATGAGTTATTCAATTGAGCAATATTTACTTTACATTCTACTTTTTTTCATCCACACAACCATTGAATACATTAAAAGCTAGTTATTAAAAGATAAAGCTAGCTAACTACATCATACATAATTACTCAATACATTCCAGATAATAATTGATATAATCATATATCATTAAATCATCAAATTATTAAGCATGCATTCCTTGCATCATAGTACACATTGTCATAATCTAAGAATTGCTTAACTATTTCAATAATCATTTAACCATCTCATCTACTTAAATCATTTGCATTTGAAGTATAAGCAACATGCACAATAATTAACACATCAAAACGCAAATAGAGTGAAACATTCTTTATCTTGGGAAACCTCATGGAGAATAATCCCTGCCTCCAAAATATGTACTTTCCTCATATTCATAAACTTAGTATGTCAAATATTACAAATATAGAAGGGCTGCTATGGGTCCCTTTCAATCAATTTTACATGGCAAGTGTGAAGCTAAAAATATGCAATAAAGAAATGAAACTAACTCAAACAGATAAGGCAATTGCACAAAATGAAATATATTTCAATAAATGGGGGGGGGGGGCTGAAAAACTCCCTATTACAATTGATCTACCCTAACAAAGTTAATTTTATACAATAAATTATAGATTTTCTAGGATTCTCTAAAATCCTAGATATACATATTTGAGTGTCTTCAGCGTGTTCAACTCCCAACAGATTGAGTGGGCTTTGTTGGTATCTGATTTTGGGACACTCCAGCTTCAGCAGTTATCCAATAGTAAATGAAACCTATAAATCTACATGCACACAAATAGAAAAATATGTTAGTAACACCTGTGAGGGCTCCACAGAGTGAGACCCTCCAATGTTAATAAAACCCTAACTGCACAATAGTAGAATAACATACAAAACTTATAGATTATGCAATAAAAACATAAATCAAAGATTTACCTTGTATTTGATGATGCGGATCATTGTTATGATGCCTTGGAAGTAGCAGCAGATGTGACACAATAGATTTGGAATGGCATTTTAGTGCAGTAGTGTGATGATGACAACAATGAGCAAGGTATGGGGAAACGACTGGAATGGAGGGAGACCTATGACAAGCTAGGGTTTGGATCAACTCTCATGAGGGGATTTGACGATGGAAATATTCAAAGCTCTACAACCTTCTACTTCACAAGGATCTCTTCAATGTTCTCTCTAGGGCATTCCAGGGGTTGAGCATTTGAGAATACTCTTATTTATAATCTATCCTAGGTTTTATTTATGGTTTTAGCCTTACACTTTTTATCGTGTGGCTAAGATTAAATCAAATACTAAGGCTGATATGACACTTTATATGTGGCATGGATTAATGAATATGGATGGTGGAGATTATATTAGATCAGACGACCATGTTTAATTGGGTTTATAAATACATATTTTATAATAAATATATTATAATATAATATAAAATATTATATTAAATATAAATTAATATAAAAATAAGCCCAATTGGGTTAGGAAATGGTGGGAAAGGGGTAAAGTGGGCCTTTTGAAGGTGAGAAGGGCTTGAAATGGTTAAATGGATGGTGGGAAAGGTGTATGGTGGACAAGTGGATGGTGGGATGGTTAGGATGGAGGATTAATGGTTGTAATTTGGTGTCTATAGATGCCCCTTTTTGTACCATGTTGCATGAAATACAATATGGTGCAAAAATATGAGATACTTGGGTGGGCTATGGGCATAGAAGCATCTTCTCTTTGTTGTTGTATTTGAGCATTGATTTTCAAGATAAAAAAATAAATAATTTTTGGAATTTGCATACCTTACCCCCTCAATTGGAGAATGAGTTGTAGATGTATCTCACAATCCAATTGAAAAATTTGTGCAAATGATGAATTATGTAGTGAATTTGTGCAATTGATGAATGAATGGTGTGAAATGCAATGTGATTGTGGATGATATGAATGATGTAAAATGTGATACCATTTTTTCCCTAATGGTGGAAAGAGGTTTTGTCAAGTGTATGTCATGATCATGTAATATGTATCCCATCGTGTGAAAAATCATAATAAAATTGTGGTTGCCCCAAATTTGGGGGTGATTCGATGTTGTTGAATAGTGTGCTCTCTAATGCCATTGATATGCAAGTATGATGATGCAGATAAAAAGAAAAAAAATAACCATGGATAGCCTGCTGGTGACTATTATCACAACTAGAACTAATCATCCTAGCTAGTGCCTATCATAAGTTTTTTGAAGAAAAATGGTGAAATTTGAGTTTTTTTTCATGTGTTAAGCCTCACGAACTAGGCCATAAATGACATCAGTTATGCAAATTGTTCTTGGCAAGGTTTCACTCCAAAATGTGAAGTGTCCAATGTGATTATTATCTTGGATAATGAGATAATTGATGATGACCATGGTCAAGTATCCTTATTGTAGGATATTCATCTTATCGAATTGCATGGATTCTCATCATTGCAATCACCAAGTTTGTAGAATAACCCACTAGATACAAGAATCAATTGCATACTACTTGAACTTGACAAATATTGTAATTGTTGTTGGATTTGATTGTGACATGGAGATGTGGTGATAAAAATTGTATTAATGGATGCAATGTATGTGGATTCAATGATTGATTATATTTTTTCCCCAACAGATGAAGGGATTTTTTGCAATTGGAATATGTGATGAGTGTATATATTTTTCCCTTAACATATGAAGGGGTTTTTTATGATGAAAGATGGAATGATTGTGTCTATTCTTTGATCTTAACAAATAAAGGGATTTCTGATGATGTAAGTGTCCTTATGGTGATCTATCCATCCTACCAGATTGCATGGATAACCAGTCGCTACAACCGCCAGATGAAGGGATTTTTGTAATTTGTAATATGTGATAAGTGTATTTGTTTTTACCATAATAGATGAAGGGATTTTTGAAATGTGTAAACATGATGAATGTATCTATTTTTTTCCTAATAGATAAAGGGGTTTTTGATGATGAAAATAAGATGATTTGTGTTTGTTCTTTGCCCTTAACAGATAAAAGGATTTTTTATGATAAAAAATGAAATGATTATGCTTGTTCTTTACCCTTAACATATAAAGGGATTTTTGATGATGTAATTGTCCTTATGGTAATCTATCCATCCTACTAGATTGCATTGATAACCAGTCGCTACAACCACCATGTTTCTAGGATAAACCACTTAATACAAGGTTCACTTATGAATGTTGCATAATGAATAGATGATGTTAAATGTAAGTGTTATCTATTTTTGCCCCAAAATATGAAGGGATTTTTGCTATTAGGATGATGTGAATGCAAGGCAAAGGGTGCAAACTTTGACAAAAGAACGCAATATTTTGAACCTAGCAAGTGATGTGGATGATTTGAATGTAAGGTAAAATGTGCAACCTTTGACAAAAAGAACACAGTATTTTGAACCTCAAAATTGAGTTTTTGATGATATTATTTGCAAGGCAAAGGGTAAAATATTTAAAAAAAGCACGCAGTATTTTGAACCTGGCAATTGACTTGTTGATGATATGATTGCAAGGCAAAGGGTGCAACCTTTGACAAAAGAAAATAGTCTTTTGAACCTAGCAAATGACTTGTTGATGATGCAATGTGATTGAATGATTGACTTGTTGATGATGTGATGTGATTGTGTGATTGAATTGTTTATTGCATTGGTGGGGAAGGTGTGAAATCTTGAACACCCCTAAGTTGTGTTGATGTTTGCTTGATTGGGGGAAATATGTGAAACCTTGAGTAACCCCTAGTTGTGATGATGTTTTATTAGGGGAAAGGTGTGAAACCTTGAACACCCCCAAGTTGTGTTGTTGTTTGTTTGATTGGTAAAAGGTGTGAAACCTTGAGTACCCTCTATTTGTTATCTTATTTTCTTGAGTGGGGAAAAGGTGTGAAAACTTGAGCACCCCCATAGTTGTGATGATGTTTTATTAGGGGAAAGGTGTGAAACCTTGAACACCCCCAAGTTGTACTGATGTTGTTTGATTGGGAGAAAGGTGTGAAACCTTGAGCACCTTCGATTTGTGATCTTGTTTGCTTTATTGGGGGAAAGGTGTGAAACCTTGAGCACCCCCTAGTTGTGATGATGTTTGAAATTTATAGCGATCTTTGCTTATGCGAGTTATATATATATATATACATGGATTTGATTTTTATGTTGTATTTTTGTGTGAATACAATACCTATTTTATGAATGTTTTATGGATGATTAATGTAGCAAAATGTTTATATTAATGTAAGCTAAATATGATGTGTATGCGAAACGTTTATATGGATGACTAAGGCAAGCTACATGGTGAATATAAATGCAATGGAAAATGTTTATATGAATGATTAATACAAGCTAATGGTAAACGAAAGCAAACTTATATGATAGGAATGCATGTTGTTCATATGATCTTTTATAGTTCAGAATTTTTCTTGGCCATTTTTGTTGTCCATTGTTTAGCCATCAGGGAAATCGAATTTGGTGGTGTTATGCAACTTGACTATGGAAGACATGGATGTTGACATGAAAGAAGATATGGATGTTGATATGGAAGAATATATGGATGTTGATATGGAAAAATATATGGATGTTGATATGGAATGAGTACTGCAAGATTTTCAAAGACTCAAACATACTAGTGTCTTCAACCAAACTCACTAAGGTTGTCTAATTTTCTTTAGGACCAATGTGTGTGCAAGTGAGGTTCATGTACCAAATATTGAGAGTGATAATGACCCTATCCAATAAAGCACCAGTGTGTGTGCATGTGAAGTTCATTAACCCATTATGAGTAAATTAGGCATGACCTATTATGGAGATGATCCATAGGCTAGCTTATCCTTATATACAGTCAGAGGTCTCTCTTTTTGTGAGAGAGACATGTCGTCTCACATGAGCTTACTCCACTGCCAGTCAAGCATCTATAGCTCTGGTGGAGATTCACTCCATAGTCCAATAGGATTTATCTTTCAGGTCTTGAGGATGACTACCCATCCTTCTCAAGGATGTGTAGTATGATCATTACAACTTTAGGGATCAAAGATGTTTTGGATTTATTTTGTTAATTTTGTATAGAGCTTTGGGGAATCGGATTCTCAACCGAAGTGTGATGAGAATTTTGACCCTATCCTTAATACTCTATGTTTTTATTTTTATGTTTGAAAACAATTGTGGTAGTGGTGAAAACCACTTTTTTTTACTATGTTGCATGATGGGACAAGTGAGGGATATCTCATTTTTTCCTCAAGGTGCTACCTAAGTATGGTCCTAACCCTCCTTAACTCAAAATATTCTTAATATGTGAGGAAATGTGGTTGGTTTAGGATTGTATTCGAAATCAATCATCAATGCTCAAGACTTTCTTAGTGTATAAAGAGTTTTTTTGGTCCTAAATAAAATTGAACATTCATTTGGAGGTTGCTTGCTACACTAGTAATGGCTTAGTGATTGAAGATTTAGGCTTTGTGATTTTGACATATGGTATTGATGGCTTATGTATTTTGTGAAAGTCGCATGATTTCTTTAAAATAGGTACCCCCAATTGTTATAAGTTGACTTTTTGTTTATGGCCATATCATCATTACTATGCAAGATCATTGAAGATGGGATGGGATGAATGAAATTTGTATAATGAATGAATATAGCAGAATGCATGTGAAATGTAATGAATGCAAGTAAGTAATAAAAATGCATATATGTATGAATACCAACGAGAAAGATGCATGTAAAGATTCATACATGCCTATGTAAATGCAAGTTTTTTTTGTTGTTTTTGATTTTTTTTTAGCCATGTATATATATACATATATAGTAATCACAGTAAGCATGGAATGCTTTCAAGTGTATGATGTTCATTGTCTTGGGTTTGTATACTCCCCCTAACCTAGTAAGCTTATGACCAAATGAATTGAGTACCTTTGGGGCTTTTTGAAATTGAATGTGACCAAAGGGGGTTAAGAATTTTGGAGCTTTTTGAAATTGATATGTGAACAAATGGGTTAAGACCTTTGGATATTTTTGATATTGAAATATGACCAAAGGGATTAGGAACCTTTGGGGATTTTTGATATTGAAATGTGACCAAAGGGATTAAGGCCTTTGGAGATTTTTGACATTGAAATGTGACATAAGGGATTAGGAACCTTTGGAGCTTTTTGACATTGAAATGTGACCAAAGGGATTAAGGCCTTTGGAGATTTTTGAAATTGAATGTGACCAAAGGGGTTAAGACCTTTGGAGATTTTTAAAAATTGATGTGTGATCAAAGGTATTAGGACCTTTGGGGCTTTTGAAATTGAAATGTGACCAAAGGGGATTAATGCCCTTGGGGCTTTTTGAAATTGAATGTGACGAAAGGGATCAAGGCCTTTGGGGCTTTTTGAAATTGAATGTGACCAAAGGTTTTAAGGCCTTTGGGGCTTTTTGAAATTGAATGTGACCAAAGAGATGAAGTACCTTTGGGGTTTCTTATATATATATATATATATATATATATATATATATATATATATGTATATATATGTTTTGGATTTGGCTGAATGGCTTAATGGAATTTATGTGGGAGGTGGTTCACCACGTAGATCAACTTATTCTTGTGGAAGAAACAAGCAAAAAATGGGTTGATGGATGGGGAACATTCCAAGATAAAACTCATCTTGTGGGGAAATTGGTACAATGGGTGGAACATCCTCTTCATAATCATTAAAAACATTTGACATTACTTCAAACTTTTCATAACTTTCATCATCGAAATCTAGGATTGGGTAGGAAAAATTGATGGGGTCATCCTCATTCACTTCATCAATGCTAAGCTCTTGAAGGGCTTACTCAAGAGAGGTGTTTGAGGAACATGGCATGGGGGCTTTATCTTCGTCTTCACAGCTAATATTTTGAAAAGCTTGCTCAAGGGAAGCAGTTGTGCAAAATGTGGTGTACCCTAAGCCTAAATGATCATGTGCTCCTTGATATGGAAGATCTATGATGTCGTATATCCCTTGTTCATGGGAAACTATGTTGGAATATGTAATGCAACATTGTGTAAATTATTCTTAGACTAAAATATAAATTCTAAAGAATAATATTTGAATTAGAATATAATTCTATCTTATGTAAAATATTCCCACCCAATTAATAAATAAATTAAGGGTGCTAGGAATATTTAATTTCTTGGAAAAAATTTATTTCTCTTTTCTAGAAAATATTAGAAAGTAACTAATCACTTTCTAATATTTGATAGATGCCACTTATCACATATCTCAAACATCATATTGTGATAAAATTAGAAAGTAACTAAAGCACTTTCTAATATTTGATAGATTGTGATAAGATTAGATTGTAATAATATTTAGGGTTGTAGTATAAAAGCTTCTCTTTAAATAGGGGTTTTTTCTACTACATATAAACATATCTTGTCATATTGACTTGTGTTGTAATATCATGTTGATGCATATTGTTGCATAACATTGAAGAATTATTGTATTGTTGAATCAAATGAGTAATATAGTGAGCTTCATAGTGGATGTTTCCCTTCTTCATTTGAATTAGGGTTTTACCACTTAATATTGGTGTTGTGGGTTTACCTCTTTTATGTGTGATTGATCTTGTGGAGCATTCTTCGATCTTGGGAAGACTTTGCTTGTCTCACATTTGGTATCAGAACGGTTGGGATATCCATCAAGTGTCTTCAATCCTTTGAGGTGAAAAACACATTAAGGTATATTTTTTTTTGTATGCATTTGATATTTGGGTATTTTATGCAAAATTATTTTGCAAATTTGCCATTAGGGTTTATATATTTATTGTGTTTTTAGATCTAGTTGTTATATCTTTTGCAAATAGTATTTTTATTTTAAATCTATAATTTTTTTTTGGCATTGAGATTTTTTTTGAAGGGTTTTGGAGCCAAACGGACCCCATGGTTGCATTCGGAAGACCCAAAAACCCCTATTTCCATATATTGCCATTTTTTTTATTTTTTAAATAAAAAAACAGTCGGCTATATATATAAAAAATAGCCGACTATTTATATATATATATATATATATATATATATATATATATATATATATATATATATATATATATATATATATATAAAAAATCACTATATAGTCTAAAAAACTTTTAATTTTTTTTAAAAAGTTTTGCTTTATAAAAATATTTAAACTTTTTCATGCGATTTTTTTTTATTAATTATTTAATAAAATAAATTTTATTAATTTAATTGCATTTGTTTTTAAGCAATTTTGTATTAAAAATTATTATTATTTTCCTTAAAATGCAATATTTTTTTGTCTCACATTAACAATGGTTGTTTGTGAGTTTGCTTGTTTTGCAAGGTTATCCAAGTATGTTTTGGAGTATACAAGGCAATTTCGGATCAACTTTTTCACTCTCTTCCTCTATTTTTATTAATTTCTTCTAATCTCTCTCAAGCATTTGCTTGAAGCATAATGTAAATTAATGTAACTTGTATCTTTCATAATGAAAGTAAAATAGAATGAAAGTGAGAGTGAGAGTGAGAGAGAGAGAGAGTATTTGTGTTTTGCTTTGTGTCTCCACTATCTCTTGTTCATATTTCTTACATTTTTTTTTTGCATGTTTTGCAGCTTGCATCTCAACTAATCTAACTACTAACTTACTAACTTTATACTAAATAATCTACTAACCAACCAACTTGCAATTTACTAATTTTCATATTAATAAAGAAGGTTAAAAATGAATCAACTTACTAACCACAACTTTAGTTTTTGATTAAAATCTACTTAGTCTTGCAACATAGTTTATATTTTCTAAACACCTATTGAATCCAAAAGAATCCGCTCTATCGGTAGTAAGTCATTTTCGGGTCCTCGTACCTGTACCCTTTTGGGTAGCTTGGTTGACCTTGGGTGAGATGAATTGGCAATTCATTAGGCTATAGCAAAACCTTAAAATGAACACTAACTTATTGACTATCTAACATTTAACAAATATTTTATGGTTCAATTCAAGTTAGTTTATTTTGTTGCAAGATGGTTGTTATGATTAGTTACCTTCTTATTGCAAGTTAATATATTGCAAGTTGATATTTGTTTATTTCCTTTATTCAATTGCAATATGGTTATAGTTGTTTATTGCAAGATGGTTATAGTAGTTCATTATAATGTTGATTATCTTTCATGATGATGCTTAATTTTAATTATATTTCATGATGATTATCTTTGATGATTTAAAAGTAGATTACTTGAAAGTTATATTTTTTATAATATGCAAGTATGTTTATCTACTTTCTTATCGCATCATTTATTTCCTTTGTCAATGCATCTTATGTTTTGATTATGTTCACTTTCTAGAATGGATGATCATGGAATCTCCTTCACACCTAAGCACATCCTTGATGGATCAAATTTTGGAATATGGGAACCAAGGATGAGGGCTGAATTTCAAGCAAGAAAGTTATGGCCCATTGTGAATGGAGATGAAGAAATCCCAATACAAGCAAGGGCACTTGAGACATACAACAAAAAGAGTCACCTTTCACTTTCCATGATTATTAATAGTGTGAGTGATGAGATATTGCTCACTATAAGCCATTGTGAGCATGCTAAAGATGCATGGTATTTGCTAAAACAAATCCATCTAGGGTCCAAAACATCAAGGAAATTCACTTTATTGTCCAAAATTCTTAGCACTATGCAAGGTGAAGAAGAAAGTGCCTTGATTTTCCTCTCAAAGATGAAAGAAATGAGAACTCAACTATTGTCTTGTAATTGTGATTAGATAAGTGAGAAGCTCTTAAGCTTTATCATTTTGAGGAACTTGTCAAGCAAGTTCAAGAATTTTATCACCATTATTGAGACTAGGCTAGAGCAAGAAGAGTATGGCATTCCTCTCAACACTCTTTCACAATTATTGATTCAACATGAAGAGTCTCTTAATAGAGACAAAGTGAATTGTCAAGTTGTCAAGGAGAAGAATGTTGCCTTGAGTGCCACTAAGGCTTCCTTCAAGAAGAAATACAAGGGAAGGAAAAATTAAAATTTCCAACCCAACAAGCCTAGAGTTGATTTCACTTGCAACTTTTGTGGCAAGAAAGGCCACAAGGAACAAAATTGTTTCAAGAAGAAGAATATTGCAGAAAAGCAAGAGCAAGAAAAGGCTAAGGGATAAGGACCTAAGAAATAGTTTGGCAAGTAAAAGAAAAAGAACAACAATGTAAAGCAAAATTATAATAAAAATACCTTTGTTTGTGCCCTCTACTCCATTGACTCATATACTTCTAATGAATGGGTGTTAGATTCTATATGCACTAACCATATGTGTTTTGAAAAGGATAATTTTGTGGACTTTCATAAGCACTCTTCAGATTCTGTTGTCATTGGTGATAATACTAGACTTCAAGCATAAGGTGTTGGCAATGTTGTAATTGAAGGAAAACTACTTGATAATGTCCTATATGTGCCTAACCTTGGGAGAAATTTAATTTCAATTTTGCAAGTTGATAGAAGTGGTCACACTATTGAGTTCAATGCAACTTCATGGAGCATTAGGAAAGGCATGCTACCAATAATTATAGGTTATGTGAAGAATAATATTTATGTGTTAGGTGATGCTCCTCCTAAAGTGTGTTTAGCAACTAATGTTTCTCCTAGTAACAAGATTTGGCACTTAATGTTAGGCCATACAAACTATCAAAATATTCAAATGATGAAGTCCAAAAATTTGGTTGAAGGCTTGCCTAACATTTCATCTATTCATATTTTGTGTGAAATATGCATCTTAGGCAAGATGAACAAACAAAAGTTTGCAAAGGATAAGTCAACAAGGGCCACAAAAATTCTTCAACTCATTCATACAAATATTATGGGTCCATTACATGTTAGATCACTTGGTGGTGCATCCTATATTATCACCTTTATAGATGATTATTCAAGAATGATCTTTGGGTATCTACTTAATAATAAATTAGATTGTTTTGAGACATTCAAGGAGTTCAAAGCTTTGGTAGAAAATCAAAAGGGATCAAAGATAAAAATGATTAGAAGTGATAATGGAGGGGAGTACAATAGCAATGATTTCAATGAGTTTTGTTCTTCTCATGGGATCAAAAGGCAATTTAGTTGTCCATACACTCCTCAACAAAATGGTGTTGTAGAGAGGAAAAATAGGACAATCATTGAGATGGTAAGATGCATGCTTGGTGACCACTTACCTCAATTTCTTTGGGGTGAAGCAGCCAGTACAACAATCTACATTCTTAACAGGTGTCCTTCAAAATAATTTGAGGGGAAGACTCCTTATGAGGTTTGAAATGGTAAGAAGAAAAATTTGTTACACTTAAGAGTGTTTGGATGTGATGCATTTTCATATATTCCTTTAGAAAAGAGGAAGAAATTGGACAAAAAGTCTCAAAAATGCATCTTTGTTGGCTATGATGCAAAACATAGGGGCTACAGGTTATACTCACCTTCTTCATGCATTGTATTTGTTTCAAGATATGTCAAATTCAATGAAGACCTTCTTGAGTTAGAAAAGGGTGGGCCTTGTGTCAAAAGGACCAAGTGGTTGGATCATTCTAGAGGTCTTAAAAAGAAAAATTTAGTTAGCCAATGGATAACTAGAAGTATGACCCTTAACATGTCTCTTATAGCTAAGATATAGAATGATCATGAGCCTAATTCTTACCAAGAAGCTTCAAAACACTCTTGTTGGGTTGATGCCATGAAGGTTGAGATGGATTCTCTTCTAAAGAATAAAACTTGGGATCTAGTACCTTATCCTAATAAGAGAAATATTATTGGGAACAAGTGGGTCTATAGAATCAAGTACAATTATAATGGAGATATAGAAAAGTATAAGGCTATATTGGTTGCTAAGGATTATGCTCAAAAACATGGCATTGACTATGATGAAACCTTTGCATCAGTTGCCAAAATGCCCACCATCCAGATTCTCATTGCTATTGATGTTGCTTAAGGTTGGCAGATGTTTTAGCTTGATGTGAAAAGTGCCTTTCTAAATGGTTATTTGGATGTGGATATCTACATGAGTCAACCACAAGGATTTGTTGTACAAGGTAAGGAAACATTTTTGTGTAAACTAAAGAAAAACTTGTACGGTCTGAAGCAAGCACCTAGAGCATGGTACATGAATATTTCAGGTTACTTCTTGTCTCTTGGTTTTGATAAATGCTATTCAGATACATATATCTATGTGCTTAGGAAGGATAACTTGGTCATTTTAATTGCTCTATTTGTTGATGACCTTGTTGTGACTGGAAATGAGAATGAGGCCATTTTTGATTTCATCTCCAAATTAAAGTTAGAGTATGAAATGACTAACCTTGGTCTTCTACACTACTATCTTGGCATGCAAGTTTATCAACATGAGGATTGTACCTTTTTGAGTCAATCTAATTATATTGGAGATCTTATTAAAAGGTTTGATTTGGAGGATGGCAATCCTACTTCCATTCCTATTTCTATAGGGGTTAAGTTGGAAGTAAGTACAAAATCTCAGTTGGCTGATGCTACATTAAATAGGAAGCTCATTGGTAGTCTTCTTTATGTTACCATCACAAGGCTAGATATTGCTTTTGCAGTTGGTATGATGGCTAGGTTCATGCAAAAACCTTATATTGTGCACTTACAAGCTACCAAGAAGATTATGAAGTACCTTACAGGTACTAGAGATTTGGCACTCAAGTATTCTAGGCTTCCTTTCTTTGCTCTTTCTGGCTATGCTGATTCTAATTTTGGAGGGGATAGAATAGAGAGAAATTCTACCACTGCATATGTTTTTAGTATTGGGTATGTAGCTATCTCTTGGTATTCCAATAAGAAAGATACAATTACTCTTTCTACAATGGAATTAGAGTATAAGGCTACAACAAAAACTGCACAAGAAGCGGTTTGGCTTCGTACCCTCATGAAGGAAATTGGATTTGAGCAATTTTTTCCTTCACGTTTGCTCTTCGATAATCAATCAACTATTGCCTTGGCTCAAAATCCTGTAATACATCAAAGGATAAATCATTTTGAAATCCAATCCCATTTTATCAGAGAGAAAGTATTGGATGGGACTATTCAATTGGAGTATTGCCCATCATCTTCTAATTATACTGATTTGTTCACCAAACCTCTTCCCAAGGAGCAATTTTTTAAGCTAAGGGACTCACTTGGTTTGGTGAAGTTGTCCTCAAGGGGGAATGAAGCGTAGTTACACTTGCGTGATGAAAAATTCATCCTTATGATGTGTTTTTTGCTATATATATATATATATATATATATATGTTGATATTTGGTATTATAATTGGTTTTTGCATCTCTTTTGAACATGGTACTTTCTTGTTTGCCTTGTGCAACTTTTGTACATGTTACTTTGTAGATGGCATTGTGCAATTATGGTATATGATGCAATTGCTTTATGTGACTCTTTTACATGGTACTTTCTTGTTGCCTTGTGCAACTTTGTACATGTTTTTTTATGTAGTTGGCATTATACAATTGGTTTATCATGGTACTTTCTTGTTAACATTTATGCTACTTTTGTACATGATATTTTATGGTTGGATTTATGCAACCGGTGTGCACACTTTATTATTTTCATATACCTTATGCAACTCTTGTACATGGTACTTTTTTGTTAGCCTTGTGCTACTTTTGTACATGACTTTAGATTTTTTATTATCATAGTACTCCTTGTTTGCTTTATGCAACTTTGTACATGATAATTTTTTGATCAAATATATAGCATGTGACTATAAGTATGGCTTGGCATCTTTTTGTGATGACTTATAGTTCACTATTTGTTAGATTAGTTTTGTTATCATCATTGGATATTCATATATTTTGTGGTGAATATATTTATGATGATGTATCTAACTGATCTTATGTTGAGCTACTTGTAGCTTGCAAGTACTTTTGTTTGGTATTTTACAAGCTTACTAAAGACACCCTTGTGATGTTTTCTTCTTGGCATTTGCAACCACTTGTGGTTGATGGATGTCTTTGTAATCTGCTTGTATCTGAAGCTACTCCATTAGAGGCTTGCAGTCTCATTTTGGCCCATTTTGTATTGGTGCCTTATTGTAGACCATTCTTGGTCATAGAAGCTCATTGTAACTATATTACTCATTTGATTCTCATCCCCATTTATATCTTTAGGGGGAGAATGTTTCTTTGTCTCATAATTCCTTTCCCCAATATTGCATTAAGGGGGAGTGTTGGAATATGTAATGCAACATTGTGTAAATTATTCTTAGACTAAAATATAAAATCTAAAGAATAATATTTTAATTAGAATATAATTCTATATTATGTAAAATATTCCCACCCAGTTAATAAATAAATTAAGGATGCTAGGAATATTTAATTTCTTGGAAAAAAGTTATTTCTTTTTTTCTAGCAAATATTAGAAAGTAACTAATCACTTTATAATATTTGATAGATGCCACTTATCACATATCTCAAATATTAGATTGTGATAAAATTAGAAAGTAACTAAAGCACTTTCTAATATTTGATAGATTGTGATAAGATTTAGGGTTGTAGTAGAAAACTTCTCTTTAAATGGGGGTGTTTTCTACTACATATGAACATATCTTGTCATATTGACTTGTGTTGTAATATCATGTTGATGCCTATTGTTGCATAACATTGAAGAATTATTGTATTGTTGAATCAAATGAGTAATATAGTGAGCTTCATAGTGGATGTTTCCCTTCTTCATTTGAAGTAGGGTTTTACCACTTAATATTGGTGTTGTGGGTTTACCTATTTTATGTGTGATTGATCTTGTGGAGCATTCTTCAATCTTGGGGAGACTTTGCTTGTCTCAAAAACTAGACCTTGACCTTGCAAATTAACTATGTGAAAGTATCAGGATGGAAATTCGGTCATATTATTTATGTTGGCCTATCTTGGTTGTTTAGGTTCATCGGGTGGGTTTATTCCAATTGAAGAATATAATCCTCCATAAACAAAGTTGATATTTTTTGGAGCAAATCCCATGTCATATACAACACCTATGGCTAAAGGATGGTCATGTGGGCGACCAAAATCCTTGGCTATGGGAATGGCTAGGGGTGTGATGGTGATTTCTTGGACCACATATTCACCAATACCAGGATTAGTGATGTTGAATTTGACTTGGGCTGATGTGGGAACGGATAACTTAGGATTGGATGTTATTGTGGGTAAATTGAATATTTCATAATTTGAAAGTTTAACTTTTGAAACATCAATTGATGGAATGGGGTTGGATGACGGTATGGAATTAGAAGAAGGTGGATGGGATAGTTATGAAGAAGATGAAATGTTTGTGGAAGAAGAGATGGTTTATGTGGATGATGTGGCTAAAGTGGATTGACCTTGACCACATGTACAGGAAGAAATTTATGATTTAGGAGGGTCAGTGATGGGTAACTCCTCAAGAATAGGAGCTTTGGAAGAATATGTGAATAGGTTAGAAGAATATGGATGAGAGGATGAAGACTATGAATTGGACGAAGATGGTGATAAAAATAAATGAGTGGAAAGCAACATGGATTTATAAGGATTTGAAATCAAATTGCAATACTTAAAAGGCTCTACATATGCAGGGATGCAATGGACTTGTCCATCATGAACATATTTCAAGCATTGATGAAGAATTGAAGGAACACATTTTATTTCCTTCATCCATGGTCTACCTAGGAGTACATTGTATGCCATGGTTCCTTCCAAAATATGAAACATTGTATGCAATATTCTAGCCCCTACTTCAATGGGAAAAAAAATAGTGCCAACTTAGGTACACAAAGCATCGTTAAATGCTTTGAGGGTGAATGATGACTTGGAAATGTGGGATGGTGGTAACTTGAGGTGGTGAAGGGTAGTGGTAGTGATGATGTTAATGGATGAGCTGGTGTTAATTAAGACTCTTTTGAATGGCTTATTATCTATCAAGTCCATGATGTGTAATGGAGGATCCATGCTTTCTAAATTCATTGAATTTATTTCAAAATCATAAAATGTAACTGATGGCTCCATGCATATCCTAACACTCCCTATAGAACTATTGAAGGCATTGGAGTCATGGGATTATAACTTAATAGACTTAAGGATCTCCATTAAATTTTCTCTATGTCTAGTGGATTTTTGGATAAGCTCATATACAAAAAACTTGGCTAATGCCATTTTCAAACTGGTGGTTAACTGGCTAGTTAATGTTACCGTTGGTCTTATGGGATGAAGGGTGGGCTGATTTGGTATATTGGATAAATGGATTGGTGGGGATGGATTTGGCAATGTTTGAATGGGTGGTGGATTTTAAGGTTGTATATTTTGTTGATTTTACATTTTCTCTCTTGTGACCACATGGACTACTACAAAATTTTTGTATTTTTGGATATGGTTGACTTGGTTAGGAGGTTTTTGATGGTTGTTACCTCCTATATTATCCTGGGAATCTCCATGGCTGGGTAGAGGTGTCTAAGAAATTCCCAAATTTTGATTTTGTCGAGCTAAAGAATTACCCATGTTGATCGCCCCCAACTCTATGAGATCTTGGACGATATTCTTAAAAACATGACAAGAGTTGATGTCATGACCATTTTGCCTATGGTATGAAAAAAATAGTTGTTCTCTATAACCCTTAGGATGTTTTGTGGGGTCATCAGGTCTGAATTCAGTTAAGGCTAGCTTGTTTGTTTTGTACAACCTTTGGAAAATGGAAGAATACGACTCTGCTAAGGGAGTGTATTGACATTGAGTTTGAGTGTATTGGTGGCAAGGAGGTTGTCCCATAGCTATCACTAAGTTTTGCACTGTTAGTGCTTATGTGACTGATGGGACCACATGATAAGAAATTGGTTGTTTTACAAGTGAGCCATTGCAGGCTAGCTCATCACCACTTGATTAACTTGATTGGATGCATTATCCATAGAGGCTTGTGATGATTTGTTTTAGCTGAATTGGTTGTTTCGGTATTGGACATTGTTTTTCCATTATTCCTTTTTAGGCTTGATGATGCCTTCTTGGATTTTGATCTCCTCAATGAAGCTAGCCTAAGCTAAAGCTTCTTCAAATGTGTGATAAGTGTTAATCTGAAGCATCCAAGAGATGGGTTTTAAGCAACTCTTAGTGAATAATTTTATAATTTCCTCCATTGGTAGGGAGAATGGCAATTTGGTTATGACTGCCCTCCAATGGTTTTCAAAATTATAGATAGGTTCATCATCCCATTGCTTTAGATAATAGATTTCTAATAATGAGACCTTATTTCTAATTTTTAGGGAAAAACATTCCAAGAATAGATCAATCAGTTGAGTAAAGGTATAAATATTGTGTGTTGGCAACTGATTGAACCACTCTATGGCATATCCCCCTAATTTTTGAGGAAAATTTTGGAGCATGAGGGCATCATCGGTTTGAATTCAAAAACATGCGTGAACAAATAAAATCACATGCTCCTTAGGGTCCTCGATTCCCCTATATTTATCAAACTTCGATAGTGTGAAATCTACCGGATATGGTGATGATGGCACCAAAGGATGAATTGGTTGGTGAATCAATTGGCTTAAGGTCATTTTTTGGCTTGACATGCCAAGGGTGTTGATGAGCACCAAAAATGCTCATTTTATATACACGGTTAAGGAGAATTATCACTGGTTCAATTAGCATATGAAATGTATTTTATATAACTTATGCATATAATTGATAGAAAATCCGGTATTATGCTTGATTGGTGTTTTTAGTGGGAAATGTGTATAAATGCAGGTATTGGTACTAATATGGTGTTTTCCAGTATACATCCACTTGGACCCATCATACTTCTACTTACAGAGACTAAGGCAAGATAGTAGGCACCTTCCTCTTCAAGGAAGGCGCCCAACAAAAGTAGGCACCTTCCTACAACTGGAAGGCACCCACAGAAGATTAGTGCCTCCCTACAACCGAAAGGCACCAATGGAATACGAGTGCCTCCCTGCAACCAGAAGGCGCCAATGGAATAAGAGTGCCTCCGTACAACCAGAAGGTTTCAACAAAAGACGAGTGCCTCCCTACAACCAGAAGGCACCAATGAAAGACAAGTGCCTCCTTGCAACCGAAAGGTGCCAACGAAAGAAGAGTGCCTCCCTACAACTAGAAGGCACCAATAGAAACGAGCACCTTCCTACAACCAAAATGTGCCCACAAAAGATGAGCACCTCCCTACAACCGGAAGGCACCAATGGAAGACGAGCACCTCCCTGCAACCAGAAGGCGCCTCCATGCCTTCATACTTTGCAAGATTTACCAAGTCAAATTTGACTGGTTGACCAAGGACTATGGAGGAGGTTGCACGTGAAGACAAAGGAGATCTATTTTAATCATGCATTTATTAAATAGAATAAAGTGTTTGTTATTATCAATCGATTGGCCGATTGACCTTGTAAAGCTCATAAAGCATATTATTATTTTTAGGATGCATTAGTTTAGGATTTGTTGTTACGTACACCTAAGGATGTTTATATTTATTCTTCTAGTGAACGAACATACTTTCAAATAGAAGAATAAAATATGTGTAGAATAAATTGTAACTAAATCACATCACGTGATTAAAATAGACTGAATTTTTATTGTAATGAGATCTGGCTACGCTTTATATAAAGACGCAGGCCAGATGAACAAAGGATATCGGAGATCAATGATTAATTTTACACAACTTATTTTATTTTATTGTTTAATTAATTAAGAGTGCAACTCCTCTTATTCGAGCAAGCTCTACGTAGCTAGCCGGGTGGACTATCTATGGGATCTTGGGCCCACTCCCTGCAGTAGTCCTCCCCTATTTATTTATCTTCTTTATCTTCTATAGATTATTTTATTGCTTTAGTTCTTGCTTTATTTAATTTAGGTGTGTGCTTTTATTTTCAGCATTTTATTTCTAGCATTGTATTTTATTTATTTAAATTCTCTACACTCAGTTTATTTGGTTTGGCTAGAATCCAATTACACAAACCTCCCCACAAAACTAAATAAGGTACAACCATATTTGTTCCCCAACACTACAGGCATATACTGTGTGTGACACTCATAAGTTTATGAACTTACCGGATTGATAATTTATGGAAGAGAAATGAATGTTTTTTGGGACATGAATTTCTGCTCACCAGTGTTTTGCATCAACTAATAAATTTGCTTTTGCATGGCATGTATCCTTGGATCTTCCCAAAGAATTTGGAAGACTTGGATTACCTGATGATTTGGATATGGAATAGAAGAAAAATATTATGGAGTGATTAGTTGATTTTTGTGGAATGGATTGGTTTGAACATGGGATGAATATTTATGAATGAAAGAGGGAGATTATTGATGATGCAGATGTTGGAAGAATTGGTTGTGAGGTTGGCTAGAATAAATGGTGATTGGTTGTGTTGGGATGTGAATTGATGGAGGATTGGGGATGGAGACCACCGAATATTAGGGTACCAATGTTAGGTTGTGATTGGATATGATTGGTTGGTTTAAGGTGTGAATTGATGGAGGGTTGGGGATGGAAACCATCGAAGATTAGGGTACCCATACTATATTTTGATTGGTTATGAGTGGTTGGTTTGAGGTATGAATTGATGAAGGGTTGGGGGTGGAAACTACCTAGATCGTAAGGTATATGTGAACTTGTTGCTTAGCTTTTATGAACTATGAGAGCAATTTGTTTACATATCCTAATATATCCTCTAGTTCATGTTCAAACATGGTTGACATTGACATGGTTGTGGTTGTATTGGAATATGGAGGAAGTGAAGAAGATGGATTATAAGAAGTGGGTATGGCACAAGTCACACTTGATATGTCAACTTGGGTGGTTTGGGCTTGTGAGGCAGCATTCACATACTCCTCATACAAGGGATTGGAATGGGTTTGGATATGGTTAGATGAAATGTAAGTGTTAAAAAAACCTATGATTTGGGATGGGCTGAAGGAAGAAGGTACACCATATTCATAGGTGGAATTATGATATCCTTGGGTGGTGGTGGATGGACGGGTTGCAGCCATGTCTAGTTTTTCATAATAGTATTGACTAAAGGGCTCAATAACATAGTTAGAGGACTTGTAGATAGCCTCTACCTTGTCCATGTCTATGTGGGTGGTGTGATGTTCCACATTGAGTTAATGGGAACCCACTTGTGTTATGGATGGGTGTGAAGGACTAGACAAATTAATCTATATCTCATTGGATAGATTTGCAACTGAAGTAGTAGGGTTATTGGAAGTGTTTTCCATGAAGATCTTTTGATTTATTACTTTATTCTAATTTCGTGTTAATACCATAAAGTAAATAAACCAAAACTTAGAAATATCAAAATAACACACCAAAAACTGAAACTTGTGCAAAATTAGAAATGAAAGAAACAATTAATGCTAAGTTATTACCTTGTGTGGCTTACCTAATACATTAATTATTTTCTTTGTTAATGTGAAATTATTTTTAAAATGACAGGTTTGTGTGTTTTGATTGTTCTAATATTGCTTAATAAAAATAAAGGTAAAAACTATGGCTGGCAAGGGCAACGATATTCTTATTGGTAATGACCTCTAACAAGTTTGCTTGAGAGTGACATAAGGTATCTAAGGTAGATATTGGTGGATGGAAATGATACCCACTATCACCAAATCTCAAGCAATGATTGGTGATGAAATCCAGCCACTACTATTTTTGAGTAAAAAATGTAGTGTGTGATTAATTTTAGGGTTTCTTGTTCTTTATTGTGTTCAAAAAATGCTAATGATTACCAATTTTACTCATCTAAATAAGAATCCAATATCAGGATGCAAATTTCACCTAAAGAGTGTGGAGTACACTGCTCAAAACCCCCTGCCTACAAATGATACCAAATGAGCAACCGGAGGGTTCGTCCACCTCTTTGCTAAAGGGGTTAGCCTAGGGCAAGATTAATTTTTATGTCTAAATACTATTCCTAATTAGATATGCAAAATAAATTAGTCTTTAACTCTTAAAAATGCAACTTCTAAGGATGCTCTTTAGTTTTAAATGCAAACAAAATATGTGAGCAATCACTCGAATTTGCATATTTTAAAATAGGAAATTTAAAATATGTGAATGTATGCACAAAATACCCTATATGTATTCTACTATGATTTATTTTCCATATTTATTAATTTATATTACTTTTATATCCATAATCTGAAAAACCACAGTAGAATACTCCAAAAAATGTAAATCAAAATGAGCAAAACAAATGGATGAATGACTTACAAAAAATCCTATATTTTTGTGAGACATTTATATGGTCTCCACTACTCCAATTGATCTAAAAATTTGTGGATACATGTTATGAGGTGTCAGGAACATACCCTAAAATTTTTAGCCCAATATGACCCCGGATGAGTTATATATGGCCAAAACAATCAGGGTAGGTTGTGCAGGAAAATGGTACGTTTTTCGTCCCTATACGTTTTTCGTCCCTAAAACCCTGTAACAGACCAACAGAATAAAGTCAAAAAAGTAAATCAAATCAATAAATGAAAACCTTGTGGGGTCCCACTGTGATCTCCATTTGTGAAGATAAAAAAATGACACTATTCAATAAAGAAATGAAACTAACTCAAACAGACAATACAATTGCACAAAATGAAATATATTTCAATAAATGGGGGAGAGCTGAAAAACTCCCTATTACAATTGATCTGCCTTAATAGAGTTAATTTGATACAATAAATTATATATTTTCTAGGGTTCTCTGAAACCCTAGCTATACATATTTGAGTGTCTTCAGTGTGTTCCGCTCCCAACATATTGAGTGGGCTTTGTTGGTATTCGATTTTAGGCCACTCCAACTTTAGTAGCTATCCAATAGTAAATGAAAACTATAAATCTGCATGCACATAAATAGAAAACATGTTAGTAACACCTATGAGGGCTCCACAAAGTGAGACCCTCCAATGTTAATAAAACCCTAACTGCATAATAGTAGAATAACATACAGAACTTACAAATTATGCAATAAAAACATAGATCAGATATTTACCTTGTTGTATTTGATGATGCGGATCATTGTTATGATGCCCTAGCAGTAGTAGTAAATGTGACATAATAGATTTAGAATGGTTTTTTAGGGTAGTAGCATGATGATGATGACAGTGAGCGAGGGATGGGGAAATGACTGGAATGGAGGGAGACCTATGACAAGCTAGGGTTTGGATCAACTCTCACAAGGGGATTTGACGATGGAAATATTCAGAGCTCTGCAACCTTCTACTTCACAAGGATCTCTTCAATGTTCTCTCCAGGGCATAAAATATTCCAAGGCATTCCAAGGGTTGAGCATTTGAGAATGCTCTTATTTATAATCTAGCCTAGGGTTTACTTAGGGTTTTAGCCTTACACTTTTAATCGTGTGGCTAAGATTAAATCAAATCCTAATGCTGAGATTACACTTTAGATGTGGCATGGATTAATTAATATGGACAGTGGAGATTAAATTAGATTGAATGGATGTGGTTAATTGGGTTTATAAATACATATTTTATAATAAATATATTATAATATAATATAAAATATTATATTAAATATAAATTAATATAAAAATAAGCCCAATTAGGTTAGGAAATGACGGGAAAGGGGTAAAGTGGGACTTTTGAAGGTGGTAAGGGCTTGAAATGGTTAAATGTATGGTGGTAAATGTGTATGGTGGACAAGTGGATGGTGGGATGGTTAGGATGGAGGATTAATGACTGTAATTTGGTGTCTACAACAAGGAATACAATTGTTCCTTATCAAATTCATGATGCAATTAAGGAATTTTCCCAATTCCTTTCTCTAAGTCATCATTATATCATTAAGGTATTTACCATACCAAAAAGGAATCCATTTGTCCTTTTAAACTCATGATGCAATTAAGGAATTTTCCTAATTCCTTTATCTAAGTCATCATTATATCATTAAGGTGCTTCCCATACCAATAAGGAATCCATATGTCCTTTTAAACTCATGATGCAATTTAAGAATCTATTTATTCTAAGCCATCCTAATAATTCTCATATGTTTATGATAATCATCGAAATATTATTTTGGAGAAGTCGTATCTATGTTAGAGAGAACCATATAAGTTCCCTCAAGGATGAATTCCAAATTTATTCTACATAATTGACACCAATTCAATCCATGAATTAAATTTCCATACCTTTAATTCATTAATAAATCATTCTTAATAGCTTAATAATTTAAGCTAATAATTTAAGTTATCCATCATCTCATGACTATATCCTGTTGTAACAACCCATGTCAGCCACATTTCTCCTTAATATTAGGTTAATAAAAGTAAACCCTTAGAGGTTTAGCATTGGTAATACAAAGCTCATTATACTAAATATATTTCCTTTGATTATATACAAACCAATACAAGTCTAATTTCCCATTGAATTCAACATATGGACATGTCAATTGATTCTCAATTGCTATCAAATTTTCTTCCCAAATTTGATTCAAAATTATTTTTATTGCTTTCCAAATCCTATCAATTATCTTCCCAAATGTGAGCTAAAAATACATCAAATATCCTACACAATTTTTATATTTCAATCCAAGGTTATCTCTCAAATCAATTCATTTCCATTACTAGATCCCAATATGCATTCAATTATTTCATCCTCTATCATAAAGTTTTCAAGAATGCATTTGTAAAATATTATCAAATCTTTCCCAAAACTTGATCCAACATAATCTCTAACTATCTTGATAATTTGGTTATCAAAACACAATCCAAATAATATTTCTTTATCTCCAAACGATAACAAATTTGCCTCCAAGATTTGCTTTAATACTATTCAATCAATCTCTCAAAAGAGGAAATCCCCGTAAATTTCCATAAATCATCTAGCATCAAGGTCCTTCTCTAAATAATTTACTTTTCTAATCCCAATAATATATGTCATTCCTTTGATTTTTAGGGATGTTTAGAAGAGTCCCATACCTCTTCTTGGATGGGCACCAAGATCATCCATTATTCTAATGGATTCCAGTCATTAAGGATTTCATAATAAATCATAGTATGTATTTTACGTACTAAATATATAATTTCACTAAAATTATTACTTCCATTTACTTCTCACTTCAAATATGGAAAATTACCAAGCATGAATAAACAATTCATTTATCATTAGTATTTTCATAACATGGATTAATTTTTAATCCCATTCATCCTTTATATGTAAACATGCATCACATCTTTGCATATCACATACAAAAAAATCACCAATCATATATAAATGGTTCATCCATCCTTAATATTTTCATAAATAAGGACTGATTCATAATTCCAACCATCATTTGTTTGGAATATCACCAAACTTAGGGAAGAGTCCCATACCTCTTCCCAAGGAATGGACACCAATCCAAACCTTACAAAACTAGAAGATATTTTTCCAAGCTTCTAGTGGCATTCATTCATTTGTAAATTTCACTATAATAGAATATGAATGCAAAATAAATAAATAATTTTACTTGTTCATTCAATTCAACTAACGAATATTTTTCCATTATTATTCCAAGGTATTCCATAAAATTACTCATTTATACTAAAAGTATGAAATATTTGTTACGTATAAATGAGGAAGAGTTATTACATTCTCCAATATATTCAATATAAATCCACTCTAAGGATTTAGAACTTGCTTCTACTAGTCAATCAACTAACCATATATATTACAAAACAATTATTTCACAAACCCAAATATTCTTATAAACAAAGCATATTTTTAATCACTTTAAAATATTTTTTTCCTTTGATAAAAAAAGATATTATATCTTCTTAGGATAATTTGGATTACAGATAAACCTAATTATTTCTTATATGGGAATTCAAATAGACATTTTGTCTTTTTAAATTACTATAGTATATCATAAGTCTACTCCAAAGAATCTATAGTCAATAATTTTTTTTTTAGTGGTATTCATAATTCCTATTCTATGCTTTCCATACAATGCAGGTTCCATGCTCCACGATGGACATGATGTTCTATGATTATGAAATATCCCTTACTACCTCTTGATTCAACATTTGATTTAGGATTTTCTGAAATGGTAGAGTGTTTAATAGCATTCTCCCCATAACACTGGGAATTAATTTCTAATGCACTCCTATCCAAATGATGATGTACTTGAACTGGGTGATTTGGGTATTAAAAATTTAATTCAAAGTGCCTTCATGATCAAATAAAATCAATCTCAACTTCTCATCATGTGGATACAAGCCATGCATATAGTAGGCATTAATATGATGATCAATTAATTTGAAGTTTCAACACCTCACCGATCTATGGTACACAAACACTATCCATCTGGTTATTAATTTATCTATGTTGGGATTTCATTCCACCGTATAACCTCATATTCTACAAGTACCATGGCATATCATTTTAGGACACACTAGAATAGATTTGGAATTAGAACAAGATACCTAAAGGAATTCTAATAATAGATTACATCGACTTTCAATCTTGGAAGATCTGTGAGTACTGATGATAGTCTATGTCAACATGCATTCATGAGCAAGGTATAAAATTCTAAAATAAATGAGGGGATCCAATGTCTCTAGGATTGACGATTCTCTAAGAGCAATATCACCTCCATGACCTCTAACAGAGATATTCTTCAGGCATCGAAAACAAGATTTTGACAGCATGGAGAGTTACTATCTACACTGTCAGAGAATAATAAAATCAAGGTTTAGTGTCCCTCCTTTGGTTATTGAGTCCTATAGCCATCCCACCATTATTGGTCAATTACGGGTACATATATAGCCTTAGACTCTTACCAAATATCTTGACAAAATATATATCCATATTATTGCATGGGTTACATCATCTAATGTTGTGACAAACCAATAAAAACTCCCCCCCTCAGTGCATGCTTCGAGGTAGCTTATGTCGCTAAGCGATTACAGTAAAAAAAAAAACACACTGAAGGAAATATGATTAGAAAGGGTATCTCATCAATAAGGGAGGATGCTAATGCTAATATAAAGGTCAAAATGGTAGTATAATTTTGTAGTAGCATGCAAATCGAGTTACAGTAGACTTTAAAACATTACATATGAAAGATATTTAGTTTTCAAAGTAATCATTCAAAGACTGGTAAACAGATAATTTAGAGGACTCCCAAATCATAGACTTAAGTCCTCCACTAAAGCATTATCATAATAAATCCACTAGGGCTAGATTTATATTCTATTCCAGAGACTTTCAAGGTTTAACAAGATAAAATCTTCAACCAAAGATATTAAACAAGCATCTAATAGAATCATAATTTTGACATAAGGGAAAGATACAACCTGAGCCTTCCACAAAATAAAACGTCCCTTGTATCTGAGCTCTTCTTCTATTCCAGCCTTCTTTTTCCAACATCACATCGTATAGCCCCCCCCATCTCTCTTCTCAATGGATATTTATAGCTCTCTTTATTATTAGACAAGAAAGAGGTTTCTAAATATGTATTTTATTTATTTTATTGTTTTTTCTTTCTTTATTTTAGAAAAAACGCTTATATATATTAAATTATTTTTCTTACCCTAGTTAAAGCTTCCTTTATTATATATATAAATATATTTTAATATAAAGGAAATCCATAGAGATAAGAGCAGAATCTTATCCATTATTTCAACCTTCCCAAGGTAACCATATGAAGGAAAGATTTATATTTATTTTTTTATTTTTTTAATCCAATCAAAATTGGACTAGTTTATAAAGGAAACAAACTACCTGATTTCCTTCTCAAATGAAGGTAATTAAATCAATTAAGCATATTTAAAAAGTAAATTTCTACCCTTGAAATTGACCAATTTAATGCCCAATTTAATATTAATTGACTTCATAGAGTGATACCAACCTAGGAAATAAATCTTATTCTCACACGTATAAGGGCTTTCCAAAACGTATCGTGATATACTACCCCCATTATACTAAACACAATACCCTATTTTTGCTAAGGTCAGAAGGTAGGAAGGGTATATAATGCAACAATGTATCCTTTAGATCATTAAAATATATCAATAAAGCATTAACTATTCTAAATTAGTAATCATAAGCAACCATGTGATCTCAAGTTTATCCCATTATTTTATCTTTCCGTGGACAATATCTGATAGCTCTTGAAATCACCATCTTAATCAATGCATCTATAAATGGTAACCATTCATGTCATTACCCATGATATGGCATCATTGATCTTGTTGTATCTCATTTTTGGTGGTTGAGTAATTCTTCCCACCTATGAGAGTACCATGACCTATAATGCAACAAGAATATCAGTAGTACCATGTCCTATATGCAAATAAACATCTATATTTTCTCATAGATAAATGTTGATACATCCATAAGTACATACAGATTATCCTACATATCACAAGATCAATACATTCATTAATGCATATAGATGTCATCAAAGCATCAACTAATACAATATAATTCAGCAATAATAGTAAAACAAGAGAAATAATCTTTTATTTCTTCCACTTTTTCTCAAATGGAATTTTTTTTTATTGCATAGGTTCTATTACATAAAAAACAATAAAACATAGTTTTTGGCATAGTTTCCACTTTGCCTTAAGTGGTCCATAGTTTATCCTGTATTATTACATAGCATCATTAAATAAACAAGGATAGTGTCTTTTCAAAATAGCACACTTCCTCATAGTCTTGGGGTGAAACTCTAGAATTTTAGTTTACTTCATTGGAATGACTAAGGGATTCACCATTATTCATGAGCGATAGAGTAGTCTACCCTTCCAAATTTGGACTTTCGGTGGCAACTTGGATTTTGTCATTCATCACAATTTTACATGTTCCTGCACGTTGTGGGTATCTTTTTGCATAATGTTACCCCTTACATGTAAAGCATCCCTCCAAAGGACCTACATGTTTCTTTCCTTTTCTAGCATAATGGAATATGATTCTTGTAACTCATTAGTCTCGGTTTTATGGAGTCCCTTCTTGAAGCAATCTTGCTTATTTTTTTATTTTTTTCTTCCTACCACTTCATAATGTAGACACCTAAAATGTGTTATGTTTAGGATACTACCCATATGGACACATTCAAAGACCATATGAATCATATTGGACCTTTCCAAGAGCTAGCAGTGGTCCTAACCACTCAAAAGGGTAGTTCTATCCCATCCAAGCTTAGCCACTGTCAAGTAGAGAAACCGCCACACCTGGTCACTAAAGCTAAGAGTGTCCACACATAGCCACTATTCTAGATAGTTGCTAGCACAAAAACATAGTCTAGACATGAGTACGGGCCCAGATCACATAATTTGACTGCACCTTGCATTGCTTTCCCCCTCGAGATGGTCAGTTGCATGCAAATTTGGATCTTGGCTTATCCATGAAGCCAATATCCAAATCTAGATCTAAATTTTGGAGGTCTACATATGGACTCTCCCAAGCAAAGTAAAAGATCCAGAAATATCAAAATTTTATGTAGAGAAGCCCTGGCATATGTGAGAGTGAATCCACACCCCCTTTGAGGAGCAGTGAAACACTATCCAATTGAGTTATGAATACGCACCCTTATTTAGATCTACCTATTCTTCACTACCAACCAATGTACTAGATACAATAGGCAACCCTTGAACATCAATTTGAGCAAGGGATCGACTTTCACAGCCCCTAAAACCTAAGTAAACCTTTCAATTTAATGGTCGCTATCTTCAATAATGGTACACAATCATGGATGCTATGAGTAGTAGTGGCTAGGGTCTGAGATGTCATTTCCCTTGTTTTAGCTTAGATTCGTACTTGATTTTTATTTAATTATCTATTTTTAGCATAGATATGATTCTTGCAATGCATTTACATTAATATGTCTAAGTTTTACATACGTACATTGTTGATATTTGTTGTATTTTAAATCATATTATGTTGTATCAAATTTTCTAATAAAAGCCTCATTAGGAGAGACTTCCCGTGCTACTAATAGTATTATGTTGTTCCTATGCACACATGTTGCAGGTTCATAGGACCAATTCAAGAAATCTAGAGCATAAGATCCCTCCAGGACGAGAGGAGGAGGCATCTATAAGCCCTCATACAAGTTTGTGTGTGATATTAGGAGGCCTGCAGAGCACACCATCCCCTTGCATGGGGACACCATTACTTTTGCTTGTATTTCATTGTATCAAATTGGGTATCCCTCAGAGGGACCGATATGTAACCGGTATTCACATGAATGAATAAAAAATATTTCTTGCATTTGTCATTTCCATGTAATTTATGCTTTCATGATCCTTTATTTTTATGTCATTATGCAAGTAGTGTAGAGGTGCACGCTTTTTGGGGTCACACATATGGTGATCACAGTGGGACCTCCACCTAGTTTTTGTTTTTAATCATTTTACTGATGTTTTAATGCATTTTTTGAGTGCAGGTTTAGCCACTCTGGTTGACAGTGGCCAACAAATAGAAACCACTATTGAATTTAGTGGCCAACAACAACCACTTTGGTCAATAGTGGCTAGTAGAAAAGTGTAGCAGATGGTATCCCTTTCATCACCAGAAAAGGATTTTAGGTTGGGGGCACTCTTTAATTTTTTATCTTTCTCTGTCTACAATTTAATTTTAAAAAACAAGTAAAATAGCATTTTTTATTAAAAAAACATAAGAAAAGGATAAAAGAAAAATACATTGAAGCTTCTTAGTCTTTTTTTTAGTTTCTTCTAGTCACTGCTAGGAACAACGAACCCCTATTTTTAAGTCTTCCCTAGTCTCAAATAGTCTAGGTGTTGTGTGTTTAGTTTGCTTGCATGCAGCCTAACCAGTGACCATTAATTCATCAAGTAGAAATTACATTCTTTGAAAAGCATTGAAATATCTGAATATGCATTTTTCTGAATAAAAATATTCCTTTTAGGCATATAGGGAAATATCATGAGTGCTCATTGATGCATCATTTTCCTTTATTCTAAAAAGAACCCCACACATCACATATTACTTTAACATCAATGGTGTTGGGCTCTCACATCCAACCCTCTGATCGAGACCAACAATGGATGTCATTACCACTTGGTTGGCTTGCTTGACATTATATCATCAAGACCCATCCATGGCCAAGGATGACCCAAGAACTATTATATCCATGCAAAATAGCACCCACTCATCTTTAGAAGGGTGTATCGCTATGCACGGTGTGTTGGGTGAGGATTGGTAGTACCTATGCTACCTCGTTGAGTATGGACTTCACTACCATATTCAACTTGTGTGAGTATATAGGTGAAATCCTTTAAACAATCTAAGTATATCGTCAATGAAATTCAGAATACGATGAGATTTATCTTGTATATTCAAAAAATCAAAAACACATTAAACAAGTTTTAGGACACATCTAATTCTTAAATGAGATAATAATATTGTTTTCTTTATGTTTCTTTATTATTTGGGTAATCAACCTAAGATCCTTGATCTAGGACCAAACCCTAACCCTAATTTTTAAAAAAAAATTATTTTAAAAAATGTACTTTTTTATTTTGCATCCAATAGATCGAGAATCATGTAAATCGGAGCTATAACAAAAAAAATATTTTGGTTTTATGATTACTCTATTTCTGAAGCCGAAAATAGGGAAAAAATGCACTAAAATAGTCATAAAATGGGCTAGACAACTCCAAAAATTACCAAATTTATTTTTTTATCTTAGTTAGCCCCTTGTGCACATCTCACATAAATTTTATGTCCTAACTCTTCATGCTTCAAAATTTCCTAAAAATTCCTATAAGTGGACATTTCCCTGAGCCCCGGTTGGCCAAATATTTCAAAAATACAAATTTTTGACCTGAAACTCACTATTTTTTGTCATATACCATTGCAATTAGCTCGTCACACTGATCATTTTGGTATATAACACTTACAATATTTTTTGAAAAGCCAAAATTTTCTAAAAATGGTTGATGGACCCTCTTTTCGGATTTGGTCCAAATGTGGTTAAAAACAAGATCTCCAATTCATAGAGATATTCAAGCTCCATAACTAGTGAATATATCCAAATCATTCTAGAGGACATGCCCATCCCTGAATGGCATCCCAAGTTTTATAATAACAACAATACAATTCCCAGGGGGGTAAACCTTCGAGATACCCCTCTTAGGGAAGCATCCATAGGTCCTCTAGGAAACCTTCCTGACTTGAAAACCTTGATATAATTATATATAAGGAACAATATACCTACTAAGGGGCCTAGTAGGTCAATATCACAAGCTCACATCCCAACATGCTCTATACATCAATCGAAAGATGAAAATGAGAGCACACCATGGCCTAGCCTGAATGAAAAAATCACCCTATTTGATCGAGCAAGTCATCCCCCTACTCCTTACAGAGAGCATTCTGCATATAAACATTTTTCTTTTGTGCAGTCTGAATATACAGAGATTATATCTAAGAATGAATATGCATTATTCCTCATAGATGAGGAAGAGGACCCAAGTCATCCTCCTACTCCTCATGAAGAGTACGTGGGGTAGCCACGTTGCATATCTGCATCGTCATACTATACAGAGCCAATTCATAAAAAAAATTATCAGGTTAATGCAACCTTTAGGGAGTGTGTAAAACAAGTGATAGATCCTACTAGGGGGAAAAGACATGACAAACCCATTCGTATTTCCAATACAAGGGTACATAGCCCCCATACAACTAACAATGGGATCACACTCATCAGGCACTAAGGTCACAACTTAACCAACAACAATGTATTGATAAAATCTGGTTAGATCAACAAAAAATAACTCAACAATGGGTGGAATCGCAACAAGCACACCCACAAAGGTTGTATTAATGAAATATACAAGAGCAAAAAATTATTTAACAAGATCAAGTGCAAAATGCATTGTATAAAGTGGTGCTTATGCCTAGCACCCAGAAGATACAACAACACATAAGGTCCCCAATGAAATCTCAAAATATTTCCTATCAACCGTGCAAAAATCATGTTCAACTTCAAATGCCATTATCTAGTTTTCATCAAGAACCTCATACTCCTCAACAGTACCAAGATCAATACGATGAGGAATCATATGAATAGTCCCAATAGGAACATCAGGAATAAGTGGATTCTTACCCTAAATCCATTTATGATGAGGTACCTAATCATTACATTTTTCATCAACCTCAACATCAAAATTGGCCTCCTCTACATAATCAAGGGCCACAACAGGAAGATCATATCATTTCGTTAAGGCCATACAAAGTGCTAGCTGATCGGATAGATTCATTTAATAAGCAAAACCAAATATCGGTTTATCAAAAACCTACACTAAAGTAGCTTAGCAATCAACCTTTGCATCCATTAGTGTCATCACCAATATACCCATCAAATTTCAAGATGCCTCAACTTGAAAAATTTAAATATGACAAAGATGCACAAGAGCACATGATAATCTTCATCAATATGTGCTTCCATTTTCAAGACAATGACCCCTTGATGTTGAGAATATTTCTTACAATGCTAGTTGGGGATGCTTTGGAATGGTATAATCATCTACCACATCATAGCATAAACACCTTTGAGCAATTTGCCAAGCTATTTCTAGAATGCTTTGCCTCTAGTGCTAAGAAAATGATAAACTTGACTAACTTGGCAAGCCTTCGTCAACTTGATGATGAGCCAGTCATTGAGTATGGTAATAAATGGAGGAAGATGATGTTAAAATTACCTTTCACCTTACCAAAAATAGAGCTCATTCAAATGTTTACAAGAAGCTATTCAAAACAAATCTTGCTTCTCTTACAATTACAATAGTATCAAACATTCGAGGAGGCCTTAGCACAGGCCAAGGTTATTGAGGACATCAAGATCGAGGAAGGTGATATTCAACTCCATAAAATGGAATGGCCAAATAAGAATATTAAAGGTGGCAACATGCAACAAAATGTGGCCCCAATAAATCAAGTTGTTTTGAGTATCCCGAAATCCTCAAACCAGGTAGCACCACCTCTAGCAATGCGACATAATTACCAAGACCAACCTCCTCTGGCCCAAAATCATATGCAACAAAATTAGATATAGGACCAACAACATCGTACACAATGAAAATATACTAATTTTACATAGATATTAGCATCTCTCTTTGATTGATTATATGAGGCACAAAGAATCAATATTTTGGAGATTCATCCGTTGAAACCTAATAAGCGTAGATCAAAGGTGCACAGAGAAAATATATATTGCATGTACCATTGACAAAGGGGTCATGACATTCAAACATGTCATCCCTTTAGATATTTAGTACAAGATATGATCGAGAGGCAAGAGCTTCAAATATGAGTCTTCCAAGACCCCTTACATGCCCACGAATAAAACATAACACCTACCAATCAAGTCGAGAAACCTAATCAAGTGCACATTAATATACCTCCAAAATAATTTGTTGGAATGATTAGTATTGCAACAGAGAAACATGAATATCAAAATCTATCTAAGAAACCTGTGGCATCCTCTAACTCGCCTGCGCTCATCTTGTCTCATTGGGATATTGGCATTGCACAAAATTGCACATCACAATAGGGGGGTCAATTTCTACTACTTTGCCTAGCCAACCAAATCATAGTGCATTAAATACACATTAGAGGTCTTGTAGAGGGCCCACAATGATTAAGGGTCATTTTACCCATAACAACAATGACGAGTATATGGAGACTAGCGTTGATGATAAAAATATTCGACAAGAAACTGACAATAAAATATCATCTATGAAAAATTGATGATAAAAATATCATCAACAACAAATTGATGATAAAAAATCGTCAAAAAAAAATTGACGATAAAAATATCATCAACAACAAATTGACAATAAAAAATCGTCGACAACAAATTTATGATAAAAATATTTTCGACATCAAATTGACGATAAAAATATCTTTGACAAGAAATTGATAATAAAAAATCATCGATAATAAATTGACAAAAATTGCAAACCCAGAAAAAAGAAAAGCATTAGACACTTAAAACAAAATGCAAACACCCAAATACAAAAACAAAAGGTGGGTCCCCAATTTTGGGGTGAGTTGTGTGACAGTCACAATAAATGGTGACTCTGCTAGGAAATGCTCCTAAGCATTTTGGGTGAAGAATCCAATCTGAAATGAGAACACCAGAAATATTAGCGAAATAAATATTATTTAGCAATGTCCCAAGAAGGTGGGAGTAAATAGCTTTGAAATAAAACAACGAATTCATCTACCTTTGCTTAGTGCATGAAAAAGTGATTCATTTTGCACCTCTAAAAATCTTTCAGATTCCATCATCTAATTCACATTTAGTCTATGAAACACAACTCCTAGAAGATAGATTTTATAGATAGAGCCCTACTATCGATCAGGTGTCTATAGCCCCGGTAGGGTTTATCTAACTCACCCTTGTGTCTGCTTAATACTTTGCAAAGCCTTTCTTATAATCGAGTTGTGTCTAGATAGAGCCCTACTACCGATAAGGTATCTATAGCCCCGGTAGAGTTTATCTAGACTTTGTCACTGATTTCATCAAGATTTTCAATGCTCGTTTTCTTTCTTTATTTTTTCTCTTTTTTTTTAAAATAGATTTGCAAGTATTTATATATCACTAAGGTTAGGCAGCATAGAGATAGAGTGCGTTGAATTTTTTCCTTAATCTGCAAATCAAGATAACTTCATCCATCACAATTTCCAAAAATATCCTTTAATATATGAGTTACATGTGGAGCTCTAGACAAATATTTTATTGTTCCACTTTCCACCATCTTAGTCCCAAAATCTGAGCATGATCACCAAATAACTCATTCCATTTTTCTTGGGTTCACCAATTTTCATATTAGATACTCCAACCTACTAAACAAAGGGACACAAAAATGAGCTAGAGACCATAAGTTAGCAACCACAAAACATCACCTCAAAATAAGAGAACAAACCAAAACCCAAACTAAAAACACAAACCAAAACTATATCCAACCAAAATAAAGGACAAAGCACAAAAATAGAAAGCAAAAAAACAAAACTATATACAAATGTACAATATGATACAATATGGTGCACAGAATTGAGCCATCACTTCCCTGGATCCCAAACATGATTAGCACACTTCAAAATACAAATAAAATGATACACATACCAAGTTTTACAGAAATCCAAAAAAATCAAGATTAGGCCAAACAATACCACAACATTAAACTTGTCTCTCTCACCCCACCAATTTGATTTAGTTCCATTAATGATCCCATGGGTGAACTTTAAATCATCAAATTGATTAGACAATAGTTGATCTTCAATTTCATCTTGTCTCATTTTTAAGATGTCAATTTCATCATTTGATTTATGACTTAGAATTAGGCTATCCTTATCCAAAATGAAATTTTGCAAGCAAGGACCTATTTCTAAAAACTTTAAATTCAATTCATTATTCATGTTTTTAGGCCAATCAAATTTATGCAAAAATTTACAAGCATCTAGGATATCTACTAAATGAGAATCCTTATAAGTTTTTATCCTAGATTCTATTATTTGTTGTTGATGAATTTTATTTAACAATTCAAGTACATAAAATTATTTTTCATTCAACAAAGCATTCTTATTAGAGGTGTGAGTAGAAATCAATTCAAGTTCTTCATTCACCTCCAATGGCATTTCATCATAAACATCATTCGAATCCAATAAATGGTTATACAAATTTTCACCTGAAGCTTGGATGCTTGGACACAAAAGGTTAGATTCTACCTCTTGTAGATTTTAATTTACCAAGGCTTGGTAAGGATTTACAATTCCCTCTTTTACCTCATGGTATTTATGTTTTTCATCATCTTGTAGTATTTCATCTTCATTGATTACCTGTTCGTCAAACATACCAAAATTAGGCACCCAATAAAAAATATACCCATACTTTTCAAATCTTAAATATTTTTGGTCTAGGTGCATGTCAAACAATACATCACCATGATCAATCACTTGAGTTGCTTCAAATAGATAAACCTCTTTGTCATTTGGTTCCAATTACTTGTTATCCATCCATGATTTTTCTTCCTTAGAATCTTAAAAACAATCATGTGAATTTGTATCTAAATTTTCAATATTCAAGAATGAAATAGAAGATTTTACCTCTTCCTCATCCAAAGCATATGAGTCATAAGAAAAATTTACCATTTATTCCCTTTCTATTTCAACAATATTTTCAATAAATTCATATTAAACATGATATAATTTGGGAACTTTCTCTATTCTTGCAAATGCAATATCCTTGTGTGGAATGGTGATTTTAGCATCCTACATGTCAATAGAAATCTCATTGATGGAGGTGTGAAACATAGATGATTCTTCATATCTTCCCCAACCATTGTAAAAATTGTCATTTAAATTTGTGGTATGAAACTCCATTGTATATTTTGTATGATCTTTTGATTCTTCTATCAATTATTTTTCTTCTTTATGCATGGTAGTAGGATCATCATCGTTTTCCAACACTTGATGAGATTCCAACCCTTTTTCCAAAACATCCTCAGATTGTACAAGACTTGTAATATCTTCTTGTGAGAAAGCAATTATGTTATCCTACATATTAATTGATACAAAGGGTTCATTAGAAGGTTTAGAGTGAGCATGTCCATCCAATTTCTTCCAAGAATCATAGTAATCATATTCCAAGATCGAGTTACTATGCTCAACTACTTCTTCAACATCTTCCAATTCATCAACGTGTTTCTCATAAAATTCATCTTCACCTTCCTTAGATGATTCAATTGTTTCCAAAAGTGGGTCATTTCTTGTAGTCAAATTTGTAATACTATCATCATCCAAATTCATAACCCATGATTCAATTTTGTCATAATTTGGAAGGTGTGGGTCTTCTTGACCCTTAGTTTCAACAATATCATCCATCCAAAATGTCTTTAAAGAACAAGTGGTGAAATTCTATTATGTCTTCAAATTTATTTATTGATTTTCTTTCAATTTCAATTCCAACCACTTTATTCAATTCCATGGAAGGTTCTATCCTATCACATATCTCAAAACTAATTAGATTTAGGACACCTCCATTATTTGCATACTCATGCATTTCTATAAATTAAACCATTTCTACACAATCCTCATTGGTGGATGTTGACTTGGAAACTTGCACCTCCTCTTGGATGATATATAAGGTGGTTATAAAATTTGGACATTCAAATTCATCCCCTTGATCATTCACCTTAGGAATCATTGGAGTGGAGGGTGCTATATTATATGGTTGGTGTAGGTTGGCATCAATAACTCTAGAAGAACAATCTCTTATGGGAACATGTTGTGCCTCCACTTGCCTTTGTTCTACCATCATTACGACCTCATAGATTCTATGCAAATATGGGTCGTCAAGATTTTCCTTTAACAATGTAGCAAGTATGGGGGGTATGGCTCCCATGTATACTTGAATAGCTTCCTCTTCTATTGTGTCAAAAATTTCCCACACTTGAGCGTAAAATTCATGGAACCTCTCATTGAATTGACTCATGAATTCATTAGGCTCTTTATGAATAGAGGTAAAATAATTTTGCAACATATCTAAGTCAACCTGATTACCAAAATGATAAAGACATGCTACTTCTAGTCAGAACCAAGAAGTCCTAACTATAACAACCCTAGTTGTCACTACTCAACCACTCATTTTTTTTAATTTATATATATTTTGTGAGGTAAGGAACATAATCATGACTTAAGGTAGAACCATTCCAGCTGGATTGTAACTTATCAAGGAAAAAAACATCAAGATCTATTGAGACTTGATCAAAGTCTCTTTTGCATAGAAGTGATAAGCTTCTATGAAACCCTCATACCCCATTGGTATGATAATGTTGGCCAAGTGAAAGGTTTCATCCCATATAAAAGGGAAAATCACCCTGGTCCACCAAGACCAGTATATAGGTGAATGCCTTGAAGATGGAAATCCATGAACTAACCTTACCAATGGTTATTCATAGATCTTAGATCCGATCCACATCTCTTTGATGGAATCTATAGGATAACAAATCACTATTCATGATTAAACTCATAGAATCCATGGAATATCATCTTAAGCATGATTATATAATTTAAAACCTCTTAAGACTTAGTTATCCATTATTTCCTTTAGGTATCCAATTTGCTATTCATAAGAGTCATTTAAAGACAATACTTGTCCATCATGGGAATTGTAGTGACCCTAGGGTGCACGCACCGCTCTTACTCTACTTGCAAATGTGTTAAACCCAAAATGAAATGAAAGACCATGAAAAAGCATATAACACGGAAGTAACAAAGATATGTCTCTTTATTTGTATTAAAACCCGGTTACATGTCGGTCCCTCTTAGGGATACCCATTTCGATACAATAAGGTTACAAGTGGGTAAAATGTCCCCTCGCAAAGGGGTGGTGCGCTATCACAAGCTTCCCGGTTCCGCACATGGAAATGTATGAGGGCTTACAGATGCCTCCTTCCCTAGGTCTATTTCCTAGAGGGATCCCTTTTGCTCTCGTATGTTGCAGATTCTGTCCGGTGAACCTGTGGCCCTGTAAGCAATGAAACAACAACACACGCTTAGATGTCCGAGAATGCCTCCCCGGATGAGGTTGTTAGTAATGAATATATCAAATGAAAGCAAGTGCAAATTAAACCGATGCTATGAATGCGAATGAATGAAATGATGCTATGCTAATGATATGCTAAACAGAATAATGAAACTAATGTCTAAAACCCTAAGCTAGGCCCATGGGCCACTGTCCAAGACAACGGCCGCTAAAGCGAATCTTGCCCTCTTTGCTTCAAGGCTATGGATCAAAGCTTGTATCCGATGTTGAAATGATGGTTGCTTTGCTCCGATACGTTGAATATCATTATAATGTGGAAAATCCTCAAGTGGACTCTCCCTCTCTTTGATCAAAGTTTCGTCCTGGATCAAAATTGTCTCTTTCCCTCCAATGTGTCCCCTTTGGTGCTCTCAGGCTTGCACCTTTTAAAGTGTGTGAAACCCTAGGTCTATGCCCAAGCCCTAGGACTGAATCCCTCATGCGTAGTGAAGGTTAGCATGAGAAGATTTTTGTCTTTTCTATGTTTAAAGACCAGTTAACTAAAGTCTAAATGCAAACTCAAGTCTCCTATGTGAACTGGCTATGAAAGGGAATGCAAAGTTACTCCCGCTCACCTTTATTGCATGCAGACTACCACTTCCACCCGTGATTGGGCATATCTATCGAAAAAATGCTTTTTATGGCTTAGTCACTATCATCTACAGTGGCTAAGATCTGGCCACTATCATCTATAGTGGCTAAGGTCTAGCCACTCTAAGCTTGAGTGGCTAAGGTCTAGCCACTCTAGTCTTGAGCGGCTAGGCTTGGATGGGCTTAAAATGCCCTAGATGAGTGGTGAGAACCACTTTTGATGCTTGGAAAGTCCAATATTATGTCATATGATCTTATGAATGTGCCTATGTGAGTAGCTCCCCTAGACATGACATGTTTTAGGTGTCTACAGATGCCCCTTTTTGTGATGCACTGTGTGGAAAACACAATGTTGAGCAAAAATGTAGACTGATCTATTTGTAGGGTGTATGGTGATCAGTGGTCTGATCAATGTCGGATGGCCCTATCATGCAAGATGGCATGCACCCTTTGAATCATTGCCTCAATATTTGGAGGACTTAGCTCAGTGGCTTGGACATGTTAAATTGCACTCATTCCTCAAACTCAATCGGGTAGCTTCAACTGCTACAATAGTTTCGATCGGTAGGAGAGCTACAATTGAAAATGTCATGTCTACTTACATTCCCAGCAAACAAGGGAAATTATGTGATTGTTGTATGCAATGATTCATAGGATGAACATGATTTTGTTATGATCGAGTGATATTTTGTTGATTTTGATTATGATTATTTTGAATATTTGAACTACCTCTTCACTCAACGAATTGGTGAAGAAATGACAATGAATGAAGCGACAAGTCGCTTGACCAATATGACTAATCTGGTTCCTTTCTAGCATTTGTTCCTTCAATGGGTGAACCCACATCCAAGTGTGATTCCAATTGTTTATGATAACCATCCATCCCTATCCCGAGGAGCGGTCCAACCATCAATAGCCTTCTTAGGGAGTTAGGATGAGTGATTCTATTTATGCTCATATTGCATCACTTTGGCTTAGTGTTTTTGATGTCACAAGGGAATGAGGATGATCCTATCACACCCATGGAGCAGTCCGACCATCTTGGTCTTTTTTGGGTTTGAAGTGATACATCATGATTCCAAAATGAATGTTTTTGCCCCAAGTAGCCTTATGGTGACTTACTCGTCTTACCAAATTACATGGAGTGCAAGTCGCTGCAATCACTAAGTTGATAGAGTAAGTGACTGGATACGAGGCTTACTCGAGAATTTGTTTTTATGTGATTTTTATGTTATTTTGGTCATTATGATGACTAGAAGTCTTCAAAATGTGCTTATTTGAATGTTTTTGTTCCTTCTCATGGAGGGGTTGTGGTTGTTTTTGTCTAGGATCTCAGCCGTTGTCAGGTCCAACGGCCACCAAAGGCCTGGCCCTGGCCACTCTCGTCCTGAGTGGCCAAGCAATGCGGGCCACTGATGTCAGCAATGGCCAAGGCACTATAAAAGTTAACCTAGGGTTTTGTCTTTTCACTTTGCCAGTTGTCAATTTGCTTTCTTGAGCTTTGAGGTGAAAGTGACTTTTGCGATTTGGAGCATTTCTATGACTTGGAAGATCATGGCTGCATGGGGCGAAGCATATTTGGGTGGAGGAGCCGGAGCTTCTCGAGTACTCCCTCAAACCTTAACCCTGCTTGTTTACTTTTTTATTTTGGGTAAAACTGAACCACATTAAGTAATCGGTAATTGAACCTCATTAAGCTTGTTGGCAATGAATCAAAACCCGTAGCTAGGCTTAGTTTAGGTTTTTATGTGGTGGGCTTGTCCCCATTTTGTCTTTTTGTTCTTGTTATATTTTTTTGGTATTTTTTGGCCTAGGGTCGACGCGTCTGCCTCACCACCCATCGGTCGCTATCGATCAGAGTGGCCAAGAAGGCCTGCAACTTGGTCGTTGTCATTGGCAGTGGCCGATTTGAATCCCAACGGTCAAAAAATTGACCATTGGGGCTTGGCCACTATCAGCTTCAACGATCGATTTTTGGCCATTGTAGGCGACAACGGCCAAGAACACTTAGTGAATTTTTTTTTTTTGAAATTTTTTGGGTTGATTTATTGATTTTTTTTTAAATTTTGACTTGTTTGATTAGGTGCAACTCTATTCCTTTGCCTAGAATTAGGATAGCCCATCATTATTTGCACCATTTTCATGTTTATTGTGAGTTATGCCTTAGATGCATTGTAGTTATGATTCATTTTCTTTCTTTTGCTTAGATTCTTACTGCTCGGGCTCGGGACCCGAAGCTCATGAATACACTTATGCCCCTCTTGGATGGCGATGATTGGGCTTGGCTCAAAGCCCGTGGGCTTCAGTATGTCACCAGACTACCCACCATCATGGCAGATCATGCCTACCTTATGGCTTTGGTCCATCGATGGGACCCTCGGACCAATACCTTCCACTTTCCTACCAGTGAGATGACCATCACGTCGGAAGATGTGTATAGGATCTTTCGGATCCCCTTTGATGGAGTGGCCATTGTCTCTTCGACCACTAATGATCAGGTTGTTATTTTCACTCGGGTGTTCAGAGGGTGCTCTACGGAGGCTCTCAAGGACACCAAATCTAGGGGAGTGTCCATTTCGTAGTGGTATGAGGAGGGTGTCTTCTCTGTGAGGCATGCAGTGTTGTTGATGGTCATCAACAATATCTTGATTCTAGATTGCTCAGGTTTGAGGTTCCCATGGAACCTCTTGGCGATGGTTCAGGACTTGTTGGATAGTGAGGAGCCTATCATCTATGCATGGGGTAGGTCTTTGTTGGCTCAGTGCTATGATGAGTTGTACCACATCCATCGATGAGGTCGCATCGACATTGCTTGCAACTTGCTTCTACAGGTTTGGGGATGGGAGCACATCCAGGTAGATCACCCCAGAGGGCTTCCTATTGAGATTACAGCTATGGAGGAGTGGATGCAGTGCTATACCACTAGATGGGCTCGAGAGCATGAGCTACGCAAGAGTCATCCTCATGCAGGGGAGCTTCCCCATTATACTACTACTTTCACTGGGCTATAGGTCGGGGATGTTATGTGGTACCCATATCATGAGTGCCCAGCATGGGATGATCCGACCAATTTTACTGCTAAGATATGATATGAGCGGTGGCTCCTTGGCCATAAGGTTGGCATCCAAGAGTATTTCTTCTACTCTCGGGTTCTCCATCAGTACGGGCTACAATAGGACATGCCTCTTATTCCATTTTTGTATAGGCACCTCATAGTGGAGAAGGACCTACCCCCATGGTAGATTACAGAGCTCTCAGATGAGGAGGATGCCCCAGTAGTTGACCCAAGAGTCATTGGGGGTGTTACAGAGGCATACACTCAGTGGTGGGGGGATCGGATGTGGCATGGTACCGATAGCCTAGGTCATGAGGATGATGGTGGGGATGATGGTGCAGATCCGATAGGGTGTAGAGTCCAAGCCAGGACCGAGGTATGGGGCCAGCCAATAGAGTAGGTGGTAGTGGAGGAGCAGGAGGCTCCTAAGGAGGATGAGGAGGAGCTGGAGCCCAAGGAGAGAGATTCTCCTCTGAGAGCATAGTTGCATGAGGTCGAGGTCGAGCTCCAGTCGACCTAGATCTAGGTGCAATAGTGAGATGCTACCATAGCACAATGGGATGCCACCATAGAGCAGCTCACGATGTAGATACAGGCTTTGTAGGCTACTATCAAGGGTGGTACTGCTAGGATGTAGTTTGTTGTTCCTCCTACACCATAGGGGGATCCAGAGATAGATTCAGGGGTAGAGGTTCTACGCCTATAGTTACTATTGGATGAGTATGAGGGGCAGATTTAGGAGCATGTTGGTCACATTACCACTCTCCAGATGTAGCTCAAGAGGCATGGGCTTGTTCCTAAGGAGGCACCTAGTGCAGGTGGTTCACAGGTCAGTGGGCGCTCTACCTCAGGGTAGTCTTCTACCCATCCTAGCCAGAGGACCCGAACTCGGATAGAGAGACCAACAGGTTCACACCATTCGACCCGTGACACCGCCACAGGGGGAGGTGGCACTGGGGGAGGTGATGCCAGGGGCTCAACCCCTATATTTGATTGATGGTGCTCTTTTGATTCATTTTTGAGGTCGGCTTGACCTACCTGACTATAGCCCATGGGCATTTTTATACCTTTATGGACCTGATACACACATTTATATGATATCTTTGCTTTATGACTCATTATGTGTATCATTTATTGCTTATATTTTTGTTTTATTTTGTTTTATGATGCGATGGATGATGGTATTATGATGAATTGATATATGTATGTGTTAGGTGATAGATGATATTTATGATGATGTGGATTTGAAATAGATGCTAATGTGTGTATATCTGTAGATGTTCATATGATATGATGTGATGTATTATGAGTTGATCTAATGATGGATTTATGGTTATATGCAAATGGATATTGCTTATATGTTTTATGATGTGCTTTATGATGTAATGATGGATGATTGATGACTTATATATTTATGGATGCAATGTTATTGTTAAATGCATGTTTAATTTTGCTTTAATTGTATGCATCTAGCTTATGTGATGGTATGGTATGAATGAACCTGTATGCTTTAATCACTTAAAACATAAGGAATGCATATGATATTAACAATATTAATGGGTGATACCACAGAAAGTAAAAAAATAATCATGAATTTAAATAATCCCTCTTATCATAAGAATTGATTAAGTATTCATATGTGAGATGTAATGGTGTGAAATGTATGTATTTTCTTGATAAGTTTTTGTAAATTAAAAGATATAAAGTAGTCAGTGGTCGTCTATATATTATTTCTAATATATATGTGGTATCTATCCTACTATGTTGATACCCCCTAATTTATAGAATCTTATAAAGAAAATGTTGGTATGATTGATGATATGATTTGTTGCTATATAAGAATTTTTGGGGCTTTGCTTGAGATTCAAACATTCTAGTTACCCTATCAATAGTTGTGTACTGACCATACTAGACTTTTGAAGAAGCAAGGCTTTCATCATGGACCTATGGATTCATTGTCCCTATGTGTGCAAATGAATATATTTAGATAGAACTCAATATTTTCCTCCGATGTCAGGTGGGATTCTTTCAGCCCATTGCTAAGATCGGGGATCCTCAATTGTTCATCTTATCCTATGTTGGACTCAGTTGGACTATACCACTAGGTGACCTTGGGTTACCTAAAGCTAGCTCATCCACATTCAAACATTGGTCTACACAAATGCATAATGCCTTTGTATTAGACATATCATCATGCTTTTGGTTCGGTTGTGCTGAGAATTCTAGGGATTCAAGTTCCATTCCCTTCTTTTCTTCATTTTGACTCGGGATACTTGCTCATATCTAGTGATGAAAATCACTATTTATTTTAACTAATTTTTTTTTTTCTTTTGAGCAAGGGATAGTGATGATAATCACTATTTATTTTTCTTTTGTTCTTTTGATATTTTGAACTATGACTTTGGGCGTTGATGTTCGACTTTTGAAAATTTTGAACTTTGGATTTTGAGATTTGAATTTGGCTTTGTTTCGGGGTTTTGCTTATTTTTATGAAAGCAAGGGATGTATGCAGTGATGATAATCACTCATTTTTGGGTAGGGCAGAACTTGTCCTTTTGCCAATTCTCAGCACCTTTGAACCGGTTGCACAGGGGGATAAGCAAGGATGACCCTTTTCGCTTAAGGTAACTTAGAACCCTATATGCAACTTTCATCTTCCCTTGTCCAGCTAGGATTTAAGTTTTTATAATTAGTGATGGGATTCTGAATATCTGAGGTTTTCATGACTATTCCTTATTCTCTACTAATCAATATGGCTTTCCACAAAAATTGATAAGACCACTAGATATGGTTGAATAACCAAAAAATCTTAGCCTATTCTTTATAGCAACTTGATATGGTTGTGTTGAGAAACACAATTACACACATGAATGAATGGATGATGGTGGATTTTGTAATGATTTATGATACAAACTGTGGCATTACTTGTAAGGCTATGATCATACCATATGCGAATGTAATGGAAATGACAATGTAATGCAACTATGTGGATGCAAGATGTGAGATGCAATTGTTTTTGCATTTTTGATTTTATGTTTTTTTTTTGTATTTTTGATTAATGTGACCAAAGGGCTTATTGTGCCTTTGGGGCTTTTGATTTTTGACCAAGGCATGAAATACCCTTGGAGCATTTTGAATTTGACCAAACGATTTGAATACCCTTGGAGCATTTTGATTGGAATTTGACCAAGCGACTTGGATACCCTTGGAGCATTTTGTGAGTTGATTTGACCAAAGGGCTTTAAGATACCTTTGGAGCATTTTGTGATGACCATGTTTTTTATTTTCATGACATATTTATTTTTTTTTTTTTATTTTATGACATATTTGAATTTTTTTATTTTATGACATATTTGAATTTTTTTATTTTTTTTTTATGTGTAGAACGCCTTCAAGTGAATGATATTGAGAGGTTCAGGCTCTTCAACACCATCTAATGATATAAGGTGATATGCTCTAGGCCCAACTATTTCTAAAACCATGTAAGGGCCTATCCAATTTACCATGAATTTGTCTCATAGGTGCGGCGGTAAATTAGAATTCTGTTGGTTCTCTTTGAGCACAAGATCCCCAATTTTGAAATCTCTTAAGTGGACTTTACTATTGTAAGCTCATGCAAGGTGATCTTGGTAAACGTGAAGATGCTCTAAAGCATTGACTCATCATTCATCAAGAAGCGTCAACTGATCAAGGTGGCCTTGTCACACGGTATCATCATCTATGAAGTCCTTCAATGCTATGCGTAGAGTTGGAATTTCCAACTCTAGTGGCATGATGGCCTCAGTGCCATATACAAGTGAAAATGGTGTTGCCCTAGTGGGCATCCGTACACTAGTCCTATATGCCCATAGTGCTAGAGGCAACTGTATGTGCCAATCCTTGTGATTTTCTTGCATCATCTTCCTCAAGATGGAGACTATTATTTTGTTTGAGGCTTTTGCTTGCCCATTTTCTTGTGGATAATAAGGCATTGAAAAATTATGCTGAATATGGTATTTGTTCATTAAAGCATGCATATTTTTGTTCTTGAAAGATGGCCCATTATCCGATATTATCTTCGAAGGGACCCCAAAATGACTTATGATATTGTGGAGTATAAACTCTGCAATCCTTGGTCCAGTTGTCGATGTTAGGGGGATCGCTTCAACCCATTTAGTGAAGTACTCAGTGGCCGTTATGATGAATGTGTGTCGGCCTGAGGATGGGGGTGAGATCTTCCCAATCAAGTCTAGTCCCCACTATGAGAATGGCCATGCTTCCTGGATTGGTTGCAAGGCTTGTGATGGCAAGTGCATGAGATTTGCATGATGTTGGCACTTAATGCATTTCTTGACATATTCATAATAGTCCTTTTCCATGGTGGGCCAATAGTAACCCATTCTCAAGATACGCTTGATGATGGCCATGCCACTAAAATGTCCTCCGCATGTACCATCATGAGCTTGTGAAATTGCCCAAGATGCTTCCTAGGGCTCAAGACAATGGAGTAGTACTCCATCATATCCTCGTCTATAGAGGATCTCTCCTAGAAAAATGTATCTAGTCACCTTTTGTTTAAACATTCATCTTTCGATATGCGATAGACCTTGAGGTACTATTCCAAGCTTTAGGAAGTCTCACAATTGGGAAAGCCAATCCTGATAAGCCATTGCTTCTATGGATAGAATGACATGCTCATCTTGTGATCTAGCATTTGTGAACACTGATTGGGAAACAACCCTATGATGAATGGTTGTTCCACATTCTATGGGACCTTGAGAGATCAAATATTCCCAAGGGGCCATTTGCAAGAAGGTTCTAACTTTGAATGACCAATCCTGATTTGGCTTGATTTGGATCATGTTGACTGACTCTAGGTTGTCAATAACCTCATATTGTATTGCAGAAAATATGAGCACTTTCACATGAATGGTTGTGAAATCAGTAGATGGATTCTGAGGGATTAAGGATCCCAAATATGCCATGGTGTCTACAAATATATTTGATGTACGAGGGATTGCCTCAATGTCATACCATTCTAATTGGGTTAGGTAAGTGTCAACAAGCTCCTTGTAAGATTTTAGGAGTGGGCACCTACATTGGAACAATCCTTTGACTTGGTTTACTATGAGCAAGGAGTCACCAAAGATATTCAATATTTTAATGCCCATTGCAACTATTGTTTGGAGTCCCAAGATCAAGGCTTCATACTCTATGTTATTGTTTGTGCATGGGAAGTCTAGCTTGAATGATAATGGTAATGGAATGCCCTATGGTGTGATAAAGACTATCCCTACTCCACCCCCTTGTTCACACTTCGAACCATCGAAGAACAATGACATGTCTCTTTCCTTCTCAGGTTCTTCGAGTTTCGATGGATCTGATAATGCGAAGACTGCATCATCAAGCAATTCTATAGTGAGAGGCTTGCTATCCTGAAGAGGTGCCTCTGCTAATTGATCCGCTATGACTTGTCCCTTGATGGACTTTTGGCTTATGAATTCTAGATCAAATTCTATCAATAGCATGATCCACTTTATGGTACGCGTATTGTGATATGTCTTGCTCATCATGTACTACAAAGGATTTTGTTTTGATATAACATAGGTCGTATGGCTCAACATGTAGTGTCACAACTTTTGAGTTGCAAAGACCACTGTTAAACACAACTTTTCGACATACGCATACCCTAGCTCATAACTCACCAATGTGCGACTAATGTAATATATGGCTTGCTCTTTGTTTTGCATATTCTTTTGGGCCAACATGGTGCCCAAAGAAAAATTAGTAGCCGATATATATAGTAAGAATGGTATGTCTAGCCTTGGTGGAGCCAACACTGGCGGCATCGCTAGATAAGTTTTGATCTCTGCAAAGGCTTGTTGGCACTCTCCATCCCAATGAAATGGGACATCCTTGCATAGAAACTGGTTCATGGGCCGACACTTATCTGATAATTATGCAATGAACCTTTTGATGGATGTTATTTTGCCTTGTAGGCTTCTTAACTCCCTAATGTTGGTAGGGGCGCCCATCTCCAGTATAGCTTTTACCTTTGTAGGATCGACTTCAATGCCTCTCTTAGAAACTATGAATCCCAAAAGCTTTCCAGAAGTTACGTCAAAAATGCATTTCTTAGGATTCAATCTGACATTGTGCTCAATGAGGTGATTAAAGACTTTTCTAAGGACTTCAGCATGCTCTTGCTGCAATAGTGACTTGGCAAGTAAGTCATCCATGTAATCTTCTAAGATCTTATGCATGTAGTCATGGAATATGTATGTCATGGCCCGCTGATATGTGGCACCAACATTCTTGAGACCGAATGGCATTACTTTGTAACAAAATGTTCCCCATGGAGTAATGAAAGTGGTTTTATGTTGATCCTCGGGTTTAATCCAGATCTGGTTGTATCCAAAAAACCATCCATTAGGGAGAGCATTTCATGACCTACGGTTGCATCCACAAGAGCATCTATGTTTGGCAATGGGAATGAATCCTTTGGAGTTGCCCTATTTAAGTCTCTGAAGTCTATGCAGATATGAACTCTTCCATCAGGTTTCCCCATGGGCACCATGTTCGATACCCACTCAGGGTAGTCGATAGGAACTATGAAAACTGCATCCAATAGTTTTTGCAATTCATTCTTTACCATCAAAGCGATGGTGGGATGCATTTTTCTCAACTTTTGTTTGACTGGTTTCTTCATGGGGTCCAATGAAAGGTTGTGAATGACTAACTTTGGATCTATCCCAGGCATATCCTTGTAAGTCCAAGCAAATAGATTTGGCCTCTCTTTCAGGAGAGGAATTATGATGGCTTGTTCTTTTGGAGATAGACTTTCTCCAAACTTGAATTTCTTTGGTTGAGTGGGATCATCGCTAATGTCCACTTTGAAAGTCACTTCTATAGCCATATGTGACCCATCCTCCAACTGGTGAGGCATGGGTATCAAGTGAATGTCATCGATGGGATTTATAGGTCCTACTGACTCAGGATCCAAACCAGCATGGAATACATCATGGGCACAACCTGGTGCGAAATGAAATGGTTGTAACATCTCTTCATTAGAGAAAATATCTTCAGGCTCTATTGGTGAATCAATGTGATCCCAATCAATCATCTCTATGTCAAGACACAAAGGTTTATCGGGATCTATTGGGTTATGAAGTGGAGTGGTCAAATCAATGGAGATTGTATTGATGGATGGGATGAAATCTCTAGGACCACATGGGTGAAATATTATCTCCGAGGTTTCCCTTCCATGCTCATGATGAGGCTCTAGAGGAATGGGAATCTCTAGATCTAGCCCATGAATTGAGCTAACAATAGGATCATTAGATTCTAAGAGTTCCCTGAATGTTGGTGGAGGGGGATTGACCATGCGATGAATGACATTCAAGTCAATAGGTCTCCTTAAAAATTACAAGCCAGGGTCTATGGCATGAAGTGTCACTTCTCTTTCCACCAACATATTGACTTGTCATAAATGGTGAGGCCCAAGATAGGCCATCTCAGTCTCATCCTCAAAATCATCATCACTGATCCAGAAGCCATTAGCATTAGTATGCGGCCCTAAGATGAGGGGCTCATGTCTTGGCTCTAAGTAAGCCATCTCTATTTCATCCTCATATTCTTCATCACTTATGAAGAATCCATTTGCATTAGTATGTTGCCCCAAGTCATGGGGCCATTGCCTTACCCCTAAGTAGGCTCTCTCTATTGAGTCCTCTGACTCATAGTCACTTTCATCGGATATGTATCCACTCTCATTGTGGATTGACCAAGTAAGTCTTCATAAGTAGTGAGGCCCATGATAGGCCAAGCCCTCTTGTGCTTCATCATCACTTGCTACATATCCATTTTCTTCTTGCTCTTCATCCCATGAGTTGTACCCTACTGGGATGGCCTCAATTGTGAGTCTTGGATGATAAATCTCGGGTGGTGGTATGCTTACCATAGCCACTTACTTGTTGCTCATAAGTCTCAAACTTAGTGGGTGATAAGGAATAAAATTGATGTCTTCTCCTAACCCCAAGCTCAATCTATCTAAGGCTACTGCTAGAGAGTCATCTCAACTTCTGATGTGATAGCCTAACCCAAATCTATCAGTGGGAAGCTGGTACTATGGCTCGAGTGGCCACCTTCATCCCTACTCATATATACCAAGACCGTAACCATGCCAATGGCAGCATTCAAAGTAGCTTAAAGTGAACTCAAGATTAGAGAGGTAATGAACATTAACAGTGAACAAGTCATCATTATCCTCTTCTTCTTCAGTAGACTTATGGGTGCAGTCTAGTCCAACGTAGACAAAGTTTGATTAGTTGGGAGGGATTCCAAGTGGAACCACTATTCCTACTAGTGGCCTTAGATCCTTTAGACATCCCATATCTTGTGTAGACTCTATGATAGGTGTAAAGGTTATGTTCTACACAAGATACTCTCCTATCCCTATGCTTGCCAAGTGTATAGTCGTATGTGAGGTGGATGACCCCATGGATGACACTGGTGAAGTGGGGTGGTAGTCATCATCTTCGACTTGGTCTTGGTGATCTTCTTCCATGGGATTTGGACCCTCTTCAATAGCTATGGTTAGCATTTCCTTGAGTTTGTTTTCCTCAACCATAGGTGCCTTTAGCTTCTGATCATTTTTTGGTTTAGGCATTGATGGTTGATTAGAAGCATTGGCCACTTTGTGTGCAAGATGAGGTGTTGATGCAGATGGGTCTTTTTGTACCCTTTTGTCTTTATTATCTAGTTGGGTAGTTGGAGATGAAGGTCCTACAGACAAGTGGGTAGAAGGAATTACAAATTCTCCTGGACAATCCACCTGATGAACATACTTGAATGGTTCTTCATCGGCCAACACCATGTAGACTTTGTTATCATGCACATACTTGACACATTGGTGTAAAATTGAAGGAACACATTTCATGTCCCTTATCCAAGGTCTCCCTAGGAGGATGTTGTATTGCATGGCCCCTTCCAAGACATGACACATCACGGGGATGGTCTTATGCCCTACCTTGATAGGTAGGACTATCATTCCCATAGTATTGCATAAAGCATCATTGAAAGCTCTTAATGTATAGGCTCCCGGAATGATATTGGACTTGGGGATCTTAAGGTGTTCTATTGCCATTGTTGTGATGATGTTGATTGATGAACCTGTATCGATCAAGACCCGATTAAAAGCTAAATCGTTGATTGAAGCCACAATGTTCAACAGAGGGTCTGGTAAGGTAGTAGGTACTATCTTAATCTCATAATCATAGAATCGAATTATAGGTTCATGGCATTCTTGTACTTGTCCCACAAAATGGGTGAATGCATTTGGATCTTGTGGTTGGATCTCAATTGACCTTAAAATCTCCATCAAGGTCTCCCTGTGCTTTGGGGACTATTGTATGAGCTCATAAATGGATAGCTTAGCCAGAGTCATTTGTAAGTTTTGCTCAAGTCTACTCTGGATAGTTACCACAGGTCGAGTTGGTGGACCTGGAAGGTTGTTTTGCCCCTGCCTCTACCTAGGTGCAGTGGGGACATTTATGGGAGCTGTAGGAGGTTGTGGTTGACCATATCATCTACTCCTGGTTGCTATATTGACAATTTCAACCATCCCAACACACCCATGGGTAGGTGTATCGATTTGGACCTGATTGACTTGTGCACCTTGCCCTCTAGGGACCTCATGGTTTGGTAGTGGGTTTTTGTAGATGCCCATATCTCTATTGTCAAGGGCCAATGGGTTGTCCACTTTTAGTTCTCCTACCTCAATCATGTTTTGCACCTGATGTTTGAAACCAACACAAACTTTGATATTATGCCTCGGTATCCTGTGATACGGGTAGAATTGATCTTCCCTATATCCTTTTGGCTTAGGATGGTTGGGATCTATAAGAGGTATATCAGGGAATCTAATCTTTCCCACCTCGCTCAATTGATTGAAGATTGATTGCATTGATTCTATCAATGGTGTAAAATAATGAGGGGGTTTGCATTCTTTGTTTTGACCCTGATTGTTCTTTTGATCATAGTTGGTTGGTGGGGGTTGTGCTTGATAATTTTGGGGCTATTGCATAACCCCATCCTTAGGCGTAGCCAATACCACTTGATTAACTAGGGTAGGGTTTGCCTGCTTCTACTTATATTTGCCATTCTTATCATTTTTGCTCCACTCCTTCTTGGTTCGGAGTTTTATGGTTCCCTCATCTACTTTGATGTCCTCAATGAGTTTGGCTTGTGCCAAAGCTTCCTCAAATGAGGGGTATTGTTGTAGTTGTAGCAAGAGGGAAATGTGTTTGGAACAACTCTTGGTGAACATCCGGATGATTTCTTCTATGGGAATGGAGAATGATAATTTTACCATGACTTTTCTCCATCTATTCTCATAATCCATTACTGGCTCATCATCATAATGTCTTAAATTGGCCAGGTCTGAGAGATTTACTTTCCTCTTAGCACCAAAGGAGAAATGCTTTAGAAAAGCATTCACTAGTTGTTCAAAGTTGGATATGCTATGCTTGGGCAATTGGTTAAACCATTGGGTGGTTGTGCCCAAAAATGTCATGATGAATGTCCTTAGCATAAGAGCATCATTTTCTTCGAGATGAAAACATGCATTGATGAAATTGGTGACATGCTCTTGTGCATCTTCTTCACCTTTAAACTTCTCTAGCCTAGGCATCTCAAAGTGCTTAGGATAGGGAGGGCTAGGAACTGATGGACACAATGGTTGGTTGTGTATTTTGCTCAATGTTGGTTGGCTCCCAGCAGCCTCTTGTTTCTCAAAGGCTTTCATATTTTTAGCAAGCTTTCGAAATGCCTTTGAAGCAAGGAGTTCTTCCTCTTGCAAACCCCCCCATGGTGATGGTGGAGGTAGCACTCTATCCATTTGATTTGCTCTATTTTCTTCCCTCCTATGAGGGGATCCAAGATATGCCTGATCCTGATTTATTAAGTCTACCATTTCCCCCCAAGTTGGATTCCGCTCATGATTTGGAGGGTGATTTTGGTGTGGGTTACTTTCTTGTCTAGTGCACCCATTCTATTGTGAGTTAGCGCATTGATCCTTTTGATGATCATCTCTATTTGCTTGTTGGTTGCTATGAGCTAGCTGCTCAACTTGCTCTCTTAAGCATTGCTCATGTTTGCGTAACAACCATTCTCTTTGTTTATCATGTTCAAGAGCTTCTACAAGCTCTCACTCCTTATGCAAGGCATTTTCTAACCATCACACATGGTTGAATTGCACGGTCATAGAAGACTCATGCTTATCTGACTCCATTCTTGTAGTTCTAATTCATAGATTCCTCAAAGAGGTTTCTATTGTCTCTTTGCTTTGGCTAGCTAGTGTGACTTGTTCAGTATATTTTTGGGTGTCTCTATGGTTAGACTCTATATGTTTACTATGGGGTCACCCTGAGGCACCACCAATTTGAGAAGTGGGCTTAGAAGTCATAGTTCATGAACTTTCAGATGTAGAATTCTCTATGGCTATAGTTTTGGGTGGTGGCCTTGGGTGCAACCGATCCAACTCATCCAACTATCTTGTTTTCCATGGCTGATCCTATGGGGTGCCATTCACTCCAATGAGGTCATAGTCTAATGGAATCCTTCCTCTTGTTTGAAGGATATCTTCTATTTGATGTCTATGACTGGAGGTATTTCTAGTTTCCTGCCCCTTAGTGGGCTGATCTATTCTAAGTGTTGCATGTGAATGTTGAGATGTTTCAACTCTTGTGTGTCTTTGTGGTGATGAGGGTTTTGTAGCCCTCTCTACCCTCCATGAGGATGGATATGGGGAAGCCTCATCATCTCTATGTGAAGAACGGGGTCTAGAACCCTCTTTATGTCTATGTGAGGAGGAAGCTCTTGAAGCTTCCTCATGTCTCTGAGAAGTTTCTGTGTGTTTAGAGGAAGCCCTTGAGGTTTCCTCATGTCTCCTTGATGATGATGGTCATGAGGCCTCTTTGTGTTTATGAGATGTAGTTTCATGTTGTGGTTCCCTATTTGGGGTTTCTCGAGGAGATCCCCCAAGGGTTGAATTATCACCTCTTAGACTCATAGAACTGCGTCTCATGGTCTTCCGAGTAGGTCTTTCAATGTTACTACGGCTTCACCTAAGGGTATGAGTTGCCTCAGATTCCCCTTCGATGTCAGACCGAGGGTGTTTACTTCTTGTTTTGACCATTTTTTTGAAATTTTTAGCTTTTGTGTTGCACAAACAATATCAAGCAAATGTTTATCTTGCTTACAATTTTAAGTGTGCCCTAAACTATTTGTTGTATTTTGATGTTTTGTTGTTTCTTGTTTCTTGCTTTGGATTTGGAATGAGGAGACTCATCCATAGTGATAATCAAGAGTACTCATGCCAAACATGATTTCCCAAAAGAGACTAGGGTACACCACTGAAATCCTAGTGGGGGGTTCGCCTAGCTCTTCCACTCTGAACCAATGAATGTTCCAATAGTGGGAGACAGTTTGAACACAAGTAACTTAGTACCACTATGAAGAAGTTCTTCAATCCATTTCTAGGAGAATCTAGGGGGAAAACCGGTGGAAGGAGATGAATTCCAACGTCACCAGACTGAATTGAGGGTTGGTGATGAAATCCAACTCCCCAATGTTTAAATGATACATGTGTGTGTGGTGTTCATTTTAAGCTTGCATGAAGTAAAGTGCATAATATAGAAGAAATGACTCTTTCCTATATGCCTAAGTGCAAAATACATTTCAATTTTTAGAAAGATGCATGAACTACTATGATTTGTATGGGTGCACTTTATTTCATGCAAATATGGCCTCTTGCAAGGCCTCAAGGCAAGCAAACAACATACAATGTCTAGCACATTGGATTCTAGGGTGAACTTTTCAAGCATAAGCCATTGTTCCTAGCAATGCCTAGTGGAAATCTAAAAGAAGATCTAAGATATGCAAAATGCCTAATTCTTTCTTCTTTTATTCTTTCAATTCCCAAACAGAAATGTGCTTTAAGTTCACTATTTTAGACACACAGAAGCAGACAAAAAGCTATAAAATATCAGAGAAGTTGTACCAACCTCTAATCCAGCTCAGAGAACCAAGGTTCTATCCTCTGCTACTCTCTAGTGCTGGTCGTTGTCGACCAGAGCGGTTGGTTTTTAGCCATTGTTAGCAAGAGCGGCTAAGGCTCTATTGGCCGTTGTGGCTCAGAGCGACTGATTTTTGGCCACTGTAGACCAGAGCGGCTAAGCCTACACACAAAATTAAGTTAGTATCTAGGCAAAAAATGAAAAATTAGTGGATGTCCCACCGTGATCGCCATCTGTAGTGACCTTGGGGTGCACGCACCGCTCTTACTCTACTTGCAAATGTGTTAAACCCAAAATGAAATGAAAGACCATGAAAAAGCATATAACATGGAAGTAACAAAGATATGTCTCTTTATTTGTATTAAAACCCAGTTACATGTCGGTCCCTCTTAGGGATACCCATTTTGATACAATAAGGTTACAAGTGGGTAAAATGTCCCCTCGCAAAGGGGTGGTGCGCTATCACAAGCTTCCTAGTTCTGCACACGGAAATGTATGAGGGCTTACAGATGCCTCCTTCCCTAGGTCTATTTCCTAGAGGGATCCCTTTTGCTCTCGTATGTTGTAGATTCTATCCGATGAACCTGTGGCCCTGTAAGCAATGAAACAACAACACACGCTTAGATGTCCGAGAATGCCTCCCCGGATGAGGTTGTTAGTAATGAATATATCAAATGAAAGCAAGTGCAAATTAAACTAATGCTATGAATGCGAATGAATGAAATGATGCTATGCTAATGATATGCTAAATAGAATAATGAAACTAATGTCTAAAACCCTAAGCTAGGCCCATGGGCCACTATCCAAGATAACGGCCGCTAAAGTGAATCTTGTCCTCTTTGCTTCAAGGCTATGGATCGAAGCTTGTATCCGATGTTGAAATGATGGTTGCTTTGCTCTCCAATTCGTTGAATTATCCATAAATGTGGAATCTCCAAGTGGAAGCTCTTCAGTCTTCAAAGTATCTCCTAAAATTTGGACTTATTCCAATGCTTTGGTGCTCTCAGGCTTGCACCTTTTAAAGTGTGTGAAACCCTAGGTCTATGCCCAAGCCCTAGGACTGAATCCCTCATGCATAGTGAAGGTTAGCATGAGAAGATTTTATATTTTCTATGTTTAAAGACTAGTTAACTAAAGTCTAAATGCAAACTCAAGTCTCCTATGTGAACTAGCTATGAAAGGGAATGCAAAGTTACTCCCACTCACCTTTATTGCATGTAGACTACCACTTCCACCCATGATTGGGCATATCTATCGACAAAATACTTTTTATGGCTTAGCCACTATCGTCTATAGTGGCTAAGATATGGTCATTGTCATTTGCAGTGGCTAAGGTCTGGCCGCTCTAGTCTTGAGCGGCTAGGCTTGGATGGGCTTAAAATGCCCTAGATGAGTGGTGAGAACCACTTTTGATGCTTGGAAAGTCCAATATTATGTCATATGATCTTATGAATGTGCCTATGTGAGTAGCTCCCCTAGACATGACATGTTTTAGGTGTCTATAGGAGTACCCCTCCTCATGCACACTCAACTTCTTAGCTTTAGAATATAAGGTTTGTTTTGGTTTTCAATTCTAGACCAACTTGTCTTCTTGTGGGTTTCATCCCATTCCAAATTCCAATGTGTTATAATTTAAACCATCATGAGTGTTTATGAGGTGAATATAAATCAATGAAACCTTTTATGATAAAATCCATTACATCATAACCATAGGTTTGAAACATCACATGAGAGATCTACTTAAGCAATAATTACATTCCATTATGATCAGCTTTATAAATTGACACAACCATTGAATACAAAAGGGGTAAAACTAACTAGTTGCATAATTCATAGTTATCCAATATAATCCAGAAGGTAAATGACATAATCACATTAAATCATAAATATATTGGAGATTAAGCATACATTATTTTCATCATAAATGAACTTTCGATTAAATAGAATTCAAATGTAAACATTGCAATAATCTAAAGATATGCATAACTATTCCATATATACATTTAACCATATCATCTAGTTATATCATTTTCATTTGGAAAGTAAAAGCATCATACACAAGAAATAACACATCAAACCACAAAATAGAGTGACACAATGATTTATCCTAGGAACCCTCATGGGGAAAACCTAGCCTCCAAAATATAATCTCTCCTCATAATCATAAACTTTATATGTTAAATTTATAAATATAGAAGAGCATCTATGGATCCCCTTTTTAATCAATTATACAAATCAAGAGCTACAACTATCCCTTCCCAAATTCATAATGCCATTAAGGAATTTCTCAATTCCTTCTTCTAGGTCATTATTATAACATTAAGTTATTCCTCATAACCATAAGGGATCCTTTTGTTCCCTCAAAATTTAATACGCAATTAAGGAATCTATTGATTCTTTAGCTATCTTAAGTATTTGTAGCATCTCACGTGTGATTATGATAATCATTGGAATTATATATTTTGGAGAAGTCAGATTGATGTTAGAGGGATTTTTCATAAATTCCCTTAGAATGAATTTCAAATTCATTCTTTGACATACTATCATCTATTTAACAATATAAAATCTATATCATATTAACTAGTATGCCATCAATTTAAATCTATTTTATAGGTAACTATTCTTATATAGATGCTATTCTTAACTAGGATAATTCCTAATATCCATAGAGAGATAATAGAACACTAAAACCCATAGAGTGTTAATAGATCATATTCTAATCTTAACTAAATCATTCCAAGTCTACTAATTTTTCATGTATGGTTCTTCTCATCAATCTAATTGCTCTTTCTATCATTTTGACTTATTTCCTTAGTAATTATTTATTCTTAACACAATTATAAATTACTTGGATTAATCTGAGTCTCTAATCCTAATTACCTTCAATAATTTCCTTAAACAAATTCATAATTTTAATATGAATGAATACATACTCATCTTTTGAATTTTCAATTTTCATTAGATATATTCAATTCATCCTCAAGTATTTTTGGTTAATCCCAAGATTTATAGGAAGAATCCAATTGTAGGTGGATCGATCTTTGACCACCATCTAGTGATCGATTAATATGTAGAGTTTGAACTCTTCATATCCTATTGGTGCCCCAAACAGGTCCCATATAGGATAAAGTAGATGGTGGCCTCTATTTAAATTTTCCATATGAACAAAGTTGGACACCATCCAATGCCTCCACCACTGTGGTTGATTTATTGATCATGAATCCCCATAGGAGGTTACTTATAGCATTCAACGGTGATATAGCATAGCAAATTTAGATAATACAGTTGACATGGAGGTAACACAACATCACCATTTACATAATTTTTATTTCTAAATCTAATATGAGCTTTAACGATGGATAGGAGGGCTTAGTTTGGTGTCCATTCTAGGGTTTTAGTATTGAAGGCATATCTGTGGAGTTCCATCATGTCTCCTATTACAATAGGTTATTAATAGAGCTATATCTATTCAAACAGACTGATAGGGTATTCAAGTTGACCTCTCACATCTTGAAAATATCATATACTTCGAAACAAGGGTTCAAGTGAAAAAATTAACCTTATAAGCATATTATTTTATTATATTTTAACTACATAGTGATGATTAGGGAGGGTCTATGTATTCGTAGTCAATATTTCTATTTGTAGATGGCTTGTTTCTTCATAGACTATCTATAATTGTTTACAGATATGGTTTACCTCATCCCAGGTTTAGTTTAGACTAAACATCAGCCAATAATCTAGTTTCACCTATTCCAATGCAAGTTTAACCCATTTGTAGGACTAATTTTTGATGCAATTTACCTTCGGTATAGAACAACTCCATAGTGGGGTTTAATTGTCCACATAATTTGTAGCAATTCATAAAATAATTTTCAACCATGGTTCACAGTGTTTTAAACATGCAATTGCAGTTCTGTTAGAGAGCATGATTACAAGGAAACACACTTGGGTTTTCCAATATTTGGTCTGGATGCCTTCTCTACGTTGAAAAATCCCATGAAAGTGTGTCTATGCCTTCAAAATTTTACATAAGCAGCATCCTTTTGGAACTCAAAGTTGGGTACTTACATCTTAAAGGTGTGGTTAAACAAGAGAGGAAATGTAATTAAAAGGGGTTATAATAGTAGTAACTTAAAGATAGGAAAATCTATGTCAACAAATCTAAAATGGATCCCACATGTATTTTTTCATGGGCAATCAATACTATAAGAAGACTCACATTCTTTGAAAGAGTAACCACCATGGAGTGGTTGTATTCGGTCAATCGAAACTTTAGTTGGCTATTGTATCTTCTTGCTTGCATATCCTCCTGGATTACCTTGATTTGAACTCCTCTTCTAAGTTCTTCCTCCTTTCCTAGTTTGCTACACATTATGTCTAGGAGTTATTTTAAGCCTTCTAGTTTCTGATCCACCAAGGTGGAGAGCATACTCCCTAGACTTTCTAGAATTTCCTAGATTTCCTAGATACCCTTTCTTCACAAAATATCCTCTATTTATAGGACATTTCTCCACTCATGGGCCAAATAGTGGCCACATTATAATAATATTAAAAATATGCCTTGGACCCATTGTGACTTATCATGTCTTGTAAAGTATAACCAAAATTAGAAAAAGGGTACCCTAGAGATAAGGTGAGTGTCCTTATTTTTATTTTGTGTCATTTCTCATGGGAAAAAATATAGAACTAATACTATTAAGGCATAGAGTGGATACAAAGTTAAAACTATTATTTATAAGATAATAAATATCCCTTTTAATTTCCACCAATATAGGGAACCCATATGTGTATTTCCCAATGGATAGGATATATATATATAATATTTAACAATCCTATAGTCCTTTTAAGTCCCATCTAAATTGGGTCCACTAGGTTGTTTACACATAATTTACTATATTGTTATAATTTTGTAAAAGATAATTCCTCAAATTTATCTTTCACAAGACCTCATAATTAGTTTCTAATTAATTATCTTCTCCAAAAGATAATTAATATTTTCCTATCCTTCATAAAATTCTTTTATTAGAATTTTTGTAGGATTCTTTAGGGTCTATGCCCCTTTTTATTAGGCATTAATTGATCCCATGATCAATTAATTTTATTCTGATAAGGTTCAAAGGATATGGGTCATGACATACAACCCCCCTTAGATTAAACATAGTCCTCTATGTTTGAACAATTACCTTAATGAAAATATGTATCTAGCAAGGCTAGAATTCATCCTGCTATTTTACAATTTTGAGACATCAAATTTTTCTTTCTTCCAACACCTCCCTCTTGATGGTAAGCTTCACATTCCATCCATGAGAGTCTTGTTGGGCACTAAATTGCACCAAGTTTTCACTCAATATTATGGTTGTCTATCTTCCTAATTTCTATCTAGGCTTGCACTCGATAGCTGCAGCTCAACACTCAACATTGGATGGACCAAAATAGGGATTTCTGATCCAACCTCCAGAGTAGGTTGGTTCCTTGTCAACTTAGAAAGTTGTTGACACAATTATGCTCACTTAGGGTTTGGAGTTTAGGGTAAGAGAAGGTTAGGATTAGAGAGATGTGGATAATAGTTGAAGGATAGGTTAATAGAATTGCACTACCATAAAAATCTCCCAAAAAACCATGCTAAGGACATATACTCAGATCAACATTTATCCCAAAATAGATTTTTTCATATATTAAAACACAACAGAGAAATTTTGTAGCAAGCAATTTCAATATCCAGGGAATGATAATCCAACTAACAAAATTCACCAAACACCTAGATTTCACAGAAATGTACTTTCCAATAACATAGAATGGACTCAAAGTAGATTTCAATTACTTATAATAACTAGTAATCCAAAATAGGCACAAACTAACCATCTAAGTATTTACAAAAATGCAACTATGAAATCCGAACCTCTGACATCAAGCATGAGAACGTGAACTTGAGGTGAAGATCAATGTATTTCTCCTTTCATTCAGCTCTTCAGGAATATTTACAATGGTACAGGCAAACACGCTAGAGCTGACCCTTAAAAATGAGGGTTTGACCTCTACTTATAGTTTTTCAAATTACAATAATCAAGAAACAATACACAAAATCTTATTACAATAGTACAACAAAGATTTTAGCTAGCATTAGCTCATTGGTCCATCCTTTGGGAAATCCATTGAAATAAAGTCTGCCATGACATCTCGGGGTCTCTGCAACTTGCTGATCACCCAGTGGAATTGAAGCTTAGGCCATTAAAGATAACACATTTTCATTGATCCTTATTGGGAGTAAATTACCATCGTCGATTTGTAACTAACTCTAGTTTGATCTTCTTGGAAACCCTTGATGCTTCATCTTCTAGCTGACTGTTATAATTTTGACGTAGCAATATCTTTAAAACAACCAATATTTGGTAGCTTAACCTCCACCATTGATCTTCTTCATCACATGATTCAGATTCAATCCGACACAAGCTAAATGCCATTCTACTTTAAAATTGATGATGTCATCTTTCTTATCAAAAATAATAGAATCTCCAATCCGGATCTCTGAACCTTGAATCCACTCCGAGATATTTATATTTCACCTTATCTTCTTCAATCCACATTAGAATATTGATGACATCACCTATTTCCATTATATTTTATGGATTTCATTCTGGATGGAATGAGCGCATCGTGTTAATCGCCAATATGGGTCCAGAGTTAGTCACATACCTTCATCCATCGTGAATTCGCACTTTTATTATTCCACCACACCATATTATCTTTATTTTAAAAATGAAATACTTGTTCATTCCCAAAATCACCAATCCACACTTTTTTTCCAGTGACATCATCATCTCCTTGAAACTTTTGCAGATTTGGAGATAGCACCAATCTGAAGACAAAAATAAAAATACCTTTCTAGAATCGGATAAAAAATGCCATTCCACACTTTTTCATTGCTAACATCATCGTCTCTTAGGAACTTCTATGGATTTGAGATATTTTGAGATATGCCATCATTTCGGAGCCGAAATGAAGTCACCCGAAATCGCTTCAAACATGCAAACTTTACTAATTATTGAGCAAATTCATATCTTCTGATCCGATTCTGCTTTAGAGCATACTTCAAGCTTAGCAGAATGATTATTTTATTACTTAGTCAAAATTATACAAAATTTTACTAAGTATGTGGCCATTTTGGGCCTACATTTTGGCGCCTCCTAGGTGGATTTGCTTGCAAAGCCAATCAAATCTAGAGTCTTATCCATTGGGCCTTAGGATTCAAAACAATACTTATCTTTGAAGATATGTTTTAAGGAATAATTTCCATACAAACACTACCCTCTGAAAGCTCAAATTCTACTTCATATAGAAACCATGCCAAAAACATCATAGAACTCACTTGTTCAACTAGAGTTGTATCCATAATATTAGTATTACTACTGCCTTTAAAAACTATACATAACTCTACCTCCTTTATAAGGCTTCACTTCAAAGAATGCCTTCACACAAAAAATGTTGCGTTGTAGACTTCATGCCTTTATTGCTTATTTTTGACAATTGTCAGAGTAAAAATAGAAATACAAAACTGATGTATTAGAAACACAAAAACTATGTATATGTACAAACAAAAATGAAATGATTTAAGTGTGGGCCCCTCTTGGGCCTGTAGTTGCTCAATCTTATCCTCATTCTTCTATAGCCTCTTCCTCCTCATCTTCTCCTAGAGCCTGTAGTATCTGATTATCTTCACCGAAGGTGTCCCAAAATACTTGGACCATTGATTCCAAAGATTGAAGAGCCTATTTCCAAGCTTTCTCAGAGGGATTTGATGTCTCTTTAAGCTACGTATAAACATATTGTAGTTCCCCAACATCCTCATAATTAGAAGCATTCCCTCTAGTCACTAGATCTTCCATGTAACCCATAATTAATTTGGCAGCTTGTTCTTGGGATAGTGGCTCTTCCAATGAATCAATTTCAACTTCATCCTGTAAGTTCTCCTTGATGCTTTGTTGGGCTTCTTCCATAGATAACAAGCTGTGATCCTCCTTCCAGATTCCTTTGAAACCAACATGAACCATTTCCTCATTTATTTCAATAATGTCTTTAATTCCTCTTTCCATCCTATCAAACAACAACCAGGCTCTCTGAACTGCCCTGTGCTTTTTCACCACTATTTTTGAGGCTACCCTAGCTAGATTCCATTCTCTATTAGAAATTGGTTTAATAGCATCACTGAGCCTACTACCAACCAACCTATACATTTGTTCCACCAGAATCACCATAGGTTGTAACTCTCTAGTGATTTGATCTAAATCCTTCTGAATGGTAGATAGCAATTGGCTAGCATCCTTTAGGTAGTCGATTATGAGTTGAAGACCTGAACATTTTTCTTGAACTTCAGAAAGCAACTCCTTCTTTATCCTTTTCAAACTATCTTTGGAAAAACCTGAGGACTTGGCTTTCTCAATCTGAAGCTGATGTTTCAAATTTTGAATTTCTTTTGCTTGATCCTCATTCAACTTCTTTTGTTCTTCTAACTAATATTTCAACTCATTAGCCTTTTGAAACCTTTCCTGCCAACTCTTAGCCTCTTTCCTCAGAGCTTTCTCTACTTCATTTTGATCATTGAGGCTCTTCTTAAGTTTTTCAACTTGTTGTTCTAGCTTATCTACCTTATATTTTGCTATATCAGTCTTCACATAAAAGGTCTCTAAGTGAGCCTTGGCCATCCCTAACTCATCTTCAGTAGGAAGCTTGTCAATATCTTCTATGATTTCCTTCGCTCTATAATCCTGAGTAGTCATTTCATTTTTAGGTTTGCTCACCTATGGAATCAAAGACCTTGAAACCCTTTGCCTAGTGATAGGGTTAACATACATACTTTTTCTTGTCACAACCATCCTGCTGGAAGGCCTGGTAAGCTTCTCTACCCAATAGTCATTTATGCTCTGAGTGGTTGCCTATTCTTTTGATACAACAATAGACCTTGAAACATCAACAACCAAAGGAGATAACGACATAAAAAATATAAGGGTGGACTGACTTGCTGTTGGTGGGGGTGGAGATACATTGACAACAACCTCTGTTACAATGGTAGATTCTGTGACTACCACTACTTGTTGACATAGGTAAATTCAGAGAAATAGGGACATAACTGATAGTAGAAGGGATGGATGAACCTGGAATGCAGTGTCCCATGGATGGTGGTAATGAAAGAGATGAGGATGCAATAATGGTGGATATTGAAGTGGATATCTCAGAAGTGGAAGGTGGGTTTGGAGGAGGCTATGACACAACAGAACTGACTGGTACCTCCATAGCTACTGATGGGATGAGGGAAGAACTGTGAGGTGGAGGAGGTAAATTTGCCACATTTTCTTGACTAGAAAGGGAGGGAAATATTTTTGGGGATTCATGGAGATGAGAAGGAGAAGAGGGATTAGAAACCATACCTTCACCTACAGATGTAGGGTGTTCTTGTTCAGCTTCTATCTCAAGGTGTTGTTCTTGTTCAACTAACCCTTCTGTATTAAAAATAGCTACCTCTTCAACAATTTCTTCCATACTCATTTTCTACTTCTTGGAAACCTCTCTCTCCTCTATTTCCAGGGTTCTCTTAGTCCTTTTATGAACTAATCGGAAAGCATCCATCTCATATTTGGAATATTCCTCTGATAAATCTCCTTGCACTTCCCCAAGAAGTAATGATTGTTCAGTAATGGATTGCGGTTTAGTTGATGTTACAGGAGCAAAAGAAAGCGGCCTGAACCCAAAACTCTTATCCTTCTTCTTCCAACTAATATATTTTTCCTGAGGCTGCCCCCTAGAGCTAAACATGAAGGCCTAGATCTTGTTTCAATAACAGGGGTACTGACAACCTTTTCTTTAGAATACCTCATTTTGCTCATCATCCTAGCCCCTTTAGGGAATTTCTCCACCTGCTCAGAAGTAGGACTGAAGGTTTTCAATACTTCGATGGTTGTTAAAGAAGCCTTTTGATCTGTAGAAGGCTGGAGAGATTCAGAATCACCCTGGGGATTTTCAACCATTAATACAATGTGCCTCACATCCTTTAGCCTCCAAGTATCAATATTCTCATTATATCTTTTTGAAAACTCTTTATCAATTTTCATTCCAAATTTAGATTTAGCTTTTCCAATTTCAACTCTCATACGCCACCAATCCATAATCTTGGTGTCCTCCCATGGTCCCTTATAATCCTCCTCTTCTACTTCTTCTACAACTTCCCTTTTAGGCGGCATTTATTTTTTCTTTTCGACTTCGACTTGGAGGAGGGCCTGCTTTTCTTTGTAGTTTCTGCTTTAATCTTGTCAATCATATCCTCGGTAATCTGATGACCGGGCTTGTGGTTAGGATCAAAATCTTCAATCTGCTCATAAAAATCCAACCATGGAGGTAACTGATCCATCTTGGAGACATTCCACTCTAAAAGAGTAGTCTCATCATTGTTTCTTCCCTGTTCAAAATTAGCCACTGGGCCTTTTCTCAAATTTGTAGGCCTTATCTCCGTTCAGGGTTTTATTTCTTGTAGTGAAAATATCATCAGGATCATAACTCCACTTCTGAGGAATATAAAATAGACCTAACCTATCCAGGTATCGGTCAATTTGTTGACTTTACCCCTTATTAGTAATGGTGATATCACTCAAGGTGCGGTGGGAAAGCAAAGACTTCCTTTTTCTCCCCGAACCATATTTCGAGTCAATGTACTCTGCTTGCCTCAAATATTCCAAGGCGAAGAGTCTCTCCATGACAAAGTGGGGCAAAATAAAAGGTTTACCCATGAAACCATATAATATAATGACCGTGCCTTCAGTTAACAAATACCAGTCCCCTTCCTCTGCATATTTAGTCCTCAGAATCTCTTTGGCCAGGGGTGGCAATCTGGGGAAATTACCATACATTATTTTGAGGGCTGGTCCAAGAAATTCCAAATTGAACCTATAGTGAGACTCACTGCTTCTTAAATGGTTTGTCCAATAGTAAACTAGCATAGGTTCTCCTTTATCAGTCTTATCCTTGACTGGAATCCACGACATTCTATCTTTAACAATGGCATAAAACATCCATACCAAGTTTGAGCAATGCCTAAAGCTAGGAGCACTGGCATCCCTCTTCATGCTTACTAGCTGTTCATGTATTCTTTGGGTGAGAAAAGTTGGCCAGTCAAAATAAATCACCCTTATCCCTTTCTTTGTCGCCTCCTTTTCATACATCCTTTCGTTAGAGATACAATATGCAGCGGCAATTTGCCAACCATGAACCTCTTCATCAGAGTCCAAACCCTCCATGCAGGCCAACATAGAGAATAGAATGGGGGTTACAAACTTTTTGATAGAAATGGGGACTTCAGGCAACTCTTCTTGGGGTTTGGTATTCAGCTGCTTATAAACCCAATTCCTAAATGACTCATCATCATTTGCCCGCTTCTTTGTGGAATAAAACCTAGTTTGTTCAACAATTTTAAAGGGTTTTGGTGGTACTGGTGGGTCAGACCCTAAGGCAAAAATATCATGATAGAAAGAGGTAGTGATGCTAAAAAGGGTCTCACCCTCGCAGGTTTTTACTGCCTTGGCCAGTGGGTCATAGAATTTAACTATTGCAACTATCAACTCAGGACATGGGTGAACAGAATCACAAATGTAAAAGGATAGATAAGAAAGGATGGAGCATCTACCTTCTATTGATAGAGTAGCATTCTTTTTGTATCTGTCATTCACACTCTTTCTTAGTCTCATCCTTTCAGTGATGGTCATCGCCATGTCCGCTACAGCCTCGACTTTATCAAGGTAAGGCACCGACGTCCTGTCATCCAGAGTTTCAAACTCCGGGACATCTTCTGTGGCCTCCGTGGGTGATTTCTTAGGAGCCATCTTGTAGTAGTAGGACTTTGTGCACTGTAATAAGTGAGGAGAAATTCAGAATGTTGTTGTACTTCTTAACAACCTCGTGGTTACTAAATGAACCCTGCGCATGACTTCGTCACTTTTTATCTCCTGGAATGTGCGTATCATCCACCATAAATGTAGCTGCTACGTGATATCTTTGTTGGCACACTTCACCATCCTTCCATTATTTCTTTGGTGGCTCAAAGGTGGCATCCTATCTTCTTATTGGTCAAATTTTGAAATTGTGCTTCCAGCTCATCACATCCCTTTGGCTACTCTTTGGTTCATGCGCGAGTTTGTTAGAATTGAATGTGGGAGCACTCTTTAGCCTCCACGTGTCAGATTGGAACTTGTTGTTCAGCTTTGGCCTTATTCCGCTCCGGTGTCTTAAGAACCTTCCGAGTCCACTTTGGTACTTGAAGCTTGCATGCACGACACTCTACCTCGATTCCGCTCCGGCTATCTCCAGCTTTGAGAGGTTCCTAGATTAGCGTCGTTCTTTGTCCTTCTTTATGCGGGATAGAAACTGATAGACCACTCCATGGAAATCTAGAATTAACCATGCGGACTTGAGGGTGGAATGCCATTTCGGAGAGTTTTACACAACACCGTGTGCGGAATGGAACATTACCATGCATTTTGGCCAACACTTAGTCATTTCTTGCAAACTTTCTTCTCTCTTTTCTCTCTTTTTTTTTTAGCATTTCTTTGAAAAGAACTAATTACAAAGTGCAGAAAATAAATCAAATACAAAGTGCAGAAAGGAAGGGGAAATATTTGTACAATGTATATACATATGTTACAATGAGCTCACTTCTTACATATAGTAGAGCTTGAGGTGGAAACCATTCATCGAAATTGGTTGTATGTTTCCCTCTGGATCCTTCAACTAAAATACATTAGACTCTTTAGCTTCCACTATCTTGAAAGGACCATCCCAAAAGGAATCAAACTTTTCATGCTTGCCTGGTTTTGCCCTATCAACATTCCATCTGAGAACCGAGTCTCCAACTTGGAGCTTTTTGAACCTCACATTTTTATCAAACCATGCTTTAATGTCTGATGAATGCTTTTGAAAATGATCATATGCTTGAGTTCTGCTCTCTTCCAATCGTAGCAAGTGTGTCAACCTGGTTTTAACTGGATCATCCTCTAATTCTTCTTCTATACTAACAAGCTTAAGCACTGGGATCTCTAAGTGAATTGGCAATACCACCTCTTTTCCATATACCAATGCATAAGGAGAAGTTTTGATAGAATTTTTAATAGTAATCTTGTCTGCCCATAGAGCATGGTTGAGCAATAGGTGCCAACTCCTTTTGTTACCCTCCAGAGATTTTCTCAAAATCCTTAATAGGTTTTTATTGGTAGATTCTGCAAGTCCATTACCTTGTGGGTAATAATTTGAAGTATTTTTAAGAGTGATGCCATACTTGTTGGAAAACTCAATGTACTTGGCTCCTATGAAAGTAGGGCCATTATCACTCACCAAAGCTTTTGGGACTCCAAATATGGAAATCAAACTCTCCATAAAGTTGATCACAACTTCTTGGTCTACCTTCTTTGTAGGAATGGCCTCTACCCATCTGGTAAGATAATCTGTAGCTGTCAAGATAAACTTGTGCTCTACTGAAGAATTAGGATTTATAACTCCTATAAAATCTAATCCCCATTGTTGGAAAGGCTCCTCAACTTGAATAGGCTTCAGGGGAGATGCAACATTTTTGGTTCTTCCAACGTACCTATAACATTTGTCACAAGCCTAGGTAACTTTAAAAGCATCATTGAACACATAAGGCCAATAATAGCCTGATATTATTATCTTCAAAGTTGTAACTCTGCCTGAGCTATGACCACCTACTGACCCTCCATGAAATTCTTCTATGACTCTTTTTTGTTGGTCCTCCTTCAAACATTTCAGGAGAATACCATCCAAGTTTCTTTTGAACAACCCTTTAGGTAGTAATACATATTTTAGAGCATGAAGTCTATACCTCCTTCTTTGAGAAGGATTCAGATCAGGTGGGCAGATCCCAGTTTGGAAATACCTGGTCATTTGCTCAATCCAATCAGAATCTGGAGTGTGTACAATCTCTATTTGATCCTCTTCTGTTATCTGACAAGCTATCATTTTGGCCAATGTTGAAGCATCTATCAATCCTTGGCACAAGGATCTACCTCTTACCAGCTTGGTGGGACGTATTTCTACATCATATTCCTAGATCTTAGTAATCCAACCAACCCTTTTATCTCCCAAGTCACCTTGTAAAATAAAACTTCTTACATCTGGATGAACCACATATACCAGGGTTTTGCTCTGTACCAGATATTGTCTAAACTTCTTTAGTGACTTCATTACAACGAACACTTGTCTTTCAATAAAGTTATATTTTACCTGATAATCATGTAAAGTCTGACTCCAAAAGAACACAGGGTGTTCATCCCCTTGATTATATTTCTGGGTGAGTACTGAGGCATAACTTTCTTCAGCTCCATAAGCATAGAGAATAAAATATTTAGTGAAATCAGGATTTATCAAGACTGGGGCTATTGCAATGGATTGTTTGATGACCTCAAAATATTGCTTCCTAACCTCAATCCACTTGAACTCTACCTTTTTCTTGAGTAGTTCAGATATAGGCCTCACTTTTTGTGCAAAATCAGAAATGAATTTCCTGACGAAATTGATTTGGCCTAGGAAGGACTGCAAGGTCTTCTGATTAGTAGGCAAAGGAATAGCTAGAATTGCTCTAATTATTTCCAGATCTATGGCCATACCTTCCTTTGAGACCACATGGCCTAATAGTTTTCCCTCATGTACTGCAAAAAATGACTTCTTAGGATTCAGTGAGATACCAAATTCTCTGCACTTTTGAAAAACCTGTTCCAAATGAGATAGATGATCATTTTTATCATGAGAAAAGACCGTCATGTCATCTAGGTAAATCAGAATAACTTTGTTTATAAGTGTACCAAAGGCATAGTCCATGGCCCTCTAAAATGTAGCTCCAGCATTAGATAGCCCAAAGGGCATTCTCTGATAGGAAAATGTACCCCATTTTGTGGTGAATGCTATTTTGTATTGGTCTTCATATTTTACCCAAATTTGGTTATATCTAGAGTAACCATCCAATAGTGAGAATATTTCTTCTCCAGCTACCACTTGTAATATCTGGTCAATCTGAGGGAGGGGGTAGTGATCCTTGAGGGATGCTTGATTCATATTTCTAAAATCTACGCATAGGCGTATATCCCCATTCTTCTTTCTTATGGGTACCAAATTGGCTACCCAAGTGGAATGTTTTATTGGATATATTATCCTAGCCTTTAGTAGCTTTAAGAGTTCCTCTCTCATAATGGCTTCTATCCTCGGATTGACAGGCCTCTATTTTTTCTGGAATGGTTTAGCATCGGGTTCTAACTCAATAGTATGCTGGATAATCCTTTTGTCATACACCTTAAGGTCTTCATATGACCAAGCCACAATGTCTTGGTATTTTAAGCATAAATTTTTAATCTCTTCTACTTCCTCAGGTGAACACTGGATCCCAACATTGAGCTTCTTTCCTATTTCGACCTCCACTTCTTTATAGATATTTTTACCGACCTTCATAGCTCCAACCTTCTTTCTATCTTCATTATCAAATAGAATTTCAAGGGTGACCAATCCCCTTGGAATATGATTGTTTCTTAGTTGGATAAAGTCTTGCTGATCTATTTCCTCCAAGTCTTCCTCTTGGACAGTTGAGAAGCATGCTTCTCTTATCATAAAATCTAGAATTTGTTCATCACTTTCAAAAACCTACCAGAATATCTGCTTGTCTGGCATTGCAGGTCTGAAAACCATTTTAATTTCCTTGGTCTTCTTAGTTCCAAAATCCATAGGAGGATTGAAATTAGCTCCCTTCATTGCCAATGAATCTGCTAGGTGATTCTCTTCTCTAGGCACAAAACTTAGATTTAGGGCATCAAATGAATCCATTAGGTCCCATACCCTATTTCTATAAGCTTTTAAGTAATGGTGCTTATTGCTGCACTTATTCCTTACCTGATGGACTATCAACTCAGAATCACCATATATGTTTAAAATATTGATGCCCATGCTTTTTGCTTGCATCAATCCGAGGCACAAAGCCTCGTACTCTACAACATTGTTAGTACATGACCATGTCAGTCTGTAAGAAAAATTCTTTATCCCTTTCGATTGTGATTGTAGAACCACACCAGCCCCTACACCATTTCTACATTTAGCACCATCAAAATGCATAACCCATGTTTCTTTGTTTCTTAGGGATTGATTAGAAATAGTAGGGAGTTTCTTTTCCAATTTAGTTGTGATGTTGTATGTACCCATACCAGTTCCAAATTGACTATAGTCTTCTCTGAAAGGTAACTCATCTTCAATGTCTAGCTCCTCAATGTTTTCCACTAGCTCAAATTCCTCCAAAGGATTAAGATTGCATAGATCCTCTTCAATATTTTCAATATGATAAGCAACTGGTTTCTTAGGTGTTATCCTTATCCTTTTTCCTTTGAAAGGGATTACCATGCTAGAATAATCCATGTACATACATCCCCCTAGTTTTGCAGTAAATTCTCTTGAGAGGCATAACCCAAAATAGGGTTCTAAGTCCACCACCACTATTTCTTGCACCACCATTACCTCGGGAGCTCTGTGCAACCTCATTAGTACATCTTTAATAACCCCAACTATCTTGATAGGTGTCCCATCTAATTGCAACACTCTAGGACAAGACCGGGTATATTCCATACCCATTTCTTCATAGACCACCTTAGGCATAATTGTGGTTGATGCTCCTGAATCAATCATACAATTTTGGACTACCCATCCTTCCATTCTTAAGGATATGTAGAAAGGGGGAGGTTTGTTTTTTAGAAAAATAGGTGTCATTTCTTTCTTTTTTGGTGGTATACTGAGGATGGTGGTGGTTGGTCTATTCTAGGGATTTTTGCTGAGGGAAGCTTTAAGCAGGTCAATCTGGCCTAGAATGAAAAGAGTGTCATATAGGCTATCTTTTGATGGAATCCTTTTCATCTCCTCAACAATGTTGTACTCAGACTTGGTCAGGGATAGTCTTTCTAGTCCTCTGTCTGGCTCACCATATTTCCTTTTGTATTGTTGGGTTGCCTCTAATATTTATCTTTTGGTAATAGAGGGGAACCTGAGCCTTTCTTGATCCTCACCCTTGGATCTCATTCTATCTCCTTCTATTTCTCTTTCAAGATTTTTAGGGAGACTATCTATCTTCTCCTTCCCTCTAGCTTGAGGAATAGGAAAAGTGTCACTACTTTGAGGGGGGAAGTCAACTTTCTTTTGAGAAGGGACCTAGAATTGTCCCATCTTCTGGGGGTCTACTTGTAAAGCTTTCTTTCTAGACCTTGTCATAACAACAATGGGACTTTCTTCCTCTAACTCTTTTCTAGCCATGATCTGATCAGGGTGCCATAACATATTAACCCTCCCCTTATGATTCCTTTTAGCTTGATCCATGGCTTATTGAACATGGTGTTGATACATCACACAAGATTGTGAGTCATGGGGGTCATTGCATACCAAACACCAAACATTTGCAAGAGTGGTATCTGCAGAACACTTCGGATCCTCATATGCTGCATTCACCCTAACCCCAGTACTATTACTAGGACTAGGCCTTTGATATTTGTTTACATATGGGAATCTCCTCTGTTGTGACCTTTCCTGATCTCTCTTTTCCATCGAATTCATTCTATTACTCAGAGTTTTCATGGTATTTTGTATATCCAGAATAGCAGACAATTCTTGAGAAGGTTGAGAAGGAAGGGGAGGAAAAGGAGGTGTAGAGGATATAGGTTTAGACCAAGGAATCAGATTCATTTGTGGATATGGATATGGTAAAGAAAGGGGGTCCATGTAGGAGGGCTTTGTGGATTGCTCATGGCCACTATTGGTTTTTGAGTTATAGGGCAACACGATTTTGGGGGAAATTCTTCCCACATTGATCAAGATATTTTTAGCATGGATGGTTGCATTATAAACTTGGGGGAAGGTTTCTACTCTAGATTGTTGTGTTTGCAAACCTAGCTCTGATCCCAGGGCACGAATATAATACATATAAGCCAAACATGCAGTTGGTCTAGCAGTGGGGGGAATTCTCTTCCATGTTCTGCTAAATCTCAAATTAAAATCTGAGATAGTTTCTTGCTAGGTTTTTTGCATGGTTGTAAACTGATTCAGTAGGGAAAAGGGATCAGTAGATTCATTAAATTATTCTATGAATGGCTCAGCCAATGATTGCCATGAAGTAATAGAATTATCTTCTAGAGTTCTAAACCAATGCAATATCTTTCCATGAAAGGATAGGGCTAGAATTCTGACAATAATATTTTCTTCTTTTATGTTGTGGATTGCTACTAGATTCAGGATATCTTGGTAGTGCTCGTAAGCTATTTTCCCAAATCCATCATACATGGGGGTTGCCTTAGATACAACCTGGGGAATGGCATCCATTTGGGCTAATCTAAGGGGCCCAGTTGAATCCCAGTTAGGGTACTTCTGAAGTGGTTGATTAGGAGCCACATTATGTGCCATATTTCTGGCTGTAGGTCTTCTTGGGGGAACTATTGGGTTTTCTTCCAGAAGCTCTTCTTCTTCAATAAAATCTTGATCCAAACTTCTGATAACAGTAGCCCCTCTTTGAGGTAACTCACAATGAAAGAAAGAATCAGGGTTGTTCCTCTTGAAAGACCTGGTATACATGAAAGGGTACTGGTCTACAATACTTTTTTAGGGTCTTCTGACCAGGGAGTCGCTAGGTGAACTTTCTTTTCTCCGCTAATAAGGTCAAGATAATTCACCAAATCTTGATTCCTTCAGGTTGAGATAACAATAACTCTTTAGATGGGTTTCATGTTCCTTGTGAACTGGTCCCACTAGGCATGCCAAAAACTGTTGGGCACTAAATTGCACCAAGTTTTCACTCGATACTATGGCTATCTATCTTCCTACTTTCTATCCAGGCTTGCACCCGATAGCTACAGCTCAGCACTCAACATTGGATGGACCAAAATAGGGATTTTCGATCCAACCTCTAGAGTAGGCTGGTTCCTTGTCAACTTAGCAAGTTGTTGACACAATTATGCTCATTTAGGGTTTGGAGTTTAGGGTAAGAGAAGGTTAGGGTTAGAGAGATGTGGATAATAGTGGACGAATAGGTTAACAACATTGCACTACCATAAAAAGCTCCCAAAAAACCATGCTAAGGACATATACTCAGATCAAAATTTATCCCAAAATAGATTGTTTCATATATTAAAGCACAACAGAGAAATGTTGTAGCAAGCAATTTCAATATCCAGGGAATGATAATCCAAATAAAAAAATTCACCAAACACCTAGATTTCACATAAATGTACTTTCTAATAACATAGAATGGACTCAAAGAAGATTTCAATTACTTATAACAACTAGTAATCCAAAATAGGCACAAACTAACCATCTAAGTATTTACAGAAATGCAACTATGAAATCCGAACCTCTGACATCAAGCATGAGAACGTGAACTTGAGGTGAATATCAATGTATTGCTCCTTTCATTTAGCTCTTCAGGAATATTTACAATGGTACAGGAAAACATGCTAGAGCTGACCCTTAAAAATGAGGGTTCGACCTCTACTTATAGTTTTTCATATTACAATAATCAAGAAACAATACACATAATCTTGTTACAATAGTACAACAAAGATTTTAGCTGGCATTAGCTCATTGGTCTGTCCTCCAGGAAATCCATTGAAAGAAAGTCTACCATGACAGCTCGGGGTCTCTACAACTTGTTGATCGCTTAGTGGAACTGAAGCTTAGGCCATTAAAGATCACGCATTTCTATCGATCCTTCTTGGGAGTGAATTACCATCATCGATCTGTAACCGCCTCTAGTTTGATCTTCTTGGAAACCCTCGACGCTTCATCTTCCGATCGACTATTACAATTCTGACGTAGCAATATCTTTAAAACAACCAAGATTTGGCAGCTTAACCTCCACCATTGATCTTCTTCATCATGTGATTGAGATTCAATCCAACACAAGCTAAATACCATTCTACTTTAAAATTGATGATGTCGTCTTTCTTATCAGAAACATCAGAATATCCAATCTGGATCTCTGAACCTTGAATCCGCTCTGGGATCTTTATCTTCCACCTCATCTTCTTCAATCTGCATTAGAATATTGATGACATCACCTCTTTCCATTATCTTTTGTAGATTTCATTCCGGATGGAATGAGCGCATTGTGTTAATCACCAATCTAGGTCTAGAGTTAGTCACATACCTTCTTCCATCATGAATCCACACTTTTATTATTCCACTACCCCGTATTATCTTCATTCCGGAAAGGAAATACTTGTTCATTCCCCGAATCACCAATCCACACTTTTTTTCCAGTGACATCATCATCTCCTTGAAACTTTTGTAGATTTGAAGATAGCACCAATCTGGAGTCAGAAATAAAAGGACCTTCTTGAAATCGAATAAAAAATTCCATTCCGCACTTTTCCATCACTGACGTCATCATCTCTTAGGAACTTTTGTGGATTTGAGATCTGCCTTCATTTTGGAGCTAGAGTGAAGTCACCCAGAATCGCTCCAAACATGAAAACTTCACTAACTGCTGAGCGGATTCATATCTTCTGACCTGGTTCCGCTTCAAAGCATACTACAAGGTTTGCAGAATGATGATTTTATCACTTAGTCAAAATTATACAAAATTTTACTAAGTATGTGGCCATTTTGGGCCTACAAGTACCTACACTTGCAAAAATGCAAAATATCAACAATACTATATCCTTATAACAAAAGTGTGAAAACATCAATAAAACATAATCTCATCACCAATATTATAGTTTTAAACCATCTATTATTGTATAAATACTAAATTTAAAGCACTGCAATTATAGAATTTGAAAAATGGTGTTACAGAGATATCATGAAATTATGCATTTGTACCTTATTGTACAGAGAAAGTCTTGTTAATTTTATGAAAAATGCCACCAAGGAGTATCACAATATAATCAAGTGTTAACAAAGACATCATAATTTTAGAATCTCTATTTAGGATATCCACATATATCCTAATATGCATTTTAATACCAGAGCATCCACCCAGATGTCTCTTGGTTTATATCATCATGGAGAAGTCCCATACCTTCTCCAATAATGGACACCAATCTATTATTCAAATTCATTTAGTGTTATTTTAATTAAATAAGTTTACTTTATGAATACAAACAAAATCTACATTCATAAGCTACTCTGAGTTTCATGATAGAAAACTTTAAGTTCACACAATATTTCATTTTTATACCAGGAATATATAATTCAAATTATTTCTAATTACAATTGGCAAAATCACTTGACATAGTAATACATATATCTCCTAGAGTAGTGGCTTTAGGTCTCAAGGTTGTTCTTCCTTGGATATTTCACCCGTCAGGCCCATACCTACATTACCAATTTGAAAATTTGGTGGAGAAACTGATCTAGAACTAGCTTGGGTTCTATTCTGACCAACTGCCTAAGTTGCTCAAGTTGTGTTTACCTATTCATGTTGTCCCTCAGTAGCTGGTTGTGATGGAAGAAGTAACCCATGGCTTATAAGTGCATCCATACAAGAAGTCAAGAATGTATCTCTGTAGATATCTCTTCCATGGCGTAATTATGCATTTTTTACTTGCAATATTGTCACTATTGTATCTTTACAGAAGTGCATTTATGTTAAATCTAATTGAAACCTCTCTCGCTTTGATATGGTAGATTTTTTTTCAATCTCCAACTTAAACCTTCATTGTGCCTATTTATCTACTAACTTCAACTATTGAATATCTAACAATCAAATTTTCTTATTCAACACCTCCACTTCATGTTGCACTTTTCTCATAGGTTCATTTTCTCCTATGTTGGATGGTCCAGCTCCTGTGTCCAACCGTTGGTGTACACATATTTTGGAAGATTCTTCCTTATTTATCTTCTTATATGAGTGCTCCTCATCCATAGTCTTAGTTTTTTCTCTACTATTATTTTCCTCACTGGAATATTTCTCTTGGCATTGTCGATGTGTTGCCCACCAAATATCGTAGTTAGGTTTGTGCCTACATCATACTTCTCTTGTGTCCATATAGCATCATAAGGCTCTAAATATAGTGGTTCCATTGGTGAAGGTATCATGGCTATTCACCCCTTCCTCGCATGGATGGGTCCAGTATCTATTGTATAATTCTAAACTATCACAATACACGAGTATATTAAAAATAATCGTATTGCATACTTGTACATTCAATCATCCATCTTGCTCATCTCACAAAAGTGAGTTGTAGACCATATTCTACCCAAACTGGGCCCTCTCTCCAAGGTCTCCAAATAATATCACAAGAATGTAGATTCTCCCAAATAGAGTGGAATTGCTCTCTATTGCCTTCAAGTGGTATACGGTTAGACCATTAATTTTTTTGTTGCTACCTTAACGCATAGGGCATATTTGGCCCCATAAATTTATGTGCATCATAAAGCAGCCCTTGGGGTATTGCTACCGCTATGTGTTCCCGAGCCTAAACTTGTAGCAAGGTGCTATAGTTCAACCCAATTTTCATCGTTGTTCTTAAGTCAAACAAATCTTTGTAGGTTTGGGCCAATAATGTTGGCACCCATGCATACACTACTGACTCTTGCACTATATCCTACATGATTCCTAATAAATTCTAAAGAAATTGTGCACTTCTTGATTCAGCTAAGATGACACCTGATAAGAGCTCCATTATAACTGTATGCTTATGTGTCAATCTACCATGCACATAGTGAAGTTCATGCTCTATACACCCCATATCAGTGTTCACACTCCTCCATTCTTCTTTGAATACTATTTCTAGAATAGACCTTATTTTTACTTCATTGGCAATGGTTAATATACGACCTTCTATCGGTATCCGATATATCCTGTATACATATTCCAATATAACATTCATTTCTCCAGTGGGTAACTAGAATGTCCCTCTACTAGGATCCCATATTTCTACTAGGGAAGACAGATAGCATTTGTCTACATGTATTAGCTCTAGTCGAGCTGCTCCTTCAAATCCTACTTCTTTCAACCATTGCCAGTCTCTCGCATCCATCCTATCCCCAACATTCTGAAATATCATATTAAAAGGATACCATGCCTTGATGATATTTAATGGTCAAATTTATAATGTTTTTGTAGGATTTTCACTGCCAGTTCTAACAATTTTAGAAGCCATATATCAAAGAGTATGTACCAACAAATCGGCTAGGAAAAATAAGATAATTATGAGACATGCTATGTTGTCCATTTTTGAGACCATTAATACTAATAGGGTAAACCCTAATATGAGTAATACTTCTATGAATAGTAATTAGGTTATTTCTGTATCTAAAATCAAGATAAAATTTATACCATTTTATCAATTCTATGATGTTAGAGTTTTACCTTGATTTTATTTGTTGGATAGTATTTCGACGTCCATTTATTTATGTAGATTCGTAGATAAATCAAATTGAGTTTTGGGTTCTTATCCAATTCCCAAGGGAGTAATATTCTTTCCATGTGCATGGAACACATCATCATAACCCACATGTCCTTCCCTTAATTTGTATCACATCCCATCATCGACCGATCGATGAATCCAATGGATGATTTTATACCTTATTTCTCTATTGGAAAAATACGTCTATCACACGATGCTAATGCTGTAAAGTGTACCCATATTGAATTTATTATCATATGGTAGAATTACAGTTAATTTTATATCATCTTATTTCTATCTTTGATATACACTGGTTTCATATATATAGTTTTATGCACTTCAACAACTGTTGCAAAACTACATTCTAGTTTTCTTAAATGTTTTAGTACCACATGCATGGCATAGTGGTCAATTACCAATTTAAATAGCTTAACACTTTCAACCACCACCCGGGTGGTCGGGTGCATGCTTTTCTGAGGATTCAAGATGCTTAGGGATGTTGGTGAAGCTACATGTGGTGGTGACACTTGGGATTCTAGGGCTTACTTGGTGGAGTTCCCTAATACTCATGTCAGAGATGAGTTTGGTGAGATTTGGGGGATTTACATACTTAGATGTGAGGTTTCATCGTCCTTGTTCTCCTCCAACATAATGAAGTTTTAGGTTCTAGTGTTGTCGGGCAACTTCTTCCACCATTGCACCATAACCTCTAATTGGAAAATTCTAGAGTGTATTGTAACATTGATAAAAAATAAAAGTAAAAAAAATATTGTTTTGTTTAAACTTCCACTAGTTAGTTTTTGACTTACATGATTGAATTTATGTTTACATATCCTAAGGTTTTACTTCTATTAAATACTATGGTCATTTAAGATGTCCAAGTTGGTTTGAATATCAGGGTTCAAGTGAACCCTTAGTAAATCTAAACCTTTCATACACACCTAAAAATAAGGAGTAAGTAAGTCAAAATATATAGACATCGAGTAATTTCCCAAAAGAGTCTAAGGTACATCGCTTAAAACCCATGCAGGAGGGTTCACTTAGCTCTTCCACTTTTGAATGACTGTGGATCTACTTGTGGGGGATAGGAAATTAGACATCATAATATCAAGCACTAACCTTGTCCTTACCAAGTGTGTATTATTTAGAGTTGTGGCATTTATGTTTTGAGTTTTCTCTTATGTTTGTTTCATGCCCAAATATTTTGCTAACCTATATCTAACTAGAATATATTAGTTAGCTTGGGCTCTGATACCAGCTAGAACAACCCCAGTTGTCACTACTCAACCACTTAATTAATTAATTATTTACTTATTTATTTATATATCTTTCGTGAGACAAGGAACATAATCATGACTTGAGGTAGAACCATTCCAACTGGATTGTAACTTATCAAGGCAAAAATCATCAAGAGCTATTGATACTTTATTAGAGTATCTTTTGAGTAGAAGTGATCAGCTTCTATGAAACCCTCATACCCCACTGGTATGATAACACTGGCCAAGCAAAAGGTTTCATCCCATATAAAAGGACAAATCTATTCAAACTCTATCTCTAGTTTTGGCACAAACTTGTCCTTAAATCTGCACCAAAAATTTTCCTCAAATTTGCACAAAAATCTATCCTCAATCTCTATCCTCAAATATGTATTGTAAGCTTCCACAAAAGCTTACACCAATATATCCACAAGTCTTCTCTAAGACTTACCTCAAATTTGCTCAACAAGTCCTCACTAGAACTTGTCCAATCTCATAGAAACATATAGAGAATTTTTAGAGACTCAATATGCTTCATACTCACAAATTCTCAATTACTTTCAATCTCTCTTTTATCACAGAAATATATAGAGAGTTTTTAGAGACTCAATATGCTTCATATTCACAAACTCTCAATCACTTTCGATCATAGAAACATATAGATAATTGTTAGAGACTCAATATGCTTCACATTCATCAACACTCAACCTCTTTCTCAAATCAATTCAGAATATAGAATAATTTGTTTTACAAAACTTGAACTATCACATCAACACATCCACTTGACTAGGCTCAACCAACTCTACTCAATCACTCACTCAATGAATTAATCCTTGCTCACAAACCCTAGTCCAAACTTATGAAATTTCACTCAAATGTTCCAACAATGCTTATCAACCAATCTCACATAACAATGATACTCATGATATTTGCAAACCCTATTTCAAGTTCTTCACTCAACCAATCACTTCAAAAACAATGCTTATCAAACAAGGTTACTTTCCTTAACCTCTATTCCAGAAAACCTTGAAGCATTAATTCAAAACACACTCAACAAGGAAAACTTAACAAAGTCCTTTTCACTCCAATCTTGTTTTCATAAAACCTCAATCAATCATTTCAACCAAAGAAGAATATGCCCATACCTTTTATTTGATGTAGAAGTGACCTTAGAAAACCTGTCTCAATCACAATTTTCTCTTTTTCCAATTTCAATAGTTAGATGATAAAATATCACACTAACCTCTTCACAAAATAATTCTCAATTACAAAAATTAATCAAACTTAATTACACCTTATTATTCCTTCTTAAAATAATATCCAACACCACAAATATTTAATCAAAACACTTCTTCCAAAACTCTAACTCATCAAAAGAACATCTTAATAATTCAATTTCATCATAACCCTTTTCAAAAAGATATCTCAAAAATAATCCAAACTCTACTTATGACTCCCTACTTAATATTGCATTAATTAAATAAATCACTTTATAAAATAATGCAATAAGTCAATCTCTCACTTTTCTAAGGTAAAAAAATTACCCTAGCTTTTAATTTAGCAACAATTAACCCTTCATATATCAAAAAATATTTCCTCAACACACAACTTAACTTCCACCTTATCCCTCCTAAACCTTAGCAAAACAAATTAAAATAATTTCCAAAAATTATTACCACTTTTCGCAATCCATGGGGCTCAAAACTTTGCACAATACTCCCACAACGCCTTGGTTGTGGCTTCCATGCCATGTGAGCCATGTGCTCCACTTGGAGCCTCAAAGCACAATGTGCGCTTTGACTCCTTCAAACCCTTAAGAGCCCTTGGCTCTTCCTTCAATGTCGGTGGAAACACACACTACGCTATTTGGGAGGCACATGTTTCAAAAATTGCATAAGATTTTTCACTTAAGGTGGATGCAATGAAAAGGATACCAAACCTTAGGAATGGTTATGGTATTTATACCATATGCCTTCCCTTGTCACACATGTCGATGGAGAGGAAATTCGTTGGGGAAACAATGTTGTCGTTGGTGCTTCCAACTTTACCTTCGAAATATATTTATTTATAATTATTTAAATTCAAAAGAATTTAAATATTATAAATTAAATATTTAGATCTTCTTTGGGATTTTTAAAATAAAATCCTCCTTAGGTTTTAGAAAACCTTTTTGATTTTCCCAACCATGGTTTTAATAAAAACCTTTTTATTTTGCCCAACCATGGTTTTAATAAAAACCTTTTATTTTGTGCTTCACATAATATTTAAAAATAAATATTATGAAGCTCTTTTGCCACCATCCTTTTGCATTACTCCTTTTAACCTTTTGACATCAATGAAAATTCATCCTTGACATCAATGACAACTTCATACACTCAAAATGTCCAACAATCTCCCCCTTTGTCATTGATGGTAACCCAATTATCTTTTCAAATTTTCTTAACCTGTTTATGTCCTGCTCCCCCTGGGAAACTGCTCCTCCTAACTCAATGCTCTCTTCTTAAATCAAATCTCTCCCCCTTACTTAAATCTCTCCCCCTTTGACATCAATGGAAAAGGGTCACCTTTGGGGCTTGGGGCTAAGAATGAGTCTCTTAGCTTAGCCCCTCCCCCACCTCCTCTTGAGGTGGTTAATTCTAGGGTGGGAGTATTACTCCCAGTTTTTCTCTAAGATACTCAAAGGTTTCCTTCGAAAGTGGCTTAGTGAAAATATCTACTATCTGCTCCTTTGTAGTAACATATTCCAACCTAACATATTTATCTATCACTTGTTCTCTTAGAAAATGATACTTGATCGAAATGTGCTTTGTCCTGGAGTGCATCAATGGATTCTTTGAGATACTTATAGCACTTGTATTATCACATAATATGGGAATAGGATGATCATGTTTTATCTTGAAGTCTTCTAGAGTTCACTTCATCCATAATACCTATGTACAATTGGCTACTGCCGTAATATATTCTACTTCTACTGTAGATAAGGATACTGACACTTGCTTCTTACTTAGCCAAGAGACTAAATAGTCTCCAAGAAAGAATGCTCCTCCACTTGTGCTTTTTCTATCATCAATGTTGCCAGCCCAATTTGCATATGTATATGTTGTGAGTGTGAAACTATCACTTTTGGGATACTAGAGCCCAAAATCCATAGTCCCTTTTAGATACCTGAGAATTCTTTTTACTACTGCCACATGTGTTTCCTTAGGTGTTTCCTAAAACCTTACCACTAATCCCATTGACTGCACTATGTCTGGTCTTGTAGCTGTAACATACAACAAGCTGCCAATCATAGATCTGTATAATCTCTGATCTGCCTCTAGAGATTCATCATCCTTACTTAACTTGCATCCTGTGACCATGGGGGTACTTACCGGTTTGCAATCTTCTAACCTGAATTTATTTAGCATCTCTTTTATATACTTGGTTTGTGAGAGAAATACTCCTTTCTCTGATTGTGAAATCTGAAGTCCAAGAAAGAAGGACAACTCACCAAGCATAGACATATCAAATTCATTCTGCATGTTCTTAGCAAATTCTTTACACATCTTATCATTGTTTCCCCCAAAAATGATGTCATCAACATAAACAACCACAATTAGTAGATCATTCCCTTCATTTTTGATGTATAAGTTGTTGTCTGCTATTCCTTTTTTGAATCCCTGTTCCTGAAGATACTTATCCAATCTTGAGTACCATGCTCTAGGAGCCTCCTTTAGACCATACAATGCCTTTTTCAATCTGCATACATGATCTAGTTTATCTATTAATATGAATCCCTCTAGTTGTTCAATGTAGACTTCTTCTAGAACACCATTTAGAAATGCTGACTTAACATCCATCTGATATACCTTGAAGTTTTTAAAACTTGAGAAGGCTAAAAATATTCTTATGGCTTCAAGTCATGCAACTGGAGCAAATGTCTCATCAAATTCAATTCCCTCTACCTATGCATAACCTTTGCACACTAACCTTGCTTTATTCCTTACTACTTGTCCATATTCATTTAGCTTATTTCTGAATACCCATTTTGTGTCGATCACATTCTTGTCCTTTGGTCATGGAACAAGTTCCCAAGTCTTGCTTTTCTCTATCTGATCTAATTCCTCATCCATTTCCTTAATCCATAACTCATCTCCACTTGCTGATTGAAGTCCTTTGGCTCAATCTTAGATAGCAAGGAAAATTTTACTTGTTGAGATGGTGTTATTATCCTTCTCCTTGTCTACCTTTCATCTGGATTCCCAATGATTAAATCTTTTGGATGATGCTTCTGTACATATCTGGATGGAGTTTTAGGAAGAAGTCTTTGTGTTTCTTCTTCTTCATCATCTGATTCCTCATGAAACTCTTCTTGACAACTTCCATCTTCCTGATACATAGTTTGTTGAACTGGTTCTCTTGAATCTATCTTCTCATCAATTGTTACATTTATACTTTCTACAATAGTGTGTGTTCTCTTGTTGAAGCATCTATAGGATTTACTCTTAGAGGAATAACCAAGGAAAATTCCCTCATCACATCTTGGGTCAAACTTGCCTAAGTTTTGATCTTCTCATCTTATGTAGCACTTGCTTCCAAAAACCTTGAAGTGTTTTACAGTGGTCGGTCTTCCTTTCCAAAGCTCATATGGAGTCTTGTGATGGTTTACCCTCATTTGAGCCCTAGTTATTATGTATACTGCTATGTTTATTGCTTCCCTCCAAAATCCATCTGAGATTTTGGACTCATTTAACATAGCTCTAGCCATATTCTCAACAGTCCTATTTTTCCTTTCAACTACTCCATTTTGTTGAGGAGTTCTTGTTGCTGAGTATTCTCTCTTGATCCCATGTTGTTCACAAAACTATACAAATTCATTTGAGGTAAATTCTCCTCCTCTATCAGATCTCAAACACTTAATCCTCTTGCCAGTTTCATTTTCAACCAGTTCCTTAAATGCTTTGAATTTTTCAAATGCATCTGACTTCTCTTTCAGGAAAGCTACCCAAACCATTCTGGAGTAATCATCTATAAACAATATAAAGTAACTCTCACCTTGAATAATCTATGTTCTAGTAGGACCACATAGATCAGTATGTATTAGACTTAATGGCTTAGATGACATATATCCTTTTGACTTAAATCTTGTTCTAGTTTGCTTTCCATGTTGACAAGGTGCACAGATTGTGTTTTGTGGCCTTTTTATCTTGGGTAAATCTCTGATAGCCTGCTTATTGCTTATGTTGACTATGTTGTCAAAATTCAAGTGACCCAATATTCTATGCCACAACCAACTCTTATATTCTTGTGATATAAAGCACTTTTCTCCTTTGATCTCACTAAGCATGTATAGATTGTTTGGAGTTCTTCTTGCATTTGCAATGACTTTTCCAGTTTTTGATTTTATTATCTCACATCTATCTAGGTGGAATGTAACCATATGCCCTTGATCACAAAGTTGACTTACACTTAGTAGATTATGTTTTAACCCCTTAACATACAACACATTTTATGTTCTTGTTTTCCCATTATCTAAACTCAGAGTTCCTCTTCCACCAATCTTTGTTGATCCATTATCACCAAAACTTATTGATCCTCTATTGGTTTATTTTAGTACAATGAATTTGTCTTTGTCTCCTGTCATGTGTCTAGAGCAACCACTATCAAGATACCATTGTTCTTCTTTATCCTAAGCATGAAGGGTTGTTTGAACTAACATTGATCTAGCCTTTACATTTTCCCTTTCATATTTCCTAGTTGTTGAAATTGTTTTTCTTTTACTAGACTCAGGAAGTATCATTTTACACCATCTAGCCTTGTGCCCAAAATTATTGCATTTGTAACATATAATATCATTATCCATAAGAGGTGCAAAAGAATTGAAATTTCTATTGACATTGTTTCTTGCATGACCAATATAGTGTACAACTCTATGACCATATTTGTTACAAGAAAAGCAATGACCATGGAAGAAATTATGTAACCTATTTGGATGCCTTTGAGATTGTGGTTGAGTGCTTCTCCTTTTGTGATTAACTCTCATCCAAGGTTCTTATTTTCTTTCTTCCTTTTTGATGTCTTTTTATTTTGAAGTATCCTTTGCTTGCCTATATTTGTTTGAAGTTTTTGCTTCTTGAAGACTTGACTCCTCTTTCTATTTCTCATACTCTATATCTTGTAGTACCTTGGTCCTTTCAACTTCATTCCTTAGATAAAAAATTTTTGCTTCCAATATTTCACATTTTGTTTCTCTTGCTCTTAACAGATCTGTCATATCCTGCTCAATTTTATTTCCTTCTTCTACCTTTATCTTGAGTTCTGTGAGACTTTGTAGAAGTTCCATCCTTGCTTCTTCATCCTCTTGAATTTGTTCCTTCAAGATTGAGTTCTTCTCTCTAATTATTTCCAACTTTCTGAGAGCAGTAAATAATTCCTCTTTTATATCAAACATGGTCTCTTCTTCATTTTTTGAAGTCATGTGTGTTGTTGATGGATCCTCCTCCAAGTTGTTAGTCTTTTCACGGAGAGACTTGCTCTGATACCAATTGAAGAACATGTGCTTATACTTAGAGGGGGGTGAACAGTATAATATAAAATTTTTTCTTTTTAATCCATATGACACCATCAACAATATTAAAGCAATAAACATCACACAAAGCATCACACACATGAGAGACATGATTTAACGTGGTTCACCCAATGTGGTCTACTCCACGGAGAAAATATTCCTTATAAAATTTTCTCAAATAAATTCTCTTGGGAATCCTTTCCCTATTACAATGTTTATGGACCCCTGTCCAAAGGAGACACCAATCCCCTAATCAAGTTCATGGATCTCTATCCATAGGAGAACTCCTTTCTCCTATGCTCTAGCTGGTGATCTTCTAGAAGAACTTTTACCCCCACTACTCTGGATAATGGATCTCTATCCACTGAAGACACTCATCCTCACTACCCTGGCTAATGGATCTCTATCCACTGGATACTATCATCCTCTATACTCTATCACCTCCAAATCTATATCTAAAATTAGCACTAAACATAGTCCTTCGGTCTAGAACAAATCTGCTCAAACTCTATCTATAGTTCTGGCACAAACCTATCCTCAAATATGCACCAAAATCTATCCTCAAATCTACCAAACTCTGTCCTCAAATATGTCCTCAATATCTATCCTCAAATCTGTATTGTAAGCTTCCACAAAAGCTTACACCAATCTATCCACAAGTCTTCTCTAAGACTTGCCTCAAATCTGCTCAACAAGTCCTCACTAGAACTTGTCCAATCCTCATAGAAAAATATAGATAATTGTTAGAGACTCAATATGCTTCATAGTAACAAATTCTCAATTACTTTCAATATCTCTTTTATCATAGAAATATATAGAGAATTGTTAGAGACTCAATATGCTTCACATTCACAAACTCTCAATCACTTCCGATCATAGAAACATATAGAGAATTGTTAGAGACTCAATATGCTTCACATTCATCAACACTCAACCTCTTTCTCAAATCAATTCAGAATATAGAACAATTTGTTTTACAGAACTTGAACTATCACATCAACACATCCACTTGACTAGGCTCAACCAACTCTACTCAACCAATCACTCAATGAATTAATCCTTGCTCACAAACCCTAGTCCAAACTTATGAACTTTCACTCAAATGTTTCCAACAATGTTTATCAACCAATATCACATAACAATGATACTCATGATCTTTGCAAACCCTAGTTCAAGTTCTTCACTCAACCAATCACTTCAAAAATAATGCTTATCAAACAAGGTTACTTTCCTTAACCTCTATTCCAGAAAACCTTGAAGCATTAATTCAAAACACACTCAACAAGGAAAACTTAACAAAGTCCTTTTCACTCCAATATTATTTTCAAAAAACCTCAATCAATCATTTCAACCAAAGAAGAATATGCCCATACCTTTTATTTGATGTAGAAGTGACCTTATAAAACCTGTCTCAATCACAATTTTCTCTTTTGCCAATTTCAATAGTTAGATGATAAAATATCACACTAACCTCTTCACAAAATAATTCTCAATTACAAAAATTAATCAAACTTAATTACACCTTATTTATCCTTCTTAAAATAATATCCAACACCACAAATATTTAATCAAAACACTTCTTCCAAAACTCTAACTCATAAAAAGAACATCTTAATAATTCAATTTCATCATAACCCTTTTCAAAAAGATATCTAAAAAATAATCCAAACTCTACTTATGACTCCCTACTTAATATTGCATTAATTAAATAAATCACTTTATAAAATAATGCAATAAGTCAATCTCTCACTTTTCTAAGGTAAAACAAAATTACCCTAGCTTTTACTTTAGCAACAATTAACCCTTCATATAAAAATATTTCCTCAACACACAACTTAACTTCCACCTTATCTCTCCTAAACCTTAGCAACACAAATTAAAATAATTTCCAAAAATTATTACCACTTTTTGCAATCCATGGGCTCACAATACTCCCACAACGCCTTGGTTGTGGCTTCCATGCCATGTGATCCATGTGCTCCACTTGGAGCCTCAAAGCACAACATGCACTTTGACTCCTTCAAACCCTTAAGAGCCCTTGGCTCTTCCTTTGATGCTGATTAACGGAACCACACACTACGCTATTCGGGAGGCACATGTTTCAAAATTTGCACAAGATTTTTCACTTAATGTGGATGCAATGAAAAGGATACCAAACCTTAGGAATGGTTATGGTATTTATACCATATGCCTTCCCTTGTCACACACGTCAACGGAGAGGAAATTCGTCGGGGAAACAATGTTGTCATCGGTGCTTCCAACTTTACCTTCGAAATATATTTATTTATAATTATTTAAATTCAAAAGAATTTAAATATTATAAATTAAATATTTAGATCTTCTTTGGGCTTTTTAAAATAAAAGCCTCCTTAGGTTTTAGAAAACCTTTTTGATTTGCCCAACCATGGTTTTAATAAAAACCTTTTATTTTTCCCAACCATGGTTTTAATAAAAACCTTTTATTTTGTGCTTCACATAATATTTAAAAATAAACATTATGAAGCTCTTTTGCCACCAACCTTTTGCATTACTCCTTTTGACCTTTTGACATCAATGAAAATTCATCCTTGACATCAATGACAACTTCATATACTCAAAATGTCCAACATGATGTTAGAGGGAGTTTTCATAAATTCCCACATAATGAATTTCAGATTAATTCTTTGAGCTTAATTCAAAACTATCCTACAAATTAAAGTCCCATACCTTTAATTCGTGGAATGAACATACTATCATATATTTAATAATAGAAAATATATATCATATTAACTAGTATTCCATCAATTTAAATCTAGTTTATAGGTAACTATTCTTATATAGATTATATTCTTAACTAGGATAATTCCTAAGATCCATAGAGAGATAATAGAACACTAAAACCCATATATTGTTAATAGATCACATTCTAATCTTAACTAAATCATTCCAAGTCTACTAATTTTTCATGTATGGTTCCTCTTATCAATCTAATTGCTCTTTCTATCATTTCGACTTATTTTCTTAGTAATTATTTATTCTTAATACAATTATAAATTACTTGAAGTAATCTGACTCTAATCCTAATTACCTTCAATAATTTTCGTAAACTAATTCATAATTGTAATATGAATGAATGCATACTCATCTTTTGAATTTTTTATTCTCATTAGATATCTTCAATTCATCCTCAAGTATTTTTGGTTAATCACAAGCTTTCTAGGAAGAATCCAATCATAGGTGGCTCACTATTTGACCACCATCTGGTGATCGATTAATCTGTAGAGTTCACTCTCTTCATATCCTAATGGTGCCCCCAATATGTCCCATATGGGATAAAGTAGATGGTGGCCTCTGTTTAAGTTTTCCATATGAACGGAGTTGGACACCATCCAATTCCTCCACCACTATGGTTGATTTCTCGGTCATGAATACCCATGGGAGGTTACTTCCAACATTCAACGATGATATAACATAGCAAATTTGGATAATACAATCAACATGGAGGTAACACAACATCACCATTTATATAATTTTAATTTCTAAATCTAATCTGAGCTTTAACGATGGACAAGAGGTCTTAGTTCGGTTTCCATTCCAGGGTTTTAGTATTGAAGGCATATCTTTGGAGTTCCATAAGGTTTCCTATTAAAATAGGTTATTAATAGTGCTACGTCTATTCAAATAGACTGGCAGGGTATTTAGGCTGACCTCTCACATATTTAAAATATCATATACTTTGAAACAAGGGTTCAAGTGCAAAAATTAACCTTATAAGCATATGATTTTATTATATGTCGACTACATAGTGATGATTAGGGAGGGTCTATGCATTCGTAGTCAATAATTATGTTTATAGACAACTTGTTTCATCATAGACTGTCTGTAGTTGTTTAAAGAGATGGTTTACCTCATCCCAAGTTTAGTTTAGACTAAACATTAGCCAATCATCCAGTTTCACCTATTCCAAAGCAAGTTTAACTCATTCGTAGGACTAATTTTTGATGCAATTTACCTTTGGTGTAGAACAACTCCATAGTGGGGTTTAATTGTCCATAGAATTTGTAGTAATTCATAAAATATTTTTCAACCATGTTTCACAATATTTTTAACATGCAATTGTAGTTTTGTTAGAGACCATGATTACAAGGAAATACACTTGGGTTTTGCAATATTTGGTCTGGATGCCTTCTCTACGTCAAGTAATCCCATGAAAGTGTTCCTATACCTTCGGTATTTTACATAAGTGAAATCCTTTTGGAACTCAAATTTTGGTACTTACATCTTGAAGGTGTGGTTAAAACAAGGGAGGAGATGTAATTAAAGGGGTTTATAATAGTAGTAACATAAAGATAGGAAAATCTATGTCATAAATCTAATATGGATCCCACATGTATTGTATCGTGGGCAATCGATACTATAAGAAGACTCATGCACTTTGAAATATTAACCACCATAGATTGGTCATCTTCGATCAATGATGGGTTTAATAAATGACCTTAGTTGTAGCTCAGCGTGTGATCTATGCTCACCGATTGGACTTACTGCACTCACCAGTTTGACTTACTATAACCTTATAGGATATATATCTTTTAACAATACCCCCAAGGTATTAATCCTCCCTTAGTGCTAGGTTGATTAATATTAGATATCTCGGTTTGGCATCCCTTAAAAGGGTTAAACCAAGCCTCTAATAAGGCATTTCGAATAGACCTCCATAACATTAATTTAATCAAGGTGCCAATAAGGCTTCATAAAGGAGGCCAAATCCATATTTGTTTTCTTAGTGGAAAAAACACTAAGATGCAACTAATAAAATTCCTTCCATAAACATCATGGTTGTATTATGATATTTTATTATTTTATTCTAATCATATACTTCTTAGATCTAAATATACCTCTACAATATCATTCAAGCATTGATATAGAGAATCAAATAATTACGTCAAGAAGGAAAGTTTCTACTTGAAACTTCAGTTGGCTATTGTATCTTCTTGCTTGCATATCCTCCTTTCATCCTTGGATTACCTTGATTTGAACTCCTCTTCTAAGCCCTTCCTCCTTTCCTAGTTTGCTCCACATTATGTCTAGGAGATCTTTTAGGCCTTCTGGTTTCTAATCCACCAAGGTGGAGAGCATACTCCCTGGCCTTTCCAGAATTTCCTAGATTTTCTAGATACCCTTTCTTCACAAAATTTCCTCTATTTATAGGAAATTTCTCCACTCATGGGCCAAATAGTGGCCACATTATAATAATATTAAAAATATTTCTTGGACCCATTGTGACTTATCATGTCTTGTAAAGTATAACCAAAAGTAGAAAAAGGGTCCCCTAGAGATAAGGTGAGTGTCCTTATTTTTATTTTGTGTCCTTTCTCATCGAAAAAATATAAAACTAATACTATTAAGGCATAGAATGGATATATATATATATATATATATATATATATATATATATATATATATAAAATATTTAACAATCCTATAGTCCTTTTAAGTCCCATCTAAATTGGGTCCACTAGGTTGTTTACACATAATTTACTATATTATTATAATTTTTCAAAAGATAATTCCTCAAATTTATCTTTCACAAGACCTCATAATTAATTTCTAATTAATTATCTTCTCCAAAATATAATTAATATTTTCCTATCCCTCATAAAATTATTTTATTAGAATTTTTGTAGGATTCTTTAGGGTCTATACCCCTTTTTATCATGTATTAATTGATCCCATGATAAATTAATTTTATTTTGATAAGGTTTGAAGGATACGGGTCATGATACTAACCTCCATGGGTAATTGGCCATACCAAAAGAATGATCTATCATCCAAAATGTATGAGAATAACCTACAAGCAACATCCTCATGGAAAATTTGCCATTGAATTAACATGCTCTTGTAGATATCCAAATTTTGTATGTATCCCAATGCCAAATTTTGCCCACACTGCGGTGGACCCTCCAATATACATTCAAGTATTTTATAGGGTATTCCAAGTATTTCGAATAAACTATAATAGTCCCCTAACATAGATATCATTCTTGCTCTTAGTTCATCAAATGTCACCATTAGTGAAACTCAAAGAATAACTTTAGAACCAACTTTGTTAGTCAAATAAAGATATCTTGCAAAGAAGCATAAAATGACTAACAATTTTCAAATGAGTAAACCACAAATATCATAATGTTAGTATCGATAACAATATATGCCTCAATGAAACCATGACATGAAAGAACATTCTCAAATTACATAACGATTATAATTAGTGCATCATCAAAATAGAGAATGTTAGAATCAATGAAAGTGATCATATGGAAACAAAACCTCGTTATTCAAGACCAATGTCTCTGAATAAATATTTCAAGTAACATGAACAATTTAGCATCTATATAGCAATAAGATAAATCAATTTGGGCCCTCTTCGCTCCCAAAGTGTTGAGTGTTATAAGAGGTCAAAGATTCTAATCAAATGGACTTGAAATATTTAGCAATTTAGAACTCTCAAAGTTACACCAAAATCATATTATTCATTGCATGAAAAATTCAAAAGCATTTACAACAACAATGAACAATTTAGCATAAATAAAATAACACCAGTTCATGCCCTTCTTCTAGCGCCAAAATATTGAGTGGTAATTTTATCCAATTGAAAAATCACACTCTCCCTTAGTATCCTGATTACAAAACCCGCTCTTGCAAAGAAGTTAAAATAAAACAATTTCTCCAAGGTCTCTGCTATATTAGCATTTGCACATGTGTATTAGTAATATCAATAAAGATATATCAATCAAATTCTAGGAATACCTTAGTGATTGCAAGTAACTGTTAACAAGGGGCATGTGTTGGTATATTTCATTATGCCATACTTATGATTGTTCATAAAACTTAAATAAAAGTAAATGTGAATTGGCCCTCATATGACCACGATGTAAGCCTTAGTTCCTTTTATCTTGAATGTTCTTAGGTAGATTTTATCTTCTTTTGATTAAGCAGATTTTAAACAAGTTTTTATCTTGCATTAAACCCTACTTTAAACATGAATATAAAGACTAAAATATATCTTAGAATATCAATCAGAAATATTGAAAATATCCATTAAATGTAGCTTCTATCATGAAGATAAATATAGCATTTGATATAATTAATAAATTGTCTCTCTTTGATGAAATTAATTTTCATAAAGAGACACCAATTTATTGCTTTAAAATAATGGCCTCAAAATATCATTATGAATTATCCCTCTTTAATGAAATCAATTTTCATAAAGAAGAAATAATTTAATGTTTTAAAACACTAGCCTTTGATGTAATGATAAATTACCTCTCTTTGATGAAATCAAAATTTTCATAAAGAGAAGGGTATTTATTGCTCTTAAATGATGGCCAATGAAATGCCATAAAAATTACCCCTCTTTAATGAAATTGAATTTTCATAAAGGAAAGGTCATCTTATTGCTTATGAATGAAAATACAAATTTTAAAAATCTGATTTACCTCCAAAACATGAAAAAATAAAATTCCAAAATTATAAAAATCTGCATAAAATAGTCATTTTCAACAATTTTTATAAAATCAAAATGACTTTGGAATGAGTTTGAATTTGTTTCATATGATAGATTGTATCTCATTCTTCACACCCATGTAATTATTTTTGTCATTTTATTTTTATTTTAATGTCCGAAGTTTAAAAAAAATGCAAAATGAAGGGTTAGAAAATAGAAAATAAAATCTGAAAATAAACTTGAATGCTGAAAACGTAAACATGCAAAGCTTTATCAGTTTGATGGCACCCCGTCCTACAAAACCGAAGATGTGAGAAACTCTTGCATGCAACCTAGTCTAATAAAAATAAACTAAGTGCTAGCTCCTAGGACACAAAAATAAATTCCATATTTCAAACATTCCATGATGTGACCACTAAAATGCATCAAACATCATTTATAAATTCAAAACCTGAAAAGGGGAAAGATGAAAACAATTAAATCCAAGCATGCAGAAATCCTCCTATTTTACTAACACAATCCGAATTTTTGAAAAGCCCTTTGCATTAAAATGATGTTTCTATTTTTACATTGATATTTTGATAGCATTTTTGGTTTCTTCTAAAAAAAACTAACCCTCTCTTTCCCTTTTTGAAGCATATTTGAAAACATCCCTAAAATGGTTCGTTTCGCCTTCCAAACATTCTTGTTCGTTTCATACGTTCTTTCTATTTTTCGTATTCTTTGGTTTAAATTACTTTGAAATTTGCCATAACCGCTTTATCCATGCATAACATTTTCACTTCTATCTCCACACACCTTCAATGAAAGCTTTGTAACACTTTTACTATAATGGTGAGCATGATAACCAATTACTTAATCCTGAATATAATGCATAAACCACATGGAAATGTGGCCATAATAAGTCCAAAAGGAATAAAACCTCTTAATTTTAACTGACACATGGCCACCATTTTAAATTTTCATTTATTTATAAATGTCTCCCATGGTGCAGTATGAGACTCATTCAACCACTACTATCGTTGCTTCTTTTGGCTCTTCGAACACCTCCTGTCGTCCAAGTCAATTATACATACTAGCTAAATATCGATGATTCATCATTGTCTACCAAGGAGGCATACGTATGGACCCAATTTTTTATCCTCTATGGATATCTTTGTCTATGTGGGTCACACTGCATTCTGATTGCCTTCTTCAGTTTCTTTGCCTCTTTTTTCGACCATGGTTTCCTGTCCAAGTGGTCATTGAGTAATTGGTCCCCCAATTATGGCTTTGCATTCTTCTTGCATCGTCATTGTGTAGCTAGGCCGACGCTCATCACTCTTATCATTTCTTGGAGTCCACATATGGTTCCATTTATTCGATGTGAACTATCTGACATCATCTAATGGTCTATCACTAGCTTCTCCTAGGAATGTGACCATTATCCATATTTCTAATCCGACATAGTCTCATGTCTAATGCAGCTTAATGCATCCGCATAATCGCATCTAAGTTTCATTGCACACCACACAGTCATTCTCCGATGTTACAATGTCTTGATGAATGACTAACCTTCTATTTCATACTCCTCCTCAACATATTTTTCACATGATGCTTTTGACTGTACCATAATACTATCCACATAAGCTACCATGTCATCTGTGAATCTACCTTGAATGTTGTAGGGAATTAAAATAACCCATATTCCAAAGCATTTCATGATAATATATTCCAAAATCTACTCATATTTGTATTTTTTCACCCATTGTATAGCTATTTTTGTGTTCATACCAATAATATTGACATCTACTATGTTCATCGCTAGTCCTATTGCTATTGATGCTATCAAACTACAGTGTTGAAACCATAAAATCATATCCCATGCTAACCCCTTTGATTTTGTGGTGCTCCTCATTTGTTGTCCATATCCTTAGTCATAGGCATCATATGCATTCATTCGAGGGTGTTCATTCATCAAAAGGAAAATCATCCACCATCCCTATGCTCATTCTTTTGGGTCCAAGCTAACTATTGTATTTGCTGGCATTGATTCTCTGTCCTCCATTGATGACACCCACATTGATGCACCTTGTCGAAGCCATAACTTGGGAACCGTATGCCAATTTCCCTTGAAAAGGTGGTTTTGCATGTGTGTTTTGCATCAGGATCATCTCTGATGCGCCTGACCCTCCAAAAATCATACTTTCGAGACCTAAATCCTCCATCTAGTGTCCCAAAATTAGCTTTTAGAATAGGTTCCTAGGTTTTTTGGGTTTTTTTGAATGTTAGAATTTTATTATCTTTTGTTATACCTTAAGTTGAGACCTAATATTTTAAATTAAGGTTCATTATTGTAAGAGGGATGTGTGCATCGAATTTGGGTGCAATCCGACTCATTTCTATTTTTAGCAGTTTTTAGAAAAAAGACATTTTTAGGGTTTCTTTGGTTTTCGGTGGCTATATGATGGATTGTATTCTTTTGGAGAAGGGGTGTCAATTCAAGAATGAGAAGAATATCAATTTGTAGTTTTCTTGCATTATATTGCATTTATGTTATATTATTGGAGTCCATTTTGTTGCTCTCTTGTAGCTAAGTTTACACCACACATTCGTTGTATCTGAGCATAGTATAAGTGTTGTTAAGGTCGCAACCCACCAAACTATACTCTACTAAATTGACATAAGCTATTGTGTAAATCTCCTCTTCCAAAACTATCGATACCCTCCTTTTGCCATTGTCAATTATTCACGTCGAGAGCTCTACACTACCTACATTAATTTCCTCCAACTTGTTCCCATCACAGTCACAACTACTGGTAGAAATTTATTTTTTGAATGCTCACATAACTCATCCACTATGTATTGAAGTTTGCCAAAACTTCAATATCTGGAAAGTGTATTTCACTATGCTATTTTGAATATTACTTCTCAACAAATCTTCTTTTGGCTGGGTGCTATGGCGATTGGTGTAGATGTCTGTAACTAACGTTTCTCTACACACTTGTACTCTAACCCAATGATTTTGGTGTCCTCGAATGCTATCATAATTCGATGTGAATTAATGGCCTCCCATTGAAATTCCATGTGCATTGCATTATCATAAACATGTTTCTCATCCTATAATATGATCCTCGACAATGCAAAAATTATAGCCATAGCTATTACGTAAGGGTATATGCACTATCTTCATCTTACCGATTTAATCAACCACACCCACATTTTCACAAATTCATTTTTCCTTGTCGAGGGGACCACTTGATATTTGTGCATACTGATGTTTGTCTAACTAACAATCACTGCCAGTTCATTGAATTCATTGAAGGTTACCCAAAAGTATCCCATCACTAGTCTCCATCTACTCATCATTGTTGTTATGGGTAAAACAATCCTTAATCATTGCGGGCCCTCTATATTTATTGGATATAAATTGTCTGCATCCATGGTGTCTAGTGGTATAGCTAGGCCTTCGAGCATTCATTTTATCTATGTTGTACACACCCATTGCCATCCAATCCAATTTTCATTCATCTATTGTCACCTTGTGTGGCTTATTACTGTGACTCACACCAGGCCACCTCCTTGTTGGTATCTCCCGTCTTCGGTGAACATCGATGTTGGTCCTCCTTAATTGGTCAAAATCTATACTGCACACACTCTATACTCCTCAGTCTAAAACTACCCTCATCGAACCTGCAGTTCCCATCATCTGGTGTTACCTTGCAAGCTTCCCACACTTTCTCCCATCAGGTATGGTTATCGGTGACTTCCTTCGGTCGTTGGTGGCTTCTTCTGATTGATTACACATCACTCATATTGGGCCTACCTGAATAGAAACATAACATATTTGGATTAAAAACACCAATATAAAGTCATAAATTTGAAATGAAGACAATTCTTAAGGTCTATGAAATATATACGCTTCATTTCATTGAACCTTTTCTTTTTATTATTATATACTTTATTTTATTTTATATTATATTATATATATAATTTTTAACAACATTTTTTTTTTGTTTTTTTATTTATTTATTTTTTTCATATATTATATATGAATATATATAATATATAGGTTTTTTTATATTATATATATAAGTAAAATTTATATTTAAATTTTATTTATTTATTACTTTATTGAAACATACAAAATAAAGACAACATAAAACTTTAACAATAAAATTTCTAACAACAAAATTTTAACAATAACATTGCTAACACAAAATTAATGATAAAAATCATCATCAAGAAATTGACGATAAAAATCATCGACAAGAAACTAACGATAAAAGATCATCGACAACAAATTGATGATAAAAATATCATCGACAACGATAAAAAGTCATCGACAAAAAATTGATGATAAAAATTTTGTCGAAAACAAATTGATGATAAAAAAATCATCAACAATAAATTGACGATAAAAATATCATCGACAACAAATTGACGATAAAAATATCATCGACAAGAAATTGATGATAAAAAATCATCGACAAAAAATTGATGAAATTTGCAAACCCAAAATAAAGCAAAGCATTAGACACTTAAAATAAAATGCAAACACCCAAATACCAAAACAAAAGGTGGGTCCCCAATTTTGGGGTGAATTGTGTGACAGTCACAATAGGTCTTAAAGGTAATGTACCTTCCCCATCTTCCACATCAAGTTTAATGAGGAAAAATGAGGATCCTAAAGGTATCACACCTTCCTCATTTTTATTAAGTGGCACACACATGAGGGGTACCTAAGGTATCATACCTTCCCCCTTTCAAAATAATAAAATTCAAAATTTCAAAAACAATAGAAAATATCAAAATCTCAAAAAAATCAGAAAACATCAAAATAAAAAAGCCCCAAAGGCATCATAATCCCTTTGGTCAAACTCAAAAAGGCCCAAAAGGCATCACAATCCCTTTGGTCACCATCACAAAAGGCTCCAAAGGCATCACAATCCCTTTAGTCAACTCATAAAAGGCCCCAAAGGCATCACAATCCATTTGGTCAACTCATAATATACCCCAAAGGCATCATAAGCCCTTTGGTCAACTCACAAAAGCTCCAAAGGTATCATAAGACCTTTGGTCAATTCAAAAAAGCTCCAAATGTATCATAATCCCTTTGGTCAACTCACAAAAGCTCCAAAGGTACCTTAAGCCCTTTGGTCAATTCACAAAAGCCCCAAAGGCATGATAAGCCCTTTGGTCAATTCACAAAATGCCCCAAAGGCATCATAATCCCTTTGGTCAACTCACAAAAAGCTCCAAAGGCATCATAAGCCCTTTGGTCAACTCACAAAAATTCCCAAAGGCATCTTAAAGCCCTTTGGTCAAAAGCAAAACACAAAAGCACAAAAATAGCTTAAAATCAAAAATATAAAAAACATTCAGAATAATCAAAACTCAAAAAACAATTGGAAGCATCAAAAATATAAAAGAATTTTCATTTGGCATTTGCATCCATTAGTTGCATTTCATTAGGCATGTTGCATTTGTTGCATTTACATTAGGTAAGTTGTGTTCACAATATTACAAATGATACCATATTTGTAGGTCAATCATGCATCTTCAAAATCCATCACATCCACAACCCATGTGTGTAATTGTGTTTTTCAACACAACCCCTCCTGTTGCTATAACGGATAAACTAGGGGTTTTTACAGTCACTTAGCCATACCTAGTGATTTTATCAGATTATGTAGAAAGTCATCTTCACTAGCAAAAGATAAGGTCTAGTTGTGTTAGTACCTAGCATATTTTAAAATCCTATCACTAATAAAAACACTAAAATCCTAGTTGGAACAAGGGAAATATGAACACTACAAAGTGGTACTAGATATCCTAAGTGAAATGTTTCTACTTACTCATCTTGCGATGCACATGGTCTAGGATTTTGATCATTGGCAAAAAGACAAGCTCCCCCTACCCAAAGAAATCCCTTTCTTTCATCAAAACAAGCAAAAATCTTGAAATAAAGCAAAATTCAAAAGCAAAATAAATAGTGATTGTCATCACTACAAAAATCCCTTGCTCAAAATAAAACAAAATTCAAAATAAATAGTGATTTTCATCACTAAGCATGAACAAGTATCCCAAATAAATTTGAAGAAAATAAGGGGGTGAAGAGCTTGAATCCCTGGAATGGTCAATCTCCACAAACCATTGAGTGATCCCTAATATAAAAATGGACTGAATGAATCTCGCCTAGCATTAGGGTAGTTCTAAGTAATTTTCAAAAAGAGCTAGCTTTAGGTGTCCTGTATCACCTAATGGTCTAATCCAACTGAGTCCAACCTAGGATCATGATGGGTATTTGAGGATCCCCAATACAACAATGAGCTGAATGAATCCTTCTTGGCATTGGGGTATGCTTATGTTTCATCTAATATATTTATTTGTACACACAAGGATAATTAATATTTGGGTCTTCATAACAAAAACCTTATATTTCAAGAGTCCTGTATGGTCAGTATACAACTTTTGATTGAGTAACTAGGGTTTTTGAGTCTCATGGAAAACCTCAAAAATTCCTAAATAACAAAAAATCATGCCATCAATCACATCAACTTTCTTTATGAGTTTTTTTTTATTAAAGGGTGTTCATGAAATAGGATAGATACTGGATAAATATCATTAATGATATTTAGACGACCACTGACTATTTTGTGCATATAATTTAATTTATAGAAGCTTATAAATAAAGCACATACATATCACATCATCTCATCTCATATCTAGATGCTTAAATAATTAATTCTTATGATAAGAGTTATTATTTACATTCATGATTGTTATACATTCTGTGGTGTCATCCATTAGTTTGTAAACACATATTACATTCATTCCTTATGTTTTAAGTGATTAAAGCATATAGGGTCATATGCATTAGATCATCCTCATGTAATTAATGCATTACATTCCACATCATATATCATATCATATCACATAAATTAAATGCATAAACAATTGAAATAAAATTAAACATGCATTTAACATTCACCATTGCATCCATATATGCATACATAGTAGAGCATCTACACATCTATATCACAACACATAATCATACACTTATCATATAGCTAGTGCATGTCATCAATAGCATACATATAACATATTTACATCATCAATAGGTATTACATCCATTAATGCATCCATAAGTCATAACACATAATGCATCTAATAGTCCAAAATCACACAATTGCAAATCATACAAACATTTTAAAACATCAAAAGGGGCATTATGGGTATCATACCTCCCCTAATCAACAATCAAATAGTCAAGCCAATAATTACAAAAGCTCCAAAGATATCCATAAACTCTTTGGCCAACCCAAAAACCCCAAAGGTATCCATAAACCCTTTTGCCACCCAACAGGCCCCAAAGGTATCCAAAACCCTTTGGTCACCCAAAATGCCCCAAAGGTATCTATAAACCCTTTGGTCACCCAAAAGGCCCCAAAGGTATCCAAAATCCTTTGGTCACCCAAAATGCCCCAAAGGTATCCAAAATCCTTTGGTCACCCAAAAGGCCCCAAATGTATCCATAAACCTTTTCATCACCCAAAAGGCCCCAAAGGTATCCAAAACCCTTTGGTCACCCAAAAAAACCCAAAGATATCCATAAACCCTTTGGTCACCCAAAAAGACCCAAAGGTATCCATAAACCCTTTGGTCACCCAAAAAGCCCCAAAGGTATCCATAAACCCTTTGGTCACCCAAAAAGCCCCAAAGGTACTCATAAACCCTTTGGTCACCCAAAAGGCCCCAAAGGTATCCAAAACCCTTTGGTCACCTAAAAGGCCTGTTGGAACCATTTCTTGCATCCATAGGATTCGATTGTCATGCTACAAGAAATCATTTGAAACCAATGAGCTATTACAGGCTCTGGTCAACTTGCCTCTTTATTCTGATAAAATAAGAATTGCTAAAGAAAAGCTTAACATAACGGGTAAGGAAACCCCAGTGGTAATCTTATGATTTTACAAGTATTACACACTCCAGATTTTAGTTATACATTATCTATATAAAAATGACCAAGCAAAGACAACTTAATTATTATGCCTTATGTAGACCGGTGCCTATCCAATTGGGTTGTTATAGAAATTTAACAACATTCATAACATGAATAGAAAGAATAGGAAAAAAGAAGAATTGGTGCCATTAAACTCATTCGAATATCATAATCAGTCTAAGGGTTAACCGATGAAAGAAACGCTCACAATATGTTCGAATATCGTAACCTATTATGAGGAAACACACAAAACTAAAGACAAAGAAATGATAAAACTGAAACCCATAATTGTATTAATTTCAACAATAATGATTACATTCAGAGTTGGAAGAATGCCATTAAACTCTGTTTTCAAATATTTAATACAATGAGAAAGCCTTGTTCAAATGATGTAACAAGACTTCGTCAATATTCCTTCTAAAATGTTAGCAAGGAGAATCTCTGGACTTCAAGCTCAGAAAGACTGGAAATATTCTCAGCTCTCCAAACGCAGCATTACCAAAACCTGCACAGCAAAGGGAAGAATGAGGGATGGCAGAGAAAATAGACACAATGGGAATACAACAACACAACTCAAATGGGCACTCAAGTATACCTCTTAGAAAAATTGCTATCTCTAAATGCTTGATGTAGATTCTGACCCTAGATTCTTCCTTTTATAGCTTCTGGTTCTTGAATCTATTATTTTTGGCCTGATCTTGGCCTTACACTTGTCACCATCTGATTTGTCCTTCAAAAGTGGTACATATGGCTTCCATTATCTCTTTTTATTCATGTTATACACTTTCCTTTGGCCCTTTTTATTTTAACTTGTTCAACCGATGATATCAGTGCATTGAGGGTCTCCCTCATCTATTCTTCCATCCTCGGTTCCTCATTTTTCTATTTCTTCTTTATTATATGACTTGATCTTCATCTCTAGGGGGTGAGCTCATTTCTAGCTGTAGGCTGCATATTTTAATCTTCTTTCCCTTTTTGCCCTATTACAACCATCTGATATATTTTCCAATCATCCTCCAAGCATCAATATTAAAATTTACAAAAAATCTTAACATATTCATCTCCTGTAGAATCTTATTTTTTTGTATGCTAATATAATTTTTACTTTTTTCATACTGGGTGATCAACATCTCCATAATATTTATTAAGAAGGTGGTTTATCTAGTCATTTCTGGTTCATCATCCGGCTCACAATCAAAGTCTTCTATTTTATCTTTAAGGAGATCCTCTATACTGGTAGTTTCTAAGAATTCCTCCAATGATAACCCAATATCTACCAATTTCTCTATTATGTCATCCAACAGAGTAAACATTTCTACAACATTATTGAGCCATCTTTCTTTGTTTGATCCAAACATAGCTGCCTTCATGAATTCAATATTACACTTGATCTCAATACCATCATTTAACAACACTTCTTGGTTTTGCATCTCCTCAAAATATTCTGACATTAAGTCGAGGGTAGGGTGAATGATCTCAAAGTCTTCTTCCCTCTAGAAAATCAGGCTTTCCATTTCTTGAGAAGTAACTCGAATCACCCTAATCTGCCTGAACATCTCAGTGATCCCCTTGATCTTGTCTCGAATTTTAATTGACATCTCCCTTTTTATTGTATTCAAATAGTATGTATAATTGAGGATTTTTACCACCAAGGGGGGTTGTGCTACTGGGGTGTTCTTTTGTGCCAACTCTTCCTTCAGTTTATTTATTAAGGCTTGCATCTCTACTTTTTCTTTATCACTTATTTCTAGTTGGCTCCTCAACTCTGTATTGCTATGATGTAGTTGGTCCATAGTTTGCTCTTGTACTACTTTAGCTACTCTGACCATATCACCCTCTTTTCCATGTACTGAAATTCCTCATATTTTCTCATCGACTTTGAGAACAATAGGCTCTTGTAGGGCAGGTATGTGTACTTCTACCATATCCGATTTGGGAGTCTCTATTTCTACTCCAATTGTAGAATTGTCTCCCCTACCTCCCATTCCTACTACCACTTGTAGCTCATGCTCCTCGACAACACTAAAAATTATTTGTTCTTCGGATCTTTCCAACACAACTTTCATGGAGGGTAGTGACAGCCTGGGTTTCTTTATTTCTAGGGTAGATAAAATTATTTGCTTCTTAACTCTGTGATCTCTAAAGATACCTCCAAATCCACCTACTCTTCTCATGTTCATATGTATTACTGATGGAATTTTTATCTCCTTGTATTTTATCTTCAAAGAGCTGGGAATGGCTCTGGGAGCTAACTTCATCACACTGGTCACTACTAATAGCTAGCTAGAAATGGGAACTATAGCTTGCTTGGGAGAAGTCAGCTCCTGAGTAGGTGCAACAATAACTTCCTTTCCCTTTGTTGTACTCAAGCTTTCAGAGACTCCTTGGGAAGTGTTGGGTGTTACCTCTATTCTGAGGTGAGTATCATCAGGGGCTCGGACTTGTTGTTCTACAACATCTACAGAGCTCACAGTGACTTCCATATGATCAATACCCTGATCTTCTATCAATTCTAATAGGGGGTCTTCTCTGATTGCCTGGGTGGCTTCTGGTAAGAGGGGGCCATAGATTCTACCGAAACTCTTTTGACTAAAATCAATTTCGAGGGGTAATCATAGGCTTTATGAACTTGTGAATTGCCCCTTTTTTCAAAGGGGAACTTATCCCATACAATATTCAAATATTTCCCCTTTTCTATAGCATCTAATAATTCTTCTTCATAAGCATCTCTCCTATGCTCGACCTAGGCGTAATCACGATTTTTCATTAACCTCTCATACTTTTTATCTGGATCGTAAGGTCTCCAAGTTATTTCTTCAAAATCCATGAGATCCAAATCATACATCCCTTTGAGTAAAGTTGGATATCCTACAAATACATAACTTCCAAATTTATAAGGGACACTGAGCCATGGAACTCTACCGTGCTTCTTCACCAGTCTCATTTTAGCCTCTTCGACCACCTGTCTGCACAACTCTAGGGCAGCAAGAGATAAGGGACAATACATAGGTAACATTTTAGGGGGAATCTTAGCTCCATAGAGCCGAATGTATGTGAACCCCTTAGAGAAGAAATAATCTCCTATATATTTTTCCTTTATGAAAGCTCTTACCCCAGGCCCCAGTCTCTCAGGGAGGAAACCAGTTAGAATCCAATGAATTTCAATCATGAAAATATCACAAAACCAACCCATGTGAGTACGACCTTCGTGTATCCTCCAAAAATTGGTCTGGATGTAGGGACTCTCAATGGCCCCAACCCTCTTTCGGCTTTCCTCTCCTAATTGTCCCACTAGCAGGTGTATGAGGATGGAGTAGTGAGAAAAATCAGGCATCTCCTATCTTTGTTCCAAAATAGCCTCTTTTAATTATGACAATTGTGAGTGCATTTGATCACTCAATTCTTGCTCCCAGGCATAAATTGGGGTGTTTATTTCCCGGTTACTCTGTGCTACTAAATACAACACTTTCCTACCCACTACACTGAGGTCTTGTACCCCTAAAATGATATTAGCCATATCACAGAAATATCGGACCCATGGTTTGAAAGTGATTTTTCTGATGGGAAACTCAGTAACTATTTTCTCATGCTCTTCAAAAAATGATTTAAAAATATCTAAATTTGTTAACATTCAAGACTACCTTTCAATTACCTATTGAATCAGATGAGTATTGGAAGGTACTAGATTGAAGACTTGCTTGATGTGTCTAGCCACGATATTGAACATTGGTCATACGCCATAGCTAACCAGGCTAGTAGGTCATAGGAGTAGTATACCCTTGGACATATCAACTTTCCTAGATTATTGGTCCACCTAGTACTCCTAGGAAAACCTTTATGTTGCAGTCTCCTCACTTTGTGAAATAAGTCTGCTAGAAACCAAGGGGCTCTATGATCATTCTCCATTGTGCGAGCAAAACTTTGGATGCAAGTATTTTCAATTTCATACTACTGCATGGGAGTGAGGTTTTTATCGGTCCCACTCTTCTAGGTAAAATCATACATCGTGCTCCTAGGCACAGTTGGTCTAGGGAGTTCGACATATGGTGATTGGTCTATGATAAATTTTACCACTTCTTCAGTGTCCTTGGGTATGAAAGCACTTCCCCAAGTCACCATCTCACTCGTGGTAACTATTCTAGCTCACCAAAATGGAACTCTCGAGTTTCTGCTCACTCTCTACTCTTTCAAACCAGTTCTTTGCTCAAGATTACTAGGGTGGTAAGGTCACTTGATATTGTGAGTTTAAATACTTGATGGTGAAGTGGGCTCACTATCATCGCATAACTTGTCATTAATATAGCATCACCAACTGCCTTTTCAAATTTACCAATGGAGATTTGCCAAAGTGTCACATTCTAAAGTCGGACAGTTATGGTAGGTGGCTTTCCTCATCTTGCACATCCACAGGGACTTTGATCTATGTACTCGTAATCATTCACAACTTCCCTATTGGTTACCGAACTGATCCTCCCTTTGACGTGGAAATACAAACATGGTGGTGGTGGCTTTTCGTGAGAAAGTGTTCTACCTTTTTGGTCTTGAAAGAGATTTAGCTTCGAAAATAGTTACACCATTAACAAGGTGGTGATCATTTTGGGGATCTATCATCAGATTTGGTTATTGAGGTGTGTGCCCATCGGATCCATCAACTCATGATGATCATTGGATGGGATTCGCATTGTATACCTATGTTTGATACTTTTGGACCTACAAGAATGTTAGCTCTATAATATGGAAGACATATGTCAATGGTGGTCATGCACATTATAGAAGATATCCTAACATTTTATTGGTTAGTCAATTTCATACTCTAATAATAATCATTGAATTAGGGCTTTTATCCTTCATCGAATATTGATTTATTAAAGGATAATCATAGTGATTAGAAAATTACTAACCTTTGGTTAATGCTTATACCTCAATGACTTGCTTACCTTGCTAATGAATCATCATCCGATCAAACACATGGTCTTGCATGTTTGTTCGATTGTCCAGACCTACACCATTGTTTACTGAAGATATGTGATCATTATCAATGTGTTTAGACCCTTTCTTAACACTAATTGATTTTATGTTGGTGAAATAAACTGTCTCTTAACCTTCAGGTGACTTGATCATGCACGATCGTCAGATCTAGTCGAGGCTCACCATTGTCGTTAGATCTAGTAAAGCTATACTTTGTTTTCCTTTGATAGTTATGAATAAGCATAGTTGTTGGATCAAATTGGAGTTAAGAGTGGTTGTCTAATTTGAGGTTAAATATTACTTAGTCAATTAACCATTTTATCACCTTTCATCTTCTTTAATTCAAACACCATCATCAAATCTAGTAGGCTAGAGCACAGTTGTCCGATTTGATAAGATCGCACCCTTCTTAATGGGTGATTGCTTTGATAAAGCACCATCATTGGATCTTTGGTGAGATCATATGTGGCCATTGATGAATGCTCCATGTCTCTTAATATATCTGGGTGAAAGCACTACCATCAAATTAGGTATATTAAAATGCTATCACAGATCTTCTCTTTCTTGTAATTGATCCGATGATGTCTCCACCATTGGTTCTAGGCGGGATTAAGCACGACCGTTGGATTTGACCTATATGCAATAATGTTTTTTATATGACCTTGATTAACTCGTGATCATTAGATTTTGGAAAATCTAAGAACTAACATTGATCTCCCTTCAATTTGTAATTGCTTTTAAAGGAGTGTTGTTGTTGGATCTAGGCTAGTTCAAGTGTCGTTGTTGATTTATTTTGACCATCATTATATTGGTGATCATCTTGTTAAATATTGATCAATTTTAGGAAAACACGGTCATCAAATATAAGTGAGATTAAGCACCACCATTGGATTAACCTATGGTGTATGCTCTATATCATTTTTATTCTTTTTCTTGAAGTGCAACCATCAGATCAATCAGTTTTGAGCGCTACTATTGATATACCAATTGTGAGAGACAACTTGGTTCAACTCAGTCATGGACTTCTGATTGGCTAGATGAAATGCTTCAAGCACTACCATTGGATTGGGCATAGATTATTGATCATGACCATCGATCACATTTGACCTACAAGGTTAGTAACTAAAAATCACATGCTTTTGATTTTCATTAACCTTGATTAAGTGAATGGGAGATAATTAGTAACGTGTTAGGGCCCTTGCTAAATATGATTAATTTAACTAATCAAGTGTTGAATTTGTCTTATCGATAGATTTACATTCGTTTATTTGAAGTGAGAACTATCGTCAAATCATCTTAAGAGAGAGCACATCCATTGATCTCCTTCAGATCTATGCATATTTTAAACATAATATTATTTTAATCCTTTGACTATCCTTGGTAATTTGTGGTAAAAGCGCATCCATTGGATCAATTCTCGATCAAGTGTAGCCATGGATATTTTGTGACCACTATACTTAGGCTTTCAAAATTTAAACCATAGTGCTTTAAATATTCAACTTATTAAATCAAGTGCATCTATCTGATTTCTCTTCGATGAAGCGCATCCATCGATCTTCTATATCCTTTAAAAAAAGTTTATTTTATAATTATTAAAAAGGGGGAATTAATTATAACCCTCGCTAATGCATTTAATTTATTTACCTCCATGTTACCCAATACTTTTACCATTCCATTTTGACTTTGCTAATCCTCATCTTGATGAGGATCATTAATTTTTCCAACCTAGAGGATTAGTTACCAAGGGGTACTTATTTTTAATCCTTTATTTAGCAAAAAAAAGGGGGAGGAATTAGCTAATGTGTTAGACCCTCACTAATCTCACTTAGCAACTCTAATTAATCTTTCAACATTTAACCCATTTAATGGTAACTTTATGAATTTTTAAGAGGGTACGACCATCCGATTAAATCATAATCAAGCGCTGCCCTTAGATATCTTGAAATAGCTCAATTTTTAATTAAATAAATTACCACTATCTTAGGCTTTCAAACTTTAGACCATGGTGCTTTAAATATTTGAATTATTAAATTGAGCGCATCCGTTCGATTTCACCTCGATGAAGCGCTGCCCTTAGATTTTCTCAAGGTGTTCGATATTTAATGCAAGGGGGCACATACCTTTGAACAATTAACATTCCACTTAAGACCTTAGGTTCTCATACTTTAGACCATGGCGCTTACCTTACCCCTTAAATGATTTTATTAAAAATTTACTTAGGCTAGAGGTGACCTTGGTCCAAATATTTTAATAATACTTTTAGATACCTTGGGACTTAGGGGTTTATTCATTAGACTTAGGCCTACAAGTTATGATTATTTTTAAAATGAGGGCTCACATTAAATTCATGGATCATAAACCTTACTTTAAAAAGTTGGGTATTTTAATGGTTTGACCTTTGTAGTGGATGTTTATTTAATTTGACTTTTATGGATTCCTTTAGGATAAAACAATATTTATAAAAGCAATCCAATAATGGCTAAGTTGTCAAATATTTAAAGTCAATTTTCTCAGATGAAAATGCAATAGAGGCTAGCAACATTTGCTAATTTTATTGAAACCAAAAATTTAAAATTGGGGGTTTCAGATGTTGAGTCAATTTTGGCTCCAACATAGGCTCTGACTGGGACAATGTGCTGAAAACATGAGGCACTTGAGAATTCCAGAATCTCCTAGTTTTACTACGAATACAAATCATCAAGCCTGATAAGAAAAATTGAAAAACAAAACATAATGACTTTTAAACTAAAAAATTGTACAAACAACATGATATCAAAGCAATAGAGTATTGAAAACTGTAATTCCTTTTATTCAATTTGGAAACTAGGGTCAGAATTTTAGAAATAGATGAGTTTTTTTAGATATATTGTTATGTTTGTTTTAGCAAGGTCATAGGATATGATTACACATAATTTTTCAAAGCTATTTGTTCCATCATGCTTTGGCCCATGTGTGTGTTAGTGCATTCATTTTGATTCCCAAGTCTTCCAAAACTTTGCCATATTTGAGAAAAATAGTTAAGCTTAGTGTATGATTTCACTCTTAAATATGTTCACCATTCTGTAGGGCTCCACTACCAGTCAAGCATCTATAGCCTCGGTGGAGTTGCTTCTAATCCCATCTAGTTTTACTCTACTGCCAGTCAAGCATCTATAGCCCCGATAGAGGTTTTCCAAGATATCTCAGGCAGTGACTCAACTTGCGTTATTTTGATTTTCTTTCTCGTTTGAGAAGTATTTTGATATAAGCAAATTGTGCAATGAGTATGCCTGAGTTGAGGATTAGTTTTTGGCTAAAAAGGATGAGTGTAATGATTTTTAGCTCAACCACCTTCTCAAAGATAACTCTGTTCTTTGGACCTTGAAATCACTTTAAGTATCATTTGTAATGTGAGGCCTCAACATGGTGTTTCAATCAACTCTGATTTCACTTTGTTTTATCTCATATCATATGATCATTGCATAAACATTCATATTTGAAAAATTGTAAACATCATCAAAGTCTAAAATAAATCTCCTTTCTTCTTATTTGTTTTTGGAGGAACCAACAGTAAGGAATACTCATCATACTAAGAATACTATGTGAAACAACAAAACTCAGAACAATACAGACAAAAATAAAATTGCTTAACTAGTAAACAAAACAATAACAAAACACATCACTCTATTTTTGGGGTTTTTGATTTTCTATTTTTTATTATTTTATATATTTTTTTATTACTTATTTTATCAACATGGCACTTCTTCTTTCTTGGTCCCACCATAGGGACTGTACATCTTGAGGTGTTGGCCATTAATAGGGATAGCCATTGGTTCTCCTTGCAAAGTCTACAATTTGTAAGTATTCTGACCAACAACATGGGCTATCTAGTATGGACCAATCCATTTAGGCTCGAGTTTTCCCTTTTCACCATGCTTATCATTTTTAGGGTCCCAATAGATGACTATATCTCCTTGAGAGAAAGGAGTACCTTTGGCTTTCTTATTAAACAATTTCATAGTTTTCTGAGTTTGTTCCATCATTCTATTAAGGGTTTCTCTTCTTTGCTCTTCTAACAGGACAATTTGGTCTAGCCTTCTTTGTAAGGGGTTGGGGTCTTCATGATCTTGCAATAAGAGGGAAAGTGCTAATTTTTCTATTCTTGAGGGTAACAAGGCCTTCTCTCCATATACCATTTCATAGGGAGTCCTTCCTATGTTTCTTTTGATAGACAACCTATCAACCCAAAGAGCAAATTTTAGTTCATTATCCCATCCTCTTTTGTTCTTACCCAATGATCTTTTTATTCTAGTTATTATATTTTTATTTGATGACTCAACAAGACCATTCCCTTGGGGGTAATAATTAGCAGAATGTGAAAGTTCTATTCCATACTTAGCATAAAATTCTACCATTTCATATGAAACAAAATATTGTCCATTATCTGTTACCAATTTTTGAGGAACTCCAAACCTGGTTAGAATGTTTTCTTCCAAGAATTTGATAATGGTGGTGGTTGTGGAGGTTCTTAGAGGAGCAACCTCTACCCACTTTGTGAAGTAATCCATTGTAGTTATGATCCACTTGTGCTGGCCTGATGAGTTAGGCTTGATCTCTCCAATTAGGTCAATGCCCCATTGGGTGAATGGTGCTTCAATGATCACTGGTTTGAGGGGCATGGCTGCCAACTGCTTCTTTCCTACAAAAACCTAGTAGTTATGATAGTTCCTAACATATTTATATACATCCTTAAAAAGGGAAGGCCAATAATATCCTGCTCTCATGATTTTATTAGTTGTGGCTTTTGGAGCAAAATGTCCTCCATAGAAACCATCATGGAATTCATTAATTATTTTTGGGACTTCATTTTCATATAAACAGACTAATAACACTCCATCAGGGTGTTTCCAATAAAGCACACCATCTTGCACATGGTATTTCTGAGCTTGAAGCTTTACTGACCTCATTCTATTTGTTGACATATCTCTAGGAAAAGATAGAGTTTGTAAGTATGCCAGAATTTCATCATACCATTTGCATTCTACATTATTGATTCTCTTGTTATCATATATTTCATCTATTGTGATGACATTATTAGAGTCCTCTCCTTTATATGCCAGGTACTTCGCTAAGCCCTGCCCTCTTACAGTTTTGACTATTTTGAATTCAGCATCATATTGTAAAAGTTTCACCATCCATCTTGTTGGCCTTCCTAATGGCTCAGATTGGGTAAAAATATCTTTTATTGTTATGAAAGGGATGCAACAGTAAACTTTATTTGTACCGAATATACCTTTGAAATGTTCTAAATATTGGATGACTGCATAAGCATGTTTTTCTAGCAAGGTATATTTAAGATGTGCTCCTTTCAGACCTGAACTCATGAAGGCTATTGGCCTTTCATTATTTTCATCATATTTTTGTGAAAGAACTGCAGCAATGGAGTGTTCAAATGCATATGAGTAAATGTTAAAGTCTTTAGAATAATCAGGGCAGCTTAGGGCTAGAGTAGTAGAAATGGCTTCTTTTATCCTATTGAATGCTTCCATGTTTTCTATTGTCCATTTTATTTCTCCAGTTTTCTTAACCATGTCATTTATGGGTTTGGTCATCTCTGCAAAATTTGGGACAAATATTCTGACAAAATTTATCTTGCCAAAGAATGACCTGACTCCTTTTAAGTTCCTAGGAGGAGGAATTTTGGAAATAGCTTCTATTCTTTCTGGGTCAATGCTTATTCCCTTTTCTGAAACTATATGACCTAATAATTTTCCTTGTGTAGTCCCGAATATGCACTTCTTGGGATTTAGGGAAATTCCAAATTCTTTGCATCGAGAAAATACTATAGCTAGATGTTCTAAGTGATCTTCTAGATTCTTAGAAAATACTGTGATATCATCCAAGTATACAACCACTATTTTGAACATTAATCCTTTGAAGGTAAAGTCCATTGCTCTCTGAAAGGTAGCACCTGCATTCATCAAGCCAAAAGGTATTCTTAAATATTCAAATGTGCCCCAAGGTGTAGTGAATGTTGTCTTATGTCTATCTTCTGGATTTATCTGAATTTGATTGTATCCAGAAAATCCATCCAACAGGGACAATCTGGATGAACCAACTACTGCTTGCAATAGTTGTTCCATATTGGGCAATGGGTAATTGTCTTTTAATGAACTCTTATTTAAATTTTTGAAATCTACACAGAGTCTAATATCACCATTCTTTTTTTTGACTGGTACTAAATTGGATATCCAAGAAGAAAATCTTACCTTTCTGATTATTTTGGAATCCAGTAATTTTTGTACCTCCTTTTGCATTATTGGGTGCAGAGTAGGGTTATATTTCCTCTATTTCTATCTAAATGGCTTGGAATCTTCCTTCAGGGGTATTATGTGTGTCATTACATCTATTTTGAAGGTTTTAAGGTCTTCATAAGTCCAAGCAAAATGTTCCTTATTCTTCTTTAAGAAACTGATGTATCCAACCTTTTATTTTGTTGGCAAGGCCATATCTACCTTCACTATTCTAGGCTCTCTCATTGTACCAATGTTAATGTCTTCAGATATTACTTCTCTATGTAAAGGCTTGTAAGCTTTGTCAAAATCATCAAATAGACTCTCTAGAGAAACCAATCCTTTGGGTATTCTATTTGTTTTTAGATGGATTACTTCTACTGGCTCACCTATTTGATATTTTAGCTTGTCTTCATATTTTTCATCATAGATTATATCTGCATACTGATTTTGCAGAGTCATGAAATCTTTAATGTCCACATCATCTTGAAAGACTTGTAGGTAAACTATGTTATCTGGCATAGAGGGCTTATAAACTGAAATAGTTGGGAACCTATCCATATATTCGGTAGTTATTTCTGGATGGTCTAGGCCTGAGGCATTTACAGCTAAAATATCTGCAACATGATTTTGTTCTCTTGGAATAAATGAGATATTAAAAGCTAAAAATTTTTCAATTTCTTCTAATACTGCATTTTTATATTGTTTAAGCCTAGGATGCTTGGTCTGATATTTACCTTTGATTTGTTGTATAATTAGTTCTGCATCCCCTATTACAGTCAAGTAGTTAATGCCCAATTCTTTTTCTTTCCTCAATCCTAGCAATAAAGCTTCATATTCAGCTACATTATTTGTGCAAGGGAATTCTAGTCTATAAGGGATACCAAGGTAGTTTCCTTTTATGTCAGTCAGATTAATTCCTACACCTGCTCCAGATTGGGACTTAGCTCCATCAAAAGACATGGTCCACATTTCTTGAGTTAACACTCTATCCGATTCTAGCATCAACCATTTTCATAACTTTTGGATCCATGTTCTTTGCTTCTAGCACTTCTACTAGGAATGGGTTGTGCCATATGGAATAAACTCCCATCCATTTTTCTTCCATAGAGTTCACTAAGTTTATCATGGTTTCATCTGTTTGAATTAACTCTATGGAGTGTTTGTTAAATGGTTCCCTTCGTAATATTACATTTTCCTTATCTAACATTGGGATAGTAGCATAGGACCAATCCAATTGGATTGAACCTCCCAGTTGTTCTGCCCAATGTCTGCTTAATAATAGTGAGAAGAAAGGATCAACATCAACTACTGCAATGTCCATTACTATTCCTTTCTTGGGATATTGATCTAAGAAAACTAATAACCTAGTTATCACTCCCACACAAGGAATTTGTCTACTATCCATTACAAAAATAGGGGCAGAATCTCTTGTATAGATTAACCCCATTTGGTCAGCTATTAATTTGGGCATGATATTATGTGAAGCTCCACTATCTAGCATACAATTATGAATCACATACCTTTCTCCTTCATCTGAATTATACCTTAATGATACATAGAAGGGTCTGACAGAGGATGGTGATCTTGTATCATGTTGATTTTGTCTAGCAGCATGGCAAGTTGGATCTTCTTTTTGTTCCACTAGTCCAAATGCTCTGCAGACTTGTTCTCTATATTGCTGAACTTTCATAAGCTCTCCAAATGTGATGTTAACTTTATGTTTACTGAGTTCTGACCCAACATCAAATTCTATCTTTTTTATATCTAGTGGTCTGTTGCTTTCTTCTTTGGATGTTTCCTCTTCTAATTCTATTACTTCAGGAATAATATTTTTGAAGGTTCTATCAGTTTTCTCTTTACTGATATTTTTATTTGTGAAATTTTATTTTCTTATTTCACTTGTAGAAGCTTTTTCTATTATGTCAAGGACAGTTCTATTTCTTAAACTCAGAGTATTGGTAGCTTCTAATTCTTCCACTTCCTTAGCAATGGGGATTAATTTCCCTTGCTTCATTTTGTCATATCTTGACTCATGTGGTTTTTGCAAGATTTTAGTTCCTTCAGCTACAAAAATTTGAGGATGATGATTTGAAGAATACTTATCCATATTTTCTTCAAACAACCTTTCTCTGGACTCATCTTCTAGAGACCAACAAGCATTAATTCTTATATCCTCCTCTGAATCATCATGTAAATCTACATTGCGTTGATCACTTAGGTGAATTCCACATGCATCAAGGTTATGAGGTGCATCACAGGTAGAGAAAAAATAGGGAAAACCTTCTACTACATTGGCATATGGTATAGGGTTAGGAACATTATTCTGATCTCTATTAGATTCTCTATTTTTCTAGTTATTGTTTCCATTATTCCTACTCCTATTTCCTTCTTCAAAACCATTGTTGTTTCCCCAATTTCTATTGAAATTTTTCTTAAAGGGAGGGTGATTATCAACATGTGGTCATTCTGTTTGTGATGTCTCACCATTATTACCATTATTTCTTTCAATTCTTGCTAACCTGTTGTTCATGGTATTGAACATCTCAGCCATTTGATTAGTCAGTTTTTCCATTGGATCTATTTCAGTTCTTCTTTGTATATCAAATGCTACCCTTTTGGGCTTTCTCTTAGGTAGATTGAATTCTAGAGAGTAAGGCTTCATCTTACCACTATCAAGCATATTTCTTTCGATATCCATTACCTTTTCCATACAACTATCAATGGTAGTGGCTTGTTCTTGCCTTAACTCATAGTTAAACTCTCCTTGAAAAGCATTTTTATAGAAACAAATGGACTGAATATCACTAGGCCTAAGGTTGGTAGGGATTTTGTTTCTGGTTTTTGAGAACCTTCTATTAAAGTCACTGACAACCTCATTTTCCTTTTTCTTCATAGTGGCTAACTCAGTTAACAGAGATTGTTCATTTTTCCTTTCTTCATATTTCTTTAGAAAAATAGCTTCCATTTTAGTGAAATCTAGGATATCATTGTCAGGGAGAGAATTGAACCACTCTCTAGCATATTTTTCTAAAGTTTGCAAGAATAGTCTTAGGACTACATCTTCATGTTCAACCTCTAGGCTATCCATTGCATACAGAAAACTTTTGATGTGATCTTCTCCGGTTACTGCATTATTTCCTACAAACTTGGGAAGGTATTTGTGGGATTTATTAGGTAAGGCATTCAAATTAGTAGGTAAGGCAAAAGGCCTGTATCTATTAGTTCTCCACAAATGAACATTGTTTTGATTTTGTTGATTTGCCTGAGCCATTGTTACTGTAGGTGTAATGGGATTTGAATTTATAGCAACAATGCCTACAAGGATTTGGGTCTGGGTAGCTTGAATATAATCTAATGGATTATCTACCACAGTATTACTATTAATCAAGCAATGAGAATAATCACATGTATCTTCTACAACAAAATTCAAATTTTCATCTATAGAGATATCAGCAACAATAGTATTATGATATTTATTTTTCTTACGTACCTCTTAATTGTAGGACAAGATTTACTTTCATGCACAATATTCTTAAGAAGTGGAATTCTCTGATTATAGGTAAGTACCTCAAGGTTCTCAAATTCTAGGAATAGCTCCTTACCACTTCTCCTGGTGTGCGCTAACACGTTCTACTCTTTCTTCCTTGATTTTTGATTTTTGGGTTCATCCAGATAGAGTCGCTAACACAGGTAGTGCAGAAAGAATAGAATGTATAATCTTTTTTCTTTAACCCCCCCCCCGGGGGGGGTTAAAAAAAAAAAAAAATAAAAAAAAAAAAAAAAAAAAAAAAAAATTTTTTTTTTTTTTTTTTATTTTTTTTTTTTTATATTTTTTTCTCCCCGGGGGGGGGGGGGTTTTGTCCTTCCCCTCTTTTTTTGGCCAAATTTTAGTTATACATTATCTATATAAAAATGACCAAGCAAAGACAACTTAATTATTATGCCTTATGTAGACCGGTGCCTATCCAATTGGGTTGTTATAGCAATTTAACAACATTCAAAACATGAACAGAAAGAATGGGGAAAAGAAGAATCGATGCCATTAAACTCATTCAAATATCATAATCAGTCTAAGGGTTAACCAACGAAAGAAATACTCACAATATGTTCGAATATCGTAACCTATTATGAGGAAACACACAGAACTGAAGACAAGGAAATGATAAAACTGAAACCTAAAATTGTATTAATTTCAACAATAATGATTACATGTAGAGTTGGCAGAATGCCATTAAACTCTATTTTCAAATATTTAATACAATGAGAAAGCCTTGTTCAAATGATGTAACAAGACTTCATCAATATTCCTTCTAAAATGTTAGCAAGGAGAATCTCTGGACTTCAGGCTCAGAAAGACTGGAAATATTCTCAGCTCTCCAAACGCAGCATTACCAAAACCTGCACAGCAAAGGGAAGAATGAGGGATGACAGAGAAAAATAGACACAATGGGAATACAACAACACAACTCAAATGGGCACTCAAGTATACCTCTTAGCAAAAATGCTATCTCTAAATGCTTGATGCAGATTCTGACCCTAGATGCTTCCTTTTATAGCTTCTGGTTCTTGAATCTATTATTTTTGGCCTGATCTTGGCCTTACACTTGTCACAATCTGATTTGTCCTTCAAAACTGGTATAGTTGGCTTCCATTATCTCTTTTTATTCATATTGTACACTTTTCTTTGGCCCTTTTTGTTTTAACTTGTTCAACCGGTGATATCAATGCATTGAGGGTCTCCCTCTTCTATTTTTCCATCCTTGGTTCCTCCTTTTTCTATTTCTTCTTGATTATCTGATTGACCTTCATCTCTAGGGGGTGAGCTCATTTCTAGTTGTAGGCTGCATATTTTAATTTCTTTTCCCTTTTTTCCTTGTTGCAACCATCTGATCTATTTTCCAATCATCCTCCAGGCATCAGTGTTAAAAGTTACATAAAATCTTAACATATTCATCTCCTGTAGAATCCTGTTTTTCTGTATGCTAATATAATTTTTACTTTTTTCATACTGGGTGATCAACATCTCCATAGTATTTACTAAGAAGGTGGTTTGTCTGGTCATTTTTGGCTCATCATCGGGCTCACAATCAAAGTCTTCTATTTTATCTTTAAGGAGATCCTCTATACTGGTAGTTTCTAAGAATTCCTCCAATGATAACCCAATATCTACCAATTTCTCTGTTATGTCATCCAAAAGAGTGAACATTTCTGCAACATTATTGAGCCATATTTCTCTGTTTGATCCAAACATAGTTGCCTTCATGAATTCAATATTACACTTGATCTCAATACCATCATTTAACAACACTTCTTTGTTCTGCATCTCCTCAAAATATTCTGACATTAAGTCGAGGGTAGGGCGAATGATCTCAAAGTCTTCTTCCCTTTGACAAATCAGACTTTCCATTTCTTGAGCAGTAACTCGAATCACCCTAATCTGCCTGAACATCTCAGTGATCCCCTTGATCTTGTCTCAAATTTTAATTGACATCTCCCTTTTTATTGTATTCAAATAGTATGTATAATTGAGGATTTTTACCACCAAGGGGGGTTGTGCTACTGGGGTGTTCTTCTGCGCCAACTCTTCATTTTATTTATTAAGGCTTGCATCTCTACTTTTTCTTTATCACTTATTTCTAGTTGGCTCCTCAATTTTGTATTACTTTGATGAAGTTGGTCCATAGTTTGCTCTTGTACTGCTTTAGCTACTCTAACCATATCACCTTCTTTTCCATGTACTAAAATTCCTCCTATTTTCTCATCGATTTTGAGAACAACAGGCTCTTGTAGGGCAGGTATGTGTACTTCTACCATATCTAATTTGGGAGTCTCTATTTCTACTCCTATTGTAGAATTATCTCCCCTACCTCCCATTCCTGCTACCACTTGTAGCTCATGCTCCTCGGCAGCACTAAAAACTATTTGTTCTTTGGATCTCTCCAACACAACTTTCATGGAGGGTAGTGACAACCTGGGTTTCTTTGTTTCTAGGGTAGATAAAATTGTTTGCTTCTTAACTTTGTGATCCCTGAAGATACCTCCAAATCCACCTACTCTTCTCATGTTCATCTGTATTACTGATGGAATTTTTATCTCCTTGTATTTTATCTTCAAAGAGTTGGGAATGGCTCTGGGAGCTAACTTCCTCACACTAGTCACTGCTAATAGCTGGCTAGAAATGGGAACTATAGCTTGCTTGGAAGAAGTCAGCTCCTGAGTAGGTGCAGCAATAACTTCCTTTCCCTTTGTTGTACTCAGGCTTTCAGAGACTCCTTGGGAAGTGTTGGGTGTTGCCTCTATTCTGAGGCGAGTATCATCAGGGGCTCGTACTTGTTGTTCTACAACATCTGTAGAGCTCACAGTGACTTCCATCTGATCAATACCCTGATCTTCTATCAATTCTAATAAGGGGTCTTCTCTGATTTCCTGGGTGGCTTCTAGTAAGAGGGGGGCTACAGATTCCACTGAAACTCTTTTGATTGAAATCAATTTCGGGGGGTAATCATAGGGCTTCTGAACTTGCGAATTGCCCCTTTTTTCAAAGGGGAACTTATCCCATACCATATTCAAATATTTCCCCTTTTCTATAGCATCTAATAATTCTTCTTCGTAAGCATCTCTCCTGTGCTCGACCTAGGCATAATCATGATTTTTCATTAACCTCTCGTACTTTTTATCTGGATCGTAAGGTCTCCAAGTTATTTCTTCAAAATCCATGAGATCCAAATCATACATCCCTTTGAGTAAATCTGGATATCCTATAAATACATAACTTCCAAATTTACAAGGGACGTTGAGCCATGGAACTCTGCCGTGCTTCTTCACCAGTCTCATTTTAGCCTCTTCGACCACCTATCTGCACAGCTCTAGGGCAACGAGAGATAAGGGACAATACATAGGTAACATTTTAGGGGGAATCTTAGCTCCATAGAGCCGAATGTATGTGAACCCCTCAGAGAAGAAATAATCTCCTATGTCTTTTTCCTTTATGAAAGCTCTTACCCCAGGCCCTAGTCTCTCAGGGAGGAAACCAGTTAGAATCCAGTGAATTTCAATCATGAAAATGTCACAAAACCAACCCATGTGAGTACGACCTTCGTGTATCCTCCAAAAACTGGTCTGGACGTAGGGACTCTCAATGGCCCCAACCCTCTTTCGGCTTTCCTCTCCTAATTGTCCCGCTAGCAGGTGTATGAGGATGGAGTAGTGAGAAAAATCAGGCATCTCTTGTCTTTGTTTCAAAATAGCCTCTTTTAATTCTGACAACTGTGAGTGCATTTGATCACTCAATTCTTGCTCCCAGGCATAAATTGGGGTGTTTATTTCCTGGTTACTCTATGCTACTAAATACAACACTTTTCTACCCACTACACTGAGGTCTTGTACCCCTAAAATGATATTAGCCATATCACAAAAATCTCGGACCCATGGTTTGAAAGCGTTTTTCTGATGGGAAACTCAGTAACTATTTTCTCATGCTCTTCAAAAAATGATTTAAAAATATCTAAATTTGTTAACATTCGAGACTGCCTTTCAATTACCTTTTGAATCAGCTGAGTATTGGAAGGCGCTAGATTGAAGACTTGCTTGATGTGTCTAGCCACGATACTGAACACTAGTCGATCTCTATTATCTCGAAATGTCCTGGTTTTCTTGTCGTACGCCATAGCTAACCAAGCTAGTAGGTTAGAGTAGTAGTATACCCTTGGACATATCAACTTTCCTAGATTACTGGTCCACCTAGTACTCCTGGGAAAACCCTTATGTTGCAGTCTCCTCACTTTGTGAAATAGGTCTGCTAGCAACCAAGGGGCTCTGTGATCATTCTCCATTGTGCGAGCAAAACTTTAGATGCAAGTATTTTCAATTTCATACTATTGTGTGGGAGTGAGCTTTTTGTCGGCCCCACTCTTTTGGGTGAAATCATACATCGTGCTCCTAGGCACAACTGGTCCAGGGAGTTCGACATATGGTGATTGGTCTATGATGAACTTTATCACTTCTTCAGTGTCCTTGGGCATGAAAGCACTTCCCCAAGCCACCATCTTGCTTGTGGTAACTATTCTAGCTCACCGAAATGGAACTCTCAGGTTTCTGCTCACTCTCTGCTCTTTCAAACCAGTTCTTTGCTCAAGATTACCAGGGTGGTAAGGTCACTCGATATTGTGAGTTTAAATACTTGATGGCAAAGTGGGCTTACTGTCCTCGCATAACTTGTCATTAATATAGCATCACCAACTACCTTTTCAAATTTTCCAATGGAGATTTTCCAAAGTGTCACTTTCTAATGTCAGACAGTTATGGTAGGTGGCTTTCCTCATCTTGCACATCCATAGGGACTTTGATCTGTGTACTTGCAATCATTCACAACTTCCCTATTGGTTACCGAACTGATCTTCCCTCTGACGTGGAAATACAAACATGGTGGTGGTGGCTTTTCATGAGAAAGTGTTCTACCTTTTTGGTCTTGAAAGAGATTTAGCTTCAAAAATAGTTACACCATTAACAAGGTGGTGATTATTTTGGGGATCTGTCATCAGATTTGGTTATTGAGGTGTGTGCCCATCGGATCCATCAACTCATGATGACCATTGGATGGGATTCACATTGTATACCTGCATTTGATACTTTTGGACCTGCAAGAATGTTAGCTCTATAATATGGAAGACATATGTCAATGGTGGTTATGCACATTATAGAAGATATCCTAACATTTTATTGGTTAGTCAATTTCATACTCTAATAATAATCATTGAATTAGGGCTTTTATCCTTCATTGAATATTGATTTATTAAAGGATAATCAAAGTGATTAGAAAAATTACTAACCTTTGGTTAATGCATAACCCTTAATGACTTGCTTACCTTGCTAGTGGCTCACCGTCTGATCAAACACACGATCTTGCACATTCATCCAATTATCCAGACTTGTACCATCGTTTACTGAAGAGAGGGGGTCATTATCAACGTGTTTAGACCCTTTCTTAACCTTAATTAATTTTCTATTGGTGAAATAAACCATGTCTCTTAACCTTTGAGTGACTTGGTCATGCGTGACCATCGGATCTAGTCGGGACTCACCATTATCGTTAGATCCGGTAGAGCTATACATCTTTTATTGGACTTTATTTTCCTTTGATAGTCATGAATAAGCGTAGCCGTTGGATCAAATCGGGGATAAGCATGGCCATCCGATCTGAGGTCAAATATTACTTAGTCAATCAACCATTTTGTTACATTTCATCTTCTTTAATTCAAATACCATCGTTAGATCCGTTAGGTTAGAGCGTGGCCATCTGATTTGATAAGATTGTACCCTTCTTAATGGGTGATCGCTCTGATAAAGCACCACCATTGGATATTTGGTGAGATCATACATGGCCGTTTATGGACACTCCATATTTTTTAATATATTTGGGTGAAGCGCTACCATCAAATCAGGTAGATTAAAACGCTATCGTAGATCTTATCTTACTTGTAATTGATCTAGTGATGTCTCTGTCATTGGTTCAAGGTGGGATTAAGCATGACCATTGGATTTGACCTATATGCACTAATGTTGTATTATGTGACCTTGATTAACTTGTGATCATTATATTTTTGTGGATTGAAGCACCATCGTTGATCTCACTTTGGTTTGTAATTGCTTTTGAAATAGTGTTGTCATTGGATATAGGCTAGTTTGAGTACCGTCATTGATTTATTTTGACCATGATTATATTGGTGACCATATTGTTAAATGTTGATCACTTTTTGGAAAACATGGTCATCGGATCTAAGAGAACTTAAGTGACACCGTTGGATTAACCTATGGTGTATGCTCTATATTATTTTGATTCTTTTTCTTGAAGCATAACCATTAGATCAATCGGGTTTGAGCGCTACCATTGATCTATCGATTGTGAGAGATAGCTTGGTTCAACTTAGTCGTGGACTTCTGATTGGCTAGATAAATTACTTCAAGCACTACCATTGGATTGGGTATAGATTATTGATCGTGACCATCGATTGAATTTGACCTGCAAGGTTAGTAGCTGAAAGGTGCATGCTTTTGATTTTTATTAACCTTGATTAAGCGAATGGGGAATAATTAGTAATGTATTAGGGCCCTTGCTAAATATGATTAATTTGACTAATCAAGTGTTGACTTTGTCTTACCGATAGATTTACCTTTGTTTATCTGAAGCGAGTGCTGCCATCGGATCATCTTGAGAGAGAGCACATCCATTGATCTCCTTCGGATCTGTGCATATTTTAAACATAATCTTATTTTAATCCTTCGGCTATCCTTGGTAATTTGTGGTAAAAGCGCATTGTTTGGATCAATTCTCAATCAAGCATAGTCGTGGGTATTTTGTGACCATTGTACTTAGGATTTCAAACTTTATACCATAGTGCTTTAAAGATTCAACTTCTTAAATAGAGTGCATCCATCTGATTTCTCTTTGATGAAGTGCATCCATTGATCTTCTGTAACCTGCAAGTTTGATAATCAAAAAAGGGGTGCATTATTTTATTTTGATAATCTTTGATTAAGCCAAAAATGGGGGTAATTAATAACGTATTAAGGCCCTCGCTAATGCATGATTAATTCTAGATTTACCTCCATGTTACCCGATACTTTTACCATTCCATTACTTGGACTTTGACTCGAGCACTATCGTCATATCTTGATGATTATTGATGCAGTCGTTGATTTTTCCAACCTATGGGGTTAGTTACTAAGGGGCACCTATTTTTAACCTTTGATTTAGCAAAAAGGGGGGAAATTAGCTAATGTGTTAGACACTTACTAATATCACTTAGTAGCTCTAATTAATATTTTGGCCTTTAACCCTTTTGATGGCAACTTTATGAATTTTTAATAGGGCATGACCGTCTAATTAAATTTTAATAAAGCATTGTCTTTATATCTCTTTAAATAGCCCACTATTTATTTAAAGCAATTTACCACTATGCTTAGGCTTTCAAAATTTAGACCATGGTGCTTTAAATATTTGACTTATTAAATCGAGCGCATCCATTTGATTTCACCTTGATGAAGCATTGCCCTTAGATTTTCTCAAGGTGTTTGATATTTAATGAAATGGGGTGCATACCTTCAAACAATTAACATTTCACTTAAGAACTTAGGTTTTCATACTTTAGACCATGGCATTTACCCTGCCCCTTAAATGATTTTATTAAAACTTTACTTAGGCTAAAGCTAACCTCAGGTCCAAATGTTTTAATAATACTTTTAGACTTAGGCCCACAAGTTATGATTATTTTTAAAATGAGAGCTCACATTAAATTCATGTATGATAAACCTTGTTTTAAAAGAGTCACATATTTTTAATGGTTTGACCTTTGTAGTGGATGTTTATTTAATTTTGACTTTTAGTCCTTTAGGATGAAACAACCTTTATAAAAGCAAATCCAATAATGGCCAAATATTGAAGGTCAATTTTCTCATATGAAAATGCAATGAGGGCCAGCAAAATTTTCTACTTTATTGAAACCAAAAATTTAAAATCGAGGATTTTAGATTTTGAGTCAATTTTGGCTCCAACAAGGCCCCAAAGGTATCCAAAACCCTTTTGTCACCCAAAAGGTCCCAAAGGAATCCATAAACCCTTTGGTCACCCAAAATGTTCCAAAGGTATCCATAAACCCTTTGGTCAACCCAAAAATCCCCAAAGGTATACATAAACCCTTTGGTCACCCAAAATGCCCCAAAGGTATACATAAACCCTTTGGTCACCCAAAAGGCCCCAAAGGTATCCATAAACCCTTTGGTCACCCAAAAGGCCCCAAAGGTATCCAAAACCCTTTGGTCACCCAAAATGCCCCAAAGGTATCCATAAACCCTTTGGTCACCCAAAAGGCCCCAAAGGTATCCAAAACCCTTTGGTCATCCAAAAGGCCCCAAAGGTATCCAAAATTCTTTGGTCACCCAAAATGCCCCAAAGGTATCCAAAACCTTTTGGTCACCCAAAAAAACCCAAAGGAATCCATAAACCATTTGGTCACCCAAAAAGCTCCAAAGGTATCCATAAACCCTTTGGTCAGCCAAAAAGACCCAAATGTATACATAAACTCTTTGGTCACCCAAAATGCCCCAAAGGTATCCATAAACCCTTTGGTCACCCAAAAATCCCCAAAGGTACCCATAAACCCTTTGGGAACCCAAAGGATCCCAAAGGTATTCATAAACCCTTTGGTCACCCAAAAGGCCCCAAAGGTATCCAAAACCCTTTGGTCACCCAAAAATCCCCAAAGGTATCCATAAACCCTTTGGTCACCCAAAAGGCCCCAAAGGTATCCAAAACCCTTTGGTCACCCAAAAGGCCCCAAAGGTATCCAAAACCCTTTGGTCACCCAAAAGGCCCCAAAGGTATCCATAAACCCTTTGGTCACCCAAATTTCCCCAAAGGTATCCAAAACCCTTTGGTCACCCAAAAAAACCCAAAGGTATCCATAAAACCTTTGGTCACTCAAAAATCCCCAAAGGTATCCATAAACCCTTTGGTCACCCAAAAAGCCCCAAAGGTATACATAAACTCTTTTGTCACTGAAAAATCCCCAAATGTATCCATAAACTCTTTGGTCACCCAAAAATCCCTAAAGGTACCCATAAACCCTTTGATCACCCAAAATGCCCCAAAGGTATCCATAAACCCTTTGGTCACCCAAAAGGCCCCAAAGGTATCCAAAACCCTTTGGTCACCCAAAAAGCCCCAAATGTATCCATAAACCCTTTGGTCACCCAAAAGGCCCCAAAGGTATCCAAAACCCTTTGGTCACCCAAAAAACCCAAAGGTATCCATAAACCCTTTGGTCACCCAAAAATCCCCAAAGGTATCCATAAACCCTTTGGTCACCCAAAAGGCCCCAAAGGTATCCATAAACCCTTTTGTCACCCAAAAGGCCCCAAAGGTATCCATAAACCCTTTGGTCATCCAAAAATCCCCAAAGGTGTCCATAAAACCTTTTGGTCACCCTAAATTCCCCAATGACATCTGCCAACCCTTTGGTCACCCAAAATAGCCCAACGGGATCCACTGAGTTCATTGGTCATAATAACTTGTATAATACAAATAAAAAATTTATGACTTAATCAATTTAATCGCGTTAATATTACAAATCATTGCCAAACACAATCATGCACCCTCCCTTGCTTGGGGTAAATAAACAAAATATCAAAAGTAAATTCAAGAAAAATATGCAGCTAGTCTCCTAATTGCCATCAAGGCTAGGATTAGACTTAAGCTTATATCCTAATTGCTATCAAGGCTAGGATTAACTTAAACTTATATCCTAATAGCCTCCAAGGCTAGGATTAGACTTAAGCTTATCTCCTAATTTCTGCCAAGGATAGTATTAGACTTAAGCTTATCTCCTAATTGCTTCCAAGGCTAGGATTAGACCTAAGATTGTCTCCTAATTGCCTCCAAGGATAGGATTAGACTTAATTTTATATCCTAATAGCCGCAAAGGCTAGGATTTGACTTAAGCTTGTCTCCTAATTGCTTCCAAGGCTAGGATTAGACTTAAGCTTATCTCCTAATTATTACCAAGGCTAGGATTTGACTTAAGCTTACCTCCTAATTACCATCAAGGCTAGGATTAGACTTAAACTTATCTCCAAATTGTCACCAAGGCTAGGATTAGACTTAAGCTTTTCTCCTAATTTTTCCCAAGGCTAGGATTAGACTTAAGCTTGTCTCATATTTGCTGCCAAGGCTAGGATTTGACTTAATATTATCTCCTAATTATCGCAAGGGCTAGGATTTTGATTTAAACTTACCAAAATCAAGTTCTTCAACTCATCAAAGGTAATTATTTAATGATGTAAGCTCTTTCCATGATTAGGGCATCTAATGTTGACCAAATCATCAAACATAGTGATTCAACACAATAATTGAATGGAATTGCTATCATCTTAATTCCCTAAGAAGGCCATTGCAAGGCCATTACGATTGGACTGATCCATGGGATAGAGATGTAGAATTACTAAAAATGGTTGAGATCACACCTAAAATAGGACTTGCCATATAAAAACAAATCAAACCTCTAAAAGGTCCCAAATCATTCATCTTGGTCAAGTGACGCATTACTTTATTCATTGTCCTTCCCTTATCGACTCATCATTTGAGGGGGTAGTCATAATATCAATAATCATAATCAAAACCAACAAAAGATCACTCGATCATGTCAAATTGTGTTTGTCCTAAAAATAATTACTAACAACTATCATAAGTTTACCCTTTTTTGGGGCAAAAAAAAAATATGATAATTAAGTTTGTAGCTCTCCTCATTTCAGATCTATAGTTGTTTTGAAGCCTATAGTAGCACTGAAGCTGCTTGATTGCTTGATGAATGTGTGTAAGCTTTAAAAAATTTAAGCCTTCTATCCTATTGGAAGTAATGATTCTAGAATGCATGCCATTTATCATGATTGGGGCATCAAATTATGATCAGATTAATGACCATCATACACCCTACAACATGGCCTTGGGTGGTCTATTTTTTCTTTGCACTATGTTTTACCACAATGCATCCCAAAAAGGGGCATTTGTAGACACCTAAAACGTGTCATGTTTAGGAGACTACCCATATGGTCACATTAAGAGACCATATGAATCATATTGTACCTTTACAATAGCCAAAAATGGTCCTAACCACTCAAAAAGGATAGTTCTAGCCCATCTAGGCTTAGCCGCTATCAAGCAGAGTGGTCGCCACACCTGGCCGCTAAAGATGAAAGTGGCCACATATAGTCGATGTTATGGATAGTGACTAGCACCAAAACATATTCTAGCCATGAATACAAGTCCAAATCATATAGTTTGACTACACCTTGCATTTCTTGCAAGCAGATTTTGGCGTGGAACTCCTAGAGTTCCTCCTAACTGCCCCTTTAATGTAAATTTGTGACTGATTCTTTCCCCCTAGGATGATCAGTTGTATGTAAATTTAGATCTTGGATTCTATAAGAAGCCAAGATCCAAATATAGATCTAAATCTAGGAGGTCTACATATGGACTCTCCCAAGCAAATCAAAAGATCCAAAAATATCAAAATTTTGTGTAGCGAAGCCCTGGTAGATGTGATAGTGAATCCACACCCCCTTTGAGGAGAATTGAAGCACTGTCCAACTGAGATATGACTATGCATTTGTATTAATATCTACCTATTATTCACCACCAAATAGTGTACCAAACATAATACGTGACCCTTGAACATCAATTTGAGTAAGGGATCAACTATCACAACCCCTAAAACCTAAGGTAAACCTTTCAATTTAGTGGTCGCTACCTTCGATAATGGTCCATAGTCATGGCCACTTTGAGTAGTAGTGGCTAGGGTCTAAGATGTCATTTCCCTTATTTTAGCTTAGATCTGTACTTGCTTTTTGTTTCATTATCTAGTTTTAGCATAGATATGATTCTTGCAATGCATTTACATTAATATTTCTGAGTTTTACATATGTACATTGCTTAGATCTGCTGCATTTTAAATCATATTATGCTTATTTATCATGTTTATCATATTTTATAATAAAATCCTCATAAAGAGAGGCTACCCATGCTACTAATAGTGTTATGTTATTTCTATGCACATAGGTTGTAGGTTCACAGGACCGATTCAAGACATTCAAAGCATAAGATCCCTCTAGGATGAAAGAAGGAGAAGGAGGTGTCTATAATCCCTCTTACAAGTTCATGTGCAAGATCAAGAGGCCTGTAGAGTGCACCATCCCCTTGCAGTGGGGCACCATTACTTATGCTTGTATTCATTATATCAAACTAGGTATCCCTCAGAGGGACCGATATGTAACCGGGATTCACATGAAATAATAATATATATTTCTTGAATTTGTCATTTCTATGTTATTTATGCTTTCATGGTCCTTTATTTTGATGTTATTATAAAATTAGTGTAGAGGTGCATGCTTCTCGAGATCATACACATAAAACCAACACTCTTTCTCTTCCTTAAAATTTTTCATTTGGGTTCTATCAAAATGGTATAATTGAAAATAGGCCTCTTTTCTTATGAATTGGACTTGACTCACAATGTCCTAGATTTACACTTTTGAGATTCCAAGTTATCTAGCAGTCGGCCCTATTGGACCAGTTGTTTCTTAAGATCATTTACTTGGTCTTTCAACTCAAAATTCATCACAAAAATGTCCTCCACCATTTGGTTTAATATTTTCAACTTTCCTCCAAGACTTTTAGTTTGCTTCATCTTGTGAGATAATGTGTCCTCTTCGCTTCTTGATTTAGGGGCCATTTACTGATATATAAAGAATGGTGTTAGATTACAATATTTCCTCAAGTTGTAATTATAACTTCTATCCCCTATATTTAATGTTTTAATTGATAAAATTCATCTTTGTTCACGATTTCTATTGCTAGTCTATTAAGGCAATAACTAACTAGATTACTCATGGAATAGTCACTTTTTATAAAAACACATGGTTACGACATCACTTTTTATAAAAACACATGGTTACGACATCACTTTTTATAAAAACACATGGTTACGACATTCCAGAGTTTAGTATACTGACACAAAAAACATATTACTTTATGACATATTTAAATGCAAAGCAAAGCAAGATGATATCTTCAACCATGGTAAAGGTTCATGTTGTGGGTATCTCTGGGTGAACCATTGCTAAACAAAATAGCAATCTACCAGAATTCGTTATGGTTGAGATGTTTGTCTTCTTGAACAAAGGTCAAATTGTAATAAGAATTAATTAAAGAAAGCATTCTTTTATCTTGTCTTGTGTACTACAATATTTCAAATTTAGATATAACCAGAATTTAATCCAAGAACATCTATAGTCCGATGATGGGTAGTTCTACGACTATGCTCTTTGGACTATGTCAACGATTTTTATTTTCTTCTAGGCTATATTTAGGGATTAAATTTCAACTCACTTAATTCTTATTCAAACCATGTTCCATTTTGAGCCATTTGGCCTAGGTATTTAACACGTTATCCATAATAATTTGATAACCTTAATTCAAGGGGTCCTTTAGAGTATTTGCACCAACTTATGATCCCTCTTGTTTATATGCACTTGGAAATAAGGAGTATAGATATTGAGTAGTTTCCCAAAAGAGTCTAAGGTACACCACTTAAAACCCATGGAAGGAGGGTTTGCTTAGCTCTTCCACTTTTGAACGACTATGGATCTATTCATGGGGGATAGGAACTCATATTTTGATAATCTCAAGTACTGACTTGTTCTTACCAAGAGTGCATTGTTTAGAGTTATGAAACTTATGTTTAAGTTGTTTTGTTTTATGCCCAAAATATTTTGCTAACCTAGATCTAACTAGAATCTATTAGTTATCCTGGGATTTGATACCAACTTTAGAAACCCCATTTGCTACCATAATTATATATATATATATATATATATATATATATATTCATCTTTCATGAGGCAAGGTTCATAATAATGAGCTAAAATATAATCATTCCATTTGGATTGTAAGATATCAAGTAAAATAGCATCAAGAGTTATTAAGACTTGATCAAAGTCACTCTTGAGTAGAAGTGATCAGTTTCTATAATACCCTCATACCACTAAGATATGGGAATATTGACCAAGTGTTAGACTTCATCCCTCTTAAAAGGGAAATCACCCTTAACTAAGACCTAGTATATAGGTGAATGACTTGAAGATGGAAACCCATAATAATTAAATAACCTCAACAATGGTTATTCATGGATCCTAGATACCCACATCTTCTTGATGAATTAAAAAAATTACTATACGTGATTACATAATCTTTGGAATGCCATGATTATATTACCTTATACTTTTTAAGGATTATTTGACCACCTTTTATTTATTTATTTAGATATCCCTTTTGTTATATACATGAATCAATTAAATTCACTACAAGAGGCATTATATAGCCATCATGGGAGTACCTATTCCTCATGTACATTGATTGAACAACTCATAATGTAAGATCTAACTTGGTGTTGTGGCTGATCCACAACACACCCCAAAATTGGGGACCCACCTTTTCTGCATGTTTTCAAAGAAAATATCAGTGACCCAGATGCTAAAAATCAAGAAAAAGGCAAAATTGCACAAGGATGAAAAAGGTGTCTCGAAATCGCGGCATGTCACGAAATCGCGACATGTTGCGAAATCGCGACATGTCACAAAATCGCGGCCAAAAATGAAAAGGTGTCACGAAATCGTGACATGTTGCTCCGTCACGACCGAAAATGAAAGGGTGTCGTGAAATTGTGACATGTTGCTCCGTCACGACCTAAAATGAAAAGGTGTCACAAAATCGTGACATGTTGCTCCGTCGTGGCCGAAAATGAAAAGGTGTCGCAAAATTGCGACATGTTGCTTCGTCGTGGCCAAAAAAGAAAAAGTGTAGTGAAATTGCGACATGTCACAAAATCGTGGTCAACGCAGTCAACGACAGCAGGTGGGCGGAACCGTCACAAAATCGTGACATGTTTGATTTTTGCGGCCTAGAGTGGAGAGAGAAATACGAAGCAGAAAAGCATAGCGAAATCACGACATGTCACAAAATCGCGGGTCAAACCAGTCAAACAGGGCTAAGCAAAAAAGCATAGCGATTTCGCAACAAAAAGTAGCAAAGGTGTACGGAGATAAAAAGCGTCACAATTTTGTGACATGTTGCGATTTCGTGACATGTTGCGTTTTCGCTGGGCATGATGGCAGAAAGGCTGCTGATAGAAAAACGTCGCGATATCGTGACATGTCACATTTTCGTGGCCAGGAAGGCGGACAGAGCTGCATGCTATTTTTTGTCGTGATTTTCATGGGGACATTACAGAGCAGGTAGAAAAGTGTAGAACACATGGCATACATGTATGAGGGTTACAGAAATGTTACATTCATAGAATATTATCAAACGTTTCAACATTAAACATAAATTCAAAAGCAATTCGAAAGGCGGGAATATGAAACGAAGCAATGGGGAAGGTGAAACAAAGTGATCTGGAAGAGGAAACGGAGCGTCACAGGGTGAAACAAAGAGCATTTTCAGGATTTAAAAGCAGAAGCACAGGACAGGTATAGGGTCAAAAACGACTAGAGCAAAGTTGCAGTGCTAGAGGCCAGAGGGTCATTCTGGGCCTGCTTTGAGGCTGTTTTCCTTCCTTTTGCTGGTTTTGAGAAAACCAGAAAGTTCTGCTGCTGTAAAATGACATATTTTTTTAATGCAGAAGTGTTCAGAAATTTGCATTTTGTGGGCAAGAAAGAAGGAGATCTTCTATGCATGCTAATGGATTTAATGTTTATTCTTTTGTTTTCAGATTTCAGATTTATAGATAATGTTAAATGCCACTTTTGTGGGTTGCATTAGGCGAATATTTGAAATCTAAATTTTATTTCAAACCCTAGGAATCAGCACTTAACTTATCCGGATTGTGCATGTTTGCAGGTCCCATAGGTTAGGTTGCATGCATGGAAACCTCACATCTTCGGTTTTGCCAGGACGGGATAGCATCAAACTGAATGCAATTTTAAATTTCTTTTCTTTTACATTTTATTTTTCTTTTTGTTGCATTTTATTTTCAGAAGCTCCAACTTTAATTTTTCAAGCTTTAAAATAAAATAAAAAATTAAAAAACTTCAAAATCCATAAATAATTCCTTCATGTTATTGCATTTCATCAATTTACATTTTGAAGTTACAGCATGGTCATTTAAGGATCAAATCACATTTACTTTATCAGGGTTCAATGAACAATCACTAAATTATCATAGTAAAATAAACCACAGTGCCCCTTGTTTTTAGTTACTTGCAACCACTAAGGTGTTCCAAGCATTTAAAATGAATATCTTCATTTAAGATTATTAATACAGATACAAATGCTAACATAGCAGGAACCTTGGAGAAATTGTTTATTAAATTTCTTTGCAAGCAGAGGATTTAGAACCCAAATCCTATCGGAGAGTGTGTTTTCACAATCGGGTGAAAATACCACTCAAAATATTGGCGCTAGAAGGAGGGCATGTTCGGGTTTATTTTATCGTGATTTTAGATGCTACGGATTTATAATTGTTTAAGAACTTTACATTGCTAAATATTTCAAGTCCATTTTATTAGCATCTTCGGCCTCTAACACCACTCAACGGATTGGTGCTAGGAGGGCCGTACGGGTTTATTTTTAGTGTAATATAAATTTAAATTTTTGTATGCATTAGTCCTCTAACACTCAGCAAATTGTAAAAAGGACGGCCTGAATTTATTTACTTGTTCTATTTTTAGGTATGCTGTATATTATTCTAACACTTTTCTGATTGTTCATACAGAATTAAAGTGATTTGATTTAATTTTTCAGAATTTTGGTCTCATGCAGTTACTTGACATTTGATTTTAATAAATACATCTCTTAATTAATGCTAATTTGATTTTTGTTTATAAATTGCAGGTTGAATATTCAACAGATTTGGTTCTAAAATTACAGTTTCACTAATGGCAACACTTGAGGAACAAATGGTATTCCTGAGAGCTGAAATAACATCTCTAAGAGAAAGAATGGTATCTATGATAGATGATCATTATGAGGGTTTATCTATACCTGTGGTACCCTATCAAATTCCTAAAATGTTATTGGATTTTTTACGGTGTTTTAATCAAGAGGTGCCACTAGGATACTTGCAAAAACTGCATGTCTACAAGGATACATTATGTAAATTCCAGATTTTCTATGAGGAGGTAGCTTGTAAGTTATTTGCATACATTTTGGATGATAGACCATTCTTTTGGTATAGCCAACTACCCATGGAGGTTAGGACTTCTTGGATACAATTAGAAGCAGCCTATCTTCACCATTTTGGTAATCAGGTTGACTTAGAAATCCTGAAAAATCAGTTTACCTCCATATGTAAAGAGCCTAATGAATCCTTAAGTCAATTCAATGGAAGATTTCGTGAGTTGCACTCCCAAATGTGGGAAAATTTTAACACATTAGAAGAGGAAGCCATGGAAGTATACCTAGGAGCCATACACCCCACACTTGCTTCACTCATTGAGGAAAAACTGAGTGGTTTGTCTCTAGATAAAATCCATGAGGTCTTAGAAGAGATAGAACGACAAGGTCTTGAAGAAGAAAAGGCACAACATGTTCACATGAGAAATTGTTCTTTTGATGCCAACCTACACCAACCATCAAACATAGCACCCTCCACTCAAATGATACCTAAGGTGAATGATCAAGGGGATAAATTTGAATACCCAAATTTTATGACCACCTTAGATGTAGCCCAAGAGGAGGTGCAAATCGCTAAGACAACATCCACTAGTGAGGATCATGTAGAGATACACGATTATCTAGATGAAGGGATTCTAAATTCAACAATGTTTGATATATGTGATAAGATGGAACCTGCCATGGAATTAAATAAAGTGGTTGAAAGTGAAATGGAAAGAAAATTAATAAATGAATTTGAAGACATGATAGAGTTTCACCACTTGTTCTTGGAAGATACTATTGATGAGATGTGTAAAATTAAAGATCAAGAAATTCTTCACCCTCCAAACTATGATAAAATTGAATCATGGGTTACTAATTTGGATTATGATCGCCTTACAAATTTGAATTCAAGAAATAACCCATTTTTGGAAATAATTGAACCATCTAAGGATGGTGAAGATGAATTTGATGAGAAATACATTGATGAATTGGAAGATGTTGAAGAAGTAGTTGAACGTCACCACTTGATTTTGAAAGAAGATTATTATGATGCTTGGAAGAAGTGGGAAGACTACACTCATTCCAAAACTACTAATGAAGCTTGTGTGCCCATTGATATGCAGGATGACATAATCGCCTACTCAAAGGAAGATATTACAACTCCTGTACAATTTGAGGATGTTTTGGAAGAGGGTTTCAAATCTCATCAAATTTTGGAAGATTATAATGATCCTATTGCCAAGGACAAAGAAGAAAAAGTATTTATGAATGAATCAAAAGATCATGTCACAAATACCATGGAGTTTCATCCCACAAGTTTGGAAGATAATTTTTATAATGGTTGGGGAAGGTATGGTAATGCATTCTTTTCTCACATCCCTATAAATGAAACTCATATTTCCCTTGATATGCAGGATGTTGAACCTTCTACATCATACGAAGATCTCATATTCACGGGATTTGAAAAGGTGACAAAATTTGATCATGTTGAATATAAATTCATTGAAAGTGTGGATGCAAGTTTGCATGATGATTTGGAGGATTCAAATGAAGAGATACCATGGATAGTGAACAAAGAATTAGAACCAAATGATAAAGAGATTGATCAATTGGAAGCGACTCAAATGAAGGATCATCAAGATGAGTCATGGGACATACACTTTGACCAAAAACATTTGAGGGTTGAAAATTTGCATGACCATGTTTTGAATTTGATTGATAGTTGTGATGAAATGTCATTAAAGGTAAATGAAAAACAAGGTATAATTTTTAATCACACCTTTAATAACATGGTTTTAATGAATGGAAAAGAAGTTGATGCACTTGAATTGTTAAACCAAATTCATCAACAATTAATAATTGAATCTAGGATAAAAACTTTCAATGATCCTAATTTAGTAAATATCCTAGATGCTTGTAAATTGTTGCACAAAGTTGATTGGCCTACAAATTTGGAAAATGATTTGGCTTTGAAATTTGTAGAAATAGGCTACTACTTACAAAATTGCATATTTGAAAAGAATAGCCTAATTCTAAATCAAGGAGGGAATTATGAAATTCACATTTTAAAGAATAGACATGATAAAATTGAAAATCATTTATTGTCTAATCATTTTAGTAATTTGATGCTCACCTATGGGAGTATTATTGGAACTAAATCAAATTGGTATGGTGAGCATGGCAAGTGGAAATTTGTTGCATTGTTTGGTCTAGTCTTGTTTGTGTTGGATTCCCACAACATTTGGTATGCATATCATGTTATATTTTTGTTGAAATGTTCTAACCATGTGTGGGATCCAGGAAAGTGATAAGCCAAGCTTTGCATCATCTTGTATTATAGTGTACATTTGTATATAAATTTTGGTTTTTGGTTTTTGGTTTGTGTTTTCAAATTTTCATTTTTGGGATTGCAGTTTGGTTTTGGATTGAATAAGTTTTAATTTAAAGTTGTGTGTTTATTTGACATTTTTGTTTGTTTATATAAAAAAAAAAAAATGATGAAAAAGTTGCCTTGAGATGCTAACTTATGTTCTAGATCGGGAGAATATGAAACATTGGAATTGTCTTGTAAAAGCTCCACAAGTAACACAAACAGTTTAATAGTATCGTTTGAAACTTGTGATGCATGAAGTAGTCAGTTTTATATGGCAATATTTCATCTGCATTTCAAAGGACAATGCATTCATATTACATCTCACTTTGCAATACATGCCATCTTAGTTGCAAATGCATTTCAAATACAAATCATTAAAGTGTGTCAAATCCTCTTAAGGTTATGCTATCACCTAAATAAGAAGAAGATCCTAAGGTTGGGAACTGAGTCTTGAGATATCTAGAACCAAGCACATTTTATACACATTAAAAAGGATCTTGAGCAAAATGATCAAAACCTTGCTTGGAAGAAAAGGGTTGGGCGAAAGAAGTATTTCATGTCTATCCTATTTATGCAGCATGATCCTTAAGACAGTGGTTTTGACCACTTCCATAAAGCTTAAAGCCTAAAATCAGAGTAGTAAGGATAGGGCTAAATCCTCATCGAACTTAGGTTGAGGATCCAACTCCCCAAAGCTTTGATTTGACCTACATGGAGTAGTAAGGATAGGGCATAAATTCTCATCTCGCTTAGGTTGAGAATCTGATTCCCCAAAGCTCCTATGTCTCATTTCATAATAAATCTTGGATTGGAAGGATCGTACTACTTGTCCTCTACAAAGGATGGGTAGTCATCCCCAAGGTCTAAGCAATAAAATTAATATTTTCCATTTACATCTAAAGTTTGGATTGGAAGGATCGTACTACATGTCCCTAGCAAGGATGGGTAGTCATCCCTAAGGTCCAAGAGGTAAAAAATAAATTTTTCCCATCTCATATTTATATTGGATTGGAAGGATCGTACTACTTGTCCTCTGCAAAGGATGGGTAGTCATCCCCAAGGTCCAAAGAAATGAGGATAAGTCTTGGATTATGGGGGTTAAGTATGCCCATGCATGGCAACATGTCTTGTCTAAAAAACAAGACCACTGTTTGTCCAAAGGGTTAGACTAGCATGACCATTTCTTCCATAATTGGTTAAATTATTTTGCTCAAAGTGAGGTAATGAATTCTAAATCAGAGTAGTAAGAATAGGGTTAAACTCCCATCTCGATTAGGTTGGGAGTCTGATTTCCCAAAGCTCTGATTTCACTTTCACTTGCACATGGGTTCAAGATAGTAGGGACTCATAACCAACTTTGGGATCTAATAAAGCAATTCATTATACATATAGTTGATCCTAAGAGGGTTTGGCAATCTTGAATGTTTGTACATGATACTAGAAGAAAGACTATGCCTTTTATAAAAGCAAAATCTCCTAGCATATTCATTAGGTTACACAAATCATTCACAATCTCACATATGCATTCATGTAAAACTGACAATGGAATGTTGATCAATTTCAAACGATAGGGAATGAAACACATTGCACACACCGAGCTAATACTTGATGATTCTGATGATTCATGTATTTTTGATCTATGGGCATTTGTTTATATTTCTTATGTGCTAACACATGTTTTCAAGTTTGTATATGTTTCAGGTTGGGTTCTCAAGAAAATGCTCAGGAGCATTTGATAGCAGAGTCGCCATTTGTTGTGGCTGATCCACAACACACCCCAAAATTGGGGACCCACATTTTTTTGCATGCTTTCAAAGAAGATCTCAGTGACCCAGATGCTAAAAATCAAGAAAAAGGCAAAATTGCACAAGGATGAAAAAGGTGTCACGAAATCGTGGCATGTCGCGAAATCACGACATGTCGCAAAATCACGGCCGAAAATGAAAAGGTGTCACAAAATCATGACATGTTGCTCCATCGTAGCTGAAAATGAGAAAGTGTCATGAAATCATGACATGTTGCTCCGTCACGGCCGAAAATGAAAAGGGGTCACGAAATCGCGACATGTTGCTCCGTCGCGGTCGAAAATGAAAAGGTGTCACGAAATCGTGACATGTTGCTTTTTCGCGGCCGAAAAAGAAAAAGTGTAGCAAAATCACGACATGTCACAAAATCACGGTCAACATAGTCAATGGCAGCAGGTGGGCAAAATCATCGCGAAATCGTGATGTGTTTGATTTTCACGGCCCAGAGAGGAGAGAGAAAGACGAAGCAGAAAAGCGTAGCGAAATCGTGACATGTCACAAAATTATGGGTCAAACCAGTCAAACAAGGCTAGGCAAAAAAGTGTAGCGATTTTGCGACAAAAAGCAACAAAGGTGTACGGAGATAAAAAGCGTCACGATTTCGTGACATGTCACGTTTTTGCTGGGCATGATGGCAGAAATGCTGCTGACAGAAAAACGTCGCGATATCGCGACATGTCACGTTTTCACGGCCAGGAAGGCAGATAGAGCTGCATGCTATTTTTTGTCATGATTTTCATGGGGCCGTTACAGAGTGGGCAAAAAAGTGTAGAACATGTGGCATACATGTATGAGGGTTACAAAAATGTTACATTCATAGAATATTATCAAACGTTTCAGCATTAAACATAAATTCAAAAGCAATTCAAAAGGCGAGAATATGAAACGAAGCAATGGGGAAGGTGAAACGAAGCGATCTGGAAGAGGAAACGGAGCGTCACAGGGCAAAACAGAGAGCATTGTCAGGCTTTAAAAGTAGAAGCATAGGATAGGTATAGGGTCAAAAACGGTTAGAGAAGAGTTGCAGTGCTAGAGGCCAGAGGGTCATTCTGGGCCTGCTTTGAGGCTGTTTTCCTTCCTTTTGCTGGTTTTGAGAAAACCAGAAAGTTCTGCTGCTATAAAATGACATATTTTTTTATGCAGAAGTGTTCAAAAATTTGCATTTTGTGGGCAAGAAAGAAGGAGATCTTCTGTGCATGCTAATGGATTTAATGTTTATTCTTTTGTTTTCAGATTTCAGATTTATAGATAATGTTAAATGCCACTTTTGTGGGTTGCATTAGGCGAATATTTGAAATCTAAATTTTATTTCAAACCCTAGGAATCAACACTTAACTTATCAGGATTGTGCGTGTTTGTAGGTCCCATAGGTTAGGTTGCATGCATGGAAACCTCACATCTTCGGTTTTTCCAGGATGGGATAGCATCAAACTGAATGCAATTTTAAATTTCTTTTCTTTTGCATTTTATTTTTCTTTTTGCTGCATTTTATTTTTAGAAGTTCCAATTTTAATTTTTCAAGCATTAAAATAAAATAAAAAAATTAAAAAACTTCAAAATCCATAAATAATTCCTTCATGTTATTGCATTTCATCAATTTACATTTTGAAGTTACAGCATGGTCATTTAAGGATCAAATCACATTTACTTTATCAGGGTTCAATGAACAATCACTAAATTATCATAGTAAAATAAACCACAATGCCCCTTGTTTTCAGTTACTTACAACCACTAAGGTGTTCCAAGAATTTAAAATGAATATCTTCATACACAGATACAAGTGCTAACATAGCAAAACCTTGGAGAAATTATTTATTAAATTTCTTTGCAAGCAGAGGATTTAGAACCCAAATCCTATCGGAGAGTGTGTTTTCACAATCGGGTGAAAATACCACTCAACACTTGGTTTACAACTCAAGTCTAATACCATCCATGAATATTTATGAAGTTTTCATAACCCAATTAATCCTTTAAGGAATAAAATCCATTACTTTATGATTATTGAGACTGTAACACACGAGTTATTCAATTGAGCAAGATTTACATTCCACTACATTCTACTTTTTTTTGCATCCACACAACCATTGAATACATTAAGAGCTAGTTATCAAAAGGTAAAGCTAGCTAACTGCATCATACATAATTACTCAATACATTCCAGAAAATAATTGATATAATCATATATCATTAAATCATCAACTTATTAAGCATACATTCCTTGCATCATAGTACACATTGTCATAATCTAAGAATTGCATAACTATTTCAACAAGCATTTAACCATATCATCTACTTAAATCATTTGCATTTGAAGTATAAGCAACATGCACAAGAATTAACACATCAAACCACAAATAGAGTGACACATTGTTTATCCTAGGAATCCTCATGGGGAATAAACCCAACCTCAAAAATATGTACTTTCCTCATATTCATAAACTTAGGATGTCAAATATTAAAAATATAGAAGGGCCACTATGGGTCCCTTTCAATCAATTTTACATGGCAAGGAATACAATCGTTCCTTATCAAATTCATGATGCAATTAGGGAGTTTTCCCAATTCCCCTATCTAAGTCATCATTATATCATTAAGGTATTTACCATACCAAAAATGAATCCATTTGTCCTTTTAAAATCAAGATGCAATTAAGGAATTTTCCTAATTTCTTTCTTTAAGTCATCATTATATCATTAATGTACTTCCCATACCAATAAGGAATCCATTTTTCCTTTTAAAATCATGATGCAATTAAAGAATCTATTGATTCTAAGCCATCCTAAGAATTTTCATATGTTTATGATAATCATCAAAATCTTATTTTGGAGAAGTCATATCGATGTTAGAGAGAACCATATAAGTTCCCTCAAGAATGAATTCTAAATTCATTCTACATAATTGACACCAAGTCAATCCATGAATTAAATTCCCATACCTTTAATTCATTAATAAACCATTCTTACTAGCTTAATAATTTAAGCTAATAATTTAAGTTATCTATCATCTCATAACTATATCCTGTTGTAACAACCCATGTCAGCCACCTTTCTCCTTAATATTAGGTTAATAAAAGTAAACCCTTAAATATTTAGCATGGGTAATACAAAGCTCATTATACTAAAGCTATTTCCTTTGATTATATACAAACCAATAGGAGTATAATTTCCCATTGAATTCAACATTTGGACTTGTCAATTGATTCTCAATTGCTATCAAATTTGCTTCCAAAATTTTATTCAAAATCCTTTTTATTTCTTTTCAAATATTATCAATTCTCTTCCCAAATGTGAGCTAAAAATGCATCAAATATCCTACATAATTTTTATATTTTAATCCAAGGTTATCTCTCAAATCAATTCATTTCCATCACTCGAGCTCAATATGTATTCAGTTATTTCATTCTCTATCATAAAGTTTTCAAGAATGCATTTGTAAACTGTTATCAAATCTTTCCCAAAACTTGATCCAACATAATATCTAACTATCTTGCTAATTTGGTTATCAAAATCCAATCCAAAAAATATTTCTTTATCTCCAAATGATAAAAAATTTACCTCTAAGATTTGCTTTAATACTATTCAATCAATCTCTCAAAAGAGGAAATCCTTGTAAATTTTCATAAATCATCTAGCATCAATGTCCATCTCTAAATAATTTACTTTTCTAATCCCAATCATAAATGCCATTCCTTTGATTGTCAGGAATGTTTGGAAGAGTCCCATACCTCTTCCTGGATGGACACCAAGATCATCCATTCTTCTAATGGATTCCATTCATTAAGGATTTCATAATAAATCATAGTATGTATTTTACATACAAAATCTATAATTTCACTAAAATTATTACTTCCATTTACTTCTCACATCAAATATGGAAAATTACCAAGCATGAATAAACAATTCATTTATCATTAGTATTTTCATAACATGGATTAATTCTTAATCCCATTCATCCTTTATATGCAAACATGCATCACATATTTGCATATCACATACAAATAAATCACCAATCATCTATAAATGGTTCATACATACTTAATATTTTCATAAATAAGAATTGATTCATAATTCCAACCATCATTTGTTTGGAATATCACCAAACTTATGGAAGAGTCCCATACCTCTTCCCAAGGAATGGACACCAATCCAAACCTTACAAAACTAGAAGATATTTTCCCAAGCTTCTAGTGGCATTCATTCATTTACAAATTTTGCTATAATAGAATATGAATGTAAAATAAATAAATAATTTTACTTGTTCATTGAATTCAACTAACGAATATGTTTGTGTTCTTATTCCAAGGTATTCCATAAAATTACTCAGTTATACTAAAAGTATGAAATACTTGTTACGTATAAATGAGGAAGAGCTATTACATTCCATAATATATTCAATATAAATCCACTCTAAGGATTTAGAACTTGCTGTTACTAGTCAATCAACTAACCATAGATATTACAAAACAATTATTTCACAAACCTAAATATTGTTATAAACAAAGCATATTCTTAATCACTTTAAACTCTTCTTTTACTTTGATAAAAAAAGATATTATATCTTCTTAGGATAATTTGGATTACCAATAAACGTAAGGAAGTATTTATTATATGGGAATTTGAATAGACGTGTGTCTTTTTAAATTACTATATTATATCATAAGTCTACTCCAAATAATCTATAGTCAATAATTGTTTTTTGAGTGGTATTCACAATTCTTATTCTATGCTTTCTATACAATGTTGGTTCCATGCTCCACCATGGACACGATGTTTTATGATGTTGAAATATCCCTTACCACCTCTCAGTTCATCATTTTATTTAGGATTTTCTAGAATGGTAGAGTGTTTAATAGCATTCTCCCATAGCACTGGGAATTAATTTCTAATGCACTCCTATTCGAATGATGATGTACTTGAACTAGGTGATTTGGGTATTAAAAATTTCATTCAAAGTGTCTTCATGGTCAAAAGTAGATCAATCTCAACTTCTCATCATATGGACACAAGCCATGCATACAGTAGGCATTAAGATGATGATAAATTAAGTTGAAGTTTCAACACCTCACTGATCTACAGTACACAGACACTGTCCATATGGTTATTCATTTACCTATGTTGGGATTTTGTTCCACATTATAATCTCATTTTCTACAAGTACCATGGCATCTAATTTTATGACACACCAACACATATTTGGAATTGGAACAAGATACCTAAAGGAATTCTAATAATAGACTGCATCAATTTTCAATCCTGGCAGATCCAGGAGTACTAATGATTGTCTGCATCAAAATGCATTCGTGAGCAATGCATAAACTTCTCAAATAAATGAGGGGATACAATGTCTCTAGGATTTATTATTATCTAAGAGCAAGATTGCCTTTGATGACCTCTAACATATATATTCTTCAGGCATCAAAAACAAGATTTTGACTACATAGAGAGTTACTATCTATGTTGTCAGAGAATAATAAAATCAAGGTTTAGTGTCCCTCCTTTGGTTATTGAGTCCTATAGCCATACCACCATTTATTGTTCAATTATGGGTACATATTTGGCCTTATAATCTTAACAGATGTCCTAAAAAATAAATATCCATAGTATTGCATGGGTTACATCGTCTAATGTTGTGACAAACCAATAAAAACTCCCCCCCTCAAAGCGTGCTTCGAGGTAGCTTACGCTGCTAAGCGATTACAGTAAAAAATAGAACACACTTAAGGACATCCGATCAGCAAGGGCATCTCATCAAGAAGGAAGGATGCTAATGCTAATCTAAAGGTCAAAATGGTAGTATAATTTTATAGCAGCACGTAAATCGAGTTACAATGGACTTTAAAACATTACATATGAAAGGCCTTTAGTTTTCAAAGTAATCATTCAAATATTAATAAATATATAATTTAGATGACTCCCAAATCATAGACCTAAGTCTTCCATTAAAGCATTACCATAATAAATCAACTAGGGCTAGCTTTATATTCTATTCCAGGGACTTTCAAGGTTTAACAAGATAAAATCTTCAACCATAGATATTAAACAAGCATCTAATAAAATCATAATTTTGACATAAGGGAAAAATCCAACCTGAGACTTCTACATATTAAATCTTCCCTTTTATCCAAGCTCTTCTTCTATTCCAGCCTTCTTTTTCCAACATCACATCACATAGCCCCCCATATCTCTTCTCAATGGAGATTTATAGCTCTTTTCTTCTTAGAAAAGAAAGAGGTTTCTAAATATATGTATTTTATTTATTTTATTTTATTTTATTTATTTCTTAAATAAAAGATGCTTTTAAATATATATATAATCTTCTTTTTCTTACCCCAGTTAAAGCTTCCTTTATTATATATATAATATATTTTAATGGAAAGGAAATCCATAGAGATAAGAGAAGAATATTATCCATTATTTCAACCTTCCCAAGGTAGCCATATGAAGGAAAGATTTATATATATATATATATATATATATATATATATATATATATATATATATATATATATATATATATATATTTTAATCCAATCAAAATTGGACTAGTTTATAAAGGAAACAAACTACTTGATTTCCTTCTCAAATGAAGGTAATTAAATTAATTAAGCATATTTAAAAAGTAAATTTCTACCCTTGAAATTGACCAATTTAATGCCCAATTTAATATTAATTGACTTCATAGAGTGATACCAACCTAGGAAATAAGTCATATTATCACACATAGAAGGGCTTGCCAAAATGGGTCGTGACACCGTATGTCGAGGATTTTAAAATATCATGGAGGAGTTGCCATTTTTAGCTAAGCTAGATTTCCCATAAATCATCTAGTGAAGTGGGGGGTGCTCAAAATCTATACCCATGCCTTAGATGTCACTCATATATGGAAGTGACCTTCCATGTACCATAAAGTATATAAATAGCCCCCTAGGAAAAGGATAAGCCTTCACCCATAGGAAGATATCAATAATTTGAATTATGTGGTACACCAATAAGTGATTAGTCCTGGGAAGTTACTCTCATAGTACCATTAGAAATAGATAATGTGATTATTAGTATGGTGGATCCCTCCTTAGTTAGATCTATGAGATATTAGACCAACCACTTATCATGAACAAGATTGTATATCAAAAAGCCAATGAGATCAGATACACCTTGACTTAAGTTATCCCTACTAAAACCTTGATTTAAGTCCTTTCCCATTCAAAACAAAACCAAATTTGAGAATGCTATAGAAGAGACTACTCCAATAAAAATCAAATAGTGCAAAGAATATCTAGTGTGCAAGTATAGGAAATATTCAGCCTAACAATAAAAGAATACATAGTCTAATGATACAAAGAATATCTAGTATAAAAATGCAAAGAATAACTAGTTTGATAGTCAAAGCAGTATATTGTTAGTAGTTGGTAAAAAATACAAAAGGCTAAAATTCACCATTTTGTGAGATAGCCCATTGCAATCCCCTCTTCAAGTTGATTATTTTGAGACCTAATTATGGAAAGATATTTTTGGAACTCTACCTTTTAAAAATCATCATTTTATACTATAGTCCATTTTGATCCTCTCTTCAAGCCAATCATTTTGACATATAACTATGATAAAACTTTTTGGAGACCCCAAAGTGACAAAATGGTTGGCAATACTAGAACTACCCTACCTAGAGTGATTGGGTGTATAGGTGAAATAAATTAGAAAATATCAATTAAAAATCCTTCTGGTATTATCCAAATTAGACAAATTGGATAAATTTGATGACCTTGGGAGTTGTTTAACAAATCTAAATGCAAAATATGATGTTCTAGAAAGAAGTAACAAGGAGTACAAATGGTAGTTATGAGGATAGAGCATGAAATAACTTACCTCTAATTACAAATTAGAGAATGCCTAGGCTAGAATTTCCAAATTTTTTGTTGGAAATTTTGGGTTTGAGATCCCAACTTCTTGTCTATGAGTTGTCATTGATGTCAAAAGGAACTGGCATTAATGTCAAGAGGATTTACTGGCTTCAAAGGTTGAAGATTCCAAAGAATATTTTCTAGAATATTTTGGAGAGATTCCATGTGGCAGATGAAAAGGTTTTTATCAAAACCATGGCGGGTTTAAGGGTTTTTATTAAAACCAGGTGGATGCATTAAGGGTTTTACTCAAAACCACTCTCAGCTTAATGCAAAGGCTGGAGACACTTATTAATTAAATAACTTAATTAATAAAACATTTTAAAGGTTTTTTAATTAATTATTTATTTGATTTAGTGATTAAATTATTTTAATAATTTAATGGGTTCTCCACCTAAGGTCTAAGATCTAAAAGACCTTTGATTATTTTTTAAATAATCAAAAGGGTTTCATAAAACCTAAAGTTGTTTCGAAGGCGCCAAAATAATATTAATTCGAAAATTTTGAATTATCCTCCCGTCGACATCGTGCATAGCATGGAAGTTTGGCTATATAAGCCATAACCTATAGTCCAAAGCAATGGTGTAAAAGAAATTCAAATTGCGCAAAGGTTGGGAAGTAAAAGCTATGACTATCATTTTTTTGCCACGTTTATCCGCCGCCAAAGGGTTAAGGAGAAGGAGATTCTTGCTAGCCTTCAAGCCAGCGTCGTTGGCCTAGTGGAAACGACTGTTCTGCGAAGGCGCTTGAAGGGAGGTCAAGCGTTTGACTCCCACCATGGAGTGTGAGAAGAGTTTTTGCGCTCCAATTTTTTTGGAGGCACTATTGACCCACGATTTTTAGAAGCATTTTTTTGGTAAGGTTTTTTAAATAAAATCTATTTTGTTAAAGAAGAAGTGGTTGGGCAGATTTATTTAAAATTATTTTTGAGGTTAAATGCTTCTTTGGAGATATAAGGTTGATAGTGTTTGGTTGAGATTTTTGGCTTGATTGTTGAGTGAGATTTGCTTAGAAGCTATTATTTCTTGAGCATGGTTTAATTAATTTGGAGAAATAAGGTGTAAAAGGATATATTGTTTGTATGCTTTATATTTTTGGTAGTTGACTTCTAAGGATTGGAGTCATAAGGTTTTTTATGGAATAAATATTTTTGTGGTTACTTTTATGATCTAAACCCTAACTTGGTGGCAAAGTTGAGGGTGGTGTTGGTAATAGGTTGAAGAACTATTCTCTTCTTCCTCAAACAAAGGTATGGGAAACTTCTTCCATGTATATTTTTGATGGTGTATTTTCTGAAATTGAGTTTGTAGTGAAAAGGTTGTCTACTAGGTATTCTTGTTGGTGTAAATCCCATTTTTTGGATATTGAAGATTGTTTATGCATTAAAATCATTGATGATTTTTTTGGGTGAATGCATAATTTTGGTTGAGGAAGAGGAAGCATTTTTGCACTAGGGTTTATGTTAGTAAGTCTTGCTACTTGCTTTGAGTTGGTGAAACCCTTAGTTGGCTGTTTTGAGATTGATGGTTGAGTTGCTTCCATAAAGGTTGTTTTGATCAAGTTAATGCTTTACTTGATACATGACTTGGGCTTACTCCATTGAGATTGATTTGAGCAAGTTATTCTTTGCATTGGTTGTTTTATGTTGGTGGCTGTTTTGTTAAAATATATTTGGAGGGAAAAGGATGTCTGAGGGAAAAGGATGTCTACTAGTTTCCTTTTCATGTAGTGAATGGTTGAATGCTTCAAGGATAATGTTGAGTTGAATGATGTTGGTTAAACCTTGTCTATAAGCATTGTTGTTGAATCCCTAATTGGTTGAGAAAAGATATTGGTTGTGGAAAGAACATGAGTATCATTGTTATATGAGATATTGCATGGTTGGAAATTATTGGGTTGTGTTTCATGTTCTTGATAAAAGCATACTACATCTATCTTATTATTTTGAGATTGAAATTGAGTTGAGATTGAGATTGGGAGTTAAGTATAGAACATATTGAGTCTCTAACAATTCTCTTTATGCTTCTATGAGGTTGATGAATCACATTGGGTCTCTAACAATTCTCTTTGTGGGTTCATGCTAAGCAAGTTTTTCATGATGAACTTGTGAGCTGATTTGGAAAGGTTCTAGTGAGGACTTGTAAGCTGATTTGGATAGGTTCTAGTGAAGACTTGTGAGCTGATTTGGACAAGTTCTAAGGAGGACTTGTGAGCTGATTTGGATAGGTCCTAGCAGAGGACTTGAGGATAGAGTTGAAGTGGTTCTTTGAGAAGAACCTGAGGATAGTTTTGACAAGTCTTTGAGAAGGCTTGTGTGCAGCAGAGATTGATTTGTTCAAGCTTTGTGAGTTGAGCTTGGGACAGATCTAACAAAGTGACGAAGACTTGTGCTGGACCGACTGACTATGTTTAGTACAAGTTGATGAGTTACTATGGAGGTGATCAGTGAGGATAGAGGTCTCTTGAGGTTGAGCATTGAGGACAGGAGGTCTTCTATGGAAAGGAGTTCCACGTTGTTGCGATCCAAACAAGGTGAATGGTTTCCTATTTTTTTCAGATGCCTGTGCATTTAATTATCAACCCAGGGAGCTTTGTAAACTTGCAAAGAGTCAGAATTAGGTTACTACAATACCACTAGAGGTGAATCTACTAATCCTACATTTGGGGGGTGTTCTTGAAATGGTTTTCAATCATTCCCTGTAGCACCCTAAAATTGGCGTAGTAAAATTATAAAATTTACATTCACCTTAGTAAATAATTTTAAAATCAAATTTAACCTCCCAAACCGCCCGTTAACCGTCGGGTATTCCGTTTCCCCTTTTTCGCGCCAATTTTAGAGGTTGTTTTGACCGTTTGACGATATCGTCGCCGATCGTACGATATCGCCCCGTATTTGACGATTTCGTCCGGACTAGGACGTCCGTACGATCTTGTCGCAAAACTGAATTTGCATAGTTGGAATCTGTTCCAACGGGTCTCCAATCTGGCGTAAGCGTGTCCGCGCCGTTGGGACCCTTCCCCGTTGGAGATCTCCCAAATTGGGATGATCTCCAACCTCCTACCTACTCCCCCTAAGCCTATTTAATCTCTAAGATTTTCCCTCCCCAACCCCTGGCTGAAATTATCTTGCAAAGTGATTCCCTCTACATTAGAACATCCTAATCTTGCATTTGCACTAGTTCCACATCGATTTTATTGTAGGTACATCATTGTTTTTCAGCCGGAGCCAGCATCCATCGTCGCCGACGAACCTCGTTCAGATCGGAGGCGATCCCGTCGAATGCGAGACGATTTCGTATCGATGCGAGACGATCTCGACCGCAGCCCACATCGAGGCAATCGCTGCCTCGGAGTTTGCTTTTCTCAACTCTGTTTCTGTCATTTTATTCTCGTAAATTAGATTATTTATTCAGTTTTTATGTTATTTTGCATTTGGAGTTCACCCATTTAGCTTAGATTGCATGCTAAGTTCATGATCTCCTATTAAAGTACAGTAATTGGCTTTAAATTCTATTCTTAAATATTGTTCAGTATTCATATTGCTATTTGGTGTAATTTGCCTCTGTTAGCACAATAGAATTTCTTGTATTTTGCATCTATTTTCTGTCTTGTAGGTCTCTGGTGAATTCGTCTAATGAATTCGTCAAATTTCGAACGAATCTATTAGTCTCAGATGATTCTGTCAGATTACAGATGATTCTGTCAGATTACAGGCGATCCAGACTGCTTCAAACGTCAGAATCTTCTGTAGACATCCGGATCAGGTATTTTTCATTGTCATTCTATAAAATTCTCTATTTTCTGCTTTCAAATCTGTTTGCTGTATTCATGAAAGTTGCATTTTCATGTAGTTTTAATTTAGATTCATTCGGCCAAACCTAGGATATGAATGCTTAAGGTTAAAATGAACTCATCAAACACATTCCAAAACCTAGGCGTGGAAACTGCCGCTAAATGTTTCCTGGTGAACCCACCATCCGTCGAAAAATCACCAAAATACACCTCCCTTGAGAGGCGGGACCTTCGCAAAGTCCTCTCACCCGAGGTATCATGACATCCTTTTCCCATCCTCCTTCCGGGCGCGGATCCTATAGGTAGGGATGCGAAAAATTTGGAGCGATACATTTTGGTGAACCCGACGTGAATGCATCATAACCTTTTGAAAAAAAAAAAAAAAAAAAAAATTAGAACAACTAAAACTTAGATGCATTTTAAAACATTTAAGGTTTAAAGTCATGTTTAGATGGTAGCTCCTAAAAAGAGGTTAGCAGTTACTATAAACGTAGAAAATCAATTGGCAGCTATAGAAGTTAATTCTGTCCTTAGTATCCCTGAAACGAGTAGAAATCAATCCTTGTGGGACGAACTTGACAGGAGACTTAGTATCATCTCATCTAGGTCCACACAACTTAAACAGATTAAGAGGCTAGTCTTGGATAGAATCCTGGATCCTCATCAATTAGTTTTTTATCATGAACTTCAGAGAGCCTGCCATAGATGGTTAGCCTATAGGAGAGCTTTAGTATCTTCAAAATTATTCACCTTCGAGGAATACCTCGAGAACGCAGCCATTGTGCACCAATTCCTAGGCCTTGTAGAAGACCAAGAGGTTGTTCTTATAGATAGGGAAATATGGAATAGAGTTCCTCGTGCTGTGTTATATCGAGAGTATTGCCACGAGCTTTACTTCTATCAACCAGCATCTGAGACAGATAATATTACCATAGCCCTTTTCATCAAATTCTTAAAAGAAAACTTTCAATTTGAAGAAGAACATTTCATGACCCCTGAACAACTCGAACCTATTAATGATATTCATAAGTTATTCATAGAAAACTAGCTCATTTACTTTCAGTCTTATTATTGCATGCATCTATTGTTTTATTTGCTGTCTTTATTGTATTATTTCAAAAAATTAAAGAAAAACTAAAAAAATCAAAAAACTTAGCAAAAACTTAAACACTTCAATTTCAAATATTATAGTAGGTATATAGTAAATATATACCTCTTAATTTGTTGCTATATATATATATATATATATATATATATATATATATATATTATATATTTTCTGAAATCAAAACTTAGCACCATGCCTAAACTTAGGAATGGCAAAGAAACTTTAGGGGAAGGAGAAGATTGGTTACAAGATACAACCGAAAACCCAAATGTCCTTCTTGGAGATTCAAATCCGAAGGAGAAACTCTAGGTCAATCAGATGAAGACTTAGGGGAAGATAAAGAACAAGAAGCAAATGTTAAAGAGGATGGATCCTCATCCCCTAGAGTAGCTCCAAATGGAACTATTGCCTTTGACAATGCAGAGCATTTCAAGAGATTTCTCATGGAAAACATTGATGACCTTAATGTGGCAATTCGCCTTGATAAAGGGCAAATTAGTAAAACTCAAGCAGCCATGGAATATATGTGCAATATGCAGACTAATCCCTTGTCTTTCATTGATCAAGAAAGTGACAAGGGTGGACCATCCAATACGGATATGGTCACTATAGCCCAAAGCATGTCAAAACAACAGGTTACCCAACCTCCTAAGGAACCTGTTACTCAACCTAAAATCACTCCCGCACAAAAGAAAATTCCCTTCACTACTTTATTCCGCCAAACTATTGAGCAAAATGCTTTAAGTAAACAGAAACCTAAAACTAAGCCAAATACAAACTTTCAAGAATCCGGAATACAACATAATACAACTTCAAAATTCCTCCATAATACTTTTCCTACCAATAATTTACACAACAAGAACATGGCATCTAACCTGCATGTTCCTCCATCATATGCCCATAACACTTATGTCAATGCCCTACCAAACCAATATGGGGGGCAAACTAGTAATCTGGAAGCCATGGTGAAACAATTAGCTTCACGTATGGACCAGATAGATCCCTACCGTCCCTCGTATAATTATCGAGAGATCCGTAGTCAACCTTTGGATCCCATAGTTGTAGCTCAACCATACCCTAAACATTTTCCCATGCCTCGTCTCGCCTATATATAAAGGAACCGAAGATCCCATAGAGCATCTTCGCATGTTTAGGATAGCATGTCACGACATATCGCATGACGACTTGCTATTACTAAAAATGTTCCCCAAAAGTTTAGGTGGAATGGCATTAGAGTGGTACTATCAATTGCCCACTCATTCTTTAAGAAACTTCGAAGAAACAAATTGAATCATTTGTCCATCAATTTAGTGCCTACATCGAGAGGCATGTAACTATTAAAGACCTATACAATTTAAAACAAGATAAGGATGAATGCTTTGCCGATTTCTTAGCTAGATGGAGGCAATTGACAGGAAAACTGCACTTTGTGCTACCCTATAGGGAAATGTTAGACATTTTCATCAACAATTTACAAGAACAACTATCTTATGAACTATCAATTGCTACCCTAACTACCTTCGATCAAGCTATAGATTTAGCTCGAAGAGTAGAAGATGCCCTCATTAGGAGAGGCCAACTTAGGAAGAAGGATGATGAGAAAACATCCAGAAATCAATATAAAAACAAACAAAGTTGCTCGGTGACGGAGTCACCGACAAGAAAATGTTGCTAATATCAATGCAACGAAGACAACAAAAAAATTCATATTGAAACCTCCCCGACAAGCCTCCTCGAGAATTCACTAGATTAAACCAACCTTTGTCAACTATTTTACCTCAATTACTCGAAAGAGGTTTGATCCAATTACCCGCTATCCGGGAACCTGACCCAAGTATACCCGGATATAGAGCTGATTTGCACTGTGATTTCCATAGAGGACCTGGACATTCTACCAACGCTTGTAAGAGATTGAAACATAAAATACAAGATTTGATTGACAATAATGAAATGGAAGTGCAAGCCTTCCAACCTAAACAAAACCCTCCTAATAATACTCAAAAGACCATTCCCCAAAATCAAAATCAAAATGCCAATCAAACTTTAGACATATTTCAACACCCTTTACCAAGACATGGTAAAGAGGTGGCCAATCAAATCGAACATCATAATGTTCCCCCTCCTACCCGATATGTAGGAACCATTAGCGGACAATTACCTGTTCAGGATTCTCAAATATTTGACATGACCTTATCCCTAGTTACAACCAGGCCCTTACATAATTTTCAAACTTCGATTCTAGTGATATAGAATAGATAGTGAAAGTGAACTAGACATTACTTCAAACCAATCGAATAGTTCTGAAAATGAATCAGATCCTATTCAACCTGTCACAGATGCTATGGTTCCAGAAGAACCATTTCCTAGAAGAGTCACTACTCGACCTTCTTCTAATATAGTCCTTCCTTATGAACAAGCCATAAATTCTCAACCGAGACCAGTTCAACGTCATCACTATAACATCGTAGGAACCATTGGAGTCGTTACTCGACAACAAGCTCAAAATTCCCAACAAGAACCAAACCAGAACGATGGATCAGCTCCATTCGTTCTAAAAAATCCCAATAAAGGGAATCATGCTCCTAATGCTCAACCTAAACCCCCTTACAACATTAATGAGCAATTGTCCAACACTACGGCCATAATTTCCCTCTTAGATTTATTGAGATCCTCTCCCACCCATAGGGATGAGTTGATGCTTACATTGAGCCAAATGATGGTACCTCAAAACATTCAACCTGAAGCTATGGCCCATACGATCATCACTCGAGAGATTGATTGTATTGACTTCAGGGATAAAGATATCCCGCAACACAGTTTACATAAGGACAATCCCTTATACATTACTGCTTTAATTGGAGATGTAGCTATCAAACGAGTTTTGATTGATAATGGCTCATCTCTAAACATTTGCACCTTTGACTTCTACCAACGATTTGGCTTTAGAAGTGATGAAATGAAGAAAACTCGATATGATCATCAAAGCTTTTAATGACGAAACACAAGAAACGTGTGGAGTTATCACCCTCCCATTGCAAGTTGGTCCTAGAACCCTAGAAACAACCGTGTTTATTGTACATTGCCCAAGGATCGTACAATATACTTTTGGGTCGCCCTTGGATCAACGCCATGCGAGCAGTCCCATCAACTTTACACCAATGTGTTAAATTTGAGTTTAAAAATCAGTTGGTCACTATTCACGGTGACCCTAGACCTTTTGATATGTGTGCTTTGGCAGAACCAGTTGGAGTGCAATTTTGCCCAGCTCTGTCATCCACACATCCTAGTTCTTCTTTTTCATCTAAAACTATGAAACATAAACCCATAACTTCACCTAGTCCTCCTCCATTAACTTCATCCTCCTATATAGATCAACAACCCTCTAAACAAATTATTCTAGAACCTCAAAAAGATTTCAAATCTACAACCAATCCTTCAACTACTACCCCTACAAATTCAAAACCTCTAGACACATCTATCATACCTTCCACATCTCAAGACATAGGTAATAAACCTTCTACATCTTATGCCCTTTTTGATGAACTATTACCAGATTTATCTACAACCTTAATATAAAAAAAAATGAATGCTTTCATGCAAGATTCAAACCTTTTAAATAAATTGCCGCCATCTCCTCGTACTTTGGGCCTCCCACAACCTATGGGAAGTACTTACCAAGTCGGGAGTTGTGCCTTCATTTATAAAGGATATGACTCGGGGAAGAATCCCTCGGAATATCAAAACTCATCATGAGGGATACGCTCGGTGTTATTTTACCAATGATTATATTAAAGCTAAACCCATGATGCTTAAAATGGGATATAAAGGGAAAGGCTTGGGACCTTTCCAAAATGGCATGAAAGAACCTTTCGAGGTAGAACCGTGGCCTGCCCGCTGTGGTGTGGGCCTATTTCCTAGTAAGGGTCAACCCTTTCCTTTTGAGGATGATGATCACCTCATATGCTATCAAGATTATTTGGATAGGCATGTTGATTTGCCTCTTAATAATCAGTCGTTTTCATGCAACATGCTATCCATAGCATACCCTGAAATGATTGTTGACCCCGATGAAGAGTTGGAAGGAGATATCTTCCATGATGTCTCTGTTGAAGAGATGTTACACAATGGGTTTTATTTTGATGGTTCTATACCAACTATAGCCCAACTTGAGGCCACTGATCCTCATAATGAATTATCTAAATTAACCTTACAAGAATTACAAGAATTGGGCGTTTCACCCGCCCCACCTAATTTTGAAAGAGATCTACACATGGAGGTAGAAAATGTCATTAAAATTAACATTGGAACTGAGGACAATCCTCACATAATCAATATTGGAGCAGAACTAAGTCCAAAAAAACAAGAACAATACATTGCATTCCTTAAAGAGTATGAAGATGTCTTCGCTTGGACATACGAAGATATGCCAGGTCTAGACCCTTCCGTAGTCATGCATCATCTAGTGGTCCATCCGGATGCTAAACCGGTTAAACAAAAACTTAGAAAAATGCATCCCAAAGTGGCTTTGCTAGTCAAAGGGGAGTTAGAAAAACTCCTGAATGTTATCTTTATACAAGCTATTGATTATGCTGAATGGATCTCAAATGTAGTTCCAGTCACCAAGAAAGAAGCTACCAAAGTTAGGGTTTGCACCGATTTTAGAGATATCAACGCTGCATGCCCTAAAGACGACTTTCCTCTTCCAAACATGGATCAAATTATTGACTTTACTATCGGAAGTGGGATGATGTCCTTAATGGACGGATTCTCCGGTTATAATCAAATTCGGATAGCTCCTGAAGACCAGGCTAAAACAGCCTTTATTACCCCCTGGGGTACCTTTTGTTGGAAAGTGATGCCATTTGGCTTAAAGAACGCAGGTGCAACTTACCAACGAGCTATGACCTACATTTTTCATGATATGATGCATGATATCCTACATGATTATGTAGATGATATTATAGCTCGCTCTCTTATTGAAGATCATCATTTGGATGATTTGCGAAAAGTCTTTAATCGATTACGAGAATATCTCATTCGATTAAATCCAAAAAAATGTATATTCGGAGTTAAGTCCGGCAAACTATTGGGGGTTTTAGTTTCTTTACGTGGTATCGAAATTGACCCTCTCAAAATTGCGGCTATCACCGATATGCCCGCACCTACTAATATATCTGAATTACGAAGTTTACAGGGTAAACTTCAAGCTATCCGTCGCTTCATTGATAAGTCGGAGGACAAAACTGGTCCTTTTCTCAAACTTCTTAAGAAGGATGTCCCTTTCAATTGGGACACGGAATGTAGAGAAGCTTTTGAACTTCTCAAACAATATCTCCTTAACCCACCGGTGCTTTCACCGCCTAAATCTGATCGCCCATTTCTCCTCTATATTTTTGCTTCAGATTCTGCCTTAGGAGCTATGTTAGCTCAACTCGATGATGAAAAATGAGAACGTGCTAATTATTATATTAGCCGAACCTTCATCAGTTATGAAACCCGCTATACAGTGTTAGAGAAGCTATGTCTAGCAGTCATTTTTGCTACGCAAAAATTACGACATTATATGCTTAGTCAAAAAACGTATGTCATTGCTAAATACGATCCCTTAAGGTATCTCATGAGTCGACCTTATTTATCGGGTCGCACAGCCAAGTGGGTTCTTGCTCTAAGCGAGTTTGATCTCACATTCATAGGACAGAAGTCTCGTTAAGGGTCAAATCATAGCAGATCAATTAGTCGCCGCACCCTTAGAGTCTACTCATCCCCTCATTATCGAGTTTCCTGATGAATGCCTTCAATTAGAGGCAGACCTTGTTGAACAATGGTCCTTATACTTTGATGGAGCCCGATGCATGAGTGGGGATAGTGTGGGTATTATTTTAATATCTCCGCAAAAACATCTTATTCCTCTCGTCCTTCAAACCGACCTTTGCTTGCACCAACAATATTGCTGAGTATGAAGCTCTAATCCTTGGATTACGAGCTGCTCTAGCACTAAAAATTAAACACCTTTTAGTTTTTGGGGATTCCCAATTAGTTATAAACCAAATTAATGAAGTTTATCAAACCCGAGATGATAAACTTCGCCCATATAAGGCCTATGTTTTACAACTAATGTCCTTGTTTGATCAAGTCACCTTGGAAGCCATTCCTCGAACTAGCAACCGTGCAAACTGATGCCATGGCCGCCGCTGCATCTCTCCTGCCCTTGGAGTTAGACGACGAATATGCCACTATCATTATTCGTCGGCTCCAGGAACCCGCTTCAACTAAGTCATGCTTAGAGCCTTTGGATGTGTTTCTAATCAATGAAACTACTCCTGAACCTTGGTATACAGACATATTTGATTTTCTCCAAAATGGGACTTTCCCTGACAATTCTAATAGAAACCAACGTCGGTTATTACGTCGACGAGCAAGTCGCTTTGTAATAATTGGCAATACTTTATATAGGAGATCTTTTGAAGGTATCCTATTAAGATGTTTAAACTTAGAAGAGTCTAAATCAGCCTTGAGTGAAGCCCACGATGGATCTTGTGGAGGACACTTTAGTGGTAGTGCCATTGCTAAAAAGCTCCTTCGGATAGGATACTTTTGGCCTACCATGGAAACAGATGCACATGAGTATGTGCGCCATTGCGACAAGTGTCAAAAACATGCTGACCTTGTCCATGCGCCTGCACAAGAGCTGCAGGCTATTTCATCTCCATGGCCCTTTTCTAAATGGGGCTTGGATATTATTGGCAAAATCAATCCTGTGTCATCTGATGGACACAAGTTCATCATAACTGCCACTGAGTATTTCACGAAGTGGGTTGAAGCTATGCCTTTAGCTTCTTGCACTCGGCTCACAGTGTCTCTAAATTCATTTTTAATCAAATCATTTGCAGTGTTCGGAATTCCTGCGAATCTCATCTCTGACAATGGAACTCCTTTCAAAAATAAAGATGTTAAAAAATTATGTCAAAAATATAAGATTCAACATCGCTGGTCCACCCCCTATTATCCTCGTGGTAATGGTCAAGCGTAAGCTTCTAACAAAACTTTAATCAAAATTCTCAAAATATTGGTCAATAAACCGGCCGTGGACCGGCATATTCAATTATATCCAGCCTTGTGGGCTTATCGAACTAGTGTTCGAACCCCGACGGGCACTTCACCATTTGTTTTGGTATATGGTGCTCAAGCAGCTTTTTCCATTTGAATTGGAAGTTCCTTCTTTGGCTCTGCTACTTCAAGATACCGAAGTAGGAGATGAATATCAGTGTCGTGCAGACTCGACCACTGGAACTCCTCGATGAAAAATGCATCAATGCTTTGGAGCATCTCCGTGCTTACCAAAACAAGCTTAAAAGATCATATGCTAAGAAAGTTCGTCATCGATCCTTTGAGATTGGCGACCTTGTTTTAAAAGAAAATCAAAAAATACAAATGCAACCAAAGAACTTAAAGGTAAATTTGAGCCCAACTGGCTTGGACCATACATCATTACTGCTAAATTTGAATCAGGAGCATATAAATTATCTACCTTAGATGGTAAAGAACTTAAAGAACCCATGAATATTTTGCACCTTAAACGTTACTATGCATAAATTTGGTCATTTCATCCATGTTTGTTTAAAATCATTATCTTGTATTTCTTTCAATTTATAAAAATCCAAAAACACCAAAAACATTCATAAATCTCCAAAACTCTTCAAAAACTATCTATTGCATTTATTTAAAGCACTAGTTAAGTTCCTTTTGCTCAAAAACTAAAATCAAAATAAAAATCTAAAAACAGCTATATGCTTGACTCTTTCAAAACCAAAACAATATACAGAAGAAAGAGAGAGTCAACATTCTCAAAACTTCTCAAAAGTGTTTATATATATTTTCTTACAATTATTGCAGCTTATATGTTTCAACTTATTTTGGATAAATTAGCATTTATTTTGAATCCCTCACTTGCACACTCACAAAAAAATAAATATCTTGCTTTTATCTGGCATGATTACTAATCTCTCTTATATCAAAGTTCACAAATTTCAATTAAATAAAGTTTGAGCATAGAGAATTGATCTTGTTATTTACCTAAACCAAGCACATCTTTTCACAATAAAATGATTATATTTGTAATTTCCATGTTTTGCTACATAGTAGAACCGATTTCTTGAGTGAAAAGTTTCCCCCGCTATCCTATCATGCACATGGTCTAGAATCTTTGAGAATTGGCAAAAGGACAAGCTCACCCCTACCCGTAATAAAAATCCCTTGCTCTACAACAATCCGAGCAAGTATCCCTAGCAAAGAAAAAGAGAAGAAAAATTCAAGAAAGAAGAGAAAAGAAAAATGTTATTTCAGCAATGTTCCAAGTATTATCAAGCAAAAGAAATACAAAAAGAAAAATAAGCAAAGTTCAAAAGAAAGCAAGAAAGCAATAAAATCCCTTTCCCTACCCTTTGAAAAGAAAAGAAGGGTTGATGAGCTTGAATCCCCGGAATTCTCAATTATTCAAAAACCGTGAGGTAAGCCCCATAACAAGTGGTTTGTGCCCAACCCGCTTGGCCTTGGGTAACTCCTAGCGTGGCGATATGTCCGTCACATTAGCGACCTTCTTTTGTACAGACCTATGTCCTGCTTATGGATTAGCTAGCTCTTGATAATCCGACCTACATAGTAGTCTAATATGGTTATATGCATCTACATCATGGTTAATGAACATTTATTTGGTTTCCTCAAATCACTTGTATCATAGTATCTTGCTCAAAACTGGTAAATGAACAATGCAATTGCACACACATTTGTATTTGAGAGATTTTGTTTATCATTAGGATAAATCAAGATCGGAAATGAATGCACATATGCACATGGGATTCCTTATAAATCTAACTTTTGTCTTCAAAATACTTTGAAATATTATTTTTGCAACTTGTTTGGAATAATCAAGTACAATTATTTTTCACAAAGACAACTATAGAATTAGAAAAATCAAAAATTTCTTCCAAATTACACAAATCAAATCATATATATCTAGTTGACTTTCGCGACGATGGTATAGTTTCAAAACCAAAATTGGAATTTTATGCCTAGCGCAAGTCCTCATTTTCATCTTTTCTGTTCATCAAAAAATCAACCATGCAATAAAACTATTTTTTTTGGATTTTCGCGATGATGGTATAAGTCTATACCTACATATTCTATGCCTAGCGCAAACCATTGTAACAATTTTTATTCCCCATTTTATCAAAAATCATAAAAACCATATGACTTCATTTTACACAAATTATGCTTTTCAAAAGCAAACCCATTTTTTTCACTATTTTTATGTCATTATGTCAACCTTTAACTTTGCAATGATGGTATAATTCCTAAGGAATTATTCACAAATTTTATCACACTTAGGAATTTATGCCTAGCAAAAATCATTTTAAAAATATTTCATGCATAATATTTTTCATGAAAGTCTGAAAACAAACCAACCATCATCATCATCATTTGCACTATCACAACAAAGTCTTAAGACAGTCTCTTAAGCACTCTTTTACTTTTCGCAATATTTCTATACGGGGATTAGCTTGACGACCGAGTGAGCGGCGACTCCATGAAATGGTCTATAATAGCGACAATGTCCTTTGAAATTATTGTTAAAAGTCCCCTTTTATTTTTATCAAAATTATTGCATCACATACAACCACTTTGTTACATCAGATTATTTCATTTAAAATTTTATAGCATGACATTCAAATTATAATATTTCCAACGACATAATTACATGAATTTTCAAATCAATCAATCAAAACATAAAATCATCATAAACATACTCAAGACACAAGTCATATGATCAAAAATATATCATCATATATATCTCAAAAATATATGTACATCATATCAGCTAGATTGGTATGCCACAATCCATATCTTGGCATACTCAATCAAATGTCCTCCGAGCAGTGTCTCGAGAGCCCCTAGAGCTCTCAGCCTCATCTCCTCCCCCGCCCTACGGAGGACGAGGTGGCCCCATCGCAGTATGTGTGGTACTGCGAGTCCTCGTCGTCGATCGGGATGAGCTCCTCGACGACCCTGTCCTGATCGGATCTGCAATAGCAGCCGGTAGCTGTACCCTCTGGCCCTTGGGCACCATCTAAAAATAGATCCCCTGGTAGAATGCGGTCCGAGCAACCGACCGCATCAGCTCCTCGAGTGCTCGCCCTCCGCCCCGTGCCCTGAGGCGTGCAATCTCGTCTCTCGAGCTGTGTCACCTCAGCTCGATGTCGTGCAGCCTCGTCCTGCAGAGTCTGCACCCGTGCCCCGGAGACGGATATTCTCCGTCCGGAGAGTCACCGTCTCGCCGCTCTCTCCTGTGTCAATGCCCTTGCCCTTATCGAGCGATGGTGGCCTCTCTCTCCATGGAGATGGGGGTCTCTCCTCCCTCCTCTCCCGCTGCCGTGGCCTCTCCTGTGCCTCGTGGCCTCCTCTGCTCTCTCCCGCCGTGACCCTGGGCCGCCTCTATCGCCGCCTGGCACCGCCTCCCTATCCGACGCACAACTGCATGGATCGGACCCTGTGCCCTCGTCATCCGAGGAGGGCGGATGCCTGCATACTAGGCATCATAGCCATCGGCTACTCTTGCATCGTCCCCATCCACTGGCTGGATGGGGGCATCGTCTGCGTCCTGGCTCTAGAAGCGCTGCATGTCAGGAGCCCCGCTAACCGTGGTGTTATCCCGGATAGTCCGAGAAAACTCGTAGTCCCTGAGAGATGGGATCCCCTGCTGCAGACCGAACTGTCTCAAAACTCGGTCATAGCGGTGGAGCTCCACCTCTCCTCTCTCCATCCATAGCCAGCAGACTCGCCTGATGCGAGCCAGCTCCTGTCCGTCCTCGGCCCACCCTGGGTGCCCTCTCCATGGCCTCCAGGTGATCTGATCTGGGACCAAGTCATCCAATAGCCTCCGGGACATCGGTAGGTCGATCCGCCGCTGTGACCCTCTTCGGAGCCACCATAGAAGACTCGGGGCCTCTCCCCATCCACCCCTATCGCTGGAAGCCCTACCGGCCTCCGCACCGCAATGTGCTCCCAAGCACCAAACCCGTAGGAGCGATGTCATCACCAGACATCGTCCGCCCTTGTACACGACCCCATACAGGATCCTGTACAACCGGCATAGAACAAAACTGCCCCAACAAAACCTGTACCCATGGTCTCTCATATCGTAGATCACATCTACGAGCATCCATGGTACCCTGCATCCGCTCTGGTGGCACAACAGAAGTCCACCAACCACTCCAGCTAGAACTCGTGTGAGTTTGGATGCCCTAGGCATCTGGCGTAGTGCCTCGATATTCACTTCGCCCTTCTCCAGGGTGAAGCTCGGGTCACCACACAGCCGTCCCATAGCGTGGCCCTGATTGGCCGTAGGAGTGATCATCCGTCCTTGTATGGGGATTCTCATAATCCTCCATACATCCTCTAGTGTGGGAGCCATCTCCCTTGTCGGTAACCAAAAATAGGAAGAACCCGGATACCATCTCTCTGCTAGGGCTGTTAGAAGCCCCATGTCCGTGGATACTTGTGGCATCTCCGCCACATGCTGTAAGCCGGCCTGTGCCAGCAGATCTCGCTCTGCCTGTGTCAGAGCGGCCAAGTCATCTCTCAAACCTCCATATTTCCACTCCTTGCTCTTTAGTAATCCTCTCTGCAACATAAACAACAAAACAACAAACAATCATTAATAACAATTCTAGTAATTAATAATGCAACTTAAAGATCAATTTCATGTAATTGATGATATCGCCCACTATTGGACGATATCGTCCCAAATTTGAGCATAATCGTCTCCGATCTCGCTTGTCGAAATCGTCTCTAGATTGACGAAATCGTCCCCCTTTCGTCGATTTCGCCCTTGGGCGAAATTGACGAAATTGAGACGATTTCATCGAAATCGGGACGATTTCGTCTCGACGACGTCGACGGCCAAAAACGGCCGCGATGCTCCAAATTCACCTAAAAATCACTTAAAAAGCATGTAAAAATTAAATTAAATCAGTTCTAGCTAAGTCTAGGCTCTTACCCGTAGACCGCGCCGGACCTCTGCAGATCTGTGCGTCGTCTCCACCATTTTTGCTTCAGAGCTCTAAAAACCAGAAAATGAACAGTAAAAATGAATTAGGGTTTTACCCTATTTTTCTTAATTTTATTCAACAATAATTTTTTGCTTTTTCGCGTTTTTACCTCAAACGTTCGATTTGGGTAAAAACACGGAGGGGGCACCATAGTAAGTCGTCGTACGATTCGACCAAGAATCGTCGCCTAAAAATGGGTATCATTTTTTGCTTTCTCGTAGATCGAGAAGAACTCATCTTTAACGCATTTTCTTCGAAAAATTCGCTAAAGAGGGGGCAAAATGTAGCACCCTAAAATTGGCGCAATGAAATTATAAAATTTACATTCACCTTAGTAAATAATTTTAAAATCAAATTTAACCTCCCAAACCGCCCGTTAACCGTCGGGTATTCCGTTTCCCCTTTTTCGCGCCAATTTTAGAGGTTGTTTTGACCGCTTGACGATATCGTCGCCGATCGGACGATATCGCCCCTGCATTTGACGATTTCGTCCGGACTAGGACGTCCGTACGATCTTGTCGCAAAACTGAATTTGCATAGTTGGAATCTGCTCCAACGGGTCTCCAATCCGGGCGAAGCGTGTCCGCGCCGTTGGGACCCTCCCCCGTTGGAGATCTCCCAAATTGGGATGATCTCCAACCTCCTAACTACTCCCCCTAAGCCTATTTAATCTCTAAGATTTTCCCTCCCCAACCCCCGGCTGAAATTTTCGCAAAGTGAATCCCTCTACATTAGAACATCCTAATCTTGCATTTGCACTAGTTCCACATCGATTTTATTGTAGGTACATCATTGTTTTTCAGCCGGAGCCAGCATCCATCGTCGCCGACGAACCTGTTCAGATCGGAGGCGATCCCGTCAAATGCGAGACGATTTCGTACTGATGCGAGACGATCTCGACTGCAGCCCACATCGAGGCAATCAGTGCTTGGAGTTTGCTTTTCTCAACTCTGTTTCTGTCATTTTATTCTGTAAATTAGATTATTTATTCAGTTTTTATGTTATTTTGCATTTGGAGTTCACCCATTTAGCTTAGATTGCATGCTAAGTTCATGATCTCCTATTAAAGTACAGTAATTGGCTTTAAATTCTGTTCTTAAATATTGTTCAGTATTCATATTGCTATTTGGTGTAATTTGTTGTTAGCACAATAGAATTTCTTGTATTTTGCATCTGTTTTCTGTCTTGTAGGTCTCTGGCGAATTCGTCTGACGAATTCGTCAGATCTCGGATGAATCGTCGGTCTCGAGACGATTCTCGTCGGATTACGTGATGATTCGTCGGATTACAAGCGATCCAGATCGCTTCAAACGTCGAATCTTCTACGTACATCCGGATCAGTATTTTTCATTGTCATTCTGTAAAATTCTCTATTTTCTCGCTTTCAAATCTGTTTGTCGTATTCATGAAAGTTGCATTTTCATGTAGTTTTAATTTAGATTCATTCGGCCAAACCTAGGATATGAATGCTTAAGGTTAAAACGAACTCATCAAACACATTCCAAAACCTAGGCGTGGAAACTGCCGCTAAATGTTTCCTGGTGAACCCACCATCCGTCAAAAAATCACCAAAATACACCTCCCTTGAGAGGCGGGACCTTCGCAAAGTCCTCTCAATCCGAGGTATCGCGACATCCTTTTCCCATCCTCCTTCCGGGCGCGGATCCTATAGCCTGAAGGTAGGGATGCAAAAAATTTGGAGCGACACATTCCCACACTCCTCAATAAATTACGTAAGAAGAACAAAATTAAATCTATAGAGATAAATCATGTATACATTCTCAAAGATAAACCTACTGCAAATACTAGAACTAGCAAAATAATGAACGTTCCTATAAAAGCAATAAACTAATTAAAATAAATAAAAAAAAAAGGAAATGGGGAAGAAATATTGGCTTGGAGTGGGCCCAGGCTCCAACAACTTCTTCCCGATCGAACATGCACTTTAGAACTTCTGAAACTGGAATATATTTATCAACGTATTACAATCTATCTTATGTAACTCTAAATGGATCTTTATTAATTATTTCTATATCTCTCCCTATATCTTTCAGAACGATTTGCATGTGTTTATATAACACACCCGTAGAACTTCTGTTACAGAAGTGGTTACAACAGTCAATTCTTCCCAAAAAAATTTAGAATAGTCTAGTGAATGCAATCGACGTATAACATTCTATTTTGATGGCGGCATGTTCACTTCGGTTCAATCTTTGCTTGGCATCAGTAAGACATTTTGATATGTTGGTGCTATCTACAATTTAGCTCTGCATGACGCGGAGCTAGAACTACACCAACTGCTACTATCCACGTCGTTCGAATCTAGTCAACGGGCAAAGAATTAGTGGCACATTCCTTATGAGGAAGGTACCTTGTTATGGCGATGCCTTCTAGTTGTAGGGAGGTGCTTGCCTTCTATTAGTGCCTTCTGTTGTGGGGAGGTGCTTGCCTTCTATTGGTGCCTTTCGACTGTAGGGAGGCAATCGCATTCAGTTGGTGCCTTCTGACTGCAAGGAGGCACTCGCATTCAGTTGGCGCCTTTCGACTGTAGGGAGGCGTTGGTATTCAGTTGGCGCCTTTCGACTGCAGGGAGGCACTGGTATTCAGTTGGCGCCTTTCGACTGCAGGGAGGTGCTGGTATTCAGTTGGCACCTTTCAACTATAGGGAGGCATTCTTATTTGGTTTGGCACCTTTCGACTGTAGGGAGGTGCTTGTTCCCTTGGCACCTTCCGGTTGTAGGGAGGTGCCTATGTTCTCTACGTTGACCCCCAATGAAATAAAGTGCCAGGTCCATCAAAAGGACCTTGACCGTTCCAAATCTAACTAAATCAACTACAATTCCACAAAACATACTAAAAGCACACAAATTAGATAACACGCATAATTATATCAAATATCTATATAATCATTCATAAAATTATGCAATCCCTATTATACAGCCACATATTGATCAAAGAAATATGTAAAAAATATGAGCATTTATGGTGCTCATCATCCCCCCACGCCTAATATATGCCACGCCCTCGTGGCATCCAAACTACAGGTAGCCCTTTGACTTTTCATCATCGCCATCTCTTGGAGGATTCGGCTGCCCCTGCTGCCCGAGTCTGTCTTTTCATGCCAACATTTGAAGGTGTGGTTCACCTTTGCCTATGGGAAACTATGGCTATCAATTGTCCCCTTCTTGTTTTGGCCGCTACTGGTGGTGGTCTAGCAATCGTTGTTCCTGTTGATTGAAATGCAGCTTCGACAGCTTGCCAGAGGTCGGCATCTAGAGGTCTGACCACTGCCAGAGGGATATCCGAGTTATCCCCTCTAGAAGGCACTACTTGGGCCTTGTATAATCTGGCCGCTTTAGGGGTAAGCCCTACATTCTCCTTTGCAATTGTAGCAGCCTCCAATTGTGGGTCATATACTCCCCACCATTCCAAGTACCTCCTCATCATGGAATGCCACCCTCGGGATGAACCATAGATGTCCCAAAACTGGTTATCTTCTGTCGGATTGATGCAGATGCCAGAATCTCCTTTTACCCTCGAGGATGCCTTCTTGGCCTCCTTGGATGCTTTCATTTCGTTGTGTAGCTACTTGAAATATTTTTTCCTTTCGACGAATAGTTGCATGTCCCATTCATCCTCCTCTGACTTGGCAAATGTCACTTTTGCCTTCTGTCGAGCCAACCTGGGCCTCTTTGCCTTGGCTTCTATAGAAAATGTGGCGGCTCAGATCGGGGTCTCTTCTTTCTCCTTTGGGGACTTCTCTTTACTTCGAAGGATCAGCTATGCTACTATCTCCGGGGGTGATCCTTCATTCTCCTATCTACCTGGTGTTGACCCCTCAGGCTCTTCTCCTTCTTCAATCCTGGGGAGGTCCTCCTTATCCTTTGGTCCTATCTATTGCAGGAGATCTTCGTCCTGCTCTGTGTCACTCAGTAAAATGACAAGGGGCATCATAGGACTTGTTTCCTTTTCACCCCTAAAAATAGAGGAATCCTCCCCTGCCTTCGGGTTGTTGTGTCGGGCATCTACTCAAATCTCCCCGAAAGAGAATACTCATTTGGTGGATGTGGGAGAGTTCGTCGACACTTCTTCTACCCAATCAGTCTGAGTGGCCACCTCCTGTCTTGTTGTTCCTCTATCCTGGAGCATTTGATTTTCCTCCTGCAACTATCAGACTAGCTGCTCAAGCTAAGAAATTTGTCTATCCCTTTCCTCCAATTCCCTTTTATGCTGGTTTTGGAAATCTTCCAGAGTCTTTTGTGCCATCCAGCAATCAGTTTGCCATTCGAGTGCCTCCTCCAAGGCCACATCAATTTGGTTGTTACTCTCGAAAGTTCCTTCATTCCATGGGCTCTAGTTTGTTAATTATCAGAGAGTTTGGGTAGCAACGTCTATCTCTGAGTCACTCTATCCTTCCTCTATCGAGAGGAATCACCATAGACATTTCCTCCTAGGGATTGGTTTGTCCTCATCACTAACGAGTGGCATTCCTTCCTCCTCATACTCGGGCACTAGAGAATGCCCTCTATCCTCTATGTCTTCAGGCATCAATGACTGCTCTACCCCTCCCAGAAAATAGGGTGATGCCAATTGCTCGATGTTTGTTATCTCCTCTACAGTGGATGCTTCGTCTTGCCCTAATTTAGCAACCACATTGTGTTGCTCTATTTGGCCGCCATCTCCCTCTACGTCGTGGTTCTGTCTTTGTGCTTCTGCATGGCAGACCAATGCCGATATTAGCCCATGGTGGGTTAAGGCGGACGGTGCCCCTTTCTGGTATCGAGCCGCTTCATCTTTCAGAGCAGTCACCAGGTAGAAAGGTATATTTAATTTCCTCCCATGCACTAGGTGATTAAGGAAGTGCACATGATTAATGTTCAGATGGGTATACTTCCCTATGCATGTGAAGAATTGAGCAATATGCTTGAACATCTTTCATATATTCATGGGGAGACTATTTTTGAGTAACCCCTCCCTGTCTATCTGCACATTTCCTCCTGGTAGTAGTATTTCGGTGTATAATTTTAACACTCCACCCTTGTATGTACATTCCCCCGTGAGAGGCAATCCAGTCGCCTGTGAGATGAACTCAAGGGTGACTAGAATTTCCACCCCTCGTACTTGGGCTACATCGCCCCTCAAAGAGGTGGCAAATTCTCTAGCTGCCTCCACATCCTGGCCCTGACTTGCCAGGGTGCAATATTTGAGCCACCCCTCAGCTTCAAATTGGGTCTTCACTGCCCCTCTATTTCCATCAGTATCACTGGGTTCATTCTTCTTGATCGCGTGGTTCTTGGACCTTCCTCCCATGGTGCCTTCCGATGTTATATATTTTTTTCTATCCTTATTTCTTCAAGAAGGTGCCTTCTTATAGAAAAGACGCCTAACCCTAGCAGTTATGGAAGATGCCCAATCATTGGCACATGTTTTCAGCTTTGGGGGGATACGATCTCTATGATGGCGGTATTTTTTTGGTACTGCGTATTTATAAATAATTATATAAACGATTTGATTTAATATGTGCGTACCTGATTTGGCGTTCCTGTCGTCATGGTAGCCACTGATTTGTTGACTTGTGACACGAGGGAGGGGTATGGTCATTTGATGTCACTCATTCGTGCGATGCTTCATTCCGCTCGAGGCATCCGATAGATGTAAATGTTGTACGTGAAAGGCATTATTTGGTACCTTCCCCATGTGGATGGTTCCCTTGTAGCACCTTTCCAACGTTGTCAATGCTTTTTGTCGAATGAATGCACCTTCCAACTGTAGGAAGTGCCTCTGATTGGCTATCATCTGGCGATGGAGGGCGCTTTTGTCTGCAAGCATCTTCCCAATGTGGGAGGTGCCTCCTTCTGGTTTGCGCCTTCCTGATGTTGGAGGGCGTTCATCTTGATGAATGTGCCTTCCTGATGTTGGAAGGCATATTCGACTAGATGAATGCACCTTCCTGATGTTGGAAGGCGTCTCGGCTAGATGAATGCGCCTTCCTGATGTTGGAAGGCATATTCGGCTGGATTTTTTTTTTTTTTTTTTTTGATTTGGTGCCTTCCTACCACGGAAGGCGCCTACATATGTATTTTTTTTCTTTTTTTCTTTTTTTTTCTGATTTGGTGCCTTCCTGCCACGGAAGGCGCCTACATATGTATTTTTTTTTTCTGATTTGGTGCCTTCCTGCCACAAAATGTGCCTACATATGTATTTTTTTCTTTTTTTTTGGAACTTCTACATGGATGGGTGCCTTTCGGGTGTGGTAAGGCGCCTTCTTCTAGACTTGGCACCTTCTGGATGTAGTAAGGTGCCTTATTCTGGACTTGGCACCTTCTGGATGTAGTAAGGCGCCTTCTTCTAGACTTGGCGCCTTCTAGATGCAGTAAAAAACCTTCTTCTGGGTGTTGATTTGACTGGAAAAAGGGTGATCAAGTCTTCCCAATTTTTCACGCTGCCCAGATTCTACCTACGAGCCGATGTCAGAATGCTGAGCTGAATCAAGCCTGGTTTCCTAGATACCTATCCCTCGTGCTGTCAGGTCCTCCACCTACAAAAAGCAACCAAAAAATAAATGAAAATAAAGGCAGTTAGATGTGTTTCGTGCCTGTTAGGCCCTAGATTAGGATGCCTGTAGCTTGCATGCGGGCGTCGTCCCTAAAAAAACACACATTACAAAAAAACCTATATTAACTAAAAAATTTGGGTGAGCACTTTTTCACCTATGAGAGTTCGATCCAGATCTAGCAAGATGGGGTCTCCCCCACGCCTACTCTGGATTCCACCTGTAATGTTTCAAATGTATTATAGGGGCGTAGTCAGTGGCCATTGACTGTGAACATGATGTTGTTGTCATAAATTGTCTTAACATGCACCACCGCATTCCTAATGAGCTCTGCCACCTCATACAGCCCCATCCACCTCTGCATAAGTTTACCCTTCCTTTCCTGGAACTGAAAATCATACAACAGTACCCATTCCCCTACCTAGAACTTCTTCAGCTTGATGTGGTTATCATGTCACTTCTTTCTCTACTTCTGTATAATCTCTGTCCTCTGCAAAGCATCCAGTTGGATTTCGTCCAGCTGATCTAACTGGTGAATCCTCTGTGTTTGAGCTTCGTCCAAGCTCAAATTTAATTCTAAAGCCGTCCTTAGAGTTTTGATTTTGAACTCGATGGGCATCATCGCATTTTTCCCATAGAGCAGTTGGAAAGGTGTGCATCCTATGGTGGATTTCCACATGGTGTTGTATGCCCAAAAATCCTCCAGCAACCGTGTGGCCCAATATTTCTTGTGTTGCTGCACGGTTTTGGTCAGGATGTTTTCTATCTCCCTACTTGTCACTTCTACTTGCTCGTTCGCCTGTGGATGGTAGGGCATGGTTTTATTGTGCTGAACTCTATACTGCTCCATCAGCTCCTCAATCAATTTGGAGGTGGATTGGGGCCCTTGGTCTATTGTTATCTCCCGAGGAACCCCAAATCATGTGAAAATATGGGAAAATAAGAAATCAACGACCGTTCTTTCCTTTGAGTCCCTTAATGCTTGCACTTCCACCCATTTGGTGATGTAATCCGTGCAGACCATAATAAACCTCCTTCCCATTGAAGGTGGATTAAATGGTCCCATGAATTCCATGCCCCATTTATCAAAAGGTTCCAGGTGTACCTGGGGATGTAGGAGCATTTCATCTCGATGGGTTGGTCTACCCATCCTCTGGAACTCATCACACTTGTTGGTATATGCTGCCACATCCTTGAACAGAGTGGGCTAAAAATACCTAGCCTGCGAGATTTTGTAGGTAGTTCATTTCCCTACAAAGTGTCCTCTACATGGCTCATCGTGACATGCCTTGAGCACTTCTAAAAACTCCTGTTCTGCTACGCATCTTCTTATAATTTGGTCCTATCCTATTTTAAATAGGAGACCATCCATCCAAAGGAATGATGCGCTCTTCTCTATGATCGCCTACTTTTCTCGATAGGAGAGAGCAGGTGAGGTCCTTCCGGTGGCCAAGTAATTGGCTATGTCTGCATACCATAGAGTTTGTTCACTAATAGCGAACAGATGTTCATATAGAAACTGATCTTCCACTGCTTGATGATCTATTGGTATCAATCTAGATAGAAAATCTGCCACGATGTTTTCCTTGCCTAGTTTATCGACTATAGTGATGTCAAATTCCTACAATAGCAATAGCCATCTGATAATTTTTCCACCAATGGCCGGCTTGCTCATAAGATACCTGATAGCCGTGTGGTCTCTATGGACGAAGACCTTGTATCCCGTTATATAGTGGCAAAATTTGTTTATTACATGGACAACTACGAGGAATTATTTTTCTATCACTGTATAGTTGAGCTCTGCTCCTACCAAGTTTTTATTGACATAATAGATGGCATAAAATTATTCATCGTCTTTCTGCCCGAGGACTGCTCCGATCGCACCGTTAGATGCATTGTAGTAAATATAGAACGGTATGGCCCAATTCGGTCCTCTCAAGACCGATGCAGATATCAATTTTTCTTTCAACAATTGGAATGCTTCTTCGCAGTCTCCCATCCAATTGAACTCTACATCCTTAGAAAGTAGGGTGTGTAGTGGTTTGGCAATCTTACTAAATTTGGTGATAAATCGCCGATAGTACCTAGCTGATCCAAGGAAACTTCTTACCTCCTTCTGCATTCTAGGGCTAGGTAGGTCTCTGATGACCTTGATCTTCCTCTTGTCTACTTTTATTCCTTCTACAAAGAGGTGGTGTCCCAACATGATGCCTTCCTGCATCATCATAAAACATTTTTCATTACTTAGGGACAAATGATTTTCCTTGCTCCTGTCGAGCACTCTTTCCAGATTTGTCATTGCCTCCTCGAAGGTTTCTCCATAGGCGATGAAGTCGTCCATGTATACTTCCACCCTGTCTCCTATCATATCAGAGAATATGCTAAGCACCACCCTTTGAAAGGTGGTCGGTGCATTGCATAGTCCAAAAGGCAATACCTTATATGCAAACGTTCCCCATGGACAGGTGAACGTTGTTTTATCTTGATCTTCTTCCCCTATCTGAATTTGGTTGTAACCACTGAAACTATCCAAAAAGGAGAAGTATTTTCTTCCTGAGAGTGTTTCCAAGACCTGATCGATGAACGGGAGCGAGAAGTGGTCTTTATTAGTCGCCTTGTTCAACGCTCGGTATTCCACATAGATCCACCATTTCCCATTATTTTTGGGGACCACTACTAATGGTGATACCCATTCACTATCAAAAATTGGATATATGAATTTAGCAGCCAGAAGTTTGTGCAGTTCTTATCTGATAATGTCTTTCATTGCTGGGGTCATCCTTCTCTGTGGCTGCCTACTAGGAGTTGCCTGGTCATCTAATTAAATTCGATGGGTATATATTTTTGGGCTAATGCCATGCATATCTGCATAGTCCCATGCAAATGCTTGCTAGTGTTTTACTAGAAGCTCTTCCAATTTTTCTAGCTATGTGGGCGTCAACCTGCTGTTGACATTTAATATCCTCCCTGGCCCAATGTGTATTTATCGGATGTGTTGATCTTGGGTGCTAGTCAACGGTGATCCAGGTGTGGGGGTGGACAATTCTCCATGGAGAAACTCCATGATAGCACCATCCTCGTCCTCTTTTGCCACCTCCTCTAAGGTCATCATCGGTTGGATTATGGACAACTCCGTAGTTCCATGCTCGGTGATCCTAGGTTCTTCTACCGAGTCCATAGACTGAGATGGTGGTGAAATGGTCAGTCTTTTGACATTTTCTCATTGGAGATGGTCATTAGCCCATCTCGACAGCTGATGTAAGCGTTAGCTATTGCCAGCCATGGCCTCCCCAAAATGAGTGGGTAACCACCCAACCTAGTCTTGGTTTGCAAAACTAAAAAATCGACTGGATATTCCCATGCACTGACTGTTATGATCACATCTTCCAGCATCCCTTCTAGTGACACGGTTGATTGATCGACTAACTGCAGCACTGTCGTGGTTGGCTTTAGGTTCATGAGTTGTAGCCTCTGCATGGTCTCTTGAGGCATCACATTGATGGATGCCCCGAGGTCAACCAATGTGTTGGACAGGGAATGTCCTCCAATTTTTATGGTCAGCACTGGGTTGCTTGGATCTGCATACTTTGGATGATGTGTTCTACCCATCATTAGATCTACCAGTTTACCCACAACATTGATAGTCTGGGTAGCTTTTCATCCCGGTCTCCTTAGAAACATTTCTCTAATTGCCTTGGTGTAAATGGGGACATCTCGAATTGCTTGAAATAATGGGATTGTCATCGTGATATTCGTCAAGTTTGACAAGATGTCGAATTTTGGCTATGTTGTTTTTCTTTGTTCCTACAACCGGCTAGGAAATGGAGCCTTCGCTCTCTCAAGTGTTTTTCCCTCTTCTACCAGAGGTGTCTCCTCTATTTCTTCCTCCTCTTATACTAGTGGAGGTGTCTCTACTATTTCTTCCTCCTCTTCTACCAGAGGTGATGTCTCTACTCCTAGTTGCCTACCTGATCTAAGCTAAATATTGTACATATGATACATCTCACCTTCTACGTTGTATGCCGGCTGATTTACTTTGTTGTTCGGGTTTGCTATCGGTTGTGCTGGTAGCTATGAAAGTCTCACTACTGGCAATGCTGGTAAGTTCTATTGGATGTGAGCAGGCACTGCACTCTATGGAGTCTGATTCCACACATTATGGTCTCTCCACTAATGCCCAGGATATGGATATGGCATCCATGGCTGCTGATTCAGAATTGTTATTGGGGGTGCGTTAGTCCAGGGTGATGGTCCCCACCACCCCATATTAAGTGGTTGAGGGGGTCCTTGGTGCATGTATGACCCTCCCCCATATGATGGCATTCCGGTTGGTATATTCCCCATGGGGGGCTGTGGCCAACTCTTCCTATTGCCTATGAAGTAGGCCTTCGTGCTCTCAGCCGCTTCCTGGTTACTAGGCAGTTGTGGGCACAATCAAGTTTTATGATTTGGCCTACAAACTGTGCATACTCTAACCTTTTTTTTTGGACATGCATTCTTTGCGTGTCTTCCTCTACATTTTGGGTAGAAATAGGCTAATGCTACGTCATTTTCTTGTTTCTTCTTTTCTAACAACAACGTATCCATCTGCAATGCTAGATATGAGAGCATTTTGTTCTTCAAATCCTCCAGCATGTTGCCTATTTCTATTTTGGTGATTGAAGCAGTCACCTTCATGGTTCTGGCGGTGATTTTGCCTCGTCTTCTCAAGTAGTTCCAGCATAATTGCCAGATGTTTTCCATAGCATGTTGATAGACATCACCTCTAGAGATCATGTTGAGAGCCTCCAGTGACTCATTGGTAATTCCCCTCAAAAATATACTTTTGAGGGACTTATCAGATAGCTTCGAGTGAGGGGATCATTGAAGATTAAAGCTAAATATCTCCCAATACTCCTTGAGAGACTCATATTCTCTTTGTGTCATGCTTAGGACCTCCTCCCTGGAGTCTCTTGCTCTTCTGAAATATTGATATTGCTCTAGAAAGAGCTTCTTCATCTAGTCCCAACTGGTGATGTGTTTATCTCCCAAACCGATGAACCATCATAGAGCTGCATCATCTAATGTAGAAGGAAATAATTTCAACTTCTGTGTGTTTGATTTGTAATCCACAAACCTACACAAAACATCAAACTTGAATAAAAATAGGTCAAGGTCCTCATTCGGGTGTCCTTTGAAGGATGAAAGGTGAGCAGGGGATATTTTTTTCATTTTGGTATCTCCTACTCCATCGTCTATTGAGAAACTAAATCTAGATGAGACTGCATCATTATCTACCATTTTTTTAGGAAATGTGGTTTCTAATGCATCGTTTATGGCCTTTCGATCGTTTAAAACTTTCTGAGTCAATGCTCTAAGGTTGTCTGGTGAGATCGTCTGATCCTCCATAGCCTTCCACAACAGGGCTTCCTCTAGAGGAGTCCTATTAAACAAGGGATTTGTGATGATTCGTTCATCCCCTTGTTTATGGGATGAGGAGGCACTTTACACAAAGTGTGGTTCCTCACTCCAATGGACTGCTGGTAGGTTGGGCGAGTCTAACTCAAATCCAAAATGCTCGGCTGACTCGGATCCTGATGGATTAGTTCTTATAAAGCGACCATCAGGTCCTCTTCTTCTCGAAGAACTCATACAAGGTCAGATGGAAGGTTTCAGGGTATTGTAAGTAATCTAATTAAGACGCTTCCCTGGAAACGATGCCAAAATGTTGTAGGCCAAACAAGGTGAATGGTTTCCTATTTTTGTCACATGCCCGTGCATTTAATTATCAACCCAAGGAGCTTCGTAAACTTGCAAAGAGTCAAAATTAGGTTACTACAATACCACTGGAGATGAATCTGCTAATCCTACATTTGGGGGGTGTTCTTGAAATGGTTGTCAATCATTCCTGCACTCCTCAATAAATTACATAAGAAGAACATAATTAAATCTATAGAAATAAATTATGTACACATTCTTGAAGATAAACCTACTACAAATACTAGAACTAGCAAACTAATGAACGTTCCTATAAAAGCAATAAACTAATTAAAATAAATAAACAAAAAGGAAATGGGGAAGAAATACTAGCTTGGAGTGGGCCCAGGCTCCAACAGCTTCTTCTCGATCGAACATGCGCTTTAGAACTTCTAGAACTGGAATATATTTATCAACGTATTACAATCTATCTTCTATAACTCTAAATGGATCTTTATTAATTATTTCTATATATCTCTCCCTATATCTTTCAGAACAATCTATGTGTGTTTATATAACACACCCACAGAAATTATGTTATAGAAGTGGTTACAACAGGCGATTCTTCCCAGACTAATTTAGAACAGTTTGGCGAATGCAATCGACATTTGGCATTCTGTTTTGATGGCGACGTGTTCAATTTGGTTTGTGCTTTTCCTGGCATCAGTAAGATGTTTTGATACATTGGTGCTATCTCCAATTTAGCTCTACATGACATGAAGCTAGAACTACACCAGTTGCTACTATCCACATCGTTCGAATCTGGTCAACGGGCAAAGAATTAGTGGTGCCTTCCTTATGAGGAAGGTACCTTGTTATCGTGGCACCTTCTAGTTGTAGGGAGGTGCTTGCCTTCTATTAGCACCTTCTACTGTGGGGAGGCGCTTGCCTTCTATTGGCACCTTCTGACTGCAAGGAGGTGCTCTCATTCAGTTGGCACCTTTAGACTACAAGGAGGCGCTCGTATTCAGTTGGTGCCTTCTGACTACAGGGAGGTGCTCGCATTCAGTCGGTGCCTTCTGACTGTAGGGAGGTGCTCATATTTAGTTGGTGCATTCCGACTGCAGGGAGGCACTGGTATTCAGTTGGTGCCTTTCGACTGTAGGGAGGTGCTGGTATTTAGTTGGCACCTTCTAACTATAGGGAGGCACTGGTATTCAGTTGGCACCTTTCGATTGCAGGGAGGCGCTCGTCTTTGGTTTGGCACCTTCTGACTATAGGGAGGCGCCTGTTCCCTTGGTGACTTTTGGTTGCAGGGAGGCACCTATGTTCTCTACGTTGACCCCCAATGAAATAAAGTGCCAGGTCCATCAAAATGACCTCTACTATTCCAAATCTAACTAAATCAACTGCAATTCCACAAAACATACTAAAAGCGCAAAAATTAGATAACATGCATAATTATATCAAATATCTATATAATCATTCATAAAAGTATGCAATCCTTATTATACAGCCGCATATTGATCAAAGAAATATGTACAAAAAATGAGCATTTTTGGTGCTCATCACACGTGCTAGCGGAATAAGAGGCAGGTGATATTTTGAAGTATCATTTCCAGAGTTGAGGGGAAGGATTCTCCTTTGGGCAATAGGCTCATAAATTTGTGAGTAGGGGAAGGTTTCTCCTTTGTGCTTGGGCTCATAAACATTGTAATTGGGAAGGATTCCCAAAGAACTTTGAGAAAGCTTTTTAGAGAAAATTTTTGTGGATGTAGCCCATGTTGGGTGAACCACGTTAAAATTGGTGTCTCATTGTGTGTTGCTTTATGCATTGCTTTGATATTGCTATTGGTTCATTTCTTTGCGAAGTTGAAGTTAAATAGAGAAAGTAAAAAGAGGTCTTATACTGTTCACCCCCCCTATCAGTATAAGATTGTGTTCTTCAATTGGTATCAGAGCGGGTTCCTTCAAAAAGTTTAACAACTTGAAGGAAAATATTGTAAAGAACACAATGGAATCTACAAGTGGTAATGCAGCACCTATTCTTAATGGGGCAGATTTTGGGCTTTGGAGTGCTAGGATGAAGGTTCATCTTATGGCTCTTGGAAATGAATTTTGGGAAGTGATTAAGGATGAGTATACCATTCCTGAGCATGGTCCTTCTACTAAGGAAGAGAGGCTCCTACATCATAGCAATTCAAAGGCAATGAATGCAATCCTGAAGGGTTTACAAAAGGTAGATCTTACCAAGGTGATTCACTACAAGATAGCTAGTGAAATGTGGAAATAGTTGAAGGTGGTTCATACAAGTGATGCAAATGTCCAAAAGTCCAAGTTGAGACACTTCAAAGGTATGTTTGAACAACTCAAGATGAATGATGAAGAAAATATTAGTGACTATATGCTTCGTATGGATGAGATTGTTAACTCTATGAAGGAACTAGGTCTTGAGCTTGCTGAAAATGATATTTATGATAAATTTTGAGGTCTCTTACAAATAGATTTAGTGAAAATATTTCTGCTATTGAGGAAACTAAGGATTTGGATAAGTTGAAAAAGGATGAGCTTCATAGTATACTTGCAACATTTGAGTTGAGAACTCAAGTGAAGGTTGATGTTAAGAAGGAGGCAGATTTCAAGGCTACCAAGAAATCCAAGGGTAAAGAGCTTCAAGATAGTGATGAGTCTTCTAGTGATGAAGAGGCATATTACAGCAAGAAGGGCAAGTTCTCAAGAAAGCACAAAGGTATGAAATATGTCAAGTGTTTCAATTGTGGAAAGTTTGGTCATTATGCTACTAATTGTACTGCTGCAAAAGATGAAAGTGATGAAGATAAACAGGATTATAAGAGCAAGGATTCTAAAAGGCACATGCATCAAAGGAAGAATAAATATGAGCAAAGCAATCAAGGAAATAGGTACTCTCACAAACACAAGAAAAATTTCTACCTAGACAAAGCAAGTAAGTTTTCTAGTAGTGATAGTGAAAGTTCTTCAAGTGATGTTGGAAATGAGATGTTTTTCCTAACAGAAAAAGAAGAAGAAAAGAAACATAGATTTGTCCTTATGAAATGTTTTAGATGTGGAAATTTTGGACATCTTAAGGATGATTGCATAAATGATGGATTGATTTCTAGTTATACTATGTATGAGGATGCTTTGAAAATTTGTGAGGAAGATCTTTGTATGGCTTTAGAAAAGGGTAGCACCTCTAGTGATAAGAAATCTGAAAAAGTCATTGATGTTTCAAAAGGCAAACAAATAGAGGAAGTTATAGAGGATGGTGAAGTAGATCTTGAAGCTAAACTTGTTAGTGCTCTTAGTGCTTTGAAAAAGGAAAGAAAGAAGAATGCTAGACTCAATGATAAATTGGATGAATGTTGTATTGAGAGAGATGAGCTTATAGAAAGTCTTGAATTCTCTATAGCTAAGACACAAAAACTTAAGGATAAGTTAGAGTCTAAGGTTCTTGAGTGTAGAGAGTTGGAACATAAAGTGACTTCCTTGAAAGAGGAAACTAAAAAGTACAAGGAGAAGCTTTACAGGTTTGAAGATAGCACCAAAAAGGTAAAGTCAATCATCAAAGATCAAAGAAGGACAACAGATAAAACAGGTCTTGGTTTTGGTAAGAAACACATGGAACAGGTTGGGGAATCTAGTAAGAGATTCCGAAAGGAAGAGAGTTCTGATGAGGAAAGTACTTCAAAAAAAGAGTCCTTGAGTGATAGATGCACATAATCAAAAAACAAGAATCAAAAAAAGGGGAGAAAGTTTACAGGACCTAAGAGGTCAAATAAAGGAAAGTACAATGGCAGATGTTTTGCTTGTCACAAGTTTGGTCACATGGCTTCACATTGCATGACTCAAGTGAGGAAGGTAAATGAAAAATTTAGAGGTGGTAATTTCTTTCAAGTGTATTGATACTCTTGTAAATAGTTTGGGCACAAGGCTATTTATTGCAAGGCTAATAACAGGAACAAGGTTGGTCAGAACATATGGAGTCAAAGATCAGGTATGCCTCAAAGAAATAACATTGTTAGTTGTTATAAGTGCAACAATGAAGGTCACATAGCTAGATAGTGTAGAGCTAAAATTCCAAGGTACAGGAACAAGAACATGGGTATGAATAGGCACAAGAATCAAGACATGGATAAGAACACGAATGATAACAAGAACAACAATAATGACATGAACAGGAACAAGAATATGGACAAGGAGAACAAGAGAAGACATGGTAAGGCAGCTATAGACACTGATGAAGATCAGTGCCTAATGGGAGTTTTACTCCCACCCTGGAATTAATCACCTCAATAGGAGGTGGGGGAGGGACTAAGCTAAGAGGCTCATTCTTAGTCCCAAGCCCCAAAGGTGACCCTTTGCCATTGATGACAAAGGGGAAGAGATATGAGTAAGGGGGAGAGCCTCAAGTCAAGGGGAGTTGATTTCTATACAGCAGTTTTGAGTTTCAGTGTTGTTGAGAAGCATGGTTTGCCATCAATGACAAAGGGAGAGATTGTTGGCAATTTTGGGTTGAGATCCTAGCTTCTTGTCTATGAGTTGTCATTGATGTCAAAAGGAACTGGCATTAATGTCAAGAGGATTTATTGGCCTCAAAGGTTGAAAATTCCAAATAATTTTTTTTAGAATATTTCGGAGAGATTCCATGTGGCAGATGAAAATGTTTTTATCAAAACCATGGCAGGTTTAAGGGTTTTTATTAAAACCAGGTGGATGCATTAAGGTTTTTCCTCAAAACCACTCTCAACTTAATGCAAAGGCTGGAGACACGTATTAATTAAATAACTTAATTAATAAAACCTTTTTAAGGTTTTTAATTAATTATTTATTTTATTTAGTGATTAAATTATTTTAATAATTTAATGGGTTCTCCACCTAAGGTCTAAGATCTAAAAGACCTTTGATTATTTTTTAAATAATCAAAAGGGTTTCATAAACCCTAAAGTTGTTTTGAAGGTGCAAAAATAATATTAATTCAAAAAGTTTGAATTATCCTCCCGTCGACGTCATGCATAGCATGGAAGTTTGGCTATATAAGCCATAACCTATAGTCCAAAGCAATGGTGTAAAAGAAATTCGAATTGCGCAAATGTTGGGAAGTAAAAGCTACGGCTATCATTTTTTTTCCACGTGTATCCGTCGCCAAAGGGTTAAGGAGAAGGAGAATCTTGATAGCCTTCAAGATAGCATCATTAGCCTAGTGGCAATGACTGTTCTACGAAGGCGCTTGAAGGGAGGTCAAGCGTTCGACTCCCACCGTGGAGTGTGAGAAGAGTTTTTGTGCTCCAATTTTTTTGGAGGCACTGTTGACCCACGATTTTTGAAAGCATTTTTTTGGTAAGGTTTTTTAAATAAAATCTGCATTTTTTTAAAGAAGAAGTGGTTGGGAAGATTTATTTAAAATTATTTTTGAGGTTAAATGCTTCTTTGGAGATATAAGGTTGATAGTGTGTGGTTGAGATTTTTGGCTTGATTGTTGAGTGAGATTTTCTTAGAAGCTATTATTCCTTGAGCATGGTTTAATTAATTTGGAGAAATAAGGTGTAAAAGGATATATTGTTTGTATGCTTTATATTTTTGGTAGTTGAATTCTAAGGATTGGAGTCATAAGGTGTTTTATGGAATAAATATTTTTGTGGTTACTTTTATGATCTAAACCCTAACTTGGTGGCAAAGTTGAGGGTGGTGTTGGTAACAGGTTGAAGAACTATTCTCTTCTTCCTCAAAAAAAGGTATGAGCAACTTCTTCCATGTATATTTTTGATGGTGTATTTTTTGAAATTGATTTTGGAGTGAAAAGGTTGTCTACTAGGTATTCTTGTTGGTGTAAATCCCATTTTTTGGATATTGAAGATTGTTTATGCATTAAAATCATTGATGAGTTTTTTGGGTGAATGCATAATTCTGGTTGAGGAAGAGGAAGCATTTTTGCACTAGGGTTTATGTTAGTAAGTGTTGCTACTTGCTTTGAGTTGGTGAAACCCTTAGTTGGTTGTTTTGAGATTGATGGTTGAGTTGCTTCCATAGAGGTTGTTTTGATCAAGTTAATGCTTTACTTGATACATGATTTGGGCTTACTCCATTGAGATTGATTTGAGCAAGTTATTCTTTGCATTGGTGATTTATGTTGGTGGTTGTTTTGTTCAAATATCTTTGGAGGGAAAAGGATGTCTACTAGTTTTATTTTCATGTAGTGAATGGTTGAATGCTTCAAGGTTAATGTTGAGTTGAATGATGTTGGTTAAACCTTGTCTATGAGAATTGTTGTTGAAGCCCTAATTGGTTGAGAAAAGATATTGGTTGTGGAAATAACATGAGTATCATTGTTATATGAGATATTGCATGGTTGGAAATTGTTGGGTTGTGTTTCATGTTCTTGATAAAAGCATACTACATCTATCTTATTCTTTTGAGATTAAGATTGGGAGTTAAGTATAGAACATATTGAGTCTCTAACCATTTTATTTATGCTTCTATGAGGTTGATGAATCACATTGGGTCTCTAACAATTCTCTTTGTGGGTTCATTCTAAGCAAGTTTTTCTTGATGAACTTATGAGCTGGTTTGGACAGGTTCTAGTGAGGACTTGTGAGCTGATTTGGACAGGTTCTAGTGAGGACTTGTGAGCTGATTTGGACAAGTTCTAGGGAGGACTTGTGAGTTGATTTGGACAAGTCCTAGCATAGGACTTGAGGAAAAATTTGAAGTGGTTCTTTGATAAGAACCTAAGGACAATTTTGACAAGTCTTTGAGAAGGCTTGTGTGCAGCAGAGATTGATTTTTTCAAGCTTTATGATTTGATCTTGGGACAAATCTAACAGAGTGAGGAAGACTTGTGCTGGACCGACTGAATGTGTTTAGTATAGGTTGATGAGTTTCTGTGGAGGTGATTAGTGAGGACAGAGGTCTCTTGAGGCTGAGCATTAAGGAGAGGAGGTCTTCTATAGAAAGGAGTTCCACGTGCTAGTGGAATAAGAGGTAGGTGATCTTCTGAAGTATCATTTCTAGAACTGAGGGGAGGGATTCTCCTTTGGGTAGGATGCTCATAAATTCATGAGTAGGGGAAGGTTTCTCCTTTGGTATGAGGCTCATAAACATTGTAATTGGGAAGGATTCCCAAAGAACTTTGAGAAAGCTTTTTAGAGAAATTTTTTGTGGATGTAGCCCATGTTGGGTGAACCATTTTAAAATTGGTGTCTCATTGTGTGTTGCTTTATGCATTGTTTTGATATTGCTATTGGTTCATTGCTTTGCAAAATTGAAGTTAAATAGAGAAAGTAAAAAGAGGTCTTATATTGTTCACCCCCCTCTCAGTATAAGCTTGTGTTCTTCATTTTTATGGTGATTATCCAACTAGTTGGTTGTATAGAGTCAAATAATATTTTTCTCTTCATGCCACTCCCCATAATTAAAGACTCACAATTGCATCTTTCAACCTAGAACAAAAAATAGTCCAGTTTTACAAATAATTAGAGAATATGCATCCATGGCTTGGGTAGAATTTGAGGCAAATTTACTCATCCATTTTGGATCCATGGAATATAAATATTTCAATAAAATATTCATGAAGTTAAGATCGATGACATATATTTGTGATTACTAGATGTAGTTTGAAAAGCTGATAAACCACACTAGTGGATTGGGTGTCATGCTTTTTCAAAGTTATTTTATTAGTGTATTAAAGGAAGATATCAGTGCTAAAGTGAAAAATCTCAAGCTCGATAACATGATGGTAGTTATAGGATTGGCTAGTTGCTAAGAAAGGTATTATTTTAAATCTCCATAGGCTCAAACCTCATTTCCATCCCAAACAACATCAAACTCATGAGACAAACTACCCTAGTTTAAACATCTCAACTAAGAAGAAATGAAGGCATGTAGGGAACCTAGACTATATTACAATTATAATGACAAGTATTCTCTGGGCCACAAGTGTGTGCAACATAAATTATATTTTCTTTATGTGTATGAACCTTCAACTAGGGAACTACATGATGAAGGAAAGGATCATAAAGAGGAATATCAACCCAAAGAGTTTAAACTAATAGAGGACCTATTGTCATCTTCAATTATCCTCGCCCGAGACAATTGTACCTAGTGTTAGAGTGACACATCTAGCCACAATTGAGAGCATGGGTTTTGGCTAAATATAGGGTCTCTGAGAGTTTTTACAAGGTTATATCCTTGTTAAGATGTGATATTCAAGATGCTTGCTACTCTACCAAGGAAAAAGGGATGTGAGAAAGTAAATGAAAACTTAGTAGATAAAAGGAAAAGGGGATGATGTACCAAGAGATCCAATAATATCTCCCTACAAAAATAGGTCTAAATGCTATGTGCTACTAGTGACCACTTTCTATCGTTGACACAATGAAGAGAAATCAAGGTCTACTAATAGGTGAGTATGTGAGTCCTACAAGAGAGCCAAAATCATAAGTGACTCAGTCCAAAAATAAATGTAGGCCCCTCACACACATGTACACTTACCACACCTAATATTCACATAAAATAATACAAACACACATACATACACTTCCATGGTTCTATAGGCAAAGGCCAAAAAATAGACACAAGGGTTCTATGTATATATAAATGCAAGTAAACTTTTACATAGATTGTGCCAAAAGCAAGGGTTCAAAATTACCCACAAGCTGCTCAAGGTTGCTACCATTTTTACAAAGAGAAATGAAAGGAAAGCCTACAAATACATGAAATGCAAACTTTTCAATCCTTTAAAAATCTAATGCTACTCTTATTTATAGATTTACAAAGGAGGGTTTTACCTCTAAAATTCATGTAACGATCTCTAGGTTGTTTTTATTTTAGAAACTAATACATCTTTTTTTTTTTGCCCCTTTAGAATTTTCTAGATTTGATTATGTGAATATTAGTTGATATTAGCCCTTGGATGTGCAAATACCTCTTTAATTACAATCTATTCATTTTATAGGGATTCCCATCACTAGGGCCAGAATATTACTTTAATTTAATTTTATGGATCTTCAAGCTACTTCTACCATGGCTGCATGTTGCCTTTTGTCCTTTATCATAGATCCAAGATATATTTTGTATAAAGTATAATCTTCCTCGAATAATGTGCACTTTATTAATTTGAGTTTTAAGGCATTGGTATTTTTTCTTTGGAATTGTTTTATCCTTAGGGACCACTTGTCTTTAGATTTTTGGGACTTTTTTGTCTTTATTTCCTTTTCAAGACTTTGTGTTATCACCTTCTGCCCATGACTCAAGAAATTTTGACCTTTAAAATTTTTATAGATAGGATTTGGCCTCTACTTGATCAGGTATTTTTGATTGGGCTTTTCTTAATGTGGTTGTCCATGACTCAGACATCCACTTTCGAAATGTGTAGTGATTTATCACTACATTTTTGGTAGCTCTTAGGTGATATTTATCTTGTTAAGATAAGGAACTCAAAAAATTAGTGCATTAGTCCATTAGGTACAAAGTCAAGAAAATCTCTCTTGAAGCAAATTTTTTTGGCAAATGAACCTTACTTGAAATTCTACAGGTGTTCAGGACTTCCACTATCTCATGAAAATGATATCACCTGTGGTACATATATATAGAATTTTAAGTGAGTGGCCTTTATATATTGGTCATAGAATTAAGGGCTTCTCACTAGCTACTCAAGTCCTCTTTTTTTTTATTTTTTTATCTAGTCTCTTGGGTAAAAAATGGTCATCCAAATGAAACCAAGAATCTTTTATAGCTTTTTTACCTCAATAAATAAGGTACTAGATATATTGCTATGATTAGCACCATTGAGGTAAGTTCTTCCCATAGAGGTCTAGAATTTTGAGATACATTCATCCCTACAACTGAAGGTATACTTTGCATGTTCATGCTTAACCTCTTCAAAAAAGAGAGGTTCCAAGGTAGAATACTCCCATCATACCACTTGGTCATCAAAAGGATAGAGGAGGTCTGGCCCAAAATGTTCCTCCCCATCATAAGTTTTTTTATCTTATGGTTTATTTGTAGGCTCATGTCCTTCATGATGTATGCGGAGGTGTTCCTCTAAAATCTACTCTAATTATTTAAGGCACTAGCATATTTTATTTTTGTCTTCCACATGGTTGTTGTGTATCTCCCCTTTAGATGCATCATTATAGGAGTACCTAGCTCAGGTTTTGCTTTGTCTATTTTCTCTTTAAAGTCACTCATGACTAGGGCAGCTACTTGATCCTAGTTAGAGACTAAAAATGGAGACAAAGAATTATATTTTTGGCAAGAATTGCATTTTAAAGAGGTCACAAAGAACCTCAAGGCCATGTACTATTATATAAAGTTATACACTTGAAAGATAAAAACCATCTATTACAAGTGGTGGAGATTTTAGGCCTTCATCAGTGTATTCGGGTAAAATCTCCTTAAAGGTAACTAGAATTTTTTACCAAACTATTGGTGGATATGGAGGTCACAATGAGTTTTTTTCTTCATATATGGGGTACCATTCTTGATATGGGATAAACATATTGGACCGATGGGTCATTTGGATTATTTTGGTGTTTCCAAGTGAATACAACTTCTTGCTTTTAGAAAGTGGATAAACAAATATCTTTACCCAAACCTCAATCTGGTAACTTCAACAGTGGATTATTCTGGTATTCTATTTTGAGCAAAGTTGCCATGTGAGAAAAAGGTGTTTCAATAACTAAGGAATAGACTGATACCCTAACCAAGTATCATCCCTATTCCTTGTTGCAATTCTAAGACTATTGATGTCTCATTAGGGTCTCACTAGGTATGCCATTAAACTATTGTTGTATCTAATTGTCCTTAATGGGGAAAAACACACCTTGTGTTAGAGAGACATAGCAAGCGACAACTAAGAGCATGAGGTTTGGCTTAATTAGGTGCCTTTAGGATATTTTACAAGGATGGATCCTTATTAAGATGTTATCTTTATGGTGCTTGCTACTCTACCAAGGGAAAAGAGATGCAAGAAAGTAAAGGAAAACTTAGTAGATAAAATGAAAATGGGGTGATGCACCAATATATCCAATAATATCTCCCTAAAAAATAGGCCCAAATGCTATGTGTCAGTGGTGAACACTCCCTCTCCTCGACATAGTGAAGAGCAATCAAGATCTACCAATTATATGCATATGTGAGTAGGCGGGTCCCATAGGAGAGCCAAGCTCATAAGTGACTCAATATAAAAATAGACACAGGCCCCTCACACACATACACTTAGCACACTTGATATTCATGTAAAATAATACAAACACACATACTTATGCTTCCACTATTCTTTAGGTAAAGGCTAAAAAATAGGCACAAGCTTTCATGTATATAAAAATGTAGGTAAACTTTTACATAGATTCTGCTAGAAGTAGGGGTTCAAAATTGCCCAAAATCCACTCAAGGTTTCTACCATTTTTACAAATATAAATGAAAGGAAATATTACAAGTACATGAAATGTAAAATTGTTGATCCTTTACAAAGCTAATACTATTCTTATTTATAGAATTACAAGGGAGGGTTTTCCCTCTAAAACTCATGCAAAGATCTCTAGGTGGATGTCATTTCAGACACTGAGGCATGTCCTTTTTTAATTTTCTATCCCTTTAGGATTTTCCAGATTTGATATTAGCCCTTGGATATGCAACTACCTCTTTAATTATCATCTACCCATTTTTTGAGGATTCCTATCACCTTGGTGTAGAAGATTGATTTAATTTATTGTTTTGGATCTTTGAGCTACTTATGTCATGGCTCCATGCTGCCTTTTGTCATTTCTCAAAGATACAACATATATTTTTTTAGAAATTACAATATTACTTGAATAATCTACACTTTATTGATTAGACCTTTGAGACATTGATACTTTTTTCTTTAGGATTTTTTAATGCTTCGAGACTGCTTGTCTTTAAGTTGTTGAGACCTTTTTGTCTTTAGTTCCTTGTTAGGACTTTGTGTTATCACCTTCTACCTAATAATTAGGAACTTTTGACCTTCAAAATTTTCTTACACATGGTATGTAGCCTTCTCTTGATCAGGCATTTCTTCATGTGCTTGTCTATGATTCAAACTTTCACTTTCAAACGGTATAGTGATTTATCACTATAGGATGAACCACCTAAAATATCAATACATGCATAATCTAGGATTTATACTCAGACTATAAAAGTGGTAGGGCATTTTAAAGTTCAATGACTCGTCACCCTCATTTAATTTGGTAGTATCCATAATTTTTTCATCTTTGTGTAGCTAAATAAGCAACCTATTACATTTACTCTTACAATTCATTTTAGCTCATGGTTGCCAATGGTGGTAATCTACCATGCAAAGTAAGATACAAAAATTTAAAGGTGATGATGGTAAAACACAACCTTATAAAGGACATATTTTTTCTTCCATTGGGGGCTTGTGATATTATGTTGGGAATTCAATGGCTTCATACTCTAGACCCAATACTATGGGAATTTTCTAGATTATAGATACAATTAATTGAACATGGAAACCAAGACATTATCTATGGTATGACTATGGGTCCTACCCAACTCATCAAATCACATTTAATGGAAGAGGTTTTGAAGAAATCATATCAAGGGGTGGTGGCACAATTGTTTCCACTATAGGTCCCAAATACCAATAATACAATTTAGTCAATTAGATTATAGAAAATTATGGATACATGTATTTGTAGAACCATAAGGGCTACCACCACAGTGCATCCATGATCATGCCATCAAGCTTATCCCATAAATCTTAATATTAAAATTTATCCCTATCAATAGCCATATATGCAAAAGTCTAAAATTAATAAGATGGTACAAGAGTTATTAGCAACAAGGATCATTCAACCGAGTATCAACACATATTCTTCCCCATTACTTTTTGTTTGTAAGAAATATGGATCTTGGAAATTATTTGTAGATTTTTTATAACTCAACAAAATTATCAAGGATAAATTTTTCATTCCCATCATTGATGAGTTATTAGATGAAAATTTGCTTCTTCACAAAGTTGGATCTTTGTTCATGTTATCATTAGATAAAATTGGAGGAAGAAGATATTCAAAAAATAACATTCCACCCTTATGAATACCATTATGAATTATTTATCATGTAATTTAGTCTTTATTGATACATTTTCCATATTTTAGAGTCTCATGAATGCAACCTTTTCACCATTTCTATGTAAATGTATTTTGATTTTTTTATAATATTCTATTTTATAGTCACACATGGGTGAAACATATGAAACTTTTAGACTAGAAACTACAACTCTTGGTTGATAATCAAATGTAACTATCCCAATATAGCCTTGTCAGCTATATCTCCATTTGATTTATTTATCATCGATTTCATTTACAAATAGAAGGAATGTTTATTAGTTTTTCATCATTGAAGAATATAATTTGATTTGCATATAGATGCAAGAGACTTTGCCCTCTCTAAGTGGCTATGAGACTTTACCCTCTTTGAGTGGCTATAAATTGATTTGTTATTATTTCTATCACTGGTTTATATTGTTATCATTGTGTTGATTATATATTGTCTTGATATTTAAATTATCATTTAGATTTTTTCTTCAAGTGGTATCGAAGCTAACGATTATGGAAAGGCACAATTGTTTCACCTGGAAATCAATATGGTAATGTAGCAAGGAATTCCAACACAAAATTCCTTGTATTTGTGTGGGGTCATTCCATTTTGGTAGGGTTGATGAGCAATAGAAATGCTCATATTTTTGTAGATGTTTCTAATATTTTTGTGCAACAATACTATCAGAGTTGTATCTTTTTATGAAATTATATATATATATATATATATATATATATATATATATATATATAATGAAATTATGTGCATTGCCTAATTTATGTGTGAAGTGTGTTTTGTGTAGATTTTTGTTGATTTTGTCATCTTCTGCTTAGTCGTCAAGGTCCTACGTGGACCTGGCATATTTCTACTTCAACAAACCCAAGGCATATATGGAAGGTACCTTGATGAGGAAGGTGCCTTGATTCCATATATATGGAGGTGCCTTGATGCACAAGAAGGCACCTTGATCCCATATATATGGAGGCACCTTGATGCACAATAAGGTGCCTTGATCCCATATATATGGAGGCACCTTGATGCACAAGAAGGTGCCTTGATGTGCAAGACCATGGTAGACCTTTGGACTTGTTACCAAAGGAGACCATGTTGACCATGGTAGACCTTTGACTCCATTTCACACAAACCATCTTTGGAGAGCTACTGAATGCATGAGATATCTCATTCACATTGGAGGAAACAAACGACTACTGGATGAAGCATAACATGGATGATGAAAGAGTTAAACTAGAAAATCTACCATATTTAGAAAAGGGTAAAAAGTTTTGTTTGAACTATTTTGATTGTATATGTTATTGCACCTAAACTATATTCGCTTAGGTTGTAGTAGGATTTTCTATCGTAACAACATTGTAATAGGAAGCTTTGTGTGTATTATATAAACACACAAATTTATTTGAAAGAGAGAGAATTTTATAAGAAATTAACGATAATTCTTTTTGTACTGCAACTTTATCAATAAAAATTTCACTCGGGAGTTCTCTTCATTTGCATTCAGCCTTCATAAATTATCCAGGTGAAAGCTAATGGATCTTGGGCCCACTCCAAGCTAGTATTCCTTCCCTTATTTTTTCTTTCTTTCTAGATTAGATTATTTATTTTTAGTGTGCTACATTTTATTTCTGCAAGTGTGTTTATTTCCTGCTTTCCTTTATTTTTAGTATAGTGTGGTGTGATTTTCTTTTATGCAATTTATTTCATGCAAGTTTAAATTGGTGTGGATGAATTAATGTTATCTCAAACACTCCCCCAATGATAGGCTTAGTGGACTCATCTCAAAAATGGTGTTGTAACTAGTCTTGAACTTGGTACTTCAAAAGATTACGAGTTCCTTGGTTTGACAAATTAAATGAAAGGGTTGTGACAAAAATAGGACAAATTTAACCAATGTTTTTACCCCAAAATTTTGGTACCATTTTTAGGGAAGTGCCAATAATAGATTTGATTACAATACCTTAACCCTTCCACCTGATTTTTTATGAGTCCATTAAGAAAAAGAGGATCAGACGGTCATTTCATAAAGAAGAGTCCACAAAAAAATCCTAAGCCAGCTAAAAATTCTGATCTAGAGTTAGAATCCCCATAGTCACCACCAACCATGCACTGGAGTGAGAATTCATTTTTTGCACAAGGCTCTTCCTCATCCCATTTTCCAAGAGAGGAATGAATCATATAAAATCCTCTATTTAAATAACATCTTCTGAAGACGATTTACTATGGAAAGTTGTAGAGGATGAAACCATTACACCAGCTGACTTGTAGGCTCTTGTAAAAAAAGTTTAGAACAACCAAAAGGCCATAGAAACATCTTTAGAGAAAAAAATTCTTGAAAATATGGTTGAGGTAGAAGAGACTTCAATATATTTTAGCTTCCAAATATAATAAAGTAGAGGAGATACAAAAATGAAAAATTTATCCCCTGCCCATATTCTTACCTTCAAAGGATACCTGATAGAAGACCCTGATCTATTTTTATTTAAGTTGTATGTCTTATGTAGGTTTTTAGATTACAAATAAGATTCTTAGAAGTTGAAACTCTTTCCTTAAACATTGGATGACTCAGCCCTGTATTGGTTCTTGGGGAATAAAAAAATCACTACTTGGGAGGAGATGAAAAAGCTCTTTCTAGAGCAATACCAATATTTTGGTAGAGCATGGGATTCTAGGGACGAGGTCCTGAGCATGATGCATAGGGAGGAAGAATACTTGGAAGAGTACTAGGATAGGTTCAATTTCAATCTACAAAGATCATCCCATACGAAGCTAAGTTACAAGTCCCTCAGAAGTATTTTCTTGAGGGGACTTAACAACGAGTCTCTTGAAGCACTCAATATGATTTCTAGAGGGGACGTTTACCAGCACCCAATGGCATACATCCAACAATTGTGTCAAAATTACTCACAAAGAAGAGGTAATCCAACCTCTAGGACCATAAAGGAAACTACCTCAGTCACAAATACAGAGATAGGCAACATGCTGGAGGATTTAAAGAGTGAAATTCTCTCCTCCCTGGCACTATAGATGGTCACTTTCCTATTGGATAAGAATAAACAAGATAACAAAATTATATTGTCCTATTTCTATTCAAAATGCAGATGAAAACAAGTAAGGAATGCATGTCTAGAAAATAAATTTAGGGTATCCACTATTTGTCAACAGAATCACAAGACAATATTTTACCCACAACTACCAACTATTAAAGAAGATACTAAAATTTTTGAAGCTTACTTCATGGGTAACTGAAGAAACTGGTAGCAACCCCCTATGGGGAATATACCAGATGGAATGCCACCCTATGGAGGAGGACCTTACATGCCACAAAGGTAGGTCCAACCACCCAATATGGGATGGTGGGGATCACCACCTTGGATGAACACCCCTCAAGGAGCCTCATTTTCTAACCAACACTAATGGATGCCTTACCAACAATCTGGGAAACAATGGAGTTATTACACTATGTGGAATTTATCTCCACAAAATGTAGTGCAAGCTCCACTACAGTAAATCTTACCATATCCCCCTATAGTGAGGTCTACACAACTTCCAACATAGTCAACTGTCAATCCAAATAATAAGACAAATCAGCCCACATATCAACTGGAAGGAGAGATGTTTGCAATGTATAATATTAGGAGTTACAATCCAATTGAGATTAGATTAGGTAGATATATAGAAGTAGAGGCTCCCCCTTTGATATAAGAGGAGGAGAATACATAAGAATTACCTCTAGTAGAAGAGGTTGAAGAAGGATTGGTTGTTGAGAAAATAAAAGCTCCTCTATTTCCCAAGAGGTTACAAGAGCAGAAGAAGCCAATACAACCTGAGTTCAACATCCTTTTAAGCTTGGAGAATTTAATAGTAACCATCCTACTGTTTCAAGCTATAAGAGACAAAATGATTTATACCAAGGTGATTAAAGAGCTATGTCTGAGGAGGCCAGGATGTAGGACAACCCAGACCATAAACGTGATGGAGAATTTGGTCGATTTGATATTGGAAAATATATTCCACCCCAAATATGTAGATCTAGGTAGTCAAGTTATGACCATGAAAATAGGAACCTACTCATTGGCCAATACTTTGGTTGACTTGGGAGCAGCCATCAACGTCATGCCAAAAGAAGACATACAAAAGCTTAGGCACATAGACCTGAAGCCCACTAATAATATGCTACAACTAGCCAACAGGTCAACAGTAGCACTAGAAGGGATGTTGTAAGACATCATTGTGATGATGTATGCATGGGAATACCCAAGGAAATTATTGATATTACAATCCAAATCAAGATTGGGAGGCTTCCCACTCATCCTTAGGAGGCCATTATTGACAACAATCGACACTTATATAAGCTATCGGTATGGACAAATGAGCATATCATATGGTCATAATATCAAGAGGTTAATTATTTCCCCACATACTCAATCCATTAACACATTGGGAGAACCCATGTGGGAAAACTAGGATGAGTAAATGCTATCAATGCCATAGTCAGTGATGATACTAAATGAATTAGAGGAAGAAGCTTATGAATATGGTATCATTACAAATTTCCTCCAAGGAGAGTCCTCCCACATCATTCCAAAATTTCCATTGGTAGGTAGCTAGGACCACCACATCAGATAGATCAAAATAGAGCTTGGAAGGACACTAGACATCAGTAGTGAGTTGACACCCACACAAATAATTGAATTAAATAAGATATTGACTAGGCATCAACAAGCTTTTTATTAGGATTATTCACACATGAGAGGAATCGCTCCAAAAATCTAGACTCATCACATATATCTGGAAGAGCAAGTGAGACCATATAGAAAGAAAATTGAGGTCATCAAGAATTTTCCCAGTCCTAAAACTCAAATGGATGTCCAAATTTTCCTTGGCTTAGCTGGGTATTATAGATGTTTTATGTTAGAATTCTATAGAATTTATCATGCATCTATAATTCATATGATGGAGTCCAGAATAGGCATGGGGGAGACCCTATCTGATTAAAAAATGTTCTAATTTTTTAGTAAAATAGTGGACATAGGATTATTCACTTAAAAAAAATTAGTTTTTAGTTTTTCTTTTGTGTTTGCTTTTACAAGTATAGTTCCTACATGCAAGCTATAGCTATCCTAAGAGCCAGTGCCTAATAGGCATGGATTTCACTAAACTGTATTTTACTACTATTTTAGTTTTTCTTTTTTTGTAGGTATAGTTCCTACATGTAAAATGCAGGCATCCTAAGAGCCAGGGCATAATAGGTATGGATTACACTGAACTACATCTTATTGCTTTCTAGTTTTTCTTGTTTGCTTTTGTAGGTGAATTGGATTGATTGCATGAACAAACATCATGGGAGACAAGGCCTAACCAACACAACATCCATAAACCTACACATTCTTTTTAGGATGTAGAAAATTGACTATTTCTATATAGAGGAGATAGTCCCCACCTGGGCATGGTCATGGGTGTTAATTTCCTACAAAGGAAAGATACCCACCTTTGTGTTTGGACAAAGTAGACATTGATGCAACATGAAAAAGAAAAAAATTGGAGGGTCTGATCAACTCTGCAATAGCACTATAGACACATCAACAACTATTGACTTTTCAACAGTAAGAAGGCACCTTGATCTCATGTGTTTTTCAGTGCCTTGATGCTCAAATAAGGCACCTTGATCTCATGTGTTTTTGGGTGCATTGATGCTCAATAAGGTGCCTTGATCTCATGTGTTTTTGGGTGCCTTGATGCTCAAGAATATGCCTTGATATCATGTGTTTTTTGGCACCTTGATGATCAATAAGGTGCCCTAATCTCATGTATTTTTGTGTGCCTTGATGCTCATCGATAAATTTGCTTGAATTTTGTTGAAAAGTAAAAAAAACATTATGATGAGGCACCTTGATGTCGTACATTAGAGGCAACTTGATCTAAAAAAAAATGAATAAGTGAACGAGATACCTTGATGCCATAAAGGTGCCTTGATCTACAAGAAGGCACCTTGATGCCATACATTTTAAATGTACCTTGATATTCAAGAAGGTGCCTTGATTTCATACATTAAGGGTGCATTGATCTATAGGAAGGTACCTTTGATGCCATACATTAAGGGTACCTTGATCTACAGGAAGTGCCTTGATGTCATAAATTAAGGGTACCTTGATCTATAGGAAGGCACCTTGATGTCATGCATTAGGGGTGCCTTGATCTACAAGAAGGTGCCTTGATGTCATATATTTTAAAGGCACCTTGATCCAATAGATGCACCAATGTGATTCAATGACATAAGGGAGCAGAAAAAGCCACGTCATCACCTCACATGATGAAAATTTGAAATTACATAAGAATTCATTGAGCAATAATTTAAAAATATTTATGCACATCCCAAAGCCATCAAAAAAAGGATATGTGTCCTACCACACAAGCCAACCATATTTTTAAATTTCCAACATGGGACCTTGAGTGAATGAAGTTGCAGTACCCGAGATAAACCAATGAACCACATGGGAAATACACCATTGCCCTTATCACAAACTACCAAATTGACATGCTCTAGAATGCATGGACCACCAATAAGGTATGTGCATAATTTTTGTTAAATATTTATATAATTTTTTCATAATTAGTACTCCTCTAAAAATAGTGTCATTGCAAAAATTCAACCAATTGTTATTTTCCTACCATGATTAAAATGACGTGCCAAAAATTAATTCGGGAGTTGTATCTTAGCAACCCATAAAATGAATTTAATTCATTGGATATGTGCCTTGATCTATAATAAGGTGCCTTCCTAAGAAGCTACAACATAGTGATAAACCAATTTAGGAAGAAATGGAAGGAGCTAAGAGAGCCTACATAATTCGTAATGGGAGGCAAATCAAAGAATCATGGGTAGAAGAAGAGTGAACCCTGCAATTTTGGAGGGATAAATGGGGAAGTTTGGGATAATTTTGAGGCTACTGGGTGGATGAATTATTTCCTCCTGATCAGTTGAAACCAAGACCCTGAAGCAGCAAAGGTATTTGCTACCACAGTAAGTGGGGAGGTCGCTCGACTACATAGACTGGAAATCTCAGTCACACTAGAGTTTAGTGATTGTTATCAGCATCCCCTCATGGGAGATATATAGAGTATATGGGTCTGAATTTGAAGTTGTTGCAATCACTGAGGATAATATAGGCCTTATCCATAAAGTGACCTATTTTTTTTAAACCAAGGAAGTAAAACGAGAGTGGGATGATTATGATATCCTATTGGTAGAACATCGATCACAGCATGTTGATCTTTGGAAATAGGCTGAAGCCATATTCTAGAAATGAGAACCCACCATAGCTACATTTCCTAGTACAGGTGTTGGGCCAAGCAAGAAAGGGAAGCACAACCAGTGTAATCAAAAGCTGCCATAGCATACCAACACCCCTCAGCAAAAATGTAAACCCTAAAATAAAGGAAAAGCTAAGGCTACCAATCGAAAGAGAATACAAAGGAATAAGGCCTACTAAGAAGGGATTGAATAGACTGAAGACTACCAGTTTTAGGTACCACAAGGTCATAGCACACGTTAGGCATGGGGGATTATGAGCATAAAAATGCTCATTTTTTATAGATGTTTCTAATATTTTTGTGCGACAATACTATTAGAGTTGTATCTTTTTATGAAATTATATATATATATATATATATATATATATATAATGAAATTATGTGCATTACCTAATTTTTGTGTGAAGTGTGTTTTGTGTATATTTTGCTGATTTTTTCATATTTTGCTTAGTCGTCAAGGTCCTATGTGGACCTGGCATATTTCTGCTTCAACAAACCCAAGGCATATGTGGAAGTCACCTTGATGAGGAAATTGCATTGATAAGGAAGGTACCTTGATTCCATATATATGGACGCATCTTGATGCACAAGAAGGTGCTTTGATCCCCTATATATATAGGTGTATTTATGCATAAGTAGGAAATTTGATCCCATATATATGGAGGCACCTTGATCCCATATATGGACGTGCCTTGATGTGAAAGAAGGTACCTTGATCTTAAGTTCCTTGGGGTTGCTACCGAAGGAGACCATGTTGACCATGGTAGACCTTTGAATCCATGTCATGCAAACCATATTTGGAGAGCTATTGAATGTATAAGATGTCTCATTTGCATTGGAGGAAACAAACAACTACTGGATGAAGCAAAACATGGATGATGAAAGAGCTGAACCAAAAAATCTACCATCTTTAGAAAAGGAAAAATAGTGATGTTTGAAATATTTTGATTGTATTTGTTATTGCACTTGAACTATATTCATTTAGGATATAGTAGGATTTTCTATTATAACAACATTGTAACAGGAAGCTTTGTGTGTATTATATAAACACATAGACTTCTATGAAAGAGAGAGAGAGTGTTTATAAGAAATTATCGTTAATTATTTTTGTACTGCAACTTTATCAATAAAATTTTCACTCAAGAGTTTTCTTCATTCGTGTTCAATATTCATAAATTAGCCGAATGGAAGCTATTGGAACCTGGGCCCACTCAAAGCTAGTATTCCTCCTGTAGCACCCTAAAATTGTAGTAGTAAAACCTTAATAATTACACTTACTCTAGTAAATAATTCAAATTCAAATTTCAACCTCCAAAATCGCTCCCAAACCGTCGCTTAATCCGTTTCCTCATTTCCTATGCCATTTTTAGAGTTTGTTTTGACCGTTTGACGATATCATTGTCGATCAGATGATATCGCCTCAGATCGAACGATTTCGTCTGGGCTAGGACGTCCAGACGATCTTGTCCCTAAACTAATTTTTCACAATTAGATTTTGTTTCAATGACATCTCTAATCTGAGCAGAAGCATGTCTGTGCCATTAGAGACCCTCCCCGTTGGAGATCTCCCAAATAGGGATGATCTCCAACCTCCTAACCTCCCTCCTAAGCCTTTTTAATCCTAGGCCCTCCCCCTAGCATCCCCCTAGCTGAAATTTTCTATAACTCAAATTCCACACACATTAGACATCCTAAATTACTATTTGCACTTGTTCTATCCAAATTTTGTTGCAGGTACCTTAGTATTTTTCAGCCGGAGCAAGCTTACATTGTCACAGATGATCCTATTCATATCGAAGGTGATCTTGTCGAATCAGAGATGATTTTGACTAAAGTTCACATTGGGGGAAATCAGTGCCCAGAGTTTACATTTTTCTCTTTTCAATATGCTATTTTATCCTACAATTAGCTAGTTTATTTATTATTTTTTGCTATTCTGCATTTTGGAGTTCACCCATGTTGCTTTAAATGCATAATTAAGTCACCAATTGTCATTAAGTCATTGTAGTACACTTATATTTTATTTATTATCACCATTTTAATGTTACTCCTATTATTCTACATCATTTCCCTCTGTTAGAATAGTTGCATTTTTTGTATTTTGTGTCTACTTCTCTGATTGCAGGTCTCTGACGAATTCGTCAAATCTCAGACGATCTTGTCTGATAGCAGACGATCCTGTCAAATCAAAGGCAATCCTGACTACTTCAAGAATTAGAATCTTCATCAGACATCCGGATTAGGTATGACTTTTTAATCTTGCTTACTTTCTCTATTTTCTGTCCTAATTTGTTCTTCTATATTCATTTAATCTGCATCTTCATATAAAGCAATTTAGATTCATTTGGCCAAACCTAGGACTTGAATGTTTAAGGATAAAACTAAACACATAAAACACATTCCCAACCTAGGTGTGGAAACTGCACTAAACGTTTCTTGGTGAACCCACCATCCGTTGAAAAATCACCATAATACACCTCCCTCGAGAGGCAGGACCTTCGCAAGGCCTCTCAGTCCGAGGTACTGCGCCATCATTTTAACATCCCCCTTTCGGGCACGGATCCTATAGCCTGAAGGTAAGGGTGTGAAAAATTTGGAGCGATACATTTTGGTGAACCCGACGTGAATGCATTTAAAACCTTTTGAAAACAAAAAAAATATATAACAAAATCATCATTTCAAGATTGTATGTTTTAGATTCAATTCTAAATAGTAGATATTAAATATTACTTTTAGAAGTACTAAAGAAACCATGAGTTTTTACTCAAATCCATATGAGCCCATCAGTAATGTTGGAAGAATTTAGCCAAATACATTTGTTGATTATGACCAACCTCATCCTTATTAAACATCACCTCCATCACACTCTTCTTATTTTTCATCCATAACCCAACAAAACAATCCCTTTTCCAATCCTCTTCATAACGATATTATCTATTTTTCCATATATCCATATTATGTCTATCAATCCACATATAATCCTCCTCCACCTTTTCAATATTCTTCTTTCAATACAACACATCCATTTCAACAAGAAAATACTTATTCTTCCAATTCTACCATGCACTCACCTCATACTTCGCAATATTCCTGTCATCATTCTACCCATAATAAAGAAAGTAGAGGTGAGAAACCATTAGGCCCTTTTATGACTGAATTCCTAAGGCACGTATCAAAAACTTCTTGAAAACCTTCATCACATAAATTTACTAAGCTCAATCAACCAATGGATATAATTCTCAAGTATTTACTTGACACAAATATTATTGAACTTCCTTCCATAAGACAACCTGATACCACAACAGATTGGTTTAAACTTGAGCTACATTGTTAATATCATAGAGTAGATGGACATATGACACAAAATTGTAAAGATTTAAGATGTGCAATTCAATATTTGATTGATAAGGGTCTTTTTAATATCAAGGAATTACAATCTACAACTAATGATAAATCTCTAGTAAACAATCAAACTCCTACACAACAAATACCAATAATCAATCAAGACATGGGGATCTCCCAAGAACCTCTATTCAATTATCAACAACAAGAAACCAATCAAATATGGCATGTTAATGTGTCCCATCATGATGATATTACTAATATTGTAATAGAAACTACAAATGAGCAAGCTCAAGTTCAATCAACCCAATCTGATATTCAAGAGATGGATTCCTCATTTGACCAACCTTCAAAACTATCTTTGACTCTAGAGAATGATCCAAAATGGAATGTAAGCATAGAAAGCTCATATTTAGAATCAAAATCTCAATCTGAAATCCACTTTGATAACCAACAACAAGTGATTAATCCTCAAGCAAAGATATCCCTTTTAGAAGTATTACAAAGTTCTCATAAGAAAACTTTGTTCAAGATACCTAGCCAACAATTTGTTCCTCATCATATTTTCTCTAAGAACATAATTAATGGTGTAAACCCTCTTGAGGTTAACCATATTTCATTCTATGATGAGGAGATTCCTTCCTCTACTCCACAAGAAGACTACTATCTTTACATTACAGGATCTAGTAAAGAAACACCTGTTAAAACTATCATGGTAGATAATGGCTCTTCTCTTAATTTATGTACTTATCAATTATTCCAAAAACTCAAAAAAAAGGAAGAAGATCTTAATGAATCAAATATTATTATAAAATCTTTTAACAATGAAATTCAAGAAGCTCAAGGTACTATAATTTTTCCCCTCAATATTGGATCCCAGATCCTGGATACTCTGTTTTATGTGGCATATTGCCCTTCATATTACAACCTACTTCTCAGAAGTCCTTGGATTCATACGATGAAGGTTTTCCCTTCCACTCTTCACCAATGTTTGAAGTTTGAACTTGCAAATAAAATTGTTACCATACATGGTGACCCAACACCATTTGAAGAATATTTAACCGTTGAAACATCAAGTTATATACATTATTTATTATCATAATTATCTTCTATCCATCACTTTTCTTCATCCATATATGATCATCCTTGTTTACCAAATAACACCCATGCATATATTTCATATATGCTCCCTCCATCTTATCAATATTTGGAATATAGTGATAAGAATCAAGAACTTTCTTATCCTTCTTACATTTTATTTTGTAACATGATCAATTTTACACATATAAAAGTCAAATATTTTGCTACATTATTCTACATTATAACAAAGCTTTTGTTATCACTACCTTTTATTCATCACCTTTTGTTCTTACCTTCACCTCAACCAAATTATCCTTCAAAACCTCCTTTGATTTTGAAGCAACCTTAGACATGCTATACTCAAATAACCTTGTATAGTATATATAGATCATCTTGTATATACCACCAATTTCAATTCATAAATTAAAAAAAAAAAAATCAAAATCCTCAACATCAAAAAAATACTAATGCAACTCAAAACCTTAAAGGTAAATTTGAGCCCAACTGGCTTGGACCATACATTATCACTGCTAAATTTGAATCGGGAGCATACAAATTATTTACCTTAGATGGTAAAGAACTTAAAGAACCCATGAACATTTGGCATCTTAAACGTTACTATGTATAAATTTGGTCATTTCGTCCATGTATATATTTGTTTAAAATATTTCAAAATCACTACCTTGTATTTCTTTCAATTTATAAATTCAAAAACACCAAAAACATTCATAACCATAAAAATCTTCAAAACTACTTGTATTTATTTATGGCACTTGTTAATTCTTTCACAAACAAAAAAATAATAATAAAAATAACAAAACAACAATATTCTTGACTCTTTCGAAACCAAAACAACATAAATAAGAAAGAGAGAGTCAACATTCTCAAAACTTCTCAAAAAGATATATATATATATATATATATATATATATATATATATATATATATATATATATTCTTACAAATGTTGCAGTTATATGTTTCAAATTATTTTGGATAAATTAGCATTTATTTGGAATCCCTCACTTTCACACTCACAAAAATAAATATCTTGATTTTATCTGGCATGATTACTAATCTCTCTTATATCAAAGTACACAAAATTCAATTAAATAAAGTTTGAGCACAGATAATTGATCTTGTTATTTACTTAAACCAAGCACATCCTTTCACAATAAAATGATTATATTTGTAATTTACATGCTATGCTACATAGTAGAAGTGGTTTCTTGAGCGAAAAGTTTCCCTTGCTATCCTATCATGCACATGGTCTAGAATCTTTGAGAATTGGCAAAAGGACAAGCTCACCCCTACCCAGAATAAAAATCCCTTTCTCTACAGCTAATCCGAGCAAGTATCCCTAGTATAGAACAAAAATAAAAAGCAAAGTTCAAAAAAAAAAAAAAAAAAAAAAAAAAAAAAAAATGTTATTTTATATCATTACAACAATGTTTCAAGCATTATCTCAAAAATCAAGCAAAAATACAAAAAGCAAAAGAAAGCAAAAGCAAAAGCAATAAAATCCCTTTCCCTACCCTTTTAAAATAAAAGAAGGGTTAATGAGCTTGAATCTTTGGAATTATCAATTATTCGAAAACTATGAGGTAAGCCCCATAACAGGTGGTTTTTGCCCAACTTGCTTGGCCTTGGGTAACTCCTAGCGTGGCGATATGTCTGTCACATTAGCGACCTTATTTTGTACAGACCTATGTCTACTTATGGATTAGCTAGCTCATGATAATCCGACTTACATAGTAGTCTAGTATGGTTATATGCATCTACATCATGGTTAATGAACACTTATTTGGCTCATTCAAATCACTTGTATCATATTATCTTGCTCAAAACTGGTAAATGAACATAGCAATTGCACACATATTTTATATTTGAGATATTTTGTGTATCATTATGATAAATAAATATTGGAAATGAATTCACATATGCACATGGGATTCCTTATAAATCTAACTTTTGTCTTTAAGATACTTTGAAATATTTTTTGCAAATTGTTTGAAATAATTCATTTTTTCCTTTAAAGTACAGTTGTTTAGCATAAATACAACTACATTCATAATAGAAACATCAAAATTTCTTTCAAAACCACACAATCAAAACACATATATACATATTGTCGACTTTTGCGACGATGGTATAGTTCCAAAACCAAAATTGGAATTTTATGCCTAGCGCAAGTCTTTCTCTTCATCTTTTCTATTTATTAAAAAATCAACTATGCAATAAAACTATCTCTTTTTGGATTTCGTGATGATGGTATAAGTCTATACCTACATATTCTATGCCTAGCGCAAACCATTGTAACAATTTTTATTCCCCATTTATTTAAAAATCATAAAAACCATATGACTTATTCCCTATCGTAGTTTGAGAAGGCAAAAATGATCTCAGGGAATCGCATCGTCATTCATAGAAGAATAAAAAGTTTTTAGGATCAAAATTACATATAGTACTAAAGGGTAAACCATGCATAAATATAAACCCTAAATCCCCCTCCATTTAAGCTCAACACATGGTGATTGTGGCTTCACAGATTATCTCAAGGTCCGACGCCTTCTAGTTTGTTATGGTGTTAGGATTTTGATAATGTTTAACTATTTTTTGATAGGAGTGAATGACTCGTTGATCTAATGTTTTACCATTTCATAGAAGCATTAGGGTTTCAACATCAGTGATGTGTATATAAATTCTTTGGGATATATCCCAAATTCTTCCCTCGATAGCACAAAGTGGAAAATAAGAGCACTGCAACACATAGGGTTATTCGACTAGCTTCTGCTGATCACACTTCATGCGGTTCACACCAGTGGTGGGTGCAGGTGTCTTGGTAACATGTGTCACATATAAATTTTGAGTTGTTTGGATTGTTGTACCAAATGCCCACCAAACTAGCCATTAGACCATTAAAATTCAATGTATTTAATTAGTTAATTGGTGTCTTGACTTGACGGATGGTCAAACTGACCATTGGATGGTGAAAATCAGTTGACTTGCTAACCTATAGTTGATTGGTGGGGAATCTAACCAATTTTTTTTTTTTTGGTTTTCAATTGGAATCCAAGATACCATTGGAACTCAATTAATTTTACCATTGAAGTAACTACCAAATTTCAAATAATTTGACAATACAATGAGTTGCATTAAAAATTTTATCTACATAAAATCAATAAAGTGCATGAGAAAACCTACTATTTTGACTCAAGTGAACAAACAATTATAGTGCACTACCTTGATAAACAATGTTTTTATGAGTAGAAAGAAGTGCAAACCTCAAAATCAAGGTACGCATCATAATACCCCCATTAATATTAATATTTTTGACCAATGCCTTTGTTTTTAACTAAATTCCATAGCTTCACCTTCTCCTAACAACTCTGGTCCTTCATTTCCAAATCCTAACAATTCAAACCCTTCTTCTCCATTATCCAATAACCCTCTTATCCCAATTCCTAGTAATATTGATCCTAACTTATGCCAATATATTACACAAAAAGAAGGAAAGATTGATAACATTATTTCCATGCTAGAAGACATTAAAGGAAATCTAGATCCATACACTTCTACACCTCCTCATGTCCACATGTCACAACATACTCTCAAACCCAAACCTTTAACCATTCATTAAGAACCAAAGTTTGATTCTCCTAAACCAATCTTTGCTAATGATCTAGATCTCGTAGTAGGTGGTACTTCCAATTTATTGAAATGGTATCATGATGTTTAAGTTCATCGCATTGAAATACCCACATTTGAAGGTGTTGACCCTAGAGGTTGGTTGGCCAAAATGGAAGGCATCATCCATTTGCACCATATTCCAAAAATAGATCGTATTGCATTCACAAATTCTAAAATTGGTACCTAGGCTTATCAATAGTTATGAAAAAAATTTCAACATGGTCATCTTTTTTTATGACCTCAATTTAAGGATCAATTTATTAGAATATTTGATAAGGGGTCTTCCACATTATATGTGGTATGTCTTATGCAAATTAAACAAACATGATCAATAGAAGACTATTACTTCGATTTCATAAGTCTACTCACCTATACACAAGAATTGAGTCCAACAGTGGTGGTCTCTCCTTTTCACCATGTTCTTAAGGATAAGACTCCAAAGGAAGTTTTTTATGGTGTTAGGATTTTGATAATTTTTAACTATTTTTTTATAGGAGTGAATGACTCGTTGATCTAATGTTTTACCATTTCCTAGAAGCATTAGGTTTTCAACATCAGTGATGTGTATATAAATTCTTTGGGATATATCCCAAATTATTCCCTCGATAGCACAAAGTGGAAAATAAGAGCATTGCAACACATAGGGTTATTCGACCAGCTTCTGCTGATCACACTTCATGTGGTTCACACCAGTGGTGGGTGCAGGTGCCTTGGTAACATGTGTCACATATAAATTTTGAGTTGTTTGAATTGTTGTACCAAATGCCCACCAAACTAGCCATTGGATCATTAAAATTCAATGTATTGAATTGGTTAATTGGTGTCTTGACTTGACGGATGGTCAAACTGACTATTGGATGGTGAAAATCAGTTGAATTGCTAACCTATAGTTGATTGGTGGGGAATCTAACCAATTTTTTTTTTATTATTTTTGGTTTTCAATTAGAATCCAAGATACCATTGGAACTCAATTAATTTTACCATTGAAGTAACTACCAAATTTCAAATAATTTGACAATACAATGAGTTGCATTAAAAATTTTATCTACATAAAATCAATAAAGTGCATGAGAAAACCTACTATTTTGACTCAAGTGAACAAAAAATTACAGTGCACTACCTTGATAAACAATGTGTTTATGAGAAGAAAGAAGTGCCAACCTCAAAATCAAGGTACGCATCATAATACCCCCATTAATATTAATATTTTTGACCAATGCCTTTGTTTTTTACTAAATTCCATAGCTTCACCTTCTCCTAACAACTCTGGTCCTTCATTTCCAAATTCTAACAATTCAAACCCTTCTTCTCCATTATCCAATTACCCTCCTATCCCAATTCCTAGTAATATTGATCCTAACTTGTCCCAATATATTACACAAAAAGAAAGAAAGATTGATAACATTATTTCCATGCTGGAAGACATTAAAGGAAATGTAGATCCATCCACTTCTACTCCTCCTCATTTCCACATGTCACAACATACTCTCAAACCCAAACCTTTAACCATTCATTAAGAACCAGAGTTTGATTCTCCTAAACCAAGCTTTGCTAATGATCTAGATCTCGTAGTAGGTGGTACTTCCAATTTATTGAAATGGTATCATGATGTTTAAGTTCATTGCATTGAAATACCCACATTTGAAGGTGTTGACCCTAGAGGTTGGTTGGCCAAAATGGAAGGCATCATCCGTTTGCACCATATTCCAAAAATAGGTCGTAGTGCATTCACAACTTCTAAAATTGGTACCTAGGCTTATCAATAGTTATTATGAAATTTTTTTCAACATGGTCATCCTTTTTTATGACCTCAATTTAAGGATCAATTTATTAGAATATTTGATAAGGGGTCTTCCACATTATATGTGGTATGTCTTATGCAAATTAAACAAACATGATCAATAGAAGACTATTACTCTGAGTTCATAAGTCTACTCACCTATACACAAGAATTGAGTCCAATAGTGGTGGTCTCTACTTTTCACTATGTTCTTAAGGATAAGACTCAAAAGGAAGTTGACATGCATGATCCTTATACCCTTGATGCTACACATTGTATTGCTCAAGCGATAGAACAAAACCTCTAAGATTTTGGTCCTTTATATCGATGTGATTTCAACTATAATCATCCTTATCACAATGTTGAGAATTCCACAAGTTTTTTTTGCTTTAAATGTCATTAAAATAATACCAAAAACAAAGCTTGTGTATAATTTCAAAGCTTTATCTTAGAATATGAAGATGCATCAGTTGCTGAGGAAGATGATTTACCTCAACTAGAGCCATCCACAAATCCAGGACAACAACCAACAAAAGTAAATGAAGCAAAACAAGAGGATGATACTGTATCTCTTTCTATTCATGCACTTATGGATCTTCAAGCTCATCACACTATCAAGGTACAAGGATTCATTAAACACCAATGTGTTAATGTATTAATTGATTCTAGTAGTACACATAACTTTATAGATTTTAATACAACAAAATCCTTGGGCTTGTATATCAATACTTCAAATCAAGATAAATTTTAAGTCTTGATTGAAAATGGAGGTACTACTCAATGTGTGGGTCAAAATTCTAAAGTTACACTCCAAATAGGGAATTATACTTGGATGAGAAATCTCTTTACTATGAAACTGGGAAGTTCAAATGTCATTTTGGTAGCACAATGGTTATCAAATCTCGGTGATGTTACTATTAATCTACAAAAATTATACATCAATTGGATAGAGAATGGAAGGTGTTGAGTGGTATTTTCACCCAATTGTGAAAACACACTCTCCGATAGGATTTGGGTTCCAAATCCCCTCTTGCAAAGAAATTAAACAAGTAACTTCTCCAAGGTGTTAAGATACTAGTGCTATATATTTGAATGTAAAATTAAATAAGAAGAAATCGCTGGATAGTATGAATCGCCTTTGAAATTGAAGGAAAAACCTGCAATATTGATATATATAAAATGAATGTATTTGATGATTTAAAATGAATATGGTGATACACCATAAATATGAAGGATGGGGTGCGATTGGAAAGACGCACCCTGGATAATTATAATTACAATATGTTAGGAGGGTCCTAACATGCCACCCCCCTTAAAGGAGCTTTGTCCTCAAAGCTGGAAATTTGGAAATTGCCACTGGATATCGTGAAGAGTTTCCCACGTCGCGTCTTCTAAAGGTAGACCTTTCCAATGGATTAACACTTCCGTGATATCGCGAGTACGAAGGTGACGAGAGCGGCGATCCAAGATAGCTTCTGGCTCGACTAAAAGTACTCCCTCCTCGGAGAATTCCGGAAGAGTGGTTTGTGTCGTGATATGTGTTCCGACTGCGAGCTTAAGGCAAGATACATGAAATACGGGGTGAAGTTTGGAAGAGGGAGGAAGCTCAAGTTTGTAAGCAATGGTCCCAATACGTTGGAGAACTTTATACGGCCCGTAAAATTTGGGTGCTAATTTTTGAGAACCTTTTTGTTTAAGAGAGGTTTGCCGGTAAGGTTGGAGACGTAAGAAAACCATATCACCCTCGTGAAAACTACGTTCGCTTCTATGTTGATCGGCTTGTTGCTTCATGCGATGTTGGGCGGTGTGTAGGTTCTCTTTTAGGGTCCGTAGTATGTCCTCTCGACTAGCAAGTTCTATTTCCACCGCATGGACTTTTGTAGTCCCTGGAATATAGGAAGTGAGGGATGGTGGTGTTTGACCATATAGTGCTTCGTAAGGAGTCATTTTGATGGACGTATGGTATGAAGTGTTATACCACCATTCCGCTAGTGACAACCACCTTACCCAATGGAGTGGTTGAGTAGAGACAAAGCATCGAAGGTATGTTTCCAAACATTTATTTACAACTTCGGTTTGGCCATCGGTTTGAGGATGGTAAGCGGAGCTCATACTAAGTTGAGTACCTTGTAATTTGAATAATTCCTTCCAAAAGGTACTAGTGAAAGTTGGGTCGCGATCACTAATAATTGTGGAGGGCATACCATGTAATTTAAAGATGTTATCGAGGAAAATGTGGGCTATAGTGCTTGCGGTATACGGATGAGCCACTGGACAAAAATGGGCATATTTAGATAAACGATCAACAACTACGAAAATGGTTGTTTTTCCGCCTGATTTAGGTAATCCTTCAATAAAGTCCATAGAAATATCTGCCCATGTTTTGGTGGGTATAGGAAGAGGTTGAAGTAATCCGGGAATAGCGATGGTCTCCCCCTTTTGTCTTTGGCACACTTCACATTCTTTTACAAAGTTTTTGATGTAATTTTTCATTCCTACCCAATAGAAGGAGGTAGTGGCTCTTTTATAGGTTTTTAAGAACCCTGAGTGGCCTGCAATGGGTGAGGTATGTAACTCATGAAGAAGTTTCTTTCGATAAGTTGAATTGGGGGTGAGGACCATCCTCCCTTTGTATCTTAATATATTGTCCTTCCAAGTGTATGGAGGTTTGCTACTAGGATTATGTTGAAGTTGTTGAATTAAGGCGTGGGTAATAGGATCATTTATCCATTCTTCATGCACCTCATCTACCCATTTAGGAATAAGGGAGGAAAGAGCATGAACTTGAGGCATATCTTCAAATTTTCTAGAAAGTGCATCGGCTGCCATGTTGTCCTTGCCCTTTTTATATGTAATTTCATAATCATAGCCAAGAAGTTTAGTAACCCATTTTTGTTGTTTCGGGGTATTAGTCCTTTGTTCCAAAAAATATTTCAAGCTATGATGGTCGGTGCATATAATGAAATGTTGGCCAATAAGGTAAGGCCTCCAATGTTGAATAGCATGGACAATCGCCAACATCTCTTTTTCATATGTAGAGCGAGCTAAATTCTTAGGAGAAAATGCTTTGCTTATAAAAGCTAGAGGTCTTTCATCCCGCATGAGTACGGCTCCCATTCCTATTCCCGAAGCATCACTTTCAATGACGAACGGTTTAGAAAAGTTGGGCATGGCTAGAACAGGGGTGGTACACATTGCAGTTTTCAAGGTGATAAAGGCCTCGTCCGCTTTAGGCGACCATTTGAAAGCATTTTTCTTAAGTAATGTTGTTAGAGGAGCAGCGATTTTACCATAATTTTGGACAAATTTTCTATAATATCCCGTTAGTCCAAGAAACCCACGTAGAGCCTTTACGGTTTTTGGAATAGGCCAATTTTTCACTTCCTCGATTTTGGAAGGATCTACCATCACGCCTTCCTTTGAGACAATATGCCCTAAGTATTCAATTTCTTGTTTCCCAAAGGAACACTTTGATCTATTTGCATAAAGTTGATTTTCCTTCAAGATTTGGAACGCTTGTCTAACATGGTCCAAATGTTCTTCCCATGTTTTGCTATAAATCAAAATGTCATCAAAGAAAACTAATATAAATTTACGAAGGAAAGGGTGAAATACCTTATTCATTAGACTTTGAAAGGTAGAAGGAGCATTGGTAAGGCCAAATGGCATCACCAAGAATTCGTAGTGCCCTTCGTGAGTGCGAAAGGCCATCTTAGGAATATCCTTTTCAGCGACTCGTATTTGGTGGTAGCCTGACCGTAAGTCCAACTTGGAAAAGTAAGCTGCCCCGTGGAGTTCATCTAGTAGCTCGTCTATGACCGGAATAGGAAATTTATCTTTGATGGTCATTTTATTTAGCGCTCGAAAATCGACACATAAACGCCATGAACCATCCTTTTTCCTAACTAATATAATTGGAGAGGAGTAAGGGCTTTTGCTAGGTCTAATGACTCCTGCTGTAAGAAGCTCTTGTACTAATTTCTCTATTTCGGTCTTTTGGAGGTATGGATAACGATAAGGTCTAATATTAGGAGGTTGATGCCCTGGAAATAGTGGAATAGTGTGATCGTGACTTCGTTGTGGAGGTAGTCCTTTTGGTTCGTTGAATACCGCCTTATGGTGGTCTAAAATTTTTTGTAACTCTGGTGTCTCGTCTTTTTGGTGACTAGGTTGAATTGAAAATAATTGGGCAACCATTCCTTTGTTCCCTTTTTGGATAATTTTCTCCATTCTATGCGAGCTGACGATTTGGGAAGGTCCTAATTTTAGGCCTTGGATAATATAGGTTTGGTTCTTTGTTGTGAATTTCATCCATAGTTCATCAAATTCCCATTGGACTACGCCCAAGGTTCTTAACCATTGTACGCCTAGTACAATGTCGCATCCCCCTAGGGGTAAGACGTACATGTCGCTTTGCATGGTATAAACTCCCATAGTTAGTTTTATATTTCTGCATTTTCCTTTGCATGCAATTTTTCCGCCATTTTCAATCATCACTTCGAAGTTATTGCAAGGGTATATGAAACAATTTGCTTGTTTAGCCACTTTTGGATCGATAAAATTGTGCGTGCTACCAGAATCTAGGAGCACGGTAAGGTTTTGTTTCTTAAAATACCCTTTTACTCGCATTGTTTGAGGGGCAGAAAATCCGGCAAGGGCGTTGAAGGAAACCTTTGGTGTATTTTCTTCGTCACTTTCAAATGTGTTTGATAATACCTCTACTTCGAGTTCAGGTTCCTCTTCAGTAGAATTCCCTTCCTCTGTGGCATCGAGAATATATAATTTTCGTGAGGCACATTTATGATTTCTATCAAATTTCTCATCGCAATGGTAGCAAAGACCTTTAGCTTGTCTTTCCTTCATTTCCTCGAAACTCAGACGTTTAATTGGTAGAGCGGGGTTAATTTTGGGGGTTGTGTAGGAGTTTTGGGTTCGTCCATTTTGCATTGGCTTGGGGTTGGTATAAGTGTTTGATTGTTTCCCCCAAGTTGGTTTTGTGAATCGATTTCGTGCCTTGATTTTGTCTTTCGCTAATTTCGCTAAGCCGATGGTCTCTAACATGTTTGTAGGGTTGTACATTTGTACCTCAATTCAAATTTCTTCTTTTAATCCGCTAACGAAACATTCTTGAAAGAAGGCAACGTCTAATCCGGATGTTCGATTAGCTAACCTTTCAAATTCTGCTTGGTACTCGCTCATCGAAGTGGTTTGGCATAATTTAGTGAGGGCCCTGTAAAGCTTTGAAACTTGCTAGGGCCAAATCGTACTAATAGGTTCTGTGTAAAGGTTGACCACGTCGGAGTGCCATTAGTTTTCTCGAACCATTGGTACCATTGGATGGCGTCATTTTCCAAATGGAAGGAGGCGATATGCACTTTTTGTATTTTCGAAATTTGATTTAGTGAGAAATATTGCTCTGTTCGGTAGATCCAATTTGTAGGGTCTCCACCTTCAAATTTTGGGAAGTCTAATTTGGTCGTCCATGGTAGAATGGAAGTTTGTGGACCTCCTAACATTGCTCGGTTTGATGACCCGGTGTTGGTTGAGTTTGCTTGTGTTGTTGCCTATTTTTGACTGATGGCATCAAGTTTAACATCCATTGCATAAATTTTCTCGAAGAGTTCTCTTGTGTTACGGGAATTCTCTTCTCTTTCCTATTTAACTTCTTCAACGAGCCTTTCGTGTTTCTCGTGGATGGAATCCAATGATCGTCGTCCGTCGGCCATTGCGGTTGGTGTAGGTAACGATCAAGGTGAGCAAAATTTAAAAATTTATTGGGCAATAATTTAATTTAATTTAAAAATTAAATTAATTATATATATATATATATATATATAAAATTTGGTGGGCAATGCCCTATCAACTATTTAATTTGGCCCCCCGAGAGTGCACAGTGTTTTGCGAGTAGGACGATAGAGACAGTGACGAGCGAGAGATAGTGTCAGACGAGCGGCGAACAGCGGGATAGCAAGCAAGCAGACTGATAGAGCGACAGCGAGCAGGTGGGACGACGTTCGACAGAGGCAGTGAATAGGCGGGATGACATTTGACAGAGGCAGCGAGCAGGCAGACTAACAGAGCGATAGCAAGCAGAGGCGACGAACAGGTAGACTGACAGAGCGATAGCGAGCAGAGGCGGTGAACAGGCAGACTGATAGAGGCGGGAAAGCGTTCGACAGAGGCAGCGAGTAGGCGAGCAGTGGGTACACGCAAAGCTTGGTCAAGGGCGGGCGTGACCGAAGTCACGCTTCAGTAAGCGTGCTGCCCACTTAATAAACTGGAAAAGAATTCCCGCACCCGCTATGTGGGATAATTCCCTACGAGAAAAATTAATTTCGTGTATACCCTGCTTTCACGTCGATTTAAAACTTATATTATAACCTTTTTTAAAAATTTTTTTGTCGTGTCTTCTGCAGGAACCGGTTGTGGGATAATTCCCTACGAGAAAAATTAATTTTGTGTATACCCTGCTTTCACGTCGATTTAAAATTATATTATGACCTCTTTGATTAAAACAATGTTATTAACTTACTTTGCCAATGCCGAAAAACTTAGAATTGTATTATAACTTTATAATATAAAGTTAGTTTTATAAAAACTCGCCGATTTTGTTTTGGATGTCACCGAGAGCTTAATAAAAATTTTGTATTCCGCCGAACGACGCAGCGGCTTCGTCTCGCTGGAATTTTTTTTTTTTTTTTGTTGACGACGGAAGTTTAATGATAGCAGCGACTATTGTAGTGGATTGGGTAGTTCGTTTTGTTGTCCCCGGTGGGAGAAAATTTCTACCCAGTAATGGCTCTGTACCAGATGTTAAGATACTAGTGCTATATATTTGAATGTAAACTTAAATAAGAAGAAATCGCTGGATAGTATGAATCGCCTTTGAAATTGAAGGAAAAACCTGCAATATTGATATATATAAAATGAATGTATTTTGATGATTTAAAATGAATATGGTGATACACCATAAATATGAAGGATGGGGTGCGATTGGAAAGACGCACCTCGGATAATTATAATTACAATATGTTAGGAGGGTCCTAACACAAGGTCTCTGCTATGTTAGCATTTGTGTATGTATATTAATAATCTTAAATAAAGATATTCAATTTAAATGCTTGGAACACCTTAGCGGTTGCAAGTAATCGTAAACAAGGGGCAATGTTGGTTTATTTTACTATGAAACTTTAATGATTGTTCGTTGAACCCGAATAAAGCAAATGTGATTTGGTCCTCGTATGACCACGCTGTAACTTCAAAATGAAAGTTGATGAAATGCCATAAAACATAACTCCTTCAATGAAATTGGAATTTTCATGAAGGGAATGTCATCATCGGCTCATGAATGAAAAAAATAAAATTGAAAATGAAATTTTGGCCCTGGACTGGAAATTTCTTATTTTCGGATTTTTATGACCTGCGATAACACAGTAACTTCAGTGAATTTATAAAATACTAACAGATCCAAAAATGAAATCTCTAAATGCATATTTGAAATCTGCAGTATGACCTATGCACTAGTGAAACTATTTTTTTGTATTTTGGAATTTTTTAGTTTTTTTATTTTAATGATTGCAAATTAAAATGAAGTAACAGTTTCTGAAAGTAAAGTGCAAAGAAAATGAAAATGAAAATGAAAATGCAAAGAATGAAAATCAAATGCATTCAGGATGATGCAATCCCATTCGACAAAACCGAAGATATGAGGTTTCCATGCATGCAACCTAACCTATTGGACCTGCAAAACATGCACAATCTTGATAAGCTAAGTGCTAATTCCTAGGGTTTTGAATGGGGTTTTCAGATTTAGACATTCGCATGAAGCAACCAAGATAACTTGCATTAAACTCCACCTATAAGCCTAAAAATCTGAAAGGGGAAAGATAAACATTCAATCTTGCATGCAGAAAATAACTCCTTCTTTCTTGCCAATGAGATGCAACTCTCTAAAATTTTTGTATTAAAAATTGATCATTTTACAATAACAGAAGTCTCTAGTTTTCTCAAAACCAGAAAAAGGGGAAGAAAAACACTCCAAAGCAGGCCCAAAATGGCTTATCACCCTCAGCTCTGCAACCCTGCTCGCAGCGATTTTTGACCCCTGTACCTATCTTGTGCTTCTGCTTTTAAACTTTTTGGTGCGGTTCTCTGTTTTGCTCTGTGACACTTCGTTTCATCTCCCAGATCACTTCGTTTCATCTTCCTCGCCTCTTCGTTGTCTTTGACTTTTTTCTTGGGTGGTGGAACGTTTGATCTTCTCGTGCAACTCGTAATCGCTGGTCCTGAAGCGTTCACCATAGCCCCTACGCCTCTATGACATGTGTTCAACACTTCCTTTGGGCCATGTTCAACACTTCCTTTGAGACATGTCGTGATATCACGACATTTTTCTCCTTTAGGCCACGTGGATGCAACCTGTCATGAAATCGCGACGTTTTTTCCTTCGCTATGTTTTGTTGTACTTAGTCGCGAAAACGTGACATGTCACAAAATTATGACACCTTTTCATTCCATACCATCTCACTGCTTTCTATCATGAAATCATGACACTTTTCTCTTTCGGGCTGTGCAGATGCAATCTGTCACAAAATCATGACATTTTTCTCTTTAGCTCTATCTTCCTGCCTTTGGTCACGAAAATCCAACATGTCACGATATCGTGACACTTTTCCTCTATGTTCACTTTGGCTGCTCCAGGTCGCAAAACTTCGACATGTCACGATATCATGACATTTTTTCTATTTGCTCCTTCCTTGCTTTCCAGCCACGAAAACCTGACATGTCATGATATCGTGACATTTTTTTCTCCTTGTGCTTCATTTCGTCTTCGGGTCACAAAAACGCGACATGTCACGATATCATGACAACTTTTGCATTGACTTTTTCTTGCTGCCTTTGACCACGATTTTATGACATGTCGCGATATCGTGACAATTTTTTCTTGTGGGCCGCGAGACCGAAACATGTCACGATATCGTGACACTTTTTCATTTGCTGCATCCTGCTGATCTGAGCCGTGAAAACGTGACATGTCGCGATATCATGACAATTTCTATACTTTGCCCTGTTTGACTGCTTTGACCATGATTTCATGACATGTCGTGATATCATGACATTTTTCCACTTCGTCTTTCTCTCTCCTCTATGAGCCACGATTTCATGACATGTCATGATATCACGACATTTTTGGCATCCTGCTCTGTTTGACCACTTTGATCGTGATTTCATGACATGTCACGATATCACTACACTTTTTCTCATCCTTAGCCACGACAGAGCAACATGTCACGATATCGCGACACTTTTTTTTCTTAGCCGCGATAGAGCAACATGTCACGATATCGCGACACTTTCTCTTTCTTAGCCGCGATAGAGCAACATGTCGCGATATCATGACATTTTCTTTTTCTTAGCCGCGATAGAGCAACATGTCGCGATATCATGACATTTTCATTTTCTTAGCCACGATAGAGCAACATGTCGCGATATCGTGACATTTTCTTTTTCTTAGCCGCGACAGAGCAACATGTCACGATTTCGCGACATTTTTCTTTTTCTTTGATTTTAGCATCTGGGCCACTACAGTCTTCTTGGAAAGCATGTAAAAAAGAGTGGGTCCCCAATTTTGGGGTGTGTTGTGGAGCAGCCACAACAAATGGCGACTCTGCTGGGAAATGCTCCTGAGCATTTCGGTGAGAACCTAACCTAGAAATATACAAACTTGAAAACAGGTGTCAGCCCATAAAAACATAACAAATGCCGATAGATCAGAGATGCATGAAACATTAGAATCATTAAGTATCAGCTCGATGTGTGCAATGTGCTCCATTTTCTATCGTTTGAAATTGATCAACATTCCATTGTCAGTTTTACATGAATGCATATGTGAGATTGTGAATGATTTATGCATCCTGATAAATATGCTTAGAGATGTAGCAATCTGCTTTAAGCTTTCTAGTATCATACACAAACATTTAAAATTATCAAACCCTCTTAGGATCAACTATATATATAATGAATTACTTTATTAGATCCCAAAGTTGGTTATGAGTCACTACTATCTTGAACCCATGTGCAAGTGAAAGTGAAATCAGAGCTTTGGGGAATCGGATTCCCAACCTAAATGAGATGGGAATTTAACCCTATCCTTACTACTCTGATATGGAATTCATTACCTCACTTTGAGCAAAATGATTTAACCAGTTATGGATGAAATGGTCATGCTAGTCTATCCGTTTGAACAGTCAGTGGTCTTGTTTTAGACAAGACATGCTGCCACGCATGGGCATACTTAACCCCATAATCCATGATTTGGCTTCATTCATTCTCTTTTTTTTTCTTGGACCTTTGGGATGACTACCCATCCTTGCGAGGGACATGTAGTACGATCCTTCCAATCCAATATTAAGATGAAATGGGAAATATTAATTTTTTACTTCTTGGACCTTGGGGATGACTACCCATCCTTGCTAGGGACATGTAGTACGATCCTTCCAATCCAAGATTTAGATGAAATGGGAAAATATTAATTTTATTTCTTGGACCTTAGGGATGACTACCCATCCTTTGCAGAGGACATGTAGTACGATCCTTCCAATCCAAGATTTATGATGAAATGAGACATAGGAGCTTTGGGGAATCAGATTCTCAACCTAGGCGAGATGAGAATTATGCCCTATCCTTACTACTCCATGTAGGTCAAATCAGAGCTTTGGGGAGTTGGATCCTCAACCTAAGTTCGATGAGGATTTAACCCTATCCTTACTACTCTGATTTTAGGCTTTAAGCTTTATGGAAGTGGTAAAAACCACTGTTTTAAGGATCATGTTGCATAATAGGATAGACATGAAATACTTCTTTCACCTGACCTTTTCTTCCAAGCAAGGTTTTGATCATTTTGCTCAAGATCCTTTTTAATGTGAATAAAATGTGCTTGGTTCTAGATATCTCGGGCCTCAGTTCCCAACCTTAGGATTTTTTCTTATTTATGTTATAGCATAACCCTAAGAGGATTTGACACACTTCAATGATTTGTATCTGAAATGCATATGCAACTAAGATGGCATGTATATGCAAAGTGAGATGTAATATGAATGCATTGCCCTTTGAATTGCAGATGGAGTATTGCCATAAAAATAACTGACAACTTCATGCATCACAAGATTCAAACGATATTATTTAAAATGTTTGTGTTACTTGTGGAGCTTTCTACAACACAATTCCAATGTTTCATATTCTCCTGATCTTAGGCATAAGTTGACATCTCAAAAAAAAAAAAAAAAAAAAAAAAAATATATATATATATAATATATATATTTTTTTTTTTTTACAAACCAAACATGTCCATAGGACCAACACATAACTTTAAATCAAAACTTATTCAATCCAAAACCAAAATGCAATCCAAAAATGAAAATTTGAAAACACAAACCAAAACCAAAAATCAAAACCTATATACAAATGTACAATATAATACAAGATGATGCAAAGCTTGGATTATCACTTTCCTGGATCCCAAACATGATTAGAACATTTCAACAAAAATATAACGTGATGTGCATGCCAAATGTTGTAGGAATCCAAAAAAAACAATATTATACCACACCATGCAACAACTTTTAACTTCCCTTGCTCACCCCACCAATTAGATTTAATTCCATTAGTACTCTCATAGGTGAGCGTTAAAATACTAAAATGATTAGACAATAAATGATATTCAATTTTATCTTGTCTATTCTTGAAAGTATCCATTTCATAATTCGATTCATGATTTAGAACTAGGCTCTCTTTATCCAAAATGAGACTTTGTAAGCAAGAGCCTATTTCTAAAAATTTTAAAGCCAAATCATTTTCCAAATTTGTAGGCCAATCAAATTTGTGTAACAGTTTGCAAGCATCTAGGATATTTACTAAATTAGGATCATTAACAGTTTTTACCCTAGATTCAATTAGTAATTGTTGATGAATTTGATTTAACAATTCAAGTGCATCAACTTCTTTTCCATTCATTAAAACAATGTTGTCAAAGGTGTGATTAGAAATCATACCTTGTTTTTCATTCACCTTTAATGACATTTCACCATAAACATCATTCAAATTCAAAACATGGTCATGCACCCAGTTGAAAACATGGCCCTCCTTTTCAACCCTCAAATGTTTTTGGTCAAAGTGTATGTCAAGTAATCTGTTTTGATGATCACTTATTCGAGTTGCTTCCAATTGATCAATCTCTTTGTCATTTGGTTCTAATTCTTTGTTCACTATCCATGGTATCTCTTCATTTGAATCCTCAAAATCATCATGCAAACTTGTATCCGCATCTTCAATGAATTTATATTCAACATGATCAAAATTTGCAACCTTCTCAAATCTTGTGAATGTGAGACCTTCGTATGATGTAGAAGTTTCAACATCCTGCATATCAAGTGAAATATGAGTTTCATCTATAAGGGTGTGAGAAAAGAATGCATTATCATATCTTCCCCAACCATTATAAAAATTATCTTCCAAATTTGTGGGATGAAACTCCATGGTATTTGTGACATGATCTTTTGATTCATTCATCAAATATTTTTCTTCTTTGTCCTTGGTAATGGAATCATTATAATCTTTCAAAATTTGATGAGACTTGAAACCCTCTTCCAAAACATCCTCAAATTGTACAGGAGTTGTGATATCTTCCTTTGAGTAGGCGATTATGTCATCCTGTATATCAATTGGCACACAAGTTTCATTAGTGGTTTTGGAGTGAGTGTAGTCTTCCCACTTCTTCCAAGCATCATAATAATCATCTTCCAAAATCAAGTGGTGACGTTCAACTACTTCTTCAACATCCTCCAATTCATCAATGTGTTTCTCATCAAATTCATCTTCACCTTCCTTAGATGGTTCAATTATTTCCAAAAGTGGGTCATTTCTTGAATTCAAATTTGTAAGGCTATCATCGTCCAAATTAGTAACCCATGATTCAATTTTATCATAATTTGGAGGGTGAAGAATTTCTTGATCATTAATTCCTACACATCTCATCAAGAGTATCTTCCAAGAACAAGTGGTGAAACTCTATCATATCTTCAAATTCATTTATTGGTTTTCTTCCAATTTCACTTTCAACCACTTCATTCAATTCTATGGTAGGTTCCGTCCTATCACCTATCTCAAACCTTGTTGAATTTAGGACCCCTTTATCCGCATAATCGTGCATCTCTATGAATGAGATCGCTTCTGCATAATCTTCACTAGCGGATGTTGGTTTAGCACTTTGCACCTCCTCTTGGACTACATCTAAGGTGGTTGTAACATTTGGATATTCAAATTCATCCCCTTGATCATTTACCTTAGGTATCATTGGAGTGGAGGGTGCTATATTTGATGGTTGGTGTAGGTTGGCATCAATATCTTTAGAAGGACAATCTCTCATGTGAACATGTTGTGCCTTTTCTTCTTCAAGACCTTGTCGTTCTACCTCTTCTAGGATCTCATAGATTTTCTCTAGAGACAAGCCACCCATTTTTTCCTCAATGAGTGAAGCAAGTGTGGGGTGTATGGCTCCCAGGTATACTTCCATGGCTTCCTCTTCTAATGTGTTAAAATTTTCCCACATTTGGGAGTGCAACTCACGAAATATTCCATTGAATTGACTCAAGGATTCATTAGGCTCCTTACATATGGAGGTAAACTGATTTTTCAACATTTCTAAGTCAACCTGATTATCAAAATGATAAAGATAGGCTGCTTCTAGTTGTATCCAAGAAGTCCTAACCTCCATGGGTAGTTGGCTGTACCAAAAGAATGGTTTATCATCCAAAATGTATGCAAATAACTTACAAGCCATCTCCTCATAGAAAATCTGGAATTGACATAATGTATCCTTGTAGACATGTAGTTTTTGCAAGTATCCTAGTGGCACCTCTTGATTAAAACATCGTAGAAACTCTAATAACAATTTAGGAATTTGATAGGGTACCACAGGTATAGACAAACCCTTATAATGATCCTCCATTATAGATACCATTCTTTCTCTTAGAGACATCATTTCTTCTCTCAGGGATACCATTTGCTCCTCAAATGTTGCCATTAGTGAAACTCAAAATGTAACTTTAGAACCAAATCTGTTAGTCAAAAATGACAGAAGGAATCACGACACATCAGCGTGGAATGACTAGCAAATATCCAACCTGCAATGTATAAAAATCAAGTTAGCATCAACTAAGAGATGTATTCATTAAAATCAAATGAAAAGTAATTGCATGAAACAACACTTCGTTAGTCGAGACCAAAATTTTCAAAATTAAATCAAATCACATTATTTCTGTATGAACAATCAAAAAATGCGTTAGCATAATATCACTTAAGCAATCTATACAACATTAGATAGCATTTATAAATCACACTAAAATAAACCTGTCAGGCCCTCCTTCTAGCGCCAATCTGTTGAGTGGTATTTTCACCCGATTGTGAAAACACACTCTCCGATAGGATTTGGGTTCCAAATCCCCTCTTGCAAAGAAATTAAACAAGTAACTTCTCCAAGGTCTCCGCTATGTTAGCATTTTACATGTGTATTAATAATCTCAAATAAAGATATTCAATTTAAATGCTTGGAACACCTTAGTGATTGCAAGTAACTGTAAACAAGGGGCAATGTTGGTTTATTTTATTATGAAACTTTAATGATTGTTCGTTGAACCCGAATAAAGCAAATGAATTGGTCCTCATATGACCATGTCGTAACTTCAAAATGGAAATTGATGAAATGCCATAAAACATAACTCCTTCAATGAAATTGGAATTTTCATGAAGGGAATGTCATCATCAGCTCATGAATGAAAAAACGAAACTGAAAAATGAACTTTCGGCCCTGGAATGGAAATTTCCTATTTTTGGATTTTTATGACCTCGATAACACAAAAAAACAAGTCCAAAATGAAATCTCTAAATGCATATTTGAAATCTAATGACCAATGATAGGAAACTATTTTTTTGTATTTTGGAATTTTTTAGTTTTTTTATTTTAATGACTGCAAATTAAAATGAAGTAACAATTTCTAGAAAAGTAAAGTGCAGAGAAAATGAAAATAAAAAATGCAAAGAATGAAAATAAAATGCATTCAGGATGATGCAATCCTATTCCGACAAAACCGAAGATATGAGGTTTCCATGCATGCAACCTAACCTATTGGACCTGCAAAACATGCACAATCCTGATAAGCTAAGTGCTAGTTCCTAGGGTTTTGAATGGGGTTTTCAGATTTAGACATTCACTTGAAGCAACCAAGATAACTTGCATTAAACTCCACCTATAAGCCTAAAAATATGAAAGGGGAAAAATAGACATTTAATCTTGCATGTAGAAAATGACTCCTTTCTTGTCAATGAGATGCAACTCTCTAAAATTTTCTATATTAAAAATTGATCAATTTACAATCACAGATGATCTCTAGTTTTCTCAAAACCAGAAAAATGGGAAGAAAAACACTCCAAAGCAGGCCCAGAATGGCTTATCACCCTCAGATCTACAACCCCACTCGTAGCGGTTTTTGACCCTTGTGCCTGTCTTCACTTCTACTTTTAAACTTTCTGTTGCGGCTCTCTGCTTCACCCTATGACGCTTCGCTTCATCTCCCAGGTCACTTTGTTTCATATTCCTGCCTCTTTGTTATTTTGAATTTTCGCTCAGGTTTGAAACGTTTGGTCTCCTCAGTGAACTATAACTGATGATCCTAAAATGTTATCATAGACCCTACGCATCTATGACACATGTTCAACACTTCCTTGCACATTCTGTAATGGCCTACCATGAATCGTGACAAAAAACATCATGTCACGATATCGTGACGTTTTTATATCTACAGCTTTGCTCCTCTACTTGTATCGCAAAAACAAGACATGTCGCGATATCGTGACATTTTTCTGCTAGCAGCCTTGTTCGCCTTCATGCATCGCAAAAATGAGACATGTCGCGATATCGCGATGTTTTTCTCCTTCGGGCCGCATGGATGCAACTTGTCGTGAAATCGCAACATTTTTTCCTTTCACTGTGTTTTGCTGTACTTAGCCACGAAAACGCAACATGTCACAAAATCGTGACACCTTTTCATTCCATACCATCTCGTTGCTTTTTGTCATGAAATCATGACGCTTTTCTCTTTTGGGCTATGCAGATGCAATCTGTCACAAAATCGTGACGTTTTTCTCTTTAGCTCTATCTTCCTGCCTTTGGTCGCGAAAATCCAACATGTCGCGATATCGCGACACTTTTCCTCTATGTTCACTTTGGCTGCTCTAGGTCGCGAAACTCCGACATGTCACGATATCGTGATGTTTTTTCTGTTTGCTCCTTCCTTGCTTTCCAGTCGCGAAAACCTGACATGTCACGATATCGTGACATTTTTTTCTCCTTGCGCTTCATTTCGTCTTTGGGTCACGAAAATGCGACATGTCGCGATATCGCGACAACTTTTGCATTGAATTTTTCTTGCTGCCTTTGACCGCGATTTTATGACATGTCGCGATATCGCGACAATTTTTTCTTGTGGGCCGCGAGACCGAAACATGTCATGATATCGCGACACTTTTTCATTTGCTGCATCCTACTGATCTGAGCCATGAAAACGTGACATGTCGCGATATCGCGACAATTTCTATACTTTGCCCTGTTTGACTGCTTTGACCGTGATTTCATGACATGTCGCGATATCACGACATTTTTCCACTTCGTCTTTCTCTCTCCTCTATGAGCCGCGATTTCATGACATGTCGCGATATTGCAACATTTTTGGCATCCTGTTCTGTTTGACCACTTTGACCGCGATTTCACGACATGTCGCGATATCGTGACACTTTTTATTTTTGCTGTCTTTTGCCGATCTAGGCCACGAAAATGTGACATGTCGTGATATCGCGACATTTTCTCATCCTTAGCCACGATAGAGCAACATGTCGCGATATCGCGACACTTTATTTTTCTTAGCCGTGACAGAGCAACATGTCGCGATATCACGACACTTTCTTTTTCTTAGCCGCGACAGAGCAACATGTCACGATTTCATGACACTTTCTTTTTCTTAGCCGCGATAGAGCAACATGTCGCGATTTCATGACATTTTCTTTTTCTTAGCCGCGATAGAGCAACATGTCATGATTTCGTGACATTTTATTTTTCTTAGCCACGATAGAGCAACATGTCATGATTTCATGACATTTTTTTTCTTTGATTTTAGCATCTGGGCCACTGCAGTCTTCTTGGAAAGCATGTAAAAAAGAGTGGGTCCCCAATTTTGGGGTGTGTTGTGGAGCAGCCACAACGGAAGGATAATATATCTTCAAGAAATTCAACCTCCTCCCTCCAAGGTGGTGAGTTCACATAGTATGGAGAAGATATTAAAGAAAGGCGGTTGTGGTTTTTTTGCTCAAGTGAATTCCATAGAGGTCAAATTTGTGGATTCATCTATTATAGCTCTTCCAAGGGATCTTCAAGATATTATGGATAATTATGAAGAAGTATTTAGGGAACCAAGGGGTCTACCACCCAAGCGTACACATGATCATGCCATCCATATGATTCTTGGAATTCTACCTCCTAATGTGCATCCTTATCACTATCCACAACCCCAAAAGTTAGAGATTGATAAGTTGGTCCAAGAAATGTTAGAGCATGGAATCATTTGTCCAAGCATTAGTCCTTATTCCTCACCAGTGGTGATGGTACATCATAAGGATAACTCATGGCACATATGTCCTAATTTTTTTCCTCTCAACAAAATCACTATCAAAGATAAGTTTCCTATCCCTATTATAGATGACTTGTTAGATGAATTACATGGTGCTAGTTATTTTACTAAACTAGACTTACGCTTTGGTTTTCACCAAATTTTGGTTAGAGAAGAGGATATCCCTAAAATTTCATTCTATACATATGAGGGTCATTATGAGTTCCTAGTCATGCCCTTTGGCCTCATGAATGCCCCTTCTACTTTTCAAAGTCTCATGAACCAGGTCATTTAGTATTTTCTTCGTAATTTTGTCCTAGTTTTATTTGATGATATTTTAATATATAGTAAATCTTGTAAGGATCACCTAGCTCATGTTGACAAATTCCTTCATCTGTTACAAAATAAAAAACTCTTTGTTAAAAAATCCAAATGTGCCTTTGGGGTCCAAGAGGTAGAATATTTGGTACATATAGTATCACATGGAGTCAAAGTAGATCCTCATAAAATCAAATCTATTCAATATTATCACTTACCCAAATATCTCAAAACACTTTGTGTATTTATAGGACTCACAGGATATTACAAAAAAATTATCCGCAACTATGGCAAGATTGCAACACCTCTCACTATGCTTACCAAAAAGGATGCTTTTATTTGGAATGAAGCTACTTCTCAAGCCTTTCAATCCCTCAAAGAAGTTATGTATTCCACTCTAGTTTTGACCACTCCTGATTTTAACAAGCCTTTTGTTATTGATTATGATGCTTCTAGTATAGGTATTAAAGCTATTTTAATGCAAGAGGGTCACCCATTGGATTTTGAAAGTAAGAAATTTTCAAGCAATAATTTGGTATGATCTACTTATGATAAGGAAATGCTAGCTATTTTACATTCCATAGAGAAATGGAGGTATTATTTATTAATTAGTTATTTCATCATTAATACTGACCATAGTAGCCTTAAGCATTTCTTATAATAACGTCTTTCATGCCCTAAACATAATAAATGGATGATCAAACTCTTGGGTTATGTGTTTGTCATTGAGTATAAGAAAGGTAAAGAAAATGTGGTAGCTAATGCTTTGTCTTGTAAATATGAGGATGAGGTGGCCATAAATACCATATTTGGTCCTTGTCCACAATGGTTGTCTCAACTTCAAGAATAATGGCTTTTTGACTTAGATATTGCTCAAATAATTCAAGATATGAAACAGGATCACCATTGCATTCTTACTTCTCATATTCAAATGGAGTGCTTTGCAAAAAATATCTCATATATATTCCTTATTCTTCAACTATTAAATTAATTATTCTCAAATAATTGCATACATATCCTCTAGCAAGACACAATGGATTCTTGAAAACATACCAATGGGTTAAGCAATCATTTTATTGGAAAGGCTTAAAATCAAATGTTAAGACATTCATGGCTGAGTGTGAGGTATGTTAACGTAAAAAAGGAAAAATAGTTAAAATGTCTTGGGCTGTTGCAATCCTTACCCATACCTAACTACCAATGGGAGCACATATCCATGGATTTCATTGAGGGTCTTCCCAAATCAGAGGGTAAAATAGTGATCTTTGTGGTAGTAGATCATATTTCCAAATATGCTCATTTTTGTGCACTACAACATCCCTATTCAACAAGTAAGGTGGCCAAGGTATTTCTTGATTCTATTTTCAAGTTACATGGTATGCCCAAAACCATTATGAGTGACCATGATCCTATATTCACTAGAAACTTTTGTAAGGAATTATTTCATCATAGTGGTACCAAGTTGAGTATATCTTCTTCATATCACCCCCAGTCTGATGGTCAAATAGAGATTGTTAAAAAAAAATTGGGTACTTACCTTCGTTGTTTTTCTCAAGATAAGCAATATCATTGGATTCAATGTATTTCCTTAGAAGAATGGTGATATAATACTTCTTACCATTTTTTCCCTTAATATGAATCCATTTGAAGCTTTGTATGGTCAAAAGCCTCCAGTAATCATAGACTATGTTCCAGGCACTTCCAAAGTTACCCAGATAGATGATTTGTTAAAAAAATGTCAAAAAATGCTTGAACTTCTTAAAGATAACTTAACTTAGGCATAGAATTGTATGAAGCAACAACATGACTTACATCCTTCAGAATGACAATTCAATGTATGAGATATGGTCTTTTTTGTGCCTACAACCTTATAAGCAATTGTCCTTGAAGATCAAGTCTAATCAAAATTTGGCTCCTTGATTTTATGGGCCCTACAAAGTGGTTCGTCACATTGGTAAAGTAGCATATCAATTGGAGCTTCCACCATCTTCTCACATCCATCCATTTTTTTATGTATCTTTTCTAAAACAAGTTATTGGTCAAAAGGTGCAATCCTAGACATAGCTTCCATTACTTGATGAAGAAGGTCGAATAAATCTTCAACCTGAAGCAATACTGTGATCCAAAGTACATCATATTTGATCACACAAAATTCAAGAGTTCGTAATTAAGTGGTAGGATCTTCCAAAAGAAGATGCTACATGGGATCCTAAGAGTAGTTTCTAGTCTTTTCCATCTTTTAGTACAAACATTTTTGTAGGGGGAATCCATGTAACGATACCATTATAGCCTTGTGTTGGCAATTTTGGGTACCTTGGGTACATTGCATTTGCTCAAGTGAATAAGTTGTCATTGATGTCAAGAAGCTGTTGAAGGAATTTGAATTGATGTCAAATAATTTGTTTTGATGAAGGTTCGGCATGACAGGTTCAAAAGAAAGTAAGTTGGAAAAATGTCGCGATATCGTAACATGTCCTAGTTTTGCGACTCAAAGAGGAGAGAGAATGTTTGGAGTCAGAAATTTCATGATTTCGTGACATATTGCAAGGAAGGTTGAACGGACAAAAAAGTGTCACAATTTCGTGACATGTTGCAGGAGAGAGAGTCCGAAAGAAAAAATGTCGCGATTTTGCAACATAATGTAGGAGAGAGAGTCCGAAAGAAAAAATGTCATGATTTCATGAAATAATGCAGGAGAGAGAGTCCGGGAGAAAAATTTTCATGATATCGCGACATGTCGGGGTTTCGTGACCCGAAGAAAAGAAAAGTGCTAAGGAGAAAAAGTGTCATGATTTCGCAACAAGTCAAAAGACAAAGTGGAAGCAAGATAAAGTGTCACAATTTTGTGACATGCTGCAGATGAAAATGTTCCAAGTAAGAATTGTCATGATTTCGTGACATACAACAAAGGGAAGAGTCTAAAATGAGAAGCATCATGATTTCGTGATAGGTTGCAGAGAAGTCATACGAAAGCTGAAAGCATCATGATTTCGTGATAGGCTGCAAAGAAAACATACGAAAGCTAGAAGTGTCACAATTTCATGACAAATTCAAGGAGGAAGACCTCAAAGGTGAAAGCATCACGATTTTGTGATATGTTCCATTTTCATAGGTGTAAGGCAAAGAAAAACACAAGGCAACAAAAGTGTCACAAAAGTTGATGCTGACAAAGACAAAAGTGTCGTGATATCACGACAAGAGCTTAGATGAAGTCATCAAAGGTTAAAGTGTCACGATATCGGGACAAAAGCCAAAATAAAGTGTACGGTTGCAAAGGTGTTGCAATATCGTGACATGTTGTAGTTTCATGGCAGAAGCTACAGAAGAGTTGTAGAGGCAGTGAAGCCGACAAAGTTAAATTTGAGCTGACAAAGATTAGGGTTTGTAGCTGACAAATTTTAGGGTTTTGCAACCGACGGAGTTTAGGGTTACAGCTGACTAAGATTAAGTTTTTTTATCTTGAAATTTTTGCTATAAAAGGAAGGCTGTTTCGAGATTTGATGGAATTGAAGGTGCACAAGTTAAGTCTGTGGTGCGCAAAGAGTGAGTTGTGTCGAATTGAGCTAAGTGCGAAGCAAGAGCGCACAAAGAGCAAAAAAGCACAAAGCTATTGGGTGCATCATTTTTGCGACGTTCAAAGATAATGGGCATCATTTTTGTGACATTTGAAGATAATGGGCAAGCTTTGTGAGAGCCTGTGAGCAGGTTTTGGACAAGTCATTGATAGGGATTGTTGGACATATTTGAGCAAGTTTTTGTTGAGCTTGTGGAGTAGTTTGGGTAGGTTCTAATGAGAACTTGCAAAGAAGATCTGAGAAAAGTCTTGGTGAATACTTGGGTGAAGATCAAGCAAGCTTTAGTGAAAGCTTGTGAACCACTTTTGTGAACTAGATTTGAGGACCAGTGGAGGACAAATATTGGTGCATATTTGAGGATAGATTTGTACCTAGACCAGAGAAAGAGGACAAGGACATTTGTGCCAGACCGAAGGACTGTGTTTGGTGTAGATCAGAGAAAGAGAACGAGGACATTTGTGCTAAACCGAAGGACTGTGTTTAGTGCAAATTTGAGGACCAGCTTTGGAGGTGATAGAGTTGAGGACAAAGGTCTCTAGTTAGAGTAGGGAGGACAGGTGTCTTATGTGGATAGAGTTCCATTTGCTAAGGGCAGCGGAGGCAGAGATTTTCTAGAGGATCACCAGCCAGAGCAGAGCTAGGGGATTGGTGTCTCCTATGGGTTGGTACCCATGAACTCAAGATTAGGGGATTGGTGTCTCCTTTGGGTTGGTGCCCATAAACATTGTAATCAAGAAAGGTATTCCCAAAATTTGGATTGATAAAATTTAGTGAAATATTTTATCCGTGGATATAGATCACATTGAGCGAACCACGTAAATTGGTGTCTCATGTGTGTGTGATGATTTGTACATTGCTTTTGTTTCTATGATTGATATTGCCATTGATATATTGTATAATATAGATTGGGATAAGAAAAGTAAAAAGTGGTCTTATACTATTCACCCCCATATCAGTATAAGCTTGTGTTCTTCAATTGGTATCAGAGCGGGTGCCTTCGAAAAGTTTAACAACTTGAATGAAAAGCTAATAAAGAACACAATGGATTATTCAAGTGGCAATGCAACACCTATTCTTGATGGGTTAGATTTTGGTCTTTGGAGTGCAAGGATGAAGGTTCATCTAATGGCACTTGGTAATGAGGTATGGGAAGTAATTGAAGATGAGTATACTATTCATGTACATGGTCCAAATACTAAAGAAGAAAGACTCCTACATCACAACAATTCAAAAGAAATGAAAGAAATCTTGAAAGGTTTACAGAAAGCAGATCTCACCAAGGTGATTCACTACAAGACAACTAGTGAAATGTGAAAACAGTTGTAGGTGGTTCATACAGGTGATACAAATGTCATAAAGGCCAAGTTGAGACATTTCAAATGTATGTTTGAACAACTCAAGATGAATGATGATGAAAATATTAGTGACTACATGCTTCGTATGGATGAGGTTGTTAACTCCATGAAAGACTTAGGTCTTGAGCTTGCTGAAAATGATGTATGTGATAAGATTTTAAGATCTCATCCTAATAGATTTAGTGAAAAGGTTTCTGCTATTGAGGAAGCTAAAGATTTGGATAATTTGAAAAAGGATGAGCTCCATAGTATACTTGCAGCATTTGAGTTGACAAAGGAAAGTGAACTTACTAACGCTCTTAGTGTTTTGAAAAAGGAAAGAAAGAAGAATGCTAGACTCAAGGATAAGTTAGATGAATTTTGTATGGAGAGAGATGATCTTATAGAAAGTCTTGACTTCTCTATGGCTAAGACACAAGAACCCAAGGATGAGTTAGAGTCTAAGGTTCTTAAGTATAGTGAGTTAGAACAGAAAATGGCTTCTTTGAAAGAGGAAACTAAAGAGTACAAGGATAAGCTTTACAGGTTTCAAGATAGCTCCAAAAAGGTTAAGTCACTCATCAAAGGTCAAAGAAAGACAATAGATAAAACAGGCCTTGGTTTTGTTAAGACACACAAGGAACAAGCTGGAGAGTCTAGTAAGAGACTCCAAAAGGAAGAGAGTTCTGATGAGGAAAGTATTTTAGATCATGAGTCCTTGAATGATAGATGCACAAAAATAGAAAACATAATTCAGAATAAGAAGAAGTTTTCATGACCCAAGAGGTTGAATAAAGGAAAATTTCATGACAGATGTTTTGCATGTCACAAGTTTGGCCACATGGCTTCACATTGCATGGCTCAAGTGAAGGAGGTAAATGATAGGTTCAAAAGTGCTAGTTACTTTCAAGGTTATTGCTACTCTTATCAACATTTTGGGCACAAGGCAGTCTATTGCGAGGTAAATAATAGGAACAGGTTTGATCAAAACAGGCTCGGCCAAAACAGGTTTGGTCAGAACAGGTTTGGGCAGAACTGGCGGATTCAAAGAATAGGTATGCCTAAAAGAAATAACATTGTTACTTGTTATAAGTGCAACAATGGAGGTCACACAGCTAGATAGTGTAGAGCTGAACTTCCAAGATACGAGAACGAGAGCAGTGGTATGAACAGGTCCAAGGATCAAGGCATGGATAAGAACAAGAAAGATAACAGGAACAGGAACAGGAATATGGACAAAGAGTTCAAGAGAAGGCCTGACAAGGAAGTGATAGATGTTGATGATTATCAATGCCTAATGGGAGTTTTACTCCCACCCAAGAATTAATCACCTCATCAAGAGGTGGGGAAGGGACTAAGCTAAGAGGCTCATTCTTAGTCCCGAGCCCCAAAGGTGACCCTTTGCCATTGATGAAAAAGGGGGAGAGATATGAGTAAGGGGGAGAGCTTCAAAGTGAAGAGGAAAGCTTCAAGTCAGGGGGAGCAAAACTTCAAAGAAATATTCTTAGTTGTGGGCACAGTTCATCAGTTTTTAAGCACAGTTGGTTTCAGTTTTGGCTCTTGAGAAGTGTTTTTTAGTAAAGGTTTGCCATCAATGACAAAGGGGGAGATTGTTGGCAATTTTGGGTACCTTGGGTACATTGCATTTGATCAAGTGAATAAGTTGTCATTGATGTCAAGAATTTGTTGAAGGAATTTGAATTGATGTCAAATAATTTGTTTTGATGAAGGTTCGGCATGACAGGTTCGAAAGAAAAGCAAGTTGGAAAAATGTCGCGATATCGCGACATGTCGCAATTTCACGACTCAAAGAGGAGAGAGAATTTTCGAAGTCAGAAATGTCATGATTTCGCGACATATTGCAATGAAGGTTGAACGGACAAAAAAGTGTCATGATTTTGCGACATGCTGCAGGAGAGAGAGTTCAAAAGAAAAAATGTCACGATTTCGCAACATAATGCAGGAGAGAGAGTCCGAAAGAAAAAATGTCACAATTTCATGACATAATGCAAGAGAGAGATTTCAGGAGAAAAAGTGTCGTGATATTGCGACATGTTGGGTTTTCATGACCTAAAGAAAAGAAAAGTGCTAAGGAGAAAAAGTGTCACGATTTCGCGACAAGTCAGAAGACAAAGTGGAAGCAAGATAAAGTGTCACGATTTCGCGACATGCTACAGATGAAAATATTCCAAGTAAGAACTGTCATGATTTTGTGACATACAGCAAAGGGAAGAGTCTGAAATGAGAAGCATCACGATTTTGCGATAGGTTGTAGAGAAGTCATATGGAAGTTGAAAGCGTCGCGATTTCGTGACAGGCTGCAAAGAAAACGTATGGAAGCTAGAAGTGTCACGATTTCACAACAAATTCAAGGAGGAAGAGCTCAAAGGAAAAAGCATCATGATTTCATGACATGTTCCATTTTTGCAGTTGTAAGGCAAAAAAAACACAAGGCAGCGAAAGTGTCACGATTTCACATGTTCCGTTTTCGCTAGTGCAAGCAGACAAGAGTGCAAGGAAGAGAAAGTGTCACGATTTCACAATAGATCAAGTTGGCAGCGTTCGATTGGATAAAGTGTCACAATTTCATGACAAAATCAAAGAGGAAGGCTATGAAGACAGAAGTGTCATGATATCATGACAGAAGTGAAGACGAAGTCTACAGAGGCATAAGTGTCGTGATTTCACGACAAAAGCATAAAGGAGGTCGACGAAGGGAGAAGTGTCACGATATCGCAACAAAAGCAAAGTTGATGCTGACAAAGACAAAAGTGTCATGATATCATGACAAGAGCTTAGATGAAGTCGTCAAAGGCTAAAGTGTCATGATATCACGACAAAAGCCAAAAGAAAGTGTACGGTTGCAAAGGTGTCACGATATCGCGACATGTTGTAGTTTCGCGACAAAAGCTACAGAAGAGTTGCAAAGGCAGTGAAGCCGACAAAGTTAAATTTGAGCTAATGAATATTAGGGTTTGTAGTTGATGAAGTTTAGGGTTTTGCAGCCGACGAAGTTTAGGGTTACAGCCGACTAAGATTAAGTTTTTTTATCTTGATTTTTTTGTTATAAAAGGAGGGCTGTTTTGAGATTTTATGGAATTGAAGGTGCACAAGTTAAGTCCGTGGTGCACAGAGAGCGAGTCATGGCAAATCAAGCTAACTGCAAAGCAAGAGCATACAGAGAGTAGAAAAGTGAAAAGTTTTTGGGTGCATCATTTTTGCGACGTTCGAAGATGATGGGCAAGCTTTGTGAGAGCCTGTGAGCAGGTTTTGTACAAGTCATTGAGAGGGATTGTTGGACAGATTTGAGCAAGTTTTTGTTGAGCTTGTGGAGCAGTTTGGGCAGGTTCTAGTGAGAACTTGCAAAGCATATCTGAGACAAGTCTTGGTGAAGACTTGGGTGAAGATCAAGCAAGCATTAGTGAAATCTTGTGAACCACTTTTGTGAACCAAATTTGAGGACCAGTGGAGGATAGAGATTGGCGCATATTTGAGGATAGATTTGTACCTAGACCAAAGAAAGAGGATGAGGACATTTGTGCCAGACCAAAGGACTATTTTTTGTGCAAATCATAAAAAGAGAATGAGGACATTTGTGCTAAATTGAAGGACTGTGTTTAGTGCAAATTCAAGGACCAGCTTTGGAGGTGATAGAGTTAAGGACAGAGGTCTCCAACCAGAGCAGGGAGGACAGGTGTCTTCTATGGATAGAGTTCCATTTGCTAAGGGCAATGGAGGTAGAGGTCTTCTAGAGGATCACTAGCCAGAGCAAATCTAGGGGATTGGTGTCTCCTGTGGGTTGGTACCCACAAACTCGAGATTAGGGGATTGGTGTCTCCTTTGGGTTGGTGCCCATAAAAATTGTAATCGAGAAAGGTATTCCTAGAATTTGGATTGATAAAATTTAGTGAAATATTTTATCCGTGGATATAGCTCACATTGAGCGAACCACGTAAATTGGTGTCTCATGTGTATGTGACAATTTGTACATTGCTTTGTTTTTTGCGATTGATATTGCCATTGATATATTGTATAATATAGATTGGGATAAGAAAAGTAAAAAGTGGTATTATACTGTTCACTCCCCCCTCTCAGTATAAGCTTGTGTTCTTCACCTTGTCAACTATATCTCCATTTGATTTATTTATCATCAATTTCATTTACAAATAGAAGGAATGTTTATTAGTTTTTCATCATCAAAGAATATAATATGATTTACGTATATATGCAATAGACTTCACCATATCTAAGTTGCTATGAGACTTTACCCTCTTTGAGTGGTTGCAAATTGATTTGGTTATTATTGCTATCACTGGTTTATACCGCTATCACTATGTTTATTATATATTGTCTTGATATTCACATTATTATATAGAGTTTTACTTCATGAACTATGTGCCAAAAAATCCAAATGTTCTTTTGGGATGTAGGAAGTGGAATACCTAGTCCATATAGTTTTAGGGGAAGGGTTCAATGTGAATCCTAAAAAAATTACCACCATACAAGAATATCCCAAACCACACACTCTCAAAGGTTTTTGATGAATCATAGGCTTCACTTGCTATTTTTTAAAATTTATGCATGATTATGGAAATATTGCATCCTATTTGATGGATATACTATGGAAGAACTTATTTCTAAGGTAAGAACCCATCGAACATGCATTTCTAAGACTCTAACAAGCTATGCTCTCTACTCTTGTGTTGGTTGTGCCAAAATTATCTAATGGATTTGTGGTTAAAAGTGATACCTCTAGAAGTGGAATTGGTGTAGTGCTTATGCAAGAAAGGTGTCCAGTGGCCTTCACTAGGAAGGAACTATTGGGTAAAACCTAGAAACATCAACTTATGAGGACATAATGGCAATTTTACGTGTTGTCAACCAATGAAGACCTTATCTTATTGGGTGATATTTTTTCATCAAAAGAGACCACCACAACCTTAAGTATTTTCTTGAGAAACATGTATCTATTCCCAAAAAACAAAAACATGTTACCAAATTGTTGGGGGGTGACTATAAAATCATTTATAAGAAGGGTAAGGATAATGTAGTCATTGATGCACTATCCTACTGATATGAAGATCAAGGTAGGCTATGTACCATCTCTACTCCACTTACTTAATGGACCTACTAGATTCAAGGAGAAGTGACAAAAGATTCCACCTTGCAATAATTAATTCAACAACTTCAAGTTGATATTTATTCTCACCTAATATATACATGGGATGGACAATATTTGTGATATTATGGTTGTCTTGTTATCACTAAAAATTTACCACTCCATAATTCAATACTATTGAAAATGCATGCTTCTTTGACTATACGACATTGAGACTTCTTAAGAATATATGAATAGGCTAAATGCACTTATTTGTGTAGGTATGAAAAAGTATATCAAGACCTCTTTTGTAGAATGTGACACTTATCGACATATTAAGGGCAAAATTATTCGTACAATGGGTCCACTTCAACCTCTTCCAATTTTAAAGACAATTTGGAAGAATATTTCTATAGATTTTATTGAAGGGTTTCCAAATTCTAGAGGTAGAATAATCATTTTCATGGTAGTAGGTTGTCTCTCTAAGTTCACTTTTTTTTTCCTCTAGCCAACCCTTACAATGCCTCAATGATTATCCAAATATTCCTTGATTCATTTTCACCTTCATGGAATGCCCAAGTCCATCATATATTATCATGACCCTACATCCACTAGTCATTTCTATAAGAATTTTTCAAGTTACACAACACACAACTCAATATGAAATTGGTATACTATCTTCAAACTGATGGATAAACTAAAATTATCAACAATTGCTTAGAAACTTATCTCCATTACTTTACATCTGAGCAACCAAATCATTGGGTCAAATGGCTTCATTTTGTTTATTGGTGGTATAAGACTTCCTATCACACCTCCACCAAGATGACACCATATGAAGCAAATTATGGACACCCTCCACCATAATTTTTGTCATACATTCTATATAGTTGTAAGGTTCAAGTAGTGGATTCCACTCTCATGGAGCATGCACAACTACTCCAACATTTCAAATATATTTTGGCCGTGGTGATAAATTATATGTAATAATAAATAGATCAACACTATTCTAAGTATAGTTTTAACATTAGGGATATGGTTTTCCTATGCTTGCAACCTTACTAGCATTCATAATTAAAAATATATGGAAATAAAAACATCGCACAAAAATTCTATGGACCCTATCCTATAATTAAAACTTCTTGAAGGGTGAGGGCATTTTAGGACCCTATTCTAACATAACCATTATTATGTACATGTCTAGTGTTGTTGTATGTTTGCAGAATGGGTGCCTAATGTGTATGGGCTCATTACAATGTAAACTTTACTTTTATTATAAGTAGGAGTTATTAGCTCAGGTACCCTCTTTCATGTGGTCCAACCCTTGATCATTAGGGTTATGGTAAATAAGAGTCTATATAAGGTAATGGGTTCATAATAGAATGTATCTCATATTTTTCTCATATTTTATCAGAGCTTTGCTTCCAAGGAGGTTTCCCCTCCAAGAGGCTTGCACTATTTGTTCTTCTTGATTACTATATATTTTTTGTATTTCCATCCAATTATTTTATTAAGCACATTATTTATTTTTATTTTCATGATCATTTAGTTTATTAGCATTTTTATTATTTTCTACATTATTATTGTAGTTATGCTTATTCTTATATGAAGGTTCCTAACACCACGACACTCAATTTTGATGAATGAGATACCAAAAGGGTTTTTTTAGTACTTCAAGGTATCTCAAACAAGGGAACATACTTTCCCTTTACCTATTTATTCCTCTAGAGGAAGCCCTCAGTAGGAATTTTTTGAAAAATATTGACACACTAGATCTAAGGTCTAAAGGCAACTAATTCAATGGAGGTCTTATTGCATGAGCTTTTTATTGATGGTAAAATTATGTTAGAGCCAAAAAGTATAGTCAAGGATAAAGTATGTGTAAGGATATTGGAATATTATGAAGAAGTGGCTAAAGAAGAGTTGTAGTTTAGATAGTAAACTAATCAATTACTTGAGTGGCAAGAAGGATAGTGTGAAATGAATAGTGGTTGAAGAGTTTTTTTTGTAGAGCATGGTGCAACAATGGGTGAGCAAATGAGCAAGGTCTTGGGTATATTATTGTAAACAAGGACGAACCTCCACCACCAAAGGAAGACTATGTGTATCTCTTTCTAATGGAAATAGCATCTCGTTGGAGCCTTGACCAAATTTTTTACTATAAAATGGATCATAGCATCAAAAAAGCATGTGTATGAGTTCATTTGAATATTTAGCAATGTAGAGTCATTACCATATAATGAATGCAAGGAAAGATTCTTCCCTCTTGAAATTTTTCTTGGCTAAAACTTTTTGTGTTTTAATTACAGTCTCGTTTGAAATTTTTTATTGTTTTAAATAAGTATTTTTTCTATACTGGTATTGTAATGTTTTATTTTATGTTATTCAAACGAGGTTAGTCTATATATTAAATCCAATGTATGTACTGGGAAGAAGGGTACCCTTTTTGGGGGGTTTTTATAACTAGTTTGAGGACATAGTAAAAAATACTCATTTACCCTAATAAGAATAAAATAAAATAAAATTATATACATAATTAAAAATAAAAAATTATATTATAATGTTTGAAAGAAACTTAATCTATCAAGTTTTATTAGCTCAATTGATTAAATCCCTCAAATTTTGAAAGAGGTGATCTAGGTCCAAATTTTGGCTAGCTATACATACATAATTACCAAATTGTTTTAATACCACCATTTCCACTATGTGGTCATGATGTAATCTTGGTGGGGTCATTTGAATCCCATACAACCAATTTTTTTAAGAAAATAATAATAATTTAATTTTCTTCAAAAATGTATTGTTATTTTCATGTGTATATAAAAAGGGTCATAATATTATATTAAAAAATCTTATGTAAAAGACTCCTAATTATATAAAATTTATAAAATATATTTAGATTTATTTTTATATGTTTTTATAAATATATATTTTTTAATAGCTATATAAATATTTTTCATAAAAAATACTTACAACTACATCTAAATAATTTTAAGAATACAATTGCCAAAAATATATATTTTTCTTTCCATTTATTTTAATCAACTATATATATATATATATATAGTGACTAAAAATATCTCTTATTTAACCCTATTTTAATATTTATATATAGACGGTATCTACTTGTCCAATAGGTATACATTAATCATGAATTTATAAATATTTGACATCAATTAAACTCAACTCCATACTCCCCTTCAAGACTCCAAACATGATGGCCACCAAAGAAAATAATCCATCCATCCTACACACATTTAGGTACCTATATTTCGCTCTTTGGTTGTCAAACTCAAAAGTTCACATTACAAAAATAGACTCAATAGAAAAAAATGGAAGGTGAGATTGATAACTCTCTTCATGTTTGTCTTGTATCAATCATATTAATTCCAAAATTACTCTGCTAAGGAGAAGGGCCATCACTAAGAGTTCAAATATTTACAATATTGTATATTTAAGTTTTGAAAATTGTTTATATGAGATTGAAATGGATATCACTTGTATTAGATCATCACCATATAAGGTATTACAACAACTTGGTTATTATGCATATATCGTTTGGCAAGATTCAAACTTGGGACTCCTCCTTGATAGTGAAGGAATTTAGCTAGTTGAACTAAAACCATTTGATATCAATCCTATCAGATTAAGTATTAGTTCAATAGATCACATTCAGTGGCCTTTTAGTTTTTCAAGATGCATCGCACTCCCTAAGATGTAGAGGTAGTGCAATCATAATTTATATATGTTAATTACATATTTATTATCTTTTCTTTTATAAATCCCTATAAAACATCAACCATAATAATTCATGCATAGAATAATAAGAGAAGATTTATTATGAGTATGGAAAGAACATATGTAATTTTCCTAATTATGTAGAGAAACCTAAATCAAATGAATGTTATATTCTAGTCATCATAATTTATACATCTCTTTGCAACATTTGCATTTCTTGTTTTTGAATTCTTTAGATTTGAATATGACGAGAGTCTTATGAGAGGATATCTTTGAGGTTTTACTTATTTTGTCCACAAAATGTATGAAATTAATTATATGATATGTGGATTATTACAAGTTAAAAAAAAAATTATAATATTACAAATTTGCTAGTGATCAATTTTGTATAAATTCATATCTTTTACAATCTATAAATCTTGGCACTATAAAGGAAATTGTCATCAAGTTCAAAGAGGTGAGATCCAAACTATGTGTCCCTAATAAAGCAATCATTGTCAATCAAGATCACTTATATTATTTTAAAAAATAAAATCTCTTGTTCAACTAATATTTTCTTAGTTGAATATGACAAGGTGCAATTATTCAATTAGCAAAAAAAATCATACTATCAAAATGTTAGACTTTATTATATTATTTGGAATGATGTAATAATTTAATATTTTTAATTATTGGGAGATTAATATTTCTTTCATATGATAAAATTGAATAGTCATATCTCCCATAAGATTTTGAGGAGATGAAAATACAAGTGAAGGTAAAATACCAAGAGCTACAAATATTAAAGAGTCTCTCAAATATAAAGATATATATTAATGCATTGAATATACATGATATATGCAAGCTATGTATGGTAGATTTTATGATAAATATTGAAGAATATTGTTAATATATTGTATATTGAATAGAAATATTATTTTGAAAAAATATATGTTTTGTTTATTGTATACCATCTCCGAGTTGCAAAATCTAGTATCAAAGCTTGATGAGATTAAGAGAGAAAATGGGACAATTATGTTTTTTCAATGATATACCCTTGTAATTATTTATGTATAGGTCATAGTTGAATAATACATGAAATAACTTTGAAGTTGAAAGCATGCCCAAAGATGTCCTCCTATATAAAATGCAATACACTATTTGTTTGTAGTATTGAATGTAGCTAGTCTAAAGGATTTTAAGATATATAAATGCCTATATAACTTCCTACTTGGAGGCAATAAATGTGGAGAATAATTTTCTCCTTGAATATGGAAATAAATCCATAATTTTGAGTTGAAGATGCATTTTTTTAACATCTCAAAAAGCATTCTTCTAAAACATTTTTGAGCTCCAAAATAACATTTGCAGGTTCTAGAAAGACATCCATAAGTGTAGAAGGTGGAATTTTTTTAATTATTTGAACAAACCTTGTTTGGTACCATGCGAAAAGTGATTTACGATGCTGAGTTTAATATTTCAACCAAAAATAAGGTGATAATTAAGGGAAATATTTCTACTCCCCTCTAATTACAATCATTGGTAGGCTTAGCGAAGCCTTATCCTTTGTAACATGAAATATTTGAAAAACATTTAATTTGAGAATGCACAAGAATTACCAAGTTTTATGCATACATATACATAAATTATAGACACCTAAAAGTCACACATGGTCACTCGCCCTATCTCCATGGTTGATTAAATTGCAAAAGCCACAAAATTACATTAATTAACCTTAGAACACCTTACATTTATTAAAAGGGCTATGCATAAGCTCCTTAGGCCACTTAATCCCTTTCCTACATTTAACCATGGTCCTCATGTGACCACCATAAAAATCTTAACCTAGGTAAACCTTTACCTTGGATAAAAGTTACTTTATCACTAAAGTACACTTAAGGGGCTAATTACATGTTTAATTAAGCTTAATTAAGGTTAACATTAACCTTTTTCTCACACATGTGTGCACCCATGATATTAATAGATATTTAAAGATGCTTAATATTTAAGGCATGGGAAGGGGTGAGTCACCCTCCACCTCACCCCCTTGACCTTGGTCCAACCTAGGGTCAACTTAATCAAGGTTAACATTAACCTTCCCTCACACATGTGTGCACCCATGACCAATTTGGATATTTTGTGCCTCACACATGTGTGCACTTATTATCCAAATTGATATTTAAAAAATATTTTCTGAATGCATGTGAAAGGGTGAGTCACTTTACACCTTATCCTTAACCTCACCATAGTTGGATTTAACCCATGCTCCATGGACACCTCACCCCCCTAACCTCTCCTAAGGTCTATAAATAGTAGTACTTTTCTTCTAAAATCCATCCACCCTCATTTTACATAACAAAAATCTATCAAAATCACATTATATCATCACCCATCAATCATACATTAATACCCATGACAATAATTCCTTTTGTTCTCTTTTATGTACTCTTTTGACAAGTTTTGATACGTATAGAAGTAGATCTAACACTAACCAGGAGTTTCAACTATTGTGGAACAACATCATCTTCCACCAAAATTAGAAAAGTACATCTATAGGTAGAGTCACAAGGTACCCCATGGCCATAATCGGTTGCACCCTAGGGTGTAACGCTATATAGAATCAAATCATAGGTGATAGCAAGCCATCAAACCCACCTGATAGGTAATTTTTACTTTAATTCAATATTTACAATCATTTACAAAAACTATTAATATGCATGTGATAATTTTATTTAGTGTATTTTATCTTCATAAATACAATGCTTGATCCATGATAGGCCCCCAAATATACTAATCCCTTTTTTTAGGTCATATAGGTCTTGAGGACAAGTTTGATCAATAGTGGCACACTAGCAGTAAGCCCACCAAATTTGAGGATCTTTGGAAGACTGATTTAGGGTATTATTGTTTTATTCATTGAATAAAAGGGACTTTCATACCATGAAATCCCTCTTTGTAGCCTCCTAAGGCAAAAACACATTAAAGAAAAGGAGAACCTCTTGTAACCCCATTTTTTATATATATACATTTGATAGACTTTAGCCTATTTTCCATCGTGTTCATTCTAGAACGCCCAATGGGACCCCCAATTTGTTAATACTTATCAGTTAACTTACCCAAATAAAAGTTGATTTTACTATTTTTCTATGTTATAGGTGATACAAAATTGTTCATAATGCTAAAAAATCTTGAAAACATAGCTCAAGTTTGAGACAACTATATTTCTAGTCTACAAGCCAGAGTTGCATGGTAGGGTGCAACCAAAATCAATCACAAGGTACCATACAACCCAACTAAGCACTCCAAGAAATTTTTAAGGAACCAACTCTTACACAGTCCACAACAACCCTTGAGTTGCAGATCTAGGGGAATGATTTACCCTCATATGGGATTGTTATCCCCCTTGCCAAACATAGCCTCTAAATACCAAAATAACATAAATAAATTGGCATCCCTAAAGGTATAATCAACCCTTCTCTATTAATATTGAGCTTTAACAAAACTCGGTACTGCACCCTCTTTCTAGGTTCTTGTTTTTCAATGTTTTCAAAACTTGGTACCATACCACCTTGCTAACCTTTTGTTGTATCTTTAACTCTTGCGAAACTCAACATCGTGCCACCTTGCAAGATTGTTTGCAAAACTTGGCACCACACCACCTTGCAATATTGTTTAAAAAACTCGGTACTACACCACCTTGCAATATTATTTACAAAACTTGGCACCATGCCACATTGAAAGATTATTGTTCTCTTTGTGTTTGTAAAATTCGACCCCATACCACCTTGTAAAAACTTGTTTTTATTTCACATCTAGACTTCATGGGTATTTATTTTATTTACCATAATATATTTACTATGTTTTGTAGTTACGGATACCTGTCTACAACAAAATGTACTATTAAAAAGCTCAAATTTGACCTGAATTCATCTTTTCACTAAAGGGTCATGGTAGGGTATGACCTGGATTATTCACATGGTAGGGTGTGACCAGAGCTAAAGTGCATTTCAACCCCTAAATTCCAATCTCAAATACTTATAGGAGCTAGAAATTATAGGTAAGCCTGTGAAAACCTGTTTGTATGGTCTTAGAAATAATAAGTTTACATTTAAGTTTTACCATCTTTTTGCTTTCACAAAAGGCCTCAAAATTGCTTTAGGATTTCTTACAAAAGTTGGTAGTTACTTACAAAAGGTTTCAATATTGTTTGGTTCACATTTGGCTTGCATTTTACACATCTTAGAGAGCTAGGTAGTTCTATAATTTGTCTTTTCCTTTTTGCATGATGCATACCTTGTGGATTTTCACTTTATAAAGACAAATGACATCATTATATTTGTATTTCATGTGTTGTTCTTGCATTTATATTATCCCTCCAAAGGCATTTTACTTTCAAAATGGTATTTCCTACTTTCTTAGAGTAGTACATACACTTCACGTCCAACTTAAACATTGGCAAGATAGGATTTCAACCAATCCCCACCCCGCCTCGGGGGGTGGGCTTCCCCCCCCCCCCCCCCCCCCCCCCCCCCCACCCCGGCCCCCCGGGGGGGTTTCCACCCTCACCCCCCCTCCCCCCCGCCGGGCGCCCCGGGGGGGGCGGCGCCCCCCCCCTTGGGGGCCCGCCGCCCCCTCCTGCGGGGGGGGGGGGGGGGGGGGGGGGTGGCCGCTCGGGGTTCCTGTCCCTCTCTGCCCTCCCCCCTCCCCCCCCTCCCCCCCTTCCCCCCCCCCCACACCCCCCCCCCCCCCCCCCCCCCCCCCCCCTTTCCTTTTTTTTTTTTTCGCCTCACACTTCTTTGGACATAGTTCTAAAACTTTTCTATCTCTATCATTAGTTTTAGGAATAGTTGTAGGGTACCCTATGACCCAAAATAGTCACACCCTACCCTATGACCTAGAATTATATTTAATAGAAAGTTCTAGTTACTTTCAGAACATCATTCTGATTGGTTTTTCACCTCAGATTTGGCAAAAACTAAGGTTTTTAACCTATTTTCTCCCCCATCAATGGTGGTGGTCACTCATAGCCAAGCTCAAGAGCAAGCTCACCTTGCAATGGAGGTTGCTCATGCTAATACTTCTCAATTTGAGACATCCCCAATAGACCTCAACACCATCATTGCACCAGATCCTGGACCCCACTCTCGAGGTCAGTCTCAGTTGACTCACACTCCATCCTCTACACTAAATGTCATCCTTGATGTAGATCAAACTCCATTTAACACTTTATCTTCCTCATCTTCTATTGAGTTAATGTGCACACCAAATACCTTCCTTCATGTCATTTATTTTGCACCTGGTGAATTTTAGCTTAAAGTCACCTTCCATGAGGATTCTCCTCCATCCTCCACTCATTCTCCTCATCCATTTCTCCAAAAATAATTACAACATTTTTTAGATGGCAAAGAAAATTTTCTACCTACTAATCTAGATCCCTAGTCCCTCGCTCAAATGGAAGCCAAATTATTTGTTATCCCCACTCTACCTAATGCTCAAGAAGCTTCCCCATCGATTGTACCTTTTTCATACTCTACAGTCACCACTTTAGGCCTCCCTGTTAACCCCTTTTTACAACCACCTTCTAGCTCCATCCCATCAACACCACCTACTTCATTATACTCCACTAACCCACTTCCCAAAGTAGATTTTCTTAACCTTGGCCAGTCTTCTTCTCACATCCCACTTCAAGAATTGTCCCACATCCATACACAACAAGGTCCTCAAAATCCACCTACATCTTCTTCCACGCCATAGCCATCTACATAGATGTTTCAACATTACCTCTCGATGTCTTCATAGGTAAATCTTTCCATAATTTTACCTGTATCACTATTTTTGAATACCATCTCTATGTCAGGTGAGAAACCACCTACTTTCTTCACATCACCTCCTACGTGGACTTCCACCTTACCTACCACATTTCCCTTCCATCCCACGCTTACATCCCAGTATGAGTGGCCTTCCACTTATCAATAAATATTGGTACAAACACCTATTCAATAGGTCAATCAAGACTATGCTCAACATCCATACCACCCTCCCATCTATGAATTTGGTTGATAATCTCCATAGGCCCCATTTCAATCACAACCACCTACTCTTCACAATATTAATCCACCCTCTTTGACTTCATCATCTCAACAACCACTTCACCAACAACAACCTCATACACACTCATTAGACCAACACTTGCTCCATCAAGAGCAACTTGACCCACAACAACTTTAGCAAAATTTGCTACATCAACAATAGCAACAACAACAATAACTACAATAACAACATCAACAATTATTGCAACATCTTCAATAACAACAACAATAACAGCAACAATAACAACAAGAATAACAACATCAATTGTCACAACATCTTCAACAACAACAACAAGCTTCTTCTTCATCATCACAACCAAATCTCATCTCATTCACCACATAGTCACCTCCTACTAAATATCTCTTGTCACCATTCCCACATCATTCCATAGGTGTTCATAACTACTCATCTCAACAACCCCCTAGGGGACAAGTTTCTTCCTCCATACCTACATCATCAACACCTCCCACTAAAATGCAGCTCATGAGGGAACAACTCAAGGCTCTAGAGTTGCGGACTAGTGGCTATGGACCATAGAAACCAACTTATAGTCAAATTTACAATGACCCTATCCATCCATCCATAGCCCTTCATCAATACCCTTAAAAGTATGAAATACCTAAATTTAATAAATTCAAGGGTAAAGAGGACCCTCAGGAGCATTTATGTACTTATCGATATGCCTACCACTTGCTTTAGGGTAGTGATGCACTTATGCTTTGCACATGTTTCCTCTATCTCTTAGTGGTCAAGCTCTTGACTAGTTTAACAATCTACCTAAACATAGTTTGTTTACTTTTGAACAGTTGGCCAATCAATTTCTGGAACATTTCTCCATTAACATAAAGAGAAAATATCACTCCTAGACCTCTACAGTCTATGACAATTTGATAATGAGCCTATCAATGAATATGTTTCTAGGTGGCATGGGGTCATTCATGATCTCACATTTCCAATCCCACCCATAGAGTTGGTCAAGATGTTTGCCAAAAGTTGCACCAAACATATCTCTGCCATGCTCCAAATATAACAACATCACTCCTTCAAGGATGCCATTGCTCAAGCCAAAATTATCAAAGATATCAAGGTGCAAGAGGGTGAAATCACGCTTCACAAAAAGGTTGATTACATCCCAAATACCCACTTTAGTAAAGGTGGCCAAAATCAAACTCCTCCATGGCCACCCTAGGCCAATCAGGTTACGGTTGGCTCAACATCTACTTCACTCCACAATCATAACCCTATCACTAGGGAGGTCAACAATTAGGAGCTTCTCTCTTTGCTACTCAAAATCAATATCAAAATTGACAACTACATCAACAATGCCCACAATGCAATTGGACTCCTTTATTGGAACCATTACAAAACATCTTCCAAAGGTTGTATGATGTTGGACATATTGCTTTACCAAAAATAAGGCAAGAAGATCCTAATCGCCTAAAGCCAAAGGACTTCAATGAGAACACCTTTTGTGAGTATCATAGGCAATGTGGGCATGACATCCAAAACTATCATACATTTCGTAGTCGGGTGCAAGACCTTATAGACAATGGGGTCATCCACACCAAAAATCCATTGGCCCCTTCAAATCAAAACTTAGGGATCTATAAGATGCCTTTCCTAGACCATAGGCCACCACAGAACACTTCTACCTCTCAACCTACCTCTCGGTAGGTCAATCAGGTCAACAAAGATTTACCTCAGAAGGGTCTCGTGGGTATGATTCATGTCACCACATGCAACCAATGCTACCCCACTCACCCTATTCATCAGGAACATCAACCCACTATTACCACATTCATTCATCATCCACACAAGCCAATCCACCACCATTACCACCTCATGTTGTTACTATTTGTAGTAGCCTCACACACCAACTTCGCATAACTCCTGCTAAGTTATCCATATACGACCTCTTGTAGCAATCGTAGCCTCACCATGAGGCTCTAAATGAGATCCTACGATCAATAGATGTGGAAGCACATGACACCAATACCTTTGTATAGTTTGTGGGTAATGTGGAAACATGCATGCAACCATCCATTATATTTTATGACCATGAGATTACAATTCTTGAAGGAGAGGGTACTGATCCTCCCCTCCACATTCTAGCTAGTATTAATGATACTACTTATAAGCGTGTCTTGATCGACACCAGATCTTCTATTAGTATCATCTCCACTATGGCCCTCCAACATCTCAACATCCCACCTACTCACCTTGCTACTCCTACCTTTGATTTATGAGCATTCGATGGTTCGATGTGCAAAATAGTTGGGTCTATTGTCCTCCCAATCCAAGTTGGTGCCAAGACAATACCCACTCTATGTCATGTCATCGAAGGAGAGATGCAATACAATATCCTCCTTGGATTTCCATGGATTAGGGACATGCAATGCATCCCTTCTACACTTCATCACTACTTGAAATATCTTCACAATGGTCAAGTCCACCACATTGAGGTGGATGATGACCCCTTTTAGTTTTGCAACATGGTCACTCTACCATCCACTTCACCATTTATTTCTTCTCAATTCACACCTATCTCCATTCATCCTGTTGAGCCAAATATTTCATCCTCATCAGCACTCGACCAATCATTACCACCACTCTTACCTACCCCTCTTTTCACTAACACATCAATAAATCCTTTTGGTCTAACCTCATCATCTTCATCACCCACATCTAGTTCATCATCAGCATTACCTTCTCCCTCATACCTTCAACAACATTCACTACCATCTTCTTATTCCACTTCTCTAGGGTTACAACCTCTCACATCTATCACCATTACACCAAACACCCCCATCTTGATCACTCCAATCATTCCCCCCACTCACCCACCAACATTTCTAGACCTCTCTCACACTGATTTGCACCCATATAGCTCTTTATCCTCATCTTCTTCACAATTCCCCTAGGCTAATCATCCCATCCTAGCCACTCCATTAGAGTGTCATTCATGGGAACAATGCGTCGCTCACATTGACACCCAACTGAATCAGGCCTCATTATCTAGTTTGTCCCCTTCTTCCACTTTAGTTCCTCCTAAATCATAACCCTCATCCTTATCATCACCTCAAGAATCACCACCATTCACCACATCTCATATTTCAATTTTACTTCCCCTTGAGTCACAACCATCATCTTCTTCTTCATCACACCATGAATCATCACCCAACCAGGAGTATTATGGAATGCCTCATGTGTCTATACTCATGACTACTCCAGGTCCAAGAGAATACGACATACGCAATGCTCGCATCTCTCCTCCCAACCTCCAATCTATCCATAACTTTGGTCACCCTCGCAATGTCCCTCTCACCATTGGAGTTATCATCCCCTTTGACCCACCCACCAATAGTACCAACTTCATTTATGGGGGCTTGGATACATTGAATTCCACTTCTAAGCCAAAGCCACCTAAAGATAAGTTTTGTAGTAATCTTGACTACTTGTCAAATCCAAATTTTACAAAATATTACTTCCAATGCTTCCATTGGCAAGGGTTTGGTCTAGGTCGCTATGAACAAGGGTCTAGAAATTTCCTTCACCCCCATTATCAACAACATGGAGATAGGTGTGGTTTAGGTTACCAACATTTAGCTCTTCACATCCTAGATGATACCCTTCTATACCCCTCTTGGGACCCACTCGAGGAAGGATATACCTCAGATCTCAAACTTGACATTCAAAGCAACACCTCATCATCTCACTCTTCCATTGAAATCCTAGATCATTTCTTTCTCGATTCATCACCATATGTCATTCCTCCCACTTATGACATTGAGGACCTTATCCAGGATTTCCCCACATTATCCCTTACATCACCTCCCATAGATGTCATCCCCATTCTACCATACTTTTCCTCACTTTCTCTATCCACCTAGTTGCATAATCGACATCACATTCAATCCTCTTTGCATCGACCATGCTCTCCCCTTATCATCCTACATCCTCATCCCGATCAACCTATACCTTCCTCTTCTTCTGACACAACAATGTCTAAGACACCATCATATCCTACCTTCACCATGTTGGTGAACATGATCTCTATAGATATTTTTACCCCACTTCATTACGATGCCCATCCTGATCAAATTATCTATACCAATCCAAATTACATTGAATTCAATCACATTTCTTCTAAACCATCCCCACAAGAGTTCCTTCTTTCCAAGCATTTGCTATATTTAGCTAATGCTCCCTATTCTTCCACCCCTTCATAGGCCCATTGTATCTATAACATCGAGGTCATGCATGATGATGATATTCCTCTCCCTAATGTTGTAGATGACTTACATCTTATTCCTATCCCCGCTCAACTTGAGGATGGGTCACACATGCTTATAGAGGACACTATCGATGTTGACATTGGGGATGATGCATCAAATCCTCATATTATCAAACTTGGCAAAGGTCTCTCCATCAAAGAGCATGATAGTCTTACAACACTACTCAAGGAATACAAGCACATCTTTGCATGGTCATATACTGATATGCTAGGTTTAGACCCTTCTTTGGTTGTTCACAACCTTACACTTGATGATAGTGCTAAGCTGATCAAACAAAAACTATGAAAAATGCATCCTATAATTGCATTAATGGTCAAAGAGGAGCTACAAAAACTCCTAGATGTGGGATTCATACAACTAATTGATTACCCTGAATGGGTGTCTAACATGGTCCCCATTCCAAAACCCAAAGGAGGGGTCCAGATATGCACTGAATTTAGAGATCTAAACAAAGCATGTCCTAAAGATAACTTCCCCCTTCCCAACATTGATACGTTAGTCGACTCCATAATAGGTCATGAAATGTTATCCCTCATGGATGGGTTTTTAGGATACAACTAGATCTTGGTCAATCCTGAAGATCAACACAAGACATATTTCACTATACCTTGGGGGAAATTTTGCTACAAGGTCATGCCATTCAGACTTAAGAATGTTGGTGCCACTTACCAACATGCCATGACCTACATTTTCCATGATTATATGCATAAAATTATGGAGGACTATGTAGATGACTTGTTGGCCAAGTCAAAGAAGCGTCAAGATCATATTCATGACTTGCACAAGATTTTTGATCACCTCCTTGAGCACAATGTTCACCTCAATCCCAAGAAATGTGTCTTTGGTGTTACCTCAGGCAAGCTCCTTAGATTCATCATTTCTTCCAAAGTATCGAAGTTGACCCTAAAAAGGTCAAGGCTATCATTGATATGCCACCTCCTACCAACCTCAAATAGTTATACAACTTACAAGGCAAAATTCAATCAATTCATCGATTCATTGCCCAAATTTCTGATAAATGTAAGTCATTCAACCATATCCTACAAAAAGGAGTACCATTTCACTGGGATAGCGAGTGTCAATGAGCCTTCAATGACATCAAGACCTACCTCACCTCACCACCTATTTTATCACCACCTCATCTCGATATTCCTTTTCATTTGTATATATCTACCATGGATTTTGCATTGGGCACATTGTTGGCCCAAAAAAATGAGGCATCCAAAGAACAAGCAATCTATTACATCAACCACACACTCATCAGTTATGAAACATGGTATGCTTATATGGAGAAACTTTACCTCACATTAGTCTTTGCTACCAAGAAATTATGCCACTACATGCTCAATCATATGACCTTTGTCATTGCATGATAATCCTCTCAAATACATGATGGGTAGAAGCTATAACAATAGCTGAACAACTAAATGGATCATGCTCCTAACTGAATTTGATCTCAAATTCATTAGTCAAAAATCCATCAAAGGGTAGGTCATCGTTGACCATCTTGTAGAGGCCCCTTTGCCAACTACTCACCCACTTGTCCTTGACCTTCCAGACGATGTTGTATTTCATACTTCTAAAATTGAACAATAGGTTGAACCTGAACCTACCATAGATATGACACTCTTTTTTTATGGCTCCCGATGCGAATGAGGGATCGATGTAGGAGTTGTCTTCATTACACCATAAGGGGTACCACTCCCCTTTTCATTCAAATTGAACTTTTCATGCACCAATAATAATGTCGAGTATGAAGCACTCATTCTCGATCTCAAAATGGCACTTGCTATACGCGTTAAGAAAATCCAAATTTGGGGTGACTCCTTGCTTATTGTGAATCAAGTCAAAGGTATTTTTCAATGTCGATGTCCTATGCTCAAGCAATACAAGGATGTGGCCACTCAATTACTCGACCGATTTGAGTGGTATGAAATTGAGGCCAACCCATACTCTACCAATCACTTTATCGATACTATGGCTTAACTTTGGTCTTTGATACCCAAATATCCACATAATGAAACCACTTGTGTGCTTGTCCAAATTCTTTCTCAGTCATCCATTGCACTACAAACATCCTCTTCTACCACTACCATCAATCTCATTCAAGTCGAACCCCTAAATCCTTGGTTTTCTTAGGTCAAGGATTACATCAAATTGGGCTTGCTTCCACCTGATTTATCCCAAACAGCCAAGTGTACCTTCAAACAAAGAGCCATACACTTTACTTTGTTGGGGGACATCTTGTATAAACATGGCTATGATGGCATTCTCCTACGATGTCTTGAAATACAAGAAGCACATCGAGTCATTATGGTTACCCACGATGGCACCTATGGTGGCCACTTTAGTGGTATTACTATTACCAAGTGTATCCTTTGCATGGGCTATTATTGGCCCACCATGGAGCATGATTATTGTGCATATGTGAAAAAGTGTGTCAAGTGTCAACAACATGCCAATCTCACTCACCTACCATCATAGGCTCTACAACCTATCCAATCCACCTGGTCATTCTCTCAATGGGGCTTGGATCTCATTGGGTAAATCACTCCTGCTTCCTCAAGTAATCATAAATTCATCATTACCACCATTGAGTACTTTACGAAGTGGGTCGAGGTGATCCCTCTGGTCCAAACCACTAGACCCAAAATTGTTGAGTTCATTACCCAACATATCATATGTCATTTTGGTATTCCTACGAAGCTCATTTTTGATAATGGTACATCATTCAAGAACAAGAATGTATGTGCATTATGCATTAAATACAATATCCAACATAACTTCTCTACGCCATACTACCCTCAAGGCAATGGCCAAGCTGAAGCTACAAATAAAATAATATATGCCATTCTTCGCAAGACCATTGTAGAATCACATCATGATTGGCATAACCAAATACCCCTGGCCCTATGGGCTTATAGAACAAGCATACAAACCCCAATAGGGGCAACACCATTCTCCTTGGTTTATGGCACTGAAGCCATCATGCCTCTAGAGCTCGAGATTCCTTCTTTAAGAATTTCTCTGCAAGAATTCATCGATGATAATACAACTCGACAAGCATGATTCGATCAACTTAATCTGCTTGATGAGCATCATACTCATGCTATTGAACACACACATGTTTATCAAGACCATCTTCAGTGAGCATATCACAATAAGGTTCACCCATGAGAGTTTCAAATTGGGGATTTAGTCCTCAAAGAAAACCAACAAAATACTAGTCAACCACCTCACCTTCATGATAAGTTTACTCTGAACTAGTTAGGACCTTATGTCATCACTCACAAATATGGTTCTGGAACCTATTCTCTAGCCAATATCGAAGGCATGGTAGAGCCTAATCCTCTCAATATCATCCACCTTCATGCATTTTACACTTAATGCATACCCCTCCACATTTTACATGTTACTTTCAGCATTTTTTTATTCTTTCCCTTTCTCTCCTTTCCTCATTCTCTATATTTTCTTCTAGTACCTTGTCAATGTTGTATGGTCATGCTACGAGCAGCTACATACCTTTGACTTGGTTTGATATTCTTATTCTCTCTTTACTTTTTCCTTCCTTCTCTTCCTCTTCCTCTTTTTAGTTGCTTGCTTTCCATCATCACTTCTACACCTTCACATCAATCATATGATTGGGGGAGGGGTGTTCCCTTTTCTCCCAACCCATATTTCACACTTGGGGGAGTTTTATCTCCTCCTAACTACATCTTCCAAAACTAGGGGGAGTTTTCATCTCCCTCTATCACATCTTCCATAGATTGTGGACTTCATTTCCTACCACCTCCTCTTTCACAATTGGGGGAGTTTTCCATATTCTATCTCCACTTCCTCTATTTTCTACCTTTTCCTCTAGAATCGTGTCAATGTTGTATGGTCACGCTACGAGCGACTACATACCTTTGATTCTGGTTCAAATCTTCTTCTTTTCTCTTTTTCATTCTTCTTCTTCTCTCCTTTCCTTCTTCCTCCATTTCTTCTATCTTCTCTTCTTTTCCTTACCCCATCCTTCTCCATTTCCCATATTCTTCACCTGCCCCATCATTAGGGTCTCCTATTCACACTTTATTTTCATCCACTCATCATTACATCACTCTTTCACATGCATCACTCATGATTGCTACTGCCACACATTGGCATTCATTTCACTTCACATGTACATCCATCCACATATTTTTAATTTGGTCCAGTACATTGGACATCACATTGGGATACATCACCTTGCATTTGTTTGTCTCACTTACTTTGTTTCTCTCAAAAATAAGTTGGTCACATACTACCATGTATTTTTAGGTATTTTGTTGTGTCATGTCCTCTTGTACATATCATATTACACACATTGTTCATAGTCATGTCCATATCTTTCTTGTACATAGGCCATCCATCACTTGTATATAGTACCACTTTGAGGAGTTAAAAACACATTTGTTAGCATGACTATTGTGATATCCACTTCTATTCTTAGTTGCATGGTAATGGGAAGCTTTTCTATTTCTCAACCATTCATAGTCAGTCTAATCAACCTATATCGAACATCATCAAATTCTACAAGATTTCAAAGCTACCCCTAGTTGAATTGAGTTCATTCATGGACCACTCACACATTTCACATCTTAAGAAAATTTTGAGTGTAGGGAGGACAACACCTTGTGTAGGCCTTGCCATTTAGCGAATGATTTCCCTTGCTCATCCTATCATTTGCGTGATCAAAATAAACTTGGGGATAAACAAAGGGACAAGTAAAAGAAAATAACAAAATGGGATAGAAAACAAAAGCCAACACCCACACACACAAAATAAAAAAAGAGGATCAAACAATAAAGGAGAAAAAACAAAAGGAAATGCCTCAAGAGTACTATCAAAATCTTGAATCTTAGAGGTCCTCAGGTCCAAAATAACATCATAGGGTGATTTCCATCACCAGAAATAGGTTCCAAGAACCTTCCTAGCAGTGGAGTTGTAGCACTCTAAAATTGGCATAGTTAAACCCTTAGTAAAAAGATAAAATTTGAATTTTAACCCCGAAACCGCCCGTTAACCGCTCATCCCATTTTTCACGTCATTTTTAGGAGTTTTTTTGACCATTGGACGATATCGTCGTCGATCAAACAAAATCATCCTAGATCTGACGAATTCGTCTGGAACAGAACATCCAGACGATTTCATCCTAAAACCAATTTTTCATAATTAGCTTCTGTTTCAACAGTCTCTCCAACTTGGGTAGAAGCGTGTATGTGTAGTTGGATATTCCTCCATTGGAGATCTCCCAGATTGGGATGATCCCTAATCTCTTAACCTCACCCTAATCCTATATAAACTAGGATATTCTCAGTTTATCCCCCTAAACCCCTGACTCTTTGGATCCCCTGCCTGTATTTCCTCCTAACCCTTTCCCTAATTGGTTTTCCCTACCATTGAAGTTTTGCATTCGTAGTTTTAGGTTTTCATTATAGGTTTTCACTGTGCTTTAGCTGGAGGAAGCTCGGATCGTCGCAAGTGATTCTAGATGATTTTGAATGATCCTGTCATAGATCGACAATTATCTCGTATGATTGGAGGCGATCTTGATTATAGTTTAGATTGGGGGTAATCAGAGCCCTAAGTTTGCATTTCTCATCTTTCTTCCTTATTTTATTATGCATTAGTTTGATTATTTTTATTTTGCATCCTAGAGTTCACCTCATTTTAAAATAACTACATGATAAAATTAAAATAAGTTATTAAAACAATACATTTCTTTTAATTTGCTATCCAGATTTATCATTTAGGCATTTATACTGTCATTTCTATCATTTTGTATTATTCTTGCAGTTGCATTTTTGGTTTTTGGTGTCTGCTTTTGTGATTGCAGGTTTCTGACAAATTTGTCTGACGAATTCGTCTGATCGATGACGATCTTGTCTAATATCAAATGATCGACTATAATCTAGGATGATTTTGTACAATTACAGACGATCCTATCATTTTTGGGATGATCTGGACTCCTACAAGCTTCAAAATCTTCATCAGACATCCGAAATCAGGTGCATTATTTCTTATTTAAGTATATTCGTGGTATTTAGGATTCATTCATGCTTTTTGTATTCATATAAATCGGTATTTCATATAGAATAGCTTAGATTCATTCTGGCCAACCTAGGATTATGATTGATCAAGTATAAAATAAACACATCAAAACCATTCTCAACCTAGGTGTGGAAACTGCCACTCAAAGTTTCCTGGTGAGCCCCACCATCCGTCAAAAATTCACCCTTATACCCCTCCCCGAGAGGTGCGACCTTCAAAGGGCCTCTCAGTCCGAGGTATTGTTCCATCCTTCTCGCATCCCCCTTTCGGGCACGGATCCTTTAGCCTGAAGGTAAGGGCACAAAAAATTTGGGTCAGTACATTTTGGTGAACCCGACGTGAAACTAAAAACCTTTTGAAAACAATCCAAAAAAAAAAATTATTATTAACATCTAGAATCATCAGACAAACAATTAAAGTTGCATATCATATTTATATGGTAGATTATAATAAAATATGAGCTGTCACCATAAATTTTGAAAATCAATTAACGACCATAGAGATTACTTTTGTACTTAGAGTACCTCAAACAAATAGGGTTCAACCTTTGTGGGATGAACTTGATAGGAGATTGGGTATCATTGAATCCATATCTACAGAACTTAGGCAAATTAAGAGGTTTGTCCTAGATAGAATCTTGGATCCTGATTAGGTAACCTTATATCATGAACTTCAGAGAGCTTGCCATAGGTGGTTAGCAGATAAAAGAGCACTTGTCTTCAAAATTGTACACCTTTGAGGAATACCTTGAGAATGCAGTTGTAGTACATAAGTTTCTATCTCGTATAGAGGATCAAGAAGTCATTCTTACAAATAAAAAATATGGAATAGAGTTCCTAGAGCTGTGTTATATCGAGAGTATTTCCATGAGCTTTATTTCTACAGGTCATAATCTGAAACAAATCATATTACCATAGCACACTTTGTCAAATTTTTGAAAAACCATTTCCAATTTGAAGAGGAGCATTTCATGACTCCTGATGAACTTGATCCCATCAACGATATCCATAAACTATTTATAGAAAACTAAATCATTATTCTTATTATTGTTATTCCTTTTGTAACTAGAATGCTATTTGTTATCTTTATAATAATATTATAAAACACAAAAAAAAAAAAAAGACAAAACAAAAAATCAAAACATTTCCTTTTTATAGTAGGTATATAATTAAAATATATACCTCTCAAACCTTGCACATATATATATATATATATATATATATATATATATATATATATATAAGTATATATATTTTTTGAAATCTAAGTTTAAGCTCAATGCCTAGACTTAGGAACGGAAAACAAACTGAAGAAGAAGAAGATTGGTTAGGAAAACCATTAAATAACCCTAATATCCTTCTTGAAGACCAAGTCCAGGAAGAAGAAATCCTAGACCAGCAAGAAGAAGAGCTTGCTGTAAGAAATGAACAAGAAGAAAATGTTAAAGAGGAAGGATCCTCATCCCCTAAAATGTCTCCGGGAGGAGTCATACTTTTGAAAACATGGAACAATTCTAGAAGTTCATTAATACTAATATTGGTGTTCTTAATAGAGCAGTCCATATGGACAAGGATCGAATTAGTGACACTCAAGAAATTCTAGAATATGTATTTCACACACGCATTAATCCCTTGTCCTTTATCGATCAAAAGAGTGATCAAGCTGGACCATCCAATTTGGATATGGTAGCTATAATCCAGAACATACAACAACAACAGGTTACCCAAGCATCTAAAGTGCCTATTAGCAAGCCTAGGGTCATTCCTGCACAAAAGAAACCATCATTTACTGCTCTATTTCACCAAGATATTGAGAAATATATCTCAAATCAGCAAAAATCCAAAACAAAACCAAACACCAATTACCAACAATCTGGGATACAACATAATACTACTACAAATCATCTTCATAATACTCTTCCTACCAATGCTTTGCATAATAGCAATATAGCATCTAATCCTTATGTCACACCGTCATACACTCATAAATCCCATGCTTATGTCCCACCGAACCAATATGGTGGACAAACTAGTAATCTTGAAACTATGGTGAAACAGTTAGTTTCCCGCATGGACCAGATAGATCCCTACCGTCCCTTGTACAATTATCGAGAGATGTGTAGTCAGTCGTTAGATCCTATAGTTGTAGCACAACCATATCCTAAACATTTTCCTATGCCTATTGTTGAGTGGTATTTTCACCCAATTGTGAAAGTACACTCTCCCTTAGGATTTGGGTTCCAAATCCCCTCTTGCAAAGAAGTTAAACAAACAACTTCTCCAAGGTCTCCGCTATATTAGCATTTGCATATGTGTATTAGTAATCTCAAATAAATATATTCATTTTAAATGCTTGGAACACCTTAGTGATTGCAAGTAACTATAAACAAGGGGCAATGTTGGTTTATTTTACCATGAAACTTTAGTGATTGTTCATTGAACCAAAATAAAGCAAATGTGAGTTGGCCCTCATATGACCACGATGTAGTGCCTTAATTCCTTTTATCTTGAGAGTTTTAAGGTAGATTTTATCTTCTTTATTAAGTCCAAATATGGCTTCTTATCATGAAGATAAAGATAGCTTTCAATATGATCGATAAACTATCCCTCTTTGGTGAAATGGATTTTCACAAAGAGGCAATAATTTATGGCCTTGAATAAAGGGCTTTAAATGTCACTTTAACTTATCCCTCTTAAATGAAATCAAATTTTCATCAAGATGAACAATTAAGTGCTTTGAAGAAAAGACCTTCAATGTAATACTCAAATTACCCCTCTTTCGTAAAATTAGAATTTTTATGAAGAGAGGGTAATTTTAGGCTCAAAAATGGAAATTTGTGAAAATGCCATAAAACATAACTCCTTCAATGAAATTGGAATTTTCATGAAGGGAATGTCATCATAGGCTCATGAGTGCAAAACAAAACTGAAAAAATGAAATTCCACCTTAAAATGGAAACTTTCTATTTTCGGATTTTTTAAAATCTGTAATAAAACAACAACTTCGATGAATTTTTAAAAATACTAAACAACTCCGAAAATGAAATTTCAAAATGCGTATTGGAAGTCTGAAGTATAACCTACGCAATGGTGAAATTATTTTTGGATTTTGAAAATTTTTAAATGTTTATTTTAATGCCTGAAAATTAAAAAAAAGTTAAAATTTCTGGAAAATAAAATGCAGAAAAATTGAAAGAAAATGCAGAAAATTGAAAATAAAATGCATTCAGTATGATGCTATCCTATTTCGACAAAACCGAAGATGTGAGGTTTCCATGCATGCAACCTAACCTATTGGACTTGCAAAACAAGCACAATCCCCATAGACTAAGTGTTGGTTCCTAGGGTTTAAAATAAGAATTTCAGGTTCAAGCATTCACATGAAGCAACCAAGCAAACTTGCATTAACTCCATCTACAAACTCGAAATCTGAAAAAGGAAAAAAAATAGACATTAAATCCATAGCATGCAAAGAGAATCTCCTTCTTTCTTGCCCACAAGATGCAAATTTCTGAAAACTCCTGCATTAAAAATGTGTCATTTTACAATAGCAGAAATCTGGTTTTCTCAAAAAACCAGTCCAATGTGGAAGGAAAATATCCAAAAAAAACCAGTGCCAAGGCAAAAACTTCCTGCAATCTTCTCTGAAAAATTTCCAACCCCCTTTTTCTCCATCCTTCAATGCATTTTTAAAACTTCGAAAAAACTCTTCTTTCTTGTTCGGATTCCCAAAACCCTTGCTCTTTCGTTTCCTTTTTCTCTTCATTTCCTTTTCTTCCTGCATTTCTTCGATTAAGTAACGCCTTGGAATAATAATTCCAAAGTTCCTATTTTAAAACAAGGCGCTTTATTCTTATATGAGCCTTTTTTGTTTTTTCTTTTCTCCACGTGTTTCCACCTTACCTGCACATAAAACAAATAGGTGAATTAGCTTTAAAAAACAAACTTTAAAAACAAAATAAATTATACTAAAAACATAAAGTTAAACTATTAAAAAAAAACTTTAAATTTAAACTATTTTAAAACGTAAACTAAAACGTGGTGAATGAAGCACCATGGCTTCATTCACTACTTTTTATTTTTATTTATATTTTATTGTTTTTACTTTTTTTTTTTACTTACTTTATATATATATATATATATATATAATATATCATTTATATATTTTTTATTTGTTTATATATATAAAAAATATATATAAACTTGTTTTTTTTTCTTTTTAAATTCAAAAAGCTTTATTTAATTATTATTTTTTACTTGCTTTCTCTTTTATTTTAAATTTGATTTAATTAATTTTAAATGTTTGAATTGATTTAATTCAAAACATTAAAATTAACTAAAACAATAATAATAAAAATAATAATAATAAGGACGAACCTAACCAATCCACTAGACACTCAAAACCAACATGCAAACACCCAAATACCAAAATAAAAAGGTGGGTCCCCAATTTTGGGGTACGTTGTGGAGCGGCCACAACAAATGGCGACTCTGCTGGGAAATGCTCCTGAGCATTTCGGTGAGAACCCAACCTGAAAACCTTCAAAACTCAAACACAAGCGTCAGCAAATATCCAAAGAATGAAACTAGACGAGAAATACATGAAGCATTAGAATTATTCAGCGTCAGCTCAATGTGTGCGGTGTGATTCATTCCTTATCGTTTGAAATTGATCAACATTCCATCATCTGTTTCACTTATGATTCATGCATATGAGAAGTTATGGATGATTCCTGTAGGATTTAATGTATGGTGAAGATGCTAGAGATATAACAACCTGCTTTGCAAAGGCTCAAACTTTCTAGTACCATGAACAAACATATTAAAACTGTCAAACCCTCTTAGGACCAAATATGTGTATACTTGAATTAATTTACTAGATCCCAAAGTTGGTTATGTGTCACTACCATCTTGAACCCATGTGCAAGTGTAAGTGAAATCAGAGCTTTGGGGAATAGGATTCCCAACCTAAGCGAGATGGGAATTTAACCCTATCCTTACTACTCCGATCTAGAGTTCATTACCTCATCTTGAACAAAATGATTTAACCTGTTATGGATGAAACTGTCAAGCTAGCCTATCCGTTTGAGCGATCAGTGGTCTTGCTTTTAGACAAGACATGTTGCCACGCATGAGCATACTCCACTGCCAGTCAGGCATCTATAGCCCCGATGGAGATTAACCCCATAATCCAGGATTTGGCTTTACTTTTGATTTCTTGAACCTTGGGGATGACTACCCATCCTTGCAAGGGACATGTAGTACGATCCTTCCAATCCAATATTAATGATGAAATGAAAGTAGAATGAAAAATATTTGCTTTGGAATTTCAAGTTCTTGAGTGGGCAAAATAGAAGCTTTGGGGAATCGGATTCTCAACCTAAGCGAGATGAGAATTAGACCCTATCCTTACTACTCCATGAAGGTCAAATCAGAGCTTTGGGGAGTTGGATCCTCAACCTAAGTTCGATGGGGATTTAACCCTATCCTTACTACTCTGATTTTAGGCTTTAAGCACTATGGGAGTGGTAAAAACCACTATTTTAAGGATTATGTTGCATGATAGGACAGACACGAAATACTCCTTTCGCCTCACCTTTTCTTCCAAGTATGGTTTTGACCATTTTGCTCAAGATCCTCTTTAATATGTGTAGAACGTGCTTGGTTCAAGATAGTTCGGGCATCAGTTCCCAACCTTAGGATCCTTTTAATATATGTTATGTAATAACCCTAAGAGGATTCGACACCTTTTCAATGATTGTATTTGAAATGTAGATGCAACTCGAGATGAAATGTATATGCAATGTGGAATGTAACATGAGATATGGATGAATGCATTGCTCTTTTTGAAATGCGGATGGAGTATACCACCTACTTTGCCATAATTTGTAAAACTGACAACTTCATGCATCACAAGTTCCAAACGATATTCTTTAATGTGTTTGCGATACTCGTGGAGCTTTCTGCAATACAATTCCGATGTTTCATATTCTCTTAGTCTTAGTCAACATTCATAAGGACATAAGTTGACATCTCGCTTTTTTTTTTTTTTTTTCAAGACAAACCAAAAGTGTCCAAAGGACCAACACACAAAACTTAAAACCAAAATGAGATCCAACCCAAAACCAAAACACGAAAACCAAAAGTATATACAAATGTACAATATAATACAAGATGGTGCAAAGTTTGGATTATCATTTTCCCGGATCCCAAACCTGATTTGAGCATTCCAAAAGACATATAATGTGATACACATGCCAAATGTGGAAGGAATCAAACAAAAACAAGACTAGACCAAACAATGCAACCAACTTCAACTTTCCTCTCTCACCCCACCAATTAGATTTAGTTCCATTAGTATTCTCATAGGTGAGATTCAAATTACCAAATTGATTAGACAATGGTTGATTTTCAATTCTTTCTTGTCTATTCTTTAAGGTGTAAATTTCATAATTCCATTCATGATTTAGAACTAGGCTTTCTTTATTCAAAATGAAATTTTGTAAGCAAGAGCCTATTTCTAAAAATTTCAAAGCTAATTCATTTTCCATGTTCTTAGGCCAATCAAAATTGTGCAACAATTTACAAGCATCTAGGATATTTACTAAATGGGGATCATTAGGAGTTTTTATCCTAGGTTCAAGAATTAATTGTTGATGAATTTGATTTAGCAATTTAAGTGCATCAAGCTCCTTTTCATTCATTAAAGTAATGTTATCAAAGGTGTGGTTAGAAATTAATCCTTGTTCTTCATTCACCTTCAATGGCATTTCATCATAAATATCATTTGAATTATACAAATCTTCACCTAAATCTTGGATGTTTGGACACAAAGGTTTAGATTTTACCTTTTTCACATTTTCATTTACCAAAATTTGGTGAGGATTTGCAATTCCCTCTTTTACCTCATGGTCTTCATATTCTTCATTGATTACTTGTTCATCAAACATACCAAAATTGGGCACCCAATTGAAAACATGCCCATCCTTTTCAACCCTCAAATATTCTTGGTCAAAGTGTATGTCAAGTAACTCATCTTCATGATCAATCACTTGCGTTGCTTCTAATAGATCAACCACTTTGTCATTTAATTCCAACTCTTTGTTCACTATCCATGGTATCTCTTCATTTGAATCCTCAAAATAATCATGCAAACTTGTATCCGAATCTTCAATGAATTTATATTCAACATGATCGAATTTTGTAACCTTCTCAAATCTTGTGAATGTGAGATCTTCGTATGAAGTAGAAGTTTCAACATCCTGCATATAAATTGGAATAGAGGCTTCATCAATAGGGGTGTGAGGAAATAACACATCTTCATATCTTCCCCAACCATTGTAAAAATTATCTTCCAAATTTGTGGGATGAAACTCCATGGTATTTGTGACATGATCTTTTGATTCATTCATCAATTCACTTTCTTCTTTGTCCTTGGTAGTAGGATCATTATAATCTTCCAAAATTTGATGAGATTTGAAACCCTCTTCCAAAACATCCTCAAATTGTACAGGAGTTGTAATATCTTCCTTTGAGTAGGCGATTATGTTGTCCTCTATATCAATTGGCACACAAGTTTCATTAGCAGTTTTGGAGTGAGTGTAGTCTTCCCACTTCTTCCAAGCATCATAATAATCATCTTCCAAAGTCAAGTGGTGACGTTCAACTACTTCTTCAACATCTTCCAATTCATCAATGTGTTTCTCATCAAATTCACCTTCACCTTCCTTAGATGGTTCAATTATTTCCAAAAGTGGGTCATTTTTTGAATTCAAATTTGTAAGGCTATCATAGTCCAACTTAGTAACCCATGATTTCAATTTCATCACAATTTGGAGGGTGAAGAATTTCTTGATCATTAATTTCAAACATCTCATCAATAGTATCTTCCAAGAACAAGTGGTGAAACTCTATCATATCTTCAAATTCATTTATTGGTTTTCTTCCAATTTCACTTTCAACCACTTCATCCAATTCTATGGTAGGTTTCGTCCTATCACATATTTCAAACATTGTTGAATTTAGAACCCCTTCATCTAAATAATCATGTATCTCTATGAATGAGATCATCTCTGCATAATCCTCACTGGTGGATGTTGGCTTAGCAATTTGCACCTCCTCTTGGACTACATCTAAGGTGGTTGTAACATTTGGACCTTCAAATTCATCCCCTTGATCATTTACCTTAGGTATCATTGGAGTGGAGGGTGCTATATTTGATGGTTGGTGTAGGTTGGCATCACTAACTCCAAAAGAACAATCTCTCATGTGAACATGTTGTGCCTTTTCTTCTTCAAAAACTTGTTCTACCTTTTCCAAGATCTCATAGATTGTCTCTAGAGACAAGTCATCCAAGTTTTTCTTTAAAGATGTAGCAAGTTTGGGGTGTATGGCTCCCATGTATACTTGAATAGCTTCCTCTTCTGATGTGTTAAAATTTTCCCACATTTGGGAGTGCAACTCATGAAATCTTCCATTGAATTGACTCAAGGATTCATTAGGCTCATTACGTATGGAGGTAAACTGATTTTTCAACATCTCTAAGTCAACCTGATTACCAAAATGATAAAGATAGGTTGCTTCTAGTTGTATCCAAGAAGTCCTAACCTCCATGGGTAGTTGGCCATACCAAAAGAATGGTCTATCATCCAAAATGTATGCAAATAACTTACAAGCCACCTCCTCATAGAAAATTTGGAATTGACATAATGTATTCTTGTAGACATACAATTTTTGCAAGTATCCTAGTGGCACCTCTTGATTAAAACATCGTAGAAACTCCAATAACATTTTAGGAATTTGATAGGGTATCCCATGTATAGACAAACCCTTATAATGATCCTCCATCGTAGATACCATTCTTTCTCTTAGAGATGCTACTTCAGCTCTTATATCGTATGTCGTCATTAGTAAAACTCAAAATATAACTTCAAAACCAATTTGTTAGTCATGAATAAAAGAAGGAACCATGACAAAGCAATATTCTAAAAATGTAAATTAGTTTCTGATTCACCAGATCGCATATGCGCAAGTGAAGAGCATACTCCTAGTGTTGTAGGCTTTCTGATTCACAAGATCGCATTACACGCAAGTGAAGAGCATAATACCGACAACAAATACATTTTAGACAAAATAATTCCTTACAAATAAGCATGAAATGACTAGCAAATATCAAACATGTAACGTATGAATAATCATGTTAGCATCAACCAAGAGATGTATCCATTAAAATCAAATGAAAGTAATTGCATGGAGACAACCTCGTTAGTCAAGACCAAAAATTTTCAAAATCAAATCAAAACACATTATTCCTGTATGAACAATCAAAAGCGTTAGAACAATGCATAGCAATTCATGTCCTCCTTTTAACACTACAAGGTTGTATTGTTAAAAGAGGGCTAAAGATAATAATCAATAGGGCATGAAATATTCAAAATTTAAATCCCTATAGCATTTAAATCACACTGAAATAAACCAATTCAGGCCCTCCTTCTAGCGCCAATCTGTTGAGTGGTATTTTCACCCAATTGTGAAAGTACACTCTCCCTTAGGATTTGGGTTCCAAATCCCCTCTTGCAAAGAAGTTAAACAAACAACTTCTCCAAGGTCTCCGCTATATTAGCATTTGCATATGTGTATTAGTAATCTCAAATAAAGATATTCAATTTAAATGCTTGGAACACCTTAGTGATTGCAAGTAACTGTAAACAAGGGGCAATGTTGGTTTATTTTACCATGAAACTTTAGTGATTGTTCATTGAACCAAAATAAAGCAAATGTGAGTTGGCCCTCATATGACCACGATGTAGTGCCTTAATTCCTTTTATCTTGAGAGTTTTAAGGTAGATTTTATCTTCTTTATTAAGTCCAAATATGGCTTCTTATCATGAAGATGAAGATAGCTTTCAATATGATCGATAAACTATCCCTCTTTGGTGAAATAGATTTTCACAAAGAGGCAATAATTTATGGCCTTGAATAAAGGGCTTTAAATGTCACTTTAACTTATCCCTCTTAAATGAAATCAAATTTTCATCAAGATGAACAATTAAGTGCTTTGAAGAAAAGACCTTCAATGTAATACTCAAATTACCCCTCTTTCGTAAAATTAGAATTTTTATGAAGAGAGGGTAATTTTAGGCTCAAAAATGGAAATTTGTGAAAATGCCATAAAACATAACTCCTTCAATGAAATTGGAATTTTCATGAAGGGAATGTCATCATAGGCTCATGAGTGCAAAACAAAACTGAAAAAATGAAATTTGACCTTAAAATGGAAATTTTCTATTTTCGGATTTTTTAAAATCTGTAATAAAACAACAACTTCGATGAATTTTTAAAAATACTAAACAACTCCGAAAATGAAATTTCAAAGTGCGTATTGGAAGTCTGAAGTATAACCTACGCAATGGTGAAATTATTTTTGGATTTTGAAATTTTTTAAATGTTTATTTTAATGCCTGAAAATTAAAAAAAAAGTTAAAATTTCTTGAAAAAATAAAATGCAGAAAAAGTTGAAAGAAAATGCAGAAAACTGAAAATAAAATGCATTCAATATGATGCTATCCTATTTCGACAAAACCGAAGATGTGAGGTTTCCATGCATGCAACCTAACCTATTGGACTTGCAAAACAAGCACAATCCCCATAGACTAAGTGTTGGTTCCTAGGGTTTAAAATAAATTTCAGGTTCAAGCATTCACATGAAGCAACCAAGCAAACTTGCATTAACTCCATCTACAAACTCGAAATCTGAAAAAGGGAAAAAAAATAGACATTAAATCCATAGCATGCAAAGAGAATCTCCTTCTTTCTTGCCCACAAGATGCAAATTTCTGAAAACTCCTGCATTAAAAATGTGTCATTTTACAATAGCAGAATTTGGTTTCCAAAAGGCTTCAACCATGGAAGGAAAATATCCAAAAAAACCCAATGCCAAGGCCTTGCCTTCATTCCTGCAATCTTCTCTCCAAAAATTTTCCAACCCCTTGTGCAGGCCTTTGCTTGCCCTTTTAAAACTTTCGATTTGACTCTTCATTTTGTGGCCTTTCATTTCGATTTCCCAAAGCCTTTCGCTTCCGCTTTCCTTTTTCTCTTCATTTCCTTTTCTTCCTGCATTTCTTCGATTAAGTAACGCCTTGGAATAATAATTCCAAAGTTCCTATTTTAAAACAAGGCGCTTTATTCTTATATGAGCCTTTTTTGTTTTTTCTTTTCTCCACGTGTTTCCACCTTACCTGCACATAGAACAAATAGGTGAATTAGCTTTTAAAAAACAAACTTTAAAAACAAAATAAATTATACTAAAAAACATAAAGTTAAACTATTAAAAAAAAAACTTTAAATTTAAACTATTTAAAACATAAACTAAAACGTGGTGAATGAAGCACCATGGCTTCATTCACTACTTTTTATTTTTATTTATATTTTATTGTTTTTATTTTTTATTTTTTACTTACTATATATATATATATATATATATATATATATATATATATATATATTCTTTTCACTTTTAAATTTTTTTATTTGTTTATATATATAAAAAATATATATAAACTTGTTTTTTTCTTTTTTAAATTCAAAAAGCTTTATTTAATTATTTTTTTTACTTGCTTTCTCTTTTATTTTAAATTTGATTTAATTAATTTTAAATGTTTGAATTGATTTAATTCAAAACATTAAAATTAACTAAAACAATAATAATAAAAATAATAATAATAAGGACGAACCTAACCAATCCACTAGACACTCAAAATGAAACGAAAACACCCAAACACCAAAATTAGAAGGTGGGTCCCCAAGCTTGGGGTACGTTGTGGAGCGGCCACAACAAATGGCGACTCTGCTGGGAAATTCTCCTGAGCATTTCGGTGAGAACCAAACCTGAAAACCTTCAAAACACAAACACAAGCATCAACAAATATCCAAAGAATGAAACTAGATAAGAAATACATGAAGCATTAGAATTATTCAGCGTCAGCTCAATGTGTGTGGCGTGATTTATTCCTTATCATTTGAAATTGATCAACATTCGATCATCTGTTTCACTTATGATTTGTGCATATGAGAAGCTATGGATGATTCTTGTAGGATTTAATGTATGGTGAAGATGCTAGAGATATAAAAACCTACTTTGCAAAGGCTCAAACCTTCTAGTATCATGAACAAACATATTAAAACTGTCAAACCCTCTTAGGACCAAATATATGTATATTGAATTAATTTACTAGATCCCAATATTGGTTATGTGCCTCTACCATCTTGAACCCATGTGCAAGTGTAAGTGAAATCAGAGCTTTGGGGAATAGGATTCCCAACCTAAGCGAGATGGGAATTTAACCCTGTCCTTACTACTTTGATTTGGAGTTCATTACCTCATCTTGAACAAAATCATTTAACCTGTTATGGATGAAACTATCAGGCTAGCCTATCCATTTGAGCAGTCAGTGGTCTTGCTTTTAGACAAGACATGTTGCCATGCATGAGCATACTCCATTGCCAGTGAGGCATCTATAGCCCCGGTGGAGACTAACCCCATAATCCAGGATTTGGATTTACTTTTGATTTCTTGGACCTTGGGGATGACTACCCATCCTTGCAAGGGACATGTAGTACGATTCTTCCAATCCAATGAAATAAAATGAAGGTAGAATGAAAAATGTTTGCTTTGGAATTTCAAGCTCTTGAGTGCGCTTTTAATTTCTTAAAACATGATGGAGGCAAAATAGAAGCTTTTGGGAATCGAATTCTCAACCTAAGCGAGATGAGAATTAGACCCTATCCTTACTACTCCATGAAGGTCAAATCAGAGCTTTGGGGAGTTGGATCCTCAACCTAAGTTCGATGGGGATTTAACCATATCCTTACTACTCTGATTTTAAGCTTTAAACACTATGGGAGTGGTAAAAACCACTGTTTTAAGGATTATGTTGCATGATATGATAGACACGAAATACTCCTTTCACCTCACCTTTTCTTCCAAGTATGGTTTTGACCATTTTGCTCAAGATCCTCTTTAATATGTGTAGAAAGTGCTTGGTTCAAGATAGTTCGGGCATCAATTCCCAACCTTAAGATCCTTTTAATATATGTTATATAATAACCCTAAGAGGATTCGACACCTTTTCAACGATTGTACTTGAAATGTAGATGCAACTGAGATGAAATGTATATGCAATGTGGAATGTAACATGAGATATGGATGAATACATTGCTCTTTTTGAAATGCGGATGGAGTATACCACACCTTGCCATAATTTGTAAAAACTGACAACTTCATGCATCACAAGTTCCAAACGATATTCTTTAATGTGTTTGTGATACTCGTGGAGCTTTCTGCAATAGAATTCCGATGTTTCATACTCTCCTAGTCTTAGTCAACATTCATAAGCACATAAGTTGACATCTCGCTTTTCTTTTTTTTCTTTTTTTTTTCAAGACAAACCAAAAGTGTCCAAAGGACCAACACACAAAACTTAAAACCAAAATGAGATCCAACCCAAAACCAAAACATGAAAACCAAAATTATATACAAATGTACAATATAATACAAGATGGTGCAAAGTTTGGATTATCATTTTCCCGGATCCCAAACCTGATTTGAGCATTCCAACAGACATATAATGTGATACACATGCCAAATGTGGAAGGAATTAAACAAAAACAAGACTAGACCGAACAATGCAACCAACTTCAATTTTCCTCTCTCACCCCACCAATTAGATTTAGTTCCATTAGTATTCTCATAGGTGAGATTCAAATTACCAAATTCATTAGACAATGGTTGATTTTCAATTCTTTCTTGTCTATTCTTTAAGGTATACATTTCATAATTCCATTCATGATTTAGAACTAGGCTTTCTTTATTCAAAATGAAATTTTGTAAGCAAGAGCCTATTTCTAAAAATTTCAAAGCTAATTCATTTTCCATGTTCTTAGGCCAATCAAAATTGTGCAACAATTTACAAGCATTTAGGATATTTCCTAAATGGGGACCATTAGGAGTTTTTATCCTAGATTCAAGAATTAATTATTGATGAATTTGATTTAGCAATTTAAGTGCATCAAGCTCCTTTTCCTTCATTAAAGTAATGTTATCAAAGGTGTGGTTAGAAATTAATCCTTGTTCTTCATTCACCTTCAATGGCTTTTCATCATAAATATCATTTGAATTATACAAATCTTCACCTAAATCTTGGATGTTTGGACACAAAGGTTTAGATTTTACCTTTTTCACATTTTCATTTACCAAAATTTGGTGAGGATTTGCAATTACCTCTTTTACCTCATGGTCTTCATATTCTTCATTGGCTCCAAAAGAAACAAATCCAAAAAAAAAAACTCTGCAATATTGCATTTCCAAAACCATTTTCCAACCCTTGTGCATGCCTTTGCTTCTCCTTTTAAAATTTCTGGTTTGACTCTCCATTTTGTGGCCCTTCGTTTCATTTCCCAAAGCCTTTCGTTCCGCTTTCCCATGCCTCTTCGTTTCCTTTTCTTCCTGCATTTCTTCGATTAAGTAACGCCTTGGAATAATAATTCCAAAGTTCCTATTTTAAAACAAGGCGCTTTATTCCTATATGAGCCTTTTTTGTTTATATTTTATTGTTTTTACTTTTTTATTTTTACTTACTTTATATATATATATATATATATATATATATATATATATATATATATATATATATATATATATATATATTTTCACTTTTAAAATTTTTTATTTGTTTATATATATAAAAAAGTATATATAAACTTGTTTTTTTTCTTTTTAAATTCAAAAAGATTTATTTAACTATTTTTTTTACTTGTTTTTTCTTTTATTTTAAATTTGATTTAATTAATTTTAAATGTTTGAATTGATTTAATTCAAAACATTAAAATTAACTAAAACAATAATAATAAAAAAAATAATAATAAGGACGAACCTAACCAATCCACTAGACACTCAAAATGAAATGAAAACACCCAAACACCAAAATTAGAAGGTGGGTCCCCAAGCTTGGGGTACGTTGTGGAGTGGCCACAACAAATTTCGACTCTTCTGGGAAATGCTCCTGAGCATTTTGGTGAGAACCCAACCTGAAAACCTTCAAAACTCAAACACAAGCATCAACAAATATCCAAAGAATGAAACTAGACGAGAAATACATGAAGCATTAGAATTATTCAGCGTCAGCTCAATGTGTGCGGCGTGATTCATTGCTTATCGTTTGAAATTGATCAACATTCCATCTTCTGTTTCACTTATGATTCGTGCATATGAGAAGCTATGGATGATTCCTATAGGATTTAATGTATGGTGAAGATGCTAGAGATATAACAACTTGCTTTGCAAAGGCTCAAACCTTCTAGTATCATGAAAAAACATATTAAAACTGTCAAACCCTCTTAGGACCAAATATATGTATACTAAATTAATTTACTATATCCCAAAGTTGGTTATGTGCCTCTACCATCTTGAACCCATGTGCAAGTGTAAGTGAAATCAGAGCTTTGGGGAATAGGATTCCCAACCTAAGCGAGATGGTAATTTAACCCTAACCTTACTACTCTAATCTGGAGTTCATTACCTCATCTTGAAAAAAATGATTTAACCTATTATGGATGAAACTGTCAGGCTAGCCTGTCTGTTTGAGCAGTCAATGGTCTTGCTTTTACACAAGACATGTTGCCACGCATGAGCATACTCCACTGTCAATCAGGCATCTATAGCCCCAGTGGAGACTAACCCACTAATCAAGGATTTGGCTTTACTTTTGATTTCTTGGACCTTGGGGATGACTACCCATCCTTGCAAGGGACATGTAGTACGATTCTTCCAATCCAATGAAATGAAATGAAGGTAGAATGAAAAATGTTTGCTTTGGAATTTCAAGCTCTTGAGTGCACTTTTAATTTCTTAAAACATAATGGAGGCAAAATAGAAGCTTTGGGTAGAGAGGGGAGGGCTCTGGTCCCTCCCATGCTCCCCCTCCCATGGCTCCTGGTTCCTGCCCAGTCCCTGGATCAACCCAGGTCATCCCTCCCGGGGAGTGGTTTTTTGCAGATGATCTCCTGGGGGAGATCCTTCTCCACTATCCGTGCCCCTCTCGGCCGGCTAGGGTTTCCTTGGTTGTTTTTTCAGATTGGTGCTTCCCAGGGATCCCTGTTTGGTTGGGGATCCCTTCCCTTTTTCCCTCAGGCTTCCCCTTGGGGTTTTTTGCAGGTTATTTGCGTGGATCTGGTCCCCTACGTTTCTCGGTGCGATGGAGGTGACGGTTTAGGGTTTGGATAGCTTCCCCCTTTTTCTTGTGAATCCTCGGCGGGCTTTGTGCTTGGACGGGATTCTTGGTCCCTACTGTTGGGATCCTCTTCTGTTTTCCTGGGGCGGGTTCCTTGTGGTGCAACTCTCTGGTCACTTCCTGATGGGCTGGATCCTCTCTCGTGTCTGGTCGTCGGCTTCTCGCGGGATGGCTCTCGCTGAACGGAATGTTTTCCCGATGGGCGGGATGGTTTCTCCACAGGGCGGGATCCGCCAAATCCGCCAGTTTTCCCGCGAGCCGGGATCCTTTCTTTTCTGCTGGTTTCCTGGATGGCGGGATTTCCTTGTTGCTTCCCGCTAGGCAGGACTGTTTGTGGTGGTTTTGACTGCTTCCCGCGAGGCGGGATTTTATTGTAACGGTTTTTCTTTGCTTCCTGCTAGGCGGGATCTTCTCGATGGTGGTTTTTGGCTACTCCCCGCTGGGCGGGATCTCCAAAACTACTTTCTTTCTTATTTGTTTGTTTCCCGCTGAGAGGGATTGTTTCATGCTTAACTGTTACCGATGGGCAGGATTTCTGTTTTGGTGTTCAGTTTCAAGGGATTGATGCCCTAAGCCCATTGCTTATGTAATCAGGTTTTTTTAGGGGTTACGATTTCTGTAATAGGCTTATACATAAAGCCAAGAAGCATGATGCAAGGCTGATTTTGTACATAAGGTTTTGGGATCCTCTATAAAAACCCTTTTTTAATATACTATAATAATTATCAAAAAAAAAATAGAAGCTTTGGGGAATTGGATTCTCAACCTAAGCGAGATGAGAATTAGACCCTATCCTTACTACTCCATGAAGGTCAAATCAGAGCTTTGGGGAGTTGGATCCTCAACCTAAGTTCGATGGGGATTTAACCCTATCCTTACTACATTGATTTTAGGCTTTAAAAACTATGGGAGTGGTAAAAACTATTGTTTTAAGGATTATGTTGCATGATAGGACAGACACGAAATACTCCTTTCGCCTCACCTTTTCTTCCAAGTATGGTTTTGACCATTTTGCTCAAGATCCTCTTTAATATTTGTAGAAAGTGCTTGGTTCAAGATAGTTCAGGCATCAATTCCCAACCTAAGGATCCTTTTAATATATGTTATATAATAACCCTAAGAGGATTTGATACCTTTTCAATGATTGTACTTGAAATGTAGATGCAACAGAGATGAAATGTATATGCAATGTGGAATGTAACATGATATATGGATGAATGCATTGCTCTTTTTGAAATGCGGATGGAGTATACCACACCTTGCCATAATTTGCAAAAACTAACAACTTCATGCATCACAAGTTCCAAATGATATTCTTTAATGTGTTTGTGATACTTGTGGAGCTTTCTGCAATACAATTCCGATGTTTCATACTCTCCTAGTCTTAGTCAACATTCATAAGGACATAAGTTGACATCTCGCTTTTCTTTTTTTTGTTTTTTTTTTCAAGACAAACCAAAAGTGTCCAAAGGACCAACACACAAAACTTAAAACCAAAATGAGATCCAACCCAAAACCAAAACATGAAAACCAAAAGTATATACAAATGTACAATATTATTCAAGATGGTGCAAAGTTTGGATTATCATTTTCCCGGATCCCAAACCTGATTTGAATATTCCAACAGACATATAATGTGATACACATGCCAAATGTGGAAGGAATTAAACAAAAACAAGACTAGACCGAACAATGCAACCAACTTCAAATTTTCTCTCTCACCCAACCAATTAGATTTAGTTCCATTAGTATTCTCATAGGTGAGATTCAAATTACCAAATTCATTAGACAATGGTTGATTTTCAATTCTTTCTTGTCTATTCTTTAAGGTATACATTTCATAATTCCATTCATGATTTAGAACTAGGCTTTCTTTATTCAAAATGAAGATTTGTAAGAAATAGCCTATTTCTAAAAATTTCAAAGCTAATTCATTTTCCATGTTCTTAGGCCAATCAAAATTGTGCAACAATTTACAATCATCTAGGATATTTACTAAATGGGGATCATTAGGAGTTTTTATCCTAGATTCATGAATTAATTGTTGATGAATTTGATTTAGCAATTTAAGTGCATCAAGCTCCTTTTCCTTCATTAAAGTAATGTTATCAAAGGTGTGGTTAGAAATTAATCCTTGTTCTTCATTCACCTTCAATGGCATTTCATCATAAATATCATTTGAATTATACAAATCTTCACCTAAATCTTGGATGTTTGGAAACAAAGGTTTAGATTTTACCTTTTTCACATTTTCATTTACCAAAATTTGGTGAGGATTTGCAATTCCCTCTTTTACCTCATGGTCTTCATATTCTTCATTGATTACTTGTTCATCAAACATACCTAAATTGGGCACCCAATTGAAAACATGCCCATCCTTTTCAACCCTCAAATATTCTTGGTCAAAGTGTATGTCAAGTAACTCATCTTCATGATCAGTCACTTGCGTTGCTTCTAATAGATCAAACACCTTGTCATTTAATTCCAACTCTTTGTTCACTATCCATGGTATCTCTTCATTTGAATCCTCAAAATAATCATGCAAACTTGTATCTGAATCTTCAATGAATTTATATTCAACATGATCAAATTTTGTAACCTTCTCAAATCTTGTGAATGTGAGATCTTCATATGAAGTAGAAGTTTCAACGTCCTGCATATAAATTGGAATAGAGGCTTCATCAATAGGGGTGTGAGGCAATAACACATCTTCATATCTTCCCCAACCATTGTAAAAATTATCTTCCAAATTTGTGGGATGAAACTCCATGGTATTTGTGACATGATATTTTGATTCATTTGTCAATTCTTTTTCTTCTTTGTCCTTGGTAATAGGATCATTATAATCTTCCAAAATTTTATGAGATTTGAAACCCTCTTCCAAAACATCCTCAAATTGTACAAGAGTTGTAATATCTTCCTTTGAGTGGGCAATTATGTTGTCCTGTATATCAATTGGTAGACAAGTTTCATTAGAAGTTTTGGAGTGAGTGTAGTCTTCCCACTTCTTCCAAGCATCATAATAATCATCTTCCAAATTCAAGTGGTGACGTTCAACTACTTCTTCAACATATTCCAATTCATCAATGTGCTTCTCATAAAATTCACATTCACCTTCATTAGATGGTCAAATTATTTCCAAAAGTGGGTCATTTTTTGAATTCAAATTTATAAGGCTATCATAGTCCAACTTGGTAACCCATGATTTTGTTTCATCACAATTTGGAGGGTGAAGAATTTCTTGGTCATTAATTTCGAACATCTCATCAATAGTATCTTCCAAGAACAAGTGGTGAAACTCTATCATATCTTCAAATTCATTTATTGGTTTTCTTCCAATTTCACTTTCAACCACTTCATCCAATTCTATGGTAGGTTTCGTCCTATCACATATTTCAAACATTGTTGAATTTAGAACCCCTTCATCTAAATAATCATGATATCTATGAATGAGATCATCTCTGGATAATCCTCACTGGTGGATGTCGAATTAACAATTTGCACCTCCTCTTGGACTACATCTAAGGTGGTTGTAACATTTGGACCTTCAAATTCATCCCCTTGATCATTTACCTTAGGTATCATTGGAGTGGAGGGTGCTACATTTGATGGTTGGTGTAGGTTGGCATCACTAACTCCAAAATAACAATCTCTCATGTGAACATGTTGTGCCTTTTCTTCTTCAAAAACTTGTTCTACCTTTTCCAAGATCTCATAGATTGTATCTAGAGACAAGTCATCCAAGTTTTTCTTTAAGGATGTAGCAAGTGTGGCGGGTATGGCTCTCAGGTATACTTCAATAGCTTCATCTTATGATGTGTTAAAATTTTCCCACATTTGGGAGTGCAACTCACGAGATCTTCCATTGAATTGACTCAAGGATTCATTAGGCTCATTACGTATGGAGGTAAACTGATTTTTCAACATCTCTAAGTCAATCTGATTACCAAAATGATAAATATAGGTTGCTTCTAGTTGTATCCAAGAAGTCCTAACCTCCATGGCTAGTTGGCCATACCAAAAGAATGGTCTATCATCCAAAATGTATGCAAATAACTTACAAGCCACCTCCTCATAGAAAATTTGGAATTGACATAATGTATTCTTGTAGACATACAATTTTTGCAAGTATCCTAGTGGCACCTCTTGCTTAAAATATTGTAGAAACTCCAATAAAATTTTAGGAATTTGATAGGGTATCCCATGTATAGACAAACCCTTATAATGATCATCCATCGTAGATACCATTCTTTCTCTTAGAGATACTACTTCAGCTCTTATATTATATGTCATCATTAGTAAAACTCAAAATATAACTTCAAAACCAATTTGTTAGTCATGAATAAAAGAAGGAACCATGACAAAGCAATATTCTAAAAATATAAATTAGTTTTTGATTCACCAGATCATATATGAGCAAGTGAAGAGCATACTCCTAGTGTTGTAGGTTTTCTGATTCACGAGATTGCATTACACGCAAGTGAAGAGCATAATACCGACAAAAAATACATTTTAGACAAAATAATTCCCTACAAATAAGCATGAAATGACTAGCAAATATCAAACATGTAACGTATGAATAATCATGTTAGCATCAACCAAGAGATGTATCCATTAAAATCAAATGAAAGTAATTGCATGGAGACAACCTCGTTAGTCAAGACCAATTTTTTTCAAAATCAATCAAAACACATTATTCTTGTATGAACAATCAAAAGCGTTAGAACAATGCATAGGGATTCATGTCCTCATTTTAACAGTACAATGTTGTATTGTTAAAAGAGGGCTAAAGATAATAATCAATAGGGCATGAAATATTCAAAATTTAAATCCCTATAGCATTTAAATCAAACTGAAATAAACCAATTCAGGCCCTCCTTCTAGCGCCAATCTGTTGAGTGGTATTTTCACCCATTTGTGAAAGTACACTCTCCTTTAGGATTTGGGTTCCAAATCCCCTCTTGCAAAGAAGTTAAACAAACAACTTCTCCAAGGTCTCCGCTATATTAGCATTTGCATAGGTGTATTAGTAATCTCAAATAAATATATTCATTTTAAATGCTTGGAACACCTTAGTGATTGCAAGTAACTATAAACAAGGGGCAATGTTGGTTTATTTTACCATGAAACTTTAGTGATTGTTTATTGAACCAAAATAAAGCAAATGTGAGTTGGCCCTTATATGACCACGATGTAGTGCCTTAATCCCTTTTATCTTGAGAGTTTTAAGGTAGATTTTATTTTCTTTATTAATTCCAAATATGGCTTTTTTTCATGAAGATAAAGATAGCTTTCAATATTATTGATAAACTATCCCTCTTTGGTGAAATGGATTTTCACAAAGAGGCAATAATTTATGGCCTTGGATAAAGGGCTTTAAATGTCACTTTAAATTATCCCTCTTAAATGAAATCAAATTTTCATCAAGAAGAACAATTAAGTGGTTTGAAGAAAAGACCTTCAATATAATACTCAAATTACCCCTCTTTTGTAAAATTAGAATTTTTATGAAGAGAGAGTAATTTTAGGCTCAAAATAGAAATTTGTGAAAATGCCATAAAACATAACTCCTTCAATGAAATTGGAATTTTCATGAAGGGAATGTCATCATAGGCTCATGAGTGCAAAACAAAACTGAAAAAATGAAATTCGGCCCAAAAATGGAAACTTTCTATTTTCGGATTTTTTAAAATCTGTAATAAAATAGCAACTTCGGTGAATTTTTAAAAATACTAAACAACTCCGAAAATGAAATTTCAAAATGCGTATTGGAATTCTGAAGTATAACCTACGCAATGGTGAAATTATTTTTGGATTTTGACATTTTTTAAATGTTTATTTTAATACCTGAAAATTAAAAAAAAAATTAAAATTTCTAAAAATAAAATGCAAAAAAAGTTGAAAGAAAATGCAGAAAACTGAAAATAAAATGCATTCAATGTGATGCTATCCTATTTCAACAAAACCGAATATGTGAGGTTTCCATGCATGCAACCTAACCTATTGGACTTGCAAAACAAGCACAATCCCCATAGACTAAGTGCTGGCTTCTAGTGTTTAAAAAAAATTTCAGGTTCAAGCATTCATATGAAGCAACCAAAAAAAATTGCATTAACTCCATCTACAAACTCGAAATCTGAAAAAGAAAAGAAAAATAGACATTAAATCCATAGCATGCAAGGAGAATCTCCTTCTTTCTTTCCCACAAGATGCAAATTTCTAAAAAATCATGCATTAAAAATGTGTCATTTTACAATAGCAAAATTTGGCCTCCAAAAGGCTTCAGCCATGGAAGGAAAAATAGCTCCAAAAGAAACAAATCCAAAAAAAAAAACTCTGCAATCTTGCATTTCCAAAACCATTTTCCAACCCTTGTGCATGCCTTTGCTTCCCCTTTTAAAATTTTTGGTTTGACTCTCCATTTTGTGGCCCTTTCGTTTCATTTCCCAAAGCCTTTCGTTCCGCTTTCCCATGCCTCTTCATTTCCTTTTCTTCCTACATTTCTTCGATTAAGTAACGCCTTGGAATAATAATTCCAATGTTCCTATTTTAAAACAAGGCGCTTTATTCTTATATGAGCCTTTTTTGTTTTTTCTTTTCTCCATGTGTTTCCAGCTTACCTGCACATAGAACAAATAGGTGAATTAGATTTTTAAAAAACAAACTTTAAAAACAAAATAAATTATACTAAAAAACATAAAGTTAAACAATTAAAAAAAAACTTTAAATTTAAACTATTTAAAACGTAAACTAAAATGTGGTGAATGAAGCACCATGGCTTCATTCACTACTTTTTATTTTTATTTATATTTTATTGTTTTTACTTTTTTTTTTACTTACTTTATATATATATATATTCTTTTCACTTTTATTTTTTTTTATTTGTTTATATATATATATAAAAATATATATAAACTTGTTTTTTTTTCTTTTTAAATTCAAAAAGCTTTATTTAATTATTTTCTTTATTTGCTTTCTCTTTTATTTTAAATTTGATTTAATTAATTTTAAATGTTTGAAATGATTTAATTCAAAACATTAAAATTAACTAAAACAATAATAATTAAAAAAAAAAATAAGGATGAACCTAACCAATCCACTAGACACTCAAAATTAAACGAAAGCACCCAAACACCAAAATTAGAAGGTGGGTCCCCAAGCTTGGGGTACATTGTGGAGTAGCCACAACAAATGGCGACTCTGCTGGGAAATGCTCCTGAGCATTTCGGTGAGAACCCAACCTGAAAACCTTCAAAACTCAAACACAAGCGTCAGCAAATATCCAAAGAATGAAACTAGATGAGAAATACATGAAGCATTAGAATTATTCAGCGTCAGCTCAATGTGTGTGGTGTGATTCATTCCTTATCGTTTGAAATTGATCAAAATTCCATCATTTGTTTTACTTATGATTCGTGCATATGAGAAGTTATGGATGATTCCTATAGGATTTAATGTATGGTGAAGATGCTAGAGATATAACAACCTGCTTTGCAAAGGCTCAAACCTTCTATTATCATGAACAAACATATTAAAACTGTCTAACCCTCTTAGGACCAAATATATGTATACTAGATTAATTTACTAGATCCCAAAGTTGGTTATGTGCCTCTACCATCTTGAACCCATGTGCAAGTGTAAGTGAAATAAGATCTTTGGGGAATAGGATTCCCAACCTAAGTGAGATGGGAATTTAACCCTATCCTTACTACTTTGATCTGGAGTTCATTACCTCATCTTGAAAAAAATGATTTAACCTGTTATGGATGAAATTGTCAGGCTAGCCTGTCCGTTTGAGCAGTCAGTGGTCTTGCTTTTAGACAAGACATGTTGCCACGTATGAGCATACTCCACTGCCAGTCAGGCGTCTATAGCCCTAGTGGATACTAACCCCATAATCCAGGATTTGGCTTTACTTTCGATTTCTTGGACCTTAGGGATGACTACCCATCCTTGCAAGGGACATGTAGTACGATTCTTCCAATCCAATGAAATGAAATGAAGGTAGAATGAAATTTTTTTGCTTTGGAATTTCAAGCTCGTGAGTGCACTTTTAATTTCTTAAAACGTGATGGAGGAAAAATAGAAGCTTTGGAGAATCGGATTCTCAACCTAAGCGAGATGAGAATTAGACCCTATCCTTACTACTCCATGAAGGTCAAATCAGAGCTTTGGGGAGTTGGATCCTCAACCTAAGTTCGATGGGGATTTAACCTTATCCTTCCTACTCTGATTTTAGGCTTTAAACACTATGGGAGTGGTAAAAACCATTGTTTTAAGGATTATGTTGCATGATAGGACAGACACGAAATACTCCTTTCACCTCACCTTTTCTTCCAAGTCTGGTTTTGACCATTTTGCTCAAGATCCTCTTTAATATGTGTAGAAAGTGCTTGGTTCAAGATAGTTCGGGCATCAATTTCCAACCTTAGGATCCTTTTAATATATGTTATATAATAACCCTAATAGGATCCAACACCTTTTCAATGATTGTACTTGAAATGTAGATGCAACTGAGATGAAATGTATATGCAATGTGGAATGTAACATGAGATATGGATGAATGCATTGCTCTTTTCGAAATGCGGATGGAGTATATCACACCTTGCCATAATTTGCAAAAACTGACAACTTCATGCATCACAAGTTCCAAACGATATTCTTTAATGTGTTTGTGATACTCGTGGAGCTTTCTGCAATACAATTCCGATGTTTCATACTCTCCTAGTCTTAGTCAAAATTCATAAGGACATAATTTAACATCTCGCTTTTCTTTTTTTTCTTTTTTTTTTCAAGACAAAACAAAAGTGTCCAAAGGACCAACACACAAAACTTAAAACCAAAATGAGATCCAACCCAAAACCAAAACATGAAAACCAAAAGTATATACAAATGTACAATATAATACAAGATGGTGCAAAGTTTGGATTATCATTTTCCCGGATCCCAAACCTGATTTGAGCATTCCAACAGACATATAATGTGATACACATGCCAAATGTGGAAGGAATTAAACAAAAACAAGACTAGACCGAACAATGCAACCAACTTCAAATTTTCTCTCTCACCCAACCAATTAGATTTAGTTCCATTAGTATTCTCGTAGGTGAGATTCAAATTACCAAATTGATTAGACAATGGTTGATTTTCAATTCTTTCTTGTCTATTCTTTAAGGTATACATTTCATAATTCCATTCATGATTTAGAACTAGGCTTTCTTTATTCAAAATGAAATTTTGTAAGCAAGAGCCTATTTCTAAAAATTTCAAAGCTAATTCATTTTCCATGTTCTTAGGCCAATCAAAATTGTGCAACAATTTACAAGCATCTAGGATATTTACTAAATGGGGATCATTAGGAGTTTTTATCCTAGATTCGTGAATTAATTGTTGATGAATTTGATTTAGCAATTTAAGTGCATCAAGCTCCTTTTCCTTCATTAAAGTAATGTTATCAAATGTGTGGTTAGAAATTAATCCTTGTTCTTTATTCACATTCAATGGCATTTCATCATAAATATCATTTGAATTATACAAATCTTCACCTAAATCTTGGATGTTTGGACACAAAGGTTTAGATTTTACCTTTTTCACATTTTCATTTACCAAAATTTGGTGAGGATTTGCAATTCCCTCTTTTACCTCATGGTCTTCATATTCTTCATTGATTACGTGTTCATCAAACATACCTAAATTGGGCACCCAATTGAAAACATGCCCATCCTTTTCAACCCTCAAATATTCTTGGTCAAAGTGTATGTCAAGTAACTCATATTCATGATCAATCACTTGTGTTGATTCTAATAGATCAACCATCTTGTCATTTAATTCCAACTCTTTGTTCACTATCCATGGTATCTCTTCATTTGAATCCTCAAAATAATCATGCAAACTTGTATCCGAATCTTCATTGAATTTATATTCAACATGATCGAATTTTGTAACCTTCTCAAATATTTTGAATGTGAGATCTTCGTATGAAGTAGAAGTTTCAACGTCTTGCATATAAATTGGAATAGAGGCTTCATCAATAGGGGTGTGAGACAAGAACACATCTTCATATCTTCCCCAACCATTGTAAAAATTATCTTCCAAATTTATGGGATGAAACTCCATGGTATTTGTGACATGATCTTTTGATTCATTTTTCAATTCTTTTTCTTCTTTTTTCTTGGTAATAGGATCATTATAATATTCTAAAATTTGATGATATTTGAAACCCTCTTCCAAAACATCCTCAAATTGTACAGGAGTTGTAATATCTTCCTTTGAGTAGGCGATTATGTTGTCATGTATATCAATTGGCACACAAGTTTCATTAGCAGTTTTGGAGTGAGTGTAGTCTTCCCACTTCTTCCAAGCATCATAATAATCATCTTCCAAATTCAAGTGGTGACGTTCAACTACTTCTTCAACATCTTCCAATTCATCAATGTGCTTCTCATAAAATTCACCTTCACCTTCCTTAGATGGTCCAATTATTTCCAAAAGTGGGTCATTTTTTGAATTCAAATTTATAAGGCTATCATAGTCCAACTTGGTATCCCATGATTTTGTTTCATCACAATTTTGAGGGTGAAGAATTTCTTGGTCATTAATTTCAAACATCTCATCAATAGTATCTTCGAAGAACAAGTGGTGAAACTCTATCATATCTTCAAATTCATTTATTGGTTTTCTTCCAATTTCACTTTCAACCACTTCATCCAATTCTATGGTAGGTTTCGTCCTATCACATATTTCAAACATTGTTGAATTTAGAACCCCTTCATCTAAATAATCGTGTATTTCTATGAATGAGATCATCTCTACATAATACTCACTAGTGGATGTCGACTTAGCAATTTGCACCTCCTCTTGGACTACATCTAAGGTGGTTGTAACATTTGGACCTTCAAATTCATCCCCTTGATCATTTACCTAAGGTATCATTGGAGTGGAGGGTGCTACATTTGATGGTTGGTGTAGGTTGGCATCACTAACTCCAAAATAACAATTTCTCATGTGAACATGTTGTGCCTTTTCTTCTTCAAAAACTTGTTCTACCTTTTCCAAGATCTCATAGATTGTATCTAGAGACAAGTCATCCAAGTTTTTCTTTAAAGATGTAGCAAGTGTGGGGGGTATGGCTCTCAGGTATACTTCAATAGCTTCCTCTTATGATGTGTTAAAATTTTCCCACATTTGGGAGTGCAACTCATGAAATATTCCATTGAATTGACTCAAGGATTCATTAGGCTCATTACATATGGAGGTAAACTGATTTTTCGACATCTCTAAGTCAATCTGATTACCAAAATGATAAATATAGGTTGCTTCTAGTTGTATCCAAGAAGTCCTAACCTCCATGGCTAGTTGGCCATAACAAAAGAATGGTCTATCATCCAAAATGTATGCAAATAACTTACAAGCCACCTCCTCATAGAAAATTTGGAATTGACATAATGTATTCTTGTAGACATACAATTTTTGCAAGTATCCTAGTGGTACCTCTTGATTAAAACATCGTAGAAACTCCAATAAAATTTTAGGGATTTGATAGGGTATCCCATGTATAGACAAACCCTTATAATGATCATCCATTGTAGATACCATTATTTCTCTTAGATATGCTACTTCAGCTCTTATATCGTATGTCATCATTAGTAAAACTCAAAATATAACTTCAAAACCAATTTGTTAGTCATGAATAAAAGAAGGAACCATGACAAAGAAATATTCTAAAAATATAAATTAGTTTCTGATTCACGAGATCACATACACGCAAGTGAAGAGCATACTCCTAGTGTTGTAGGCTTTCTGATTCACGAGATCACATTACACACAAGTGAAGAGCATAATACCGACAACAAATACATTTTAGACAAAATAATTCCTTACAAATAAGCGTGAAATGACTAGCAAATATCAAACATATAACGTATGAATAATCATGTTAGCATCAACCAAGAGATGTATCCATTAAAACAAAATGAAAGTAATTGCATGGAGACAACCTCGTTAGTCAAGACCAATTTTTTTCAAAATCAAATCAAAACACATTATTCTTGTATGAACAATCAAAAGCATTAGAACAATGCATAACGATTCATGTCCTCCTTTTAACACTACAAGGTTGTATTGTTAAAAGAGGGCTAAAGATAATAATCAATAGGACATGAAATATTCAAAATTTAAATCCCTATAGCATTTAAATCACATTGAAATAAACCAATTCAGGCCCTCCTAGCACCAATTTTTTGAGTGGTATTTTCACCCATTTGTGAAAGTACACTCTCCTTTAGGATTTGGGTTCCAAATCCCCTCTTGCAAAGAAGTTAAACAAACAACTTCTCCAAGGTCTCCGCTATATTAGCATTTGCATAGGTGTATTAGTAATCTCAAATAAATACGTTCATTTTAAATGCTTGGAACACCTTAGTGATTGCAAGTAACTGTAAACAAGAGGTAATGTTGGTTTATTTTACCATGAAACTTTAGTGATTGTTCATTGAACCAAAATAAAGCAAATGTGAGTTGGCCCTCATATGACCATGATGTAGTGCCTTAATTCCTTTTATCTTGAGAGTTTTAAGGTAGATTTTATCTTCTTTATTAATTCCAAATATGGCTTCTTTTCATGAAGATAAAGATAGCTTTCAATATTATCGATAAACTATCCCTCTTTGGTGAAATGGATTTTCACAAAGAGGCAATAATTTATGGCCTTGGATAAAGGGCTTTAAATGTCACTTTAACTTATCCCTCTTAAATGAAATCAAATTTTCATCAAGAAGAACAATTAAGTGGTTTGAAGAAAATACTTTCAATGTAATACTCAAATTTTCCTTCTTTCGTAAAATTAGAATTTTTATGAAGAGAGAGTAATTTTAGGCTCAAAATGGAAATTTGTGAAAATGCCATAAAACATAACTCCTTCAATGAAATTGGAATTTTCATGAAGGGAATGTCATCATAGGCTCATGAGTGCAAAAAAAAACTGAAAAAATGAAATTCGGCCCAAAAATGGAAACTTTCTATTTTTGGATTTTTTAAAATCTGTAATAAAACAACAACTTCGGTGAATTTTTAAAAATACTAAAAAACTCCAAAAATGAAATTTCAAAATGCGTATTGGAAGTCTGAAGTATAACCTACGCAATGGTGAAATTATTTTTGGATTTTGACATTTTTTAAATGTTTATTTTAATGCCTGAAAATTAAAAAAAAAGTTAAAATTTCTGAAAATAAAATGTAGAAAAAGTTGAAAGAAAATGCAGAAAACTGAAAATAAAATGCATTCAGTGTGATGCTATCATATTTCAACAAAACCGAATATCTGAGGTTTCCATGCATGCAACCTAACCTATTGGACTTGCAAAACAAGCACAATCCCCATGGACTAAGTGTTGGCTCCTAGGGTTTAAAATAAATTTTAGGTTTAAGCATTCATATGAAGCAACCAAGCAAACTTGCATTAACTCCATCTACAAACTCAAAATCTGAAAAAGGAAAGAAAAATAGACATTAAATCCATAGCATGCAAAGAGAATCTCCTTCTGTCTTGCCCACAAGATGCAAATTTCTAAAAACTCCTGCATTAAAAATGTGTCATTTTACAATAGCAGAATTTTGCCTCCAAAAGGCTTCAGCCATGGAAGGAAAAATAGCTTCAAAAGAAACAAATCTGGAAAAAAAAACTCTGCAATCTTGGATTTCCAAAACCATTTTCCAACCCTTGTGCATGCCTTTGCTTCCCCTTTTAAAATTTCTGGTTTGACTCTCCATTTTGTGGCCCTTCGTTTCATTTCCCAAAGCCTTTCGTTCCGCTTTCCCATGCCTCTTCGTTTTCTTTTCTTCCTGCATTTCTTCGATTAAGTAACGCCTTGGAATAATAATTCCAAAGTTCCTATTTTAAAACAAGGCGCTTTATTCTTATATGAGCCTTTTTTGTTTTTTCTTTTCTCCACGTGTTTCCACCTTACCTGCACATAGAACAAATAGGTGAATTAGCTTTTAAAAAACAAACTTTAAAAACAAAATAAATTATACTAAAAAACATAAAGTTAAACTATTAAAAAAAACTTTAAATTTAAACTATTTAAAACATAAACTAAAACGTGGTGAATGAAGCACCATGGCTTCATTCACTACTTTTTATTTATATTTATATTTTATTGTTTTTACTTTTTTTTTTTTTACTTACTTTATATATATATATATATATATATATATATATATATATATATATATATATATATATATATATATATATTCTTTTCACTTTTAAATTTTTTTATTTGTTTATATATATAAATATATATATATATATAAACTTGTTTTTTTTTCTTTTTAAATTCAAAAAGCTTTATTTAATTATTATTTTTACTTGCTTTCTCTTTTATTTTAAATTTAATTTAATTAATTTTAAATGTTTGAATTGATTTAATTCAAAATATTAAAATTAACTAAAACAATAATAATAAGAATAATAATAATAAGGACGAACCTAACCAATCCACTAGATACTCAAAATGAAACGAAAACACCCAAACACCAATATTAGAAGGTGGGTCCCCAAGCTTAGGGTACGTTGTGGAGTGGCCACAACACCTGTCTTGCCCATATATAAAGGAATCGAAGATCCCATAGAGCATCTTCGTATGTTTAAGATAGCATGTCATGATATATCAGATGATGACTTGTTATTACTAAAAATGTTCCCAAAAAGTTTAGGAGGAATGGCATTAGAGTGGTATTATCAATTACCCACTAATTCTTTGAGGAACTTCGAAGAAACTGCTGAGTCTTTTGTTCATCAGTTTAGTGCCTACATCGAAAGGCATGTGACCATTAAAGACTTGTACAACTTAAAACAAGACAAAGATGAATGCTTTGCCAATTTCCTGGCTAGGTGGAGACAATTGATAGGAAAATTGCACTTTGTGTTGCCTTATAGGGAGATGTTGGACATCTTTATTAATAATTTACAAGAACAACTATCCTACGAATTATCAAATGCTACCTTGACCACCTTCGATCAGGCTATAGACTTAGCCAGACGAGTGGAAGATGCTCTCATTCGAAGAGGACAACTTAAAAAGAAAGACGATGAGAAAACATCTAGAAATCAATATAAAAATAAACAAGTTGTAGGTGATGGAGTCATTGATAGTAGAAATATCGCTAATGTTAATGTTGTGAAGACAATGGAGAAGTTTATACTGAAACCTCTCGATAAACCTCCTCAAGAATTTACTACGTTAAATCAACCTTTATCAACCATTCTACCGCAATTATTAGAATGAGGTTTGATTCAATTACCAACTATCCGGGAACCTGATCCAACTATACCCGGATACAGAGCTTATTTATACTGTGACTTCCATAGAGGACCTGGACACACTACCAACTCTTGTAAAATATTAAAACATAAAATATAGGACTTGATTGATAACAATGAGATGGAGGTGCAAGCCTTTCAATCTAAAAAAAATCCTCCTAATAATGCTCAAAAGAACATCCTCCAAAACCAGAATCAGAATTCCAATCAATCATTGGACATATTTCAACATCCTTTACCAAAACATGGCAAGGAAGTGGCTAATCAAATTGAACATCATAATGTTCCCCCTCCTACCCGATATGTAGGAACTATTAGTGGGCATTTACCTGCTCATGAGCCAAAAATATTTGACACAACCTTATCCGTGGTTATGACTAGGCCTCTATACAATATCCAGACACCTGATCTCAGTGGTATAGAATACGAGACTGAGAGTGATATGGAAATCACATCAAATCAATCGAATAGCTCTAAGGATGAATTGGATCCTATTCTCCCTATCACAAGTTATATGGTTACAGAAGAACCATTTCCAAGAAGAATCACTACTAGACCATCATCTCACCAATTAATTTCTAATGAGAAAGCCATAAATGCTAGACCAAGACCCATTCATCATCCGTAGATTAATATTGTGGGTACCATCGGAGCTATTACTAGACAACAGGCTCAAAACTCTCAACAAGATCAAATGCAGAACAATGGATTAGCCCCATTTGTTTTGAAAGTTCCTAATAAAGGGAATCAGGCACCTAATGTTCAACCTAAACCATCTTATAATATTAATGAGAAACTATCAAATATTATAGCTAGAATTTCTCTTTTGGACCTTTTAAGATCTTCCCCTACACATAGAGATGAATTAATGCTCACATTAAGCCAGATGATGGTACCACAAGACATTCAACTTGAAGCCATGGCTAATACTATAATAACTCGTGAAGTTGATTGTATTGACTTCCGGGATAGAGACATACCTCAACATAGTTTACATAAGGATAACCCATTATATATTACTACCTTAATCGAAGATGTAGAAGTTAAATGAGTCTTGATTGATAATGGTTCATATTTAAACATATGCACTTTTAACTTCTACCAAATATTTGGGTTTAGAAGCGATGAAATGAAAAGAACTGATATGATCATAAAAGCCTTCAATGACAAAACACAAGAAACGTGTGGAGTTATTACCATTCCATTGCAGGTTGGTCCGAGAACCTTGGATATGATTGTGTTTATTGTACATTGCCCTGCATCGTACAATATACTCTTGGGTCGCCCTTGGATCAACACGATGCGAGCTGTTCCCTCAACTTTACATCAATGTGTTAAATTTGAATTTAAGAATCAGTTGGTTACCATCCATGGTGATCCTAGACCCTTTGATATGTGTGCTTTGGCAAAACCTGTCAAAGTTCAATTTTGCCCTGCGCTGTCATCCACACATCCTAATTCTCATTACCCATCTAAACGTGTGAAACACACACCCACAATACCATCTACTTATTCTCCATTAGTTCCACCTCTACATACAGCTCAACCATCCTCTAAACAAACCACATTAGGACCTCAGAAAGATCCTAACCCCACAACCAATGTCTCTTGTTCTACTTCTATCACTTCTATACCTATAAAAGACTCATCCATTGACATATCTACAACATCTACATCTACCAAAGGCATAGTTTCCACATCAGAAGATGTAGGAAATGTTCCTTCTACCTTTTATGCTCTTACTGACGAGCTTTTGCCTGATTTATCTAAAATTCTTATATCAGAGAAAACAAATGTTGTTATGCAAGATTCCCTTATTTTAAATAATTTGCCACCATATCCTCATACCTTGGGCCTCCCATAGCCTATGGGAAGTACTTACCAAGTCGGGAGCTATGCTTTTATTTACAAGGGATATGACTAGGGTAGAATACCCAGAAACATCAAGACTCATTATGATGGATATGCTCGATGTTATTTTACTAATGAGTATATTAAAGCCAAATCTATAATGCTTAAATTGGGATATAAAGGGAAAGGTTTGGGACCTTTCCAAAATGGTATGAAAGAACCTTTTGAGGTGGAACCATGGCTTGCCCTATGTGGTGTGGGCCTATTTCCTAGTAAGGGTCAGCCTTTCCCATTTAAGGACGATGACCATCTCATATGTTACCAAGATTATTTGGATCAATGTGATGCTTTGTGTTTAATGAATAAGTCATTTACATGTAATATGCTATCTATAGCCTACCCTGAGATGATCGCCGAATCCAAAAATGATTTGGAGGGAGATATCTTCCATGATGTCTCCGTTGAGGAATTATTACATCATGAATTTTATTTTGATGGCTCTATACCTAGTATAGCCCGGCTTGAGGCTACGACTCCTTAAGATGAATTATCTAAGCTAACCTTGGAAGAATTACAAGAATTGGGCATTTCAACCGCCCCACATAATTTTGAGAAAAATCTACACATGGAAGTAGAGAATGTCATAAAAATTAACATTGGAACTAAGGATAATCCTCACATAATCAACATTGGATCAGAATTGAGTCAAGAAAAATAGGATAAATATATTGCATTTCTTAAAGAATATGAAGATGTATTTCCTTGGACATATGAAGATATGCCAAGATTAGACCCTTCTATAGCTATGCATCACGTAGTAGTCCATCCGGATGCTAAACCTGTTAAATAGAAACTTAGAAAAATGCATCCTAAAGTGGCTTTACTGGTCAAATGGGAGTTAGAAAAACTCCTTAATGTCATTTTTATACAAGCCATTGATTATGCTGAATGGATCTTGAATGTAGTTCCAATAACTAAGAAATAAGCTACTAAGGTTAGGGTTTGCACAAAATTTAGAGATATTAATGCTACATGCCCTAAATATGATTTTACTCTTCCCAATATGGATTAGATCATTGATTTTACTATTGGGAGTGGAATGATATCCTTAATGGATGGATTTTATGGTTATAATCAGATCAGGATAGCTGCTGAAGATTAGGCTAAAACAACCTTTATTACCCCTTGGGGAACCTTTTGTTGGAAAGTGATGCCATTCGGTTTGAAGAATGTAGGTGCAACCTATCAACAAGCTATGACTTATATATTTCATGATATGATGCATGATATACTACATGATTATGTAGATGACATTATAGCTCGTTCTACTAACTAAGATGACCATTTAGATGATTTGAGAAAAGTATTTAATCGGTTAAGGGAATATCTTATCCGATTGAATCCAGTTAAATGTATATTCAAAGTTAAGTCCGATAAATCATTAGGAGTTATAGTTTATTTACGTGACATATAAATTGACCCTCTCAAGATTGCGGCTATCACTAATATGCCCACACCCAAAAATATATCTGAATTACGAAGTTTACAAGGTAAATTTCAAGCCATCCGTCGCTTCATCGATAAGCTGGTAGATAAAACTGGACCCTTTCTTAAGCTTCTTAAGAAGGATGTATTTTTCCATTGGGACAATGAATGTTAGGAAGCATTTGAACTCCTCAAACAATATCTTCTTAACCCACTTGTGCTTTCGTCGCCTCGACCTGATCGCCCATTTATCTTGTATATTTTTGCTTCAGATTTGCCTTAGGAGCTATGCTAGCTCAACTTGATGATGAGAAAAGAGAGCATGCTAATTATTACATTAGCAAAACATTAATTAGTTATGAAACCTGCTACATAGTATTAGAGAAGTTATGTCTAGTAGTCATATTTTCTATACAAAAATTATGCCATTACATGCTCAGTCAGAAAACCTATGTTATTGCTAAATTCGATCCTTTGCGGTATCTCATGAGTCGGCCTTATTTATCTGGTCGCACAGTAAAGTGGGTTCTTGCGCTAAGTGAGTTTGAACTCACGTTTATAGGACAAAAGTCTATTAAGGGTTAAATCATAGCAGATCAATTATCTAATGCACCCTTAGAGTCTACCCATCCCCTCATCATTGAGTTTCCTGACGAATACCTTAAACTAGAGGTAGACCATCCAGAGAAATGGTCCTTATAATTTGACGGAGCCCGATGCATGAGTGGGGCTGGTGTAAGTATTATTTTAGTATCTCCATAGAAACATCTTATACCTCTATCCTTTAAATTAACGTTTGCATGTACTAATAACACTATTGAATATGAGGCTCTAATCCTTGGATTACGAGCTACCTTGGCACTAAAAATTAAAAATATATTAGTTTTCGGTGATTCTCAACTTGTCATAAATAAAATTAATGATGTTTATCAGACCAAAGATGATAAATTGTGTCCATATAAAGCATATGTATTAAAATTATTATCTTTATTTGATCAAGTTACCTTGGAAGCTATTCCTCGAACTAGCAATCGTGTGGCTGACACTATGGTTGCAGTTGCATCTCTTTTACCCTTGGAGTTAGATGACGAATATGCTACCATAATTATTCATCGACTCTAGGAACCCGCTTCAAATAAATCATGCTCAGAACCTTTGGATGTGTTTCTAATCAACGAAACTACTCCTAAACTTTGATACATTTATATATTCATTTTTCTTCAAAATGGGACCTTCCCTAAAGATTTTAATAGAAACTAGTGCCGGTTATTGCGTAGACGAGCAATTCGCTTCATAATAATTGGCAATACGTTAAATAGGAGATCTTTTGAAGGTATCCTACTGAGATGTTTGAATCTAGAAGAATCTAGATCAGCTTTGAGTGAAGCCCATGATGGATCTTGTGGGGGACACTTCATTGGTAGCACCATTGCTAAGAAGCTCCTTAGGATAGGATATTTTTGGCCTACCATGGAGAATGATGCACATGATTATGTGTGCCATTGTGACAAGTACCAGAAACATGCTGACCTTGTCCATGTGCCTGCACAAGAGCTGCAGGTTATTTCATCCCCTTGGTCCTTTTCAAAATGGGGCTTAGACATCATTGGAAAAATCAATCCTGTGTCATCTGATGGACACAAATTCATCATAACCGCCATCGAGTATTTCACGAAGTGGGTTGAAGCTATTCCCTTAGCTTCTTGCACTGGAACCCAAGTTTCCAAATTTATTTTTAATCAAATTATTTGTAGGTTCAAAATTCTTGCAAATTTCATCTCAGATAATGGAACTTGTTTCAAAAATAAATATGTCAAGAAATTATGTAAAAAATATAAAATTCAACATCGTTGGTCCACTCCCTATTATCCTTAGGGTAATTGCCAAGCAGAAGCATCTAATAAAACATTAATTAAAATCCTCAAAATACTGGTCAATAAATCTGGCCGAGATTGGCACATTCAATTATATCCTGCTTTGTGGGCTTATCAAACTAGTGTTCGTACTCCCACGGGAACTTCACCTTTTGTTTTGGTTTATGGCACTGAAGCTATTTTTACCTTTGAATTAGAAGTTCCTTCATTGGCTCTGCTACTTCAAGATACTTAAGTAGGAGATGAATATCATGCTGGCAGATTTAGTCAGCTGGAACTCCTAGATGAGAAATGCATCAATGCTTTGGAACATCTTCGAGCCTATCAGAACAAGCTTAAATGAGCATACCTCAAGAAATTTTATCATCGATCCTTTGAGATCGGTGACCTTGTCTTAAAAGAAAATAAAAAAATACTAATGCAACTAAAGATATTAAAGGTAAATTCGAGCCCAACTAGCTTGGACCGTATATTATTATAGCCAAATTTGGCTCGGGAGCATACAGATTAGCTACCTTAGATGATAAAGATCTTAGAGAACCTATGAACATTATGCATCTTAAATGCTAATATGCATAAAATCTGGTCATTTCATCATTGTATATATTGTTATTTTGCATATTGTTTCATTTTAGTCATCCATATAAAAATTAAAAAAAAAAAAAACAGTAATATTATTTATTTTTTTCAATTCATAAATTAAAACCAAAATATAAAAAACATAAAAAAATCAAAATCATCAAAATATTAAAAAAAAAATTCTATTTTTGCACCCATCAATTCTTGAATTATTGCAGTCATATTTTCAATTATTTTGGATAAATTAGCATTTATTTGGAATCCCACACTTTCACACTCACATGAATAAATATCTTGATTTTATTTGGTATGATTATGAATCTCTCTTATATCAAAGTCCACAGTTGAATTAAATAAATTTTTGAGCATAGAGAATTGATCTTGTTATTTACTTGAACCAAGTATATCTCTTCACATTAAAATGATTTCATTGCAAATTCAATATGATGCTACATAGTAGAAGTGGTTTCTTGAGCGAAAAGTTTCCCCTGGTATCCTATCATGCACATGGTCTAGAATCTTTGAGAATTGACAAAAGGACAAGCTCACCCCTACCCAGAATAAAATTCCCTTTCTCTACAGCCAATTCAAGCAAGTATCCCTAATATAGGAAGAAAAAAAAAAGTCAAAAAAAAAATGACAAAAAGAAAAATATCATTTTGTACCCTCGTAGCAATATTTTCAGTATTATCTTAAGTTCCAAGAAAAAGTACAAAAAAAAAAGAAGAGAGAGAGCAAAATAAAAGCAAAAGCAAAAGCAACAAAATCCCTTCCCTACTCTTTGAAAAGAAAAGAAGGGTGAATGAGCTTGAATCCCTGGAATTCTCAATTATTCGAAAACCGTGAGGTAAGCCCCATAACAGGTGGTTTGTGCCCAACCTGCTTGGCCTTGGGTAACTCCTAGCGTGGTGATATGTTTGTCACATTAGCGACCTTATTTTGTATAAACCTATGTCTACTTATGGATTAGCTAGCTCTTGATGACCCGACTTACATAGTAATCTGGTATGATTACATGCATATAAATCATGGACAACGAACACTTATTTGGTTAATTCAAATTACTTGTATCAAATTATCTTGCTCAAATTTGATAAATGAACAATACAATTGCACACACATTTGTATTTGAGAGATTTTGTATCATTATGATAAATCAAGATCGGAAATGAACTCACATATGCACATGAGGGTTCCTTATAAATCTACATTTTGTCTTTGAGATAATTTAAAATATTTCTGCAACTCTTTTTGGAATAATTTCATCTTCTTATTTAAGAACATCTGTTTAGTATAAAAACAATTCAATACATGTTTTTTTTCAAAAATCCAAAATTTCTTTCAACAACATATTCAAAGATCTAGCAATAAAGTCACGTTTATATATTTTTTCTGTTTATCTCAAAATTAAAAATCAACTATGCAATACAATTATTATATCAATTTCTTCTTTGGATTTCACGATGATGGTATAAGTCTATACCTATAATTTTATGCCTAGTGCAAACTATTGTTTTAAATTTTAAATTCATAAAACCATATGGCTTACATCATTATGTTACACAATTGTGCTTTAAAAAGAACACAAAGTTTTCTATATTCATTTCATTATGTCACCCATTCAATTTTGCAACGATGGTATAATTCCTAAGGAATTGTTCAAAATTTTATCATACTTAGGAATTTTATGCCTAGCAAAAATCATATTTTTAATATTTCATGCATAATATTTTCATGAAAATCTAAAAACAAATCATCACTCATTATTTTTTCATCATCACAACACAAAAGTCTTAAGACAGTCTCTTAAGCACTCTTTTACTTTTAGCAATATTTCTATACTAGGATCACCTTGATGACCTAGCGAGCGGCGACTCCATGAAATGGTCTATAACAGTGACAATGTCTTTTGAAATTATTGTTAGAAGTCCCTTTATTTTTCATCAAATCATACCACAACAACCAATTTGTTTACATCAGATTATTTCATTTAAATTTTATAGCATGACATAAAATTATACTATTTCCAATGACATAATTACATGAATAATCAATCAACAATTCAAAAATTAAAGCATCATAAAACATGTGGACAAGTCATATCACAAAAATATCATATATATATCAAAAATATATGTACATCATATCAAATTGGATTGGTATGCCACAATCTATACCCTGGCATACTCAATCCTCTCAAACATATACAGTCCAGCCAAAGAGTAGCTAGTCTCAAGAAGCCCTCGAGCTCTCAGCCTCATCTCCTCTCCCGCCCTGGTGTGGAGGAGGTGGTCCCATCGAGGTTCATGTTGTATCGTGGATCATCGATGTCAATCGTGATGATGTCCTCGATGACCCCATCATAACTAGCTTTGCAATTCTAGCTGGCAACGATATCCTTTGCCCCTCTCAAACCAAGTGATAGTATAATCCTTGGTAGAACATGGCCTGAGCAATAGACCACACCAGATACCGAGTGCTCACCCCTCCGCTCTGAGCCCTGAGTCATGTAGCCTTATCTTGTAGCATTTGCACCTAAGCCTAGAGGTGGGCATTCTCAGCCCAGAGAGCCGCCATCTCGCTACTCTCCCCCACCTCGATACCCTTGCCCTTATCAAGCAATGGTGGCCTCTCCCTCTACTAAGAAGGGAGCCCCTCCTCCCTCCTCTCTAGCTATTATGACCTCTTTGAAGCTTGTGGCACTCTTTGACGTCTCTCCTAAGGAGACCGTCACTACTCCCTCCCCTCATGCCCCCTCACTGTATCGATAGTAGCCTGGCATCACCTCACCATTCGTTGCACCACGGCATGCATCGGACCCTATGCCCTCATCATCCGAGTAGGGTGGATGCCTGCGTACCAAGCATCATATATGTCTATCACCCCAGCATCGTCCTCATCCACTAGATAAATAGGGGCATCATCTGCGTCTTGACTCCAGAATTGCTACATATCTAGAGCCCCGCTTAGTGTAGTACTATCTCGGATAGTTTGGGAGTACTCGTAATCCCTAAGAGAAGGGATCCCCTACTGTAGACCAAACTACCGTAAAAATTAGTCATAGCGGTGGAGCTCTACCTCTCCTCACTCCATCCTCAACCATAAGACTTACCTGATGTGATCCAACTCTTGTCCGTCCTCTCCCCACCCTGGGTGATCTCTCCATGGCCTCTAGGTGATCTGGTCAGGGATGAGGTCGTCTAGCAACCTCCGAGACATTGGAAGATCTATCCGTCGCTGTGACCCTCTCTGAAGCCACCAAAAGAAAACCCGGGGTCTCTTTCGGTCAACCCCTATCAGTGGAAGCCCTACTGGCCTCTGCATTGCAATATGCTCCCACCACCAAACTTGTAGTAGTGATGTCAAAACCAGACATCGACCTCCCTTGTATATGACCCCGTGCAGGATCCTATACAAGTGACATAGCACAAGGCTGTCCTAATTAAATCTGTAGCTGTGGTCTCTCATATCATAGACCACATCTAAGAGTAGCCAGGGTAACCTGCATCTGCTCTAGTGGCATAGCTATAAGCCACCCACTAACCCTACCAAAAATTGAGTCAATCAAGATGCCGCGGGCATCTATCGTAATGTATCGATGTTCACTTCGCCCTTCTCCAGGGTGAAGCTAGGGTCTCTGCACAGTCACATCATGGCATGGCCCTGATTGGCCGTAGGAGTCATCAGTCGTCCATGTATGGGGATCCTCAAAATCCTCCATACATCCTCTAGAGTGGGAGCCATATCCCCTATCGGTAACTAGAAATAGGACGACTCTAGATACCACCTCTCTGCTAGGGCTGTTAGTAGCCCCATGTCTGTAGGTATTTGTGGCATCTCTACCACATGATGTAGCCCAACCTTTGATAGTTGTTCTCGCTCCACCTGATCGAGCATGGCTACATCGTCTCTTAGCCCCCCATATTTCCACTCTTGACTTTTTAGTAATCCCCTCTACAAGATAAACAATCAAACAACAAAAATCATTAATAGATAATCATTAAAATCAATTTCATCTTATAAAAAATGATGATATCGTCCACTATTGGACGATATCATACTAAATTGAGTCAAATTGTCCTTTGTAGGATGAAATCATCTCTGATTTCTCAACTTAGGGATCGCCCCTTGTTGGACGGGATCGCCCTTGTTTCACTGATTTTGCCTTTAGACGAAATCGACGATTTGGGAACAATTTCGACGAAATTGGGACGATTTTGTCCCAACATCGTCGACGGCTTAAAAACGGCCGTGATGCCCCAAAAACAGTAAAAATTTAAATTAAAAACCACACAAATCAAATTAAAAATATAATTCATCAAGTTTAGATCCTTACCCACAACCCACGTCGGACCTCTGTCGATCTGTGCGTTGTTTCTACCATTTTTCTTGTAGAGCTCTAAAAATAGTGAAAGTGAACAATAACAATGAATTAGGGTTTTACCCTATTTTTTAAATTTTATTTAAAAAACAATAACTTTTTAAAAAAAAAAAAATTTCATTCTTTTACCTCAAACGTTCGATTTGGGTAAAAACACGGAGGGGGCACCATAGCAACTAGTCATACGATTCGACCTAGAATTGTTGTCTAGAAAATTGAGTAAATTTTTGCTTTCTCGTAAAGCGTGGAGAACTCGTATTTAATGCATTTTCTTCAAAAAATTGCTAAAGATGGGGTAAAATGTAGCACCCTAAAATTGGCACAGTTAAACCCTTAGTAAAAAGATAAAATTTGAATTTTAACCTTGAAACCGCCCGTTAACCGCTCACCCCATTTTTTGCACCATTTTTAGGAGTTGTTTTGACCATTGGATGATATCATCATCGATCAGACGAAATTGTCCCAGATCGGACAAATTCATCTGGAACAGAACGTCCAGATGCTTTCGTCCCAAAACTAAATTTTCATAATTAGCTTCTATTTCAATAGCCTCTCCAACTTGGGCAGAAGCGTGTCTGCTTAGTTGGATATTCCTCCGTTGGAGATCTCCCAGATTGGGATGATCCCCAACCTCTTAACCTCCCCCTAATCCTATATAAACTAGGATTTTCTCAGTTTATCCCCCTGAACCCCCTGAATCTTTGGATCCCCTGCCTGGCTTTCCTCCTAACCCTTTCCCTGATTGGTTTTCCCTACCATTGAATTTTTGCATTCGTAGTTTTAGGTTTTCATTGCAGGTTTTCACTGTGCTTCAGCTGGAGGAAGCTCAGATTGTCACAGGTGATTCCAGATGATTTCAGATGATCCTATCACAAATCAACAACGATATTGTATGATTGGAGGCGATCTCGACTACAGTTCAGATTGGGGGCAATCAAAGCCCTAAGTTTGCATTTCTCATATTTCTTCCTTATTTTATTATGCATTAGCTTGATTATTTTTATTCTGCATCCTGGAGTTCACCTCATTTTAAAATAACTACATGATAAATTTAAAATAATTAAAAAATTGCATTTCCTTTAATTTGCTATCCAGATTTATCAGTTAGGCATTTATACTGTCATTTCTATCATTTTGTATTATTATTGTAGTTGCATTTTTGGTTTTTGGTGTCTGCTTTTGTGATTGTAGATTTCTGATGAATTCATATGATTGACGATGATCTTATATGATATCAGATGATCAACTGTAATCTAGGACGATTCTGTACAATTGCAGATGATCTTGTCATTTTTGGGATGATTTGGACTCCTACAAGCTTTAGAATCTTCATCAGACATCTGGAATCAGGTGCATTCTTTTTTATTTAAGTATATTTTTGGTATTTACGATTCATTCACACTTTTTGTATTCATATAAATTGAAATTTCATATAGAATAGCTTAGATTCATTCTGGCCAACCTAGGATTATGAATGATCGAGTATAAAATGAACACATCAAAACCATTCTCAACCTAGGCGTAGAAACTGCCACTCAAAGTTTCCTGGTGAACCCCACCATATGTCAAAAAATCACCCTTATACCCCTCCCCCGAGAGGCTCGACCTTCAAAGGGCCTCTCAGTCCGAGGTATTGTTCCATCCTTCTCGCATCCCCCTTCTGGGCACAGATCCTTTAGCCTGAAGGTAAGGGCACAAAAAATTTGGGTCAGTATAGGAGTAAGCCTTACAAGTGGGGACACATCTATCACATTAGCGACCTTATCTTGTATAGGATAAATTCACGCTTATGGATGAGCTAGCTAATTTGGCCAAGTTTACAATGGGTTAGTTCTACCTTGATCAAAATGGATAAATAAACATCATGTGCACACATAGATCCATGATAGACTTAACTTCAGTTAGGATAGTCAATATGTCTACAGGATAGTGATTGTCTAATAGATAATTTTGATTCTTCGAACTATATTGTTTAAGTATATAGAAACTCCTTTCAAAATCCACCTATTGGAAATTTTGAGTTAGTTGTGTTGTCATTGATGTCAAGAGTCAGTATCAAGAATCAGTGCAGGACTTGGCAAAAGAAGGGTTAAAATATTTATATTTTAAGCCCAAGAGATTTGGTTTAAGAGCTTCACATGATTGGTCAAAAGGATGGTTAAATACCCTAAAGAAAAGGCCTAAAGGAAATAATATTATAATATTTATTATTATAATATTAAAGGTAGTCATAAAAGGTCTAAGGGCGAAAGAGAAAAATACCTAGGCCCAATGGAAATAATATTATAATATTTTTATTATAATATTAAAGGTTAAATTAAAGCCTAAGGTAATTTATAAATAATTTATAATATTTATATTATAAATTAATTTATAAAAATAATATTATTAAAACCCAAAGTTGGGTTGGGTGCAAATTTAATTTAAACTTTTATTCCCCCACCGACGTTCGAAGGATAGAAGCATATGGTATAAATACCATAACATTTGTCTCACAAATGCAAGTCTCCGAATATTTTAGAGCACATGCGATTATTGTGGAATGCAAAAAAATTCGTGAGCAAAACAAGACGAGGAAATTATTTTTTATTTGCAGCCGAAACGTGAAGGTCAAAGTGACAAGGGCATAAAGGCTTAACACCAACCAAGCGGTTGGGCTAGTGGCAAGTTGTTGGCGTGTAAGGCATAGGGTACGCGGGAGACCCGTGTTCGAGTCTTGGCGGTTGCGAAGGGACAAAGCCTTTTGGTGGCTTTGGCGCTGGTGGAAGAGACAAAGCACTCAAAGCACTTTTGCCTCTCACGTGAGCGCCTAGCTCACATGGTAGCTTGGCCGTGGCTAGGGCACAAGTGACAACTTGACCTGGGATCGAATCCCACCGAGGAGTGCAAAGGTACTTTATTTTTGTCATATGTGCATGTGGTCTAAAGTCGTATGTTGAGCGCCTTGGGAGATATAAGGTGATTAAAAGGTTTTTATTTTAATTAAAGGTTGTGAAGAATTTAGTTATTATTTTAAAGTGAATTGCATTATTTTTGGATAAGAGGTGTTAATTATTTTGAAATGCAATTTTAAGTTGGGAGATATAAGGTGGTTAAGATATATTTTATTTTTGTCTTAAGTTGAAGATTGAGAAAGATTTAATTTGGCTTAAAAGTGAATTGAATTATTTCTGGAAAGGTGTGTTGATTATTTGATAATGCATTTTTGAGTAGGGAGATATAAGGGAGTTAGTTTGATTGTTTTATGCATTAAAATTCTGAAGTGGATTATTGTGAAATTAAGTTGATTGAACCTTTGTTAGTTTGGAGATTATAAGGTGTACTTGAGACTTGGTATTTGTGTATGGTGAAATAAATATTGAGGAGAATTTTGAGTTGAGATTTTGAGATAGATTGTTGCTACCTAACCTTGGAATTGGCAAAGAGGTTTTGATTGTGATTAAGATAGGTTTTGAAGATATATCTCCATCAAAGAAAAAGGTATGGGCACATCTTCCTTGTGAGTGAAATAGTGTTGGGTTGAATGTTGTGAAATGCTAAGTTGGAGTGAAAAGGTTTGTTTGATAAGCATTGTTGAAAATAATTGAGTGAGCTTTCATGTGCATGGTTAGGGTTTGTGAAAGATCATGAGTATCATTGTTATGTGAGATTGTTTGATAAGCATTATTGGAAATACTTGAGTGAGCCTTCATGTGCTGATTAGGGTTTGTGAAAGAACATGAGTATCATTGTTATGTGAAAACTGGAATCATCTTGAGTCAAGGGTTGTGTTCCATAAGTGAGTTGTTGGAAGTTTTCTGAAACACTTGGTTAGGGTTTGTAAGCAAGTTGTGTTTCATTGAGTGGATATTTTGAGTAAAGTTGGTTGAGCATTAGTGATTGAAAGCATTGGAGTGATAGTTCAATTTTTGTGAAACAAATTGTTCTTTATTTTTGAATTGATTTGAAAGTGAGTTTGAAAGTGATAGAGTGGTTTTTGAGTGTGAAACATATTGAGTCTCTTACCATTCTCTATATGTTTCTATGGTTAAACAAGATTCTGAGTGAAACTTGTTTGTGAGATTGAAGAGGTTTTTTGAAAGAGATTAAGTTGAGTTTGTATATGCAAGTTTTGCAATTGATTTGAATAAGCTTTTGTGAAAGCTAGTGGATAGATTTGAGTAAGTCCTAGAAGGGACTTAAGGATAGAGTTGAGCAAGCTTTTGTGAGAGCTTGTGTGCAGATTTGAGTAAGTCCTAGAGGGGACTTAAGGATAGATTTGTGTGAGATTTTGTGGAAGCTTACAAGCAGGTTTGAGGTAAGTCTTGGTGAAGACTTGTGGATAGATTAGTGTGAGATTTTGTGGAAGCTTACAATGCAGATTTGAGGTAAGTCTTAGTGAAGACTTGTTGAGCAGATTAGACAAGTTCTAGAGAGGACTTGTAGTGTAGATTTGAGGATAGAGATTGAGAAGATTTGTGCTAGACCAAAGGACTATGTTTAGTATAGATTTGAGATAGAGATTAATCAGATTTGTGCTAGACCGAAGGATTATGTTTAGTGTAGATTAGAGATAGATTTTGAGTAGATTTATGCTAGATCGAAGGACTATGTTTAGTACATATTTGAGATAGATATTGAGAAGATTTGTGCTAGACCAAAGGACTATGTTTAGTATATATTTGAGATAGATATTGAGCAGATTTATGCTAGATCGAAGGATAGTGTTTAGTGTAGATTTGAGAAGATATTGAAAGTAATCTTTGGAGGTGATAGAGTAGAGGATAATAGTCTCCAGTGGATAGAGATCCATTAGCTAGGGTAGTGAGGATAGAGGTCTTAAGTGAGGATAAAGTCTTCTATGGAGAGAGATCCACAAGCCAAAGTAAGTGGAGGTAGTAAGTCTTCTAAGAGGATCACTAACCATAGCATAGGGGAAAGGAGTTCTCCTATGGATAGATATCCATGAACTTGATTAGGGTATTGGTATCTCCTTTGGACAGAGGTCCATAAACATTGTAATAGGGAAGGATTCCCAAGAGATTTTTTGAGAAAATTTTAGTGAAATATTTTCTCCGTGGATGTAGCCCACATTGGGTGAACCACGTTAAATTGGTGTCTCTATTGTGTGTGATGATTTATGCATTTATTTTATTACTACAATTGATATTACCATTGATAATATTGGATAATATTATTTGGGAAAGAAAAGTAAAAAGTGGTCTTATACTGTTCACCCCCTCTCAATATAAGCTTGTGTTCTTCAATTGGTATTAGAGTGGGTTCCTTTGAAAGAGTTTAACAACTTGAAGGAAAATCTCACAAGAACACAGATGGATTCTCAGAATGGATCTTTAGGGAATTTAGCACCATTATTCGATGGGAACAATTATGCACTTTGGAGTATGAGAATGAAGATTCACCTAATGGCACTTGGAAATGAAATTTGGCAAGTAGTTGAGGATGGATACATACCACCAGCAACTCCACCTACAGATAAATATGGTAAGCTCCTACAACTAAATAATTCAAAGGCAATGAATGGAATTTTAAAGGGTTTGCATGAAATAGAGTTTATAAAGGTTATGCATTGCACATCAACAAAGGAAATTTGGGATAAGTTGAAAGGTATATATGAGGGAGACAAAAAGGTCAAAAGGGTAAAGTTGCAAAATTACAAGAGAACATTTGAAGACCTAAAGATGAAGGATGAGGAAAACATTGTTGCATACCTACTTCATGTGGATGAGGTTGTTAACTCCATGCAAGGACTTGGGCTTAAAGTTGAAGAAATAGATGTTTGTGATAAGATTTTAAGGTCACTCCCAAAAAGGTATAGTGAAAATATTTTAGCTATAGAAGAGTCAAAAGATATTGAAATTTTGACAAGGGATGAATTACATGGAATTCTCATAGCTTTTGAGATGAGAATAAAAGAGGAACCTATTCCCTAGAAAGAAGCAGCCTTCAAAGTTACAAAGAAGACAAAGGGTAAGAAGTCAGATTCAAGCAATGAATTATCCAATGATGAGGAAGCAAATTATGGAAGAAGGAACAAGGACTCAAGAAAGTATAAAGGTACGAAATCAGTTAGATGTTTTAAATATGGAAAATATGGTCACTATGCATCTGATTTTCCAAAGATTCTGGAAGTAGCAATGATGATGAAAAATAGGATCATAAGAATAGGGAAGCAAGAAAATACAGGTACCAAAAGAAAAGTAGGGATGGACAAGGCAAGCAAGGAAAGAAGTTTTTCCAAAGGCATAAGAAGAGTTTTTATGTAGATAAGGCAAGTAAGAGTTCAAGTGATAGTGATGGAAGCTCCTCAAATAATTATGAAGATGAAATTCTATTTCTGGTAGAAGAAAAAGAAGTGGTTAGAAATAGGACACCAATAATTCTCAAGTGTTTTAGATGTGGTAACTTTGGTCATCTTGAAGATAGTTGTACAAGGAATGGATTCAGTTTTAGTGAAGATGAATATGAAGATGCTAGTGAAGGTCCAAAATAAGAAAGTCTTCTTATGGCAATAGAAGAAGAAGGAAGTGCTTCTAGTGGAAATGAATCAGAAAAGAATAAAGATGATTTTGAAAACAAAAGAATAGAGGAAGAATCAAAAAAAGAAGAGGAAGGAGAAGTTGATCTTGAGGGTGAGCTTATTTCTACCCTTGATGCATTAAGGAAGGTAAGAAAGTAGAACTCAAAACTCAAGCTTCAATTTCAAGAATGTGATGAAGAGAAAGGAAAGCTTATAGAGGATCTAACCAACTCAATAGCTAAGACAAGGAGATTTAAAGAGAAGTTAGAAGCAAAGGTTTTAGAATGTGAAAAATTAGAGCATGAAGTAGCTTCATTAAGGAAGGAAGTAAAAGAGTCTAAATACAAGCTACACAGGTTTGGGAGAAGCTCAAAGAAATTGGATAAGATTATCAAGGTACAAAGATCTTCATAAAACAAGACAGGACTTGGTTTTGAAGAAGAATATAGAGGACAAGGAGAGGAGTCAATATCAAGCTCCAAATAAGAAGAAGCTTCAGAAGAAGAGAGTGTAAGAGAAAGTGAGACTTCTGAGGATGAGTTGGACAATAGAAATTTCAATAAGAGAAGGAACAATGCACAAATGAGGAACAGATGGAATAGGAAACAACATAGGGTAGAAGATACTAAGAGACCAATGGGGTCAAGGCAAGGTTTCTTCAATGGACATTGCTTCTCATGTCACAGGTTTGGGCACAAGGCTACACAGTGTAGGACACATGGAAGATAAGAATATGGAAACTTTAGAAATAGGCATCTCTTTCAAGGGTATTGCTACTCTTGTAATCAGTTTGGTCATAAGGCAATTAATTGTAGGGTTCATGAAAGGAATGGATATGGCTTCACCAGGAGGAACTACAAGATATTTGCACCTTCAAGGAACCACAACATTAAGTGTTATAAGTGCAATAATGTTGGGCATACAACAAAGTGGTGTAGAGAAGAATTTCTAGAGACAAGCAGGAATAGGAATATTCAGAGAAATCAAAAGGATCAGTTGAGAAAGAAGGTGGACAAAGGTGAAGATCAGTGCATGTTAGGAGTAGAGATACTCCCACCCCAAAATTAACCACCTCAAGAGAGGAGGTGGGGGAGGGGCTAAGCTAAGAGTCTCATTCTTAGCCCCAAGCCCCAAAGGTGGCCCTTTGCCATTGATGACAAAGGGGGAGAGATTTGAGTTAGGGGGAGAGCATTCAATCAGGGGGAGTAGTTTTGGAAAAAGGAATGGTTACAAAAAAGGGGTTGCCATCAATGACAAAGGGGGAGATTGTTGGAAATTTTGAGTTAGTTGTGTTGTCATTGATGTCAAGAGTCAGTATCAGGAATCAGTGCAGGACTTGGCAAAAGAAGGGTTAAAATATTTATATTTTAAGCCCAAGAGATTTGGTTTAAGAGCTTCACATGATTGGTCAAAAGGATGGTTAAATACCCTGAAGAAAAGGCCTAAAGGAAATAATATTATAATATTTATTATTATAATATTAAAGGCGATTAGAAAAGGTCTAAGGGCGAAAGAGAAAATACCTAGGCCCAATGGAAATAATATTATAATATTTTTATTATAATATTAAAGGTTAAATTAAAGCCTAAGGTAATTTATAAATAATTTATAATATTTATATTATAAATTAATTTATAAAAATAATATTATTAAAACCCAAAGTTGGGTTGGGTGCAAATTTAATTTAAACTTTTATTCCCCTGCCAACGTTTGAAGGATAGAAGCATATGGTATAAATACCATAACATTTGTCTCACAAATGCAAGTCTTCGAATATTTTAGAGCACATGTGATTATTGTGGAATGCGAAAAATTCATGAGAAAAACAAGACAAGAGGAAATTATTTTATTTGTAGAAATGTGAAGGTCAAAGTGACAAGGGCATAAAGGCTTAACACCAACCAAGTGGTTGGGCTAGTGGCAAGTTGTTGGCATGTAAGGCGCAGGGTACGTAGGAGACCCACGTTCGAGTCTTGGTGGCTGTGAAGGGACAAAGCCTTTTGGTGGCTTTGGCGTTGGTGGAAGAGACAAAGCACTCAAAGTGCTTTTGCCTCTCACGTGAGTGCCTAGCTCACATGGTAGCTTGGTCGTGGCTAGGGCGTAGGTGGCGGCTTGACCTGGGATCGAATCCCATCGAGGAGTGCAAAGGTACTTTATTTTTGTCATATGTGCATGTGGTCTAAAGTCATATGTTGAGCGCCTTGGGAGATATAAGGTGATTAAAATATTTTTATTTTAATTAAAGGTTGTGAAGAATTTAGTTATTGTTTTAAAGTGAATTGCATTATTTCTGGATAAGAGGTGTTAATTATTTTGAAATGCAATTTTAAGTTGGGAGATATAAGGTGGTTAAGATATATTTTATTTTTGTCTTAAGTTGAAGATTGAGAAAGATTTAATTTGGCTTAAAAGTGAATTGAATTATTTCTGGAAAGGTGTGTTGATTATTTGATAATGCATTTTTGAGTAGGGAGATATAAGGGAGTTAGTTTGATTGTTTTATGCATTAAAATTCTGAAGTGGATTATTGTGAAATTAAGTTGATTGAACCTTTGTTAGTTTGGAGATTATAAGGTGTACTTGAGACTTGGTATTTGTGTATGGTGAAATAAATATTGAGGAGAATTTTGAGTTGAGATTTTGAGATAGATTGTTGCTACCTAACCTTGGAATTGGCAAAGAGGTTTTGATTGTGATTAAGATAGGTTTTGAAGATATATCTCCATCAAAGCAAAAGGTATGGGCACATCTTCCTTGTGAGTGAAATAGTGTTGGGTTGAATGTTGTGAAATGCTAAGTTGGAGTGAAAAGGTTTGTTTGATAAGCATTGTTGAAAATAATTGAGTGAGCTTTCATGTGCATGGTTAGGGTTTGTGAAAGATCATGAGTATCATTGTTATGTGAGATTGTTTGATAAGCATTGTTGGAAATACTTGAGTGAGCCTTCATGTGTTGATTAGGGTTTGTGAAAGAACATGAGTATCATTGTTATGTGAAAATTGGAATCATCTTGAGTCAAGGGTTGTGTTCCATAAGTGAGTTGTTGGAAGTTTTCTGAAACACTTGGTTAGGGTTTGTAAGCAAGTTGTGTTTCATTGAGTGGATGTTTTGAGTAAAGTTGGTTGAGCATTAGTGATTGAAAGCATTGGAGTGATAGTTCAATTTATGTGAAACAAATTGTTCTTTATTTCTAAATTGATTTGAAAGTGAGTTTGAAAGTGATAGAGTGATTTGTGAGTGTGAAACATATTGAGTCTCTTACCATTCTCTATATGTTTCTATGGTTAAACAAGATTATGAGTGAAACTTGTTTGTGAGATTGAAGAGGTTTTCTAAAAGAGATTAAGTTGAGTTTGTATATGCAAGTTTTGCAATTGATTTGAATAAGATTTTGTGAAAGCTAGTGGATAGATTTGAGTAAGTCCTAGAAGGGACTTAAGGACAGAGTTGAGCAAGCTTTTGTGAGAGCTTGTGTGTAGATTTGAGTAAGTCCTAGAGGGGACTTAAGGACAGATTTGTGTGAGATTTTGTGGAAGCTTACAAATAGGTTTGAGGTAAGTCTTGGTGAAGACTTATGGATAGATTAGTGTGAGCTTTTATGGAAGCTTACAATGCAGATTTGAGGTAAGTCTTAGTGAAGACTTGTTGAGCAGATTGGACAAGTTCTAGAGAGGACTTGTAGAGCAGATTTGAGGATAGATATTTAGAATATTTGTGCTAGACCGAAGGACTGTATTTAGTGTATATTTGATACAGATATTGAGCAGATTTGTGCTAGACTGAAGGACTATGTTTAGTGTAGATTTGAGATAGATTTTGAGAAGATTTGTGCTAGATCGAAGGACTATGTTTAGTGTAGATTTGAGATAGATATTGAGTAGATTTGTGCTAGACAGAAGGACTATGTTTAGTGTAAATTTGAGATAGATATTGAGTAGATTTGTGATAGACCGAAGGATAGTGTTTAGTGCAGATTTGAGTAGAGCTGAAAGTAATCTTTGGAGGTGATAGAGCAGAGGATAATAGTCTCCAGTGGATAGAGATCCATTAGCTAGGGTAGTGAGGATAGAGGTCTTTTGAGTGAGGACAGAGTCTTCTATGGAGAGAGATCCACAAGCCAGAGTAGTGGAGGTAGTAAGTCTTCTAAGAGGATCACCAGCCAGAGCATAGGGGAAAGAGTTCTCCTATGGATAGAGATCCATGAACTTGATTAGGGGATTGGTATCTCCTTTGGATAGAGGTCCATAAACATTGTAATAGGGAAGGATTCCCAAGAGATTTGTTGAGAAAATTTTAGTGAAATATTTTCTCCATGGATGTAGCCCACATTGGGTGAACCACATTAAATTGGTGTCTCTATTGTGTGTGATGATTTGTGCATTGCTTTGATTACTATAGTTGATATTGCCATTGATAATATTGGATAATATTGTTTGGGAAAGAAAAGTAAAAAGTGGTCTTATACTATTCACCCCCCTCTCAGTATAAGCTTGTGTTCTTCACCACCATGCTTGAGAATCAAAAGTGAACAACATCATCGCTGATTTTATCTATAACAAGTGTCTCTTCATCACATTTGTACACTCTCATTCCTACATGTTTCACCCATTATTTACATTTTCACTACATATGTCTTGTACATTATCATCCATTTGTATAATTTGTGTTTGCTTTTTGCATATCATGGTCATTAGGTAATGTGATTATCCATTTATTTTTTATTAATCATCACACTTGAGCCAATATAGACACAAGGTGGATTACTATCCATATTGCTACATTTTTGTGTCCCACATGTACACATGTTATCACATATTACATTTTTGCATATTCACAATCAATTAGGTTCATTTTACCTATCATTCATCATGTATCAAATCATACCATAAATACGCAATCACATGTGTTTCAAATTACACACATACATCATTCACATACATACATATCAATCACATCACATACAACAATCACATTGTATATACTCACACAAAACTCATCATGTATATGTATCATATAAAAGAGGAATATATTATACATAATCACATCGTCTATAGGCTACACGACATATACAATATGCTACACTATGCCTCACTTGGCTACCATGTACAAAACATGTGGCTCTATCACCACACCAAAAATAAAAATGTAACACAATACAATGAAAGATATCTCAACTTTGTACCTCATCATGAGTCTCTCCAATCTCCTCTTATGGGGTAGGAGGCTCCTCAACCCTCCTCGATCCTCTATCACTACTTTGAGCTAGGGAAACCCCTCTCACCTATGATCATTATGTAGACTACCCACTCCTATCCTGATGGGATCATGATCTATACTTAGATGATTTTGGGAAGCTAATCCTATGAATAACCAACTACACATGTAGTCAATGTACCTTTCTACTCTTCATGTAGAACAAATTCTCTAGGTAATCCTTCATCTAGTGCTTTCCATCCATATCCACCACCATAGCCGCCCTCTAGGCCCTCTCATGGGTAGCCTCCTCTTGTAATCAAGCCATATTTGTCACTATAGTATATCTTTGAGACCTCTCTTATGCAACCTTCTATCATAGTCACAATACCTCAACCACCATGACCTCTACATGAGTCCCATATCTCTCTACTATAAGCATAGCTCACTCCAGAGTCCACATGACCTCTACATGAGTCCCATATCTCTCTACCATAAGAGAATACCACTCTTGATTCCATATCATATCTTGTTGCATCATCTAGACCTCCAACTGATGTACTCCATCTTACAACATGTGCATGTCCTCATATGCATGCATCATGTTATGTAAACAAATACTCAAATCTATCTCACCTACAACTACACCCTCACTCCCCCTGGAGCCACCATTAGATCTTGCCATCCCACCATAGGAGCTCATCCCCTCTCCACACACTATTGCACTTATTGTAGTACCTCAACATTAGTCTTATCACTATCCCCCTCATCCATCATACCACCAACACCCATATCCACCTCTGGAGGACTACTCGCTCCTACATCAGGGGATCCATCCTGACTTCCTACTCTAACCTCAATATCTTTGTTGATCCATCCCAAACCTCCACCTATCCTAGTTGTTTTAGCCTTTGCATATCTATCAATCATATCCATGCTTGGATTCCAGGTCTGAGTAGCCCATCATGCATAATATCCTAGTGTGGTACCTGCATCCTCCACATCTAGAATATCTATCACTGCATCAACTAAAGGATCTAGCGAAACCACCATTGGTCACCATCTAGGAGATACCTTAATCCATCAAATAATGATGGGTACCTCAAGTACCTCTTATCATAATCCAAATGATCACTGCATATGAATTAATGGAAACCACTCTATTTGGGCAACCTCTCACCTAATCACCCACTGTCCCCATCTCACCTAACATATCTCTCATATAGTTTCATCCTAATCTGGTGCTCCCCTCTACGGTCATTATATATTATCCTATAATCCCAATCTATTGAATGCACCCCTATAATACAATTACTATCCCTCATGCGGGCTATGCAACCACATCTTCATATCTATTCGCCATTGCAATGCATATGGTACATCTACCCCCATCAACTCATGTGCCATGTATAGTTTTTGAGTTGTAGTTGCTTACATTTAATTTGTCAATCCAATTTAGATTTAAAGAACAGTAATCATGTATAGATATTCCATAATTCTTAATTATTGACTTTATTCCATTTCCTTAGTCTTGTTTGCAAGAAATAAAAATTTACAAAAAGTGAAATTGAAGTGAAATTACATTAATGCAATTATGACTTAGTCTAATGTGGATCCATGTAATGATTTCCTAATGCATTATTTATCTAATGTGATTTTAATTAAAGTTTATTTTCTAAATTTATTCTATGTTCTAATTCTATCTATCATGTTTTTGGGGGAAGATATTTAGGGACTAACCTTTTAGAGTGGGCCTTGCCTCCTCAAGGTTAGTATTAACCTCCTCCCCTTTATCTACTCTATTTTAACTTCAATAAGATATTTTCATTAAATTAATCTAATGCTACTTATTTCATGGTTGCAGGAAAAAGAAATAAAATTACAACATAAAATAAATCATGAAGAAAATAAATACTTGTATTACCATCGTCACAAAAAGACAATTGATGATAAATTACTCTTTTATTCTAATCCATATATTTTGTACAATGTTGTAGAATTATTCTCCACTCCTTTTTTGTGTATCTGCGTGGACCTCTCTAACATGGAGAGCTTTTTAATTTATAGCTTTACATTATGCTCTTACGTAATGGGTGCTTTGGATGTGAAATAAAAACTTACAAAGAAAAAACTACATATATGTTTATCATTATTATGCAGAGAAAACATTCAAAAATTTTAAAAATTTAATGTTTCAAATTTGTGCTGAGAAAAGGTTCATATAGCACTTCATTCCATATTTCATTTACTAGTATTTCACTATATTTCTCTATGAATTATTAGAAATTTCAAATACTGGAGTTGAAAGGAATGATAATCAGATCATTCCAAGCTGCAAGGATCTCAAGTGTTAACAGAAACACCACATTCAACCAAAACAAGAATCTGAAAGCAAATTGACAGCATAAGCTTACAAATAGATATGCAAACAAGAGAGCAACAATATCATATATTAGATCTGAAAATGGAACACTGAGTACAATGAAGGTGCCTTGCTTATATAGGCAAGGATGATCAACCATAGTCGTAGGATCAAGCTAAGGATAAATATCCATCGTACAAAAGGAATATGTGATATGGTCCATAGATATGTAACCGCTATGGGAGAAATAATATCAACCCTCCAAATGTCACCCCTAGGAATAGTCAAACCTAAAAATATCCCCATAATATCTAAGAAATAAATATGTAACATCTCATAATATCTAAATAAGATAAATGAAATATCCACACATAAGTGGGTGGGGAAAATACATGGAATAACTAAATAAAAGGAAATAAATAACCTAGGTGAACATGAGCTAAGGTAAACAACCTACTCTAACACCCCCCTCAAGTGAAGCTAGGGGCCAAAAAGAAAAGTGGCATATCCACAGTATGAGTCCCGACAACAAGGCCTGATCAGGTACTCATGTACAATATATCCATGAAGAAATCTCAAACTAGAAGAAGGAAAAACCACATGGGAAAAAGATCATCCTGCTAGAAAGAGAGAGAAAGAAGAAGGAAGATGTCCTCAAGAACACCCCCCAAGGACAACTTCTGAAACCCCAAGCATGCCATGCAACTCAAGGTAGCGAGGTGATGCAAAAGGCTTCGTAAAGATGTCGACAACCTACTGCTGAGTTGGAATGTACTCCAAGAAAAGAACTCCATCCTGAATGTGCTGACGAATGAAGTGCATGTGAATCTCAATATGCTTGGTCCATTGGTGCTCAACAGGATTGCGAGAAATGTGAATTGCACTTTGGTTGTCACACCAAAGTACTATTGTTGAATCCTGTGGGAAGCCAAACTCTATCAATAACTATCATAGCCAAAGAACCTCCTGACTCACTATGACTACTGCCCTGTACTCTACCTCTATAGATGAAAGTGCAATAGCCTATTGCTTCTTGCATGCCCAAGCAATCGGAGAAGAGCCAAGACAAAAAATGTAGCCAGAAGTGGAATGCCTGTCATCAATAGAACCTGCCCAATCTGAATCAGTATATCCAACCAACTGAGTAGAACCTCGGGTGTAGTGCAATCCAAAGTGTGAAGTGCCCTGTAGATATCTCAAAATCCTCTTGGCAGCCTACCAGTGACTACTATGAGGGGCATGTGCAAACCGAGACACAAGTCCAACTACAAAAGAAATATCAGGGCGAGTATGGGTCAAGTACATCAAACTTCCAACTAACTACCTATACAAGGTAGGATCACAAAGAGGAGTGGTGCATGTGGAAGTAAGAGAGACCCCAGACTGGAAAGGAGAGGGACATGGCTTGCAATCAGCCATACCAAAATGCTGAAGAAGATCATGGGTGTACTTTTGCTGACTCAAATGAATCCCTGAATCTGACTGAGAAATTTGCAAACCAAGGAAAAAGTGCAAAAGACCAAGATCTATCATATCAAACTACATTGAAAGAGCCCTTTGAATAGTCTGAATGTGGGAAGAAGAGCTACCAGTGAGAAGCAAATCATCAACATACAAGACAAGTATAACTATATCCTCTCCAACATGTTGTATATACACTATAGGATCTGAGTGGCAATGAACAAAACTAGTAGATAGAAGAAAAGAGTCCATCTTCTCATACCAAGCTCGAGGGGCTTGTTTGAGACCATAGAGAGACCTCCATAGTCTACAAACAAGAGAAGAGTCATGAACAAACCCAACAGGTTGCTCCATGTAGATTTCCTCCTACAAATATCCATGCAAGAAGGCACTCTTCACATCCATCTGGTACACTGGCCAACCCTATGATGCAGCAATAGAAAGTACAAGGTGCACAGAATCCATCTTGGCAATGGGTGCAAAAGTCTCAGAGTAATCAATACCTTTGACTTGTGAGAAACCCTTCGCTACAAGATGAGCCTTATACTTATCAATGGACCCATCAACTGCATATTTGGTTCGGTATACCCACTTACACCTAACCAAATTTCTTCCCTTAGGAAGAGAGACCAAATCCCAAGTATGATTCTTCATCAAAGAAGAATACTCATCTGTCATCGCATCATCCCACTCCTGTATCCCATGAGCCTATGAGAAAGACTATGGATCCCCAAAAACTGCCTGACATAAAAGTCCAGAACCTGTAGAATGTGCATGATGATGTCTAGTGGGTGGAAGATCTTGTATGAAAGGTGTTGCCTCAGAAATTGTGGTACGAGCCCACCTAGGCATAGTGACAACATTAGGAGGAACAAGATTCTCATCTGAATCTATATCCATAACCTCCTCAACTACCTCCTGAACTTGCTCCTCAAAGAAGGGATCCTCAAGATGAAGTGAAGAATCATCAATGGATGGAAGTAAAGAAGAAGAATCATGAGAAGAGAAGCGCTCATCAAACTGAACATGAGTTCTAAAAAGAACTTCATGAGTATCAGGATCCAAAAGTTGATAAGCTCTCATGTCCTCACAATACCCAACAAATATCAAGGGTTTGCTCTTCTTATCCAAGGCTTTCCTTTGCTTCTTTGGCACAAAGGCCCAAGCATGGCTTCCAAAAACTTTGAAAAATGAGACATCGGGCTTAGTCCCAGACCAAGCCTCCTCTAGAGTCAAATGCTCAAGTGCTCTATGTGGTGTGTGATTCTGAATGTAGTTCGCACAATTAACTGCTTCTACCCAATATATAGGAGGTAAATCCCTGGAATGCATCATGCAGTTAGCCATCTCCTTCAAAGTTTGGTTCTTCCTTTCTGCTAAGCCATTTTGTTGTGGAGTATGAGGAACAGAATGTTGGTGAACAATGCCATGAGCTACCAAAAAATTAGAAAACTCTCTGTTGAAGTACTTCCCCCATTATCAGTGTGAAGCTTCTTTATGCAACTAGAAGATTGATTCTCAACAAAAGCCTTAAACACCTTGAAGTGTGAAAATACATCACTCTTGTACTTGAGAAAATAAACCCAAGTACACCTTGAGAAATCATCAATAAATGTAAGTGCATACTTAGCTCCTTTGAAAGAAGGAGTAGAAAAACCATCAAGTCACTATGCACAAGCTCAAGTGGTGAAGAAGCTATTTTTGACTTACCCTTAGGAAATGGATCTTGGTGTTGTTTCCCTAATGCACATCCAGGGCAAACTCCATCAAGACAAGAAACTCTAGGTAAACCATCAACCATACCATGAGTGCTCAACTCCTTCAAATATCTATAATTAAGATGTCCAAATCTCTCATGCCAAAGCTTACTCTCAGAATCTGCATGAGCAACCAAGCATGTCCCTACAGAAGAAGTGTCATCAAAACCCTCAAAGTGATATAGTCTAGAACTATGATCAACAACACCTTGTGCAACAAGTGAATGAGGCTCCAACAAGGTTCTAACTTCAGCTCCTTGTGGTGTGAAAGTCATTGTTTTGCCCTGACCAGAATGACAAATTTGATAAACAGAAAGTAAATTTGTAGTAATGTCAGGAACATATAGTGCATCATTGATGCATCCACCATCAAGTTGTATGTCACCTTTTCCCTTAACAAAAATAAAGGAAGAATCTCCAACCTCAATGTTGGAAGTAGAACTCAAACCAAGAGATACAAATGACTCCTTAGAAGAAGTCATATGGTGAGAAGCACCAGAATCTATAACCCAACTATCTGTAACAACTGACTGAGATCTCCCAACAACATTAAGTGCTTTGCCATGCTCACTAGAAGGAGGTGGAGTGGAGATAGAGATCTTGTGTTTTCTGACTGCATCCTCTAAGGCTTGCATTCTCTTCCAACACCTGGTTTCTACATGATTATTCCCCCCACAAAAGGAGCATGAAAGGCTAGACTTATTCTTGGATTTAGAAGACTCTTTGGGTTTAGAGTTAGATTCTTTGGGTTTAGGGGCACTTTGAGATGGAGAAGGAGAAGACTTAGGTTTACCTTTGAATTTTCCCTTACCCTTAGGACTAGATGCTACTAATGCCTTTTGAGAGGTGGAAGACTCAAGGTTAGACAATTTGGATTCTTCCCTAGTAAGTCTTTCACAAAACAACTCCAAATCAGGCATTATGAATGTGTCACCTAAGGCATCCATGCTAGAGAAAAAGGTAGAAGCAAATATTTGGAATGGACCTTTCAACTTGGATAGAATCAGGTAAACACACTCTTCATATTTCTTGTCTCTCCCACTCCCCTTTAACTGTGTCAACAAGTGCTTGAACTTAGTAAGATAGTCTACAATAGATGGAAAATATTCAGGATTGAGAGAAGTGATCTCAACTTCAAGTTGCATGGCTCTTATGTGATCCACCTTACCAAATAATCCTTTTAATTTTTCCCAAATTTTGAAAGGAGAGTCACATCCTTCCAAATGAAATAAAAGACTATCACTTACATAAGTTCCTATCAAACCCATACATTCATGTAATTTGCATTGGTGCTGAAATTTTTCATATTCTCTAGTGAACTCTGGTTGTTCTTCAAGCATTAAAGCCCATAATCCTTTGCATTTAATGATTGTTTCCATTCTTGGTCTCCATGTGTGGTAATTATGTGTTGTTAATGGCTCACATTGATCTAATGCAAAAGAAGATGAAGAAGCCATTCTACAAAAATCACCAAAGAGCAAAATAATGCAGATAGGGTGCACAAATCAGCACCGAGACAACCCCCCCAAAATATTATTTTATTAGCTTCACAAGAATGCAGAAGATGGGACTTTATAACAATAGTCCATATACAAGGTTCAAGTGCAAAAACCTTTTTCACAATGCAATATTGAGAGTGCAGTCATAAAATCATTATAAATGTCTAAATACAGATCCAAAAAATCTGAAATTTTATAGACATATCAGAAAAATGATTTTACAGGCCTGGTAAAAATTTCGCTGAGCAACTCCCAATATTTCTCCTGAAAGGATGATTTTACTAAAAATAGTAAAATCATTGTAACTATCAGAATACAGCTCCAAATTCTCTAAAATTTTATGGGATGGTCTATAATATTATTTTACACATTATGTAAAAAATATGCAAAAAATCAGAATTTTTGATGAAGATATATGCAGATTACTAAAAATTGTAGGTTTTCATAAAATCAAGATATCTTGAAGAATACTGATCCAAATGAGCTGAAATTTTGGGCACAACTCAAATGAATGCATCTACAGACCTCCAAAAAATTTCATGGAAAAATGGCATTTCTATCAGGAGATACATGCAAAATATAAAAATGGGTTGGGTTGGTGACCTTGCCAAAAAGGGAAATGCTCAAGAAAAAAATGCTTAGGACAGATCCAAGGGAATGAGGCTATTGCAGTATGGGAAGAAGAGATTTTAGGAGGTTGGTGATGATATTAAAATGGAAGGAGTGACACAAACTGGCCAAAAAACTCCACCAAGGACCCGATCACAAAAACTGAAGCTTCCACACCATTCTTCGAACCTGCAAGAGAAACAACTGCACAACACTCACAAATGGATGACTGCAACACCTATTGCTCTGATGCCATGAAAGGAATGATAATCAGATCATTCCAAGCTGCAAGGATCTCAAGTGTTAACAAAAACACCACATTCAACCAAAACAAGAATCTGAAAGCAAATTGATAGCATAAGCTTACAAATAGATATGCAAACAAGAGAGCAACAATATCATATATTAGATCTGAAAATGGAACACTGAGTACAATGAAGGTGCCTTGCTTATATAGGCAAGGATGATCAACCATAGCCGTAGGATCAAGCTAAGGACAAATATCCACCGTACAAAAGGAATATGTGATATGGTCCATAGATATGTAACCGCTATGGGAGAAAGAATATCAACCCTCCAAATGTCACCCCTAGGAATAGTCAAACCTAAAAATATCCCCATAATATCTAAGAAATAAATATGTAACATCTCATAATATCTAAATAAGATAAATGAAATATCCACACATAAGTGGGTGGGGAAAATACATGGAATAACTAAATAAAAAGGAAATAAATAACCTAGGTGAACATGAGCTAAGGTAAACAACCTACTCTAACGAGGAGTTCATATATTAGAATATTTCTTTTATCAATTTGATGTGACATATATTTCAAAAAAAATATTCGTTATGTTCATAAATTTTTTTATCACATTTCTTTGCAATTTTAAAAAAATTGAAATAACAATTCTTACATTCGTTTTCTACATCTCCTCTTCAATGTTTTCCTGCATTTCTCATCATTCTCCTTATCAAAATCATCATTGCTTCAGCTTTATCCCCTATGTAGTGTTTATCGTACGATTGCAACTAGTTTTTTCATGGTTGGATGTTGGTCATCAACATATCTCACTCAAAGTGGTCATTTTTCCTTTGGAAATGACTATTTGCAAGCTAAACATGGCACACATGCTAAAAAACCATCATCACTCCATGATTCATGGTAACCATTTATAAAATTTTGATATTATCTTCAACAATATCTTTCGAAGGATGACTTAGGATGGAATAATTTGGAACTTAGGGTGCTTTGGCCAATAATTAATTTTAATCAATTTATCAAGGTCCATGATAAAGACTTTCAATTTTTACCTTCTTCCTTTAATTTTTATTTTATAAGCTTAGGTAAGTTTATTTCATGATTTGTATCAATATTATCCATGTATACCTTTACCATATGATATCAACTCCTTTGTATACGCAATTCAAGTATGCTTCATTCATTACTTACTTTCTTTGGCTTGAAATCACTATGTATTATTTTATGTGTGACAAATATGTAACTTGCATCACACAATACTTTTGTATCCTATCTAGGCTTTTCTCCAGGTAGTGCATCCAAGTATCTGTGTTGTGTGTGATATGATTAGCATATTTAAGAAGCTTATTCATTCATTTTTTATCCCTAAGTATCCATGTAGTCCATCATTTTCATCACCCTTGGATAGGCATCAGGGAAAACGAGGGAATTTGCTTTTAGTTTTGTGCTTATCTACAACAACAATTGTAATTTCTAGGTTATGCCCTTTCGCGATCATCATGTCAACTTTGAGATTTGCACTACCTATGAAAATATACCAAGGTTTTTAGATTATGCCCTTTCATGATTTACTGGTTGTGACTACAATGTGTCCATGAAGGTGATCAATGAGCATCCATGGCTTCATGCTAGCATTATTTTGAATGGCGTATGCTAAAAATTTTACTCTTGTACCCCTAGAGAAAAATATTGGGTCATCCATATCTCCTATACTCAATCTCTAAGGTTGGATTCATGACTTGAATTCCACGCTAAATATTACGAGGTAAAAATACATGAATTTTACATTAAATTTCTTTTACATGCAAATTTTTTTGTAACAAAAGTTGAGGATGACATTTTACATTAAATTCCTTTTTCATGCAAAAGCTTCGATAAAAGTCAAGGATGACCATCATGTAGAGCTATTTATTAAAAATCATAATATTTTATAAACCATCACTTAAGACATGTGGCTTTAGCTTGTGGCGTGAATCCGCTATAGCCATACACTTCAAAAAATTTCCATGAAAATACCCTTACTGAAACACACTATAGAAACGAATTCAAAAAATATCTACAGAAACTAGCTATGAAAAGCAAATACAAAAACTAGTTACAGAAAACAACTACAAAAACTAGTTACAAAAACAACTACAAAAACTATTTACATAAAAGAACTACAAAAACTAGTTACAAAAGACAACTACACATAAAACAACGACAAAAACTAGTTACAAAAGACAACTACACATAAAACAACGACAAAAACTAGTTATAGGATCATAGGAATGCTTTACCTAGTTTCTTCCCAATTTTTTTTTTTAAACTGTCTCATGGAATGCAGTAATCCTTTCCTTCTCCTAAACTGTATTTTTGGCTATATAGCCAAAATAGGATAAGGAGAAATATTTTTATTCATAAGGGTTTATATGTTGGACATCTCATATATTTATATATATATATATATATATATATATATATATATATATATATATATATATTAAAAATACATATATAAATCTAATAAATGAATAATATTAAGTACAATAATATTTTATAAATTTATGATAATAAAAATGACCAAATATTATAGAAGTATTTTTTGGGTAGGTAAAATTGATTAAGTGTGGGTTTTAAATGGGTCCCAAACCCAAGTACATAAAATGGTAGCTAAACCAATAGCATAAGATGACATAGGCTTGCATATTGGACAACAACAACCTAAAGAAAAAGGTCCAAATAATAGCAGAGAAGGTTGGATGGATGCTCGATGTTAGGAAAACAAAAATGCAGTCCTAGAAATACCCACACAGGGGTTTCTTAAGAGAAGTAACTATTTGAAAAACTTGTAAAGGAGCTATGACAAAAACCCGTGTAGGGGAAGCTCACAAAAGATCCATAAAAACTATAATAGACACTATGGGCCAGGATATACGTAGCAGTGACTCACGATCAACAACATCACCCTTCCACTTGAAAATATTCAAATGATTTGAAAAACCCTAGAGCTCAAGTCCCAATTATGATGATATCTTTGCATCACTCTCCCTTTCGCTAGTAGTTCTGTAACCTCAGCCATCAGCTTAATAGTAACTCTAAAATGGATGTTACACACAACAACATAACCATTATTCCATGAAATGATAAAGGCTTCAGTGATATCTTGCTCAACCCCTTTGAACTTGCTTAGAAACATAATGAGACCATGAGCTTCTAGAAAGGTGTGAGACAAGGGATCAAGCTAAAGGGTAGATGGCTCAAGTAGGGCCATATTGGAAATACTGAGGAGAAAGGAAGACCACAAAAGCTTCTTACTACCTAGGACACACAACGACAAAAAAAACCATATGAAAATGGACTAACATAGACCAAGGATGTAAATATAGAAATTTTTGGTACAATAGATGCCCTTTTCGAAAGCTAAGTTGGTGTGATTGGTAGACCACATAATAATTCTCCATAGGGAACTAACACCAAAAAAATAGACATGGCATAGGATAGACTTCACACATGATAGGGTTGGGATAGGATTGGGAGTGCCAAATGATTGAAATAATGAATCTCAAAATTCACAAGACATAAAATTAAGTATCTCAAGACTTGATGCATATTTTTTTTTTGGTAGATAAGATACTATAGCATTAATACCGAGTTTTACAGGTTGACCCAAAACCTTTTACAAAAATCAGCCTAGGGTTGTTGATGAACATATCCTTACTAAGGATCCTATATATGTAAAATCTACATGCCGCCAAAGCCATTATATCCGGTAAGGCACATAGCCTGTTATCAAAAATAAACTTCCCATACAACATTTTGGGTATACCTCGAGAAAACACACATGCATCATAATTACAAAAAATAAACAGACACGAATCCCTTCCTTGAGACAATGGAGAAACAAAAAGCTGCAGACACACATAGTAGAGTACTGAAAAAAACTCCCACAAGCTCTGTATTGATAGTTACTCTTAATAATTCTTTGGTAATTGCTTTCTTCCGTATATGACATGCTTTTGTACCACATACTATCTTGGCCAATCAGCCTTGGAGAAGTGAACCTGCTGGCTAGATTTATGGCGGTGGCTATTTAGTGGTCCACGTGGCTTTGGTTTGAAGTCTTATATTGTCGTTTCTTTCCTTCTCTATGATTATCAACCAACATCAAATTACTAATATGACTAGGAGCCATGTTATCTGACATGTGACTTGTGACTGTCCCCATTAGTCTTTGTGGTATTTCCAAGCAGCATCAATGAAGACTGACAGCTCTAGATAATTTGTATTGTGAGTCCAATTCAAAAAAGAGATGGGAATACTCCTAGCCTTCGAACTTACAGTGCCTTCCTTGTTGGTAAATTTGACTATCATTTTTGGCATTCTTGTTGAATAAGCTCCTCTACTTCACTCGGGACACTATGTTCCCATTTGAAAAGTTTGTCACCATCAACACCCAAATTGGCCAGCTTATCAACAATTTTGTTAGCTTCTCGAAAGACATGTTGGGCTTTTCTGTCCTGTCTTCCCTGGAAAAGGATCCTAGCCTCTTCAACAATTGTTTTAATCCTCCAAGGAGGTGTTTTCCAATTATTGAGGATATTTATAACATGCATAGAGTCTTCTTCTATGATCAAATTTCCTTCTAAGTCTTGAGTCATTTGAAGACCTCTCCACATAGCTCTAGCTTCAGCTTTGTTGTTCATCCTTGTTCCCAAATATTCAAAAAATGCAAGCATCATATTCCCATTATGATCTCTCACAATGCCACCAATGCTTGGTCTGCCAGAATTGTCCTTAGCTGCTCCATAACAATTAAGCTTAAACCAACCCGTAGGAGGTGGAGACCACTTAACATTGGCTCTGGGGTTGACTACCCTAGGAAAAGACTCATCTAAAAAGGTTAAGCTTAAATATTAAGCAATTGTGGTCTCCTACAGATGAGGTTTATAGCTATCAAAAGGGATAAGGTTCACATTCTCGATGGCAAAGGATAGGATCCTGGCAATGATAGTTTGATTATCATGGATAGACTCATTAAAGAATCTATGGTTCCTTTCTAACCACACCTACCAAAGATAGTGATTGAGACAAATTTTTCAAATGTATCTAAGTATTTGGCTTGAGAAGGGGCAAGGCCACTAGACAAACAAATCAAGTACGATAGCTGGTTTAACCCATGAAATATTGAAGGCCTAAAAAACCTCACTTAGGATAGTCAAGGAAAAAGGGCACTAAAGGAAAATGTGATAAATGGTCTCCCAATTAGCCCTGCACAGATAACAATTATTAGTGATACAAATACCTTTACGCATCATATTATCAATTGTTAGAATTCTTCCTTGGATAACCAACCATGAAAAGACTGCAATTTTTGGAATTAAATTTTTTATCCAAACTAAGTCCTTTTAGAGGACAAAATCCTCATAATCAAGCTGAAACTTGTAAGCTGATTTAACAGTGAACTGCCCATTTTTCGTAGGAGCCCAGGTCACTTGATCTTCCTTGGGTCTCATGGGGATAAACTATTGCTCGAGAATTTTACAAATATCATTTGATTCTACTTGAAATCCTTGAATTCTTATTTTTTTCCACTTCATTCTACCTCTATCCTCAACCATATAATCGAAGAATTTTATGCCAATGAGTTCTTTTGTGATATATCTGATTCGGGCTAAGTTAGGATATTGCGTCAGTGGTTTGTCCTTAGACCACCTATCATTCCAGCAATTTATCCTCTCACCATTGCCTAAAACCCGTCTTAAACCTTTTTTTATTATTTCCTTACAATTAAGAATTGCTTTCCAAAAAGCAGAACCTCTGATTAGAACTGAGTCACTTAGAAATTCCATATTTTGAAGATACTTTCATTTGATGATAGTTGTCCATTCATTTTCTTCACCAGAAATGAGACACCATGCCTTCTTAGCTAGTAAATCTAAATTTATATGAGCAATTCTCCTAAGACCTAAGCCCCCATTTTCCCTGGGTTTGCACACTTTGGTCCATCCTACAAGGTGTATCCTTTTTTCTCCTCTGATCTAGTCCATAAAAATTATTTTTGGAGTTTCTCAATTTTCTGGAAAACCTTCACAAGGGCTTTGAAAATGAAGAGGAAATAGACTGGAATGCTCTGAAGAGAGGCCTTAGTGAGGGTCAGATTTCCTGCTTGAGATAGAATATGACCTTTCCATCCAACAAGTTTTTTTTTAATTCTTTCAATAACCCTATCCCACATTAACTCTCTTGGAGAACCAATGAAAAATACTTGACACATATTGACATTGTTTGATAACATCTAATTGCATAAACTAGACCTACTCAGGGAATTGACATGCTTGGAGAATACAACCATGAGGTAAAACCCCTAACAAGGACTATATTGGAATATTGCATACTTCATAGAAGGGAAATGGGAGAACCAAATGCTAGTACTGATAGCAAGGCATAGAGTCATGTTAATCAGAAAACTTCCGCCATAATAATTGGAACCAAAGAAACACATCATGCTGAAAAGAGTAGAGTCAGCATTGGAGAAGTTGACCCACCAAAACCTATGACCACAACTTTCAAACCAAATAATTATTAGTAGAATTTAAAACTTCTTGGGGAAAGATTTATTTCCAAATGGATAGATATTTATGGGTAACTCCCCAATTGGCAAGAATATCTGCAATTTTTTTAGCTTCGTAGTACACATGGTTGATAGATATATCATTGAAATTTTGGGACAACTTCTTAGCTTCCTAAACAATACTTCTAAAATTCCAAGAGGACACCTTATTGTTTTTAAGAGCATTTATAATGTTCAAAGAATCTCCCTGAATAAAAAGGTTACCTTTATAATCCTTGAGAAGATCTAGCCCTCTCCACAATGCACGACCTTCAACAAAATAATTTTTTTGGCACCCCAAATACTTAGCATAAGCCATAATAACTTGACCACTGCTATCTTTGACTAGGCCACCTACACCAGAATCCCCTAGGTTTCCTTTGGAGGCACCATAAAAATTAAGTTTCAGACATTCATTTGGGGGAGGAATCCAATGGGCACCCACTTTGGGATGGGGGGCTGGTAAACTAGAACTGGACTTGCAGGGAATATTTAAAGAAGAGAACATAAGAGACTCCAATATAGAATTAGGTGGTTTAGGAAAAGGGAAGAGTTGGAAATTCTCGACAATAAAGGCAATATATTTATTGGCTACAGATATGGGATCCTTAGAGGAGGAAGAGAAAACCCTGCTATTTCTTTCAATCCATAATTGCCATAAGATATTATGAAGGGCCAGTTTCCATAAAGAAGATAATCTAATATTTTTGAATGGAGCAGGTCATTGGGTGAAAAGGTGACTCAATGAATTAGGAGGAACCCAAGAGATATGAAAAGTGGACATAAGGTTATCTAGAGTTCTCTTGGAGAAAGGGCACTCTAGAAGGAGGTGATTGGTAGATTTCTAGGCATTCATGCACAAATAGCATTTTTTGGGGACAGACATACCCTTTTTCATAATGTTATCAATCGTTAGAATCTAATTTTGATTGGCCAACCAGATAAAATGAGCAAATTTTAAAATGAGGTATTTAATCCACACTCGATCATAAGGGATATGGACCACTTGATAATCAATATTCATATCATAAGAAGATTTAAAAGTGAACATCCTAGAATCAGTTTCTTTCCAAAAAGTAGAATTAGGAGAATTACCAATGGGGATGACTGTTGTATTTAGGATGGTTTTGAGAACTTCTGAGGCAGCAGATATTTGACCATTAGCACATGGAATATGAAAATTTTTCTAACACTTGGAATCCAATGAAATGTCAATGAAATATTCAACCTTGCTACCAATTAAAATGTCCAGGAAAGGTTGTAAGACAATTTCATTATTCTCTAAAATTGGTTGATTATAAATCCACCTATCAGTCTAGAAATTAATTTTGCTCCTTATGCCTAGTTTCCACATTATCCCCTTATGAATAAGAGATCTGGTTTGGATAATTGATTTACAAAAAGTGGATCCATATCTGGGAATATCATCATCTAGGAAAGAGTGGTTTTGAAGATATTTTTTGTTGACAATTGAGACCCATTCAAGGTTGTTGTTGGTGAAAACCTTCCATGCTTTCTTGGCTAACAAGGCTATGTTTATATTAAAAAATATTCAAATCCCCAATTCCCCCTGACTTTTTAGGTAGCACACCTTATCCCAACCGACTAGATGAAATCTTTTCCTATCCTCGGTACCTTCCCACAAAAATATCTTCTAGAATTGCTCAATTTTCATGCATACAAGAGCAAGAACTTTGAAGATGGACATAAAAATAATTAGGAACACTTTTGAGATAAGCCATTGTTAGGGTGGATTTCTTTGCATGAGAGAGGAGGGTCCCTTTACAACCTACAATTTTTTTGTTAATCCTCTCAATAACATTGCTCCACATGGATTCCTTCAAAGCACTAGTGAAAAGAGGGAGGCCCAAATATTGAGTAGGTAACTGAGATATAACACATTGAAAAATGTGTGCAATATTTGCTTGTCTCTCTTGGGGAGTGTTGATGAAATATATTTTGCTTTTAATATAATTTATTTTTTGGCTTGCAGCCTCCTCATAAGTATCAAGAATACTCTTAATGGCTTTTGCTTCCCACATATAAACATGAGTAGCAATGATGGTATCATCAACAAACTACTAGTGAGATAGGGCTCTTAAATTGGATGCAGTCTTAATGCCTAAAATTATGCCATTGGAGCAGGTATTTTTGAGCGCTCTACCTAAGGATTTAGAAAGAATGATAAAAATAATGGGGGAGAGAGGATCACCTTATCTGAGGCCCCTATTACTAGGGAAAAACCCTACTATAGATCCATTTACCAAGATTGAAAACCAAGGATTAGATATGCAATTGTAAAAAATATCAACCCATTCCCTATGAAATCCAAATTTGATAAGGACAACAATACAAAAATCTTTGTTAACTCTATCAAATAACTTATTCATATCAATTTTGAAAATATGGTATCTTTTTTGTTAAGGTTGGCAGAATGAAGGACTTCATGTAACATGATAACACCATCAGTAATATTTCTTCCTTTGATAGAGCTACCTTGACAAGGTTCTATTATCTAAGGAAGTATCTTCTTGAGTCTTTTATACATGGTCTTAGTGAGAGTTTTGTAAATAATATTGTAGAGACTAATGGGTGTAAAATTTGACATAGATTTGCAAATAGACCCTTTGGTAACCAAGGCAATGAAAGTGGATTCAATAATTACAGGTATATATTTAGTTTACTAAAGTTCAATGATGGCATTATAAATGTTAGGACCAATGATGTCCCAAAAGGTTTGGTAGAACTAGGAGGAAAATCCATTAGGGCCTAGGGTTTTATCAGGGTGCATAGAAAAAGGGCCTCTTTAATTTCATCAGGGGTGAGGGGTTTGATAAGAGTTAAATTCATATCTAAAGTGATAAGTCTAGGAATATGGTGGAGTAATTGTCTACTAGCCTAGGCAGTATTTTGGGGGTTGGATCCCAAAAGGCCTTCAAAGAAATATGAAGCTTGATTTTGGATCTCAAAAATATCCTTGATAACAGTGCCATCATTTCTAGTTAATTCTTAAATTTTTTTCAAACTTTGATGCCTAAGGGTAGTGGTATGAAAGCATTTTGTGTTAGAGTCCCCCTATTTGAGCCAAAGTGCCCTTGATTTTTGCCTCCATAAAGTCTCCTCTTTAGCTAGTACATTATGATAGTCTAGAAGAACCTATCTCTCTTCATTTCTGATTTATTCATTGAGCTACCCATTATGAATTTGGAGTTCGATACTTTTCATATTTTGTAAAATATTCTCCTTATTTTCAAATATGTTACCAAAAAATTCTCTGTTCCAGACTTAGATATTTTATTTGATACACTTAATTTTTTGATAAACCCTAAAAATAAAGGACCCATGATAGTTAAATTACCACTAGTTAGCAATTTTCATCCACAAATTTGGGTGTTGAGTGCACATAACTTCAAATATAAAGGGGATTTTGAAATAATAATCTTTATTAGCTTAAAATAGTAAAGGATAATGATCAAATCCAAATCTAGGAATACATATAAGAGTGCCATAATCCATCATTGGTATAGCTTCTTGAGAGAAAAAACCCTATCAAGTTGAATGTGTTGATCCCCAATTATCCTATTGCTCCAGGTGTATTTTACCCCTTTAGTTTCAATATCCATCAGCTCACAATCAGTAAAAATATTATGAAAATCCTCACTTCTTTTGGAGGGCATAAGGTTCCCTTCCTACTTGTCATAAGGAAAAAGGGGAGATTTGAAATCTCCAATGATAATCCATGGGAGGTTTAAGAAAGCACTTCTCATATGACTCAAAGTATCCCATAGGCCCCTACAACTGAGAGGGTTTTTAGGGGCATAGACATTGGACAAAACCCAAGAGAAATTATTGCTTTTATATAAGAACATCATATTGAGGACCCTATCTAAAGAGGAGATAATTTTTCCTTCTAACTTGTTTGAGTCCCATATATAGAGAATTCCCCTAAATGTACCTTGAGTGGGGCAAAAAGCAAACTCACCATTTTTCTAGATAGAATTTGTGATTTTCTAGATTTTATTTTGGTCAATATTCATTTCTTGTAGAACTATGATAGTGGGTCTATGTTCTTTCCTCGGAGTGCAAACAAGCCTTTTCTTGATAGCACTATTGAGGCCTCTCACATTCCATGAGAGGATCCTCATTTAGAATTTTTGGAAATTTTTTGGCCTCCCTTAGATTGTTGCAAGGGAGTTTTGGGTCTTTTTTATTCATCCTTCTCCTATCCGATAAGATCTTGGAATAGGGTTTTCTGGGTAACATTTGCAATATTATTTTATATTTTCTTTTTCTTTTGATCATTTATAGAGGGTATTTTTTTTTTTTCTTTTCACTACCGATTTCAATAGAAGATTTATTGAGTCTTCTAGTGTTAATTGGGCTGAAATCATATTTATCTATTTCTCCAATTTTTTTTATATGGGATTGCCAATTTTTATATGCCCCTCAGGGGTGGATGGAGGTTTTGAGATAGTATTGGAGGGCCCAAATATGGTCAGGGATTGAGGCTCATCTTGGTTAGAAACTAGGGTTTGAACTAGATGTGAGGTAATGTCATCCTCACCAGGTTTAGGCCCATGAAAAGTAGTTCCTTTTAAAACATAAAAATTATTTTAGAAGGCAAAAGTGGAACTCACCTTTGGATGATTGTTCTCTGAATCTTGGATTTCAATCAACTTTCCTTTCAAATTTTTTGGAATTTGATCCTTCTTCTAGTAGTAGTTGCTTTGTTGCTTACCCTAAAGGGGTCTACCTTGTTGCCACCAAATATACAACCCACTTCAATAGATATAGGGGAATTTCATCTTCTTTGACTTTCTTAGAAACAGGTATTGGGTTTTGAGATGGCCCTTAGCCTTGCATTCAATGCAAAATGTAGACTTATTCTCATATTCTATGGCCTAACATCTGTGATAAGAGTCGTAAACCAAATTTATCTGAGTAGGAAGCTGGGAATCCAAATTGGTGTTAACACAAATTCTAGCATGTACCATGCGAGCACGTGCTTTGTTCATCGAGTTGATTGCAACCAGCTCACCTATATATTTTTCAATACCCTTTAAAATATCTTCATGCCAAAAATGGGCAAGTAGATTTGGAAATCGAACCCAAATTGGTACAAAATTTATGCTCTATATCTCAAGGTTGAAATCTTCACCCCACCTTCGAAGAAAGATACTCTTCTGATCGAAGAACCAAGGACCCCTGGTAAGAATCTAGGAGGTATCTTCTTCATTGTTGCATTGAATGAGGAAAAAGCCCTTTGAAAGGGCAATCAACTCCATATTTCCTAGGTTTTTCCATTTGGTATAGGTCCACCACTTAATTTATTCTATATCTAGCCATCCTTTGATAAATTTCCCCACTAGATTATGGGATTCAATAGAAATGTAATCCACCATTAGGGTTTCAAAAATTACTAGATCTTCACCCGTTGGAAGTAAGAGGGTTCCACTCGAAGGAGGTTTCATAGACCCTTTTAATTTATTAGCATAATAACAAGGAGAGGAATCACAGTATTGAGAGAGGAACCCATTGAACATGTGTCCCTTATTGGGAGGATCCTTGCCATCTAGTTCTAAATTAAGGTGTGCTTTATCATTGTCGCATGCATTACCTATCTTTGATGAGTTTTGAGGAGTAGATCCACTTGTAGAGATTTGAAAATTTGTATTCCTGCCTTCCCCTTGCTCCCTTGAAGCCATACAATCACCTAAAAACACTCATTCACTCGCCATCACCTCTGTTATTGCTTAACCTAGATGAAACCCTAGCACAGTTGCTTGCCAAAATTCTTGTTCACACATTGGGATATGCTAGGATTCGTGTGGCTCCAAATGATCTAAAAATTGGTGGAGATATTCTAGGGTTTGTTACGTATCTACCCTCAAATTTTCCAATATTATAGAAGTATTTAAATTTTATTATTATTATTATTCTATATATATGTATATATATATTTTTCTTTATATGTTAAATATTTTATTACCCTCTTGCTTCTCCCTCAAACTATGTTTTTTTTCTATATAGCCAAAACAAGATAAGGAAAGGAATTTTTATTTATAGCGGTTTATATTATAGGAGATCTTAATTTTAATATATAATATATATAAGGGGTATTTTCTTATATATATCAACTATTTATTTCAAGCTAAGCCATCAAAATAAAGTTGTAGGATAATAAATCTTCTTAGAATGGAATTGTTTGTTCCCAATAGTAAAGATGTTATGCAAAAAAATTGATGTCTTCCTTGAGTTTTTAATAAAATATTCCATGGTCCAAATAACAAATATTTCCAATGCCCTAGAAAGGTCAATTTACGTTTCTACTTCCTTTAGCCTCATTAAGGAGTTCTATGTGAGAGAAAGATAATAATGAATTTAAACCAATATCAATCATCAATACTTTGGTTTGCAAAATAGGTCTTCATCAATGGTTGGACATCCTCAAAATCCATTTTGGAAGAGGAGAAATAAGATAGTCATTCTGGTATCAACTTTATTTTACCATTTCATAGCCCATTTTTAACATAAGTATACATGTATTTATTTGTTTTTTTTTAATGAGGGTGCAAAGCTTTGGGGAATCAGATTATCAACCACTCTATGAAATTCTTGATGGGAATTCTCACCCTATCCTTACTACTTTACCCATTTTCCTTTATATATGTATGTATGTATGTAAATATGTATGTATGTATGTATGTATTCATTTTAAGTATTTAGAGGTGTAGAGCTTTGGGGAGTTGGATTCCCAACCACTCTATCAAATTTATTATGGGAATTTTCACCCTATCATTATTACTCTACCCCTTTTAAATAAGAAGAGTTAAGACTTTGGGGATTCAGATTTCCAACCACTCTATCAAATTCTTGATGGGAATTGTAACCCTATCCTTACTACCTTCTCTTCTATTTAGGGAAGATATTAGAATTTTGGGGATTCGGGCTACATATCCATCTGGATGGAAGTGTAGTCCTATCCTTACGATCCTTTTTTCTTCCTTTTTATTATTTGTGGGCTATAAGAAACAAGACCTTGATTTTTTTAATTTGTGATCCCATCATGACTATATATTCTCCCTTCTATAAGGTAATATCATGTCTTCACATGCTGAATTTGAATTCTTTCTTAAAACCTAATATTGTGACTAAAAATGATGAATAATAAGATGAAAACATTGTATATTAGAACTCCATCATAAAACAAAGGAAGCATATTTAAATAACACAGAGTGATCTTCTAGTTTATTTTCAAGAAATATTATTATTCCTGGATAGTCTCCTTTCATTGGCCAAGTAGTGTAAATATTTTTTCCATCCATCTTATTTACTAATTCCTACTCATCCAAAAAAGAGGATTGATTAGACTACACTCTATTTTAATTACTGCACTTATTTCTTAAATATATTAAATTAAAGCAATAATTTTATTTATTAGATAATGTTTTTGTTACTTAGGATAGAAAATAGAAGTTTTTATTTAATAGTAGTTATTTGTATTTCAAAAATGAGGTGCAAAACAACTTGTTGCTTAAGGTGGTTTCAAAATCCAATTTTAGATAATGGCTTCCTATAGAGCTTAAGCCTATGTCCATTAACTGGTAATTTTTATGTTGAATCATCAATAAGCCATTGCATCCTTATATTTGCCTATAGTTTTAACTGTACCATTCCCAAATATTTCTTCAATATTATAGGGTCCAAGCCATTGCATCCTTAGCTTTCCTTAGCAATCTTGGAAGCGAGAATCAAATAGCAAGGCCCAATCTCCTCATTGAAATGCTCTTGGTACAATATGTTTATCATGCCATTTTTTTTGTATTTGCATTAGTTTTATCCTCTAATATCCTTATATATATATATATATATATATATATATATATATATATATATAATTTATTTGAATTACCCAACTCTTTTGACCTAATTGGCTCTACTATTTTTAGATGACTTGTCTTTTTGTTCAAAAAGTAGAGTAATTTCTTGTTCTAGTAGTAATTTCCTGAGGTTTATAAATGTAGAACAAATAATGCAACTATCCACCATTAGCAACTTTTACTTATTTTTTCTTTTTTTACAATTTTTTCTTTTTTTTTGTTTTCAAGATATAGTTTTTAGAAAATAAATTTCAACAGAACAGTATTACTATAATTAAGATCAAATTTGAATTTCCAACTAATATTAACATAGCAAGGGAAAGTAAAATTACTATTCTAAAACAATTCTTACTACCACTAAAACTAGGTCTGATTTTCCAACCAATTTTAGCATAGTAAGGGAAAGTAAAGTGTTGTTGTTACTACTTGATTTTTAGGAACATTTCATTGTGATTGTGTCACTTAATCACACCTAATTTCTTGTTTCCACAAGGTAAGAGAACCCGAACCTAAACAAGCAACAACCACACTGAGATGGAAAGTAAATTTGCTAGAAAAATAAATGCTAAAATACAAATAGGTGTTACTACTTGGTAGCTTAGGAACTATTTGGTAACACTCTCACTATCGTACTTACTCATTTTTTTCACAATTCCAGGGAACCAGACCAAAGTATGTAACAACCACACTATGCTGGAAAGTAAATTTTCTAAAACTAGAAATGCTTGAATATAAATAGTTGTTACTACTTGGTAGCTTAGGAACTATTTATAAATGCTCTCACTATCACACCTACTCCTTGTTTTCACTAGTCAAGGGACATGAACCAAAGTATGTAACAACCACACTATGTTGGAAAGTAAATTTACTGAAAATAGAAATGTTGAAATATAAATAGTTATTACTACTTGGTAGCTTAGTAACTATTCGGTAATGCTCTCACTGTTGCACAAAATCCTTTTTTTCACAATTCAAGGGACCCAAACCGAAGTATGTAACAACCATAAATTAAAATAACTTGCAAAAATCAAATGCTAATCTAGAAAAGTAGTAAAAATCAATACTAAGAAAGTGGAACCTAGAAGTATTAAGATGAAGACACTTGTTGAAACACTATTTCCCAACCTCGAGTTGCATGAATGTGGAACTCCTTACCAGTCATGCAGGTAAGTCTCCTTCTCACCCCAACAGTCTCTGATTAAAAATTACGGCACTGTTCTACCTAGCAATGGAACCAAAATGTTAAACTATAGTTGCTTACATTTAATTTGTCAATCCAGGTGATATTTAAAGAACAATAATCTCATATAGATATTCCATAATTCTTAATTATTGACTTTATTTTATTTTCTTAGTCTCGTTTGTAGGAAATAAAAGTTTACAAGAAATAAAATTGAAGTGAAATTACGTTAATGCAATTATGACTTAGTCTAATATGGATCCATGTAATTATTTATTAATGCATTATTTATCTAATGTGTTCTATAGTTTTATGATATGCAATTTTAATAAATTCTATATTCTAAATTTATCCTATGTTCTAACTCTATCTACCATGTTTTTGGGGGAAGAGATTTAGGGATTAACCTTTTAGAGTGGGCCCTGCCTCCTCAAAGTTAGTATTAAACTCCCCCCTTTGTCTACTCTATTTTAACTTCAATAAACTATTTTAATTAAATTAATCTAATGCTACATATTTCATGGTTGCAAGAAAAAGAAATAAAGTTACAACATAAAATAAAACATGAATAAAATAAAGACTTGTATTACCATCCTTGCGGAAAGACAATTGATGCTAAATTACTCTTTTATTCCAATCCACATATTTTATATAATGCTATAGAATTATTCTCCACTCCTTTCCTACGTATCTATGTGGATCTATCTAACATGGAGAGCTTTTCAATTTATAGCTTTACATTATGCTCTTACAATAGAAGCTTTAACTTCCTTTTGTTATGTATTGAATGAATTCAGGTTGGAATTCTAAAAATATATAACATAATCACTAATTTAGACTTAGTACAACAACTACGTAACAACATAATCACTAACTTAGACTTAGTACAACAACTTTATCCTTTTATTTAGGAAAGGACATATTTATTATAATCATAAACGTAACTTTATAACAAATCTCATAACAACTTTATACATAATTATTCCAAATAAAGAATGATGAGTCTTCCATATTTGATTCTTCCAACTGCCCACATGGCATTTGACCAGCTAGTAGCATATATGGCATGTTTATTTCATGAAACAGGTTTTACAAAATCTACAGGTTTTCATAGATGCTTTCTAGGTTTTCGTAGCACCTTTTCATAGCCCATATTTTCCACAATTTCCCATGGATAACTCCAATGGTTTTTGGCTATAGCATTCCCTTACGAGTTACCTACAACATCCACTTGCTAAAAGCACAACAATCTCACACACTTTATGTAAAATTACCAACATTTAGCACATAAAGTTTTATAAATCAAATTCATTGAAAATCATATAAATTGCACATAATAATTGTAAAAAGTTATTCATAACTATCATATGTCTAACTTAGACTCAGGAATAAAGTTGCATTTCATAGTCAATTTCAACACTCGTCAATGGTAGGTCTTCTGGTTGCTCTACGGTAATATGCTCCCATCCCCATATCTGGATGAGTAGCCCCACTCCCATCGTATGTCACCCTGCCCATCATACTCCATGCAAATATTTGAATTCCTACACCAATAAGGTGGGCACCCATGCAAACACATGACTCTGATCTACCACATCACAAATGACTTCCATAAATCTCCATGGGAATTGACAATTGGAGACATCTGGTAGCACATGGTTGGCTATCACTATCATAGCTACACAATATCTCAAGGAGATCATCCTCTCATACCAACACTCATAGTCCACCCCTCTACTAATAACTCTCACCTCCTTCGATCTATCCCTCAAAAGGCACTACAACATGGCATTATGTTGACCTCATCTAATGGCTATCACTATCAATCCCTTTACTAGTAATCTATAGATTTAGAATACATCCTCCAATGTGATCGTCATATCCCAAATTAGGAGATGAAAGGTATTACAATCTAGATCTCATCACTCGCACAAAGCCTCTACATATGCATGATCACAATGTATGGTCTTCATCTCCACTAATCCATGCAAACCCACATATTGAAACCACTGCATGTCCTTAGCACCCAACATGTCCTTCAGATCCTTCAACAATGGATGAAATTGGTTCCTCAAATCGATATCAGGTACCTATTTTACATAATATTTTTTGTTATTCTACAAAACAAAATCACACACACTTCATCCATGCATCCCTAAATTCCATTTCGTGCCCCCTCTCAGTGGCATAAAATATAATGGGGTACAATCATTCGATTGTAGGATACCCCATGACTATACATAGTCGTAGGGTACCCTACGACCATACAAATCTAGGTATTTTTGGATACCCATTTTCTCATTTTACCCCTCCCTACGACCATACAAATCTAGGTATTTTTGGATACCCATTTTCTCATTTTACCCCTCCATGAAAAAAATTCACTCATTCCCTCCCCACACGTGTCAACTCACACTCATACACACACACCAAAAAATATGCAACAACACACTAACACAAAAAAATAACATGTTTGGACACCCATTTGGCTCATTTACACTTACATCACACAACTTTTTCACAAACCATATTACACACACAAAAATAGCACAAACATATTTACACACATGCATCTTGGAACGTGCATTTTCCAAATGAAAAACTAAAAAAAAAAAAAATGAACAAAGAAAAACATTTCACACATGCACACACATCAATGCAATTTCATTTTCCAATGCATCCATTTCTACATCTACCATTTTATTTCTATTTGTTTCATGCATTTCTAAAAAGGCCCTAGGGTTTTTTTTAATTTTCCAAAATCAAATTACATGAGTTTTGAAGTTCACTTACCCATACCACTTGTCCTCTACCATGACAGTGCACCATATTTCCAACCATCCCAACCTCCATGATCACAATCTAGTAGCACTTAATTGTAAATCTCTCTCTTCTATCTCATCTCTTGTAATTTGTAGGTGCGCAAATGATGTGCATGCCCTGTGAGAGTACCTTTTATAATCACATCGCATGGTTGCATGGTACCCTACAACCCTGCATAGTTGCATGGTACCATATGACCAAGCCCAATATGCTCCAAAACTTACCTCATGGTCCTACATGGTGTTTTTCACCTTTATATCATACACATTCCTTACTTTCTCCCATATTTTTTAATTTCACTTATTCTTTCATCTCAACAACCACTTTGTCAGTCATTTCATTGTTGATTACATCTCACCTCTCATTGTCTCATCGCTTGAGGGGATAGACATCTCACTAAAGTTACTTTACGCATGATCAATAACCAAACACTCAATATTAGAAATTGTGTTTGTCCAAGAACCTTTGTCAAAGATCATCTTAAGCCCTCTTTTGTTGGGGTAACTCAAAAGCAAAATTTCTCTTCTCATAAAAACTCCAATCCAAATGAATTATTTTCTCATCAAAAATCCAATCCAAATGAACATTTGATAGACCCAATACCTATTCCTTTAGGTTAATCATGGATTTCCTTCCTTCAAAATGATAGTCGTTTTACCATTTATGAACGAAGCACTTGATCAAGATCTATCACGAGTTGAACAACTCATAAAATCAAATCAAGCTTAACAAAGCATCAAAGGTAAATTTTTGAAGACATTCACTCCTTTCACAATTGGGGCATCTTACATTGATCATGATAGTAAGGCAATATTGCATCTACTCTCCCAAAAACTACCATGGCATGACAAAGGCCATCATCATCCACAATCATTCATCATCAATTCTTCTTTCTCCAAATAAAATCATCACCTGGTATCATAAATTTTTGCATTGCCCTATGTCTTCACACATTGCAATACAAAAAGGGGTAAATATAGACACCTAAAATTCACACATGGTCACTTGCCCTATCCATGGTTTATTAAATTGCAAAAGCCATAAAATTGCATTAATTAACCTTAAAACACCTTACATTTATTAAAAGGGCTATGCATAAGCTCCTTAGGCCACTTAAGCCCTTTCCTACGTTTAATCATGGTCCTCATGTGACCACCATAAAAATATTAACCTAGGTAAACCTTTACCTTGGATAAAAGTTACTTTATCACTAAAGTACACTTAAGGGGCTAATTACATGTTTAATTAAGCTTAATTAAGGTTAACATTAACCTTTTGCTCACACATGTGTGCACCCATGATATTAATAGATATTTAAAGATGCTTAATATTTAAGGCATGAGAAGGGGTGAGTCACCCTCCACATCACCCCCTTGACCTTGGTCCAACCCAGGGTCAACTTAATCAAGGTTAACATTAACCTTCCCTCACACATGTGTGCACCCATGACCAATTTGGATATTTTGTGCCTCACACATGTGTGCACTTTGATATTTAAAATATCCTTTCTCAAGGCATGTGAAAGAGTGAGTCACCTTCCACCTCACCCTTAACCTCACCATAGTTGGAATTTAACCCATGCTCCATGGACACCTCAAAGGGGACACCTCACCCCCCCAACCTCTCATAAGGTCTATAAATAGTAGTTATTTTCTTCTAAAATCCATCCACCCTCATTTTACATAGCAAAAATCTATCAAAATCAAATCAAATCATCACCCATCAATCATCCTTCAATCACCATGACAATATTTCCTTTTATCCTCTTTTTTGTACTATTTTGATAGGTTTCGATAGATACAGAAGCGAATTTGGCATCGACCAGGAGTTTCAACTATCATGAAACAACATCATCCTCCATTGAAATTGAAAATGAACATTACAGGTAGAGTCATAGGGTACCTCATGATTGCAATCAGTTGCACCCTAGGGTGTGACTCTAGCCAGAGTCAAATCATAGGTAATAGTAGGCCATCAAATCCTCCTAACAGGTAATTTTTATTGTATTTAAATATTTATAGTCATTTATAGCAACTATCATTATGCATATGATATCTTTATTTAGTGTCTTTTGTCATTATACATATGATATCTTTACTTAGTGTCTTTTGTCTTCATAAATTTGAGGATCTTTGGAAGACTGATTCAAGTTATTATTGACTTATTCATTGAATATAAGGGGCTTTCATAGCATGAAATCCCTCTTTGTATCCTCCTAAAGTAAAAACACATTAAATAAAATAAGAACCTCTTGCAACCCCCTTTTTGATATATATATATATATGATAGAATTTTACCCATTTTCCATAATGTTCACAAATAAATTAACCTAAAGGTGTGGACATGAAGCTATTTGAGTAGTTTGAATGAAGACTTTACCACTCGATAAATTCAAAGCAAGGAAGAGTTGTGGATGTATGGAATATTAAAAAATATGGTAAAAGAACAAGGTACAAAATTTACATCTTTTTCTTTCGATATTAAGTAGAGAAGTTGGCATTTGAAATATCGTATAAAACTATTAAATAAAAGGTGAAAGGTTCAATTCTCTTAGTTGTAATTATATATATATATATATATATATATATATATAATTCTTTTTATAAAAAAAAAAATATTGTAATTAGGTACACAAAAGGTATCATTAAGGGAAGTAAAAGTGCATAAGAGTATTTTAATTTTTTTAAGTGGGCATTTTGTGAAAAATAGGAAGTTGATATATTTTTTGAAGGGGAGATTAAATAGTTGAAAGAGAAATTGAAATTCAAATAAGTCCTTTAGTTTGTATAAAATATTTTGTAGGATAGTATTTTTTTAGGATATTTTAGGATTTAAAATGTGTATAGGAAAATTATTTAATGGGTATTTTTTCTTAAGTCATGAAATAAATGTGGTATAGAAAAATAACATTTTGTATAAAGGTGCTTTTTTGGTGGTGACCAACACCATATTTTGCACCATACAAACTTTTTTTCAAAAATAACTTTGTGCATAAACATCAAACATGTTCTTTGCACAATTGTAGCAATCAATATAAACAATGCCACTTTATTTATAGGAAAATTATTTAATGGGCATTTTTTCTTAAGTCATGAAATAAAAGTGGTATAGGAAAAATAACATTTTGTATAAAGGTGCATTTTTTGCGGTGACCAACACCATATTTTGTACCATGCAAACTTTGTTTAAAAAATAACTTTTTGCATAAACATCAAACATATGCTTTGCACAATTGTAGTATTCAATATAAACAATGCCTCTAACTTACATTTATAGGTAATTCTATTGTGCTAAGTTATTGTATCTAGTGCCTAATATAGATATCATAATGACATCTAGACATTAACCCTTTAAATCATTGAGGAGGAATAAGGTCACAATTTTAAAATGTTTTGTTTCATTCCATCATTTACCCAATTCATTTCTATCATTAGACGTAAATACTAAAATCAAGAAAATCCAAGTATATAGGGAAGTTACGCCAACATATGAGGATTTCTCTTTTAGCAAGTGCCATTGGCAAAACAAATCGTTGTTAGTACTACCTTGGTACCACATACCAATCTATTTTAGCTACATTAAGGTCTCTCTCACAAATGAATGTGTATATAGAGAGGGTTAGCTTCTTCCATGTACCAATAAGTATTTGAGAAGGGCGAGTATATTTAAAGGTTTGGTATATAGAACTAGTGGTATATAGAAAAGGGAAATATTTAGTGATATAAGGAACCCTCATTTTTTACATTGAAGAAAAAAATATTTAAAAGCTATAAAAATAAGTGCTCACATCACTTGATTACATGGGAAAGTCAAAGAGGAAGCAAGAAAAGAAGTAAGTTGACATTGAAAAGTGTACCCCATGAGAAAATAGTTTAGCTAAATAAAAGCAAGCAAAACTTAAAAAGTGTGGGTCATCAAAGGCAAGTGAAGGAGAAGAGAAGCAAGCTAAAAATCTATATTTTCAAGTAGACAAATACATTTATGAAAATGAAGAATTATTAACATTGAGGCCCTATTTACATTCTATTATAAAAAATACTCAAAATTTTGTATCAAAAAAATTAATAGGGTACTTACAAATGATTCTTCAAGAAGCTAAAGATGGAGACTTCTCAACACTTAAGAACTACTTAAATTTTATTCTCGATGAAGTTGTTGACTACTCTAAAAAATTTGTTACATTACCTGTTGATGTAGGGAAGATAATATACATGGCATTACTCACTCTTAATGTCCTTAAGGTGAAGTACAAAAGGCAAGAGGAAATAGTTAAAAGGTTGAAGGATAAACCCTTGATTATGAATATGTATGGTGAGCAAAAATTATGTTTAGAAAATAGTCATTTCTTTTACCATAAATTATCAATCTGGTAAGTCCATAAACTTATGAGTGTCATGCATAGTATATGCTTGCAGTGTGGGGGAATGAATCCTTCTATACCTTATTTAGTTTTGTGGGGGATGTTTGTGCATTTTGATTTCAGCCAAACCAAATAAAACTAAGTGCAAAAAATTAAATAAATAAATTACAAACTAAAATTAAAGTGCTGAAAATTAAAGTGCAGGAAATTAAAATGTAGGAAAATAAAACACACAACTAAATTAAATAAAGCAAGAAATAAAACAATAAATCTAATCTACAAAAAAAAAATACAAAAATAAAATAGGGGAGGACTACTGCAGGGAGTGGGCCCAAGCTCCCACAGATAGTCCACCCGACTAATTACGTAGAGCTTGCTTTAAGAAAGTAAGAGGAATTACACTCTCAATAAAATATACGAAAAATGAAATGAAATAATGTTCTGTGTAACTAATCCTCCCTTCCATTTGTCTAGACTGCATATTTATATAAAGTGCAACCACATATCGTTACAATAACAAATCAATCTATTTTAATCACATAATGTGATTAGTTACAGTTGGTTCATACACAAGTATTATTCTGCTATTTTAAAGTATGTTCGTTCACTAGAAGGATAAATATAAAAATACTTAGGTGTACGTAAAAAATAAATCCTAAATTAATGCATACTAAAAATAATGATTTATGAGCTTTACAAGCTTAACTAGCCAATTAGTTTATAATAAGTTTTTTATTTTATTTTAATAATAATGAATAATTATAATATTTCTCCTTTGTCTTCATGTGCAACAACCTCCTTAGACCATTTGTCAATCGATCAATGTTTACTTGGTCATATTAAGCATCTCCAATGTATGGTAGTAAGGCACCTCCAATGTATGATAGTTAGGCACCTCCAATGTATGAAAATAAGGTGCCTCTAATGTATGGCAATAAGGTGCCTCCAACGTATGGCAATAAGGTGCTAGTAAGGTGCCTCTAATGTATGGCAGCAAGGTGAGCCTGGAGAGTAAGATGCCTACCTGAAGAGTAAGGTACCTTCAGTATGGCTCTTTCTCAAAGAGTAAGGCACCTTCCCAATATGCGTTAGACTCATTAAAGCAGAAGCATGTCAGGTCTAAGTGGGATGTAGACTAAAAAACATCATATTAGTAGAAAAACCTACATTTATACATAGTTTCCACCAAAAACATTGGTCAAGAATAATACTAGATTTTCTATCAATTATATCCATAAGTTAAATATAAAAAAATTCACATGCTAATTAAACTAGTAAACATCTCACATGCTAATTAAACCAGTAATTATGCCCCTTAAAGTATACATAAAATGAGCATTTCTGGTGCTCATCATCCCCCCATGCCTAAATATTGTCACATCCACGTGACAAAAACCCCTGAAAATATTATTTTATTTTTTTTAAAGTGGCCTTCAACATCTTTGTTTTTCTTCCATCGAGCGCTGCTATTTTTATTTCATTGAGCACAGTTGTTGTTTTTCCATTGAGTTAGAAACATGTCATGACTGATCATTAAGTTGTAGGTAAACACCAAGACCAGATTACCATTGCACTGATTTGGATACATGCTTCCATGTAATTGTTAAAACCAGTGTATTGCAAGTCCATTGAAGTCCAAATGTTGAAGTCAGTCGATTGAAATATTTTTTAGTCCGCTAACATCCACATATTCTAATTTGCTCATGACTTAATGTTTTGATAAATGATTTTTGTTCTACTCCTATTTTCATGTATTTTCCAACAGATTCCATTCTGATCTCACTGCTTTGTTTCCAGTAGCAGATCTCTATTCTGCTCTGGAATTGAACTCGAAGTGACGTAACTAAATCATTTTCTTAGTTCGTTGTTTTCTTTGGCCCTACACCTTGTGTATTTCTCACAATGCAGTAATGAAACAAGGCCAAATCTATTCACGTGAATGCCATATATTTTTTAAAATTTTTACAAGGTAATAATTTTTTTCTTATCCGAGGCATGTCATATTCTTGGACTTTGATGGGAGATTTTGACAGAGAGAATTTAAGGGGGCATCTACTGATGTTAGCATAGAAATTATTTTTAAAATAACTATACACATAATTAATAGAAAACTCAATACATACCTGGGTGATTTTCATAGAACCTGATGTGTATGATGTTGATTGTGCGAAATGTCTTCATGTTGCCTGTAATCCTAGTGTACAAGATAATGATATTATTGGTGCATTTGGAGAATTTTAAATTTTTAAATTTTTTTCTTTATTTTTTTGGTTGCCTTCCTCATTCACACCACTAATCATCATTTTTGTTCTACCTTTGATCGTTGCTGCTCTCATAGTGAAGCCAGTAAATTGAATAAGTCATGATTAGCCATCAAACTATGGGTAAACAATTAAATCACAACCACCACAGAGAATAGTAAATGAACCATGATATTATTTCTATGGTGTTATCCTCTAGTAAATATTGATGAGGTTCAATTATTCCATTGAGGTATTCTTTCTGTAGGTGTGGAATTTAAAAAATCTAGCATCGCAGCCATAGATTACCATTTAAAAAAAAAAACTTCACCATGAGCCCTCTTCTGCTGGTGTTCTTGTACAAGCTTTGTTTCTGATTTGCATTTCAACTAGGAGTCTATCAACATGAGATTTTTATTTGTAGGAGATTAAAGTTCACCCATATCCTCCCCCACTTAAGTTGGTAATGCCCTCATCACCAGTAACAGGTCTCTTTGTGCAATAGGTTTGTATCCCTCTGAACATCAGGTTCCACACTGAACAATGGGCACCCCCAATCTAGGGATAATAAGTTGAGAACTACTAGGTATAAAGTGGATCTACATATCTCTTCTCCAAGAAGAGATGCAACTTATTTTTAGTACTATTTTCTTTCCTAACCATGATATTCTCCACAAATATGTTTTTTGTGTACTTCTCAAAAGAAATCTCTAATCAAATCACCCAAGAATGCATGATGTCAAGGAAACTTCTTGGACATAAAGGCACCCAAGAATGCATGAAATCAAGGCACCTTTTTTGTGTTGAAAAGTGAGAATTTTTTGATACATCTGCTGTTGCAGAGTTGATCACGCCTTCCAATTGTTTTATTTTTTTGTATGGTATTAGCATCTACTTCGTCCAAACATAGAGGTGGGTACCTCTTCCCTTTGCAAGAAATTAACACTCACTTCCATGCCCATATGGGGACTATCTATTCCATATGGAAAAATTCAAGTTTCTACCTTCTAAAAGATCATGCAGGTTCATGGATGTCGACCTGATTTAGGTCTTGTCTCCCAAGATGCCTATTTTTTGTACAATCAGGCCATTTCACCTACAAAAGAAAAAATGAGAAAAACTAAAGTGTAGTTCAGTGCAATCTGTGTCTATTATGCCCTGGCTCTCAGAATACCTATAGCTTACATGCGGGAACTTTACCTGCAACACATGAAAGCAAGAAAAATAGGAATTATGACATCCATGCTTGCTAGGCCTCGGTTCTCAGGATACCTGTAACTTGCATGCAGTTCATAATTTCCTATAAAGTAAAAAGAAATTTTATGCTAATTAGGACATGTTCCAAGTGATATTTTTTTTATCAAGGTGGCTCTACTGTATGGTTTCAAGGAGCCTCGTCCTTTTTTTTTAAACAGAAGTCAAGCATCCCCATTCATGGATAACAAGGTGCCCTTGACCAAGGTTCCTTACTGAAGAGTAAGGCACCTTTTTCCAAGGCACCTTCTTGAAGAGTAAGGCACCCTTGACCAAGGTGTCTTACTAAAGAGTAAGGCACCCTTGACCAAGGTGCCTTACTTAAGAGTAAGGCACCATTTTACCAAGGTTCCTTACTGAAGAGTAAAGCATCCTTTGACCAAGGTGCATTACTGAAGAGTAAGACACCTTTGACCAAGGCACCTACTTGAAGAGTAAGGTACCTTCTACCAAGGTGTCTTCCTAATGATCAAGGCATCTTCTTGAAAACTATTGGTATAGTAAGTGGTCTCCCTCATGTCGATGTCACTTCACATATAAATATCACTTCACAAAATCTTCACTAACATCTCCTTATTTTTCTATATCACACTTCATGCTATCCTGAAAAACATAAAAAACCTAAACTAAAGGTATTAAAATAAAAATCAAACTAATTTTTTTCGTCATTTGCATCAGAGAACAAAATGTCAATTGCAACAATGTGATTCAGTGATTGTTTTCTTTTCCATAGAATTAAATGCTACCAAAAAACTATAATATTGGTATTGTGCATTAAGAAGTGGATGTCGTGTAAGCCAGGTAACTATGCAACCTGGTGTGCAATAATTTGCATCCCATATACCACTATTAAAGTATTTATGACAACCAATAACTCTAAACTTTTGAAACACCTAGCTCTTCATCAATAAAACATAAAAAATATTTTAATCCTACTTTGATGTGTCTCGAGAGCATTTAAATCTTTGAATGCATAGCAGGGATTAATATTTATGCATTATTTTCTCATCGTGTGCTCCTGAACGCATCATTTTTAAATTAAGTAGAATTTATATAGTCTTGACATACGTGCATCTAAAAAATGATCTCCCACTCTGAATTATTTCCTTCGCAGGTAGAATTAGAGTAGCATTGTGATCCTCTATTTCTTGGAGTGAGGATAAATAAATCCATTCACCATCATCTACGACATGTATTAGGTGTTCAGGTGTGATGTTTTCATGAGATGCATCATTGAGATTTATTGTTGTTATTTCTAGCCACTATGAGCTCCATTCATATTATTTATCGTGCTTAGGCACCATGTGGCTTTCTTGTAGATATTTGGCATACGATCACTTCTAGGATCATCCCCTACTTTATTTAGCTACTAGTTGGAAATTTCTCATTTTCCTTCTAGACCAAGCTGGTCCTTGGGAAAGAGGATACTCTCTTCCAAAAAGTAGCAAAATAAAACTCTATTTTTTATTTGCTCTTAACTTTGAGATTTTTCAATAGAAGATATATATTTTTTTTTATGAACACTGTAAACAATGTTCATTATGATGTTGGTGGCAATTATGAAGGTGGGATCCCCCCCATGCCTACATCTGAACTAGTCTTCTAAAAATCATATCCTTCTTTATCAACTAGTTTGATATGTTATAGCATGAGAAAAGTATTTTTATTCATGGCCTCACAACTAAAATCCTTCAATGTAATGGGAAAATGTGTAGGCCAAAAAATGACTATCTGTGGGCTGGCATTTTGGAGAAAACATGGCATAGCAATTTTTAAAAACACATGCTAGTTTCTAATTCACTTGGTTGCCTTAAGCGCAAGTGAAGAGCATACTCCATAACAAGATATTCTATTTAAATTCAACTCTATAATTTTTCCTACAAAATTCAAATAATTTTCCAATATGTTGCAAAGTGTGAAGCCTGAAAATAAAATAAATTGTTAAAACTAAGCTTTTAGAGGCATAATTTCCCAATGGTTTCTGTATTAAAAACACATCCCTAAAGATTTTTAACTACATCAGACCTGGGTTGTGCTATTTATTTAATATCTTGAAACCATTCAAAATGTGATGGAATTCCTTCATTGCCTAACAACACAATTTATTCCTACTTCTACACTTAATATGGTACATCAGGTTCATTCCCCTATTTACCTAGGAATCTAGTAAATTTAAACTACTGCCTATGAGATTTGGCTTTGACTGTGCTGGCAACTATTTTGGCCTTGTGAAAAGGCACTTGGTGGAATCACACTTCTCAGGTAGAATATCTATAGGTTTATTTAAGTGGGATTTTTATTTGACCTATAAATCATAACACTACAGTTTTGACACTCCCCGACAACGGTGCCAAAATGGTGAGAAAAAATTATGTTTAGAAAATAGTCATTTCTTTTACCATAAATTATCAATTCGGTAAGTCCGTAAACTTATGAGTGTCATGCACAGTATATGCCTATAGTGTGGGAAAATGAATCCTTATATACCTTATTTAGTTTGGTGGGGGATGTTTGTGCATTTTGATTTCAGTCAAACCAAATAAAACTAAGTGCAAAAAAATTAAATAAATAAATTACAAACTAAAATTAAAGTGTTGAAAATAAAAGTGTGAGAAATTAAAATGCAAGAAAATAAAACACACAACTAAATTAAATAAAGCAAGAAATAAAATAATAAATCTAATCTATAGAAAACAAATATAGAAATAAAATAGGGGAGGACTACTATAGGGAGTGGACCCAAGATCCCACAAATAGTCCACCTGACTAATTACGTAGAGCTTGCTTTAGGCAAGTAAGATGAATTGCACTCTCAATAAAATATACTAAAAATGAAATAAAATAATTTTTTTTCTAACTAATCCTCCCTTTAATTTGTTTGGCCTACATATTTATATAAAGCGTAGCTAGATCTTGTTACAATAACAAATCAATATTTTTTAATCACATAACATGATTAGTTATAGTTGGTTCATACACAGATATTATTCTTCTATTTTAAAGTATGTTCGTTCACCAGAAGGATAAATATAAAAATCCTTAGGTGTACATAACAAACAAATCCTAAATTAATGTATCCTAAAAATAATGCTTTAGGATCTTTACAAGGTTAAAAGGTCAATTGGTTTATAATAAGTGTTTTATTCTATTTTAATAATAATGCATGATTAGAATATTTATCCTTTGTCTTCACGTGCAACAACCTCCTTAGCCCATTGGTCAACCAATCAATGTTGACTTGGTCATATTAAGTGTCTCCAATATATGGTAGTAAGGCACCTCCAATGTATGGCAGTAAGGCACCTCCAATGTATGGCAGTAAGGCACCTCCAATGTATGGTAGTAAGGTGACAGTAAGGCACCTCCAATGTATGGCAGTAAGGATCCAGTAAGGCACCTCCAATGTATGGCAGTAAGGTGTAAGTAAGGTGCCTACCTATTGACTAGGTCAGAGTAAGACACCTACCTATTGACTTGGCCATAGTAAGGCACCTCCTTTATGAGTAAGGTGCCTATAGTAAGGTGCCTACCTGGAGAGTAAGCCACATGACTAAATGGTAGAGATCACGTTACACAAGCAACACCAAACAAATGATACACAAGTGTTTCTCCTTTGAACAACTCAGAGAATCAAACCTTTCCTTACTTTCATGCCAAAAATGAGGATACAAAAGAAAAATCCCTTTTACAATTTCAAAAATTCCCTCAAATACCCTGTTTTCCCCTTTTCCCGCCTAAAACCATCTATTTCAAATTTGAAATTTGGGGGCAACTTGTCGAGGTCGTAACTTCGCGCTCGTTGACCCGATTGACTATTACAACATATTTTTGGAAATGGCATGAAATGAGCTAAGCGGGGTGAACCTTGGCTCTTTGCGCCAAGGCTCATGTCTAGCCGAAAATCCTCAAATTTGACCTCTAAGACCTTCAAAAATCTCCTGCAAGTTAAACTAGTTTTACTAGTTTTACAAAATTAAACAATTACAATTTTTTTTCGGGTGATGCAAGATCACTCTTACACCACTGGATGCTCCTGCATCAGACACCCAGGGTAATTTTGAGAAGTGACCTTCACTTCTCTATTGTTGGAAGAAAACCAAGGTGTTCAACCTCAACCTTCGACAACCAAGATGAATCTTCAACAGGTCTGCCCTTCCACTTAACCAGATATTCTGCATACTGCCTATTTTTGGTACTTTTGCCGATGTGGGTATCCAGGATCTCTTCTATCTCTTCCGTCTCTAGAGTAGATGCTGGAATATTCCATAATTCTGCTACTGGTCCCTCACCATTGTCTCCTTCATGGTATTCTGCCAAATCTGAAATGTTAAAAATAGGTGATATGTTAAGCCCACTTGGCAATTCCACTTCATATGCATTGCCTGAATCCCATTTTTCTATGATTCTGCATGGTCCAAACTTCTTCATTTTCATCTTGTTATAGGTTTTAGCAGGAAACCTTTCTTTTCTCAGATGGACCATAACTTCATCTCCCACTTCAAATTCCTTAAACCGTCGCTTCTGGTCTGCCCTTGTCTTGTACTGAGTATTCATCTTAGTAATATGCTTCTTCACTTCTTCATGCAAGCTCTTCAGATGCTCTGCAAAGTCCTCAGCCTCAGCACTATTCTTTTCCCCTCTATCCATCTTTCTCAACTCAGAAGCATTCCTTGGGCTGCTCCCATACACAATCTGGAATGGGGATTTATTAGTACTTCTATTGACAGAATTATTGTATGCAAATTCTGCCTATGGGAAAACCAAGTCCCAACCCTTGGGCTTATCTCCTACCAAGCATCTCAGTAGATTACCCAAACTCCTATTCACCACCTCCGTTTGCCCATCAGTCTATGGGTGGTATGCAGAACTAAATTTCAGATCTGTCTTCAATTTCTTCCATAGGGTCCTCCAAAAATACCCAACAAACTTTGTATCCCTATCAAAAACAATACTCTTTGGTAGACCATGAAGTCATACCACCTCTTTGAAAAACAACCCTGCAACATGAACTGCATCATTAGTTTTTTAGCAAGGAATAAAATGTGCCATCTTTGAAAACCTGTCAACCACTACAAATATGGAGTCATTCCCCCTCTATGTCCTTGGTAGGCCAAGAACAAAATCCATGTTGATGTCCTCCCATGGTCTCTCTGGTATAGGTAATGGATGATATAATCCAGTGTTCTATCTCACACCCTTGGCCATCTGGCATACTCTGCAACTTTGCACAAATCTCTTCACATCTTGTTGCAACTATGGCCAATAGTAGTTCTCACTAACGAGGGCAATGGTCTTATCCTGACCAAAGTGTCCAGCCAACCCTCCACTATGTTTCTCCTTGACTAGATTCTCCCTCATTGAACTCCTTGGAATGCATAATTGATTTCCTCTAAACAACATTCCATCTTGGATCAGAAAATCCAACCACTTAGTCCTATCCAAAGTAACAGGTGCCAAGCAAGCCCTCCAAGCCTCTGCAAAATCAGGATCTTCAGGGTACAAACCCTTAAGTTCATCAAACCCTACAACTTCCACCTTCATTTATGTCAACAAACACTACCTTCTACTTAAGGCATCTGCAACTCTATTTGACTTTCCACTCCTGTGCTTCAACACAAAGGTATAACTCTGTAGAAACTCAACCCACTTCAAGTGCCTCTGATTTAGCTTCCCTTGGCTATTAATATACTGTAAGGCCTGATGATCAGTATATAGAACAAACTCTTTTGGCAACAAATAATGCCTCCACTTCTTTAGAGCCTGAACTATAGCATAAAACTCTTGATCATAAACTGAATACTTCTTCCTAGCATCATTGAGTTTCTCACTAAAATAAGCAACAGGTTTACCTTCTTGACTCAATACAACTCCTATGGCACTACCACTAGCATCACAATCTACCTGAAATACCTTATTAAAATATGGAAGTGCCAAAATAGGTTGCTCTATGACCTTCTTCTTCAACATATCAAAGCTCTTATCTGCTCCTAAGGTCCACTTAAATTCTTTCTTATCCCCTCTCATTGTTTTTGTAAGGGGTGCACAAATACTGCTAAAATTTCTAATGAATTTTTTGTAAAAACTTGCTAGACCATGAAATGATCTTACCTCAGTTATGCTCCTTGGAGTAGGCCATTCAATGATAGCCCTCACCTTTTTTGGGTCCATTTTTAGACCTTCGACTGAGATGAAAAATCCTAGATACACTAACTCCTTCTTCACAAAACTGCACTTCTTCAAATTAATCAGCAACTGCTCCTCCCTCAGCTTCTCAAAAACCCTTCTGATATGCATCAGGTGCTCTTCCAGGGTCTTGCTAAATATTAAAATGTCATCCAAATAGACAATGACAAATTTTCCTAAAAACTCCTTCAATACCTCATTCATCAGCCGCATGAATGTGCTTGGTGCATTGGTTAGCCCAAATGGCATGACCAACCACTCATACAAACCCTCTCTGGTCTTGAAGGTTGTCTTCCACTCATCTCCTTCTCCTGACATGAATCTGATGGTACCCACTCTTCAGGTCAATCTTTGTGAAGTACTTGGCTCCACTCAAACAGTCCATAATGTCATCCATCCTTGGCAATGGGAATCTATATTTTATGGTGATCTTGTTAATAGCTTGGGAGTCTGTACACATTCTCCACTCTCCATATTTCTTTGGTGCTAGTACTGTAGGTACTGCACATGGACTCAAGCTCTCCCGAATCAGTCCCTTTTTTAGCAACTCTTGGACTTGCCTGTTTAGCTCCTCACTTTCTACAGGAGTCATTCTATGGGCTGCCTTATTGGGTAAACTAGATCCTGGTACCAAATCTATATGGTGACTGATCTTCCTCACTGGTGGCAAACCCTCAGGCACATTATCTGATATAATATCTAGAAATTCTTCTAACAGACCTGAGACTTCCACTGGGGTATCTTTACATTCTTCTTCCCTAACTCTAGGAATTAATGCATAGCACATATGCTCATGCTTCAAACCATCCAAAAACCTTCTACCTTCAACTAAATAGATTATAGCACTACTACATACCTTTTCATCCACCTCCTTCAAGGGCTTCAACTTATGGCGCACTCCATTCTTTGTCAGGGAGTAAGTGTTGGCATGACCATCATGCATTGCACACCGATCAAACTGCCATGGCCTTCCCAATAGCAAATGGCAAGCATCCATAGGTAGGATGTCACACAGGACCTCATCACGGTAATTCCCAATATTAAATTTTACCAAGCATTGCTCACTGACCAAAGCCCTATGGTCCTTCTGCAACCACGCAATCCGATATGGATGCGGGTGTCTCTTCCTCTCTAATTGCAATTTGGTAACCATTCCTTCTGAAACTAGGTTATCTGTGCTACCATTGTCTATGATAATATTATAGACCTTACCTGCACATTTACACCTTGTGCAAAATAAGCTCTTCCTCTGATCTGGGTCTCTCTCCTCATTCAACAAGGCTCTCCTTGTGATCAACACTTCTCCTCTTTCTACTTCTTCAGAGTGCTCAGATTCAACATCTTCATCAACAACAGCAGCTCGAGCATTACCTTCGGGTCTCTTATTTGTCCTCTCTTGGTGTTGTGGACACTCGTATGCTCGATGTCCTTCTTCCCCATAGTGGAAATAGGTTCCATGAAATCCTCCTCTTCCAAACCCTCGTCCAGACCTTCCTCTTCCTCTCTGGTAACCATTGTTCTGATCACGAGGGCGGTAAGCATTATCTCCCTTTTGGTCCTGACTACTGTTGGCTTCTCCATTCTTCTTATGATCTTCATTTCATCCTCCATTTGTTCTTCCACCAGTTCTTCCACCATGACCTCTTCCTCTTTGCTTGCTCTCAAACCTTCTGTTCAACTTCTCTTCAACCCTCAGGGCAAACTGGTAAGCATCCTCTATGGTGGTCATCCTGACCAGACTTAACTCCTCTTGAATACTTGCTCGTAACCCATTAATATAATGGGCTACCTTCTCCTTGTTGGCCTCAGAATGGCCTATTCTGATTAAAATTTTATAAAACTCCTCTGTGTATTCTTTGACAGACTTACTTGACTGCCTCAAACCTTGCATTTTCTTTAGCAGATCCAACTCGTAGTCAGCTGGAATGAACTGCCTCTTCAACTTCTCCAACATCCGCTCCCATTTTGTTATCCTTTCTTTTCCTCTTTTGTTTTTGTCTAGCTGCACTCCCTTCCACCATATGCTGGCATGACCCTTCAGCTTGGTCTTAGCAAACTTGACCCTATCAGGATCTTCAACCTCCTCATACTCAAAGTATTCTTCCAAATCATTGATCCAGTCAATCAACTCCTCTGGATCAAGATTTCCAGAATACGTAGAAACCTCCATCTTCGGTCTCTTTCCAATCTGAGATATGGCTCTGTATAACCTGGCTTGTGCAGGATCTACCGCCTCTTCTTCTTCCTCGAACTGGTCCTCTTCTTCTTCAACTTCATCTTCACTGCCATCTTCTCTCCTTGGCTCAAACCCTCTATGCAGCTCCTCTTGTAGAGCCTGAACTTGCCTCTACAAAGCTCTGAAATATTCTTCTGGCACCATATTTCTCCCACCACCATGGTTTCTTCATGGAGGCATTCTGCTCACTTCTCTCACAAACCCTAACCATAGATCCTGGTGTAAACTACCTCACGTCCGGTGATCTATTTACACACTCAGGAACTCCCACTCTGATACCACTTGGTAGAGATCACGTTACACAAGCAACACCGAACAAATGATACACAAGTGTTTCTCCTTTGAACAACTCAGAGAATCAAACCTTTCCTTACTTTCATGCCAAAAATGAGGATACAAAAGAAAAAGCCCTTTTACAATTTTGAAAATTCCCTCAAATACCCTGTTTTCCCCTTTTCCCGCCTAAAACCATCTATTTCAAATTTGAAATTTGGGGGCAACTTGTCGAGGTCGTAACTTCGCGCTCGTTGACCCGATTGACTATTACAACATATTTTTGGAAATGGCATGAAACGAGCTAAGCAGGGCGAACCTTGGCTCTTCGTGCCAAGGCTCGCGTCTAGCCAAAAATCCTCAAATTCGACCTCTAAGACCTTCAAAAATCTCCTGCAAGTTAAACTAGTTTTACTAGTTTTACAAAATTAAACAATTACAATTTTTTTTTGGGTGATGCAAGATCACTCTTACACCACTGGATGCTCCATCACTAAAGAGTAAGGTGCCTTCAGTAAAGTGTCTTCCTGAAGAGTAATTCACCTTCCCAATATACCTTTGACTCATTGAAGTAGAAGCATGCCAGGTTGAAGTGGGATGTAGACTGGAAAACAACAGATTAGTAGCAAAACCTACATTTATACACAATTTCCACTAAAAACACCGATCAAGCATAATACTGGATTTTCTATCAATTATATGCATAAGTTAAATAAAAATACATCTCACATGCTAATTAAAAAAGTAATGATACCCCTTAAAGTATACATAAATGAGCATTTTTTGTGCTCATCAATGTATTATGACACAAGCAACCTTATCAAAAGGATAAATTTTCTTGTGATACTAGTGATTTAAATATTATTACGGTGGCAAGTTTTTGCTATGATACAAGTGAAATTCTTAAAAGGATAGATATCAGTTGTGACACAAAATATTTGAGGCCTGTGATGATAGATAGTTGTTGTGATACAAGTAATTTAAAGCTTATAGTGGCTAATGTGAGTTGTGATACATGTTACCTTGTTCAAAGAGAAAATATAGGTTATGATTTAAAAATTATTTGAAAATATAAAGTTAATGTAGAAGGTGGTTGTTTTGGCCATGATAGAGGCCATATTGTTAGAATTAAGAACAACAATGATATTTCAAGTTGTGTTGAAGGATATTGTGATAATTAAGACAAAAATCAAAGTTGTGATGTAGAATTTAGATATTTTTAAAGGCATACAAAAGTTATTGGTTTAAAAATATTCAAAAAAATGGGATATGATGGTACAGGTTTGGGAAGAAATGGGTAAGGTGTGAAGAGCCCATAGTACTAGATGTAAGGCCAAATAATGAAGGCCTTGGTTATGATGGTACAAAAAGAAGCAATTGGACCAAATTTGTGAAAAGGGAATCATTTACAAAAGATAAAAATACAATACAAGTAGGAAGAAGTGCCACTAAATTTGTGACAAGTAGTAATAATACAAAATTTGTAAAGGAATCAAATGTAAAATTTCCTAGTGTAGGTTGTTGTAGTCACAGTGGAAGAAGTGGACATGTGACAACTAAGTGTTGTAACCTACATTCTTATAAAATTTATGGAGGTAATAATCACTCTAGAAGAAAGTGTTGGCACAAAAATAAAGTGACCAACAAAATATAATTGAACTATGGATGGATGGATGTGGTAAAATGAGATAAAATAAAAGAAATGTTAAATGGTTTCTACAAGAGGATATTGAGTTTGGTGATTGATAAACATAAAAATGTGTTGAGTGTGAAGAAAAATGTGTTTTTTTACCATGAACAAATATGTAGAACCTATAGAAGAATTATTGAATATCTATTGAGGATCTATAGATGAAATATGACGTGGAAGATTCTAACTATATAGTCTAGTGGTGATTTTCTAGAAATGATGATATAATGTTTGATTTATTGGTTAACCCAAAGGTAATGATAACCTAGATGCAACCCAAAGGTATTGATGGCCAAGAGGTGACCCAAAGGTAATGATGACTCATAGGTAGAGATCTAGAGTTATTGACCCAAATGCAGACCCAAATATAGTGTAAAGAGGTAGACCTAGTGGAGGTTACTTAGATTCAATTGAGATAGATCTAACAAAGTGAAAACCATCCAACCAATGACATTGATAGAGCTAGAGCTACAACTAGATATAAGGAGTGAGTGCTAAATATAGAGTGAGAGCCAAGTAGAGCTAGAGTTATAGAATAGTTCCAATGTACCCCTCTTGAATGCATGTGGGTAATGATATTTATATCAAATAATTTAATATGAAAGGGTGTTAGACCTTATAAAATTATAGGATATTATGTAATCATTTGATGTTTGTATTTATTGGGAGATTAATATTTCTCTCATATGAGAAAATTGAATAGTCACAGCCCTTGTAATATTGTGAGGAGATGAAAAGACAACTCTAGACACCAAAATATAGCCAATTGTCATCCATCCATAGTTTCTCGCCACATTATCCATTATTTATATATATTTGTTTAATATATATTTAAATAATAAAATTTTATATATTATATTTATATATATTTAATAAATATATGTATATATGTATGAATTAATCGTAGTCATTCATCCACCTTAATCCGTGCTATTTGCCTAGATTTAATCTCATTCCTTCGTCATGTTTTAATCTTGGCCACAAAATTTGTGTCATCGAAACCTTAACATGCCTAAGGTAAGATTATAAAAATGAGTCATTTTGACAACTTAACCCCTAAGTTCCAAGCCCTAAGTTCCCTAATTCTTTGGAGTCCCTACCATTTTTTTGAGGTCTTGAGTTCCCTGAGCCCTTGTGCCCTAATTCCTCAAGCATCCAAGCATACTCACCAATCTTATCCTCCATCACTTCCTCTCACATCTACCACATATTTCACCATCCATATTGTAAACTAGATCTAGTTCTATGACCTTCCCCTCAGTTACCGAACGCCTCTCAAAGCCTCTCGAGTGCCCACCAAAGGTTGTAGAGTACCCATGAGAGCCTACTAGACACCTCTAAGCATATTTGGATAGCACCAAACACCCATGGACATTTATCATCCTAGTTCTACAGCCCTATGATCCTCGGGTGTCATTAGGGTACATTTGCATAATCATCCTCTGTAACGACAACTAAGATAGAAATGGTAAGTCAATGAAGACAAGGTAAATGATTGTGTGCATTTATTTCATTCTTGTATTATTGTTTTCAATATTATTCTATAACATTTAGGGTTACTAATCATATTTTCAAATGGTCTCATGCAGTGGAGCCCTCACAGGTATTACTAACTATTTGTATGTTGTCTATTGTTTGTAGGTGCAAGAATCATATTATTGGAAGCTTTTGAAGCTTGGGTGGCCTTGTCAAGGATATCAAAAGCCCATCCACAATCTATTGGTATTAAATCAGGCGTGAAGATACCACAATCATTTGTTAACTAGGGTTTCAGAGAACCCTAGTGTATTGTAATAATTGTATCAAATAACAAGCTTTGTAAACCCCACATTTGGGACATTCTTGATTGTAATATTGGAGATCCACCGACATTAATAAAAGAATCTATTTCCTTGTGCAATCATTTGTGTATTTACAGTGTTTGTTTATTTTAATATTATATATTTGATGTTGCTTGATTTTCATTCACAAATGGGGATCATAGTGGGACCCACAAAGGGTTCTAAATTTTAAATTATCTTTTCACTGACTTGTGGTTTTCTGTTTTTCTTTTGCAGGTTTTTAGAAAAATGGATTGTGCAAATTTTGTAGAATTAGGTTTTCTAAAGAATTGTAGAAGTTACATAGATATCCTACAACACTCGAGGGGCACCCTATAGAGTTCATAAGGTGCACTGGTGTGCTTAAGAATCACCCAGAGGTGTTTCATAGAGAGGTAAAAAAATACGTAGGCTTATCTATAAGTCTACCTCAAAATCCTAACCTCTCGATTTTGTGTATTTTTAAGTTTTTTTTTTTTTTTCAGATATAATGTTAAAAATAACACCATTAAATGTCTTTTAAAATAAGAAAATTAAATCTACATCATAGGCATTTAGAATATTTTTTGCATCAATATTCAATCACAAATTTCACATTTTCAATTAAAATTTCATTGTTTTCTGGTGTGTTGCACTTAAAATCCTGCATTCTATTTTCATATGAATTGTTAATTGCATGAAATAGTTTGCATTATAGGGTTAGAAATCTCTCTTTTTACTAGTCTAAGTAGGAAAAATATCAAGATATCAAAAGTATTCCACATTTGGTTATTCAAGGTAGAAGAGTAGAAAAACTCTCCTCTATTTAGTGAGGGTCTTAAGCGATGTACTCTACATATTTTGAATTTTAAAAGGAATCACACACAACACGTATCATGTTAAATAGTAATGTGTTGGATTTCATCACCAACCATTGCTTGAGATTTGGTGACGATGGGCTTCATCTCCATCCATCAATCTCTGCCCTTAGCCACCTTAGGATACCCCTGAGCAAACTTCCTAGACTTCATCACCAGGAAGAATCTCATTGCCCATCCAAGCCATAGATTTCACCCATCATAATTCAGATTAGTACATCAAAACACAAAAAAAAACATTAAAATGAGATTAAAAAAAAGAACAGAAGGTAAGACACATTTGTTGCAAAAACTTAGAATTGGGTTGTTTTACTTGATTTATGTGAATTTTTTATTTACATTATTGTATTGCACATTGCATATATTTGATTCATTTAGCTTATGGTCTTAACTAGAAATCAGAAAAATAAAGAAGCACTAAATCAAATTTTCATACCACAACACATTGTATCCATGGATAATTCATCATCTCTCCCTACCACTTTTGTGGTCAATCCCACTAGTGTGATACAGGTAAGTCATTCATATTTGTCTATGGATCCCTCACACACTATGTCATCAACACAATCATTCCACATGGCCATTCCACAAATAGAATCATATTCACCTACCTTTGGTCACCACATCACCCATATAGACATGGCCCAAGTAGAAGCTCTTCAAAAACCTGTGAACTATATCTTAGAATTAGTCCATAACTCACCTAGGCATGATCCTTATTTCCAGTAGGAACTTGTCTCCTTCCAACCTTAAAACCTTACCCAAATGTATAACAATCCTCTTTTAGAGGTATCAACTACACCTTCCCAACATTGGTCCATCCCCCAATCATCATGTACTCCAAGCATATCCATCCCATCATCCTACACATATACCTATGTCAATACTTTGTATGAAGCACATGTCAATGCTGCTTCACAAATGCCAACATCTACCTCATCCAATATCACCAATATAGTTGTAATTCCTGTTGTAACATGTCATCCACCCACCTCATTAGTTCCATCTACATCCACACATTCCACTTCAAATGTGGAAATACATGAATCATGGGAACACCTTAACAAATTGCTTAAGAAGTGATATAATGCTCAATAACAGGTTTAGGTGGTTAATCCTAAGCCTCAACCTATTTACACTTAACCTATATTTATCACCCAAATTCCATCATGGGTACCACAATCTTATATGGTTTCCATCCCCACACTACAATCAATCTATACTCATGTCATTCCCATCAATAATCATTATAATCATAATCCTCATACATCATCTCTATTTCAACATTCACCATAATTTTACTATCATCAATTCCAATCCACTTCACCACATCATCATAATATCATTACATCTCAACATATTTCCACTTTGCCTTCACATAATCATCAAGTGATACAGTGTTTTTGCATTCCAAGGGAAGACCTTAGGATCCAAACTATGCAACAATATATTGATAATCTGATGCAACATACTCCTAGTTTGATGAACCATAAGCCCACTTTATGTCAACTAATCAATAAACCAATCCATCCTTTGGTACCATCATTGCCATATATGGTAGGCTTCACAGTATCGAATTTTGATAAATTTAAAGGGAATAAGGACCCTAAATAACACGTGAGCACATTCATTCATTCATACTTCAAAATCCAAAATAATGATGCTCTTATACTTAGAATATTTTCTTAGACATTGGGGGAGATTTTGTAGAATGGTATAATATATTGCCTCACCATAGTATGTATACTTTTGAGCAATTGATTGACCAATTTCTTGAAATATTTCCCTTAATGTCAGAAAGAAAGTCTCATTATCCGATATATCTGGTATAAGAAAATATGATGTTGAGTTTGTATATGACTTTGGAAACCATTGGAGGGTCATTATCACAAAATTGTCATTTGCCCTACCAATGAAATAACTTTCTAAACTATTCACTAAGAGTTGCCTAAAACCCATATCTTGGTTGTTGCAATTGCAACAATATCAATCATTTGAGGAAGCTCTTGCCCAGGCTAGCACAATTAAGGAGATAAAAATCCAATAAGGAGTGCTCAAGCCTAAAAATAAATAATGGTAAAGTAAGGGCCAATATAAAAGTAACTATTCTGGTCAGTCAAAATCAAACTAGGTCAATCCAACCAACCAAGCTAACCAAGTTAATCAAGTAGTGATGAGCCAGTCAGTAATGGCTCAACAAAAAATTGTGCAATAGCAACCACGAAAAATTGAATATCATACAGTTCTCTCAATAACTCCATCAGGTCAAAACATGGTGCCAACTGTGGAAAACCAACCACATTGACAATCTATTCAAAAATCCCATCAATACACCCCATTATCTGAATCTTATGCTTCCATATTCCAAAGGTTATATAACACTAACCAAATTTCTTTTCCTAAGGTTAAACTAGATAATCCCACTAAATGTGGTAAACATTACTAGGAGAATTTTTTCTACCCATACCATAGGCAAAATGGACATGATACTAAAAACTACCATGTATTTAAATATAGAGTGCAAGATATCATTGAATTGGGGGCCATCAAGCTTGATAACCCCTTAGATCAACAAGGATGAGGAAAAACTACTCTGCTAGGGTTTGATGAAGAAAAACTGCTCTGCGGGGATGGCGACAGCTTTTGGAGGAGGTCTAAAAAATTGGAGGAATATCGTGATGGCATCAGGTCCGACACAGAGAGTGCATGCTCGAGATGTTTTTTCATCTAAAAATGACTACAAGGAACAGGATTTTCCAGTGCATATCGGGAACCACTTGTTAAAGAACAATGAATAGTTGGAATGATGTGAAGCTAGGCCAGTTCTAGTGGTTCAACCAGACTCGGTGGCAGAATATGTGGAGTATCTAACAAAACATGTCCTTATTGGCAAATTTTTGGGCATCCGAATTTATTTCCCCTTTGTGGAGGCTTGGGTCAGGAAGACTTGGAATCCTGAAGGTGATGTAGAGGTGATGCTGAGTGTGAACAACTATTTTATGGTGGTTTTCTCTTGTATTGCAGATCGTAACAAAGCATTTGAGGTGGTCCTTATTTATATAACAAAGTGGGACTCTTTCTTAAACCCTGGCATGTGGGTTTCAACCCATTAGAGGAGCGACCATCATGGGTTCCAGTATGGGTGTAGCTTCCATGGCTCCCATTGGAATTCTAGAGAACTGATATCTTGCATAAGATTGTCATTCTGCTTGGGAAGTTGGTTGGACCGTCACAACAAAAAATGGATAAAAAGGTAATCTTTGTTGCTCGTATTTGTGTTGAAATTGACTTAAATAATCATATTCCAAATTCTATTGAAATATAATTTGGATCAACTACATGAGTTCAAAAACTTGACTATGAAGCTCTTCCATTTCATTATCAAATTTATCGTGAATATGGCCACCTGCAAAGAAAATACCCTAATTTTATCCTACCTATGGCTTCAAATATTGGGCCCTCTCAGTCTGGATAAATTTTGGATAAAGGAAAAGCCCCAATAAAGGAAGGGAAATGGGATAAGGAAGGTTTTGTTTCAGTAAAAGCCCAAAACAAAGGACGAAGGGCAAATAAAGACCTTAAGGATAGCCAGCCAGATGCTCTACTCAACCATTTTGAAATATTATATGATCTTGATCAGTGCATGGAGATACCTGAAATGTCCCTACTTGATGCAAATATAACAAGGCCAAATCAGATGTCTCTTCTTGAGGAGGAACTTAATGAATCAGATCTAGGGGGTTTAAATGAAGAACAAAGGTCTTTGGATATGAGTATAGGGGACATGGTTGGGTATAGCCCTATAAGGGAAAATATTTTGGAAAGTGGTATAGATTTAGTTATGACCTCTCCTACTCAGGCACTGATGCAGTCATCATTTGAATGAAAAACTCCTACGGTGTTGGGATTGCAATAGAAAATAATTAAAAAAAGTTTTTTAGATAAGAATATGAAGGTGGGTTGAAATAAGGATCAGGATAAAATTAAGTTAATGGGGGAGACATTAGTGGATTCATGCTTGGTGAGAACATTGGACTCCCATTTTTATAACCCCAAAAAATGATTATCCTCTCATGGAATGTAAGGGGGTTGAACAACATCCCTAGACAAATTTTTTTTCATGATTTGGTTCGTGTGCAGTCTTTAGATGTGGTGTTTATTCAGGAGAATAAATTGGCTATTGATAGTATGTTCAATATTGCTTCCAAGTTATGGATAAGGGGGTAATGCTAGTGTATTGGTGCATGTGGATATGCTGGTGGCGTTGCTTGTTTGTGGAATCTAGTTAAGATATCCCCTCTTACTTGGATTTCCAACAGATGGTCTATTTCTATGGTCGGGCATGATAATGAATCTGGTGAAACCATCCTACTTACAAATGTGTATGCTCCTATTGATTACAATGGTAAAGTGAATTTGTGGGAGCACATTTGGTTTGTTAGAAGTTTGGTTCCCCTGTACCCATGGATTTTTGTTGGAGACTTCAACTCTATCACTTGTATAGAGGAGAAATGTGGTGGGGTGGACCGTCTCGAGCCTTTTTCTTCTGTCTTTAGTGCTCATATCTAGGCCCTAAACTTGGTTGAAATCAAGATAGATAATGGGATATTTACTTGGCACAATAGAAGGTGTGGGGAAGCTTCCATCTCAGAGAGACTGGATAGGTTTTTGATATCCAGTTATTGGATGGGTAATAATAGAAGTGCTAGTTCTATGATTCTGGAGGATAGGGGATCTGATCATTGGCCTATCAAACTCTCTGCTTTGGATTTAGGGCTAAAAAATAATCCCTCCTTTCAATTTCAACTTATGTAGCTTCGTGATCCCAATATTTATGATTTAATGCGAGGCTGGTGGACCACTGGAAAACCTCATCATGGCACTGCTATGTATTCCTCTACGAAGCGACTATAATTTGTAAAACATAAATTGAAGAGATGGAATAGACTAAATTTTTGGAACCTTTCATTGGCTAAGTTGGTAGCTCTTAGGAGGATGGAAACATATTCAAGGAATATTAGAGATCAGGGATTCACGAAGGAGCTTCTTATTGAGGAATCTAAGGCTGCGAAAGACCTTGCTAAATGGGAACTGAGGGAAGAAATTTTTTGGAAACAAAAAGCTTGAGTAGATTGGCTTCAGGAAGGGGATAGGAACACAACCTTATTTTATAACTTATTTAAGGCTCACCATAATGGTAACCTAATTACCTCTCTTATGAATTCTTAGGGTGCCCTACTCTCTTCTTTTAGGGATATTTCAGAAGAGACTAAGAGGTATTTTTCCTCTTTCTTCAAGGAGGACTCCCTATTAGATGATGAGAATGAAAAGCTTATTCTAAACTGTATTCCAGCGATTTTTTCTAGAGAGATGAATGAGCATTTTATGGGTCCAATTTCCCTTGAGGAGTTGGAAAATGTTGTATTCAATATGAAAAAAGGAAAATCCCCAGGCCCATATGGATTCTCGATTGAGTTTTATCAAGATTTTTTGGATTTAATCAAATTTGATCTTTTGGAGGTGGTCCATGAGTCCCAAAAGAACAAACAGATGCTAAGGTCCCTAAATGCTACCTTTGTGGTGCTTATACCCAAAAAAGAGGGAAAATATTCATTGGATATGTTTAGGCCTATTGCTCTCTGCAATGTTGTGTATAATATCATCACAAAAATTATTGCTGAGAGGCTAAAGATATGGTTGAGAAAAATCATATTTGAGGAGAAAGGAGGATTTGTTTCTAGCCGACAAATATTGGATGGGATTGTTATTACTACAAAAGCTATTCACTCGATGGAAACTTCTAAGGAGAAAACTATGTTTATTAATTTGGACATGGCCAATGCCTATGATCGGGTCAGATGTTCCTTTCTTCAGAAAGTTCTTGCTGCTTTTGTATTTGAGGAGGAATGGATTAAATGGGTGATGAGATGGGTGTCTTCTTCCTCATTATTTGTTCTTGTTAATAATGAGCCATCAGAGTTGTTTGATGCCTCAAGGGTATCGAGGCAAAGAGATCCTTTATCTCCTTATTTTTTTATCATTATGGTGGAAGGTTTGGGAAGATTGCTCAAGTCTCAAGTCATGCAGGGTCTCATTCAGGGGTGGAAGTGGGATAGTAGTTTGCCATCTCTTTCCCACCTTCAATTTGTTGATGATACTACTTTTTTGGGAGTTTCCACTATTAGGGAAGCTGGAAATATTAGACAGTCTCTTGACATATATCTTGGTGCTTCTGGATAGTTGATTAATGAGGACAAGTCTTCTATTTTCTTCTTCAATACCCCTCCTCTTATTCAAGCTAGGATTGCTCGCATTCTAAGATTCTAGGTTGGGACTCCCCCCTTCATTTACCTTGGTATTCCAATTTCATCTCATCCTCTACCTAGATCTTCTTGGCAGTCTATGCTTGATAAGTTTAGAAGTAAGGTGAATCACTGGAATTTCAGATGGCTATCCACTGCAGGTAGAGTGTTGCTTTTAAAATATGTTGTTCAAGCTTTACCCATTTATAATTTTTTTGTACAAATAGCTCCCTCTCACTTCATCAAGGACATGGATGCTTTGTCAAGACAATTTTTATGGTCTGGAAAACTTGATCAATATAAATGGAGTTTGGTTAGGTGGGATTCTATATGTAGGCTGATGTAATAGGGAGGCCTTGGGTTGCGATAGACAACTCTTTTTGGGTAGGCTTTGGCTATAAAACTTTATTGAAGATGGTGTACCTCTCAAAATCATATTTGGGGTAGAATATTATCTTTTAAATACTTAAGAGGTATTTATGAGGCTGAGATCCCTAGAGTTAGCTTGGTTGGGAAAGGTTCAATTATCTGGGACACTTTGAAAATAGGAGCTAATTTAATCAAGCAGGGTTTGTTCTTGATTTACAATCAGGGATCAAATGCTCTTTTTTGGGAGGATTCTTGGGATGGCCACCCTCCTATCTTGAATCAATATCCTAGGTTACATTCCCTAAGCATTTTTTCTTGGAAGCAGGCTGGTCTCGTGTGGAGGACTTTAAAAAAATCTAGTCTTTTGGAAATATGGAGATGTACAGGTGGAAAGATCCACAAGAATGGCCCTAGGGGGGACTAGCCAAGGATAGAGAGGTGCTTGCTCTTATTATTATGAGGAGGCCTTGTTCTTCATTGAGGGGTAAAGATATTTTGGCTTGGAACCCTGATCCTAAGGGAACCTACTCGGTAGCCTATGGTTATCAGGTTCTTGATAATCAAAAGTATGGGAGTCTTCCTATCACTTGGTGGAAAAATGTGTGGAAAAAATTTTCCTGGCCAAAATGTAACTTCTTTCTCTAGTTGGTAGCTCGTAATAAATGCCTCACTTGGGATTATATGAGAAATAGGGGATTTCAGGGTCCCTCTTTTTGTGTCCTTTGCAGTAATAATGAGGATGAATCTTCTCATTTATTTTTCCGATGCTCCTTTGCCAAAGACATTTGGCATCGTTGGTGGAGCATCTAGAACCATCCATGTTTTCATGTGCTATCCCTGGTGGAGTTTTGGAGTAGTCTGGGCAGACCACCGACCAAGGCCCCCTTCCTTCGGGTGGCTTGGAATTTGGGCCCTTCTTGCATCATCTGGAAAATTTGGCTCGAACGGAACCAACGTATATTTTAGGGTAGTTATTTGGCTATTCAATAGATCTAGCAAAGGATCCTGTATATGGTTCAGGAAACCATCCATAGCAAATGTGATGTGGACCCTCTTTTGGATTCTAGGGAGGAGAAGGTACAACAAGCCCTTGGTCTCTTTGGGGATGGTGTGAACTCTTCTAGCCCTATTAGGGTTCCTCAACTCAACAATAAGGTTAGGAGAGATGGTAGGTGGAGGCCCACCCCTAGGGGAGTTTTAAAAATTAATACTAATGGATCGTCCAAGGGTAATCCTAGACATGCTGGCATTGGCGGTGTTGGGAGAGATTCTACTAGTGGTGTCAGTTTTTTATTTTCCATTTATAAAGGTGTTCACTCCAACAATTTTATGGAAGCTCTTGCAATTCTTGAGGCCTTGCGGAGGGGGTTTTATCTTGGCTGGCATAGGATTATCTGTGAGTCTGAATCTCAAATTATAGTTAATATTTTAAACAATAAAAGGGTGGAGGAAGTTAATTGGCAGTTGGCCTCTGTAGTCATTTAGATTCTCAGAATGAGTGAAGAATTCAAATTTATATCCTTTGTGCACATTCCAATGGAATGGAATGTAGTTGCTGATTACTTGGCCAAAAGGGCTTCTGAGTTGCTGGATCCTTTAAGTATCGATAATTGGGAGAGTCTCCCATCTGAGGACTCTCAACACCTATGGGAGTTGATCCATAAGGATGTACAAAATTAATATGGTTTTTTCTTTTTGTCTTTTCTAGGTGTCATTATAGTCTAGTGGTTTTAGCCTGTTTGGTTGTTTATTTAAGTCTTGGTTGGAAGATTAGTTGTACTCTGTAATCCAAATTTTTTATCAATAATTTTTTACCCCTTTATTTAAAAAAAAAAAAACCCCTTAGATCAACAAAACCAAAACCTTGATATCTTTCAAACACCCATGCAACCAACAACAGGAGGGTCTAATACCAAGACTCCTCCAAATCAAGTTAATCATTTGCAACAGTACCAAGGTTTTGTGGGTGTTATTCATGTAGTAACTTGAGGTCAACAACAATGTACAAATCAACAAAATGCATAGCAGACACCCATATCTCCATAAGCAAGTGTGTCTCAACCTACAAGTTCATAATCATACATCCAAATTTCTAGCAATACTTCACCAAAAATCCATATTATAATTCATCTAAATCCACAAATTCATCCCATAAATCACCCCCAAGGCCAATCATACCATTGAGCAGTCAGTTAACCACAAGTCTTAAAATAGATTCAGCAAAACACGATCTCATTCAACAATTTCCTACACATCATGAGGCATTAATAAATATTCTAAAATCCATTGAAATTCAATCCCAATATTCTAATACCTTTAGCAATTTAATGGGGAGTATCCAAACATATATGGAACCCTCCATCACTTTCTATGAGATCAAACCAATATCATTGGAATTGGTGGATCCCCCATTACATATTATGGCTCAAATTAATAGGAAACCTTTCAAAAGAGTTTTAATTGACATCAGATCCTCCATCAACATCATCACAACATCTACCCTTCAACATATAAAAATTCCACTAGATCACATTACCAAATCCACTTTCACCTTAAAAACATTTAACGATGCTCTCTGCTCTATAGTTGGCATTGTTGTTTTACCCATTGACGTGGGGGTCAAAATATTGCATACTATATTCCATATATTGAAAAGTTACATGGTGTATAATGTACTCCTTGGATGACCTTGGATGAGAGAAATGATATGTGTCCCTTCTATACTCCATCAATGCTTGATATACCTACATGAGGAACAAGTACATTGCATACCAACGGATGTTGAACCGTTCAAATATTGTAATTTTATCTCAAACCCCTATGAATCCATGTTACCTTCCATTCATTTATTTCTCACTTCATCAACCACCTAATCCACAACCCCATCCACCTCTTTATCTAAAGCCCTTATTTTGAAGGAGCTTCCCATCACCACTTCACATCAAAAATCCACTTCCATACCCCCATATTCATCACCATTGACTACATGCACATGTGGTCAAATTCAATCCACATTAGCCACATCATCAACATCATCACCTTCCATAATAAATCCTTCCAAATAATCATTATCCATCCAACCAAATCCATATCCATCCCCATAAACCAATGTCTCACAAGTCAAAATGATAGATTGTGAGATACCATCAGTCAACCATGAGTTAGTTCCATCTACATCAAATCCATCCACATCATCCCAAGTTGAGGTCCACCTCACTAATCTTGGTATTTATGAATATGTGATCCAAGACATCACTTTTATGCCGCTCAACATTCAAACTGCTAAGGACTACTATCACCCACATGACCCACCCTTATCTATAGGAGTGGTATATAACATGGGTTCAGTGCCTAATAGCATTAATTTTGTATATGAGGGGCTTGATTCATCATCCAATCTAGTTACCCCAGATGAACCCAAACCACCAAAACCTACCAATATACAACATATGTTATGTTTTTCGTCTTGATATTTTCACATTGTTAATTTGCAAGGACATGGTCTAGGATGACACAAACAGGGAATGCATGAAATTATCAATGTTTCATATTGAGAAACGCATGATCATTCAGATTTAGGCTATCATCCACTTTCATCCACTTCTTCTCTTGAAAAATATTTCCAAAGTTTAAATTTAAATTTTAGAGAAGATATCCATCACATTTATGACTCTGAAGATGAAATCTATGAAGAATTTGACCTTATATTGATAGTTTTTGATGAATCCAGAGGATTCAAACACCATCATATTACATACTAAACAGGATGAGTATTACCTCAAAATATTCCCCATCCATCAAGCCATTATTAACTCAATTATTCCACAAGAGTGAGCTGAACGAATCAGTGAACCACCACATCCATTCCATTGATCCCCATCATCGACCATTTTGCTTGTAATATATGTACATAACAAAAAATAAAAATTCAAAAAAGAAATAAAAAAAACATTTTGCATTACATGTGCATTGCATTTATTTGTGTTTCTTGCTACTATTTAGGTTACCAAAGTTCTAGCATTGGTTCTAGAAAATAGGATCCACTCATCCATTCACCTTTTCCAACCATCCATTTTCCCATTAAGTCAACATGAATTCTACTAACTTATTCACCCCACTCCACAAGCCATACAATTTGGCAATGCCAATTCCTATTGACATGAGTCTTATTGATATGGACCGGATTTCCTCACCACCATCCTTTTCCAGGTTTATCATTTTTGAAGAATTGTTAAGGGCTTTAGCGAACTACATTCCTACCTTCACCTTCACCCTTATATCATGAGGTTTTCTAGGTAGACATAGATGAGGTTGAGTTAGAAGAGTTTGATGACATCATAGACAATATTCATCTGGTCCCAACACCCCATCAACTTGAGGAAGGTTCTCATATGTCTACGATACTATCGATGTAAACATTGGTCCAAAATTTAATAATCCATAAATGATAAAATTTAGAAAAATTTTATCCATAGATGAAAAAGAGCTATTAATGGCTTTCCTCAAGAAGAAGAAGGGCATTTTTGCATGGTCCTACAAAGATATGCTTGGTATTGACTTTAATTTGGTTGTCTACAATCTCACCTTAAGCTTTCATGCTTAGCTGATAAAACAAAAACTTAGAAGGATGCATCTTACCATTGAACCCTTGGTCAAATAAGAGCTTCAAAAGCTATTAGATGTGGGTTTCATTATCCCCATTGACTATCCTGAGTGACTCTCAAACTTGGTACCTGTTTGCAAGCCTGACGAGATGATACACATTTGCACTAATTTTTGAGATCTCAATAAAGTGTGTCCTAAGGATGATTTTCCTCTTCCAAAAATTCATACTCTTGTTGAAACCTATGCTAGCCATGAAATGCTTTCTCTCATGGATGGTTTTTTAGGATACAACCAAATTTGAATAAATCTTGATGACCAACACAAAAAAACATTCACTACACCTTGGGGAACTTTTTGTTACAAGGTGATGCTCTTTGGCCTTAAAAATACAGGTGTCACTTATCAACATGCCATTACATTACATACATATTCTATTATTACATGCCTGATATCATCAAATATTATGTGGATGATCTCTTGGAAAATATAAAAATTTACAAGAACACATTGGTGTATTGGAAAAAGTCTTTGATCAAATTCTAGAGCATAATGTAAGGTTGAATCCCAAGAAATGTGTCTTTGGTGTTACCTTTTAAAAAATTCTAGGGCTCATTGTCTCCAAAAGAGGCATTGATGTGGATCTAAACAAATTCAAGGTCATCATGGATATGCCTCCCCAAAAAAACTAAATAAATTACATAGTTTACAAGGAAAGATTCAATCAATCCGTCATTTCATTGCACAACTTTAGGATAAATGCAAGTCATTCAATCACTTGCTACAAAAGTGGATGCCATTTTCATGGATAGATTAATGTAAAAAATCCTTTGATAACATTAAGAAATACCTGACTTCACGAGTATTAGCTCCTCCTTGTCTAGGGATCCCCTTCCATATTTATGTTTTAGTAATGGAATTTGAATTAGGGACAATGCTTGCACAAAAGAATGAGAAAAATTAAGAGCAAGCTATTTATTACATTAGTCAAACATTGGTAAGATATAAAACCAGATATGATTACATGGAAAAACTATGCTTAGCAATGGTTTTTACCACTAAGAAACTCTGACATTACATGCTTAGTCACACTACATATGTCATAGCTAGAGAAAATCCTCTATGTTATATGATGTCTCACACTTACAATAACACCTGCACCGCTAAATGGATAATGCTTCTCACTAAATTCAATCTTGAGTTCATAAGCCAAAAATCCATTAAAGGTTAGGTTATAGCCGATCAACTTGTAGAAGCTCCACTACCTAGTGATCATCCATTTATTATTGAGCTCCTATATGACTCAATATTTTCTATCACCAAACAAGAAGAAGATGTCATTCTATAAGAATACGTCAATATCACTCTCTTCTTTGATGGTTCTAAGTGCAAAAAGGTCATGGTGTTGGGTTTTTGTTTCATACACCCCAGAGGGTGCCTATCCCCTTATCATTCAAACTAGAATTTCAATGCACAAACAACAATACAGAGTGTGAAGTCTTAATATTAGGTCTTCAAGAAGCTATAGCTATGGGCATTAAGCATATCAATATATTTGGTGATTCTCAACTTATTGTTAAATAAGTAATAGGAGAATACTAATGCAAAGAACCTACCATAAAACTTTACCATGATGTAGCAATGAAATTGCTCTCTAAGTTTGATTGGTATAAAATTGATACTTTGCCATGTTCAACTAATAGATTTGCAGATGCAATGGCTTCTCTTGGATCATTGATTCCAAAGGATACCTTGGGGGAGGTACAACCACTCATTATAAAAATAATCTCTAAATATGCAATTGTTCATGTTGAATCTAAGGATGAAAAACATGTTTGCTTTATCCATTTGGAAGCATATAATCCTTGGTCAAACCAAATAATAGTATTTCTCAAGTTTGGAACACTCCCATCAGATATGTCATGGACTGCTAAACGTACTTTCAAGAAAAAGGTAGCATGTTTTACTCTATTAGGGGAAATTTTATATAGACATGGTTATGATGGAATCCTTCTTCATTATCTCGAGTTTGCTAAGGAACAAAGAGTCATAGTTGAAGCTCATGATGGTACTTGTGGTGGTCATTTTAGTGGAATGGCCATTGCAAAGTGTATTTTATGCATGGGTTACTATTGGCCCACCATGGAACGAGATTGTTGCACATATGTCAAGCATTGTAGGCAATGTCAAGAACATGCTAATGTAACTAATGTACCATAACAATCATTACAATCTATTCAAAGCCTTTTACCCTTTTCATAATGGGATTTTGATTTAATTTGCAAAATCTTGCCTTATTCCTTAGAATAACATACATTCCTCATCATAGCCATCGAGTACTTCATAAAGTGAATTGAGGAAATCCCTCTAACCAGTACAACAGGGCCTAGAATTATGGAATTTATACTCCAGCATATCATATATTGTTTTGGTATTCCCTCTAAAATCATACCTAACAATGGCAAGTCTTTCAAGAACAAGGATGTCCAACATAGTTTCTCGACTCCTTATCACCCATAAGAAAATGTAGAGGCTACCAATAAGACTTTAATTGCTATTTTCAAGAAACTTGTTAAATAAAATCATAGAGATTGGCATACACAAATTACCTTGGCATTATGGGCTTATCAAACAAGAATCCGCATGCCTAATAGGGCAACACCATTTTTATTTGTCTATGGATCTGAAGCCATCATGCCTCTTGATATTGATATCCCCTCCTTAAAAATTTCATTGTAGGAATTCATATATGATGACACTGCTAGACAAGCACCTCTTGACCAACTCATACTCCTTGATGAGATGTGAGTCAATGCTTTAAAGAATTTACAAGTATATCAAGACCACCTAAATCATGCTTACAATGCAAAAGTTCATCTATATGAATTCTAAGTAGGAGATATTGATCTTAAAGAGAATCAACAAAATACCAATGCTTTGTTGCATCTTCATGATAAATTCGTGGCTAATCGGTTAGGTCCATACATTGTTACTCAAAAATGGGTAAAGGAACTTATAGGCTTTCCAGTCTAGAGGGAGTTGAAGAGCTCAGACCACTTAATGTTATACACTTGAGAGAATTCCATGCATAATGTGATTATATTTATGTATATATACATGGCTATTACACAAAAACAAAATTGCATTTCATACATTGCATTTTGCATTACACACATTTCATTTCATTTCATAAAATTGCATTTCATACATTTCATTTCACAAATCACATTTCATTCATTGCATTCACACCATCATTTTTACACATTTCACATTTCATATTAGGGATCATTTATTCAGTTTGGATATCAATTATTCCAATACAGTCATGTTGTCTTAATCAGGGTCACCTCCAAACATCATGCATTTTTAGTGCATCATTCCATAAAGCCAAATTATCATTATCAAAGCCACATGTCCATAATTCCTAGTGTTTTTGGTCACTAGCCACTCCTAGTGTTTTAAGAAAACTCCAAATACATGTCAAGTTTTATTTAGGACCAAGACACATTTTCACTAAGAAAATTTTGAGTTCTAGGAATTGACTCCAAAACATTCTTGAACCAAACACAATTTCACATATTAAAAACATCTTGTGTCAAAGAGGGATAACACCATATTTAGGTTGTAACTCAAAGTGAAAAGGGTATTCCTTTCTTATCCCATTATGGAACATAGTCCACAAAAATAGTGGTTCTCACCACTATCACAAATTTCAAAATAAAATAAAGAGTAGGGAAAATGCCCAAACAAAACTCTAAATATTTTACACATCACACACCATTGATCCTAAACCTGTAAGGATAGTACTACATTTCTAGTTAGACGATTAGGTAGTCATCCCAAAAGCCTAAAGATCAAATTCTTGGACTATGGAGCTAGTCTCCATCGGAGCTATAGAATATTGATTGGAAGTGGAGTATGTTCATGTGTGGTAATACATCTCTTTTAATGATACCTATGACCACACAAGGACAATCTAGCTTCTCGATTTCATCCATAATAGGTTCCACCCAATTTACTCAAGATGATTTAATGAACTCACTTGCACACACATTGGTTATTGATTACCTTGAGTCATTACCATGCTCATAATTTGGTAAATGAATTCATTGCACACACATTTGGTCTTAGATAAATTAGGTAGTATTTAGTGAGTTTGTTTGATACCACTAGTATGTTTGAGTCTCTACAAAATAGTCAATTTTCCATATCAACATCCATATCTTCTTCCATATCAACATCCATGTAATTTTATGAGTATTTCACCCCATGTACCACCAGGTTGGTACCCTTGATTAAACAATAATGCTAAATATTTCCAAGAAAAATCTAAACTATGAATGATTATTAGAACATTTGCATTCATAACACATTACCATTTGCATTAATCATCCATATACATTTGCATCCACACAAAAGCATTTACACAAAGCATTCACACAAAAAAATAACATAAAAGTAAAATCCATGTATATATGTATAAATATCACATGTACAATGAATACCCAAAGGCTATATACAATGGAGAACCAAGGCTCATATCTAAAAAGTGCATCTAAGCACTAGCTAATGCCTATAAGAGGATCCCTATGACCTTGAAGGATCCCTAGACATAGAGCTATGCCTAGACTCACTAGGCCTAATGGAACCATATATGGATGAGGAGGGTGGATCTGGAAGCCCAATGTCATGCTACATCAATCAATTATCCAACAACTAGATGTATCTATCCCAAGCCTGAAGGCACTACACATCATGTCTCTATCAACACTTTTTTCTAGCATCTCTTCCTAGAGTTTCATGATCCTATCCTTACCTCCACCTATAGTTGGTCATACCTCTAGCTCCATATATAACCGTGCTATCTCTACATATTGAGCCATATCCCCATATTGCAATCAAGCTATGTCTATATCCTGAGTTTCTACCATAACATCCTGCTCTACCACCAGCTTTACTAGCCTTACCCAATCCTCCTCACTTTAATTAGGAGGTCCATAAAAAATATCCTCCCTATCCTCCACACCACCTCCATAACTTCCACCCTCTAGAGTCTGCTCAACTATAATCCTCAATCACCTCATCTGACTACTAGCTCAAATGTGCCTCCGATGCTTAGAAGCCTCATCAGCCTCCTCAGTATTTCCTCATCCCCATCCTCATTCCCCCCATCTAATTCTATACTCTATACCCATGGTGGTTGTGTAGTGAACCATACATCATACTCCTTAGTAGTCCCTACATCATCCAAATTGGGGAGATCAATCTCCTCATCATACTCATAAGTCATCCTCCATGCCTCAGCACAAGGGAGACATGTCTCATCTCGATGATGCCGATAGAGTACTAGTGCCTTAGGAACTTCCTACCTTAGTCCAAACTACCATAGTACTCATAAGAACTAGATCAGATCCACCTCACTCATGTGCCTCCCCACCACCCACCTAGTTTGCCACACCCATTTTATATGTTCCCCATCACCTATCCACATGGCACATTTCCATGGCCTCCATATCGCCTAAGTGGCTATCAATCTAGCCCATAGATATTGGTACCACTCGCTCATCTAAAAAATATGAATTAGTTGTACCTCATATACCACTTGCCACCTCATAGCATACGGCTACTCTCTATCCCATGCCATATTAGACAAGACCACCAATTGAGCCATACTAAAGTGCTCCTAGCCCCAACATTGCAGTAGCAAACTGCATCATAGCCCCTTCTGTCTTTACCTCCTCACCTCATACAACTCCTGGTACAACTAAACCAATAAAGTAGGATCCCATGTATAGACTCGAGGTGTGTCAATCATGTCATTGACCAACCCAATAAGGTTCCATGGGAACCGATAGCCATTCCTATTTGGGGCCACTACATTGGCCAACATGAACATCACCAAAGAACAAAGGGCATACTATTGCTTGTCCTTATACATGGATAAGTATGTAATACCTCCATCCTTCACATCCACATCCTACCACCCATATCTGAATAGTTAGTTCAGCTCATATTCCTTATCATGTCCAACCTCGACATGTAAGCCCTCCACTAGCAACTTGAAGATGCGATATACATTCTCAAGTGTCACATTCATCTCTCCAGTAGGAAGCTAAAATGTCGCCATATCTAGACCCCATCTATCTTATAAGGTAGAGAGATACCCATTATCTGCTCTCACCACATATATCTAGGTTTCCCTAGCTAGACCCACAACCTCCAACCACTTCCACTGGTCCTCCCGCACCACCTTCCTCATCCTCAAGATAAGATACGAGAACCGATGTTGAGCCTCCAAAATCCTCAACTACAACAAAATACATAAAGGTAAAACATTAATGTCACAAAAAAATTATGCAATTAATAAAAGAGTTTCAAATGCACTTACCTTGGTAAAATGCACATCTGCTCCTGCTACCACATTTGCCCACTCCATCTCCATATCTTCTATAACACCTCACTCCACTCCCTCAGACATAGCTTCAAAAATTTGCAATGCACAAATGAATTTTTTTCCATTCTGTAGACTATTTATAGCTATTCCAGGCACATTGAAATGACCATGGGTACTTACAAGCACATTAAAATGCCTTTCCACATTTGGAGAACAACAAACTCTAGTAGGCATTTGCACATGCAGTAGGCGCCCATTGGTGTTTATCATTAAAATTGACAAAAGACCAAAAATAATCCAAAAAGGTAGATTACCTACACAAAATCATTTCAAATTGCATCCATACATCAATTTCATCATAATATCATGTTTTGTGAAAACCAAAATTGATTTGGATTCATAATTTTTGCTTGCAACCAAAAGTCACAAAAAACACATTTCAAGCTACAAAATGCTTCAAAATGGTCCAAATTTTCACAAAACGACCATTTTCATCATTCTCATCATCAATTTCATCATTGCATTCAAATTTGCAATAATATGAAATGATTTGGATGACAAACTATTATTTGCACCCAAAAGATGTAAAATTATACAGAATTGCTTAAAAAATACTCCAAATCAATGCAAAATTTCATAAAATCGCCCAATTCAATCATAAATGCATTTCTCATCATCACATTTTCATTTAAACATCATTTTCCAATCATTTCAATTGCAAAGTTTCCAATTTCATATACATTTTCAAGTGAACCTTGTATCTAGTAATTTGTTCTATCTCCTTAGCAATTGCAATGATTTGCATCCATGCAATTCAATAAGATGAATAAATCACCATAAGGACACTTGGCTATTTTTCATAATACAACATCTCATTTATTGAAAACAAAATAAATTTTATTACTTCACATTTTGAGTGAAACTATGCCAAGACCAATTTTCTCAACAACTATCATTGATGGCCTTGTCCATGGGCCCTGAAACATGGATAAATTACAATACATCATTCTTCTTAACAATCTAGAATTGTGTAGAGTAAATTATGAGGCTTGGAAATGCCTCCATCATAGAATGTTTTGAACAAATAAAAATTGTTTAAAACTCTGTGATTTACTTTATATACTAGTTAAGTTGATCTAATATGTTGTGTATTAATTGTTTACATGATTGATGTGTTTGGAATATTATATGCTGATTTTTACAGTTTTTGTGTAGTTTTATGTCACTTTGCCATGACCTGTTACATAAGGGATATTCTTAGGCTAATAGAAACACTTTAAAATTATTATTTTTATGTTTCTCAAGCATTAATTTCTTTGAATTTAGCAAATAGTGCAAAGAACTATTACTATGCAGCAAAAACTGGTTTTTCTGTGTAAATTCCAGCCAACTACCAATGAATGACAAGGCATGGAATTCACATATGAAGATGAATGAAGGCTATTCCAATATGATTATGAGGACTAATACACCTAAGAAATGCAGCTTAAATAAATTGAAGAGTACATAGTTGGTCATTCCGAAGATCTTCAGATTGAGAAATACAGTCTCTTTAGATTGAGCGAATATCTTCGGATTGAGCCACTTAGCTCCGGATTGAAAACAAAAAGCACTTTTTGACCTGTTGACTAATTTTTGATGGTGGTAAAAGGGAAATAAGGCTAATTAGGTTAAATAAAAATATCTCCCATCTAAATTTACTGTCCTCGCCATCCAAAGCCATAATTTATGGAAAAGATCCTCCTCTAGGATAAACCCAGGGAATATTGTAGAATAACAGGAATTAATTTATAGAGTATATTTTCTATTGTAATTATATTTTATGCATTTGTAAATATATCTCCTGTCCAATTTTATCTAATAATAATAACATTAGAAATAGTAGTAGAGAAAATATAGATAGAGAATAAGTGATAAAATTTAAATTGTTACAGTTTTGTAACAGGTTTTAGCAACAGATTTGTAATCATGTTCTGAATCAATAAAGTACAAGTTTTTCTATTTATTCTATTATGTTTGAGTGTGAGTAATATTTAGAGAGAGAGGAACTCATAAATTCTTCTAGAAAAAGAGGTTGGCTACTTCCAGACCTAGAAGAAGGACTAACAGACAGGTTTTGTTTTGATTTTGCTGCAGCAGAATAAGCTGTGAAACTTGTCAATTTTATTCTTTTATAGTAGTTAACATCTATTTCAGTTCTAATAATTTATTTTTTGTTCAATATACTTTTGTGATGTGATTATCAGTAGATCTGATTAGTCTTTTTTCTTTCCAACAACTTTCCAATTTACTGCAGTTTCCATTTCCAACAATTTACAGTTTTTTTGCAATTTTCTTGCATTATTGTTTTTGTTGTCAATCCCTGCACAGAAGATTGACAACCTTCTATTACAGAGTATTGATAGGACTTAATTTTAGTTTTCATTATTGCAATAGTAAATAGAATTTCATTTTGCAACTATAATTAGGTTTCCAATTCTACAACTGTAACTAGGGTTTTAATTCTACAATTTAATCAGATTTTATTCTTGCAACTGTAACTAAGGTTTCATTTCTATAATCAAAAAATTAGTTTTCATTCTTGCAATTATATTAAATTTTAATTTATGCAATTTAAAGGTAGAAGAAACCTAAAAATCCCCACACAATAATTTCCACCAATAAGACTTGCTACTCCCAATTGACTTTCAATTATAGCCCTATTCACTCCTTTCGCAAATAGCCTTGTACACTACCCTGGATTGATAAATTCATTGAGAATTAATGATGTGCTTAATGACAACACATCATTTTTGTGCTATTTCTAGGGAGAGTGTTGTTAGAATGTGTCAACAGTTAAATAGCTATTAATTAGACTGAGTTATGAAAATTTAGGGTAAAATCTAAATATAACAGCTGGTTAAGTAACAATTATTGACTTATAATTTATGTCTTTAAGGAGTAGGCATGAATGAGTAGGCCTAGGGACGAAGAAGGAAAAATTATCCAAATATATCCTTGGCTTATTCCATTAAGAAGATCTTCACACCTAAGGGGTGAATCTGTTCGAACTACTAGAAAAACTAAAACAAAAACTGCCAGCTTCATCATCATCAGGTTTTGGACCTCTTGAGAAAGAAATTTGGATAGGTTTAACTATTTTTGAAGAATAAAAAATTATGGAAAAAAGAGGCAATCTAGATAGGGATGACCAGCATGGCCTTGTCCATAATAAAAATGATCAATATGATCAATATGTGCTCCAACCTCCTAGAACATTTGAATATCCTATTCTTCTGAATCCCACACAAAACTTTCCCATGAAAACAATATCACCTTCAGTGCTTCCAACATTCCAAGGTGTTGCATATGAATATCATGATTAGTTCCTATTTGAGTTCAAAGTAGTGTGTCAAACCTATGACTATATAAATGATAATAAAAAACTCAAGGTTTTTCCTTCAACACTCAAGGACTCAGCATTACGCTATTTCATGAGCTTACAGCCAGATTCCATCCAAACCTAGAATCAAATGGAGACAATGCTTTTAGACAAGTATCAAGAGTATTTTTGAGTAAGGAATAGGAAATATGAGTTGTTCAGAATTAAACAAGAATATGATGAAACATTAGAAGATTACCTTGATATATTTGTGTTTGTTCAAAGAAGATGTGGACTAGGAGAACCAAAATTATGCAAAACCATTTTTCTAAGAGGATTACAAGATGAATCCATAGAGTTATTAGATTTGATGGGAAATGGGGATGTAAGTACTTGTAATATGGATGAGATTATGGATATTTGTAGAAATTACTCTTGCACCAGGCAGAAAAGAAAAAAAAGAGTACAAATGGCACTGACATGAAGGACCTAATAGTGGAACTTGCAAATTTTAATATTGATATCCTGGTACAATTAAACATAGCTCTAGAAGAAATGTATGCTAAAGCAAAAACCACAAAACTTTTAGCAATTTATTGCCCAAGATGTAGGAATAAACATGCCTTACAGGAATGTCCTCTAAACAAAACATCCATTTCAGCCATTTGTAGTATTTGTTCAAAAGGATATTTGATTGACAAATATCATCTGCTACCACAACTAAAAACTATCCTATAAACTCAAACAGAAGAACTCAATTATGTGGGACCAAGACAAGGGGGAAAATTTCAACAATATCAAAATAACCCTCGATTTCCTACAAATTGGGGAAACAACCATGGAAACATGTCTTGGGGACAGTCAAAACCACCCCAACATCCTTGGAATTATTCTCAATGGACAAATTCTCAAGAATGACCACAGAAAAGTTGGAATAATCCATCCTGGAATCAAAACTAGAATAACCCATCATGGAATCAAAATAACCCACAATGGACTCAAAATCAATGTAATACATCTTGGATACAAAATCAATAATAGTGGGGTCAACAATACTAGTCCTATCCAAGGCAACAAAGAAATCAAGGTCAAACTCAGAATTTGCTGCCTGCACCAAATCAAAATTTTCAAGGAAAAACAAATCAACAAATGCAATAGGTGAAACAACCTCAATTACCAGCTCAACCTGTAATAAGTCCAAATAACATAAGGTAGGCAGCTCCTACCTATATGGATGATTCTAAAGGAAAATTAGATATGCAAATTCTGGATTGTAGCAACTTACAACTACATTTAGGGAAAGTTTTACCTGAACCTATTATAATTGAAGTGAAAGAAGATGAAATTCAAGAACCTATTGAACCAAGCAAAGTCAAACCAACAATAGAAGAAGAAGAAGAAAAAATAGAACCACAGGTAGAACAATTACCTTCATTAGGGATAATTCCATACCTTGAGAGACTTAACACTACAACAAATTTTTTTGAATTAGAGTTAGTGGAAGAACTCAAAAAATTAACCATATCACTACCATTATTGCAATCCATTAAGGATATACCTATGATTAAAATAATTGTCCGATATTTGTGCAACATAAGAGCAGGAAGAAAAAAGAAAGCATTTCCTAAAACTGTTCATGTTGAAGGAAAGATAGCTGATCTCTTGTCAGGAAATCTAGTACCTCCAAAGTATAGTGACCTAGGAATTCTAGTTATCACAATGATCATAAGCTCAGTACTAATATCAAATGTCTTAGTTGATCTGGGAGCTGCAATAAATATCATGACCAAGGATACAATGGAACAATTACAGCTCAAGCATCTCAGCTCCACATTCATAGTTTTAGAAATGGCTAATAGGTCAATTGCAAAACATAAAGGTATCATTGAATATATTCCTATAGAAGTTTCTTCTTGGGAATACCCTACATATTTTTTGGTTTTACAACCAAGAAAATCAGCACATGGCTATCCCATTATCCTAGGAAGACCTTGGCTTGCAACTACAGCAGCATTTATAGACTACATATCTAGAAAAATGATAATTTCAATTGGTATTGACCTAAAAAAGATTTCTCTATATCCTCCTGCAAAACCTTTCAGTAATTTCATAGGTCAGTTATGGTTTCCTAACTCAGATGAAGAACTAGAAGAGGTTATTTCCACACTAGCCACCTTGGTACTAAGGGAACACATAGAAGACCTCCATGACAGAAATTTTAGAAAATGAAACAATCCTAATGAATGTTCTACATGAACAAGGGTTAGAAGAGGAAGCAACCAATATCAATCAATTTCTAGTGAGAGAAGAAGGTCAAAGTTCTAAATAAAGGCCATCTATACCATCATAGGAAACATTTGTTTCACTACCACATGGGTGGCACCATCACTTGATCTTCCCTTCTCATTGTTCCATACAAGATATGCTTCCATAAGAAATCAATGAGACAGAAACTTCTTATGTCCTCCCATCTCATCATTGTCCTCTTAATTCCCTAGTCAACAATTATGAAGAAGTAAATTTAGTCCTTCCAAATACAAAACAAATAGAAATACAGCTAGACAAATTTTTGAACATAAATAGCTAGCTTACTAGGGAAGAGGAAGAAAAATTGATAATTGTTTTGTAGAAGCATATCCATGCTTTTGCTTGGGATTACAAAGATATGTCAGGGATTCACCTTGATGTATGTACTCATAGAATTTATACTGAATATGTCAAGCCTGTAAGATAGCCTTAGAGAATACTGAATCCTACCTTGAGGGATATTGTGAAAGAAGAAATTGAAAAACTTCTGGAAGAGGATTCATATACCAAATTTCTAATAGTCGGTGGTTCTCTCCATTGGTTATAGTGAGTAAGAAAAATGGAAAAATGAGAGTATGTATAGACTATAGAGAACTGAACAAAGTGACATACAAAGATCATTTTCCATTGCCATTCATAGATCATGTGTTAGATACTCTTGCTAGAAAGAAATATTTTTGTTTTCTTGATGGATTTAGTGGATATAATAAAATTTAGGTTACACTTGAAGATCAAGAGAAAACAACCTTTACCTGTCCATGGGGAAAATTTGCCTATAGGGTCTCACCTTTTGGTTTGTGTAATGCCCCAACAACATTTCAGCGAGCAGTGTTAGCTATATTTTCTGATCTGACTACCAACATTGTTGAAATATACATGTATGATTTCATACTCTTTGGATAGACTTTTGAATTTACATTAGAACACCTTGATAAAGTTTTAACTTGCTGTGAAACCTACCAGTTATCCTTAAATCCAAACAAATATTTTATGATGATGGACGAAGGAATAGTTCTTGGTCATCACACATCTCCTCAAGGGATCCAGGTTGATCCAAAGAAGGTGGAAATTATAAAGAACCTTCTCCCTCCTAAAACTTAGACTAATGTCAGAAGCTTCCTAAGACACATTGGTTTTTACCGCAGTTTTATTCCCAGTGTTAGCACAATAGGCCATCCCATGTTTTCCCTATTGACTAAAGATTCTGAATTCTTCTAGACTACAAAGTGTCAGGAATCATTTGAAGCTCTGAAAGAAAAATTAGTAACTCCACCTGTGTTAAGAGGACCTAACTGGAAATTACCATTCCACATTCAGACTGATGCTTCCAATACTACAATTGGAGCAGCATTGGGACAAATCGACAATGGTGAACACTATGCTATCTACTACATTAGCAAGAACTTGACAGGAGCTGAAAAAATTATACCACAATTGAGAAAGAATTCTTGGCAATAATCTATGCCATCAATAAATTCAGGCATTACATCATAGGTTATCAAATATTCATTCACACAAATCACACATCCATTAAATATTTGATGAATAAGCCTATGGTGAGTGCAAGGATTATCCGTTGGTTACTATTGTTGCAGGAATTTGATATCACAATAATCAATAAACTAGGAAAAGCTAATGTTGTACAAGATTTTTTGTCCAAGTTGCAGAACATAGAGGAAGGGGAATTAGTGGAGGACACTTTTCTTGATGAAAAATTATTTGCTATATCTATCCAATCACCTTGGTTTGTAGATATAGCCAACTATTTGATCACAGGGAAAGTTCCCCCACATTTTACTTCCAAACAAAGAAAACAATTGATCAAATAGAGCTCTTCTTTTGAATGGATTCAAGGTATGATTTTCAAGAGTAGTCATGACCATGTGTTATGTAGGTGCATTCAAAAGAATGAGGTATATGATATCCTTAGGGCTTGTCATGATGAACCCTCCGGTGGACACTATTATGTAAAAAGCACAATTAGGAAAATTTTAGGAACAAGATATTATTGGCCATATCTTCACAAGGATGTGAAAAAGTACATAAGGCATTGTGATGCATGCCAAATAATGGGGAAACCCATTCACACAAATGAAATTCCACTATAGACTCAAGTGGTTTTAGAACCATTTGAGAGGTGGGGGCTTGATTTTGTGGGACCTATTGATCCACCTTCTCAAGGAAAGGTGCATATTATGGTATGCACTAATTACCTGATAAAGTGGGTAGAGGTGTGTGCTTTAAAATATGCTCATGAAGAGAAGGTCACTGATTTCTTGTATAACCAAAATTTTTAGATATTTGGAGCTCCACGGTCTATCACCACAGACCAAGGACCCCAATTTGCATCTAAAGTTATTGATGATTTTACAGAGTTGTATGAAATCAAACATAGGAAATCATCACCTTACCACCCATAAGCAAATGGCCAAGTTGAGATAACAAATAGAGAATTGGAATGGATATTGACGAAAATAGTAGCTATTCATAGGAGAAACTAGCTAGATAAATTACCTGAAGCAGTTTGGGCTTACAATACTACTTGGAAATCCACTACTGGATTCACACATTATGAACTAGTTTTTGGTAAAAATCCCCTCCTACCTATTGAATTTGAGCTACTAACATTGTGCACAACATTGGAAATTAGAATTGAATTGTCACAGGCATAGGCGGATAGGATTCTGCAGCTAAATGCATTGTATGAACTTCGGTTGGATGCTCTGCACCAAATTGAAGTAATTCAGGAGTAGAGGAAGTTGTGGCATGATGGCCACCTGCAATAGAGAAAATTTTAGCAAGGATATTTGGCTTTTCTATTTTATTCTTGCTATGTGGACTTCCCTGGAAAACTAAGGACTAGATTGAAGAAGTATTTGACAATGAAGCAGCTCGCCTCTCTCCCATTGATGATTCATGAAGAAAAGTGGTAGTGAATGGACATTGAATTTGAGTGTACCATACACCTCTAACTAAGGAGGAGTTATTGCAACAACTTGATAGCTTGGATGCACAATGGGTAGAAGAGATTCCCTCTTCCACCACAATTTCCACATATTGAGCATAATCATGGATTTCAAGAAAATAGAAAAATACAAAAAATAAATAAAAAAATTTTGAAAACAAAAAGATGAATAAATTCTGGTTGTGACTTCTTTCAAGGGCATAATCAGAATCAAAAAGAACAAAAAAAGAGAAAAATGAATAACTCAATAGTGAAAACCTTTTTCTAAGCCACTACTGTACAAATTCACCTACATTTATTTTTGAAGTATTGCAGTAAGCCTCAGCAGAGCATCAACAAAATAAATCATCTTTCAAAAACTTGCATTAACTTGTTTTAACCAAGTATATGTTTCTTGCACTTTTCTCATTGTAAATATTTGATATATAGTATTAAAAGAAGAAGAAGAATGTTGGTTTCTGCGGTATATTTAGAATGACTGCTGCATTGTATCTACGGAATGACTGTTGCATTGTATCTTCTAAATGAATCTTTGTATTCGGATTAAAAATTGTCTTCAAAATGACAAGTCCAGCCTTGTCTTCGGATTGAAAATTGTCTTTGGAATGACAAGTCTAGCCTTGTCTTCGGATTGAAAATTGTCTTCGAAATGACAAGTCTAGCCTTGTATTTAGATCGAAAACTGTCTTTGAAATGACAAGTCCTACTTTGTCTTTGGAGTGAACCTTTGTCTTCGAAATAAAAATTATCTTTGGAATGAAATTTAATCTTCGGAATGATCACTTAATGTTATGTTTCCACCTGGCATCCAACGAGGGAGAAAAGACACGATCAACAAATTTTTTGACTCCATGTGATCATTAACACATGTCAGTTGGTTTGCGGTGAAATTTGTCTCATCTCGAGGAAGTACAAAATCATGGGGAAAATAACTAATAGCATGCCACCACCATTCATTGCTAATAACCATGCATGTGGGAAAATCGCATGCAGATCAGATGAGCTAAAGAGATTTGATGACAATGATGTTTGTCCAATGATTGATGGAAAGGTGTCCAAGTCAAAAATAGGGAAGCATGCCACTCTTCATTTAGAATATGTAATCATTGATGCAACATGATTACAAGAATTTATTTTTGAAGAAGAACAAAACATTTCAAATCCAAAGAGAAAACCCTATAATTCTATAGAAACCAAAAACCAATGACCTAGCATATGACTATAGAAGTAGAGGCAAGCAGTATTTTCAGCACATCAAGAATAGAAAAATGGGACAAAATATAAAAATGGAACCAACAGATACTACCATACTTCGAGAGATTCCAGAAGTGTTGCAAATTTTTGAAGATGGAGGGTTTATGCCATTTTTAGACAAATTTGATGGAAGCTCTAAATATTTTGCTTCCGAATTTTCCTGCACATTCAGAAACAACAAGGTGCAAATCAACGACATGAGAATTGAGGTAACCCCTGAAGTTCTTAGTCAAATTACTAAACTTCCATTAGAGGGTCTTCAAATTTCTAGAACTGGCAAGAATACACTAGCAAACATAGTTAGTCAATTTCTGGAAGAAGATGATAAAGAACTAGAATACTTGATAAATAACATGTGTAAGGGTGTAAAGAGGACCAGCTTGCAAAAACCTTGGGATGAAGTAGCCACATGGGTAATCAAGTTTTTAACCTGTGAAGGGAAGTATGTAGTTTTATCAGGGCATCATTTAAAAATTTTGAACCACCTTAGACATGGTAGGCAATAACTTGAGGTTAGGGTAAATATTCCCCTATATCTACACTAGGAGATGCAAAACATGGAAAAATGCTATCAGGAGGGAAAAGGGAGCCCTCGCCACCATGGTCTTATCAAATTGGTTTGCAAGCATCATTTCAAAGTAAACCTAAGAAGCTTTGATAGGTTTTACACGCTCTGACTGATGTAGTCTTCGAAAAAGAGGATGAGGGGGAAGAAGACACATATGCTAATGTAGAGGAGGAAAAAAATGTTGCTACAGAGGAGGAAATAGATACTGCTATAGATATTGCTATAAAATCAATAGAGTACCTTTCCCCAGAACCTTCAACCTCACAAACTAAGAGAGGGTCTAAAACTAGCAAAAGAAAAGGAAAACAAAAGAGGGTTCATTTTTCTAAGAATATTGTTGATATGACAGTACAAGGGAGTGAAGTTCCCAACAAAACTGGAGAAGAGACAGAAGTGGAAGTAGAGGAAATTCCACTAGAACCTGATACAATTCCTACAACCCCTATTGACATAAGAAAACATATTAATAAGAGAAAGTATACACCAGGAACTAGGATGTCTACAAGACTCCACCTCAAAGAAATAGAAAAATAGACGATTGAAGAGGAAAACAACCAAGGCAGTCTTGATGTCACAGAAATACAACCAACCACTGTAAATACCACATTGGAGGATTTTTCAAAATTTCTTGAATAGTTGGTTGAGGAAGAATCTGGACAAGACAATTTTGAAATTAATGCAAACCTGGATGCAATCATAGATAACCTTATGGAACCTTCTGAATAAGACCAAATAATTGAAACATAAAGTGAGATAATGGTTGAGCAACAAACTGCAGATAATTTGTCTACATCAGATTCTGAATCAGAAGAAGAGGAGGTGGACATTGTAGAATAGTTGAGAGTAGCCAAGAGTGTGATTAAAACACAAACTAGATGGGTTGAGGAGAAGGAAAATATAATTGAAAAATATGAAAAAATAATTATAGAGTTGTAGCAGGAAGTGGAGGAACTAAAAAGCAGACTATTACAATTTGAAAAATAGTCAACTACAATAGATAATGAGGAAGAGTTGGCTCAATTACTGCTTGGATTATGATAATTCTTTCCCCTTGATAGAGGCATATTTGGATGAAAAGACAAGAGCTCATTTCGAAGCAGTGTCCTTCCATTATGAAGCAACACCTTCTCAATCTAGAGATGCTCCAGAATCGATCAGGAGCCCAAAAAAGAATATCTATGGAGATTTACAGTAGTTATGTCTACAAGAAACACCACCACAAGAGCATTTTGAATAGCAAAATGTAAATAATCAAGTAAGTGTTCCTCTGAATAAGATTTCTATAGAAGTAGAGATGCAAGTAGAATTGATTTCATATGTCCAACCAGTGGAAGTAGCAGAAAAAGGGATACAAATAGAATTGTTATCAGATGTCCAACTAGTAGAAGTGGCAAAAAAAGGAGTACAGGTGGAATGGTTGCCTAAGTTTCAACCTCTAATTAGACCACCCAATACTATATCCCTAGAGTAGTATAATACATACATTGCTAACTGGATGATCAAATATTAAAAGCTTGCCACACAAGTTGAGAAATTGAAATTGTAGGAAAACAACTAGAGACAAAGGACATAGAAATCAGTGCATTGAATTAAAAAGTAACTGAAATGTGTCAAATTGCTGAATTTTTTCTTCAATTCAGAAGACCTTCCAGGTTTTACAGTCTCATTCTGAAGGAGAGATATCTAAGATGGTGGGTTAAGAGAATTAGCTCAGGTATTTCCTGTAAACTAGAAAAAGCTGAAGATTTTTTGGAAGTTTACTTCAACAGTCCTATAGAGCAAAAAAAATTGCTATGTGAGTTATTTCTGCATAGCTTTTTCATTCCAGAGGATGCATATTTCCACCCCCATATTTGCATAGGATATATGCAATTGAGAGCTTTTATGTCTACCTTACAAAACTAGTTTTACTAGGACCAAGAAAAAAGGTAAAATAAGGAAATTAATTAAGAGCTAAATTGTTAGTCAGAGCAATTCAACCAAATCATCTGACTATCACCAGACATCATTTTATCATGATGAACAAGGACAATATCAAAAGGATGTATTTGATAAATTTGAGGGACTATGTAACTAAATTCCAAAATTTTTGTAATGACAATTTTGTTCTAGCATTATCACATTGCAGAAACAAATGGGTAGAACTTTCCATGTCTTTACAAAAAAGGGAGCCTATCTCCCCCATTAATCTAGAATGGTCTAGAAGAAGAGCATAAGGGGTGATACAACTTATTGAAATTATGCAACATAACTAGGTAGGTCTTAGATTTAGGCCTTCAACCATCATTACTCCAGTTCTCTACTATTTTGAAGAGGATCCTCAACTAGATGAGCAGTTTGAAAATTGGCTTAGAAACCTTTAGGAGAAGAGGATACTATATAGGCAAAAAGTTGTTCTACAGATCATGGAAATTGAATATGGATATCTGTGATTCTATAGCCTAATAGAATGCATGAGGACATGCATTAATATAAGTTGGGGGGGAAATTATGAGGCCTGAAAATGCCTCCATCATAGCATGTTTTGAACAACTAAAACTTGCCTAAAACTCTATGATTTAATTTATATGATAGTTAAGTTGATCTAATATGTTGTGTATTAATTTTTTGCATGATTGATGTGTTTGGAATATTATATGCTGATTTTTATAGTTTTATGTCACTTTGCCATGACCTGTTACATAACGGATATGCTTAAGCTGATAGCAACACTTTACTATTCTTATTTTTATGTTTCTCAAGCATTAATTTCTTTGAATTTAACAAATAGTGCAAAGAACTATTACTATGCAGTAGAAACTAGTTTTCTGTGTAAATTCCAGCCAACTACCAATGAATGGCAAGGCATGGAATTTACACATGAAGAGGAATGAAGGCTATTGCAATCTGATCCTGAGGATTAATCCACCTGAGAAATACAACTAAATAAATTGAAGAGTACATAGTTGATCATTTTGAAGATCTTCAGATTGAGAAATACAGTCTCTTCGAATTGATCGAATATCTTCGGATTGAGCCACTTAGCTCCGGATTGAGAACAAAAAGCACTTTTTGACCTATTAACTGATTTTTAATGGTGGAAAAATGGAAATAAGGTTGAGGAGGTTAAAGTAAAATATCTCCCATATAAATTTGTCGTCCTTACCATCCAAAGCCACAATTTATGGAAAATATCCTCTTCTAGGATAAACCCAGGGAATACTGTAGAATAATAGGAATTTATTTGTAGAGTATATTTTCTATTGTAATTAGATTTTAGGCATCTATAAAATATAGCTCCTGTCTAGGTTGAGCTAATAATAATAATAGTATAAATAGTAGTAGAGAAAATATAGATAGAGAATAAGCAAGAAAATTGAGACTGTTATAGTTCTGTAACAGGTTTTAGCAGCAGATTTATAATCATGTTCTAAATCAATAAAGTACAAGTTTTCTATTCATTCTATTATGTTTGAGTGTGAGTAATATTTAGAGAGATAGTAACTCATACCTTATTCTAGAAAATGAGGCTGGCCACTTCCAGACCTAGGAGGAGGACTAACAGACAGGTTCTGTTCTGATTTTGTTGTAGTAGAATATGTTGTGAAACTTGTCAATTTCATTCTTTTGTAGTAGTTAGCATCTATTTTAGTCCTAATAATTTATTTTATGTTCAATATACTTTTGTGATGTGATTAGTAGTAGATCTGATTAGTCTTTTTGCTTTCCAACAATTTTCCAATTTACTACAATTTCCATTTCCAACAATTTACAGTTTTTTGCAATTATCTTGCATTATTGTTTTTGTTGTTAACCCTTGCACAAAATATTGAAAACCTTATGTTATAGAGTATTGACAGGAATTAATTTTAGTTTTCATTATTTTAAGAGTAAATAGACTTTCATTTTGCAACTGTAATTAGATTTCCGATTTTGCAACTATAACTAGGGTTTTAATTCTACAATTTAATCAGATTTCATTCTTACAATTGTAACTAAGGTTTCATTTTTGTAATTAGCAATTAGTTTTCATTCTTGCAATTATATTAAAGTTCAATTTATGCAATTTAAAGGTATAAGAGACCTAAAAACCCCCACACAATCAGTTCCAAATTGACTTTAAATTATAGCCCTTTTCACTCCTTTCATAGATAACCTTGTACACTGCCCTGGATTGAAAAATTCATTGAGAATTAATGATGTGCTTAACTACAGTGCATCAATAAACTAGGACATGATTTCCTTGCAATCATCCAATATTAGGGTGATTGGTTCCTTATATTTTGCACCTTCATCACTTTGCATTTCAATGATGTCATACGACAATTTCTTCAACAACATGGAATCACCCCAAAATTTGGGTAACTACATTTGAATTTGATTTTTCCACAACGGGATACATAATCATGGAATCTACACTTGGCATAAACCCATTTTCTCTGTTAGGGAAAAAATAGAATCAATCAAGTGCAACAACCCCTTTCCAACGTTGGGGTAAAATTGGTGTCACATTTACATCATTCATATTATCCATAATTACACCATACATTTTACATAATCATTTGCACAAATCTATCAATTGGCTCATGAGATGCATCCATCACTCATTTTTCAATTGAGGGTATAATCTACACCATCAAAATTCTTTTGTCTTCAATTTCATCTTTGCATTCCCACAAGACAAAGTTACATCTTCATTAGGCCAAAACTAGGTGTCTCATATTTTTGCACCACATTTTCATGCAATGTAGTATAAAAATGGGCATCTATAGACACCAAAATCTAGCCACTTATCATCCATCCATGTTTCCCACCACATTATCCATTATATATATATAATATTTAAATATAATATTTTATATATTATATTTATATATATTTAATTAATATATATGTATGAATTAATCCTATCCATCCATCATGTTTTAATCCTAGCTAGTCATCTACCTTAATCTGTGCCATTTACCCATATTTAATCTCCACCCTTATTCATGTTTTAATCTTATCCACACAAATTTTTTTGTTGAAACCCTAACATGCTTAAGTAAAGATTATAAAACAAAGTCCATCCAAGCATCCTCACCACTCATATCCTCCATCGCTTCCTCTCACATCCACCATCATCCATCTTACAAACCAGATCTAGTTCTGTGACCTTCCCCTCAGCCATCAAACACCTCCCAAAGCCTCCTAAGCACCCACCAAAGTTTGCAAAGTTACCACCAGAGCCTACCAGGTGCCTTTGGGTATTTTTTCCTAGCATGAAGTGCTCATGGACATTTCCCATCCTAGTTCTATAGCCCTACAATCCTTGGGTGCCATTAGGTCACATCTACATAATCATCCTCTACAATGACAATAATAGAAAAGGTAAGTCAGTTAAGATAAGGTAAATAGTTGTGTGCATTTATTTCATTCCTATATTATTGTTTTAAATATTATTCTGCAACATCTAGGGTTATTAATCATATTTTCAGATGGTCTCATGCAGTGGAGCTCTCATAGGTATTACTAATTGTATGTTGTTTATTATTTGCAAGTGCAAGAATCATATTGTTGGAAGCTATTGAAGCTTGGGTGGCCTTGTCAAGGATATTAGAAGCCCATCCACAATCTATTGGGATCATATCAGGTGTGAAGACACCACAATCATTTTTTAACTAGGGTTTTGGAGAACCCTAGTGTATTGTAATAATTGTATCAAATAACAAGCTTTGTAAACCCCACATTTGGGGTATTCTTGATTGTAATATTGGAGATCCACCAGCATTAATAAAAGAATCTATTTCCTTGTGCAATCATTTGTGTATTTATATTGCTTGTTTATTTCAATATTCTATATTTGGTGTTGCTTGATTTGCATTCACAACAACTAACGATGAAATACCAAAAACAATAAATATTGAAGAGTATCTTAAATATGAAGAGATATATTGATGCATTGAATATACATATTGTATGTAAGATATGGTTGGCAGATTGTATGATAAATATTGAAGAATATTATGAATATATTTTTATATTGAGTAGAAATATCTATGAAAATTATTGTGTTTTGTTTATTATATTTCATCTCCCATTTGCAACACAAATAATATGAGCTTATATTGTTAAGGCTTGGACTTGCAAGATATATATAGAGGTTATTCTTAAAAAAAATAAGAATTTATGTCATAATTTCTATGCCATTGTTTTTTATGAATTTAATATTATAACAAACCACAAACAATTTAATTTGATACTAAACATAATCTATCTAGTAATATAAAATCTCTATATGCATTTCAAAAATTATATTTATCTTAAAACACTCAAAAGAGAGCTCCATAAGAATCATAATTTTTTAAATACTACCTCTTCAATTGGTGATACCTAAGATATATTTTTTATAATATTTATAAATATGATTAAAATAATTTATACTCAATATTTTCTAATCTAAATCATGGCAATATCAATCCTTGGTATATTATTTAATGTAAAATTTCTAGAAAGAATATTTGACTTGTCACAAAATAACTAATGTTAAATAATAACGATAAGAGATTTTTTTCATATTTTTTTAAAATAAATTATTGAACCTCTTCATTCATAATCCTAAGAAGCTTTGGAAAAAGGTTTCACTTTTAAAATATAGAAGTTTCTTAGAATTTTATCTTAAAAAATCTATCTCACTACTTATTTTTAAATGATACAACTAAATGAAACTCTTTATCTATCCAAAATAAAATGTATCCTTATCCAAAGACATTGAAGATAGAAATAAAATCCTTATAAAAGATAAGTTGTTTATCGTATTTCAATTGATAGTTCAAATAAATTATGTTAGGCTTGAATTTGTTTGGATTATTTTTATCAAAGCACTTGAAATGTTGGACATTGTCATACTTTTAGAAGTTTTGGCTATGCTTTGATTGGAGAAAATTTTGATAGGATTTATATTGTATGGTTTATTTCAATTTATAGTTGAATTAAATTTAGTTAGGCTTAAATTTTTTTGGATTTATTTGATTAGAGTGTCGGTAATGTTGTAGTATATATGCTTACTCTAGTTTCTTCATAGATTCAATTGAATAGTCTATTAGGCTTTGCTTGTATGGAGAATCCCATGCTCATGTAGTTGAAAATAATATTGCTAGCTAAGGTTTGGCTATATTTCAATCAATCCCTCTAAACCTTCTCTTTCATCCCTTTCTATTTCTATTTTTCAAGGAATCGACCTTCTCTGAAGGTTGATATAGAATCATTTATAGATTATCTAATCTTGAATTTTGTCTAGGGCACACATTTCATGCCTAGGAATATCAAAGAATCAAGAATTATCTTAGTTTGCATCCATTATTTGATGTTGAAATTCTCAAGACCTATTATCCACCTTTGTTTGATACTTTCAAAATAGTAGTATAGTTGGGCATTGAAGAACTCAATCCAGATAGTTTTGTGCAAGTGAATGAGGATTAAATTGTTGATACATGGACTAAGACCATAAAAAAGAAATCTATTCAAATGTATAGACTGGTCAAGGAAAGACAACTTGGTCACGAAGGGGTGTGACTCACAAAATGTTAGATAAAGAAATAATTTCTACATCTAATGTGAAAAGTTGACGTAATAGGAACCATTGATTTCTAAGGATAGATGAATGATCTAGGCATTTGATCCTTTTGAGCCATATTTTTATGCTAAAAAATTCCTAAATTTTTTATTTTTAAATCCTAACCATACTTTTAGGGGCATAACGATGTGTTCGACACTTCATTTGGATCCATTCATGAAGCATTGGAAAGCTTAGAGGAGGGAAATCATTTTGGTATACAACCATATCATAGATAGGTTTCCAACAATTTGATGGAAAAACACTCTTGAGTCCCTCAAAAATACAAAACAAAATATTTACTAAAAATAATAATTTTCTATTATTAGATTTTTATAGCCAAAATGCATATCTAGCCATTTGACACATTTATATGGGATAAAATGCAGAAGTATGAGTTATATATGTGGTTTTTATTTAATATGCACTTTGTAACTCATGTAAGGTAAATCACCATTTTTTAATATAAGTGGCCTGCTAACCCATGGAAGAGTGAACCACCACATTTCCATGTGTAGGACCTTTCATATTCAATATGGTGGCTTTCCAACATACATAAAATATTGTATATAGAGAGAGATGTGCCCTTTATTATAAAAATATGAGTAATGAATGCATTTTGATAACCTCATATCTCTTCTCAAAGATTTCTTGTATTGTACTTGATTTTCTAAGAAATAATATAATTTATTATTTTACTTATATATCTATATTATGATTTATTATACCGTATTATATTTGAATTGTGCTCTTTTTTATTATATTTGAATTTTAAGTTTTAGATTAGTGGTGTCAAAGTAGTCTATCTTCCAAGTGTATGTCCATAAATACAAGATCAAGATATCAAAAGTTTGGATATGAGACACAATATCGTTCTAACTACCTACCTTGTTCTAAAATATATCAAATGGAAACTAGAATGGATAACATTGAGAGACTCAATCCTTTAAATAAGATATCAAATGAATCCCTCATAAAATAGAGGAATGAGATGATGAACCAATTTCCTCAATTTCTAAAATAATTATTTACTACGAATTTTACAATCTCCTCCACATAGCCTCTCAATGTCATAGCACCATTTAGTGCTTCCACACCATTTAAATTACAATTACATTTTAATATTCCTACTTTTGAGGAAAAAATACTATTAATACCTTAGAAAATTTGTTGCATCAATTATCTTCATACTTATTTATAAATAAATTTATCAACAATGAGAAGATCTCTTTTCCACTTTGAAAACTTCATTACCTATTCAAGTTGGTGGGGAGTATTTTATAAAAGGTTCAAGGATGAGAAACAAAATGAAGTGTTCACATGGCATTACTTTATGGAGGTTTTCAAGGAAGAATATTATCTTATCAAATCCTATGAAGACCAATACATGTGATGGAAACAATTGTATTAAGATAAAGATCAATTTATTTAAGATTATATGAATGCTTTCCATTCCATGATAGGAAACTATGTATTCAAGACACATAAATGAATTGAATCCTCAAGTACCAAATCATCTAGTGGTACATTCAAGATGACATGTACCTCTTCAAATTAAATACATTGGGAGAGGCATACAAACTTGTCAAATTGGAACATATAATAAAAAATAAGGAGAAAATAACAAGAACCAAAAGACTAAGTACTAGCCAAAGAAAGGTAAGATTCACTTCAAAAAATCATGACAAATGTGGTTAACCTCGAAATCAAAATTAGAAGTAGAAAAAATACTATCGATAAAAGAATCTCCTAAAGGCCAAGTGTGACAAGTGGTTAAATTATTCCAAGAGTAACCAACATTTGGTGCAAGAGTATTAAGCAATGTAGTCATAGTTTGCTTAGTTGCAACCCCTACATCCACTGCATCTCTCATTCCACATCCATAGGTTAAGGATAAAGGGAAGTGAAATGTGGAAGTTGAACCAAATGTGACTATTGCCACTAAACATATTGTACCAAATGGATCATAAGAAGAATCAAAATAGGAGGAACACCAATTTAACTCACAAATATGGGTCAAGGGTAAGCCATTAAATTTTATTAATAATATCAAGAGTCAAAAGAATCTAATTTCTTCTTATATTATGAAGGATTTGAATATACCTATCACACCATACCTACAACCATATAATTTTGGGTGGTTACAATAGGGGAGAGACACTCATGCCACTCAATACTGTATCCTCATACCATCAAACCCTCCAAAGATAAAATTGTGTGTGATGTTGTGTACTTGGATATCTATGATATGATTTTGGACCAATCATATGTATGGAAGAATTATGATGTGTACGAGTATAAGCCCTAAATGTATCATCATCACTGTAAAAGGTCAATACTTTAGGATAATAGAGGTATATATTTTACCTCTATTTCATTAGTCAATGATAAACAATTTCATAATATGATAGATAAAATAAATAAATTAATTTGGTTGATGATCAATCCATAAAGCAAGAGGATTGTTGCTACAAAATTGCATTCTCTATGTAGCATCTACATAGTAAAATCAAATGGACCAAATTACGAAAGAATATGATGAATTATTCAAGTCACCTATGTTGCGGGCCAAACAAGGTGAATGGTTTCCTACTTTTGTCACATGCCCGTGCATTTAATTATCAACCCAGGGAGCTTCATAAACTTGCGAAGAGTCGAAACTAGGTTACTACAATACCACTGGAGGGTGAGTCTGCTAATCCTACATTTGGGGGGTGTTTTTGAGATGGTTGTCAATCATTCCCGCACTCCTCAATAAATTACGTAAGAAGAACAAAAATAAATATACAGAAATAAATCTAATGCACATTCCTGGAAATAAACCTACTGCAAATACTGAAACTAGTAAATTAATGAACATTCTATGAAAGCAATAAACTGATAAATAAACAGAAAGGAAATGGGGAAGAAATACTGGCTTGGAGTGGGCCCAGGCTCCAGCAGCTTCTTCCCGATCGAACACGCGCTTTAGAACTTCTGTAATTGTAATATATTTATCAACGCATTACAATGTAACTCTAAAATGGATCTTTATTAATTCCTTCTATATATCGCTCTATATTTTCTATATCGCTATATATTTTCTCAGAACGATCTACGTGTGTTTATATAACACACCCATAGAACTTCTATTACAGAAGTGGTTACAACAGTCGATTCTTCCTAGACTAAATTAGAATAGTCTGGCGAATGCAATCGACGTCTGGCATTCTATTTTGATGGTGGCATGTTCATTTCGACTTGTGCTTTGCCTGGCATCCATAAGACATTTTGATACATTGGTGCTATCTCCAATTTAGCTCTGCATGACGTAGAGCTGGAACTGCACCAGCCGCTATCATCCACGTCCTTCGAGTCTGGTCAACGGGCAAAGAATCAGTGGCGCCTTTCGACTGTAGGGAGGCGCTCCCATTCAGTTGGCACCTTTCGACTACAGGGAGGCACTGATATTCAGTTGGTGCATTTCGACTATAGGGAGGCGTTGTCTTTGGTTTGGCGCCTTTCAACTGTAGGGAGGCGCTATCTTTGGTTTGGCACCTTTCGACTGCAGGGAGGCGCTTGCATTCAGATGATGCCTTTCGACTGCAGGGAGGCGCCCATGTTCAATCGGTGCCTTTCGACTGCAGGGAGGCACTTGTTTTCACTTGGCGCTTTCGACTGCATGGAGGCGCCTATGTTCAATCGACGCCTTCCGACTACAGGGAGGCCTATGTTCAATTGGCGCCTTTCGACTGTAGGGAGGCACCTATGTTCAATTGGTGCCTTTCGACTGTAGGGAGGCGCCTATGTTCTCTCCATTGACTCTCGATGAAATAAAGTGCCAGGTCCATCGAAAGGACCTCGACTGTTCCAAATCTAACTAAATCAACTGCAATTCCACAAAACATACTAAAAGCACACAAATTAGATAACACGCATAATTATATCAAATATCTATATAATCATTTATAAAAGCATGCAATCCTTATTATACAGCCGCATATTGATCCAAGAAGTATGTACAAAATATGAGCATTTCTGGTGCTCATCATCCCCCCACGCCTAACATATGCCATGCCCTCGTGGCATCCAAACTGCAGGTAGCCCTCAGATTTTTTCATCATCGCCATCTCTTGGAAGATTCGGCTGCCCCTATGGCCCGAGTCTATCTTTTCGTGTCGGCATGTGAAGGTGTGGTTCTCCTCTGCCTATGGGAAACTACGGCTGTTAATTGTCCCCTTCTTGTTCTGGCCGCTACTGGTGGTGGTATAGCCAGCGTTGTTCCTGCCGATTGAAATGCAGCTTTGGCAGCTTGCCAGAGGTCGGCGTCTAGAGGTTTGACCATTGCCAGAGGGATATCCGAGTTATCCTCTCTGGAAGGCACTACTTGGGCCTTGTATAATCCGGCCACTTCAGGGGTAAGCCCTGCATTTTCCTTTGCAATTGCAATGGCCTCCAATTGTGGGCCATAGACTCCCCATCATTCCAAATACCTCCTCATCATGGAAGGCCGCCCTTGGGATGAACCATAGATGTCCCAAAACTGGCTGTTTTCTATCGGATTCATGCAGATGCCAGAATCTCCTTTTATCCTCGAGGATGCCTTCCTGGCCGCCTTGGCTGCTTTCATTTCTTTGCGCAGCTACTCAAAATATTTTTGCCTTTCGATGAATGGCTGCATATCCCATTCATCCTCTTCTGACTCGATGAAGGTCACTTTCACCTTCTGTCGAGCCGTCCTGGGCCTCTTTGCCTTGGCCTCTACAGAAAATGTGGTGGCTCGGATAGGGGTCTCTTCTTTCTCTTTTGGGGACTTCTCTTCACTCCGAAGGATCGGTTGTGCTGCTATCTCCGGGGGTGATTCATCCTCCTGTCTTCCTGGTGTCGACCCCTCAGGCTCTTCTCCTTCTTCAGGCCTGGGGAGGTCCTCCGTATCCTCTGGTCTTATCTGGAGGCCTTCGTCCTGCTCTGTGTCACTCAGGACAATGACAGGGGGCATCGTAGGACTTCTGTCTTCTTCACCCCTAAAAATAGAGGAATCCTCCCCTGCCTCTGGGCTGCTCTGTCGGGCATCTGATCGAATCTCCCCCGAAGAGAATACTCTTTCGATGGATGTGGGAGAGTTCGTCGGCACTGCTTCTGCCCAATCAGTCTGAGTGGCCGCCTCCTGTCTTGTTGTTCTTCTGCCCTGAAGTATTTGATTTTCCTCCTGCATCTATCGGACCAGCTGCTCGAGCTGAGCGATTCTTCTATCCTTTTCCTCCAATTCCTTTTGATGCTGGTTCTGGCAATCCTCCAGAATCTGTTGTGCCATCCAACAATCAGTTTGCCAGTTGAGCGCCTCCTCCAAGGCCGCATTGATCTGGTCGTTGCTCCCAAAAGTTTCCTCATTCCGTGGGCTCTGGTTCGTTAATTCATGGAGGGTTTGGGCGGTGACGTCTATCTCTGTGTCACTCTATTCTTCCTCTATCGAGAGGAATCACCGTAGACATTTCCTCCTGGGAATTGGTTCATCTTCACCACCAGCGGGTGGCGCTCCTTCCTCCTCATACTCGGGCACTAGGGAATGCCCTCTATCCTCTATGTCTATGGGCACCGGTGACTGTTCTGCCCTTCCTAGAAAATAGGGCAATGCCAATTGCTCGATGTTTGCTATCTCCTCTATAGGGGATGCTTCGCCTTGCCCTAGTTCGGCAACCGCATTGTGTTGTTCTATTTGGTCGCCTTCTCCCCCTGCGTCGCGGTTCTGTCTCTGTGCTTCTGCGTGGCGGACCAATGCCGATATCAGCCCATGGTGGGCTAAGGCGGATGGTGCCCCCTTCTGGTATCGAGCCGCTTCATCCTTTAGAGCAGTCACCAGGTAGAAGGGTATATTTATTTTTCTCCCATGCACTAGGTGATTGAGGAAGTGCACATGATTAATGTTCAGATGCGTATACTTCCCTGTGCATGTGAAGAATCGAGCAATCTGCTCGAACATCTTTCGTATATCCATGGGGAGACTGCTTTTGAGTAACCCCTCCCTTTCTATCTGCACGTTCCCTCCTGGCAGCAGTATTTCGGTATATAGCTTTAGCACTCCGCCCTTGTATGCACATTCCCCCGTGAGAGGCAATCCAGTCGCCTGTGAGATGAACTCAGGGGTGACTAGAATTTCCACTCCTCGTACTTGGGCCGCATCGCCCCTCAAAGAGGTGGCGAATTCTCTAGCTGCCTCCACATCCTGGCCCTGACTGACCAGGGTGCAGTATTCGAGCCACCCCTCGGCTTCGAATTGGGTCCTTACTGCCCCTCTGATTCCATCAGTATCACTGGGTTCGTTCTTCTTGATCGTGTGGTTCTTGGACCTTCCTCCCATGGCGCCTTTCGGTGCTGTATATTTTTCTGTCCTTCCTTCTGTAGGAAGGCACCTTCTTATAGGAAAGGCATCTAACCCTAGCAGTTATGGAAGGCGCCCTCTCATTGGCACGCGTTTCTGGCTATGGGGGGTACGATCTCTATGACAACTGTATTTTTTGGTACTACATATTTATAAACAATTATATAAAAGATTTGATTTAATATGCGCGTACCTGATTCGGCATTCCAGTTGTCGTGGTAGCTACTGATTTGCTGACTTGTGACACGAGGGAGGGGTATTTGATGATGCTTATACGTGTGATGCTTTGTTCCGCTCGAGGCATCCGATCGATGTAAATGTTGCACGCGAGAGGCATTCTTTGGTACCTTCCCCATGTGGATGGTGTCCATGTAGCGCCTTCCGATGTTGTCGGTGCTCGTCTTCGAACGGATGCACCTTTCGGTGCCTTCTGATTGGTGGGAGGCGCTCTTGCCTGCATGCATCTTCCCAATGTGGGGGGCGCCTCCTTCTGGTTCGTGCCTTCCCGATGTTGGAAGGCGTTCGTTTTGATGAATGCGCCTTCCTGATGTTGGAAGGCGTATTCGACTGGATGAATGCGCCTTCCTGATGTTGGAAGGCACGTATTCCTTTTTTTTTTTTTTTTTTATGGTGCCTTCCTGCCACGGAAGGTGCCTATATATATATATATTATATATATTTTTTTTTATTGGATGGGTGCCTTCCCGAAGGCGCCTCTTAGATGGGCGCCTTCGATTGCATAAGGCACCTTCTTAGCGGGCCTTCGACTAGTAAGGCACCTTCTTTTGGACTTGGCACCTTCTGACTACGGTAAGGCGCCTTCTTTTGGATGGGCGCCTTCTGACTATAGTAAGGCACCTTCTTCTGGATGGGCACCTTCTGACTGTAGTAAGGCACCTTCTTCTTGCATTGGCGCCTTCTTCTGGATGCAGTAAGGCACCTTCTTGTGGGCTTGGCGCCTTCTGACTATGGTAAGGCACCTGCTTCTGGACTTGGCGATTTGACTGGAAGAAGGGTGATCAGACCTTCCCAATTTTTTTCATGCTGCCCAGATTCTATCTACGAGCCGGTGTCGGAATGCTGAGCCGAATCAGGCCTGGTTTCCCAGATACCTATCCCTCGTGCTGTCAGGTCCTCCACCTACAAAAAGCAACCAAAAAAGAAAAGAAAATAAAGGCAGTTAGATGCATTCCATGCCTGTTAGGCCCTAGGTTAGGATGCCTGCAGCTTGCATGCGGGCGTCGTCCCTACAAAAAAACACACATTAAAAAACTATAACTAACTAAACAAATTGGGTGAGTACTTTCATGCCCACCATTTCACCTGTGAGAGTTCGGTCCAGTTCTAGCAAGATGGGGTCTCCCCCATGCCTACTCTGGATTCCACCTAAAATGTTTCGGACGTATTATAGGGGCGTAGTCGGTGGCCATTGACTGTGAACATGGTGTTGCTGTCGTCAATTGTCTTGACGCGCACCGCCCCATTCTTAATGAGCTCTGCCACCTCATACGGCCCCATCCACCTCTGCATAAGTTTGCCCTTCCTTTCCTGGAACCGAGAATCGTATAACAGTACCCATTCCCCTACCTGGAACTTCTTCAGCTTGATGTGGTTATCATGCCACTTCTTCCTCTGCTTCTGTATAATCTCTGTCCTCTGCAAAGCATCCAGTCGGATTTCGTCCAACTGATCTAGTTGGTGAATCCTCTATTTTTGAGCTTCGTCCAAGCTCAAATTTAATTCTGAAGCCATCCTCGGAGTTTTGATTTCGAACTCGATGGGCATCATCGCATTTTTCCCATAGACCAGCTGGAAAGGTGTGCATCCTATGGTGGATTTCCACGTGGTGTTGTATGCCCAAACCGCCTCCGACAACCGTGTGGCCCAATATTTCTTGTGTTGCTGCACGGTTTTGGTCAGGATGTTTTCTATCTCCCTGTTTGTCACTTCTACTTGCCCGTTCGCCTGTGGATGGTAGGGCATGGTTTTGTTGTGCCAAACTCTATACTGCTCCATCAGCTCCTCAATCAATTTGGAGGTGAATTGGGGCCCTTGATCTGTTGTTATCTCCCGAGGAACCCCAAATCATGTGAAAATATGAGCAAATAAGAAGTCAGTGACCGTTCTTTCCTTTGAGTCCCTTAATGCCTGCACTTCCACCCATTTGGTGACATAATCCGTGCAGACCAAAATAAACCTCCTTCCCATCGAAGGTGGATTAAATGGTCCCACGAAATCCATGCCCCATTTATCAAAAGGTTCCAGATGTACCTGGGGCTGCAGGGGCATTTCATCTCGATGGGTTGGTCTACCCATCCTCTGGCACTCGTCACACTTGCTGGTATATGCTGCCGCGTCCTTGAACAGAGTGGGCCAAAAATACCCAGCCTACAGGATTTTGTAGGCAGTTCGCTTCCCTGCAAAGTGTCCTCCACATGGCTCATCGTGACATGCCTTAAGCACTTCTGAAAACTCCTGTTCTGCTACGCATCTTCTTATAATTTGGTCCCGTCCTATTTTAAATAGGAGACCATCCATCCAAAGGAATGATGCGCTCTTCTCTATGACCGCCTGCTTTTCTCGGTAGGAGAGAGCAGGTGAGGTCCTTCCGGTGGCCAAGTAATTGGCTATGTCTGCATACCACGGAGTTTGTTCACTAATAGCGAACAGATGTTCATCCAAAAACTGGTCTTCCACTGCTTGATGATCTGTTGGTATCAATCTGGACAGAAAATCTGCCACGACGTTGTCCTTGCCCGGTTTATCGACTATAGTGATGTCGAATTCCTGCAATAGCAACAGCCATCTGATAATTCTGCCACCAATGGCCGGCTTGCTCATCAGATACCTGATAGCCGCGTGGTCCGTATGGACGAAGACCTTGTATCCCGTTATATAGTGACGGAATTTGTTTATTGCATGGACAACTACGAGGAATTATTTTTCTATCACTGTATAGTTGAGCTCCGCTCCCGCCAAGTTTTTACTGACATAATAGATGGCATAGAATTCTTCGCCATATTTCTGCCCGAGGACTGCTCCGATCGCACCGTTAGATGCATCGCAGTAAATATGGAACGGTATGGCCCAATTCGGTCCTCTCAAGACCGATGCAGATATCAATTTTTCTTTCAGCAATTGGAACGCTTCTTCGCAATCTCCCATCCAATTGAACTCTACGTCCTTAGAAAGTAGGGTGTGCAGTGGTTTGGCAATCTTACTAAATTCGGCGATAAATCGTCGGTAGTACCCGACTGAACCAAGGAAACTTCTTACCTCTTTCTACGTTCTGGGGCTAGGTAGGTCTTTGATGACCTCGATCTTCCTCTTGTCTACTTTTATCCCTTCTGCAGAGAGGTGGTGTCCCAACACGATGCCTTCCCGCATCATCATAAAACATTTTTCATTACTTAGGGACAAATGATTTTCCTTGCTCCTGTCGAGCACTCTTTCCAGATTTGTCATTGCCTCCTCGAAGGTTTCTCCATAGGCGGTGAAGTCATCCATGTATACTTCCACCCCATCTCCTATCATATCAGAGAATATGCTAAGCACCGCCCTTTGAAAGGTGGCCGGTGCGTTGCACAGTCCAAAAGGCAATACCTTATAGGCAAACGTTCCCCATGGACAGGTGAACGTTGTTTTATCTTGATCTTCTTCCCCTATCTGGATCTGGTTGTAACCACTGAATCCATCCAGAAAGGAGAAGTATTTTCTTCCTGAGAGTGTGTCCAAGACCTGATCGATGAACGGGAGTGGGAAGTGGTCTTTCTTAGTCGCCTTGTTCAACGCCCGGTAGTCCACGTAGATCCACCATTTCCCATTCTTTTTGGGGACCACCACTAATGGTGATACCCATTCACTATCAAAAATCGGATATATGAATTCGATAGACAGAAGTTTGTGCAGTTCTTCTCTGACAATGTCTTTCATTGCTGGGTTCATCCTTCTCTGTGGCTATCGACTAGGAGTTGCCTGGTCATCTAAGTAAATCCGATGGGTACATATTTTTGGGCTGATGTCGTGCATATCTGCGTAGTCCCATGCAAATGCTTGCTGGTGCTTTACCAGAAGCTCTTCCAATTTTTCTAGTTGTATGGGCGTCAACCTGTTGTTGATGTTTAATGTCCTCCCTGGCCCAACGTGTATTTGTTGGATGTGCTGATCTTGGGTGCCAGTTAACGGTGATCCAAGTGCGGAGGTGGATGATTCTCCATGGAGAAACTCCATGATAGCACCATCCTCGTCCTCTTCTGCCACCTCCTCCAAGGTCATCACCGGCTGGATTATGGACAACTCCGTAGTTCCATGCTCGGTGATCCTGGGTTCTTCTATCGAGTCCATAGACTGAGCTGGCGGTGAAATGGTCAGCCTTTTGACATTTTGCCCATTGGAGATGGTCATTAGCCCATCCCGATAGCTGATGTAGGCATCAGCTATTGCCAGCCATGGCCTCCCCAAAATGAGCGGGTAACCGCCCAGCCTGGTCTTGGTTTGCAAAACTAGAAAGTCAGCTGGATATTCCCATGCACTTACTGTTACGATCACATCTTCCAGCATTCCTTTCGGTGCCATGGTTGATCGATCGGCTAACTGCAACACTGTCATGGTTGGCTTCAGGTTCGTGAGCCGTAGCCTCTGCATGGTCTCTTGAGGCATCACGTTGATGGCTGCCCCGAGGTCAACCAGTGTGTTGGACAGGGAATGTCCTCCAATTTTTATGGTCAGCACTGGGCTGCCTGGGTCTGCATACTTTGGATGATGTGTTCTACCCATCATTAGGTCTACCAGTTTACCCATGACGTTGATAGTCTGGGTAACCTTCCACCCTGGTCTCCTTAGACACATTTCTCTAATTGCCTTGGTGTAAATGGGGACATCTCGAATTGCTTGAAATAATGGGATTGTCACCGTGAGATTCTTCAAGCTCGACAAGATGTCAAATTTTGGCTGTGTTGTTTTTCTTTGTTCCTGTAGCCGGCTAGGAAATGGAGCCTCCGCTCTCTCAAGTGCTTTTCCTTCTTCTACCAGAGGTGTCTCCTCTATTTTTGCCTCCTCTTCTACCAATGGAGGTATCTCTACCATTTCTTCCTCCTCTTCTACCAGAGGTGGAGTCTCTACTCCTAGTTGCCTACCTGATCTAAGCTGAATATTGTACATATGGTACATCTCACCTTCTACGTTGTATGCCGACTGATTTACTCTGTTGTTCGGGTTTGCTGTCGGTTGTGCTGGTAGCTACGTAGGTCTCGCTACTGGCAATGCTGGTAAGTTCTGTTGGATGTGAGCAGGAGCTGCATTCTATGGAGTCTGATTCCATGCATTGTGGCCTCTCCACTGCTACCCAGGATATGGATATGGCATCCATGGCTGCTGATTCGAGAATGTTGCTAGGGGTGCGTTCGTCCAGGGTGACGGTCCCCACCACCCCATATTAGGTGGTTGAGGGGGTCCTTGGTGCATGTATGACCCTCCCCCATATGTTGGCATTTCGAGTTGGTATATTCCCCATGGGGGGCTATGGCCAACTCTTCCTATTGCCTATGAAATAGGCCTCCGTGCTCTCAGCCGCTTCCTGGTTACTGGGCAGTTGTGGGCACAATCGAGTTTTATGATTCAGCTTGCAAACTGTGCATACTCTGACCTTGTTTTTTGGGCATGCATTCTTTGCATGCCTTCCTCTACATTTTGGGTAGAAATAGGCTAATGCTATGTCATTTTCTTGTTTCTTATTTTCTAAGAGCAACGTATCCATCTGCAATGCTAGAGATGAAAGCATTTCGCTCTTCAAATCCTCCAGCATGTTGCCTATCTCTATTTTGGTGACTGAAGCAGTCGCCTTCATGGTCCTGGGGGTGACTTTGCCTCACCTTCTCGAGTAGTTCCGGCATAATTTTCGGATGTCATCCATAGCATGCTGATAGACATCACCTCCAGAGATCATGTTGAGAGCCTCCAGTGACTCATTGGTAAGTCCCCTCAAGAAGATGCTTTTGAGGGACTTATCAGATAGCTTCGAGTGAGGGGACCATTGAAGATTAAAGGTGAATCTCTCCCAATACTCCTCGAGAGACTCATCTTCTCTTTGTGTCATGCTCAGGACCTCCTCCTTGGAGTCTCTTGCTCTCCCGAAATCTTGATATTGCTCTAAAAAGAGCGTCTTCATCTGGTCCCAGGTGGTGATGTGTTTGTCTCCCAGACCGATGAACCATCGCAGAGCTGCATCGTCTAATGTAGAAGGAAATAATTTCAACTTCTGTGCATTTGATTTGTAATCCACAGACCTGCACAAAACATCAAATTTAAATAAAAATAGGTCAGGGTCCTCAGTCGGGTGTCCTCTGAAGGACGGGAGGTGAGCAGGGGATATGTTTTTCATTTTGGTATCTCCTACTCCCTCCTCTATTGGGAAACTAAAGCCAGATGAGACTTCATCGTTATCTACCATTTTTTCAGGAAATGTGGTTTCTAATGCAGCGTTTATGGCCTTCTGGTCATTTAAAACTTTTTGAGTCAATGCTCTAAGGTTGTCTGGCGAGATCGTCTGATCCTCCATAGCCTTCCACAATAGGGCTTCCTCTAGAGGAGTCCTATTAAATAGGGGATTTGTGATAATTCATTCGTCCCCTTGTTGATGGGATGAGGCGGCACTTTGCACAAAGTGTGGTTCCTCACTCCAATGGACTGCTGGTAGGTCGGACGGGTCTAACTCAAATCCAAAATGCTCGGCTGACTCAGGTCCTGATGGATTAGTTCTTATAAAGTGACCGTCAGGTCCTCTTCTTCTAGAAGAACTCATGCAAGGTCAGGTGAAGGTTTCAGGGTATTGTAGGTAATCTAATTGAGACGCTTCCCCGACAACGGTGCCAAAATGTTGCGGGCCAAACAAGGTGAATGGTTTCCTACTTTTGTCACATGCCCGTGCATTTAATTATCAACCCAGGGAGCTTCGTAAACTTGCGAAGAGTCGGAACTAGGTTACTACAATACCACTGGAGGGTGAGTCTGCTAATCCTACGTTTGGGGGGTGTTTTTGAGATGGTTGTCAATCATTCCCGCACTCCTCAATAAATTACGTAAGAAGAACATAAATAAATATACAGAAATAAATCAAATGTACATTCCTAGAAATAAACCTACTGCAAATACTGAAACTAGTAAATTAATGAACATTTCTATGAAAGCAATAAACTGATAAATAAACAGAAAGGAAATGGGGAAGAAATACTGGCTTGGAGTGGGCCCAGGCTCCAGCAGCTTCTTCCCGATCGAACACGCGCTTTAGAACTTCTGTAACTGTAATATATTTATCAACGCATTACAATGTAACTCTAAAATGGATCTTTATTAATTCCTTCTATATATCGCTCTATATTTTCTATATCGCTATATATTTTCTTAGAATGATCTACGTGTGTTTATATAACACACCCATAGAACTTCTGTTACAGAAGTGGTTACAACAGTCGATTCTTCCCAGACTAAATTAGAATAGTCTAGCGAATGCAATCGACGTCTGGCATTCTGTTTTGATGGCGGCGTGTTCATTTCGACTCATGCTTTGCCTGGCATCCATAAGACATTTTGATACATTGGTGCTATCTCCAATTTAGCTCTGCATGATGCAGAGCTAGAACTGCACCAACCGCTGTCATCCACGTCCTTCGAGTCTGGTCAACGGGCAAAGAATCAATGGTACCTTCCGACTGTAGGGAGGCGCTCCCATTCAGTTGGTGCCTTCTGACTGTAGGGAGGCACTGATATTCAGTTGGCACCTTCTGACTGTAGGGAGGCACTGTATTTGGTTTGGCACCTTTCAACTACAGGGAGGCATTGTCTTTGGTTTGGTACATTTCGACTGCAGGGAGGCGCTTGCATTCAAATGGTGCCTTTCGACTGTAGGGAGGCGCCCATGTTCAATCGATGCCTTTCGACTGTAGGGAGGCGCTTGTTTTCACTTGGCGCCTTTCTGACTGTAGGGAGGCGCCTATGTTCAATCGGTGCCTTTCGACTGTAGGGAGGCATTGTGTTCAATTGGCGCCTTCTGACTGTAGGGAGGCGCCTATGTTCAATTGGCGCCTTTCGACTGCAGGGAGGCGCCTATGTTCTCTCCATTGACTCCCGATGAAATAAAGTGCCAGGTCCATCGAAAGGACCTCGACTGTTCCAAATCTAACTAAATCAACTGCAATTCCACAAAACATACTAAAAGCACACAAATTAGATAACACGCATAATTATATCAAATATCTATATAATCATTTATAAAAGCATGCAATCCTTATTATACAACCGCATATTGATCCAAGAAGTATGTACAAAATATGAGCATTTCTGGTGCTCATCAACCTACTAGGTTCAACTTAATTATAAGGTAAAGCATTCCATTAATTTAGTTCTCATTTTTTATTTTCCTAATGCACCTATTTATCTTAGATCAACCCTTGAAATGATTAAATTAGGAGGTAGATCCAAGAATTGATTCAAAATATCACATCAAACCAAGTGTTCCACAATGTGGTAATCTAATTGTCTTAGATCCAAAGAAGTATGGAATGAGGAGACTCTATATTAACTATATATATTTCAATAAAATCACTATGAATAACCACTTCCACTCCCTTGGATAGATGACTTGTTGGACCAATTTCATGGTGCAAAGTTCCTCACAAAAAATAATCTCAAATTTCCCTGTCATAAAATATCAATAGATTCCATTAATGTGTATAAAATTATAATAAAATACAAAGAGGGTATTATTTTAATGGTTTTTTATACCTTTTGGCTTGGAAAATGTACCTACCACATTCATCAGCATGATGGATGACATCTTGCATCCCTACACATACATTTGTGGCAATCTACTAAAATGGAATTCTCTTCTATAGTGAGACATGGGAACATCTACAACATGTTTGATAAGTAATTTTGACTCTTCAAAGACACAAGGTACATGCTAATTTAGATAAGTGTTCATATGGTATGAGAAATATTCAGTAACTTGGGTACATTGTTGACAAAAAAAAATTCCATGTTTCTCTTGAGAAGATTCAAGTAATTAGAGATTGGACTACCCTAAAGACTCTAATAGAGCTATAGAAATTTTTAGGTACTGACTATTTCTATAAAATATTTATATAAATTTCTTGAAACTTTTTAGGTCTTGGCCACTATAGCAAGTTACCAAAGGAGGTGCTAATTTCAGGTTCCATTGGGGAGATACACAACAACGAGATTTTGAGAGGTTGAAGGACCAATTGTGTTCAAATCCTACACTTTACCTACATGATATTCATCAATATTTAGAGGTAATTATCAATGAATTAAAGTACACATTAGAAGTTTTCCTCATATAACATGGGCATCCAATTGCCTATCACAATAAAATATTCAGTGTAAAAATACCCCAAATTTAATAAAGAGCTCTATGCCATTATCCAAGAATGTAAATAGTAGAAGCACTACATCTTGGGAAAGGAATCCTTCATCCATATATATCATAGACCTCTATAACTCATTTAGATGTAGATAAAGTTAAAGAATAAAAGACATCAAAAGTAGGATATATATATACAATAATTCCATCTTATCATCAATCACAAGAAAGGGAATATTAATAAAGCAACAAACTATTTGAGTTGACCTCCAATCATAGCATTCTATCATTCTTGATTCTTGTGGGTATGATACTTCTATTTTTTCCACATTGTATGAATTATATTATTATTTTATTAATACATACTAAGCTCTTCATGTGGTTAAGCATATTTCAAACATTTATTTGTAAGATAAACTCCTCAACACATGAGACATGTTCGTGTACTACGTAGTGAGCACTTAAATATGATTTGGAAAGAATACTTCAGCAAATTAGTAGATCACTTTAATGTTAAAATAACATTTCTAATTCTTAAAAGTACTTTTACTACCCAAAATTAGAAATGATGTCAAGAGATACATCAAGTAATGCACCCCTGTTTCCAAATCAACCAATAAGAAGCAAGAATTGTATTTCCATTGCTAGTTCCATAAAAACCATTGGAAACCCACCTAAATGGATTTACTTTTAATTTTATCCATAGATAAGCATGATAATTATTGTGCTTTTATAGTAGTTGATCACTTTTCAAAAATGACTACCATGATTCATTATAAGAAATCCATTTCATGTGCAAATACTACTAATCTCTATTTTAGTCATTTGTGTCTCAACTTTATCTTCCCCAAGTCCATTTTATATTATAGGGATAGCAAAATTTAGATACTTTTTTGGTCCATCCTATGGCGCATTATGTACACCAAGATAGCTATGTGCAAAGCCTTCTATCCTCATACTAATAGCCAAAAATAAGTTGAAAATTGACTAATTATAAATCTTTCAATGTACAATTCCAAGCATCCATGCACATGGGATGGTATCCTTCCCTATGATCAATAGGGGTACAATCAAGATTTGTATATATCTACCAAACATATCCTATTTCATGTATGTTTTGGATTTCAATCCTTAGCACCCACTAATGAAGTTGTCCCTGTGCAACCCATGGAAAAATCACATCATGAATAGAATTAAGTAGAAAATGCAAAACAATTTTTGGAATAAATTTAGCATATCCAAGAACATGTCCTCACATCTTGGAAAGAAAAATTAGAAATACAAGCATTGTCATGACAAACATTAGGTTCTAAATTATTTCAATGTTGAAAATAAGTTATGGTTATGTCTTTAGAAAGGGATACTTGCAAGAACCCATGTGAATATAAAATATATTCACTATGGACCATACACCATTACAAAGAAGGTGGAATATAATTTATTTAAATTAAATTTTCTATCTTATCTTGGTTTACATCCAATATTCAATGTTGGAATTCTCAAACCCTATCATTTTCCTATGTTGGATACTTCCATAGTAGCATAATAGTTAGACATTGAAGAACTAAATTTTCAAAAAATTATTATCAATGGAGGAGGATCAAATTGTTGATACATGGACTAATACCACTTGAAGGTAGTCCATTCAAATGTATATATTGTTAAAGGTAGGACAAATTGGTCACCAAGGGGAATGGCTCACAAAAACTCATATATAGAAACAATTTCCACACATGATGTCAACAATTGATCTAATTGGGACCATTGCTTTCTAAGAGAATATGCATGATCCAAGTATGTGACCCTTTTGCAGCATCAATTTATGCTTGAAAATGCCCAAAAAATATTTTTTTATCCTAACCACACTATTAGGGGCATAACTATGTGCTCATTAATCTATTTTGATACATTCAAAAAGAATATTAGAGGGAGAAAAATTTTAGTAGAAAATATTATCATCAACAAATTGTCAAAAATTCCATGGAAAAACACTTTAGAGGATGTAAATAATGCTAAATATAATATATATTTAAAGTAGTAATTTCTATTTTTGCATTTGCCAATCCAAAATGCATCTCTAGCTATGTTGATACATCAATGGAAGACAAAACAAAAAGAACAAGTTATATATATGTATTTTTTATTTAACATGCACTTTGTAACTCATGGAATATAAATTGTTGCATTTTCATATAGGTGACCTTATAAGTCATGAAATGTGAGCTAACATTTCCATGTGGGTGAATTTCCATGTTAAATACAATGATTTTCCAACACACCAAAAATATTGAATAAAGAGAGATGTATCCCTTACTATAAAAACATGAGTAATGTATGTAATATTATTTTTTTGGGGTATAAGGTAGAGGTGGTTATAAGGTCCACAATCCTTTTACATAGTCAAAATGGGCTGGTTCTAGCATCAAGCATGTATAATCAAAATACAAAATGGATCTATCTAAGACCCACATTAAGCCATACTTAGAGTCCATAGTCCTATACTTGTCGCTTGACTATTCAGGATAAAACAAAAACCAAACAACACCTAGCACTTACTAATACCACTAGGTTGTTGTACTATACACTTGTCACCTCCCAGGCCCCAGCAAATGGGATGCCTTTTCTGCCTAATTCCATCTGTCGGATTACTCATCATCAACCCCTCTGATCTCCTAATGATCTAACAGGTTTGATCTTAGCTCTTCTCTAGAAGCCAACACCAATAGTTCTTGAGGGAAGTTATCCTTCCAAATTTGCATCTTCCCAACAAAAATTGCAATATTTGCCATTATATTCGTCGCCTGGTTCCCTTATCTGAAGGTGTGTTGGATTCGGGCATTAACCAAATGAGATTTATGAATCTTTGTTTCTAGGATAAGCTCCAAGATGGTCTAGCTAGGGTCTTTATCCTCCTTAATTACCTTGATTATATTAAGTGAATCCCATTCAAAGATAACTTCCTTATAACCCTCAAGTATGGAAATTCTCATTGCCTGCATGCAGGCTCGGGCTTTTGCAAAATGATTTGTTTGAGTTCCCAAAGGCTCTGCAAAGGCAAGGACCACTTTTCCTTCCTCATTTCTCAGAACTCCTACTCTTGCAGCCCCCGAATTTCCTTTAGCTGCCCCGTCAAAATTAAACTTAATCCACTTTTGTGTAGGGGGTATCCACTTGACACCATCCCATGGGTTGGTTGTAATGTCTAGGTCTAGAAGTTCCTCTTCCCAGTTTCGCAAAATCCTCCTTTCCTTTAGAGACATGGTCTCATTTTTTAAGAAGAAATTTTTCTAATTTTATTTCAAAGCTCTGATTATTTTATTACCACATAACCTAGGATATTTCTTACGTCCTTTAAAAACTCTCTTATTTCTCTCATTCCATATCCCCCATAAAAAATGGGGTAAGTTGAGCTTCTAGAGCCAAGTCAAAAGTTTCGCCTGGAAGGGGGAATCCCACTATATGCAGAAGTTAGACATGCTATTTGGACAGACCCAATCTATATGAAATTTGGATAGGATCATTTGGAAGATTGTACAAGAAAATTCACAAGTTAGAAATATATGACTTACAGATTCTATCACTTTCTCACACAAGATACATCGATTGATGAATTGGAAACCTCTCCTTTGCAGATTATCTATTGTCAGAATCTTATTTTGAACTGCCAACCAAAAGAAGAAAGCTATTTTTGGGGTTAAATTATTTAACCAAATAATAGAAGTCAGAGTCCAACCATTGAATCCTGAGTGGATTAACTTATAGGCAGTTTTTACTGAATAGATCCCACTTGTAGTTTTGCCCCAAATTGCCTTGTCTCTTCCTTCCCCAGGAATGATCAAGAAAACCCTTAAAGCATCATTGATTTTGGTTAGGGCCACCTTCTATTGCTTTGACAGATTATGAACTATGATTTTCTTCCAAAAGGAAGTTTCCTATGCTACAGCAATAAAATCCCCTACTTTTCCTCCCATTTCCTCTGAAAGTTTATGTTGGAGGACCTGAAGGTCTAAGTTATATTTCAGAGGGGCCTCTTCAAACCATGGGTCTTGCCAAAAGTCCACTTGACTTCCATTACCAATTCTCCATCTGATGCTTTTCCTGACTACCTCTCAAAATTTGAGCAAACAATTCCACAAATAGGATCCTCTAGGGAGATTATCAGCTTTTAGGAAGTCCTGATTATTTCTGATATATTTTGCCTTAAGAAGTTTTACTCATCCCAATTGATCATTATTGATAAATCTCCATACCTATTTTCCAATCAGATATTGATTCATTTCTTTCATTCTATGTAGCCCCAGTTCTCCCTGATCCTTGCTTGCACACACCTGATTCCATGCTACAAATAAAATTCTCTTTCTCTCCTCTGAACTTGACCACAAGAAGTTGCATTGAATTTGCTCCAATGTAGCTTAGACATTTGCAGACATTCTAAATAGAGACATGCAGTAAATTGGAATGCTTTGTAAAGTAGTTTGAACTAATAAGGCTTTTCCTGCGGAGCTGAGAAGGCTGCCCTTCCACCCTACTAACTTTTTGGAGATCCTGTCAATGACTGAGTTCCACAATGTAGCCTTCATTCTTCCTTCGAACATAGGCATGCCTAGATAAGTTGCTGGTAGAATATCCTTTCCACAACTAAAGATATTAGCTATTCTTTCCTCCCTCCCACCAGGCGTGTTAAAGAAATAGATGCTACTCTTTTTATAGTTTATGTACTATCCTGCTTCTGTCTCATACTTGGTTAAAATTCTCTTCAGCTTCCTAGCCTGAGGCAACAAGGCTTTGGACACAATGATTGTATCATCCACAAATTGTTGGTGAGACACTGGCTCTATTGTTGAGGCTGGTTTGAAACCTTCCAATCGACCATCTACCACTGCTGTTGAAATGTTCCTACCCAATGCTTCCGCTAAAACAATAAACAAGTATGGAGACAAAGGATATCCTTGTCACAACACCCTTTCAACCTTAAAGTAACTGGAGGGTGACCCATTCACCATGACAAAAAATCTTGTAGTAGAGATACAACTAAAAATCAACTTAATCCACTAGGGATAGAAACCAAAATTACCCAAAATATTGGTGAGGAACCGTCATGAGACCCGATCGTAGGCTTTATTCATATCAAGCTTTAGTAACATACCAGCTTCCTTACTAGCCACCATTGAATGAATAACCTCATGAATTGTGATGATATCATCCAGTATTTGTTTCCCTTTCACAAAGCCTCCTTGGTTCATATCAATGATGAAAGGAAGGATAAACTTCAGCCTATTGGTGATTGTTTTTGTGAGAATCTTCATCAGAGTGTTACATAAATTGATAGGGCAAAAACTGGAAAATTCCATTGCTCCCAATAGTTTAGGGATGAGGACTAAAAATGTAGCATTAACTCCTTCTAGGATTTCCATGTCCTATTGAGCCTCAATTATAGCTTCCACTACATCATTGCCTAGGATATCCCAAAACTTTTGGAAGAAAGCTGCGGGGAAGCCATCTGGTCCTGGGGAGCTGTTACCATCCATGTCAAAAACCACCTTCTTGATTTCCTCCTTTGTGAAATGACTAAGTAAGAATCCATTAATATTCTCAATTATGAGGGGTGGAATGGCTGCCAACAGAGAGTCCTCTTCTTCAATAGTCGGATTTACATCTTCTAGCAATGATTTAATGTACTCAACCGCTTCCCTCCTTATGACTTCCAAATATTTGGTGTTAGACCCATCGGCCATCTTGATCTCCTTAATTTTGTTAGTACTCCTATGGCGAAGAGTAGAGACATGGAAGAACTTTGTATTTCTGTCACCCTCCTTTAACCAACGTAGTCTAGATTTCTACCTCCAAAAGGTTTCTTCAAATCCTAGCATCATGTGGTATTCGGCTAACAGCTCCCTCTTCTGGTTTCTCAGATCCTCTATAAGCTTCTTTGACTTTAGCTTCTCCTGTAGTTCATTGATCTTGTCTTTTAGTTCAGCCTTTTTAACAAAAATATTGCCAAAGGAAGTTTTTTTCCACTCTCTAATGTTAGCCTTCACATTCCTTAGTTTACATGCCACTTGGGCCAGTTTCGAACCATTATACTTTTTGTCCCACCATTGTGCAACCATATCCTTGAGATCTTGATGTTGGAACCACATAAGTTTGAATTGAAAGGGTCTGATGTATCTTTTCTTAGAGTCCTCCCCTATTTCCCATAGAATTGGGTTGTGATCAGACCCGATTCTTGGGAGTGCCATTAATGAAGAGTCCCCAAACCTCTCTAGGCATTCTTGAGAAAGAAGAAACCTATCTAATCTGATATGAATTTGGTTTTCCTTCAATATTTTGTTAGACCATGTATAGGAGAATCTACGTAGGTCCACATCCATCAGCTCATGTTGCTCAACAAAATCTCTAAACTCGTAGATATCAGCAGTTATTCTTTGAGAGCCCCCCAATTTATCTACAGGATTAAGGTAGCAATTGACATCCCTCACTACAATCCAAGGGTATTTGGGGACCGTCTCCCTCAATTCAGCTAGCTGACTCCAAAGAACCCTTCTTAGTCCCTGTCTAACTGGAGCATATACATTTGTTAAGATCCACTCTTCCTGCGTGGTTTTATCCACACATAAGAGACAAATAAACCAACTAGACATCAGAATCACTCTACTATCAATCGCATTCTTGTTCCACATAACCAGAAACCCTCCTACTATTCCAATGGCCTCTTGGCCTACTACTTCAGCTTCTCACCAAGTCCTATTCTTAAAAGGAATAACTCTAATCTCCTCCATTTTAGTTTCTTGCAGTAAAATCATATCCGGTTTGTGTTATTGTCTAAGAGCATACAAAGCTCTTATTTTTGCAGGATTACTCTTGCAAATATTCCATGAAAGAATCTTCATTTATGGGCTTTGGATCCTCGAGCCTTCACCCCAAAGAGCAATACTACTTGAGTGCCATCAGCCACTCCTCGCTCTGCTTCTTTTTGCCTTAAGGCAGCATTGCTAGGTTTCCCTCTTCCTATCGAACCATATCCCCATACATCCGCTCTAGGCTGGGGTTCCTTGGGATTCACTTGGCTTCTAGTAACCATCTTGGATAGGTCAGTCTTGGTCTTTGGGGTAACAATCTAGATTTCTAGGTTAACTGGTCTTTCTGACAGTGGAGATGATTTCATGCTCTTAGCTTCTTGATTAGTAGATTATTTTTTCCCTGCTTTGGGGTTACACTGATCTTGGTGGTTCACCTCTTCCTCCTGAGTATCCTTGCTTGTATTATTAGTTTCCTACTCCTTCCTCTTATTTTTCTCCTCTAAATCCTTCTCTTGAGTCTCCTCTACCTCAGATTCCACTTCTTGGCTATCCATATGATCTCCCTTTAGATGATTTAATGCATCAAAATTGTTCTCCACTAGGATGTTGATCTCCTTGGAATTTCTTCCCATAAATTCCTCTATAGTACATGGGACCACTTCCATCGAGCCTCCATAGGCCTCCCGTATTACCCAATCAAACTTACTTGCCCTAGGGCGTTGATCTATGGGGTTCTTTCCTTTGTGATTTGGCTCTGAGGCTTGCTGTATCATCTTAGGAGCAGGTTGAGCTTGAGGGTTCCCATCAAAGGGACCAAATCCCCTATGAGAGGGTTTCAAGGCATAGGTATTTTTGGGAGGAGGGTTATAACATTGCCTCTTTCTTACAATAGGGCGAACAGGGTCTCTGATATTTATATTTCAAGCTCCACGTCATTGAGGCCCATGTTGGGTAGGAATGGAGATCTACGGGGGAGGGATATTATTCTAGGTTTGAGGAGCAGTTTTTTGGAGTGGGGGCTGGTTCTTGGAAATGCAGTAGATACCCTGGTGCCCTAACTTCCCACAAACACTACAATTAAAAGACATATTTTCATATTCAAAGACTTGAGTATGAAGGCAAAACATAGACGAAAATATAATGGATTTAGGGAGCTCTTTACTTAGGTCTTCCAACACACACATGCAAGCAAAAAGGAGTCTTGTTTTGCTCAAGGTTGCAGGATCAATAGCTATTAGTTCTCCAATATCTGTAGCTATCCTAGCCAAGATTTGTTCATTCCAAAAAAGTAGAGGTAATCCCGACATCTTAACCCAAATAGGAGCCAAATCCAACACCTGAGTCTGGGGGTTGAAATCGAGGGACCAACGCTTCAGATACAAGCCCCTTTTCCCAAAAAACCAAGGACCTACTTGGAGAGTCCTTTCCATGTCCTATTCACATTGAAATGTCACCAAAATAAAACTCTTGGGTAAATCCTTAATCGTCATACCGACCCTTGGCTGCCACTTTTGGACGACCCATCTCCTTATGACTTCCAAGTCTGGCCTCACCCCCATAAATTTTTCCACCAGAGATGTTCTACCCTCGATAGCCACATGCTGAGCTAAGGTATCTAGGACATGCAACCCACCATTGAAAAATTTTAGATTAAAACAAGAGTCGGATAATTTTTTCTTACCATGAAGAGCATTAAGATATGAAGGTCTCCAGTTGCCAGGTTTCTCTTTGTCTCCTTCCTAGGTCTTCCTTTGATCCTGATGCACAGATTCTTGGTCCCCCTCAAAGATATCTTCAACCGCATCCGCCCAACGCCCTTGGACCGGTTCCAATAGAACTTCCTTGTCCACATCCTTCACCTGGGGGCCTGCTATCTCACTAGAGCCCCCACATACTGCGTCTGCTGATCTACCCTCCGAAGCCCCACACCTAGGGTTTTTTGCCCCTAGACCTCCCACTCCTCCTCCTTGCTGCTCCATCTATCACAACTTGCTGTCTCCAAAATCTGCCATTTTTTTTTAGGGCCAAAATTTTTGTGGCCGCTACAGTGCACGGGCTGCTACAGTGGTGGATGCTACAGTTTGAAGGCTTCTACAGTGTCGGCTACTACAGAGGTGGGTGCTATAGTCCATGGGCTGCTATCGTGGTGACTACTATATTTCGTAGGCTCAACAATCTTGTATGTAATATTATTGCCTCCCATATCTTATCTGAGATTGCTTGCATTGTAATATATTTTTTTAGAAATAAAATCATTCTATTATTTTATATATATTTGTATTATAATTTATTATAGTCTATTCTTTTTAATTGCATTCTTTCTTGATCTTCCTTCACTCAAAATTTTGAGTTTTGGATCAAGTGCCCACTTAGAAATATTTCCAAATTGAATAAGAATATTATTAAGTAGCGCATGCAATAATATTTCCCCCTAAAAAACTATAAACAACCTTCTTGGTATTTAATAAACTAAGTTTTCAATCCATAGCTTTAACCAAAAATTGCCTAAATAGAGCAACTTGTTTATTATCTTTCAACGTATTAGGACCTAGTATCACTTGACACCAACTCAAATGAATATGATACAAATATTTGTATAATTCCTCATATGGTACTATCCTAATAAAGCTACATTAAATATTTTTATAATTAAACTCAACTAAGTAGATGTACTCTACTCATCAAGATTCCCTATCCATTATATATATTCTCAACATAATTTCTAAATTTGGCTTGCTCCCTTAGTTTAACCATAAATATATTATAAGTAATGATTATGTTGCTTTTGGTAGCCAATTCCACTTAAAAAGTAGGTAAAATTATAAAATAAGAAGTATATATCTATCATACATGATAGTTCTTAAAACTTCACACAACATTATAATCCTATCCACATATACTTTGATGAGTGTAAAAGCATTATAAATGGTCCTAATGGAGCATAAATATGTAATCTTAGTAAATTTACTAATCAATACTGTAATAACATCATGATAATAGTGGACATTGGTAATATAAATATTGAACTTGATAGATACCGCATGTCATATTTATTATAAAATATAATTTGGATAATGTAGTTCATTAGGATCTTGATGATTAGGTTCCAAATTCTAATATTTTAGACATTTATTGATAAATTTATGATATTTTTCATATATAGGACAAACAAATAATTGATTGAGATATGCATACATCTTCTTACTATAGGTGTATCATGCAAGTATCCCTATACTTCGAAATTATTGACTCTCACACATTTTCAATGGTAAGCACATGAATTTGATTATTTATGAGGTAATCCATCATCATTAAAACTATATCCTCCAATGTTATTTTATCTTAATTTCCTAGAAGATACTATGCAATGGAACTTTTCATACAACTCATCCTAGGGTTAATTTTCAGTTACACACTTCATGAGATCAAATTGGTTTTTAGTGGAATTATAATACTTAATGCATCAAATTCTATGTTTTCCTTTCCCTTGACATAGGAAATACTAAAATTAAAATTACACATGATATCCATCCATATTATTTTCCTAGCATCATACTCAAAATTATATTCTATAATATTATTTCTTCTAGATTTCCTAGAAGTTATTGGGTGGTGTACCTTTTGGTACCACTCATCTTAAAATAGATGTTCAATTATCCACATCATATGATCAAACTATAGTTGAGTGATATTATAATTTTTGCATATGATCTTATTGGGGTATGACTTTATGCTTAAAAATATATTTTTTAGTTCTAATAATCCTATTGGGGACATAACTTTATGTTTGAGTTTTGACTAATTCAAAATATTTTCAAAATATAAGAGGAAGAACAAGAATTGTGTATAGACCTAATTTTGTTATATAGCCACTAGAGTCGCTCAAGTTTTTATTTTTAAATTTTCACAATAAAAATGCATCTCTACCTATGTTTTCATATCAATCAAGTCTAAAACACAAAATAATAAGTTATGTGTATGCAATTTTTGTTTAATATACACTTTGTAACACATGGAAGATGAACCATCATATTCCCATGAGTGACCTTCTATCGTATGGAATGTGAACCACCACATTTCCATATAGGTAATCTTCCATTTTCAATATGGTGGATTTCCATGCTATTAAATGTTTCATAAATAGAGACGTACCCCTAACTATAAAAAGGCATGAGTAGTGGATACAACATTATAGATTCACATCTCTTATTAGAAATTACCTACATTATACTCTATTTTTCAAGTTATAATTCATCCTATTATTTTTTCTCATATGTTTCTATGTTTTGATTACTTGTACATTATTATTGTTTGATTTATAATATATTTAATTTTTCTTAAACTATAACTATGAGTCTTGGATTATTATTATCAAATCAGACTATATTTTGAGTGTATATATAAAAATATGAGTTAAAGCTATTGGAAGCTTGGTATAAAGTATAATATCCCTCTGATTACCTACTTTATCATTCCAAACAATATCAAATGGAAAATAAAATAAACAACATTAGAATAATCAATAATTTCAAGGAGATGTTCAATTAAACCCTCCTAAAATAGAGGAATGAGATGATAAATCAATTTAGTCAATTTTCAATGACTTCTTATTTTAAATTCTAGAACCTTCTTCAAACAACCTCTCATTGCCCTAGCACCATTCAATGCTTTGACACCTTTTAATATGTAGGTGAATTTTATATTCCCATATTTGGAGGAAAATTTAATATTGATATCCTAGAAAATTTGTTGGATTAGTTGTGTTTATACATTTCTATAAATAATATCATTGATGATAAGGAAAACACCTTTGCACTCATGAAAACTCTATTTCCTATTTTTAAATTGGTAGGAAGCATATTATACTATGATTAAAAAGGATAATGAAGATGAAGAAGCAAGGTTCATGTGGGATAATTAGATGGTCATAAAAGAAGAATATTATTGCATGGGTGTGAATGATGATTAGTACATACAATGAAAGCTTCATCAACATAAAGACCAATATGTTCAAGATTTTATTGATGTTTTTCATTCTATGATAACAAAAATAGGTATACAAGATATCAAAAGGTATTTTATCCTCAAGTATTGTTGTAGGTTACAATGGTATGTCTAAGAGAAAATAGAATATTATTTGATGTATTTTTATTTGATATCATAGCATTATTAGTCATTTGATGCTATAATATTATTAGGTATTGATGCTATAATATTATTTGATGCATTTTTATTTGATATCAGAGCATTATTAGTCATTTCATTTATGACTAGATTTTTCACTTCATATTATTGAATAACATTAACTAATTCATAAAAGTATATGGTCTTATTTAGCACTTGAAGATAAATGACTCAATTTTTTAATGTCTCTGTAAATTGGACAAGAGATTTATCATCCACGTTTTTTCCAATGTTAGTAACTTAGCTTTTAATTATGTCATACTTCCAAGAAAATTTTCTATACTTTCTCCACTTTGAACTTTTACAAAGTACATTTATGATTGCAAATGCATGATAGTTGCTTCATTCTTTCCTTCAAATATTTTGCATAGTTTTGCCCATGCAACTATTGAATTTTTTTCTTCACTTATATACGGCTGAATTTAATCTATTATAACAAATGTGATTAGCATATGGTATTTTGCATCATCATCCTTAAATTTTTGTTTCCCACTATCATCTTTCATCATGTCCTTTGTTCCATTTACTATATCAAAAGTTTTTCAACAATGAAAAATGATTTCATTTTATTTTTTCATGATGTAAAATTTGGTCCTTTCAAAAGTTGTGATTCAGAAAGGAAAACTTTTGTAGTTGCCATAATAGAATTAATTCCAAAAACTTCTTTAAGTCAATCATTTTCATTTCATTTCACCTCTTCTTATAACTCCCAAATTTTAATTTCAAATTCTTTCCTTCAAAATTCAAATTTTTATTTCCTCTTATGTCTCCTTTAAAATTTAATTTCACAAGCAATCTGTAAATTTTAATTTCATTTCATTTCAATCACATTTAATTTTCTTCTTATATATCCCCAAAAAAAATTAATTTATCTTTAAAATTTCAATTTAGCCCATATTTTATTTAATTCAACCTTTAATTAAAATTTCCAATGTTTAATTTCCTTATGCCTCCCTTTCATTAATTCATTCCTTAAAAATTCCTTTTAACTCCTAAAGTTGATTCTTTTAATTTTTTTTATCAGGGTAGAAGAAGGGGTTTTGAAAGGTTCCCCAAATCCTTTAACAAAATTTTATAAGATAAATTTTAAGAGAAACACATACATTAAAAGTAGGCATCCTTCTATGCCATACAAACATCAAAAAACCTAGAAAAGATACCTTTCATCAAATAAACATTATCACCTATTAAACACAATAAAAATTGTAGCAATTTGAAGCAATAAAGGAACACAATTTCTTTTCCTATCTTGATTTTTGATCCCACTATCTACACACCTAATTGATCTTTATAGGTAACATGCTCTACACCAATCCCAATAACCTACTATCCTCAAAAAAGTGTAGATGAATTACCCATAAACAAATCCAACCAATAGTTGTATAGGGATTGTTCTCCCAAGCCACCATGGGAATTACTACCAATTCATTATAGACACCAACATAAGCATAAAATATTGATTTCATGGCACCTTTATTCTGGATAAATTCTATTAGATAGTGAACCTTGAAGTCTTTGTAATTTGTTTCCATATACTCAAAGTATTTGATCCATAGGATATAGTACCAATGCAAAACATCCATTAAAAGACCATTAGTAAAACATGTGGGCTTCATACCAACCAAAACAAGTATCACAAGTTGGAATCTAGATAAAACAAACAATATTTATGGAAAAAACTCTATGAATCTACCCCACCAGCTTTCTATCCTCAAAACTAAAACATACATTAGCCACTAACACAATCCAGTTGGGGTGGAATACCCAGGTCAAAACAACCTAGGGAAGGTATTCACCTACACACAACTTATTCAAACCAAATATTTTGAAATCAAATGTTAAAAAAAAGGATGTATGAATGACCACAATGCCAAATATGAGAAAGTTTCTTTGAAAAGAGTGGTACAAACAAGAGCCATAACCACCATAGTTTCTTATTCTGAAAACCATGTAAAAATGGGGGCACCACTATTGGAAAAGTTGTACCATATTTTATTTTCAAAATTTATCCCAAACATCGATTCACAAGATAAATCTTCCATATTACTACTCCCAAGATCCTACCACATCCTTTTATGAAATAAACCAGACAAATTGTTACGGAATGAAAGATTAATCATTACAAACTCCATTTATTTTTTCATGATTAACAATTACAATAACTTATTGATGGAAGTCTCCTTCCCAAAATTTGAGACCTTCTTGCATTATTCTAAAATTATCCATACAATCTGCTCCACTATTTCCTTCCTTATAAATATGATTATATTTTGCTACCTCCATAAGCATTATAATATGTCAAGCTTCACCAATCATAGGCTAAACTCTAGTTGACTTTTGTATATTTATTCATTAGATTAATCATGTTTAAGGAATCCCTTTTTATAATTACTTTTTAAAAATGAATATTAATCACCAACTTTATTCCCATGCACATAGCATGGGCCTCCACAAAGTCGCTAGACTATTCCCCTAGGGCTTTAGCATAAGCAACCAAAATATTATCATTTTTATCTCTTATTAGACCTCCCACTCCAACAGGTCCAAGATTTTCTTTAGCTACCCCATCAAAGTTCAATTTTAGCATACCATCTGAAGGGGGAGCCCATTTTGTTTGCCTCAAAAGTATTTTAGGAGAATCAAACATACTTTTCACTAGATCAAAACCCCAATAAACAAAAATCATGTCTTCCTCATTTGATTCCTAGACCTCTTCCCACTTAACTAATCTAGCATTCTCCATATTTAGAGATAAAATCATATTGGTTATAGCAATATTGTCCCTTTTTTTCCTTAAAAAATGTGGCTATTTTATTCTTTTCAAAGAGCCCATAGAGAATGAGGAATACTGAAGTCCCATAAAGATTTAAGCCTCTTACTCTTAAAATGGGGTTTTCCTTTGAAGACAAAGACCACTAAGGCAGTTGGGGAATATCCAAGAAACCTAGAATCTACTGAGAACTAGATGGAGGACTTCTTAAGAAAAGGGGTAGTTCAGGCTCAAATGGTTAACATATTCTAGCATACATTCACATAGTACTTGTTAATGTCTTATATCTCCAAATTTATCCTCAAGTCCTTATAAATATTGAACTAAATAAAGTAAATAAATCAAGAACCTAAAAATAACTTATAACCAAATGTGTCCCTCAGTAATCTTAAAATTTTAAGATTTTTCCTTTTTTTTCCATGTCTCATGTTGATTTGAATTTAGAGTATTTGGAATAAATGTTATGCACTATAATAACTATCTGTAGGTATTAAAAAATACCAAATGATCTGCTTAGAATCTCCTCAATTTAGCTACACATACTTTGGATTCACTTAATGCTCACAACTCAAAAAAAATTTCCTCTGGTCATGGCTTTGTTAGCTTTTGATGCTATATATTTAATGAAATAACTACCACAAGGTATAAAAAGAGCATGTAATATTAAATATATAAAAATGGCAATATACTAAGCATGAAAATATGATGAGAAACATTTTAAAATACTCATAAATCAGCCATTAATGAAAGCTCACAAAAATAGTACATTGCTATGAAATGGAGGTATTAAACACTCCATATTGCATATATGTTCCACATTGTATCTACTATTATTCTACCTTGTGCATTCCAAAATAATCTCTTTGCTATCACTTAAGAAGGCCTATATAAAATGAGATAGGACTCATGGCCTTCCATATTCCTATGACTCTTCATATTCCTATTCATAAGGACTCATGTACATGTGGACAACATGCACATTTACATCATTGCACATTCTAATAATACTTGTGCATTTATTCCATTGCATAAAGTAAATACTTAAATCCTAATCTAAGACAAACTCCTAATCTAAACATGTACCCATGATGGTACATTAGCATGTACCAAATAATGTAATATATTCCAACACCCCCCTATATTACATTATTTGGGTATTGAAGACTTTAGTCTTCAATATGGGTCTTTATATTTCAAATGTTCTTAAGATTGATCATGTTCTTCTTATTCCTATTTAATTTGTAGATGGCCAAGTATAAACATATTTTTGTTGTCCTCTCATATTTCTTGTTTTGAATCTTCTATTTCCCCATTGACTTTTATGATATATATATTTTTCATTTTTTGCAATTTGTTCCTCAGAAAATGCATTAGTGTTGTTTTGAAATACAACAATATCTTGTGAAATATCAATTGAATCTAGAGCATATATATATTTATGGATTGATCTTGTAGCTTCTATCTCATTTTTATTTATGATGAGACACATATTGACTCCATTTATGTATCTAAAATCAACCATCCTTTTGCTCTCTACCAACTTGGCAATTGAAATAAGATTTGATGTTAATCTAGGAACATACATTACATCATGTAACAAAAAAATTGGAAATGATGTACTAGGTGTTACACACCCATATCCATGTATGAAATAGATTTTTATCTACAATTTTTAACCTAAAATTGTTAGTGACTTCAAGGCAATCAAACCATTGTAAATTTCCAGTCATGTGATGACTTGCACTGGAATCAATATACCAAATGTCCTTTTCATTTTGACTTGTAGAATTGTTTGTGCTAGAAGTAATTTTACATATTTGATATAGAATATTAGATATATTTTGATCTTGAATCATTTCATAGTGTATCTTTCGATGATATGTTCCTCTTGCTAACTTATCCATTGTCTTAAGAAATTGTAGTAATCCTTATGTCTCCCAATTTTTCAACTTTTAGATTCTAACCTTCAATTCTTGTAGTATATGATCAATCAATGGCCAAATTTCTAAGTAGAATTCCTTTTAGATATTTTAGTATTGAGAACAACTTTGATAAAATACCTTTTTTCTTTCAAAACCTTTGAATTTGTCTACCTTATGACTCCCTAGTTTTAAGTATGAGATCAAATACTATATTTTAATTCTTCAACTTTTGTAGTATGCTTTGTAATTTCTTATTTGTAATATTTCAAATCTCTAAGTAGAATTCCTTTTAACTCCCTAGTATTTTGAATGTAAAAGATCAATTTTGATAAGATCTTTTCAATTCTTCAAGTTTTGTAGAATACCTTACCTCTCCCAAATGTTTTGAATATGGCTTTGATAGTAGACTTAGCTTTCTAAGTTTTCCTTTGAGTTGAATCCCTTTTGTCTCCCTAATATTTTGATGATAATTTCAATATAATGTTCAACTCCTATTTTTTAAGACAAACACTTTATTTCTTCTTATAGAAAGCTAAATATAGTTTTTATGCACTTTCAATTGATATAATTCTCTATCTTCAAGGATCTATAGTTGGATTCCTTATGTCCCTTCAATTTGTATAAGAGACTAGTATCAAAAATAATTTTCCAACTTTCAAGCAATTCTATGTTTTGCTTCTTTCAATTTTCAATAATATAATTTCTAAATTTCAAAGCTTTAAATTTGGTGTTGAACTCCTTATAACTCCCTAATTGGAAATTTAGAAAACTAATGTATTTGCAATTTCAATTTAAATTTCAATGTGGAAATCCTTATATCTCCAAGTTTAATAATTTGCAAATATTTTAATGCAATATGAATTGAATATATTAATTTCAATGCTTCTCTCTTCAAATATCTTCTAAGGCATTCAATACTTTATCCAAGGTTATAATTTATCACCTTATTTCTCCTATTACTCAAAAACCTATAGTACAAAAGCTTAAAAAATACCTTATATCTCCTTTAATACTTTGCAAAGGTTATGAACTAAATAATTCTTACCTTCTTGTATATGTGATGCATCAAGATTGAATTGCATTATATTTACAACCTGCGCTCAAAAATGACTTCTATATTCACGCAATAAATATGTCTTCTTGCTCATTCAATGCGGTCTCTTGAGGTTTGACTCTCCTCTATGCTTTCCAACTTCTCCAAGGTACTCAAATCTAATTTCTATCTTTAGAAAAAAAAAAAAAAACCAGAAGAGGCTCAACTCCCTTCACTATTCTCAGGCTATTTTTAGCTCAAGCACTAAATAGGTTCCCTTTCGATGTTGCACCTTCCTTTAATCATAATTGATATTATGAGAATCAAGTGACAAGTGGAACTAGAGGTCTTTGCACTTCCTTTTAATATCTCCTATGGTGCTTTACCCAAATTTTCTTGCTTAATTCTTGCCAAGAGAATTATACTTCATGGGTATGAAATTATTATGACTTCTTTAACATTACAAATGTATCGTAGCTCTCCTTAATATAATATGTAATATCTTTCAATGGAATATGTAACATCCTCCAATGGAATATGTAAATTCCTCCATGTGGTGGATGACTTCTTAACACTTGGCCTTCCTTGTCATGCACCTTATGCACCCTAATTTTGGTTCTTGTTTCTTGGCCTTCAATCACTTCAAAACTTCTTTGTGCTTACCAACATTCACTGAGGTTCTTTCAATTGTTACTTCTCCAATGCTCTCCTCCTATGGTAGTTTCTATGTGGATGATTCCTTTGTAATGGAGCTTGCTTCAAGTTTGGTGGCACTTTCTTCAAGGTGGTGGCTCTTTGAATTCTTGGTGGTATTATGGTGGTGCTAGTGACACTTTTTTGCCAATGCTTGCTCTCATATGTTGATTGTTTGTATATTGTAGCTTATGATGCTAATTTTAGTAGTGAGACTATGCTTCTTCTCCTCATGCTAGTGGTGCAACCTTGGTGGCTCAACCTTGAAATATTATGCTTCTTCTCCTCATGCTAGCAATGCAACCTTGGTGGCTCAACCTTACGATCTATGATGGTTTCCAATGCTTTATATTGACAGAAAAATTATTGTGTATCAACACCCAATGTTGCCTTCCTTGGTTCAAGTGGCTATCTCCTTAATATGATGATGTTTCTTATGGTATTTATTTATGTTCCTTTGTCAATCTCACCTTCACCGAAGGCTTTTTAATACTTGGCATACCTCTTGGTATCTTTAAATACTAGAAATTTGTATTACATTTGTTCACTGTTGAGTCTAATAGACCTTAGAGAAATTTGAACTTTGATGAGTCTAAAGCATGCTTTTGAAACTGATGTTTTCTTTCTTTATAATTCCTTCTTTAAGCAATATATAATTTGCTTTATGTTGTTTGAGATTTGTAGGTTTGATGATACCCAAGATGCCTCCTTTTTCACCTTGGAGACACTAATATTTAGAGCTCTATTTTACTAACTTTAATGGCTCTAATGTGGTGCTCTTGTAAACTTAAAATGAACTTATTTAAATGCTTATAATAACCTTTATAGCACCAATGTAACTAATTCTTCTTCGGACTTAGAAGATGTAAACTTGAGACCTTTCCTTTTTCTACTTAAATATGGTGTTAAAAACTTAAATAATACTTGAATAATAAAACTTTAATAACACCAATTTTAAAACCTTATTTAGGCCTCCATTGTAGCAAGCTTCCTTGGTAATTTGATCCACCTATTTTTTGTCTTGATTTTGTAATTTTCCTAGCTTCAACTCCTTGTGCTTTGCTTCCCTAAACTTTGAAAATTTGCAGCTTTTGTTTCTACTTGAATGCTGCCTTATATTTTTAGATTTTAAGCCTTTAGTTTGCTATTCAAAAATCTGAATTTTGTGGCTTCAATCCTCCAATTCGCAGATTTATTTTCCTCTTCTAATTATGCTCAATTTTCTTGATTTGTTGCATTTTTTTCTGCTATAAAAACCATCACTCTTCTCCTTTGAAAATCAGCCTTTAAACCTTTAATGGCAGTCTTTAGATTTCTAAAATATGATGGCCTCTTCTATCTCCTTTCTCCTCCTATCTCTTTGTCTAATTATGACTTCAAAATTGGCCCATTTTTTGGCCTCCTTCTCAAAAATTTGAATGTCTTGAGGTCTTCTAGAATCCTCTTCCAAAATTTAGCAAACTTCTTGCCAAATCCTTCTTCCTTTTGGGCTTGTTGTCGGATGGCAATAATTGTCCCAAATTCTTATTTTTATGTGCTTCTCCATCTTGCAACATTCTCCAATGGGATTTCACTAGCCTTATTCTTATTTCTCATTCTACCCTTTCTTGAGACCTCTTCTCTTGGGTCTTCAAATTCTGTAGCTTCTCAAATCTTCAATAGGACTTTTCCTAGTCCTCTATCTTCAATATTCAATATTCAAAATCTAGAAGTTCTTCAATGGAAACCTTGCTCTTGGTTCTCCTCCTTCTAGATTTTGTTTCTTCTTTCTTCAATATAAATTCTTGAATCTTAAAATTTCTATGAGGACTTCCTTCATGGTTCTCCTCAATTTTCAATATTATATGGAGATCTCTTTCGTGAGCCTCCTCAATATTCTATCTTCAATATGTAATGGGTACTTCTTCCTTGGACATCCTCCTTGATATAAAGTCTTCAATGTGGATCCTTTAGGCTATTCCTCTCTTCTCAATCTTCTACTTGGAATCTCCAATCTGCAAATCCTGCAATGGGACCTTTTTCTTTAGGCCTCCAAATTCTTCAATCTTCAACTTGTTGCTTCAAGTACTAGATAAATTCCAAAGAAGATATTATTCCTAGATATTGTAGGAAGCTTATCAAATTTCTTTGAATCAAATCTTCTCTACAATAAAGTATTAGAAAATGATAATCAAAATTATTTAAATCTAAAGATAATGAACTTCACTAGTTGATTTGTCAAACTAGTGGAATCAATGTTGAGTCCTAGTCTTCACAAGTTTTTTTGCAACTATGTGGAAAGACTCTAGCCAAATAGAAATTTCAAAAATTATGAAAATGAAATATCCTATATCCTCTCAATATTCTTGTAGCTCTCCTTATCTCCTATCAATCTCCCTTGTGGCTTTGATACCACTATTAGTTTTTGATGCTATATATTTAATGAAATAAATACCACAAGGCATAAAAAGAGAATGCAATATTAAATATATAAAAATGGCAATATACTAAGAATGAGAATGTTATGAGGAACCTCTAAAAATACTCATAAGTTATCCATTAATGAAATATCATAAAAATAGTACATTACTATGAAATGGAGGTCTCAAACACTCCATATTGCATATATGCTCTACATTGTATCTACTACTATTCTACCTTGTGCACTCCAAAATCCTCTCTTTGCTATCACTTAAGAAGGCCTATATATAATGAGACATGACTCATGGCCTTCCATATTTCTATGGCTCTTCATATTCCTATTCTTAAGGACTCATGTATATGTGGACAACATGCACATTTACATCATTGCACATTCTAATAATATTTGTGCATTTATTCCATTGCATAAAGTAAATACTTAAATACTAATCTAAGATAAAATCCTAATCTAAACATGTACCCATGATGGTACATTAGCATGTACCAAATAATGTAATATATTCCAATAGGTTTCTCCCTACTTTATCTCATTCTTCACACAGTTGCACATTCTCACAAACTTCTCCTTCAATATTCAAAAAATTATCTTATCACCATTCTTCAATTTTACTACTTCCAATGTTATATTTCTCTCTTAGTATTCCAACCATGTTGTTTAGCTTCCCAAAATTATTTGAATCCTCTAGCTTGTGCTTGTTCTCTCTAGCAACATGATATCTTCCAATCAACAAACATATAAAATGGATCTCTTCCTCCTCTAGTAATTGTCCTTATCCAATGTTCTTAAAATCTTCCTCTTCTTAGCAATATTTTTAGCTATATCTTATTCCTCTTTTATTTCAATTAATACTTCCTCAATATTAATAGCTTCTCAAGTTGACTAACTCAAATTAGTTCTCACTCTCTAGAAAGTTGGCCAACAACTTGTTCTTGTCTCCAATATTCCAACGACTTCCAAAATTCTCAATAATATTTTTCTTCTTCTCACCAAGATTCATCTTCTCACAAATATGCTTGCAATATCTTCCTCAAATATCTTAACTAATATGGATTTCACCAAGGTGGATCTGATACCACTATTGGAAAATATATCTAAATATCTCATAGGTAAATTTCTCCAAGATTGAAAACACTCACATTTAATTACATTTACAAATATTTTACAACAAAAATTCTCTATTACATTCATAAATTATAATTTCTTACATAACAAAACTCATCACATTAATAATTTCATTACATGGATCTTTATCTCCAATATATAACTTTACAAATGACTCTTCAATACTTTTAACTATTGCTCTTCTCAAAATCATGGGAGATGCAACCTTTCACATGTCTCACATTATGACAAAGCCTCTCATGATTACATAACCTCCTACTTCACATCTTGATACATCGCATATGACTCTTCACTTCCACACTTGAAACCTAACACTTATGACTCTTCACTTGCATACTTGACACCTTTCACTCACACTTGCACACTTGACACCTTTCACACTTAATTACAAAACACATAAACACTCTTCACACTTTGACACATACTTTAGACAAATATTAAACACACTCCCTAAACTAAATATTTACAATAGTACTCAATGGTACTTCATGGTACCAAATAATGTAATACCACTAACATATTTAGTTTATAATTCTCCTTTTTCTAACACACATATGTATTGGAGGTTAGTCCTCAAAAATACTAAAATTAGGAGATAAATTTAAAAGTTAATTTAAGAATGGTGCATTAATCCAAGTGCTTTACTATGTAGTAGTATAATTATATTGGCTACAAAGAAATATGGAACATTGATACTTTGTATTAGTTATAGAAATTTGAATAAAATCACTGTAATAAGAAACTATCCACACCATCAGATAAACTAAACCAACTTTATGGTGCAATGTTCTTCATAAAAATTGATCTAAAATATGGCTAACTTAAAATACTTGTTGAGCTCATTGATGTATGTAATATTACATTTAAATGTAACGAGGGTTTTTTTAAGTGGTTGGTCATGTCTTTTAGCTTGACCAATGCATCTATCTCATTCATAAGGATAATGAATGACATCCTACATCTCTACATCAATTAATTTATGGTAATATACTTATATGTTATTCTAGTTTATAATAAGACATGGGAGGAGAATATACAACATGTTTGATTGGTACTTTAGACTCTTTAAAGACACAAGTTATATGTTATTTTAAAGAAGTATTTTGCATGACAAGATTCAACGTCTCAGGTACATTACTAGAAAAAATGTCTATTTTTATTCTAGAAAGATTCAAATAATAAAATAATGGCCTACCCAAAGTCTCTAATTTTTTTATATATATTTGTTTTTGTCCAATTTCTATTCAAAAGTAATATTAGGGTTCTCATAAATTGCTTTGCTAGTTCATCAATTGACTAAAGGAGGTGTTAAATCTAATTTCCATTAGGAAGATATAAAATAAAGAGCATTTGAGACTTTTAAGGATCATTTGTGTATATATCCTATGATTTCCCTACCTAATCTACAATATATTTTTGAGATAATGACTAATGCATCAAATTATACACTAGGAGTTGTTCTCACACAATAGACATGCAGTTTCCTATCATACTAATACATTCAACAAGGAAGTTCAAGAATACCCACATATGACAAAGTGCTCTATAATTTTATTCAAGCATGTAAACAATGGAAATACCACATATTGGACAAGAAAATAATATTTCATATAGATAATAGTCCTATGGAATTCAATCAAATACATAATAAGATAAGAAATAAAATATATAAGAAATGGTTCATATATCAATAACAATTTTAATTAGTCATCAAACACTGAAAAGGAAGTATAACATCAATACAATATTTTATAATTTGATTACAAATTATCTCATTCACCATCATTCTTGTTTCCTATGGGCATAAAATTTCCAATTAGTCCACCTTGTATGAAGTTGACTATGTTTTTTTAAAAACATATAGAGCTATTCATGTGGGTAAAGCATGTTCTTGATTTTTATTTATAAGATAATATACTCTATGACAAGGGACATATTTTTTTACCATATAGTGAGAAATAAACTAAGATTTTTGAAGTGCACTTAAACAAGGTAGTAGGTCACTTTGAGTGGAGAAAATATTGTCAATTCTAAAAAAATACTTATACTGGGCCAATATGAGGAATGACATCAAGAAGTATATCAAGTGAAGCATATATTGTATTATTTCCAAATATAAAAATAAGAATAAAGGACTATATACACCATTTCTAGCATGGAATTCCTCTCATTTTTCTCAAATATATGGTAATAATTGTGTTTTATAGTAATCAATAGTTTTCTAAAAATGACTATCATGATTCTTTCTGAGAAATACATTCTAGATAAGAAGACTATTGAAATCTATTTCAGCTATGTACAACTCAATTTTAATTTTCTAGAGTCCATTGTATTTGAGAGGTAAATTCTAAGTATTTTTTGGTTCACCCTATCGAGGATGATGGACTTCAAGTTACCCATGTCCACAACCTTCCACCCATAGACTAATGGTTAGACCAGAGTTGTGAATTGATTGATTGTACATATATTTTTAATGTAAAATTTTAAGCATTTATGCATATATGATGAGATACTCTTCAATATTTACCATGGGTACAATCAAGCTTTACAAAAACCTATCAAACATGGCCCATTTAATTGGGTTTTAATCCTTGGCAAAAAATGATGTATCTCTTACTACATAGCATATGGAGTACTTTCCCCAAGATAGATTGAAGTGGAAAAAGAATCATAATTTATGGAATATGTTTAGCATGTCCAATAATAGGTCCATGATATCTTGGAAAAGGTAAATAAAAAATACAAGCAACATCATGACCAACATTGGGTCCCACATCAGTTAAAGGTTGAAGATAAAATAGAGTTATGTATTCAAAAGGAGAGACTTGGACAACATAGGAAGATTAGACCCTTTTACTATGGACCATACACCATCACCAAGAAGATGAGAGAGAACACTTTCTAGTCGAGTCTTCCATCTTATCTTGGTTTAATCCAATTTCTAATGTTGAACTTCTTAATCCTTATTTGTTAGACCTTAATTCTTTGAACAATTATATTATGGTAGTGAATGGTATTTAAGTACTTAGGATGTCTATTTTGGGTATAAAAAGCCCTCAAATAAACTTGTAAATACCTTTTCCTACACTACATGCATGTACCTTGTGAGGGGTGGTTATACCACTTAACTTCTCATATGGTCTAATATGTAATAAAACCTAACATTCCCCCTTATTACATCATAGTCAAAATTTCTATTTTGCTTATGACCAAAGAAAAATTTCTAGGGCAATGTATGAGAAATAAATTTACCCTCAATATTGATTTACTACTTAGATACTTAGGAGTTCCAAGTTATCAAAATATGTACTCCAAAATACATTGATTACAAAATACTTATTCAATACTCAATGCTTGAATTGTATTTATTCAATGAAGTATGTGTTCTATCAATGTGGAGGATCTTCATTAAATATGTTAGGTGTTGATGAGATAAAATGTTCTTTTGTTACATAGACTTGTTTCAAAATATTATCTTGATCAATGTCTTCTATTGAGGTAAAATTCAAACACTTATTTCTTATTTTCCATGGATTCACTTATTTGATAAATTCTAAAGAAAATAAACTTATATTGAGAGGGGGGTGAACAATATAAGATAAAAATTTTAATTTTATTTCCAAAGCAATGTTATCCGATATTAAAACTTGCAATAATGAAAAAATGTATAGATCATCGCACACATAAGATACATATATTTAATGTGGTTCACCCAATGTGCGCTATGTCCATGAAGAAAATATTTCTTATAAAATTTCTCAACAAATCTCTTGAGAACCAACCCTGTTACAATGTTTATGGGCACCAACCCAAAGGAGACATCAATCCATTATGCTCAAGTTCATGGACCTATATCCACTGGGGATACCAATCCCATTTACTCTAGTTCATGGACCTCTATCCATAGGAGACACCAATCCCCTCTGCTCTGGTTCATGATATCTATCCATAGGAGACACCAATCTCCTTTGATCTGGTCTACTCCAAAACTTTACACAAGGATTGCTCAGATCTGCTCAACTCTGCTCAAAACATTTCTCAAATATTTGCTCAAATATGTTCACTAAACCTGCTCATAAGCCTGCTCAAATATCTATGCAAATCTATTCACTAAACCTGCTTATAAGCTTGCTCATTATTGCTACTCATAAACCTTCTCATATCACCTACTCAAATCTATCTCAATGCTGCTCATAGAACTTGCACAAATTTTCTCATATCACCTGCTCAAATGTACCTCAATATTGTTCATATAACTTGCTCAAATTTGCTCCATAATGTCAACAATAATGTTCATAAATTCCCATATATTTCAGACAACAAATACTCATATATTTTCAATTTCAATCCACTAAATATTCATATCAAAACCAATCTCAATGCATAAATTTGCCTTGCTTATCGATCATGAACCATGCATGAATTTTCTATTAAATTTGATCTATTATCCTTGCAAATTTCTTTTCAATATCAATCAAAGCTAGTGCAGAGCTAGTGCAGAAATTTACTTCACAAAACTGATCTATAACCCTTGCAAGTTTACTTCCAATATCAATCACTATAATGCATAAAATTGCTTTACAAAACTGGTCTATAGCCCTTGCAAATTTATTCCCAATATCACTCAAAGTTAATGCACCAATTTGCTCTTAAACCCTTGCTATTATATTTTCAATTTCATTCAACAATAATGCACAATTTTGTTCTCAAACCCTATCATGTATATTTCCAATATTAATTAAAGCAATGCACAAATACTCTCAACTTCTATCAATCATTAATGCTCATCAAATAAATCCTTATACCTCCACCATATGATATCACAAATATTTTCTTCAAACAAACATCAACATTTAGAAAGAAATCAAAACACCATACCTCTAAAACTGCCTTGATGATGATGTGCCTTCAAAATCTATCTCAAAATAATTTTCTTGCTCAAGGTATTGGTGCACTTAAAATCTCATTAAGTGCCATCAACACCAAGAAACCTTAGTTTTTTTACCAAAAATAATCAACTACCATCAAAATCCAAGCAAAACACACCTGACGAGTCTTGACCTGCAGAACCTCTCAAACACAACGTTATCATGAGCACCCTGACCAACTACACTATCGTGATGGTTGGAACCAAAGGGAGTGCCCACTGAATATATCTCTATCCTCAACACGTAATATAAAAAAATCAACACACAAAACTACATCCATGGATTTTGACCTTGCAATCTTTCTCCCATTAGTCATCACGCAAGCCACATAACTAGTTGGGATACCCCAACAGGTGGAATAACCCAGGCACACACAAAAGTTTGATCTTCAATTACTTCGCAAACCCTTTTAAAATTTACTAAAATCTTTTTCACTATTGTTCACAACAATCACCACAAAATATATCAAAATAAAGCTTACATTACATAACACTGGCCATATGGAAATAAAACAAGGTGTATATATATATGCTTCACATGGTCTTCGAACATTGGCACAAATTTAACCCTTTTATTTAAAATGAAGCATTTGGCACCTTTGGGTTGGGTTATAATATTTAAAATAAATATTATAACATAAACTTTTTAGAAACCCTTATTATAATATTAAATAATATTATAATATTATCCTTTGGCCTTCCCTTTTAAACCTTTGTCCACTTTTAGAACTCTATCCCATTCTTAAACCTATTTTTCCTTTATAATATTTAAAATAAATATTATAAACCTTTTCTTTTTATCAATTTTCTTTGCTTTGAGATATTCCTTGCATTGCATAACTGTACAACCTTGTAAACTCATAATTATTGAAGAATATGTCCGCCTTGAATACCAATTTTCTCTTTGGCATCAACCCTTTGACATCAATGACAAATAAATATTATTAATATTTTCAACAATCTCCCTCTTTTTCATTGATGGCAATCCTACAAAAAAATTCTTTTGATTGCAACTGGATTCCAAATCTACTCCCCCTAATAAGCTACTCCTCATTACTGAAATATCTCCCTCTTACTGAAATCTCTCACCCTTTGACATCAATGGCAAAGGCCTTTCTTTTGGGGATAAATATAAGAAACTTCGCATAGCCCCCTCACCACCTCATTTCCTTGAAGTAATTAATTATGGGATGGGAGTGAAATTACTCCCAAATTTCCTCTGAGATACTCAAAAGTTTCCTTTGGAAGTGGATTGGTAAAAATATTAGCAATTTGTTCCTTTGTAGCAATGTATTCCAATTTGACTTTTTGATCAATCACTTGCTCTCTCAAAATAAAATATTTGATTGAAATATACTTGGTCTTGGAATGCATCACTAATTTTTTTGAGATATTAATGGCACTTGTATTATCACACAGTATGGGAATAGGATGATCATGTTCCATATTGAAATAATTTAAAGTCTATTTCATCCATAAAACTTATGTACAACAAACAACTACTGCAATGTACTTTGCTTCTATAGTGGATAAGGATATTGATTCTTGTTTCTTGCCTAGCCAAGAGATTAAACAATATCCAAGAAAGAATGCTCCTCTACTTGTGATTTTTATGTCATCAATATTGTCTGTACAATCCACATCTATATATGCATTGAGTGTAAAATTATTACATTTGGGGTACCACAATGATGGCAAGCCGAGATTCACACAACAAAACTTCAAATTAATTTTCTGTAAATTGCTTAACACAGTCTTACAATACCGTTTCCAGGCATAGTTCTTTCCCCACTCGATCTCAAACTCGCCATCCCTTCCCTTACAATTTTCTCGAGTTTTTATCGAGGTCTCGGCCCTCTAGGCAATTAATGCCCCACCTGAGAGAATTCTCGAAACAAAAAAAATAAAAAATATTCCTTCCTCTGCCAAGTTTTCGAATTTTCTTCCATTAATGGGCCACCGCCCCGATCCGCTATGAAGCTCGCATTAAAGACCCCCTTGACCTGCAACCGCCGCTTTGGTCAGACCGTTCTTTTGAACCGCCGTCTCACCCATACTGTCCATGGCCTGCAACTGTCGCCTTGTCAGAATATTTCCTTGAGATGGTTATCCCTATTTTAATACACGCGGCTGTCATCTCTATTTTAATATACGTGGCCTTCATCTTTATTTTAATACACGTGGCTGCCCGCGTGTCTATTTTTGGCCTCTGTCTTCAACAGTCGCGTCGCTTTAACACACATGGCAGTCCCGTGTCTATTTCGGCCTGTCTTCTTCTTGGCCACGATATCTTAATCCACGTGGCAGCCTTCAACTGGTCGTGATATCGCGACATGTCGCGATATCGTGACATGTCGTGGTATCGCGACCCCCATGCCCTTGTGCCTTAGCTGTTCATTTTACGTCACGATATCACGACATGTCGTGATATCGTGACATGTCGCGGTATCGTGACCCCCGTGCCCTTGTGCCTTAGCTTTTCATTTTACGTCATGATATCGTGACATGTCGCGATATCGCGACATGTCGCGATATCGCGACCTCCATGCCCTTGTGCCTTAGCTTTTCATTTTTCGTCACGATATCGGGTCGCGATATCGCAACGTCACAATATCATGACCATTTTTGCCTTTGCCTTGCCTTTGGAGCCGCGATTTCATGACATGTCACGAAATCATGACATGTCGTGATTTCGCGACTCCCCCCCAACCTTTGCCTTCTGCCTTGCCTTTGGAGTCGCGATTTCGTGACATGTCACGAAATCGTGACATGTCACGATTTCGTGACTCCCCAACTTGCTTTACAAAACTTAAACTTCCCCCTTGCTTTACAAAACTTCAACCTTGGGAAAGAACTGAAATAAATCAAAATACAAAGTACTTAGAAAACTTAGAAAAATTTGGAGGATGCAAGATTGCTCCACTTGTCGCCGGATGCTCCTGCATCAGACACCCGGGTAAATTAAAAAGTGATCCTCACTTCTGTTTTGTTAGGGGAAGACCCATGCGGTCAACCTCCGTCTTCGACAACCAAGTTGCATCTTCAACAGGTCCGCCCTTCCACTTTATCAAATATTCGTAATACTGTTTGTTTCTCGGTGCTTCTGCCTTCACGAGCGTCTAATATTTCCTCGACCTCGTCTGTGGTTGGAGTAGATGCTGGAATTTGCCATAATTCCGTACTTGGTACCTCTGTACTTTCTCCCTCATGATATTCCACTAAATCTGAAATGTTAAAAATAGGTGAAATGTCAAGCCAACTTGGCAATTCCACTTCATATGCATTGCCTGACTCCCATTTTTCCAATATTCTGCATGGCCCAAACTTCTTCATCTTTAATTTGTTATAAGTTTTGGCTGGAAACCTTTCCTTCCCGAGATGGACCATGACTTCATCTCCTACTTCGAACTCTTTGAATTGCCGCTTTTGGTCGCTCTTGTCTTATATTGAGTATTCATTTTTATAATTTGTTTCCTTACTTCTTCATGCAGACTTTTCATATGTTCCGCAAATTCTTCTCGGCTCGACACTACACTTTTCCCTCTCATCCAACTTTCTCGCCTCAGACACATTTCTCGTGCTGTTTCCATATATTATCTGGAATGGAGATTTATTTGTGCTCTTATTGACTGAATTGTTATATGCAAATTCCGCCCGTGATAAAACTAAATCCCATCCCTTGGGTTGATATGCTATCAAGCATCTCAATAAATTACCCAGGCTTCTATTTACCACCTTTGTCTGATCCATCGATCCATGGGTGGTATGCGGAACTGAATTTCAGATCTGTCTTCAACTTCTTCCACAAAGTTCTCCAGAAATACCCAACAAATTTTGTATCTCTCGTCGAAAACAATGCTCTTCGGTAGACCGTGAAGTCGTACCACTTCCTTGAAAAATAACCCCGCAATGTGAACCGCATCACTTGTTTTCTCGGCATGGAATAAAGTGTGCCATCTTGGAAAATCTATCAACTACTACAAATACAGAGTCATTTCCCTCTCGTGTTCTTGGCAATCCGAGGACGAAGTCCATGCCGACGTCCTCCCATGGCCGCTCAGTACCGGTAACGGCCGATACAATCCCGTGTTCTGTCTTCTGCCCTTTGCCATCCGGCATATTCTACAACTCTGTACAAACTTTTTCACATCTTGCCGTAGTTGCGGCCAATAGTAATTTTCACTCACCAGGGCAATTGTCTTATCCCGGCCAAAATGTCCGGCCAGCCCTCCGCCGTGTTTCTCCTTGACTAAGTTTTCCCGCATGGAACTCCTTGGAATGCATAATTTACTTCCTCTCGAACAACATTCCGTCTTGGATTAGAAAATCCAACCATTTTGTCCTGTCCACAGTAACAGTGTCAAGCAAGCCGTCCTGTGCTTCGCAAAATCCGGATCTTCGGGGTACAAACCCTTCAGCTTCTTCAAATCCCACTACTTCCACCGTCATTTTAATCAGCAAATTCTGCCTTCTACTTAAGGCATCCGCAACTCTGTTTGATTTCCCGCTTCGTGCTTCAAAGACAAAGGTATAGCTTTGGAGGAACTCAACCCACTTCAAGTGCCTTTGATTCAGCCTTTGCTTGGCTGTTAATGTACCGTAATGCCCGATGATCGCTGAATAGAACAAACTCTTTTGGCAACAAATAATGCCTCCACTTCTTTAGAGCTTGAACTATAGCATAAAATTCCTGGTCATAAACCGAATACTTTTTTCGAGCATCATTTAGCTTCTCACTAAAATAGGCAACAGGTCTGCCTTCCTGACTCAGTATAACCCCTATTGCACTGCCACTGGCATCACAGCCTACCCGAAATACTTTGTTAAAGTCCGGAAGTGCCAAAATAGGCTGTTCCGTGACCTTTTTCTTTAATGCATCAAAGCTCCTTTCAGCCCCTAAGGTCCACTTGAATTCTTTCTTATCCCCTCTCATTGTTTCGTGAGGGGTGCACAAATGCTGCTGAAATTTTTAATGAATTTTCTGTAAAAGCTGGCTAGACCATGAAATGATCTTACCTCTGTTGTGCTTCTTGGAGTAGGCCATTCCATGATGGCTCTCACCTTCTCTGGGTCCATTTTTAGACCTTCTGCCGAGATTACAAATCCTAGGTACACTAACTCCTTCTTTACAAAATTACACTTTTTCAGATTTATTAATAACTGCTCCTCCCGCAGCTTCTCAAAAACCCTTCTGATATGCATCAGGTGTTCCTCCAAGGTTCTGCTAAATATTAATATGTCATCTAAATAGACTATGACAAATTTTCCTAAAAACTCTTTCAGTACCTCATTCATCAGCCGCATGAAGGTACTCGATGCATTGGATAGCCCAAAGGGCATGACCAACCACTCATACAAGCCCTCTCTGGTCTTGAAGGCTGTCTTCCACTCATCTCCCTCTCTGATACGGATCTGATGGTAACCACTTTTGAGATCAACCTTGGTGAAGTACTTGGCTCCACTTAAACAATCCATTATGTCATCCATTCTTGGCAATGGAAATATGTATTTTATTGTGATCTTGTTGATGGCCCGTGAATCTGTACACATTCTCCATTCTCCATCCTTCTTTGGCGCCAAGACTGTAGGTACTGCGCATGGGCTCAAACTTTCCCGAATCAATCCCTTCTCCAAAAACTCCTGGACCTCGCCTATTTAACTCCTCAGTCTCTACAGGCGTCATTCTGTGTGCAGCTTTATTTGGCAAGCTCGATCCTGGCACCAAATCTATATGGTGGCTGATTTTCCTTACTGGGGGTAAACCCTCAGGCACATTATCAGACACAATATCTAGAAATTCCTCCAATAGATCTAGGACTTCTGCTGGGGTATCTTGGCATTCTTTCTCCCTAACTCTAGGAATTATTGCATAACATAAATGTTCATGCTTCAAACCGTCCAAAAATTTTCTCCCTTCAACTAAACAGATTCTGGAGCTGTTACACACCTTTTCATCCGCCTCCTTCACGGGCTTCAGCTTATGGCGCACGCCATTCTTCGTCAATGAGTAGGTGTTGGCACGGCCGTCATGCACTGCACTCCGATCGAACTGCCAGGGCCTTCCCAGCAACATATGGCAAGCATCCATAGGCAGGATGTCGCACAGACCTCATCACAATAATTCCCAATATTAAATTTAACGGAGCACTCGCTCATCGACCAAAGCCCTATGGTCCTTCTCGTAACCATGCGACCCGATATGGATGCGGGTGCTTCTTCCTCTCTAACTCGTAACTTGGTAACCATTTCTTCTGAAACCAGGTTATCCGTGCTACCATTATCAATAATAATATTGCAAATCTTGCCCGCGCATTTACACCTTGTGCAGAATAAACTTCTTCTCCGATCTGTGTCCTTCTCCTCATTCAATAGGACTCTCCTTACGATCATTGCTTCCCCTCTCTTCGCTTCTTCAGAATGTTCGGATCCAACATCTTCCTCTACCACAGCAGCTCTGGCCGGACCCTCAGGCCTCTTGTTCGTCCTTTCTCGATGTTGTGGACACTCGAATGCTCGATGTCCTTCTTCACCATAGTGGAAACATGTCCCACGAAATACTCCTCTTCCAAACCCTCGTCCGGATCCACCCCGTCCTCTTGGGTAGCTGTTTCGATCACGGGGCCGATAAACATCCTCCTCCCTTTGATCCTCGGTTACTACCGGCTTCACCAGCCTTCTTCGGATCTTTATATTTTTCTCCACCGGTTCTCCCACCAGCCTCTTCCACCATGGCCCCTTCCTCTTTGCTTGCCTTCAAACCGCCTATTCAGTTTTTCTTCCACCTTTAAGGCAAACCGGTAAGCATCCTCAATGGTGCTTACCCGAACTAGGCTCAGCCTCTTCCTGGATACTGAGTCTCAACCCATTTATATAATGGGCTACCTTCTCTTTGTTTGCCTCTAAATGTCCAGTTCTAATAGAGATCTTGTAAAACTCCTCGATGTATTCTTGGACAGCTTTGTTTGTCCTGTCTCAAACTCGCATTTTCCTTAGCAGATCCAACTCATAATCTGCCGAAATAAACTCTCTTCAGCTTTTCCACCATTCTATCCCATCTTGTTATTCTCTCCTTCCCTCTTCTCGTTCCTTTCCACTCGTATTCCCCTCCACCAAATGCCGGCATGACCCTTCAACTTGGTCTTAGCAAATCTGACCCGATTAGGGTCTTCAACCTCCTCATATTCGAAATATTCTTCTAAGTCATTTATCCAATCAATCACCTCTTCTGGATTTAGGTTTCCCGAATATGTAGAAACCTCCATTTTTGGTTGCTTTCCAATCTGAGAGATGGCTTTGTACAACCTGGCTTGTGCAGGATCCACAACCTCTTCTTCTTCATCAACTTCGTCTTCACTTCCCTCATCCCTTTCGGGCTCGTGCCTTCTGCGTAGCTCTTCTTGCAGGGCTTGAACTTGCCTCTGCAAGGCTCGAAAGTCTTCGACCGGCACCACATTTCTTACTCCACCACGGTTTCTTCGTGGAGGCATTTTTTTCTTTCTTCCCTTACAAATCCTTCCACAGATCCTGGTGTAACTGCTCTCTTTCGGCGATCTGTTACACGCTCAAGAGCTCCCGCTCTGATACCACTTGATGGCAAGCCGAGATTCACACAACAAAACTTCAAATTAATTTTCTGTAAATTGCTTAACACAGTCTTACAATACCGTTTCTAGGCATAGTTCTTTCCCCACTCGATCTCAAACTCGCCATCCCTTCCCTTACAATTTTTCGAGTTTTTATCGAGGTCTCGGCCCTCTAGGCAATTAATGCCCCACCTGAGAGAATTCCCGTAACAAAAAAAAAAAATTCCTTCCTCTGCCAAGTTTTCAAATTTTCTTCCATTAATGGGCCACCGCCCCGATCCGCTATGAAGCTCGCATTAAAGACCCCCTTGACCTGCAACCGCCGCTTTGGTCAGACCGTTCTTTTGAACCGCCGTCTCACCCATACTGTCCATGGCCTGCCACTGTCGCCTTGTCAGAATATTTCCTTGAGATGGTTATCCCTGTTTAATACACGCGGCCGTCATCTCTATTTTAATATACGTGGCCTTCATCTTTGTTTTAATACACGTGGCTGCCCGCGTGTCCATTTTCGGCCTCTGTCTTCAATAGGTCGCGTCGCTTTAACACACATGGCAGTCCCGTGTCTATTTCGGCCTGTCTTCTTCTTGGCCACGATATCTTAATCCACGTGGCAGCCTTCAACTGGTCGCGATATCGCGACATGTCGTGATATCGTGACATGTCGCGGTATCGCGACCCCCACGCCCTTGTGCCTTAGCTGTTCATTTTACGTCACGATATCGCGACATGTCACGATATCGCGACATGTCGCGGTATCACGACCCCTGCACCTTTGTGCCTTAGCTTTTCATTTTACGTCGTGATATCGTGACATGTCGTGGTATCGCGACCTCCGCGCCCTTGTGCCTTAGCTTTTCATTTGCGATATCACGACGGTCGCGATATCGTGACCATTTCTGCCTTTGCCTTTTGTCTTTGCCTTGCCTTTGGAGCCATGATTTTGTGACATGTCATGATTTCGTAACTCCCCCCAACCTTTGCCTTGCCTTGCCTTTGGAGCCACGATTTCGTGACATGTCACGAAATCGTGACATGTCACGATTTCGTGACTCCCCCAACCTTTGCCTTGCCTTGCCTTTGGAGCCGCGATTTCGTGACTCCCCAACTTGCTTTATTAAACTTAAACCTCCCCCTTGCTTTACAAAACTTCAACCTTGGAAAAGAACTGAAATAAATCAAAATACAAAGTACTTAGAAAACTTAGAAAAATTTGGAGGATGCAAGATTGCTCCACTGTCGCCGGATGCTCCTGCATCACACAATCTAAAACTCATAGTTCCTTTCAAATACTTAAAGATTCTCTTTACTGGCTGTACATGTGTTTCTTTTGGTGTAGCTTGAAATCTTGCCACCAATCCGACTACCTGCATTATATCTAGTCTAGTAGTTGTGACATATAGTAAAATTCCAATCATGGATCTATAAAATATCTAATTTGCTTTAGGAGACTCATCATATTTACTTAAATTACATCCTATAACCATGGGGGTACTCAAAGGATTGTAATCCTCCATCCTAAATATTTTCAACATTTCTTTCACATACTTGGTATGAGAAAGAAATATACCTTTATCTAATTGTGAAATTTGCAACCCAAGAAAGAAATATAACTCACCAAGCATAGACATATCAAATTAATTTTGCATACACTTTGCAAATTTATGACATATCTTGTCATTACTGCCTTCAAAAATGACATCATCTACATAGACCACTACAATCAGTAAGTTATTTCCTTCATTTTTGATGTATAGATTTATATCATCTATACCTTTTCTAAAACCCTATTCTTGGATATACTTTTCCAATATTGAGGACCAAGCCCTTAGGGCTTGCTTTAGTCCATAGAGAGTTTTCTTAATCTGTATACATAGTCTGGATTATTTGTTAAGCTAAAACCATTTGGTTGCTCTATGTATACCTCTTCCTCTAAGTAACCATTGAGAAAAGTTGATTTTACATCCATTTGATATACCTTAAAGTTTGTAAAGCTTGAGAAAGCCAAAAATATTCTTATGGCTTTGATATGTGCAATAGAAGTAATTTTTTCTTCAAAGTCAATCCCCTCAACTTGTGCATAGCCTTTGCAGACAAGTCTTGCTTTTTTTTTTAAAACATGACCATCTTCATTCAACTTATTTCTATAGACCCATTTGGTGCCAATTACATTCTTGTCTTTTGAACGTGGGAAGAATTCCCAAGTTTCACTCTTTTCTATTTGGTTTAATTCTTCTTCCATTGCTTTCATCCAATATTTATCTTCACTTGCTTCATTGAAATCCTTAGGATTAAATTTGTATAGAAAGGAAAAATTTGCATGTTCACCTATTTCTATTATCTTTCTCTTTGTTTGTCTCTCATCTGGATTTCTAATAATTTGTTTTCTTGGATGATTCTTTTGCACATACCTATATGGTGTCTTTGGTGGTGCCCTTTGTGTCTCATCTTCTTTAGATTCTTCACCATCTTCTTCTTTGCAACTTTCTTCTTCTTGATACACAATTTCTTGATCTGGTTCTCTTAGATCTATTTCTTCATCAACCCTTACATCTGTACTTTCCATAATTTTAAGTGATCTTTTATTGTAGCATCTATAGGGTTTGATCTTAGTGGAATAACCAAGGAAAATATCCTCTTCACACTTGGAATCAAACTTGACCAAAATTTTCTCTTCTCATCTAATGTAGCATTTGCTTCCAAAAATTTTGAAGTACTTCATAGTAGTTGGCCTCCCCTTATAAAGCTCATATGGGATTTTGTGGTGATTTATTCTTATTTTAGCTCTATTGATAATGTAAACAAATGTATGAATTACTTCTTTCCAAAATGCATTAGAAATATTAGACTCATTTAACATAGCCCTAGCCATACCTTGAATAGTTCTATTTTTCCTTTCAACTACTCCATTTTTTTGTGGAGTTCTTGCTACTGAGTATTATCTTTTGATTCCATGTTATTCATAGAATTCTAAAAATTCACCTGAAGTAAATTATCATCCTCTATCTTATCTTAGACACTTGATATTTTTGTCTATTTCATTTTCTACTAGTTCCTTGAATACCTTGAACTTTTCAAATGCTTTTGATTTTTCTTTTAAGAATGTTACCCAAGTCATTCTAGAGAAATCATAAATAAATAGCATGAAGTAACTCTCACATTGTAAAATCTTTGTCCTTTTAGACCCACATAGATTAGTGTGAACTATCTCCAAGGTTTGGATGATGAAAACTCTTTTGATTTGAAACTTGATCTTATTTGCTTAACATGCTGACATTGTGCACAAATCGTGCTTGGAGATTTTGCTATTTTAGGAAAATCTATGACTGCCTATTTGTTGCTTATTTTCACTATGTTATCAAACTTTATGTGACCCATTCTTCTATGCCATAACCAATTCTCATCCTCTTGTGATAAAAAGCATTTTCCTCCTTTAATTTCACTCAACATGTAGAGATTGTTTGTAGTTCTACTGGTGTCTGCAATAAGCTTTCTTGTCTTGGATTTCCTAATATCACATCCATTTGGGTGAAATGTGAGTATGTTCCCTTGATAACATAGTTGAATTACACTTAGTAGATTGTGCTTCAATCCTTCAACATATAACATATTTTCTATCCTAGATTTTTCATTATCCAAACTCAAAGTCCCTTTTCCAACAATTTTGGTAGAAGCATTATCACCAAATTTCATTGTTCCTCCATTTATTTTCTTGAGAGAAATAAAATTGCTTTTTTCACCTTTCATATGGCTTGAAAAACCACTATCAATGTACCATTGATTTCCTTCAATCTACACATGAAGAGTTTTTGTACCAAAATGGACTTTTCATTTTTTTTTTCCTTCTTTTTCCAAAATTTTGAGGACATCTCATTTTGAACTGTTTGATATTCCTCTTTCTTGCTTGATTTAGCAAGTTCAAGAAATACAATTTTACACCATCTAGCTTTGTGCCTAAAATTATTACATTTGTAACACATGACATTGTTATTCATGAGAGGTACAGACAATTGTAATTTCTATTTATGATGCCAACATTATTTTTTACATAGAACATGCAATGTACAACTTTATGACCATATTTATTACATGAAAAAAAGAAACCATGGAAGAAATTTTTAAACCTGTTTGATTGCCCTGAATGATATGAGCACATGGTTCTTTCATTTTTATTCTTGTAATTGACTTTTGTCCATGATGATTCTCTGTCTTCTCATTATTATTGCTTATAAACTTGCTCAAATCTACTCATATCACCTACTCAAACCTGCCTCAATGATTCTCATAGAATGTGCTCAAATTTGCTCATATCACCTACTCAAATATGCCTCAATGCTACTCATAGAACTTACTCAAATTTACTCCATAATATCAACCACAATGCTCATAAAATTCCCAAATATTTCACACAACAAATACTCATATATTTTCAATTTCAATCCACTAAAAATTCATATCAAAACCAATCTCAATGCACAAATTTTCCTTGCTTATCAACCATGAACCATGCATAAATTTTATTTTAAATATGATCTATTATCCTTGCAAATTTCTTTCCAATATCAATCAAAGCTAGTGTAGAAATTTGCTTCACAAAACTAGTCTATAACCCTTGCAAGTTTACTTTCAATATCAATCACTATAATGCACAAACTTGCTTTACAAAATTGGTCTATAGCCCTTGAAAATTTATCCCCAATATCACTCAAAGTTAATGCACCAATTTGCTCTTAAACCCTTGCTATTATATTTTCAATTTAATTCAACAATAATGTATAGTTTTGTTCTCAAACCCTAGCACGTATATTTCCAATCTTAATCAAAGCAATGCACAAATACTATCAACTTCAATAAATCACTAATGCTCATCAAATCAATCTTTATACCTCCACCATATGATATCACAAATATTTCCTTCAAACAAACATCAACCTTTAAAAAGAAATCAAAACACCATACCTCTAAAACTACCTTGATGATGATGTGCCTTTAAAACCTATCTCAAAATAATTTTCTTGCTCAAGGTATTGATGCACTTCAAATCTCATTAACTACCATCAACACCAAGCAACCTTAGTGCACTTCAAAAAAATCATCAATTGTTGTAAAAATCTAAGAAAAACACACATGACGGGTCTCGACCCACGAACCTCTCTAAAATAGCGCTATCATGAGTACCCTGACCAACTGTGCTACCATGACAGTTGGAACCAAAGGGAGCACCCACCGAATATATCTCTATCCTCAGCTTGCAATCCAAAAAAATCAACACACAAAACAATGTCTAGGGGTTTCAACCTTGCGACCTTTCTCCCGTCAGCACTCACACAAGCCATATAGCCAACTGGGCTACCCTAGTAGGTGGAATAACATAGGTGCACGAAAAAGTTTGATCTTCAATTACTTCACACACCCTTTTAAAATTCGCTGAAGTATTTTTCATCGTCATTTGCAATAATCACCATGAAATATATCAAAATAAAGCTTGCATTACATAACATTGCCCATATGGAAATAAAACAAGGTGTATATATATATGCTTCACATGGTCTTTGAACGTTGACACAATTTTAACCCTTTTATTTGAAATGAAATTTTTGGCACCTTTGGGTTGGGTTATAATATTTAAAATAAATATTATAACACAAAACCTTTTTGAAACCTTTATTATAATATAAAATAATATTATAATATTATCCTTTGGCCTTTCCTTTTAACCCTTTTAATTCTAATTAATATTTAAACCTTGCTTTCTATTAAAACTTTGTCCACTTTTAGAAATTTGTCTCATTCTTAAACCTCTTTGTCCTTCTTTATAATATTTAAAATAAATATTATAAACCTTTGTTTTTTACCAATTTTATTTACCTTTAGATATTCCTTGCCTTGCATAATTGTCCAACCTTGTAAACTCATCATTATTGAAGAATATTTCTGCCTTGAATACCAATGCTCTCTTTGGCATCAACCCTTTGACATCAATGACAACTCAATATTCTTAATATTTTTGTAGACACCCAAAAGTCACACATTGCTATTTTTGCATATCTATAGGTGATTCCAGACATCCCTAGGATATTGTAGACTATTGTAGTCATGTGTAGACATGCGTAGACATGCGTAGACATGCGTAGACTTCCATAAGTTCACCATAGTAACGTGTAGACTTCCACAAATGGCTTTCAGGTCCAAAACCCTAATAAGCCCTCAAAACTACATTTTATGCATCGAGATACCTTCAGAAGACAACCCGAGGTGATGCATAGCCCATTTACACTCAATTGACACCCCCACGGGGTATTAATTGGCAAAATCAATTAAAATTCAATTATCAAATTCTAATTTAATGTTGACTTCACTTAAGCCCCTTTTTAGGGCAAAATTGGATTAATTAACTCTTAATTCATAATTAGTGTTAATCAAATCCTCCCACATGTGCCAATTTAGGGTTTCCTAGGGTTTTATTTTAATCCTCCCCTAAACATGCTTAAGGCCTAATTAGGATTAGCACTAATCCTTCCTCACACATGTGTGAGGATAGGATATTTCCTACTTAGAATGAGATGTTGCCACATAGCATCTATTAACCTAACCCTAGTCAGAATCAAACCTAGGTTTAGTCTATCTAACCCCCCTTGCACCTTGCATTTGCCTATAAATAATGGGTCCTAAACCCCTAATTAAGTCTGATTCCCAAATTCAACAAAGTACTATTACTCTACAGAAATGGAAAGCCAATAGCACACAATCCATTCCCAAAGCATACAGATGGATTCTGATAGCATACAGAGGCACCCTAGCTGCCTTAGGATCGATCCACCAAAGAGATTTCACCAGAAGAGCATCACAACTCAATTCATAGCCTGCCCTACGAATCCGGCCCCAATTAGTGACCCGGGTCATGAATTGCATCTGCAAGCCCCAAATCACTCCAGATTTGGGAGGTAAGCTCTATTTTAGTATGTTATTATCTTCTGCATATTTCATTTTAGTTTTTGTTATAGTTTTATAATCATTTTTGTCTTCCTAAATATGGGGCCTGACTAAGGCAAGCCCCCCATCATACTAACCCTTTATTGCAAGTTTCTTTTAGGTTATGTAGCAGATTTGAAGGAAAGGAACACCAACAAACAACAACCCAATGGTGGCCTGCATACATCGAAGCCCACCTACACTGAGGGATGCTAGAAGAAGGCATCAGATTGATTGTAACCTTGTTAGGAATAGAGATGGATAAAGGGCATCAAGACCCTCTTGTAACACATGCTCATTAATATCAATGGAATACAATTTCTCTATTTAATGCATCATTTATGTTTATGTGTTAAATTATCAAATGTCATTTTCTACCCATTTCATTCTGGCACGCCCGGTGGGACCCCCACAATGGATAGTGCTAGATTCACTTTTCTTGTAAATCTGACATTATCTTCTATTTCTATGTTTTGCAGGTACCAAAACTATGTTTCACTAAAACCTCCAAAGTCCTAGGAATCATCCTAGGCCAGCAGATCTCTGATTTGAAGCCTCTGCACCTGATTCATGACCCACCCTACGATTTAGGTCAAATTCATGACCCGGGTCATGATTTGAGCACAGACACCTCAAAAACCCCCAAATCAGCTAGGGTGATCTTTTCAAGGGCCAAGAAAACCCCCTTAGCATCAGAATGTAGGTATTTTCACTTTTTTGCCTCTATTGCAAATTTTTGGAAGTATAAATGCATTAATTAGTTGAATGACCATTACTAGGCCTAGTTTTGGGTTCATTGCAAAGTAGTTAAAGCATTAGGGTTTCTAAAATTTTTAGGACCTACAACTTTCCAGCAAGTGTATAAAATTTATTTCTCAAATAAATTTGCATTTGTCTTTTGTCTTTACATATAGCATAAGCCTAAGTTGTTCTTCCTTCATTCATAGCTTACATTCCTAAAAGGAATTTTACATTCCAAAGTGAAATCAGGGTTTCTAATCCCCTCTTATATTTTTGAAAGTATTTTTACATTCTAAAAGTGCAAGTTAAGGTTTCATAATCCCTTTTACTCCATACACATTTGGATTGCATGTTTCTATGTTTTGCAAAGTAGATTAGTTTGCTTCACAAAGGCATTTAGACTAGCTCATTTCTTTACAAATATTGTAATCTATCTAATCATTTGCTTTCAAAAAGGCATTAGGATTAGTTTTCTTTTGAAAAGGCAAGTAGTTAGTTTCTTATCTTGTAAACATCGTTAGAAAAACACAAACCCACACACACTCACGTGGTACCTTAAACAAGTGGTGAGATTGGACTTCATCCCCAATCCATCACTCGAGACTGGTGTGGATCGAGTTTTACTCTCCATCAGCTCTCACCCCCTAGACACCTAGTAGCCCCAAAGGAGTGGTTTTCTAGATTTCATCACCGAAAAATCCCCCACTTTTGTGATTGGGCCCTGGATTTCATCACCAGTGGTTACCTACGAAGTGGGACAGGATTAGCACCTTCATCCACAAGGCTTGTATAATTTGTGGAATTGGTAACTATCATTCTTGACTAAGCCCACCCGAGGGTGAAGCGAAAGCATGGGTATGTAGTAGGTCTCAGATAGTGCCACCTCTTCTCATGAGAGGATATTGTGAACTCGCTTCAGCATAGTGAGTTCCACCCCTTTAGGATACCATTTTACTACACCTTCCATATAGGTCACCATTCACACGTTGCGGTACCATTCTATCCTGTGCATCTTTGGGTGTTGCAGGAGGTTTGTTATTGATGACATTCCTGATTTTCTAGAGTATTCACTCCATTACCCATGATTCTACATAGGGAGTATCAACATTATAACACACAAAATGAACATAACACTTTTATTTTCTCAACATTTAGAATTGATTCCGGTCTACCATTGTTTGCATGATCACAGACCGGTCTCAACACACCACACTATATATTATTTTGCTACACACAACATGTCACTTATTTTACACTCATAGTAGACACACTTGAGTCTACATCACACAGGGTTTATTCTTAAAAACCCCCTTTGACACATGCCACTATGCCTGTGGTCACCCATAGTAGAGCGCGTGAGAAATCATGCTCTATGGAGGAATGGCCTCCCCTTCCTCTAGTCAGTCTACTCTTACTCCTTCGATCATGAAGGAGAGGATTATAGATACATCTGATTCATGCATAGAATCTGATGCACAATTCACACACATGATGCCTCATGCCGAGACGTCAACTTTGAGTGAAATTCTCGCTACTTCACTCATAGAGGATTACCCGCTCTTTGCAGCCCCATCCTCACCTAATCCCTTGACCATGTTCTATGACCATGTAATCTACACGACACCAAGATAGTCTCCTCCAACCTTCATCATAGATGAGGAGGTCATGCCTACGTCACCCACCTTTGCACACCCCTTTTTCTAGAATCTATCTCAATCCCTATTTGAGAATGATTCCTCCCTTCTAAACCGTACCCATCCTGAGGTCGCATCATTCACCCCTACCATAGGAATGGTGTCGGACCCATCCTCATCCACTATAGGAAGCCATAATCCATCCTTCCAAACTGCACAATAGATCCCTACCCAGCAGGAACCACAAGCATTCCCTCAAACCTCACGCCCGTACTCCTCACAAGAGTACCAACCATCCTCTTCTCAAGAGCCATTCTTCACCATATCTGAGGGTACCTCCCAATAGCCTCTTCAGGAGCAAGAGATGCAAACCCAAGTGGGAGTATACACTTACACTTTCCCCTCAACCCAAGCTCCTACCTCGATAGCTTATCCCACCTTTTCAGCAGCATTCCCACCTATCTCACAGGTATCCGGAGTGCATGACGCCCAACCCTTGGAGCCACCTTTGCCTACGATGACCTTTAGGATACCACCACCTATGCCTTTTTAGGCTCCCACTACCCATATCCATCCTACCTATGGACCGACACCAGTAGTGTATGTACCTACTCAACCAAATTATTCCACATAGTTTAGCTTTCCTACTTCCTACCCTCCAAGGCAGAGACAGATCCCATATTTTGATACCTCATCTCGACCACCCCTAGCACCAGTAGCACCGACACCTACACCACCACCAACTACACCTAGCTTCTTTACGCCTCCTCTAGTTTGGTCATCACCACCCATGGTCCAACCAATACAATAGGCTCCAAACCAACAAGTACCCATGCCACAACCGCATGTTGCTCAGTCACAATATTATTATCCTCAATAGATGCCTACCCCACAACCTAGTGTGCCTATAGACATGACAACACATGTCACCCAATACCCACCTTATCATGATCAGGCACAATAGTATTCCCCATAGTATTATGAAGAACAACAATACCAATACCCACCACATCCACAAGGTCAGCCTATCATAGCCCAACCTTCAACTCCTATGACACCCAAACTTCAACTCTTGCGAGATGAAGTCAAAATGTTGAACCTACGCACCTCTAGCTATGGGCCACAAAAGCCTTGCTATGATGAACTATGCAATGAGCCAGTACATCCATCAGTCCCTATCCCTCCTTATCCCTATCACTTTGAAATACCAAAATTTGACAAGTATAGAGGTAAGGAAGATCCCAGAGAACATGTGAGCAACTACCGCTCATCCTGTTACCAACTGCATAGTAGTAACCCTCTTATGTTGCGTACCTTCTCCCTATCCCTCGTTGGGCTAGCATTGGATTGGTACAACATGTTACCGTGCCATAGCCTATACACCTTTGAACAACTGGCCAATTCCTTCTTAGAGCACTTTTCCATCAACATCAAGAAAAAGACCACATTTTTTGATGTCTACGCCTTACGATAGGTGGACGACGAACCCATCACTGAGTTTGTTGCCAGATGGAGAGTGATTATTCATGATCTCACCCATAGCCTCCCCACCTCAGAGCTTGTGACACTCTTTTCCAAGAGTTGCCACAAACACATTTCCACATCCCTCCAACTTCATCAGAGTCATACTTTTGAAGATGCTATATCACAAGCAAAAGTGATCGAAGATATCAAGGTGCAATCTGGAAAGATTAAGTTGAGAGCTAAAACCAACTATAACTCCAACTTTCACTTCAATAGACCCACACCGAATCAACCTTACCCATGACCACAACAAACCAATCAAGTCACAGCTGCTACCCTAGCATTAGTACCGACTCCTCCACCCTATACACCACAACCACAAGCGCTCCAAGCTAATGCACCTGCCCCACCTCGACCACAACAATACCATGGAATGCACCCATAGGGTCCACCATGCAACTTTACACCTTTATCTGAACCATTACCAACCCTATTCCATAGATTGTATGAGGGTAACCATCTTGTTCTACCCAAAATTCACCCATTGGATCCAAATGCACCTAAATCTCATGACTACAATGAGCAGTTATTTTATCCCTTTCATAGGCAACGTGGCCATAATATCGATTCATGTCACTCCTTTCGAGGGCAAGTTCAAGACCTAATCGATAGGGGCATTATTCAGGTAGCAAACCCTTTAGCCCCATAGAACCAAAACCTAGGGATTTTCCAAAACCCTCTACCAGATCATAGAGGACCCAATCCCCCTAGACCTCCAAACAATCCTCTAGTGCCCCCTCACCAAGTCAACAATGTCCAACATGATCCTCCATCATGCGGAGTAGTAGGCATGATCAACCTTACTACGAGAAACCAACGGTACCCATCACCCTAGACAACACCTATTATTTCTCCCCCTATCTAGTTTACATCCCCACAAGCATCCCAAAGGCCTAACATCGTACCACCACCACCTCAAAATGTGATTACCATCCATGGTAGTCTAACCCATCAGCTACGCAATGCCCCCACGTGACTATCCATATTCGACCTCCTACAATAGTCTCAACCCCATCATGAGGCATTGAATGACATCCTACATTCCATTGACTTAGAGACACATGACACAAATGCTTTTGTCAATTTCATAGGGAACATCCCATGATGCCTTCAACCATCAATTAGCTTTCATGACCATGAGATAACGGAACTCGTTGGTGAAGGAGCCGATCCTCCCCTCCATATACAAGCTAATATCAATGATATTACCTACAAGTGGGTACTCATTGACATGGGCTCATCCATCAATATCATATCCATAATAGCCTTACATCACCTACACCTCCCTCCAACGCATTTCACCACACCTTCCCTAGACCTACGTGCTTTTGATGGTTCCATGAGACCTACCATAGGATCCATAGTTCTGCCCATTCACGTAGGCATCCGTATGATTCCCATCCTCTTCCACATCATTCAAGGAGAAATGCAATACAATATTCTCCTTGGTCACCCTTGGATCAGAGACATGCAGTGTGTCCCATCCACATTGCATCATTGCCTCAAGTATGTCCACAATGGACTTGTTCATTGTGTCCCAGCCGATGGAGACCCCTTTAAGTTTTGTAATGTCGTAGACCTTCCCCTTGTGCCTTCATTCTCATATTCCCAACTGTTCCTTGTATCTTCTCACCAGTCAGTAGGAGCATCGGTATCCTCTCCAATTTCCACCCCAACACCCTAGTGTTCATCAACAACACAAGCCTCGATATCTGCACCATTAGCATCACATACTAGGGGACCTAAAACTGATACTATGCCTTCCCCACCACCATTCTCATGGCCTCCACAACCCTCTCAACCTCTACCATTCTAGTTTCCACCCATGGTGTCGCAACCACCATTGCCACCCATTACACAACCGACTACATTACCTCCTTCACCCTCGCATATGGAAGCCCCTATCCTTCCTACACCACAGACACCACCTCTTCCCTTCTGACCAAAACCTAAGACATTCACGTCTCCACGCATCCCTGCACCTACACCGATGCCATCCCCTACATAGAACAAATAGCCTATTCAACCCACAACAACCAAACATCATGAACCTAAACAACCAACACCCAGCTCGGATGAACCTTCACACCCTTCAACTACCACCATCAAGGAATCCCAACTTTCTCCTTCCTCATCTAACTCGGATACGCCACCCCAGTCGCCAGAGCGTGCCACACCATGCATATCCATCTTCATGACAAACAATGGCCTAGGAGACTATAACGTACATGATGCCCATGTATGTGACACCCCTATCCAATCTACCCAAGATTTTGGTCATCCCTCAACCTCGATATTGACTATTGGAACTATCATACAGTTAGGAAGTCCCAAAAACCATACCAATTTTGTGTATGTGGGAGTAGACTCTTCAATCCCCTCACCAACTTCTTCACCACCACAATCTAGCTCTGGTGATGCAATTACACACCTAGCCAACCCTCAATTTGCCTTGCGCTACCTACAACACTTTCATTGGCATGGGTTTGGGTTAGGTCATTATGAGCAAGGGTTGCGTACACCCATTAACCCTCGTGTCCACTCACCTACCGAAAAAACTGGTCTAGGTTATCACCCAACCATCACCTATACATTAGAATATGAGATACAAGATCTATCCTTACATCCTCCTCCACACCCAACACACACCTTGGAAGAGTACATTGACATGGACATGCTAGAAGACATGCCTTCACCCACATCAACCATCACCATCCCCTATGATTTCTTCCAAGAATCTTCTATGCCTGATACCTCTTTATTCTATGATGTTCAGATATTGGTAGAACACTTTGCTACTTTATCTCTGGCTACACCACCAATAGAGTTAGATGCACTCTCGCATGATCCACCACCTATAGAGCCAGACCCGATGCCACCTGATCCACCACCGATACACCTGCCAGTATTCCCGCCTATACATAGATAGTTACAGAGAGCAGCCTCTCATCCTCATTCACCACCAGTCATCCTATGACCTCCCTTGAGCCTTTTAGGATACGCACAACCTATCCAAATTCCATCACCATATTCTACCCCACCTACTTCACCTACAACATCGATTAACATGGTTGAGGTAGATTTACATTCTCCCCTCCATTACAACCACCAAAGAATTTGAGATGATACCCCAAACCCAAACTTTATTGATCTCGCACACATTTCACACATACCAACACCTGGAGACTTTCTTCTCTCTCCTCACATCTTGTGAATAGCAAATACCCCTTCCTCATCCATGTCACACCAAATCCCTCAAGTCCATCACACGGGCATTTACATAGATGATGAATTCGAGTTCAGTGAGGCCATCGATGACTTCAATCTCATCCCTATCCCTGAATAGTTGCATGATGGATCTCGCATGCTCATCGAGGACACGATCGACATAGACATCGATGATGATCCAAAAAATCCACACATCCTCAAATTAGCCACTAGCCTCTCACCCGAGGAGCGCATCACCTTCACGAACTTCCTATGCAAGTATATAAAAGTGTTTGCATGGTCTTACAAAGACATGTCGGGACTTGACCCTACCGTGGTAGTGCATAATCTTATACTAGATCCCAATGCCAAACCAATAAGACAAAAGTTATGATGCATGCATCCAACTATCACATTGATAGTAAAATCTAAGCTTCAAAAGCTCCTAGACATTGATTTTATAATACCCATCGACTATCCCGAGTGGGTATCCAGCATGGTCCCTATCCCCAAACCATCTAGTGATGTTCGTGTGTGCACAAACTTTCATGACCTAAACAAATCTTGTCCCAAAGACAACTTCCCTCTACCCAACATTGACTCCCTTGTTGACTCCATCATAGGTCACGAGATGATTTCCCTCATGGATGGATTTTCTAGATACAATCAAATTTAGATCAACCCAACTGATCAACACAAAACTTCCTTCACAACACCTTGGGGGACTTTTTGCTACAAGGTCATGCCCTTTGGCCTTAAAAACATTAGGGCAACCTATCAACGAGCCATGACCTACATCTTTCATGACCTAATGCACAAAAATGTGGAAGACTATGTAGATGACCTCATAGCCAAATCAAAGAAATGTGTTGATCATCTCGAAGATCTCCGCTAGATTTTTGATCGACTACTAGAACACAACGTGCGCCTCAATCCAAAAAAGTGTGTGTTCGGTGTTACATCTAGAAAGATACTAGGATTCATTGTCTCCCAATGAGGCATTGAAGTAGATCCTAGTAAGGTGAAATCCATCATCGAGATGCCTCCTCCTACCACCTTAAAGCAATTACGCAGCCTACAGGGCAAGATTACCTCTATTCATAGATTTATAGCACAATTATCAGACAAATGCCAACCATTCAATCATCTCCTACAAAAAGGAGTACACTTTAAATGGGATGAAAACTATCAAGCCGCATTCGATGCCATCAAAACCTACCTCACATCACCATCGGTTATGTCACCACCGCATCCACAATTACCACTGACTCTATACATCTCAGCCATAGAGCTTGTGCTAGGTACACTCCTAGCTCAAAAGAATGCTCTCGACAAAGAGCAGGCTATCTACTACATCAGTCACACACTAGTTAGTTATGAAATGAGATACGGGTACATGGAGAAGCTATGCCTAGTAGTAGTATTCACCACCCAGAAGCTAAGACATTACATGTTAAACCACACAACTTTTGTCATAGCCCGAGACAATCCCCTACGGTATATGATGAACAAAAGTTATCACAACTCCCGCACAGCTAAATGGATTATGCTCCTAACCGAGTTTGACCTAGAATTCATATCTCAAAAGTCCATCAAAGGGCAAGTCATTGCTGACCAACTGGTTGAAGCCCCTATAACTGACAACCAACCCCTACTCATCCAACTCCTCGATGACTCTATCTTTCACATAACCGAAGATGAGGAGTACGTCGAACCAGAATTCATGGCTGACCTCACCATGTTCTTTGATGGGTCTAGGTGTCTCCACGCTAGGGGTGCAGGCATTGTTTTCTTTACACCAGAAGGAGAACCACTCCCATTTTCATTCAAACTTGATTTTCCTTGTACCAATAACAATGTAGAGTACGAAGCCCTAATCCTAGGACTGAAACAAGCACACGCTATGCACATCAAATGCCTCCACATCATAGGTGATTCACTTTTGATTGTCAATCAAGTGCAGGAACTTTGGCTATGCAATTGCCTAGTCCTCCAAAAATACAAGAAGATCGCCCAACAACTCCTATCCCAATTTGAATGGTATTACCTCGAAGTCGCACCATGCTCATCTAACCATTTTGTAGACACCATGGCCTCCTTAGGGTCCCTTATCCCACAAAATCCAATGTCTAGCACAACATCTGTATCCATTCATACACTTACACAATATGCTATATCACCCACACCTCCCATAGATGATGGTGGTGTATATGTGGTAAACACCGAACCTCACGACCCATGGTTCTCATAGATCAAGGAATACATCAAACTAGGCTTCCTACCATGTGATTTACCCCATGCTCAATGTCAAACCTTTAAACAAAGAGTGATCCACTACACCTTGTTAGGGGACATCCTTTACCATCGTAGCTATGATGGTATACTCTTGCATTGCCTAGAACCGCAAGAATCATAGTGGGTTGTACAAGAAACCCATGATGGCACTTGTGGTGGCCATTTTAGTGGCATGGTGATTACCAAATGCATTCTTTGTATGGGCTACTACTGGCCTAAAATGGAGCAAGACTACTATGAGTATGTCAAACATTGCATCAAATGCCAACAACATGCCAACTTAACACATTTACCATCCCAAGCACTTCAACCAATCCAGTCCATGTGGCCCTTCTCCCAATGGGGCCTGGATCTAATTGGACAAATTACACCTGCATCCTCTAGCAATCATAAATTTATCATTACAACAACAGAATATTTTACAAAGTGGGTCGAAGCCATCCCATTGGTCCAAACTACAGGAGCCAAAATTGCAACATTCATCATGGAGCATATCATATGCCGCTTTGGAATTCCCTCCCAAATTATTTTAGATAATGGGAAATATTTCAAAAACAAAACTGTCCGAGCCCTGTGCAACAGATTTCACATACATCATAGCTTTTCAACCCCATATTACCCTCAAGGAAATGGCCAGGCAGAAGCCACTAATAAAACCATCTGTTCTATTCTCCATAAAACTGTAGCGGAATCTCATCGAGACTGGCATAATCAAATGCCCCTAGCCTTATGGGCCTATCATACGAGCATTCATACTCCCACTAGGGCAACACCTTTTTCACTTGTCTACGGGGTAGAAGCTATCATGCCCCTTGAGCTGGAGATACCCTCTTTACGGATATCCATGAAAGATTTCATTGATGATGACACTGCTCGCCAAGCTCGTCTAGATCAACTAACACTCCTCGATGAACGTCGCATCCATGCCATCGAGCACACATGAGTATATCAAGATCACCTTCATCATGCCTACAATAGTAAGGTACATCAGCATGAATATCAGATTGGTGACTTGGTTCTCAAGGAGAACTAGCAAATCACAAGTCAGCCTCACCAACAGCACGATAAATTCACCCCAAACTGGTTGGGTCCATTTATTATCACACACAAATATGGTTTAGGAGCATATCATTTGGCAAATATTGAAGGCCTTAATGATCCTGAACCCATCAACATCTTGCATCTTCATGCTTTCAATGCATGATTCATAAACATAGTCACCATCACAAGTGTCACATAGTATTAGAAATAAATCATTAAGCACATCACCATATGAATCTATTATTTCTGCTTTATTATTTTTGTATACATGTACATTTCACCTTTCTACCATTTTTATGCTCGGGGTATTTGTTTTTCCTTTTGTAGGACTCACACCATCAACAGGAGAGCTCTACAATGGCCTCACCTACCACCATGCAGGACCATCTACAACGTAGCAAAAACCCATTACATCGATCGATCTCGCCCGACCACCAACCACCCTTCATACCAGGTGCTCCTCACACTCATCCCATTTAGGTCACCACACTTCACCTCGACACCATTCCCCTCACCAATGAGGTTCATCCTATTCACCACACTCTAGTGACAGCCAGATCACCATGTCCTCTTTCGATGACAAAGAGGAATCCACCCAACCACAAGCACAAGGATCATCCTCCCATCCGTCTGATGATCTCAGACATCACTATTCACCTCCAAGTCATCCACAACATCCCATAGGATCTTACCACCCACCTAATAGGGAATACATACCTCATCAACCTCACCCTACATTTCTACCCGCTCCCCTTCCCAATGGTGAGTCTACCTACGCCTAGGCTCTGCAAGCCCACGTGGCCCAAGCTACTCAAGCCGGTCATGCAAACATCCCTCTTTCTCATTCACATCACCACCCAAGGCCATCGCCTATGCCACCGGTCCTCAAGACACCACCTTCACCACTACGAGGCTTACCACCCCAACAAATCTTACAATCACCATAGTCATTTCATTCCATTGCTTCCTCATCATAGCCCTATCCTTTTTCTACCACACATCGAGCCATTCCATTCACCTTGGAATCTCAATCACCCCCTTCCCCAATACCATCACCACCACACCATGAGATACAACATCTCATCTCCCGTATCAAAGCTCTAGAGTTGTAGATGAGCCACTACCATTGCCACGTTCACCCATGATAGTCTTCCATGACCCATCCATCCTCACCACCATGTAGATCCCTTCCTCGACCCTAGACTCGACCCATGCTAAAACCCAGACCCATGCCTCCATTACCAGATCATCTTTCACCTAGACCTCGCTCACCTCCAATAGAGCCATACATCTATCCTATGCCTATTCCACATACACCACTTTCCAAAATGTTCCATCATCTCATGCACCAGGGTCTTATTGACCTACCCGAGATTCGACCTACTGACCCCTCACATCCTAAACCATGCAATTACAATGAGAATCAATTTTACATCTACCATCACCAGCCAGGTCATGATATCGAAGAGTGCAGATCATTCAAAACCCTAGTGCACAACATGTTGCACGATGAGCGTACCCCATCACTAGAGCATTCTTTTCCATTTAGCCGACTTGTCAGTCCTCACATCACATCACTCCCAGGACTTTACCACCCCGTAGTACCCTAACAATGCCCACCCACTATATTCATAATATTTCCAACTATGGCTCTAGCCGCAACTCTAGCCATGTCATCACTTCACCATCCCACTCCCACCCAGATCTACGCCATTTCGCCTGATAGTAGTGTTAGTTACTCATCTTCTTCTATCTCATTCTTCTACTTCTTACATACATTGATTTATTTCTTCTCTTCTATCATTACCAGCTATTGGTGATCCCCTTACCTTGATTGGTCACCAAAGCCTATTTCTTCTCACTTCTTCCACTTGTACATTCCACTTTTACATCTTGTTTCTTCTTGACGACTAGTACATACACTTATACAGCTCACAACTTATACATCTACTACACACACACCCCACACACTAGGGCAACCATGATCATAGCATCATACTTTTTGTCATCATTACATACTTCACTCATCTATAAATAGGTTCTTCTAAAAAATTCTCTTTCTAAACAACATAACTTTCTTCTTGTAAATATCGCATTCCTCCACTTGCATCACTTACAGTTACATTCATTGCACATATCCATATGCTTTATAGTTAAAATTTTAATTCATGTTTGTACATTCTTCCCCAAAATGTGCCTCATCAGGAATAATACATGCACTTGTTAGCATCACCACCTGGATGTCCATTCCCCCTTTTTAGGATCAGGGTATACATAGGTGTCATGTTTAATTTTGACTACTCTATAGTTTAGGCAATCAAGTGTCACCCATAGCTACTGAGTCTTGTACATTCTTCTTATGGTCTTTTAGGTGGTTCAACTTCTCTCATGAATCGCTCACAACAGGTTACACATTAACAATTTTGAGCCTAGGAAAGAGGACATCTTGAGTAGATATCACCATCTAGCGAATGGTATCCCCTGCTCGTCCTATCGCCTGCATGGTCAACATACGACCTAGGGATAAACAAAGGGATCAAGCATAAGCAAAAGGCAAGAACAGAGCATAAAACAAAACACCAATGCTCTTAGAATAGCAAAAAAATCATAGAATAGCAAAAAAAAAAAAATGAAAAGAGCACTACCACAATCAGATAGGTCAACACTAGAACAGGGGAAAAAAACAAAAGGAAACACCTCTTGATATCACACATGTTATGCTTATCGCCTTTGGTCCTTAGGTTCAACATAACACTATGGGATAATTCCAAAAACCTACCTACCAGTGGAATAATCTTATAGGTGACAACACATCTCTTACATTAGCATCTCGCTTTTGTAGAAATCACTATTGTGGATGGATGAGCTAGCTAGTATGGTAGCATCTACAATGGGTTAATCCTACCTCCCTCAAAATGGATAAATGAACATTACACATTCACACACATAGGTCCAAGATAGACTTTGAACCAGCCCGATCATGTTATAAGTTGCCACAAAACTTGTATAGCTAAGGGTTTGAGATTTGATTGTCATAACTATGTTAGTCAAAACCATTACACATGCCTTACATTATCCACCGACCCTAAAATCATGGAATGGATAGCATCCATACAGGTAAATGCAATGATACAAGTGCTTCCTTGGCGCATTTCAGTAAGTCCATACATGCATACATGCATCTATGTCAGATACATTTGATACACATTATAGTATTGCATTCATTCTACATGCATTTCATATCAAATTACATTTATTACATTCATCCCATATGCATTTCAAAATTGCATCATAGTATCACCATTACTATACATACATTCATTACAAAATCATATTTGATATCACATCATATCACATTGGAAATACAATCATAACACTACTCTACAATCCATTTATACCACAACACGATAATAGATCTAAACCATGTCATACATGTATATCTATTCATCAGACATATCTACAAATTATGTTAAGCTAATCCATGCAAACATAAACAAGAACACATTTCAAACCATCAAAATAACACATGTATATAATAGCCAAAATCAACAAGGTATATATATATCATCCATACAAAATGCCTAAAGGCTACAACCTAGGATCATGCCCATCATCATATATCATCAAAACAAAATGCCCATAGGCTACAATCAGTAACAACTATCCTAGCTCCCACTAGGAGTCTCCCCATGGCCCTCATGGCTCACTCGCATCCCTACAGCCCAGCTCGACTCTACCCTAAACTCCAGCACTAGATCCATAGTAGGATGATCCTGAACCTCAGCCCTAGCACCTCTCTATCCCACAGTAGCCGCACTACGCTGACTCTGATGTGATGGCGCCCACACCTGTGACTGTGATCCAGACTACACCACAATCTTACCATAATCGGGTAGAGGGATCCCATGCACCAACAAGGTAGTCTCGCACATCATCTTCTTAGCGGCCTCGACCACCAACTAACTAGTCAGAGTATCGATCACCTGATCCTACCTAGACATAGCAGCCCTCATCTCCACCATGTCTACCTCCAACTACTAAATCTGATCATGCAACCCCTGTACATCCTCTACAGCTAGCCTCTCCAAAATATCACTAGGAATTTATTATGCTATATCAACAAATACCCCAATATCAATGGTATCATCGATACCACCCATACCGCCACCCCACCTCCCTCAACCTGAGCTCCAATAGTCTGCTCCATCCCAACATCTACACCCACATCCACCTCCTCTACCCTCATGCCCTAGGTGCTCATCGAGGCACCTACATGACATCATGACCATCATAGAGGAACATCCTCCTCAATAGTAGTCATACTCGCTCCCCTAGCTCGAGTCCTCCTACTCATCCTCCTCTCTAGCAGAGATGCCCCAATAGCATGTGCCACCCACCCATCCACCACACCTCTCCTAAGCTCCCAAGACTGTAGCGCCCACCAGGCATCAAACTCTGATGTCATCCCTACATCCCCTACATCCAAGATATCCATAGGAGGGTCTCTCTCCCCAACCCAAGGTGGTACAATAGGGTACTCTCCTCTATCTCCCTATCACCTAAAATAGATAACAAGAGTCCCTAGAACATCCTATCATAATCCAAACTAGTGTTGTACTCGATCAAACTAAAAATACTTAGTCTACCAAGTATATCTCCCAACCAACCATCTGCCCCATCGTATAGCCTACAACTGCTCATCATCCTCTCTCCAACTCACTCCACCCATCCATGGTCTCCATATAATGTCATCTATCATCAACTCACTAAACTTAATCCTCCACAAAATTGGATCACCCTCATGAGGCCTCTTCATACCCTGCTCTACCTCCGTACTCCACCTCAAGGCATAAGGAAGCTCCTTATCCTCCACATGTATAGGCTGAGGTAACAAAGAGGGCCTCTCAATGGCTATGTGTTCCCATGCCCATACCTCAGCAAGGGAATCACACTCAATCCCATCCGTCTACCCCGAACCACCTCATATAACTCACGATACGCTTGGGCCAGAAGCGTAGGCGCCCAAGCAAACACAACCTTGTGCTCCACCAGGTCACTAACTATGTCCAACATGTTCTAGGTAAACAGAAACCCAGAACTATCAGGTAGGGCATAGGTAGAGATCATCATCATAGCCACACACTACCTATCGGATATCTTCTTCTAACACCACAACCACTCATAGTCCATCTTGGCAACATCAATCTCTCTCCACCCAGCCCCAAAGAATCTCTCCAACACCTCATCCTTCCTCCCATATTCAGCTGCCCTCATAGGAACACCCTCAATCGATAATCGATAGATGTGATACACATCCTCCAATGTCACGGTCATTTCCCTGTAGGAAAATGAAAAGTGTTTCGATCTGCATCCCACCGCTCACATAAGGCAGACACAAATGCCCTATTAGTGAAGATGCTCTTACACTCCCACACACCATGGAAGTGTATGTCATCTAACCACTACAATTCCTCCTCAGTCTTCATCAACTTTTCAAAACCTTGCTTAAACTTTCTCACCCGATGACGGGGTTCAAGCGACTTCACCTATTCAACACACAACACAACACCCATCAGTAACCCACATAACAAATCAATCACATATAACATCATCACTCAAAATTTACAAATTAAAAACATTTAATTTGACATGCATCTTGAGACAAAATAACATACAAATAAAATGACAAAACACATCAACAACACAATCACATATTTGGATACCCATTTTGTCATTTTATGGCAATAATCCAAACACATACGACATACAGTACACATTGGTCACCCAAACAACCAATAACAAACTCAACTGTACAACTAATATGGCACACAATCCAAAACATGATCAATTAATATGACATACAAAAAACAAATCACATTTATGGATACCCATTTGCCCACTTAATGGTAAATGTGTCGACAAAATTCAGAAACAAAGCACCAATCAACACAGATCTAACAATCAAATCTGTCCTAAAAACACCAAAATCGAACACATATCCAGGCACGCAATCTAAAAATAATAGTCACATTTTTAGATACCCATTTGCCCATTTAGTGGTGGAAATTCAAACTGACATCAAGTACAGTCTACATCGGGCTCCCTATAGCTCATTTTTAGTTTACTACTATCTACACCATGGCACGTAAATCAAAGGCATGTCAAATGAAATCAACTACCAAAACAACCAACATTTTTGGACACCCATTTTGCCCTTATGCGATGAAAGTGTTATCAGTTTTTAAATATTCTACCTCTAACATGGCAAATCTAATGCCCTAGAGTTCACACATTACACCTCAAACCATCGAATACCGAAATCACATCAAACGAAGTCATAAAAATAAAATAATCACATAACGGAATACCCATTTCCTACTTTAGTGGACAAAGTGCAAAAACATATCGATGTCAGTACATCGTTACCTCACAAACTGACAGTCAAACTCTACACCTACTCTACCCATTACCCAGTCAAATTGGTGACAAAACAAATCCAATTGAAAAACCGACCGCACTTTTGGGTACCCATTTGGCCCGTTTATCACTATGTTTTCAAATTTTACTTAAAAGTTACAATTTTTTTTAAATCGAGATGAAAACCTCCCCCCCTCATTCATATTTTCCCAAAAAAATAAAATACAAACAAAACAAAGTCAAAGATCACTTACCGGTGGGATCCCGCACCTGATGCCAGCTGGTCTACATCCCTTCATCATCCTAGCTCTCACAATCGCTAATCGCGCTCCTTGCATGCCATCAACTGCTCTCCCAAGTTACTTTCCACACACGTGCATCATCCAAATGAGCCCCCACCATGCATATTTGGGCTTAAAAACCACTCAACTACCATTTCATGACCCAGGTCATGAGTTAGGTCAGAATCATGACCCAGGTCATGAATGGGGTCAAAACCATGACCCGGGTCATGAATTCAATCAGAACACACCAGAACATCCCCAAAACCCTAGGAAAGTAGGGAAATGCCCTCTAAAACCCTAGGAGCCTCAAAAACTTACCTTTTAACACCACTTGCAAACACACATTGCATTTTATCGACAAACTTGTCACATTCATACTTTTGGACCATGTTGATCTGGTCGCAAAAGCACAACATACAACCATTGTCATTCTCAAGCAACTAGTATGGCATCGTAAATGTCATACAGATGCAACAAAAACATAGCATTGCATTCACAATCATCCATTTCATTTTATTAGCATTACTTTTTATTTCTTTCTTCTTCTTCTTCTCCTTCCCTTATTTTTTCTTCTCCTTCTTGGCTATCCAGTCAATGTTGTATGGTCACGCTTCGAGCGGCTACATACCTTTGATTAGATCCCATTATTTTCTCTTCTCCTTCTTGGCTATCCAATCAATGTTGTATGGTCACGCTTCGAGCGACTACATACCTTTGATTAGATCCCATTCTTTTTCTTCTCCTTCTTGGCTATCCAATCAATGTTGTATGGTCATGCTTCGAGTGGCTACATACCTTTGATTAGATCCCATTCTTTTCTCTTCTCCTTCTTGGCTATCCAATCAATGTTGTATGGTCACGCTTTGAGCGACTACATACCTTTGATTAGATCCCATTATTTTCTCTTCTTACTAGCAATCATATTCATCATGCATTGGTATCTTTATCAATCGTTGCATCATCAATTCACCACACTTCATTCGCCTCATTGTTGATTCCTCATTTGAGGGGGTATTCATATCCAAAGTCAGCTTTGCATGCAACCACAACATCAAAAATCCAAAAGCACGGTTAGCGCATTTGTCTACAAAATTTTTTGCTAAATATTATCATACGATTATAATCTCAATCCCAAACAGACATGGGTTACATCAGGAGAGTTACGCGTTACTATGGAGAAGTCAATCTAGCATTCATGTACATCGAGTACACAATGGATGATACGTTTGATCAATCCTAGCACAACATTTGGAAATGGACTTCACGACCACGCTGATATGGTCACGAGTTGATGATCCAGATGTTAAACTAGCTCAAATGGTTTGACACTTGTCGCCATGTTCTCATCAATCAATCAACAACAAATATTTAGTTAGGCTTTTGTCCTAATCATACTTTTGGACCACGCTGATCTGGTCGCAAAAGCAAAGCAATCAAAAGTTGTCATTCTCAAGCAACTAGTATGGCATCGTAAATGTCATACGGACTCAAAAAAATCACATCATTGCATTCATAATCATTCATTTTCCCTTACTAGCATTGTTTTTATCTCTTTCCTCTTTTCCTTCTTTCCTTCCTCTCTTCTTCCCCTGTGGACATCCAATTGATGTTGTATGGTCATGCTTTGAGCGGCTACATACCTTCGATTAGATTCCATTCTTTCTCTTATTTTCCTTGGATACCCGATTGATTTGTATGGTCACGCTTCGAGTGGCTACATACCCTTTGATTGGATTCCATTCCCCTTCTATCCCTTTTCCTTCTACACAAACCCTTCATATTTTTGTATTAAACTGTGTTCTACACAGTATAGTACAAAAAGGGGCAAAATGTAGACACCCAAAAGTCACACATTGCTATTTTTGCATATCTATAGGTGATTCTAGACATCCCTAGGATATTGTAGACTATTGTAGACTATTGTAGTCATGCGTAGATATGCGTAGACATGCGTAGACATGCGTAGACATGCGTAGACTTCCATAAGTTCACCATAGTAACGTGTAGACTTCCACAAATGGCTTTCAGGTCCAAAACCCTAATAAGCCCTCAAAACTACATTTTATGCATCGAGATACCTTCATACGGCAACCCGAGGTGATGCATAGCCCATTTACACTCAATTGACACCCCCACGGGGTATTAATTGGCAAAATCAATTAAAAGTCAATTATCAAATTCTAATTTAATGTTGACTTCACTTAAGCCCCTTTTTAGGGCAAAATTGGATTAATTAACTCTTAATTCATAATTAGTGTTAATCAAATCCTCCCACATGTGCCAATTTAGGGTTTCCTAGGGTTTTCTTTTAATCCTCCCCTAAACATGCTTAAGGCCTAATTAGGATTAGCACTAATCCTTCCTCACACATGTGTGAGGATAGGATATTTCCTACTTAGAATGAGATGTTGCCACATAGCATCTATTAACCTAACCCTAGTCAGAATCAAACCTAGGTTTAGTCTATCTAACCCCCCTGCACCTTGCATTTGCCTATAAATAATGGGTCCTAAACCCCTAATTAAGTCTGATTCCCAAATTCAACAAAGTACTGTTACTCTATAGAAATGGAAAGCCAATAGCACACAGTCCATTCCCGAAGCATACAGATGGATTCTGATAGCATACAGAGGCACCCTAGCTGCCTTAGGATCGATTCACCGAAGATATTTCACCAGAAGAGCATCACAGCTCAATTCGTAGCCTGCCCTACGAATCCGGCCCCAATTAGCGACCCGGGTCACGAATTGCATCTGCAAGCCCCAAATCACTCCAGATTTGGGAGGTAAGCTCTATTTCAGCATGTTATTATCTTCTGCATATTTCATTTTAGTTTCTGTTATAGTTTTACAGTCATTTTTGTCTTCCTAAATATGGGGCCTGACTAAGGCAAGCCCCCCAACGTATTGACCCTTTCTTGCAAGTTTCTTTCAGGTTATGCAGCAGATTTGAAGGAAAGGAACACCAACAAACAACAACCCTATGGTGGCCTGCATACATCGAAGCCCACCTACACTGAGGGATGCTAGAAGAAGGCATCAGATTGATTGTAACCTTGTTAGGAATAGAGATGGATAAAGGGCATCAAGACCCTCTTGTAACACATGCTCATTAATATCAATGGAATACAATTTCTCTGTTTAATGCATCATTTATGTTTATGTGTTAAATTATCAAATGTCATTTTCTACCCATTTCAATTTCAAACAAAGTCTTTGCTTTTGATATGTGATGTATTCCTACTTCTTTTGATCTTCAATGTAATGCATGACCATGCATCCTATTAGCAATCCAATATTATCCACAATATTTTCGACAAGATCCATAATAATTTAAGACAATATATTCTCATAAATTCATACATTCAAAAATAACAATAACTCACTGAATATTATTTAAAATTATCTACTTTTTTTTTTAAAGCAAAAAAACCCTTGTGGAGCCATCTTGGTCTGAGAGACCACGAATAGGGGGTTCTACACTGTCAAAGTCACCCGAGGGTCACACCCGACCCTGCCTGCACCAACATTATCAATTGGATTTTGGATACCCAATTCAACTTTTTGATAGGGTGGATATTTGAACCTGGGACCTCCCTTGGAGGATTGCCCTCTCCTCTCCAACTCACCTACAACACCTAGGTTAAAATTATCTCCTTTAACCAATGCATAAAATACAATAATTATTCAATCAAAATTATAATGCTTTATCTTCAATATATAAACATTGGACATGGGACTCTTCACATTTACAAGAATATTGACCTTTACACTTACACAAATATTTGATCTCCTCAAACACATGGGAGATATAACACTTCATATTTCTCATATGAGAAATATCACATAATAACAAATATTAACTCCACATATCCACATATGAAAAAGAAACTCATGATTGTACATACTACATGATAAAATCTTACATAACTCATAACATCAAATCTCACTTACATAACTCAAACTTACTAAAATGGCACCTCACTATATACTTAAATATTATACACACCCTAATCTAAATTATTCACATAGTCCTTGCATTAATATTTCAAGGTACAAAATAATGTAATACTTCCAACACCCCCCTCATATTACATTATTTGGTATGAAGGTCTTTTGCCTTCATGTGCTCTCAGTATTTTATTTTTGTATTCCTATTTATCTTTGACTTTGGCACTTCTTTAGGTTTGGGTAATATATTTATCTTTCTAAGTTGTCACATATACCTATCACACTTCTAATCAAGTCATCACAATAACATAGTCCACCATTGATAATATTAACCTTGATACCCTTACTATCAATGTTATCAAATGTAGGATGTAATAGTTTATCATTTTTGTTATTTTTCTATCATATTCCTATTTATTCTTTGAATATTTCAAACCAACACATATTATTTTAACATAAATACTTTTTGTACATCCTTTATATATACCTAGATCTATTTCTTGAATTAATTTTGTTTTATTGTCAATTATAAGTTCCATTGATTTTATCAAATTTTCTTGATTACTTTGGAGAATTTCTAAGCGACATTAGTCTTTGTCACATTGCTTATCAATTTGATCAATACATTTTGTATTAATAAAACATTCATTTTCTGAATCTACATTTTCAAGAATGGATAGATCTTTAATTTTTCCCATGAGTTCCCTATGAATTGTTTTATTTTCTTCCTCATCGATGTTTGTTGTTTCATGTACCTATTGGACCATATTTCCTCTTTTATTTTTCCATTTTGGATATCATTGTTGCTTATCATTGCTTATTAGGCTAATATTATCTCTACTAGTATCTTTGGAAGGGTCTATGCATTTGATTCCATTGATTTAAAGAATTATATTTACAATAACTAGTGTTATGACCTTCTTTGTTACATATGTGATAATATCTTCTTTTCCATTTAATTTGATGATGTAATGATGACAAAGTATTATTTGACAACTTTTTTTGTTGAGATTAAATCATTGCATGTCACGTCATATCTAGCCTTGTTTTTTATTTCATATTCCTGATGTATGTTGACCAATTCATCAAAGGTTAAAATTTTATTTTTTATTTGAAGAGAGGTAACTAATGTCTTAAATGTTTATGGAAGTGTTCATAATGTACCCTAGACAAGAATTTTTTCTTCCACTTTATCTCTTATAGTTTGTAGCTTAGATTTCAATTATGCTATTCTTTGAAGAAAATGTTCTAGCTTTTCTCCATCATGGAATTTTAGTGAATACAATTGTGATTGCAAGTGTAAAATAGTAGCTTCATTTTTTCCTTTAAATATTGTGCATAACTTTTCCCAAGTAGTTTTTGAAGTTTCAGCCTCACTTATGTGTGCTTGAATCTCATATGATATACCAAATATTATTAGCATAAGAGCCTTTGCATATTCATCTTTAACTATTTACCAATTGTATCTTCTAGAATGGTTTTCTCTCCATTTACTACTTCCTAAATTTTCTCAACAATAAGTATTGATCTCATCTTATTTTTCCATGGGGTAAAGTTAGGTCCTTTTAGTAGTTGAAATTTTGAAAGGAAAATCTTTGTATTTTCCATAGTATAAGCTCAGTAATAATTTCCTTTATTTTTGTATTCCTTATTACTCTAAAATTAATTTCTTTAATATAACTTTTCCTTTAAATAATTATTTTTTCAATAATAAAATAAAATCCTTTTCCTTAAATATTTCAAATTTTAATATTATTTTTTCTTAAATTTTCATATATAATCTCTTTCTTCAATTTTAATTTTCTTCTTAACTTTAATTATTTTCTTTAATCATTAATTTCTTTTTTAAATTTACTATTCTTCCTTTCTTAAAATTTTAAAATTAATATTTTTATTGGGGGGTTGGGAGTGACCCCTTACGCTCATCGAGAATTACAACCCCTACAAAAGCAACCTCAATTTCTATCACCATATTCGATCGAGCAGGTATATATGGTGCCCTATGCCTCGTATGGGGGTGCTAGTCATGGAAATTTTGGGGAAGCATGGGATATGGCTCTCCTTGGATGAACTCTAGGGTTTTTTACCCAATGTTGATTCCTTTCTTCTAGATTTCTTCTTTGGTGTTCACTTTGTTATGCTCCCACTTAACTACTCAAATATACTCCTAGCCTAGGCTAAATTTTGAAACGGGCAAAATGGAAAGAGAGGAAGTAAAGCAAACTATGAAAAGTGGTAAAAATACATGGAAAATTAAAGGAAAACTATAAATGTGCAAAAAACATAAACCTATCTATCCTATACTAAGGTGTGGAAATGTGCCAAAGAAAAAAAGAATAATAAGAATCCCTTAGTGCCCCAACAAGATTTGGATGAACATTGTTAGATATAGAGTATATTACATCATTTGGATCATGTATATGTACCTTCCTAAGTACATACTTAGGACATTAGATTACTTTAGGGAGAAGTTATCTAGTTACTTCATGCAATGTAATAAATGTACAAGTGTCAATGTGCAAGTTGTATATACGTAAGGTATCCCTTGTACAACTAGGTAGAGTTTTGGCCAAGGAACCTATCTTTCTATATAAAAAGGGTCTCATTGTAACAAGTAGATAACAAGATTGTAGCATATTTATAGGTTGTAGAATAGTGTTTTGTAGATCACCATATATTGGTTGTGGGTGTAATGAAGTCTAGTAGCTTTAATCATGGAGTGCCCATTTCCTCCATAACTACATTGTATTCATTTCTATCATTTCTATTTATAGTATATTTTAGTCATCTCATAGATTTACTTTATTTCATATTATTTTTCATCTTGTAATTTCTATCTACCATTACGTATTGCATCAAAATTTAATAGTGGTATCAGATCCACTATAGATATAGCCACAATATATCGATAGGGAAACCATAATTATCATTAAGACTAAGTTTTTTTCAAACTTGATGCACCTTTAGACCAACCACTATTAAAAAATCTCAGAAGAGTCTAGGTGGTAGAATTAGGAAGAGTCACAAGTGAGGACTTAAAGAAATATTAGTTCTAAAAATATTGAGATTACATTTGGCTAGAGTCTTTCCATAGAGTTGCAGAAAAAACTCATGAAGACTAGGACTCAAAATTCAATCCACTAGATTGACAAATCAACTAGTGAATATCATTCAAGATATTTTGAATTTGTTAAATATTGCCCAAAGTTTCTTTTGTTATAGAAAATTATTTCTTAGATGATTGGGACACCTCCTACAATAGAAATCTAGGATATTTCAACTTCATTGCTCGAAGGTCGATGTACCTTCATAGTGCAGAGATTAGTTCCTTGTGTCAAAAAAGAATACTATGAAAGAAGACTACTGGAGAAGAGTCATGGTGAAGTTAGGATATTGGAGATCTCCATTTCTATATTGAGAACTTCATAGAATAAGCAAAGGCCATAGAAGCCTTAATATTAAATAAAAGGCAACAAAATCTTTGATACTAAAGAAAAGGCCATATAAGACTTGAAACTGAAGAAAAGGCCATAGAAGCCTTGATACTGAAGAATACTATAGAAGAGAGTATCTGATTTAGAAGAAAATTTAGAATTTAGTACTAATACTTTGTTGCAAGGAAAGGAGATTCAATGAGTTGGGAAACTTCCTACAAGAAACGAAGAGTATATTCTTCAACATCAATCCAACACCTGAAGGAAAATTGAAGGTAAAGAGATTAAGAGATCTCATTGAAGAAATGTCCATTCTTGGAAGAAAAAATGACTAGGAGAGTCCTTCTTGAATATGGAAGTAGTAGAATTAGAGATCCAGAAGAAGATCTCACCACCAACACTTCCAGAAGTAGAAGGTTGAATAAAAGGTTTGAAGGAAGACCAGAAGAAGCTGTACGATCAAAATACCTTGGAGAGGTCTCAACGAGCATCCATTAAAATTCTTGGAGAGCCTTATTGAAGAAATCATTAAAGGAGTTCCGAGGAGAACTCATAGGAGAAATTCACTATAGAAGACAGTAAAATATTTGGGACAATTGTCACCATCTAATAACAAGCACAAAAGAAGAATTTTTTTTTGGGAAAGAGTACCAAATCTTAGAAGAAGATTCATAAGACCTCAAGATATTTAGAATGTTGAGAACAAGATCCTGCTTGAATTCAAATTTTGATAAAAAGACTTGAAGATAGGAGAAGCCTACCAAATTCAAGATATTTGAATATTACCTTTCATAGCAAGAAGATGCTATTTTAGATACAAAGACTTCTCCAAATATACAACAAAAGAAGAATATTTCTTGAATAATCAAATCACTAAAAACATAGGCTCATAAAAGAAAGTTTGAGACCATTTATTTGTGAAGAAGAAACTGAGCAACGAGATCCTACTCAAAGCATCAACTTGGTGATCTTAGACACCAAGATCTACATCCTCTACAAAAGTTGTAAAATATCTACAAAATCTTTCAAAAAAAAGATAAGAAACTATTGGTGCAAGTAGATTCATTAATTGGATTACTTATCAAATTTTGTTAAAGCACCTTATATTGGATTAGAGTTGCAAAAGAGGAAAATTGAATTATAGTCTTCAAAAGTGCAAAAGGAAAAATTTCCTTTTAAGGTTCATTTGCACATTATATTTGGAGTTAATTAGATTACAAAATTACAACTATCTATCAACTACCAAAAATATACTTTGAAAATAAAAATAAGACTATTTCCTACAACTTTATTTGCAGTGAAATTGTAGAATAATTCTTGAAGATTCATTTTAGATTATTCTTGATTAGTTACAATAAATTGATTAAGTGAATTTATAAGTTATTTTGAGATTTTATTGGAGTGATAAGGTGAGATTTTTAGTGCATTAAAAGTGAAATATTAGTAGGTTCATTTGTACTACTATATTACTCTTAAAAATCTTAGTGTTTGTGTTCTTGAGAAGGGCACAAAATTAGATTAGCATCAAGTGTCTAAACACACCATTAGTGCACCAAAATATGCAACTTTTAGTAGCCAAAGGAATCCACAAAAATCATCTCAATCCTCCAAGTTTTTGAGAATAAAATAGCCATAGGAAATCAACAAGGATTGCCTCAAATCAAGAATTGGTGAGTCTCAGATTCAAAGAACTATAAGTGTTATATTGCATCTACAAAAGTGGTTATAAGTTGGATTCATAAAACCAACAAAAAGGATAGTTGCATATTAATAATTTCTCCAAAAATCTGCCATAAAATGAGAAAATCAGAAGTAGCAAAAGGAGTGCAAAAAGGTGCAAAAGGGGTTTTTTTATATCCCAAAATTATTACATATTGTGTTGAGCAAGGTGCAACGACAATATTGTCATTGTTGTCAACACACTCAGATGGACAGGTTGATGCAGTGGACAGTTGTTCGGAGGTTGTTCGGAGTATGTACAGTGGTGTTCAATGCTTATGAGGATGTTTTTGATGTTCGGGTGAAGTTGTTACAGGTTGTTCGTGCAAATTTGCAAAAGTTGCAAAAATCGTCAGGAAGTTGTCAAAGTAGCAAAATTGTCAAAGTTGCAACAACATCAATGGAATGTGTTGGACAGCCCAAGATACTATTTGGAGGTTTTTTTATCATTAGCAAGTGTGGTTGCAGTGTTGGAATGGCCGGTTGCTTTGTCGGTGCATTGTTGGTCAGTTTCATGCTTTATGTGACAGGTGTAAAATCTGCGTCGGAGGTCACTTTGCGGGAGGAATATTAAGCAATCCATGAGGAATTGGACCTCAAATGTTTTACTGGAGGTATCTGGATATACTGAGAGCTTAAGTTTTAAATTTCAGCCCAAACGGAGTCTGGAAGAAGAAACGGTGAGCGTTGCAAAATGGCTCTGGAGCACTTTTTCCAGTTTATGTGAGGTGTAAAATCAGCGTTAGAGGCCACTTTGTCGGAGGTACTACGAATAATCCATGAAGATTTAAAATATAAAATTTAAACTGAAGGTATTCAGTTTATCCAAGAATATATGTTTCAATTTTTAGCCCATTTGGAAATTTGAGGAGGAAGTTATGACTATTACAAAAAGCCCTGTCAACTCTTTTTGGCAATTTTGGCAGTTTCTAAGAATATAACGGTTGAGTGGTACTTTTGTGTAACTAAAAAAAAGAGCTGCATTTTTTAATGTGAAGCATATATATGTTTTAAAATAAAAGGGAGAAGAGGTTTTTTTGGAGAAAGGACTGTCAGTGCATGTTGTGAAGAATTTTTTTCTTTGGCATTTTGATTGAAAAAATGTGCAAGGTGTGAGATAATCAATGTGTAGAGTTGAGAAGATTGAAAAGGTTAGACAGAAGATTTTAGAGGAGAATATTTGTGAGCTAGACCACTCAGGGTCTTTTGATGAGATTTAAAACTTTTATCAGAGCTTTTTAAATTTGTCGGGTCGGTGCTTGGCAACAGGGGTCGATGCTCCTTGCAGTTGGTGTTGCTAAAGTTCGGGTTGGTTGGTGCCATTCCCTGTAGTTGGTGCTACAAAAATATTGTAAAGACCAAAAATTTTTGAGGCTGGATTTGGATGGGAGTCCAAACAGTCCATTGGCACAGTGGTTTTCCCACATCGGGTTTCCACTATAAATCTGGTGTTATGTGATGCATGTTTGTGTGATTGCTTGTTTTGATTTGATTTCATAGTTGGATTAAATTTTTAATACACACTGATTCACCCCCCTCTCAGTGTCATACTTAGTTCAACAATTGGTATCAGAGCCAAGTTCCTGAATAGGCTTAACCGGCTAGGGTGATCTTGGAAGTGACACAATGGCAGGTGGTGAAGGCTTCTCATCAAACAAAGCACCATTGTTTGATGGAACTAATTACGCATTTTGGAGACTCAGGATGCAGACATATCTTTGTGCTTTGGGATACGACATTTGGGATTCAGTAAATAGTGGATACACAATACCCACCACTTCTCCAACCGATGTTGTTGGTAAGAAACTATTTGAGAATGACTCAAAAGCAAAGAATGCTATCATGTGTGGATTAGTGGACAATGAACTGGTAAATATTATGGGTTGTAAAATGGCAAAGGAAATATGGGACAAACTGAAGAGCATTCATGAAGGAGACGTTAAGATCAAGGAGGCCAAGTTACAAACACATCGAGCTCAGTTCAAAGGATTAAATATGAATGAGGATGAGAATATAGAGGCATATATGCTGAGAGTTAATGAAGTCATTAATGCGATTAGAGGACTCGATGAGGAAATCAAAGATTCTATCATCATGAAAAAGGTATTAAGGTCCCTTCCCCAAATATTTGATTCTAAAGTTTCAGCTATAGAAGAAGCTAAAGATCTGAATTCTTTTAGTATGGATGAGATGCATGGTTCTTTGACTGCATATGAGATGAGAATAGGAAAATCTAAACCCATAGATAGAGAAGCTGCTTTTAAAGCCCAAAAAAATATGAAAGCAAAACAAGAATCCGAGGAAGAAGAGACATCAGATGAAATGGAAGCAAACTTTGTTCGAAAACTAAAAAGGGGAAAAGGAAAATACAGAGGAAAGTTACCATTTAAATGTTTCAACTATGGAGGCATTGGGCATTTCGTAGCTAAATGTCCACTTAATGAGAAGAACAGAAGTGATGAAGGATCGCATGGAGAAAGAAGTGACTGGAAGAAAAAATCAAATTTCAGAAAAGGCAACTTCAAGAAGAAAAGTTTCATCTCCAAGAAGGTCAGTTCATCAGAAGACAGCTCCAATGAGGATTCTGAAAAAGAAATAGGTGAAGCTCTTTTCATGGCATTCGAAGAAGAAAAACCAGAAAAAGAACAGGAATGTGATGAAGAAGAAATTGATGCAGAAGTGAATTTGGAAGAGGAACTAATTGCAACTCTAGATGAATTGAAGACAGAAAGAAAAAGGAATAAGAAAATTTCAAGAAATCTTGAGGATGCAAATGAAATCATAACAAGTTTGAAAGTGTAGATAGAAGAATCCAAGAAGATCTTCGAAGATCTCGAAGTGCAAATAACCATGAAAATAGATTATTGCAGCAAGTTAGAAGAAGAGATTGTTGGTTTAAGGATGCAACTAGAAGAGATGAATCAGAAAATTAGCTTTTATCACAAACGTGAAGAGAGTTCTATGAAGTTGGATAAGATCATAAAGAACCAGAAGACTACAGGCATCAAATTTGGTTTGGGTTTTGATGAAGGAGAATCATCAAATGGATCAAAGGCCACAAATGAAGAATCCACAAAGAATGAAGAAAAGAAATAGGTTAATCAAGCAAAAATGAATCATGCAAAGGAAAGCAATAATGCAAGGCATGAAAGGAGAATTGACAATGATGGTTTCACCAATGTCACACATCAAAGAAGAAGAAGATTTATGGCTCCTACAACAACATGGCAAAGACCACCACCCAGGTTCAATCATCCCTTTTATGGTTACTATTTTAAATGCAATGGTTATGGACATAAGATTTCAGATTGCAAGTATAATGTAGGACCAAGGAATTTTTCCAGTAGAAATGCTTTTTCACCTTTGATGGATTATGCAGTAGAATGTTATAACTATCATAACTTTGGGCATATTGCAAGAAATTGTAGAAGTACATTTGCATCAAATCAATTTTAGGGAAGAAAATTTCAGCCAAATGGAATAAGACAAAATAGAAAATTTCCTGAAAAACATGCACAAGCTACTAAAAAAGAAAAGCCAAAACAAGAGCCCAAAACTGTAATCAAACCGGAGTGGAAAGAAAAAGAGCAACCTAAGGAAGAAAAGGAATCCTTGATCGTACAGATGACATTTAAAGCATAGAATAAATCCGCACCATGGATACTTGATAGTGGATGCTCCAGTCATATGATAGGTGACAAACATAAATTTGAGAAGTTGCAACAATATGAAGGTGGTTCAGTGAAATTCAAAAACAATGATGGAGCTAAGATAGTTGGCAGAGGTTCAGTTAAGATCAGTGATGAAAAAATCAGGTCAGAAGAAGTCTTGTTTGTGGTTGGTCTGAAGCATAACTTGTTGAGCGTAAGTCAGATTTGTGATAGAGGTCATGATGTGATCTTTAAGAAGTAGGGCTATGAAATCAGAAAGGCAAATAGTGGGAAGTTGATAGCAGTTGGATCAAGGACATCTGGAAACCTGTACACTCTCTCGAAGACTTCAGAAGGAGCTTGCTTGATTGGACAGGAAGAAGAGAATTGGTTGTGGCACAAGAGGCTCGGTCATATCAGTTTTGACAACCTAGTAAAAATTAGTTCAAAGAAAGCAGTGAGAGATATTCCCACCATTGGCAAACCATCAAATAGCATTTGTGCTTCATGTCAAAAAGGGAAGCAAACTAGAGTCTCATTTAAAACAAAAGAGTACTACATGAGCAAACCTTTGGAACTAGTACATACTGATTTATGTGGACCCATGAGAATGCAAAGCATAAACGATGACAAATATTTCATGTTGTGTATAGATGACTATTCCAGGATGACATGGGTATTGTTTTTGAAGCATAAATCAGAAGCTTTTGAGATGTTCAAGGTTTTCAAAAACCAAGTTGAGAATCAAACAAGAAAAAGGATTAAATTTTTAAGGTCAGACAGAGGAGGAGAGTTCATTTCAGAGGATTTCATAGAGTATTGTGAAAAATATGGCATCAGGAGATAGTTTTCAGTAGCCAGGACACCTCAACAGAATGGTGTGGTAGAAAGAAAGAATAGGACAGTGTAAGAAATGGCATGGACTATGTTGATTGAGAGAAAAGTAGTAGATATATTTTGGAAAGAGGTAGTCCATACTACAGTATACATCCAAAATAGGTGCATGTTGAGGATGCATGAAAGCAAAACTCCTTATGAGTTGTGGTTCGGTAAAAAGGCAACAACAAGATATTTTAAAGTTTTTGGCAGCAAGTGTTACATCAAAAGAACTGAAGAAAACCTTGGTAAGTTTGAAGATAGAGTGGATGAAGGTATTTTTCTTGGCTATTCATCAAAAAGCAAAGCTTACAAATGTTACAACAAGAGGCTAAGAAAAATTGTGGAAAGTGTCGATGTTAAAGTTGATGAAGGAAGGGAACGAGTAATTAGCTATGAAGAGAACTACCCAATTTATGAAGAGGTCATTGAAGGAGATGAGGAAGAGGAAATGGAAAAGAAACCAAGAATTGACTCAGAGGATTCGAAAAGTGATTCAGAATTGGAAGAAAACAAGAAATTCAAAATAGGTAGCTGGCAGAAAGATCATCCTAGAGAGAAAATAATTGGAGACCCCATAGTTGGTGTTCAGACAAGAAGAATATTAGTAAGTAACTACTCTTTACTATCCAACATTGAGCCCAAAAATGTTGTCAAAGCAAGCAAAGATGAAAGTTGGGTAAAGGCAATAAATGAAGAATTAGATCAGATCGAGAAAAACAAGACTTGGGAGTTAGTACCAAGACCCGCAAATAAAAATGTAATCGGTACTAAATGGGTCTTTCAGAACAAATTGAATGAATATGGACAGGTAGTCAAGAACAAAGCAATATTGGTATGCAAAGGGTATGCACAAGTTGAAGGTATTGACTTCGAGGAAACCTTTGCACCTGTGGCCAGACTAGAGGCAATTAGAATATTTCTTGCTTTAGCAAGTTTACAAGAATTTCAAAGTTTATCAAATGGATGTGAAATCAGCATTTTTGAATGGGAAACTTGAAGAAGAGGTTTATATTGAGCAGCCAGATGAGTTTTCAGCTTGGTGATGATCCCAACTTGGTTTGCAAGTTGAAGAAAGCGTTATATGGCTTAAAACAGGCACCCCGGGCATGGTATGCAAGGCTAGACAATTATCTTACTCAGCAAGGGTTCAAGAAAGGTATGGTGGACAGTAATTTGTATGTCAAAATAGAAAATGGTCATCATATTGTTGTTGTTGTATACGTAGATGATATCATATTTGGCAGCAGCAAAGATGAGTTGTGTAAATATTTAGCAAATAAGATGCAGAAAGAGTTTGAAATGTCAATGATTGGTGAACTTTCATATTTTCTCGGATTGCAAGTTAATCAAAAGGAGAAGGGCATATTTATTTCTCAAATTAAATATGTGAAAGAGATGCTAAAAAAGTTCACAATGGAGGATTGCAAGCCAGTTAGCACTCCCATGACGACAGGTTGCAAGTTGAGCAAGGATGACAAATCTCCACCTGTTGATCAAACTATGTACAGATCCATGATTGGGAGCTTACTGTACTTGACAGCTACTAGACCAGATATTTTATAGGTAGTATGCATGGTAGCATGATTTTAGGCTAGTCCCAAGGAGACTCATGTGACAACAGTGAAGAGGATTTTTTGGTACCTCAAGGGTACTATGGAGTATGGGTTATGGTATCCGAAAGGTAAGGACTTCACCCTTATTGCGTATTCAGATGCAGATTGGGCAGGATGTGTAGATGACAGGAAGAGTACCGGTGGAGGTGCATTCTATCTTGGTGATAATCTTGTTGCATGGCATAGCAAAAAGTAGGAGTCAATCTCATTATCCATAGTAGAGGTAGAGTATATTGCAGCGACATCATGTTGTACACAGGTACTTTGGATGAAATAAACTTTGAAGGATCTTGGAATAAATTTTAGTGAGCCCATATCGATCATGTGTGACAATACAAGTGCAATCAATATCTCAAAGAATCTGGTTATGCATTCTCGCACAAAACATATTGCTATCCGGTACCATTTTTTGAAGGAGAAAGTTGCGAAAGGTGAGGTTAAGTTGGATTTTGTTCCAACAATAGAGCAAGTAGTGGATATCTTCACCAAACCATTGCCCAAGGAAGTCTTTGAGTACCTTCACAAGAAATTGGGAGTGGTCACACTTCCCAAGCATTGACTAGCTATCGGGGCCACATTCTCAGGGGGAGCATTTGTGTCTTTGTTTATCTTTTTGCTCATGTTTGTGATTCTTGCTAAGTGTAATAATTTTTGCCTGAGAATGTTGTGCATGGACTCAGGGGAGTTTGTAGTAGCCCTTTGGTCTTGTTGTCAAAGGGGGAGAAGAGTTACAAGAAATTGTGCATGTGTTGCCAACAATTCCAAAGGGGGAGATTGTTGAGCAAGGTGCAACGACAGTATTGTCATTGTTGTCAACACACTCAGATGGATAGGTTGATGTAGTGGACAGTTGTTCGAAGGTTTTTTAGAGTATGTACAGTGGTGTTCAATGCTTATGAGGATGTTTTTGATGTTCGGGTGAAGTTGTTATAGGTTGTTCATGCAAATTTGCAAAAGTTGCAAAAATCATCAAGAAGTTGTCAAAGTAGCAAAATTGTCAAAGTTGCAAAAATCGTCAAAGTTGCAACAACGTCAATGGAATGTGTTGGACAGCCCAAGATACTATTTGGAGGTTTTTTATCATTAGCAAGTGTGGTTGTAGTGTTGGAATGATCGGTTGCTTCACCGATGCATTGTTGGTCAGTTTCATGCTTTATGTGACAGGTGTAAAATCTCGTAGGTCACTTTTACGGGATGTAAATCCATGAGGAATTGGACCTCAAATATTTTACTGGAGGTATCTGGATATACTGAGAGCTTAAGTTTTAAATTTCAGCCCAAACGGAGTCCGGAAGAAGAAACGGTGAGCATTGCAAAATGGCTCTGGAGCACTTTTTCCAGTTTATGTGATAGGTGTAAAATCAGCGTCAGAGGCCACTTTGTCGGAGGTACTGCGAATAATACGTGAAGAGTTAAAATATGAAATTTAAAAAGTGAAGGTATTTTGTTTATCCAAGAATATATGTTTCAATTTTTAGCCCGTTTAGAAATTTGAGGAGGAAGTTATGACTGTTACAAAAAGCCCTGTCAGCTCTTTTTGGCAATTTTGGCAGTTTCTAAGAATATAACGGTTGAGTGGTACTTTTGTGTAACTAAAAAAAAAGAGCTGTGTTTTTTAATGTGAAGCATATATATGTTTTAAAATAAAAGGGAGAAGGGTTTTTTGGAGAAAGGACTGCTGGTGCATGTTGTGAAGAATTTTTTTTCTTTGGCATTTTGATTGAAAAAATGTGCAAGGTGTGAGATAATCAATGTGTAGAGTTGAGAAGATTGAAAAGGTTAGACAAAATATTTTAGAGGAGAATATTTGTGAGCTAGACCACTCAGGGTCTTTTGATGAGATTTAAAACTTTTATCAGAGCTTTTTAAATTTGTCGGGTCGGTGCTTGGCAACAGGGGTCGGTGCTCCTTGCAGTTGGTGCTGCTAAAGTCTAGGTTGGTTGGTGCCATTCCCTGTAGTTGGTGCTACAAAAATATTGTAAAGACCAAACATTTTTGAGGCTGGATTTGGATGGGAGTCCAAACAGTCCATTGGCACAGTGGTTTTCCCACATCGGGTTTCCACTATAAATCTGGTGTTATGTGATGCATGTTTGTGTGATTGCTTGTTTTGATTTGATTTCGTAGTTGGATTAAATTTTTAATACACACTGATTCACCCCCCCTCTCAGTGTCACGCTTAGTTCAACATATTGTTGCACCATTCTAATATGTTTTATGCAAGTGATAAGGTAGAGTTTGAGGTGCCACAAAGGCACATTATACAAGGTTAAAATAGTTGGACACTAGCACACTTTGAGCATAGAAAAGGAGCCTCTCAAAAGGCTCACATATTCTCCATTGTTGGACCTGCAAGCCTTCAAGGAACAACATAATGAAATAACAATGCCATATTTGAGAGCAATATTATCTATGAAAAAGGAAATACATAACAGGTTCAAAAAGGAAGAAAATAAGGCATCAAAACCAATGTGGAAAGGAGGAAAAAATCATCGCATTGAAGGTAGTGCTAAATCCAAGGTTTCAAGCTTGGAGAAAAATGTCCACTAATAGGAGCACCAAGATCAACTATAGAACTGCCATTGAAAGCTTTATAAAATCAAGGGACAACATAGCTAGAACCATCCAACATCCTCATCGAAGCACTTGCAAAAGAAATAAGTTGCTTGCTCTTTAAGAAACGTAGAAAGAAAAAGAATAAGCATTCGAAATGGAATAGAAGGTATATCATTCATCTTGGACCATTATAACAAAGAGTTACATGTAAAGTGCCACTTGGCACAAACCTCCTAAGGCACCATATTCATTCATAACATCCAAGAAATAAAGGATTACTTCAAGCGCTCAACCAAGGGAAGTTACAAAGAATAAAGAAGAGGTTACATTCATATGATTTCCATTTGTCCAAAGTTATAAGATTCTAGGAGTGCACATCTTGGAGAGGAAGTCAAGAAATCACCAAGAATACTGTAACATCTCATACGTTACATACATGAGTAAGACAAGTGCTTAGTAAGTCCCAACTACTCCTCAAGTACCTATGAAGTGTAATGGACACACCACTTATCATATTTGTAAATATTCTTGATCTATTTAAAGGGTTCAATGACCAAGAGAGTTTGAAGCATGCATATACATTCAAAGAACTTCACATAGAGTCAAATTGTAGTATTGAGGAAAGTGAAAGAGCATTTAAAGGTCTAGTCAAAAGGATTCAAAAAGCCATAAAATTTGGGTGACATTCTTCAAGATCCAAAACCAAGAGAAATCCAAGGCTATCCATTGGTTGAACCGTCCAAGGAAAAAATACATTGGCACTACTATTATTCATGCCCGAATACTACACCAAAAATTGTGGATATCAATGTTGCAAGGTAAGGAATAATTCCCATTATAGTTTGATTTTATTATTGGGAGATATAAGGATTATATACTAATTTTGAAAATTAGAGAAATCAAACTTATTGAAAGAAAAAATTAAAAAGGAATTAAGACATCAAATTAGTTATTTATTTGCAATATTAAATATTATATTAATAAGGGTTTCTATTAGAAAAATAAAATTAATAATATTTGCAAATATCATTGTGTTCTAATTTTCTATATTTGGGAGCTATAAGGGTTACAACACCAAATTACGTTATTGAATACTAGAAACACTAAAATCAATTCCTAAGGGATATTAAAAGAGGTTATTAATATTTTTTCTAAGGTTGGAAATCTATAATATTATTTTCTCAAAATTTCACAAAAGGGATAAAATAAATCCAACATTAAAACCTCTTCAAAATTGGAAAATTTAGTTCAATAGGAGTAATAAGGTCTTAGAAAATTTGATTTTCATATTTACAAAACTTTAAAAAATAAACCCAAAATAGAACTATATTCTAAAAAAGCATTATATCATATTCCAAAATCACTAGGGAGTCATAAGGCATTCTACAAAACTTGATAATAATAGTAACTACCAAAGATTATCAAGTTATAAATCCATTGGGAAGATATACGATTTTTAAAAAATCTAAAATTCCATTAGGTATATATACTCTCATTACTATGGAGACATAAGGAATTCTACAAAGCCTAAGGATTAATAAATATTTCATCAAACCAAGCTTATATACTTCAATTAGGTTTCATATGTCCTAAATTAGGGAGTAATAAGGTAGACTAAAAAGAAAACCCTATCTCATTTCCTTGGAGTCCATATAGAATTCTACTTCTTCAAATTTTAAAAGGAATGTCATACAAAAGATGTAAAATTTGCTCCAGTAGGAACCAGTCTACAAAGCATAAAAATATGTGATACATTGACTCAAGATCCAATCATCATATGACAAGAAATATACAATGGTTTGACTTTCTTGAATTGTTAAAGGCTACAGACTAAGAGTTGTAGATAGCCAAACTTATCCTATATATGGATATGGATGTGTAACACCAAGAAAATCATTTCCAAATATTCTACTACAAAAATTATTGTATGTTCCTGGATTAACATTCAATCTCATTTCAGTAAGCAAGTTAGTAGAAAACAACTCTATGATTAATTTCGGATATATGGATGAAATCAATACATGTCTCATCATGAATCAAGGTGAAATAAAAGCAATAGGATCAATCCATGGACATACATATATCCTAGACTAAATGGAAATCTCACAAGATATTGTGGTGTTTCAAAATGATGCTAACATATTTTTAGAGGAACGGGTTGGAGAAAATGAAGAACCAGTACACCACAAAGGTAAGCATATAAGAATCAAAATCAAGAAGATGAGAGGATAATTACACCACACTCTACTCAGTCATCAACAATCAAAACCAAATTAAGATACTTGCAAAGAGAACATTAAAGGTGGTTGGATAGAAGATGAAAATTATGAACTTGAACAAGCCAAAGATCATCCAATGGAAGAAGATCCACATTGAAGACTAAAGTATTCAATACCCAAATAATGTAATACAAGGGGGTGTTAGAGATAGAGTATATTAAATAATTTGGGTCATGTAAATATACCTTCATAGGTACATACTTAGGACATTAGATTACTTTAGGGGAAATTTATCTAGTTACTTCATGCAATGTAATAAATGCACAAGTGTCAATGTGCAAGTTGTATATGTACAAGGTGTCCCTTGTACAACTAGGTAGAGTGTTGGCCAAGGAACATATCTTCCTATATAAATAGGGTCTTGTTGTAACAAGCAGATAATAAGCTCGTAGCATATTCATAGATAGAGCAGTGGTTCTAACCACTCAATTTGGGCTCCTTGGCCTAATCAGTCTGAACCATAGCTGAGACCTACGGTCTATAGTCTGAACCATGGCTGAGACCTACGGTTTATAGTCTGAACCGCAGTTGTCACCTACGGTCTTAACTAAAGTTCAGTTGGCCTTCATCCGAGCCAAATCAGTTTGAATGACCATTTGTTCTAGAAGAAGGTGGTTAAAGGATGGAAGCTTCCAATCCAACTGTCCTAACCACCCCTTCTTGTTCTTGGCTTCTCCATGAAGCCACCCCTAGCCCTTGGGTAGTCCTATAAGTACCCCTTCAAAATAGGGCAAAAGTATCAAGCAAGCATTGGAGATTAGAGCAGCGAAGCCCTATCAAATTGTGGACTCACTTGAGTGCACTAAGAGAGAGATTTGTTGCTATCACTTTGCCAATTCATCAAGCATCATGTCAAATTATGCCATGGATGCCCTAAGGAGCTAGAACGCCAAGAAATACTAATTTGGGCAAACGGAGGCCCTATCGAGCAATTCAACCGCCAAATCTGTCAGAGGACACTGAGGCGACCCTTGATCATCAATTTGACAAGGAGGATCAAGCCCACTACCCTAGAATTGGAGGGCAAACCTACTTGGTTGCAGGCCATGGCTGTCAACCATGGTTTACAGTGCAGACCGCTCATCAGAGCTATGGTTTGCAATAGGTGTAAGATCTCCTTACTTGTTCTTTTTTAGTATGTTTAGCTAGGTTAGATTAATCATTTTAGCACTTTATTTGGTAGTTTAGAGACTCTGACTGACTGGATTACATATTTGAGTAGATTTACTTCATTATAGCATTTATGACATTAATGGCTTCTTTCCATGCTTTCATGCTTTATTTCACATAATTGATCCATTAGATTGATAGTTGTAGTTCTTGTTTACATGTTTCTAAGAATATTTATGAATCATCGGCATAGGTTTAGACATATTTTATCCATGCTTTCTTGATTTCATGTTGTTCATGGCATCTTTGTGTATCATTCTCTTCAAAGGGCCTCATCATGAGAGGCTGCCTATGCTTTTAATACTTCTGTGTTGTTTCTTGACCGTAGGGAAGCAGGTTTAAAGGAGCTTCAATCATTCAATTCCTTCCTCAACGCGAAGAAGAGGGCTAACTCCACCCTAGAGCAGTTTGTGACTATTTGGAAGAGCATTAATAGTGTGCCTACCCCATTGGGGGCTTTGGAATTGTATCAATTGTATCAACATTTTGGGTGACCCTAAGAGGGGCATGATTGTAACTGAGATCCATTTTCAATATTAATAAAAGAAACATCCATTTTAGTGTTATATGCAATCTTGTGTCTCATTTTATGCTTTCATGTTGGTTTCGATTGATGCATTAGATAGGTGCATGCTTTTTGGGATAGGTCAGAAGGCGATCACGGTGGAACTCCACATTATAAGTGATCTAACTAATTGTTCTTGTGTTTTTGGAATTGTAGGTGCAAACCGTAGCTCCCAACTATGGTCTCATTGTTGGCCCGTGGCTTCAAGATGCGGTTTACAGTCTGAACCATGCATCAGACCTACGGTTCATAGCAGACACATCAGACAAAATGAGTCCAAAGCTGAATCAAATGAGGACCTGAGGTAGGCCATTTTTCCACTTTCTATCTCTATTTTTTGCTTCTGTATTTTCTAGAATAGAAAATTGAAACCTAGATAATTAAGGATAAAAAGAACATGAAAATGAATTAGGTCCTTAGGTTCATTTTTTTTCTAAATCTTTAGATAGGCGCTGCTAGGAACAACGGATCTCTGATTGTAGTCCACCCTAGAATCCAATGTGCTAGGTTAAAATAATGTGTGGGTTTGCATGTTTGAGGCCCAAGTAGTGGCTATTTGCATCATCATAATTGCATTGTCAAAAATCATGTAGAGTATAGCATGCATATCTGAATATAAAATATTTATTTTTACATTTCATGTAGGAAACAATCATTTATGCTATATTATGCATTTTTATTTTATGCAAAAGAATAAAATGAACCACACACACCATGTTTCACTTAAATGCTAGTGAGTTGGGAGTCACATCCAACCACTAGTAGGGTTCAACGATGGTGGGTGTAATTTCCATCCGTTGGCCCAAATCCTACGTACCCTTGGATACTAGACCAATACCGGATCCAAGAACCATTCGTACCCTAGAAAATTTGCATGTATTCTCTTCAGAGGGTATAACGTTGACTAGGGGAGAATGGGTGAGGATCTGGGAGGACCTGTGCTCCTTGTCCGGGTGTGGACTTTCATTACCACACACGGGGGATTTACGTGGCCTGGAAGTCACATCCAGGTTGTCGAGCTATGAGCATACAGGTGAAAGCCAATTTAAACTGAGAATATCATTCAATGCTTTTCAAAACATGATAAGGAGTTCTATACTGATACAACAAACTTGAAACAACATCAAACAGTCTAGGGCTCACTTTTAAAAATTAATACGAGATAAACACCATTGTATACCTTGTTTGTGTAATAAAGAATAAATCTAGATGCTAGGTACACCATGGTGGAGACACGAGGTGATCGACAAAGGCACAAGCCTAAAGCCCATGACCAAGCCCCAATAGATTCACATCAACACATGTCGAATCCTCACCCACATGCGCTTCCCGAACGTCGTTCGACAAGCATTAGAGGAGACAACTCGACAAGAGGGGAACTTACTGAGCATACCCCCAATAGAGGAGTTTATGTGCATTCTTCTAGGCACAGAATAGAGCAGGGAGCCTCTCAGCATGAGGGTGTTCCACTCGAAAGCCATTACCGAGATCGCATTGCATGTGCATCCATAGGATCAGCTGAAGAGTATGTTATCCAGGGGTCTAAGTTAGTACCCTTACATCATAGGTCTGTAGGAGGATCCATGGCTCCACCTTCAGAGTACAGACGGGATCGAGATCCACCCATTCAAGGGCATGCAGACAAGGCCACCGCTGAGCATAGGCCTATGTAGACTCCCACACGTAGTGAACATCAAAATATCACTATTGATATGGCTAAGGTGGGAGCCAATGGCACACCACCGCATGAGCGGTGGAGATCTAGATAGTTGGATGGCTTAGGTAGCATCCTTGAGCAGCTAGGCTATAAGCCTTCGGCTCCACCCACTCATGCCTCGAGTGAGCATAGTGCGAGTTCTATTAAGACTGCTAGAGAACATGGAGAGGCTTCTAAGCGCCCTCATGTGATACATCCACCATCCATGCATGGTGGCACAGAGCATAGAGCTCAGTAGGATGCCAATGTCATCTTTACAGACAAGGGCAAAAGCATCGCAAATCAGTCAGATGGGTATAGAACCCATAAGGTCGCTCACATAGAGCATGCATACCAGAGGCCTATCATGGCCAATGACCTTGATAGATCACACAGACTGGTATCTGAGCAGCGATGATAGCTCCTCCAAGATCAATTGGAGGATGCTCGCCTAGAAAGGCAGTGCATTGAAGAAGAGAATCTTCAATCATAGAGGCTCATCAGACAAAGACTATACGAGCAGCGCATGCGTGAGGAATGCATCCTTGCCCAAAAGGAGCGCGTAGAGTAGGAAGATAGGTTAGCCAGGGCTGGTCTATATACTCATGTGGAGAATAGAGAGCGCATTCAGAGAAAGGCTTTTTCACAAGTCGATGTGCAGTAGGAGCGCAGGGACGCTCATACTCATATTAGTGCCCTACCAAGAGAACGACCACCACCATTCGAACATGAGAGGCAACAACAATATGAGGAAGAAGAGGGAGAGGGAAATGATCAAGAGTATCCTAAAGACTCCCAAGTTGAGGAGGAGGAAGAGCAACGTCCTCCACCTCGATAGAGGAAGAATGTGCCTCCAAGACCACCCCCACGATAGCTTAGGGAGGAGGACTTTCTATCCTCGGAGGCTTATAAAGCCTTAGCAGCTAAAGTAAAAGTGATTGAGAGGCAAGGCATGGCTATTCAAAAGCTGACATTAAGAAAGATTCACAATGAGCCTTTGGACCCCTCGATACCTGCTCCTGCCTATCCTGAGCATTTTGTTATGCCCAGGCTAGAAAAATTTAAAGGTGACGAAGATGCACAGGAGCATGTCACGAGATTTTTGGATGCCTATTTCTAAATTGTGAGCAATAATGCCTTACTTTTGCACATATTTGTCATGACCCTCTCAGGCCCAGCTCAAGAGTGGTTCAACCAACAAAAGAGGCACAACATTACCAGTTTTGAGCAACTGGCTGATGCTTTCCTTGAACACTTTTCTTTTGGCATCAAGAAATAGGCTAACCTTTCCGATTTGGTTGTGCTATCTCAGCGTGATGATGAGCCAATTGAATAGTACAGAAAGAGATGGAGGAGGTTGATGGTGAAGCTACCATTCCCTATTCCTGCTATGGAATTGACCCGAATGTTTACCAAGAGTTGTGCCAAGCACATCTCGCTATTATTGCAACTACAGTAGTATTCAACATTCGAGGAAGCTTTGGTGCAAGCCAAGGTAATTGAAGATATCAAGTTGCAAGAAGGCAACTTGAAGCTTAAGAATAGGAAAGAGGGGCCCAAGAAGAGCTCCATGAAACATAAGGGCAAGTAGGCCCACATCAACCAAGTGGTGTTGAACCTCCAGAGAGAGGATAAAGGGTAGCAAAAGTAGAATTATCAAGCCCAACCTCCTCCTGCATAGTACGAAAAGTGCAATAATAATTATAAGGGCAAGAACAAAGAGCAACGCCCACCTCACCAATTCATACCTTTGATGGAATCATTGACATTGATATTCCACCAATTGTGTGAGGCCAAGGCAATCAGATTACCCAAAATTAAGATGGTCGATCCAAATCAACCCAAGTCAAAGGGGTACCAGGATGACCTATTTTGCATCTTTCACCGAGCAAAGGGTCATGACATCGAAGTATGTTGGTCCTTCAAGCATATTGTGCAAAACATGATAGAAAAAGGTGAGCTTGTAGTACCAAGTAACCCGCTAGCACCCGACAACCAGAACATGGGGATTTACAAAAATCCACTTCCAAACCATGAGGCACCATGCAACAACGCTGGTCACGTCAACCAGGTGCGCATCGAACCACCTACCCAGGGGTTCATAGGTATGGTTAATGTTGTTACAAGGCATGGGAGATATGAGCAGCCAAATCAACCATGTGCTCCCATAAGAATACAAGCCATGCCGAATCAACAACCAATATAGAATATTCCAGGCCCACCAACGAGACCGGTGGTGACCATACGGAGCAGGCTAGTCCAAAACCTACAGATAGCTCCTACGAAGTTGTCTATATATGAACTGATACAATAGTCCCCTAGGCACAGGGAGACTCTCATGGACATTTTGAGGTCTATCGAAGTACAATCCTAGGATGCTCAAGCATTCACAAATTTTGTGGGACATGTACAACAGTGCCAGGAACCGATGATCCAATTTTATGATCACGAAATCAGGATGGTTCCCACCGATACGGCTGACCCACCATTGCATATTATTGCATGTATCAACCATGTGCCATTCAAAAGGGTCTTGATCGACACTGGTTCATCGATCAACATCATAACGACCAAGGCATTGAGTCCCTTGAAGCTGCCTAAATCACACATTGTACCAACTGCATTCACATTGAGAGCATTTAACGATGTGTTATGTTCGATGGTTGGCATGATTGTCCTACCTATTCAGGTAGGCCTAAAGACCATCCCTATGATGTGTCATGTGATAGAAGGTGCCATGTAGTATAACATCCTACTAGGTAGACCTTGGATTCGGGAGATGCATTGTGTTCCCTCGATATTACATCAATGCATGAAGTATATTCATGAGGGACAGGTTCACGTGGTGTCATCAGATGGAGAACCATTTAAATTCATGAACATGGCTGATCTGCTAGGGGGTTTCATACTCCCATAAATGCACTTGGATGTCTAGCCAACATCATCGGTTAAGCATCCAGAAGAAAAACAAAGAGTATGTGCTCAACCATCGATATATGTGTCACACAGATCTGAGCACACTACTGCTACTTCCTTGAAACCGACTACATCAATGATGCTTCGAGACAATAGGAAGTTAAAGGTGAAATTGGGTGAAAAAGAGAAGAGACATATGCCCGAACTAGTCATCGAGGAGGCTCCCATCCCCATGGAAGTAGAGGAAGCCCAAGACATAGCCGAGGAGGTACCTCAACCTACCTCGCCTGCATCATCAATAGGGTCATCCACATCGTGGGTGACTATACATCTCGCCAACACAGGGTTAGGTGAGTATATTGTGTAGAATGTAACCTTCAGACCTATTTTGGAGACTGCACAAGAGATGGGCCGACCGCATGCCCATCATTTTTGGTTGGATCGATGGTACCATTGGGAGAGCCACCTAATCAGACTAACTTCATTTACATTGGGCTGGATCAGCTTCCAGCATGAACGCCTATGGATGAAGATGGTGATGAACCTTTCATAGTAAATGTTCATTATTTATCCAACCTAGAGTACTCCATGCATATTTTTGAGTTATATCACTGGCATGGGTACGGACTTGGCCTATTTGAACAAGGGCGTAGGACTCCGCTCGAGCCACGTTATCAGCTAGCAACTGATAGGTTCGAGCTGGGATTATAGATACAAGGACAAGATGATTTGCTCATAGCATCCTTAGATCACTTGTACCTTAGTCTAGGGGATGATGTGGACTTTAACCCATATCATCCTAACCCATCCAACTTCTAGAGGACTCACCCAATGGTATCTATCATCACCTCTGAGCCACTTGAAGAAGATCATGAAGGGCTCTTAGAGCATACTGATATAGAGTGGAACCCCAGAGACAACCTGGGTCATCAAATCCATAATGCAACCAATGACAGAGGTGTGCAGGGGCATAACCCCATAGTTTTAGGTGATCTCAAGTCAGGAGATCTATACAATGATGATGGAGAGGAGTCCACCTCCGAGATAAGTGGACCAAGTTATGATGCCGATAGTGAATCCTCAAACAATGATCAATCTGAGGATGAAGCTAAGGGGGGCTATCTAAGGCCTTTGTATGTGCATCACCTACTACCTACAGAGTCGATACATGATACCGAAGAGACTCTTCCCAACATTGATCATTTTGAGGGAGAAGCAGAGCCAGATTTCTTGGCAATATCACATTTATGATATAATTATCCAATTTTTCTGGATAGTGATGACAACAATCAAGAAGTAAGATTCATGGGGCCACACTTGCTAGAGCATCCCACAGGAGTAGGAGTGAATGATGGATTCTGGTTGTCTGATAGTGATGAAGAAGATGAGTTAGAGAGGGCCTACCTTGGTCCTCCTTATTTACATTACCATCATCAACCCATCGATATAGATGAGGTCTATCATCAGTTACGTGTTGGTCCTCATCTGAGAGCGAGATGACTAAACCTGGATCAAATTTATCGATTGGTTAATCCCCCTCTATCGACCTACATGGAGCTCCTTGAGCCAAATGATCCTATTTTACAATTAGTGCATAGGGAGGATCCAGTTGTCCATACTTCACATAGAGAAGACCCATTTGTGCCCATGTCGTTAGAGCCAGATCATGGGTATGAGGACTACATCGATTATGTAGAAGTTTATCCATGTGGTCTTGGAGACCAATACCATTCCATCAATATGGTCTCCATTGATTTGACCACTCCACTCCACAATCCAACAGATCCATCTAAACCATTGCATCTCAATGTAGATGCTATCGACTGGGATCACGTTGACTCACCTATAGAGCCTGAAGATTTCTTCCCTAATGAAGAAATGCTGCAACCATTCCATTTTGCACCAGGTTGTGCTTACGATGTGTATCATGCTGAGGATGCTTCCAACGTGGAACCTATGAACCCAATGGATGACATCCATTTGATTCCTACGCCTCATCAGCTTGAGGAGGGATCACATATGTCAATAGAGGAAACCTTCGAGGTGGATATCAATAACGATCCCACCAATTCAAAGAAGGTTAAATTTGGAGAGAGTCTCACTCCAGATGAGCGGGCCACCCTCATCCCTCTACTGAAAGAGAGACCAAATATTTTTTCTTGGACATATAAAGATATGCCAGGTCTAGACCCAAAATTGGTTACTCATAACCTTTCGCTAGATCTGACGAAGAAGTTGGTCAAGCAAAAACTTAGAAAGATGCATCCAATAGTAGCCTTAATGGTGAAAGATGAGCTACAAAAGTTGTTGGATGTAGAATTTGTAATCTCCATCGACTATCCAGAATGGGTGTCCAATATGGTACCCATGGGAAAACCTGATGGAAGAATCCGTATTTGTATGGATTTTAGAGACCTCAATAAGGCAACACCCAAAGATTCATTTTCGTTGCCTAATATCGATGCTCTTGTGGATGCAACTGTAGGTCACGAAATGCTCTCCTTAATGGATGGTTTTTTTGGTTACAATCAAATTTGGATTAAACCCGAAGACCAACATAAAACCACGTTTATAACGCCATGGGGAACATTTTGCTATAAAGTTATGCCATTTGGCCTCAAAAATGTTGGTGCAACATATCAATGGGCCATGACATACATTTTTCATGACTATATGCATAAGATTCTAGAAGATTACATGGATGACTTGTTGGCCAAGTCATTGCTACGTGTTGAGCATGCGAAGGTCTTAAGGAAGGTCTTCGATCGCCTAATAGAATATAATGTTAGGTTGAATCCTAAGAAGTGCGTATTTGGCGTAACTTCTGGTAAGCTATTAGGATTCATCATCTCAAAGCGAGGCATCGAAGTTGACCCAGCGAAGGTCAAGGCTATCTTAGAGATGTGTCCTCCCTCCAATATTAAAGAGTTAAGGAGCCTTCAGGGCAAAGTAGCATCGATAAAGTGATTCATCGCTCAGTTATCGGATAAATGTTGACCCATGAATCGACTGCTACACAAGGGGGTCCCATTCAATTGGGATGAGGACTGTCAAGCAGCTTTCACTAAAATAAAGCAATACCTGGCGATGCCACCAGTGCTAGCTCCACCAAGGCCAGATGTGCCTTTTTGCTATATATATCGGTGACCGACTTTGCATTAGGGACCATGTTAGCCCAAAAGAATGTGCAAGGCAAGGAACAAGCCATATATTATATTAGTCGAACCTTGGTGAGTTACGAGCTAGGATATGCATATGTGGAGAAACTATGTTTAGCAGTAGTGTTCGCTACCAAGAAATTGTGACACTATATGCTAAGTCATACGACATATGTTATATCAAAACAAAATCCTTTGTAGTACATGATGAGTAAGACGTATCATAATACGCGTACTACAAAGTGGATCATGCTATTGATAGAATTTGATCTAGAATTCATAAGCCAGAAGTCCATTAAGGGACAAGTCATAGCTGATCAATTAGCTGAGGCACCACTGTCAAACAATAGGCCTCTGACCATAGAGCTTCTGGATGATGCAGTCTTCATCATATCCGAAGCTCCCAAACTCGAAGAACCAGAGAACAATGCTGATATGACTCTGTTCTTCGATGGTTCGAAGTGCGAGCAAGGAGGTGGTGCAGGAATAGTGTTTTTCACACCGCAAGGAGCTCCAATGCCCTTGTCATTTAAATTAGATTTTCTGTGCACCAACAACAACGTTGAGTACGAAGCCCTACTATTGGGCCTCCACACAGCCATCGCCATGAATATTAAAAGATTAAACATCTTTGGTGACTCCTTGCTCATAGTAAATCAAGTTAAGGGGCTCTTTTAGTGTCGATGTCCAGTACTAAAAGCCTACAAAGATCTTGTGATTACATATTTAGCTAAATTGGAATGGTATGACATCGAGGCAATCCCTCATTCATCAAATAGGTTCATAGACACCATGGCATCTTTGGGATCCTTAATCCCTCAGAATCCATCTATTGATTTCACTACCATTCATGTTAAAATGCTCTCACATCCTACAATGGAGCGAGAAGCCTTTGATAATAAAATGTCAATCAACATGATTAGCGCAGAACCAAAAGTTGAATGGTTCTACAGAGCTGAAGACTTTTTGAAGAAGGCACCCTAGGGGTCATTAACCTCCTAGAGTCCGATGGGGAGTGGTACTACCATTCACCATAGGGTTGTTTCCCAGTCTGCATTTGCAAAAGTAAATACGTAGGGGGAGCAAGTCATCTTAGCAGTCGAAGTTGAGGCTTATCAAAATTGGATGTCACAAATTCAAGACTTCCTGAAACTTAGTATAATCCTAGAGGGATTGTCGCATGCCGCAAAATGCACATTTAAACAAAAAGTGACTAAATATGTCTTAATAGGAGACATCTTGTACCGATGAGGTTACGATGGAGTTCTCCTTCATTGTCTAGAGCCCCAAGAGTCATCTTGGGCAATTTCACAAGCTCATGATGGTACATGCGGTGGCCATTTCAGTGGCATGGCCATCATCAAGCGCATCCTTCGAATGGGCTACTATTGGCCCACTATGGAGAAGGATTGCAATGTGTATGTCAAGAAATGCATCAAATGTCAGCATCATGCTAATCTTACGCACTTGCCATCATAGGCCTTACAACCCATCCAAGCGGCTTGGCCATTTTCTCAGTGGGGATTAGATCTTATAGGCAAGATCTCTCCTCCATCATCGGGCTGACATACATTTATTATCATGGCTACTGAGTATTTCACAAAGTGGGTGGAAGCAATACCCTTAACAATGACCACTAGGAGCTCGTATAGCAGAGTTTATATTGGAGCATATCATAAGTCATTTTGGGATTCCATCCAAAATAATATCGGATAATGGAACGTCATTCAAGAACAAAACTGTGAGAGCTTTGACATCTAAATATAGAATCAAACACAATTTTGTGACTCCATACTATCCGCAAGCAAACGGGCAGGCTGAAGCTTCAAATAAGATAGTGGTGGCCATCTTGAAAAATATGGTCCAAGAAAACCACAAAGATTGGCATATCCAACTGCCCCTTGCATTATGGGCTTACAGGACTAGTATTCGGATGCCCACTGGGGCAACGCCATTCTCACTAGTATATGGCGCTGAGGCCATTATGCCCTTGGAATTGGAAATTCCAACGTTGTGCATCGCATTGAAAGAGTTCATCGATGATGACACCACGCGACAAGCTCGATTGGATCAACTGACGCTGCTTGATGAACATCACGTGAATGCCCTGGAGCATCTCCACATTTATCAAGAGTGACTAAAATGAGCTTACAATATCAAAGTCCACCAGAGAGACTTTGAAGTTGGGGATCTTGTCTTGAAAGAGAACCAACATAACTCTAATTTACCACCAGATATGCGAGACAAATTCATGGCTAATTGGCTAGGACCTTATATCATATCTAAAAATATTGGTCTAGGTACCTATCACCTAACATCGCTAGGGGGTGTTGAAGAGCCTGAACCTCTCAACATCATCCATCTTAAGGCGTTCTATGCTTGAGAGTATAGTAAAAGGCTCCAAGGGTTCCTAGATAACCGCTTGGTCATCCAAAGGCCCAGGTTCTCTCGGTCACCAAAAGGCTCCAAGAGTTTGCTTAAAACTACTTGGTCAATCCCAAAGGCTGAGGGTTGCTAAACACCGCTCGGTCATCCTAAAAGGCTCCAAGCTCGTCTATGAGTAGTTTGGTCAATCAAAAGGTACCAAGAGTTTCTAAAAAACTGCTTGGTCAACCCAAAAGCTCCAAGGATTCTTAAAAATCGCTTGGTCATCCCAAAAAGCCCCAAAGGTGCTCATAATCCCTTTGGTCAATCCTAAAAGCTCCAAGGATTCCTAAGAATCGCTTGGTCAATTTAAAGGCTCCGAAGGCATGTACTCATCATTTGGTCAGATATGAGGCTCAAAAACTCATAAAAATTATAAAATCAATAAAATCCAAAAAAAAATTGGTTACCAAAACCTTGTATTTTTTATTAATATTCTCACTGCATTTACTTATGACCATTTTCATTTCTCGGTTACCAAATTTTGTTCCTTCCCCATAACTTTTTTCAGCTTGATTTGTAACTGTTGGCAATTTTGGGTACCTTGGGTACATTGCATTTGCTCAAGTGTATAAGTTGTCATTGATGTCAAGAAGCTTTTGAAGGAATTTGATTTGATGTAAAATAATTTGTTTTGATGAAGGTTCGGCATGATAGGTTCGAAAGAAAGTAAGTTTGAAAAATGTCGCGATATCGCGACATGTCGCATTTTCGTGACTTAAGCAGGAGAGAGAAAGCTTTTTAGAAAAGTGTCACGATATCGTGACATGTCGCATTTTCATGACTTAAGCAGGAGAGAGCTTTCTAGAAAAGTGTCGCGATATCGTGACATGTCGCAGTTTCACGACTCAAAGAGGAGAGAGAATGTTCGAGTCAAAAATGTCACGATTTCGCGACATATTGCAAGGAAGGTTGAACGGAAAAAAAAGTGTCACGATTTCATGACATAATGCAGGAGAGAGAGTCCGAGAGAAAAAGTGTCGCGATATCACGACATGTCGAGTTTTTGCGACCCGAAGAAAAGAAAAGCGCTAAGGAGAAAAAGTGTCACGATTTCACGACAAGTTAGAAGACAAAGTGGAAGCAAGATAAAGTGTCATGATTTTGTGACATATAGCAAAGGGAAGAGTCTGAAATGAGAAGCGTCGCGATTTCGTGACAGGCTGCAAAGAAAACGTACGAAAGCTAGAAGTGTCACGATTTCATGACAAATTCAAGGAGGAAGAGCTCAAAGGCGAAAGCGTCATGATTTTGTGACATGTTCCATTTTTGCTAGTGCAAGCAGACAAGAGTGCAAGGAAGAGAAAGTGTCATGATTTCATGACAGATTGAGATGGCAGCGTTCGGTTGGAGAAAGTGTCACGATTTCGTGATAGAAACAGAATGTAGGTCTTCTATAGGAGAAGTGTCACGATTTCGCGACAAAAGCAGAGAGGAAGGCTATGAAGACAGAAGTGTCATGATTTCACGACAAAAGCAGAAAGGAGGTCGACGAAGGGAGAAATGTCATGATATCACGACAAAAGCAAAGTTGATGTTGACTAAGTCAGAAGTGTCGCGATATCGCGACAAGAGCTTAGTTGAAGTCGACAAAGGCTAAAATGTCACGATATCACGACAAAAGCCAAAAGACAATATACGGTTGCAAAAGTGTCGCGATATCATGACATGTTGTAGTTTCATGGCAGAAGCTACAGAAGAGTTGTAGAGGTAGTGAAGCCGACAAAGTTAAATTTGGGCCGACGAAAATTAGGGTTTGCAACCGACGTAGTTTAGGGTTTACAGCTGACATAGTTTAGGGTTGTGCAGTTGACTAAGATCAAGGTTTTGATCTTGAAAGTGTTAGTATAAAAGGAGGGTTGTTTGGAGAGTTGAGGGTGATTGAATGCGTTGTTGAAGTGCAAAATTTGTAGATAGTGCATAGAGCAAGAAGTTCGATCGCTGTGAGTAGAGTGCGAATTCGATTGTAGTGTGCAGAGTGCATTTCATCGAATCATTCTGAGTGGGAAAGATCAAAAAGGAAGAAGAGTGTGTGCAGACAGTGCAAGGGTTGAAGTTTGACCAAGTGCGGGAGTGTTTGCATAGAGAGAGAAGAGGGCGTAGAGAGCAGATAGGCAAAGACAAACGAGGACATTTGTGCTAGACCGAAGGACTGTGTTTGGTGTAGATCAGAGAAAGAGAACGAGGACATTTGTGCTAAACCGAAGGACTGTGTTTAGTGCAAATTTGAGGACCAACTTTGGAGGTGATAGAGTTGAGGATAGAGGTCTCCAGCCAGAGTAGGGAGGACAGGTGTCTTCTATGGATAGAGTTCCATTTGCTAAGGGCAGTGGAGGTAGAGGTCTTCTAGAGGATCACCAGCCAGAGCAGAGCTAGGGGATTGGTGTCTCCTGTGGGTTGGTGCCCACGAACTCGAGATTAGGGGATTGGTGTCTCCTTTGGGTTGGTGCCCATAAACATTGTAATCGGGAAAGGTATTCCCAGAATTTGGATTGATAAAATTTAGTGAAAGATTTTATCCGTGGACGTAGCCTAGCCATTTTGGGTGAACCACGTTAAGATTGTTGTCTCTTTGTGGATGTTTTTATGCATTGCTTTGATATTGTTGTGGGTATATCGCTTTACTATTTTGTAATATAAAGGAAAAAGTAAAAAGAGGTCTTATACTGTTCACCCCCCCTCTCAAGTATAAGCTTGTGTTCTTCAATTGGTATCAGAGCGGGTGCCTTCGAAAAGTTTAACAACTTGAAGGAAAAGCTAGTAAAGAACACAATGGATTACTCAAGTGGCAATGCAACACCTATTCTTGATGGGTCAGATTTTGGTCTTTGGAGTGCAAGGATGAAGGTTCATCTAATGGCACTTGGTAATGAGGTATGGGAAGTAATTGAAGATGAGTACACTATTCCTATACATGGTCCAAATACTAAAGAAGAAAGGCTCCTACATCACAACAATTCAAAAGCAATGAATGCAATCTTGAAAGGCTTACAGAAAGTAGATCTCACCAAAGTGATTCACTACAAGACAACTAGTGAAATGTGGAAACAATTGCAGGTGGTTCATACAGGTGATACAAATGTCAGAAAGGCCAAGTTGAGACACTTCAAAGGTATGTTTGAACAACTCAAGATGAATGATGATGAAAATATTAGTGACTACATGCTTCGTATGGATGAGGTTGTTAACTCCATGAAAGACTTAGGTCTTGAGCTTGCTGAAAATGATGTTTGTGATAAGATTTTAAGATCTCTTCCTAATAGATTTAGTGAAAATATTTCTGCTATTGAGGAAGCTAAAGATTTGGATAAGTTGAAAAAGGATGAGCTCCATAGTATACTTGTAGCATTTGAGTTGAGAACTCAAGTGAAGGTTGACGTCAAGAAAGAGGCAACTTTCAAGGCTACCAAGAAATCCAAGGGTAAACAACTTCAAGAGAGTGATGAGTCTTCTAGTGATGAAGAGGCATATTACAGACAGAAAGGCAAGTTCTCTAGAAAGCACAAAAGCGTGAAAAATATAAGATGTTTCAATTGTGGAAAGTTTGGTCATTATGCTACAGACTGTACTGTTCCCAAGGATGAAAGTGACGAAGATAAACAGGATTCTAAGAGCAAGGATTCTGAAAAGCACATGCATCACAGAAAGAACAAAGATGAGCACAACAATCAAGGAAAGAGGTATTCTCACAAGCACAAGAAGAGTTTCTACCTAGACAAAGCAAGTAAGTGTTCGAGTAGTGATAGTGAAAGTTCTTCAAGTGATAATGAAAATGAGATGTTGTTCATATCAGAAAAAGAGGAAGAACCAAAACATAGATTCATTATCATGAAATGTCTTAGATGTGGAAATTTTGGTCACCTTGAGGATGATTGTACAAATAATGATTTGGTTTCTAGTATGTATGAGGATGCTTCATAAAACTATAAGGAAGATGCATGTATGGTTTTCGAAAAAGGTAGCACCTCTAGTGATAAGAAATCTGAAAAAGGCTTTGATGATTCAGATAGCAAACAAATAAAGGATCTTGAAAGTGAACTTACTAACGCTCTTAGTGTTTTGAAAAAGGAAAGAAAGAAGAATGCTAGACTCAAGGATAAGTTAGATGAATGTTGTATGGAGAGAGATGATCTTATAGAAAGTCTTGACTTCTCTATGGCTAAGACACAAGAACTCAAGGATGAGTTAGAGTCTAAGGTTCTTGAGTATAGTGAGTTAGAACAGAAAATGGCTTCTTTGAAAGAGGAAACTAAAGAGTACAAGGATAAGCTTTACAAGTTTCAAGATAGCTCCAAAAAGGTTAAGTCACTCATCAAAGGTCAAAGAAAGACAACGGATAAAACAGGCCTTGGTTTTGTTAAGCCACACAAGGAACAAGCTGGAGAGTCTAGTAAGAGACTCCAAAAGGAAGAGAGTTCTGATGAGGAAAGTATTTCAGATCATGAGTCCTTGAATGATAGATGCGTAGAAATAGAAAACGAAATTCAGAATGAGAAGAAGAAGTTTTTAGGACCCAAGAGGTCGAATAAAGGAAAATTTCACGACAGATGTTTTGCGTGTTACAGGTTTGGTCACATGGCTGCACATTGCATGGCTCAAGTGAAGAAGGTAAACGAAAATTTCAGAAGCGCTAGTTTCTTTCAAGGGTATTGCTACTCTTGTCAATAGTTTGGGCACAAGGCAGTCTATTGCAAGGTTAATTACAGGAACAGGTTTGATCAAAACAGGTTTGGTCAGAACAAGGTTAGTCAGAACAGGTGGATTCAAAGAACAGGTATGCCTAAAAGAAATAACATTGTTACTTGTTATAAGTGTAACAATGAAGGTCACACAGCTAGACAATGTAGAGCTGAACTTCCAAGGTACAGGAACAGGAACAGTGGTATGAACAGGTCCAAGGATCAAGGCATGGATAAGAATAGGAATGAGAACAGTGACAAGAATAGGAACAAGAATATGGGCAAAGAGTTCAAGAGAAGGCCCGACAAGGAAGTTATAGACGCTGATGATGATCAGTGCCTAATGGGAGTTTTACTCCCACCCCAGAATTAATCACCTCATCAGGAGGTGGGGGAGGGACTAAGCTAAGAGGCTCATTCTTAGTCCCGAGCCCCAAAGGTGACCCTTTGCCATTGATGACAAAGGGGGAGAGATATGAGTAAGGGGGAGAGCTTCAAGTGAAGAGGAAAGCTTCAAGTCAGGGGGAGCAAAACTTCAGAGGAAGATTCTCAGTTGTGGGCAGTTTCTCAGTTGTTAACACAATTGGTTTCAGTTTTGGCTCTTGAGACGTGTTTTTAGTAAAGGTTTGCCATCAATGACAAAGGGGGAGATTGTTGGCAATTTTGGGTACCTTGGGTACATTGCATTTGCTCAAGTGTATAAGTTGTCATTGATGTCAAGAAGCTTTTGAAGGAATTTGATTTGATGTAAAATAATTTGTTTTGATGAAGGTTCGGCATGACAGGTTCGAAAGAAAGTAAGTTTGAAAAGTGTCGCGATATCGCGACATGTCGCATTTTCGCGACTTAAGCAGGAGAGAGAAAGCTTTTTAGAAAAGTGTCGCGATATCGTGACATGTCGCAGTTTTGCGACTCAAAGAGGAGAGAGAGCTGTTGAGCAAAAGTGTCGCGATATCGTGACATTTCGATTTCACGACTCAAAGAGGAGAGAGAATGTTCGAGTCAAAAATGTCACGATTTCATGACATATTGCAAGGAAGGTTGAAAAGACAAAAAAGTGTCATGTTTTCACGACATAATACAGGAGAGAGAGGTTGGGAGAAAAAGTGTCACGATATCACGACATGTCGGGTTTTCATGACCCAAAGAAAAGAAAAGCGCTAAGGAGAAAAAGTGTCACGATTTCGCGACAAGTCAGAAGACAAAGTGGAAGCAAGATAAAGTGTCGCGATTTCATGACATGCTGCAAATGAAAATGTTCCAAGTAAGAACTGTCGTGATTTTGCAACATGCAGCAAAAGGAAGAGTCTAAAATGAGAAGCGTCGCGATTTCATGACAGGCTGCAAAGAAAACGTATGGAAGCTAGAAGTGTCACGATTTCGTGACAAATTCAAGGAGGAAGAGCTCAAAGGTGAAAGCGTCACGATTTCGTGACATGTTCCATTTTTGCTAGTGCAAGCAGACAAGAGTGCAAGGAAGAGAAAGTGTCACGATTTCATGACAGATTGAGATGGCAGCGTTCGGTTGGAGAAAGTGTCACGATTTCATGACAGAAATAGAATGCAGGTCTTCTATAGGAGAAGTGTCATGATTTCATGACAAAAGTAGAGAGGAAGGCTATGAAGACATAAGTGTCACGATTTCGTGACAAAAGTAGAAAGGAGGTCGACGAAGGGAGAAATGTCGCGATATCGTGACAAAAGCAAAGTTGATGCTGACTAAGTCAGAAGTGTCACGATATCACGACAAGAGCTTAGTTGAAGTCGACAAAGGCTAAAATGTCACGATATCACGACAAAAGCCAAAAGACAGTATACGGTTGCAAAAGTGTCGCGATATCGCGACATGTTGTAGTTTCACGGCAGAAGCTACAGAAGAGTTGCAGAGGCAGTGAAGCCGACAAAGTTAAATTTGGGCCGACGAAGATTAGGGTTTGTAGCCGACGTAGTTTAGGGTTTGTAGCCGATGTAGTTTAGGGTTGTGCAGCCGACTAAGATCAAGGTTTTGATCTTGAAAGTGTTAGTATAAAAGGAGGGCTGTTTGGAGAGTTGAGGGTGATTGAATGCGTTGTTGAAGTGCAAAATTTGGAGATAGTGCATAGAGCAAGAAGTTCGATCGCTGTGAGCAGAGTGTGAATTCGATTGTAGTGTGCAGAGTGCATTTCGTCAAATCATTCTGAGTGGGAAAGATCGAAAAGGAAGAAGAGTGTGCACAGACAGTGCAAGGGTTGAAGTTCGACCAAGTGCGGGAGTGTTTGCGTAGAGAGAGAAGAGGGCATAGAGAGCAGACAGGAAAAGAAAAACGAGGACATTTGTGCTAGACCAAAGGACTATGTTTGGTGCAGATCAGAGAAAGAGAACGAGGACATTTGTGCTAAATCGAAGGACTATGTTTAGTGCAAATTCGAGGACCAGCTTTGGAGGTGATAGAGTTGAGGACAGAGGTCTCCAGCCAGAGCAGGGAGGACAGGTGTCTTCTATGGATAGAGTTCCATTTGCTAAGGGCAGTGGAGGGAGAGGTCTTCTAGAGGATCACCAACCAGAGCGAGCTAGGAGATTGGTGTCTCCTGTGGGTTGGTGCCCACGAACTCGAGATTAGGGGATTGGTGTCTCCTTTGGGTTGGTGCCCATAAACATTGTAATCGGGAAAGGTATTCCCAAAATTTGGATTGATAAAATTTAGTGAAAGATTTTATCCGTGGACGTAGCTTAGCCATTCTGGGTGAACCACGTTAAGATTGTTGTCTCTTTGTGGATGTTTTTATGCATTGCTTTGATATTGTTGTGGGTATATCTCTTTACTATTTTGTAATATAAAGGAAAAAGTAAAAAGAGGTCTTATACTATTCACCCCCCCTCTCAGTATAAGCTTGTGTTCTTCATGTAATCATTTTCTTCCCACTTGCATTGATATGCGTATTTTATTTTTGCCAAGAACCATCTTAAACCTTTCGGCTAGCTTCTTACTGGTTGCGCATTTTGTGCACCTGGAATGGTCAGTTACCTCCTATGTTATTCTTCCAACATTTTTTTTGGTGATATGTCCAATATATTAAAATTTTCTTTGACCTTTGCCCTAGCCAATCCTTGCCTATTACGAGGATTTTTCCTTTTTTACGTGGTCTTCTTGGTATTCAAATGGAGGTCCCAGAGGTGATTGTCTTCTCCTTTTAACTGATTCATTGCAGGATCTGATCATTCACCAACCTTCTACATCTTTGCATGTCCTGCTATTCCCTTTGCCAAGATTTCCCCTATTCCATTCTTTGTTTGCCATCATGAAGGAAAGCAAACTAGTTTTCATTGAACCTATTGTGTTTGAACTTAACCCTTTGGTCAGAGAGGTGTGGAAGGACAAAACCAAAAGTGCTTTGATTAAGTTTTTCAAGATTTTTACTGGTGTCAATGAAGGTGTGATGAAGGCCTTTGTTGAGACCTAGAGTAATGGTTTTGTTACAGTCCATGGTGTGGATTTCCACATCACCTTTGATCTGCTGGCAGAACTAACTAGGAAACCTTCAGAAGGGAAGGTCATAAGGTGTAACAAGCACAAATAAGATGTTGAACTATTTTTTTTCAATAAGAATTCAAAGGTTTACAAAAACCATAAAAAATATTTGTATCACAACCACATTTCATCTCCATGGCAAGAAATTTTAGTTCCCATCATGCAGTATCTAACATGTGACAACCCTGAGTCCCAACTATGTTGTTTCCACTTAGCATTCATAAATAATTTTCATGATGCTAAGACAATGAATATCCCTTCTGCCATATTTTGGTCCATTGACTATAATATCCTTAGTCTAATAAATAAAATGGGTTACCTTTCCACCAAGGACTTTTCAATGTCATTTACAGGTATATCCTCCTTAAGTTCCCTGTAGGCAATATTCTAGCCTTTGACCCTAAGAAAGAGGATTCCTCCTCTTTGCCTAGCCGCAAAGTTTCAAAATCCAAAAGGAAGGCTAAAAATGATAAAACCCATTCTACATATGCGTCCCATCTTAGGAAGAAGGTCAAAGTTCATACCACTCCTGTCAGAAGTTCCCAAAGGCTTAAACATAAATAGTTGGCTGAAACCCCTCATTCCTCTTTGGCAAAACCCTCAAAACCTCATTCCAGATCGTCTGACCTTGTCAAAAAGTACCTTCATAAGTTGTTCGTCCATGCTACTTCCACAACCATTGATCACCTAGAAACAACCCATGCAGCTATTGATAAAGTAATTATGTGTCTCAAGCAATAGAGGCATTCTCTGAGCCTGCTATTTTTTTGTGACAATTTCAATGATACATCAATGATTTCTACTTCTTAAGTTCCATTTGAAACAAAAGGAGGGGCCAAGGATGATGATGTGGTTGAAATCACCAAGAATGCTAGCTTTGAAGCCCTGAAGGACATTCCAAAAGACACTTCAAAGGACGATGTCAAGGACACCACCATGGAGAAAGGTGTCAATTCTCCTTTGCAAATTGACATTCCTCTTTGAGCTTGTTTGTGGTCTTCTATAGTTGAGGGCATCCTTTATTTGGGTATTTTACTTTGATATGAAGGACTACAGGTTTTTTGGTTGACTAGTTCCTATTTTGCTCCTTTACGGTCCTCTATCCTTGAGGAAGGCTCTTTTTGGGTTGTGCTTGTCTCTATTTCTCAGTGTTGTTTTGTTAGTTTTTAGCTTGAATCCTTCTATTTATTCTTATTTAAATGTTGTACAAGGCTTTAGGGCACCTTTCAAATGCCCTATTTTGAATAAAATTAACTTACCAATTTAAAAAATACAAAAAATTGGTAAAGCATAAAATCCAAAAACATTTGCATTTGCATTATGCATGTTCATTTACACATGCATACATTTCATTATTGCATTGCATATAGGCATTCGTCATCCGTTGCATTCCGTAGTCAGGAGGGATTGTGTTTGTCAGTCTTACAAACGACACCACGTTTGTGTTTTAATCATGCACCTTTGCATTTATCATAATCCATTGCATTCATACACAACACCTATTGCTATGAGATATGTGTGTATACCAAAGTTTTCCAGTCACTCAGCCATACCTAGTGGGTTTCTCAGACGTCATAGAAAGTTGTTTTTGCTTTTGTAGATGAGGTCATTAGTTGTGATAGTGCTTGGCATATCAGGATCCCATCACTAATTGAAACATTTAAAATCCTGCTAAGATAAGGGAGGATGAAAGCTATGAAAGTGGTCTTGGGTATTTAGAGAGATGGGTTTTATTACTTGCTTATCTTGCAAATAGTTCGGTCTAGAGTGGTGAACCTTGGCAAAAGGACAAGAATTTCCCCTACTCGTACATTGATACACAATATAAATTTCAAACCCAAAGTTCAAAGTTCAAATCTAAAATGATATAGTGAATTAAAAGCACTATACAAATCCCTTGCTCAAGAAAAATGGGAATAAACAAGTGATTTTTATCACTCAGAGTAAAACGTGAAAAACAGTGATTTTTATCACTACATATGAGCAAAAATCAAAATGGGGTGAGAACTTGAATCCCTGGATTGTTCACCATTCAAAGCCATAGAATGAACCCCGAGTGCAGTAATGGGTTGAAAGAGTCCCGCCTACTTCTAGAGTAGTAGTTTTATTGGGTGATCCCCAAACGCAGCAATGGGTTGAAAGAGTCCCGACTATTTTTGGAGGGGTAGTCCTGATCAATTTGTGAGATGAGCTAGCTCTGGGTGCTTGGGGTTGTCTAGCATTATAGTCCAATCAAGTCTAAAATAAGGATGATACAAACATAGGAGGAACCTGATCTCACATATGGGTTGGAAGAGTCCCGACTGACATCTGGGGTATGCCTATGGTCTATCTTAATATACTCATGTGCACACATAGGGGTAATGAACAGTTGGGTCATTCATGATGAAAGCCTTGTCCAACAAAAGCCTTGTATAATTAGTATGGGATGTTTGAGAAGTCTACTAGGGTGTTTGAGTCTCATGGAAAACCTCAAAATTTTCTCTAATAGCAACACAAACCATATAGAATAAAATCATCAAACTGAGAAGTATTGAATCCATGATACATCATTATATAAAGCACAATCAAGATATAGGATAGATACTGGATGGATATCAAAAATGATATCTAGATGGCCACTGACTATATTGTGCATATTTTTCAAACTTGAAAAATAAAATAGAATGACACATTATATCATTCGCATCATACAACTTCATACCATTGCATTTCATATATGGGTGATTAATTGATTAAATTCTTGTAATGAGGATCTTTCAATTACATTCATGATTTTTATACATTCTATGGTGTCATCCATTAGATTGTTAAAACACATATAGCATTCATTCCTTATGTTTTAAGTGATTAAAGCATACAGGTTCATTTACGTAATGCACTACATACATTGCATCAGCATATCGTGATAGTGTCATAAAATTAAATGCATGCAATAAAGCAAAATCAAATATGCATTTAAGTAAACATCGCATCCATAATGCATCCATCATAAATAGCACATCTAAACATCTAGATCACTGCATATCATCATCATCATAAAATAAAATAGCTATCTAGTGCATGTCATCCATACATCACATCATATAGCATCAAATTAACATAAGCATTGCATCCATGTGCATCACATAAACATAAAATATACAAATAAATGAGTACACATAATGAGCCAAAATGATCAAATCTCATATATATATATATATATATATATATGTGTGTGTGTGTGTGTGTGTGTGTGTGTGTGTGTGTGTGTGTGTGTCGAAGAGTACATCAGGGTACATAAAAATACCCATAGGCTACAATCGTGTAGGTCCTCAGACCTCACACCAAAAATGATACATACAAAAATGATATAGCATGTATCAAATGGAGACCCTAGCTCTAGCCTGATCCTCCTCCACTGGAGCTCTCTTCGCCTCCCTCAGCCCCATCTCTAGGAGCCTGCCCTATAGCCTGCTCTAGAGCCTACCCTATAGTCTACTCTGGTGCTTGTTGTATACCTTCTGAGGGTCCTATGTATCGCCTAATCCAAAGAGGCTCCATACATGAGAACCAATCCCCTGACTCCTGTGTGAGCTGGCTCCATGCATACTAGAGGACCTATGTGTCCTCTTGGTCCTGTGGGTCCGGTGGCTCGAACTAGCAGAAGACTATCTGGTCTCTCTGGTCCTGGTCCGAGAGTTGCTCTTATGAGTACCTATGGTCTGGGTGTCCTCTGGCACCTCTCCACCTGTAAGTCAAATGTGATCCTCCAGCATGGAGATGCGAGCTACCCTCATAGTCGATCATGCATTTCCCTCCTCCAAGAGGGAAGTGAGCCGCCTAACCTCTACCATGGGGTCTCGACCTGAGGGTAATAGGTGATATGGAGCTATAGGTGGTGCCATAACTACCTATGAGGATGAAGGAATAGCCCTCGAGTCCCTTAGTGAATCCCTCTCTCTGGTCATCAGGTCCAACTGAGTCCATGCCAAATCATGCTCTGTAGTGAGCCATTGAATCTCTATATCTACTATGGTAATCTGGGCCTTGAGGAGAGGCCTCTCCTCCTCATACTCCTACCACTATCTCTACCCATGAGCGAGCTTCACCTCTACTATGGTGAGGCTAGTATCCCTATGTCGTAGCTGAGTCTACAGCCTCCCAACCTAGCTTTGTAAATCTACCACCTGGGCTAGCAACTACCCTACCTCACTATCTAGAGGCACCTCACCCTCATCTAGGGCCTCCTCCTCAGCCTCCATTGGTGGTGCATCCTCTATTGCAACCTCTACCCCCATCCACCCTCAGTCCATGGGTGCACATTGCACCCTTGTGGATCAGCCTCCACCTCATCATCAACCCGACCGAGAGGCCCAGATCCCTGCCACTAAAATAAGGACCACCAAGTATCATATGCTGGGGTGGTCCCAACTATAACAACTCTAGACTCCTAGAAATCATCTACAGCATCACCCAGAGGTGTAGGCTGCACCCACTATAGATCCATCTCTAGAACTAGCCACCTATAGATAATAGGCAGCTCTAGAATATCCTGCACCATGTCGAACTATCGCAAGACCCATGAGTAGAACTGGTACTCATGGACCTTGGCCTTGTGGTCGAGTAGCCATCTATCTCATCGAGCCTAGCGCAGCCACTCGCCAGCCTTCGACCATGTAGGGCAATCCATATATGGATGCCACTCAATGTCATCAGGTCTTAGTGCTACAAATCTGACTAATATAGTGCTCGATGTCCCCAGCATGGGACCTACTCTGGAACCCCTCCTCCTCATGAGGCCAACATGCCACATAGCACTGGTGTGCGACAAGAATAGAAGTAATCTCCAGGGGTAGCTCTATAGGTCTCTCGATCTGGATGTGCTACCAACCCTAGATCTGTAGGAGTAGACTATAGCTAATGCCTACTCGACTCCTACTAGTAATCTGATACAACTCCTGGTAGAGCTAGCATAGTAATGTGCTCCCCTAGGCTAGGAGTAGTGGCTGAGCTATGGAGCTCTGGATGACCCTCCTGACATTGGCTAGAAGGTTCCAGGGGATCCTCATGCCCGAGGAGTCTGGAAGGACAATCTGCATGATCAGGTGCATAAAAACTACCTCTCGGATGGAGAAGACCTACTCCCCATACCAGTCTCCAATGTGAACACCTCCATGGTTGATCTTCCACTGGGCCTCCAGGCTTCGATCGTCGAAGATCTCATCAAAAATAGCTCCCCTACTCCAAAAGGTAGAGGAGGTGATGGGCTCACCATCAATAGGGATCTTGAAGATCCTATAGACATCCTTGAGAGTGATGGTCATTTCACCTGTCGATAGGTGAAATGTGTTGGTTCGGGCATTCCAGCTCTAGGCCAACGCAGTCATATAAGCTTGATCTACCCTGATAGTGGGTAGATCCAAAACATAGCCAAAGCCTATGGCCCTAAACCACCCCCACTCCCTGGCAGTCATCAGTGGGTGGAGAGTGTTAAGGAGCTCTGGCTCCCTAGCTCTAGAGGTCAGTCTCTGCAAAGAGATATAGTATAAGAAAAAATCTAACTACAGGATAATTAAACAACTAAAAATGACCTAAAAAGAGATAGATCAAGAAAAAAATAGCTAACAATGCAAAATTATGCTAATCTTGATCAAAAATTTTAAATAATACATCTCATAGGTGCAATAAATGGCATTAACTACCAAGAAAATCACAAAAAAATTGAAAATTTTGAAAAATTTCATAAAAAAAGGAACCACAGGTCAAACCCATGGTCCGCACAATGGTCAATTTTTTTACCATTGTAATTCAAATCTAACCGTAGATGATACCTATGGTCCCCAACCTATCAAAGGGGAGCCACAGTTGGCAGCTGTGGTCTAGGAAAATGACCCTTTTCGGGTCTTTTCCTAGCCGATAAAACAAAAAAAAAAAATAATAATAATAAATTAATCTAAAGCTAGCCTAACCTAGGGTGTGGTTCATTGCCAACAGTTTAATGTGATTGATTAACCAATTAATTAATTTGGTTCATTTTATTGGTAATGAATGCAAGGACTCGGTTTCGAATTACCTTGCCCGCATTGAGGCCTCGACTGGAAGAAGGTTGTCCATGGTCTGCCATCCTGATGTGTGTAGGGTAGTAGGTTTTAGTTTGCATCAAGTTTACTCTCACACCTCTCAGAGCTCTTCAAATTGTAGTCACTATCAAGGAATAATGAGGAATTTTGAAAATGATAAATTTTTAAACCTTTTCCTATTTTCGTCGGACCACAGCTGACACCCGTGGTCCCGGGATTAGGGTTTTCCACCCGTGGGTCAGACCTACGATTCCCAAAATTTGAAAGTTCCAACCATAGACTGCACCCACGGTTTGCAACTGATATCAAAAATAGAAAAATCCCATCGTGGGAAGGTTTTAAATGATAAATCAATGTCCCCTAATGGATCAAATTTCAATAAAAGCAATCAATTTGCAAATTTGGTGATGATCAAGCACCAGGATCCAATTAAAAATAAAATATCTACCTAAGATTATAAAGTACATTCAATCGAGGTCATCGCTTTGAAAATCCTTTCATGGAGCGCCGCATCTCCCAACCAAATAAATAAATTCAATTCAAATTCAAAAATTAACAAAAATATTTCAAATAATCAAAAAGCCAAATGCACCTCGTATTCAGTTATTTACTCTATACACTTGGTGGTTGTAGCGACTTGCACTCCATGCAATCCGACGAGATGAGTAAATAACCATAAGGACATTTGGGGTAAAATTATCATCGTTGATCTGATATGCTTCTTTTCAATTCCGAAGAAGGCCTTTGAGGCTGGATCGCTCCATGGGAATGAGGCATTTCATGTCATTTCCCCTATGACATATTTTTAGCAAATCATCGACAAATTGATTCAACATAAAACTAATTGGATTTGTATCATTTCGATTCCCTAAGATGGCTATTGTAGCCCGACTGCTCCATGGGATAGGAATGTGCAATTACTATTAATAGTTGTAATCATATGTTGAACTAGGCTTAGCCAAGTAATTAAATGCTCAATTCTAAGTTTATTCAGATCATTCATTATGGTCAAGCGACCTCGTCGCTTCATACATTGTCATTACCCTCATCGACTCATCGCTTGAGGGGGTAGTCATAATATCATAATCATAATCAAAATCAGCAGAAGATCCCTAAAATCATAGATCCCTTGATCTTGTCAAAATTGTGTTTGTCCTTGTGAATCATTATCAATAGCTATCATAAGCTTACCCCTTTGCTTGGGGCAAATAGAAAATATGATAATTAGTTTGTAACTCTCATCCTTTTGGTTATATAGGCCTAACTCCTATTGTAGCACCAAAGCTACTCGAATGTCTGATGATGAGTGCAAACTCTTTCAAATTTAAGCCTCCAAAGAGTTGGAAGCAATGATTCCAGGATGCACATCCTTTTGCTGGACCTAGGGCATCTAATGTTGATCCGACTAATGATCATCATAGAACCTTTGACATCATTTTAGGTGGTGTATTTTTGCTCACGCATTGTTCGATATCACAACGCATCTCAAAAGGGCATCTGTAGACACCTAAAACGCGTCATGTCGATGGCGACTACTCATATGGACATGCTACAAGACCATATGGAAGATCTTGGATAGACTCCAAGATAGAGCAGTGGTTCTAACCACTCAATTTGGGCTCCTTGGCCTAATCAGTCTGAACCATAGCTAAGACCTATGGTCCATAGTCTGAACCATGGTTGACACCTATGGTTTACAGTCTGAACCATAGCTATCACCTATGATCTTAACTGAAGTTTAGTTGGCCTTCATTCGAGCCAAATCGGTTTGAACGACCATTTGATCTAGAAGAAGGTGGTTAAGGGATGGAAGCTTCCAATCCAACTATCCTAACCACCCCTTCTTGTTCTTGGCTTCTCCATGAAGCCACCCCTAGCCCTTGGGTAATCCTATAAGTACCCCTTAGAATTAGGGCAAACTATGAAGCAAGCATTGGAGATTAGAGTAGCGAAGCCCTATCAAATTGTGAACTCACTTGAGTGCACTAAGAGAGAGATTTGTTGCTATCACTTTGCCAACCTAAGCATCATGATGAATTATGCCATGGATGCCCTAAGGAGCTAGAACGCCAAGAAACGCTAATTTGGGCAAATGGAGGCCCTATCGAGCAATTCAACCACCAAACCTATCAGAGGACACTGAGGTGACCCTTGATCATCAATTTGACAAGGAGGATCAAGCCCACTACCCTAGAATTGGAGGGCAAACCTACTTGGTTGCAGGTCATGGTTGTCAGCCATGGTTTACAATGCAGATCACTCATCAGAGCTATGGTTTGCAATAGGTGATAAGATCTCCTTACTATTACTTTTGTAGTGTGGTTATCTAGGTTAGATTAGTTATTTTAATGCTTTATTTGGTATTTTTAGAGACTCTGATTGATCTAATTAGATATTTTATTAGATTTATCTTCATTTTAGCAATTAGGATATAATCTGGTTCTTTTTCATGTTAACATGCTTTATTTCATGCATTTGATCCATTAGATTGATAGTTGCAGTCCTTATTTACATGTTTCTAACAATATTTATGAGAATGGCTTATGTTTAGCATGGTTTATCCACTTTTTTGATTTCAAGTTGTTATGCCATATTTGTGTTCAATTTCCTTAAAGGGCCTCATCATGAGAGGTTTCCTATGCTTTTAATGCTTCTCTGTTGTTTCTTGATCATAGGGAATCAAGTCTAAAGGAGATTCAATCATCTAATTCCTTCCTCAACATGAAGAAGAGGGTCAACTCCACCCTAGAGTAGTTTGTGACTATTTAGAGAGCATTAGTATTGCACCTACCCCGTTGGGGGCTTGGGAATTGTATTAATCGTATCAAAATTTGGGTGACCCTAAGAGGGGCATGATTGTAATCGAGACTCTTCAATATTAATAAAAGAAGCATCTATTTTCTCATTATTTGCAATCTTGTTCATTATGTTATGTTTTTATGTTGATTTATAACCACCCCTTCTTGTTCTTGGCCTCTCCATGAAGCCACCCCTAGCCCTTGGGTAATCCTATACGTACCCCTCACAATTAGGGCAAACTATGAAAAATCATTGGAGATTAGAGTAGCAAATCCTTGTCGAATTGTGAACTCACTTGAGTGCACTAAGAGAGATTTTTTGCTATCACTTTGCCAACCTAAGCATCATGACGAATTATACCATGGATGCCCTAAGGATCTAGAATGCCAATAAATGTTAATTTGGGAAAACATAGGCCCTATCGAGCAATTCAATCACCAAATATATCAGAGGACACCGAGGCAACCCTTGATCATCAATTTGACAAGGACAATTAACCCCACTACCCTAGAATTGGAGGGCAAACCTACTTGGTTGTATGCTATGGTTGTTAGCCATGGTTTATAGTGCAGATCGCTCATCAGAGCTATGGTTTGCAATAGGTATAAGATCCCCTTAATATTATTTTTACAGAGTGTTTATCTAGGTTAGATTAATCATTTTAGCACTTTATTTGGTAGTTTAGAGACTCTGACTGATTGGATTAAATATTTTATTAGATTTACTTCATTTCAACAAGTAGGATATAATTGGTTTCTTTTCATGTTAACATGCTTCAATTCATGCATTTGATCTATTAGATTGATAGTTGTAGTCCTTATTTACATGTTTCTAACAATATTTATGAGAATGGCTTATGTTTAGCATGGTTTATCCACTTTCTTGATTTCATGTTGTTATGCCATCTTTGTGTACATTCTCTTTAAAGGGCCTCATCATGAGAGGCTTCATATGCTTTTGATACTTCTCTATTGTTTCTTGACTATAGGGAATTAGGTCTAAAGGAGCTTCAATCATCTAATTCCTTCCTCAACGTGAAGAAGAGGGTCAACTCCACCCTAGAGCAGTTTGTGACTATTTAGAGAGCATTAGTATTGCACCTACCCCGTTGGGGGCTTGGGAATTGTATTAATCATATCAACATTTGGGTGACCCTAAGAGGGGCATGATTGTAACCGAGACTCTTTTCAATATTAATAAAATAAGCATCTATTTTCTCGTTATTTGCAATCTTGTTCATTATGTTATGCTTTTATGTTGATTCATTAGATAGGTGCACGATTTTTGGATATGTCATCTAGATCACCATATATTAATGATGGGTGTAATGTAGTCCAGTAGCTTTATTCATGGAGTGTCCATTTCCTCCATAGCTACATTATATTCATTTATGTAATTTCTATTTATAGCATATTTTTGTCATCTCACATATTTACTTTCTTTCATATTATTCTACATCTTGTAATTGCTATCTCCCATCGCATACTACATCAAAAGCTAAAAAACACATGGGCAACGATTGATAGTGCACAAGGAACACAAGACCCTTTCAAGAGCATGCAACAAAATAGATCACCCATATTAGAACCAAAACAAAGATAAGCAAATAGTCATAGATTCTTTATTAACACACAAACTCTAAGTCACATACATATAGAGGGAAGAGGTTTTAAAACTACCCAATTGGTTGCATAAGGATCGGGATAGGCCAAAAAATATAGGAAATTGGTGGGACTTCAATTATTACAAAGAGAAGAAAAGATATATTTATAAGATGAAATGGATATAGATTCCCTCCAAAATACATGCAGGATTACAAAATTTGAATTCAATATTTTGCTTGGGCTAGTTGACATTAGTAATGAATGATCTAGATGCTCTAGATATTCATAACAAATCTCCATGATTATACTCATATGATTGTCCATAATTAATTCATTTAGCATGTTTCCCCTTGGGTTATCCTCCCTGCTACTACTTTAATACTTTAGTTGATGCCTGGGAAACTACATCTAATGGTGGAGTGTTAGGTTCAAAACTAGATCCTTTCCCTTGCTTTTGATTACTTCAAGTTTCTTTGGGATTTTGATGTTTGAATCCTAGTTCATCCATGCTCTTGGTAGTATCCCTTGGTGAATATGTCCTTCAATGCATCCAATAAAGGAAACATTATTCATATTCTAAGTTTCTTTTCTTTTGATGGATCCTCTTATACCACATACCACAAGGAGACTATTATGGGGTTGATAGACCAAAAGTAAAAAGGGGATGTTGCATTCAAAATATTCCTAAGCTAATCTATTATTCTCTAACCCTTAGATATTAATCCCTTCCTTAATAAGGAAGGAGGCTTACTCTATTTATTCATCATTTTGTCTCCTCAAGTATCCCTCTCCTTTTACCAATTAGGGGGTCTTAGTCCTCAGGATTCATTGGTGGCACCAATTTGGACTAATACCTAGGACTAAGCTTCCCTTTTGGATAAGGGGAGGGACCGATTCCTGGGACCTTGCTCACTAGAGGTGAGAAAAGACCACAAATATCAATTGAAGTAGGCCCTTGATACGAGTGGTTCCCCATTAGTCATCATTGAAATGGATTAGGGGTTCTAAGTATTATTGGGACCTATCTTAGCTACCATAAAAAAGGTTAGTGAATTGTTGCTTGATTCTAGTATGATGGTTGGGCCTATGGTGGAGGACACTTTAGATACAAGATCAATTTATGATATTGGTTCCTACTTAGTCACATCTTAGATGATATTTTAGCTTTAGTTGTATCATAAGTAGTAGGGGCATTGGGCCCCTTCATTTTAGCTTGAGGTAGGTGCTCTAGTCAAAATTACCTCGAAGAGTAGGATTTTCCCATTGTAGTGAGACTTCAATATAGTTTTTGTGACTCAAGTGAACTCCTACTAGAAATATTTAAGGAAACCAAAGAGTGTTGCCTTATCCATTGGATGTGAAGTCTAATTTGGGAAAATATTGAGTCTTTTGCAGTAGTGGTATATATCTAAAGAGAGATTTTTAGAGATCACTTTGCTCAATATTTTATAGAGACTAATATGGGGTGAGCCTTGCTTTATAGGCCTCATTGCTTGGATGGCTCCAAAGGTTCACCTTAACCTTTTAGATCAGTTGATTTCAAATGGTTGCATGAAGAATCATTCCCTTATACCTAGGATTTTAGGGATATCATAATATTTCAAGCTTCCACCTATTTTATCATGGTGTTCATCCTTCAACTGATTAAAAAAAGCTATACTAATCTTGAGGGGATATCAAACATACCTTGATCCTAATAATTTTTCCCTTCAAACTCGTGTGAATTTAGGTTTTTTGTAGCTTTTTTGAATTCACTTGTGTCCTACATCTACTTGATAGGTCTATGAAAAACATTTTTTTTTTTATTTTTTTACAAATGTCATCAAGGTCGGTGCATCCTCCTTGGAACTTGGTATTCATCCTCTATGCTATTTTGGTCAAAAATTCTCACTGGATCGGGCCCCCAAGTCCCTAGATTACATCACATTATTTTTATGGGTTAGGTATTTTTTTGATGAGGTGGAATACCTTTTTATTCCTCCAAAATTATAGGGGCATTCCCCTTATTGTTTTCATCATTAGTCATTTTTTAGGGATAAGATCATATCTCAATTCTAATTCATGGTCATTTCAATGTCTAAAGAGGGTCTTAGAGGAAGGTGTGGTGGTACTATGATGGGCAATAGATCATGAAGCTAGGCCTTTTGCCTCTTTCCTCTTCAATCAAATGCTAGGTCATTATTGGCACATGGGTTGTTTCCTTAGGCAAGGAGGATGTATGAATTGTGCTTGTTTGACATGCCTAGAATGGATTTTCTCCATACCTCAAGGCCAGGTGAGGTGGCTATATATTTTCTTAGGTAGTTCTTCCTATCTCCCTTTCCTCATATCACCAATATTCCTCCTTCCTAAGTATTTACATTGGCCTAAAGATATCTAGGGAAGTCTGAGTGTGATCACCAGTATCATCTGGTAGAATCAATGATTTTATTTTTGGTGCTTCCATGTGATCTAGTGCCTCTTCCTTGTTAGTAGTTTTGTTTCCCCAAAGGCCTTTATTGTCCCTAAATCTAGTTCCTATCAAGGAGCCTAGTGGTATTTTCTCCAGTGAGTCCTCTAAAAATTATTGTTTGGAGTAGGCCTTCAACATTGAAAAATTACACACCATCAAATCTTTCTAGGGGAAATTTTGCTTGGAATTCGATAGGGGAGTTTTGGATGCAAGGTGGAATAGGGCTGGATTAAATTTAGAGAGATGAGGGCTTTTGGGAGTCTTGGGGAAAATTATGCTATTAGAATGATATGTTTGTTTTCTTCAAGGGTGATCTAATAGGCAGTTATTGGGAAGAGAATTCCCCCTTGGGATTTGATCATTATGGAAATTTGTGATGGATAGCTTTGAGATAAAATATGAGTGCCATACCTAGGAAAATTTTATTCTTACCCAAGATTCTTTTCCAAGTTTTGTAGAAGCAAGCATTGAAGTTCTCCATTACTTCACCAAATTTTTACCTGATGATGGTTAGATAATCTAGTAGTAAGGGCCCTTCTTCCTTGAAATTATTCATTAGTTGGATGACCAATTGTTCCCAATGTATTATCAACTGTGTGGGTAGGGATACATACCACCTCTAGGTCTTCCCTTTGAAAGATGTCACTAGTAGCCTAAGGTCTATGTATTATTTTATAACATTGAGTACAAGGTAATGTCTAGCCATGTGCTACAAATTCTCTAACATGGTGATGGTGCTTTCTTTGATAAAATTCTATAGGAAATCCAAATATTCTTTAGGAACCAAATCCTAAGAATGAGGGGTAAACAATATTACCAAGGGGCTCTAATATTTTTAAGTTAGAATACTTTTAGCCATGCTTCTACTCTAATTTATCCACTTTTTTTGGTTGGTTGGAGGCTATGTCTTCTATTAGGATCTTGTATTTGCACTTATTTTGGTGCTTGCTTCAAATTCTTCTTTTTATAGTTCAGTTACCAGGTGGGTGAGGGTAGTAACTAGATAGATATTCATATCATAACCTCACATGGGATGATGGCTTCTCATCTTCTCGGCTCTTCATTAGTAGTAGAGTCACCAAGTGAATTTGTAGGTGCTTCAATAAGCTTATGACCATGACCTTCAATGAAATTGTGGTTTAACTTTTAGATCAAAGGAAAAATTTCATCAAGCTTGTGTCTCATCAGGAATGCTAGTTTGGAATATTGGGGGACTAGGAATGACCCCCTTGTGCTTCCTCAACATTGCAACCCCCCATAATTATAGTTGAAGGTGGATCAATCTCTACCATTTATATTGATCAAGAAGGTTCATCCAATTCTCTACGCATCATGCAAGGGAACCAATCTTGGGAAGTCTATGGAAGTATGGGATGTAGCTTCTATCGAATGATCTTTAGGGTTTTTTTTATCTATGGTCAGTTCCTTGCTTCTAGATTTCTTCTTTGGTGCTCACTTATTTATACTCTCACTATGCTACTCTAATATAATCCTAGCCTAGGATAACTTATAAAAGGGGGAAAAGGGATAAAGGGAAAGTAAAGAAAACTACAAAAGTAGTAAAATAGAAGGGAAGGTAAAGGAAAGTAGTAAAGATGATGAACCAAAGAAAAAAGAATAATAAGATTACCCTAGTGCCCTAGCAGGATTTGGATGAACACATGCGTGATGGCTAAGAGTGCACAAGGAACATAGGAATATTTCAAGAGCATGCAACAAAATAGAACACCCACACTAGAACTAGGATAGAGATAAGAAAATTGTCACAAATTCTTTACTAAGGCAAACTTTGAGTTACATACATATAGAGGGAAGACGTTCAAAAACTACCCAACAGGTCATGCAAGGCTTGGGCTGGTACAAGACATGGAGGAGAATGAAGGAAAGCACCCCTTAAAAAGAATGTAGGTCCTTTTATTATTAAAAATAGAAGAAGAGAGATATTTATAAGAAAAAATAAGGAGATATTCCTCTCGAAATACATGAAGGATTACAAAATTTGAATTCAAAATTTTGCTTGGGCTAGTCAACATCAATAATGAATGATCTAGAGGTTTTGGAGGTCTATAATAAATCTCCATGATTAGACTCCCATGATTTTCCATCATTAATACCTCGATCATGTTACCCCTTGGGTTGTCATTCCTATTATTTCTTTAATGCTTCAAATTTCACTTGGGAAACTACATCTAGTGGTGGAGTGTTAGGACCAAAACTAGATCCTCATCATTTCCCTTGCATTTTGTTGCTTTGGGTTGGTCTAGGGTTTTGGTGTTCAAAGCTTGGTTCATCAACACTCTCAATGGTCTCCCTTGATGAATATGTCCTTCAATGCATCCAATGGGGGAAACATTCACTATCTTCTAAGTTGCTCTGCTTTTAAGGTATCCTCTTCCACCATATATTATAGGGAGACCATTATGGGGTTGATAGACCAAAAAGGAAATGGGGGACATTACAGTTAGAATCTTTCCATGCTGCTCCACTATTCATTAACCCTTAGGTATCAAGCCCTTCATTAAGAAGGAGGGATACTTGCTATGTCACTTCTTCATTTGGTCTCCTTGGGTACCCCTACTCTTTTACCAATTAGAGGGTCTTAGTCCTCAATATTTATTGGTGGTATTAATTTGGACTAATACCTAGGACTAAGGTTCTATTTAGGCTAAGGGGAGGGGCTAGTTTCTAGGGTCTTATTTTATAGACGTGAGAAAAGGCCATATACCTTGGTTTGAGTAGGTCCTCGATAAGTGGTTCCCCATTAACCATCATCAGAGTGGCTCAAGGGATCCAAGTATTATTGGTATCTATCTTAGCTACCATAAAAAATGCTACTGAGTTGTTGCTTTATTCCAATCTGATGGTTGGGCTTGTGGTAGAGGATGCTTCATATACAGGATTAGTTGGTGATGGCAGTTCCTCCTTGACTACATATTAGACAATCTTGTGGCTTCAACTACATCATAAGTAGTTGGAGCATTTGGCCTCTTCATTTCAATTTCAATCAAGCGCTCTAGGAGAAATATTTGCCTACTATAGTAAGACTTCACAATAATTCTTCTTCTTCAAATATGAATTATTCACTTCAATAATTAATTATTCTATTATATCTCCTCCAATATTTCATTCCCTTATAATAATGACTTCTTCATTTTAATTTTCACTTCCAAATAATTTTACTCACTTCACTTTATAATACATCTTTAATATTTTAATAAATAAATTTTCTCCACCTTATGAACTAAACCATTCAATGTTCTAAGGAAAACTAAAATATACTTGGCACTTTCTTATCCAAATCTTCCTATTATAATATGAGTTATGTGTCTCAAAATTAATAGCCCCAAAAAATAACTCAAATTTTATGGCTTCGCAATGTTACGATTTCTACATATGTGTTATTATGACCGTGTGAATATTATGTGTTTGGCTTATATGTTTTTTAATCTCTCTCCAAATACCCAAATAATTTTAGAACAGTTGACTAGCCTATGCTTGGTGTTGCACTTAGTATTCTCTTCGATATACACAATATCAACTTCCAACTTTATCACACATTATTATTTGCTCTCCTTAGAATATTTTTTGCATAGGAGTTCTGCTTTACAATAGGCTTTTATTAGAATATCTCTTACACTTTCATCTAGTTTATATGTCCATATTATTAGTAATTCTCACATTCACATCTATTTCTCATTTATATTCTACATGTCCATGTTTTTGTCTCCTTTAGATTTTGCATGTCCATTTCTTCACAATCGTCACATTTGTCTTCTCTCATAGTGTAGCTTCTCTCAAATGCTTCTCTCTCCTGTGAACCAAACCTCCAATTATGGTGTGGCTTTGATACCACTATTATCAATCTAATATTATCCATAATATATTCACATGATGTCATAGATCAAAATTGATAGCTCCAAAAAATAACTCAAATTTTATGGCTTCTCAATGTTACGATTTATACATATGTGTTATTATGAATGTATGAATATTATGTGTTTGGCTTATGTGTTGTTTAATCTCTCTCAAACTACCTAAATAATTCTAGAACTATTTACTAGCCTATGATTGGTTTTGCACTTAGTATTCTCTCTTATATACACAATATCAGCTTCCAACTTTATTACATGTTATTATTCGTTCTCCTTAGAATATTTTTTGCATACGAGTTCTCCTTTACAATAGGATCTTATTAGAATATCTCTTACACTTCCATCTAGTTTATATGTATGTCTTCTTAGTAATTTGCACATTCACATATATTTCTCCTCTAGATTCTACACATCCATGTTTGTGTCTCCTTTAGATTTTGCATGTCCATTTCTTCATAATCCTCATTTTTGTCTTCTCTCATAGTGTAGCTTCTCTCAAATTATTCTCTCTCCTATGAACCAAACCTCCAATGATGGTGTGGCTTTGATACCACTATTATCAATATAATATTATCCACAATATATTCACATGATGTCACAGTAAATCAAGACAAGATATTCTCACAAATTCATATATTCAACAATGAACAATAACTCACTAAATATTATTGATAAATATCTACTTTAAGCAATGCATAAAATACAATGCTTATTCAATCACAATTACAATTATTTATCTTAAATATATACACATTCGATATGGGACTCTTTACATTCACAAGACTATTGACCTTTACACTTACACAAATATTAACTCCACATATCCACATATAACAAAGACTCTCATGATTGCACATACTAGATGACAAAATCCTATATAACTCATAACATGACACCTCACTTACATAAATCACACTTACTAACATGACACCTCACTATATATTCAAATATTAAAGACACCCCAATCTAAATTATTTAGATGGTCCTTGCATTAATCTTACAAGGTACAAAATAATGTGATACTTCCAACACATACTATATCAATCATTGAATTAACTAGTTTCCAATATGTCTTGTGCATTTTCATATCTTCTATTCAAACTAATTACCATTTCAAAATTTGATTATCTCTCAATGAAGGAAGATCAATCATATTCTACTTATTCTTGGCATTGTTTATCTATAGAAGATTTTTTTTGTGGAATGCAATATATTCATACCTTCTTTGGTGTGCTAATGATGGTTGAATCTTCAATGCATGTTGTATTTATTCTTCATTCTCATTTACATATTTAAAAATTTCTATTGATGGTGAAGAATCACATTGTAAATATGCATCTTCACTCTTAGGTACTTGGTTCTTGATGTTCTTGGTTGCATTGTACCAATAATAATTCAGATGATTTGAGTGTGTCCAAATTTCATGACTTGTCAACTATTTGAATTATATCAAACATGATTGTGTTGGATTAGTTATGCTTGTGTGACAAAATTATTCTTTTCATTATTTGACTTGATTCTCTTTGGATACATTAATTTGATGTGACTTTCTCCAAGTTTGTTTCTTATTTTGAAGATGATTTGTCATGTTGTAGCTTCATATCTTATGAAGGGAATGCATTCTTGAATGGAATATTGTTGGCAATTTTGGGTACCTTGGGTGCATTGCCTTTGCTCAAGTGTATAAGTTGTCATTGATTTCAAGAAGCTTTTGAAGGAATTTGATTTGATGTAAAATAATTTGTTTTGATGAAGGTTCGGCATGACAGGTTCGAAAGAAAGATTTTTAGAAAAGTGTCACGATATCACGACATGTGGAATTTTCATGACTAAAAAGAGGAGAGAGAATGTTCAGAGTTAGAAATGTCACGATTTTGTGAAATATTGCAAGGAAGGTTGAACGGACAAAAAAGTGTCGTGATTTCGCGACATGTTGCAGGAGAGAGAGTCCGAAAGAAAAAATGTCGCGATTTCGTGACATAATGCACAAGAGAGAGTTTGAAAGAAAAAATGTCATGATTTCATGACATAATGCAAGAGAGAGAGTCCAAGAGAAAAAGTGTCGTGATATCGCGACATGTCGAGTTTTCGCGACCCAAAGAAAAGAAAAGCGCTAAGGAGAAAAAGTGTCGCGATTTCACGACAAGTCAGAAGACAAAATGGAAGCAAGATAAAGTGTCACGATTTCATGACATGCAGCAAAGGGAAGAGTCTAAAAATGAGAACTGTCACAATTTTGCGATAGGTTGCAGAGAAGTACGAAAGCTGAGAGCGTCACGATTTCGTGACAGGCTGCAAAGAAAATGTACGAAAGCTAGAAGTGTCGCGATTTCACGACAAATTCAAGGAGGAAGAGCTCAAAGGCAAAAGCATCGTGATTTCATGACATGTTCCATTTTTGTGGGCGTAAGGCAATGAAAGTGTCACGATTTCGTGACATGTTTCGTTTTCGCTAGTGCAAGCAGTCAAGAGTGTAAGGAAGAGAAAGTGTCACGATTTCACGATAGATTGAGATGGCAGCATTTGGTTGGAGAAAGTGTCACGATTTCATGACAAAAATAGAATGTAGGCCTTCTATAGGAGAAGTGTCATGATTTCATGACAAAAGCATAGAGGAAGGCTATGAAGATAGAAGTGCAACGATTTTGCGACAAGAGCTTAGTTGAAGTCGACAAAGTCTAAAATGTCACGATATCGTGACAAAAGCCAAAAGATAGTATAGGTTGCAAAAGTGTCATGATATCGTGACATGTTGTAGTTTCATGGAAGAAGCTATAGAAGAGTTGCAGAGGCAGTGAAGTTGACAAATTTAAATTTGGGCCGATGAATATTAGGATTTGCAGCCAACGTAGTTTAGGGTTGTGCAGCCGACTAAGATCAAGGTTTTGATCTTGAAAGTGTTAGTATAAAAGGAGGGTTGTTTGAAGAGTTGAGTGCGAATTGATAGATAGTTGAATGTGCATCAAAGTGTGCGAGATGCAGCTGAAAGAGCACAAGAGTGTAGAAGTTGTGAGATGATGTCAAAGCATGCAGAGTGAGTGCAATAGGCAAAGACGAACGAGGACATTTATGCTAGATCGAAGGACTATGTTTAGTGCAAATTTGAGGACCAGCTTTGGAGGTGATAGAGTTGAGGATAGAGGTCTCCAGCTAGAGCAGGGAGGACAGGTGTCTTCTATGGATAGAGTTCCATTTGCTAAGGGCAACGGAGGTAGAGGTTTTCTAGAGGATCACCATCCAGAGTAGAGCTAGGGGATCGGTGTCTCCTGTGGGTTGGTGCCCATGAGCTCGAGTTTAGGGGATTGGTGTCTCCTTTGGGTTGGTTCCCATAAACATTGTAATCGGGAAAGGTATTCCTAGAATTTGGATTGATAAAATTTAGTGAAATATTTTATCCGTGGACGTAGCCCAGCCATTCTGGGTGAACCACGTTAATATTGTTGTCTCTTTGTGGATGTTTTTATGCATTGCTTTGATATTGGTGTGGGTATATCATGTTACTATTTTGTAATATAAAGGAAAAATAAAAAAGAGGTATTATACTATTCACCCCCCTCTTAGTATAAGCTTGTGTTCTTCAATTGGTATCAGAGACGATGCCTTCAAAAATTTTAATAGCTTGAAGGAAAAACTAGTAAAGAACACAATGGATTATTCAAGTGGCAATGCAACACCTATTCTTAATGGGTCAGATTTTGGTCTTTGGAGTGCAAGGATGAAGGTTCATCTAATTGCACTTGGTAATGAGGTATGGGAAGTAATTGAAGATGAGTACACTATTCCTATACATGGTCCAAATACTAAATAAGAAAGGCTCCTACATCACAGCAATTCAAAAGCAATGAATGCAATCCTGAAAGGCTTAAAGAAAGCAGATCTCACCAAAGTGATTCATTGTAAGACAGCCAATGAAATGTGGAAATAGCTGCATGTGGTTCATACAGGTGATACAAATGTCAGAAAGGCCAAGTTGAGACACTTCAAAGGTATGTTTGAACAACTCAAGATGAGTGATGATACAAATATTAGTGACTATATGCTTCGTATGGATGAGGTTGTTAACTCCATGAAAGACTTAGGTCTTGAGCTTGCTGAAAATGATGTTTGTGATAAGATTTTAAGATCTCTTACTAATATATTTAGTGAAAAGATTTTTGCTATTGAGGAAGCTAAAGATTTGGATAAGTTGAAAAATAATGAGCTCCATAGTATACTTGCAGCATTTGAGTTGAGAACTCAAGTGAAGGTTGACGTCAAGAAAGAGGCAGCTTTCAAGGTTACTAAGAAATCCAAGGGTAAACAACTTCAAGAGAGTGATGAGTCTTCTAGTGATGAAGAGGCATATTACAGTAAGAAAGAAAATTTTTCTAAAAATCACAAAAACATGAAAAATATAAGATGTTTCAATTGCAGAAAGTTTGGTCATTATGCTACAGACTGTACTGTTCCCAAGGATGAAAGTGATGAAGATAAATAGGATTCAAAGAGCAAGGATTCTGAAAAGCACAAGCATCACAGAAAGAACAAAGATGAGCACAACAATCAAGGAAAGAGGTATTCTGACAAGCACAAGAAGATTTTTTACCTAGACAAAGCATGTAAGTGCTCCAGTAGTGATAGTGACAGTTTGTCAAGTGATAATGAAAATGAGATGTTCATATCAGAAAAAGAGGAAGAACTGAAACATAGATTCATTATCATGAAATGTCTTAGATGTGGAAATTTTGGTTAGCTTGAGGATGATTGTACAAATAATGATTTGGTTTCCAGTATGTATGAGGAGGCTTCAAAAAAAAATAAGGAAGATGCATGTATGGTTTTTGAAAAAGGTAGCACCTCTAGTGATAAGAAATCTAAAAAAGGCTTTGATGATTCAGATAGCAAACAAATAAAGGATCTTGAAAGTGAACTTACTAACGCTCTTAGTGTTTTGAAAAAGGAAAGAAAGAAGAATGCTAGACTCAAGGATAAGTTAGATGAATGTTGTATGGAGAGAGATGATCTTATAGAAAGTCTTGACTTCTCTATGGCTAAGACACAAGAACTCAAGGATGAGTTAGAGTCTAAGGTTCTTGAGTATAGTGAGTTAGAACAAAAAATGGCTTCTTTGAAAAAGGAAACTAAAGAGTACAAGGATAAGCTTTACAGGTTTCAAGATAGCTCCAAAAAGGTTAAGTCACTCATCAAAGGTCAAAGAAAGACAACGGATAAAACAGGCATTGGTTTTGTTAAACCACACAAGGAACAAGCTGGAGAGTCTAGTAAGAGACTCCAAAAGGAAGAGAGTTCTGATGAGGAAAGTATTTCAGATCATGAGTCCTTGAATGATAGATGCGTAGAAATAGAAAACAAAATTTAGAATGAGAAGAAGAAGTTTTCAGGACCCAAGAGGTTGAATAAAAGAAAATTTCATGGCAGATGTTTTGCATGTTATAGGTTTGGTCACATGGTTGCACATTGCATGGATCAAATGAAGAAGGTAAACAACAATTTTAGAAGTGCTAGTTTCTTTCAAGGGTATTGCTACTCTTGTCAATAGTTTGGGCACAAGGCAGTCTATTGCAAGGTTAATTACAGGAACAGGTTTGATCAAAACAGGTTTGGTCAGAACAGGGTTAGTCAGAACAGGCAGATTCAAAGAACAGGTATACCTAAAAGAAATAACATTGTTACTTGTTATAAGTGTAACAATGAAGGTCACACAGCTAGACAGTGTAGAGCTAAACTTCCAAGGTACAGGAATAGGAATAGTGGTATGAACAGGTCCAAGGATCAAGGCATGGATAAGAACAGTGACAAGAACAGGAACAGGAATACAGGAAAAGAGTTCAAAAGAAGACCCGACAAGGAAGTGATAGATGTTGATGATGATCAGTTCCTAATGGGAGTTTTACTCCCACCCCAGAATTAATCACCTCATCAGGATGTGGGGGAGGGACTAAGCTAAGTGGCTCATTCTTAGTCTCGAGCCCCAAATGTGACCCTTTGCCATTGATGACAAAATGGGAGAGATATGAGTAATGGGGAGAGCTTCAAGTGAAGAGGAAAGCTTCAATTCAAGGGGAGAAAAACTTCAAAGGAAGATTCTCAGTTGTGGGCACAGTTTCTCAGCTATTAGTACAGTTGGTTTCAGTTTTGGCTCTTGAGACATGTTTTTAGTAAAGGTTTGCCATCAATGACAAAGGGGGAGATTGTTGGCAATTTTGGGTACCTTTGGTGCATTGCCTTTGCTCAAGTGTATAAGTTGTCATTGATGTCAAGAAGCTTTTGAAGGAATTTGATTTGATATAAAATAATTTGTTTTGATGAAGGTTCGGCATGACAAGTTCGAAAGAAATCTTTTTAGAAAAGTGTCGCGATATCGCAACATGTCGCATTTTCACGACTCAAAAGAGGAGAGAGAATGTCTAGAGTTAGAAATGTCATGATTTCATGACATATTGCAAGGAAGGTTGAACAAACAAAAAAGTGTTGCGATTTTGTGACATGTTGCAAGAGAGAGAGTCCGAAAGAAAAAATGTCACAATTTCGCGACATAATGCAGGAGAGAGAGTCCGAAAGAAAAAATGTCACAATTTCGTGACATAATGCAGGAGAGAGAGTTCGAGAGAAAAAGTGTCACGATATCGCGACATGTCGGGTTTTCATGACCCGATGAAAAGAAAAGCGCTAAGGAGAAAAAGTGTCGTGATTTCATGACAAGTCAAAAGACAAAATGGAAGCAAGATAAAGTTTCACGATTTCGTGACATGCAGCAAAGGGAAGAGTCTAAAAATGAGAACTTTCATGATTTTGCGACAGGTTGCAGAGAAGTTGTACGGAAGCTGAGAGCGTCGCGATTTCATGACAGGCTGCAAAGAAAACATACGGAAGCTAGAAGTGTCATGATTTCATGATAAATTCAAGGAGGAAGAGCTCAAAGGCAAAAGCATCACAATTTCATGACATGTTCCATTTTCATGGGTGTAAGGCAGAGAAAAACACAAGGCAGTGAAAGTGTCATGATTTCACGACATGTTCCATTTTCGCTAGTGCAAGCAATCAAGAGTGTAAGGAAGAGAAAGTGTCACGATTTCATGACAGATTGAGATTGCAGTGTTTGGTTGGAAAAAGTGTCACGATTTCATGACAGAAACAGAATGCAGGCCTTCTATAGGAGAAGTGTCACAATTTTGTGACAAAAGCAAAGAGGAAAGCTATGAAGACATAAGTTTCACGATTTCGCGACAAGAGCTTAGTTGAAGTCGACAAAGGCTAAAATGTCGTGATATCATGACAAAAGCCAAAAGATAGTATACGGTTGTAAGAGTTTCGTGATATCATGACATGTTGTAGTTTCATGACAAAAGCTACAGAAGAGTTGCAAAGGCAGTGAAGCTGGCAAAGTTAAATTTGGGCCGACAAAGATTAGGGTTTACAGTTGACGTAGTTTAGGGTTGTGCAATCGACTAAGATCAAGGTTTTGATCTTGAAAGTGTTAGTATAAAAGGAGGGTTGTTTGAATAGTTGAGTGTGAATTGATAGATAGTCAAATGTGCATCGAAGTGTGCAAGATGCAGTCGAAAGAATGCAAGAGTGCAAAAGTGGCATGATGATGTCGAAGCATGAAGAGTGAGCACAACAGGCAAAGACAAATGAGGACATTTGTGCTAGACTGAAGGACTGTGTTTAGTGCAAATTTGAGGACAAGCTTTGGAGGTGATAGAGTTGAGGACAGAGGTCTCCAGCCAGACCAGGGAGTACAGGTGTCTTCTATGGATAGAGTTCCATTTGCTAAGGGCAGCGGAGGCAGAGGTTTTCTAGAGGATCACCAGCCAGAGCAGAGCTAGGGGATTAGTGTCTCCTATGGGTTGGTGCTCATGAACTTGAGTTTAGGGGATTGGTGTCTCCTTTGGGTTGGTGCCCATAAACATTGTAATAGGGAAAGGTATTCCTAGAATTTGGATTGATAAAATTTAGTGAAATATTTTATCCGTGGACATAGCCCAGCCATTCTGGGTGAACCACATTAAGATTGTTGTCTCTTTGTGGATGTTTTTATGCATTACTTTTATATTTCTGTGGGTATATCGCATTACTATTTTGTAATATAAATGAAAAATAGAAAAGAGGTTTTATACTGTTCATCCCCCCTCTTAGTATAAGCTTGTGTTCTTCAAATATGCCAGTATTTTTCATGTTGTGTCCATTTCTTCCACAATGTTCACACTTTTTTATGTTGAAATTATTCCTTTGAGAATAATTTATTTAATTCCAAAATCTCAAAAATAAATTCTTTGTTGGAAGCACTTTGGAGGTCTCATACCTCTTCTGAATGGTTGCTTCCCTTTTTGACTTGTAACTAGTATTTGTTATTCTTCTTCTATAGTATGTGAGGCCTCTACATTCTAAATTAGGTTTACCAAATTATTGAAGTCTTGTGTTTGATTAGTAATATTTAGTGGTCACAAAAATATTGTATTTTGATGGGAGTGATCTCAAAATTATAGGAACTAATATTTTATCAGATACTTGAGTTCCTAGTGCTTGCAATGATTCTCACAATTTTGCTATTCTCCTCATGAATAATTCTAGATTTTCTCCACTCTTTATCTTTAGAAAATAGAGTTATATTTAGAGGAATAGAATATGATATTGATTCTCAGCTTCAAATACTCTATTCAACTTCTCTCATCCATCCTTGGCTATGGTTGTATATCTAATGTATTCTTGGACCTCATTTGCTACTCCAAACATTATGATTACTCTTGCTTTTTCGTCTACCTTGTTAAAATTAGTTTGATTTTCTCCTTCTATATTAGGATATTTCATGCTTCCATCAATTACTTAACATGCTTATTCAAACTCAAATTGTGTCATAAGTTTAGTCTTCCAAGTAGCATAATTGTTTTCCCTCAACAATTAGACATATAGTAATAATAACTTTGGTGCTCTAGTAGCCATGGTAATATTTTAAAAAATTAAAAAAACGCTTATTTTATCGAGTCCACCTCAACAAAATCTTTCCAACAAGTATATGCATGCATATACTCATATTTTAAATTATGCTTCAAAAATGTGAGAGGGAGTTATGTCTTGCCAAATAGAAGGAATTCTTCTTCCTCTATGGAACATTTCTTGGAAAATTTCATTCTTTATATATATTTTTTTCATATTTCAAATAATTTTTCTTCTTTCAAAAAAACTTAGAAAGAATAATCTATTCTATTTTTTAATATGCTCCTTTTAATTAAAAAAAAGGGTTTTCAAAAACTTTATACCTTTTGTTCTTTCTTCTTCTCAAATGGATGTGAGGTCAAAATATGTTTCTTCACTATTGCTTGCAACTAAATCAACTCGGGCCCTTTTTTATTTACTTTTGTATGTGCTCTTTACTTTGGAAGACATGTTGGATTAATCTTTAGTACCTTTGAAATTCCTTCTATTTAATGATTTTCCATAGACTCTTTTATCATTACTTTGTTCTAGTTGTTCTGATATCAAATGTGATATTTGATCACCAATGAATTTTAATGCTTTTGAGGTGCCTTAGAACTAAAAATATTTGAGTTTTTTTCCCCTATTGAGAAGATATTATCTTCAATGTTGCACATTTGGTGATAGTAATCCAAGGCATTGACATCAAAAATTCCTGTAAAATTTTGGTTTCACAAGAGTTTTATGCTCCTTGGAGATGTCTCTTGTTCTCACATTCCACTATTTGAATTTTTTTTCATTACTTCCACATTATAATATTTGCCTTATGTCTCACCTCTCATTTCCTATTTAGCTTGTGTATTCTTTCATTAATTTCATACTTGGATCATGTATCCTTTTCTTGTTTCCTACTTGGCTTATGTTTATTTACCTATTCTCTTCTTGTTTCCTACTTAGTTTGTGTCTACTTGGCTCATGTATCCTTTTCTCATTTCATACTTTTATCGCATATGTTTGACTCATGTATTCTCTTCTTCTTTCTTACTTGTCTCACATTTGCTTGGTTGGTCTACTTTTCTCTTGTGCAACATTCACATCCAAGCTTCTTTCAAATGCACATTTTCTCTCTAACTTATTTCTTTCCTTTTGATATTTATATAGTGAATGATCTCTTGTTATTTCATCAAAGCACAAGGTTCTTATTGAATACCTTCCTTTCAAGAGGTGTTTGCACCTTAGCTTAAAATTTAATAATTTCTCTAATTGGTTGTTTCTTTTTGTTGTTTTGCATCAACCAAGAATATCTTTATAAAATTAGGCACTTGATTTGATAATTTTTATCTCATGCAAGAATTTATGTTATTCATTATTTTAATTTTATGTCTATAATTTAAAACATGCATTTGATATTCTACACTTTGTTGCATCTCTTTTGAGATTGGTCTAGTTTTGAGTTTTCTCTTTCTTGTAGCTAGTAATCTGGATTCCTCCATGATGAGCACCAAAAATGCTCAAATTTTGGCATGGGTTCTAATGTTTTTTGTGGCATATATTATATCTGAGTTGTAGTTTTTATGCATGTTTATATATATTTAATGAAAATTATGCATATTGCCTAACTTGCGTGTAAAGTGTGTCTTGTGTGTAGATTTTATTAATTCATCATTTTCTTTGCATGATCTCATCAAGTTCCTAATCATAACTAGCATATTCACTACCTAAGGAGGATAAGGTATATCAATTCTAAAGGTACCTTGATCCCTTTCATGGAAGGCACCTTGATCCCATTCAGGGAAGGCACCTTGATCCCATTAAGGGAAGGCACCTTGATACCATGACGGGAGGTGCCTTGATCCTTTTCAGGGAAGGTGCCTTGATTTTGTTTATGGGAGGTACCTTGAACCCATTGATGGGAGGCACATTTTTACATTGAAAGGAGGTTCTTTGATCCCATAGAAAGTTGTCTTGATCCCATTCAACGAAAGTTGCCTTGATCCCATTAATGGAAGGCATCTTGATCCTATTGAAAGGAGATGCCTTGATCCCATTCAATGGAAGGTGCCTTGATCCCATTGATAGAAGGTGACTTGATCCAATTTATGCCCAATGAAGATCATGTCCCACTATGTTGACCAAAGCTGAATGTTGGCTCCATGTAAGATGTTGATTCTGGGTAAATGACAAAATATGTTAGTTGTCCTATTCTTATTGGGGAAATAGAATAACCACTTATTGCAGTAAAATGCAGGTAACAACGAGCAACGAACAAAAAAATATCCCACTCCCATGAAAATAAAAAAAGGGTTGTTGGCTATTTTAACATGTATCTGTTACTATACATCAATTTATCTTAACTTAGAATGTAGCAGATTTTATCATCATAAAAATATTATAACAGAAGTCTTGTGTATATTATATAAACACACAAATTTCTCTAAGTAGATAAGAAGGAGATTAGTATCAAAGATATTTGGATATATATTGTACTATAATTCTTATTCATAAATAAATTTCATTTGAGAGTTTCTTATCTACATTCAACTTTCATAGTCAGATAGGTGGAAGCATCTAGAGCTTGGGCCCACTCCTATCTAGTATTCCTCCCCTTCTCCTTATTTGCTTCCTAATTATATTTTTTTATTTTTTTGGTGTGTTGCATTTCATTTTTGCAAGTTCTTTTATTTCTACAAGTTTATTCATTTCCTGCTTTCTTTTATTTCCGCACAGTGTGGTGTGATTTTCTTTCTGCAATTTAATTTATGCAAGTTTAATTGGTGTGGATGAATTAATGCTATCTCAACAAACACTCCCCCAATGATAGAACTAGTGGACTCATATCCATAGGTGTTGTAATTGATCTCAACTTGGTGCTTCACAAGCTTACGAGTTTCCCTGGGTTGAAAAATTAAATGAAAGGGTTGTGATAAAAATAAAATTAACCAATGTTTTTGCCCCAACATTTGGTTTCATTACCAGGTAAGTGCCAATAGTAGATTATTTTACAATATCTTAATATTTCCACCTGATTTTGTATGAGTCCATTGAGAAAATAGAGTACCATATGGTCAATTCATAAGAAAAAGCCCATAAGAGAATCCCGAATCAACTGTAGATTTTGAATTTGAACTAGAGTCCCCATAGTCACCCCCAATCGTGCATTGGACTGAACACCCCATTTTTGCACAAGGCTCTTCCACATATTATCAACCAAGAAAAGAGTGGATCATACATAATACTCTATTTAAGAGAACTCCATCCGAAGAGGATCTATTGTGGAAAGTTGTTGAGGATGAAACCATTTCACTAGCTTATTTGTAGGTTCTTGTGCATAAATTTCAAAATGATCAGAAGGCCATAGAAACTACTTTAGAAATAGAGACCACATTTCCTAAAAATATGGCTGAGGAAGAAGAGGTATCAACCAGATTTAGCTTCCCAATAGAGGAGGCTAGGGGAGAAACAAAGATGAAAAACATATCCCCTGCCCACCTTCCTACCTTCAGAGGATCCCCAATAGAAGACCCTGAGCTATTTTTGTTTAAGTTTTATGTCTTGTGTAGGTTTGTGGATTATAATTTGGATACCTAGAAGTTGAAATTATTTCCTTCAACATTGGATGATTTAGCCTTATGTTGGTTCATCATCTTGGGCAATAAACAAATCACCACCTGGGGGAGATGAAGAAGATATTTCTAGAGCAATACCAAGAGGTTATAGGAGTAGAGGAAGTAGAGGAAGATCCTACATTTCCCAAGTTTTTATAGGAGTAGAGGAAGCCAATACAATCAAAGTTTGACATACTTTTGAGCTTGAAGAATTTAATGATAACTATTCCATTGTTTCAAGCTATAAGAGACGTCCCAATTTACACCAAGGTGATCAAAGAGCTATGTATGAGAAGTCCAAGATGTAGGATAGCCCAAACCATAAATGTGGTGGGGAAGTTGGTAGATTTAATGTTAGGGAATACATGCCACCCCAAGTATGTAGACCCAATCAGTCCAATATTGATCATGAAAATAAGTGGTTGCTCATTGGAAAATACTTTGGTTGACTTGGGAGCAGTTATTAATATCATGTAAAAAGAAACCATGCAAAATCTTATGCTCACAAGCCTAAAACCTACCAAGACTATTCTACAAATAATATATAGATCGATGGTATCACCAGAAGGGCTGTTTGAAGACATCATCATGATGGTGGATGCATGGGAAAAGTTGGCAGACTTCCTCGTACTACAATCCAAGTCTAGATTGGGAGGCTATCTGCTCATCCTAGGAAGGCCTTGGTTGGCAAAAGCTAATGCTTATATAATCTATCAATATGGAAAAATGACAATCTCAGATGGCTAGAATGTAAAAAGGCTAACCATCTCTCCACTAGCACACTCCATGAACTGGGAGAACCTGTATGGGATGGCCAGGATGAAGGAATGCTATCAATAATGTATTCTATGATGGCATTGGATGAATTAGAATATGGAGCTAATGAATATGGCATTATTACAAACTTCCTCCAAGGAGAGTCTTCCCACATCACTCTAGAGTCACCACTGGTAGGTGGCCAATATCACCATGTTAGATAGATTGAAATCAATCTTGGAAGAACATTGAATGTTAGCAACAAGCTAACACCTACAAAGTTGACCACACTAAAGGAAATATTAACCAGGAATCAACAAGATTTCATTTGGGACTACTCAGATATGAAGGGAATCACTCTGAAGATCTATATCCATCGTATTTACCTCAAATATCAGGCCAGTATGATCAAGTAGCCACAATGAAGAATGAACCTTGCCATGAAGGAGATAGTCAAAGTAGAGCTGCAAAAAATCCTAGCAAATGAATTAATGTATTGTATATATGATAGTTAGTGGGTGTCACCACTAGTGGTGGTTCCCAAAAAGAATAGAAAATGGTGAATATGCATTGACTATAGGTTGCTAAATAGAGAAACTAAAAAGGATCATTTTCCACTACCATTCGTTGATCAAGTTTTGGATACTTTGGCAGGGAGGAAGTACTTTTATTTTCTATATAGATTCAATGGGTACAACCAAATCCATATTTGAGAAGAAAATTAGGATAAGACAACATTCACTTATTCATGGGGTACATTTGCATACATGATACTACTCTTTGGACTGTGTAATGCACCAACCACATTTTAGAGAGCGATGTTGAGCATTTTTTTTATATGATGGAAGAATCAGTTAGGTCTACATTGATGACTTCATAATTTACGGTGAGACCTTCAATGAAGCTATAGAAAATTTATAACATGCACTCTAGTGGTGTGAAGAAAACATGTCCCTAAGCAATGAGAAATACTTTATGATTATGCAGGAAGGGATAGTGTTGTAACACCACATATCAGTATAAAGGATAAAGGTAGATAAGAAAAAAATTAAATTTATCAAATATCTACCCAATCCTATGAAATAGAGAGATGTAAGGAGCTTCCTTGGCTCCAATGGATATTATAGGAGGTTCATAGCAGACTTTAGCAAGGTCGCTAGATCCCTGCATGCACTACTATCAAATAATATGGAGTTTATTTGGATGAAATATTATGAACAAGCCTTTTAAATATTAAAGGAGAATTTGATCACTTCCCTAGTGTTGTGGGGACCAAACTGGGCCATCCCATTTCACATTTTCTCTAACACATCTAACAATGCGAGTGGAGCAGTCCTAGGATAGAAATATGGCAAAGAATTCTACACCATCTACTATGTCAGCAAAAATATAACTGAGGCTAAGTTCAATTACATGGTAACTAAGAAAGAGTTCCTTGCAGTTGTTCATGCCATCAATAAATTCTATTATTACAATACAAGATACAAGGTGTTCATGCACATGGACCATGCAACCATCCAATATCTGATGAACAAAATTGCAATCAATGGTAGGATAATCAGGTGGCTCTTACTCCTATAGAAATTTGGCATCACCATCATGGATAAACTAGGAAAAGACAACGTGGTCACATATTTTCTATACATATTAATGCCACTCGATCATGTAGTTGTAGAAGATCAATTCCTGGAAGAACATATTTTCTCTTTGAAATAGAAAACACTGTGGTATGTAGATATGTCCAATTACTTGGCCAATAGTAGAGTATCTCCTACTCTTTGACCTCATGAAATGCAAAATCTAATAGAGAAGAGCACAAAATTCCCATGGATTTAAGGTTTCCTATTCAAAATAGGACCCAATAAAATCCTAAGATGATGTATCACTGAGCATGAGTTTTCAAAAATCATCAAGGCTTGCAATAATGAACCTTACAGGGGACATTTTGCAGGGAAGAGGATTGCATTTAAGGTATTGCAGACTGAATACTACTGGCCTTCATTGCTCAAATATGCATTCAAACACACAAGTCAATGTGATGAATGCTAGAGGATGGGTAAAACAACCTTCAGGGATGAGATGCCTCTCTAGCTGCATGTTCACATTAAACCATTCAATAAATGGGGGATGGATTTTTTAGGGCCGATTAATCCACCATCAATCATAAAAAGGTATATTTTGGTTTGCATTGACTATGTAACCAAGTGGGTTGAAGTGTAGGCACTAAAATATTCTAAAGAAATAATGGTGGAATAATTCCTATTTTCACATATCTTCACAGGGTTTGAGGTGCCCATAGTGTTCACAACCGATTAAGGGCCTCAATTTACTTCAATATTGATTCAATAACCGATGTAGAAATATAAAATCAGACACAAAAAAACCACCCCTTACTATCCGTAGGTGAATGACCAGGTCAAGGTTACCAACTGAGAGTTGGAGAACATCCTTAAAAATACCGTGCAACACCACATAAAGCATTGGGCTACGAGATTACCAAAGGTAGTATAGGCCTATATAACTACATGGAAAACAACCACCAATTTCACTTTGTTCCAACTGGTATACGGTAAGAATGCAAATAGATTATGAAAAGGTGGTCAAGGGAAAAATAGATTATGATATAGAACCACCCAGCAAATATGAAGGGCACAGTATAATAGGTAAACATATTCAACACAGCCGAAAGCCACAATAGGGAATTAACACCCTTCAAAAAGGTCGTAAACCCAGGGACAAAGGAAAATCTAAGGCCACTACCCGAAAGAGAAAATGGCAGAACAAAGATTACTGGGAGGGGGTCGATAGAACTAGGGATTATTAGTTTCAAGTGCCACAAGGACGTGACACTCAATAGGCATGGGGGGATGATGAGCACCAAAATTGCTCATATTTTGGCATGGGTTCTAACATTTTTGTGTGGCATATATTATATCTGAGTTGTACTTTTTATGCATGTTTATATATATTTAATGAAAATTATGCATATTGCCTAACTTGTGTGTAAAGTGTGTCTTGTGTGTAGATTTTATTAACTCGTTAATTTTTCTGCAAGATATTGAGAGGTCCTACTCAAAATTGGCATATTAAATACCTAAGGAGGCTAAGGTATATTAAGGTAGAAGGTGTCTTGATCCTGTTCAAGGAAGGTGTCTTGATCCCGTTAAGGGAAGGCACTTTGATCCTGTTGATGGGAGGCACCTTGATACTATTCAAGGAAGGTACATTGATCCCATTGATGGGAGGAACCTTGATCCTATTGATGGGAGGTTCCTTTATCCCATTGAAAGGAGGTGCCTCGGTCCCATAGAAATGTGCCTTGATCTCATTCAATGGAAGATGCCTTGAACCCATTCACGAAAGGTTCCTTGATCCCATTGAAAGGAGGCACCTTGATCCCATATAAAGGTACCTTGATCCCATTCAATAGAAATCACCTTGATCCCATTGATAGAAGGTGACTTGATTTAATTGATATAAGGTACCTTGATCCAATTTGCACCCAACAAATATTGTGTCCCACTGCATTGACTAGAGCTGACTATTGACTCCACATAAGATGTTGATTTTGGGTAAATGATAAATATGTCATTTATCCTGTTATTACAGGGGGAAATGGAATAACCACTTGCTAAAGTAGAATGTGGGTAACGACAAGCCTCGAACAAGAAAATATCCCACTCCCATGAAAAGACAAAAGGGTTGTTGATTGTTTTAATTTGTATCTATTATTGTACATCAAATTATCTTAAATTAGAACATAGTAGATTTTATCATCATAACATCATTGTAACATAAGTCTTGTGTGTATTATATAAACACACAAACTACTCTAAGTAGATAATAAGGATATTAGTATCAAAGAGAGTTGGATATATATTGTACTAAAATTCTTATTCATAAATAAAGTTCATTTGAGACTTTCTTATATGTGTTCAACTTTCATAGTCTGACAGGCGGAAGCGGTTGGAGCCTAGGCCCACTCCTAGCTAGTATTCCTCCCATTATCCTTATTTGATTCCTAATTATATTATTATTTTTGGTGTGTTGCATTTTATTTTTGCAAGTTCTTCTTTTTTTGCAAATTTATTCATTTCTTGCTTTCTTTTATTTTTGCACAGTGTGGTGTGATTTTATTTCTGCAATTTAATTTATGCAAGTTTAATTGGTGTGGATGAATTAATGCTATCTCAAAAAACACTCCCCCAATGATAGAACTAGTGGACTCATCTCCATAGGTTTTGTAATTGATCTCAACTTGGTGCTTCACAAGCTTATGAGTTTCCCTAGGTTGACAAATTAAATGAAAGAGCTATGAAAAAATAGTACAAAATTAACAAAAAATTTTGCCCCACAACTCCATGTTAGAAAAAAAATTATACTCAGAGTTTAAACAATTTCCATGATCATTAATAAACTCAATAACATGCATATATCAAATTCCCAATAATGAACAATGAAACACATTGAAATATTTATTGAAACTACTAAAGCAATGCATAAATGTAATTATTTTTCAAGTTACATATTACATGGCTTTGTATTGAATACATACATACATACATGAGACTCTTCATATTACATGACTCTTGACCTTTTATTTCCTCAAACTCACGGAAGAACCAACTCTTCATATTTCACTTTTACATAATAAAGTTAACGTATTACATAAAGACAATGTCTCTCATAATTGTTCATAACTCCCTACTTCTAACGCATCACTAATATAACTCACACTTATTTACATGACACATACTCTCACTTAATAACTTGACACAAAATATGAACTCAAATAATAAACACACACCCTAATATAAATATTTACAAAGGTACTAAATAATGTAATACCTCCAACACCCTATTATAGTATATTATTTTGTATGACAACTTTTTGCATTGTGCTTATTTTTCTTGATCTTGTTCTTTTTACTCTGACTCGAGTACTTCTAATTTTGAATTTATCCCTTTGAGTTATTGCTTGTTCTTATTACATTTCTCAGCAAGTAATCACAATAATATAATTCATGACTACCATCATTATTGTCTTTGTTGTTGTCAGACTTGTTATTAGATATGGAATGTAACAATTCAGTATCCTTTTTATCACATCCATGTTTAGTCTCAACTGATTTCATGCATTTTTTAAATTAAGCAAGGGTCATGTTGTTTTTTGAAGGATTCAAATCTTTGCTAACATGCTCTGTATCAATACATATGCCATTTGTATATTTTTCCTCAATTTTCAAGTCCTTTCTATCATATGTTCTATTTATTCCATGCACATGGTCATAACATTTATTTGTTTTCATAGCATTCATTTTCAACATTTTTTTTTCCTTTTATGAACTTCAAGAGAGAGTAATGTCACATATGTGTTATTTTCCTATATCAATAGTCATTGTAATAGTACCTTTAGAGTCTTCACTTGCTTCAGTTAGTTTTGTGCTTAGATAATCACCAAATGTTATAAAATTTTCATCTTTGGCTTCTCTAAAAATTGTTTGTAAGACCCTCTTTAATTTTATTGATATATTTTTTTGTTCTTTGGCATTCTATATCATGTGTTGTGTGCAATGTTTTAAGATTTTTTAATATTTCCTCAGTTTCTTCTAGTGATGATCTCAGAATATTTTTTTTTCCTTTTGTTTGCTTTCTTTCCATGGTAATTGTTCCCTTGATTGGTCTTCAAAATACAAATTTTATTATCCTTTTTTGTAGGATTTCTTATTGCTCCCAAACTAAAATTTTCTTCAATTTCAATTTCAAATTTTATATTCAATCGTTAATTTTCTTCAAGATTTTCTTCTTCAATATTTTTCTTCCAATTTCTTCTTTTCAACCATTCTTTATTATTTTCTTTTATCTTCAATTTCTTCTTATAACTCCTATTAATGAAATTTGATTTCTTAAGTTTTCCTTCAATATTTTAGTTTATTCTTATTTCAATTTCAATTTCAATCTTCAATTTATTTAATCTTTCATTCTTCATATTTTTATTCTTTCTAACTAAATTATTCTTCTTCAAATCTTCAATATTTAATTCAATTTTCTTTCTTCAAACATTATTATTCTTCAATATTCTTTTCCTTCAATTTCAAATTTTAAATTCTTTCTTCAATCAATTTCAAATTTCAAATTTCCTTATATCTCCCTTAAATTTCAATTTTAATCTTCACTTAATTTAATTTTCCTTTCAAACAATTTATTTTTGCAAACTTTTAATAAATTAATTTTCTTCATCTTACAAATCCCATTCATTTCATTTTTCAATGTTTTTATTCTTCACCTAAATATATCTTCCAAAATCAAATCAATAATCAAATATATACTTGAATATTTAGAAGGTCAATATATACCTTAAATGGTGTTTTATTATCCTTCGTTTTATGAATTCTGACCACAGGATTCAACTTTCAACTTTCTCTTTTCTTTGCATTATTTTCTTCCAATATTCTACCATCAACTAAACTAGGTGTAGAAATACATTTTGGCCCTTTTGACTTGGTGATTCCAAAGGCTTTACAATGAATGCGTTACAAATTTTGATCTTCGCACTTCATGACTTTCTTGTCACCTTGAAATATTCTCCTAATGTAGTGTTTTTGAACATCGTATCTTTCCAAGTACTGTATTTCCTCAAATGTATTTCAAGTGTAGTGTTTCTCCTTCTTTTGAATGTGAGGTTTCTCAAATGTCTTCTCCCTCTATAGTGATTCATGAATGTCTCTTCTTTTTGTATGAAACATTCTCAAACATCTTTCTTCAACACTCCTACCACAAAACTTCTTTTCCTAACATGCAATGTTTTGGTAATGTTTCCTACTTTCACCAAAAAATTTCCCTAGCAATATTTTTGCTCAAATGTCTTCCTTCAATTCTCAAACTCACACTCTTTCATTTGATTCCTTTCAAATGTATGCTCTTGTCTCCTTTCTTCTTCAACCTTCTCTTCAATATTCCTTCTCCAAAATTAAAAATGTCCTTGCTTTAGAAATCAACACTCTCTCCTCAAATTTTCTTACTTCATCACCTTCAACTATTCCTCTCACATTCCTCCCTTTAGTTATCTCACTCAATGTGGTTCTTGTAGGTACACTCAATATGGTGACTTTGATATCATTGTTAGCAAAATAATGCTATGGTCATGGTTTTCCTTTAGGTTAGGATCTCGAGCTTGCTTTTTCATTTGTGTTGCATTGATATCTTGAGGAGAATTGCAAAGGCAATGGGGGATCTAGTCATGACAGATTTAATGGCAAGGTAAAATTTAAGAATAATTTTCATAAGAATATGTGTTATGGTTGATCCAAAATATGACATCCCTTATTAAATTAAGTTCACTGTAAAATTATGGTCGTGGTATCAACTCATTGAGTATGAGAATAGGCCTATTGTATGCTCTAGATGCAAAAGTTTTTGTCATAGCTTGAATTATTGCCCATCCAAGAAGAAATATTTGATGAAAAATGTTTTTGTGGAGGAGTGTTTTGAGGGTAAAGCCACTCAAGAAGATCTAAATGTAGAGGGAAAAAAAATTCTACTAGGAGTAAGTAATTTTTGAAGGGTGCTAGTCATCGTGCTCAAGGGGTAGTGGTGTTAGAGGAGAGTAAACTTCTATTGGATTTTGGATTTCATGGGATGGTCGAGGATGACACCCCTCAGAATGAGATTTGCCTAGAGATATCTTTTGCTAAAGCTTAAAAGGAGTTCTAGAATCATTTTATTTAGGTTATCCTGACTCACATTTTGAAAGATGTCCTTATTTCAATTAATCTTCTCCAAAATTCTTTTGCATGCTTGGATTTGTCTTTTGAACTCCCAAAGGAAGAGCCCTCTAGATATGAACACCATGGATTGGTTGCTTTTATTTTCCTTAAAACTCAAGTTGTTTTCCTAAAACCCATCATGGAGAAAGGTTCTACTAGCCCTAAAATGAGAAGTCACAAAAATGGATCTATAGATGTAGGTGTAGAACGTAAAGTTGGTAAACCACAAAATTCAGCTCCAAGGAAAAGAGAGACAAAATCAAATATTGCTAATGACTCTCATTATTTGCTAAATATGGATGTTGGAAAGGATTCTAGAATTAAGCAGTTAAAGCTAGACTATTTTTGTCATTCAATCCAACCCTATGTTGGGAGAAAGAATCATAAATAAATTTTATATCCTAGAATATTAGACACCTTAATGGGATTTCTAAATAGAGGTATTTACCATCCCTTAGAAAAGAAATTTTGCCTTATATCATTCTCATTTAGGAAATAAAAGTGAAGGAATGTAATATTAATTTAGTTAGAAAAACTATTTGGAAAGAGGTAGGTTTTGTGGCTAGCCTAGTTCAAGGAATATCTTGGGGGATCCTATGTATTTGGGACTCCAAGAAGTTAAATAGGTCAATTATTTGTAATTTTGAAAGAGTTACTAATATTCTATTCTTCTACAAGGAATCTAGATGCAGATGCATCATGTCAAATATTTATGCTCCAAACTCTGGCCCCAATAGTAACTTGCTCTAGTCTTTATTGAGCTCTAGGAGAGAAGTTTTAAAAAATAATATTTGGGTGTTGTTTGGTGACTTTAATTTGCCCCTTTATCAATTTGACAAAAAAGGGAGAAATACCACATTATCAAAAGGAATGGAGGACTTTGTTAACTAGAACAAGCTGATGGATCTAGATCTAAAGGTATCCAATTTCACATGGAGTAATAGAATATTGAGGAACCAACTCATCCAAATCAGGTTGGATAGGGTCCTAATTTTTAAAGAAGGTCTACCTATTTTTTGGGATGCCTCCATAAGTTCTCTTCCTAATGTTTGATCAATCCACAATCCTCTATTGTTCGAAATATTTGAAAACCCCATCAAATTTTCCAAACCATTTAGATTTGAAGCAATGTGGATTACACACCTAGTTTTAGAGATTGTGATAAGGGAATGGTGATCTCATATTTTCTTAGGACCTATTATTTCTCAAGTGGCTTATAAACTTAGATTTATCAAATCAAATCTAAAAGAGTGGAACAAAAGTCTTCAACATCATTTTTCAAAAGAAGGAGAGCTTGAAAAGTTAGCTAAAATAAATTGAAATCTCTATAACATCAGGAGATCTATCTCAGGAAACCAGAGATAAGGAGAAGTTAATATTTGCAAAACTCCATAACACCTTGTCTAATGAAGAAATGTTATGGAGGCAAAATTCAAGGGATATTTGGCCTAAATATGGATATTGGAATACTAATTTTTTCCATGTTTCTACTTTGAGATATAGGAGCTCCAATAGAATAAAAGAGGTTACAAAAGCTAATGGATCTAAAATGACAAATATTTAAGAGATCAAATTTGAAGTACCTAATTTATTTTAAAACATTTTATGTGAAAATGAAGTAGGGGATGTGCTAGTTAAGGGGAATATCCTTCATAATATCCCTCACCTAGTCTCAGATGATATGAATTCATCCCTCAATAGTCCTTTCAAATATGAGGAGATTTGGAGAGTTGTCTTCTCTATGGATGGCCTAAAAGCTCCTAGGCTTGATGGTTTCCCCACTATTTTCTTTCAAAAATTATGGCACATTCTTGGCAAGGAGATTGAAGAGCCCTTGAGGGAGGTTCAAATATCGAGTTTCATCCCCTTTGATGTGAAATCCACCTTCTTGTTGCTCATTTCCATGTCAAAAAAGGCCAAATACTTTAGAGACTATATACCTATTAGTATTTGTAACACCATTTTTAAAATCCTTACTAAAGTCTTGGCTAATAGATTTAAAAATTTCCTACCTACTTTAACTGACCAGGTACAAGGTGATTTTGTGGTAGGAAGACAAATTCTAGATGGGATCATAGCAATCCATGAATTTATTCATTCTGTTGACAAGAGTGGATGATCTAGGATATTCCTTAAACTTGATATGAATAATGCTTATGATAGAGGGTCTTTGAATTTCATCTTAAAAGTGATGGATAAATTTGGCTTTCACCATAAGTGGCTTAACTTGGTCAAGGCCCATGTTTCAACTACAAATGTTTTATTATCATTAATGAGTCTCCTACATGTTACTTTTAGGGTTGTAGGGGTATCCATTAGGGATATTCAATTTCCACATATCTCTTCAACTTGAAGGCTAAAGCATTGGGTAATTATATTAAGGTAAACCTGTGCTAATTGTGGATCCTATTACTCACCACCAGTTTTCTTATGACACTCTTCTCTCCTTTTAGGCCTTTATTCCCTAGGCTATTATTACCAAGGAGATCCTTTTATCCTTAGAGAAAATTTTGGGTCAGAAAATTAACTTCTCTAAGAGTAATATCTTTCTAAATACCCCTCTCACAAGGCAAAGAAAGGTTACCTAAATTCTAGGGTGTGATACTGCTAATCCCCCTTTAGTGTATCTCGGCATACCCCTTTTCAAAGGTAAATTAAAGAGAATATTTGGGATCCAATGGTCGAGAGACTCCAAAGGAAGCTTGTTGGATGGAAAGGTGTCCTCCTTATCCAAGTAGGGAAGGCTATGTTTGTGAAAGCTACTCTCTAGAGCATCCCTATATTTTTCATGTCTCTCTTTAAAATCCCTAGTAAAATCTTACAAAAAATTGACCACGTCCAAAAAATGTTTCTTTGGTTAGTCTTGGAGGAAAGAAAGAGATTTTCTCTTGTATCTTGGGAGCATGTCTATAGTCGTAAGGAAAGTGGAGAGTTGTGGCTCAGGAAGTACCAAATGAATAAATATTTTTTGGAAAAGTAAGACTGGAAGTTGGTTTGCAAGGATAGTGTGGGATGGGTACATATCCTCTTGGTCAAATACATGAATCATAATAAAAACTTCTTAGTGGACCCCATTCCCTCATCTGGATCTACTTTCTAGCTTAGCATCCTTAAGATAAGAGCCACTATGCTTAAGGTATGTATATGGAATTTGTGATATGGGAAAAAATAAATTTCTAGGAGGATCATTAGATTTTGAATTTGCCTCTCTCCCATTATCCAAACCTGCCAATTGTGGAGCCTAAAACTAGAATTTCCTTTGGATAAATTTTTTTTGACAATGGCAAGAAAATGTGGAAATATTTGTTCATTTCTAATTTGAGTTAGTAGGAGGAAGGGGCCTTGAAAATCATATTTGAAAACTTAATTATGTAGTTTATCAAGAACTCTCATAAATAGAATTATATTTTCTAGAAAGGAGAAAAGGATGGATATTTCTTCGTAAAATTTATTTACTATATGGTTGAAGATAATCCTCCTTCCTGGCTTCCCAACAAGAATGTACGGTTGAAAGACTTCACTCCTATGGTAAACATATTTTTTTGGTTGGCCATCCAGAATAAAATTCTTACTATCAAAAACCTCCAAAAAAGAGGTATGTGTATCCCTAATAGATGTTATCTCTATGATTCTTACGTTGAATCTTCAAATCACATATTCTTCCAATGATTCTTTTATATGGAGGTTTTTTGCTCATTTTTTATCACCTTAGGGGTTTATTGGGCTACTCTAAACCCCATTTCTAATTTTTTTGATCATTGGTATCCCCTCTTCTTTGCTCCTAGATTATGAGCTCTTTGGTTTTTCAACCTATCTCACTTATTTTGGATCATTTGGAAGGAAATTAATAATAGGGTCTATAAGTACTCCAAAAGAGATGCCTCATTTGTGTGTTCTAGGAATATCTTAATTATAGTGGATAATGTTTCAAATATACACCTGGATGCTAGTGGAGTCCCTAAGGTGTAGGTTTATATAGAAGTGAAATTAGGATTTAAACCCAGATTTAGAGGTGAAGAGTACCTAGGACCTAGCATTAGGGCTTAAACCAAATGGAACCCCTTCTCCTGAGTGGATCAAGCTTAATTTTTATTGAGCATCTAAAGGTAAACCTAGGATATATAGGGTTGTAGGAGTGTTTAGGAATGACAAAAGGGATATTATTCTAGCCTTATCTAAAAATTTGGGTGTTCAAACCAGTCATTTTGTAGAGGCTAGAGCTATTTTCCAAGGAACCTCTCTAGTTGAATATCTTGATTGTAAAAAAGTGATCATTGAAGAAGATTCCCTAAATATTTACACAATATTGGGATCTCAAAACCCTAGTTGGAGCATAGAAAACATGATTGAGGAATCTAAAATATTTATCCCCTCTCTGGAGGAAGTCCAAATCAAGCATATTTTTAGAGAAGGTAACAAGTTTGTGGATTTTCTTGCCAATTTGGGTCTGCACCAAGATAGGATTTCAATATGGAGGAAAACTTTCCCTCAAGGTCTTAGGTAGAAAATTAATGCTCTTTGAGTCCTTTATTCTTTTTTTTTCTCCTTATGATGATTATTTGTACTCACACTTGCTATAAGATGGAGATAGTCTATAGTGTTGGTTCAGGTTCTCACTTTCTCTCAAGAAACTTGAATTTTTTTATATTTAAATATTCTCAAGGTGACACAAATACTTTTTAGACCTAGGACCCTCCTTTGATGTGGCTACAAAGGTAGGCCTAGAATGTAAAAGTGATTCATATAAATAGGGGTGTCATCGAGTGCTTTGGCAGCTTATCTCATGCTAAAAGAATTCTACTCATGTGGAAACTACTTTTTTGGTCATGGGTAAGGTGGATTTCTTACTTGTGCCACTTTCACAATGAGTCACAATGGGTTTTGATCCCTACTAGAAATAACTATCACAATTTTAAAGTTTCATTCATCTTGGTGGGGATCCAATCCTAGGAAAGTCTCAATAGGAAAAAGTTAAATTCTTATAGACGTGACTTCTTATGATTGGTGGGAATCTTGTTTTTATATTTTTAAATGGATTGCATGGGATTAGGTGGAAAATCAAGTCTTGGGGAGGTACCATGATAAATCATAAATCTTGGTGCTAAAATATCCATTACCTGTTCTTGAAGATCTTTCGTAATCATTGTAGAGATGGAAGCCAAGGTGGCAAGTGGATACTATTTAGTCCTAAGGGTAACTTTTTGGATCTTTATCCTTTGGACCATCTCCCTATCCTTTCTAGGATTTTCAAAACACAAGGTGAAATATTTTTAGTACGGACAATTTTGGTTTAACTTGTGTTGTTTATATAAACTTAATAATTTTGCTAATTGGGAGGAGTAATAGTCAATTGATGCTCATTTTTTATGTTTCATTTCCTATCTTAAGGCATACCATTGGTTGACAATGGCACTACTTCTATTTTTTAAAATTTGGGATTTCTTCAAAATGATGGATCCTTGTGCTTATAGGTATCTTTCTTGGGACTTTGAATTTATTTGCTTGTTCTCTAGTATTTATGGATTTAGACCACTCGACTTACTATCTTGGTGGGGGATCCTTAGTACTATGGTACGGAATATGGAAGAGGTGGTAATTTATTTGAATACCCTCAACCTAGATAAGGATTTAGGAAGATCATAAAAAAATATGTCCTTATTTAGTGTTTAATGAAGTTTAATGGGTATGAAAAAGAGGTTTCGAAGCAAATGGCCTATTCTTGGAGAAATAGGGTGGTGAAAGTGGGTGATTTTAATTTTGAAATATCTATTCCCTTAATCATAGATATTATAGGGATTCCATTGTATGGAGTTTGTTTGAATAGGGAGAAGCACTCCCTCACCAAGAAAATTAGGTATTTTTTAGGAGAGGATGAAGTGTTGGTAAAATTTTAGAATTGGTACCAGAGAAGGTCCCTCAAGTTGCCATGGAATAAGGTGGTTTTTGTCATTATGGAGTAATTTATATTGTATGAGAACCAAGACATTCTGATATTCTCACAATGAAACTGAGAGGGGGGGTGAATCAGTGTAGCTATTAAAACTTAAATGTGCAACTCTTAAATCTGAAGTAAAGAGAACTTAAAAATAGGTAAAGCAAATTTTCACAAGAGAGCACACCACAACACACAATGTAATGAGGTTCACCAATTTGGCTACTCCTCAAAAATGATTGCTTGGACTTCAATCCAAATCCAGCCTTTGCAAAACACCAATTTTACAAACACTTTACCAAGACCCACTGGAAGGAGCACCAACCCCTTATTTTTCTGCTGCAACAGATAGGAGCACAAACCCCTAATGCCAAGCACCAACTTGGACTACAATTCTGATTTATTTTAGTGACATAAAAATGCCTTCGCTATTTAGAAAACCATGACTGGTCTACAATTAATTAACCTCTGCACGCTCTCACGACTCTGCTTATCTCTCTCTCGGCCCTCTTCTAACCCTCTTTATGCAACAATTTATGACTTACAATAATAGCCTTATTCTTCACGTAGACTTGCTTTTATAACATATTAGTCTCTATTTTTAACTTCCATATTAATGCATGCAACCCATAACTGTTCCTTTAATATTCTCTTATGCCACTTTTCAACTGTAACTCCTTTATGTAACTCCTTTTGTATTTACAGAGTGGGCATTACGTTACATGCAACGTATATCTCTACCATGACTGTACATCTTCTTGAACATGACTATTCATGTTCATTTCTATGCATGCATGCATTTTTCAATTATATTTATGTGACTGTTTGATTTCTCCTTCTTTGACTATTCTTAAAATAGTTGCATGCTTTTCCTCTACAACTGCCCCTTTAACTATTGTTCTGCTTCAGTTAACTGTCAGTGATCGTGCTGTCGCGACCTGTCACGAAATTGTGACACTTTTGTATCTTTATGCTTTTCTCACCTTTTACCCATGAAAACTCAACATGTCATGAAATCACGACATTTTTGGCCTCCTTGTTCACATCTTGTCTTGCAGTCGCGAAAACTAGACATGTCACGAAATCATGAAACTTTTTTCTTCCTTGCACTTTTCTGCCTTCCACCCGTGAAAACGAAACATGTCACGAAATAGCAACACTTTTGCTACCTTGTACCTTTTTTGTATTTGGATAGCGAAAACACAACATGTCACAAAATCATGACACTTTTCACTTTCTTGCACTTCTCTGCCTTTCACCCATGAAAACGAAACATATCACGAAATCGTGACACTTTCGTTGCCTTGTGCCTTTTCTGTCTTTGGCTAGCGAAAACACAACATGTCACAAAATCGTGACACTTTTCACTTCCTTGTACTTCTCTGCCTTTCGCCTGTGAAAATGGAACATGTCACAAAATCGTGACACTTTCGCTGCCTTGTGCCTTTTCTATCTTTGGCCAGCGAAAACGGAACATGTCACAAAATCGCGACACTTTTCCTCCTTGGCGCTTTCTCTTCGAACCTGTCATGAAATCACGACACTTTCTCTCCTTGGCGCTTTCTCTTCAAACCTGTTGTAAAATTGTGACACTTTCTCTCCTTGGCGCTTTCTCTTCGATCCTGTCACGAAATCGTGACACTTTCTCTCCTTGGAGCTTTCTCTTCGATCCTATCGTGAAATCGTGACACTTTCTCTCCTTGGTGTTTTCTCTTTGAACCTGTCGCAAAATCGTGACACTTTCTCTCCTTGGTGCTTTCTCCTTGAACCTATCATGAAATCATGATAGTTCTTCCTGCATGCGCTTCTTCTTCAAACATGTCATGAAATCGTGACAATTTCCTTTGTTTGCGCCTTCTCTCCAAACATGTCACAAAATCATGACAGTTTTCTTACTTGCCTTCTTTGCTTCCATCATGTCGTGAAATCATGACAGTTTTTCAACTTGGCTTCTTTGCCTCCAACATGTCACGAAATCGTGACAATTTTTCTTGCGCCTTCTCTCTCCTCAACCATGTCATGAAATTGCAACAATTTTGCTTGTGCCTTCTCTCTCCTCATCCATGTGAAATCATGACAATTTTGCTTACGCCTTCTCTCTCCTTAGCCATGTCGTGAAATCATGACAATTTTGCTTGCACCTTCTCTCTCCTCATCCATGTCATGAAATCATGACAATTTTTCTTGTGCCTTCTCTCTCCTCGGCCATGTCGCAAAATCGTGACAGAAAACATGTCGCGATATCACGACAGTTTTCTTACTTGTCTTTTTCTTTGATTTTCTAAATTTGGGCCACTTCTATCTTCTTGGAAATTCATTGTACATGTTCTGACTGACCTCTAAACTCCTATCCATTGCATCAACTGCATCAACTGATCTATCTGTTTGTGTTGACAACAATGACAATAATTTTGTCGCACCTTGCTCAACAATCTCCCCCTTTGGAATTGTTGGCAACACTCATGCACTCTCCTGGAATTCTTCTCCCCCTTTGACAATAATACCAAAGGGCTACTACAAACTCCCCCTGAGTCTATGCACAACATTCTCAGATACACATTGTTATAGTTAGCAAAAATCATGAATATGAGCAAAACTATAAACATAGGCATAAATGCTCCCCCTGAGAATGTGATCCCAATTGATAGTCAATTCTTGGGAAATGTGACTACTCCCAAATTATTTTGAAGGTACTCAAAAAATTTCTTTGGCAATGGTTTTGTGAATATATCTGCTACTTGCTCTGTAGTCGAAACAAAATTCAATTTGACCTCACCTTCTACAACTTTATCCTTCAAGAAGTGATACCGGATTGCAATATGTTTGGTTTGAGAATGCATAACCGGATTCTTTGATATGTTTATAGCACTGGTGTTGTCACATTTAACTGAAATTGGCTCTTTGAAGTGAATACCAACTTTCAGGGTTTGTCTCATCCATAATATCTATGTATAACATGTTGTTGCAATGTATTCTACCTCTACTGTGGATAGAGAGACTGATTCTTATTTCTTGTTGTGCCATGCTACTAGCCTGTCTCCAAGATAAAATGCTCCTCCACTGGTACTCTTTCTATCATCAATACATCCTGTCTAATCTACATCAGAATATGCAATAAGAGTGAAGTCCTTACCTTTTGGGTACCATAACCCATGCTCCATAGTAACCTTGAGGTACCTAAAAATCCTCTTCATGGTTGTCACATGAGTCTCTTTGGGACTAGCCTGAAATCTTGCCACCATGCATACTGCCTATAAGATATCTGGTCTGGTAGCTGTTAAATATAGTAGGCTTCCAATCATAGACCTGTACATGGTTTGATCTACATCTGGAGATTTTTCATCCTTGCTCAACTTGCAACCTGTTGTCATGGGAGTGCTAACAGGTTTACTATCCTCCATTGTGAACTTTTTCAACATTTCTTTCACATATTTAACTTGAGAAATAAAAATGCCCTTTTCACTTTGATTGAATTACAGTCCAAGAAAATAAGAAAGTTCACCAATCATAGACATCTCAAATTCTTTCTTCATTTTATTTGCTATGTCACTATAGGACTTATCATTGCTGCTGCCAAAAATGATATCATCTACATAAACAACAAGGACAATAAGATGGCCATTCTCTTTTTTGACATATAGATTGTTGCCCACCAAACCTTTCTTGAGCCCTTGTTGAATTAAATAGTTATCTAGCCTTGCATACCAAGCTCTGGGTGCCTGTTTTAAACCATACAAAGCTTTCCTCAACTTGCAAACAAAGTTGGGATCATCACCGAGTTGGAAACCATCTGGATGCTCAATGTAAATCTCTTCTTCCAGTTTTCCATTCAAAAATGTTGATTTTATGTCCATTTGATATACCTTGAAATTTTTATGAACTGCTAAAGCTAGAAACATTCTGGTTGCCTCTAGTCTGGCTACTAGTGCAAAGGTTTCCTCAAAATCAATACCTTCAACCTATGCATAGCATTTACAGACCAGTCTTGATTTATTTCTTACAATCTGTCCATCTTCGTTTAATTTATTTTAAAAAATCCATTTAGTGCTGATTACATTTTTATTTGTCGGCCTTGGTACTAACTCTCAGGTTTTGTTTTTCTCAATCTGATCTAGTTCTTCATTAATTGCTTTCATCCAACTTTCATCCATGCTTGCTTCAACAACATTTTTGGGCTCAATGTTGGATAATAGAGAGTAGTTCCATACTACTACTCTTTTAGTTTGAATACCAACTGTTGGGTCCCAAATTATCTTTTGTCTGGGATGATTTTTTTGCCAACTGTCTGTTTTGAATTTCTTGTTTTCTTCTTCTTCTGAGTCAATTCTTAAATCAACTGGGTCAATTTTTTAATTCTCTTCTGTTTACATTTCTTCATCTTCTTCAATGACTTCTTCATAAATAGGGTAGTTTTCATGATAAGTTGTTTCTCAATCTCTACCTTCATCAACTTTAAGATCTGCACTCTCTACAATTTTATTTAGCCTCTTGTTGTAACACGTGTAGGCTTTGCTTTTTGTTGAGTAACCAAGAAAAATCCCTTCGTCAGCTCTATCTTCAAATTTATCGAGATTATCTTCAGTTCGTTTGATGTAGCACTTGTTGCCGAACACTTTGAAATATCTTGTTGTTGCCTTTCTGCCGAACCACAGTTCATACGGTGTTTTGCTTTCATGCGTTCTTAGCATGCACCTGTTTTGAATGTAAACTATAGTATGTACTGCCTCTTTTCAAAATCTGTCAGCTATTTTGTTCTTAGCCAACATTGTCCATGCCATTTCTTGCATATTCCTGTTCTTCCTTTCAACAACACCATTTTGTTGAGGTGTCCTTGCTGCTAAAAAATGTCTTCTGATCCCATATTTTTGACAGTATTCTGCAAACTCCTCTGAGATAAACTCTCCTCCTTTGTTTGATATTAGGCATTTAATTATTTTTCCAATTTGATTCTCAACCTATTTTTTAAAAATCTTGAACATTTCAAAGGCATTTGATTTAAGCTTTAAAAATAGTACCCATGTCATCCTGGAGTAGTCATCTATGAACAACATAAAGTATTTGTCACCATTTATGCTTTGTGTTCTTATGGGTCCACATAAATCAGTATGTATCAGCTCTAACGGTTTGCTGGTGAAGTATTCCTTTACTTTAAATGTGGATCTAGTTTGCTTCCCTTTTTGGCATGAAGCACGGATGCTATTTACTAGTTTGCCAATGGTAGGTATATCTCTTCATCGCTCTTTTTGAACTTATTTTTACCGGATTGTCAAAGCTAATATGATCGAGCCTCTTGTGCCACAGCCAATTTTCATCTTCCTATCCAATCAAGCATGCTCCTTCTGAAGTTTCTGAGAGAGTATATAGATTTCTAGAAGTCCTCGATCCAGTAGCTATCAACTTCCCACTGTGTGCTTTTTTGAATTCATAGCCCTATTTTTTAAAGATGACTTCATGACCACTATCACAGATTTGACTTACGCTCAGTAAGTTGTGCTTCAAAAAAACTATAAATAGAACTTCTTTGGAATTGATCTTTCCATCACTTATCTTGACTGATCCTTTGCCAACTATTTTGGCTCCATCATTATTTCCAAACTTTACAGAGCCCCCTTCATATTTTTGTAATTTTTCAAATTTTTGTTTATCTCCTGTCATGTGACTGGAGCATCCACTATCCAATATCCATGGTGCATATTTGTTCGGTGCTTTGAATGTTGTTTGAACAATCAAGGATTCCTTTTCTTCCTTGGGTCACTCCTTTTCTTTCCACTATGGTTTGGCTACAGTTTTGGTCACTTGTTTAGACTTTTCTTTGTCAATAGCCTGAGCATGTTTTTATGGGAATTTTCTATTTTGCCTTAAACTGTTTGGTTGAGTTCTTCTTCCTTGATATTTATTTGCTGCATATGTGCTTCTATAGTTTCTTGCAATGTGTCCATAGTTATGACAGTTATAGCATTCTACTGCATAATCCATCAAGGGTGAAAAGACATTTCTACTGGAAAAATTTCTTTGTCCTATATTGTGAATGCATTCTGAAATCTTATGACCATAAGCATTGCATTTAAAACAATAACCAAAAAAGGAATGATTGAACCTGGGAATTGGTCTTTGCCACTTTGTAGTAGGAGCCACAAATTTTCTTCTCCTTTGATGTGTGAATTTTATGAATCCCTCATTGTCAGCACTCTTTTCATGCCTGACACTGTTGCTTTCTTTTGCCTGATTCATTTTTCTTTGATCAACTTTGATCTTATCTTCTTTCTTTACTTGTTCTACAGTTATGTCCTTTGATCCACTTGATGATTCTCCTTCGAAAAATCCCAAGCCAAACTTGATTCCTGTAGTCCTCTGACTATTTATAATCTTTTCAAGCTTTGTAGAACTTCCTTCAAGTTTGTGATAGCAACTCAATTTTTGATTCTTTTCTTCTAGATGCATTCTTAAAACAATAATCTCTTCTTCTAGTTTGCTGCACTCATCTATTCTCATGGTTAATTGTACTTCAAGTTCTTCAGACATTTTCTTAAATTCTTCTGTCTATACTTTCAAACTATTTATTATGTCATTCGCATCCTCAAGCTTTCTTGAGACCTTATTATTCTTTTTCCTTTCTGTCTTCAACTCTTTAAGTGCAGCAACCAACTCTCCTTCCAGATAAACTTCAACCTCATCCTTATTTTTTGTATCACCTTCCTATTTTCCTTTTGTATTTGCTTCTTCAAATGCCATGAATAGAGCTTCACCTATTTCTTCTTTAGAATCTTCACCTGAGCTTTCTTCAGAAGAGCTGACATTCTTGGATATGAAACTTTTCTTTTTGAAATTACTTTTCCTAAAATTTGGTTTCTTGTTCCAGTCACTTCTTTCTTGGTGTGACCCTTCATCACTTTTGGTTTTCTCATTCATTGGACACTTAACTGCAAAGTGACCGACCCCTCCACAGTTGAAACACTTAAATGGTAACTTTTCTCTATATTTTCCTTTTCCTTTTGTAAGTTTTTGAACAAAGTTGGCTTCCATTTTATCCGATGTCTCTTCATCCTCAGATTCTTGTTTAGCTTATCTGTCTATGGGCTTAGTTTGTCCTATTCTCATTTCATATGCAGTCAAAGAACCATGCATCTCATCCATGCTAAAATTATTTAGATCTTTAGCCTCTTTTATTGTAGAAACTTTAGAATTAAATCTTTTGTGAAGAGTTCTAAGTACTTTTTTTATGACAACCGCATCTTTGATTTTTTTGTCAAGTTCTCTGATTGTATTAATGATTCCATTGACTCTCAGCATATAGGATTCTATGTTCTCATCGTCATTCATTTGTAATGCTTCAAACTGAGCTCGATGAGTTTGTAGCTTGGCTTCCTTGATCTTGCTATCTTCTTCATGGATGCTCTTCAGTTTGTCCCACATGTCTTTTACTAATTCACAGCTCATGATCCTTATCAGTTCACTGTCTACTAGCCCACACATTATGGCATTCTATGCTTTAGAGTTATTATCAAACTTCTTCTTCTTAGTAGTATCTATTGGAGGAGTAGCGGGTACTGTGTATCCACTTTCTACTTACTCCCAAATGTCATATCCTAACGCACTCAAATATGTCTACATCTTGAGTCTCCAAAATGAGTAATTAGTTCCATTGAACAAAGGAGATTTGTTTTATTAGAATCCTTCATTACCTGCCATTGTGTTCCTTCCAAGATCACCTTAGCTGATTAAGCTTTGTTCAGGAACCTTGCTCTGATACCAATTGATATTCTCACAATGACACTGAGAGGGGGGGGTGAATCAGTGTAGCTATTAAAACTTAAATGTGCAACTCTTAAATCTGAAGCAAAGAGAACTTAAAAATAGGTAAAGCAATTTTTCACAAGAGAGCACACCACAACACACAATGTAACGAGGTTCACCAATTTGGCTACTCCTCAAAAATGACTGCTTGGACTTCAATCCAAATCCAACCTTTGCAAAACACCAATTTTACAAACACTTTACTAGCACCCACTAGAAGGAGCACCAACCCCTTATTTTTTTGTTGCAACAGATAGGAGCACCAACCCCTAATGCCAAGCACCAACTTGGATTGCAATTTTGATTTATTTCAGTAACATAAAAATGCCTTTGTTGTTTACATGACCTTGACTGGTCTGTAATTAATTAAACTTTACATGCTCTCACGACTCTACTTATCTCTCTCTTGGACCTCTTCTAACCCTCTTTACGCAAAAATTTCTCACTTATAGCAATAGCCTTATTCTTCATGGAGACCTGCTTTTATAACATATTAGTCTCTATTTTTAACTTTCATATTAATGCCTGCAACCCGTAACTGTTCCTTTAATGTTCTCTTCTGCCACTTGTCAACTATAACTCCTTATTTATGTAACTCCTTTTGTATTTATAGAGTGGGCATTACGTTACATGCAACGTATATATCTACCATGACTGTACATCTTCTTGAACATGACTGTTCGTATTCATTTCTATGCATGCATGCATTTTTTTATTCTATTTATGCAACTATTCGATTTCTTCTTCTTTTACTGTTCTTAAAATAGCTGCATGCTTTTCCTCTACAACTGCCCCTTTAACTGTTGTTCTGCTTCAGTTAACTATCAGTGATCGTGCTATCACGACCTGTCACAAAATCATGACACTTCTGTCTCTTTATGCTTTTCTTGCATTTTACCCATGAAAACTCAGCATGTCACGAAATCATGACATTTTTGGCCTCCTTTTTCATATATTGTCTTGCAGCCGTGAAAACTAGACATGTCACGAAATCACAACACTTTTCGCTTCCTTGCACTTCTCTGCCTTTCGCCCATGAAAACAGAACATGTCACAAAATCACGACACTTTCGCTGCCTTGTGCCTTTTCTATCTTTGGCCAGTGAAAACACATGTCGTGAAATCATGACACTTTTTGCTTCCTTGCACTTCTTTGCCTTTTGCCCATGAAAACAGAACATGTCATGAAATCGTGACACTTTCGTTGCCTTGTGCCTTTTCTGTCTTTGGCCAGTGAAAACACAACATGTCATGAAATTGTGACACTTTTCGCTTCCTTGCACTTCTCTGCCTTCCGCCTGCGAAAATGAAACATGTCATGAAATCGTGACACTTTCGTTGCCTTGTGCATTTTCTATCTTTGGCCAAAAAAAATGAAACATGTCATGAAATCTTGACACTTTTCCTCCTTGGTGGTTTCTCTTCGAACCTGTCACGAAATCGTGACACTTTCTCTCCTTGGCGCTTTATCTTCGAACCTGTCATGAAATCGTGACAATTTCTCTCCTTGGCACTTTCTCTTCGATCTTGTCATGATATCATGACACTTTATCTCCTTGGCGCTTTCTCTTCGATCCTGTCATGAAATCGTGACACTTTCTCTCCTTGGCACTTTCTCTTCGAACCTGTCATGAAATCACGACACTTTCTCTCCTTGGCACTTTCTCCTCGAACCTGTCGTGAAATCATGACAGTTCTTCCTGCAGTCTTCAAACATGTCACAAAATCATGACAATTTCCTTTTCCTGCGCCTTCTCTCCAAACATGTCATGAAATCGTGACAGTTTTCTTACTTGCCTTCTTTGCTTCCATCATGTCGCGAAATCGCAACAATTTTTCAACTTGGCTTCTTTACCTCCAACATGTCGTGAAATTGTGACAATTTTTCTTGTGCCTTCTCTCTCCTCGACCATGTAGTGAAATTGTGACAATTTTGCTTGCGCCTTCTCTCTCCTCGTCCATGTCGCAAAATTGTGACAATTTTGCTTATGCCTTCTCTCTCCTCAGCCATGTCATGAAATCACGACAATTTTTCTTATGCCTTCTCTCTCCTCGTCCATGTCATGAAATCATGACAATTTTTCTTGTGCCTTCTCTCTCCTCGGCCATGTCACAAAATCATGACAGAAAATGTGTCGCGATATCATGACAATTTTCTTACTTGTCTTTTTCTTTGATTTTCTAAATCTGGGCCACTTCTGTCTTCTTGGAAATTCACTGTATATGTTCTGACTGACCTCTGAACTCCTGTCCACTACATCAACTACATCAAATGATCTATCTATTTGTGTTGACAACAATGACAATACTTTTGCTGCACCTTGCTCAACACATTCTAAGTTATCACTTTATGTTCCTAAACTAGATTCATTGAAAGAGTATTTTGAACAACCCCTCCTTCCTTTTCAAGTCTATGGAGAAATCCATGTTGTAGGTTAAAGGAGGAGAGGTGTTAGACCCAATTCACTAGGGCTTGGTGAAAATTATTTTTGATTTTATGTTTAAGAGAAGGGACATGATGGGAGAGGTGAATTTAACTTTGGGGGCCAAACCTATGGATATTCATACGGCTAGATATTCCTCTAACTCTTCATAGTATTTATTTGGTAATTATCAAGCTTCGAAGGATAATCCTACCTTCCCTATTTTTGACACTGGTGAAAATTTTCCAGAAATGTCTAAGAGGTAGGGATATGCCTCTAAAAATATTAGAAGGATGGAAAGAAGTGAGGAAAAATTAAGGTGGTATAAACACCTATTCACTAAAGTGGTAAAGGATGAAAAGACCCTGCTCTATGTTGATAATTCAAAATTATATGAATCAGCTCATATCAAAAAGAAATATAAACACTCCTTTAGGTTATAGGGAAGGAAGAAGTTGAAGATATTTAGACATTAGGATCCCTAAAAACCTCAAGATCATACAAAAATATGATGTTGGAGTTGATGGGATCTCTTATTGGCATCCTGAATGTGGTCATTTCGTGCATTGAAGAAATCAAAACTATTATGAGATGGTATCAAGGGGTCCCAAAAGATCCTAAAATTGTTAAGAATGTGTCTAGCAATGGTGACCTAGTATATTGACCACACCCTCGATGTGGTTTCTCTTAGTTTTTATGTAGTTTGGTGGATCTTTTTATTTTGGATCTTTTCCCACTTGGGATTGGATTTTTTGGTGGTGGGATTTTTGGATTGGTTCTTCCTAGGTTGTGGCAGTTGGTTGACCATCTACTATTTCTCCTTTACTATTTTATTATTCTATTGTTGATGATGTAATTTTTCTTGGTGGTTTGTCCCATTACATAGGATAGTGTTGATCTCTATACTCTCTAAGTTCTCCCTTGGTAATGATGTTTCTTTCTCTTTGTAAAAGGTTCGAGGATCCTTTCAAAACCCCTTCTTTCACCCAATAAAAAAAACAATCTCTAGGATCATAAATCAACTCAATAACATGCATATATTAAATTTCCAATAATGAACAATGAAAGACACTGAAAGCTTTATTGAAACTACTAAAGCAATATACAAATGAAAAGCTTCTTTGAGTTACATATTACATAGTTTTGTCTTCAATATATACATACATACATGAGATTATTTATATTACATGACTCTTGAACTTTGATCTTCTCAAACTCATGGGAGAACCAACTCTTCATATTTCCATTTTACATAATAAATATCACATATTACATAAAGACAAAGTCTCTCATGATTTCTCATAACTCCCTACTTCTAACACATCACTAATATAACTCACACTTTCTAAAAAAACACCTCACACACTTATTTACATGACACATATCTCACTTAATAAATTGACACATACTATGAACTCAAATATTAAACACATAGCCTAATCTAAATATTTACAAATGCACAAAATAATATAATACCTCCAACACTCTAATCCCTTTTGAATAAAATAACAATCAAGCTACTTGTAATTTTTTTTTAATAAAGATAATAATTGTCACCTTTAATGGTGAACGTAATTTCAAGAATCTATAATAGCTCCCCTATTTTTTGGTTTTCTTCTTGAAGTTTTCTAAGAAGCTTAAATGACTTCTATGTTTCTTTTATCCTTTGATAAGCTTCTATGGCTTCCTTGTTTGTTGGTTTTCTTCATGCACTTTTCTAAGAAGATACAATTGCTTCTATTTTTTTTTTATCCTTTGAGAAGATTCTATGGATTCCTTTCTTTCCTTACAATGGCAATGACATATTTTCCTTTATTTCTTAAATTTACCTAATTGTTCTCTACAGGATTTATGACCTTTGGTTTTTTAGAAGGGGTTTTTAACCCTTTGAAACTTGAAGGACTTTTGCCTTTGGAAAGGGTTTTTCCCACTGAATATTTCAAATGAATCATAGAATTTTCTTTCACCGTCACAATACTATACAGTGTAATTTTATGCTTAATCTTCTTATCTCAAACTTAAATTTTTTTTTTCTCAAGTAGAGTACACCTTGGCTTTATCTTTGTTGAAGCTAGAGGAGGGTTAGAAGGATAATTCTTTCTTCCTTATACCTACTATGATACCACATGTTAGATCTTAATTCTTTGAATGATTGTATTATAGTATTAAAGGGTATTTAAGTACATAGGATGCCTAATTTAGGTATAAAATGCCCTCAAATAAACTTGCAAATACCTTTTTCTATACTACGTGCATGTACCTTGTGAGAGGTGGTTATACCACTTGAATTCTCACATGATCTATGATGTAACTCCTAACATTAGCATCCACCTATGTTGGACATTATCACAATAGTATAATAGTTAGATTTGAAGAACTCAATCTAGAAAGAAACAATGGAGGAGGATCAAGTTGTTGATATTAGAAGGTAGTCCATTAAGATGTATAGAGTGGTCAACATGTTTTAAAGTGGTGAAGTTTACGGTCTTTCCTTTGTCTAAAAAATAAGGACATCAAAAAGGTGAAATCTTGATGAGTGGACGAGAGTGTATGGTAGAGGTAAAAACCAGTGATGGCGATGGTGGGAACCGACCCTCTGGAGCGGCGGACGAAGGATCTGGACCAGGTAAGGAAGCCGCATCTGTTGGTGGAGCGGTTTTTCCAGGGAAGCCCCCCGAGGGCCCTCGGGATAAGGAACCTCCTGACAAAAGGCCTATCGAGGGCCCCATCCCCAATAAGAGCCCAACTCCTGGAAGCCCTAGTGGGCCTTCGTACGCCCAAGTCATCTCCAATGGCCTAAACATTCCAAAAACCTCAGATAACCACCTAACCCCTATCGGAGCGGATATCGTTATCCCAGAGGAGGTTTTCTCTAGCTACGTTTCAATGGAATCATACTCCCTAATCGGTAAGTTCGTTGGAGGACGATCGGATATGGAGACAATAAGGCATTGGGCCTTCTCCAAATGGAAAACCTTAGGAAGCATGGATATTGTAGCCCTTTCTAGAGGGTTTTTTGCCATAAGGCTATGCAACCATGATGATGCAAGTCGAATCCTAATGGGGGACCATGGTTCCTGGGTAGAAGGAGCTTGTTCCTCAGGAGGTGGGCTGCGGATTTCAATCCCAACACCCAGAGCATCAACTTCGCACCCATTTGGGTCCGCATCCCAGATCTACCTTTCCACCTGTGGCACGAGGACATCCTGGGAGCCATTGCCAAGACCATTGGAGACCTGGTGGCGATTGATTCTGCAACCAAAGCATGTTCAAGAATGGTCCATGCTCACATTTGTGTGAACGCCAATCTTGATTCTGAGCTTCCCATGTTCATTAACCTAATTTCAAGATCCTTCAGATGGCATCAACCTCTAGAATATGAAAACAAGCCAATATTTTGCATCCATTGTCACATGCAAGGCCACCTCAGGAACCAATGCTCCCTTCTCAAGGCTAAACCTTCAAAGGAACCTGAGGATTCTGACAAGTTCATATCGAGGCCTCCCCCCACCAGATCCCAGAATTAGTTTCCTTCCCAACCATCAAGGAACCATCATCTCAAGAATATCCAAACTTTTCCCAAAAAGAATAGTTCATCTTCGCATGCAAACCAGGTCACAAACTATCAAAGGAGGGATGGTTCCTCCGATGACAAAGGGAAAAATATTGTTGATTCTCCTCCAACCCCAGAGCAAGACCAGGTATGTCTTTCACTTGAAACTAATCCTATTTTCTTTGAGGGTAAAATGGGCTTCCTAGTGGCTGATCCCCCACCCCTAATCCAGTCTGCTCCTCCCCAAGCTGATCCGATCGAGAATGAATCCACCGAATCTCCATCAAAATCTAGTCCCTCCCACCCCCTCTTGAACCTTTTAGACCAGCATCCATCCATTCTAAAGATGAAGAAGAAGGAAGCCCTGTCCCATCCCAGTCCATCCCGGAGAGCTTCAGTCCCAAGCAGACTCGGAGCAAAAAATCCCTCATTGACTATGGAAGTGATAAAAAGAGAGGAAGGTCATCCACTATTGAGCAAAGAAGAAAAGAGATTGAAGAGGATATAGCAAATGACTTCCAAGCCACCTTGCTTTCTGACTCTCTGAACCTGATCAGAGATGAACCCAAAAGATCCAAACCTCCCCCACAACAGTCAAAGGGAGGCAAAAAATCCCTCAAAAAGTTTTAAATGAAGATTCTCACTTGGAATGTGAGAGGCCTTAATGGAGCCCCCAAGAAACATCTGGCTACAAATCTAAGAAAGGAGTACAACCCTACAATTTTCATCATGCAAGAAACAAAAGTAGATGAGATCTCTTCCCCTAAAGTTGCCAAAGCAATATGGAATAAAAGTGAATTTGTCTTCACTCCTACCCAAGGAACTTCTAGAGGGCTGATGTGCATGTGGGATCCAACTAGAGTTGAAGGAAGAATGATTTCCTCCTCAAACAGGATCATAAACATACTTTTTCACTGCAAAAATAGTAACAACACCTGGATCCTTACCAATGTCTATGCTCCTAATAACCCCCTTGAAAGAGCCTTGTTGTGGAACTCTATAAGTCAAATGAGAAACTCTTTCAATACCATCCCCTGGATCCTCGCAGGAGATTTCAATAGCCCTCTTTTCCATTTTGATAAAAAAGGAGGCAACATTTCACTCACCAAAAGCATGGAGGAATTTGGGGAGTTCATAGATGCCAACGAACTCATGGATGTCCAACTGAAAGGAGTAAAGTTCACCTGGAGCAACAGAAGGGCTGGAAATAGTCTCATCCAGGTTAAATTGGATAGGTTCCTTCTCTCAAGAGAGGCTATTCCCATTTTTGGAGATGCCACCCTCAAATCCCTCCCTAAAATTGGCTCTGACCATAGTCCCCTTCTACTTGAAGCCATCAAATCCCCTTCTTTCAAGATCCCCTTCCGCTTTGAGGTGATGTGGTTCCATCACCTAGATTTTAGGAACCAAATATCTCAGTGGTGGCAGCAGTCCTTCAAAGGGTCCCCCTCTACCCAAATCTATCAAAAACTCAGATTCATTAAAGAAAATCTTAGGACCTAGAATAGAGAAATATTTGGAAACATCTTTGAAAGCAAGCAGATAGTCAAAGAGAAATTGGAAATCATAGAGCAGCAAATCCAAGCAGGTAACCAGGATAGCAGCATCAGAGCCGAAGAGGGCAAGCTCCTAGCCGAGTTTCACAACATCCTTGCCAGGGAAGAAACATACTGGAGACAGAAGTCGAGGGCACTGTGGCTCCAAAATGGTGACTCGAATACTAAATTCTTCCACATGTCAACCTTAAGAAATAGAAGCTCCAACAAAATATCAGAGCTCACCTACAGTGATGGAAGGCTCACAAGGGAAATCTCTGAAATTAGGAATGAATCTATTAATTTCTTCTAGTCCCTTATGGGCACCTCCTCTCCTACTTCCCCTCAAGCCAAAGAAGCCCTCTTGGGCAATATTCCCCATTCCATCTCCTCATCCACCAATGCAATGCTCATTAGCCCTCTCACCCATGAAGAGATCAAAGGAGCATTGTTCTCTATGCAGCCTGACAAGGCTCCCAGACTGGATGGCTTTTCTCCTCACTTCTTCCAAGAATTCTGGGATCTGATTGGCCCTAAAGTTTGTGCAGTAGTTAGAGACCTCCAATCCTCCAAGGCCATCCCCCGAGGGATCAATTCCACCTTCATCACCTTGGTTCCCAAAGTGTCATCCTACAAAGCTTTGTCTGACTTTCATCCCATCAACCTCTGCAATGTTCTCTACAAGATCTTAACCAAAGCATTGGCTAATAGGCTTAAGGAGATCCTCCCCCTTATCATTGATCCTTTCCAGGGTAGCTCTATTAAAGGGAGGACCATAACAGATGGAGTGATCACCATTCATGAGGCCCTACACTCTGCCACCCTGGCCAAGAAACCAACCTTCCTCCTAAAGTTGGACATGAATAAGGCCTTTGATAGAGTCAGTTGGGACTTTCTCATTGATGTCCTCCTCAAATTTGGCTTCCACCCGGCTTGGGTTGACCTCATAAAAAGCTGCATCTCCTCTCCTTGGTTCTCTATCTTAGTCAATGGGTCCCCTACTGGTTTCTTCCCTAGCTCTAGAGGACTGAGGCAAGGAGATCCCCTATCTCCATATCATCATCTTGGCTGAAGGCGTTAGGGAGATCCATTGCAAGTGCTAGTAGGAGAGGTCTGATTTTTAGGATCAAAACTACCACTGGTCTTAACCCTGTTACCCACCAGCAGTTTGTTGATGATACTATCCTATCCACTTCCACCTCAGTTTCTCAAGCCAAGGCCATTAAACACATCCTCCACTTGTATGAGAGTGTTGTAGGATAGAAGATCAACCTCCTCAAAAGCAAAATCTTCTTCATCAACACACCCCTCATCCGATAAATCAAAATAGCATGGATCCTTGGGTGCTCCTCGGAGGCTCTCCCCACCACTTACCTTGGGCTCCCCCTATTCTCAGGAAACCCCATGACGTCAATGTGGAACAACATCATTGAAAGAATTCAAAAAAAATTGGCCTCTTGGAAAGGTCACCTTCTCTCCCAGGAAGCCAAAGCTACCCTTACTTTGGCTTGTCTCTAGAGCATCCCGGTTTACTTCCTATCTATCTTCAGGGTCCCAGCCTCAGTGAGCTCAAAGATCGAGCAAATCCAAAAAATATTCCTCTAGTCTGGGAGCGAAGATAGGAAGAGGATTCCCCTAGTGGCTTGGAATTTGGTCTATTGTAGCAGAAACCAAGGGGGCATTGGGCTCAGGAAAGTCACCAAAATGAATCTTGCTCTCCTAGCCAAGCATGCATGGAAGATCTGCACCAACAACAGTGCAGAATGGGTCGAGATAGTCAAGAAGAAATATATGTAGAACCACCAGTTCTTGAATGATCAGGGGCCCTAGAATGGATCGAATTTCTAGAAATCCATCACTCAGACCAGAAACCTCATCCAAAAAGGTAGTAGATGGATTCTTGGCAATGGGAACAACATCGACTTCTGGCATGATAGGTGGCTTCAAGATGAACCTCTGAGTGAAAATAGAGCCTTAGCGGTCCTCAAGCCTTCCACTAATACCCTCCTAGGGAGCAAGGTTGCTGACTTCATCAACAGCCACAATGGAGACCCTGGATGGAAAACCATTGATGTTGCCAACTTCCCCAATCAAGCTGCTACCCTATCTAGTCTACTCAATACAATCACCATTCCCACTGGAGAAGCTGAAGATAGGCCCATCTAGGGAGGAACTGATGAAGGGTCCTTCTCTGTAAAGTCAACCTACATCCTCCAAGAGAATGCCCAGGCTCCAACTATTCCTTTCAACCTGGTTTGGAAGAAGAAACTCATACCTAAAATAAGCTTCTTCTCTTGGATTGCTATCCAAAATAAGATCCTCACTATCAAAAATTTGGCCAAAAGAGGGTTCATGATCCCCAACCGCTACTACCTGTGCCTCTCTGACTAGGAATCTTCGAACCACATCTTCATCAACTATGCTTTCTCCTCCATTGTCCTTGGCCACCTACTCAATTCCTTCCACATCCAGTGGGTTCAACCCAAATCAGTCATTGACCTCTTCTCCCAGTGGCCAAATCCCTTTAGCAATCCTAGGCTCCACTCCCTCTAGTCCTTCTACCTCCATCACTTCATTTGGAAAATCTGGCTAGAGCGCAACAACAGGGCCTTCTCCACCTCATCCAAGGATCCCCTATCTGTGGCTTCCAAATCTATTGCCTATGCTATCAAAAATATTTGGCTTATCCCTTGCTCCTTGGCCCCAACCTTGGCTCTTGAATGCTCCCTCTTCAAATCTCTTTCCATCCCCGAGGAGGATCCCAGAGTTCAGCCAAGGCCCAATCCTAGAGCTAATATCAAATGGAAGCCCCCTAGAGGGCTGGATCAAGCTCAATTTTGATGGGGCTTCCAAAGGAAACCCTAGTACTGCTGGGGTAGGAGGGGTCATTAGAGATCATAAAGGTAACCTGATCCTCATGTTTGTTGAGTACCTTGGGCCTCAAACCAACAACTTTGTGGAAGCCAAGGCTCTATGGAGAGGGCTTGTTCTACTCAAAGAGGATCCTAGGGAAGCAATCATAGAGGGCGACTCTATGAATATAATCAGCTATATGAAGAATGATAAGATTCCATCTTGGAAAGTCTTCAACACCATCCAAGAATCCAGAAATATTCTTCAGAATCACCTGCAGATGACCATCCACCACAACTACAGGGAAGCCAATCATGTTGCTGATCTTATGGCCAACTTGGCAGCTTCCTCCAATAGCTTCAAAGTGTGGAGAGATAACTTCCCCTAGGACATCACTAATGTTGCAATCCATGAAAAGCCTAATAATCAAAGTGGCAAGTCCCAATGAAAGGAAGTTTGAAGCTAAGCTCATCATAGGGCTTCTCCTTACCAATGCTAGAGTCCTCAAATTTTCCTCCCTAAATGTGGGTAACTATCACGAGTGGACCAAGACAATGCAAAATTACACTTTCATCAAGTTTGAGCTCGCAGGTGGCAAGACATGGGAAGCTCCTAACTCTCACCACATGTTCGAATTATTGTGGTGTCCTGACCACAAGGCCAGTGGCACACGCACCAGCAAAGTCACCTTGCTCCACGTAACTAGAGCCCGACATCACTTCACTTTTTGCTACGTGGCCAAGCATAAAAATCTGGGAAGGCGTATCTATCTTCATCCCACTAATCATGCTGAGAATCTCTACCATTATCTACCATCCCAAGTTGTCGATTGCACTTCCCAACACCCCTCGATCTTCCAAGCAGTGGTTTTTCCAGCCTCATCCCAAACTTTTCGCTCATGTCCCAATCATGCAAATCTCAGGCATTTTGGCGATGATCTTTTCAAGCATTGGGGTGATGTCTTGTTCCTTCCCGAGCACTCCCGAGCCCCAACCCATGCCTTGTTCCAATGCATTTTTCTCAGCCCGATTTCATTATTTTTGGCCTTTTTTGCTCACCCCATTCCTTTTTAATATGCAAAGGCTCTACCCCTTTAGCTTGCACCCCCTCTATTGTCAACCCTGGTTTGGTTTCACTGAACTCTGGCCTCTACATCCATCCTATCTAGATTCTTTGCCTTAGTCCCCAACCCCTAGCTAAAAGCATGGCTTACATCGAACCAACTCAGCTTAACCTGAACCCCACTGCCCAAATTTTCATGGATGCCAAAGGTTTTACCCCCTTCCTATAGAAGTTTTCAGGGGCCGAGGACCAGATCACCAAAGACTTCATCGCTTCTTGGAACCAGGGTGAGGTTACAATTCAGGGTGTTCACTTCAAAGTGACTATCGAGATGTTAGCAGAGATCACTGGTCTCTCGCTAACAGGCCACTTCATTCGCCATGACAAGCACAACTGGGAGGAAGAAACTGATCAATTCCCCGACAAAGGTAAAAGCCTAGGTTGGGATAAGTCTACCCTCCATTGCTCTTCCCTCCCGACTCCCTGGAACATCATGATTGTCCCCATCATGCAGTACGTAACCTATGATGACCCTGAGAAGCCCTTGAGGAGCTTCCACCTCACCTTTGTCAATCACCTTCGGGATGGCAAGGTTGTCTGTGTCCCCGACTATCTCCTTTACTCCCTCACTCTGACCCTCGAGAAATGTCAGAAGTCCAATGGCAAGCCTCTTCACCAAGGCCTCCTGCCTATCATTTTCAAGCATGCCCTAGCCACCCGCCCCCTATCCATAATGTTAAGCCCGTGTCTGTCAATCCCCCCGATGAACCCCCCTTCTCCCAGTCGAGGCCCCATTTTTGATGACTCCCCTATTGGCCCTGGTTTAGTTGGAGGTCATTCAAAGCCTTCTCCCCTCATAAGTGCTAGGTGAAGTGATCAAAGGAAGTGTGCAGCTACTTTGAACACTCCTCCGGCGCCCAGATCCTCTGCTAGGCTCAAGAAGCCAAAGGTGGAGCACTCATCTTCCTCAACTCATGTCATTTCTGATTCTGGGAGCGATAAAGATGACCCTTGCTCCCAAATGTTGTTGGAGCTTGTGGTCACGACCATAAATGCAGCCATCAAGTCTCTGGAGGAAGCTTCCAAGATTCTGTCTCGCTACATTCAGAGTGCTACAGGATCCACTTCAAGGAAGAAGGATGACAATAAGAAATGACTGGCATGGGACCCTCCGTCTGGGCCCTCTGGTGCACAAGGATGCCTTTGTTTTTCTCTGGTCTACCTGGGTTAGCATATTTCTTTTTGTTGGGTTGTATTCAGGTGGGGCGTTTGAAGCTGAAGCAGGTGTTTTTTGGTCTGGTGCATATGTCTGGTTAGGGCTTGCCCATTCTAATCTCTGTTCTAGTTGCTTTTTCCTTCCGGGTCTAAGAGGATTTTTGTTATGGTCATTTATCTGGGTTTCTGAGGTCCCCAACACCTCCTTGGAATTTTTTGTTTTGCGTATGGCCACCCGACCTCTACTGTAATAAGGTTTTGGGTTCCTTTCAAAACCCGTAATGTAAATACAATACAAATTATCAAAAAAGATGTATAGAGTGGTCAAGGTAGGACAACTTGATCGTTAAAAGAGAATTCATTCAATAGAATTATATAAAAATTAGTTTTCACACCTTATTTCAAATGTTAATGCAATAGGGACAATTGATTTTAAATGGGGATGAATTATCCAAGCATGTGTCTTTGTTAGACATGGGCTTATGCTCAAAAACATTTTTTTTTGTCTTTACCACATAGTCGAGGGTATAGCTTTCTAGTAGGGACTCCATTTTGACCTATTCAAAATGAATAAAAAAAGAGAGAATAATATTTTTAATAGGGAACCATCTTGAATACATGGTTTCTAGTAATGTTCTAAAAAAATTCTAAAGGACCTCAAAATTTTAACATAAAATAAATACTAAAAATAGAAAGTTTTTGTTTTTAGATATCCATAGCCATACTACATCTCTAGTCATGTTGTCACACCATTTGAGGATAAAACAAAAAAAAACAAGTTATGTGTATGTTATTTTCATTTAATATACAATTTATAACTCATGGAAGGTGAACCCTCACATTTCCATGTGGGTAACCTTCTAACTCAGGGAAGATAAACCAATACATTTTCATATTGGTGACCTATTTTTTAATACGGTGGATTTCAAACCCATAAAATATTGTGTAATGAGAGATAACTATAAAAATGCATGAGTATTGGATGTAATATTATAAGTTCAAATCTCAATTTATAGATTGATTGCATTGTACTTTGTATTTTGAACAATAATATCATCCTATTATTTCTTCTCATATGTTTTTGTGTTTTAATTGGTTGTAATCTATTATTATTTGAATTACAATATATTGATTTTTATTAACTCAAAACTATGATATTTAGATCATTGATATTATAGTGAATTGTATTTTGAGTGTATGTTCTTAATTTCAATATCAATCTATTAAAAGCCTAGGTATTAGATGTGAGATTCCTCTAATTACCTATTTCAAAGTTCCAAATGATCTTAGATGGAAAATAGAATATATGACACTAATATAGTCAATTATTTCAAGGATATATTGAATGAATCCCTTATGAAATAGAGGAATTATGTGAGTGATCAATTTTCTAAAAAATATTAGTGGATCCACACTACAAAGTTTGTAACTTCCTCTTTATAGCTTCTCACTAGCCTAGTACTATATAATGCTTCCATATGTTTTTAAATGCATGTAAAGTTTGATATTCTTATTTTGAAGTAAAAATAATAACGATGCCCTAGAAATTTGTTGGGTTAGTTATCTTCATACTTTTCTATAAATAAATTCATAAATAGGAAGAAAATTAATTTTAATATCTTGAAAGATTTATTACCTATTTAATAGCTAAATAAAAGAGGGTAATGAAGAAGTATGGGGTGGGGGGAGTGGGATGACCTCACAATCTAGGAGGGAGAACCTTGTTTCAAATTGTTTACTCCCCCCATGCTTCTGTATTGAGTTTCTATGATCAGAAAGATATTCCTAGGATCATTTTGGTGCCTGTTGCATTTCCAAAACATTTACAAGATCTTCCTAGGGTTTCCTAAGAAGTATTTTCCCATATCCATACATGAATGTCACTTCCTGATTGAAATATCTTGGAGATCATTTCCTTGATGCCCATTGGTGTTGGTTGGATTCCTACTAGATTAGTTTGAGATATGGTGTTGGGGATATTTCCCCTACAAGTATTTTTGGTCTTTCGGGTGGGACCTTGTGCTTCATCATTGTCTGTAATGGTGACTTCCTCCTCTCTTCTTTTGAACTGGGCTTCTAGAAAGAGGTTCAACATCGTGATCACCCAATATGCTTGTGGCCTATGGTTTTTTGCATTTACATTTTCTTGATCTTATAGGAGGGCCTCATTTTTAACGTTCGTATATGGGAGACTCTATCGGTTGCTTCTTGGTTGGGTTTTTAGTGGTGGTTTTGGGGTCTTTTGCTGTCTTCAAAATATATGATGCTTATCTACTTTAGGGGTTTTTTGGCAGATCCTCTCTATGCAGTTGATTTTAGCCCCTTAGGATAGGGCCCTATTTTTTCTCATTCAATTATGGTTGTAGGATCTTGATGATTACTTCCTAGATGGGTGAGGCTAGGTATTGATATGTTGCTGGTGAGTATTTGGAAGACCCTTTCTATAGTTTCCTTTTGGTCTTGGGGAGAGACCGTGTGCATGCTCTTGTGCTACAAAATTTGGGTTCATAAAGGTAGTCCATGTGTCATATTCTGCTTCTAATTTTGGGGTACTATGACACCATCTCCTCTGGACCTTTCCAATTCAGACTATGCATTTTTTATCCATTACAACAAGATCTCATGGACTATAGATATCTCATGTTGCTAATCCATATTATAAGCATTCAAAATAACCTTGTGTGGTATTCCCTTGTTTGTGTAGCTTCTCCCTTATGGGAAATTTGATCCAATTTTCTAAGAAAAAAATTAGTTTCAATTTTTATTCATTTGTGTTGTATCTATTGGGTCCATGAGGACCCTTGTTCTAGTTTATGGTGTTTGTTTCATATTTTTTACTTGTTACTTCTCCCTAGTCAGGCAAGAAATATTTTTAAAATTTTAGGTTTCATTTATAGATGGTCATGTGGAGATTGTCTCCCTGTCTTAGTTGTTCCTAGTTTGTCTCCTGAAGATTGTCTGCAGGATATTGTCTCTCTTGTTGAGTTATTTTTGTAAAAGGTTTAGGGATCCTTTCAAAACCCTTCCTTTCAACTAATAAAAAAAGAGGTTAATGAAGATAAAAAGGTAGAGATCACATAGGATGGTTTCATAAATGTTGTAAAAGAGAAATATTATTCCATGGAATCCTATGATGATTAGTATATGCAATGGCAACAATTGTGTTAAGGTAAAGACCAATTTATTTAATATTATACTAATATTTTTCATTCCATGGCATCAAAACTAGCTATTCAAGATACTAAAAGGCATAAAGTTCCCATGTACTATAGTGAGCTATAATGGTACATTAAAAATAACATAGACCTCTTCAAATTCAAGATCTTGGTAAAGGTATACAAATTTATTTCCAAATTGTAGCAAAAGTATAAAAATAAAAGTAGAAAATGATGATGATAAAATAATAAGAATGATAACATCATGTACTAGCATAATAAATGCATGAATGGTAAACCAAATAATTAATACAAGTAGGTTTAGAGAAAATGCCAAAATTATAAGTACAAGAAACACTTCTAAGATAATTTAAAAAAAGACCAGAATTGAAAAATGGTACAATTATCATAAGAGGAATTGACATTGAAGACTAGAATACTCAGCAATTAAATTATTTCTTGTTGAAAATACAATCCTCTAAATCTAATGCATCACCATGTTCACATCCATAGGTTGAGGGTTGAGGGAAGTGGATTGTGGAAGTTGAACCAAATGTGGCCATTTTTGTGTTACACTAGAGGATTCATAAGAAGAGGAATGATATTTTCACTCATAGATATGGGTTAAGGATAATCCATTGTATTTTATTATTTACAATGGGAGTCAAAAGAGTTTAATATTTATCTCATATTGTGAAGTAATAAGATATATCTATCACACCACACACACATCCATATAATGTGGGGTGGTTGTAATAAAGCAGATACATCACATCACTTAGCAATATCTCCTCTCTTATACAATCAAACCATTTAAAAATGTTTTTGTGTAATATTATGACCTTGGATGTTTGTGTTATGATTTTGGACAAACCATTCATATCGAAGAGATATGGTGTGTATGAGTCTATACCTTGAAGTGTTACCATCACTAGAAGAAATCAATGCTTCAAGATAACAAAGGTACTGACTCCTACCTTTATTTCCTTAGTCAATGCCAAATATTTTAGGAAGATGACATATAAAACAATTAAATCCAATTTATTATTGATTAAACCACAAATTATAAGGACTATTTCTCTCACCACATAAATTGAACAATCTATTTGATAGAATTAGATGGTCCAAATTCTAGAAAAATATAATAAATTTTCCAATTCATCACTTGGGATGCCATTTCATCAAAAGTTAAATAATTCCATTGGTTTAGTTATTTGTTATCATTTTCCTAACACAATTGTGCATCACATATAAGTCCTAAAAATAATGAAATCAAAACTTAGATCTGATATTTGATTTACGAAGCACATCATACAAGTTTTTCACTATGTCACAGTCTAATTGCCTTGGATTCAGTAAAATATGGAATGGGGTACTATGTATCAACTATAGATATTTGATACATATTATTGTGGAGAATGCATTTCGTAGATAGATGACATGTGGGATAAATTTTATGGTGCAAAATTCTTCATTGAAATTAATCTCAAATCTAGCTATCATCAAATTCCCATCAAGCCCATTAATGTATGGAAGATTATATTTAAGTACAAAGAGGGTTTGTTCAAGTGGTTGGTTATACCTTTTGTATCAACCAATGCATCTACCACATTAATGAGGATGATAAATGAAATCCTATGTCCCTACACTAACTTATTTGTGGTAGTCTACCTAGATGACATTCTCATCTATAGTAAGACATGGGAGGAGGGTCTACAATATTTTTGACAAGTACATTAAAATATTTGAAGATATCCCACACACACACACACACATACACACACATACACACATTCATGCTGATCTAGAGAAACATTCATTTGGCATGATAAATTTTAATTACATTAGGTGTGTTATTGACAAAGAAGTCCATGTTGATCTTACAAAGATTCAAGTTATTAAAGAATGACCTACCCTAAAGACTATGATAGAGATTTATAACTTTTTAGGGTCTTTACAATTTCTATAAAATGTTTATATTGGGATTCTATTACATTGCTTGGCCATAGAACCAAGTGATCAAGGTGGTTCCAAATCCAAGTTCTATTTTGGATATGTACATCATAGAATATTTGAGAATCTAAAGGACCACTTGTGTTTAGCTCCTACACTTTTTCTACTCGATCTAAAATAAAATTTTAAGATAATAATCGATGCATTAAAGTATTATTTTATAGTTGTTCTCACATACATGGGCATTCAATTTACTATCATAATGATACATTCAATCAATCAATTCAAAAATACCCACATGTAAGAAATATTTTTATGTCAGTGTCCAAGCATTTTAATAATGGAAGAACTAGACCTCTAGAATTTGTTCAACCATATAATTTATAATAGATTAAATACATAAAAAGTGGACCACATGTCTATAGTAGTTTTATTTGGTCATAAAGTATAAGAAAAAGAGTGAGAATTTGATAACAGATTGTTTAATTCAACCACCAACTAATTCAACTACCCTTCTTGATTCCTATGGCCATGAGACTTTTAATTGGTCCATGTTGTATGAAGTTGCTTATGATTCTATGGATACATAACAATATCTTTGTTGGGTAAATCATGTTGTTGATTTTTATTTGCAATATAATCTCCTATGTCACATAGGACATAATTGTGTACCATCTAATAAGTTCTCAAAGATGATTTAGACAGTCCACTTTTACAAGGTAGCAACTTACTTCAATATGGAGAAATTATGATCAGTACTCCAAAGCTACTTCTAATAACCCAATATGAGGAATGACATTGAGAAGTACATTAAGTCATACACCCCTTGTATTACTGAGAAACTGACTAACAAGAAGCAAGGATTGTATACAATATTTCTAGTGCTATCTAACCCTAGAAATACATCTCCATGAATTTTATCTCACATTTTCCTATCTATCCAACAATAGTTCCATGTCATATTATAGAATTAAAAATAAAAATTATAACCAATTCCATGTTTGGAATTGTAGCCCACATCAATTTAATGTTGGAGATAAAGTATGGTTACATATTTAAAGGAAGAGACTTGGAGGTCACTATAGGAAGATCAAACCTCTTCACTATGGACCATACACTATAACCAATAATGTGGGAGTGGATGCATTCAAATTGAATCTTTTGGATGTTATCTTGGTTTACATCCAATCTTCAATATTAAACTTCTCAAGCATTATTATCCACATTGGTTGAACACTTCACAATAGCATAATAATTGGACATTGAAGAACTAAATTTAGAATACACTAGTGGAGGATTATATTACTGATATATGGAATAATACCACTATAATAAAATCCATTTAGATGTACAAAGTGGTCAAGGCATGACAACTTGCTCACCAAGGGAAATGGCTCACAAAGAATTAAATAAAGAAATAGTTTTTGCATATGATTTTAAAAGATGAAACAAATGGGACTATTGATTTTTAATGAATATTAATTTTCTAGAGATAAGACATTGTTGGGGTATGGATTTGATCCGAAATACCTTAGCAAGGGCATGGCTATGTTCTTGAGATTCCATTTTGGCCCATTCAAAATGCATTAGAAATCCTAGAGTTTAGAATTTTTTATTAGAAAATCCTATCACATACAAGATTGTTAGAATTTTTCTAAGAAAGACTCTTTCAGGGTCCTCAAACTATAAGATAAATTAGTTACTAAAAATAATATTTTTTTATCAAATGAAATTAGCTTATTTGATCAAATTCCTCAAATTTCAAAGAGGAGACCTAGGTTTGAATCTTGCCAAATGAGACATACAAAATTACCAAATTATTCTAATACAACTATATTGTCATGATGTAATATGGGTGGGGTCCATTTCAATCCCATATAATCAATTAAACTAATAATAATATATTTTTAGAAATTCATAGCCAAAATTTATTTGTACCCATATTTCACATCACTTAAGGACAAATCACAAAAGGACAAGCCATATGTATCTTATTTTTATTTAAAATGTACTATATATCTCATGGAAGGTGAACCACTACATTTCCATATGGGTTACCTTCCATTTTCAATATGGTGGATTTCCAACCCATCAAATATTGTATAAAGAGAGATGTACCTTCACTATAAAAAAACATGTGTATTGGATCCAATATTATAGCTTGACAACACTTCATATAGATTTATTACATTGTATTATATTTTCTAAGAAGTTAAATCCTCATGCTATTTTTTATCATATTCATTTGTGCTTTGAGTGGTTTTACTCTTCAGGAGTGTTTTTAATGCTTACACTTTAATCTTATAAATTTGGGGTGGCATATGATGGTTATATAGTTAATGATTACAAAAATTAAAATGCACATTTATAGGAATTTAAATCACACTTGCATGAATTCAAATAACACACTTTGCAGAAAATAAAATCACACTTGCAAAAAATAAAATCTAATTTAGAAGTTGCATAAAACTAACCTAGGAAATTAAAATAAACAATTTACAATTTAAATGCAAATAAAAATAATATATAAAGGACATTACAATAAATATAATGAAAATCATTAATTATTTTATAAACATATCTACAAGAAAAAACACTTTTCATGGTATTGATAGAGTGAGCCCTTACTCCTCATCCCAATGGAAAGTAATTATTAATTTACAATAAGATTTAACCATGCACAATTGAGAAAAGGATAAAAAATATATTTTATTAATAAAAGGACATAATGACCCTTTTATAAAAATAATCTTGATTTTGCACACATCCATCCCCTTCCTTCTTTCTAGAATTTTTAAATATTACAATGTGTCTTTTATAAATGAAGACACTTGACAAATAATATTTATTATGGGTTACATTCAGGGAGAATATATCTCATTTTTATTTGGATAAAAGATATTTATTTTCCTACATAACCAATTTCTTACTGTAGAAAAAATAAAATTGTGAAACAACTGTTAAAATATGGAAAAGAAACACAAATCAGCTAGAAAATAAAAAGTAATAGATCAGAAGACAATTAGCTAGAAAAAGGGTACAAATAATTCAATAGGAATCCCTATTTTCTTCCCATTTGGAAATGATCAAGAAGCACATCTATATTTTTCTTTTGCACATGGAAATAGCAGCTAGAAATAGATAAAATAACCTAGTATTTCATCTTCTTCTACCATGTGGAAACTGCACATGGAAATAGTAGCTAGAAAATGACAAACTTGATCTTTTATTTTTTGTCTTCATGCATGTGGAAACTACACATGAGAGTAGTAGCTAGAAAAGAACAAACAACTTGGCCTTTTGTCTCCTTCTACCATGTGAAAACTACACATGAAAATAACATCTAGAAAAGGACCAACCTGGTCTTCAATCTTCTTCTACCATGTGGAAACTGCTAGAAAAAATGTGTTTTTATCTTTTTTCCATGTGAAATAAGTTGGAAAAAAGGTGCAAGTCCTATGCCCTTATTTACCACATGGAACAAGTTGAAAATTTGTACAAAATTACCAACTAAAAATTCCTACAAAACTATGTTTTAAGCTAGTTAGAAATTCCTACAATATTGCTAATTAGAAATTCTTACAAAAAACTATGTTTTGTTCCTACTAGAAATTCCTACAAAACTATGTTTTGTGCTAGTTACAATTTCCTACAAAACTCCAAGCTGAAAATTCATGCAAAACTATCTATTTAGGCTAGCTAAAAATTCTTGCAAAATTATATTTTATGTCAACTAGAAATTCTTGTAAAACTACCATCTAGAAATTCTTGCAAAATTACCTCTTTTCTACCAGGTGAAAATTATTACAAAACTCCCAACTAGAAATTCCTATAAAATCATGTTTTGTGCTAGCTAGAAATTCTTATAAAATCATGTTTTGTGCCAGTTGGAAATTCCTACAAAATTATCATGTGTCTTATTTCCATCTAGTTGTTATGTTGCATTTCCATATTTTTTGACTCCTACTTTCTCGACATATTTTATAGTGCATTTTGGTGCTAGAACACTCTAGCATATATACTAGTGCTAGAACACATTGGCACATATTTTGGTGCACTCTGGCACATATTTTGGCACACTCTAGCACATATTCTAGTGCCAAACCATTGTGGCATACTGTGATAATTTTGATGTGTCATCATTTAAAGACCTACATGATATCATCTTTCTATTTGGTTCTATTAGTCTAATATTTATAAACCAAGTAATAATGACTAAATATAAAAATAAACTCAAAATCACATGAAACATATCTAAATAATATAATAATGTATTTTACCTATTCACCATGTCTAATAAAAATATTAGTATTAATTATCCACAGTTTATCATTTTTTTCAGCACATTAAGGAAGTCAAGAATTGTCGCTTTGATATACAAAATGAGGTATTTCAATGTCTCATCAACTCTGTAATTGTTTGAATTGTAATATATCTTAACTTTTTTTAACCTAAAACTTTAAGTTTTGGATCACATTATAAATGTGTATAATTTTACTTAATGTATCAACTATTTTACTTCCTCTTAACATAGACAATTTAAAATTAAAATTGAGAAAAATATTGATCCATCTTCTTTATCTAGAATTGTGATCTAGTTAAGTTTATGTCTGTGTATATATATAGACACACATAAGTCTCTAATAACCTATTCATAGCTTAAATAATTATCCAAAAAGGTAATGTTGCTACACTTAAAAGGTATTCATTACTATTATTAACTTAATATCATCGGTATCATAATAGATCTCTTAATTTTTTATCTTCCTAGTCTTAGCCTACAATTATATTATCTTGTCTAAAAACATCCTGCTAATATTTATATAAAAAGAATCTATACATAAAACAAAGTATTTGTTAAGATGGATATAATCCAAAATTGGAGAACTAGTGAATAACTCCTTAAGTGTTTGATCAAATTGTTCACATTTATCTATTTATTCATAAATATTTTCTATAAAAAAAGTATAATATGATCTATTATAAAAATTCTTATACAAACATTCAATAATACTATTCTAACTCCATGACATTTCTCACTTCTAAATTAGTTGGGATGATCCCCTCAACTATACCTCAAACTTTAGTAGGATACATTGTTTTGTTTACTTAGAGATGGTATGGCCCAAATATTATATCTCTTTTGATAAAAATAATGTTTAGAGAGATTTCCAAAGAGTATGGTATCACATACATTCAAATATCAGACAAAAATTCTCCTCATGTTATTTAGGAGTATAAGAATAAAGAAAAAATAATCTAAGAATACAATCATGTAAAAATAGTATTCATCAATCTTATGAAAATCATTGGCACATTTGTCAAAATGAAGGAAATAATTATGAACTTATAGTTCCCATAAAAATATCAAATGTGATCTTTAGAACATCTTGTTCCTTAATTTGAAGTTGATATTCTAACCTTAATAAATTAATGGAGAACCCTCTATATCCCTTTATTTGATTTTTAAAAGTATTAATACATGGAACAATATATTGGTTATTAATATTTAGGTTCTTCATTTGTCTATCGCCAATACATTTCCTAAAAATATCATCCTTTTATTCATGATGATGGAAATTACTCCTTTCATTAGACATTGGTTTTAAGAAACCTATGATATAATAAATATAACTACACTTTAAGCTCATATATATTTGGTATATGCATCCTATATGGGCCTTAGACATTTTATGCACTCCTTATCCAACCAAATCTATGGAAAAAATTCTCTTCTACGAAGTAATCTTGGTAGATCCTCCAAAAAACAAAAATCTATAACTCTTAAAAACTAGATATTTATCCCCCATACATTCCCACTTGTATTTTCATATTTTTCCTCTTCTATAGTAATATCATAAAGTTGGAAACCTTTGCAAAATTATATTTCCATTAATATGGAAAGATGAACAAAAGGGATACGAGATTTTTTGAGTTCAATAAATTGTTAAGCATATACTAAGCTGTCAATGAACTTCATTGTCTTGTAATAGTCATTTTAAGCTTAAGAAATATATGTCAATCTATTCCTAACACTGCATAATAATAAATGAAAGGTAAAACATAAATATCTGGATAGGTCATTGAAGAACCCAAGTCTAAATAATAGTTATGCACACAAGTCCCTTGTACTAAATATTTAACCCAATGGCCATGTCAACCTTCCAAGAGTCCATACACTTATCCACCACCAACATACTCTTCCCCACTACAAAGAGGTGAAATAAATTAATTGACTACACCAAGAACAATTAATATAGATATTATTAAACCGCTAATTTACTTAGAACCTCTATCACTAAGGATTGGTGCTCTACTTAGAGGTGATCCTACATAAACATGATAAGCATGACCCTTGTCAATCATAGTAGAAGAAGAATATTGGAATATATAACTAATAAAACTTTGATATTAGAAAGTATGCTACCATGCAAAATTATAATATCTATAATAAAAGCATCCTTAATATAGCCTTTATCCCTAAAGGATAGTCAATCAAGTAGAAATTTGACTAGTATAAGTACTAATTATAATTGATCCTTGATTAAGGGATAGTGATGCTTTGTCAAAAAATTTATTTCATCTAGAAAATGGCCATTGAGACTATATCTACCTCTAACTCCTATATATATATCTTTATCTTTTATGATAATGTGTTAGAAAAGGTTGCTATTAGGATTAAAAATATTGAGGTGGGGGAAATATTTTGGCCCCTTCCCAAGGAAATTGTCCAAATCCCTTGGCCCGAGCATGTTTAAAAAATACTAAAACTGATTATTTAGTATATCCTTAACTTTTTCCAAAATCAAATATAATATATATATTTTTTATTGAGTAAATACTTCTTATACATATACATATCCATCGTGGGAATTGAAAACGAGCTTATTGAGTAAATACTTATTATACATATACATATCCATCATGGAAATTGAACACGGGTCACATCACCGATAATGCAAGTGGCATCCTTGCTAGTAGACCACATCAAAAATAATATTTAGAATCAACAATCACTAAAAATTCACCTCCATTTGGATTACTAGTCTAATTTAGTTATCATAAATGTAATTGACATATTTTAGAAATTATAAAACTTTAAAATAATAATCATCCATTCATTCTAACTCTTGATATATATAATGGAACTCTTTATCTTAGGGCTTACAAAATAATTAGAAAAAATTATTCTTATCTTGGGTCTTACAAAATAATTAGAAAAAATTATTCTCAAATTTGCTTCAAGTGAGTGTTCTTCCTTTTACTTATTTGGGTATTCCCATTTCTGTTGGTCTGTTTCTTGGGGCTGTCTGGTCCTCTATTCTGGAAAAATTTCATTCTCGGGTTTCTCTTTGGACTCACAGGTGGCTATCTTTTGCTGGTTGAGTTTTGCTCCTTAAGTTTGTGGTTCAGGCTTTGCCAGTTTACAGGTGTTTACTTCAAGTTGCTCCAGCTAGTTTCCTTCATGATTTTGACTCTCTTTCTTGGAAGTTCTTGTGGTCTGGTACCTTAGAATCCTCTAAATGGAGTTTGGTGAAGTGGGAGTCACTATGCAGACCCAAACGTGAGGGTGGTTTGGGGCTCCACTTGAGTTCTTTGGCTGGGCAAGCTTTGGCTGCCAAACTTTACTAGAGATGGTGTACTCTTTATGATCAATCTTGGGCTAAATTTTTTTCTTATAAGTATCTTCGAGGGGTGCCAGGTGATGAGATCCCTCGATATAATCTGGATGGGAGGGGCTCTTTTGTTTGGAACACTTTGAAGAAGGGAGCTATGCTTGTTAAACAGGGTATGTTTTGGATTTGCAATAAAGGTTCAAAGGCTCTTTTTTGGTAGGATGCTTGGGATGGTTTTCCTCCTCTTCTTTCAGAGTACCCTCATCTTCTTATTCTGGCTCAGCATTTTATGGGTGCGGGTTGGGTTAAGGTGAGTGATTTCAAAGTTCTTAAGAGAATTGGTCAAATAGAAATTGTTCAATGGAGGGATCCAGGTGAGTGGCCCGTTGGGGGTTCTATGGAAGATAGAGAGGATTTGGTTCATATTCTCACCTCTCGGGAATGTTCTTCTTCTCAGGATGATGATATTTTGGTCTAGGGTCCTAATCCTAGAGGGATTTTCTTGTTTGCTTTTGGTTATTGTGAATTGGACCATCAGCGGTATGGCTTTGCAGTTGTTCCATGGAGGAAACAAGTGTGGAATAAATTTGCATGGCCGAAATGCAATTTTTACTTATGGGTTGCTACCAGGGATTGTTGCCTTACTTGGGATAACCTTCAAAAATGTGGTATTTGTGGGCCTTCATTTTGTTTCTTATGTGCAGATAGTGAGGAGACTGTTGGGCACTTGCTTCTCAACTGTACTTTTGCTCGTCAGTTATGGCATTGGTGGTGGGTTGTGTGGCAACAACCTTGTATTCATTCTTCTTCTCTTGTGGAGTTTTGGTGTAGTTTGGGAAGGCCTCCTGCTTCAGTTTTCTTTTTACATGTAGCTTGGCATATAGGCCCTTCTTGTATCTTCTGGAAAATTTGGCTTGAAAGGAACCATCACATTTTTCAAGGTGAAAAGTCTTCTGTTGTTCAGGTTTGGCAACGGATCTTAAGAATGGTTCAGGAAATAGTGTCTTCTAAGTGTTCAATTAGTATTCCTGGTGATACTAGGCAGCTTCAGATTATATCTGGGCTAGGTTTGAGGGCTTCTGATCCTCATCCTTCTATTGCTTCTCGCCAGAGGAACCACAGTCATAGAGTACAGAGAGATGGTCGTTGGCGCCCTCCTCATCAAGGGTTCTTAATTTTAATACTGATGGGTCTTCCCGGGGTAATCCTAGAAGTGCTGGCATTGGTGGTGTGGGTCGTGATAGTAGTGGATTAGCTCACTTCTTATTCTCTTGTTTTAAAGGGAGACATACAAATAATTATATGGAAGCTCTTGCTATTCTTTTTGCTTTGGAGCAAGGGTATGCTATGGGTTGGCGTCGGGTTATTTGTGAATATGATTCACAAATTATCATTAACCTTTTGAATTTTGGTAATTTTTGTCATACTAGTTGGAGGTTGGCTGGTGTGGTTAGGCAAATTCTTCGGTTTTCTCGTCATATGGAGTTTATCAATTTTACTCATATCCCCAGGGAGTGGAATGGTGTTGCTGATTGTTTGGCAAAATGGGCCTCGGAATTCCAGGATGGTTGGGATGTTAGGGAGTGGCATCAACTTCCTTCAGCCTGCTCTCTTACTCTTTCTCTGTTGTTGCATGATGATATGCCCGGTTGAGGCATTCTTTCTGTAATTTGTTTCTTGGCTTATGTTGTATATGTTGTTCTTTAATAAATTTTTACCCCTTTTATAAAAAAAAAGTATATCGATCATTAGAGAGTCAACCAATAGACATAATAACTACTTCTCATGGTCACACCATAATGTTGAAGCGTCCCTCAAAAAAGTATCATCAAACATTGTTGTTGTATTTTTGACAAGGTATCATTACGGTAATTATGGATGCTAACTAACCAAGACTCCATTGCTACTCCATCTATTATCCTTAAAAATTTAGAGGGTTTAGTCTAAATTAGATCTTAAAGAAAGCTCTCAAAAATAAATTAGAAAGATCTAGAAAAATCCCTTCTATATGATGGAATAAAATTTTATATGAATGAGTCCTATTATGAGTAGGCAAATTATGATTGGACCAAATACGTAATGAATGCTAGCCCCATCCATTTTTGGTCTCAAATGAAGGCAATTTTTAAAATCCTCGAGATGTCTTAACCATATCTTATATAACCTCAATGTCAAATTTTATAGATTTACCTACTCAAAAAAGTGTTAGGTATTCTAATACTCTCAATGGATCTTCTTAGCTTTCATACAATGGAGTTGTCACTAGTCATCAATTTCATTTTCTCTTAATAGTCAACTAACCTTTTAAGCAAGGATAAGAAAATAAAAATTAATTACTTGACCATAGAAGTGTTTTATCATTACTCTAAATAAGAACTAATTAAATGAAATAAAATGAAAATCATACTTATCCTTAAATAAATAGACTAATTAATGTCCATATTTACCCATATTTTATAATAAGTAATAAACAATTCATCTCATTTAATCATAAAGGAATGCAAACTATTCAAGTGATTACTTTTTTAATTTAAATAAATTTCTAACTTTACTTCAAATGTTTCATTTAAATTATAAGGTCTTGCTCTAGAAGTGGACTTTTATCCTTCATAATTAGACTAAAATAATTATTTCCCTTAGATTTAAAGCCTTAAGTAAATCTTAGAATCCTAGTTAGGTTCACTTAAAGGTTTCCTTCTTTCATTGTGATCTCATTTATGCACATGGAAGAGGATATAGGTTGAATAACTCTACAACAAAAATGAGGTTTACATGGAAAGGGGCATGGACATCCATTGAGATCTATATTCCTTTGCATGGATATTCCATGGCTACAAAGAATGCTTGTACTTCAACATTTCATTTTTGGAAGACAAGATTTTTCATTCTTTATTTTTATCATAGATTTTTTTAGTGTAGTTTATTTTTAACATGTGTATATATAGTGGCATTTTTTAAATGTTTATGTATATATTTTTTATTTTAAAAGGAAAAAAAATTATTCATCAAATGACATGTGCTCAAGTGGTAGAAAATATGGTGTCTCAATATAGAGACTTAGGTTCAAATATTGTTAGGTGGCATAATACCACTATATGTTCATTGAAATATCATGGTAATAGGATCATAATGTAATATGGATCGTATGCACAATTTATATCCCATGTAACCAATAAAAACAAAAAAAAAGGTTTAGGATTTGAATCTCTTTCCTCATTTACAATGTCTCCTTTGTTTGTATTATCCCAAGAAATGAGACTATGGAATTTGATCATGTCCCCTATTTGGGATAACTTATATAATGTATTTCATAAGACATGGGCATATCCACCCTCCACAATAATCTTTATGTTGTGGGGTAGCTTACATAACATAGGCCAAGGGATGTGAGACAAGTTTTTATCTTTATTGTAGCCTTGCTATCATGGGAAAATCTACACAACATAGGTTATGGTTCCATGGGATGTATCTCCCTTTCATGATAGTCTTGTTTTAATGGGATAATATACATAACATAGGTTACGGGATATTGGTCAAATCTCCCTATTCATATCAACCTTGCTATCATATGATGATTTACATAACATAGGTCATGGGATGTGAGACACTTCCCCTCCATAGATGACTATTATGGGGTGGTACTCATAATTTAGGACAATGTGTACAAGGCATGTCCCCTCCTCCATGATAGTCTTGATGTCATGAGATGGCCTACATAATAGATATTACATTTGGAAGGTCCAATAAAGCCTATTTTATGAAAATTATCCATAGCTAACACTTTCCCTTTCATAGTTATCCAATAGAAGCAGATAATTTTTAGAAATCATTTCCTAATTCAAATCTTCAACTAAGAGAAAATTAGAACTTCCTCCTCTTTTCCCACCTGATAACCATACTTTACTTGGAATTGTCCACATTTGAACCACAACCATGACAACTAATCACTTATTGATAATTAATAAATATAATAAGTTGTTAGTCTTTCCACTAGAGCACCCATTATCTATCTAAATTTATTCACCACTATCAAAGGTCTCCCAAGGTGGAAGTCACCTTTAACTTAGATTTAGTCATTCACCTTTTCTCCATAAGATATTTTGAGAATATGATGTAATTTAAAGAAACTCTCCTCCTGATTTAGAGGTTTAGACCCAAACCATCCATCATCCCAAAACTTGACCTTGATTTCATCTTCAATATTCCAAACAACACCCTTTTGTATCATATCTTGGATCTTAATTGTGTGATTCCATATATTTGATCCTACACTAATAGGTTGCGTTATTTATTCATATTTCCTCTAGTATTACTTCTCTAAATGTTGATCCAAAAAGCATTTTCCTATCCAAAACTCTACCATAATTTACCCTCTAAGGCCTCATTCATTTTTTTCAAACTCCTTACCCCTAGTTTCCTTTCTTTCTTTGGTCTAATTACTCACTCCCAACAAACAAGAGGAAATATATGTATGTTCTTTGTCCCTACCCATAAGAAAGAGTGTTGATTTCCTTCTAAATTATGTTGCACTTTGACAAGCATTCTCAGGGTTGCCATCAAGTAGATGGACAATTCTTGAAGTGTGTATTTCAATAGTTGTAGATTTCCTACTTGCAAAAGAAGCTTGCATTTCTAATTGGCAAAATTTTTCTAAGGTTGTACTCATTCTTTTGTCAAAAATAGAAACTCCCAAATAAGTAGAAGGATTAGTGTACAAATCTACCTCCTAGTGGATTCAAACTATGAAACTCCCAAATAAGTAGAAGTTATGGTGTATAATTCTACCCCATATTGAATTTGAACCTTAGACCTCCTACTCATAGTTTTAAAGTTATACCATTAAACCCTCTTATAGTTATAACCAAAATAATTGAATGAAAAATATCAAAATTCCCATATATTAATTGTAGGAGCATAAAAACAAAACCATCTCTTATCTAATATTTTAATTTTAACGTGTTTATAAGTACTATTTGGTAGAAAAAATATGTGACAGTTTCATTCGAATTAAGATACATAAAAAGAGCATAATATTATAGACGATGAGCATCAAAACAACTGATCATCTACATCATTATATAATACATCAAATATTCAAATAAAAATTTACTTAATATGTTAGGAAATTGATTTAATTTATAATAAAAGGCACAAAATAATTAAATTTTATCTATTTAGCTGGGGTTTGTAATAATTATTAATGAACATTATAGTCTAAGTAGGGACTAATTACAAGATTTTACATTTATTTACTTTAGAGTTGTCCAATTGCCATATGTATTCTACTAAGTTTTTGCCAAACATTAAAGTTGAATGCACACTTACCCCTCCACATGTATGTTCAAGGGTTGAGCCTCTCTCTACATGTTTAAAAAATAACATACAGATCAAACAACATACAGATCTTTCATTTGTTGCATCTAAATGAAGGTGAATGTAAGTACTTGGACTCTCTTCTCAAAGACTACAAGATACATTACTAATATTTAAAATATCTTTATTTTTTTTTTGGTATTAAATTAAAGAGAGGGTTTTGAAAGGGTCCCCACAACATTATACATACAACCAAACTCTCAACCATAATAACAATCTCCAAAATATTATACCTATTAGGAATAACTGAGAGAGTTAAATTCCTAATAACCATAATGATTCCGGAGAGAACTTAGAAAAGCACAATGCTTTGAAGGTAAAACAAAATCTAACAAACTTCGATCAAAGGGCAAAGAGAGACCGAACACCCTTCCAATGAAAGCCAAAGGGATGTCTGACTCCTCATTACAAAAACAAAGCATCATGAGCCTATTTTCTAGCAAGGGAGACTACATCATTCGAGACATCAATTTTCCACACCAAAAAATCAGCACGGTGGACACCACGATTGGCCAGAGCATTCCCCTCATGAAACACATGGTGAATGTTCACCTGTTCAAAAGCATACAACAATCTCATAGCTTCGACAATAATATTGAGAACATTCTAGCTAGGTGTACACTCCCCTTTGAGCATCTTGATTATGTTCAATGAGTCACCTTCGATTTCCACATTCTGAAAGCCAACATTCGCTAACAATTTCACCCCCATATAAGCTGCATGAGCCTCCACAAAGTGTGAATATTGGGAATCAAGGGGTTCAGAAAATACCATGAGGATGTCACCATTCTTGTTTTGCACAATGCCACCTGCTCCAGCCTTGTCGGGGTTACCCTTTGAGGCCCCATCGAAGTTGAGTTTTAGCCAATTGGGAGTTGGATGGGCCCACTTAATTCCTACTCTAGGATCAGGTTCGAGGGGGTGAGGAAGAGGGCTCCAACCCAATTTAAATTCCAAATCAACTTTGTCGGAGGAGGAGGGCATCTTGGGCCGTTTACCTACAAAGGCAACCAAGACATTCTTCGATGCTCTGTTAATGATCTTAGTACCCACCCTGATAGCATCAATATCAACGTCATTAAAAACATGGGCATTCCGTTCTTTCCACACTCCCACCATGCATGGGGAAGCATAATTTTCCATAATCAAGATAGTCATTGGGACACGAACGACGAACACCATTGGAGGATTTTGTCCATCAATGTACCTAGAAACACCCAATAAATGTTAAACCAATTAAAATAAACATAAATAACTTTCATGTTAATGGGCATCTGAGGGGAAAATGTTGCATGGATTCTAGGTCCAATTTGTACAGATAGCATCTATTCACCATAATGCGACTCCTCTTTCAAATATTCTCCAAAGAAAATATTTTATTTTGAGCCACCAGCCAAAAATAAATATTGATCTTTGGGATTAGTATTTTAATCCAAATAAGATTCGCTATAAAAGGAGCCTTATCTTCTGGGAGAAGGAAGAAATAAGTTGATTTCACAGTAAAGTCACATTCAGCTTCACTGCTCCAAATCAAATGGTCTTTGGAATCATCCTATCTGATTGCATACCTATTAATTTCCACTAAAATTATTTGCCAACTAACCAAATCGTTCTGGTTGGACACCCAATAGGGATGAGAATTCCATGAATGCATACCATTGACAATAGACATATATTGGGAAACCCAAATTTTTCCTTCCTCCATCACTTTCAAAGCAAGAGCCTTGAGATTTGGGTCATCCAATAACAACTCTTCCCTCAACCAATGGTCTTTCCAAAACTTGATGTTTCTCCCATCACCAATGATCCACCTGCTTTTAGCCTTCACAAAGTCCCTGATATTCATTAAGATTCTCCAAAAAATGAAGCCTCTCAAGGAGAGATCATCTGACAAGAAAGAATTAAATTTGTATTTCACTTTAAGGATAGAACACCAAGGTCTCTCGACGTTCGAAGCAACCAACCACCCTGATTTACCAACCAAGGCTCTATTCATAAGTGCTGCTCTTTTCAAATTAAGAACCCTATCCTTTCACTTCTTGTAAATTTGATCCCAAGTAAACAAGTGGTACTTGCCTTTTAAATCCAATCTATGCCAAAGGAACATTTTACAAATACGATAAATTTTGTCCATTACTTTAGCAGGGAGCATGAATAAGGACATGAAATAAATGGGTATGCTCTGAAGTGTGCTTACAAGTACCACCTTACCTTCTTGGCTCAGCAACACCCCTTTCCAAGAGGCTAGTTTACATTGGATTATTTCAATCAAAGGGTCCCAAAGTGAGTCTTTCATTCTCTCCACGAAGAGAGGTAGTCCAAGATAGGTCGTTGGCAGTGTGGCCATCCTAAAATTAAGTATATTTGCAATATTTGATTACCTGGATTCTAGAGTGTTAACAAAGTAGAGAAATATCTTTGTAAAGTTGATCTCCTGACTAGAAGCCCTCTCATAACACAATAATATATTTTTAATATCTCGAGCGAAAAATACTGATGCACCACTAGAAATCAGAGTATCATCAGCAAATTGGTGATGAGATACAAGCAGAAATGGGAGAGCCAGATGAAGACCCACCTCCTCACTCAACCTTCCAATCGCTCTCCCCAAAGCCTTCGCCACAAAGATCAAGAGGAAGAGGGAAAGTGGATTGCCTTGTCTCAAACTACGGTGAGACTTAAAAAAGCTAGACACCAACCAATCCGTTCACTAGAATGGAGCACCAAATTAAAGAAATGCAAGCTGAAATAAGGGTGACCCACCGATCATTGAAGCCAAACTTCCTCATCACCTCTTGTAAGAATGGCCACATCACTTTGTCATAAGCCTTACTAATGTCGAGCTTTAAAAGGAAAGCCTCTCTACCACTGTACTTTACCGAATGAAGAAGCTCATGCATGACAATAGCACCTTTTAATATATGTCTACCCGACACAAAGGCGCTCTGAGCTATATCAATGAGATTTGGATGTAGCCCCTTGAGTTTGTTAGACAGATCCTTAGAGAGGAATTTATATAAAGAATTGCACAGACTGATTGGTCTAAAATCCTTAAATGATGAGGTAGAATATTTTTTGGAATTAAGGTAATCAACATGGCATTCAAGGATTTAGGAATCTTCATCGATATTTGGGCTTCTCTCAGAGCCTCCACCACCTCAGACCTACAAATATTCCAATATTTCTAAAAGAACAATAGAGGAAATCCATCAAGCCCTAGAGCCTTTAAAGGCCCCAGCTAATTAAAAACATTAAATATTTCATCATCTATGAGTGGGGTCTCCAAACCCGCATTCATTTCCTTCGTCACCAACATAGGAATGGCATATAACATAACATGTTACGCCACCAAATATTGGTTCGAGGAGACCAAGAAGAGAACTGAAGAAATTAACAGCCTCTAATCGAATTTCCTCACTCTTCCTAATAGAGCTGCCATCCTCCTTAATAATCTCCACTATTTTATTTATACTCCTCTGCCGCATGGTGGATGCATGAAAGAACTACATATTCTTATCACTTTCTCTTAGCCATAATTCTCTCAATTTCTGATTCCAGTGCAACTTGATATCCACTTGCTTGTTATGATAATTGGCTAAGCACTCCCTTTCCTCCCTTCATAACACCTCATCGAGTCCTTGTGAATCAATTTTTTTCTCTATTTCAGTGACCTTTTTTAAATATTCCAGCTCCCTAAATATATTACCATACATGTTCTTATTCCACGATTTTAATTGATGACGAAGCCTTCAAATTTTTAAGAAAAATTTAAAAAGGCCCGATCCCGACGCTTCCTTATTGTTGGATGTGTCTCATCCTTTGCTAAGGAAATACTGTATGACAAGCACGAGAGGGTAAGAGGAGGATGAAGCTCTCCCTAGGGGTACGGGGGGGCAGTAGCCCCCTTCAGCCATGTCGAAGGCGTGTTTCATAAATGCCAAGAAAAATTTTCTTGCCCATTTTTTTTGGAGCAATTTGCAGATTAGAGCGATTTTTGGGATTCCCATGGTTGGTGGGTGGTTGGTGGGTGTGGGTGGTTTAGCCCACGGTGTTGTGCCCATTGTATTCTAATACCACATAGTGGTTTAGGGTTGTAAGAGTTTCCTTTATATTTTATTGTAATGTCCCATTTTTGGGCAAGAAAGAGAATAATAATATCAAGGAGTGGCTCTTGTTTTGTTGGAGTAGCCCACATCGGGTGAACCAGGGTAAATCTCGTGTGTCATATGTGCATTGTGTGGTGTCATTTCTTCTAAGTTGTTTATTTTTGCTTTATTTTTGGAATAAGTTTTCTGTAGATCTCTTCATTTGGTATCAGAGCCAAGTTGTTAGCCATAGGGGGATGCCTTTATTGCTAGGGTTTCATTTCATCTGAAGAGTTTCTAGGGTTTCTAGGAGTTAGAGAAAACCTATTTCGGAGTGTGAGGTTTTTTGCAGAAGGAGCTTGAAGGAAAATGACGGGAAATCATTCAAGGATAGAGATCGAGAAATTTGACGGTAAAATTTTTGAGCTATGGAAGTTAAATATGGAAGATATGCTCGTGGACAGAGATCAGTGGGCTGCTATTTCAAAAAAAACAAAACCTACAGGTACATCCGATGAATATTGGGAAAATATGAATCGAAAAGCAAGAAGTCTGATTCGACTGTGTCTTGCAGATTCAGTCCTAATCAATGTTTCTGGAGAAGCTACAACAAAGGATCTCTGGGAGAAGTTAGGGGCTCTGTATCAATCTAAGTCCCTGGTGAACAAATTATTCCTCCGAAAGAAACTGTACAATCTCAGGATGAGTGAAGGAGATTCAGTTGCAGATCATCTGAATTCATTCAATACAGTGGTAAGTCAACTTACATCTGTTGATATTAAGTTAAGTGAGGAAGATAAATGTATTACTTTGCTATGCTCTTTACCAGATTCGTGGGATAACCTAGTGGTAGCAATTGGTAGTACAACTTCATCCACATTGAAGTTTGAGGATATTGTGGCATCTCTAATATCAGAGGATATGAGGAGAAAAGCCATGGAGGGCACTTCAAAGGATGCCCTAACAGTGAGAGGGCGTGCCAAGGAAAAGGATAAAACAAGATTTGGTGATAGATCTAAGTCTAGAGGTAGATCCAAGTCTCGTGGAAAGTTTGAGAGAAAGTGTTGGAAGTGTGGCAAGCCTGGTCACATGAAGAAGGATTGCAGATCAAAGAATGTTGATTCTGGAAAGAGGTCTGATGAATCCACTTCCACAGAGACACATAAATCTACTGATGAAGGAGGGGATGTATATCTGGCATCCTGCTCCACACGATCAGATAAAAATGATTGGTTGATCGATATTGGTGCCTCTTTTCATATGACTCCTCATAGGGGGTGGTTCAGTGAATATGAAAGATATGATGGAGGGGAGGTATTATTGGGAGATGATTCACCACTTAGAATCATTGGTCGTGGAAGGGTGAAAATTTTGTTGCAGGATGGTAGGGTTAAAACCCTCCCAGGTGTGATGCATATTTTGGGCCTTGCTAGAAATTTAATTTTTGTAAGCAAAATGGTTGATGCAGCAGTAAATGTCAATTTTAGTAAGGATTCATGCAAAATGGTTCGTGGATCTATGGTGTTAGCAAGAGGAGTTCGGATTGGAACTTTGTATAAGTTATTGGGAAGCACTATGATAAATGAGTGCAATAGCTCAACTATTCTTGAGGCTGAATCAGATAAAAGCTCTACACTCTGGCATCAAAGAATGGGACATATTGGAGAAAAGGGATTGCGTACCCTGCACACAAAAGGTATGGTTCATGGTATCCCTGATTGCTCAATGGTTTTTTATTTCTGTGAACACTGTATTTATGGCAAACAAAATCGTGTGAGTTTCCCATCTGGTGCTGCTAGATCAAGAGGGGTATTAGATTTGATTCATAGTGATATATTTGGTCCTGTTCCTATACCATCCCTTGGAAAGTCATGATACTATGCTTCTTTTGTCGATGATTTTTCAAGATATGCATGGATTTATTTTCTTAAGAGTAAATATGAAGTGTTTGATAAGTTTAGAGAATTTAAAGCACTTGTTGAAAATCAATCCGGGAAAAATATTAAGGTGTTGAGGTCTGATAATGGAGGAGAGTATTGTTCAAATAAATTTGAGGATTTATGTAAGCAATGTGGTATTGCAAGACAGAAGACTACTCCATATACACCCCAACAGAATGGAGTTGTTGAGAGATTGAACAGATCACTCATGGAAAAGGCTAGAAGTATGCTTAGTGGTGCAGGTTTGGCACAGGAATTCTGGGTTGAGGTAGTGAGTGCGGCATGCTACTTGTGAAATCGATCTCCTACATCAGCATTGTCGGATCAAACTCCATTTGAAGCATTGTTTGGTAAGAAACCCTCTCTCTCACATCTTAGAGTTTTTGGTTGTGATGCATACATGCATATTCCAAAGGAGAAAAGAAGTAAGCTTGATAATAAGGTTGTTAAATGTATCTTTATTGGTTATAAATATGGTGTTAAAGGATATAAACTTTGGAATCCAAAAACTAAAAGTACAGTCTACAGTAGAGATGTGGTGTTTAGGGAAATGAAAAGTGATCACAGGAAGGAAGTAACAGAAGAAGAACCTGAAAAGGTCCAATTTGATCTCATGGAAGAAGATCACACAGAAGAGGATCTGGAAGAGGAGCAGACAGATGAGGATCTGGATGAGGATGAACAAGAGGTTCATACACCTGTGGTAAGGAGATCAACACGGGAAAGAAGGCAACCTGAAAGGTACAGTCCATCTGCTTTTCCTACTTCTTTTGTATTATCTATTACTGATGAAGATCCTAGAACAGTTAGAGAAGTTGTTAATTCTGAAGAGGCAAACTGTTGGGAAGAGGCCATGGATGAGGAAATGATGGCCCTAAAAAAGAACAGAACATGGGATTTAGTGAAATTACCTGGTGGAAGAAAAGCAATAGGTTGCAAATGGATTTTCAAGAAGAAGCAGAATGCTGAAGGTAAAGTGGAGAAATACAAAGCTCGCCTGGTTGCTAAAGGTTATTCTCAGGTAGAGGGAATTGATTATGGTGAAGTATTTTCTCCTGTTGCAAAGCTAACCTCAATTAGATTTTTGTTATCTGTGGCTGCTGCTTTTGATCTTGAAATAGAGCAAATGGATGTAAAAACTGCATTCCTTCATGGATATTTGGAGGAAGAAATCTATATGAGGCAGCCTGAAGGTTTCATTGTTGTAGGAAAGGAGGATCTTGTATGTAAGTTAAAGAAATATTTGTACGGACTGAAACAGTCACCTAGAATGTGGTATCAAAAATTTGATACTTATGTCTTAGGAATTGATTTTGTTCGTAGCAATGTTGATCACTGTGTATATTCAAAGAAAATTGGTAATGTAATTGTCATTATAGTTTTGTATGTTGATGACATGTTACTAATTGGAAACAGTAAGAAAATGATCAGGGAAGTGAAGTCTCAGTTAGCATCTCAGTTTGACATGAAAGATCTTGGCCCTGCAAATTTTATTTTGGGTATGAAAATAAATAGAGATCGTTCTAACAAAAAGTTGTGGCTGGATCAGAAAAAATATGTTGAGACAGTGTTGAAGAGATTCAATATGCAGGATTGCAAACCAGTGAAGGTACCTATTCCATTGGGTGAAAGATTGTCTGTTGAACAATGTCCAAAAATAGAAGAAGAGGTAGAAGAAATGTCCCATGTTCCTTATGCAAATGTTGTAGGGAGTTTAATGTATGCCATGGTTTGTACTAGACCAGATATTGCCCATGCAGTGGGAGTTTTGAGTAGATATATGTCTAAACCTGGTAAAGAGCATTGGACTACTGTGAAAAGGGTTTTCAGATATCTGCGTGGTACTTCTGATTTTTCAATCTGTTATGAAGGTACAAGTAAAGAAGATAAATCCTTGGATATAGAAGGGTTTGTTGATGTAGATTGGGCTGGAGATCTGGACAATAGAAGATCTACTAGTGCTTATGTATTCAATTTGTTTGGAGGAGCTGTTAGTTGGATGAGCAAAAGGTAAACTGTTGTTGCTCTTTCAACCACTGAAGTTGAGTACATGGCAGCCACCGATGCCAGTAAGGAAGCAGTATGGCTACAAAGACTATGTGCTAAAACTGGGTTCTTTCAAGGAGTTGTGAAGATAAATTGTGACAGTCAGAGTGCTATATTTCTAGCAAAGAACCCTGCTTACCATTCTAGAATGAAGCACATTGATACAAAGTTCCATTTCAGTAGGGACATGATTGAACAGAAGAAAGTGTTGCTGGAAAAAGTGGATACGAAGGAAAATGTTGTAGATGCTTTAACCAAGGCAGTTAGCACAGAAAAGTTTAGATTTTGTACAGTTGAAATGGGTCTGGCAAAGTATTCAACAAGTGGGAGAATGTTGGATGTGTCTCATCCTTTGCCGAGGAAATATTGTACGGTAGGTACGAGAGGGTAAGAGGAGCAGAGCTCCTCAAGAGGAGGGTGAAGCCCTCCCCGGGGGTACCTGGGGGTCCAGGAGGGCGGTAGCCCCCTCGGCCACGTCGAAGGTGTGTTTCAGAAATGCCAAGAAAAAAATTTTTCCCCTTTTTCGGAGCGATTTACAGAGCGGAGTGATTTTCGGGATTCCCATGGTTGGTGGGTGGTTGGTGGGTGTGGGTGGTTTAGCCCACGGTGTTGTGCCCATTGTATTCTAATACCACATAGTGGTTTAGGGTTGTAAGAGTTTCCTTTATATTTTATTGTAATGTCCCATTTTCGGGCAAGAAAGAGAATAATAATATCAAGGAGGAGTGGCTCTTGTTTTGCTGGAGTAGCCCACATCGGGTGAACCAGGGTAAATCTCGTGTGTCATATGTGCATTGTGTGGTGTCATTTCTTCTAAGTTGTTTATTTTTGCTTTATTTCTGGAATAAGTTTTTTGTAGATCTCTTCACTCATCCCACCATTTTTTCATGAAATCTTCAAAGTTAGGGAAGTTGCACCATATTGCTTCAAAGTGGAAGGGTCTCAAAATAAAAGAAGATTTTTCAACAACATCTAAAAGGAGAGAATTATGATACAAGCCCACTCTGGGCAAGGTGGAAAGCATCACATCCCCAAATAAATCGATACTTCCAGAAGAAACTAGTGCTTTGTGTAGCCGACTCAGGATCAAACCATTATGTGACCTCCTATTACTCCATGTAAAATGCCCCCCTTTCAAATCCATGTCTCATAATTCTACGAAAGATATGAAATCTACCAGGTCAGCAATATTGTGCTCTTCAGGGCCACTTCCACCTCTTCTCTCCAAAGGATATAGAGGGGAGTTAAAATATCCAATCACTAACCAATGTTCATGAATGAAGGTTTGATGCATTTATAGAAACAATTGCCAACAATCTCTCCTTTCATAAGTGGAATTCGGAGCATAGATATTGGAGACCACCCAATGCCTTTGGGTTTCATTGCACCAAAAAATAATATTTATCACTCTACGTGAAGTAGAGATTACATGCCCATAAAATTTATGTGAATTCTAGAAAAAAAGGAGTCCACCCACTATTCCCACAACTTCACTAGCCATGAAACCCAAGTCCTTCCATACTACCTTTTGGATCGATCTCCATGACTCGGCCTCAAGCTTTGATTCTTGAATGCATAACATATCAGGGGCTAATTCTCTTCTCAGGGATGCTAATAAGTGCTTCTTAGAGGAGCTATTAAGCCCTCTTATGTTCCATGAGAAAATTTTCATGGGAAGGGGGAACACATTTTACATCCACTACCTACCGATGAGCTCAAGAAACCATCCAAGATCAATTGTTTTTCACCTTCACCAATTTTAAGAACTAGTCTAGATTGACCTCCATTGGCCATAAACTCATTGGCATTTCTTTTCCTACTTACTTTAGACATAGGCATTCCAGGTTTATAGGCCTTGCCCAAATCCGTTAAACTTCTTCTATGACTGTGGGTTTTAGGGCTAGGAGAGCCCTTCTCCATTACCACTGACTGAGGAGACAAGGAATCAAGAGCCACATCCGTCACTAAAGCTTCATTTCTTACTACAGAGGGGGAGCAACCATCCACATAATTGGCTATGCCAAGAGAGAAGGATAGAAAATGAGCCATCGAGGATTGTGGGCATTCCCTTAAGGACCCCACTAGGGTCGCCATCTAGGCTTTAGAGCATGATGGATCCAAGTATTTTTCTAGAGCATTTAGACAGACACTCGAAAGATTTGTCTAAGGGGATAGAAGCCTCTGCCAGATTGACTTTCAAAAACAAGTCCACCTCTAGCCTATTAGAATTATCCATTGCAATATCCAAACACAATGGTTTGACCAACTCCTCTTCCCTAACCATAGACACAAACAGAGGGGAGGAAAGAGGTGGAGCTGATTTTCGAAGAGCCACCAAAGGAGTAGTGGCTTCATTTACTGACGAGGCAGTGAATGATTTATTCTTCCATATTCTTCACTTCTTTGAGGGGAAATACAAAAAAGACTTGCTAACACCAGAAATAGAGGCTGGTCTCTTCCATTTCTCCATCGTGGACACAAATCCTTACGAGCGCTACACCCTAGTAGGTGCATCCCCCAACTTTTTTTTGCAATGCAAAGATGAATAACATTTTCCCCCACAAGCTAAAAATGAAAAGATATCATGTTCATAGATGATTACCTACTCCCACCTTCCTGCCAGAGAGTTGATCAAAATAGATTTTGGTAGCTCTTTGGACAAGTCCGCGAGAACACTCAGACAAACAAATTACCTTTTGTCTTTCGACATGGAAGAGGCATCAAAAGAGATAAAATTCCCAATTGCATTTGCAATCTATTTGAAGATGGAGTCATGCCATAAATAGAGAGGGACTTCAGGAAGATGAATCCAAACTGGAACCATGTCCAATTTGTGAGTAGCAGGGTTAAACCCAGAGTTCCATTTCCTCAAATACAACCCACTTTATGAAAAACCACGGCCCCTCTTCCAACACCCGATCAACATCAGAGGGGTCTGACAGAGAAAAGAGAAAAAAGTTCCTCAGTAGAAGAGATAAACAGAGGCTATCTGTTAGTATCCTCAATCCTAACATTATTATTTAGTATTAGTTAGTATTATTAATCGTTTAATTATTATATTATTAACTTATAAAGTGAACCATCACAACCCTTCATAACGTGAACCATCATGTCTCTTCATAAGTGAACCATCATGTCTCTTCACCAACGTAGCTTTAGGGTAGATATATATATTAGGTTGGCCATCCATATAAAATCATCCAAGAATAAGAATAATAATAAGAATCATAGATTCTAAAGGAGGGAGCCCCCTATAATGACAAAGAGATTACAAGGGAGCCCCCTTTGAGTGGCCTGTGATTACATTTACATTAATTTGTTGATTATTTTATAGTAAGACCTTGAGGTATTACCATTTGGTATCAGAGCCATGTGGGACCCAGTCATGTGGGAATTGCTCAAATATATTCATCAAATCACTTCTGTGCGTGAGTATCAAACTCAATTTGAGGATATCACCAAACACAACACAATATTGGATGAATCAATTATCATCAATGGCTTCATTAGGGGATTAAAAGAGGAAATTAGAATGGAGGTGACAAGGTTCAATCCCTATACCATGATGCAAACCTATGGATTGGCAAAATTAGCTAAAGATAAAATCAATGCACAATAATGATTAGAGAAATCACTTATGGAAAAATCGTCGACCACTTACATCGCTCCCAAACCTATGCATAATGGAAGGGCACAAAGCACTTACACAACCCCTAAATCTAACCAAACTTTATGAATTAAACATCTTATCTTTGAGGAGATGAAGGAATGATGAGCAAAAGGACTCTGTGATAATTGTGATGAACAATTTGGACCCCACCATAAATGTGCTACACTAACATTGTATTTATTGAAGGAATTTGATCTCGGTCTCTCCATAGAGCAAGCAGATGAGGTAGTTGTGTCTGAAGCGACCAGTGCACCTACTCACCACAATGAAGATAATAAGGTCGATGTGCAAGAAGTGATTGATGTACCAAGAAAGGATGAGGTAGACATACCCAAAGTGATCAATGCTAGCCAAACACGCACTCTACAAGACCTACACATACCTTCCTCACCAATAGTGAGTTCCTTCCATATGACCAAACCTATTCGAAACCAACGCAGAGTGACTACACACTCCTTCTTCGTTGGCTCTACCAAAGAACCAAACAAAGATATAAAATCATTACCATCACTTTTGATGCATCATTTTGAAGTATTTGAGGAACCCCAAGGGTTGCCCTCCCATCATCATCATGATTTTCCTAAGGGATATTCTACTATTGTTCTTGGCAACCCCTCACTAATGCTTCATCCTTCTTGATATCCCTGCCTACGAAAGGATGCCATTAAAAGAGTCCAAGAACTTACACAAATCCTTCTTGGAAAACAAGGACAAAGCTTCTCACTTTGAGCTTTGAGGACAAATCTCTTTTTAAGGAGGGTGGCATGTTAGGATCCTCAATCCTAACATTATTAGTTAGTATAAGTTAGTATTATTAATAATTTAATTATTATATTATTAACTTATAAAATGAACCATCACAACCCTTCATAACATGAACCATCACGTCTCTTCATACATGAACCATCATGTCTCTTCACCAATGTAGCTTTAGGGTAGATATATATATTAGGTTGGCCATCCATATCAAATCATCCAAGAAGAAGAATAAGAATAAGAATCATAGATTCTAAAGGAGGGAGCCCCCTATAGCGGCAAAGCGATTACAAGGGAGCCCCCTTTGAGTGGCTTGCGATTACATTTACATTAATTTGTTGATGATTTTATAGTAAGACCTTGGGGTCTTACCACTATCAGTCGGCTTCCAACGGGTGATGGCCCATATCTTTAAAGCATCAACATACGGTCTGCTCCCAGAGAATGTTCCCACTAAATTACCAAATATATTCGCCAATAGAGAGCACATAGTTGAGTTAGAGATAGATATTTCAAGTTGGGGATGAACGTTTCCATCAACAATGCGATTTGCTAAGTCTACAATCCTCCCATTCCTTTTGGGTGCAGCCTCCCAAATAGCTTTGCCACAAGGCATTTCCAAAGAAATAGATTCCACCGGTTCATCCAGAGCTTCCCCACCCAGATACCACATTTCATCAAAATCACATACTAGCAATGCAAAAGAGAGGACCGAACAAGAGAACCACTCAGAAAACTGCAAGAATTCAAACACGAATGCAAACCAATGAAAGACAACACAAGATCCACCAGAGCTAAGAGACACAACCTTAAAAGATATTTATTTAATATACTTGTTCAATCAAAAAATTTTATATACAATTCTATCTTGTAAATTCAAAACTTAAATTTTTCTAAATAATTCTAAAATCTTAGAATTATACCACTCAAATTGCATGAAGGTCTTTAGGGTTCATTAGCTTTAAACTATGGTATGATTTATATATGAAACTTTTTAACACCTGAATGAAATGAATTTTCAAAACCACGTAAGCGCGAAGGTAGTTGCAGAGTGTATCATTGACGCTCCACATAAATTAAATTAACTTTAAAGTGTAAATGAGGAAACACGTATGATTGACTTATTGCATTCTCCAGCTTTAAGATGTCAATTTTATGTCACTGTATGACTATGGAGCCTGGGAATCCCTATGTAGTGAACATCATGAGAGCCTGGAAACTTGTGTAGTCTACTTGCAGACGAAAGAAAGAATTGGTAGGTACATACCACGGTAGGATTCTTGGTCAATCTGACCAAATGTAGAAATAAAGTAGAAACCATTGCATTCAACAGGTAACACAAACTTTGTTCATTTAATAAGATGCTAAGGTTACGTAATCTCTGAATGGACATTTTCCCTCATCATGATGCTTATCACAATCAGTCAACCCTTGAACATCAACATTTCTATATGATCACTAAGTCTTGATATGTATTATAACTGAATATGACTATTTACTTTCTCAGTTCTTCTAGATTTAATTTCAATACAAGGACCAACAATTTGCGTAGGGATCATAAGGTTAAGGTCTTGGCCAAGTAGATGATAAGGACATTGGGTTAAAATCTAAAAATGCAGGCCCAGAGATGAAAAAAATAAAAATTTAAAATTTTCAGGATCAACATTTTTTTTAGGTCAGTTTGTCACAATATATATCCAAACATAGGTATATTTGTACTTGTTGGAAATTTCTTTTCAATCCTGATCTAATGGTGGTATTATTATGAAGTTATAAGATGATTTAATAGGTCAAAAGTTATCCCAAATATGAACTTAATTTTTAGGGCTTCAAATACCCCACATTTTGGTTTGAAGATGATTGATATGATTTGCTTTGGATTCACTATAATTCATCTTGATTTTGATTAGGATTCGCCATGTTTTTACAAATACATTTTGAATCCAACCCCTTATGCGTAACCCTGCTTATAACCAAAATAATTAAATGAAAAATATAAAAATTCCCATATATTAATTGTAGGAGCATAAAACCAAAACCATCTCTTATCTGATATTTTAATTTTAATGTGTTTATAATTACTATTTGGTAGAAAAAATAGGTGACAGTTTCATTTGAATTAAGATACATAAAAAGAACATAATATTATAGATGATGAGCATCAAAACAAATGATCATCTACATCATTATATAATACATAAAATATTCAAATAAAAATTTACTTAAACTATTAGGAAATTGATTTAATTTATATTAAAAGACACAAAATAATTAATTTTATCTATTTAGCTGGGGTTTGTAATAATTCTTCATGAACATTAAGTAGGGACTAATTACAAGATTTTACATTTATTTAATTTAGATTTTTCCAGTTCCCATCTGTATTCTACTAATTTTCTGCCAAACATTAAAGTTGAACGCACACTTACCCCTCCACATGTGCGTTCAAGGGTTGAGCCTCTCTCTATGTGTTTAAAAAACAACATACAAATATTTCATTTGTCACATATAAATGAAGGTGAATGTAAGTACTTGGACTCTCTTCTCAAAGACTACAACATAAATTACTAATATTTAAAAGATCTTTATTTTTTATTTTTTGGTATTAATTTAAAGAGAGGGTTTTGAAAGGGTCCCCACAACCTTATACATACAACCAAACTCTCAACCATAATAACAATCTCCAAAATATTATACCTATTAGGAATAACCGAGAGAGTTTAATTCCTAATAACCATAATGATTCCGGAGAGAACTTAGAAAAGCACAATGCTTTGAAGGTAAAACAAACTCTAACAAACTTCGGTCAAAGGGCAAAGCGAGACCGAACACCCCTTCCAACGAGAGCCAAAGGGATGTCCGACTCCTCCTTACAAAAACAAAGCATCATGAGCCTCTTTCCTAGCAAGGGAGACTACGTCATTCGGGACATCATTTTTCCACATCGAAAAAGTAGCACAGTGGACACCACGGTTGGCCAACATATCGGCCAATGCATTCCCCTCATGGAACACATGGTGAATGTTCACCTATTCAAAAGCGTACAACAATCTCCTAGCTTCGGCAATAAGATTGAGAACGTTCCAGCTAGGTGTACACTCCCCTTTGAGCATCTTGATTATGTTCAATGAGTCACCTTCGATTTCCACATTTTGACAGCCAGCATCCGCTAACAATTTCACCCCCATATAAGTTGCGTGAGCCTCCACGAAGTGTGAATATTGGGAATCAAGGGGTTCAAAAAATGCCATGAGGATGTCACCATTCTCGTTTTGCACAATGCCGCCTGCTCCAGCCTTGTCGAGGTTACCCTTTGAGGCCCCATCGAAGTTGAGTTTCAGCCAATTGGGAGTCGGATGGGCCCACTTAATTCCTGCTCTAGGATCAGGTTCTAGGGGGGCGAGGAAGAGGGCTCCAACCCAATTTAAATTCCAAATCAACTTCGTCGGAGGAGGAGGGCGCCTTGGGCCATTTACCCACAAAGGCAGCCAAGACATTCTTCGATGCTCTATTAATGATCTTAGTACCCACCCTGACAACATCGGTCTCAACATCATTAAAAGCATGGGCATTCCATTCTTTCCACACCCCCCACCACGCATGGGGAAGCATAATTTTCCACAACCAAGATAGTCATTGGGACACGAACGATGAACACCATTGAAGGATGTTGTCCATCAACGTACCTAGAAACACCCAATAAATGTTAAACCAATTAAAAATAAACATAAATACCTGCCATGTGAATGGGCAGCTGAGGAGCAGATGTTGCATGGATTCCCAGTCCGATTTGCACAGATAGCATCTGTTCACCATAATGTGACCCCTCTTTCGAAGATTCTCCAAAGAAAGTATTTTATTTTGAGCCACCAACCAGAAATAAATATTGATCTTTGGGATTAGTATTTTAATCCAAATAAGATTCACTAGAAAAGGAGCCTCATATTCCGAGAGAAGGAAGGAATAAGCTGATTTCATAGTAAAGTCACCTTCAGCTTCCCCGCTCCAAATCAAATGGTCTCTGGAATCATCCTGTCTGATCGCATACCTATTAAGTTCCACTAAAAGTCTCTGCCAACTGACCAAATCATTCTGGTTGGACACCCAATAGGGATGAGAATTCCATGAATGCCTACCATTGACAATAGGCATATATTGGGAAACCCAAATTTTACCTTCCTCCATCACTTTCAAAGCAAGAGCCCTGAGATTTGGGTCATCCAATAACGGCTCTTCCCTCAACCAATGGTCTTCCCAAAACTTGACGTTTCTCCCATCACCAATGATCCACCTGCTTTTAGCCTTCACAAAGTCCCTGATCTTCGTTAAGCTTCTCCAAAAAATGGAGCCTCTCGAGGAGAGATCGTCTGACAAGAAAGAATTAAATCTGTATTTCACTTTAAGGATAGAACACCAAGGTCTCTCGACGTTCGAAGCAACCAACCACCCTGATTTACCAACCAGGGCTCTATTCATAAGTGTTGCTCTTTTCAAATTAAGACCCCCATCCTTTCTCCTCTTGCAAATCTGATCCCAAGTGACCAAGTGGTACTTGCCTTTTAAATCTGATCCAGCCCAAAGGAACATTTTACAAATATGATCAATTTTATCCATTACTTTAGCAAGGAGCATGAATAAGGACATGAAATAAATGGGTATGCTCTAGAGCGTGCTTTGAACAAGTACCACCTTCCCTGCTTGGCTCAACAACACCCCTTTCCAAGAGGCTAGTTTACGTTGGATTCTTTCAATCAAAGGGTCCCACAGTGAGTCTTTCATTCTCCCCATGAAGAGAGGTAGTCCAAGATAGGTCACTGGCAACGTGGCAATCCTACAATTGAGTATATTCATAATATTTGATTGCCTAGCTTTCGAAGTGTTAACAAAGTAGAGAAAGCTCTTCATAAAGTTGATCTCCTGACCAGCAACCCTCTCATAACACAATAAGATATTTTTAATATCTCGGGAAAAAAATACCGATGCACCACTAGCAATCAGAGTGTCATCAACAAATTGGTGATGAGATACAGGTGGACATGGGAGAGCTGGACGAAGACCCACCTCCCCGCTCAACCTTCCAATCGCTCTCCCCAAAGCCTCCACCACAAAGAGGAAGAGGAAGGGGGAAAGTGGATCACCTTGCCTCAAACCATGGTGAGACTTAAAAAATCCAGACACCGATCCATTCACTAGAATGGAGCACCAAACTGAAGAAATGCAAGCCAAAATAAGGGTGACCCACCGATCGCTGAAGCCAAACTTCCTCATCACCTCTTGTAAGAATGGCCACGTCACTTTGTCATAAGCCTTACTGATGTCGAGCTTTAAAAGGAAAGCCTCTCTACCACTGTACTTGACCGAATGAAGAAGCTCATGCATGACAATAGCGCCATCTAAGATTTGTCTACCCAACACAAAGGCGCTCTGAGCCATATCAATGAGATTCGAAAGCAACCCCTTGAGTCTGTTAGACAGAGCCTTAGAGAGGAATTTATATAAATAATTGCACAAACTGATTGGTCTAAAATCCTTAAATGACGAGGCAGAATCCTTTTTTGGAATTAAGGCAATCAACGTGGCATTCAGGGATTTAGGAATCTCCATCGATCTTTGGGCTTCTCTCAGAGCCTCCGCCACCTCAGACCCACAAATATTCCAATATTTTTGAAAGAACAATGGAGGAAATCCATCAGGCCCCGGAGCCTTTAAAGGCCCCAACTCCTTAACAACATTAAATATTTCATCATCTGTGAGCGGGGCCTCCAAACCCGCGTTCATTTCCTCCATCACCAACGTAGGAATGGCATCTAACATAACACGTTCCACCGCCAAATCCCGATTCTGGGGGGACCAAGAAGAGAACTGAAGAAATTGATAGCCTCCAATCGAATTTCCTCGCTCTTCCTGATAGAGCTGCCATCCTCCTTAATAATCTCCACTATTCTATTCCTACTCCTCCATCGCATGGTGGACGCATGAAAGAACCACGTATTCTTGTCACCTTCTCTTAGCCATAATTCTCTCGATTTTTGCTTCCAGTGCAACTCGATATCCGCTTGTTTGTTATGATAATTGGCTAAGCACTCCCTTTCCTCCCTTAATAACACCTCATCGAGTCCCTGTGACTCAATATTTTTCTCTATTTCAGTGACCTTATTTTTTAAAGCTTCCAGCTCCCTAAAGATATTACCATACACGTTCTTGTTCCACCATTTTAATTGATGATGAAGCCTTCAAATTTTGAAGGTAACTTTAAAAAGGCCCGATCCCGGTGCTTCCTCATCCCACCATTTTTTCATGCAATCTTCAAAGTTAGGGAAGTTGCACCACATTGCTTCAAAGCGGAAGGGTCTCGAAACAAAAGAAGAGTTTTCAATAGTCTCCAAAAGGAGAGGATTATGATCCGAGCCCACTCTGGGCAAGGTGGAAAGCACCGCATCCCCAAATAAATCGAGACTTCCAGATGAAACTAGCGCTCTGTCCAGCCGGCTCAGGATCAAACCATTACCCGACCTCCTATTACTCCATGTAAAATGCCCCCTTTCAAATCCACGTCTCGTAATTCTATGGAAGATATGAAATCCGCCAGGTCAGCAAGACTGCGCTCTTCAGGGCCACTTCCACCCCTTCTCTCCGAAGGATATAGAGGGGAGTTAAAATCTCCAATCACTAACCAATGTTCATGAATGAAGGTTTGACGCATTTCTAGCAACAACTGCCAGAAATATCTCCTTTCATAAGTGGTATTCGGAGCGTAGATATTGGAGACCACCCAACGCCTTTGGGTTTCGTTGCACCAAAAAAGAATATTTATCACTCTACGTGAAGCAGAGATTACATGCCCATCAAATTTATGTGAATTCCAAAAAAAAGGAGTCCACCCACTGTTCCCACAGCTTCACTGGCCATGAAACCCGAGTCCTTCCATACTGCCCTTTGGATCGATCTCCACGACTCGACCTCAAGCTTTGATTCTTGAATGCATAACAGATCAGGGGCCAATTCTCTTCTCAGGGATGCCAATAAGCGCTTCTTAGAGGAGCTATTAAGCCCTCTTATGTTCCATGAGCATATTTTCATGGGAAGGGGGAACTCACTTTATCTCCACCACCTACCGACGAGCTCAAGAAACCATCCAAGCTCAATCATTTTTCACCTTCACCAATTTTCAGAACTAGTCTAGATTGACCTCCGTTGGCCATAGACTCATTGGCCTTTCTTTTCCTACTTACTTTAGACACAGGCCTTCCAGGTTTACAGGCCTTGCCCAAATCCATCAAACGTCTTCTATGACTATGGGTTTTAGGGCCAGGAGAGCCCTTCTCCATTACCACCGGCTGAGGAGACGGGGAAGCAGGAGCCACATCCATCACTAAAGCTTCATTTCTTACCATAGAGGGGGAACAACCATCCACATGATTGGCCACACCAGGAGAGAAGGATAGACAATGAGCCACCGAGGATTGTGGGCATTCCCTTAAGGACCCCACTGGGGTCGCCATCTGGGCTTTAGAGCACGATGGACCCAAGTCTTCTGCCAGAGCATTTAGACACTCGAAAGAGTTGTCTAAGGGGATAGAAGCCTCCGCCAGATTGACTTCCAAAAACAAGTCCACCTCTAGCCTATTAGAATTCTCCATTGCAATATCCGAACACATCGGTTTGACCAACTCCTCCTCCCTAACCATAGGCACCAACGGAGGGGAGGAAAGAGGGGGAGCCAAATTTCGAAGAGCCACCGAAGGAGCAATGGCTTCCTTGACCGACGGGGCAGCGAATGATTTCTTCTTCCATATTCTTCGCTTCTTTGAGGGGAAAGACCAAACAGACTTGCTAACACCAGAAATAGAGGTCGGTCTCTTCCCTTTCTCCATCGTGGACACAAATCCTTGCGAGCGTTGCACCCTAGTAGGGGCATCCCCCGACTTTCTTTTGCAATGCAAAGATGAATGACCTTTGCCCCCACAAGCTGAACATGAAAAGCTATCATGTTCGTAGATGATTACCTGCTCCCACCTTCCCGCCAGAGAGTTGATCAAAATAGATTTTGGCAGCTCTTTGGACAAGTCCGCGAGAACACTCAGGCGAACAAATTGCCTTTTGTCTTCCGACATGGAAGAGGCATCAAAAGAGATAAATTTCCCAATTGCATTGGCAATCTGTTTGAAGATGGAGTCATGCCATAAATAGAGAGGGACTTCAGGAAGACGAATCCAAACCGGAACCATGTCCACTTTGTGAGTAGCAGGGTTAAACCCAGAGTCCCATTTCCTCAAATACAACCCACGCTTTTCGAAAAACCATGATCCCTCTTCCAACACCCGATCAACATCAGAGGGGTCCGATAGAGAAAAGAGAAAAAAGTTCCTCGAGAGAAGAGATAAATAGAGGCTGCCAGTCGGCTTCCAATGGGTGATGGCCCATCTCTTTAAAGCATCAACATCCGGTCTGCTCCTGAAGAATTTTCCCACTAAATTACCAGACAGATTCACCAATAGAGAGGACACAGTTGAGTCAGAGACAGAGATTTTGAGTTGGGGATGAACGTCTCCATCAACAACCCGATTGGCTAAGTCTACGCTCCCCCCATTCCTTTTGGGTGCAGCCTCCCCAATAGCTTGGCCACAAGGCTTTTCCAAAGAAAGAGATTCCACCGGTTCGTCCAGAGCTTCCCCACCCGGATACCACATTTCATCAAAATCACACACTAGCAATGCAAAAGAGAGGACCGGATGAGAGAACCGCTCAGACAACCACAAGAATCCAAACACGAATGCAAACCGATGAAAGCCAACCCAAGATCCACCAGAGCGAAGAGCCACAACCTTAAAAGATCTTTATTTAATATACATGTTCAATCAAATTTTTTTATATACAATTCTATCTCGTAAATTCAAACCTTAAATTTTTCTTAATAATTCTAAAATCTTAGAATTATACCACTCAAATTGCATGAAGGTCTTTAGGGTTCATTAGCTTTAAACTATGGTATGATTGATATATGAAACTTTTTAACACCCGGACAAAATGAATTTTCAAAACCACGTAAGCGCGAAGGTAGTTGCGGAGTGTATCATTGTCACTCCACATAAATTAAATTGACTTTAAAGTGTAAACGAGGAATCACGTATGATTGACTTGTGTTCTCTAGCTTTAAGATGTCAATTTTGTGTCACCATATGACTATGGAGCCTGGGAATCTTGAGAACTCCTGTATTTAATTATGCTGGACATCTCGTGTAGTCTGCTTGCAGATGAAAGAAAGAATTGGTAGGTACCGACCACGGTAGGATTCTTGGTAAATCTGACCAAATGTAGAAAGAAATTCCATTCAATTCAACAGGTAACGTAGACTTTTCTCATTTAATAAGATGCTAAGGTCACGTAATTTCTGAGCGGCCATTGTCCCTCGTCATGATCGTTATCACAATCAGTCAACCCTTGAACATCAACATTTCTATATGATCATTAAGTCTTGATATGTATTATAACTGAATATGACTATTTACTTTCTCAGTTCTTCTAGATTTAATTTCAATACAAGGACCAAGAATTTGCGTAGGGATCATAAGGTTAAGGTCTTGGCCAAGTAGATGATAAGGACATTGGGTTAAAATCTAAAAATGCAGGCCCAGAGATGAAAAAAATAAAAATTTAAAATTTTTAGGATCAACGTTTTTTTTAGGTCATTTTGTCACAATATATATCCAAACATAGGTATATTTGTACTTGTTGGAAATTTCTTTTCAATCCTGATCTAATGGTGGTATTATTATGAAGTCATAAGGTGATTTAATAGGTCAAAAGTTATCCCAAAGATGAACTTAATTTTTAAATCTTCAAATACCCCACATTTTGGTTTGAAGATGATTGATAGGATTTACTTTGGATTCTCTATAATTCACCTTGATTTTGATTAGGATTCACCATATTTTTACAAATACATTTTGAATCCAAACCCTTATGCATAACCCTCCTTATAACCAAAATAATTAAATAAAAAATATCAAAATTCCCATATATTAATTGTAGGAGCATAAAACCAAAACTATCTCTTATCTGATATTTTAATTTTAATGTGTTTATAATTACTATTTGGTAGAAAAAATATGTGACAGTTTCATTTGAATTAAGATACATAAAAGGAACATAATATTATAGACGATGAGCATCAAAACAACTGATCATCTACATCATTATATAATACATCAAATATTCAAATAAAAATTTACTTAAAATGTTAGGAAATTGATTTAATTTATAATAAAAGACACAAAATAATTAAATTTTATCTATTTAGCCAGGGTTTGTAATAATTCTTCATGAAAATTATAGTCTAAGTAGGGACTAATTACAAGATTTTACATTTATTTAATTTAGATTTTTCCAGTTCCCATCTGTATTCTACTAATTTTTTGCCAAACATTAAAGTTGAACGCACACTTACCCCTCCACATGTGCGTTCAAGGGTTGAGCCTCTCTCTACGTGTTTAAAAAATAACATACAAATATTTCATTTGTCACATCTAAATGAAGATGAATGTAAGTACTTGGACTCTCTTCTCAAAGACTACAACATAAATTACTAATATTTAAAATATCTTTATTTTTATTTTTTGGTATTAATTTAAAGAGAGGGTTTTGAAAGGGTCCCCACAACCTTATACATACAACCAAACTCTCAACCATAATAACAATCTCCAAAATATTATACCTATTAGGAATAACCGAGAGAGTTTAATTCCTAATAACCATAATGATTCCGGAGAGAACTTAGAAAAGCACAACGCTTTGAAGGTAAAACAAACTCTAACAAACTTCGGTCAAAGGGCAAAGCGAGACCGAACACCCCTTCCAACGAGAGCCAAAGGGATGTCCGACTCCTCCTTACAAAAACAAAGCATCATGAGCCTCTTTCCTAGCAAGGGAGACTACGTCATTCGGGACATCATTTTTCCACACCGAAAAAGCAGCACAGTGGACACCACGGTTGGCCAGCATATCGGCCAGTGCATTCCCCTCACGGAACACATGGTGAATGTTCACCTGTTCAAAAGCGTACAACAATCTCCTAGCTTCGGCAATAAGATTGAGAACGTTCCAGCTAGGTGTACACTCCCCTTTGAGCATCTTGATTATGTTCAAAGAGTCACCTTCGATTTCCACATTCTGACAGCCAGCATCCGCTAACAATTTCACCCCCATATAAGCTGCGTGAGCCTCCGTGAAGTGTGAAGATTGGGAATCAAGGGGTTCAACAAATGCCATGAGGATGTCGCCATTCTCGTTTCGCACAACGCCACCTGCTCCAGCCTTGCCGGGGTTACCCTTTGAGGCCCCATCGAAGTTGAGTTTCAGCCAATTGGGAGCCGGATGGGCCCACTTAATTCCTGCTCTAGGATCAGGTTCGAGGGGGCCGAGGAAGAGGGCTCCAACCCAATTTAAATTCCAAATCAACTTCGTCGGAGGAGGAGGGTGCCTTGGGCCGTTTACCCACAAAGGCAGCCAAGACATTCTTCGACGCTCTGTTAATGATCTTAGTACCCACCCTGACAGCATCGGTCTCAACGTCATTAAAAGCACGGGCATTCCGTTCTTTCCACACCCCCCACCATGCATGGGGAAGCATAATTTTCCACAACCAAGATAGTCGTTGGGACACGAACGACGAACACCATTGAAGGATGTTGTCCATCAACGTACCTGGAAACACCCAATAAATGTTAAACCAATTAAAAATAAACATAAATACCTACCATGTGAATGGGCAGCTGAGGAGCAGATGTTGCGTGGATTCCTAGTCCGATTTGCATAGATAGCATCTGTTCACCATAATGCGACCCCTCTTTCGAATATTCTCCAAAGAAAGTATTTTATTTTGAGCCACCAACTAGAAATAAATATTGATCTTTGGGATTAGTCTTTTAATCCAAATAAGATTCGCTGGAAAAGGAGCCTCATCTTCTGGGAGAAGGAAGGAATAAGCTGATTTCACAGTAAAGTCACCTTCAGCTTCCCCGCTCCAAATCAAACGGTCTCTGGAATCGTCCTGTCTGATCGCATACCTATTAAGTTCCACTAAAAGTCTCTGCCAACTGACCAAATCATTCTGGTTGGACACCCAATAGGGATGAGAATTCCATGAATGCCTACCATTGACAATAGGCATATATTGGGAAACCCAAATTTTGCCTTCCTCCATCGCTTTCAAAGCAAGAGCCCTGAGATTTGGGTCATCCAATAACGACTCTTCCCTCAACCAATGGTCTTCCCAAAACTTGACGTTTCTCCCATCACCAATGATCCACCTGCTTTTAGCCTTCACAAAGTCCCTGATCTTCGTTAAGCTTCTCCAAAAAATGGAGCCTCTCGGGGAGAGATCGTCTGACAAGAAAGAATTAAATCCGTATTTCGCTTTAAGGATAGAACACCAAGGTCTCTCGACGTTCGAAGCAACCAACCACCCTGATTTACCAACCAGGGCTCTATTCATAAGTGCTGCTCTTTTCAAATTAAGACCCCCATCCTTTCTCCTCTTGCAAATCTGATCCCAAGCGACCAAGTGGTACTTGCATTTTAAATCTGATCCAGCCCAAAGGAACGTTTTACAAATACGATCAATTTTATCCGTTACTTTAGCAGGGAGCATGAATAAGGACATGAAATAAATGGGTATGCTCTGGAGCGTGCTTTGAACAAGTACCGCCTTCCCTGCTTGGCTCAGCAACACCCCTTTCCAAGAGGCTAGTTTACGTTGGATTCTTTCAATCAAAGGGTCCCACAGTGAGTCTTTCATTCTCCCCACGAAGAGAGGCAGTCCAAGATAGGTCGCTGGCAACGTGGCAATCCTACAATTGAGTATATTTATAATATTTGATTGCCTGGATTTCGAAGTGTTAACAAAGTAGAGAAAGCTCTTCGTAAAGTTGATCTCTTGACCAGCAGCCCTCTCATAACACAATAAGATATTTTTAATATCCTGGGTGAAAAATACCGATGCACCACTAGCAATCAGAGTGTCATCAACAAATTGGTGATGAGATACAAGGCAGACATGGGAGAGCTGGACGAAGACCCACCTCCTCGCTAAACCTTCCAATCGCTCTCCCCAAAGCCTCTGCCACAAAGAGGAAGAGGAAGGGGGAAAGTGGATCGCCTTGCCTCAAACCGTGGTGAGACTTAAAAAATCCAGACACCGATCCGTTCACTAGAATGGAGCACCAAACTGAAGAAATGCAAGCCGAAATAAGGGTGACCCACCGATCGCTGAAGCCAAACTTCCTCATCACCTCTTGTAAGAATGGCCACGTCACTTTGTCATAAGCCTTACTGATGTCGAGCTTTAAAAGGAAAGCCTCTCTACCACTATACTTGACCGAATGAAGAAGCTCATGCATGACAATAGCGCCATCTAAGATTTGTCTACCCAGCACAAAGGCGCTCTGAGCCATATCAATGAGATTCGGAAGCAGCCCCTTGAGTCTGTTAGATAGAGCCTTAGAGAGGAATTTATATAAAGAATTGCACAAACTGATTGGTCTAAAATCCTTAAATGATGAGGCGGAATCCTTTTTTAGAATTAAGGCAATCAACGTGGCATTCAAGGATTTAGGAATCTCCACCGATCTTTGGGCTTCTCTTAGAGCCTCCACCACCTCAGACCCACAAATATTCCAATATTTTTGAAAGAACAATGGAGGAAATCCATCAAGCCCCGGAGCCTATAAAGGCCCCAGCTCCTTAACAACATTAAATATTTCATCATCTGTGAGCGGGGCCTCCAAACCCGCATTCATTTCCTCCATCACCAACGTAGGAATGACATCTAACATAACACGTTCCGTCACCAAATCCCGATTCTGGGGGGACCAAGAAGAGAACTGAAGAAATTGATAGCCTCCAATCAAATTTCCTCGCTCTTCCTGATAGAGCTGCCATCCTCCTTAATAATCTCCACTATTCTATTCCTACTCCTCCACCGCATGGTGGACGCATGAAAGAACCGTGTATTCTTGTCACCTTCTCTTAGCCATAATTCTCTCAATTTTTGCTTCTAGTGCAACTCGATATCCACTTGTTTGTTATGATAATTGGCTAAGCACTCCCTTTCCTCCCTTAATAACACCTCATCGAGTCCCTGTGACTCAATATTTTTCTCTATTTCAGTGACCTTTTTTAAAGCTTCCAGCTCCCTAAAGATATTACCATACACGTTCTTGTTCCACCATTTTAATTGATGATGAAGCCTTCAAATTTTGAAGGTAACTTTAAAAAGGCCCGATCTCGATGCTTCCTCATCCCACCATTTTTTCATGCAATCTTCAAAGTTAGGGAAGTTGCACCACATTGCTTCAAAGTGGAAGGGTCTCGAAACAAAAGAAGAGTTTTCAACAGTCTCCAAAAGGAGAGGATTATGATCCGAGCCCACTCTGGGCAAGGTGGAAAGCACCGCATCCCCAAATAAATTGAGACTTCTAGATGAAACTAGCGCTCTATCCAGCCGGCTCAGGATCAAACCATTACCTGACCTCCTATTACTCCATGTAAAATGCCCCCCTTTCAAATCCACGTCTCGTAATTCTATGAAAGATATGAAATCCGCCAGGTCAGCAAGACTGTGCTCTTCAGGGCCACTTCCACCCCTTCTCTCCGAAGGATATAAAGGGGAGTTAAAATCTCCAATCACTAACCAATGTTCATGAATGAAGGTTTGATACATTTCTAGCAACAAATGCTAGAAATATCTCCTTTCATAAGTGGTATTCGGAGCGTAGATATTGGAGACCACCCAACGCCTTTGGGTTTCGTTGCACCAGAAAAGAATATTTATCACTCTACGTGAAGCAGAGATTACATGCCCATAAAATTTATGTGAATTCCAAAAAAAAAGGAGTCCACCCACTATTCCCATAGCTTCACTGGCCATGAAACCCGAGTCCTTCCATACTGCCCTTTGGATCGATCTCCATGACTCGACCTCAAGCTTTGATTCTTGAATGCATAACAGATCAGGGGCCAATTCTCTTCTCAGGGACACCAATAAGTGCTTCTTAGAGGAGCTATTAAGCCCTCTTATGTTCCATGAGCAAATTTTCATGGGAAGGGGGAACTCACTTTATCTCCACCACCTACCGACGAGCTCAAGAAACCATCCAAGCTCAATCATTTTTCACCTTCACCAATTTTTAGAACTAGTCTAGATTGACCTCCATTGGCCATAGACTCATTGGCCTTTCTTTTCCTGCTTACTTTAGACACAGGCCTTCCAAGTTTATAGGCCTTGCCCAAATCCATCAAACATCTTCTATGACTATGGGTTTTAGGGCCAGGAGAGCCCTTCTCCATTACCACCGGCTGAGGAGATGGGGAAGTAGGAGCCACATCCATCACTAAAGCTTCATTTCTTACCACAGAGGGGGAACAACCATCCACACGATTGGCCATGCCAAGAGAGAAGGATAGACAATGAGCCACCGAGGATTGTGGGCATTCCCTTAAGGACCCCATCGGGGTCGCCATCTAGGCTTTAGAGCACGATGGACCCAAGTCTTCTGCCAAAGCATTTAGACACTCGAAAGAGTTGTCTAAGGGGATAGAAGCCTCTGCCAGATTGACTTTTGAAAACAAGTCCACCTCTAGCCTATTAGAATTCTCCATTGCAATATTCGAACACATCGGTTTGACCAACTCCTCCTCCCTAACCACAGGTGCCAATGGAGGGGAGGAAAGAGGGGGAGCCAAATTTCGAAGAGCCATCGAAGGAGCAATGACTTCCTTGACCGACGGGGCAGTGAACGATTTCTTCTTCCATATTCTTTGCTTCTTTGAGGGGAAAGACCAAACAGACTTGCTAACACCAGAAATAGAGGTCGGTCTCTTCCCTTTCTCCACCATGGACACAAATCCTTGCAAGCGTTGCACCCTAGTAGGGGCATCCCCGACTTTCTTTTGCAATGCAAAGATGAATGACCTTTGCCCCCACAAGCTGAACATGAAAAGCTATCATGTTCATAGATGATTACCTGCTCCCACCTTCCCGCCAGAGAGTTGATCAAAATAGATTTTGGTAGCTCTTTGGACAAGTCCATGAGAACACTCAGGTGAACAAATTGCCTTTTGTCTTCCGACATGGAAGAGGCATCAAAAGAGATAAATTTCCCAATTGCATTGGCAATCTGTTTGAATATGGAGTCATGCCATAAATAGAGAGGGACTTCAGGAAGATGAATCCAAACCGGAACCATGTCCACTTTGTGAGTAGCAAGGTTAAACCTAGAGTCCCATTTCCTCAAATACAACCCATGCTTTTCGAAAAACCATGACCCCTCTTCCAACACCCGATCAACATCAGAGGGTTCCGACAGAGAAAAGAGAAAAAAGTTCCTCAGGAGAAGAGATAAATAGAGGCTGCCAGTCGGCTTCCAATGGGCGATGGCCCATCTCTTTAAAGCATCAACATCCGGTCTGCTCCCGGAGAATTTTCCCACTAAATTACCAGACAAATTCGCCAATAGAGAGGACACATTTGAGTCAGAGACAAAGATTTTGAGTTGGGGATGAACGTCTCCATCAACAACCCGATTGGCTAAGTCTACGCTTCCCCCATTCCTTTTGGGTGTAGCCTCCCCAATAGCTTGGCCACAAGGCTTTTCCAAAGAAAGAGATTCCACCGGTTCGTCCAGAGCTTCCCCACCCGGATACCACATTTCATCAAAATCACACACTAGCAATGCAAAAGAGAGGACCGAACGAGAGAACCACTCAGACAACCGCAAGAATCCAAACACGAACGCAAACCAACCGATGAAATCCAATCCAAGATCGAGGGAAGAGACACAACCTTAAAAGATCTTTATCTAATATACTTGTTCAATCAAAATATTTTATATACAATTCTATCTCGTAAATTCAAACCTTAAATTTTTCTAAATAATTCTAAAATCTTAGAATTATACCACTCAAATTGCATGAAGGTCTTTAGGGTTCATTAGCTTTAAACTATGGTATGATTTATATATGAAACTTTTTAACACCCGTATGAAATGAATTTTCAAAACCACGTAAGCGCCAAGGTAGCTGCGGAGTGTATCATTGTCACTCCACATAAATTAAATTGACTTTAAAGTGTAAACGAGGAATCGCGTATGATTGACTTATTATGTTCTCCAGCTTTAATATGTAAATTTTGTGTCACCGTATGACTATGGAGCCAGCTCCTATATTTAATTAGGCTGGACATCTCGTGTAGTCTGCTTGCAGACGAAAGAAAGAATTGGTAGGTACCGACCACGGTGGGATTCTTGGTCAATTTGACCAAATGTAGAAAGAAACTAGAAACCATTCAATTCAACAGGTAACACAGACTTTGCTCATTTAATAAAATGCTAAGGTCACGTAATCTCTGAACGGCCATTGTCCCTCGTCATGGTCGTTATCACAATCAGTCAACCCTTGAACATCAACATTTCTATATGATCATTAATTCTTGATATGTATTATAACTGAATCTGACTATTTACTTTCTCAGTTCTAGATTTAATTTCAATACAAGGACCAACAATTTGCATAGGGATCATAAGTTTAAGGTCTTGGCCATGTAGATGATAAGGACACTGGGTTAAAATCTAAAAAGGCAGGCCCCAGAAGGGATGAAAACAAATAAAAGTCTAAAATTTTCAAGATCAATGTTTTGCTTAGGTCAGTTTGTCACAATATATATTCAAACATAGGTATATTTGTACTTGTAGGAAAGCTCTTTTCAATCCTGATCTAATGGTGGTATTATTATGAATTCATAAGGTGATTTAATAGGTCAAAATTTATCCTAAAGATGAACTTAATTTTTAGAGCTTCAAATACCCCACATTTTGGTTTGAAGATGATTGATATGATTTTCTTTGGATTCACTATAATTCACCTTGCTTTTGATTAGGATTCGCCATGATTTTACAAATACATTTTTAATCCAACCCCTTATGCATAACCCTCCTTATAACCAAAATAATTAAATGAAAAATATCAAAATTCTCATATATTAATTGTAGGAGCATAAAACCAAAACTATCTCTTATCTGATATTTTAATTTCAATGTGTTTATAATTACTATTTGGTAGAAAAAATATGTGACAGTTTCATTTGAATTAAGATACATAAAAAGAACATAATATTAGAGACGATGAACATCAAAACAACTGATCATCTACATCATTATATAATACATCAAATATTCAATTAAAAATTTACTTAAAATGTTAGGAAATTGATTTAATTTATAATAAAAGACACAAAATAATTAAATTTTATCTATTTAGCTGGGGTTTGTAATAATTGTTCATGAACATTATAGTCTAAGTAGGGACTAATTACAAGATTTTACATTTATTTAATTTAGATTTTTTCCAGTTCCCATCTGTATTCTACTGATTTTCTGCCAAACATTAAAGTTGAACGCACACTTACCCCTCCACATGTGCGTTCAAGGGTTGAGCCTCTCTACGTGTTTAAAAAATAACATATAAATATTTCATTTGTCGCATCTAAATGAAGGTGAATGTAAGTACTTGGACTCTCTTCTCAAAGACTACAACATAAATTACTAATATTTAAAAGATCTTTATATACTATTTATTTTTGGTATTAATTTAAAGAGAGGGTTTTGAAAGGGTCTCCACAACCTTATACATACAACCAAAATCTCAACCATAATAACAATCTCCAAAATATCATACCTATTATGAATAACTGAGAGAGTTTAATTCCTAATAACCATAATGATTTCAAAGAGAACTTAGAAAGGCACAACGCTTTGAAGGTAAAACAAACTCTGACAAACTTTGGTCAAAGGGTAAAGTGAGACTGAACACCCCTTCCAACAAGAGCCAAAGGGATGTCCGACTCCTCCTTAAAAAAAAAAACATCATGAGCCTCTTTCCTAGCAAGGGATACTACGTCATTCAGGACATCGTTTTTCCACATCGAAAAAGCAACACAGTGGACACCACGGTTGGCCAACATATCGGCCAATGCATTCCCCTCATGAAACACATGGTGAATGTTCACCTACTCAAAAGCATACAACAATCTCCTAGCTTCGACAATAAGATTGAGAATGTTCCAGCTAGGTGTACACTCCCCTTTGAGCATCTTGATTATGTTCAAAGAGTCGCCTTCGATTTCCACATTATTATAAAAAGCATTCGCTAACAATTTCATCCCCATATAAGATGCACGAGCCTCCACGAAGTGTGAATATTGGGAATCAAGGGGTTCAAAAAATGCCATGAGGATGTCGCCATTCTTATTTTGCACAATGCCACCTACTCCAGCCTTGTTGAGGTTACCCTTTGAGGCCCCATAGAAGTTGCATTTCAGCCAATTGGGAGCCGAATGGGCCCACTTAATTCCTTCTCAAGGATCAGGTTCAAGGGGGTCCAAGGAAGAGGGCTCCAACCCAATTTAAATTCCAAATCAACTTTGTCAGAGGAGGAGGGTGACTTGGGCCGTTTACCCAAAAAGGCAACCAAGACATTCTATGATGCTCTATTAATGTTATTAGTACCCACCCTGACAACATCGGTATCAACGTAATTAAAAGCACGGGCATTCCGTTCTTTCCACACCCCCACCACGCATGGGGAAGCATAATTTTCCACAACCAATATAGTCATTGGGATATGAACGACGAACACCATTGAATTATGTTGTCCATCAAAGTACTTGGAAACACCTAATAAATGTTAAACCAATTAAAAATAAACATAAATACCTGCCATGTGAACGGGCAGCTAAGGAGAAGATGTTACATGGATTCCCAGTCCGATTTGCACAGATAGCATCTATTCACCATAATGCGACCCCTCTTTCGAAGATTCTGCATAAAAAGTATTTTATTTTGAGCCATCAGCAAAAAATAAATATTGATATTTGTGATTAGTATTTTAATCCAAATAAGATTCACTAGAAAAGGAGCCTCATATTTTGAGAGAAGGAAGGATTAAGCTGATTTTACAAAACATTCACCTTCAGCTTCCCCGTTCCAAATCAAACGGTCTCTGGAATCATCCTATCTGATCGCATACTTGTTAAGTTCCACTAAAATTCTCTACCAACTGACCAAATTGTTCTGGTTGGACACCCAATAGGGATAATAATTCCACGAACGTCTACCATTGACAATAGGCATATATTGGGAAACCCAAATTTTGCCTTCCTCCATTGCTTTCAAAGTAAGAGCCTTGAGATTTGGGTCATCCAATAACGACTCTTCCCTCAACCAATGGTCTTCCCAAAATTTGACATTTCTCCCATCACCAATGATCCACCTGCTTTTAGCCTTCATAAATTCCCTAATCTTCATTAATATTCTCCAAAAAATGGAGCCTCTTGGGGAGAGATCGTATGAAAAGAAATAATTAAATTCGTATTTTGCTTTAAGGATAAAACACCAAGGTCTCTTAGCGTTCGAAGTAACCAACCACCCTGATTTACCAACCAGGGCTCTATTCATAAGTGTGGCTCTTTTCAAATTAAGACCCCCGTCCTTTCTTCTCTTGCAAATATGATCCCAAGCGACCAAGTGGTACTTGCATTTTAAATCCAATCTAGCCCAAAGGAATGTTTTACAAATATGATCAATTTTATCTGTTACTTTACCAAGGAGTAAGAATAAGGACATGAAATAAATGGGTATGCTCTGGATCTTGCTTTGACCAAGTACCACCTTCCCATCTTGTCTCAGTAACACCCCTTTCCAAGAGGCTAGTTTACGTTGAATTATTTCAATCAAAGGATCCCACAGTGAGTCTTTCATTATACCCACAAAGAGAGGCAGTCCAAGATAGGTTGCTGGCAATGTGGCAATCCTACAATTGAGTATATTCACAATATTTGATTGCTTGGCTTTCGAAGTGTTAAAAAAGTAGAGAAAGCTCTTCGCAAAGTTGATCTCCTGACTAGAAGCCCTCTCATAACTCAATAAGATATTTTTAATAACCAGGGCGAAAAGAACTGATGCACCACTAGCAATCAGAGTATCATCAAAAAATTGGTGATGAGATGTAGGCAGACATGGGAGAGCTGGACGAAGACCCACCTCCCCGCTCAACCTTCCAATCGCTCTCCCTAAAGTCTTTGCCACAAAGAGGAAGAGGAAGAGGAAGGGGAAAGCAGTTTGCCTTGCCTCAAACTGTGGTGTACTTAAAAAATCTAGACACCAATCTATTCATTATAATGGAACACCAAACTGAAGAAATGTAAGCCAAAATAAGGGTGAACCACCGATTGCTGAAGCCAAAATTCATTATCACCTCTTGTAAGAATGGCCATGTCACTTTGTCATAAGCCTTATTGATGTCGAGCTTTAAGAAGAAAGCCTATCTACCACTGTACTTGACCGAATGAATGAGCTCATGCATGAAAATAGTGCCATCTAATATTTATCTACCTAGCACAAAGGCGCTCTGAGCCATATCAATGAGACTTGAAAGCAACCCCCTGAGTCTATTAGACAAAGCCTTAGAGAGGAATTTATATAGATAATTGCACAAATTGATTGGTCTAAAATCCTTAAATGACGAGGCAAAATCCTTTTTTTGGAATTAAGGAAATCAACGTGGCATTCAGGTATTTAGGAATTTCCACCAATATTTGGCATTCTCTTAGAGCCTCTGCCACCTCAGACCCACAAATATTCCAATATTTTTGAAATAACAATGGGGGAAATTCATCAAGGCCCAGAGCCTTTAAAGACCTTAGCTCCTTAACAACATTAAATATTTCATCATCTATGAGCGGGGCCTCCAAAACCACGTTCATTTCCTTCGTCACCAAGTAGAAATGGAATATGACATAACACGTTCCGTCGCCAAATCCCGTTTTGGGGGGACCAAGAAGAGAACTAAAGAAATTGACAACCTCCAATAAAATTTCCTCGCTCTTCCTGATAGAGCTGCCATCTTCCTTAATAATATCCACTATTCTATTCCTACTCCTCTGCTGCATGGTGGATGCATGAAAGAACCACGTATTCTTGTCACTTTCTCTTAGCCATAATTCTCTCGATTTCTACTTCCAGTGCAACTCGATATCCATTTTTTTGTTATGATAATTGGCTAAGAAATACCTTTCCTCCCTTAATAACACCTCATCGAGTCCCTGTGACTCAATATTTTTCTCTATTTTAGCGATCTTATTTTTTAAAGCTTCCAGCTCCCTAAAGATATTACCATACACGTTCTTGTTCCACCATTTTAATTGATGAGGAAGCCTTCAAAATTTGAAGGCAACTTTAAAAAGGCCCAATCCTGATGCTTCCTCATCCCACCATTTTTTCACGCAATCTTCAAAGTTAGGGAAGTTGCACCACACTGCTTCAAAGCGGAAGGGTCTCGAAAAAAAAGAAGAGTTTCAACAGTCTCAAAAAGGAGAGGATTATTATTTGAGCCCACTCTAGACAAGGTCGAAAGCATCGCATCCCCAAATAAATCAAGACTTCTAGATGAAACTAGCGCTCTGTCCAGCCGGCTCAGGATCAAACCATTATTTGACCTACTGTTACTCCATGTAAAATGCCCCCCTTTCAAATCCACGTCTCGTAATTTTGTGGAAGATATGAAATCCGCCAGGTCAGCAAGATTGTGCTCTTTAGGGCCACTTCAACCCCTTCTCTCCAAAGGATATAGAGGGGAGTTAAAATCTCCAATCACTAACCAATGTTCATGAATGAAGGTTTGACGCATTTCTAGAAACAAATTCTAGAAATTTCTCCTTTCATAAGTGGTATTCAGAGTGTAGATATTGGAGACCACCCAACGCCTTTGGGTTTTGTTGCACCAAAAAAGAATATTTATCACTCTACGTGAAGCAGAGATTACATGCCCATAAAATTTATGTGAATTCCAAAAAAAAAGGAGTCCACCCACTGTTCCCACAACTTCACTAACCATGAAACCCGAGTCCTTCCATACTGCCCTTTGGATCGATCTCCACGACTCGGCCTCAAGCTTTGATTCTTGAATGCATAACATATCAGGGACCAATTCGCTTCTCAGGGACTCCAATAAGCGCTTCTTAGAGGAGCTATTAAGCCCTCTTATGTTCCATGAGTAGATTTTCATGGGAAGGGGGAACTCACTTTATCTCCACCACCTACCGATAAGCTCAAGAAACCATCCAAGCTCAATCATTTTTTGCCTCCACCAATTTTCAGAACTAGTCTAGATTTACATTCATTGGCCATAGACTCATTGACCTTTCTTTTCCTGCTTACTTTAGACATAGGACTTCTAGGTTTACAGGCCTTGCCCAAATACATCAAATGTCTTCTATGACTATGGGTTTTAGGGCCATGAGAGCCCTTCTCTATTACCACCAGATGAGGATATGGGGAAGCAGGAGCCACATCTGTCACTAAAGCTTCGTTTCTTATCACAAAGGAGGAACAACCATCCACACGATTTGGCCATGCCAGAAGAGAAGGACAGACAACGAGCCATCGAAGATTGTGGGCATTCCCTTAAGGACCCCACTAGGATCACCGCCTAGACCTTAGAGCACGATGGACCCAAGTCTTCTGCCAAAGCATTTAGACACTCAAAAGAGTTGTCTAAGGGGATAGAAGCCTTTTCCAGATTGACTTTTGAAAACAAGTCCACCTCTAGCTTATTAGAATTCTCCATTGCAATATTCGAACACATCGGTTTGAACAACTCCTCCTCCCTAACCAAAGGTGCTAATGGAGGGGAGGAAAGAGGGGGAGCCAAATTTTGAAGATCCACCGAAGGAGCAATGACTTCCTTGACCGACGGGGCAACGAACAATTTATTCTTCCATATTCTTCGCTTCTTTGAGGGGAAAGACCAAATAGGCTTGCTAGTACCAGGAACAGAGGCCGGTATCTTCCCTTTCTCCACCATGGACACAAATCCTTGTGAGCGCTGCACCCTAGTAGGGGCATCCCCTGACTTTCTTTTGCAATGCAAAGATGAATGACCTTTGCCCCCACAAGCTGAACATGAAAAGCTATCATGTTCGTAGATGATTACCTGCTCCCACCTTCCCACCAGAGAGTTGATCAAAATAGATTTTGGCAGCTCTTTGGACAAGTCCGTGAGAACACTTACGAGAACAAATTGCCTTTTGTCTTCCGACATGGAAGAGGCATCAAAAGAGATAAAATTCCCAATTGCATTGGCAATCTGTTTGAAGATGGAGTCATGCTATAAATAGAGAGGGACTTCAGGAAGACGAATCCAAACCGAAACAATGTCCACTTTGTGAGTAGCAGGGTTAAACCCAGAGTCCCATTTCCTCAAATACAACCCATGCTTTTCGAAAAACCATGACCCCTTTTCCAGCACTCGATCAACATCAGAGGGGTCCGACCGAGAAAAGAGAAAAAAGTTCTTCGGGAGAAGAGATAAACAGAGGTTGCAAGTTGGCTTCCAACGGGCGATGGCCCATCTCTTTTAAACATCAACATCCGGTCTGCTCCCGGAGAATTTTCCCACTAAATTACCAGACAGATTTGCCAATAGAAAGGACACAGTTGAGTGAGATTTCGAGTTGGGGATGAACGTCTCCATCAACAACCCGATTGGCAAAGTCTACGCTCCCCCATTCCTTTTGGGCGCAGCCTCCCCAATAGCTTGGCCACAAGGCTTTTCCAAAGAAAGAGATTCCACCGGTTCGTCCAGAGCTTCCCCACCCGGATACCACATTCATCAAAATCACACACTAGCAATGCAAAAGAACCACTCAAACAACCACAAGAATCCAAACATGAATGCAAACCCATGAAAGCCATCCACAAAGCGAAGAGCCACAACCTTAAAAGATCTTTATTTAATATACTTGTTCAATCAAAATTTTTTATATACAATTCTATCTCGTAAATTCAAACCTTAAATTTTTCTAAATAATTCTAAAATCTTAGAATATACCACTTAAATTGCATGAAGGTCTTTAGGGTTCATTAGCTTTAAATTATGGTATGATTGATATATGAAACTTTTTAACACCCGGATGAAATGAATTTTCAAAACCACGTAAGCGCCAAGGTAGCTGCGAAGCGTATCATTGTCGCTCCACATAAATTAAATTGACTTTAAAGTGTAAACGAGGAATCGCGTATGATTGACTTATTGCGTTCTCCAGCTTTAAGATGTCAATTTTGTGTCACCGTATGACTATGGAGCCTGGGAATCCTGAGAGCTCCTATATTTAATTACGCTGGACATCTCGTGTAGTCTGCTTGTAGACGAAAGAAAGAATTGGTAGGTACCGACCACGGTGGGATTCTTGGTCAATCTGACCAAATGTAGAAAGAAACTAGAAACCATTCAATTCAACAGGTAACACAGACTTTGCTCATTTAATAAGATGCTAAGGTCACGTAATCTCTGAACGGCCATTGTCCCTCGTCATGATCGTTATCACAATCAGTCAACTAAGGATTACTTTGCTCATTTAATAAGATGCTAAGGTCACGTAATCTCTGAACGGCCATTGTCCCTCGTCATGATCGTTATCACAATCAGTCAACTAAGGATTAAGGATTATAGAGTTGCAGATAAATATTTTGATGATATAATTTTTTTTTATATACTATTAATTTTTGAATGAAATTTTATTTTATGTAATTAAAAAATATCTTTATAAAAGTTATGTATTTTTTGTTTTTGTTGATTATATAGTAGATTTATATTAAAAATTATTTACATTAAAGCAGTTTATTCACCCAATAAATTATTAAATGTCATCAAAGCTTTTAATCGAAAACTTTAGTTTTAGTAACCCTTGGGATCAAATGAATTTATTAAATGTCATCAAAGCTTTTAATAGAAAACTTTTACTTTTAGTAACTCTTGGGATCAAATGAACTTATTGACTATGTTTGTAAAAATAGTCACAAATCATAGTTGTAATTTTTTCAAAGCTAGTAATAATTTGAACTTAAGCAAATCTAATTATGGGACATAATATTCATGTATGTTATTGTCAATTATATCTTATAAATATATCATTGTCTATATCAAACAAAATGTTCTCTCCTTTAGGTGCTAGTTCCATTCTAATAATTTATGTCATCATTGCTTTATACTTCTATACTTGTGAATATAGTCCATGTCAGCATGATTTAGATAGGTTGGTATTCCAACTTTGAGTGAGCCAATTGAAGATAAAAATCAACAAACAAATAGATCTATACAATGCTCTAATAGAAGATTACATATTCTACTTCCATCTGGTCATTTTTAGTCTTTTATTTGATTAAATATCCAATGAGTGAATAAATTATCTCACCATTAAAATTTAATAAGGGATTGGATGTGAGATATCATAGGTTTAAAGCAATAAGTTAGACCAAACTAAAACTTGAAATGAGGTGAGTATTACATGAAAAAATAGGTATTTTCCATAGATCAGTTATCCTATAGATACCATTTTTAGATAGTAATTTAACCTTGAAGGAAGCATCAAGAGTTAATGGTTTATTATTGCTCAATAGAATTCTATTCCATCATATACAAGATGTGGCAAAACTCAGGCCCTATCTTAAGTTGGATCCTTCCTATCCTTATTGTATGCTTCTATGCCCATATTGCAAATAAGCAAAAACCCATTGATAGAAAAAAACTAAGCATTCAAAATTTTATCAAGATGCCCACTTATTGTCATGCCCCATTGATAAGTTTTGGTAGCCATATGGACATAAAGACATACACCCTACTTATTGTTTTCTATAGCTCTTACTTTAAGAGAAGTTTTGGTAGCCATATGAACATAAAGACATGCACCCTACATATTTGGATCTATTGGATATAGTCTCCTCTTAGACTTAGGTTGAGTGGACTATACCCACGAAACAACCTTAAAAAAACTACCATTTTAATTTTCACAAGAAAACCCTAACCAAACAAGTGAAATGGTCACATTATGATTTGCAAGGCATCCAACATGAGGAATAATACACATGAGTAGCTATAAAATTATTTTCCACTATTTGAAGCCTTTCAACCAAAGACAAGTATTTAATGATCCAATTATCAAGTTTTTTTTTTTTTTTTTTTTAATTTGGCTAAGAACAAGGACCACATATAATCTACAACTATCCTAAGCCTAAATTCTACGCTAATGTAATGAATGATATCCTTGTGCAATATTTTTTTCCACTCCCTTGGAATCACAAAAGTTTGGGTTGATCTTTAGTCATAATGAAATCAATTTTTTGCAATGAGAAATTGACACAAGAAACAATGTAAGGCTTCTCTCAAGAACTTGTTTTAGGGTATCAATTTTATCATCATAAATGATATTAAATTTTTATGGACTATTTTACATGTTCCCAAGAGCACTAGAATTTAAATGTAAAACCTTCTAATCTACAAGTTAGGTAGATTTCAAAATTATTTCTCCAACAACATCAAATGCTTTTTTTTTTTATCAATGTTAGAGAGAGTTGGAAGAAAACCTTATCTAAAAAATGATTTACACCATTCCCTTGTAGCCATGAAAGAAATAAAATAGCAAATTCAAGTATCATCTCATCCTCTTGATTAAATATACTTCTATTCTACTCCTATAATAAAAATGAATTTGGTTGGCTAAATTTATTTTGATGTATCATTGACATGTTTCAAGTTATGCATCACTAATATTTGTATTTTCTTACATATAGAAATTCCATTAATATATAGACAAATTCAATAAATATGTTTCTTAAATTGAATACTATTACCCTAAAAAAAAGTAACACATGAAGCAACTTACTTTGAGCTTGCATGATGTAATGATATTATAATTGCTTCCCTCTCAAATCTATGAACCCGATGTATTTTAATCATATGAATATTTTATACCATAAGCACATGAACGAAAAAAAAACAATCTAGTTCTAATGTTCATTTAGAATGTGAATAATTCTTCAAATTAGATCCATAAAGGGATTTAATATGCGAGCTTGGAATGTAGATGCAATTAGCATATTTAGTCTTATCTCTTTGTAGATATTATGTGTCACTACTCACTATTGACATTGATTTCCATGGTGCTGAAAAACTCAACTTTTAGTTCTTAGCATCAATAATTATAAAATGTTAACTAGCACAATTAATCATACTTTTAAAATACATACTTGAAGAAAAATCAATTATTTTACATTAAAATATAATTGACCTCCATGCATAATGATAAAATTATTTTTAAATTGCATTTAAAAGACATTCCATATATTCAATTGCATTGGTATTATTAAATAGCCATCAATAAATAGATAAATAATAAAACAAAGGGTGAAATGGAAAAAGTGATTCTAAGGTTGATTTGATTATGAGCTAAATTTTAATCCAACATAACCTTATTCTATTTTTAATTACAAAAACAATCATACTTGACATGAAATATATTAACATGTATTCATGTATATAGATATATGTTATCTTTTCAAATCCTTTTATTTAAATCCAAAAGAGGTTAAAAAACATTTATTTCATAAAAAGAACAAAAATAATGCACAAAAATGTAACAAGAATTTACTAATAAATAAAAAGTAAATAAGTGAATTCAAAATACTTGCTTGTTTCATCACATAGAAGTACATTTTTTTATTGGCAAAACTATGTATTTTGTGTTTCCCAATAATGCATTCATTTAAGAGATTCAACAATATTTTTTAGATCATTTTACAAGAATAATTTTTTCATGATTCATCTATTTTTATACTTATAGGTTTCATTTTAGCATGTAATTTATTGGTCATGTGGTCACAAAATGGTTCTCATTTCTCTTATTATCTCTTGCCTCTATTTTATGAAAAATATATAAATTATGCTTGCACCATGTTTTTTTATTTAAACATTCCTACCTCATCTCAAATATCTTATTTTAACTCGCTAATGAAACAACTTTGGAAAAATTCACCACTCAAGCTTCTTGTAAGGTTTGCTAATTTTTCAAACTAAGTTTTATAGTCTTAGACCATTGTGGTCTACTTCGAATTGGTGAGGGCTCTTGTGAAGTCATCATACTCACTAGCTCCAAAATGGGAAATGGATCTCAAATTCATCCCAAGAGATATTTACATGTATATTCATCAACCACGGGTACCATTAAAGTGCGTCAAACTCAAAATTGAAGGATGTTATAGTGATCCTTTGATTTTGAGGAATGTCATGGAGAGCAAAATATTGGTCAACCCAATATAACCAACTCGTGAGATCCTCTCAATCAAAGTTTGAGAAATCTAGCTTAGGCATTCTATAAATATTTATTAAGCAATGTACTATGGGCTCCATCCTCTGAAGTGTGTGCATTAATTTATGATCCCTTTTCCTAGTTGATCATATTTGTGATCCAAGCTCGATAGATGACTCTCAAAGTCATTTAGTTTGGCAAAGAGTAGATTTTTCCATTTTTTATGCTTTCATACCAAGTAACTCACTTGTTCACATATTTACTCTAGTTGGGTGTCTCTAGTAGCTTCAACCATTTTAGATACACTAGGATTCCTAAAAAATCTTATGAGTAGCATATATCAAAACGGTCAACTTGAATAGATGATCAAAATGGGCTACACCATAAAATGAATAATTTTTACTTTAAAAAAAACTATAGTAGCTATATATAAAAACGATTAGCTCAAAGAAATTATTGTAATGGACTAACCACAAAATGATAATTTTTGACCTCTAAACTTCTATCAATTGCTACCAAGTATTTTGACATTCAAACAAGGTCTTTTCTGCACTATCAATGTTTAGATAGGGTGTTTTCGCACTATCCGATATAATAAGAAATAAAATCAAAGTATCAATATTATTTTTTGTTATATATTCTCTATATTGTCTCACCAAATAGTTTGAGCACCATTAATATATGATGGTTGTAATCTCTTCTATAGTATGATCAATTATGATCTTTGGATTTGGCTAATAAAAGACCAAAAACAAATCCAATAGGGATAATCTAAGCAAAGTGTGTCCTATTTTGTAAGCTCTCAATACTCTCTCCAACATGATTAATGGTTGGACTAATATCTCAAAGCTCCAACTATGGAGGGTTACACCATACGTAGTTACACTATTTATTGTTTAGTGTATTGTAAAAGTAACTTTCCAAGGCCAATCACTTATTGGTGCACCATAAAACTCAATCAATCGATATATCCCTAGGGTTGAAGGCTTATTCTATTCTTATGGGGTCTCCTTATATACTCAAGGGTACATGGGAGCTTGTCGTTGTGTATAAGTGTTGTTTAAGACTTGGGTATTGGAGTCAAATAACCCCTTATTTCATTAAATGCTTTATGGGTAATCTAGCTTAGATAAAAATAATAGCTCCTCCATGATATTTTAAAACTCTTGGCATAGGGTTACACTAATAATAGAAAAATATTATGCTATTTTCTTGTAGGGTATTTAACAAAAATAAGTAAAATAAAAGAAAAATATACCTAATAAGGAATAGATGGAAAGATAATAATTATTGCTAATGTAATGAAACAAAAAGTGTTCTAGGAACCTCTAAATAAAAATAAACAAATTCACAATAGAAATTGAAAAATTAATGGAAATGTAAGAAAAGAAATAATAGTAGTGCTTGAACAATAAAAAATAGAAATACAACAACTTTATTAACAAATAGAAACTAATATCATAGGCCTCTTGGAAGGTGCAACCTCCTTAGAAGCAAAGCTCCATTACAATTTGAAAAAAGAACTTAGTACATTTCATTTCCACCCTTGCCTTTATATAGGCTCTTTATCTACCCTAACACTAATGCTCAAGGGTTGGTCCACATGCAAGTGAGGGACCCAAGCTAGTAACTCCTAATAAAAGAAACAATTACATCTTTACTAATAAGTATTGATTACATCATAGCAACCCATGCACACTAATTACCTAATTACATAATAATGTTAGGATAGGATCCTAACATATTTTAGGCTAGGTCTGTGCCATTAGGAGCCTTTAATAAGTTATATTATAACATTAATATATTTATTTTTTAACAATAAATTAAATTTATTAGAAATAAGTAGTTTTTAAAAAATTCAATAAAATTTATATTAAACAAGAGTCATAAGAAATCACGACAAGTCTTTATATTTTGCATTTATATTAAAGAACTTATTACTTTATTATTAATTAAGATTGAATATGGTTCAAATATTTATTTCATATGCTTATATAAAATCATTTAATTATTAATCATTAAATTACATATAAATTTAGTAAACTTATGCTTTAGATGACAAATATATTATAATAATCAAAGTTAAATATATGTATATATAAATTTTAAAAATATAATTTAAAGTAATTTATTATATTTAAATATATTTAATTATATTAAAAAATTAAATATAATGTTTATTCAAATATTCATTGAAAAACAAATTCAATAAAATAGGATATTGTGAATGTTTTACATGAGTACCTTCTCCTATACATAATGGATGTAGAGGAGTATAAGATGGTACTATATGTACCTCCTCCTATACATAATAGATGTAGAGGAGTATCAATGCTTAAACTTTAAAAGTTAAAAAAAATATAATTATAATGATAAAGATCTTTTATATTAATATTTTAAAATTTAAAAGTTACTTATAAATTTGATATAAATTTCAAGTATGGTAATATTCATTGTAAAACATTAATTATTTATCAATATACCATTAATATAATTAAATATTAACAATATTTTTATATATAAAAAAATTAATAATAAATGAAATTAAAATAATATTTTAATGATTAAAATATGTTATTCAAAATAAAAAATATATTTATATAAAAAAATTATGAAGTCAAAAATATATTGCTAATTATCTTAATGATTTAACTTTAAAAATAATTAATCAATTAATTGTGTTTCTTCTTCCATGTAAGGGGTATTTTAAGATTGCTTAGGTATTTATTTAAATTCTAATTGTAGTCTGTATAAGGCGTTGGGTCAAGTGATCTCATGCAAAAGGTTCAGATTGACTCGAAATCTTAACAAACGCCCTGACGGCCTTTTACCATTAAAATAAACGCCCTGATGACTCCCAAAATTGTCTGATATGAACAACGCTAGAAGATATTTTCCTCTTCAAGGAGTTAAATTGAGTTAGTGTGGACGAGGAATACGACTTTTTATCTTCTAGAAATTAGGTTGAATCATCCACCTTTCATTGTAGACGAGGAAGAGAGAAGGATTGACTAATGGAGTCCTTTGAACTTTAAGACATTTAAGACATCACTGTAATTGATATGCATGAGACTTGAGTATCACCTTTTGAATTTGATGTCGCCGTGTGGACCCTGGGAATCCGTCTATCCAACATCACGATCTTTTGTGATTAATTACGTCCGACAGTTCAATAGTTTTCATACAAACAAAAGCATTGTTATCTACCGACCATAGCAAGACTTCTGATCAATGTGACCAAACGCGAAAAGTTAGATAACCATAAGATTTGAAGAGCAACACAGACCTAAGCTCATTTATTATGCCGACCATACTAACATTTTCAGTGTGGACTCGGAGAAGCTAAGCTTTGAAGTTTGAACGGCTGGGAGACAAACATCACATTGTCTCACAAGCAGCGACCAGGCAATCAATGACCATCTACATTTTCATTGTTTGGAAATAATTGTAGAACAATAAAAAAAAATTATGTACAAAGGCATATATTAAAGAAGTAATAGAATACATTTTCACAAATAAAAAAAGGAGGTGGATAAACATGTTACATGGTCAAAGCCATCAACCAAAAAAATATCTTCTTAAAAAAAAGCGCAGGAAACAAAAAAATCAATTAACAGCTAATGAAAACTGTCGTGTTGGCAGACACTATCAACTCAACTAGCTAACAAAATGATTGCATAATGAAAATAATGGCTGAGCGCACACCACAAGAGCAAAAGCAAAAAAGAGGAATCCTTGCAATGGTAAAGAACCATTACATGGGTTTAAACACCACTAAGACTAAATCCCACCCAACATTATCATTAGGAGACTTTGGCATTGAACCCTATCCTTGTCCAAAAGAATAAATTATGACGAAATAATATTAGATTTCTCAAAAGCAAAGATGTGAAGAGAAGAAGAACACTTACCAAAGATACAGTCATTTCTAGCTTTCCATATGATGTGCAAGGTCATCATACGAAACAAATACCACAACTCAAAGTAAATACACAGATAAAATAATATTAGATTTCTCAAAAGTAGAGATGTGAAGAGAGGAAGAACACTTACCAAAGATACAATCATTTCTAGCTTTTCATATGTTGGGCCACCATATGAAACAAGTGTCACACTTCAAAGAAAATAGTTGGCAAGGACGGGGTCTCCTAGAATGATATGCTTCCACTCAAGCATAGTGTAGGAATAGGGTCTAAAAAAAATAAAAATCCACTCCCATATGGAATAAGCATGAGCATAGATCCAAAAAAGGTGGATAATTTCCTTAGATGAAAGATACAAAGGGCAAAAAGGGTTGGGGATGTCTGTATGCCATAGATGCTCCCCAACAAGAAGCCCTTGGTGAAGAACATTCTAGGTAAAATAGGAAATATTGGGCTCCAAGAAATAATCCCAAGCCATCTCGAACCTGTGCATCCAAATAGGCCAATGGGAAGACACATTCCATCATTGATTGAGCTTATCAATAATGGGGAGGCAAGGCGAGAGTCATCCATACCCCAAACAGACGTTGTAATTTCGTAGAGGAGTGTTTGAATACCACTTCCAGTCCATCCACCAAGGTCATTGTGAAAACACAAAAATCTTGTGAAACATGGAGTCAGGGAGAGTAGCCTTAACAACCTCAAACATGTCCTTGTCAAAGTGCGTAAGTCCAAATTTGACTCTAAAGTCATTCCAAGGGATCCAAACCTTGGTAGGATGAGAAAATAAATCAGTGATGCACTGCACACCTTTACAAAAAAATCGAAGTGCATGAACCCAGGGAACTTACACAAGTAGAGAACCCTAGTAGTAATGACAAATGACCACTAGACATTCATCCGGTTTATGGAGATGCCACGCTAGAAGCTCTAACTATTCCATATTAGTTAAGGCTTGACACTCTCCCAAGATTTCCAAATGTTCTTGATGACAAAGGATACTATCATTTTGATAGACACGAGAGAAACAAGGAGGGAAGGGAAACCCATGTCCCTCCAACTCTTACAACCAAAAGAGGAACCTTCATAGATACAATGATGGATGACAATCCTCTAGGCCTCGTTACCTGCAAGGGCTTTGATGACCCACTTAACATAGAGGTCCCAACCTTGACATTGGGTATTGAGAATGCCAAGCCTGCCATGGCTTTTAGGAAGATAACAATACTCCTAGGCAACATGATGGAATCTCGGCCATTCTTGAAATAGGACCATAAATTTTTTTCCAGAAGCTTCTCATAGTATTTTTTAGACAAGACCCAATAGGAAGAATAATAAACATGGGTGGTTGTAAGGACTTTTGAGCAAATTTAGAATTTATCATGAGCTTTTGAATTTGATGTCACTATGTGTGGACCCTAGGAATCTGTCTATCCAACATCACAAGCTTTTGTATTCAAAAGTTTTCATACAAACAAAAGCATTGTTATCTACCGACCATAGCAAGACTTCTGATCAATGATCGTTCGGGGAGAGGTCTGGCACAGGTTTCTAATAAAACCTTTGACGCAGCATAATAAAACAAAAAACAATATGATTTTTATTTAATATTCGCCCTTCAACAACATTGCACTTACATCATAGGCACCTATATTTATATAGAGAAGGGGAAGAGGAAGGATGGAGGGATAAGGTGGTTGGAGAGATAAAGGGAAAAAGAATTGGAGGGATAAGGAGAATGGAAGGCGCGGAGGAATAAGGAGAAAGAATATAGGAGAAGAAATAGGAGGGGAGTTAGGGAGAATAGGACATAGGGAAAAATTTGCCGACAAATCTTGCCGACAAAACTTAAGAGTTTTCACACTTAGGACTAGAAAAAAGAGATTTTTCTAAGCCACTTAAGTAGAAACCCTATTCACACTTGCAACATTCTCCCCCTTAAAGTTGAGAGGACTGACTACACAGTCTCTCAGCTTTACAAATTGAGCTTTAGTCATCGCCTTGGTGAAGATGTCCGCGACGTTCTCCAAAGTGTGACGATAGTGAAGCTCAACAATTTCATGTTCCACCATATCTCTGATGAAGTGGTACTTCATATCAAAATGCTTCATTCTGCTATGGTGGACAGGATTATATGCCAACTGAATGGCATTGATGTTGTCGTAGTAGATTCTGGTCGGACCACTTTGTTGTTCTCCAATCTCTTCTAGTACTTTCCTTAGCCATAAGGCTTGAGTACTTGCATAAGTAACCGCTATATACTCAGCTTCTATTGAAGATAGCGCTACTACTATCTGCTTTTTGGAACTCCAAGTTATTAGTCCTGATCCAAGACTAAAACAGTTTCCTGATGTTGACTTCCTGTCATCAATATTGCTACCCCAATCACTATCGCTGAAGCCTACAAGCTTGATAGTGTCACATTTATGGTACTGGATTCCAAAATCCAATGTACCTTTCACATATCTCAAAATTCTTTTAGCTGCCTGCAAATGCAGCTCAGATGGGTTAGCCATAAATCTAGAAACAAGAGATACAACATACTGAATATCTGGTCTGGTGTTGGCGAGAAACATCAAACTCCCAACCATGCTTCTGAAAGTGGTCACGTCAACTTTTGGTGCTCCATCATCTTTGCTTAATTGGATCCCATGTCCAACTGGAGTTGCAACTGGTTTGCAATGCTCCATAGCAAACTTCTTGATCATATCCTGAGCATACTTATGTTGATAGATGAAGATCCTTGTATCTGACTGATGAACCTCCATTCCAAGGTAGTAGTGCATTAAGCCAAGATCCTTCATCTCAAACTGCATCATCATGGAGTGTTTGAACTCCATATTCATTTTTTCATTACTACCCATAAAAATGAGATCATCCACATACAAGCAAACTATGAGGATGTCATTACCTTGCTTTAGGTAGTAGAGTGTGGGTTCATTTTTGCTCCTGGTGAACCCATAATCTTTGAAGTACCCATCAATGCGTGAGTACCAAGCTCTTGGTGCCTGTTTAAGACCATAGAGTGCCTTCTTCAATCTGTAAACAAGGTGTTCCTTACCTTGCTCTTCAAATCCCTGTGGTTGCTCAACGTACACTTCTTCTGTCAAGTAACCATTGAGAAATGCACTCTTTACATCCATGTGTTGGACTTTCCATCCTTTGTGTGCAGCTAAGGCAAGAACTGTTCTGATAGTCTCCTGTCTAGCTACAGGAGCAAAAGTCTCTTCATAATCAATTCCATATTTTTGAGTAAAACCCTTTGCTACTAATCTTGCCTTGTGCCTCTCAATGCTTCCATCAACATTAAACTTGGTCTTGAAGACCCACTTACATCCAACACATTTCTTTCCTTTAGGAAGCTTCACGAGCTCCCAAGTGTCGTTGTTTTTTATAGAGGTTATCTCCTCTTTCATGGCATCTTGCCATATTTTTTGAGTACATGCCTTCTCATAACTAGAAGGTTCAAGCTGTGCACTAGTTAACAAAGCATAGTTAACTTGATCTCCCCTAGGTTCCTCGTTGGGTGAGATCATCACCATACAAGTGCATACTTTCTAATCTGTGTAAAACAGATTCCATTTCACTAGCTTGACTCCTAGTGTATCTTCTTGAAAAATCTTTATCCAACATTCGAGATGATGGATGATACTATAGATTTCTCTTACCTTTGGATGGAGAATCAATGTCCATTGGTGAGGAACTTGTTGGTCGCTGTGGAGAAGGACTTGGTGAAGAAGTTGAACTAGAAGATGGACTTGGAGGATGTGTGGGAGGAGACTACTTTCCTTTCTGTGGTATCTGCGGTTGCACCTACTGAGCAACTATATCAGTGGCTTCAACATCACTGAATATTTGGGGCTTACCCCATTCTCCCCCTTCATCAAAAATCACATCCCTTGAAATCACTATCTTTCGAGTCGTAGGATTGTAGAGTCTATAACCTTTTGTGTTTTCACAGTATCCTACAAAAATGCATGCCTGACTCTTTGGATCAAGCTTCTTTCTCAGCTCATCAGGAATGTGAGCATATGCCAATGAACCAAATACTCTGAAATACTTCACATTTGGTTTCTTACCATACCAGGCTTGGTAAGGTGTCTTCCCTTTCAAACTTGAAGTAGGACTTCTGTTCAAGATGTGAACACTAGTCCTTGTTGCATCTCCCCAATATGAATTACTCAAATGCTTTGTCTGAAGCATTGATCTTGCCATCTCCACAATGGTGCGATTCTTCCTTTCTGCTACACCATTTTGCTGTGGAGTGTAGGCAATTGTGAACTGCCTCTTGATGCCATGATGTTTACAAAAATTCAAAAACTGATTAGAGGAGTATTCTCCTCCTTTATCTGATCTAAGACATTTTACAGAATATCCACTCTCACTTTCAACTTTTGCTTTAAAATCAACAAAGCATGCAAATGCTTCATCCTTATGCTTCAAAAAATATATCCAACACATTCTTGTGCAATCATCAATAAAAAGTAGGAAGTAAGAGTGGTTACCTAGACTCTTGGTCTGCATCGGACCACAGATGTCTGAATGCACTAACTGGAGTGGATAGCTGGCCCGCCATGCTTGTCCATGAGGAAATTTTGATCTGGCATGCTTGCCCAAGGCACACCCTTCACAGACTTCCTTACTATCTTGAATTTTGGGAAGTCCAGTTACCATTGCTTGTGAAGTTAGCATTTTCAAACTTGTTGAATTCAAATGACCATATCTCAAGTGCCATAGGACACTTGGATTGGTAATAGCAACATTTGCTAACTTATCTCCCCCTGGCTGGCCAAACTTTAAAGGGAATAATCTATTCTTTGACATTGGCACTTGTGTAATGATTCTATTACTATTGTTCTTGTCAAAAATGGTGCATTTACCCTCATCAAAAATCAACTTGTAATTCTTTTCTAGCATTTGACCAACACTTAAAAGATTGTGTTGAAGATGGGGTGTGTAATAGATATCACTTACTTGCTTGACGCCTTCTTTCGTTGGAACCTCCATGGCTCCAATGCCTTCAACTGCCAATGATTTGTCATCTCCCAATCGGATGTTGGATTTGTATGAGGAGTCTAAAGTAGCAAAGAGTTCTTCTTTGCCACTCATGTGATTTGAACACCCAGTGTCCAAAATCCATGTATCATTCATATTTTGCTCTGTCTGGCCATATGAAAGAAAGAGATTTGTGGACTCTTCCTCTTCTCCAAAATTTCCAAACTGACTGCTCTGGTTGCTGCTTCTTCCTTGCGAAGACTTTGACCAACAATCTCGAGCATAATGGCCAGGTTTGCCACAATTGTAGCAAACTTGTTTTGATTTATCTCCTCCTTTTCCTTTGCTTGATTGTTTCCCTCTATTTTGTTGTTGTCCTCCTCTATTCTGATTTCCTCCTCTATTGGATGATCCTCCTCTGTTAGGAGTTCCTCCTCTTTGATTATTCCTTCCTCTGCCTCTTTGTTGTCCTCTGCCACGGCCTCTACCTCTTCCTTCATGTGAGGCAAAAGCTTTATCATCTCCTCCATAACTGGTGGTAGGAGTTTCCTGTAACCTCTCTTCATGTGAGAGAAGTGAACCAGTTAGGGCATCAAAAGACAACGAGGTTAAGTCTTTGGATTCTTCAATAATTATTGCAACTGAATTCCACTTAGGAAGAAGTGTCCTCAACACTTTCTTCACCATAACCTCTGGCTTAATATCTTCCCCTAGTGTGACCATTTTATCAACTACGGCTTTCACTCGCATGCAGTAATCTCCCACTTTTTCATTTTCTTGCATCTTGAGATTTTCAAAATCTCGTTTCAATGTTTGCAGCTTTACCTGCTTTACTTGGTCACTACCTCTATAACTTTCTTTCAGGGCATTCCAGGCATCTTGTGCAATTACATAAGAGGCAACCCTAGGGAAGATACTTTTATCTAGGGCAGCATGTATGTGATAAAGGGCGAAAGCATTGTTTTTCTGAGCTTCCTTTTTAGCCTTTTTATCAGCATTAGTGAAAGCTGCCCATTCAGCAGCAGTAGGTTCAGTATAGCCCTCTTCGACTACATCCCATAAACCTTTTCCTATCAAAAGGGTTTTCATTTTAATTGACCAATACTCATAGTCTCCTCCATTGAATTCAGGAATCGGTAGACTAGTATTGGACGTCATTTTAGAAAACAAACTTTATTTGAAGCAAACAAGCAATATAAAGCAGTACAAAGAGATTAATGATTCAAATCAAATCTCGCCTTTTTAGAACATTCACTGATTCTTGAGGATTGCTCTGTATGGGAAGAGCAAAGTTGTCTACTTCGTCGTCACTTATGACTATGATCTCAGGTTCTTTAGGATCCACTTCCTCTGGATCTTCTTCTTCTTCTTCTTCTTCTTGGTTCAGGAGAGCGTGGTGAATAGCTCTCACTTGATTCTGCTACCAGTACACCAGGTGTATAACTGGCACTTGCTTGTACCTCCGGTACAACTTCCACGGTCTCGGACTCTTCAATCCTTTTTCCGAAGATGTTGTCTTCAGAATCTCCCTCGTACCCTAAATCCGGTTTCCTCAGATGAGCAATCACCTGATTTTCCAGTTGACAAAAAACTGTATGGAGACTTGATCGTTGAACCCTTTCATCAAAGGATTTCGGTGTCTCTCTTCTCAAGAGCGAGAGAAGTGCATTATAGCACCCCATTGATCGGATCATCTAACATTTCAAGGGCACATTATTTCTCCTTTTTCACAAATGCTCTTCAAACAAGGTTTTTAAAATTTTTATAAAGTCTTTAAAACAAATTTAATAAATTTTTATATATATTTTTTAAATTACCTTTTAAATAAATTATTAAAAAGATAATTTAAAAAAAATATAATTTAAAATTATTAAATAATTTAAAAACTTTAAAAATTTTAAAACCTTTAAAATTTAAAAATTTTTACCTTTCACGCAGGCGAATTCGAACCCGCGACCTCCCAAACACCGGCGGGCGGTCTTAGCCGCTGCACCACGCGGCTGCGCTGGAAACAAGAAATGTTTCCTCCCTTTTATCCTTTTGCGATGATGACTATAACAAAAAAAAAAAATTTAACCCCGACGGGATTCGACCCCGGGTCGTCTCCCCGCTAGCGGACCGCCCTGTCCGCTGCACCACGCCCCTTGGACGTGTCGTAAAAGGCACGCGGGGTAGTATTCAAGCACGACGGCGAAGATGTTTTTAAAAAAAAAAAAAATTTGCCTTTGTTTATCCCACATGCACTGCGCGGAGGCGCAGGTGGGATATATCAACCCAAAGGCGCACAGGGTTATTCGACTGCCTTCGGGCAGTCAGTTCTCGCTCTTTTGCCACAAACGTAGCCAATAAACAACTGCCACGTGGACCAATGCACATCTGCCAAGTGGCACCCTTTTCGACCAACCAATCGTCGCCACGTCACCTCGCCTGCCACGTCAACTGCCGCCACGTCAGCCGTGCCACGTGTCCTCTGTCAGCTCACCAGCCATGCCACATCAGCCTCTCTGCCTCGATCCGTGGGCTGCCATGTCAGATGTGTCAGCTGCCACTTGTCACCTCCTACCGCTGCCACGTGTCACCTCGAGATTCATGTCAAGCCGTCTGTTGCCACATGTTGCCTCGAGATCCGTCTCGGGATCCATGCCCGATCCACCTCGAGATCTATGCCAGAACCTGCTCGTGATCCGCCTCGAGATTCGAGCCCTGATGGCGACACCTCGTCTGCTGTCGAAATCTGCCTCGAGAACTGTGTCCGGGCTCTGATACCAGTGATCGTTCGGGGAGAGGTCTGGCACAGGTTTCTAATAAAACCTTTGACGCAGCATAATAAAACAAAAACAATATGATTTTTATTTAATATTCGCCCCTCAACAACATTACACTTACATCATAGGCACCTGTATTTATATAGAGAAGGGGAAGAGGAAGGATGGAGGGATAAGGTGGTTGGAGAGATAAAGGGAAAAAGAATTGGAGGGATAAGGAGAATGGAAGGCGCGGAGGAATAAGGAGAAAGAATATAGGAGAAGAAATAGGAGGGGAGTTAGGGAGAATAGGGCATAGGGAAAAATTTGCCAACAAATCTTGCCGACAAAACTTAAGAGTTTTCACACTTAGGACTAGAAAAAAGAGATTTTTCTAAGCCACTTAAGTAGAAACCCTATTCACACTTGCAACAATCAATGTGACCAAACGTGAAAAGTTAGAAAACCATAAGATTCGAAAAGCAACACAGACCTAAGCTCATTTATTATGCCTACCATACTAACATTTTTAGTGTGGACTCGGAGAAGCTAAGCTTTGAAGTTTGAACGGCTGGGAGACAAACATCACATTTTCTCTCATGATCGTCACTGTCAATCACAAGCAGCGACCAGACAATCAATGACCATATACATTTTCATTGTTTGGAAATAATTGTAGAACAATAAAAAAAAATTATGTAAAAAGGCATAAGTAATAGAATATATTTAAAAAAAAAATAGATAAACATTTTACATGGTTAATGCCATCAACAAAAAATCAAATCCCACTTAGGATTATCATCATGGAACTTTGGTGTTGAACCCTATCCCTGTCCAAAAGAAGAAGTGATGACGAAATAATATTAGATTTCTCAAAATCAAATATTAGAAAAGAGGAAAAACACTTACCAAAGATACAATCATTTCTAGCTTTCCATATGATGTACAGTGATGCCATATGAAACAAATGTTACACTTCAAATAAAATAGTTGGTTGGCAAAGGTGGGGGTCTTCGAGAATGATATGCTTCCACTCAAGCTTAGCATAAAAATAGGGTCTAAAAAAAGGAAAAAAATCCACTTCCAAATGGAATGAGCATGAGCATAGATCACAAAAAAGGTGTATAAATTTTTAGACTAAATATAGAAAGGGCAATAAGGGTTGGGGATGTCTAAATACCATAAATGCTCCCCAATAGGAAACCAATAGGTCAAGGGGATGAGACATTCCATCATTGATTGAGTTTATCAATCATGGAGAGACAAGAAGAGAGTCATTCATACCCCAAATAGCCTTGTAATTTCGAAGAGGAGTGTATGGATACCACTTCTAGTCCTTCCACCAAGGTCATTGTGAAAACATAGAAATTTTGTGAAACATGAAGTCAAGGAGAGCAGCCTTGACAGCCTCAAACATATCTTTGTCAGAGTGTCTACGCCCAAATTTGACTCTAAAGTCATCCCAATGGATCTGATCCCTAGTAGGATGAGAAAAGAAATCGGTGATACACCACACACCTTTGCAAAAAAATCGAAGTGCACGAACCCAAGGAACCTACGCAAGCAAAAATCCTAGTAGGTGATGCCAAATGACCACCAGACATTCATCTGGTTGATGAAGAGGCCATGCTAGAAGTTTTGACCATTCCATCTCAGCCAAGGCTTAACACTCTCCCAAGCTTTCCAAATGCTCTTGATGACAAAGGATCCTATCACTTTGATAGACACAAGAGCAACAAGGAGGGAAGGGAAACCCATGCCCCTCCAACTCTTACAACCAAAAGAATAACCTTCGTAAATATAGTGATGGATGATAATCTTCTAGGCCTCATTGCCCGCAAAGGCTCTGATGACCCACTTAACACAGAGGGCCCAACCTTGACATTAGATAGTGAGAATGCCAAGTCCACCATGGTTTCTAGGAAGACAACAATACTCCGAGGCAACATAGTGGAATCTCAAACCATTACTAGAAGAGGACCATAAAAATTTTTCCAGAAGCTTATCAAGATTCTTATAGTAGTTTTTAGACAACATCTAACAAGAAGAGTAATAAACATGGATGGCCACAAGGACTATTGAACAAATTTAAAATTTATCAACAAAAGAGAACTTCTTGGTGAACCAATAAGTAAAGTTTTGTTTCACCCTATTAATGATATACTTCCACAACTCTGACATTAAACTGTTAAAAACAAAACAAATACCTAAAAAATGAAATATTTTCCCTCTTAAATAATCCTCCCTTGACATTGACTAAGTCAATGAAACATCAAGTCAAAAGATTACCTATAATATTGAATCTTTCAAATTTAACTAATAGCTCTATCCTTCTCGATATAGGAAGGTGAATCCAAGTGGCTCAATACAATAGACCTTTATGGGGTAAATACAAAGCTATGACATCTTATATTATACCATAGGTAGAATTGTTTTATACTAATAACTTTCCTGATGTTGAACTGAATTTCTCTAAGGACAAATACAAAATTTGTTGCGATACTAAGGTGAAATGAACAATATTATGACTTTAAAAACATAATGCCAAGCCCATCCACACATGGCGGCTATGAATTAGGGGATGCTTGCAACTACTGGTGGCAATAGTGGTCTATACTTTATGGTGGTATATTTTGGTTTTGTTTTTCTTTTAATAATATTATTTTCATTGTCTTCTTTAAAGGCAATTTAAAATTATACTAGCCTTTCAATGCAAAAGCACTGAAATTTATATTTAATCTTATACGTGTTACTCGTTTTATATTTAATTTGTTCTTATATAACAATATAAAATTTATTATTTTAATTAGTTATTTAAATGGGTAGTTTTTTATTTTTACCTTAATGTGATTATAATAATATAGTAATTATGAATGTATCTTTTTAAGTAGTTATTGAAATGGATCGATTTTAATTTTTACTTATATTACATCCCGATTATATGATGTCATTACAACAATATAGCAATTAAAAATGTATTTTTTTAGTAATATTCTAACCTGTGTCTCAAAATTTTAATCAATTAATACAAATTATAACATTTATTGTTAAAAAAATAAATTTAGTACCTAAAAAGGAATAGGTCAGTTGGTAGGTGTGCTTGCGAGTAGGATACCCCGATTTGATTCCTTAGAGGATCAATATTCCTTTTTACCCATTAGGTTAGGGATTAGAGAGGTTCCCTACGCAAAAAATAAAATAAAAATATAAAAAGTATTTTTACATATTGGTATTATCATGTTTTAAAAGGAAATTTTCTTTTTTAAAATTGTATGAATAAAATTTAATACAAAATTATTAGTTAAAATAAAAAGTTAGATTTGATATCATTTTAGAATATCATAACCATGATACACTCACATAATATTTAAAAAGTAAGAAGTCAAAGGTACTTAAAAACAAACTTTATGTATTGCATATGGAGATAATAATGTATTTAATATTTACATCTTCAACTTGTTTTACCTAATTTGGTAAAGGCTTATAAGGTTTCATTTCTTTCCACTTGTATTTAGACACACCAATGTGTGTCTATAATGTATTTAATATTTACATCTTCAACTTGTTTTACCTAATTTGGTAAAGGCTTATAAGGTTTCATTTATTTCCACTTGTTATAGACACACCAATGTATTTAGACAAGATCATAAAATGTATTTTATATGATTCAATTTTGAAACTTTTCTTGCACAAGCCAATGTACTTGTTAGAAGGGGGAAAATGATTCTCCATGGTTGCATCATGCTAGGAAATGAATCATTCTACATTACATCACCTACACATTGCTCCCATCCTTTGAACATGGTCTTTTTTGGATGAAACTTTTGTAAATTTACAACAAAACTTTCGATTTTACATTTGCATTTCTTTTTGTTAAGTATAGGAGTGGCTCCAATATCAAGCTTTTCACATAGTCTTTCTAGCCATATTTCTGTTTGAAGTCTCTCCATCCCCTTCCTTAAATTAACTACAAGGACTAAAAAATTTTGTAGTATTTAAGATAGACAAGCCAATAAACCTATAATTCGGATAAACAATTAGCTTTTGGATAGATGATGTTCCCAAGACCGGATCCAAGTGAATTGGGTATAGAAAAAAAAAACTAAATTTGCAAAACATATGAAACCATTATACAAATTAATGAATTCAAAACTATCATTTTAAGACTTCTACAAAAATAGAAAATATGCTAAGAACCAACTCTAATGTATTCTTAAAAAATATGAAGCAGCTCAACAAGTACATATAATTGAGCATTAATGCATGTTATATCAATATGTTCTTGATTTTGTTAATTTAAACTATTTAATTCAAAGAGAATGTCTATAGACAAATGTATGTAAAATTAAACTTGAAATATAGTTCGTATTTTATACATTATTAAATCAATATTTTTTCATTATTATAACATTGTTGATATGATTTTAACAAGCCTCGTCATAACTAGTCCTCTTGATAACCATTGAATTTGATGGATTTGAATAACTTATAGCTTTTCAATTTGAAATAAGTCTACCATCCCTTTGATTCACTATGTCTTCTTGTTTACTTCCCCAACCATGAAAATATTTTATTTGTTAATCCATCAATGTGATCAAATTTATAAAATCAACTTAAAGTATCTACCACATCTAATGCTTCTTGATGTACCACATGATGAATGGACACTAAAATACATCAGAAGATAACACGGTAGCTTTATGAATTAAGCTCCATCTGGTCCAAATCCCACTATCTTATGCTTTGTTAGTTTCCCTTCAAATAATAGGTTGTTTAATGGTTCAATATGTGATCCTTAAAAGATAAACAAAATTTGCCACATAAGACGCCCTTCCATAATTTTCAAATAAATTACATTAAAAAATATTTGTATTTTCATTTACCAAAATAGAATTAAAAGGGTTAGAAAAAATATCTACCTTTAACTTGTAGTAAACTTCTTTAACAACAAATACAACTCCTTAATTTATATAACATTTATATATAAGGAATACTCAACAAATATTTACATGTTAGGAGTTCCCTTCTACTTATTCAAATCACACATATTATTATACACCTCTAAAGGTAGATATTTCATAGCTATGAAAGACATGGTCTACATCACATTTAATTTCTCAACATTTACTATAATTGTATGTTTTTATGATTAATAGAAATGATTTCTTAGATTCAATATCCATAAACTACATTATTGGTTTATGTGCCTTATAATTAGCATGACCATTCAATTTACTACACACAAAATTCTAGGGCCTTATGGCTTAATGAGGGTGATAGCAATATGAAGTTCTTTCATGTATAAACCATGATCCAATGAGCATGAAACAAGATATAGTGTATAAAAACTTATTAGGGTCTAATTTTAGAGGAAAATGAGAGGGTTGTAGAGGAAGTGGTGACTAATATCATAAATCTCCTCTTGAAAGAAGGTCAAGGAAGAGCATAAGTAAAGGAATTTTTCATTTGTAACATCCCCTACCGGATAATGGAAGAGCATCGGGATTTCTTAACCAAACCATTTTAAAAGGAAGAAATAAAAAAAGGGCTCTTCACTTTGTGTATGGATATGTCAGTAGGGCCAAATCACTTCTAGGTAGTTTTTTCAATTGTTTTGATAAATTATGAAAATAGAAGTGGTGGTAGTTATTAGGGAGGCACAATGCAATAATATAGTACTCAAGGAATGAAACAATGTCTTCATTGCTCTAATCCTTAAGAAGATAAAACTAGAGTCCTTTGCAAACTTTGACCAATCAATCTACGTAACACAAATTATAATATTTTAACCAAGGCCCTAGATTTATACCTTTAAACACTTCTCCCTAATCTCAGCTCAAAGAACCAAATGGGATTTGTTAAAGGGATACATATCCCTGATGGGATAGTAGTAGTTCATGAAATGTTACACTTTTTGCTTAAAAGTAAATGAAGAGGAATGATTTAAAATATTGACATGAATAAGGCCTATGATAGAGTCTCTTGGAGCTTCCTATGTAAGGTATTATGGAGGTTTATTTTTGGGGAAAACTGGATGGATTTGGCTATGGAATATGTTCAAACACCACATGTTAAGACCCTTTCCTAATACAACCATTTTTATATACATGTATAATGTTGGTGTATGTTTGCACCTTGGTTATCTAGTGTGCATGGACCCGTTATGATGTAACTTTTACTTTTATTATAAGTAGTAATTAGTATCATGGGTCTCCTCTTTCATGTGGTCTCACCCTTAAGCATTAAGGTTAGGGTAAATAAGAGTTTATATAAGGACATGGGTTTGGAATAGAATGTATCTTATATTTTTTTCATATTTTATCAAATATTTGCTTCCAAGGAGGTCTTACCCTTGAAGAGGCCTACAAAATATATTTTTCTTGATTAATATAAGTTTGTTTTATTTCCATCTAGTTGTTTTTTTTATGACTTATGTTATTTCCATTTTCATATACATTTAGTTTATAAGTATTTCTATTAATTCCTACATTGTCGTTGTGGTTATGCTTATTTTATATGAAGGTTCCTAACAAGTGGTATTAGATCTCTTTCAAGGGCCATGCTCTATAACAATAACCATAGTTCTTGTCCTTCCATATATGTGTATATTATGTAATTTCATTCTATTCATTTTTCGTTCATGTATATTTTTAAAAAACATTTTTTGTTTTTTGTTTTTAGTGGATTAGGTTAGACATATTATGTTAAGGATTTTAAAATATCATGGATATGTCATGTTTGGCTAAGAAATATTGCTCATAAATCATCTAATGAAGTAAGGGGTGCTCAAAATTTAATGCCTAGTCATTAGATGACACTCATATACAACTCCCTGCGTAAGGATGAACAAGTCTCCTTTTGCATGAGGATGTTGCAGTGTATCCCACACTTTCTGAGGAAGTTTCTCTACTTTGACATACATGATTTGTAAGGCACAATCCAAGAATTCCATGTTGAAACAATAACATGAATCAGCCTTCGAAAGCACCACCGTCCATTCGTATACAAGAAAAAGCTTTCCTTATTTGTCCTTCTAGGTTATAGGAATGAATACAGGAAAAATAAAATACATATTAGGTAAGAAGAATACCTAAAAGCTTCTTGGGAACCCTTATGCAATTTAAATAGGTATGTATGTATCTACTGATCTAGATATGCTGGCCAATCAAAGAAAATTTGCACCATATCCTTATCTATGTGGGAAGCATCATAAAATTTGGGCTTTGACATGCATTGTGCCACTGCAATCTACCATCCATGAACTAGTTCATCTGATTCTAACCCTGCCACCATAGCTAACATGGATAAAAGTTCTTTACTTTTGAAATTTGATAGGGGAATTGGTGATTCTGGTAGGTTTCCTATGGGAGGGGGTTATGACATATGCTCTTGTAGAAATAATTTGATATTGAGAGTGGGGGTATAATATTTAGCAGATATTATTGGATCGAATGCTATGGGATTTACAATGGGTTTTCTATTACAAGTGAATATGACCCTAATTGTATCAGCGTCTAGGGTAAAAATGGCATCCCCCTTGGAATTTCTAACAACTCTATGTTTCACATCATAAAACATTGTCATATCTCTGGCTAATTTAGGGTATGGATGAACAAGGGTGAAAATATACAAAGAAAGCATAAAGTGAAAAGAGAATGTACTCAGAGCTAATGGGGTGATGTCTTTCGTATCTCTAGCCTCCACATTGCTTTGAATATTTTCTAGATTTTTCCATGTTATGATGGTATCTGCGATTTGGGAGTCTGGGTCCTGAAACTGCTCTCACATTTCTCAGCCCTATGCTTCCCTCTAGTTGTTTGAAGTAGATGCAGCCATGGCTTTTTGCATGATTTTGTTGCACGTAAAACAAAATTTTTTGAAATGGATCAGAGAGGTTCATAGATCTTGGAAGAATTTGGGAACGCTATATGCAGAGGATATTTTTTAGAGAATAGAGGTGAATAAAAAGATTTAGAAGCATATTTAGACACACATGCATGTATTAAGGTGCTATGCATTAATTTAAGTTGGTGGTGCATGCTTTGTTACTAATTTCAAATATTATTGGGTGCTTTGTTTTGTGTGCCACCTTCAAATAAACCAACCGCCATACATCATCATTCCCTCGAGGTCAATGATGCTGCATCACCTCTGCTATGGACCAATAACTTCATGTCACCTCTTCTCTAGGCAAATAAATTTGTACATTAGTACTTTGAGAGGTGTACATTCAAACTTTTAAGAAAATTGAGTTTCCCACCAAAAGGCATGATTGTTTGACTTTGATTATCGGATGATGAAAATGTCACGATATCGTGATAATTTTCTTTGAAGTGGCTTTCGAATACCAAAATATCATGATATCATGAAAATTTTATTTCAAGTGGCTACCGAATGTCGAAATGTCATGATATTGTGATAATTTTATTTGAAGTGGCTACTAAATGCTAAAATATCACAATATCACGATAATTTTATTTGAAGTGGCTATTTAATGCCAAAATGTCATGAGATCACAACAATTTTTTTTAAAGTGGTTGTTAAGCACTCATGAAATCATGACAGTTTTCTTTCAAGAGGCCTTAGAAATAAATGAAACAATATATTTACATATAATACATGTGAAGTAAAGAGAAACATCTTACTTATAGTCTAGTTTCAGATGGAAGCCATTGACAGGGTGGGATGGACCTAAACCTGTTCATTTCTCAATTGGAAGGAGTTTTGTTGTTTTTCTTCAATTATATCAAAGAATCCTTCCCAGAATACATCAAATTTATGATGGTTTCTAGGTTTTGCATTCTTTTCATTCCACCTTAGAACCAAGTCTCCTACCTTGAAATTTTTAAGGGTAGCCCTTTTGTCAAACCATTTCTTCGTGGTAACCATATGTTCTTGATAATGATCGTAGGCTTATTATTTTTGTTCTTCTAATTATAGGAGTTGAATCAACCTTTTTTCCATTGACTATGCTTCCTCTGTGCCAGTTTGATTGAGCAAATTTAAAGAAAGTATTTCTATGTGTATTGGGAGGACTACTTCCTTACCATAGACTAATGAGTAGGGAGAGGTTTTGATAGACTTATTGATAGTGATCCTATCATCCCACAACTCTTGGTTTATTAGAGAGTATCAAATTCTCTTATTGTCTTTTAGAGTCCACTTTAAGATTCAAATTAAGTTTTTACTCATCGATTCGGCTAATCCATTTCCCTATGGATAATAATTTGAGGATGTCTTCAAGTAGATCCAATGTTTACATGTAAAATCAATAATTTTGGAACCTATGAAATATGTGTCATTGTCTGTGACCAAGGCATCTAGGATACCAAATCTAGTGATCAAAATCTCAACGAATTCCATCACAACTTCTTGGTCCACTTTCTTAGTGGGTATTGCTTCAACCCACTTAGTAAATTTATTTGTAGTGGTTAGGATGTATTTATATCCAGTGGATGATTTGGGTTCTATCACCCCGATGAAATATAGACCCCATTGTTGAAAAGGTTCTTCAACTTGAATGGATTTCAAATGTATTGAAGCATTTCTATTTCTCCCAACGTACTTCTGGTACTTCTCACAATTTCTGATCACTTTGAAAGTATCTGAGAAAATGGTTGGACAATAGCACCCAGTATTGATAATATTTAAATTAGTGGTTCTTCCTATGTAGTGTCCTCCTAATGGATCTCCATGGAATTCATCCAATATTTTTTTCTTTTGATCATATTTTATGCACCAAAGTAATACCCCATCTAGATTTTTTTACAATCCTTTAGGTAGTAAGGTGTAGTTCAAATCCTAGATCTTGTATCTCCTTCTCTATGAAGTTTTCAAACTTGTTGGACATTTTCTAGTCTAGAAGTATCTAATCAATTAATCGGCCCAGTCAGGCTCATCCAAGGGTTGATCATCCCTTGGAGCTATTTATTGAGTTTGGTAGACCACATATTCTGATGAGGTTAATTTGGCAATTTCTTGACATAATGCTTTTCCCCTCACTAGCTTGGTTGGATGGATATCAACATCGTACTCTTCTATATTTGATACCCAACCATATATTTTATCGCAAAGTTCCCCCTATATTATGAAATTTCCAACATCAGGGTGGACAACATACACAATGGTCCTAATTTGTGAAATAAAATGCTTGAACTTTTTTAATGACTTCATTATCACATAAGCTTGCTTTTCGATGAAGTTGTACTTTTCTTCATGTTCCTACATGGTTTGACTTAGAAATTCTATATGCCTCTCTTTATTTTCAAATCCTTTCTGAGTAAGTATTGTAGTGTATATCTCTTGCTCACCTACAACATACAAGATGAAACCTCTGGAATAGTATGGATTTACTAATATGGGTGTTTGGGATATTTGTTCTTTTATTTGTTTGAAAGCCTCCTTCTGTTAGTCCATCCACATAAATTCAGCATCCTTTTTTAACAACTTGGTCATAGGTTTGATGATTTGCGTAAAATCTGCTATGAATTTGTGTACGAAGTTGATCTACCCAAAGAAGGATTACAAGCCCTTTTTTTTTGGGGGGTAGATTAAGTTATAATAGTGCTTTAACTCTATTAGGGTATATAGTTAGCCCAACCTTAGATATGACGTGACCTAGTAAAATTCCTTCTTCCATAATAAAAATAGATTTCTTTGGGTTTCAAGAGATGTCGAACTCCCTACACTTTTCAAAAATACTTTTGATATGGTCAACGTGATCCTCATTGCAATGAGAGAACACTGTCATATCATATAGGTATATCACTATAATATTATTTATAAGGTCTCCAAAAGCCACATCCATTGCTCTTTGAAAATTTACCCTAGCATTGGATAATCCAAAAGGTATCCTTTGATAAGCGAATGTCCCCCACTTGGTGGTGAATTTGGTTTTGAACTAATATTAATCCTTGATCCATACCTGGTTGTACCTAAAGAACCCATCCAAGAGCAATAATATTTTTGCTTCTGCTACGATATGTAGAGTCTGGTATATTTTTAGGAGAGGATAATGATATTTTAGTGAAGCTTTGTTTAGGTTTCGAAATTCAACACACAATCTAATGTCTCCATTATTTTTCCTGATTGGAACCAAGTTAGCTACCCAAGTAGAATGCTTGATTGAGTAGATAATCTTAGATTTGATCAACTTCAATAGTTCATATTTCATTAGAGCTTCAATATTGGGATTCATAGTTCTTTGATTTTTTTGGAAGGGTTTCATGCCTTCTTCGGGCTTGATTGTATGTTGGATGGTCTCTTTAGAGTAGAATTTAAGGTCACCATAAGTCTAGGCTATGATGTTAGGAAATTCTTTGCATAATCCTCAAATTTGGTCCAATTCTTTCTTTGTAGTGTTTACTCCCACTTTAATAGATTTATCTGATTCCATTTGGACCTCTTTGTATCTATGTTTGTCAACTTTCATTTTATGGCCAGTTGACCTGTCATTATTATCAAACAAGCTTTCAAGAGCGATAAATACTTTTGAGATATGGTTGTTTTTCAATTGGATCATGTCTGCATATTATTCATCTTTAGACACTCTATCATTTGAAAAGTTCATATCACGGACAAGAAAGTCGACTATTTGTTCATCATTTTCTAATACTTTCCAAAATATATCTCTATCTAGCACAAAAGTCCTATAGATCAGTCTAACTATCTTAGACTTTTGGATGATGTTGCTAATAGGGAAAAAAAGTGTGCCTACTAAAGCCAATAAATCTACATGAGTGTTATTTTATCTAGGAATTTCTTTGAGGTTTAAAGCCTCAAAATATTCTAGCAAGTCCCAAAATTTATTCCTATAATATTTAAGGTAATTTTGCATACTCACACATTTCTTAGTAACCTGATTCACTATTAGTTTAGAATATCCAAAAATCTTGAGTTTTTTAATACCCATATTCTTAGCTTTCTTAAGGCCTAAAGAGAGTGCTTCATATTCTGTTGCATTGTTAGTGTAGCTCTAGGTTAACCAATAAGAAAAAAATTTCTCTTCATCTATCATAGAGATTAAAACAATACCTGATCTAGCTCCATTTTTACATCTAGCACCATCGAAGAAAATTTTCCATAGTTGATTGGTAGATGGGTCTACCTGAAAAAGAGAAGTGGGGTTGCTTTTCTCAGGCTTCACAATTGAGTAGCTTTCGATATCTATTTCAATCATGGCATTTAATTCTTGGAGAGAGAACTGGTCTTCTTCTTATAGTACATTTAGAGCTTCATCCATCAAGTTTAAGTCTTCCAGTTCCTCGGTCATCATGTTTACTGTAGTAGCTTGTTTACCTTCCTCTTCAAGTTTTTCAATATGAAAGGTTGAAGGTTTCTCATTGAATATTTTTAATCTCTTGCCCTTGAATGGAATTTTCAAGTGTGAGTAATCTAATGATAAATATCCTCCTATTTTTGTGGTGAGTTATCTAGAGAGACACATACCAAAATAAGATTCTAGATCCACTACCACTACCTCTTATATAACTATGAGTTGAGGCAATCTATGAAGGACTATCAGGATATATTTAATCACCCCTATGGTTTTGATGGGGGTTTTGTCTAGTTACAATAAACCAGGGCTGATCCTTGTGTATTCCATCCCCATGATGTCACATACAACTTTGGGTATCATAGTGGTTGCATCTCTAGAGTCTATTATGCAATTGTGTACCACCCATCCTTCCATTTGAAGAGACATATAGAAGGGATGAGGTCTATTTTTTCTTGTAGTGGACGTCAGACTAACCTATGGAGAATTCAACTGAGCTAGGATTCTATTATTGGTTTTCATAGATCTCAAGGATTCTTGTAATAAATCAATCTACCCTGTAAACTATAAATCTACATGCATAGTTTCTTTGGAGGGAGTTTTCTTCATCTCTTCGACTATGTTGAATGGGAGAGCTTAGAAAATTTTCTCTTTTACAACTATGTCATACTTAATTCTATACCCCTGAGTAGCATCTATCCTTTGATGCTTCGTCAGTGAGAGGTATCTCAATTTATCTCTTACTTGTTCTTGTGTCTCCACTTCCTTCTATAGGGGTGTTTCTTTATGTGCTTCTACTTATTTTTGGCTTGAAATTTTGGGAACTTTCTCATAGGATGTTCTTCTATCAACTAGGTTCCTCACAGATGAAGGGACTTTCAAGGGATTAAGCTCCTAGGGGTTCTCCTGCAAAGGTTTCTTTCACGATCTAGTTAGAATAGCCACTTGTTCAAAAAAGGGTATCATTGGATTTTGGTTTTCTTCCCTAATCATATTAGTCTGACCTTTGAGGGTTTTCTCAGCCTTCTCAATAGCTATATTTTGGACATGATGTTGATGGATCATACACAAGTTTTATCCATGTGGATCGTTACATGTAGAACACTAGAATTTTGACTCTATTTTTTTTTTAAAGAGAAAAACCCCTTGTGGAGCCACCTTGGTCTGAGAGACCATGAATAAGGATTTCTACACCATCAAAGTCACCCAAGGATCGCACCCGACCTTGCCTGTACCAACATTATCAATTGGATTTTGGATACCCAATTCAAATTTTTGGTAGGGTGGAGATTTGAACCTGTGGGACCTCCCTTGGAGGATTGCCCTCTCGTCTCCAACTCACCTACAACACCTGGGTGAAGTTTGACTCTATTGAAGTGTTAGTGGGTTCACTATATTCATTGGTGTAAACCACATTTGATTTGTCATGATTTCTATTGCTCGTGGAGGCTTGGTCTCTTGTTACTTGTGGAAATCTCCTTGGCTAGAAATTTCTCTCTACTTTTCTTCTTTCCATTAAGGTCATCTTATTCATAAAATGATTGCAGATCTTGTAGAGCTACAAGTTGAGGATCTGGAATTGATGAAACTATCACCATAGGAAGTGTAAGGATGATAGGAAGCACTGGAGGAGTGAGAGAAACTTGTACCAATAGGATAGTAGGTTTCCCGATCCATTAGTGAGAGTTGCATTAGAAGTGGAAGCAAGAATTGGAAAAGTAATACTGGATGTTTGTGGTAGATTGGCGAAGATAGACATTATCATATTTGTAGAGAATATTACAATAGCGATTAGATCTCTTTCTGCTTTCTAGGATTCTTGGAAAATATCTGGAAAAGTAAATACTTGGGATTGCCTGATAGCCATACTTATTTTTGAGTTAAAAACCCTCAGGTAATAATACATTGATTGTTCATCTATCAACCTTAATCCATTAGGTACTCTCTACAATTTTTTTTTGAATCTAATATTGAAGTTGACTATTTTCTCCTAAGGGTGCTTTCGAATGATGGTGAACTGATTTAGCAACAAAAATAGATCAGTATGTTCATTGAAATCTTCTACTAATTTACCAACAAGCTAGGCCTAGGTGGATATGGTTTGTTTTGCAAGGGCTCTATACCAATAGAGCATTTTCCCTTTCAAATAAATTATAAACAATATTATCATGACATCCTCCTTAGTGATGTTATAAGTCAGTGCAAGTGCGGCTACATCTTGATAGTGTTAATAGATCATCTTCCTAGTACCTTCATACTGGGGTAATGCCTTTAAGGTCATTGTTGGAATTGTGTGCTGAGCTACCAGATTCAGGGGGCCTGTATGGTTCCATAAATGGTAAGGTATATTTGGATGATTCACAACCATTGTAGCTATGGTTCTGCCTAATATTATAGGAATATGGGTAGCTGGAGTTAACACCCCACTAGAAGCAGTACTAGGGGGAGTTGTAAGGGAAAAATTTATAGACCCTGTAGTGATGGTAGAAGAAGAAGTTATCCTAGCAACTAATACAGGATTAGCTCTGAGGCTACCAAGGTGTAATTCAAATAACTCAATGGGTTCTTTGGAATTGTTTTCTTTAGATCTAGTTTTCATAAAAAATGATATTTAACTAGAAAATAGATAAGGATTTTCTTAGGGTTTCTCTCTTGGACGGAGTCGCCAAGTGATTCATACAAAAATAATACGACAAATATAATCACAAAAAATTTGGTCTATATATCATGGGATTGTATCCCATCGAGCATGCCAAAACCTGTTGGTGTAAAATCTACCTTTGGTTACATTTGCACCCAAGACTTTGCCAACATTGAAAAATCGGGTTCAAAACAAAGTTTACCTGATTTAATATCCAAATGAGGTTGGTTCCTTGCTTTATTTTAGGAAAAATGGAGAGATAAAAATACATAAAGAGAGGGAAATATAGCTATTGCTAGGAGCTTTTATATGGTGCAGATTAGATAACAACAAAGAAACATCTACAACCTTTTAAGGATAAGTATATTTGAACCATCAAATTAGAACAACTAGTCCTTTGGTGCATACATAATCAAACATAAGCATATTGGAACCATTAGTTTTAGATCTAGTTGAACTTTAAACGTAAAAATTCAAAATGCAAATTAAGGCATTTTCTATAACAATCCATACATACTTTATAACAACACCAGTGAGATAGGAAACCAAAATGAGTAGTCTTTATTTACTTTCAGAAGTCTACGTTGTGAACATCCAAGAGCCAGCCATTTTTTTGGATCGCTCATCCTTTATAAATATCTTTTACATAACAAAAAAATTGAAAGTTGTTACAACAATATGCTCGTAGGCTCATTCTGGTAAATAGGTAGTTAAGAGAGTATGGGATCTTCAACTGCATATGGTTGGGATCTTCTTGTTATTGTATGTTTACCTTTATCTTCTTGGAGATGTCATGGCCTAGTTGTTTTCCACCTCTTTGCTTTTGGTTTTTCAGTCTACGAAATCATGACATCACAAAATCATGATGTTTTTCATGGAGGTGGCTTGTGGGCACCAAAATGTCGTAATATCATGATGTTTTCTCTGATTTGTCTCCTGAGCTCCAAAATATCACGATATCGTGACGTTTTCTCTGGCTTGGCTTATGAGCTACAAAATATCGTGAGATTACGACGTTTTTCATGACTTGGATTTTGAGATCCAAAATGTCACAATATCATGATGTTTTCTCTAACTTGTCTCTTGAGCTCCAAAATGTTGTGATATCATGATGTTTTTTATGACTTGGATTCTAAGCTTCCAAAATGTCGTGATTTCGTAATGTTTTTCATGTATTGGATTATGAGCTTCCAAAATATCATGATATCATGACGTTTTTCATGTCTTGGCTTATGAGCTTCCAAAATATCATGAGATCATGATGTTTTCCTAGCTTGGCTTCTGAGCTCCAAAATATTGCGAAATCACAATGTTTTCTCTATCTTGGCTCCTGAGCTCTAAAATATCACGAAATCATAACGTTTTCTTTGACTTAGCTCCTAAACTCCAAAATGTTGTGATATCACGATGTTTTTCTCTGACTTAGTGAAATTTTGAGAAGACCTCTCTTTATTCCCCTTGATGTAGTCATTTTTACCTACAAATACCAATTGAAGAACTCGACTAAAAAGGTGAGGTTGACATGGAGAGGATAATGGACACCCATTGATATTTATATTCCTTTGCATGGTTCTTCCATGACTACAAAGAATGCTTTTGCTTCAATATTTCATTTTTGGAAGACAAAATTTTAATTCTTCCTTTTTTCTCATAAAGTTTTTTAGTGTAAATTAATTTTAATATATATATCCAAATATGTGTATATACAGTGGTATCTGATTAAATGTTTATGTATAATTTTTTTTTTAAAGGAAAACAAGGGTATTCATCAAATAGCATGTGCTCTAGTGATAATAAATATAGTGTCTCAATGTAGAGACTTATGTTCAAATGTTTTTAGGTGACATAATATTGAAATATCATTGTAACATTATCATAATGTAATATGGACCATATGTCCAACTTCAATCCCATGTAAGCAACTAAAAAATAAACAAGGAGGTTTAAGATTTGAATTCCTTCCCTCATTTATATGCCTCATTTATTTGTATTGTCCCAATAAAGGAGACTATGGAATCTAAGCATGTCCCCCCTTTGGATTCCCCATATAATGCATGTCATAATACATGGGCATATCCACCCTCTGTAACAATATTGATGTTGCGGGGTAGCTTGCATAACATAGGCTAAGGGATGTAAGACAAGTTTTTGTCTTTATTGTAGCCTTACTATTATTGGATAATCTACACAACATAGGTTGTGGTTCCATGGGATGTATCTCCCTTCCATGATATCCTTTGTGTAATGATATAATATGCATGACATAGGTCATGGGATATAGGGAAAATCCCCCTATTCATATCAACATTGCTATCATATGATGGTTTGTACAACATTGGTCATAGGACATAAGACATTTCCTCTCCATAGAAGCCTTACTATTATGGGGTAGTGTTCATAATTTAGGATAATTTTTACAAGGCATTGTCCTCTCCTTCATGATAGTATTTATGTCATGAGATGTCCTACATAATATAAGTCATGCGATGCTAGGTTATCATGGGATGACCTAGAAAATAAATTTAATAGGATATGGGATATGATCCTCCTTTCACAATGTCCAAGTTGACATGGAGTGGATTGGATAAACTAGATGGGATATTACTATGTGTGTTCTTTATCCCCATTCCCTACAATAATTTTTATTCTTATTTTTAAGCTATTATGAATAAGGATTGGTGTCCTATAATGACGGATGGCAAACTACTTACATGCATGCCATATAGTATGATCATGAATGCTATTACAAGTGGAGCCACATATTTGTGGAATGATCACTTATAGATCAATTATTGAATGTGACCTTATACTCAGCTACTAACATAACAATATATTTGTGGTATGGTTATTCATGCACTAACCACCAAGCATTTTCGTCTCGCTTATTGCATGTGTGAATACATAGTTATAGCATGGTAATTTATGTGTTGGTCATTAGGTATTTTCCACTAAGGGATATATTTTTAACTAGATATTACTATAGATATATGAACATAGTGCAAATAAAAAATATAAAAATAAATTATTCTTGTCCTTCATTGTATTCAATTTATAGATAAAATTGGGATAGGAATTTTAAGTTAAGGTCCTAACTAAGGTTGGAAACCAAACTATGATCATTCATTGGGCCTCATCCTACACTTTCGCATGTTCGCTTGCATATAGTAACCTAGCTAAACATCTACATTACTTCTAAGTTCTTATTTTGGGCATGGATTTTTGTTATGATAACTCATGGGTCTTCTCCTCTACTCAAGGTAACCTCATTCTATTTTTCATACTTCTTCCCAAGTATTAGAAATCCAAGTATGCATACTCCATGATTATGGAATAATTGCATAGTAAATTGGAAAATATCCTTCAACCAATTTTATCATTAATAAATGGAGTGGTAAAATATCCCCCAAAAAACCTTAGGATGGATCAAGGCTGTAAATAATTGGCCATATTTAAACATCAACTCATGAACTTAAGATCCAACAAGGTAAATACAAAATCTGCAAAATGGGATATAAGTTATAAGATTAGTAACATTTTCTAATCCATTTAATCAACATCAATTATCATATAGGAATAATCTACATCTATTAATTATTTATATTTTTTCATTTAGATCTCATCTAAAATAGTCTTGACATAATCATGTAGATATTTATACATTATTTGAGATTTATACATTATTTTCATTGTCATAATCTTTCTAGTAAGATTATTTTTCTAGCATTCAAAAAAATCATATAATTCTAACCTAATAAATTAGTATTCTCATATATTCATAAAGTAAGAACTATATAAATAAATTTTATATTTTCATATATCATTCTACATTAAATTTTAGCCTTACAATTTGATTAGTCTAATTTTCTTAGATAACTCATAAACTAGCTACTTTCTATATCTCCAATTTTAACCCTCTCAAGTAAATATGCATTCTACTTTTTAGGGTTTTAACTCAAAGGTTATGTTGTTTCTTGCATTAAGGAAAATTTGTTTTTACTCTTATATCAAATATGAATAGAATAACCATTTGTAGCATTTATTTTTTCATTTCATTTTACACATCAAAATATTAAATTCACAATTTCATATTTAAATTGTTTATATTTTATTTATATATCAAAATGCTATTAAATTCCCTATAAACCCCTCCCATATATTATACTACCTAAAATATTTTCATATATTTTTAAGATGTAAGTAGTATTTAATATCATAAGACATTCTCAATGCATCTCATTGACCACTCTACCAACTAATAAAATTGTATACCTTTCATTTCTAAAATATTTATTTAACTCCAATAATCATTATTTTTGTCCTTGACACGTGTTTTTTTTAATTGATTGATGGAAGGGGTTTTGAAATGGTCCACAAAGCTTTATAATAGAAGAAATACTTCAGAGAGGATCTTACAAGGCTATCTCTCAGGAATAATGAGGAGAAGAGTAGCAAACAAAACTGAAGTAGGGGACATCCTAGAAACAAGGTAAAATAGGGATGTCCCTAGACCTAACATAGAAGAAAAACAACAAAAGAAAAATGAAATATAACATTCCAAGTGAGAAGAAGTAGGACCACTTGAATTAATCAATGTCCACGAAAGTGAGGGAATATAAGAGTTCCTCTAGGTCATCATCTCCATACCTCTTCTTGAATTCATTGAGGAGAGTGGTGTCCTATTGAATAAGGGTGGTGCTCATGTTCATCACTCTGGTCAAAGCTCCTAGTAGATCATCAATCCCCTAGATATATCCCTTCCTAGTAATGAAGGGAATACATGAATCTTGGAGATAGCATTTCAAAGGCATAGAAGAGAATCTTTGTGAGCCCACCTTTCGAGAAGGGGTCCACATAGGAGTGTTGTCATGCTTGGTCGTCTAAGCCAAAGGGGGAGATTCCACCACTTTATTTGAGAGTTGATTGTGCTTGATGTGGATTGGTGATTTCTTTCTATTTCCAGATTTAGATTTAATGTGAATGGACTACCTCTAGGCCTCTAATTTTTTCTTGGGAGTAACAACTTCACTCTTGGATTTAAAGTCTAAAACATGACTAAGATTTTGGAGGGAAGGTCCCAAGTCATCCTTAATGATCACGTCAGGGTTGAGATCCTTGAACCCAATTGTTGATTATGGAGAGGTCTATAGAGAGTCATTCACAAGGCTATTTGAGACAATGCTCATCATAGCCATTTGGGTTGGTTTATGAAGAACGTGCTTGTAGATGATAATATGTAGATATTGGTGGACAGGAAAGGATGAGGAGCCATTCTAAACATTAATAACCGATTTTTCTACCGATATAAAGATATATTCAGGGATGTTAATGTTTTCTTCCCATGAATGTGGTTGAGAAAAGTTACTTGAAAACTCCTTAGAATGTTTGTCTACCTATCCATCATAAAATAGTTGATAATTGGAACAACCACGTTGTCCCACAGTTTAGGAAGGGAGTCTCTCATAATTCCCCCTTTATTCTTCTTGAGATTCCCATCCTTCTCCTTAAACAACAATTCATCAGCCATCGAATGCTTTTCTCTAATAACAATTTCACCATCATCTAAGAACTCATAATTTTACACGCAACTTGGCATTGATTGTGAAGCTTAGTCCTCTCATAGTAACTCTACCATTAATTAGAATACCATCAATTCCACCTTTGACACATATGTTGACCTAATTCTTGGGGTGAATTAGAACACCTTGTCCCTCTAAGAATGTTACATGCATATGTTTTCTTTTTTTTTTGTCACATTTAAGGCATGACCCACTTTGATTAGTTACTACTGAAATTTGACACGAAGCCATTTTTATTACAACTTTATGTCATGTGTTACTATATGATTAGGTACCAAATAGCACGACTACACTTTATAAGCTAGATTTGAAATTCAACAATTTTTTGCTTTATACGATTTTTTTGTGTATGCACACCTCTATAAACCTTATCTTGAGTAAAGACAAATCTAATGGGACCCCAACTATTCAAAGAATCAAACTGTGGTAGCCAACCAAAAAGCATTTGATCGCTACCAAGTAGTTTATCCTTTTTTACGTTTAAAAATTTTAGGGTAAAGCATTTGATAGGGGCTCAAGTTCCCTTGTACTGGATTTGAACTTGGGTTTCCTAGATGAAAATCCAAAGACATATCATTATGGTATTCCTCACAAGACAAAATAAAAATAGGGTAAAACATGGGTTTTAAAAAAGGGTCCGATCCTCGTGTTTAAAGTTAGGTTTATTGGATGAAAACCTAAAGACATGATAAAACACAGGCTCTTAAAAATACCTTGGTCCCTTGTATCAAGGTTTGAACTTGGTTCTCCTAGATGAAAACCTAAAGATATACAACTATGATATCCCCTACAGACTAAAATTTTAGGATAAAACATGGTTTTTAGAAAAGGGCCTTGGTCCCCTTATATCGGGGTTTGAAATTGGATCTCATGGATGGAAACCCAAAGACGTACCACTGACTTTTATCTCTAGCTTTGTCTCTAGGGTATAGTGTGGGTTTTTTAAAGGGGTCCTCATCCCTTTGTACCATAGTTTGAACATGAATTTCTTAGATGAGAACCAATAGACATACCACTATGATATCCTTCACATGACCAAAATTTTAAGATTAAACGCTGGTTTTTGAAAGAGGACCAGCCCCTTTGTATCAAGGTTTGAATTTGGGTCTTTTGGATGAAAACCCAAAACAATATACCATTGACTTTCATTTCTAGTTCAATTTAATTTTTTTTTATTTTTAATAGAAAACCTTTATAAACCTTAGACAATTGGATAAAGATGAAGTCAATGAGACCTAAGGAACCAAATGGGGACAACCCACTAGCAAGCACTTTGACTTTCATCTCTAGTTCAATTTTGATGTTTTTTTTTAAAAGAAACCTTTATAAACGCTTTATAAACGCTGAATGATTAGGTAAATATGAAGTCAATGTGACCTAAGGAACCAAACCAAGGCAATCCACTATGTTACTGATCAGTCTATCCTTTTAAGTAAAAGTTCTTCCTTGTATATGGTTTAAACTTGGGTCCCTTCTTAGTATGTTTTCCCCACCTCCTCGAATTGCCACAACTTTCTTCCCCGTTTTTTAAGATAATTTTAGAGAGCCTTGCAGGTTTTGCCTATGTTGTACAGAGTTTCTGATGGCCGAATACAATATTTGTTTTCTTGATATTAAGCTGAAATGAATGATTACGGCAAAAGCACATCGATTTTGTTGTGTCGTATGGCGGCGGCTGAATTCGGGATTTACGCATGTTTGTAGCTAATACGACCATAAAAACCAGAATCACGCAAGCACGTAACAACGAAAGAATCTTCATCACGAGAATGGAAAGAGCGTGTCCAGTTTTGGTAATTATACAGAGAAACCGAAGGCAAATTGGCGTCGTATCTTCTCGTCATCATTATTCCCAAATTGGCGTCGATTAGATATGACAAGAGTGTGAGGAGGATCTTCTCAGTTTGTAATTATAAATCATTGGCCCACGGATTGCATTTCGATATTCTGATATAACAATTATTGCAACGACTAGAAGCACAGATCACAATCAATCTCTTACACATTCGCCCATGATCATTTTTGTATAAATTTATATTTTATACAGTCGATAAATCATTGACCAGTACAATGAAATCAAGATATCTTAACCAAATTGCCAAATACAATTTGTTGTAATAAAAAAAAAATCGATATGAATATTGTAAGTTCAAGGAGAATGATCTAGAGTAAGGAATGGGCCATGAAGTATATGGCCCTAATTAGGTTGTGTAGACACCTAATTTTACACATCACATATGAATTTAGTCAATTTGATCAAATGGTCCTTTTGTACCTGAATTTGAATAAAAAGATACCATTAATTTGTTCATTTAAAGGTTCAAGGTGTAGACCAATTGGTTCGACCAAACCTTGTTAGGGGGCGGAGGTCCAAGGTTCAAATCTCGGGCCTCGTCGAACTGAACGCTTGTTCCTTCTATGTGCTTTCAGTGGCATAAAATGTTTAAAATGATTGTGGCATGGTGGTTATAGGGGCGGACTGCACGAAGATCTATGTGGCGGCTTCCGGGGCGGACAGCGCAAAATACTGTGGTGGCCATAAAAGCCGGACAGCCTGCCCGGATTCATGGCGGCTACAGATTCCACCATGTAAATTCAAAAAAAAAAATTGTTCATTTACAAAACTTGATCAAATCACATCCAAAAGTCACAAAATGTATACCATTTGAGAAAGAGCTTTCCAACCAAAATAAAAATAAAAATGATTATATTTAACTATCATTGAAGACCATGTTATGAAAATATTATGTTGCAAAAACGTCATAGCATTTTTGTGAGCTCTCAACATTTTTGATCCCGTAAAAATGTTGAAGCATTTTTGTTAGTCTTTGAAATTTTTGCAAAAGTGTTGATAAAGCTCTAGTTTTAATAGTTGGAATCTATGTCATTGTCCGTTAACTAAGCAACTTATCAGGTCAAATATAAAATTATGAGTTACATGATTTATGGAATTTTTAACTAGCAATCAAGCTAGTTGCATGCCTAGTCATTTCTCCAGTCTCTTCTACCTAATATTTGTAACTGGTAATCACTTAGCACAACTAAATCTTGGTGCTAGCTCTCCCTCTACCTTGCCACCACTCAAGCTACCTTGCCACATCACCACTCTTTCTGTTGCCACATCTCAGGCTTGGCATAACATCTTCAGCATTTGTCTACACATGTAAATAAAAAGAAAAATAAAGAATTGAAAATAAATATAGGAATGAAAAACAATGGCAATTGGCTAGGGAATATTTGGAAAACTACTTGCTATTTTTTTTTATAATTTTTCAATAGGTGTAGGTTGTTATAGGGATTTCTCATCCTAACATTGAGAAAAAAAAAAAACAATCAAAACACAGGCAATTACATGTTGCCAAAATATTTAGGAAGAGTTTTTTAGATTTAAGATCACATCAAGCCAAAAGAAGCTTTTCCACGAACAACCCAAAATATTCTGAGGCACCATCCAAGATATTTGGCAAGCATCTTCAACAAGTAATAAAAGGAAACTTTGGTATTGTAATCTTGTGAAGTTCACATCATTTTGGTATTATTATTACATTTTAAATCAGCATTTCTTTATTTGCATGCATTCAAGCAATTTATCCATTTTCTTTATTTATCCACCATAGAGGGAATTGGGGTTTGGTTCCTCTACCAAGACAGATCAATGTTCTTGGAGATATTGGACAAACCCCTCCATACTAACACAAATATGTTTTAGTTTATATTCATAGGTTTTGTAGGTACAAGAATAAAGAATAAAGTCATATTTGGATCCTTTAAAACTAGACCAAAACATAGTAAAATTTAATAATTTTGGTAGTATTGAAAAGCTCAAAAAAAGATTTCCAACTAATATAAACATAACAATGTTTCCTTGAAGTTTGATGCCCCAGTACTTTTAAAAATAACAAAATTGTTATTTTTACCTTATGCAACATTTTTCACCCTATGCAATGTTTTTGATCATTTGCGCCGTTTTTGACCTTGTGTAGCATTTTTGGCCCTATGTAGTGTTTTTACCCTTTTGTAAACTTGTAGCATTCTTTGTAGCATTTTTTGTAGCATAAGGAATTGGATGCAAGATATCATAGGTTTAAAGCAAGAAGTTAGACCAAACTAAGACCTGATGGGAGGCCAAGTCTTACACAAAAAGTAGCCATTTCCTAGATATTAGACATCCAATGGATATCGTTTTTAAATAGTAGTTTACCCTTAAGGAAACACTAAGAGCTAATGGTTTATCATACTCAATAGGATTCTATTCCATCATATAGAAGATGTGGCAAAATTTAGGCTTTGTCTTAAGCTAGATCCTTCCTAACCTTATTACATGCTTCCATGCCTATACTAAAAATAAGTAAAAACTAACTAATAGAAAAAACTAAGCGTTCAAATTTATATCAAGATGTCTACCAAATGCTATGCCTCATTGACTAACATTTAACTAATTTAATCGTAAATTTTTTTTTGCATGACTCTTGCTTTGAGAGAACTTTTGGTACCCGTGTGGACATAATACATACACTCTATATCTATGGAGTTATTGGAGATAGTATCATCTTAGACTTAGGTTGAGTGCACTATGCCCATGAAACAACAACCTTCATAAAACTACCATTCTATTTCTTTATAAAAAAACCCAAGCCAAACAAGTGAAATGGTCACATTATGATTTGTAGGGCATCCAACATGAGGAGTACTACACATGAGTATATATATAAATATTTTCCACTATTTGAAGCCTTCCAACCAAAGAAAAATGTTTTGTGATCTAATAATCTTTTTATTTATTTGGCTAAGAACCAAGACCATAGATCAAATAAAACTTCCATAAACCCAAATACTATGTTGACATAGCAAATGATCTCCTTTTGCAGATTCATTACCACTCGCTTTATGTTGACATAGCAAATGATATCCTTTTGGAGATTCATTACCACTCGCTTAGAATCATAAGGGTTTAGGTTGATCTTTAATCATAATGAACTCTATTTTTTGCAATGCAAAATTGAAACTACAAGCAATGTAACACTTATCTAAAATTAACTCAAGGACTTGTTCAAAGGTTTCAATTTTATCATTATAAATGATATTATGGTTTTATATAATATTTTACATGTTCCCAAGGGCACTAGAATCTAAATGTGAATATTTCTTATCTACAAACTAGGTAGAGTGTAAGTTTATATCTCCAACAACATCAAATACTTTTTTTAATCAATTTTAGTGAGTGTTGGAACAAAACATGATCCAAAAGAATGATTTACACCCTATAAAGGCATGCCCTTGTAGCCATGAAAAGATAAAATTAATAAATTTCAGTATCATCTATTCCTCTTGATTAAAAATATTCCTATTTTACTCATGTAAAAAATGAAGTAGGTTGGCTACATGTATTTTGATTTTTTATTGACATATTTCAAGTTATGCATCACTAATATAAGTATTTTCTTGCATATAGAAATTACATCAAGATGAAGATAAATTCAATAAATACATTTCTTAAATTGAATCCCTTTCCTCTAAATGGAAGCAACACATGAAGCAAATTAGTCTGATATTTCAATGATCTTATAGTTGCTTCCATTTTAAATCTATGAATCCAATGTATTTAAATATTAAAGTATTTTATACCATAAGAACATGAACAAACAAAAGTTTCTAGTTCCAATGTTCATATAGAATGGGAATAATTATTCAAATTAGATCTATATAGGGATCTAAGATGTGAGCTTGGGATCTAAATTCAAATAGCATATTTAGTCTTATCTCTTTATAAATATTTTGTATGAATGTTCACTCATCGATATGCATGGTGTTGAACAACTCAAATTTTAGTTCTTAGCATCAAAAATTACAACATATTAACTAGCACAACTAATCATACTTTTAAAATACATACTTGAAGAATAATCAATTGCTTTTTAAAAGATAATTGACCTTTATGTATAATGATAAAATAATTTTGAAATTGCATTAAAAAATGTTAAATATTCAATTCCATTGGTGTTATTCAATTGGATGAGTGATATAGTGTTACATATCCATAAATAAATATATAAATAATAAACCAAAGGAGAAAAAAGAAAATTTGGTTATAAGGTTGATTTTATTATGAGCTAAATTTAATCGAACATAACCTTATTATTGTAACACATGGAAATCACCAATTTGTGTTGAATGCCATTTTATTAATCTGATATAGGGTTACAAGATGAGTTTTATCTTAAAAAAGGTTTTTATTCCCTTTTTCCACATGAATTTGAGAATATTTTCTAGTTTCTTTCGGTGTCGTCAGTGAAGGTGGGGTTTTGTGTGCATGTGCTACCGATAGTGATGTTTGATTATATCTTTTTTTATATGTTATGGGCTTGCAAAAAGGAGTTAGTGTGTTTGGGGGTTTACCTTGGTCAAACCCCATAGTTATGAAGACAAATCGACATAAAACTAAAGGAAAACATGATGAAAATTAATATAAATGCTATAGAAAGTATCTAAGATTGATATGTACCTGATTTGATGATGTAAATATGTTGTAGGGATGGTTTGTATGACAACATATGAAATGGATCCTGGGTTCGCATGGTGGGATGCGAATTGGACTCTTGTTGACTATTGTTGCAAACTTGCAATCCAAATTTGTTCTAGGTAGTGTCTATTGTAGTTTATCGGTTGCAAAATTTTCAAAAAGGATTATGGTACAATTTTTGCAGAGTCTGGATATGTTGACTGAAAGGAAGAGAGAGAGATTAATGAAGGAATTAGTCCTCTATTTATAGAGGAAACCAAGGTGGGGGGGAGTTAGGTGTACTAAACCATAGGGTCAAGTCCTATTGTGGTCAAGTTAAGGTTTGTGAAGTGACAATATTAGTCATCCTTTCACATGCCCTAAGGGAAATATCCAATCCTCACACATGTGTGAGCTAGGATTATGGTTAACTTTGGTTAGTTAATCTCTAGGTTAGGTGAGGGTTGAGTTAAGTATCCCAAAAAATATCCTAACTAATTTTGGATGCGCACATGTGTGAGGACATGTTTAGGACTAATTTGATTCTTAACCTTGATTAAACCCAACTAAGTGGAAAGTCACTTGCAAAATAGAATCCTAATTAGCATAATTAAGGTTTTTGAATGGAATGGTCCCATGGGGGTCCTAATTAGGCATAGAAAAGGGCTTAGGTAGCCTTAAGGGGATTTTAGGTATCCCTCCTATGACTAGAATGTGTTTTGGATACATTTTGTATAATTTTGTAGTATTTTGCACTTACAGATAACTATGATGGCTTACGATGGTCTAGAAATGCCTATGCAAGCCTAAAAATATCTATGCAGGTCTACAAATATCTATTGGTGAGCATGTGAAACTTTTAGGTGTCTACATTTATCCCTATTTGTACCATGTTGTGTAAAACATAGTTGAGTACAAAAATATGATGGAAGAAGGTGATGAGGTGCTTAAGAAGACGAAGAATGTGGGGATGAATGTGAATGAAATAATGCAAATGAAACATGGTGGTGAAACAAGTGATTTTCCAATTGAATATAATATTTTACAATATCATACTAGTTTTTTGTGAGGGCAACTTAATACTGCTTTTCTTTTGCAACCAATGCAAGATGGTCAAATTACGAATAGAACAACTGCCTATTCAAATTTTTGCTTTTGATTGATTGATGAGCACATGATGACATTTTTCAAATCATTTGAGCTGAGTGGAAATGATAAATCAAGTGTAATATTCAGTATGTGGTCAGCATCGATATACAAAATAAAATCAAGACATGTTCGAGAGTGCACATGGCTCTCATGATCTAACAAATGTTTGATTGGAATTGAATATTATTTTGTTTTTATATCTTGAGATAATATTTAGCAAAAAAAATTGTAGATAGATGTGATATTCGTGATTTGGATGTTTGATTGTTTTATCATACACAAAGTAGATTTGTGTATGAATACCCCCTCAAGTGAAGAATTAGAAATGATACGGATGAAATGTGGTGATGTGGTGATGAGTCGATTGATAGAGGAAAATGGTGATAAAAGGTGCAAAATTTGGGAAAACTGTGGTGGAGAAGAAAGAGGAAGTTGCAAGAGTGAAGAAAAAATGAAAATGGTGTCATGAGGATTGATTCGCATAGCACCATGTAAACCATGACTGGATTTCACATGACAACATGCGAACTAGACTGGAGTTTGCATGGCGGCATGCAAACTAAGATTTTTGGGAGTACAAATCTCTTTGTCACATGTGTGAGGGTCATTTGTTTTGTGAGGATTTATGGAGAGAGAAGTGAGCAAGAGTTTGTGAAGTGAAGTGCTTGTGAAATCCTGAGTCAGAGTAAATATGGCAAGAGGACACGCAAGCATTAGTAATCGACACGGGACCCCATCGATAAGTACTCAAGACTCAAACAATTTTTAATTTTGAATTGCATGAATGTTTGAAAAGTACGATAATGTAGATTTGAGTGTATATGCATGTTTGCATGTGACATTAGTTTGAAATATGTACACAAAGTGTAAAAATGGCCAAATGGGTACCTAGAAGTGTAGGTTGTTTTCTGGTTAGACTAGTAAATTGACTTGTTTGACTTTGTGACATGTGGCGCATGTGTGAGATTTGGGTTTGATGTGTTGCATGAAAAATGTACTATTTATAGAATCTGTTTGAACTTTCACCATGAAAGGTCAAAATGGGTATCCAAAAATGTGATTTGTTTGATTTTTATGATGTATTGGCAAGTCGTGTGAATGTGTGCCATGAGGTGTATGTCTGTGAAGTTTGAATTTATTATGTGGTATGAAATATGTACTATTTTTAAAATCTATTTGAAATTTCACTATGAAAGGTCAAAATGAGTATCCAAAAATGTGATTGTTTTACCATTTTGTAATGCATTGGTGTATTTTGTGAATGTATGCCTCAAAATGTGTGCTTGTGAAATCGTATTTTGTTTTTGCATGTGTATGAGATGTATGTCATTAAAGGGCCTAATGGGTGCCCAAAAAAATCTCTTTTTACAGAATTCGCATGGTGGGGTGCGAACCAGAGTTTGTATGGCAGCATGCGAACTAGAGAGATTTTTTTGTGTGTGTGTGTAATGTATGATATATGTTGTATGAAGGTTGTATGTGATGAATATTTATATGGAATAAGGTAAATGAATTGATATGTATGTGAAACTAAAAAAAATTATGGGATATTTTTTAATGAAAATAGGTGAAGAAGATTGAGTCGTAGCATTGTGTGCGATCGTTGAGAGTTGTCTTGGGTAAGAAATATTTCAAGGTAGATGTGGAGTGGATGGGTAGGGTGTGGATGAAGGGTGTATGAGAGGTTTTGAGTATTCATGACAATAGGGCGTATATTTCAGCATTGTGTGAGAGGTGGGATCCAGACAGGAACACCTTTCATCTTTCCATAGGTGAGATGACCATTACATTAGTAGATATATACAGAATTTACAAATTGTCAATAGAAGGTACTCTAGTGAGGGTGGTAGCAGATAGTACGTAGAAGGAGGTGTTGCAGTGGATATTTGGTGTGAAGTTCCTAAAGGTACAATTTGAGAAGGGGGTGGACTATGAGCACTATTGGTATAAGAATATTTTTTTTGATCACTATTGTATGTCAATGCTTATAATATTGATGTATGTGCTACCAGATACTTTAGGGGTAAAGTTATTCTGGAATATGATGGATGTAGTATGTGATATGGTAGAGCATAATGTAGTTTTTACGATGGTGTTCACATTATTGGCACAAGTGTACAGGGAGTTGCACAATGTGGTGCAAGCAGGGTGATCAAGATTGAGTTGGAACCCATTGCTATAGGTTTGGGCATGGGAGCACATTGTGATAGAGTGGCCACCACTATTACCTTATAGGACATGTGCATTGATGAGATACTTTGTACCTTATACCTTGAAATGGTGTATGAATATTGGGAAGGGGATGAAGATAAATCATGAGGGTGATGACTTGTTTTGGAGGAGGTAGTTAGGTGATTTGGAGCCTAAGCATATCCAGTGGAGGCCCCAGAGGGGTGGGGTAGTGTGGAAGAAGTATTATGAGCAGTTAGGAGTGATCCATCAAGGATGATGGGTGGTAGGGTAGTATATGTGATAGGTAGAGTTCTTTCCTTTTAGCAGATTCATGCAGTGGTGCAGGTTGTAATAGGAAAGAGAAGATCCACCTATTGTGATAGGAAGGAGGTAGGGTGATCTAGGAATGTGATCTATAGTGCCACCCATGAATGTTGGGAGGTATCCACCGATGGTTATTTCTAATGTGGATGACGTAGGGACAACTCCAAAGTATGATGCATGGTGGGCCACATAGAGGTGAGAACCAAGAATTGGAGTGATTGATGGTTGGGTGCAGCTAGTGTTAGGATTTCTAGTAGTAGAAGGATAGGTACCAGGGGGAGTTGGACCTTTGTTGAATGCAGGATTAGAGGAGGGGACAAAGGAGCCTCTATTATTACAGAGGCAACATAAAGATGATGGGTCTAGGTTTTCCTGTTGTGACATATCCATAGTGATAGGACGATGGTGGGGGCCAGCCCTTATATGAGGCAATGCTTATGGAGGAGGAGAGAGCTGACATGTCAATCGATGCATTAGGAGGATCTTCTTAGGGATATATGGTGATGATGGAGGAGGATGATGTTGGATATATGTCAAGCATGCCATTTGACATACATGATAGGATATATGCTCAAGATGAGCTAGTTATCCTAAGATACAGAGTACAAGATCTAGATGGGATATTACATGAGAGTGAGATAGATTGGGCTCTAGATCTATAGAGATGGAGGGAGGAGCATCAAGATCTAGAGGAGAGGTTAGTGATAGGATATCAGGAGATCTACACAGAGAGATAGGACTTAAAGAGGTGGTTTGAGGAGCTATGAGGATAGCTTGAAGTAGAGAAAGTGATACATGTTAAGATTGTAGAGGATTTATGATATTAATTTATGGATATTACAGCCATCAAGGAGAGATTGAGGGTAGAGATTACCACAGTGTAGGAGAGTGTGTTGTAGGTGCATACTAATAGATATGTGGTTCAAGTAGCGCACAAGGTGGACGTGGTATAATTATATGTAAAGATAAAGAGGTAGTAGTAGATATGAGATGAGGTCGAGGGTAACATTTGAGTAGGATGCAATGGAGGCGATAGGTTTTGGGACTGAGGTGATAGTACTATGGGATAAGATGGTTCATTTATGATAGGTGCACTTAGAGGTGGTAGAGTGATATTCAAGAGAGGGGACAATGAGGATGTAATGTGATATCACTTTGACTTCATATGGGCATGCAATTCTAGATTATGGAGGGTCGTAGTTGAGATCAATATCACAATCACAGACACATATACATTAGTAGTAGAATTAACGGAGTTCTCCATTAATAGTGCTGAGGGATCTAAGGACAATAGCACAAACAATGTTAGAGGTAGTGAGAGGTATCCCGTATTTGGATAGGATGGCGGTGCTTATGGCAGCATAGTTGGTGGAGGTTGTTCTAGCTTCAAGTAGGGCAACAAAGGTGCAAAGGGTGGATCTGGTAGTCATGGGTTAAGAAGGAAGTGGTGAGACTCCTGGTGATTAGTAGGACTGAGATGTACCATGGATGTATTTTGTTTTTGTATCCTGAGGGTATTTTTATCATGATGTATATATACCTGCTTTTTGTTACGCCTTTATATGCTTGTGTCATGATTTGATGTGAATGAATGTGTGATTTATCATTACGTGTAATATTATGTGTATGTGTAATGTAGAATAGTGGTAGGTGAATGTATGATGAATGCATATGTATGCCTATGGTAAAATGTAGGAGAATGATATAATTGTAGATTATATGTAATGTGGAAATGATGTAATGTAAATGGATAAATGTAAAATATATGCAATGATGTATGTATGTGTATGATGAAATGTGTATAGGAAGCACTTGTATCGTAACATAACTGGTGGTAATGTTATCCATTATGTTATCTTAGGAATGTATGATGAATAGTGGTAGGTGAATGTATGATGAATGCATATGTATGCCTGTGGTAAAATGTAGGAGAATGATATCACTGTAGATTATATGTAATGTGGAATGATGTAACATAAATAAATGAATGTAAAATAGATGTAAATGTATGTGTATTATGAAATATGTATAGAAAGCACTTATATCATAACATAATTGGTGGTAATGTTCTCCATTCCATTATCTTAGGAATGTATGATGGTATAGGGAGTATGCAATAATTTTAACTATTATAGTTATAGCAATCAAACCTCATGATAAACTAAACAAGTTTCAATGACAACTCATAACTAACTTGATTGGAGCAAAGTATATCATGGACTAGTGTATGTGAAGAGTGATATTCATTTTTCCATTTCGAGGGAGGTAGAACTAACCCATTGTAAATTTAGCCAAAATAGCTAGCTCATCCATAAGTGCATAGTGATTTGTATAGAAGAAGATTGTCAATATGACATATTTTTTACCACTTGTAAGACTATTCCACTAGAAGGCAAGTTCGTAGAGCCTATTTTTGGTGATGGAAATCATCCCATGATGTTATGTTAAACTGGAGTACCAAAGGATATCAAGCATAAAAATAGTATTTTTGGAGGTTTTTTCTTTTGTTTTCTATCACTCATTCTTTTGATTATTTTTTTGTGGTACTCTTTTGTCTCTTTTTTTTTTTTTGGAATGTGGACGTTGGTTTTTTTTACCTATTTTCTAATTTTTCTTATGTGTGTCCCTTTGTTTATCCCTAGGTTGTATTTTGATCACTCAAATGATAGTATGAGTAGGGGAAACCATTTTCTATATGGTGATATCTATGCAAGGTGTTGTTTTCCCTATACTCAAAATTTGCTTAAAAATATGACATGTGTGAATGGTCCCTTAGAGAAGTTGAACCAAACAGAGAAAGTGGTAAGAAGCGTAAGAGCTTGTCAACTAGAGGTGACGTTTGATTGACGTAACTGGTGAATGATCAAAATCATGCTAATCAGTATATAATATCAAATCCTAATAAGAGGGGTGGAAATCCAAGTGGTGATTCTAACAAGTGCATGTTTTTAATCCTAGACTAGCGAGGTGATATATACAACATAATGATGATAGTATGTGCAACCACTGATGATGTGTACCTAGACTAGCTAGGCATTGAATGTGCATAGGTAAATGATGTTACTAGGTTTGAGCTCTATGATTTGCTCGAGGTTGGCCAATTGATAGGTCCCAAAGCCAAATTTTTATGTGAAAATGTAAGGACCCAGCCAATTTGGGATGAATTTTTCTCACTGCTGGCGAGGTTGACTAGTGATTTTTTGGTTCTCTTTGAAAACTAAGTCACCGATCTAAAATTCACACTAGTGTATCTTACTATTGTAGGCATGGCAAATATGGTCTTTGATAAACTTGTGTGTTCTCTATGGAATGGATGCAAAGCTCATCTAAGAGTGTTAATTGGCCTAGTATGGCTTGATCAGTAGTGTCATCATCAATTAAGTTCTTCATAGATATGCGAAGAGAAGGTATCTCAAGTTCTAGGGGTATAATTTTTTTGGCACCATAGACCAAAGAAAATGGTGTTGCCTTAGTAGGAGTGTGGATGCTTATGCAGTAGGCCCACAAGGCTAATGGAATTATATTATGCTAATCACGATGAGATTTTGTGATAGTTTTAAAATGATAGCATATATAGTTTTGTTAGTAGCTTCAGCCTAGTCATTACCCTGTGGATAGTATGAGATAGAAAAACAATGGTGAATGTTGAATTTAGTGTGAATAGCACGCATAGTTTTGTTTTTAAATGGGGTGTCATTGTTTAAGATGATTTGTGAGGGAATTTCAAAGTGATAGATGATATTATCAGTGATGAATACTAATATTTTAGATCCTATGGTCTAAACAAGTGGGATGGAGTTGACCCACTTTGTAAAATATTTAGTGGTAGTGATGATAAACTTATGATTTCCTAAGGAAGCAAGAGAGATTTATCTAATAAGATCTAGGTCCCATTGTGAGAAGGGCCACGTGGATTGGATGGGTTGGAGTGCTTGTGAAGGTAAGTGCATGAGGTTAGCATGTTGATGATATTTGATGCACCATTTGATGTATTCACAACAATCATATTCCATTTTGGGCCAATAATAGCCCATGCATAAAATGCACTTATTAACCATACCACTGAAGTGGCCACTATAGGTTCCATCATGGGTCTCTTGGACCACTCTTTGAGCTTCAGTGACTCTAGGCAACATAAAATGATGCCATCATGACTATGATGGTAAAGGATATCCTCCAATAGTGTGTAATGAATCACTCTTTGTTTGAATTCCCAGTAATGGGAATGCGGTAAATTGTAAGGAAGGAAGCCTAATTTTATAAAATCCTTGATCTGAGAAAACCAAGGATCATGTGCTTCAATTTGGATGACGTGGATGCCATCATCATAGATGGGGGATGAAGGTGAAATAGTAGATTATGTTAAGGTATCTATGGATACATGTGTCATGTCAAAGATGGGGTTTTGTGGTATTAAAGACCCCTAGGAAGCCATTGTGTCAAAAAATGGTTGGTTGAGTGGGGAGTGGCCTCAATGTTATACAACTCAAGTTGTGTGAGTAGTTGTTGAGCAATTTGTTTATATTTTTGAAGGATAGTGTAGTGACATTGCCAAATATCCTTGACTTGATTTGTGATGAGAAGAAAATCATCGATAATTTGAATGCATCTAATGTGCATGGAGAGTGCTTGTTTTAATCCAAGAATTAGAACTTCATATTCAATGTTATTTGTGCAAGAAAATACTAATATGAAGGAAAATGGGAGAGGTTCCCCATTAGGTGTGAAAAGCAATTTCAGCACCCCCAACGTGAGTGCAATAGGAGCCATAGTAGAAGAGTGTTAGATCAGCTAGTGTTTCAGGTTTAATATAATCCTTATCTTTGATGATGTAGAAGATAGAGTCATCAAAAAGTAGAATGAAGAGCAGTTGGTTGTCAAGCAATGGAGCCTTGAGGAGTTGATCAACGATAACCTAACCCTTTATGGACTTATGAGAAATGAATTTGAGGTTGAATTCAGTAAGAATCATAATCCATTTAGCGATGCAAGAGTTATGATAACTCTTGTTCATCATGTAGTGTAATGAATTATTGTGAGCAATGATAAAGGTGGTGTGGTTATTGTCCCTTTCCTGGGCTTTCAACGACGTAAAAGGTTTAAAATGATTGTGGCATGCTGGTTATAGGGGTGGACTACATGAAGATTTATGTGGCGGCTTCTGGATCAAACAACGCAGAATACTGTGGTGGCCATAAAAAGCTGGACAACCTACCCGGATTCGTGGTAGCTATCGATTCCACCATGTAAATTCAAAAAAAAAAAAAAGGTGGTGTGGTTAAGCATGTAATACCGTAATTTTTGTGTTACAAATATGACATCCAAGCATAGCTTCCCCATGTTGGCATATCAGGTTTTGTAGCTTACTAGCATATGACTGATATAATAGATGTCTTGTTCATGATTGAGGGTGTTCTTCTGAGCTAGTAACATTAAAATCGTAAAATCTATAGCAACAATGTATAGGAGGAATGGAAATTGTGGATGTGGTAGAGATAGAATTGGTGACAATGTGAGGTAAGATTTTATTGAGTAAAATAATTAATGGTAGTTGGTATCCCATTTGAAGGTAACCCTTTTCTATAAAATGTGATTAAAGGGTTTACACTTGTTCGATAATTAGGTAATGAAACAATGTAGTTATTTGATATTTATGGGTGGAGGCATCTCGATGATGGCTTTGAATTTGTTGGGATCTACCTCAATGCCTTGCTGAGAGATAATGAACCCCAATATTTTACTCGAAGCAATGCCAAAGACACACTTATTTGGGTTGAGTCATACATTGTGTTTGAGAAGGTGATCAAAGATCTTACAAAGATCGATAAGATATTAGGAGCATTCCTTTGATTTGGCTATGATGTCATCAATGTAGTCTTCCATGATTTTGTGTATGTAGTCATGGAATATGTAAGTCATGGCACATTGGTAAGTTATCTCAATATTATTAAGGTCAAAGGGCATGACCTTGTAATAGGAGGTCCCCAAGGGGGTTGTGAAATATATCTTGTGTTGATCGGTTAAATTGATCTTGATTTAATTGTAATTAGAAAAGCCATCTATGAGGGAGATAATTTCGTGGCCTACGATGGAATAAACTAGTGAATTGATTTTTGGGAAGGGAAATTTATCCTTGGGATAAACTTTGTTCAAATATCTAAAATCAATGCATACACGAACTTCGTCGGAGGGTTTGGGTACCAAAACCACGTTTGATATCCACTCTGAGTAATTAATGGGTTGTATGAACCCTACATCAAGGATATTTTGGAGTTCTAATTTTACAATTAAAGTGAGTGTGGGATGCATGCATCACAACTTTGTTTTCATGAGCTTGGCATCCTCATCAAGTGTGAGGTTGTGAACTACTAATGAGCGATTGAGTCGAGGCATGTCCATATAGGACCAAGAAAAAAATATAATGTATTATTTAATAAAAGTAGTGAAGGATGCACAATCCTCTAGAGAAAGACTAACAATGAGTTTAACAATGTGAGAATTTATGGGATTGTCACCGATGTCAATATCAATGGTTTCCTCCACAAGCATGTGGGAACCATCTTGGAGTTGTGTAGGGATTGGAATGATATGGAGGTCATTAATAGCCTTAGGTAAATCAAATTTATCATATAATTATATGTCTGTGTGATTAATCCATGGAACATGAGGTGGAGTGAGTGGCGAAGGTGTGTTGGCAACACATAGGATGGGTGGTGATAGTAATAAGTATTGTGACGAAGGTGCAGAGATAATGTGAGTGAAGTTGATGAAGTTTGGATTTGGTAAGTTGTGACTCGTAGGATATGTTTACCAAAGTGGAGAGAATAAATCATCATCAACCATATTAACAGAGGTAGTGGATATGATGTCAAATGATGAGTTTAAATATGAAGACTCAAGAGTATGTAAATGATGTGGCTTATTTAACGATGGATTTATTACCATAGGTGGGAAATGAGGTCAAGTGATAGAATGGTAATTTTGTCACTGGCTAGGCCTATGTATGAATGACTGCATAGGTGATGAAGGGGGAGGAAAAAATGTGTGCTCTAAGAAAGGAGCAATGAGGGAAAGGATAGCAAATATGTTGACTAGCTCATAAAATGTAGTAAGCAGTAGTGGTATCATAAGATGATGTTTCCTAGAAGAGGCTGCACAGAATGTTGATGATATAATGGGGAGAAGGAATCTCATCTAGGATATCAATGTTAATATATTCTTCTAATGAGTGTGTAGAAATCAATGGAGGATTCAAGGAAAGATCTTGAATCTCATCTTTGAGCATATGGACGGCTATAGGGTGATATCCTAACCCAAATTTATCAATGGACAATTGAATGTGAGGGTTGATAGGCATTTGTATGCCTTATTTATAACATCCTAGTCCAAATCCATGGCAATGAAAACACAAAAGGTAATGTAAGGTAAAGTGTGGGTTGGACATGTGGTCTAAGGTACCACAAAAACTAGATTATGGTGGTGAACATATAGCTATTGGGAGTGATAAGTATAGACTTGCATAAATGAATTTGGTACAATTTTTGGATAGAAAAAAGGAAACTACAGTGTCAATAGTTAATACCAATGCCAAAGGATGACCAAAATCATGGGTAGATTGGACCGTAGGAGGATGCATATGATAGAATATGAATATGAGAGTTGAGAATCACAAATAATAGCAATGGAGAGATGGAATAGTTGTTCATCGAGGTGAGGCTCACTGATATCAATCATAACATTTGACTATGATGGAAGGGATTGGATGACCCACATGTGGAAACTATGATATGGATGGAGTAGGCCTAGGTGTCAGGCTACAAGAAGATGTGAAAGATAGAGATAAAATATGAAAATAAAATGGATTAGGGAGAAGAGGGGGTTCTATAGAGGAGGATGGATGAGATGAAGTAGGAGGCCATGAGGATGGTGTCAAAAAAAGCATAGACACATGAGGTAGATTCATGGAATAAGAAGGCTAGGAGGGAGGAGGAGGCCACAAAGAAGGTGGTAAGAAAGGTATGAATGTGAGATGAGGATCCATAGGAAAGGAGGGAGGTAGGTTAGAAATACATGTAAGGGACTATGTATGTGCACCTAATGTGTGGTGTGATTATGAGACAGGTGTAGGAGAAGGCATAGAAGTCTATGCCTGAAGATACGAAGGAATAAGGAGGATTCATGTAGAATATGAAAAAGGTCCTGGTGGGAGGTCAGCAATCTTGCAAAACTTGAATGGGTCACCATTATCTAGAACACAATGGACGAGTCTATCATACACATACTTGATATTGTGATGCAAGGTGGAAGGAATGCATTGCATATCTCTAATCTATGGTCGTCCAAGTAAAATATTATATTACATCTCACCTTAAATAACATGGAATAAAATGGATATGGTCCTAATGCCTACACAGATAGGGAGGATGATAGAATCTACTATGGGTCACATGGAACCATCAAAAGTGTAAATATCAAGTGATGGCATGATGAAGTGGGTAGGTGGAATATGTAAGTGATTAAGAGTATCAGTGGAGATGATGCTAATGGAAGAACTGGTATCAATGACGATACACTTATAGGTAATGCCATTGATGGTCACCTGGATATGGATGGGAGGATCAGCTCCCTCACCCTTAAGTTAAGTAATCTCATGATCATGATAACTAATGAATGGTTGCATGCAACAGGGGATGTTCCCTATAAAATTCACAAAGGTATTTGTGTCATGAGTTTCAAGGTTAATTTCTCGAATAATATCTTTAGTACCTCATGATGGGGTTGATATTGTTGTAATAATTCAAAAATAGATAGCCTAGCTAGGACATTGTGTATTTAATGTGTGATGCTACCATGAATAGTAATGATATTTTGTGGTAGGGTTGGTAAAGCCTATGATGTTCCAAGGGATTGGGGAGAAGTAAATGGTACTGGGGGTGAGGTTATGGGCACATTTTGGAATGTCGAGTAATGTTGGGTATGAGTGGTGAGGTTAATCATGCTAACTACTCCACATGAGGGAGTATCACATTGAACATTATTAACCTACCTAGATTGGTCTTTAGGAGTAGATTGGTTTAAATAGGTATTGGTCCCCCCGTGTGTTTCTAGTGGGTTCTTATAGATGCCCAAGTTTTCATTTTATGTTACGAGGGGTTTTGAAACCTAGATGGTATCCAAATCAATGAGTTCCTAGACTATGTTGTGAAAGAAGTGACATAACCTATATCATGGTCATGCTATCGATGATACACAAAGAAGGCCTACTCGATAAACCCATGTTGCTTAAGTTGATTTGGGTTAATCGAATGAATATTGGGTAAGGTTATATAACCAAAATTGTACAATATCTAAAACAGATCTGGCAAGGGCTCAGATAGTGGAGAAATATTGCTTTGTTGTAGTTGAGTTCGAATACTATGAGCTTGTTGTAGTTTATATGGAAGGTGCACACTGGTTTGAAACAATTGTTACTATGGCAAAGGAGGCCCTGAGATTGAAGAAGAAGTGGGAGAAGCTTCTACAACTTGGTTGGTTTGTGGTGGTTTGGATTAGGGTTGATTTGGTACATTATAATTGAAACAAAAATTAGAGTTGTAAGATTGTCCTTGATGACCTTGTATTGAGAAATGGCTTCATCAAATGTGCAACTTTGATAAAATTTTAGAGGTGTGGAGATGTATTTATGATAAATCTTTATAAATAGTATGACTAGTTCGATGGATGGAAGGTTATGAGCTAGGTCATGGATGATCGATCTCCATGAAGAAAAAAATTTGTGCAAGTTTATCATCAGCCTGAAATAAGGCATAAACATCAGAGAGGTTTGTATTCATTTTGATATTGATTGAGAAATGTTCTAGAAATTAATTGGCCAATTATTTTAAGGTGAACATGTTGTAGCGCGAGAGCATGTTGTACCATTCAAGAGCTCTTTCCCCAAGGGAGAGGTCAAATTTATGCAACATGAGGGGATCACTATTGTTGAGATGATAACATGTAAAGTGGTAGTTTCTCATGTGTTCTTGAGGGTCCTATTTACCTTTGTACTTGTCAAATTTAGGAATATCGAAGCGATATGGGTAAGAATAAATAGGAACTAATGGGTGGATAGGTTTGTTGCATAGCTTGTTGTATGTGGGTTTTTGGGGCCCATAACCAACTATGCAAATATTTAGCATCTTAACTTCCTCTTGCAAGAGTTGAAGTTTAGGTGATGGAGGTGTGATGAACTATGATGAAGTAGCCACAAATTGAGAGTGGGGAGGATATTGAAGCTACTAGTATTTCCATTGTGAAGTGGGAATGTATTGTAGGTGTTCCTATAAATTTAGTTGTTGAACAGTGTAGGATGCCGAGGTCGATGGGATATGCTATGAAGGAGTAAACATCTATTGGGGATAGAAATATTGTCATTGTATGATCAATAGCTGCTGCATAGGGGTCTTTTGTAATGGTTACACAATGGGGGACGAAAACCAAGAAGGAGGTGTCATGAAGAATGTAGACACTATAGGTTGTGGTGGAGGTAGTGGTGTCTAGAAAAAGGATGAAGGTGGTGGTCAAGATAATGCACCAAAAGAGGGCACCTATAGAGGACCAGAGGAGCGATGAATAGAGGATTCATATTTAGCAGAATACAATGGGATATTAGTGAGATAAGAAGAGAGTATAATGGAAGAAGGAGCCTGAAATGGATGAGGTGAAGGGATGTGAAAGATGTAAGTGGATGTAGGTGGAGGAGGAATAGAATTTGGCATACTGTACATTTTAGAAGAGGGAAATGTAGATGGAGGGAATGATGAGGAAGGAGTGTAGGTCTCAAATATGGAGGCTTGAGAGGAAGGCATGTTGAACATGTCCATGAAATATTATGGAGATGATATTGGTTAATGTTGTTGAGGTTGTAATTGTTGTTATTGAAAGTATGGTTGTGATGCAATGTTTAAATATGGAAATAACGATTGTTGATATGATGTTTGTTGTAATGCTTTTGGAGCATATTGATGTGATGATGTGGGTAGGTTATATTATTACTAAAACAAGGATGTTTGTGTGAGTTATTATGAAAAGGGCACCTAAGCGCTCAGGGTGGAAGATGATGGATTTGAGATCATCCCCACAGTATGGGTGAACGAGGCAACCTCGGGGTGAGGATGATTAAGGAAGACTCATTTCCAAAAATGGAATGCGATAGATCCTAAAAGAAATGATGCATAAATGTAGGTGAGGTAGGTCGAATTTCATCATCAATAGTGAGGAAGGAAGGTGGGTTTCCCAAAGAAATATAAATGATGTGATCACAAAACTTGGAAGGTGGATTACGTGAGTGCGAGCAGGGAAGGAGCGAATGATCTTCATAGAATGAAGTGAAAAGCATGTTTCTTAAGATAGAAGTCTCTCCATGAGACATAGTGCATATGTGAAGCGATCCAAAACCTGTAAGCAGGTTAGGTGTGAGAATGATGCTTCCCTTGTGGAGGGAAGAGGAGAATTAAACTAACTAGAGGTGACGCGAGAAGCCTCCTCCTCAAGGTGCACTTGTTCGTATGATTGGTTGTGAGTGATAATAGACATGGTACTATGTGGTGCAACTAGATGCTTAAATTGTGCATAAATAGAAATCTAAATTTGTGGGTCTATTCTATGTAAGGGTTTTGGGAAACCTTGCAAAATTTGGGAAGATTTTGTGTCTCAAAATAGAGTTTGCATGCCATTATGCGAATTGGAACTACAAAAATTTGGTTCACATAGTGTTATGTGAAGTAAACCTAAGACAGTGAATCTAATAGAAAACTAAAAATGATAGGTTTCAAACATCCAATAGATGGGCTACTAATAGGTAAATGTGCTAAAACCAATTTTGTGAGCATGCAAAAAAACGTAACTAAAATCAAAACTAAATACAAAAAATAAATATTTTTTTTGTTTTTTTGTGTTTTGATGTTGATTTATGCTTCTATAAAATATCACAAGAAGTGGGATGAACTCTATAAAGAACAAGAATATCGTCGAAACAATTTCTCTTACAACATCCAAGGCTGCATAGAATAGAACATTGTCTCAACAGGTAAGTGGTAACCTAAATGGGAAGGTGTAGTAAAATAATAACCAAATGGGGGGAAACTCAAAATATGCTAATGAGTCTAGAAACCTCTCACGAGAAGAGGTGGCATTGTCTAAGACCTGCTACTAGCCCATTCATGTTGTCGTTTAACTCTCGGGTGAGTTTATTCAAGAATGACTGTTACCTATTCATTAATTAATTTGATCCTTATTAACAAAGGCATATAGTCCTATCCTACTTTGAAGATCCCTTTTGATGATGAATTCCAAAAAATAGTCTCAAGAGTAGGGGATTTTCTGGTGATGAAATCCAAAAAACCACTCCTGGGGGCTACTATGGTGTCTAGGGGGCGAGCTAGTGGAAGGAAATGAATTCCAACATCACTAGTCTTGAGTGATGTATTAGGTATGAAATCCAATATAACCACTATGTATACCACGTGAGTGTGTGATGGTGTGTTTGCTAGCACTAAGGTGAAAGTAAAAACAACTAACTAGATGCCTTTCTAGAAATGAAACTAACCTTAGATGCATTTTCAAAATGAAACTATATCTAAATGCCTCTTTGGAAAATGAAATTTACTCTATAAAATAATAGAAACAAGAAAACTAAAGTGCATGAAAAAGAAATTTTACAATTTAACCACATGCATTAGAATGAAATTGAAACCCTAATCTAAATGCTTGAAAAGGAAAACTATAATCTACCCAGGGGATTTGGAAATAAATAGGAAATTTCTAATATAAGTGACATAAATAAATTGAAACCTTAATTTAAATGCTTGAAATGGAAAGAGCAATTTACCCAGGGGATTTGTAATGAAACCAAATATTTTTAAATCTAAGCGATGAAAATAAATTGAAACCCTACTTTAAATGCTTGAAAGGGAAAATACAATTTACCTAGGGGATTTGGAAAGAAATGGGAAATTTATATTCTAAATGATTTTTGAAAAGAGATGTAAATGACACGAAATAAATTTGAAAACCCTATGCTAAATGCTTTTTGAAAAGAGATGTAAATGACATGAAAGAAATTTGAAAATCCTATGCTAAATGCTTTTTGAAAAGAGATGTAAATGACATGAAAGAAATTTGAAAACCCTATGCTAAATGCTTTTTGAAAAGATATGTAAATGACATGAAAGAAATTTGAAAACCCTATTCTAAATGCTTTCAAAAGAAATTGAAAATTCTTAATCTAAGTGTGATTTGAAAAGGGATTGAAAGTCCTATGTAGCACATTAAAGGACAATGTGAAGGTGCTTTTAAAGGCTTCAAATAAATGACAATGTACTTTGATAAATTAAAAAAGGAATGTAACCTTAATCTAAAGGATATAAAGAGATATGAAATAATTCAACCAAACTAATTTTAAAATTATTGAAAACCCTCATTTAATGTGCCTTCGAAAAGAAAATTTGCCAAAATAACTTGATGCATTTGAGAGGGAAATTTCTTTGCAAATAAATTATGAAATAGTAATATCTTGAGAGAAATACCTGAATCTTGTGGTGTCAGATGGGCTTCTTGATGTCTCTATTGTTCTGAAGCAGTTAGGCAAATTTTGCATGTTGGGGTGTGAATTGGACTACTGGTTTACATCCTAAGGTGTGAATTGAGTTTGGAGGCCTAGTATTCTGAATATGAAGGCCTGAGATATATTTAAGGGCTTTGTTAGGCTCTGTTTTGCATTCACAATACCTAAAATAGCAAAATAAAACCATAAAATGTGTTAGATTAGCCAAAAACTATTCTAAAACAAGTTTTTGTGGGGGTCCCACTGGGCATGCCATAATGTAACACACAAAAATCATCAATTTGTGCTAAATACCATTTTATTAATTTGAAATAGGGTTACGAGATGACCTTTCTCTTGAGAAAGGTTATATCATCTTTTTCCACATGAATTTGAGAACATTTGTTAGTGTATTTCAGTACCCTTAGTGAAGGTGGAATTCTATGTACGTGTGCCACTAGTAGTGATGTTTGATATTGTCTTTTTGTACTTGCTCTAGGCCTAAAAAAAGGAGTTAGTGTGTTTGGGAATTTACCTTAGGAAAACCCCATAGTTAGGAAGACAAATCGACATAAAATTTAAGGAAAACATAATGAAAATTAATATAAATGTTATAGAAAGTATCTAAGATTGATATGTACCTTATTCTATGTTGTAAATGTGTTGTAGGATTGGTTTGCATGGCAACATGTAAATTGGATCCCAGGTTTGCATAGAGAGATGTAAGCTGGAATTCTATTGACTATTGCTACAAACTTGCTATCTGGATCTATTCGAGGTAGTGTCTGTTGCTATTTGTTGGGTGCAAAATTGTCAAAAAGGATTTTGGTACAATTTTGGCAAAGTCTGGGTATGTTGATTGAAAGGGAGAGAGAGAGATTAATGAAGGAATTGGTCCTCTATTTATAGAGGAAACCAAGTTTAGGGGGTATTTAGGTGTACTAAACCCTAGGGTCAAGTCCTATTGTGGTCAAGTTAGGGTTTGTGAAGTGGCAAGCTTAGTCATCCGTTCACATGCCCTAAGGGAAATATCCTATCCTCACACATGTGTGAGCTAGGATTAGGGTTAACTCTAGTTAGTTAGTCCCTAGGTTAGGTGAGGGTTGAGTTAGGTATCCTAGAAAATATCCTAACTAATTTGGGGTGCACACATGTGTGAGAAAATTTTTAGAAATAATTTGACTCTTAACCCTAATTAAACCCAATTAAATGATAAAGTGCACTTTAAGTGGAAAGTCACTTACAAATTAGAATCCTAATTAGTATAATTAGGGTTTTTGTATGGAATGGTCCCATGCGAGTCCTAATTAGGTATAGAAAAGGACTTAGGTGGCCTTAAGGGGTTTGTAGGTAGCCCTCATGTGACTAGAATACATTTTAGATACATTTTGTATAGTTTTATATGGTTTTGCACCTACGAATAACTATGACATCCTACGATGGCCTATGATGGCCTATAATAGCCTATGATGGCCAATAAATGCCTATGCAAACCTATAAATATCTATGCAGGTCTACAATCCTATGACCCTGAGATAGAGAGTATGGGATCTAAAAAGAATATTACACAAGAGTGGTACAGATTGGGCTCTAGATCTAGGGATATGGAGGGAGGAGCATCAAGAGCTAGAGGAGAGGTTAGCGATAGGTGAGTAGGTGAGCCACATAGAGAGGGAGGAGTCAGAGAGGTGGTGTGAGGAGCTACGAGGATAGCTTGAGGTAGAGCAGGTGAGGCATGCTAAGATTGTAGAGGATTTATGATGTCGAGTTGTGGAGATGATGGCCACTGAGGAGAGATTGAGGGTAGATATTACCATGGTGTAGGAGAGTGTGTAGAAGGTGTAGGCTGATAGGGATGTGGTTTGAGTAGCGCATGAGGTGGAGGTGGTGGAGTTGCATGTAGAGATAGAGAGGCAGTAGTAGGCATGGGAGGAGGTTGATCATGCTAGGGAACAATCGAGCAGGCTATAGTGGAGGTGGTAGGTTTGGGGACTGAGGTGATAGCCCTACGGGCTGAGGTGGCTCATTGGTGATAGGCACATGGAGGTGGTAGAGTGATATTCAAGGGAGGGGTCGATGAGGATGCAGTGTGAGATTACCTTGACTTCGTATGGGCATGCGATTCCAGATTATGGAGGGTCATAGTCGAGGTCGAGATCGTGGTCGTGGACTCATACACACTCGCAATAGAGTCGATAGAGTGCTCCCTTGATAGTGTCAATGGAGCCGAGGATGGTAGCACCAATGGTGTCTTAGGTAGTGGGAGCTGTCCTAGAGTTGGATAGGGTGGTAGTGCTTGTAGTAGCACAGTTGGTGGAGGTTGCTCTAGAGTCGAGTGGGGCAATAGAGGTGCAGAGGGTGGAGCTGGTAGTGATGGCTCAGGAGGGGAGTGGTGAGACTCCTAGTGATCAACAGGGCTGAGATGTACTATGGATGTACTCTATTTTTGTAGCCTGAGGGAATTTTGATCATAATATATATACATACTTTTTGTTGTGGCTTTATATACATGTGTCATGATTTTATGTGAATGAATGTAGTTTAATATTACATGTAATATTATGTGTATGTGTAATGTAGAATAGTGGTAGGTGAATGTATGATGGATGCATATGTATGCATGTGGTAAAATGTAGGAGAATGATATCACTGTAGATTAGATGTAATGTGGAATGATGTAATGTAAATGAGTGAATGTAAAATAGATGCAATGATGCATGTATGTGTATGATGAAATACGTATAGGAAGCACTTGTATCGTAACAGAACTAGTGGCAATGTGATCCATTCTATTATCTCAGGGATGTAGGATGGCATAGGGATTATGCAATAATCTTGACTATCATAGTTATAGCAATCAAACCTCATGAGAAACTGAGCAAGGTTCAACTACAACTCATAACTAACTTGACTGGATCAAAGTCTATCAGGGACCAGTGTGTGTGAAGAGTGATGTTCATTTATCCATTTTGAGGGAGGTAGGACTAACCCATTGCAAACATAGCCAAAATAGCTAGCTCATCCACAAGCGCATAGTGATCTGTACAAAAGAAGGTCGCTAATGTGACAGATGTGTCACCACTTGTAAGACTATTCCACTGGCAGGCAGGTGCTTAGAGCCTATTGCTGGTGATGGAAATCATCCCATGATGTTATGTTAAACCGAAGGACCAAAGGAGATCAAGCATAACAATAGTGCTCTTGGAGGCTTTTCCTTTTGTTTTCTACCCCTCATTCTTTTGATTCTCTTTTTGTGGTACTCTTTTATCATTTTTTTTGGAATGTGGGCATTGGCTTTTGTTTTCTACCCATTTTCTAATTTTGCTTATGCTTATCCCTTTGTTTATCCCCAGGTCATATTTTGATCATGCAAATGATAGGATGAGTAGGGGAAACCATTCACTAGATGGTGATATCTATGCAAGGTGTTGTCTTCCCTAGACTCAAAATTTGCTTAAAAATATGACATGTGTGAATGGTCCTTGAAAGAAGTTGAACCAACCAAAGAAAGTTGTAAGAAGCGTAAGAACTTGTCAACTAGAGGTGATGTTTGATTGACTTAACTGGTGAGTGGTCAAAATCATGCTAAACACTATATAATCTATAATCCTAAGAAGGGGAGTGGACAGCCAAGTGGTGATGCTAACAAGTGCATATTTTAATCCTATCATGATCACATTTCTATAGGGGGAATGTACAAACATGAATATAGATGTAAAAGAGGAGTGATGTGTATATGCAATGGATGCAGTATGAGAGATATAGCATGCAAGGAAAATATCTACAAGAGGAAATTTGTGAAACTCAATGAGATGAGATTGGAGGATATTTTAGAAGAAATGGATATGTGAAGAAATGATGAGAGGAAGGAGTAGTAGTTATGGTTGCCCCAGTATGTGGGGTTGCAACAAGCTCGAGAGATGAATGTAAGTGGGAAAATGCATGTGATTAATAAGAACGAGGAAAGTGGGAAGCTAAAAGAGATGGTGAAGAAAGTGAAAATGAAGAAAGGCAATGGAGGGGGATGAAGGAAACAAAGAAGGGAGGAAGAGGAGAAGAAGAGAAGATAGAATTAGCATAGGTATGTAGCCACTCGAAGCATGACCATACAACGATGAATAGAAGGGAGAAGAAGAGAAGGAGAAGGGAAATCTAGCATAGGTATGTAGCCACTCAAAGCGTGACCATACAACAATGTAAGATAACAAGAAGAAGGGGAGAAAGAAGAGAAATAAAGAAATAGGAAGGTAATCTAAGAATGTGTGAAGTGGTGAAGATCAGGTCATGAATGACTAGGTGGAATGATGATGTGACTAGGATTTTGATAATTGGTGTAGCTAGATAGCTCCTAGAAATAGTGGGGTGTGGATGTGAAAGACTCACATGAAGGTGTGGGGTGAGGTATGGGAGGAGGTGTAGTGCTTAGAACTCTAGAAGAGGTGGTGTGTTTAGATCATGGAGGAAGTGTACCATCTACCATGTTATTAATGAGGCTTTCAAAGGTGTGGTAGTGGTTGATGTCATGCCCTAATTATTGATGGTAGATGTAGAATTGGTTCTCCTTGTAATTCCTTGGCTTGGGGTGAAGTGGGTCGATGGGATAGATTTTAGGTAACTCAAGGAGTCCTACATGCATCAGTTGGTGAAAAGTGTGGGAGAGTAGCTCTAAAAGTATAGGTGTGGGATAAATGTATGGCTCGGATGGTGATGAGCATGAGGGATGTGGGGTAGGCATGAGTGGTTGGACCATGGACCTAGGATTCGAGTGGAGGGTGTGTGTGAGAGTGAGGGATAGGAATGGAAGAAGGTGAGGGAATATAGGTCATAGTAGAATGGCATGGAGGGGAATGACATCGATAATGACTCAAGTGTAACTCAAGGTTGTCGAGGTGGGAGAGAATGTGCTAGATATCGAGATGTGGGGGAGATGGAATCGAGGTAGGAGGAGAATAAGATTCTAGTGTAATAGTGGGGTTAGGATATGGGTATGAATATGAGAATGAATGAGGGGAAGGAGGAGGATATTGAAATTGGTGAGTTGGTGGTGGAGGAGGCTGAAGTAGAATACCAAGATGGGGATGGGGGTATCTAAAGAATGGGTGGTGCATGGGATAGCTATAAGGAGTGATATGGCCGAGATGGGTGAGCACGTGAAGGGATAGCCTAAGAAATATGTTGGTGAAGGGATTGGTCATAAGGTGACATCCCATTCGATAGGGGTGGAGGTAATCCTGAGGACTATAAGTGAGTAGGTGAAATTCCCCTATTAGGAGGAAAGTAGCCAAGTGGAGGTCATTGAGCTGAAGAAGTTGGTAGATAAGGATCTCTTTCATCAACTAATGGAGGAGGGGATGAGCCCCATGCATGAGGGTATGGTGGGTGGGAATGTTCCTCCTTATCCATAAATGAGGATAGGGAAATATGACTATCATCAAAGTGAGGAGAATAGGAGGAATCTCTATGATCAGGTGAATGAGGTCGAGGTGATGTGTCATGAGTTAAATGTGATGATAAGGATGATTGATGAACATGAATAGGGTTAGGTGGTATTGCAAGATCGATCGAGGTGATTGGTACTAGAGGGAGCATCAGAAGGTCCTACATGATGGAAGGGTGGTATGTTGGAGGTATAGATCTAAAGCAATGTGTCTCTACAAAGGTGTCATAGTTAGTGATGGGAAACCTACAAGACAAAATATACCAACAACATAAAAATGATATATAAAGCAAAAGTGTTTCTATTATGTAACAGAAAGTGCAAAGTGTGTGTTGGGTGCAATGTGGATTGTGAATGTGTGAGTGAGGTGATATATACAACATAATGATGATAGTATGTGCAACCACTAGTGATGTGTACCTAGGCTAGCTAGGCATTGAATGTGCATAGGTGGATAATGTTAATAGGTTTAGGCTCTATGAGTCCTTCGAGGTTGGCCAATCGATAGGCCCCAGAACCAAATTTATGTGTGATAATGTAAGGACCCAACCAATTTGGGGTGAATTTATCTCACTATTGGTGGGGTTGACTAGTGATTTGTTGGTTCTCTTTGAGAACCAAGTCATCGATCTAAAATTCATGTTGGTGTACCTTACTATTGTAGGCACGATGAATATGGTCTTGATAAACATGTGTGTGCTCTATGGCATGGATGTGATGCTCATCTAAGAGTGTTAATTGGTCTAGCTTGGCTTGATGAGTAGTGTCATCATCAATGAAGTCCTTCATAGAGATGCAAAGAGAAGGTATCTCAAGTTCTAGGGGTATAATGGCTTTGATGCCATAGACCAAAGAAAAGGGTGTTGCCCTAGTAGGAGTATGGATGCTTGTGCAGTAGGCCCACAAGGCCAATGGCATTTGATTATGCCAATCATGATGAGATTCTATGATAGTTTTTTGAAGGATAGCATAGATAGTTTTGTTAGTAGCTTCAGCCTGGCCATTACCCTATGGGTAGTAGGGGGTAGAGAAGCTATGGTGAATGTTGAATTTGGTGCATAGGGCATGGATAATTTTATTTTTGAATGGGGTGCCATTATCAAAGATGATTTGTGAGGGAATTCCAAAGTGACAAATGATATGATCAGTGATGAATACCATGATTTTGGCTCCTATTGTCTGAACAAGTGGGATAGCTTTGACCCACTTTGTAAAATATTTAGTGGTAGTGATGATAAACTTATGATTGCTCGAGGAAGTAGGTGAGATTTTTCCAATAAGGTCTAGGCCCCATTGTGAGAAGGGCCACATGGATTGGATGGGTTGGAGTGCTTGTGAAGGTAAGTGCGTGAGGTTAGCATGTTGTTGACATTTGATGCATCATTTGATATACTCACAACAATCATGTTCCATTTTGGGCCAATAGTAGCCCATGCATAAAATATGCTTAGTGATGGCCATGCCACTAAAGTGGCCACCACAAGTTCCATCATGGGTCTCTTGGACCACTCATTGAGCTTCATGTGGCTCTAGGCAACGTAAAAGGATACCATCATGACTATGGTGGTAGAGGATGTCCCCCAATAGTGTATAATGGATTACCCTTTGTTTGAATGCTCGATGGTGAGCATGTGGTAGGTCACAAGGTAGAAAGCCTAATTTGATATAATCCTTGATCTGAGAAAACCAAGGATCATGTGGTTCAATGTGGATGACATGGATGCCATCATCATCGATGGGGGATGGAGGTGAAATAGTAGATTATGTTAAGGTATGGATGGACACATGTGTCATGTCAGAGAGGGGGTTTTATGGTATTAAAGACCCCAGGGAAGCCATTGTGTCAAAAAAATGATTTGATGAGTGAGGAGCGACCTCGATATCATACCACTCAAGTTGGGCGAGTAGTTGTTGAGCAATTTGTTTATATTTTTGGAGTATTGGGCAATGACATTGCCAAATATCCTTGACTTGATTTATGATGAGAAGAGAATCACCAATGATTTGAAGGTATCTAATGTGCATAGAGAGTACCTATTTCAAATCGAGAATTAGAGCTTCATATTTAACATTGTTATTTATGCAAGGAAAACCTAATTTGAAGGAAAATGGGAGAGGTTCCCCATCAGGTGTGAAAAATATGATTCTAGCACCCCCAACGTGAGTGCAATGGGAGCCATCGAAGAAGAGTGTTAGATCAGCTAGTACTTTAGGTTTGACATATTCCTCAACTTCAGTGATGTGAAATATGGAATCATCGAGAAGCTGAATAAGGAGTGGATGGTTGTCAGGCAATGGAGCCTCAACTAGTTGGTCGATGATGACCTATCCCTTGATGGACTTTTGAGAAATGAATTCAAGGTCAAATTTAGTAAGAAGCATAATCCATTTAGTGGTGTGAGAGTTATGATAACTCTTGTTCATCATGTAGCATAATGGATTATCATGAGTGATGACAAATATGGTGTGGTTAAGCATGTAATGGCATAGTTTTTGTGTGGCAAAGACTACAATGAGGCATAACTTCTCCATGTAGGCGTATCAGGTTTCATAGCTGACTAGAGTACGACTGATATAATAGATGGCTTGCTCATGATTGAGGGTATTCTTCTGAGCTAATAATATTCCAATCATAAAATCTATAGCAAAAATGTATAGAAGGAATGGCAATTGTGGATGTGGTGGAGATAGAACTGGTGGTGATGTGAGGTAGGCTTTGATTGAGTCAAAGGCTTGCTAACAGTTGGTATCCCATTTGAAGGTAACCCCTTTTTGTAAAAGGTGATTAAATGGTTTACATTTATCAGATAATTGGGCAATAAAATGATGAATGGATTGAATTTTTCCCTATAGACTACATAGTTGCTTGAGATTTGTGGGTGGAGGTATCTCGATGATGGCTTTGACTTTGTTGGGGTCTACTTCAATGCCTTGCTGAGAGATAATGAACCCCAATATTTTACCTGAAGTGACACCAAAGACACACTTCTTTGGGTTGAGATGTACATTATGTTCAAGAAGGTGATCAAAGATCTTACGAAGATCGACAAGATATTGTGAGTATTCCTTTGATTTGGCTATGAGGTCATCAATGTAGTCTTCCATGATTTTGTGCATGTAGTCATGGAAAATGTAAGTCATGGCACATTGATAAGTTGCCCCAATATTCTTAAGGCCAAAGGGCATGACCTTGTAATAGAAGGTCCCCTAGGGGGTTGTGAAAGATGTCTTGTGTTGATCGATAGGATTGATCTTGATTTGATTGTAACCAAAAAAGCCATCCATGAGGGATATCATTTCATGGCCTATGATGGAATCAACTAGTGAGTCAATGTTTGGGAGGGAAAGTTGTCCTTGGGATAAGCTTTGTTCAAATCTCTAAAATTAATGTAGATGCAAACTTCATCGAAGGGTTTGGGTACTAGAAACCATGTTGGATACCCATTTTGGGTAATCAATGGGTTGTATGAACCCTACATCAAGGAGCTTTTGGAGCTCAGATTTTACCATTAAAGTGACTATGGGATGCATGCATCATAATTTTTTTTATGGGTTTGGCATCCCCATCAAGTGTGAGGTTGTGAACTACTAATGAGGGATCGAGTCCAGGCATGTCCATGTAGGACCAAGAAAAAACTTTGATGTATTCTTTAAGGAAAGGTGGTGAATGAGGTGCGTTCCTCTAAGGAGAGGTTGGCAATAAGTTTAACGATATGGGGATTGGTGGGATCATCACCAATATCAACATCGATAGTGTCCTCCACAAGCATGTGGGAACCATCTTGAAGTTGAGTAGGGATAGGAATGAGATGGAGGTCATCGATAGCCTCAGGTAAATCGAATTCATCATCTAAATATACATCCATATGATTGACCCATGGAATGTGAGGTGGAGTGGATGATGAAGGTGCATTGGTATGCAGGATGGGTGATGATAGTAAGAAGTCTTATGAAGAAGGTGTAGGGGAGATGTGGGTGAAGTCGATGAAGTTTGGATTTGGTGTATTATTGTGATCCATAGGAGATGTATAGCGAAGTGGGGATAATAAATCAATGTTGACCATGTTAATGGAGGTTATAGAGACAGTGCTAGATGATGAGTATGAATATGAAGACTCAAGAGTATGTGAATGATGTGGTATATTTAATGGTGGATGTAGCACCATGGGTGGAGAGCAAGGTTGAGTCATGGATCAGTGAGTTTGTCATTGACTAGGTAATGGTATGACTGAATGTATCGATAATGGAGGAGAAGGTGAAGAGTTGCACTCTAAGTAAGGAGCTATGAGAGAAAGGGTAGAAAATATGTCAACTATCTCATCAATACAATAAGTAGTGGTGGTGTTAGAAAATGGTGTTTCCTGGAAGAAGATGCACATAATATTGATGGTAGAATGAGGAGATGGACTCTCATCTAGGATGTCAGTGTTGATATATTCTTCCAATGAGTGTGTAGGAATTGATGGAGGATTCAGGGAGAGATCTTGAATCTCATCTTCGAGTGTATGGATGGTTGTAGGGTGATATCCTAGCCTAGATTTATCGATGGGTAATTGAATGTGAGGGTTGATAGGCATTCATAAGCCTTGTTCATAACATCCTAGTCCAAATCCATGCCAATGGAAATATTAAAGGTAGCGTAAGGTGAAGTGTGGGTTGGACATGTGGTCTAAGGTACCACAAAAACTAGATTATGGTGGTGGGGGTATAGCTATTGGGAGTGATGAGTCTAAACCTGCATAGATGAAGTTGGTATGATTGTTTGGTGGACCAAGGGGGATGATAGTACCAATGGTTAGCACTAAGGCTGAATGGTGACCAAAATCATGGGTAGATTGGATCGTAGGAGGATGCACATGAGCATCATGAACATTGTATTCACCTAGGCCAGAGTTCATCATAAAAATGGAGACTTGGGGTGACGTATGAGGTGGTGAATGAGGTGGTGAGTCTAAATTAGAGGAAGAAGATGAGAGTTGGGAATCATGGATAGTAGTAGTAGAGGAATGGAATAGTTGGTCATCGAGGTGAGAGGCTCATTGCTCCCAATCATGACATTCGACTACAATGGAAGGGATTGGATGACCCATATGCAAAAACTATGAGGTGGGGGGAGCAGGCCTAGGTGTCAAGCTATGAGAAGATGTGAAATATCAAGGTCAAGGATGAAATGGAAGTGGGGGTGTTTGAGGAGTAGGGAGAAGAGGGGTCTATAGAGGAATATGGATGAGATGAAGTAGGAGGCCACAAATATGGTGGTAAAAAGGCACAAACATGGGAGGTGGATTCATGGAAGAAGAAGGTTGGGAGGGAGGAGGAGGCCATAAAGAAGGTGGTAAAAAAGGTATAGATGTGAGATGAGGATCCATAGAAGAGGATGAAGGTATGTGAGAAGTAGATGTAGGGGAACATGTGTGTGTCCCTAATGAGTGATGTGATGATGAGGTAGGTGTAGGAGAAGGTATAGAAGTCTCTACCTAATGATGTGAAGGAATAGGGAGGACCTATGTAGAGGATGATGAAGGTCCTAGTGGGAGGTCAATGATGTTGCAAAACTTGAATGGGTCACCATCAACTAGAACACAATGGATGAGTCCATCATACACATATTTGAGATAATGATGCAAGGTGGAAGGAATGCATTGCATATCTTTGATCCATGGATATCCAAGCAAGATATTGTATTGCATATCACCTTGAATAACATGGAATAAAATGGAGATGGTCCTAATGCCTACATGGATAGGTAGGATGATAGAACCTACTATGGGTCACATGGAACCATCAAAAGTGTGAAGGTCGAGTGATGGTATAGTGAAGTGAGTAGGTGGAATATGTAAGTGATGAAGAGAAGTAGTGGAGATGATGCTAATGGAAGAACCGATATCAATGAGGACATGCTTGTAGGTGATGTCATTGATAGTTGCTTGAATATGGAGGGGAGGATCAACTCCCTCACCCACAAGTTTGATAATATCATGGTCATGAAAACTGATAGATGGTTGCATGCAATGAGGGATGTTCCCTACAAAATTCACAAATGCATTTGTGTCATGAGTTTCAAGGTCGATGGATCGAAGAATATCATTCAATGCCTCATAATGAGGTTGATATTGTTATAATAGATAAAAAATGGATAGCCTAGTTAGGGTATTATGCATAGTTGATGTGTGAGGCTACCATGAATAGTGATGATATTTTATGGTAGGGGTGGTGAAGCATGTGATGTTGTAGGGGATTGGGGAGAAGTGAATGGTACTAGGAGTGAAGTGATAGGTGCATCCTAGCATGTTGGATAACGTTAGGTATGAGTGGTGAGATTAATCATGCCAACCACTCCATGTGAGGGAGGATCATATTGAACATTATTAACTTACCTAGATTGGCCTTGTGGATTAGATTGGGTTCCTTGGGGATTGGTCCCCTCATGTGTTAGTAGTGGGTTCTGATAGATACCCAAGTTTTGGTTTTATGGTATGAGGGGGTTTGAAACCTGAATGGTACCTCAATCAATGAGGTCCTAGACTAGGCCATGAAAGGAGTGACAAGAGCCTATATCATGGTCATGTTATCGATGATATGCACAGAAGGCTTACTCAATAAACCCATGAGGCTTGGATTGATTTGGATCAATAGGATGAATGTTGGGTAAGGTGATATGACCCACATCATACAATATCTAAAATAGAGTTAGCAAGGGCTCAGAGAGTGGAGTCAAATTATATTGTTGAAGTTGAGGACGAAGACTATGAGCTTGTTGTGGTTTAGATGGAAGGGTGCATTAGTCTTAAATAATTATTATTATGGTGGAGGAGGTCATGATATTGATGAAGAAGTTAGAGAAGTTGCTACCACTTGGTTGGTTTGTGGTGGTTTTGAGTAGGGTTGATTTGGTGCATTTTGATTGAAGTAAAAATTAGAGTTGTAAGATGGTTTCTACCTGAGCTTGATCTTGCTATATTGGACTTTGATGTCCTTAATGACCTTGGCTTGAGCAATGGCTTCATCAAATGTGTAACTTTGATGAAGTTGCAGAGGTGTAGAGATGTGTTTATGATAGCTCTTGGTAAATAGTGTGACTAGTTCGATGGATGGAAGGCTATGAGCTAGGTCATGGATGATCGATCTCCATCGAGAAACAAAATCTATGATAGGTTCATCATCAGCCTATCGCAAGGTGTAGATATCAGAAAAGTTTATCTTCTTTTTTATATTGATGGAGAAATGTTCTAGAAATGAATTGGCCAACTATTCGAAGGTGAACAGGCTATGGCATAGGAGCATGTTGTACCAATCAAGAGCTTGTCCCCCAAGGGAGAGGGCAAAGGTATGCAACATGAGGGGATCACTATTGTGGAGCTGATAACATGTAAAGTGATAGTTGTTGACGTGTTCTCGAGGGTCCTCTTTACCTTTGTACTTGTCAAATTTAGGAATCTCAAAGTGATACGGGTAAGGAGGAATAGGAACTGATGGGTGGATGGGTTCATTGCATAGCTCATTGTATGTGGGTTTTTGGGGCCCATAACCAGTTGTGCGAAGATTTAGCATCTTAACTTCCTCTTGCAAGAGTTGAAGTTTGGGTGATGGAGGTGCGATGAACTATGATGAGGTAGTCATAGATTGAGAATGGGGAGGATACTAAAGTTGTTGTTCTTCCCATTGTGAAGTGGGAATGTACTACAGGTGTTCCTATGGATTCGGTTGTTGAATGATGTAGGATGTCGAGGCTGATGGGATATGTTCTAAGGAGCAGATATCTACTAGGGATAGAAATATTATGGTTGTAGGATCTATGGTTGTTGCATAGGGGTCTATTATAATGGTTGCATAGTGGGGGATGATGACCAAGAAGGAGGTGTCATGAAGAATGTAGGTGTTATAGACTATGGTGGAGGTAGTGGTGTCTAGGTAAAGGATGAAGGTGGTGGTCGAGATGATGTACCAAAAGAGGGTACGATGTAGGACCAGAGGAGTGATGAATGGAAGATCTAGGTTGGGTAGAATACGATGGGGGATTAGTGAGATAATATGGATAGCATGGATTATAAGATGAGAGGGGAATGGAAGAAGGAGCCTAAAATGGAGGAGGTGGAGGGAGTCAAAAGGTGGAAGTAGATGAAGGTGGAGGAGGAATAGAAGATGGTATACCATACATTTTAAAAGAGGGGAATGTAGGTGGAGGTAATGATGAGGAAGGAGTGTAGGTCTCAAAGATGGAAGCTTGAGAGGAAGGTATGGTGAATGTGTCCACAAAGGATTGTGGAGATGGGATCTTGATGTTGTTGAGGTTGGAATTGTTGTGATTGAGAGGGTGGTTGTGATGTGGTATCAAAATATGGAAAAAATGATTATTGGGAAGGTGGTTGTTGTGATGCTTGGGAAGCATATTGATGTGATGATGTGGGTGGGGTATATTATTGTTAAAATAAGGATTGTTGTGTGAGTGATTATGAAAAGGGCACCTGAGTGCTTGAGGTGGAAGATGAGGGATCTAATATCATCCCTATAGTAGGAGTAGATGATGCAACCTCAGGGTAAGGATGATTGAGTAAAGAAGAGTCATTCCTAAAAAGGGAATGAGATAGATCCTAAAAGAAAGGATGCAAAGGTAGGTGAGGTAGGTGGAGTTTCCTCATCGATAGTGAAGAAGGGAGGTGGGTTTCCTAGAGTAGTATAGATGATGTGGTCATAAAATATGGAAGGTGGATTAGGTGAGGGTGAGTGGGGAAGAAGAGGATGATCTTCACTGAATGAGGTGGCAAGCATGTTGCTAGAGATAGAAGTCTCACCATGAGACATAGTGCATATGTGAAGTGACTCAGAACCTATAAGGAGATCAGGTGTGAGTATGGATGCTTCCCTTATGAAGGGAGGAGGAGGAGTAGACTGACTAGAGGTGGCACGAGAAGCCTCCTCCTCAAGATGTACTTGCTCGCATGCTCGGTTATGAGTAATAATAGACATGGTGTTGTGTAGTGCAATTAGGTGCTCAAACTATCCAAAAATGTAAATATAAAGTTATGGGTGTGTTCTATGTAAGATTTTGGGCAATCTTATGAAATTTGGTATGTTTTTATGTCTAGAATAGAGTTTGCATGTCGCTATGCGAACTTGGACTATAAAAATATGGTTCACATAGTGCTATGCAAACTAGACCCAGATAGTGAATCTGATAGAAAACTAAAAGTGATAGGCTATAGATAGCTAGTAGATGGGCTACTAACAAGTGAATGTGTTGAAACCAGTTTTGTGAGCATGCAAACAAAGTGTAACTAGAATCAATGCTAAATAAAAAAAAATAAATGTTTATTTGTTTTTGTGTGTTTTGATGTTGATTTATGCTTCTAGAAAATATCATAAGAAGTGGAGTGAAACTCTAGAAATAATAGGAGTGTCATCGACATAGAACCTCCTACAACACCCAAGGGTGGACTAATAGAGTGTCAAGTGGTGACCTAAATGGAAAGGTGTAGTAAAATGATAACCAAATGGGAGGAACTCAAAATGTGCTAATGAGTCCAAAAACCTCTCACGAGAAGAGGTGGCACTATCTAAGACCTGCTACTAGCCCAGTCGAGTGATCGCTTCACTCTCGGGTGAGCTTAGTCAAGAATGATAGTTACCTATTCACTAATTATGTGAGCCTTGTGAACAAAGGTATCTAATCCTATCCTACTCCAAAGGTCCCTTTCTAGTGATGAAGTCCATAAAACCACTCCTAGGGGCTACTATGGTGTCTAGGGGGTGAGCTAGTGGAAGGAGATGAATTCCAATATCACCAATCTTGAGTGATGGATTGGGGATGAAGTCCAATATCACCACTATGTATGCCACGTGAGTGTGTGATAGTGTGTTTGCTACCACTAATGTGAAAGTAAAAAAAAAACAAACTTTTAAAAAAAAAAAACACACTAGATGCATTTTTAAAATGAAACTAGATCTAAATGCCTTTTTGGAAAAATAAATTTACTCTATAAAGCATGGAAACAAGCAAACTAAAGTGCATGAAAAAGGAATTTGACAATTTATCTACATGCATTAGAAAGAAATTGAAACCCTAATTTAAATGCTTGAAAGGAAAATGCAATTTACCTAGGGGATTTGGAAAGAAATAGAAATTTCTAAATCTAAGTGACGTAAAGAAATTGAAACCCTAATTTAAATGCTTGAAAGGGAAAATGCAATTTACCTAGGGATTTGGAAAGAAATAGGAAATTTCTAAATCTAAGTGACGTAAAGAAATTGAAACCCTAATTTAAATGCTTGAAAGAGAAAATGCAATTTACCCAGGGGATTTGGAAAGAAATAGGAAATTTCTAATCTAAATGCTTTTAAAAAGAGATGTAAATGACATGAAAGAAATTTGAAAATCCTATTCTAAATTTTTGAAAAGAGATGTAAATGACATGAAAGAAATTTGAAAACCCTACTAAATACTTTTTGAAAAGATATGTAAATGACATGAAAGAAATTTAAAAATCCTATTCTAAATGCTTTTTGAAAAGAGATGTAAATGACATGAAAGAAATTTGAAAACCCTATGCTAAATGCTTTCAAAAGAAATTGAAAATTCTTAATCTAAGTGTGATTTGAAAAGGGATTGAAAGTCCTATCTAGTGCATTAAAGGACAATTTGAAAGTGATTTTAAAGGCTTGAAATAAATGACAATGTACTCTAATGAATTGAAAAAGGAATGTAACCTTAATCTAAAGGACATAAAAGAGATTTGAAATGATTCAACTAAACTAATTTTGAAATGACTGAAAACCCTAATTTAATGTGCTTTGAAAAGGAAATTTGCCAAAATGACTTGATGCATTTGAGAGGGAAATTTATTTACAAAGGAATGATGAAAAAGTAAGGTCCTGAGAGAAATACCTGACTCCTATGGTGTCATATGGACTTATTGTTATCTTTATTGTAATACGAATTAGTTAGGTAAAGTTTGCATGCTAGGGTGTGAACTAGACTGTTGGTTCGCACGTAGGGGTGCGAACTAGATTTGGAGGCCTGAAAATCTGAATATGAAAGCCTGAGGTGTATTTCAAGGCTTTTCTAGGCTCTATTTTGTATTCACAGTACCTAAAATAACAAAATAAAATCATAGAATGAGTTAGATTAGCAAAAAAACTATTCTAAAACAAGTTTTTGTGGGGGTCCCATCGGGCATGCCAGAATGTAACATGCAAAATATCACCAATTCTAAAACTAATAGAATATGTGCAAAAGTTTTATTACTATTGAATTAAAAGAGTGTTACAATAAGCTCTCTCTTGGAGACAAGATTTTTTTCCCCTTTTAATCCAAATGAATTTTGAGAACATTTGCTAGTGTCTTCTAATGCCCTCAATGTAGGTGGGCTTTTGTGTGTGTGTGCCACTGGTAGTGATGTTTGAATATATCCTTTTATACCTACTCTAGGCCTACAAAAAGGAGTTAGTGTATTTGGGGGTTTACCTTGGATCAAACCTCATATTTATGAAGACAAATCGACATAAAAATGAAGGAAAACATGATAAAAATTGATAGAAATGCTATAGAAACTATCTAAGACTGATATATACCTGATTTGATGTTATAAATATACTATAGAGTTGGTTCACATGGTGGCATGTGAACTAGATCCTGGGTTCACATGGTGGGGTGCAAACTAGACTTCTATTGATTATTGCTACAAAATTGCTATCCGGATCTGTTCCAGATAATGTTTTTGTTGTTTATTAGGTGTAGAATTATCAAAAAGGATTTTGGTACAATTTTGGTAGAGTTTAGGTATGTTGACTAAAAGGGAGAGAGAGAGATTAATGAAGGAAATGGTCCTCTATTTATAGAGGAAACCAAGGTTAGGGGGGAGTTAGGTGTACTAGACCCTAGAGTCAAGTCCTATCATGGTCAAGTTAGGGTTTATGAAGTGGCATGCCTAGTCATCCTTTCATATGCCCTAAGGGAAATATCCTATCTTCACACATGTGTGAGCTAGGATTAGGGTTAACTCTGGTTAGTTAGTCCCTAGGTTAGGTGAGGGTTGAGTTAGGTATCCTAGAAAATATCCTAACTAATTTGGGGTGCACACATGTGTGAGGACATGTTTAGGGCTAATTTGACTCTTAACCCTAATTAAACCTAATTAAGTGATAAAGTGCACTTTAAGTGGAAAGTCACTTGCAAATTAGAATCCTAATTAGCATAATTAGGATTTTTGTAGGGAATGGTCCCATGGGGGCCCTAATTAGGTGTAGGAAAGGGCTTAGGTGGCCTTAAGGGGCTTGTAGGTAGCCCTCTTATGACTAGAATGTGTTTTGGATGTATTTTGTATAGTTTTGTAGGGTTTTACGCCTACGAACAACTATGATGACCTATGCAGGTCTACAAGTATCTATGGGTGAGCATGTGCAACTTTTAGGTGTCTACAATTATGTTTATATTTACAAAAAAAAGCATAATCTACATGAAAAAAATTTAACATATATTTATGTATATAGATATATGTTATTTTTCAAATCCTTTGATTTCAATCCATAAGAGGTTGAAAAACATTTATCTTGGAAAAGGGATAAAAGCAATGCACAAAAATATAAAAAGTGAAGAACACAAGCTTATACTGAGAGGGGGGGAACAATATAAGACCACTTTTTACTTTTCTTTCACAATCAATATTATGCAATATAATCAATGGCAATATCAACAGCAATAACCAAAGCAATGCACAAATCATCACACACAGATAGAGACACCACAATTTACGTGGTTCACCCAATGTGGGCTACTCCACGGAGAAAATATTTCACTAAAATTTTCTCAATCAATCTCTTGGGAATCCTTTCCCTATTACAATGTTTATGGACCTCTATCCAAAGGAGATACCAATCCCCTAAATCAAGTTCATGGATCTCTATCCACAGGAGAACTCCTTCTCCTCTACTCTAGCTGGTGATCCTCTAGAAGACTACTACCTCCACTGCACTGGCTTGTGGATCTCTCTCCACTGAAGACTCTTGTCCCCACTCAGAAGACCTATCCTCACTACCCAGCTGGCATGGATCTCTATCCACTAGAGACTACCGTCCTCTCTACTCTATCACCTCCAAAGCTCTATCTCAAATCTGCACTAAACATAGTCCTTCGATCTAGCACAAATCTGCTCAATCTCTATCTCTGGTCTGGCACAAACATGTCCTCAAATCTACACCAAACTTTGTCCTCAAATCTACACTAAACACAGTCCTTCGATCTAGCACAAATCTTCTCAATTCTATCTCTTTGGTATAAATATGTCCTCAAATATCCACAAACTACTCTCAAATTTGACTAAAAAATCCTTCAACTAGCAAAATATCTCATCTTCAAGCCTTAATCAAGGCTTGACTCAATTGGATCTGCCCCAAACCTTAACTCAAGGTTTTGAACAAATCAATCAACTCTGCTCTCAAGTCTTCTCAAAGACTTGTCTCAAATCTGCCTTGCAAGCTTCCACAAAAGCTCACACTAATCTGTCCACAAGTCCTCTCTAGAACTTGCTCAAATATGCTCAACAAGTCCACTCAGAACTTGTCCAAATCTGCTCAACAAGTTCACACAGAACTTGTCCAAATCTGCTCAACAAGTTCACATAGAACTTGTCCAAATCTGCTCAACAAGTCCACACAGAACTTGTCCAAATATGCTCAACAAGTCCACACAGAACTTGTCCAAATCTCTCAACAAGTCCACATAGAACTTGTCCAAATATGCTTAACAAGTCCACACATAACTTGTCCAATCTCATAGAAACATAAAGAGAATTGTTAGAGACTCAATATGCTTCAATTTTAGCTCAATGCTCAATCACTTTCACAACTCAATTCAGAATATAGAATAGTTTGTTTTATGGAACTTGAACAATCACTTCACACATCCACTTGACTAGGCTCAACCAACTCTACCCAACCAATCACTCAATGAAACACTCCTTTCTCACAAACCCTAGTCCAAGCATGTAAACACCAACTCAAAATATTTCCAACAATGCTCAATAATAAATCTCACATAACAATGATACTCATGATCTTTTCAAACCCTAGTTCAAGTTCTTTGCTCAACAACTCACTTCAACAACAATGTTTATAGCAATGATAATCAAACCCTAGTTCAAGTTCTTTGCTCAACAAATCACTTCAACAACAATGCTTATAAAGCAATCTTCACATAGCAATGATACTCAAACCCTAATTCAAGTTCTTCATACAACCAATGGTTTCAACAACAATGCTTATCAAACAAGGTTTAACAACAATTCTTTATTTCAGAAAACCTTGAAGCATTCACTCAACACACTCAATAAGGAAACCCTAATCAAGTCCTTTTCACTCCAAACTTATTTTTAGAAAACCAACCAATCAACTTAACTATGGAAGAATGTGCTCATACCTTTTTCTTGATGATAAGGAGTAGACCTCACAAATCTACCACAACCATAAAACACTTCTTTTCCAAACTCAAGAAGGTTAGAATACAAAAATATTATTCCAATATTTCCTTAAAGATATTCTTTGCACCAAGATATAATCAATGCCTTATTTCTTTTCTTCTTTCAACAAATCATACATAACAAAATACTTGGAAACACCTTATCAACTCCAATCTTAGAATAGTGACCAACACCCTAATAAATCAACCACTCTTAAAATAATATCCACCACCATAGGATATTAACCACTTTAATAATATTCACCACTATAGAATATCAACCATTCTTAATAATATTCACCACTATAGAATATTGACCAGACTTAATAATATTCACCACTATAGAATATTAACCAAACACTTTTCACTCCATGCATAAAACCTTTGAGCAAACAATATTAAAAATTTAATTTTGCCAAACCTTATAACTCCCTTGCAACCTTAGAACCAATAATAAACATGCAAAATTAATTTTTAACTTGCCCAACCAACCTCCAAAAATTTTGGAGATTAAACACCTTGCGTACCTTGTATTCCCCACCAAAAGGGGATTCGACATGACTCGATCCACCGTCTCCTCTTGCCTAAGCACTTAGGCACTTGGGCACTCACCGCATGGGCTACTAAGGCCCACATGAAGGAAGGATAGATGCCTTCCTCTTATGCCTTCAACACTTCTCCTTTTTCACACATGAAAAACACGTTTTTGTTTCCCTTGGTCGTAGCGCTAAATTCTTTGCTTCGCACGTTCGTCTCTTAGGCATGGTAATTTCATTAAAGTGGTAGGTGCTCCCTTTTATATGCATAATATAACATTCCTCCTCACGTCGGCGCTTTTCAAAATTGAATTTTGAATTTCAAATCTAAAACCCACTTTAGGGTTTTAACCTTAATTTAATTAATTTATAATTAATAAATAAATTAATTTAAATAACTTTTCAAGTTAAGTAAATTAACTAATAAATTAATTTATAATTAAATTTAAGCTTCCTTAGTATAATAAAATTATTATACTTTATTTTCCAATGGTTTTTATGAAAAACCTTTTATTTTCTCCTTCAATGGTTTTAATGGAAAACCTTTTATTTTCTCCTTCAATGGTTTTAATGGAAAACCTTTTATTTTCTCCTTCAATGGTTTTAATGAAAAACCTTTTTGGTCATGCTTCATAAGACATTATGAAACTTTTTGGAACCAATCAATTGCATTCCTTTTGACATCAATGACAACTTCACACCTTGACATCAATGACAACTCGATGGACTCAAAATGTCCAACAATCTCCCCCTTTGTCATTGATGGCAACCCAAATTATTTTAACTGAAAACTTGACCTTTCCTTTGTTCTGCTCCCCCTGGGACATTGCTCCCCCTGGCTCAATGCTCTCTTAAATACCAAATCTCTCCCTCTTACTCAAATCTAAATCTCTCCCCTTACTCAAATATCTCCCCCTTTGACATCAATGGCAAAGGGTCACCTTTGGGGCTCGGGGCTAAGAATGAGCCTCTTAGCTTAGCCCCTCCCCCACCTCCTCTTGAGGTGGTTAATTCTAGGGTGGGAGTATTTCTACTCCAGAAAGCACTATTCTTTACCTTTATCCTCTTTTCTTCTTATATGATCCTTTTGACTATTTCTTTCAATATTCATGTCCATGTCCCTGTTCCTATTCCTGTTCCTATTCATATCCATGTTCCTATTCATGTTCATGTTCCTATTCTTGTTCCTTCTTGATTCTGGAATATCTGCTCTACACCACTTTGTTGTGTGACCATCATTATTACTTATAAACTAATGTTATTATTCCTTGGAGGTGCAAATGTCTTAGGATTTCTCCTAGTGAAGCCATATCCTTTTATGTCATGAACCCTACAATTTATTGCCTTGTGACCAAACTGATTACATGAGTAGCAATACCCATGGAAAAGTTATATGTTTCATTCCCATATTCTTGTCTTTCATGTGTCCTACATTGTGAAGCCATGTGCCCAAACCTATGACATGAGAAGCATCTTCCATTGAAGAAACCTTGCCTAGACCCCATTGGTCTCTTAGTCTCTTCTACCTATTTCCTGTTCCATATGTTCCTTACTTGTGTATTGTTCCTTTCCTTGTTGAACTTTCTATTGTCCAACTTATCCTTAGAAGTCTCACTCTCTCTTTTACTTACTTCTTTTGATGCTTCTTCTTTTTTGGTGTTTGAGCTTGACTCTCCTTTTTCTACTTCCTATTTCCTTTGTTCTTATTTAGAACTAAGTCATGTTTTGGTGACTGATGACTTTTGTGCATTGATAATCCTGTCCAAAGTCTTTGAATTTTCCTCAAACTTGTGCAACTTGTCCTTAGAACCTTTTACTTCCATCCTTAGTGAAACTATCTCATGCTCTAATCTTTCACACTCTAGATATTTTATCTTTAATTTTTTAGCCATACCTTCTTCAATTTTTCTTGCCTCTTCAACCTTGATTTTGAAGTTGGTGAGTTCTTGTAGAAACTTTGCTTTTGCTTTCTCATCTTCTTGAGCTTGAACCCTTAATCCTGAGTTCTCCATTTTTAATTCTTCAAGAGTAACCATAAGTCTTTCACATTCTATCTCTTTTACCTTTGACTGTTCAATCATACCTTTTTCAACTCTCCTTGCCTTTTCAACCTTATCTCTCAAGTCAGAGAGATCTTGTAGAAGATTTGTCTTACATTTCTCATCTTCTTGTATTTGAGCCTTCAATTCTAAATTCTCTCTTTTCAATTCAACAAGTTCCTTAAGAGTGGCTTCCTCTTTTTATTTTTCTGAATCTTCCTCTTCTTTCTTTCTTTGATCTTCTATAGGAGCATCTTCTTTTTCTTCTATTATTGAAAGTAGAGTTTCTTCTTCATACCTATTTTGATTGTCCCTATTATCCTTTCTTGAACCAACCTCTAGGATTTCATTTTCGAAAATATCATCTTCATCTTCACCGCTACTAAACCCATTGCAATAACCTGCATCATGACCAAGTTGACCACAAATAAAATATTCTTCACCTTCTTGTGGACAATAAGCTGCATGGTGACCTGTATTCCTACATCTGGTACAAAACTTTATCAACCTGGTTATTTCTCCATTGCTTGATTCATCTCTTGAATCTATTTCCATTCTTCCTCCCAAAACAACAATATTGAATTCATCTTCCTTTTCTTTCATGACCATGTGTGTTCTTTTCTTCTTGTGTCTCATGGTTCTACTTTTGCCTTTCTTTTCCATTTGTGTTCTTGTAAGATCTTCCTTCAAGTTATTAAACCTTTTTCGAAGGAACCAACTCTGATACCAATTGAAGAACACAAGCTTATACTGAGAAGGGGGTGAACAGTATAAGACCACTTTTTACTTTTCTTATCACAATTAATATTATGCAATATATCAATGGCAATATCAATAGCAAAAACCAAAGTAATGCACAAATCATCACACACACATAGAGACACCACAATTTACGTGGTTCACCCAATGTGGGCTACTCCATGGAGAAAATATTTCACTAAAATTTTCTCAATCAATCTCTTGGGAATCCTTTCCCTATTACAATGTTTATGGACCTCTATCCAAATGAGATACCAATCCCCTAAATCAAGTTCATGGATCTCTATCCATAGGAGAACTCCTTCTCCTCTACTCTAGCTGGTGATCCTCTAGAAGACTACTACCTCCACTACACTGGCTTGTGGATCTCTCTCCACTGAAGACTCTTATCCCCACTCAGAAGACCTATCCTCACTACCATGGCTAATGGATCTCTATCCACTGGAGACTACTATCCTCTCTACTCTATCACCTCCAAATCTCTATCTCAAATCTACACTAAACATAGTCCTTCGATCTAGCACAAATCTGCTCAATATCTATCTCTAGTCTGGTACAAACCTATCCTCAAATCTACACCAAAATCTACTCCTCAAATCTACACTAAACACAACCTTTCTAGCACAAATCTATCCTCAATAATCTATCTCTAGTTTGGTACAAATATATCCTCAAATCTACACCAAAATCTACTCTCAAATCTACACTAAACATAGTCCTTCAGTCTAGCACAAATCTATCCTCAATATCTATCTTCAAGCCTTAAATCAAGGCTTGACTCAACTATGCTAGATCTACCCCAAACCTTAACTCAAGGTTTTGAACAAATCAATCAACTCTACTCTCAAGTCTTCTCAAAGACTTGTCTCAAATCTACCTTGTAAGCTTCCACAAAATCTCACACTAATCTATCCACAAGTCCTCTCTAGAACTTGCTCAAATCTGCTCAACAAGTCCACTCAGAACTTGTCCAAATATGCTCAACAAGTCCACACAGAACTTGTCCAAATCTGCTCAACAAGTTCACACATAACTTGTCCAAATTCTCAACAAGTCCACACAGAACTTGTCCAAATCTACTCAACAAGTCCACATAGAACTTGTCCAATATCTCACAAGTCCACAGAGAAATTTTCTCAATATGCTCTACTTTCAATCACTCTCTTAGAAACATAAGGAGAATTGTTAGAGACTCAATATGCTTCAATTTCAGCTCAATGCTCAATCACTTTCACAACTCAATTTAGAATATAGAATAGTTTATTTTATGGAACTTGAACAATCACTTCACACATCCACTTGACTAGGCTCAACCAACTCTACCCAACCAATCACTCAATGAAACACTCCTTTCTCACAAACCCTAGTCCAAGCATGTAAACACCAACTCAAAATATTTCCAACAATGCTCAACAATAAATCTCACATAACAATGATACTCATGATCTTTTCAAACCCTAGTTCAAGTTCTTTGCTCAACAACTCACTTCAACAACAATGTTTATAGCAATGATAATCAAACCCTAGTTCAAGTTCTTTGCTCAACAAATCACTTCAACAACAATGCTTATAAAGCAATCTTCACATAGCAATGATACTCAAACCCTAATTCAAGTTCTTCATACAACCAATGGTTTCAACAACAATGCTTATCAAACAAGGTTTAACAACAATTCTTTATTTTAGAAAACCTTGAAGCATTCACTCAACACACTCAATAAGGAAACCCTAATCAAGTCCTTTTCACTCCAAACTTATTTTTTAGAAAACCAACCAATCAACTTAACTATGGAAGAATGTGCTCATACCTTTTTCTTGATGATAAGGAGTAGACCTCACAAATCTGCCACAACCATAAAACACTTCTTTGCCAAACTCAAGAAGGTTAGAATACAAAAATATTATTCCAATATTTCCTCAAAGATATTCTTTGCACCAAGATATAATCAATGCCTTATTTCTTCCTCTTTCAACAAATCATACATAACAAAATACTTGGAAACACCTTATCAACTCCAATCTTAGAATAGTGACCAACACCCTAATAAATCAACCACTCTTAAAATAATATCCACCACCATAGGATATTAACCACTTTAATAATATTCACCACTATAGAATATCAACCATTCTTAATAATATTCACCACTATAGAATATTGACCAGACTTAATAATATTCACCACTATAGAATATTAACCAAACACTTTTCACTCCATGCATAAAACCTTTGAGCAAACAATATTAAAAATTTAATTTTGCCAAACCTTATAACTCCCTTGCAACCTTAGAACCAATAATAAACATGCAAAATTAATTTTTAACTTGCCCAACCAACCTCCAAAAATTTTGGAGATTAAACACCTTGTGTACCTTGTATTCCCCACCAAAAGGGGATTCGGCGTGACTCGATCCGTCGTCTCCTCTTGCCTAAGCGCTTAGGCGCTTGGGCACTCACCGCGTGGGCTACGAAGGCCCATGTGAAGGAAGGATAGATGCCTTCCTCTTATGCCTTCAACACTTCTCCTTTTTCACACGTGAAAAACACGTTTTCGTTTCCCTTGGTCGTAGCGCTAAATTCTTTGCTTCGCACGTTTGTCTCTTAGGCATGGTAATTTCATTAAAGTGGTAGGTGCTCCCTTTTATATGCATAATATAACATTCCTCCTCACGTCGACGCTTTTCGAAATTGAATTTCGAATTTCAAATCTAAAACCCACTTTAGGGTTTTAACCTTAATTTAATTAATTTATAATTAATAAATAAATTAATTAATAATTAATTTAAATAACTTTTCAAGTTAAGTAAATTAACTAATAAATTAATTTAAAATTAATTATAATTAACTTTAAGCTTCCTTAGTATAATAAAATTATTATACTTTATTTTCCAATGGTTTTTATGAAAAACCTTTTATTTTCTCCTTCAGTGGTTTTAATGGAAAACCTTTTATTTTCTCCTTCAATGGTTTTAATGGAAAACCTTTTATTTTCTCCTTCAATGGTTTTAATGAAAAACCTTTTTGGTCATGCTTCATAAGACATTATGAAACTTTTTGGAACCAATCAATTGCATTCCTTTTGACATCAATGACAACTTCACGCCTTGACATCAATGACAACTCGATGGACTCAAAATGTCCAACAAAAAGAATTTACTAATGAATAAAAAGTAATTAAGTGAATTCAAAATAGTTGCTTGTTTCATCAATAAAAGTAAATTTTTGAATGGCAAAATGATCTATTTCTTATATGTTAGTTAACCAATATCATCCTTAATAATGCATTCATTTAAGATAGAGAACAACAATTTTTTAGATCATTTTACAAGAATAAGGTTTTTTTTTGTAACTCATCCATTTCTATCCTTATAGGTTTCATTTTAGTATGTTATTTTTTATTGAATAGTATGTAATTTATTGGTCATGTGTCCACAAAGTGGATCTCATTTCTCTTATTATATCTTGACTATATTGTATGACAAGTACACAAATCATGTAATTTTGTGGTATAATAGGATTTATTATATTAGATTACATTAATCACTTAATATTATTTGAATTAAATTATTTAAATAAATTGATTAAGAACTTACATGGTTTGCATATTCACTTTTTGTGTGTATATAATTGACATTTTAGATATTTAAAATTATCTTGGTGTTGAGTGTGTGATAAAGCTAGTAAAATCTTACCCAAGCCATCATAATCATATTATTATAATAAATATCAAATGGCATGAGGTCAATTGGTTAAATTCCTTTAATTTCAAGAAGAAAACCTAAGATAAACGCTTATCAAATAATAAATGCATAGTTGTTAAGCACTTGTAATATTACTATGTAGTAATGATAGAGGTGGAGCACATTTCAATCCTATATAATCAATAAAAAAAAATATTATAATTATAACAAAGGCCGCATAGAGGCTATCCTTTCATTTTGGAGGGGTTGGAAATTGTTTTTGTGCAAGAAACAAATAAATCCAATGTTAAACTATTATGTTGCCATTGACCATGTTGATATTATGGCCATTCAATTTATAATAAATGAGAGGTTCTAGGCTATATTGGTCACTCTTGGGCACAAAGAGCCTTTGACAAGTTTTATTATTACATTAATCTATTTATTTTTTAATAATAAATTTAAGTTATTAAAAATATGTATTTTTTATTAAAATTCAATCAAATTTATATTAACCAAGGGTCATAAGAAACCATGATGTGTCCTTGTATCTTGTATTTATATTAAAGAAGTTATTATTTAGTTATAAATTAAGATTAAATAGGAATCAAATATCTATTTCTTATGTTTATATAAAATAATTGAATTAATAAATGGTTATTTCAAATTAAATATTCATGTAGTAAACTTATGCTTTAGATGATATTTATATGATAATAATAAAGGCTAAATATATGTATATATAATTTTTCAAAATATAATTTAAATTAAGTTATTAATTTTAAAGCTATTTAGTTATACTAAGAATTTTCAATATAATGTTGAGCACACATTCACTCAAAAAGAGATGTCTTAGATAAAATACAATATTGTAAATGTTGTACATTTAGGGTAGGTATAAATGAGTACCTCCTCCTATAAAGTGATGTGATATGTAAAATGTTTGTAAACATTATAAATTAACATAATAAATATCTTTTGTATTATAATTTTAAAAATTATTTATAAACTTACATAAATTTTAACCATGTTATAATTTTTTTTTTTTTTTTATAATATGGATGAAGGGGTTTTAAAAGGTGCCATAAACCTTTTACAAGAGTGGATCAACCAACCAAACAAGTAATAAATATATCAACATATCAAACCAAAAAGGATCCACAAAATAGACAAACAACAAAGCTATAAAATAGCCAGGTAGGACAAACAACAAATTTTCCCATGGTATCCCTATTGTCGCACATCAAAGCCATTAGAAAACACAAATTGTATCCTCAAGATTTCATTGTCTATTTGATTTAATCTATCTAAGAAATCCTCCTACCAAATTGTGCATCTTTCCTGCAAAAGTCCCAAGTTTGCTAAAAAAATTGTCGATCTATTTCCCTCCTTGTAAACATGCTTAATCTCAACCACTTTGAGGGTTAAAATCCGTCTTTGGGTTTCAACAAGTTCATTTGTGATCATCCAAAAAGGACATGAACACCTTTGAGCATATTAATGATATTAAAGGAATCCCCTTCAATAATTACCTTCCAGCCAAAATTTCTAGTTGACAAACCCCATAAAAGAGAGATCGTGTCCCCGTAAAATAATTGATCTGCTTCATTATTGTCGCCACCCTGACACACTACTACTCTTTGCAAATAGACTACATCTCAATATATTTTTGATAAATACCCTGACACACTACTACTCGTATCATCATCATCGTTGGTCTATTTAACGCGCACTCACAAGATTTAACACTCAAAAAAATTTAGATCAAACTACTATCTTTGCAAATAGACTACATCTCAATATATTTTTGATAAATACCTGACACACTACTACTCGTATCATCATCATCGTTGGTCTATCTAACGCGCACTCACAAGATTTAACACTCAAGAAGATTTAGATCAAACTACTATCTTTGCAAATAGACTACATCTCAATATATTTTTGATAAATACGCTGACACACAAACACTCACCGACCAAACGTGGAAAGTTAAAAACCGTCACATTCGACAAGCAATACAAGTGTAAGCTCATTTATTATGCCGACCATACTAATAAACGTAGATAATTCTTTACAGTCAATAGGAAAGTTAGCTGTAAAAGAGGTTAAAGATTTTGGTAGTAACAATATGGTAATGTTAGGCCTTCTATAAATATATATATATTAAAAAATGTTCTTAGAAATAAGGGATCAAGCAGGTCACGTGAGCTCTGTGCTGGCACGTGGCACGATGGTACTCATATTTTCAGTGTGGACTCGGAGAAGGTAAGCTTTGAGTGGCGGGAGACAACATGACGTTGTCTCTCGTGATCTTCACTATCAATCACAAGCAGCGACCAGACAATCATTGACCATCGTTTGGAAAGAAATGTAGAACAATAAAAATCTGGCAAAATTAGCTGATGTCTCTGTCCTTCTAGATACAAGTCGCTCAGGTCAATCGACGTTTGTAAGAAGGTCAATACAAGTCGCTCAGGTCAGTCGACCTTTGTGGGGGTATACAAAGCTATAACATGTTATGTAGAATATTCTTATATCAATAACTTATAGCTTTGCTGTTGTTGAATTGAATTTCTGTGGGACAAAATTTGGCGGCTACTAAATGTAAATGTTAGGGGATGCTTGCAGCCACCACTGACAAAATTTGAATGGTGTTCTAAATTTTATGGTGACAATTTTTTTTAATAATATTATTTTCATTGTATTTTTTAACCACAATTATTTTTTTTAAGCCTTTCAATGCAAAAGCACTGAAATTTATATTTAAGCGTAGTCTAATTATTTTATTTTACTGTTTTATAACAATATAAAATTTACTTAATTGGTTATTGAAATGAGTATATCTTTAACTTTGATCTAAATTATATCATAATTATATAATATTATTACATCAATTTTAAAAATATATATATTTATAATTGGAATTAATAATTATATTCAATAAAAATAACATAGGTTACATAAAAAGGGAGTTGGAAAGATCATAGCTCAGGGTACAAGGTCATCTATACGATCAAAACTGGAACCAAATTATAAAAAGATGAATACACAACACAACTAAGCATAGAAAAATAAACTAGAGTAAAAAACCCTAAACTGTAGAACTGTAACTCTAGGCACCAAGAAGACTTATTGCTTTGTTATCCTATGTTTGTTCAAATTCAATGCCTCAAAGCTACTGGAAATTTTGGGTCGAATGGATGAAACCATTTTTTGGGTAGACTATCTTAGCGACAATGAGGATATGTCGTTGGATGCAGAGCCATCATTGATGGGATTGATAGTTCCTACAGAGAAAGAAAAATCTAAAGCTTGTAGTCCTCAATAACTACCTAACTGAACACTGGTCATATAAAGTTGCTTCTCTAGAGTGGCATCTTCTTCTGCAGATCCTCTTCTTGGGCTATGGGAGTGCCTTGCGTTAGCCAGGGCAATGCACTAGAGGATTGCCCGGTTGAGCAGACTGTGAAGAAACCATTATTGCATCCCTTGGGGTATGAATATGTTGAGATTGAGGAGCCTCATTGATGATAGTTTTAGCTAGGGGACAAACTTTTTCCTTTTCATATCATTTTTCTACTGGCTTTAAGACATGTGTCGACTTGGACCGTGTACCTTTAAAAGCAACCAAACATGTATTTGTACGCCCTCCCACTTTCATCCAACCATACTCCTAAGGTTGAGGAGTGGGTGCACTTAATGTGGTGGGGCTCATCTTGTCCCTATTATGTGACATCAAGGGATAATATTTGACCTTATGTGTTGAGGACTTGTACTAAAAACATGTGTTGGATAAATTAATGTAGAGAACCCATTAGGATAGTACAATATCACCAAATTGTATGTCAATAGTTTCCTTGAGATCTCGACAAATATAAATCTTGATGCAAACACGTTTTTGAGGGTGTGCATGGAAAAATTTGCTTGCCTTTACCAAAATAACATGCCCTAGAGGGGTTGTTATGTCACTGAGAAAGGGCCACATAGGTAGAGGGAATCCTCGGAATTCCACCCACATAGGGACTTTGGTAGATCTTTCCTCAAAAATAAAAAATTCACGGGTCCAAGGAGAAAAAATAAGTAGAGAGCATCTCATGTACCTGGGGCCATGCTCATAAATCATCTTAGCATGGGTTGTCCATGGATTATTTTTGCAAAGCGAAGAAAAAAAAAGCCCTTTGTAATATTTTGAACCATCGTTAGCTTAACTCCATGAGGAGTCCAAGCTGCGTTAACCTAGGTCCTAAGGGAAGACTCATTAGGGATGCATCCAATGAAATACTCGACAAGGATGAATGATTCTAAACATTGACATGCAAGGAAATATTTAGGCAATGAAATAATTACATCAGGAGAACGAGGGCTACGTTGTGGATCATTCTCAACACAAACCTGCATAGTCGGTTGAGAGGAGCCATTATCTCGTGCATTCTCTTCTATGGTGCCAATGTTGTGCATTGGTCTGCTAGGGTTGGGTACCATATTGATACTCATAGCCCTAGCCCAATCTCCATCACTTGTCTCACACACACTCACACACATATATAGTAAGATTTAAACCTAGGTTTCCATTTTAAAAATTAAGAAATTTAACCAATTAAGTTCGTATTACTTGATAAAAATTATAAAATTTATTATTAAAAGATAAATTTAATATTTTTTCAAAATGATATTATCATATTTTAAAGAAAATGTTATTTTTAAATTGTGTGAATAAAAATAAATGTAATTTTTTTTTTTAAATTTATATGGTGGAATCGGTAGCCGCCACGAATCCGGGTAGGTTGTCCGGCTTTTATGGCCACCACAGTATTCTGCGTTGTCCACCCCGGAAGCCACCACACAGATCTTTGCACAGTCCGTCCCTATAACCACCATGCCAAAATCATTTTAAACATTTTACGCCGCTGAAAGCACTAATAAAAGGACAAGCGTTCAGTCCGACAAGGCCCGAGATTTGAACCTTGAACCTCCGCCCCCTTATGGGGTTTGGATGAACCAATTGGTCTACACCTTGGACCTCAATAAATGTAAAATTACTAGTTAAAATAAACAATTATATTTAATATCATAACCATGATACAATTGTATATAATATTTTAAAAGTAAGAAGTCAAAGGTATTTAAAAATAAATTGTATGTATTACATATAGGTACATAAAAATAGTTAATCATTACATAAAATTACTTTACCTAATGTGGCAAAGGCCTATGAGGCTTCATTTATTTTCACTCGTCATAGAAACACCAATGTATATAGACAAGATCATTCAATGCTTTTTAGATGATTCAATTTTAAAAATTCTTTTTCACAAGCCAATGTACACATTGGAAGAGTGAAAATAATTCTCCGTAGTCACATCACACTAGGAAATTCTACATTACATCGTCTCCACATTGCTCCCATGCTTTGAACATGGTCTTTTTTGGATGAGCCTTTTGTAAATTTACAACAAAAATTTCTAGTTCATCTTTTCATTTCTTTGTGTTAAGTATGGTAGTGGCTCCAATATGAAGCTTTTCACATAGCCTTTTTATCCACCTTTCTATTTCAAAGTCTCTTCCTCCCCTTCCTTAAAGTAACTACAAGGACTACAAAGTTTTGTAGTATTGAAGAGACAATAGTCAATAAACCTATAATTGAGACAAACAATTAAATTTTAGACAAATAATGTTCCCAAGACTAGGATCCAAGTGAAGGGCATATAATTAAAGCTAAATTTGCAAAACATGTAAAACCCTTATACAATTAATAAATTTAAAACTATCATTTTTAGCCTTTTACCAAAATATAAAATATGCTAAGAATTAACTCCAATGTATTCTTTAAAAACATTCTTTGAAGAATCTCAACAAGTACATTTAATTGAGTACTAATACATGCTATATCAATATGTTCTTGTGTTTGTTGATATAATATATATATATATATATATATATATATATATATATATATATATATATATATATATATATATATATGTGTGTGTGTGTGTGTGTGTGTGTGTGTGAATATTGAAAAGTAAATGTATGTGAAATTAAAATTGAAATATGGTTCATATTTTATACGTTATTGAATAAACATGTTCTCATTATTATAGCAATATTGGCATGATTTTAACAAACCTAACCACAATTAGCCCTCTTAATAACCATTGAATTTGATGGATTTGAAGAACTTGTAACTTTTCAATTTGACTATTCTACCATCCCTGTGATTCACTATGTCTTCTTGTTGAATTTCCCAAGCATGAACATATATGATTCATTAATTTATAAATATGATCAAATCTATAAAAGCAACTTAAAGCATCTACCACAACTAACGCTTCTTGATGTGCCACATGATGAATGGACACTAATGTATATCATGAGATAGCATGGTAGTTTTATGGATGAAGTTGTTAAAAATTGCTTTAATGATCTTGCATTAGGAAATGAAGAGTATTTAAATACAATGGATGCCCAAATATGACATAAAAAATATTAGCTAATCCTACAACTACCCTTATCCTCTATTGGACCTTACAAACCGTGTGTTGAGTAGTTACTCAAATTAAATTCATATTATACATGATGTAATAATTCCTAGCATTTCCCCCTTATTACATCATAGTCTTGGAGAGAAAACTTCTTCAAATTTGATATGTCCAAGTGATTTGGTGAGACGTTTGCATGTTGCTCCTGAGTAGGACAAGATTTGAGCTGAATGTTGTGATTTTGAACATGTTCATAGATGAAATGCCGTTCCATGTCAACATGCGTGGTCCATTCATGGAATAGTGGATTACAAATAAGTTTTAGTACTCCTTTTTTATCATAATGCATGGTTATAGTTTTATCTTGTGGTACACCCATATTTGCCAGCATATGTTTCAACCATATTGCTTAACAAGTAGCTCCCCCAACTACATGATATTCTACTTTGGTGGAATATCAAGTGACTGCTTGATATTTCTTACTTCCCCATGATATTGGTGTTGATCCTAGAAAGAATACATATCTAGAGGTGGATTTTTTATCATCAATTCATCTTACATAATCTGGAATTGTATAGCCTATTTAGAGGAATTGATAACTCTTCTTGAATTCTAGACTATACTCAATGGTGTCTTGTATATATTTTAGAACACTTTTTATTGTCTTTCAATATATCAATTTTGGTTCCTACATGATTTGAAAAATATAATTCACTGTAAATATAATATCTAGTCTTATGTAAGTTAGGTAGATGAGACTTCCAAATAACTATTGATAGATAGTTGCATTTGTTGCAAGAGAGGAATCAAAACATGAGAATAGTAGACTTAATTCCTTAGGAGTCACCATAGGCTTATAATATTTCATATGATACTTCTCAAGGTGATTCTTGGCATATTTGCTTTGTAAAAAAAATATGTGATGATGGTTCTAGTTTACCTCTATTCATAGACAATAATGTAATAACCCAAGGTCAGTCATATCAAAATATTTCTTCAAGTCTACCTTTGTGGCTAGAATCATTCTTTTAAAAATTCTTTTGATGATCAAATCATCTACATACCATATTTATGATACAATTTTCCCCATTGCTCTTTGTGATACAAACTAGGGTCATACAAAATTATCTAAAAACCATGCTTTCCATAATGGTCATTTATATTTGTATTCCATGCTCAAGGAGCTTATTTGAGAACATAAAAATATTTAACCAATTTACGTACATTTTTTTCTTATCTAGGTATGATTAATCCTTCTAGTTGAGTCATATAAACTTCTTTTAAGTCCACATTAAGGTAGGTGTTTTTCATGTCCATTTGATGAATTATCCATCCAAATCATGTAGCTAGGGCAAAGATTATTCTGATTGATTTTATTTTTATTATAGAAGAAAAATTTCCTTCATAATCTATGCCTTCTTTTGTTCACACCCTTTTTCTACAAGTCTTGCTTTATGTTTATCAATACTACCATATGATTTATATTTTATTTTAAAAATCTATTTGCAACCAATAGCCTTTTTATTTGGTGGAATATCAACAAGATTCCAAGTCTTGTTTTTCAATAGTGCTTAATATTTAGTGTTCATGACATTTGTCCAAACATTATATTGAAGTTATTCCTATATTATAGATGGCTCAACTATACTCATTAGAGCCATATTTTTTCCATTGTGAAGCATACTTTATGTTCTTTATCTTGTAGAAGACGTGTCTAAGATTCTATCTATCCTTAAGGCTCTTAATGTGCTAGTGTACCAGTTGAGTATTTTTATTGTGTGATGTGGTGGAGTAAATTGATCCACATATCTATTATTATCTTCATCATCGATATCTTTACGAGTCACTTGTTCGTCTTCATCACTTTCAAGCATTGTTGGAATATAATTAGATGTCGATTCCTATGAGGATTATTAGAGTGATTTTTTTCTTCATTAAATATGACATCATGACCAATATATAATTTCTTTCTAGCTAGATAAAATAATCTATAGTCCTTTGATTCATCATTGTAGCCTAGTAAGATGCATTGCTAAGATTTTTCATCCAATTTAAGTCTCTTCTTCTTTGGAATGTGCATAAATGTTGTACAACCAAATTCATGAAGATGAGATATCAATGGATTATGTCTGGTCCATGCTTCTTCTTGAGTAATATGTTCAATTGATGTATTTGGGGTGCAATTGAGTAAGTAGACTAATGTACATACTAACTCTACCCAAAAAGAATGGTCATGTTGAGAATCTTTCAATATACATCATACCATTTCTACGATCATTCTATTTGTGTTATATAATACCATTTTTTTGTGGTGACTAGTCAACTGTCAACTATCGATGAATACCATGTTCTTTCAAAAATGCTAAAAATTCATTACTAGTAATTTCTCCCCCTCGATATGAGTGGAGGACATGGATCATTCTTTCTATAGAAATCTCAATTTGAGCCTTAAATTTTTTTAATTATAAAAAGCTTCATCCCTGCTCTACAAGAAATATACCCATATTTTGTAAGTATGGTCATCAAGAGAAAGCTAAAAATATTTAGATTCATTATATATCAGAGCCATGGGTCTGCATAGATCGCTATGGACCAAATCAAGAGGCTCTTTGGATAAATATTCTAAAGAATTGAATGGAGATATATGTTGTTTTCTAGCTAAGCACCAAGTACATATTTGAGTTTATTTCCTTAAAGAAGGAAGACCTTGACCATATTTTTATTTTGTAGTGCAACAAGATGGTCAAAACTTAAATGATTATATCGATAGTGCTAGAGTGATGTATAATTATTAGAATTGACAATTGAATCTATATTTTCATGATGAACTATGTGAAATTCAAACACTTTTCCTATTCCCTTGCCATATGCAATAAATCTATAATTCTTAGTTTTATCATAAATAAGGCATACCTTGGAAAAATGTGTGGAAAAAATTTTCCTGGCCAAAATGTAACTTCTTTCTCTTGTTGGTAGCTCGTACTAAATGCCTCACTTCGAATAATGTGAGGAAGAGGGGATTTCAGGGTCCCTCTTTTTGTGTCCTTTGCAGTAAGAATAAGGATGACGCTTCTCATTTATTCTTCCAATGCTCCTTAGCCAGAGACATTTGGCACCGTTGGTGGAGCGCTTGGAACCATTCATGTTTTCATGTGCTGTCCCTGGTGGAGTTTTGTAGTCTGGGTAGACCTCCGACCAAGGCCCCCTTCCTTCGGGTGGCTTGGAATTTGAGCCCTTCTTGCATCATATGGAAAATTTGGCTCGAACGAAACCGATGCATATTTCAAGGCAATTATTTGGTTGTTCAACAGATCTGGAAAAGGATATTGTATATGGTTTAGGAAACAATCCATAGCAAAAGTGATGTGGACCCTCTTTTGTATTCTAGGGAGGAGAAGGTACATCAAGCCCTTGGTCTCTTTGTGGATGGTGTGAACTCTTTTAGCCCTAGTAGGGTTCCTCAGCTCAACAAGAAGGTTAGGAGAGATGGTAGGTGGAGGCCACCCCCTAGAGGAATTTTAAAAATTTATACTGATGGATCATCCAAGGGTATTCCTGGACATGCTGGCATTGGCGGTGTTGGGAGAGATTATACTGGTGGTGTCAGTTTTTTCTTTTCCATTTATAAATGTGTTCACTCCAACAATTTTATGGAAGCTCTTGCAATTCTTAAGGCCTTGCGAAGGGGGTTTTCTCTTGGCTAGCATAGGATTATCTATGAGTCTGACTCTAAAATTGTGGTTAATATTTTAAACAGTAAAAAGTTGGAGGAAGTTAATTGGTAGTTGGCCTCTGTATCCATTCAGATTCTCAGAATGAGTGAAGATTTTGAATTTATATCCTTTGTGCACATTCCAATGGAATGGAATGTGGTTGCTGATTACCTGGCCAAAAGGGCTTCTGAGCTGCTGGATCCTTGGAGTATCTATAATTGGGAGAGTCTCAAGTCTGGGGACTCTCAATGTCTATGGGAGTTGATCCACAAGGATATACAGACTTAATATGGTTTGTTCTTGTTGTATTTTCTAGGTGTCATTCTAGTCTAGTGGTTTTAGCCTATTTGGCTATTTATTTGAGTCCTAGTTGGAATCTCAATTGTACTCTGTAATCTAGACTTTTTATCAATAAATTTTTACCCCTATTTAAAAAAAATAAATAAGTTATACCTTGGATCCTTGTGGCTTATCAAATTCAACCTTCAAGTTGTGGTTGAGTAGATGATTGATGAAGATTAGATTCCTGGTGAGTCATGGAACATATAAGACTTATTTAATTATGCATGTGTGTACCCCTAATTTTAATTTGACATCACCTATGTATTTTATATCATATGATGTATTATTACTCAAAGAGAATTTTTCTATATGTTTGGAACAATATAGAGTATGAAATCAATCTCTTTGATATGTCATATGTTTTATTGCTCCTAAATAAGCATACCAAACATCATTAAGTTTACTTAATTGGGAATGTTCAGAAAAACATGCTCTTTTCCTTCGTAATGATCATCTTTGGAAATATTGCTATGCATTATTTTCCATCTTCAATCTACTGATATTTTTTTGTGCTACTAATGTCTATTCTTTTGAGGATTTTTCCTCTATTGTTGAGGTCTTGTGCCTTCTATAACTAACTAATTTTCATTTTTATTTGTAATAAGTTCTTATTCTTCTTATTGTGTTGTATTTAAGGCCTCTACCTTTTGAATTAGGTTCACAAAATTTTCAAAGATTATTTATTTTAGTGATGTCTAAAGTAGTCACAGATACACAATATTGAGAAAGGAGAGATCTTAAAATGAAAGAAAAAAGTGTTTAATCAAATACATTTTCTCCTAATTCTTGTAGTGATGCTCGTATTTCAATATTTATCCTCATAAAATATTCGAGTTTTCACCATTCTTCATCTTCAAGTAATGGAGTTGGCTCTATAAAATTAGTATTTGGTTCTAGTGCTTTGCCTCAAAAATTATATATGGTTTCTCTCATGCATTTTTAGCTATGGTTGAATCCTAAATGTATGGTTGTAGTTCATATACTACTCCAGACATGATGATAAACCTTACCTTTTTATTTGCCTTGTCAAACTTTGTCTAATCTTCACCTTCTACATTAGTACAAATAATGGTTCTATCTACAACTTGTCATACTTCTTCAAACTCAAGTTTTGTTTTAAGTTTGGTCTTCCAAGTAGCATAATTATTCCCCCTTAATAGTTGGAAATTAGGCAATAATACTTCGATGCACCACTAGCCATATCAAAATTTCATAAAACTTAAAAATTATTCTTTCACTATATCAACCTCAATTTTTTTTTTTTAACAAGTATAGATAAGCCTATACTCGTGATTCAATTGATGCCTTTAATTGCAAGAAAATCACTCTCTCACTAGGAAAAATAAAAAAATAGAGTGAATATTCTTCCTCTAGGGAATATTTTTTAGAATATTTTGAAGTTTTTAAGCATTATTTGTGCCTTTCCCTTTCACCTATAATCAAATAAAGGAAAATAAAATACTATATTAGAAGCCTCCCCACTCTCAATGTGGGATATTAAAAGTGCATACTCTTCATACATATGTTATTTCTTTCATCATGCTTTAATCTATCTTTAGTAATAATGTTGATGACTAGAACTTTTCCACATGTATAGTATCAAATGAGTGTTACAAGTCATATAGGATATGTAAGTGTTGTTGTTAATATATTAGGGCAACATATTATTTGTGGGTGTCAAAAATCTATCTCGAATGAGTTTGAATCCACTTAGAGAATGTCTGAGATAATGATGTCAGAGGACTAAATGAATTTGATCATTACTTGCTTTTCCCTTTGGCACTTGACTATAAATTTTCCATGGCTAACACCTTTATAATTTCATACATAATTTTGATAAAAATTTCAATACTTATGATTGGTCCACATGGTTCTAAGTCCACATAAATCATAAGTGTGACGACTTCTATCAAAAACATCTATAAAGTGTGCACATCTACCAAGAGCATGTAGGGTGATGAAATATCTCCTATATGAGGAATACCTACCGATTATGAGTGTCTCTAGGCTTGTACAAGGATTTCTTATGCTAAATAATGTCTATAGAAAGCATACACATTTTGTAAATGTAACTAATACCTTTTGGATTGTTTTGATGGTGTCATTGCTATGATACTTCATCATTCAGGCATTTTCTTGGTTGAGAATATTTATCTCTTATGATATATATTGCTAATTGATTGAATAGTATTTTTATATCTATTATAACATGTACCACCCAAGAAATAATATTTAAATTTTAATTTTATAATTAAATTTTGACTTGTGCTCATGTCCACTTTATGTGCATCTTATTTGGTCATGCATGTAATGTGTGAAGAAATTTTGTCATTTTATCTTGAATTTTTATAGATCCTAGCTAGCTATATGAGGCAATTGGTGCTTTCACTTTGTATTATTCCCAAATTTAATCCTTTCATAGGTGGTATATACTTTGATATTTTATCTTGCATGTCTCACATTCATTTTTCATTATGTTGGAAATATCCTCTAACAGGTTGTGTCAATGTATGTTCTACAAAATATTCATGATATTTCATGAGATAAATCCTTCCTTGTTCTTCAATTTAGGGTTTCTTCTACCTACTTGTTAAAACATCTCATGTTCTTTGGTATTTTTTAACTCTCTTTTGAGGTTTTTTCAAATATTGTTAAGAACTTCTAGATTTTGAGTCTCATGAATTGCTTCATAGAGAAGATAGTTAACTCTTATTTTGAGATTTAACCTTAATCAATATTCAATAGTGTTATTTTAACCTTGAAAACTCTTTTCAATAGATAGCACTTTACAGCTTCACTATGTTGAAGCTTGAGGAGGATCATAATGAGGGATTGCTCTTCCTTCTATTTGTTGTGATACCACATGTTAAAAACTACTTCAATGATCTTGAATTAGAAAATGAAGAGTATTTAAATACAATGGATGCCCAAATATGGCATAAAAAACTTGAACTAATCCTACAACTACCCTTATCCGATAATGGACCTTACAAACCATATGTCGAGTGGTTACTCAACTTACATTCACATTATTCATGATGTAATAATTCCTAATATAAGCTCCATTTGATTCAAATTCCACCATCTTATACTTTTTTAGTTTCATTTCAGATAATAGGTTGTTTAGTGATTTTATCTTTGATCCTCAAAAGAAATAAATTTTGTCACATAAGACCCATTTCCACCATTTTTCAAATAAATTACATAAATAAATATTTGTATTTTAATCTACCAATATAAAATTCAAATATCTAGAAGAAATATCCTTTAACTTGTTCCAATAAACTTCTTTAACAACAAATGAAACTCCTTAATTGATGTAACACTTATATATAAGGAATATTCATCAAATATTGACATGTTAGGAGTTCCCTTCTACCTATGCAAATTACACATATCATTAGAGACATGTAAAGGTAAATATTTTATAGCTATAAAATCCATGGTCTGCATCACACTTACTATACTTGAATTCTCAACATCTAGTACAAGTTCAACATCTATTTTATGATTAATAGAAACGGTTTCTTAGATTCAAAATCCATGAATTACATTGTTGGCTTATGTGCCTCATAATAAGCATGATCATTCAATTCACTAGAGGTAAAATTCTAAGGCCTTATGGCTTAATGAGGGTGATAGAAATACTATGTTCTTCGATGTATCAACCATGATGTAGTCAGCGCATAATAAGATAAAGCATATTAAAAAAATTTAGGATCTAATTTTGGAGGGAGAGGAGAGGATTGTAAAGGAATCAAAGAATTATTTCAAAAATATCATATTGAAATAAGGTCAAGGAAGAGTAGAAGTAGGAACAGACCATGGAAGGAAGAGGAGGAGTGGAAGGAGTGGAAGGAGGAGGAGCGGAAGATGGAAGGAAGACTGGTTCAACCAAAAATAGTGACCGCAGTACAAGTCACAAGGAAAGCAAGGATGGTAAAAGCTCAGGCACCAAAGACAAGGGTGAAAACTCTGAGGATAAGGAAGAGGTAGACAAGGTCCTATTCTGGGGAGATGAACCTCCTGACACTGGGTCCCTTCCTCTAGCCAAGGGTCCCACTATTGTCAAAACCAAAGCAACTTCCTATGCCAACATTTTGTCCAACTCTGGACGAGGTCCTTACAAACATCCTACCACATCAATAGTTCCTGATGGTCAAAATATAAACATCCCTGATGATATTGTTGATAGCTACCTTGCCATGGAATGTCATACATTGGTGGGGAAGTTCATTGGAGGAAGACCTGATATCGAGACAATCTGTAGGTGGGTTGTCACCAAATGGAAGACTCTAGGTGACTTGGAACTAGTTGTCTTGTCCAGAGGTTTCTTTGCCATCAGGTTGAGCAACGATGAAGACATGAAGCGCATCCTCATCGGGGGCCCCTGGTTCTTAGGGCGTAAAAGTTTATTTCTAAGGAAATGGGACACAGACTTTGATCCTGACACCCAGGATATAAACTTTGCACCTATTTGGGTTCGTATCCCAAACCTTCCCTTCCATTGTTGGCACGAGGATATCCTCTTATCCATTGCAAATGCTATAGGTGAACTCCTTGCCATTGAACCTATGACCAGGGGTCGAAGGCGTATGAACATGGCTAGAATTTGTGTAAATGCCAATCTGGCCTCAGAGCTTCCAACATATGTCAATCTGACTCATAAGTCTTTCTGCAAGAAGCAACCCTTGGAATATGAAAACAAACCGGCCTTCTGCATAGAATGTCATACCCAGGGACATCTTAGATCATAGTGCCCTATCCTCAAAACCTAGACTCTTGGGCAGAAGACAGAGGTACCCCAACCTAGCGGGGCCAACATTGATCACTCCAGAGGCAACAAAAACCCACACAACAGTGGGTATCATAAAACCTAGAAGAAATGGTAGCAACAGAACCAGGCAGGAAAAAGCCACCAGCAACAACAAAAGCCCCCAATCCTAAATAAGGGCCTCTCTCTTTCAAAGGCAAAGAAATGGTGAACTACGAACTCCACCAAGTAAGTTCCCCTATCACATCTCATAACAAGTTCAATATCTTAAATGAATCTGATAGGTTTCTCCATGGAGATGCCCCCATTCCTCCTATCCCAAATAATTCCTTTGAGGATTCTCAAAATGTTGTTGTTGTTCTCCAGCTAGATCCTCAGATACCCCTTGAGCTGAACATTGATCTTAGTTTTGTCAACACCCCTTCCAAATCAGGACCATCTCGTAGCCCTCTAGATGAAATGGTAGCCATCTCCAATCAGATTCCTATGGAGGAAATTATTTCACCTAGCTTAAGCCAAACTACCAGGCCTCAGAGCCCTATTCTGGAATAGATCATTCCCTATAAGTTCAGCCCCAAGCAGACTAGAAGCACCACCAAATCTCCTGTAGATTGTGGTAGTGATAAAAAAAGAGGTAGGCCTTCTAAAGAGGAAATCAAAAATTCCCAAACTACAGATGATATTGCAAATGGAATCCAAAAAACCCTTTTTCCTAACATTACTTCTCAGCCTAAGGATGAGAGTAAAAGCTCCAAACCCCCTCACCATAATGGCCGAGGAGGCAAGAAACCTCCCAAATATTCTAAATGAAGATTCTATCATGGAATGTCAGAGGCCTTAATGGGCCAGCCAAATGAAGACTTGTTAAGTCTATGAGAAAGGATATCAAACCTTCAATAATCATCATGCAAGAAACAAAAATCAGTTCCAATAGTTCCACTTCAGTGGCCAAGGAAATATGGAAGAATGCAGGTGTAGTGACCAGTGATGCTAGAGGAACGTCAGGAGGTCTTATGTGCTTATGGGACAAGAATTTAGTTGAAGGATGACTACTCCAGTCCAATGAGAGGCTCCTTAGCGTCTTGTTCCATGATGTCAATAACAACTCATCTTGGATTCTTACCAATGTTTATGCTCCCAACACCATTGTCGAAAGAGCGTAGTTGTGGGATGACCTGACCAGTATGAAAAACTCACTTCAAAACATCCCTTGGATTGTTGCAGGTGATTTTAACACCCCTCTTTACTCTTCAGATAAAAAGGAGGCTCTGAAACTCCAACTAAAAGCATGGAGGACTTCAATGAGTTTGTCAATGCAAATTGTTTAATGGACTTGAAACTCAGAAAGGCCAAATATACTTGGAGTAACAGAAGAACTGGATCACATCACATTCAAGTCAAATTAGATAGGGTGTTCCTCTCACAGGAAGTTGTTCAATATTTTGGAGATGCTGCTCTATATCCTCTTCCTAAAATTGGATCAGATCACAATCCTCTTATCTTGGACATTGATAAATATAACCCCTACAAAAGGCCTTTTATATTTGAAGCTATGTGGCTACATCATCCAGATATTCATCAGAGAGTATCTCACAGTTGGCAACAAGACATTCAAGGACTTCCTTCTTTCAAGCTAGCCCAGAAACTCAAAAGCCTAAAAGAAGATCTAAAAATCTAGAATAAGGAAGTTTTTGGCAACTTATTTTCTAATAAACAATCACTCAAAGAAATATTAGACCACATCGAGCATAGAATTCAGAATGGTGAAGCAGATGTCCATATCAAGAATGAAGAGAAACAGATTCTAGCTGAGTATCATAATGTTCTTGCCTGTGAAGAGACCTACTGGCACCAAAAATCTAGAGCTCTCTGGCTCAAATAAGGGGACTCAAATACTAAGTTCTTTCATGTGTCCACCCTTAGAAATAGAAGCAACAATCGCATCAAGGAATTGACTAAAAGTGATGGTAATATTACATCAGATATAGATGAAATCAGGAATGAAGCCAACACTTATTTCAAAACCTTGCTTGAGGATGATAACCTCTGTTCAGCTGCAGCCCAAGAAGCTTTACTTCATCACATTCCTTCCAAATCTATTCCTGAATCGGTCAATTCCTCTCTTATCTCTCCTATCCAAGATGATGAAATTAAAGCTTCCCTCTTCTCTATGAATCCTGATAAAGCCCCAGGACCAGATGGTTTTCCCCCTCACTTTTTTCAAACCTTCTGGGATATTGTTGGTCCTGATGTTTGCAAAGCTATCAAAGAGTTCCAGTCCTCCAAAATAATTCCTCGAGGTTTCAACTCCACATTCATTGCCCTTATTCCTAAAATTCTAGCTACCAAATCTCTACCTGACTTCAGACCCATTAGTCTTTGCAATGTTGCATACAAAATCCTCACTAAAATCTTGGCCACTAGAATGCAAAACATCTTGCCCAAAATCATTGAACCTTGCCAAGGAAGCTCTGTTTAGGGTAGGTCTATCCTTGATGGTATCATCTCCATACATGAAGCCCTTCATTCTGCATCCAATACCAAAAATCCCACTTGCATCCTCAAGCTTGACATGAACAAAGCTTATGATAGGGTCAACTGGAACTTCCTTCTAGCTGTCCTTCACAAGTTTGGCTTCCATCCTGATTGGGTTGACCTTATCAGTAGTTGCATATCCTCCCCCTGGTTCTCTATCCTCATCAATGGTTCTCCAACAGGTTATTTTAAAAGCAGCAGAGGTCTTCGACAAGGAGATCCTATATCTCCATTCTTATTCATCATCATAGCTGAAGCTTTAGGCAGAACTATTCAAGCAGCATGCAGAACGGGTTTGCTATCAGGAATCAAGGCCTCTTCATAGACTAATCCAGTTTCCCACCAAAAATTTGTGGATGACACCATTTTGTCAACTAGTGCATCCATTTTTGAAGCTAAAGTTATCAAATATATCCTCCAAGTCTATGAAGCAGCTGGGCCAGAAATTCAACTTCAACAAGAGCAAATTGTATTTCCTAAATACTCCAATGCCAAGACAACTAAATATTGTGAGGATTCTAAACTACTCTATAGCTAATCTCCCAACCACTTACCTCGGCCTGCCTCTCTTCTATGGGCAACCGGCAGCCTCTATGTGGAACAATGTTATAGAGCGCATCCAAAAAAGACTTGCAGGATGGAAAGGTAACCTATTGTCCCAAGCTGCTAAAAGTACTCTGACTGCTACTATTTTGTAGAGCATCCCAGTTTATTTCTTATCTATCTTCAAAATACCTACAACAGCTGCCTCAAAGATAGAGCAAATTCAAAAAAAAATTCTATGGACTGGAGCAGAAAACAAACAAAGAATCCATCTGGTTGCTTGGGAAAAGGTCTGCAAACCCAAAAACAAAGGAGGAATAGGGCTTAGGAGAATCCATTCTCTCAACACCACTCTGATTGCCAAGCAAGCTTGGAGATTGATTTTAGGAGAACACAATGAGTGGATCTCCATAGTCAAAAGGAAGTACCTCCAGAATAGTAACTTCCTCAGTGAGGACATTCCAAGCAGGGGGTCAGCTTTTTGGAACTCTTTAATTGGTACTAAGCACCTCATTAAGAAAGGAATAAGATGGAAAATGGGATAAGGGACTAATATTGACTTCTGGAATGACAAATGGATTACTCAAGAACCCCTCCTTAACGATCCAATTCTAGCCAAACTTAAACCCTTTACGGATGTTAGGATAGGACTCAAGGTTTCTGATTTCCTCAATGATCAAGGTAGGAGCCCAAGATGGACCCTCATTTCCAATCCTACTTTTCCTATTGAGTCCAATTTGTTGAACTCTCTCCTCTCTTCCACTATTATTCCCTCTTCTAACAGGGAGGACCAGCTTATTTGGGAACCTACTGAAAGTGGAGAATTTTCTATCAAATCGGCTTATCTTCTCCTCCTTGACCATGAGGATCAGTTACTTCCTTTTGACTACGTTTGGATCAAGCATCTAATTCCTAAAATCTCCTTCTTTTCATGGCTTGCCATCCAAGAGAAAATCCTTACCATTGACCTTCTCATGAAAAAAGGATTACCCATCCCTAATAGATGCTACCTTTGCCACTCTACCTCGGAATCCACCTCTCATCTCTTCCTCCATTGCCCTATTTCTTCCACCATCCTTGATTCCATTTTCCAATCCTTCCACATCCAGTGGGTTAGACCCTGCTCCATCAATGACCTGTTCATCCATTGGCCTTCCCCCTTCCATGACCCTCACCTCAAGTTCTTTTGGAAGGTATCCCTTCATCATTTCCTCTGGCAAGTTTGGCTCGAAAGAAATAGTAGAGTGTTCTCTAGCAAGCCCAAGGTCCCTAAGCTCATTTCCTCTAAAATATTGGCCTCTACTTTGGAAAATGCCTCTCTCATTCCCCCAGCTTCCAAACCTTCATCCAAAGCTGAGTCTGACCTGGGTCTAGAGCTGGGTTTACCCTTAGATGAGCTCCGCCCTCCTACTAACATCCGTCCTGAGTCTATTTGGAAACCTCCTCCATTAGGATGGCACAAACTCAATTTTGATGGAGCTGCTAAAGGTAATCCTGGAAAGGCTGGGGCTGGAGGTGTCCTGAGAAACCACAAAGGAGAAATCATCCTAGCCTTTGTAGAAGGGTTGGGCGACCAGACTAATCATGTAGCTGAGGCCAAAAGCATGTGGAGAGGTTTATGTTTCACCAAGAACTACTGCACAAGACTTATAGTTGAAGGTGATTCCCTCAACATTATCAACTACCTCAAGAACAAAAATTGTAGACCTTCATGGAGAGTTAGAGAGTACATTGAGGAAGCTAGGATCTTAGTCCTCAATCTGCAAGAAGTTATCTTTCAGCACGCCTTCAGAGAATCTAATAAGGTCGCAGATAAGCTAGCTAACATTGGGGTCAACATGGCCAATCCTCAAACTTGGCATGACAACATCCCAGAGGAAGTTCAGGTACTTGCAGATCAAGAGAGACAACAAATCAGCCTTCCTCAGTAGGAGGTCCTTCCTCAAGATAGTCAACCTTATCCTCATGAATAAATTCATAGGGCCAGTTGTTAGTGTCAAGGTCCACGTGGCCATTCCTATTCTTTTTGGTCTTTGGTTTTCTGCCCCCATCATTCGTAAGGGTGACTGCCACCTCATCATCCACATGGCCCACTACTTTCCTCATAGCCCTCTCCCCACCACCCCGCCACTCATTTTCCCAATGGCTAGGCCATGTCATCTTCCACTACCCCCACCACTTTCCCCCCACTCCATTGGCTGCCACCTTGCAATCCCCCTTTGGGTCTCTTTATTTGGAATGCATGCTAATTTAATTGTCAACCTCTGGCACTATCGTTTCAACCCTTGCAGGTCCCGAGTTGTGGTTTCCAACATGGATAGTGGGAAGATGGCTAGAGATGCATTTTGTTCCACTAATTCACACAAAATCTGGAGCCAGAACCTCACCTCCTATGGCGTGAACATCTCCATTCATCGATCCACTATAGATACCCATGATGAAGGCATTTCCCACACTCACAGTGGCATGACGTGGTAGAATAATATGATCCATACTGTGGCTAATGGTCAAGATAGGCTGCATTCACATACCTCAAAGTACTCCACTTCTTTTAGATTGGGATGTGTGCCTTTCCTTACTGGTCCTCCTCCAATTCTCCCGATGGTTTTTCTTTTCAGTGGCAGGTTTCCTAAGCCCACCTTTTGCATTGATTCGTGTCTCTGTGTGAGGTGGTTACCTCATCATCCATGTGATTTCCCCACTTGTCACGAGCTACCTCTCACCAGCTTCCACGCTTGGTCTTCCCCTCCCAAGCCTCGTCTGGTTATGTTCCACCTCGTTGGCCCCCCCATCTCCATCTCCTTTTAAACCCTGTCACTTCACCTTTCGCCCGCTCGTGGCCCCCCATTGTTGCTCAGTATTTTTGTCCCTGTCTACATTTTTCTAGCCATTCCCCCACCCCCACCATGTCTAGCGATTTCGTGGAGCCTGATTCCCTCGTCTGTGATGATATCGCAAAAAAGGTCCTCCAGGATAGACAATTTTTGCCTTTCTTCCTCATGTTTTCTATAAATGATCCCAAAATCACCATTGCCTTCCTTGAGACCTAGGATAATGGGGTTGTCTCAGCTCGAGGTAGAAACTTCATGGATGATGTCCACATTTTAGCAATTATTACTGGCCAGAACCCCGTAGGTCATTCCATTCACCGCCACAAGCATAACTGGGAGGTTGAATTAGCAAAATTTCAAGGGAATGACAAAATCCTCAAAAAAGCCAAGAGTCCCGGCCTTTTCAGAAGTGACTTCAATTCACCATGGGATTCTGTAATGAAACCAATCATGGAGTTCATTACAGTAGACAACCCTGACAAAGCCTTCAAGACTTATCACCTGGCTTTCATCAATCATTTTAGAGAAATCAACCCCCTCAACATTCCCCTATTCCTCCTCAACTCCTTGAACCATGCCATTCCCAACTGCAGGGACAAGAAAAACCATGACCTCCCCCGACATCAGGGTTTGTTCAAAGTCATCTATACTTACATCCTAGCCACCAACCCTAAGCCTAATCCTATCATGGCCAGCTCTGCTAAATCCCCTATGGCCAAACTTCCCCTTGCTGAGAGGAAGAAAAAGGCCATGCAAAATGTTGCCAAATTAAGGGCAAGGAAAAGTATTAGTTTTGACAATGTCGAGGAACCAGTAAGGAAGTCTGCTAGGCTCCAAAACATGGCCACCAGGGGGAGTGTCATCGACATTTCAAATGATGAGGAAGAACTGCAGGATGAAAACAAATAGTTGAAGGACTTCATCATTGCCTCCACCATGGCAATGATGAATTCAATGGTGAATTACATACTGGACATCAGAGAAGGACTTCAGATGCTATTCTACGATGGCCAACCTAATCAGGAAGTGGAGGAAGGATCTGAAGTGGACAAGGTCACAGTGAAGACCGAACCCAAGGATGACAAGCTTGAGGACACTGAGAAGGATGATACCAAGGAAGAGGAGAAGACCTCAGCTGAGGAATAATTTCCACCTGCTTTTTTGTTGTTCCCATGATTACCTGGTTTGGTTCGGACTTTACTAGTTTTTTGTCTTCATGTCTTTCCTGCGTGGTAGTATACCTGCAACCTGTTATAGCTTTTTGTCTAAAGTTGTTATCTTCTCTGGTTATTTCCTCAAGTCCGAGGTAGGGTCCTCCTTTTTTAAGTTATGTCTATAATGTTTGGAATTCCAAGTCTGAGGTTGCGTCCTCATATTTTGCTTATGTTACTACAGACTCTGCTACAGTATTTAAGCGCTTATATTACTATGACTATGCCATTTTGGCTGCTTTTGTAAATAGGTTAAGGGATCCTTTAAAACCCTATCAGTAATATAAAGTACCTTATTTATCAAAAAAAAAAAAAGGAAGAGTAGAAGTAAAGGAAATTTTTATAAGTAACATCTCCTAGCTTATAATAGAAGAGAAGAAATATTTCTTAACCAAACTATTTTTGGAGGAAGAAATTACAAAGAGGGTGTTCACTTTGGGTAAGTACAAGGCAATAGGGCCATATGACTTCTAGGCAGCTTTTGTCTAATTATTTTGGTCGATAGTGAAAATAGAAATTGTGGTAGTTATTAGGGAGGAACAATGTAAAATAAAGCTACTCAAGTAATGTAACAACACCTTCATTGATCTAATTTCTAGGAATAAAAAAAACCTGTCCATTGTAGACTTTCAATTGATCAACCTATGTGAAAAAACTTATAGTATTTTAACCAAGGTTATGATTTTATGCCTAAAATATCTTCTCCCTAATCTCATTCCATAAAATCAAGGAGGATTTGTAAAAGTAAGATACATCCTTGATGGGATAGTAGTAGTTCATGAAATGTTACACTCTTTTCTTAAAAGTAAATGAAGAGGAATGGTTTTAAAGCTCAACATGAATAAGGCCTATGATAGGGTCTCTTGGGGCTTCCTATGTAAGGTTTTATAGAGTTTTGCTTTTGGTACAAAATGGATATATATGACTATGGAATATATTCAAACACCATGTGTTAGGACCTCATCCTAACACAACCATTGTTATGTACTTGTCTAGTGTTGATATATGTATGCACCTTGGATGCCTAGTGTTTATGGGCCCATTATGACATAACCTTTAGTTTTATAAGTAGGAGTCAGTAGCTTAGGTCCCATCTTTCATGTGGTACAACCCTTGACAATTAGGGTTAGATTAAATAAGACTCTATATAAATACATGGGTTTGGAGTAGAATGTATCTTTGTTAAGAACTTTCTAATAAAAATAAGCTCCTTCACATAATATTGCAATAAAAATATAATTTCATGAAAGAACAAAATATTGCAATACAAAATGTAAACACAAAATTATTATAGTCTCACAAATCACAACATAAAATCATAGGCCTCTTCGAGGGGGCAACCTCCTTCAATACTTTCATTAATATGCAAAAATATACACTCATTTATTCTCCCTTGTATTTTAAAGATAAACATCATTCAACCCTAATCTAGTGTTCAAAATTTTAGCTTACATGTAAGGTGTCACTCGAGCTAGAATCTTCTACCAAATATTAGTTACATTCTTGATCACGGTTACATGAAATGACCCCACTTGTTTGGGTGCCTCAATTACCATATACATTACAAAATATTACAAAATATCATTATAAGGGGATCCCAACATTGGAAAGGGATCACTACAAAATAATATGAGAATTACAAAATAACGTTAGGATGGGGTTCTAACATGCCCTTATCCTTCAAAAAAAATTATCCTCAAAGTCGGATATGAGGAAACTAGTGTTGTACCTACTAGAGATATTCCTATATTGTATCTTCTAGTTGTAGTTCATTCCATTGAACAAGAACATTAGTGATGAATCAATTGTTAGCAATTTTGGGTATGTTGCCTAGCTTCATGGTTGTGAGTTGTCATTGATGTCAAAAGGATTTTGTGTTGATATCAAAAGGAATTTGTGCTGATGTCAAAAATAGTTTGGTGCCAAAAAGATCTTAAAAGTTCCATGATGTTTGTTTAAGGGTTTTTAATTAAAACCATGGTGACAAGGTTAAAGGTTTTTCTTAAAACCATCTTGACTCATTAAGGTTTTTTATTAAAACCATCTTGGCTCAATGAAAAGGCTTTTGCTCCTTGAAAAAATAGTAAAAGTCCATTTTCATTATTAATAAATAAATTAACTCAAACCTTTGAAAAGGTTTTAAGTTAAGTTTATTATTAATAAAATAATAATTATTAATTTAATAATTATTATTGAAATGGTTTCTAAACCCTTAGCGACGCCAATGTAGAAGACTTACCTCATCGACGTCGTTTGTTTGGAAGGAGCACCGACGTCAACTTGCATGGGATGCAAAAAAATATTAAAGGGCATTAATTCCTAAGGTTCAATAAACCTTCTATTTGTGTGATTACCTTTGAATTCATATTGTTCTATGACCTTCAATTTTGTATTTCTCTGTGACCTTCGATTTTGGATTGCTCTATGATTTTTGAGTTTCGTATTGCTCTATGTTTAAGTTTCGATTTTGTATGCCTATGAGGAAGAAAAATCTAATTGCATTTAATATTTGTGAGCAAAGGGAAGGTAAAACGATGAGTGGTGATTGAGAGTTTCATTGGGCACTTATGCTCCAACGACGGAGGTAGTGGAGCGAAGGCACTCGCTACACAGATGTGTCGAGATCAATTCATGTCAAGCGTGTTTCATTTTTGGTCATGGATTATTGTGCACGTGGTACAACAGTTGCTTTGGGCCACAATTTTGGAGGAAGCACTTTAGCACTTATGTTGGTGTCTCCAAACTTCTCCTAAGGTTGGAGAATTGATTTTTGGCCAAGGTAAATCTTTTTTTGATAATGTGGAATATTTGATTTGACTTGGCAATTATTGTTGGTAATTGGATGGAGGTATAAGGTTAAATAGAAATATTTCTTTGACATTTTTATTATTGATGCTTAATGTTTATATGGTAAATGCTTTTAGAAGTAAATGTATTTTAGGATTTATAAGGGTTTAAGTAATAATTGTGCTTAATGTCATATTGGGGTTAGAAAGCCTTTGGACTTATTGAGTGAATATTCTCTTGTAATTATTTTTGAGGTTGAAGTTATTTTGTGATATATTAAGTAGGAGTTATAAGGTGTAAAAGAATATTATTGATATGTATATTTGTGAGTTTTTATTATTGATGAGTTGTAGTGATAAGGTGTTATTAGGACTCTTATCATTGTGCATTATTCCATTGTTGCTAACTCTAATTTGTGGCAAATTGAGAGTTAGTGTTGTGACAAATTTTGAGTTCTCCTTCTTCATCAAAGTAAAGGTATGGGCACATTCTTCCATGGTTATTATTGATTGATGGTTTTCTAAAAATAAGTTTGGAGTGAAAAGGATTAAATTAAGTTTCCTTATTTGGAGTGGATCTTATTTTCTGAAAGTGGAAGTATTGATTATGCATTATGATATCATGATGAGTTTATGATTTATTGCATAATTTTGTTTTATGAGAGTGGAAGCATTTAAATTTTGCTTTAGGGTTTTTGAGTGAGAAGCTTATGCCATTGCTATAAGTTGTTGAAACACTAATTGAGTTGTTTGGTTGTTGAGAGTTTTGTTTTGAGATTGCTTCCATTGAGATTGAGTTGATCAAGTTATTCTTTACTTGATACATGAGTTGGGCTTGCTCCTTTGAGATTTGATTTTATCAAGTTGTACTTTGCTTGATAAACTTGGTTGTGTGGTTAAGTTGAGCATTCCCATTTGAGAGAAGTTGGAAATATATTGAACCCTTTTTTTATGCTTAGAGAGAGATTGCTTTTAGTTCTTGAAAACTAACTTGGCTAGGGTTTGATAGCAAGTTATCTTTCTATGTTGGAGGAGTTGATTCCTTTATATTGCATTCAAGACAATTGTTGGGTTGTGGTTCAAGATCTTGTGAAAGTATACTACTTCTATCTTTATTCTGATTTGAGAAAGAGTTTGTTTTTGAGTTGAAGGATAGAACATATTGAGTCTCTAACAATTCTCTTTATGCTCCTATGAGATTGATTTGAGTTGATATTGAAATTTGAAGGATAGAACATATTGAGTCTCTAAAAATTCTCTTTATGCTTCTATGAGATTGATTTGAGTTGAGATTGAGAGTTGAAGTATAGAACATATTGAGTCTCTAACAATTCTCTTTATGCTTCTATGAGATTGATTTGAGTTGAGATTGAAAGTTGAAGGATAGAACATATTGAGTCTCTAAAAATTCTCTTTATGCTTCTATGAGATTGATTTGATATGATTGGATGAAACACATTGGATCTCTAACAATTATCTTTGTGTGTTCACATTGGGTAAGTTTCTTTTTAAAATTGCTTGAGCTGATTTGGGCAAGTTCTTGGTGATCTTTTTAGGACATATTTGGATAGGTTCTTATGGAGAATTTGTGCACTGATTTGGACAGGTTCTTGTGGAGAACTTGTGGACTGATTTGGACATGTTCTTGTGGAGAACTTGTGGACTGATTTGGACATATTCTTGTTGAAGAACTTGTGGACAGATTTGATGAAGTCTTGGTGAAGACTTGTGAGCAGTTTTGATTGATTTGTTCAAGATTTTGGCTTAATTTTGGGATAGATCTGACAGATATTTGAGAGTATATTTATGCTAGACCAGAGGACTGAGTTTGGTGTAGATTTGTGATAGAGTTTGATAGGACTTGTGCTGAACTGACTGAATGTTTAGTACAGGTGTTGATGAGCAGTTATGGAGATGACCAGTGAGAACATAAGTCTCTAGAGCCAGGGCAAGGAGGATAGGACATCTTCTATGGAAAGGAGTTCCACCTACTAGCAGTAGAAGAGGCAGAGATCTTCTAAAGTATCATTTCTAGAGCTTTGGGGGATTGGACATCTCCTTTGGGCAGGAGGCTCATAAATACTTCTTTGGGGTATATGAAATCTCCTTTGGGTAAGAGGCTCATAACTATTTTATTAGGGGAAGAATTCTTGTTTAGATAGGAAGTCCATAAACATTGTAATTGGGAAGGATTCCCAAGGATTTGATTGAGAAAATTTAGTGAAATATTTTCTCTGTGGAGTAGCCCACCTTGGGTGAACCACATTATATTGGTGTCTCAATTGTGTGATGACTTGTACATTGGTTTGATTACTACTTTGATTTTGATATTGGTTCATTGCATTGCTTTCTAAAGTAAAAGAAAAAAGTTAAAAAGTGGTCTTATACTGTTCATCCCCCTCTTAGTATAAGCTTGTGTTCTTCAATTGGTATCAGAGCAGGTTCCTTAGGAAGAGTTTCACAGCTTAAAAGGAAAGCTTGAAAATAACACAATGGATTTTACAAGTGGTAATTAAATACCTATTCTTGATGGGACAGATTTTGGTCTATAGAGCATAAATATGAAGGTTCATATAATGGCTCTTGGAAATGAATTTTGGGAAGCAGTTGAGTTTGGGTACACTACTCCAAAGCTCCCTCCTACTACTAAAGATGAGAAACTTCTACATCACAACAATTCAAGGGTAATGAATGCAATTTTGAAAGGTCTATAAAAGGCAGATCTTACAAAGGTGATTCATTGTAATACATCAAAGGAAATATGGGATCAATTGCAAGTGGTTCATACAGGTGATGCAAATGTCAAAAAAGCAAAATTGAGATATTACAAAGCTTTTGAGTTAAGAACTAAAGTGGTACCTGATCCTAAGAAGAAGATAGCTTTCAAAGCTACCAAGAATTCCAAGGGTAAACAATAATAAGACAGTGATGAGTCTTCTAGTAATGAAGAATCAAACTACAGCAGGAAAGGCAAGTTCTCAAGAAAGAACAAAGGTATAAAATCTGTTAAATGTTTCAATTGTGGAAATTTTGGTCACTATGCTACTGAATGTCTAGAACCCAAGGATGATTGTGATGAATAAAAAAAGGATTATAAGCACATGGAATATAAGAAGCACAAGTATCAAAGGAAGAGTAGAAATGAGGAAATCAGTCAAGGGAAGAGGTACTTCTAAAAACACAAGAAAAGTTTCTACACATACAAAGCAAGTAAGTGTTCTAGTAGTGATGATGTAAGTTCTTCAAGTGATGATAGAAATGAGATGTTTCTAATAGAAAAGGAAGGAAAATAAAATAGGAATAGATTTGTTGTGCTTAAGTGCTTTAGATGTGGAAATTTTGGTCACCTTGAGGATGATTGTACAAATGATGGTTTGAATTTTGGTAATACTATGTATGAGGATGCTTCAAAAAATTATGAGGAAGATCTTCTTATGGCTTTAGATGAAGGTAGCACCTCTAGTGGTAAGAAATCAAAAAAGGATATTGATGTTTCAAAAGGTAAACAAATAGAGGATGTTTTAGAAAAGGGAGAAGTAGATCTTGAGGTTGAACTTGTTAATGCTCTTGATGTGTTAAAGAAATAAAGAAAGAAATATGCTAGACTCATTGATAGGTTTGATGAATGTCGTTATGAAATATATGAGCTTATAGGGAATCTTGATATCTCTATAGCAAAGACACATGAACTCAAAGAAGAGTTGGCAACTAGGTCTCTTGAGTGTAAAGAGTTAAAACATGAAGTAGCTTCCTTGAAAAATGAAACTAAAGAGTACAAGGATAAGCTTTATAGGTTTCAAAAAAATTTGAAGAAGGTAAAATCAATCATCAAGGATCAAAGAAGGACAACAGATAAAACATGTCTTGGTTTTGGAAAGAAACAAAATGAACAGGTTGAGGAATCTAGTATGAACTCCCAAGAAGAATATTGTTCATATAAAAAGAGTACTTCAAAGAGTAAGTTTTCATATGGTAATTTAGATAGCACAAAATTAGAAAATAGGAATCAGCATAAGGGGAGAAATACTAAAGGACCAATGACGTCAAGGCAAGTAAATTTCAATGGAAGATGTCTTACATGTCACAAGTTTGGACACATGGCTTCACAGTGTAGGGCTCAAGTAATACAGTGATGAGTGTCATTGATCATTCATAATTTAGTAATTATATGTCAGTCCAGGGCGGTGTCCAAAGGCTGTATACGATAGGAGGTGTCACGGTTGCAGGTTTAGTTTATCTAAGAACATAATTTTATTGGTAGGTCTGTTAGCAGTGCCGGGGGTTTTTGTATCTTCCTAATTTCTAAAAAAGGAACTCAAATTGCACAATCTAAAGTTGAATTTAAATTGCAAGAAAATGAAACTGTAGAATCTGAAATTGACAAGAAATAAAATGTTGTTGATTGACCAAAAAGCAAAATTGCAGGAAAGTAAACTACAGAATGGAAATTCACACACACGCTTACAAAAATTAAACCAATGATAAAAATCACAATTGTTTGAACATAATTTGAATCTGAGAAACCAAATTAATGTTTATTGCAGTAAAACTGAAAATGACATAATTATGGAAATTGTAGAAAATGTTAAAAATGATGTAATTCTAGAAATTGCAAAAAATGCTAAAAATGATGCCATTATAGGTCAAATGCTAAATACTATTTTAACACATGATTGAACCTGTTCTATATGCTATGGATAAATTCTAAAATGAAACTAATTCTACAAATAAATGTTGACAGAATTCTACTGATCTACTGTAGCAAAAAATCAACAAGAATTTTCTATCACTGTGTTGCCCTTCCTCTGATCTTCCAAAACCAGAAGAGGGTGAAGAATTATACTAGGTAAATTAAATGTGCACTATCAACCATCAAATGCCAATAAAATCTAAAGAATGCACCTTTTATTTCATCTAAAATTGCATTACAGTACTGCAGGAAAAATCTACAATTCACTATAATGCTACAAAGAATTTGTCTTCTGCTAATAACTATCTCCTATTCCTCTATCCCTATTTCTTCATATGTCTATCTATTATCTATTATGCTCAACCATGCTGGGAGATTTATTTATAATACAAAGTTGATATATATATATATTTGCTGAGTTTTAGGGATTTTCAAACTGTTTACAAAATAGTTTCTTGGAATGTAGGGTTATAATTTGTCAATATTTATCCCTTTATCCCAGTTGGTCCACCTATGGTGAAGTAACGGAGTCAAAATAGGGTGTACTAACTGCTTGGTCAATTTCCAATCATAATTTCCATAGTTTTGGTGCATTTTGACTATTTTCGGTTGTTCCTGCGCTATTCCCTATTCCTACGCTGCTTATTCCTACGCTGCTTCGAAATAATAGGTAGGTGATAATTCGTTGCTTATATGTGCTCCAAACGCATAGGGAGGAATTTTTTGATTGTTTGGATTGTTTTAATTTATCTTGTACATCCTTCTACATTGGTGGCATGTGCTGGAGTGACTGATTCCAAGCCCTGCTATATATGTACAACTGGCTGGAACTATCATAGTCACAACCTATTTTCTTGCACAGTCAGCTACAGTGGACAAGTTCTTGGTGAATTTTTCATTTGAATCATTTTAAATAGAGGAACACAATATTTTTAAGCACTAGATATTCAACAAGGTCTATATTATGATTTTGAATTACTACAATACTACTAATTAATTAACTAAAAACAGGTGAAATTGCAGTAAAAACAGTAAAATAGAGTATATGCACTTTGTCATTTTAGAATATGCAAACACCATTATATAATGCATTTTACTCATAATTAACATAAAAACATAGTAAAAAGGGTGAGTCAAATAGTTATAATGTATCAAAAAGTGTCTATGGATGAGGCAATTCCTGGCCTCATCAGACAGGTTAATGAAAATTTTAGAAATGGTAATTTTTTTCAAGGGTATTGCTACTCTTGTAATCGTTTTGGGCATAAGGCAATTAACTACAAGGTTAACAATAGGAACATATTTGGTCCAATAGAGAGGATTCAGAAAATAGGTACATCTCAAAGGAATAACATTGTCAAATATTATAAGTGCAATAATGAAGGACATACAACCCGATGGTGTAGAGCAGAAGTTCCAAGGTACAGGTTTAGGGCTATGAACAAGAACAATACTAATGGCAATAACAGGAATAATAAAAGGAATAGGAATAATGGCTTGGATAGAAATAAGGATTATAACATGAACAAAAATAGGGTTTTAAATAGGAACAAGAACAAGGATATGAACAAGAACAGGAACAGGAACATGGACAAGGATATCAAGAAAAATCATGGAAATGTAGCTATGGACACTGATGATGATTAGTGCCTAATGGGAGTTTTAATCCCACCTCAAAATTAATCACCTCAATGGAGGTGGGGGAGGGGCTAAGCTAAGAGGCTCATTCTTAGCCTTGAACCCCAAAGGTGACCCTTTGCCATTGATGACAAATGGGGAGAGATTTGAGTAAGGGGGAGATCCTTGAGTCAGGGGGAGCAAAGCTTCAGAGGATGGTTTTCAGTTGGTTTCAGTTTTGAAAGCTGGTAGTGGTTTCAATAGTGGTTTGCCATCAATGACAAAGGGGGATATTGTTGGTAATTTTGGGTATGTTGTCTAGCTTCATGGTTGTGAGTTGTCATTGATGTCAAAAGGAGTTTGTGTTGATATCAAAAGGAATTTGTGCTAATGTCAAAAAGAGTTTTGTGCCAAAAAGATATTGAAAATTCCATGATGTTTGTTTAAGGTTTTTTAATTAAAACCATGGTGACAAGGTTAAAGGTTTTTCTTAAAATCATCTGGACTCATTAAGGGTTTTTATTAAAACCATATTGGCTTAATGAAAAGGTTTTTGCTCCTTGAAAAAACCTTAAAAGTCCATTTTGATTATTAATAAATAAATTAACTCAAACCTTTGAAAAGGTTTTATTATTAATAAAATAATAATTATTAATTTAAAAATTATTATTGAAAAGGTTTCTAAACCCTTAGTGATACCAATGTAGAAGACTTACCTCACCGACGTCGTTTGTTTGGAAGGAACACCGACATCAACTTGCATGGGATGCAAAAGACTATTATAGGGCATTAATTGCTAAGGTTCAATACACCTCTGATTTGCGTGATTACCTTCGAATTATTATTGCTCTATGACCTTCGATTTCACATTCCTTTGTGACCTTTGATTTTAGATTACTCTATGATTTTTGAGTTTCAAATTGCTCTATGTTTATGTTTCGATTTTGTACGCCTGTGAGGAAGACAAATCTATTTGTCTTTAATCTCTGTGAGCAAAGGGATGGTGAAACGATGAGTTGCGCTTGAGAGTTTCATTGGGTACTTGTGCTCCAAAAATGGAGGAAGTGGAGTGAAGGTGCTCTCTAGGTAGAGGTGTCGAGATCAATTCGTGTCGGGCATGTTTTGTTTTTGGTCGCATATTATTGTGCATGTGGTACAACAGTTGCTTTGGACCACGATTTTGGAGGAGGAAGTGCTTTGGTGCTTATGTTTGTGTCTCCAAACTTATACTAAGGTTGGAGAATTGATTTTTGTCCAAGGTAAATATTTTTTTGATAATGTGGAATATTTGATTTGACTTGGCAATTATTGTTGGTAATTGGATGGAGGTATAATGTTAAATAGAAATATTGCTTTGATATTTTTATTATTGATGCTTAATGTTTATATGGTAAATGCATTTAGAAATAAATGTATTTTAGGAGTTATAAGGGTTTAAGGAATAATTGTGCTTAATTTCATATTGGGGTTATAAAGCCTTTGGAGTTATTGAGTGGATATTCTCTTGTAATTATTTTTTAGGCTGAAGTTATTTTGTGATATATTAAGTAGGATATATAAGGCGTAAAGGAATATTGTTGATATGTATATTTGTGAGTTTCTATTATTTATGATTTGGAGTGATAAGGTGTTATTAGGAATCTTATCATTGTGTATTATTCCATTGTTGTTAACTCTAATTTCTGGCAAATTGAGAGTTAGTGTTGTGGTAGATTTTGAATTCTCCTTCTTCATCAAAGTAAAGGTATGGGAACATTCTTCCATGGTTATTATTGATTGATGGTTTTCAGAAAATAAGTTTGGAGTGAAAAGGATTAAATTAAGTTTCCTTATTTGGAGTGGATATTATTTTCTGAAAGTGAAAGTATTGATTATGCATTATGAGATCATGATGAGTTTATGAGTTATTGTATAATTTTGGTTTGTGAGAGTGGAAGCATTTGAAGTTTTCTTTAGGGTTTTTGAGTGAGAAGCTTATGCCATTGCTATAAGTTGTTGAAACCCTAATCAATTTGTTTGGTTGTTGAGAGTTTGGTTTTGAGATTGCTTCCATTGAGATTGAGTTGATCAAGTTATGCTTTACTTGATACATGTGTTGGGCTTGTTCCTTTGATATTTGATTTTATCAAGTTGTACTTTGCTTGATAAACTTGGTTGTGTGGTTAAGTTGAGCATTCCCATTTGAGAGAAGTTGGAAATATCTTGAACCCATTTTTGATGCTTAGAGAGAGATTGCTTTGAGTTATTAAAAACTAACTTGGGTAAGATTTGATAGCAAGTTATGGTTCTATGTTGGAGGAGTTGATTCTTTGATATTACATTATTGACAATTTTTAGGTCGTGGTTCAAGATCTTGTGAAAGTATACTACTATATTTATTCTGATTTGAGAAAGAGTTTGTTTTTGAGTTGAACGATAGAACATATTGAGTCTCTAACAATTCTCTTTATGCTCCTATGAGATTGACTTGAGTTGAGATTGAAAGTTGAAGGATAGAACATATTGAGTCTCTAAAAATTCTCTTTATGGTTCTATGAGATTGATTTGAGTTGAGATTGAGAGTTGAAGGATAGAAAATATTGAGTCTCTAACAATTATCTTTATGCTTCTATGCTATTGATTTGATTTGAGATTGAAAGTTGAAGGATAGAACATATTGAGTCTCTAACAATTCTATTTATGCTTCTATGAGATTGATTTGATATGATTGGATGAAACACATTGGGTATCTAAAAATTATTTTTGTGTGTTCACATTGGGCGTGTTTCTTAGTAAACTTGCTTGAGCTGATTTGGGCAAGTTCTTGGTGAGCTTGCTAGGACAAATTTGGACAGGTTCTTGTGGAGAACTTGTGGACTGATTTGGACAGGTTCTTGTGGAGAACTTGTGGACTGATTTGGACAGGTTCTTGTGGAGAACTTGTGGACTGATTTGGACAGGTTCTTATTGAAGAACTTGTGGATAAATTTGATGAAGTCTTGGTGAATACTTGTGAGCAGTTGTGATTGATTTGTTCAAGATTTTGGCTTAAGCTTGGGATAGATCTAATAGAGATTTGAGAGAAAATTTATGTTGGACTAGAGGACTGAGTTTGGTGCAGATTTATGATAGAGTTTGAGAGGACTTGTGCTGGATCGATTGACTATGTTTACTACAGGTGTTGATGAGTAGTTATAAAGGTGATCAGTGAGGACAAAAGTCTCTAGAGCCAGAGCAAGGAGGACATGACGTCTTCTATGGAAAGGAGTTTCGCATACTAGTGGCAGAAGAGGCAGTGATATTTTGAAGTATCATTTCCAGAGCTTTGGGGGATACGACATCTTCTTTGGGCAGGAGGCTCATAAATACTTCTTTAGGTGATGGGGCATCTCCTTTGGGTAGGAGGCTCATAAATATTTGATTAGGGGAAGGATTATTCTTTGGAAAAGAAGTCCATAAATATTGTAATTGGGAAGGATTACCAAAGGATTTGATTGAGAAAATTTAGTGAAATATTTTCTCTGTGGAATAGCCCACCTTGGGTGAACCACATTATATTGGTCTCAATTGTACACTTGTTTTATTACTGATTTGATTTTTCTATTGGTTCATTACATTGCTTTATGAAGTAAAAGTAAAAATTTAAAAAGTGGTCTTATACTGTTTACCCCCCTCCCTCTTAGTATAAGCTTGTGTTCTTCATTAGTTTCAAAGAATGCACTATCAATGGTCCAAAAGTTATTTAGACTCAAGCAATATGGAACCCTCTTCATCCAGTTTTAGTAAGGTAGATTTAATCTATACCTGATTTCCTACTACCTTCTAGAGAGAAGAGACATGAAAGACAATATGTATCTTTGACATAGCTAGGAGGGCCAATTTGTAGGTCAGTGTACCAATCTATTATAAAATATAATAGGGTCCATAGTATTTGGTAGCTGGTTTTTGGCATCCGTGGAGATAGAGTGAGGACTATTTATATGATTGTAGACAAATAAAAACCATATTTTCAACTTCAAATCTCTTATTAAAATGGTGATGATTAGATTATTATTACATATGGTTTTGAGCCAGTTCTAGATTCATATTTAGTTGATAGAGGATGATGACATGTTGGTTGAGTGTAGTGTCAATAGCATGAACCTTAGAGATTCTTGGAAAGTAGGAGGAGGGTGTTGTTGGAGGATGATCATAAACTACTTCAGAAGGGATAATATTGGTCATAGTGTGATGTGAAGTATTATACCACCATTTGGCCAAGAGAAGCCACTTCATCCATTGTTTATGATGTTTATAGGTAAAGCAACAAATTTAAGTCTCTAAGCATTTTTTATAATATTTGTTTCCCCATCTATTTGTAGATGATAGACTAAACTCATTTTGAGCTAAATTCCCTACAACTTAAAAAATTCTTGCCAAAAATGACTAGTGAAGGTGGGGTTTCAATCAAACACAATAGATGTAGGTATGCCATGAAGGAAAAAATAAAGTATATAAAAATTTGGGCTAATACTAAGGTGACATAGGGATGGGAAAGAGAATATAGATGGGCATACTTCATGAGATGATCCACTACCACTAAAATAACTGATTTGTCTCCTAACTTAGGTAACACTTTAATAAATTCCATGGAAACATCTATTCATACTTATTTTAGAATAGGCAAGGGTTGAAGAGTTTTAGAGTAATGCACTATTTCTCCTTTAATTCATTGACATATGTCACATTTAGCAACAAAATTTTGAATATCCTTATTATATACCTTCTAGAAGAAAGTATGCTTAGTCCTTTCATAGGTCTTTAGGAACCCAAAATATACCATGATTGGTGAGGCATGCATTTCCCTCAGGATGAGTTCCTACAATTGAGAAGTTTAAGGATGAACAAGATGATCTAGGTATATCAAATATTATCCATCCCAAGAGTATCCTAGGCATTAGGTAGGCTATGTTTGAAGTATGCATATCAAATTTTATAATCCTAATTCCTTGAGCACATCCTCTTTGAGAGAATAAATCCAATGAGGTATGGACAAAGAGATAGCATATAACATGCTTTGATCCTCAAATGGTTGAGAGAGTGCATCAACCACAATGTTCCCCTTTCTCTTTTTATATATGATTTCATAGTCATAGCCTATTAGTTTAGAAATATACTATTGTTGTTTAGGGATGGAAACCCATTTCTCTAGGAAGTATTTGAGAGTTTGATGGTATGTTTTGATGGAAAAATGATGCCTAATGAGATAGAGTCACCAACTATTAATCGCATACAAAATATCTAGTATCTCCTTTGCATAAGTTTATTTATCCAAATTTTGATCTGAAAGTACTTTACTAGTGAAGGCCAATGGTATTCCCTCCTACATCAACATGAATCTTATACCATTTCTCAAAGCATAACTTGCAATGACAAAATATTTTGAAAAATTAGGTATGGCTAACATCAGAGTGGTTGTCATGGCATGCTTTAGGTCAAAGAAAGCTTTCTTAGTTGGTCCTGACAAAGTAAAAGTTCTTTTTCAACATGACCATTAAAGGAGCAATGATTTTGCCATAGTTTTGGATAAATTGGTATTAGTACCGTATGAGTCCCAAAATGCCTTGAAGTCCCTTGAGAGTGTGAGGCTTTGGCCAATATTGAACAACTTGAATATTATTAGGATCAACTTTAACTCTATCAATGGTGGCAATGTGTCCCAAATACTCCACTTTTGTTAACTCAAAAGAACACTTATACCTATTAGCATAAAATTATTTTCAAGATAAAAGTTGTAGATTCTGGTCCAAATGAATGAGGTGCTCCTCCCAAGAGTGACTATGATCAAAATATCATCAAATAAAATGAGAATAAATTTGTGAAATAATGGGAAAAAAATATTATTCATGAGGCTGTGGAAGGTACATTTGTTAATCCAAATGACATAACCAAAAATTCATAATGGCCTTCATTATTTCAAAATTTTGTTTTGGGAATATCCTCCTCCTTGAGCCTTATCTAATGATAACTCGAGCAAATATCGAACTTGGAGAAAAATATAGCACCATGTAGCTCATCCAACAATTCATCAACCACTAGGATAGGAAATTTATATTTAATGGTGATCTTTTTGAGCTCACAAAAATCTATACAAGTGTCATGACCCATATTTCCTTTGAAACAATGGGACTATAGAAGAATAAGGACTGTTACTAGGCCAAATGACTCTTTCTTGTAACAATACTTGTACCAATTTTTTTGACTTAAATGCATAGGGGTACTAGTAAGGTCAGATTTTAGGGGGCACACTACTAGGTACCAAAGGTATTGCATGATCATGGGAATGATATGGAGGTAATTTTGTTAGTTCCACAAAAACTACATCATGCTTAGTTAGAATGAGTCACAAATATTCTGGGGGTGTCTCTTTGGCTGAATTCTAAGGTTGAATTGCAAATATCTAAGCTACTATCACATGGGAAGATTTTTTTAATAGCTTCTCCATACAACTTGAATCGATAATCGATGGAGATCCTATTGGTAAACCACAAAGTGTAGGACCTACCATTCTATGAAAATTACATCCATAACTCTACAAATTTTAATGCTATTGTTACCAAGGTATGAAACCATTGAGCTCCTAGCACAACATCACACCATCCTAGTTGAAGAGAAAACATATCAGTTTTAAGTTCATAATTCCCTATCTTCAACTTAACATTACGGTATTTACCTTTATAAGGCAATATTTCACCATTTTCCATCATAACCTCAAAGGATTTGAAAGCATGTATGTAATAATTTTCTTACTTGGCATCTTAGGGATCAATAAAGTTATGTGTTCTTGAATCAATAAGAATTGTAAGATGTTGCCCTTTGAAAAATCTAACTACTTTCATCATTTGAGGGGTAGTAATTCCTACAAGGGCATGGACATAAATTTCTAGTGATGGTTCTTCTTGGGCTTTAACATCATCCTTAAGTGGTTCATAATATTGTTCTACATCATCATCAAGTGGTTCATTGCTTATTGAATCCTCTGCATCTAGTAAAAATAACTTCTTTTGGATGCATTTATGCCCTCGTGAATACTTCTCATCATAATTATAACATAGTCCTTGTGCTTGACAAGCATCCACCTATTATATAATCAAATGCTTATATAGGATATATTTATTACCAATATTTGGTGTGAACTTGGAAGGAAATGGGGGTTTGATCTATGGAAATTTAGGTTGTCTCCTTTGAGCCAAAATTTTTTCTTTGGCTAATATTGCCAATCCTAGGGCTTGCATCATAGATTGTAGTTTGAACATTTTGACCTCAGCCTTGATATCATATTTCAAGCCACTACTAAAATAACTCTAAAAAAATATTTTAGTCAACCCCTTGGTTCTATTAGCTAGTTTCTTGAATTGTATTTGATAGTCATGAACTGTAGAGGTTTGTTTAAATTTGTTCAATGCTCCTATAAATTCCTCCTACTCACTAGGTCCAAAATGAGTGAGTAATTGTGACTCAAAATCTTCCCAAGAAGGATCAAGAGTTGTGTTTTGCAACCATTGGTACTAGTGTAAAGCTTCAGATTCAAATTTGAAAGATATCATAGTGACCCATAAATATCTAGGAACATTACGAATTTTTTAGAACTAATATGCTTCACATAACCACCCATCAGCATCCTTTATGTTGAACTTAGGAAAGTCTAATTCAGGCATCTTAAATAGATTATCTATGTCAAAAATATAATGATAGCCTTCCCTCTCATAATGGATTTCATTCTCTTTATTTATAACCCTACTACCTAGTTTATTAAAGTTAAGATGCTCAAACACCTTTGTGCTATCCCTAAATTTTTCCTCAATCGCTAGGAATTTTTCTTCAAATCAAGCTTTTGCTTTCATTTGTTCATCTCTCAAAAGCGATAATTTATCCCTCATTTGTTGAAAGTTACTAGTAATATTAGCAATTATGGTATTTATGTGCTCTAGAAGATTTTTTTGGGTGTTTTGTTCTATCTCCTTTTGGTGTCCTCTAGTTTCTACAATTATTTAGGTTGAGTTCAACCATCCCATTAACTTACTAGAAATATTGTTCCAAGATTTACTATTTTTAGTAATGAGCCTAAAAAAGTGTTTCGATGGTATATATCAAAAGGATCAGGTTGAAAATCTGATTGTAATGGGATAGGTCCCACAATGAAATTTTTTGGCACCCTTAAAAAAGTACATGGAGGCTATATACCAAACTAATCAACTCGATGAGATGGTTGCAATGAGATATATACCACAATAATATTTTTATAGGGAAGCGTTATCTTTAAGTGTTGGTTTTTCTCTTGGAGTCTTGGTTCACTTAGAAATTCGGTTTTTTTATCGAACAAATCCTTACAAGACTGAATTATCTATTAATAACACTATTCTATAATTGACACTATAGCTCATTATTTTGTTTTTGATACTAACCCCTTATGAGACTGCATTATCTATTACTAACACTATTCTATAATTGACACTATATCTCATTATTTTATTAATGACACTATTCTATAATTGATATTGTAGCTCATTTTTCTATTACTGACATTATTCTATCATTGAAAATCTCCCTGTTGTTGAGCAAGGTGCAACAACAGTGTTGTCATTATTGTCAACACAGTCAGATAGATCTGTTGGTGCAGTGGACAGGAAGTTCAAAAGCTATTCAGATGTAGAAGACAGGAGTTCAAAGGTTACTCAGAGTATGCACAGTGTTTTTCCAAGAAGACCGAAGTGGCCCATATGCAAAAGATCAAAGAAAAAGACAAGTAAGAAAAGTGTCGCGATATCATGACATATACAACAGACAAGAAAAACTGTCACGATTTTATGACATGTTGAGCAAGAAATAAAAATTGTCACGATATCACGACATGTTGGGAAGACAGAAAAACTATCGCGATTTCGTGACATGTTCAAAAATAAAGTGCAAGCAGGAAAAACTATCGCGATATCGCGACATGTTGAGAAGACAAAGAAAAACTATCATGATTTCACGACATGTTCAAAAAGAAAGCGCAAGCAAGAAAAACTATCGCAATTTCATGACATGTTCGAAGAGAAAGCGCAAGCAAGAAAAACTGTCGCGATTTCGTGACATGTTCGAAGAGAAAGCGCAAGCAAGAAAAACTGTCGCGATTTTGCGACATGTTCGAAGAGAAAGTGCAAGCAAGAAAAATTGTCACGATTTCGTGACATGTTGCAAAGAGAAAGCGCAAGCAAGAAAAAGTGTCGCGATTTCGTGACATGTTGGAAGAGAGAAAGGCAAGTAGAAAAAGTGTCATGATTTCATGACATATTGCAAGAGAGATTGTACGAAAGAAAAAGTGTCACGATTTTGTGACATAATGCAAGAGAGAGAGTCCGAAATAAAAAGTGTCGCGATTTCGTGACATATTCCAAGAGAGATTGTACGAAATAAAAAGTGTCGCGATATCGCGACATGTCACGTTTTCGCGACCCGAAGGCAAGAGAAAGAGCAAAGGAGAAAAAGTGTTGCGATATCGCGACATGTCGCGTTTTTGCGACCCAAAGGCAAGAGAAAGAGCAAAGGAGAGAAAGTGTCGCGATATCGTGACAAAAGTAAAGAGGAAGAGTAAGGAGGCAAAAGTGTCGTGATATCGCGACATGTGTTTTCGCAGGTTCAAACCAAGTAAAGTAGCAAGGAGGTGAAAGTGTCGCGATATCGTGACATGTTATGTTTTCGCGAGTTCAAACCAAGTAAAGTAGCAAGGAGGCGAAAGTGTCGTGATATCATGACATGTTGTGTTTTCACGGATACAAGCCAAGAAAATAAGTAGGGAGGCAAAAGTGTCATGATATCGCGACATGTTGTATTTTCGTGGGCCAATGCAAAGAGAAAGAGCAAGGAGAAAAAGTGTCGCGATATCGCGACATGTAGCTTTTTCGTGGTCCGATGCAAAGAGAAAGAGAGAGAGAGAAAAAGTGTCGCGATATCGCGACATGTTGTATTTTCGGGGGCCAAAGCAAGGAGAAAGAGAGAGAAAGTGAAAGTGTCGTGATATCGTGACATGTTGTATTTTCGTGGTTGAGTTGAAGCCGACGAAGACCGATGATAGTCGACTAAAATTAGGGTTTACAGTTGTCATGAAAGCCGACTAAGATTAGGGTTTACAACCGACTAAGATTAGGGTTTTCATCACAAGAATTTTGTTATAAAAGGAGGGTTGTTTGGAGATTTGAAGATGTTGAAGAATGTGAGTCGAAGTGTGAAATGTGGTCGTAAGAGCGCAGAAAGCGCAGAAGCGGCGAGATGATGGTGAAGTGTGCAAAGTGAGTGAAGAAGTCGTGTCGAATTGTCCTAAGTGCGTCTGTGAGTGCGCAGAGAGAGCAAAGTGCGTAGAGAGCAAAGAGGTTGAAATTCAACCAAGTGTGGCTATGATTGCATAGAGAAGGCAGAAGGCGAAGAGAGTGCAAAGGGTGAAGACGAATGCAAAGTGCAGTTGTAAGGGAGCAGAGTGTGCGAAGTGATTGCATAGAGAAAGCAGAGTGCACAGAGAAAGCAAAGGTGAAGAAGACCAGTCAGGGTCTAGCAAAAGCAAAGGTATCTTACTATCAATCTTCTAGTTTCAGAATTGAAGTCCAAGTTGGTGATTGGCATAAGGGGTTGGTGCTCCTTCTAGTTGGTGTTGGTAAATCAGGGGTTGGTGCTCCTTTTCTATTGGTGCAGATAAATCAGGGGTTGGTGCTCCTTCCAGTGGGTGCTGGTAAATTGTTTGTAAAGTTGTTTCTTTGCAAAGGCTGGATTTGGATGGTAGTCCAAGCAGTCATTCTTGAGGAGTAGCCAAATTGGTGAACCTCGTTAAATCTTGTGTTGTGTGATGTTCTCTTGTGATACTTGCTTTATCCGGTTTTAAGGTTTCATTATTTTAGTTTTAAGAGCTGTGAATTTAAGTTTAAAGAACTACACTGATTCACCCCCCTCTCAGTGCCATTGTAAGACTAACAATTGGTATTAGAGCCAAGTTCCCTTCTCAGGCTAAATCAGTCAGGGTTGATCTTGGATTAGTACGCAATGGGTAAGAAGAATAGATCCTCCTCCAAAAGGGCATCTCAGTCAGTTTCAGTTCCTATGGAAGAGAAAATTGAACCAAAAAAGGTTGAAGACTTCTCATCAAACAAAGCACCTTTGTTTGACGAAACTAATTACGTGGTCTAGAGAATCAGGATGCAGACATATCTTTGTGCTTTGGGATACGACATCCGGGATTCAGTAGACAGTGAATACACAATACCCATCACTCCTCCAACCGATGTTGTCGATAAGAATCTGTTTGAGAATGACTCAAAAGCAAAGAATGCTATCAGGTGCGGATTAGTAGACAATGAACTGGTAAAGATCATGAGTTGTAAAATGACAAAAGAAATATGGGACAAACTGAGGAGTATTCATGAAGGAGACGATGAGATCAAGGAGGCCAAGTTACAAACACATCAAGCTCAGTTTGAAGCCTTAAAGTTGAATGACGATGAGAACATAGAGGCATATATGCTGAGAGTTAATGAAGTCCTAGAGGATGATTCTAAAAGGGAAACAGGTGGAGGTCTTTTCATGACACTCAAAGAAGAAACAAAAAAAGAATAGGAATGTGATGAAGAAGAAATTGATGCAAAAATAAATTTGAAAGAGGAACTAATTGCAGCTCTGGATGAATTGAAGATAGAAAGAAAAAGGAATAAGGAAATCTCAAGAAAGCTTGAGGATGCAAATGAAATAATAACCAGTTTGAAAGTACAGGTAGAAGAATTCAAAAGGATTGAAGAAACTCTCAGGTCACAGATCAATGAGAAAGAGATTGGTTGTTGCAAACAAGAGGAAGAGATTGTTTTATTGAAGAAACAACTAGAAGAGGCCAATACAAATCTCAAATTCGAGAAGAGCACAGAGTTGCTAGATAAAATGATAAGCCAACAAAGGAGCTCCACGGATAAGCGTGGTCTTGGATATGAAGCTGAACAACCTTCATCTTCCAACTCTACAGAGAAGAAGAAGTTCACTATTGAAGGATCGAAGCAAGAAAAGTTTGAAGCTGAATCTTCAAAAGGAAGAAAATATCAAAGGAGATCTACAACAAAGCAACCACAACAAAAGAGGTTCTATCACTCTCACTCTATTCATAATAATACTTTTAATGGCTATTGTTTCGGATGCAACCAGTATGGTCACAAGGCAACTTATTGTGGATTGAATAATAAATCAAAGAGTTATCGTTGGTAGAAATACATCTGTGTTTCTGAGTGAACACTATGTACAATGTTTTCAATGTAATGGTCATGGGCACATAGCAAGGTTTTGTCCAAGCACTTTTGTATCTAATCTAAGGCAAAACAGTAGATTTCATCAGATGCAAAGAACGCAACACAGACAGGGAATAAATCATGTACATAAAAGAAAGGAAAATAATCATTCATCAAGGATGCACAAGAGACAACCACACAAGAGAAATGTTTGAGTTCACGAAAAGGTGCAAAACAGGGATGTAGTTGAAAAATCCAAGCCCGAGTTCAAGAAAGTTTGGAGAAAGATAGAAGAAAGGAAATTGTGTCTCCTTGGACTGAAGGAGACTACTCCGCTATTGCACTAAGCAACTCCAGGTTAGCACATCCTCAGGTGGAGCAATCTTGAAGTTTCATTTTAAATGCTCCTATGTATTTGTTTGATTACCTGAGGATGAAAGGCAAGTAGTCAGGGAAGTTTTCGTATAGTTGTCAAAGTGTGTTTTCAGTTCATGTAGTTGTTCGTGGAAGTGCCGTGAAGGGTGGTGATTAAATTGAGAGTTGTCATTTTTGGTAGTATTGCTATATGTCATTGTTGTACTGGTGATGGTTCTTACTGCCACTGTCCAAAGTTAAGGATTATAACAGTTCAGATAATTTGGTTAGTGAAAGAATGTTGCCCTAGCCGCATATATGTGTTTCGATAAAAGCAGTGTGTATTTGAACTACACATTGACGTGAAGATTGTTAGATCTATTATGACGCTGTGGTGAAAAATATTGAAGTCTGATCATTGATTCATGTTTAGCTCATCAAGATGAGCAACTTTGCTTTGTGAATCATACCTATCCGAGGTCTAGAAGTATGAGTTTGAGTAAGGTGCACCATAGTTGGCCATGAAGTGTTTAACAAAATATTGTCTTCTGATTCAAATAGTTGAAAGTAAGGTGTGACCAGCGGTGACTGTAGAAAACATAGACCAAGTTGAAAATGTAAAAAGGGATTTAGTTGGTGTTGTGGTACAGTGTTTGATGCTTGCACAGAGTTGGCAGTAAAATTGCAAGTGTCGGTACAGTGTTGGACAAAAGTTGGTACAAGTGTGAGTCACTTGTCAATTTTGTTGACAGATGTGAAATCAGCGTTTTTAAATGGGAAGCTTGAAGAAGAGGTTTATATTGAGCAGCCAGATGGTTTCCAGCATGGTGATGATCCCAACTTGGTTTGTAAGTTGAAGATATATGGCTTGAAATAGGCACCCCGAGCATGATATGCAAGGCTAGACAACTATCTCACTCAACAAAGGTTTAAGAAAGATGATATCATATTTGGTAGCAGCAAAGATGAGTCATGTAAAGATTTAGCAAATAAGATGCAGAAAGAATTTGAAATGTCAATGATTGGTGAACTTTCATATTTCCTCGGGTTGCAAGTTAATCAAAATAAGAAGGGCATATTTATTTCTCAAGTTAAATATGTGAAAGAGATGTTAAAAAGTTCACAATGGAGGATTGTAAGCCAGTTAGCACTCCCATGACGATAGGGTGCAAGTTGAGCAAGAATGACAAATCTCCACCTGTTGATCAAACCATGTACAAATCTATGATTGGAAGCTTATTGTACCTGACAGCTACCAGACCAGATATTTTGCAGGCAGTATGCATGGTAGCACGATTTCAGGCTAATCCCAAGGAGACTCATGTGACAACATTATGGTGGTTGATTTCTGAAATATCATTGGAGGGAAAATGATTGTTTGTGGTTTCCTTTTCGAAAGTGGTTGGTTGAATGCATCAAGGTTTTCTGAATTGAGAGTTGTGTTTAAACCTTGTGTTATAAGCATAGTGGTTGAAGCCCATTGGTTGTGAAAGAACTTGAGTGAGAAAAGAACATGAGTATCATTGTTATGTGATATTTGTGGTTGAGCATTGTTGGAAATATTTGAGTTGGTTGATACATACTTGGACTAGGGTTGTGTGAGAGAGAGTTGTCCCTTGTGATGATTGGTTGAGTTGATTTGATTGAGCCTAGTCATGTTATGTGTGAAGTGATTTTTAAAGTTCTATGAAATAAATTATTCCATCATTCTATGTTGAGTTGAGATTGAGGTTAGAACATATTAAGTCTCTAACAATTCTCTTTATGCTTCTATGAAGTGGATTTGATTTGAGATTGCCATTCATTGTTGAGTTCATTTTGAGTACTACTTGAGCATGATTGATTGAGCCTTTGAGAAGGCCTTTGGGAAATATTTGAGGACAATGCTGGGATAGATTTGAGGACAGTGTTGGGACAGATTTCTAGAGCAGATTTGGGCAAGTTCTTGGTGAGATTGCTAGAGAAGATTTGGGCAAGTTCTTGGTGAGCTTACTAGAGTAGATTCGGACAAGTTCTTAGTGAGCTTGTTGGAGCAGATTTGGATAGGTTCTGTGTGAGCTTGTTATTCAACATTGGACAAGTTCTATGTGAGCTTGTTAAGCAAGTTCTGTGTGAGCCTATTGAGCAAGTTCTTAGTGAGCCTATTGATAGAGCTTTGGAGGTGATAGAGTACAGAGAGACAGAGTCTTCTATAATATCACAAGGGTACTATGGAGTATGGGTTATGGTATCCAAAAGATGCAGATTGGGCAAGATGTGTAGATGACAGAAAGAGTACCAATGGAGGTGCATTCTATCTTGGAGACATATTGGTCACGTGGCATAGTAAGAAACAAGAGTCAATTTCTTTATCGATAGCAGAGGCAGAATATATTACAGTGACAACATGTTGTACGTAGGAGAAAGTTACAGAAAGTGAGGTTAAGTTGGATTTTTATTCCAACAAATAGATTGTGGAGTGGTCACGTTTCCTAAGAATTGACTAGCTATTGGGATCACATTCTCAGGGGGAGCATTTGTGTATTTGTTTATCTTTTTGCTCATGTTTGTGATTTTTGCTAAGTATAATAATTTTTGTCTGAGAATGTTGTGCATGGACTCAGGGGGAGTCTGCAGTAGCCCTTTGGTATTATTGTCAAAGGGGGAGAAGAGTTACAGGAAATTGCACATGTGTTGCCAACAATTCCAAAGGGGGAGATTGTTGAGCAAGGTGCAGCAATAGTGTTGTCATTGTTGTCAACACAATCAGATAGATCTATTGGTGCAATGGACAGGAAGTTCAAAAGCTATTCAGATGTAGAAGACAGGAGTTCAAAGGTTACTTAGAGTATGCACAGTGTTTTTCCAAGAAGACCGAAGTGGCCCATATGCAAAAGATCAAAGAAAAAGACAAGTAAGAAAAGTGTCGCGATATCGTGACATATACAACAGAAAAGAAAAACTGTCACGATTTCATGACATGTTGAGCAAGAAAGAAAAACTATCCCGATATTGCGACATGTTGAGAAGACAAAAAAACTATCGCAATTTTGCGACATGTTCAAAAAGAAAGCGCAAGCAGGAAAAACTGTCATGATATCGTGACATGTTGAGAAGACAAAAAAACTGTCACGATTTCATGACATGTTTGAAAAGAAAGTGCAAGCAAGAAAAACTGTCATGATTTCATGACATGTTCGAAGAGAAAGCACAAGCAAGAAAAACTTTCATGATTTCATGACATGTTCGAAGAGAAAGAGCAAGCAAGAAAAACTATCGCGATTTCGTGACATGTTCGAAGAGAAAGAGCAAGCAAGAAAAACTGTCACGATTTTGTGACATGTTCAAAGAGAAAGCACAAGAAAGAAAAACTGTCATGATTTGGTGACATGTTGGATGAGAAAAAGGCAATTAGAAAAAGTGTCATGATTTCGTGACATATTGTAAGAGAGATTGTACGGAAGAAAAAGTATCACGATTTCACGACATAATGCAAGAGAGAGAGTCCGAAAGAAAAGTGTCATGATTTCATGACATATAGCAAGAGAGAATAGGAAGAAAAGTGTGTGATATCCAACATGTCACGTTTCGTGACAGAAGGCAAGAGAAAGAGCAAAGGAGAAAAGTGTCGCAATATCGCGACATGTCATGTTTTCGTGACCAAAGGCAAGAGAAAGAGCAAAGGAGAGAAAGTGTCATGATTTCATGACAAAAGTAAAGAGGAAGAGTAAGGAGGTGAAAGTGTCATGATATCGTGACATGTCATGTTTTCATGGGTCAAACCAAGTAAAGTAGCAAGGAGGCGAAAGTGTCGCGATATCGCGACATGTTGTGTTTTCGCGAGTTCAAACCAAGTAAAGTAGCAAGGAGGAAAAAGTGTCGCGATATCGTGACATGTTGTGTTTTCGTGGATACAAGCCAGGAAAAGAAGCAGGGAGGCGAAAGTGTCGCGATATCGCGACATGTATTTTCGCGGGCCAATGCAAAGAGAAAGAGCAAGGAGAAAAAGTGTCGCGATATCATGACATGTAGCTTTTTCGTGGTCCGATGCAAAGAGAAAGAGAGAGAAAGAAAAAGTGTCACGATATCGCGACATGTTGTATTTTTGGGGGCCAAAGCAAGGAGAAAGAGAGAGAAAGCGAAAGTGTCACGATATCGTGACATGTTGTATTTTCACGGTTGAGTTGAAGCCGACAAAGACCGATGACAACCGACTAAAATTAGGGTTTATAGTTGTCATGAAAGTCGACTAAGATTAGGGTTTACAACCGACTAAGATTAGGGTTTTCATCACAAGAATTCTGTTATAAAAGGAGGGTTATTTGGAGATTTGAAGATGTTGAAGAATGCATGTCGAAGTGTGAAATGTGGTCGTAAGAGCGCAAAAAGCGTAGAAGCGGTGAGATGATGGTGAAGTGCGCAAAGTGAGCGAAGAAGTCGTGTCGAATTGTCCTAAGTGCGTCTGTGAGTGCATAGAGAGAGCAAAGTGTGCAAAGAGAAAAGAAGTTGAACTTCAACCAAGTGCAACTGTGATTGCACATAGAAGGCATAAGGCAAAGAGAGTGCAAAGGGCGAAGATGAATGCAAAGTGCAGCTGTAAGGGAGCAGAGTGTGCGAAGTGATTGTGCAGAGAAAGTAGAGTGCACAGAGAAAGCAAAGGTGAAGAAGACCAGTCAGGGTCTAGCAAAAGCAAAGGTATCTTACTATCAATCTTCTAGTTTCAGAATTGAAGTCCAAGTTGGTGCTTGGCATAAGGGGTTGGTGCTCCTTCCAGTTGGTGCTGGTAAATCAGGGGTTGGTGCTCCTTTTTGTTGGTGCAGATAAATCAGGGGTTGGTGCTCCTTCCAGTGGGTGCTGGTAAATTGTTTGTAAAGTTGTTTCTTTGCAAAGGCTAGATTTGGATGGTAGTCCAAGCAAGTCATTCTTGAGGAGTAGCCAAATTGGTGAACCTCATTAAATCTTGTGTTGTGTGATGTTCTCTTGTGATACTTGCTTTATCTGGTTTTAAGGTTTCATTATTTCAGTTTTAAGAGCTGTGAATTTAAGTTTAAAGAACTACACTGATTCACCCCCCTCTCAGTGCCATTGTAAGACTAACATGTCTATTATGATTTTTGAATATCACTAAAAAATATTACCGATGTTTGTAGACTAAGTCCTAATTGTTACTAACTTTGACTAAATTTATACCCAATTGTTCTAACTATTGTTAACAGACCTATGTTGACTATTATGTTCATCACCAAATGCATTTTTTTTTGTTTCATGTAGTAATTTTTGGGACACTGAAGTCTCCTCAGTATGCTTAATTTTTTAGGTAGAATTTTTAGTTGCATATTTAACATTCAACAGAACATGGGAATCTAATCTAGGGTGTATATATTTCCCATAGGCCCTCTATTATAATATAGTGATGAATTATAGTTCTCGAAGTGATATTTTAGGACACTACTCAAGGAGTATTCCATGCATACCCTTGAGCACACTACCCACCTCTCTGATAGTATAGGAGGGTGATATTTTTGGATGTTGCATCTAGTGCACTATGGAGATACAAGGCCAAATATATTCCTAGAGCTAAATGTTTCTCCTAATCCTAGGGGGTCTCCCAATATATCCAAAGATACATGGGAGCTCAATTCCATAAAAGGGTGTTGTTTGAGGCATGGGTATTGTAGCCTGATTTCCCCTCACTTCACTAGACACTTTATGGGTAATATAGCTTAATAAATAATAACAACTCCTCCATGATATTTTAAAACCCTAACACAAGGTTCTAACCTAATAAACTAATGCAAAAAAATATCTATTTTTTTAAGAAGAAAACTGGTAAAAGAAATGAAAACATGAGAAATGTATGCCTAGTAGTCAAAATGGCAGGGCAAGAACTATTGAATTTGAAGCAAAACTCGACCTTAGAAATCACTTTGATACCACTTTTTAAGAACCTTATAATAAAAATAAGTTCATTCATATAAATATTGAAATAAAAACATTATTTAATTAAAGAACAAAATATTGCAATACAAAATGTAAATGCAAAATTATAACAATATCATAATTCACAACACATAATAATATGATTCTTCAAGGGGGCAACCTCCTTCAATAATTCCATTAATATGCAAAAATATACATTTATTTATGGCCCTTTGTCTTTTAAAGTTACACTTCATTCAAACCTAACCTAATGCTCAAGAGTTGGCTTATGCAAGGTGCCACATGAGCTAGGATATTCTACCAAACATCAATTGCATTCTTCATAATGATTACATGAAATAGCCCCACTTGTATAGGTGCCTTAGTTACCACATACCATTATAAAATATCATTATAATGGGTCCCCACATTGGAAAGGGGTCATTACATAATAATATGAGAATTATAAAATAATGTTAGGATGGGATCCTAGCAATCTCATATTGTATTAAATATTTGATTCCAAGAATATTACCTCCTTGAATAGGCATGTGATATTTATTCCACTTGACTATTATAAGTTTGTTATATTTTCATTCAGTTATTTTCTTGAACACTTCTATTATTTTCATTTTGATGGTCATTTAGTTTATAAGCATTTCCATTAATTCTTGCATTAATATTATGGTTATGCTTATTTTATATGAAGGTTTATAATAAGTAGTATCAGAGCTCTTTCTAAGGCCATGTTTTGTAGAAATAGCAACAATTCTTGTCCTTCCATCCATTTTTTCTATTCTCTAATTTTTTCATTCTATTCAGTTTCCATTAAAGTATCTTTCCAAAAAAGCACAATTGTTTTATGTTTTTAGTGGATTAGGTTAGAAACCCTATGTCAAGGGTTTTAAAATATCATGGAGGAGTTACCATTTTGGCTAAGTTAAATTTCAAATAAAGCATCTAGTGAAGTGGGGGGTGCTCAAACTCCAATACCCAATCCTTAGATGGAACTCATATATGGAAGTGACCTCCCATGTACCATCAAGTATATAGGGAACCCCTAGGAATAAGATAAGCCTTCACCCATAGGAAGATATTGATCATTTGATTTTTATGGTCCACTAGTAAGCAATTAGCCTTGGGAAGTTACTCTCATAGTGCCCTAAAAAATAGATAGTATGATTATGAGTATGGTGGAAGCCATTTTTAGTTGGATCTATGAAATAATAGATCAACCACTTATCATGAACAAGATTGTATATCAAATAGCGAACAATATCAGACACACCTTGACTTAAGTTATCCCTATTGAAACCTTGTTTTAATTTCTTTCCCATTCAAAACCAAAACAAATATAATCATACTATAGAAGAGACTACTACAGTAACAATCTAATAGTGCAAATAATATCTAGTGTGCAAGTATTATAAATATTCAGCCTAACAATTAAATAATACATAGTTTGATGGTACAAAGAATATCTAGTATAACAATGCAATGAATAACTAATTTGATAGTCAAAGAAATATATTGTTAGTAGTTAGTAATCAATACAAAAAGTCAAAATTCACCATTTTGTGAGATATCCCATTTTAATCCCCTCTTCAAGTTGATTGTTTTGAGACCTAATTATGGAAACCTATTTTTGGAACCCTACATTTTAAAAATCATCATTTTATGCTATAATCCATTATAATCCTCTCTTCAAGAAAATCATTTTGACATATAATTGTGATAAAACTTTTTGGAGATCCCAAAGTGACAAAATTTTTGGTGTTACTAGAACTACCCAATAGCTTGAGTGATTGGGTGAATAGGTGATAAAAATTAGAAATTCTCAATTAAAAATCCTTCTGGTATTATTCAAATCAGAAAAATTGGATAAAATTTATGACCTTAAGAGTTTTTTAACAAACCTAAATGCATAAATGTTATGTTCTAGAAATAATAAAAAAGGAGTCCAAATGGTAGTTCTGAGGATAGAGCATGAATAACTTACCTCTAAATACACATTAGAGAATTCCTAGGCTAGAAGTTATAAAATTTAATGGTTATTATCCAACTAGTTGATTGTATAGAGTCGAATTATATTTTTCTCTTCATGCCATTCCCCATAATTAAAGGCTCACAATTGCATCTTTCAATCTAGAACAAAAAATAGTCCAATGGTACAAATGATTAGATAATATGCATCCATGGCTTGGGTAGAATTTGAGACAAAGTTACTCATCCATTTTGGATCTATTGAATATAAATATTTTACTAAATTCCTCATGAAATTAATATAGACAACATCTTACTATGATTACCAGGCACAATTTGAAAAGATGGCAAACCACACTAGCAGATTGGGTGTCATGTTTTTTCAAAGTTATTTAATTAGTGGACTAAAGGAATATATCAGTGCTAAAGTAAAAAATTTCAAGCTTGAAAACATGATGGTAGCTATAGTATTGGATAGTCTTGCTAAGAATGGTATTCTTTTAAACCTCCATAGGCTCAAACCTCATTTCCATCCCAAACATCATCAAAATCATAAAACAAACCACCCTAGCTTAAACATATCAACCAAGAAAAAATGAAGGCATGTAGGGTACATGGACTATATTTCAATTATAATGACAAATATTCTTAGGGCCATGAGTGTGTACAACATAAATTATATTTACTTGATATGGATGAAACTTCCACCAGGGAACTACATGATGAAGGAAATAATCATAGAGAGGAAGATCAACCCAAATATTTTGAATTGATAGAGGACCTATTGTTGTCTTTGATTGTCCTCATCCAAGAAAATAAGGAATAGTGTTAGAGTGATTGTAGGCCACAACTAAGAGCATGGGGTTAGGATCAATCAAGGTCCTTCAAGTGTTTTTATAAGGTTAAATACTTGTTAATATTATGATATTCAAGGCACTTGCTACTCTACCAAGGGAAAAAGGATGTAAGAAAGTAAAGGAAAACTTAACAGATAAAATAAAAATGGGGTAATTCACCAAGAGATTCGCTAAGATATCCCTACAAAAATAGGCCTAAATGTTATGTGCCATTAGTGAATACTTCCTCTCCTCAACACAATGAAGAGCAATCATGATCTACCAGTTATATGCATATGTGAGCAAGTGGGTCCCACAGGAGAGCCAAGCTCATAAGTGACTTAGTCCAAAAATAGATGCAGGCCCCTCACACACACATACACTTAGCACACTTAATATTCATGTAAAATAATACAAACACACATACATACACTTCCATGGTTCTATATACAAAGGCTAAAAATAGACACATGCTTCCATGTATATATAAATTCTAGCAAACTTTTACATGGATTATGCCAAAAGTAGAGGTTCAAAATTACCCACAAGTTGCTCAAGGTTTCTACATTTTTTTACAAATAGAAATGAAAGAAAAACCTACAAGTACATGAAATGCAAAATTTTCAATCCTTTACAAATCTAATGCTACACTTATTTATAGATTTACAAGGGAGGGTTTTCCCTATAAAACTCATGCTAAGATCTCTAGGTGGTTGTTAAATCAGATAAGTCTTTTTCTAACTTTTTATCCCTTTAGGATTTTCCAAATTTGAAGATGTGAATATTAATCAATCTTGGCCCTTGGATGTACATCTACCTCTCTAATTACCATCTACTCATTTTTGGGGGATTCCCATAACCTTTGTGTAGAATATTACTTTAATTTAATGCTCTAGATCTTTGATTTGTTTATGCCATGGCTCCATGTTGCCTTTTATATTTTCTCAGATATACAAGATATATTTTTTATAAAGGACAATATTCCTTGAAGAATGTGCATTTTATTGATTTGACCTTTGAGGCATTGGTACTTTTTTCTTTGGGATTTTTTTATCCTTTAGGATTTCTTGTCTTTAGATTGTCAAGATATTTTTGTCTTTAGTTCCTTATCAAGACTTTGTATTATCACCTTATTCCCATAGGAACTTTTGACCTTCAGATTTTTCTTTCACATATGATCTAGCTTTTGCTTGATTATGCATTTATGATTAGTTCTTTATTCATGTGGTTGTCTATAAATCAGACATCCACTTTTAAAATATGTAGTGATTTATCACTACAATTTTGATAGCTTTTTGGGGATATTTAGCTTGATAAAGATAAGGAACCCAATAAACTGGAACCTTAGTCCATTGGGCACAAAGTCAAGAAAATTTCCCCTAAAATAAAAATTTCTTGGTGGATAAGCCTTACTTGAAATTATACAAATGGTTGGGACTTCTACTATCTCATGAAATTAATATTTTCTATGGTGCATATGTACAAAATTTTAAGTGAGTGGTCTTTATACATTGGTCATAGAGTTTAGGACTCCTCACTAGCTGCTCAAGTCCTTTCTTTCTTCCTTTTTCTCTAGTATCTTGGGTGAAAAATGGTCACCCAAATGAAACTAGGACTCTTTCATAGCCTTTGTACCTCAATAAGTAAGGTGCTAAAGATATTTCTATGATTGGAACTATTGAGGTAAGTTCCTCCCCTAAAGGTCTATATTTTTGGGATACATTCATCCCTACGACTGAACAAGTACTTTGCATGTTCATGCTCAACCTATTCAAAAAGGGGAGGGTCCAAGGTGGAATATTCCACTATACTGCTTGGTTATTAGAAGGGTAGAGGAGATATATCCTAAAATTTTCCTCCTTATCATGAGATTTTTTAGATTTTGGTTGATTTATAGGCTCATGTCCTTCATAATGTATGTGAAGGGGTTCCTCTAAAATTTTCTTTTATTGTTTAGGACATTGGAAAATTTAATTTTATAAACAAAAAATGAACAACACCAATACAAAGCAAAGGTACAAAAGCATAATAACACCATGGAATGCACAAAATGAATAATATTTATTGATATAGGTATATCTTTGAGTTGTACAATGAATGTGCCCTAATATAGGATTACAAATGCTTTTGATATAATGATTACAAATAATAGGGTTTTGAAACCCTAGTTCAATGAACAACTAGTGTCTTTTGGTTCATCCTTGATCCAAACAAGTGTGCGAGTGGGCTTGTGTATCCCTATGGGACCACCCTAGCTGCAATAGCTTCCAAAAACATGGTTCCTGCACTTGCAAATATCAAACAACATAAAAGAGGTTAAAAGCACTTGTGAGGGCTCCACTGTATAAGGCCCTATGAATGGTAAAACTAGTAAAACCCTAAATGCTATGATTTTAACTAAAAATAAAAGTGTAGAAATATAAAATAATATGCAAAAAATATCTTTACCTTGTTAACACTAATTTATAAACTTGCTTTTATGTTCGAGAGTCGCATGAATTCCAAAAGCATATGAGGGCTTACAGACTACAAATATGCTATGGTAAATACCCATAGGTATTCGATGATGGCTACAAAAGCTTAGAAGCATTCCAAAAATTCTTGGAAGCATTTTGCAAACTCTAGGAAGTGTTCGGGGGTGAATGGAAGTGGGGTAAAACTATATTTGGTTCACGAGGTTTTTACAGTGGGTGTGATGGTGGAGACGAGGGAAGGAGATGATAGCGAAGGGGCTAGGGCTTGGGAGTGGATAGATATTAAAATTTGTGAACCTTCCAAGACTTTCTAAGGCCTTGATTCATCAAAATGACTCATATTTTATAATCTACCCTTGAACATGTTAGGGTTTTGATGACACAAAATGGGTGGTCGAGATTAAAACATGAGGAAGGGTGGAGATTAAACTTGGGCAAGTGACATGGATTGATATGGATGGATGGCTAAGATTAAGTTATGGTAGATGGCTAAGATTTATTTACATAAATACATATATATTTACTAAATATATATAAATATAAATATAAAATATTAATATTTATGTATATATTAAATAAAAACTTATATATATAAATAATGGATAGCTATGATTGGAGGATACAAATGGATGACAATTGGCTAGATTTTGGTGTCTACATATACCCCTTTTTGTATCGCGTTGGATGAAACACAATGCAGTGCAAAAATACGAGACACCTAGTTTGGTGAGGTGAAGAAACTTTCTTTCCTTGGAGTGCAAAGAGGATATTGAAGATAAATAACATGTTAGTGTAGCTTACCCTTCAATTGGATAATGAGTGAAAAATAAATCTCACAAGACAATTGATAGAATTATGGGTAATTATGTAGGTGAATGATGTAATTGTAAGTGTACGATGTAAATACAGATGATATGAATGATGTAAATGTATATGATATGAATGATGTAAATGCAGATGATATGAATTATGTAAATTGATGTCATTTTTGCCCCAATGAAGAAAGGAGTTTTTGCAAGTGTAGATGTAAGTGGATTCTGTTTTTGCCCCAATAAAAAAGGGATTTTTGATAAATGTATATGTATGATGAATGATGTAAATGATGTATCTTGATGTGGGAACTTAAAATAAAACTTAGCTGCCCCAAGTTTGGGGTGATTCTATGTTTTTGAATAAAGTGTCTTTTGGCGTCATTGAAATGCAAAGATGCAAATGTAGAAAAAAAAGAAAATAGTTTGTCCTCAGGGCCACTCATGATTGTAGCTAATTCCTAAATAGAATTCCTAAATGGTTTCTCAATCACTTTAATCAGTATGCATCCTCGAATACTAGTGTAATTTCAAGGGAAATGATGAAAGTTATCCATAACTTTCATGTTGGGAACCCCATGGAAAAGGACATCAATGATAGTTGTTGAGCAAATTGGTCTTCGTGTAGTCTCACTCAAAATATGAGGGACCAAAAGTGATTGTGTTTTTGAAAAAATTATGTTTAATGATGTTAAGAAAGTATCATTATGGTGATCTAAAAATATTACGAAATTGCATGGACAACCAATCGCTAGAATTGCCAAGGAGATAGAATAAACCACTAGATACGAGGTTCACTTGAAATTGTAGGTGAATTTGGAAAAAATGCAAATATAATGTTTGATGGATGAATTTTTTTTTGGAATGAATATGTGATGATAAAAAATGCATTTATTATTGGATTGCATGATTTTGTGAAATTTTGCATTGTTTTGGAGCATTTTGAGAAGTAATTTTGGGCAATTTTACAACTTTTTTGGTTGCAAACAAGTTAACTGGCCAAATAAATTCATGTTATCACAAATATTGATGATAATGTGGATGATTATAATGATTAATATGATCATTTTGTGAAAATTTGGACCTTTTCAGGATATTTGGAAGTTTGTAAGGCACTTTTGAAACTTTTTGTCACAACCAAAAATTAAGTGCCCAAATCGATTTTTGGTTTCACAAAGCATGATATGATGATGAAATGAATGCATGGATGCAATATGGAGTGATTTTATGGAGGTAAGTTATATTTTAGGAGTATTTTTATCTTTCTAAAAAAATTTGAAGCTAGACACCATCTAGCGTTTGCATCATGCACAAACATTGGCAAGTGTTTGCCACTCTACAAATGCTAGTGAGTGTTTCAATGCACCATGGAATGCCCATGGGCATTTGAGTATGCCAAAAATATCTATAAATAATCTACAAAGGTAAAATAAGATTCATTCTTACGTTCACAAGTTCCAAAAGTTTCATCTGAAGGAGAGTGATTGAGTGGAGTGAGGTGGAGTAAAAAGGTGTGGTGGAGTGAAGGCTATGGTAATGGAGGGTGCAGATGCAATAGTAGTAGCAAAGATGCAAGTGGTTGAGGTAAGCGCCCTTGGCACTCTTGTTTTTACAATAATAAATGAAAATGGTATTAATGTTTTTACATTGTGCATGTGTTGTGCTATAGTTGATGATCTTGGAGGCTTGACATCAATTCTTGTCTCTCATATCGGGGGTGAGAAAGACACTACAAAAGGAATACTAGGATTGGGCGGAGAATGTGGAGCTAGCTGGGGTAGCTCAGATTGATGTGGTGAGGGCAAGTGAGGAGTATATTTATACATTGGTAGAAATATGAGATCCAGATAGGGGAACCTTTTATCTCCCTACTAGAGAGGCAATAGTGACACTCAAGGATGTATACTCTAAGTACTAGTGGAGGGGTTATGTTTTGAAGTTGGACATGATAAGGTGCATGAGATGAGTTGAATATTTGGAGATCAATGGTGAGATATGATTCTGAATGGCGGAGGGATCATGTACTTGGTGATGTATGCGAAGAAGGAGTTGGATGTATTTCCCACCTTGGACAAGTTTCTATTGGCCAACATCATGGAACTTAACATTATTAGCTATAAGTTACCTTGGAATATGATAAGGCTAGTATACAATATGATCAATGAGCCCTGGGTGTATGCATGGGTGCCTTCTTTACTAGATCAACTATACTTGGAGTTGTATGAGGTGAGGAGGCAGGGGTGGAAGGGGTTGGGCTACAGTGTATTGTTGTAGTGTTGGGTCTGGGAGCACTTTAGTGTGGCTCAGCTTGTAGGCTTGCCTAGTGAGGCATGATATGGGGAGTAACCCTATGCTTTGAGATGGTAGGTTACTAAGGAGATAAAACCAAGTCATCCTAGATATAGTAGCCAAGAGTACAAAGATCTATGGTCCATATTGACATCTGATCAAGTGCATTGGTGACCATGGAAAGGTACCACTTGGACTAGTGATAAGAAATAACTACGAAGGGTTTGGTAGGCTAGATGGGTGGTTGGGTGACATAGGAGTGAGGTGGAGCTGATCCAATTCTCATGGGTACTACAACAATTTGGGCTACAATAGTTAATTCGTGAGGCACAAATTCTATACAATCATCATCAATATGAGATGGGTCTACCTTATGTAGAAGCATGGTGGGTGATCTATGAGGATGATAGAAGATATAACTAAGGCTCTTATATGGCAGAGACATCATCGATATAGCAGTCAAGGGATATGGCTGAGAGATGTAGTAGAGTGGCCTCCAAATATTAGAGGTGATGGTGATGGTATGGATGATATGGAGGTGGTTCTAGAGAGAATTCTAGGTTAGATTTAGGAGGAGTGGATGAGGTTTGAGTATATGGTGGGAGATAAATATGTAGATATAGTGTCTTGGGATGCATATATAGTAGCACGAGATGTAGAGATAACTTGGTTATAGGTGGAGCTAGAGGTATGGATGGCTATAGGTGGAGGTGAGAATAGGATCATGAGGCTCCATGTAGAGCTAGCATAGAGGGACCATTGCTATAGGCATGATGTATTGCACCTTCAGTATCGAGATGGATACATCTAGAATTTGAATGATCTATTGATATAGCACCACATCAGGCTGCTAGATCGACCCTCTTCCTCTATATCTATATATGTTAGGCATATTTAGTCTATGTATAGTGGCTCTAGGTCTAGGGCTCCATAAATATCATAGGGATCCTCATATAGGTGGTAGATAGTGTTGAGATGCACTTTTTGCATATGAGCCTTGGTGCTCCATTGTATATAGCCTTTGGACATTCATTATACATGTGATATATATATACATAGATTTTACTTTTGTGTTATGATTTTGTTTGAATGCATGTGCATATGTGTGATGGATGGTAATGCAATGATAGTGTGTGTGAATATAAATGAATTAATGCTCTAATGATCATTCGTAGTTTAGATTTTTATTTACCATGTATAGCATTGTTGTTTAATTAGGGGCATCAAAATGGTGGCATGTGAAATGGAAGACTCATGTAATGATATGGATGTTGATATGGAAAATTAATATGGATGTTGATATGGAAAACTGATATGGATGTTGATATGCAAAATTGATTATTTTGTAGAGACTCAGACATACTAGTGATATCAAACAAACTCACTTAATTCTATCTAGTTTCTTTAATACCAATTGTGTGTGTAGTGAATTCATTTACCGAATCATGAGTATAGTAATTAATCGAGACAATCAAGAACCAATGTGTGTACAAGTGAGTTAATTAACCCATCTTGAGTAAATTGAGATGAAACTTGTCATGGAGGAGACCAAGAAGCTAGTTTATCCTTATGTGTGGTTAGAGGTCTCTTCAAGAGAGATGTGTCACCATGCATGAGCATACTCCACTACCGATCAAGAATCTATAGTCCCGATGAATATTGGCTCCATAATCCAATGATCTAATCTCTAAGCCTTGGGGATCTAGACAACCTAACTGTCTAACTAGAAATGTAGTTCTATCATTACAACTTGAGAATCTATGGTGTGTGATGTGTACAATATTTAGAGCTTTGGAGAATAGGATTCTCAACTGAAGTATGATGAGAATTTTATCCTATCCTTACTACTTTTTATTTTATTTATAATTAATTATTATAATGGTAAAGATAAATATTTTTTATTTTTGGACTATGTGCATAATGGGACAAGTAAGGAATACCCTTTTTGCTTTGATGTTCAACCCAATCATGGTATTATCCATCTTTGACACAAGATATTTTTAATATGTGTGATTGTGTTTGGTTCAAGAGTGTTAGAGTCAATTACCAGAACTCAATATTTTCTTAGTGAAAATATGTCTTGGTCCTAAAGAAAACTTGACATGTATTGGAGGTTTCTAGAAACACTAGGAGTGGCTAAGTGACCAAAAACACATAGGGATTATGGAAATGTGGTTTGCAAATGATAATTTGACTTTATATAATGGTGCAATGAAATGGATGGTGATTTTGAGTGTGCCTTTGATTAAGGCAACATGATTTTATTGGACCAATTATTGTTTGAACTAAATAAATGACCTCCATAATCCAATGATCTAATCCAATATTGTTTGAATATTGGCTCCATAATCCAATGATCTAATCTCTAAGCCTTGGGGATCTAGACAACCTAACTGTCTAACTAGAAATGTAGTTCTATCATTACAACTTGAGAATCTATGGTGTGTGATGTGTACAATATTTAGAGCTTTGGAGAATAGGATTCTCAACTGAAGTATGATGAGAATTTTATCCTATCCTTACTACTTTTTATTTTATTTATAATTAATTATTATAATGGTAAAGATAAATATTTTTTATTTTTGGACTATGTGCATAATGGGACAAGTAAGGAATACCCTTTTTGCTTTGAGGTTCAACCCAATCATGGTATTATCCATCTTTGACACAAGATATTTTTAATATGTGTGATTGTGTTTGGTTCAAGAGTGTTAGAGTCAATTCCTAGAACTCAATATTTTCTTAGTGAAAATATGTCTTGGTCCTAAAGAAAACTTGACATGTATTGGAGGTTTCTAGAAACACTAGGAGTGGCTAAGTGACCAAAAACACATAGGGATTATGGAAATGTGGTTTGCAAATGATAATTTGACTTTATATAATGGTGCAATGAAATGGATGGTGATTTTGAGTGTGCCTTTGATTAAGGCAACATGACTTTATTGGACCAATTATTGTTTGAACTAAATAAATGACCTCTTAATATGAAATGGAATGTGTGGAGGTGGTTGTGAATGCAATGTATAAAATACAATTTGTGAAATGTAATGTGTGCAATGCAATGTGTGAAATGCAAAGTGTAAAATGCAATGTTGTTTTTTTATTAGCCATGTATATATACATATATAAATTATATTAAGCATAGAATGCTCTCAAGTGGATGATGTTAAGTGATTCGAGATCTTCGACTCCCTCTAGGATAGAAAGACTATAAGTTCATCTACCCACATTTTGTGTGACAATGTATGGACCTAGCCAATTATCCATGAATTTATCACGAAGGTGAGGCAATGCATTGGTGTTTTGTTGATTCTCCTTGAGAACAAGATATAATACTTGAAATTCATGTATATGAACTTTGGTGTTGTAAGCATGTTTTAGGTGGTCCTAATAAACTTGTAAATTCTCTAAAGCATTGACCCACTTTTCATCAATAAGTGTGAGTTGGTCAAAATTTGCTTGTCTAGCAATATCGTCATCTATGAATTCCTGCAATGAAATTTGCAATGAGGGGATCTCAAGCTCAAGAGGCATAATTACTTTATATTCATAGACCAGTTAAAATTATGTTGCCCTAGTAGGCATATGAATTCTTGTTCGATAAGTCCATAATGCCAAGGGGATTTGAGTATGTCAATATTGATGATTTTATTTGACTAGTTTCTTGAGAATCGTAATTAAGGTATTGTTGGTAGTCTCAGCTTATCCATTTTTATATGGGTAGTAAGGAGTTGAGAAACTATGTTGGATATTATATTTCTTCCAAAGTGCTCAAACATCCTTGTTTTTGAAAGACATCATTTTTAGAGATTATTTTTGAGGGAATACCAAAACTACAGATGGTATGATAAAGTATAAACTCCATGATTCGAGGTCCTATTGTACTGGTTAAAGGAATTACATCAATCCACTTTGTGAAGTATTCAATGGTTATGATGATGAATGTATGTTGTATTGAGAAATGAGGTGAGATTTTGCCAATAAAATAAAGACCCCATTGTGAAAAGAGCCAAAGGCTTTGAATAAGATTTAATGCTTGTAATGGTACATGAGTTAAATTAGCATGTTGTTGACATTGCTGATAATGCTTGACATAAATGCAATAGTCGTGTTCCATGATGGGCCAATAGTAACCCATCCATAGAATATGCTTTACAATAACCATTCCACTAAAATGACCACCACAAGTACCATCATGAGCTTCAACTATGGCTCTTTGTGCCTCTACAGGCTCGAGACAATGAAGGAGGACTCCATCATAATCATGTATATACAACATGTCCCACAAAAGAGTAAAACAAACTACATTTTGCTTGAAAGTGCATTTAGCAGTTCATGACATGTCTGATAGTAGTGTTCCAAACTTGAGGAAGGCTATTATTTGGTTGGACCAAGGGTCATACGACTTTGAATGGATAAAGTAAACATCCTTCTCATCCTTATATTTAGCATGAATAATTGTATATTTAGAGATCATTGTGGCAATAAGTGGTTGTACCTCTACAACAGAGTTTTATGAATCAATGATCCTAGAAATTCCATCACATCTACAAATTTATTAGTTGAACATGGCAAACTATTGATTTCATACTAGTCAAATTTAGCAAGTAATGTCATTGCTACTTCATGATAAAGCTTTATGGTAGGTTTCTTGCATTGGTATTCTTTGTTTATTTTATGAACAACAAGTTGGGAGTCACAAAATATCTTGATATGATTTATACCCATAGCTATGGATTCTTGAAAACCTAAGATTAAGGTTTCATACTCTGCATTGTTGTTTGTGCATTGGAAGTCAAGTTTGAAATATAGAGGAATAGATACCCCTGGTGGTTTATGAAACACGACTAGCACCTTGAGGTTTTTTGCACTTAGAATCATCAAATAACAGTTTGATATCAACATCTTCCTCCAGAATGACATCTTCTTATTCAATGATAGTGAATACCGAATCATCTGGGAGCTCAATAATCAAGGGTTGATCACTAGGAAGTGGAGCTTCCACAATTTGATCGACTATGACCTAATATTTCATGGATTTTTGGATGATGAACTCAAGATCAAATTGAGCTAGGCACATTATCCATTTTGTGGTGTGGGTGTTATTGTAAGTGTGATAAATCATGTAACACATAGGATTTTTGCGAGCTATGATATATGTGGTGTGACTAAGCATATAATGTCTAAGTTTCTTAGTGGTAAAAACCACTAATAAGAATTTTTTCCATGTAATCATATCTGGTTTCATATCTTACCAATGTTTGACTAATGTAGTAGACAACTTGCTCTTGATTGTTTTTATTCTTTTGTGCAAGCATTGTCCCTAATGTAAAGTCCATTGCTGAAATGTAAATATGGGAGGGAACCTCCGGATGAGAAGTTAAGACTGGTGGAGAATCCATGTATTGCTTGATATTATCAAAAGATTTTTGACACTCATATGTCCATGAAAATGTCACCCCCTTTTGTAGTAGGTGATTGAATGGATTGCATTTATCAAAAAGTTGCACAATGAAATGGTAGATTAATTGGATATTTACTTGTAAACTACACAATTCCTTCAAGTTTGTTGGGGGAGACATCTCCATGATGACCTTGAATTATTTTGGGTCCACCTCAATGCCTCTTTTGGAGATAATGAACCCTAGTAGTTTTCCTGAGGTGACACGAAAGACACACTTTTTGGGGTTCAACCTTACATTATGCTCTAGAATTCAATCAAATACTTTTTCCAAGACACCAATGTGCTCTTTTCAAGTTTTAAATTTTTCCAAGAGATCATCCACATAATATTCAATGATCTTATACATGTAATCATGGAATATATATGTCATGGCATGTTGATAAGTGACATCTACATTTTTGAGGTCAAAGGGCATCACCGTGTAACAAAAAGTCCCCCAAGGTGTAGTGAATGTTATTTTGTATTGGTCATTGGGATTAATTTGAATCTGATTGTATCCTAAAAATACTTTTATTAGATAAAGCATTTCATGGCTAATGCAAGTGTTGACAAGAGTATAAATGTTTGGTAGAGGAAACTCATCCTTAGGACATGCTTTGTTAAGGTCTTGAAAGTCAGTGCAAATGTGTATCACCCCATTAGGCTTACGAATGGGTACCATGTTTGAAATCCACTCAGGATAGTCAATGGGTACAATGAAACCCACATCTAAAAGCTTTTGAATCTCTTCTTTGACTATGAGGGCAATGGTAGGATGCATATTTATCAATTTGTGTTTGACCGAATTAGTATCAGAGTGCATGGTGAGATTGTGGACAGCCAAGTTAGGGTTAATATCAAGTATGTCTTTGTAAGACCATGCAAAAATACCCTTATTATTCTTAAGGAGAGAGATTAATTACTCTTGTTCATTTGCAGATAAAATTTTGCTCAGTTTGACAATTTAAGTATTGTCTACATTTGAACTAAGGTTCACATCGATGGTATCTTCACTGGATATATGAGAACCTTCCTCAAGTTGATGGGGCATTGTGGTTAAATGAATGTCATATATGATGTTATCAAACTCTTCTGATTCAACTTCTTCTATGTATACCTGGAAAACCTCAGGATATAAATTCAAAGGTGAAGGTGAAGGTGGAGGTGACGGAGGAATATAGTTGGCTAAAGCCATTAACAATTTCTCAAAAAGGATGAAGGTGAGAAAATTTGATCCATATCAATAAGGCTCATGTCAATTGGAATTGGCTTTGCCAAATCATATGGATTATGGAGTGGGGTGAATAAGTCAACATATTCATGTTAACTTAAAGGAAAAAATGGTGGTTGGCAATGTGATGAATAGATAGATCCTACCTGCTAGAACCTATGCTAGAACTCTTGGAACCTGAACAACAACAATCAACACAAATAAATGCAACTGGTAAAAAGCCATGTACATTCAATGCAATGAATTTTTTGTGTGTTTTTTATTTTTTTATAAATATATATTACAAAAATATTTAGTGAGGTGGATTAATGAAATTGATATGGTTCAATTTTTTGTTCAACTCGCTCTCTAGGGAGAAGCAAATGAAATATGGGATGATGGATGGGTAACATTATGAGGTAATACTCATCCTATTCAGTAAATGGAATGATGGGTGCTAATTCCTCATCATATTCATTAGAAGCTATCAATATAACATCATATTCTTCATAGATTTCCTCCTCAAAGTCATTGGTGTGATGGGTTTCTTATTCTGAATTTAGATGGAGATTTTGAAAGGCTTGTTCAAAAGAAGAAGTGGAAGAATGAGAGTGATAGCCTAAACCTAAATGGTCATGCACTTCTATATTTGATGTATCAATGAGCTTGAGCATTCCTTTTTCGCATTGTCCTACGCCATATCCTTGCCAATTGACTTGATGAAATTATTGGGATGGAAAAGTCGACATATGTTGCATGTTGGCAAGTTTTGGTTGTTTGGGTTCATCTAGGAAATATGGATTGGATGATGAATCAATCCCCCCATACACAAAATTAATGTTATTAGGCATTGAAACCATGTTGTACATCACTCCTATGGATAAGTGTGGGTCATGTGGGAAACTCTAATCCTTGGAAATTTGGATGTTAAGTGGTGTGATAACAATGTATTGGACCACATATTCACCAATGCCATGATTAGTGAGGTGGATCACAACTTGGGATGATGTAGAGGTGGATGTGGAAGTGGATGTGGAAAACTCATGATTGGCTTGTGGTTCCAATAATAGGAGAGGTGTGGGTTGAATTGGCATCTCAAAATCCATAAATTCAATTTGTGATACATTAGTTGATGTGGATGAAAGTGGATTTGGTTGAGGTTTTTGATGATTGGGTGATAATGTGGATATAATACTGATGGAGTATGTTTATTTTGATGATGTGATTGATGTGGATTGAGTTTGACCACACATACATTTAGTCGATGGTGATGAATATGAGGGTATGGAAGTGGAATATTGATGTAGGGTAGTGATGGAGAACTCCTTAGGAATAGGATTTTTGGATGAAGAAATGGATGGTGTGGTGGATGATGTGGTTGATGGGATCAATAAAATATGTGTGGATGGAAAAGTGTATTCATAAGGATTTGATATGAAATTGTAATACTTAAACGGTTTTATGTATGTTAGTATGTAATGAATTTTTTCCTCATGTACATATTTTATGCATTGATGGAGTATAGAGGGAACACATATCATTTCCCTAATCTAGGGGCATCCAAGGAGTACATTGTACTCCATGGATCCTTCCAATATGTGGAACATTGTGTGCAATATTTTTACCCCCACTTAGATGGGTAAAACAACAGTACCAACTATGGAATAGACAACATCATTGAATGCTTTCAGGGTGAAGGTGGATTTGGTTATGTGAGATAGATGAAGATTAAGATGTTGAAGAGTAGAGGTGGTGATGATATTGATGTAGGAGCTGGTATCAATAAAAACTCATTTGAATGACTTCCTATCAATTTGATCCATAATGTGTAATGGATAAACCACTAATTTTTATGACATTGGTTTGATTTCAAAATCGTAGAATGGAATGGCAGGCTCCACATATGTTTGGATACTTCCCACAAAATTTCTAAAGGCATTAGTATCTTGAGATTGGAGTTCAATGGATTTTAGAATCTCCATTAATGCATCACGGTATGGGGAAGATTGTTGAATTAGCTCATAAATAGATAGTTTTACGAAAGTCATTTTAAGGCTAGTGGTTAGCCGGATAGTAAGAGAGATGATTGGCCTTGGTGGATGATTGGAAGGATGAGTGGGTGGAGATGTATGAATTGGAATGTGAATTGGTTGGGAATAATTAGTTGAGAATTGAATCGATGATGATGAATTTGTAGGTTTAAGAGACACACTTACCTATGATGCTATGGGAGGTTGAACATTCTATTGTTGTGAATTTTTTTGATTTATACATTGTTGACCTCGAGTGACTACATAAATAGAAACCACAAAACCTTGGTATTTTTGCACATGGTTAACTTGATTTGGAGGAGTCTTGGTGTTTGACCCTCCTATTGTTGATTGTGCTTCCTCATGATGAGGAAGTGGTGTTTGATAGATGCCAAGGTTTTGATTTTGTTGAGCTAATATACTATCAACCTTGATGGCCCCTAAGTCAATTAGGTCTTGCACTATATCTTTGAATGTGTAGCAGCCATTAATATCATACCCATTTTATCGATAATAAGGGAAAAAAAAATTCCTTATAGATTTTGCTACACTTAGTAGGGTCATCTGGTTCAATTTTAGGTAAGGCAAGTTGGTTTGTGTCATACAACCTACTAAATATGGAGGTATGAGATTTGGATAGATGTGTGTAGTGGTAGTTTTGTCAAATAGATTGTTGACATTGGCAATTGTCCACAGTTGGTACTATGTTATGAATTTGTTGTGGTGGGGAAACACTTGTTATGCAATTTTTTATGGTTGTTATTGCATTGGTTGTTGTTTTTGAGCCACTATCGACTGGATCATGAGAACTTGATTCACTTGATTTGCTTGATGGGCCTGATTTGTCTTGGATTGACAAGAATAAGTTTCTTTTGTTTGGTCCTTGTTGTACCTGTTGGTTGGTATTTCATACACACCCTATGAAGAATGAACATAAAATACCAATAACATTTTACAGGATAAATCCCACTCACTTTAGGATCTTATTGGTTATCCAAGGTGTGAGTTACAGAGTTGGGTCGAATGGCTATTCACTCTTTTTCGCTTCTGGAATAGTTTCAAGTAGACTATCTGTTACCTTACAACAGGTTCAACCTCGATTCAATAATGTTTAGCGGTGCTTATCTTTGTTGAAAATCATATTTACAATCAGTTCTTTGATATAGCTCTTTATGCTTTAGTAGATTAAATAAAAGACAAATTTGAAAGAAAATAAAAATGGATCATTTGACGGTAGAATAGAGAGAGTAGGGTAGGGCAGAAAAGAAAAGCTTATCTAACTTAGTTGCAAATCAAAACTACCAATTTCAGTTACACTATTTAGCTTCACAATAAAACCAATCAAAGAGGAAGGTGTCCAACTTTCTAAGATCACCTTCTACTAAGAGAATAATACGGAGATGACACAAATCTAAAATAAAATCTTAAATAGAATGGAAGTCGGTGTCAACTGGTATCTCTCACCAGCAGCCTAGCTTGCGTAGTGAGGATAGAGCAATTAGAATATATTTGAACCTTAAATCTTTAATTTTCCCTAGAATACAACAAACGAAATAAAGCCTAGTAGCATATTCAATCTTGATAACACAGATTTACAACTAAAATAAATAGACCTTAGCGAGACGAAAACAAAAGAAGATCCACTTATCACAATCCAAAAGAGATTAGGCTCTTGGACACGTTGTCATAGAAAATGACGTCACACCAACCCCAGGTACAGAACAAAGCATTCAAACAAGATTTGCAAGAAATTGCTAAAATATCTTTTATTCTAAGTTTTCGCATCCGGACTTTACATTCAAAAGAAGTATATATAGACTCAAGATAGATCCTGATCTTTTCAAAAATATATTCTTCCAAATATCTAAATCTTATCATAAAAATCCCACCGTCGAGGCTTTACAATATAAGGCAATTTTATATAGAGTTTTGATAAACCCTAATCACTCTGAAAATCTTTGTGTGGATCTTACCATAAATGGAGAAGATAAGACTTGGTTTCATCCTCATCAAATGGACACCACGTGTAAATGTATCTTCATCTTTCGGTAAGCCGTCAGAGCATCTCATTAATTCCTCTACAAAATTTGGATGAGTCATTGACTTCCCGGGCCTTCTATCCTCGCACAACCGCCTTTGTTTGGTTCGAGTTGAAATTCTCTGCCCACCATTACTTTTGTCGTAAATTTTCCCATTAAATGCATCCACTGGTAAATTCCTTAAAGTCTTTATTTGCGGCCAGATCTGCAAAATCTGGATGGACTAGAAATTCCTGGCATCTCCTATTCCATCTGATGGTCCTTGCTTGATTTGTGCCGAAATTTAGGTTTGTTTGTCTTTCTCGCCATTACTTCTGCCATTATGCAATTGTCGGATCACTTTCTGCAAAAGAAAAGCAAAGGTTAGAACTTTAATATTATTAATTTAATTATATATATATTTTTTTAAAATTTTCCTAAGGTTTTTCAATGTTTTTCATTTTTAATTAATTAATTAATTTTTCCTAAGGTTTTTTTAATATTTTTCATTTTAATTAATTAATTAATTTTTCCTAAGGTTTTTTTTAATGTTTTTCATTTTAATTAATTAATTAATTAATTTTTTTCATTTAAATATTTCTAGGGTTTGGACTATGTTGAAAAGCTTCCACTTCCTTTGGATGGGTGATGAAAAATTTAAAGAATGGCCAAATTTTGCAAAATGAATATAAATCCAAAATGCCATATCAAGCAATTAGCCTTCGTAACAATTCAAAACTTCAATGGACTTTAAAATATTTTAGGGCAAAATTAAATTTGAGCAAAATTTCGACATGTAATGAGCATTAGGGTTTGATTTCCTTCTTCCAAGCTCATATTCTCATGAAATTAAAACATGTCGCGATATCGCGACATTTTCCTCTCTTATTTCTTCCAAGCTTTTGCCCTCACGAAAATGAGACAAGTCCGAAAATGGAACATGTCACGATATCGCGACATTTCCCTCAAGCTATTTCTTCCAAGCTTGTGCCCTTGCGAAAATGAGACAAGTCCGAAAATGGAACATGTCGCGATATCGCGACATTTCCCTCAATTTATTTCTTCCAAGCTTGTGCCCTCGCAAAAATGAGACAAGTTCGAAAATGGAACATGTAGCGATATCGCGACATTTCCCTCAATTTATTTCTTCCAAGCTTGTGCCCTCGCGAAAATGAGACAAGTTTGAAAATGGAACATGTCGCAATATCGCAACATTTCCCTCAATTTATTTCTTCCAAGCTTGTGCCCTCACGAAAATGAGACAAGTCCGAAAATGGAACATGTCACGATATCAAGACATTTCCCTTTATTTATTCCAAGCTTGTGCCCTCACGAAAATGAGACAATTCTGAAAATGGAACATGTCGCGATATCATGACATTTTATTATCTTATTTCTTCCAAGATTTTTCCCTTGCAAAAATGAAACATGTGCGAAAATGGAACATGTCGCGATATCACGACATTTCCCTCAAGTTATTTCTTCTTGCCAACAAACTTACTCCAAACTTGAAATCCTCATAAATTTTGGAAGACAAATCCGTTTGAGGTGATTCAAATTTTGGGTGGAAGATCGTAAACTCATATTTGTGTCCATGCCATATTTTTGGACTTTTAGACAAGATTCACTTACCAGAAATAGCAGTTTCTATTTCTGGCCAGTAGACTTCTAAATGCATTTTCTCTTAATCCGTGATGAATTTTTAAGTTTAGTTTGCATATTGGGATACCCATTGGTCTTATTTAGATTTTTGTATAGTTTCATCAAATTCCGGGCACTTTGAATAATGGCAATATCTACGGGGAAAATAGTAACACTATTTAGAATCCAGAACTCTAGTTTTAAAACAATTTAGACTATGTATCATGCTTTGCCACAAATATTTTCTAAAATTATTTAACTACTATCTGTTAGTTTTTAAAGTTTCCCAAGGACATACTAGGTTGAACCACTTAAAGAAGATTCTGATATGCGATTATAAGCGTATAAACCTTCCTTCAAGGATAACCAGGGCTTCAAATGCTTACTATGGATTGATCAGCTATTTAGATTGTGCAGGGGAAACCGAGTAGAGCTTTGTTTACTAGTTTATCCTTTTACAACCCCGACAGAGTTACTCTTTAGATTTTCAAGACCCTGATTCACAACTATGAGGTGACATCTATAGCTTGGTGAACACGTTTGAGATGTATCCTTCGGGAGCCTTGGCTATCTATTTCTATCGCATAACCTCTTTTTTTTTTCTTTGTAGAAAAGAGTGCCAGTTTTATGTTGGCTTGCCCAACTTTCACCTTCTCTTTTTTTTTTTCATTGATCGAGCAATTGATCGACTAACCGTTTCAGCCTGGGTACCAATAGCCTCCTTGGAAACTTAAAATAATTTTATGAATCGAAGTCCCCTCTCATGACAAACTTTTCTTGGATTCCCTGGGAGTTCTTCAGCCAAGTAGTAATAGCAGTTTCTTTATAATCAAAATAATTGTGGCGAGCAAGATATAAAATCCAATTATCTTTCTACTATTGTTCTAAATAACAAGTAGTTCCACTTTTTAGTTCAAGCAGACTATCTCTTAAAAAAAATAAAACAAAATGAAAACACACTACTTCAACCTTTATAGCACCAATTTTAAATGTTGATTTGTGTTTTGTTTTTTAGGCAATAACTTAAACAAATAGAATTTAAAAGCTAAAGAGGAGGGAAAAAGGCCACTAGTTAAAGATAAATTTGCACAGACCTTAAAAGATAAAACACAACACTTCAACCTTCATTTACAATATATACATATGCACAAAGTCTTTGTGATTACTCAAATAATGTAGTGGATGGAACAACTGAGAAATAATGCTTCAGATATTGACCATTGACAGGAAGGTTCAAAAAATTACCTTCTAGGTCCTATAGACAAAATGCATTATTACCTAGGATTTCGGCAATTTGGTATGGCCCTATCCATAGAGGTTGCAACTTGGTGTGTTTACCTTTATTTTCATGGGCTTTGTCCCATAGGAGCACCAGGTCTACAAGTCTGAAGGCCTTCACTCTGGATTTTTTGTCAAACCAGCATTTGCTTGTCTCTTGGTGTCGACTAAAATTATCCAAGGCTTGAAGTCGTTCATCCTAAAAATTAATTAATTCTAACACACGAGCTTCTGCATCTGCATGATCATCAAAGTAATCTAAAGCAAATTGATAAGTGGGTAATTTTAAAGAGATATGAACGATGGGCTAGGTACCATACAACAAAGCAAATGGGAAAGTCTTAAGAGCTTCTTTATGTCTTATCCTGTCAGCCCAAAGTGCATACTTCAATAGTGTGTGCCATTGTCTGGGTTTGTCTACAACAGACTTCTTGATGGCATTTATCAAATTCTTATTTGTGGACTTCGCTAATCCATTACCTTGGGGATAATAGTTGGATGAAATTTTGATGACTATCCCCCTTTGCTATGCCCACTCTGCAAATTCTAATGACTGAAAGGCTGGTCCGTTTTCGCACACCAAATTCAAAGGAACTCCAAACCTAGTTATGATATTTTATTCTAAAAATTTGATCACCTCATGGGTTGTACTCCTTATGGTGGCTGCTACTTCAACTCATCTTGTACAATAATCAGTGGCTATTAAAACATACTTGTGCCCTGCTGATGAATTCGGGTTTATCACACCTACAAAGTCAAGTCCCCATTGCATAAAAGGTTTTTCTATTATAATAGGTTGTAATGGTAGAGCTCGATTAGCCTACTTGGATGCAAAAATCTGACACTGGTGGCAAGTTATCACATGCTTATGTGCATCTTTAAACAATGTAGGCCAGTAATAGCCTGCTCTTAATATCTTGTGTGCAGTAGCAGAACCTGAGGAATGCCCTACTCCTAAATTGTCATGAAAAATAGACATAACCTCATTCACTTCATTATGAGAAATGCATCTTAAGAATATGCCAGCATAGTTTTCTCTGTACAAGTTGCCTCCTTTGATTAGAAAATGAGCAGATTTCAGCTTCAGAGCTCTTCTTTGAGTTCTATTTAGGTGAGGTGGACAAATTTTGAACCTCAGCATATGAATGACATCTCCATACCAATCATCCAATCCAGAATCCAATTGATTAATTTCTCCATCTATAGGTATTTCAGCAATATGTCGGGATAAACCAAGTCGTCTAATTAATTTTATAGGTCAGATTTCTAAGTCGTACTCCTGCAGTCTTATGGCCCAATTACCTCTTAGCTCACCCAATTCATCCTGGCTTAATAAATATTTGACAGCTGGATCAGGAACTATATCATGGACTTTGCTTCTCAATATGTAATGTCTGAATTGCTTGACTGCTCTCACTAAGGCATAGGCTTACTTATCCAAGTGAGAGTATTTTATCTCAACACCCTTTAATTTGGTACTTTTGAAGGCAATCGGGTTCTCCCCCATTTCTCTTCATTGGTTTAAAACTACTACAAGTGTGTGTTCATAAGAAAAAGAGTACAGGTAAAAATATACACTGAAATCTGGGCTCACCAGAACTGGAGCTTGTTTATTTAATGGTAGATTTGATATCTTGGAATGCTACTTTGGCTTTCGTTGTCCAGACAATCTTAACAGTTTCCTTTAGCATGTCATATAGCGGCTTGACTATTTTCACAAATCTAGAGATGAATTTTCTAACAAAATTAATTTTCCCAAAAAATGATCTTAACTTTTTCTTAGAGTTGGGAAAGGGTATCCCCGATATGGCTTCAACTCTCTTAGGATCCATGGAAATGCCATATTTGGTGATTAAGTGTCCAAGGAGTTTTCCTTTAGTTACACCAAAAACACACTTCTTTGGGTTTAAAGAAATGCCAAATTCTCTACATTTGTCGAAGACAAATTCCAAGTGCTTCACGTGGTCAAACCGGGATTTAGAAAAAACTATCAAGTCATCCATGTAGACAATGATGCACTTACCCATGAGACCTTTGAAGGCATGATCCATTGCATGCTGAAAGGTAGCTCCGACATTTATCAATCCAAATGGCATTCTTTTGTAGGCAAAGGTTCCCTAATTGGTCATGAAGGCAATTTTCATCCTGTCTTCCTTTTCAACTAGTATCTGGTTGTACCCCAAAAATCCATCTAAGAAAGACATCATTTATGAACCATTCACAATTTGTAGCACATCATCCATGGAAGGCAAAGGATAATTACCTTTTCAGAAGCCTTGTTCAAGTTCCTAAAATCCACACACAAGTAGATTTCACCATTCTTATTTCTAACCGACACCAAATTGGCTACCCAAGTAGAATGTCTAATGAGAAAAATAATGGCAGAACTCAATAATCTCTCCACATCCGTCTTGATGAGGGGTTCCAACAAAGCATTGACATGCCTTTGTTTTTGTTGAAAGGGTTTGCAGAACTCTTTTAAGGGTATTGTATGGGTGTAAACCTCTGGATCAAAAACCTTTAGGCCTTTATAAGACCAGGTCATAACATCCTTGGACCTGTGAAGGAATTCAATCATATTTTTTTAAATTTTAGGGTCACAAGATTTAGCTAACTTAAGGTGTCTAGGATCTTCTTTAGTCCCGACATTCAGTTTCTCAGTCTCACTGCCTGCTACACCAATAGAATTTCCAAAACTCACTCTTTGTTTAATTCGATCAAAATCAAACAGTCGTTCAAGTTCTACCATTCCCTTCAAAATTCTATTATATTTCAACCTCATTATCCCCTTTTCATCATCAAACTCTTCCAGCATAGTATCCCTTTGACCATAATCAATTATAGTATTTTCAAATGCATTGGTATTCTGTAAAAAGTTTATAATTTGCTGGTCATCAGAAAAGACTTGAAAATTATTTACGTTATCTGGAACTGAAGGACAAGGGATTAATTCAATTGAAAATTTCTTCCATTTTAACTCCTCCAATGGTTTCAGATTTGCGGTTGATGAAGCTAAAACATCTGCAAGTAAATTCTCTTATCTAGGAATGTGCATCAAATTAAAAACATCAAAATCCTCCATGAGATCCCATGCTCAGTATTTATATATTTTTAGGTAAGATGCCTTGCACTAAAATTTACCTCTAACCTGATTGGCCACCAAATCTGAGCCTGTAAAAACTTGGATATTTTTTACACCTTTATCTAAAGCAAATTTCAATCCCAGCACTAGTGCTTCATACTCTACCAAATTATTTTTGCAAAGAAACTGCAAGCGATAAGACATAAAATACGACTAGTTTTTAGGTCCTTTAAGAACTGCCCCTGTACCAGAACCTTGCTTAGACTTAGCTCCATCAACATGAAGCATCCAAACTTCATTATCATGATCAATATGAGCTTTAATAGGTTTCTCCTTTTGTGCAGTTGTCAAATTATAAACCCTGATATCTACATCAGCAAGATTAACAGTCTCATTCTTGGCATTATACTCAGTGATCACGTGTTTGTATATGGGTTCTCTTTCGATTCTTAATTGATTTGAAACACCTTTCCAGGGCAACTACATATGTGAAAAATATGTTGCCAAGTACCCATTCAAATATTTTGACCAATCTTTGCTCAGAAGCATTTTGTATCCCACAAGAATATCTACCACCTGAATGTCAATTTTGTGTTGTGCTCTCGGCTCAGATGCTAGTTGGATGTGTATACTTTGAATTTCACCTACCACCTTAACCTCAGTTTTATCCAATTGGATGACTCTTCTCTCGGACTTCATAGGGGTTAAACCCAACTATTGATAGATGGCTAGAGGCATGACATTAGCTGAAGCACCAGAATCCACTAGACAATTGTGTAAATTTTTTTCAAATATACGGATAGTTAGCAGGAAAGGCGGAACTTCAGTCTTTTCTTTATACATGGCCATATTTGCATTTGTTATCTTCTTCCTCTTTTCTAGAGGTTTGGTAGTAGGCTTAGAGTATGTCTTAATCAAATTATTCCTTTGTTTAGTAATTTGAGCCAACTCATGAAGAGTGATGTTAGCCTTGATATTCTTCATATCCTCCACTATATTGTATCCCTTATTGAGTGGAGCAACAAATCCATTTGGTACTATTGGATCTCCTCCCTTGGGTGGAGGTGGGTTATTATTTGGATATGGATCTAGAGGAACATTATGAGAGTTGTCTAGAGGTGTAGACGTAGTATTAGGCTTTGGATTTTTATTCTTGAGATTGTAGTTGTCCCTTCTATACTATTTAAAAGCTTGCACTTTATCCATAGGCATCTCCACAACATTCTCTGACTCATCTGGAAAAGTGAATGAATCTAACACCATAGCTGCACTATGTTTGGATGAACTTGGACCATCAACATTTCTTTGATTTTCAAGAAAAACCAACTCACCAGATAGAGCTTCAAAGGCATTGTAGAACTCCAAACAACCCAATTCCCCATGCTGAGATGTTCTATGTATCCTGCACCAGTTGGGCAAAGCCAAGTCACAAATATTCACTTCATGCACCTTACCTTTATAATCCTTGTTGGGTTCATATGGTGGTCGAGTGAATCTATTCTATTGATAAGAAAATCTATTTGAGTTTTCCTCGATGGACACTTGCCTTTTGAAACTCAAAAAGTCATTTGCCAACTTTTGGACCATCTTTGAGACTTACTCAACTCTTATTTTATCAGATTCTTTCTCTGTATTTTGTACATGTTCAACATGTGTTACAGCCAATGGATTTCCTATGGGTGGATTTTGGCATTCTGGAAACATCATTTGATGTGGGATGGGATTCAAAATAGGGGTATTTTGTGTAAAAAAGGGAATTTGAGGTCCCAATTGTCTTTCAAGAACCAAAGCTTCTTTATAAGCCTCTGTTAGATTAGTAATATTGGCATCTCTTTTCAGGAAAACAGAGGTCACAGGATCTAGGGAATTCCTAAAAATTTCCAATGCTAGATTTGCAGTTGGCACATAATGACCAGTCAATCTACCATAAGCCTTTTGAAACCTGATGTTGAAAGATCTAACAGTCTCACTGATTTCTCTCTTAATGTTGGAAAACTATTGATATAACACACTGGGGTCAATTACTTGACCAAATTGTAATACAAAAACTTTCTCTAGGTCATTCCAACTAGTAATAGATTCATTAATAAGATTCAAAAACCAATCGTATGCTACCTCCTAGAGAGTGAATGGGAATAACCTACAAGCCACGTCTTCATGCTGCACATTAAACAACTTTAGCACATTTTAAAATGCCACTGGGTGTTCTTCTACTATTCTGATTACATCATGCTTGTAGGTAGGAAGATACTTATCAGGATTTCTGGGTAAATCATGCACTACACCAGGGATATTCAAAGCAGTGGAACCCAACCAGTTTGCCATCACTACCTGATTAACGATAATATTTTGAGTTGCGGTTGGAGGAATTACAAGTGGTGATAAAACTATGTTGGACAAATACTTGGCCCTTCCGAGGTTGCTTCTCCTTGGGGTTTCCAACTCAGGCACAAGGAGCTCTCCAGCTCTAGAGTGGGACCTGGTTACTCTATAGGTAGAATCCAGCTTTACACAAGCAACTTACAATCCTTAACAAATACTTAACAAAGTTCGGTCGACCCTCCTTCTAGCACCAATTTTAAATGTTGGTTGGTCTTTGATACACACCCTGTGAATAATGAACATAAAATACCAATAACATTTTAAGGGATAAATCCCACTCACTTTAGGATCTTATTGGTTATCCAAGGTGTGAGTTACATAGTTGGGTCGAATGGCTATTCATTATTTTTTGCTTCTGGAATAGTTTCAAGTAGACTGTTTGTTACCTTACAATGGGTTTGACCTCGGTTCAATAATGTTTAGCAATGCTTATCTTTGTTGAAAATTGGATTTACAATTAGTTCTTTGATATAGCTCTTTATGCTTTAGCAGATTAAATAAAAGACAAATTTGAAAGAAAATAATTTGATGGTAGAACAAAGAGAGTAGGGTAGGGCATAAAATAGAAGCTTATCTAACTTAGTTGTAAATCAAAACTACCAATTTTAGTTACACTATTTAGCTTCACAATAAAACCAATCAAAGAGGAAGGTGTCCAAATTTCTAAGATCACCTTCTACTAAGAGCATAAGACGGAGATGACACAGATCTAAAAAAAAATCATAAATAGAAGGGAATTCGGTGTCAAATGGTATCTCTCACTAGCAGTCTAGCTTGCGTAGTGAGGATAGAGAAATTAGAATAGACTCAAACCTTAAATCTTTAATTTTCCTTAGCATACAACAAATGGAATAAAGCCTAGTAGCATATTCAATCTTGATAACACAAATTTACAACTAAAATAAATAGACCTTAGTGAGATGAAAATAAAAGAAGATACACTTATCGCAATCTGAAAGAGATTAGACTCCTAGCCACGCTATCACAGAAAATGACGTCACACCAACCCCAGGTACAGAACAAAGCATTCAAACAAGATTTGCAAGAAATTGCTAAAATATATTTTATTCTAAGTTTTCGCATCTGGACTTTACATTCAAAAGAAGTATATATAGACTCAGGACAGACCCTTATATTTTCAAAAATATCTTCTTCCAAATATCTAAATCTTATCATAAAAATCCCACCGCCGAGGCTTTACAATATAAGGCATTTTTATATAGAGTTTCGATAAACCCTAATCACTCTAAAAATCTTCATGTGGATCTTGCCATAAATGGAGAAGATAAGACTTGGTTTCATCCTCATCAAATGGACATCGCATGTAAATGTATCTTCATATTTCGGTAAGCCATCAGAGCATCTCATTAATTCCTCTAGAAAATCTGGATGAGTCACTGACTTCCCAGGCCTTCTATCCTCACACAACCACATTTTTTTGGTTCGAGTTGAAATTCTCTGCCCACCATTACTTTCGCCATAAATTTTTCCCATTAAATGCATCCACCGGCAAATTCCTTAAAGTCTTTATTTGCGGCCAGATCTGCAAAATCTGGACGGACTAGAAATTCCCAACATCTCCTATTCCATCTGATGGTCCTTGCTTGATTTGTGCTTAAATTTAGGTTTGTCTGTCTTTCTCGCCATTACTTCTGCCATTATGCAATTTTCGGATCACTTTCTGCAAAAGAAAAGCAAAGGTTAGAACTTTAATATTATTAATTTAATTATATATATTTTTTAAATTTTTCCTAAGGTTTTTCAATGTTTTTCATTTTTAATTAATTAATTAATTTTTCCTAAGGTTTTTTTAATATTTTTCATTTTAATTAATTAATTAATTTTTCCTAAGGTTTTTTAATGTTTTTCATTTTAATTAATTAATTAATTTAATTAATTAATTTTTTTCATTTAAATATTTCTAGGGTTTGGACTGTGTTGAAAAGCTTCCACTTTCTTTGGATGGGTGATGAAAAATTTAAAGAATGACCATATTTTGCAAAATGAATATAAATCCAAAATGCCATATCAAGTAATTAGCCTTTGTAACAATTCAAAACTTCAATGGACTTTAAAATATTTTAGGGCAAAATTAAATTTGAGCGAAATTTCGACATGTAATGAGCATTAGGGTTTGATTTCCTTCTTCCAAGCTCATATTCTCATGAAATTAAAACATGTCGCGATATCGCGACATTTTCCTCTCTTATTTCTTCCAAGATTTTGTCCTCGCGAAAATGAGACAAGTCCAAAAATGGAACATGTCGCGATATCGCGACATTTCCCTCAAGCTATTTCTTCCAAGCTTGTGCCATCGCGAAAATGAGACAAGTCCGAAAATGGAACATGTCGCGATATCGCGATATTTCCCTCAATTTATTTCTACCAATCTTGTGCCCTCGTGAAAATGAGACAAGTCCGAAAATGGAACATGTCGCGATATCACGACATTTCCCTCAATTTATTTCTTCCAAGCTTGTGCCCTCACGAAAATGAGACAAGTCCGAAAATGGAACATGTCGCGATATCGTGACATTTCCCTCAATTTATTTCTTCCAAGCTTGTGCCCTCACGAAAATGAGACAAGTCCGAAAATGGAACATGTCGCGATATCGTGACATTTTATTCTCTTATTTCTTCTAATATTTTTCCCTTGCGAAAATGAAACATGTGTGAAAATGGAACATGTCGCGATATCGCGACATTTCCCTCAAGTTATTTCTTCCACTTTGCAAATTCTTCAAAAATTGTAAGTTGACTCCAATGACTTTGTCCATCTGAATTTTGCATTTTTACATATTGGTGAAGGATCTTCCTTACTCAGAAATTATTTTAACATTTGAAAAATGAATTTTAAATTGCTCGAGAATGGTCAGCTTCACATGGTGTAGAAAAATGATGAAAATTCAAAGTGCCCATAATTTTATGAAACTTTACAAGAATATAAATAATCCCAATGGGTATCCCAATCTGCAAACGAAACTTAAAAATTCATCACGGGTTAAGAGAAAATGCATTTAGAAGTTTGCTGGCCAGAAATAGAAACTGCTATTTCTGGTAAGTGAATCTTGTCTAAAAGTCCAAAAATTTGGCATGGACACAAATATGAGTTTAATATCTTCCACCCAAAATTTGAATCACCTCAAATGGATTTGTCTTCCAAAAGTTATGAGGATTTCAAGTTTGGAGTAAGTTTGTTGGCAAGAAGAAAATAATTAAAAGAACCCTAACATTTGATTTTAATAATTAAACCTTAGAAAAACTATTGAAAATTAAAATTTCTGAAATGATTAATATGAATTAATACATTTAACATGCAAAATTTCAAAAAATTTAAATTGAAATCAATGCCATATGCAAGCCTACTTGGACACTTTGATGTAGGCGAAATTTGAAAAAGGATGCAAACAAAAATGTTGGAATTAAAACCCGAAAAACTCAAGAGGGTCCCTATGGAAAAAATGAAAATTAAATATTTTCAAAGGATAGAATTTCATTTTTTTAGTGGGGGTGTGTTGCTTCTCAATAGTACCATTCTTTATTTTTAGGCTTTAGCACACCTTATTAGATTTTTATTTCCTCAATTATGCTAGCCTGAGTAAGAGCTTATTCAAATGAGTCATATTGTTGCAATTGTAATAACCAGGAGATGGGTTTTAAGCAACTCTTGGTGAATAATTGAGTTAAATCTTCCATTGGTAGGGATAATGGCATTTTTGTGATAAAAAACATCCAAAAGTTTCCAAAATCATAGACTGAATCATTGTCAAACTGCTTAAGGTTGTATAAGTCAGACAATGTGATTTTTTTAAAAATATTGAGGGAAAATCTCTCGAGGAATTGGTTTACCAATTGTTCAAATGTATAAATACTATGATGAGATAGATGTTTATACCACTCCACAACATCTCCCCCTAATTTTTACGAAATAATTCTAAGCATTAAAGCATCTTGAGTTTGAATTCTAAAGCATGAGTGAATGAACATGCTTACATGATTTCTAGGGTCCTCAGTCTCTTTAAACTTATCAAATTTTAGCATTGTAAAATATTCCAAATATGGCAATGATGGTACTAAAAAGTGAATGGGTTGATTGATTAGTTGTATTAATGTAGGCTTCTGGTTCATCATACCAGGAGTGTTTTGTATCAAGCTATTAATATCTTGTTGCAATACCTAAATTCTAGTATCTTCCCCAGGTATGTAGAAGCCCTGAATTACTTGGTGATTGTGTGGAGATGAAATACAACTTGAACAATATTGAACAATGGTTGGTGATGAAATCCAACTCATTGTTGTTAAATGCATGATGTGCAAAGTGTATGATTAATTTTAAGATTTATGTTATCTATAGTGTTCATTCAATGCTAAAAATACCATATTTCACTTTTCTAAGCTAGAATCCAAGGACATTAACACCAAGTTTCTCAAAATAACTTAGGGTACATCACTCAAAACCCACCCTAAATCATCAAGTGATTTCAATAGTGGAGGGTTAACCCAATTATTCTACCCTGAATTATCAAGTGATTACAACAGTAGGAGTATGCTTAGGTATTATGACCTTGATCGAAATTATAAAAGTAAAAATAGAAGTTTTAAACCCTAATATGTAGCTACTTATGCTTTTGTTATTTCAAATGCAAACAACATACAACATAGTAAATGAAACACCATAAAGCAACAAAAAAATTAAATTAAATTTTATAATGCAACTATAATGAATGCATGAATGAAACTATACTTTATATGCAAAATATATATAAAAAATGCAAATGCCTAAGAAAAAAATGTAATTGCTTTATAAATCATAAAGTAGATATTTTCATGTTGATTTCAATGTTAAAAAGCAGAAAAATGACAAGCATAAATTGAGTTAGGGTTTGAACTAGGCTTACCAAGAAGCCTACGTATTTCTTCCCCACTCTTATAAACACCATCGAGAGTCTCCTAAACATTGTGAGGTATTTCTTGAACTCTGCAGGGCATCCATGTGACCATTGTTCAAACTTTGCAACTCCAAAAACCCTCGTTTTCATGATTTTTGTGTGATAAAACTTTTGGAGTCCTAAAAAATAAAAATAGAAACATAAATTAGTGAACAAGGTAAATCAAAATGAGGAACCCTTTGGGGTCCCACCGTGATCACCATTTTAAAAACTAAAAAACGAACAACATCAATACAAAGCAAAGGTACAAAAGCACAATAACACCACATAATACACAAAATGAATAATCTTTATTGATATAGGTAGATCTTTGAGTTGTACAATTAATGTGCCCCAATATGGGGTTACAAATGCTTTTGATACAATTATTACAGATAATAAGGTTTCAAAACCCTAGTTCAATAAACAACTAGTATTTTTTGGTTTTTCCTTGATCCAATCAAGTGTGTGAGTGGGCTTATGTATCCCTATGGGACCATCCTAGCTGCAAAAACTTCCAAAAATGTGTTTCCTACACCTGTAAACAAGAAAATACATAAAAGGAGTTAAAATAACCAATGAGAGCTCCACTATGTGAGGCCTTCTAAATGATAAAACCTGCAAAACCCTAAATGCTATGATTTTAATTAAAAACAAAAGTGCAAAAATGTAAAATAATATGCAATACATATCTTACCTTGTTAACACTGATTTATACTCCTGCTTATGTGTTCGAGAGTCACACGAATTTCTAAAAGCATCTAAGGGCTTATGAACTGTAAATCTATTGTGGGAAACACCCAAAGGCATTTGATGATGGCTATAAATGCTTAAAAATATTCTAAAAATACTCAAAATCACTCTATGAACTCTAGGTGGCATTTGGGGGTGAATGGGAGTGGAGTAGAACTAGATCTAGTTCACGAGGGTTTTACGATAGGTGTGATGGTGGCGATGAGGGAAGGAGATGATAACAAAAGGGCTAGAGCTTGGGAGTGGACAAATATTGAAATTCATGAACCTTCCAATAATTTCTAAGACATTGATTCATCAAAATGACTTATATTTTATAATCTACCCTTGAAAATATTAGGGTTTCAATGACACAAAATGGTCGGCTGAGATTAAAACATGAGGAAGGTGGAGATTAAACTTGGGAAAGTGACATGGATTGAGATGGATGGATGGCTGAGATTAAATCGTTGAAGATGGCTAATATTTATTTACATAAATACATATATATTTATTAAATATATAAATATAAATATAAAATATTAATATTTATGTATATATTAAATAAACATATATATATATATATATATATATATATATATATATATAATGGATGACTATGATTGGAGGATATGAATGGATGACAAGTGGCTAGATTTTGGTGTCTACAAAGTTATATCTTCCACATGATTTATGTGAGTCTCCTCTTTAGATGCATCATTAAGGGAGTATCTGGCTCAATTTTTGCTATGTCTACTTCCTTTGTGAAGTTGCTCATGATCAAGGCAATTAGCTAATCCCAGTCAGAGATTGAAAATGGATATAGAGAATTATATTTTTAGCAAGCATTTCCTTTTAGAGAGGCCACCAAAAACCTCAAGAACATATCCTACTGTGTGATTTTATGCACATGAAAGAGAAAAATCATCTCTTGTAAGTACTCTAGTGGATATGTCAAGCCTTCATTAATATATTCAAGTAAAATATCCAACAAGGATACTGTAAATTTTCCCCAAAATATTGGTGGATCTAGAGGTTACAATGAGTTATTTTATCCCCATGTGGAGCACCATTCTTGATATGAGATAGACATATTATACCTATGGGTCCTTTTTATTATTGTGGAGTCGCTAGGTGAATACAACTTCTTGTTTTTGGAAAGTAAATAGATAGAGGTCTTCACCCAAACCTTGATCTATTAACTTCAACAATGGATTATTTTGGTATTTGATATGGAGAAAAATTTCTAGGTGAGAAAGAGGTACTTCAAAAAGTGAGGAATATTCTAAGACCCTAACCAAGTCTAATCCCTACTTCTTGTTGCAATTCTAGGACTAACGATGTCTCATTGGGGTTCCACTAGGTGTGTCATTAAACTATTAGTCTTTGATTATCCTATTTGGGGGTAATCGTGCCTCATGTCAAAGTGATATATCAAGACACAACTAAGAGCATGGATCAATCGAGGGCCTCTAGGGTATTTTAAAAGGCTAGATCTTGTTAAGATACCAAGGGCAAAGGGATGTAAAAAGTAAAGGAAAACTCAACAGATAAAAGGAAAAGAGGACAATGTGCTAAGAGATCCACTAAGTTCTTCCTATAAAAATAGGCCTGAATGCTATGTACCAATGGTGAACACTTTCTATTCTTGACATAGTGAAGAGCTACCAATTATAAATATATTTGAGCAGGTGGACCTTTTAGGAGAGCCAAGCTCATAAGTGACTCAGTCCAAAAATATACACAAGTCCCTCACACACACATATACTTAAGACACTTGATATTCATGTAAAAAAATACAAACATACATATTTACACTTCCATGGTTATATAGGAAAAGGCTAAATTATAGTCATAGGCTTCCATGTATATATAAATGTAGGTAAAATTTTACATAGATTATGCCAGAGTAGGGGATTGAAATTACCCTCAAACTGCTCAAGGCTGCTACCATTTTTACAAAGAGAAATGAAAGGAAAGCCTACAAATAAATGAAATGTAAACTTTTAAATCCCTTACAAACTTAATACTACTCTTATATATATATATATATATATATATATATATATATATATATATATATATATATATATATATATATATATATATATATATATCTTTGCAAGGGAGGGTTTTCCCTCCAAAACTTATGCTGAGATCTCTAGATGGATGTCATTTCAAACACTGAGTCATGTCTTTTTCTGAATTTCTATTCCTTTAAGATTTTTCCAAATTTAAATATGTGAATATTATTTTATTTTGGTACTTGGATGTGCAACTACCTCTTTAATTTTCATCTACCCATGGTTTGGTGATTCCCATCACCTGGGTGCAGAAGATTGCTTTAATTTATTATTTTAGATCTTCAAGATACTTTTGTCATGGCTCCATGTCTTCTATCATTTCTTAGATATACAAGATATATTTTGTAGAAGAAAATATTCCTCAAATAATGTGCACTTTATTAATTTGATCTTTGAGGCATTGGTATTTTTTTCTTTAGAATTGTTTTTAATCCTTCGGGATCTCTTGTCTTTAAATTGTCAGGTCTTTTTTGTCTTCAGTTCCTTTTTGGGACTTTGTGTTAGCACCTTCTACCCTTAAATTAGGAACTCCTAACCTTAAAACTCTTCATACACATGGGATCTGGTGTTCACTTGATCTGGTAAATTTTATCGACCTTTCTTCATGTGCTTGTTTATGATCCAGACTTTTGCTTTTGAAAGATATAATGATCAACCACCTAAAATATCAGTACATGCATAAGCTAGGATTTATACTCCTTAGAATATAAAAGTTATAGGGCATTTAAAATTCCAATGACTCATCATCCTCATTGATTTTGGTAGTATCCATAATTTTATTGATCCTTGTGTAGCTAAACAAGCAACCTAGTACATCTACTCTTACAATTCATTTTAGGTCATGTTTAACAATGGTGGTAATCTACCATGCAAAGGAAAATACAAAAATGTAAAGGTTATGATGGGAAAATATAACCTTAGGAAGGACATGTTCTCACTTTCATTGGGGTGTTGTGATATTATGTTGGGAATTCAATGGATTCATACCCTAGACCTAATAGTATGAGAATTTTCTAAGTTGTAGATACAACTCATTAAAAATGAAAACCAAGGCACTCTATGGCATGATTGTGGGTCCTGCCCAACTCATTAGCTCACATCGAATGGAAGATATTTTGAATAAATTATCTCAAGGTGTGGAGGCACAATATTTTCCACTACAGGCCACAAATACCAATGATACAATTTACCCAATGGAATTATAGAAAATTATGTATAAACATGGACTTATATTTATAGAATCATAAGGCTTACCACCATAGTGCATCTATGATCATACCATCAAGCTTGTCCCAAAAATATTAACACTAAATATTTATCCCTATTAATACCCATATATGCAAAAGTATAAATTTGAGAATATGGTACAAGAGTTATTAGCAAAAAAGGTCATTCAACCGAGTATATATTCTTCCCCATTACTTTTGGTTTATAAAAAATATGGGTCTTGGAAATTATTTGTGAGTTTTTGATAACTCAAAATATTATCATCAAGGATAAATTTCCCATTGCCATTATTGATGATTTATTAGATGAATGTTTACTTCTTCTCAAAGTTGGATCTTTGTTCATGTTATCATTAGATCATATTGGAGGAAGAAGGCATATAAAAAATAATATTCCACTCATGAAGACCATTATGAATTATTCATCATATTATTTTGTCTTATCGATTCATTTTCCATATTTTAGAGTCTCATGAATGCAATATTTTGACAATTTTTATGTAAATTTATTTTGATTTTTTTGGTAATATTCTAGTTAATAGTCACACATGGGTGAAACATCTACATCATTTAGACTAAACACTACAAATCATGGCTGATAATTAACTATGTTCCATACAATCCAAATGTTTTTTTGGGATGCAGGAAGTGGAATACCTAGTCCATATAGTTTTAGGGGAAGAGGTCAAAGTGAATCATAAAAAAATACCACCATACAAGAATATCCCAAACCATACACTCTTAAATGTTTTTGAGGAATCCTAGGCCTCACTTGCTATTTTAAAAAATTATCCATGATTATGGAAATATTACATCCTCTTTCATGGCTATACTATGGAAGAACTCATTTCTAAGGTAAGAACCCTTTGAACATGTATTTATAAGACTCTAACAAGATATGCTCTCTACTCTTGTGTTGGTTGTGCTTAAATTATCTAATCCATTTATGGTTAAAGTGATGCCTCTACAAGTGGAATTGGTGTACTGCTTATGGAATAAGGGTGGCCAGTGACCTTCACTAGTAAGGCACTATTGGAAAAAATCCTATAAAAATCAACTTATGAGAATGATATAATGACAATCTTACATATTGTCAACCAATGAAGGCCTTATCTTATTCGGTGATATTTTTCCATAAAAATAGACCACCACAACCTTAAGTATTTTATTGAGAAACATGTATCTATACCCAAATAACACAAACATGTTACAAAATTATTGGGGTATGACTATGAAATCATTTATAATAAGGGTAAGTATAATGTAGTCACTAATGCACTATCCTTCTCATATGAGGATCAAGGTATTCTATGCATTATCTCTAATCCACTTCATCAATGGACCTACTAGCTTCAAGGAGAAGTGACCCAAGATTCCACCTTGCAATCATTAATTCAAAAACACCAAGTTGATCTCGATTCTTATCTATACATGGGATGGATGATATTTGTGATATTAGGATTGTCTTGCTATCACTAAAATTTCTCCACTCCATGAGTCAATAATATAGGAAATGCATACTTCTTTGACTATAAAATATTGAGGCTTATTAAAAATATATGAACAGGCTAAATGTACTTATTTATGTAGGTATGAAAAAGGATATCAAGACCTTTTTTGTAGAATATGATACTTATCGACATATTAAAGGTAAAACTATTCATGCACCAGGCACACTCTAGCCTCTTCCAACTTTGAATACCATTTGGAAGGATATTTATTTTAATTTTATTGAAGGGTTTTCAAATTATAGAGGTAAAATAGCCATTATTATGGTAATAGGTTGTCTCTCTAAGTATGCTAATTTTTATACTCTAGCCAACCTTACAAGACCTCAACCATTGCCCAAATATTCTGTGATTCCTTTTTCACCTTCATGGCATGCCCTAGTCCATCATATATGATCATTACCCCACAACCACTAGTCATTTCTAGTAAGAATTATTCAATATACATAGCACACAACTCAATATAATCTTGGTATATCATCCCCAAACTAATGGATAAACTAAAATTTTCAACAAGTGCTTAGAAAATTATCTCCATTACTTTGCATTTGAGCAATTGACTTATTGGATCAAATGGATTCCTTTTGTTGAGTGGTGGTATAAGACTTACTATAAATCCTCCATCAATATGACACCATATGATTCCACTTTACATTCTATGTAGTTGTAAGTTTCAAGCAGTGGATTCCACTCGAGCATGCACAACTACTCCAACATGTCAAAGATAATTTGGCCATGGTGTCAAATTATATGTAATAATAAGTAGATCAATTCTATTCTAAGTGTATTTTTAACATTGGGGATATGGTTTTCCTATGCTTGCAACCTTACTAGCATTCATCATTAAAACTCTAGGAAATCAAAAGATCACATAAAAATTCTATGGACTATATAAAGTGCTTTAGTAAGTTGGCCCTATGACCTACAAGCTGGAATTACCACATTCTTCCATGATACATCATGTTTTATATATATCATCTTTGAAGAAGGTCCCTATCAACCATATACAAGTCTTGTCCACACTTCCCTAACTGGATGAAGAAGGCTTATTCATCATAGAAGTTGTGAGTATTCTAGATTCACATGTGTGCATGCACACGCACACACACACACACATTGCAATTGTACTCTCACCAATATCCTAGTATAGTGGTATATATTTCAACCAAAATATGTCACTTAGGAGTCACTTCATAAACTACAACAATAGCTTCCTCACCTCAAGCTTTGAGGATAAATTTTTTTGAAGGGTGAGGTCATGTTAGGACCCTATCATAACATAACCATTATTATGTACATGTATAGTGTTGTTGTATGTTTGTATCTTGGGTGCCTAATGTGTATGGATCCACTATGATGTAACATTTACTTTTATTATATGTAGGAGTTAGTAACTTAGGTACCCTATTTCATGTGGTCCAACCCTTGAACATTAGGGTTATGGTAAATAAGAGTCTATATAAGGTCATGGTTTTGGAGTAGAATGTATCTCATATTGTATCAGAGCTCTAATTCCAAGGAGGTTTCCCATCCAAGAGGTCTACACTACTTGTTCTACTTGATTAATATAATTTTGTTGTATTACCATCCAATTATTTTCTTAAGCACAATTGTTATTTTTATTTTCATGATCATTTATTTTATTAGTATATTCATTAATTTCTACATTGCTATTGTAGTTGTAGATGAATAAATAGGTAAGGGAAAATTATACTACCTTGTCTAAGATACCTTGAAGTACTAAAAAAAACTTGACACCCACTAGATATAAGGTCTAAAGGCAACTAACTCAATGGAGGTCTTATTGCATCAAATTTTTATTGATGATACATTTCTATTAGAACCAACAAGTATAGTGGAGGCCAAAGTATGGGTAAGGATATTGGAAGATTATGAAGAAGTGGCTAGGAAAAAATAAATAGGGATAAAAGTATCCTATACTTTTAACACACCCAAATAAAGACTTAGAGAAAAGTGAAAATAATTTGTAGGTGGAAAATAGGAATCCTTCCCTCTTTATGTAGGAATGCCATTGCTTGTTGGCCCTAGAAGGTAGGTGCACTAGAACCTAATGTTTGAAAAATTAAAAAAAATATCAAATGGAAGGGGAACTGTTTGAGCCATGTTGATAGGATGCAACTTCTTCAAGCAACTCTATAATACTTACCCAAGTATATATTATCATTGTTTAAAATTTTAAAATCTATAATAGATTCTCTAGAGAGACTACAAAGATAGTTTTTATGCACTGGTATGGAGGAAAATATAAGAGTACACCTTATATGTTGGGAGATATTTTTACAATAAAATGCATGGGAAGGTATAGGCCTATGAAGGATCAATAAAATGGAGAGATATATAGACGAAACTCAGCTGCAGATTTCTTAGAAAATCCACCAACCTATGGATGAAGATCTTATGACACAAGTACTTATGTGGGGAGGATCCAGTTCACATCCTTAAGGAGGAGTAATTTAAAGGTTCCATTGTATGGAACCATATATTGGAGAGCAAATAGGTGATCAAGAAATGTATTAGATAGAAATTGGGTTCAGGAGAGACTAGTAATTATAGCATGAAATTTAGTTAGATGGAAACCTTCTAATGCAATATGACATGGAATGTTTTAGTAGATATTATACAACAAATATATAGAAAAAAGGTAAAATACTATGTATATAAGGATGAGGAAGATAATATAAGGTGTGTGTTTGAATATTGGATTGAAACTCAATGGTATAACCAAATTGTCCATGTCCCCATGAGGCTAAAGTCCTTTTTCCTTATGTTGAAAGAAGAAGATACTTGGAACTGGGCAAAATACTCATAGCATGAGTACACAATGAATATAGGATATGAGTATACTATGGAGTTAGAAATAAAATAGGAGGTCTAGTTGAAGATTTAGGGAAGTTTGGTCATACCCAAAATAAAAGCCTTTAGATTGTTAGTTACACAATAAAATGCTAATAGTGGAAAACCTTAAGAGGTAGAGGTTTTAGGGTCCATCACAATGCCCCTTATTGAAGAGGTAGAGTAAGATGGTAAACATATATTTATATATTTTGGTTTTATCTAAAAAAAATTAGAACAATCTATTCAAGGACTTCTTTATTGAGTGGGTCCAACCCTAGGGGATCAAGGACTTACTCACTTAGTGAAGTCCCTTTACAAATGACATGTCGAAATTCCTATAAAAAAATGATGTCATTAGTCTTCATGTGGAATGTATGGTTGGAAACAAATTGTCACACCTTATAAGGAGAGAAACATGATATAACTACCCAGGTGTTGTAGGTGATTTGGAGAGGAGAGGGCAATCCTCCAAGGGAGGTCCTAGGTTCAAATCTCCACCCTACCAAAAAGCTGAATTGGGTATCCAAAATTAAATTGATAATGTTGGTAAGGACAGGTTAAGGTGTGACCCCCGGGTGAATTTGACGGTGTAGAACCCACTATTCGTGGTCTCTCAGACCAATTTGGCTCTGCAAGGGGTTTTTTTCTTAAAATAAAAACATGATATAACTAGAATCTATAATAAAACTAAAGCAAAAAAGGTTGAAAATTTAGGTAGTCTTGAGGAGAATACATTACTTTCCTATGAGTGTTAGTCCTTGAACAACCAGGGAATCAAATCATGTTCAAAATAGCCTACCAAAGCCACCAAATTGGATAGGTCTATCATTATGTGGAGCTATTTTCAATAGGTATTACTCAAATTGAACACTGACGGTGCCTTAAAAGGGAACCTAGGTTTGAATAGTAGGGGAAGAGTTATAAGGAATGTAAAAAGTGAAGTGGTGGGGATGTTTCAAAAAAAAATTACATAATGATGAGCACAATGGTATAATAGAAGGCCTTCGTAATGGTGATGGAATTGATAAAGAATATGGGGGCTAAAAAACTTGAAATAGTGTGTGATTCTCAAGTTCTAATTAAGTAGGTCATTAGGAAGTACGAATATAACTAATAAATAAAGGATGTCATACATGAAACTAGGGACTAAGTGAGGAGCCTATATGTCTATAGGGTATAACACATGTTGGGCAAAAATATTGGTTAGTTTTCTACATTCAAATTCATTGCCTCATTTAATTTGTCAACCCGGGGTAGCTCGTAGACTTGTGAGCAGCCTTGCACAATATATGCTTGTAATTTTCTCCAATGAGATGAGTCCCTCAAATGTATGGTTTGGGGGGATGCTGGTATTTTGTTGAATCTTTAATTTAGTTTCCAAACCAATAATCTATCCTACACTATCAAACAATGACTAAACTATATTCAGAAATTGAAAATACACATCTGCTGGAAAGTACAAAAAATAGGGGAAATAACAGAAATTGAATTTAAGTTACAACAAACAAGGAAGAATAGAAAAATAGGGGAAAGGTAATTGAATAACATTATTGAGAGTGGTTCAATGCTTCTAGCAGGTTTTGCCCATATTAATCATTCATTAGATGCAAGTTAATTTAATTAGAAATGACTCAGAAGTATTTTATTAAAATTGGAGTAGAAAAATACATAGGAGAAATCCAAGATCACATTTTCAGGGATGGCTTGCATATTTATAAGATATGCGGCCATCCCTATTATAGATTGGAAATAAATCACATGTTCAATTCTATTCTACAATAGTATGCATGAATAAAGGGAATCGGGTAAAATATCAAACTTTTGGACTATTTTAGCGTATTTTGTTTTATCAGAATATGTCTGATATTTGCTTTACTTGATTTACATAGATCTTTACATAATAGTTGAAAAATGGATGCCTAATCATCTTTGATATTGTCCCTATTTTGGATCCAAAGTTGAGACTTCATTTGCATCCTTTACTGAAATCACGTTCTATTTTTCCGAAAATAGAGTCATGCTGGAATTTGGATTCAATGGGAATCAGGTGCCTTATCTATAGAATTTGGGAAGCAGGAACCAACGTAGGATATAGGTGCCTAATAGGAATCAAGTACCCAATATTCAAGCACCAAATGGGAATCAGGCACCCATTAGTCAAGCACCAAATAGGAGTTGGGAACTTCAAAGGGAATTAGGCACCTAACTTAGCGCTTCACACTGGTGTACTATAGATGTTTTACCTTCATGAATTTGAAAGTGCTAGGTCCGAGTGGGACCTCAATGTAAACATGCTAAAAAATAGTAAATTATATGAAATATACACAAAATGTACTCATAAACAAATATTAATTAACATGCAAAATAAATTATTAAACATATATAAAATTCTCATAAAACATATATATCTACAAAAATAAGTGTCGCAGTTCATAGGAAAAGTATTACAAAAAATAAGCATTTTCAGGGTTCATCATCCCCCCATGCTTAAGGGTTGGCACATCCTTGTGCCACTTTATACTGGTAATTACTAGTTTTATTTACAACCTTCCAGTAAGCCCTAACTATTTCTTTCCTCTTCTTTGTAGAGACCTTCACTTTTTTCTTGTTTATAGTATTTCGCTCCTTCGATGCTTTGGGAGTGGTTTTCTCCTTTTTCTACTATCTCTAACACTTGCTGTGTCGAACTAGATAACTTGGACATACTCTTTTCCTTCGTTTTTCCCTTGTCTAGGCTACCTCACCTTTCTCAAAATTTAAATAGTAACTAGTAAAAATGGTGGCATCCTTCTGGAAAGTGGGCTCAACCATCTTTCAGTATTCATGGTGAAGGGGTAACTGTTCTCTCATAGGTACTACAGATTCATCTTTGAATGGAATGCTAGACTTCTTAGTAACCTTGGTTTTGGGAAAATCATCCCTCATTGAGTCAAGTGCAACATTAGCCTTAACCTTTGTTTCTTCCACCGGAGGGATTTTGCTTCTTGATGCTTCATCTGCAGGTGGTACAAGACCTAAAAATACCATCTTCATGAAATAATCTGATGTGGTATTAGCCAAGCTACACTTTTATTTTATTTACAGGCTTAAATAGCCAACTAAAACAAAGAAAGTCGACAGGAGAAGATAAGAAGCTGTCGACAAATGAAAACAAGGAATGTCGGCAACTGCCGATAGTACAAAGCTGCCAACAATAAAATGTCGACAAATACAAGACTTTAGAAAAAATAAATAAATATTAAACCTAAATTCTATTAAACCTCATCACTCATCCCATCGACAAAAGCATTGGACTCCAATGCTTGTAACAAAGCGAGAAAATCCCGAAACGTGAGGTGAGCAGAAATCCAATGAGCTTGGTGTGGAAACTGGCCACGACGGGCCACCAGATATGAAGTAGAAGTACCCTGGCGAGTTTGTCGAGTCTTCGTATCAAAAAGTGTATCTTCAAAAAGCGGAAGCTGTGCATCAGGAACCACATCAATCGGATGACTGATAGCTGGATCAGATTCCAAGGTGGAATCATAGTACGGCTTAAGAAGATCAACATTGACGACATCATGAATGCCTAGATGAGCTAGAAGATCCAGGTGAAAGGCATTCTTTGAAATATTTTGAACAATGGTATAAGGACCATAGCGTAAAGGTTTGATTTTTCTATGGGTCTTATCCACAAATCGTCACCTGTCGAGGTAAAACCATACTTTATCACACACTTGAAAGTGATGAGGAATACGATGTCGGTCCATCTGTTGCCATTGTTTCTGTTGAGTCTTCTGAAGAATATGAACTACTCTGGACTGAAGGCTCTGTAGATGCTGGATGAAAGAGTTCACCTTGTCTTGCTCCTTCTGAATATGCATAGTAGCTGGTGAGGGCAAGGACAAAGGCAACTCATAAGGAGCCAATGGCTGAAAACCAAAACAAACCTCAAAAGGAGAGTGCCCTGTCAAACTATGAACAACTCTATTGTACGCATGCTCAATGTGAGTGAGGCTCAAGTCCCACTTGGTTGGAGTGGAATGATGATAAATCCTTAAACTCTGCACAAGCATACGATTAACTACCTTAGTCTGCCCATCTGACTGTGGATGATAGGCAGTAGAGAAGTTAAGTGAAACACCTAAGATCTTCCAAAGGGATCGCCAAAAGTGACCCACAAATCATGAGTCATGATCAAAAACAATGCTGATAGGAAGACAAAAGGACCACCACACTGTCTCAAAGAAGAGCTGAGCCAAGTCCTGAGCAGTACTCGTCTTACGACATGGAATGAATTTGGCCATCTTGCTAAATCTATCCACAATGACGAAGACACAATCATGTTGTCAGACTGTCATTGGGAAACCGCTCAACAAGTCCATGGAAATGCTCTCCCAATGATGAGAAGGAATGGGCAAAGGCATGCTCATACCCAATTTTCTATTGGTGGATTTAGAACGGTTGCAAACAGCACACTGTCGCAAGAAGTGAAGGACATCTCTCTGCATATGGGGCTAAAAGAAGAACCTCTGAAGATGATGAAGAGTTTTCTGCTTGCCAAATTTTCCTCCATAAAGTGTAGAATGAGCCTCCTTCAAAAGGGACTCTCTATGCTCATGAGGAACACAAAGTTTATCCAACTTATACAACATTCCATCCTGCATGTGAAAGTCTTGAAGACCTCTCAAGTTGGATGAAGAAGGATGAGAAAGTTGGTGAATAACTTTGGCAAAATCAAAATTTGATGAATAATGAGAAGGCCAAGTCTGAAAACTAACATGAGACATAGTCATTACAGTCAAGGCACGAGCTGATGGAGGTCGACTCAAACAATCTGCCACTGCATTATTTTGTACTTTCCTATATTTGATCACCAAATGGAACTGTTGCAAATAGGATGCCCACTTCATGTGTCGAGCTTCTTCAATTTTGGATTGAGATTGAAGAAACTTAAGGGGCATGTGATCAGTGTGAACTACGGTCTCTTTACCCAGAAGGTAATGTCTCCAGTATTTTATGGCCTGCACCAATGCATACAACTCCTTATCATAAGTGGAATAATTCCTCTTTGCCTCTAAAAATGTCTCAGAATGATAGGCCACTGGATGGCCATTCTTCTTAAGCACGGCACCAAGTGCATATTGTGAAGCATCTGTCTCAATCTCAAAATGTTGTGCAAGATCTGGCAGCACAAGAATAGGTGCACTACACAATTTTCATTTCAAAGTGTCAAAGGCCTTTTGCTGGTCCTATGTCCACTAAAACTGAATCTTGATCTTGGTTACAAAATGAAGAGGAGCAGCGATAGTGGAGTATCCTGCAATGAACTTGCGATAGAAATTAGCAAGTCCAAGAAAACTCCTCAACTCGTGACAGAAGTAGGAGTTAGCCATTTGACAATGACTTCAATTTTGGCAGGATCCACTTGAACGCCTTTTTCATTGATTACAAATCCCAAATAGGCAATGGAAGTTTGCCCAAAAGAACATTTGGAAAGATTGGCATATAATTGATTCTTTTGAAGAGTTTGAAGAACATATTCCAAATGCTCAAGATGAATTTTCCAAGAGGAAGAGAATACAAGGATGTCATCCAAATAAATAATTACAAATTTGTCCAAACAATCACGAAACACTTCATTCATTAGCCGCATGAATGTGGCTGGAGCATTCGTAAGACCAAAGGGCATGACAAGCCACTCAAAGAGTCCCATATTAGTCTTGAATGTTGTCTTCCAAGTGTCCTCTACCTCAATCCTGACTTGATGGTAGCCACTTTTGAGATCGATCTTGGAAAAGAACTTAGCTCCTTGGAGCTGATCCAAGAGATCATCAATTCGTGGAAGTGGATAACGATTTTTGATGGTGATCTTATTTAATGCTCGAAAATCAATGCATAGTCTCCAAGTGCCATCTTTCTTTAATACAAGCAAAATATGTGAAGCACAAGGAGAAGTGCTAGGTTTAATGAAACCTTTAGACAATAAGTCTTGAATTTGTCTTTTAATTTCCTCCATTTGCACGATTGATTGTCTATACATTGGAGCATTAGGAAGTGAAGCAGTAGGTACAATTTCAATAGAATGATTAATTGTTCTTTGAGGTGGAAGACTTGTGGGTTCTTGAAACACACCTGAATATGATTGCAACAAAGAATTAACTGAAGCATGCTTGTCTTGTTTTGGCTTGAATGCTTGCTTATGCTCATTATGTGGTCTGATGAAGATGAGTGCCAATTCCCTTGCTTGATTTACAGCCTTACGTGCTTGTCTACAACTTAGCATTAGATTTTGAGGAGTTTGTTGAGTGCTTCTGATTATGTAGGCTTTATCATCTTTGTGCATTGTTTTTAAACCCATCATGAATAGACCTCCTATCATATTGATAGGGTCTTCCAAGCAATAAACCACAACAATCCATTGGAGTAACATCACACACAACTGTGTCAACAAAAGAGGGACTGAAAGCAAAATTCATAGTGCAAGTGTGTGTGATGTCCGATGAAATCCCATTATCCTTCCACCCTAAAGGATACGAATGAGTATGGGGTTTCATGGGCAGCTTCAATTTGTCGACAACAGACCTCGTAATTAGATTCTTCTGTGAGCCGCTATCGATGATACAATCAACTACAAAAGATGCATCAAGGTGGACCGTGGTCACAAACAAGTTCTCTCGATCCCCTAGTGAAGTGTTCATGAGGGTCAATTTGTTCAACCCAACCAACTCTTTGTAAGTCTTTCGTTCCCCTGTAGCCTCAATGGGACCTTCTTGAGGTTCCTCATTGGAAGGCTTTACAACTAGGGACTTCTTTTTCAAAATTTTCAACTTAAAACATTGATGCTTTTGATGGCCCTTCTTCTTACAATATGTACATTCCACAGAAGATTTGGAAGATTTTGAAGAAGAAGAAGAAGTAGGAGAAGGAGAAGAGGGAGAAGAAGAAGAAGACGTAGCCGCCTTAGATTGCTGATTTGAAGCCTTCGAATTTCCTCCCGATGACGAAGAGTGAACCTCGCACGATGAATCTCGTAATTCCTCCTTCGCAAGAATGGCTTGATTGAAAGCCATATCAATGCTCAAGATAGTTTTGTATTTCAAATTTGCGATAAAGTGGTTCCTGCAGTCCACTTTTAAACTTGGTAACAAGTTGAATTGCAGTATCCTGCACAGAATTTAGAATTCGTAATTTATTAAATTACAACACATAATCATGAACACTCATGTGAGTTGTTTGGCGAAGACGTAACCACTTAATTTGAAGGTCTTGGGCATAATTGGAAGGGTAAAAACTACTCTTCAAAACGCGTTGCAATTCATCCCATGTATCAATGGGATTCTGAGTTTGGTGGCGATCTGTGACAAGGATTTTAGCAAGGCTCATCAACTTGAGTTTGGCAAAAGCAACTCGTTGGACCTTCTCCAATTTGGTATACTCAAACCAACTGTCCATGTCGAGAATCCAGCTGTTGAGAACCTTCGGATCCCGTGAACCGTCATAGTTGGCAACATCACAATGGGGTTGAATGTCTTGAGTGGTGACTTTATCAGCCAAAACACTCACCAGTTGTGTGAGTTGGGCCATTTTTTCAGCCAACTCGACAGCTATTTGAGCCCAAGTATGCGCCAGCAAGGATCTTACAAATTGAGATTACAGAGGAGTAAAGTGCTCAAATAATTGCAAATTAAAATGCAATTTTACAATTTAAATAGAAAAGAGCACTATTTAACATAGTTTTGACAAAGGCAAAATACTTGAAATGACCTTTTGACAAAACTTAAAATTGAACTTCTCCTTAAAATCCCCTTAAAATTTGAAAATTCCCTCTTAAATTCGAAAGGTCTCTTGTTGACAAAAATGAAAGTAATAAAATACCTTCAAGCAAAAACTGGGAATGTTACAGAATTCGGGCAGTCAAAGTTAACTGGCGAGTCACCGCCATGCTACAAAGCTGGAAACAACATGTGCTTAACAGTTTACCAGCGGCCAGTTAGCTTACCAGCAAAACTACCTCAAACGCCAATAAAACCACCACACCTAGCCAGTGGCAGCTGGCTTAACTTTAGAACAACGACTTTCCCTAATTAAAGGTCACTATGTTCTGTAGGCCGCACGGCAAATTCGCAAAATCCCGTATAAGCCATCAAAGATGCAACTGCGTTGTGTATGAGCAGCAATGCCTTGACCGGGAATTCCAGAACAACAATCGATCATGTATCTGTTATCGTAAAGTCCACTAGTTTGATTCTGGCAATTGAAATTTTTGGAGGAATAACAACTTGCAACTATCCCAACTGTCGTTAGCCTATTCCCAGTAGGTGCGCATTCAATTATCAGTGTGTGGCGATACCAAGGGTGATTTGGCTCGTTGAAGCCATAAAAGGTTTATCTGTTCCTTTGAATCGAGACACGTTTCGACAGCTTAGTGCAGTAGCTGAGAAAAACAAAATTTTGCTTGTGATCTAATGCCAAAATTCATAGAACTATGTCTACTGCAGTCATCATCCTCGTTCAGGGTAGACACGGGTAATCGCACGTCTGTTGCTGTACTACACTCCGAATCCCGTAGGCAAATGCAGTCATCAAAAGATGTACGTCTGGCTGGTGTTTTGTGAGAAGCAGACTTGGGCAGACAGTGGCAATCAAACGCGACTGCTGTAAGCGTTGGAAAATTGACGATTGCAGCTAAAAGGTTGCACGATATGCAGGAAGTCGGCTTTGATTGCGAACAGGGTTTCCTTCGACTGAGCAACGTCGGTGGGTCCACATAGAATGAGCCAGTACAAATTCTTGTTGTGGAATCCTCCACAAGAGTCGTAGCCTGCTCCTAAATCAATGATCACAAGCAGTCTGTAAACATCAGGCAGTCGGGTATGAAATTGAAATTTCAGGCCAAAATCTGACAAAAATGCAGCTGAAATTTTCCAGCAGAGGGCAATCGCAAGAAGGCAGAATTTGCCAGATCCACTCGTGCGCAGCTATCGCCAGCCAAAACAGCAACTGATTTCACGGGCACAAAGGCCAAAAATCATGGTCCTACAGACAAAAATTATTGACGAAAACAAGACAACATAGTGCAATAATATACTACAAATTTGCTGATTAGAACAGCAACTACGCAGCAATTTTGCAACAGGAGAATAGAGCTTCAAACAGGACAATCAAATGAGGTTGTAAATGACCCAAAGCCTTCACGATTTCCAACTGCTCTGATACCAATCTGATGTGGTATTAGCCAAGCTGCACTTTTATTTTATTTACAGGCTTAAATAGCCAACTAAAACAAAGAAAGTCGACAGGAGAAGATAAGAAGTTGTCGACAAATGAAAACAAGGAATGTCGGCAACTGCCGACATTACAAAGCTGCCGACAATAAAATGTCGACAAATACAAGAATTTAGGAAAAATAAATAAATATTAAACCTAAATTCTATTAAACCTCATCATAATCCTTCATTTTAGAAGGATATTTACCATAATATCCATACAGGCCCCAAAAATAATGAGTTTGGGAAAATGGAATTTTCTTGGGAGGCTTCTTGGCCTTCTTTTTGGCCTCTTTTTTAGATTCCTTGAGTACCCTCTTAAAAGCATTTTTACAGTTATTTTTATCTACTTCTATATATTCCTTAATATTTTCAAATTTATATTTTATGCAACAAAAAATTATTTGATGCCTCTCATTCCTCATCAAAATTCATGCCCGATTCCTCATCGAAATATATGTCTAATTCCTTATCAGAATTTATACCCAATTCCTTTAATTGGGTAGTTCTTGCTCTGGCTTTGGGTCTTCATTGAGATGCTCTTACAACGTTTCTCTTTGGTCTAATATTTTTGGTTTATATTTTAGGGTATGCTAGTGTTGTTGCTTCCTTTTTTTTAGTAGATACAGGTTGTTCAGTCTCTTCTACATGTTATGAGGGCTTAGGCAACTTCTTAGTTTCTTGTTGTGCAACAAATTACTGCTCTATTGGAACTTTCTTTTCCTCATAATATTGTTCAACCCTTTGCATCCATTTGAGAATGTTCTGGATCAACCCCTGTACCCTGTTTAGGATTCTTCAACCTCCAAATTCCCTTCTTCACCTTTGTCTAAAATTTGGGGCTCTTCAGCCTCCACTTCATCCTTATTTTCATCTTCTTTTTTTGTAGATTTTTTTGAATTCTGAGGTTCTTCAACCTCAAATTCATCTTCCTAATTTACCTATTCTACAGAGTGAGATGATGAATAGGGTTGCTCCACTTCCATTGTGACATCCATCCCTTTCTCATTTAATGTGTGAGATTGCAGGGAAGTGCTTTCAATTATAACTATGGGGGACATCTTCTGAGATTGAGGGCTCCCCTATTCAAATGAATTTTGAGAAAAAGCTACAGAGTGGTCTCCTACCTTAGCCTCTTGGTTGGTATTTTTGGAATCTAACTTCCAAGTGCCAAATGATGCCACCTTCTCTTTAAAATCTATAGAGGTAGTGGGAACATCCTTTTCCCAATTATTCTAAACCCCTGCATCCACTTTATTCAGTTGCTCACCACTGGATTGCCTTGCAACCGTAATTCTCTTATTTCCCCCTATAGCTAGCCAAAAATAAAGAAGAACAAACTCTATTTCAAGAGTCAAGGAAAGCAACTACACTAAAAATGCATGAATTATTAAATACATATAATCCTATTCTTTTAATAATTGTAGTTGTAGCTGCAAATCCTCCATATAGTCCTCATATTGTACATCTTCTATTTTCACCTCATTTTGAGGATCATGCCCCCTAGAAATGTCCTATAAAATGTGGACCAGATACTCTTCCATGTCTAGCTCATCAATTATTGCCTCATCATATGATGAGCTACAAACCATCATAGATGCCTTCGCCCTTCTAATTTTGGTTCTGGTGGAAATTGGTATGAAAGGAGGGCTTGGTGTATCCTACCTTACCTCATAATCAAATTGAGTGCTAGTTGGGAACAAAGTTTGTCCTACTTCCTCGTAAAATTGGGAAAAAACAAGGGATGAGGCTTGTCCTACTTTTCATGTATTTTACTTAGGTGAAGATGCAAGCACCATATCTACTTACTTTGTCACTATATCAACCAATTTTTCATTCTATTATGACACCTCCACTTCTTCTTGTGCCTTAAGAATTGCATTATTGCCCTCGACCTCCTCAACCATCACATTTCTATGTGACTCAGCATATTGCACCAAGGTCAAAATTAGGCCATGGTGAGCCAAGGTAAACATTGTACCTACATGGTACCATCTGACCTCATCTTTGAGTGCACATGTAAGGTAATGGGGGGCATTGATCTTATCCCATGTAGTATATGGTTTAGAAATAAAAAATGATTCAAATTTAGATTGGATTACCTACCATAATAGGTGAAGAACCGTGCGATCTGCTCGAAAACTACCCTCCAGAGCTCGAGGATGTGTTGCTTGGGAAAACCAGTGCATGTTAGGTTCTCTATAATAATTCCAAAGAATATTTATGCACAGAGAGTTGAGTTATCTTCTTTGTATGTGTGCTCCCATTTTAGGGGAAGACCCATCACTGTGGTGATATATTATTCAATAACTGATATCTCCAGTTCCTGCATATGAACAACCCCATCCCTCATAGATGCTACAAACTTGTTAGCTACCCCTAGATCTTGATCTTAAATGGCCAATCGATAGTACTCCATCCAACCTACAACATCAAATTATGCTTGGATGCCCGTGTAAATACATGAGCAGTCAGTACATTCAATTTTATTTAGAGGATGGTTTTTAGACTTTTTCCCCATAGCTTTGTACTCAAATTTCTCTTTGGATCATGATTCAATATACAACTATTTCACACTCTGGTTCTTCTGAGTTATGATACTCTGTAGTTTTCCTCCTTACACAATAATTTTTTTTCGTAAGTAGTTTTTAAAATTGATTGCTTCCTTGGACGCAGGTGGTTAACTATCATAATTAGAAGTGATTACATTTTATCCATGTAAAGAAGCATGTTCTAGATCTTGTGTAGGTGATAACCATAAGCATTTTACCAATCAAAGCTATGACATGTAGCAAAGTTCCAAGTGGAACAATACGGATGGCTAGGATTATAATGGGGGTTGTATTGACACTTTTTCATAGACACATGCGTATGAAAATAATATAGACATAAAACAAAAAATTTAATCGTGTACCTAAATTTGTTCCATAGGTGTATGGTAGGGTACCTAGGAATAGAGATTTGGGGATATATTATTATATTGTATAAGGGTTGGCATGGGCCACACATAACCCAAGGTTGATTGTATTATAATATTATATTATATTTTAATATAATATAATATTAGTAGTAGGCTCTCCAAAGTAGAATAAGAATATGGATATATAAAGAAGAGATATTTGTCATTGTAAGGACATTCATATCATTGAAGAAGAATCTTATGTAATCGTCGTGCCCACGAAGTGGCCTCTCATCTTGGGAGATCTTGTGGAGTTATTCCTTCCTTAAGGATTATTATTGGTGTTGCCCTACCTTAAGGGTATTATCTATCTCTCTCTCATTTGTGGATTGTTATTGTGGATAATATATTGTGGATGAATGATTTGATATTTTTGCATATTGGTGAATGGTTCATGTTTAATAATAAAAGTTATGCAACAAGTGGTATTAGAGCAACGATTTTGGCAAAGTGGGGATTTTTGTGTGAAACCCTAGAATTAGGGCAATTTTTTTTTGGAAAAACATCTCATCTTTCAGGAGCCATATCTCTACGCAAGTTTATCCGATTCAAGCGATTCTTGGATCAGATTGTGCAGAATTTGAAGAGCTTTAAAATGAGTGGTCATATGATGGAATCTGAGCAGTATTGAGGGAGATACGACCTTTTGAAGTTAGTCATCCGAAACAAGGATAGTGACGAATTTCGCAGATTTTTTTGGAAAAAAAACGCCTCATCTTTCAGAAGCCATATCTTTGCGACAGCTAATCCGATTGAGGCGATTCTTGGATCAGATTGTGCAGAATTTGAAGAGCTTTAAAATGAGTGGTCATATGAAGGAATCCGAGCAGTATTGAGGGAGATACGACCTTTTGAAGTCAGCCATCTGGAACAAGGAAAGTGACGAATTTTCAAGTCGCGAATTTTTCAAAAGACAATTTGTTTAGTTCGGGTAAGCAAATCAGTTGCACTTTATTTTGTTTGGAAGAAAAATTGCAGATGTAGTTGTCTATGGGATTTTTAGCTTCAACTTGGTGGGAAGATATTTTTTTTCCATAAAACCCTAGTTTGCATTAGGGCATGATATTTATTATCAAAAAACCCTAGTTGCATTAGGGCATGAACAATGGTACTCCAAAGTTTTTTTGGAGAAGATGATATTGATGCTAGAGAATGGTGGAAAAATTTTAGATCTCGATATTGTAATGTCTCATGGGGGAAATCCATGCTTGGTATACGTCTTCAAGGGAAGGCTTTGCTTTGGTGGGCAAAGTTTCGTGAAGAAAGGAATAATGAATACACTTGGGATGAAATAGAGCATGCATTCTTGATTAAATGGGACCCATATTATGTAGATCGCATAATAAATTTCATCGAAGACCTTGAAAAGAAACTACAGGAAACTCAAAATGAGCGAAATACGATAAAAGGAGAATGGGAAGTTTTCAAGAAACAAAATGAAGACTATGAAAAAGAAATCAAATTACTCAAGAAGAAAGAGGAAAAGGTCAGGGAAGATAAACAAGATGTCAATATGCAGACAAAGGAAACCATACCTTTGGTAGAAGATAAATTAGAAAATGGACAAAGGAATTTGTTTGAGTCTAAAAAGTCTATTTTGCAGGTTCCTGGAAGCATTCAAAAGGAGCAGGTTATTATTTCCATTGACCCTGGTAGCAGATTTAATTTTATTAATATTGCTTTGGCTAAGAAGTTGCAAGTTCAAGCAACAAAAATTAAGGACATACAACTAGAGGGTGAGCATGTTCAGATTTTTGAAGATTTGAAGATCACCATGGATAAATATGTTTTACATTCAGATTTCTATGCTATTGAGATGGATGAGGAGGATATTGTTCTTGGTTATCCTTGGTTAGACTCTTTGGGTACTATTAACATTAATGTGGAAAAGAAGTTTATGAAGTTATGGTACAGGAAAAAGAAGATAACATTGCAGGATATTTCTCAGCTTAAGGAGCAAGGATACAAGGAAAATCAAGAAGTGATTGTAGAAGAACAAATTGCAGAACATGAAACAGAATCCAAGAAGGCGATAGCAGCAACAGAGTCCATGAAAGAAGTAGCAGTAACTAATTCAGTGGAAATAACATTGCAGGATATTTCTCAGCTTGAGGAGCAAGGATACAAGGAAAATCAAGAAGTGGTTGTAGAAGAACAAATTGAAGAACATGAAATAGAATCCAAGAAGGCGATAGCAACAACAGAGTCCAAGGAATATTTGATAGAAGAGCACAAGGACACACCAAACAAAGATAACATGAAAGAACAAGGTGTAGAAGAATTTAAAACAATGAAGCCAAAGGTTGAAAAGTCAAAGAAGGTAGAACATCAAGTAAAGGTTGCACCATATCGCCATCCACACCACCATGAGCGGAAACAATTTTGGAGGCATGGTTCAAGGCAACAATATTATGGTTCTACATGTAATCAGTAGGGCACCAACTATGGCAGTGTTTGGCAAAGAAAGCATAGTGATCATGGTTTTCAGCATGGCTCATCAGCATCAAGGAACAAGTGGACCCATCATTCAAGTTATCAAAATACAACAGCAGAAGCGTGGAGCCAACAAAGCAGATTTGGATACTCAAGTAACAAAATGGCGTACCAGCATCATCGAGTTTCACTTGGATGGATGGATGAGCGAGATTGGTACCAATTGCTAACATTGCTTAGCAAATCATACTATCAAGTTTCTTCATATGTTTCGAGGACGAAACATTTGTAAGGAGGGTGGCATGGTAGGGTACCTAGGAATAGAGATTTGGGGATATATTATTATATTGTATAAGGGTTGGCATGGGCCACACATAACCCAAGGTTGATTGTATTATAATATTATATTATATTTTAATATAATATAATATTAGTAGTAGGCTCTCCAAAGTAGAATAAGAATATGGATATATAAAGAAGAGATATTTGTCATTGTAAGGACATTCATATCATTGAAGAAGAATCTTATGTAATCGTCGTGCCCACGAAGTGGCCTCTCATCTTGGGAGATCTTGTGGAGTTATTCCTTCCTTAAGGATTATTATTGGTGTTGCCCTACCTTAAGGGTATTATCTATCTCTCTCTCATTTGTGGATTGTTATTGTGGATAATATATTGTGGATGAATGATTTGATATTTCTGCATATTGGTGAATGGTTCATGTTTAATAATAATAAAGTTATGCAACAGTGTACCATGCGCAGATATCCATGGTGCATTGTTATTGGTTGGTAGATGATGACTAGGCAAACCACAATGGAAAATGATGGTCATATTTCCCATGCGGTGAATTCCTCTCCATGTGACTGGTTCTTGATAACTGCAATATGATACATTCGAGACATCCTGCAAGGTTTCAAAACAAAGGTTAGAAAAAACATATCTTCGTGGGATGACAAACATCCCCTCCTCAAAAGTTGTTTGCTGACAACTTTTAATTTCATCCGTAACAGATTTGACTTTGCACGTGAGTGGGGTGCTGACGTGGCTCGGGCCACTTCCCAATGCTGAAGTTTATTTTTACGAGGCACAAACACCCGTGAAAATAGAAAGCAGGCACCTTTTTCTGTGTGGAAATCAGGCACCTTCTTTCGAATCAAGGCACGTAGGTGCCTGGAAAATAGAAAATAGGCACCTTAGCAATCGAGCACCGTGCTTAACATGGAAAGCAGACACATTTTGCTAGAAATCAGGTACCATACTTAAAGCAAACTTTATACAAAACTCAAACTTTATATACAACCTTTTTTAATATGTTTAGGAGATTAGGTGTCGCTTTCCCAAAAAATGGGAGTCGAGCACCATCTCCTTGGAAAAACCAAGAATCAAGCATCGATCTACCAGAAAATGGGATGTAAGTACCATCTCCTTGACATACTAGGAATCAGGCACCTTGTACCATACAAATGGGAATCAGGCACTACTTCCCAAAATATAGGAATCAGGTGCCTTCTTTCGTAAAATGGGAATCGAGTACCATTTTCTCTAAAAACTAAGAATCAAGCGCCTTCTTCATCAAAAAATAGAAAACATGCGCTTCTTCCTTATTTCAATATCTGCTTGATATGCCCACTTATATACGCTTAAGGTTGATCAGGCCTTTAGCACTCTAGTTGAAGAACAGGGACAAAATCAGCATCCGCTACCTGAACCAACAATTGGGTGTTTTATTATCCATAAAGACCAATCCAAACACTCATATATAGATTCAGGTATAGTATTCCCCTTTCTAAGTGGGGATAAACTACTCCTACTACAAACAATTCTTCTAGAAATCTGGGAAGGTGCAGGTTCATGGATCCTATGCTTGTTAGGCCTAGGTTTCCTAGGCTACCTAACAACTGCACTCAGGGCATCATTCCTACAAAACAGAAATACAACTAAAAAAAGAAATTTGAAAGAATAATTATTTTTGGGACTATGTGGACTACGTCCACATATTACTGACTCAATTTGAAATTAGAATCAACTAGGGTCTCCCCCATGCCTAATCTAGACTTCATCATGTATGTTTTAGACACATGGTATGGATGCAGGTGGTGACCATTGACTATTAATGTAATGTTGCTACTATCAATTGTTTTGATCCTAATAGCTCCATTGTTGATGACTTTAGTCACTTCATATGGCCCCATCCAATGCTGCATGAGCTTACCTTTCCTTTCCTAGAATCGGGAGTCATATAGTAATGCCCATTCTCCCACTTTGAGCTGCTTTGGCCTGGTGTGGCGGTCATGCCACTTGGCCCTTTATTTCTGGATGACCTCTATTCTTTGTAGAGCAGCAAGGTGGTATTCATCCAGCTAGTTAAGCTACTGAATTCATTCTTTATACGCATCATCCAGGTTTATATTCAACTCTACTATAGTTCTAAGTGTCTTCACTTCAAACTCTATAGGCATCATAGCATTCTTCCCATAGACTAGCTGGAATGGTGTGAAACCAGTAGTAGTCTTCCAGGTGGTCCTGTAGGCCCACACTACTTCTAGTAATCTAGTGGTCCAATCCTTCCTATGTTGTTGTACTATATTTATCAGGATATTCTCCAACTCTCGGTTGGTTACCTCAACTTGCCCATTCACCTATGGGTGGTAGGGAGTGGTTTTGTTATGCCTGATTTTATATTGTTGCATGAGTTCCTGAATCATATTTGAAGTAAATTGAGGTCCTTGATCAGTTGTGATCTCCCTTGGAACCCCAAACCTTGTGAAAATAGATGAGTACAAGAAGTCTACTATAATCTTCTCTTTTGAATCATGCAAAGCCTGCACTTCAACCCACTTGGTCACATAGTCAGTACAAACTAAGATATACCTCTTACCTATTGACTATGGATTAATGGGTCCTACAAAGTCCATCCCCCATTTATCAAATGGCTCAATGTGAACATGTGGTTGGAGTGGCATTTCATCTCTGAGAGTAGGTCTACCCATCCTCTGACATTGATCACACTAGCTCACATGCTTGGTTGCATCTTTGAATAGTGTAGGCCAGTAATAACCAACCTGCAACACTTTGTATGCAGTCCTTTTTCCTGCAAAATGGCCACCACAAGGTTCATCATGGCAAGCCTTCAATATTTCTATTATCTCATTCTCAGCAACACACCTTCTCATGATCTGATCAGGCCCTATTTTAAATAGGCACCCATCAATCCATGAGAAGTCTACACTTTTCTCAATTAAAGTTTATTTTTCATGAGGTAAAAGTGTAGGGGATACTTTACCAATGGCTAAATAATTAGCCATATCTACATACCATGGTATCTATTCATTCAGAGCAAACAAATGCTCATCTAGAAATTTATCATCTATAGTTGCATGATCTGGAGGTGTCAACCTAGACAAGAAATCAACTACCACATTATCTTTACCTAGCTTGTCTACTATTGTCACATCAAACTCCTACAAAAGCAACAACCATATAATAATTCTACCACTAATCCTAGGTTTTTTTGTTAGGTATCTGATAGCTGAGTGATCAGTATGTACAAAAACCTGATATCCTATAATATAATGATGAAATTTGTTAAGAGCATGTATAACTACAAGAAATTCCTTTTCTATGATAGTATAATTGAATTCAACACCTATGAGGTGTTTACTGACATAATAGATGGCATAGAAATCATCACCATCCTTCTATCCCAACACTGACCCTATTGCATTGTTAGATGCATCAACATATATGTGAAAAGGTATGGTCCAATTTGGACCTCTCAATACTGGGGTAGTAATCAATTTTTCCTTTAAGGTGTTAAATGCTTGTTCACGTTCCTCTATCCAGACAAACTCTATGTCCTTTGATAACAATGTGCTCAGGGGTTTAGCAGTTTTGCTAAAATCTGCTATAAACCTCCTATAGTAACCAACTGATCCCAGGAAACTACGGATATCCTTCTATGTTTTGGGAGTAGGCAGGTTTTGGATAACTTCTATCTTCTTCCTATCTACTTTGATCCCATCTACAGAAATGTGATGTCCTAAAACTATCCCTTCCTGCATTAGCATATAACATTTCTCATTGCTGAGGGACAAGTTAGTTTCCTCACACCGCTTAAGTGTTTTCTCCAAATTTTCTATGGCTATTTCAAAATTTTCACCATATACAGTGAAATCATCCATGTATACCTCCACAGTTTCTCCAATCATGTCAGAGAAGATGCTCAAAACTACCCTCTAAAATGTGGTAGGTGCATTGCACAGACCAAAAGGTAAAACTCGGTAAGAAAAAGTCCCCCAAGGGCAAGTAAATGTGGTTTTATCTTGATCTTCTTCCCCTATTTGAATCTGATTATATCCACTAAACCCATCCAGGAAAGAAAAATACTTCTTACCTGATAAGGTGTCAAGGACCTGATCTATGAAGGGTAAAGGGAAGTGGTCTTTCTTAGTTGCTTTATTCAACAACCTATAATCCACACAAATTCACCACTTGCCATTTTTCTTGGGCACCACCACCAAAGGTGATACCCATTCACTATCTGAAATGGGGTAAATGAACCCAACTATGAGGAGTTTCTGCAATTCAGTCTTGACAATTTCCTTCATTGTTGGATTCATTCTTCTCTATGGTTGTCTTACTGGTTTAACCTGGTCTTCCAGATATATCCTATGAGTACAGGTTTTAGGAGCTATTCCTCTCATGTCCGAATACTCCCAAGCAAAGGCATCTTGATGTTTTACCAATGTTTCTTTCAGTTTGATTTGTTGTTCAACTATCAACTTGTCATCTATGTTCAACACTCTACCAGGTGCAACCTCTATTTGCTGAATATGGTGGTCTTTTCCTCCCACTAATGGCAACTCAGGAGGAGGACAGGAGGGTTCTCCTTGAAAAAATTTGATATTACCCTATCCTCATCACTCTCATCTTCCAATTCATCAAGTTTCATGACAGATTGGATCATTGATAGACCACCAATATTCTGATTTTCATTTTTAGGTTCTCCCAACAATTTTATAGATTGTGCAGGTGGATGGATGATCATTTTTTTATGTTCTAACCATCAAAAATGGTCATTTGGCCATATCTACAGCTTATGTAAGCATCAATTATTTCCATCCAAGGTCTACCTAAGATTAATGGATATCCACCCAACCCAGACTTGGATTGTAACACTAAGAAATCTGTTGGATACTCCCATGCATCCATTGTAACTAGTGATATCCTCCAGTATTCCCTCTGGGAGCACTATAGACCTATCTACCAACTACAAAATAGTCTTGGTTGGCTTCAGGTTAGATAGTTTAAGATTTTGCATGGTTTCTTTGGGCATGACATTAATGGCAGCCCCCAAATCTACTAATGTATTGGGTAAAACATAACCCTCTATTTGTACAGTTAGGACAGGGCTTCCTGGATCTGAGTATTTTTGGTTGTAGGTGTTCCCTAACATAAGATCAGCTAACTGACCCACCAAACTGATTGAATTTGTAGGTTTTCTTCCTAGTTTCTTCAGGCACAATTCTCTTATGGCCTTGCCATAGATAGGAATATCTTTGATGGCCTGAAAGAGAGGGATTGTGACTATCAAGTTCTTTAGACTAGAGAGAATATCAAATTCTAATTGTATTAGATTTTTGGGTTCCTACAATCTTTGTGGAAAAGGTGGAACCTCTTCTCTATTATTTATAGGTGTTGATTCTTCTTCTACTTCTACTATAAGAGGTGATTCCTCTTTTCCTAATTCTATGTTTTCCTCCTCTTCTACTAGAGGAGTGACTTCTACACCTACTTGTTTCCCTGACCTTAATTCTATTGGACTACAATCTACTTTAATATTGTACATGGGGTACATCTCATTCTCCACTTGATAAGTTGGTTGTTGTTTGTTATTTGGATTGGTTGTAGGTTGTGCTGGTAGTTGAGCAGGCCTGAAAGTAGGAGGAGCTGGTAGGGTTGGCTGTAGTGGAACTGGAGCAGCCTATTGTGGGTTTTGATTCCAAGCATTCTGGTTCCTCCACTACTTCCTAGGCTACTGGTATTGCATCCATGGATAGGGGTTGTAAGGATTTTCTCCTTGGGGATACTGATTCCAAGGTTGTTGTCCCCACCAACCCATGTTGGGTGGTTGAGCTTGACCTTGATTCTAAAAATTGCTGCCCCCATAAGATGGCATTCCTATTGGCATGTTGTTTCCCATAGGAGACTACTGCTAGTTTCTCCTATTACCCATGAAGTATGCTTCTGCTACCTCAGGTTCCTCTCTAGGTTTTGATAACTATGGACACAACTTTATTTTGTGATCTTTTGAACATACAACACACACTCAAACTTTGTTTTCTAGGACATTCATTTCTAGGGTGTTTTCCCTTGCATTTGGGACAAAAGTAGGCCAATGCTACCTCATTCTCCTACTTCTTTTTCTGAAGTAGAAGGGTGTCCATTTGAAGAGCCAGAGATGATAACATCTCGCTCTTGAGGTCTTCAAGCATATTGCCTATTTCTATTTTAGTGATAGTGGTTGATTGTTTGATATTTCTAGGGGTCAACTTACCTTTCCTTCTTGAAAAGTTTTGACACAAATGTTGAATATCATCCATATGATGTTGATAAATATCCCCTCCAAAAATCATGTTTAAGGCTTCCAGAGATTCATTTGTAAGTCCCTTTAAGAAAATGCTTCTTAAGGACCTATCTCCTAGTTTCGAATGGGGTGATCTTTGCAAATTAAAGTTGAACCTATCCCAATATTCCTCCATAGATTCCCCTTCCTTTTGTGTCATGTCTAGGACTTCTTCCCTTGCATCACGTGCTCTACCAAAATCCTGGTATTGATCTAGGAAAATTTTCTTCAATTCTTCCTAGGTAGTTATCCGTTTATCCCCCAAACTGATGAACCAATGCAAAGTTGAATCATCAAGAGTGGAAGGGAATAATTTTAGTTTTTGAGCATCAATTGTATAATCCATAGATCTGCATAGGACATCAAATTTAAATAGAAATAGATCTGGATCTTCTATTGGTAGTCCTCTAAAGGTTGGAAGGTGGGCAAGGGAGATATGTTTCATCTTGTGATCTCCTCTTGCCTCTCCTATGGGAAAATTAAAACTAGTGGATGCTTCCTCTACATCAACCATCTTGTCTGTGAACAGGGTATCTACACCAGCTGCATTCAAAGCAGCTTTCAAGGCTTCTAGTTCATTTCTCTTATCCTGCAGAAGGATTACTAAATCTATGTTTGATATAGTTCCTTCTCTAACTACTTGCCAACATTGAAAGTTCAATAAGTCTTCCTCAGACTGAACTCTACTTATCTCTGATCCTTCTCTAAGATGTTGTTGATTTGTTTCAGAAGGATCTTGTGCAAATAATGGATGTTCAAGCCAATGCATAGGTGGATATTATGGAGAAGAGGTTTCAATCTCAGGATCAGGTACAACTGAAGCAGAAGACTTTTGAGAAACATATTTATTTTTAACAAAATGATCATCCGATCCTCTATTCTTAGGTGGACTCATACAAAGCTTTAGAAATGGAGGTTCTATAGGTAGCAACCTAAACTACAACTAACATGCTTCCTTCAAAACAAGAAATTACAATAGGCTACTCCCCGAAAATGATGCCAAAATATTGGGCAAAAACATTGGTTAGTTTTCTACATTCAAATTCATTGCCTCATTTAATTTGTCAACCCGGGGTAGCTCGTAGACTTGTGAGCAACCTTGCACAATATATGCTTGTAATTCCCTCCAATGAGATGAGTCCCTCAGATTTATGGTTTGGGGGTGTTGGTGTTTCGTTGAAGTTCTGATTTAATTTCCAAACCACTAATCTATCCTACACTATCAAAGACATGACTAAATTATATTCAAAAACTGAAACTACACATTTGCTGGAAATTACAAAAAATAGGGGAAATAATAGAAATTGAATTTAAGCTACAGGAAATAAAATAGAATTGAAAAAAATAGGGGAAAGGTAAGGGAAGAACATTGTTGAGAGTGGGCCCACGCTTCCAGCAGGTTCTGCCCGCATTAAATCATTCACCAGATGCAAGTTGATTTAATCAGAAATGACTCAGAAATATTTTATTGAAATTGTAACAGAATAAGTACAAAGAGAAATCTGAGATCACGTTTTTAGGGGTGGCCTGCATATTTATAAGATATGTGGCCATCCCTATTACAAATTGGAAATAAATCACATGTTTGATTCTATTTTACAATAGTATGCATGAATAAAGGGAATCGAGTAAAATATCAAACTTTTAGACTATTTCAACGTATTCTATTTTATCAGAATACGTCTGATATTTGCTTTACTCGATTTACATAGATTTTTACATAACAACTAAAAAATAGATAGCTAATCATCTTTGACATTGTCCCTGGTCTAGATTCAATGTTGAGACTCCATCCGCATCCTTTGCTGAAATCATGTTCTATTTTATCGACAACAGAGTCATGCTAGAATTTGGCTTCAATGGGAATCAGGCACCTTATCTGTAGAAGTTAGGAAGCAGGCGCCAAGATGGGAGTCAGGCGCCTAATGGGAATCAGGCACCCGATAGTCAAGCACCAAATGGGAATCGGGCGCCCGTCAATCAAGCACCAAATGGGAGTCAGGTGCTTCAAAGGGAATCGGATGCCTGACTTAGCGCTTCACATCGATGTACTATAGATATTTTGCCTTCATGAAATTGAAAGTGCCAGGTCCGAGTGGGACCTCGACGTAAACATGCTAAAACACAACAAATTCTATGAAATCTACACAAAATGCACTCAGAAACAAATATTAAATATCATGCAAAATAAACTGTTAAACATATATAAAATTCTCATAAAACATATATATCTACAGAAATAAGTGTCGCAGTTCATAGGGAAAGTAGTACAAAAAATGAGCATTTTCAGGGCTCATCAACACATTTTCAAGGAGGGAAATAATCTGGCAACACACTAACAAATAAAGAAGTGAGAAAGGAAGTAAGCTAGTCTTGGAGACCAAGTGATCCACTTCCAAAAGTAGTAAGTAGAATAATTATGAAGTACCAATAGATTCTATATAATTATGAGTAAAGGAAAAATAAAAAAACAAATAGAAAATATTGAGGAGAAGAGTTGTAGTTTAGATAATAGTAAAATAATCAATTAATTGAGTGGCAAGAAGGATAGTATGAAATGAATAGTGTCTAAAGATGTTTGGTTGTAGAGCATGGTGCAACAATGGATGAGTAAGTGAGCAAGGTCTCAGGTACTTTCTTGTAAATAAGGACGAACCTCCACCACCAAAGGAAGACCAGGTGTGTCTCTTTCGTATGAGAATAACATCTCGTTGGAGCCTTGGCCAACATTTTGACTATGGAATAGTGCATAGTATCAATAAAACATGTGCATGAGTTCATTTGAATAGTTTCAAGAGCAATGTAGAGTCATTACCATAGAAGGAATGCAATAAAAGCTTCTCCCTTCCTAAAATTTTTCTTGGGAAAGATTTTTTATGTCCTCATTAAAGTTTTATTTGAATTTTTTTTGTTGTTTTTAAATAAATTTTGCCATGATGGTATTGTAGATTTTTAGTTTAAGTTATTCAAATGAGGTTGGTCTATCTAGTTAAATCTAATGTATGTAGTGGAAAGAAAGATACCCTTTTTAGGATTTGTTTATAAATAATTTGAAGACATAGTAAAAAATACTCATTTACCATAATAAAAATAAAATAAAATAAGAAATATACATAATTAAAAATAAAAAATTATATTATAATGTTTAAAAAAAATAATCTATAAGTGTTATTAGCTCAATCGATTAAATCCCTCAAAATTTGAAAGAGGTGGCCTAGGTTCAAATTTTGGCAAGCTATACATACATAATTGCCAAGTTGTTTTAATACCACCATTTCCACTATGTGGTCATGATGTAGTACAAGTGGGATCATTTTAATCCCATACAACCATTTTTTAAGAAAATAACAATAATTTAATTTTCTTGAAAAACATATTGTTATTTTCACATGTGTATTCAAAAAGGTTTATAATATTAAATTACAAAATTTTATGGAAAAGGCTCCTAATTATCTAAAATTTCTAAAATATTTTTAGATTTATTTTTATATGTTTTGATAAAGTATTTTTTTCAAATAACTATATAAATAATTTTCATGCAAAAAAACACTTACAACTACATCTAAATAATTTTAAGAATACAATTGCTAAAAATATATATTTTTCTTTTTATTTATTTTAATAAACTATATATATATATATATATATATAGTGACTAAAAATTTCTTATTTAACCCTATTTTAATATTTATATGTAGGTTTTATTTATTTATCCAATAGGTATATCTTAATCATGCATTTATAAATATTTGACATCAATTACTCTCAAATCCATGCTCCCCTTCAAGACTCTAAATAAGAAAGCCACAAAATAATTCATCCATCCTACACACATTTTGATATCTATATTTTGGCTCTTTTGTTTTTTTATTAGATAACAAAAGGGTTTTTGAAAGGGTCCCCAAAAATTTTTACAACAAAAAGGAGTAGCATGGTTTCCAAAATAACTTGAAGATTGTTGGGCAAAACATTGGTTAGTTTTTCTATGGTTCAATTAATTACCTCCATTTAATTGTCAACCCGGGGTAGCTCGTAGTCTTGTGAGCAGCCATGCAAAATCTATGCTTGTAATTTCTCCTTCAGAGATGAGTCCCTTGGATTATGGTTTGGGGGGTATTTGGTATTCGTTGGAGTTTATGTTTAAACCAATAATCTCATGCTAAGTCTAAGAAAACAGGACTAAAAACATTTAAAATCTAAATGACTACCTTGTTGGAAATTACAAAAAATAGGGGAAATAACATAGGAATAAATTAATCTATTAAAACAAATACAAAAAATAGGGGAAATAGGGAAGAACTCTGTTGTAAGTGGGCCCACACTTCTAGCAGGTTCTGCCCATGGTAAAATGATCATCGGATGCTTAGAAGATGTTTTTACAGGAAAATATGCAGAGATTTTATTAACATTTGTAGCAGAAGAAAATTACAATAAAAGTCCAGGGGGTCTTCTTCAGGGGTGGCCTGCATATTTATAAGGTATGCAGCCAACCCTATTACAATTTTTAGGATGAATCAGAAAATGATTCACTGTTACAACTATTTGCTTGATTAGAGGAATCGGGAAAAATATCATGATATTTCAGCGTATTCTATTTCCAGAATACGTTGATATTTATTTACCCGACTTACAAAAATGATTTACGTATCAGCTGGAATATGGGTGATGAGTCACCTTTGACATTGTCCCATGTTCGGTTGCAATGTTAGAAATCCCTTCACGCTGGTTGCTAAAGTTTTGCTTTGTTCTATCGACCATAGAGTCATGCTAAAGTTTGGCGTTAATGGAAATCAGGCATTGCAGTTGAAGAAGTTGAGAAGCAGGCACCTTCCATCGTATAACGGGAAGAAGGTGCCTTCTATCGTACAATGGGAAGTAGGCACCTTCCATCGTACAATGGGAAGCAGGCACCTAATAGAAAGCAGGCACCTAATGGGAAGCAGGCACCTAATAGTTAAGTGTCGAACGAAAGTCAGGTGCTTCAAAGGAATTTGGGTGCCTGACTTCGTACCTCTTTATCGATATTCCATAGATGTTTTTCCTTCATTAAATTGCAAGTGCCAGGTCCGAGTGGGACCTCGATGAAAACATGCCAAAATGCAACAATTTCCACTAAATCTACACAAATTACACTTAAAGACAAATATTAGAGAACATGCAAAATAAATTGTTAATTATATATATAATTTCCATAAAATATTTATATCTACAAGAATATATGCTGCACATTATGGGGAAAAGAGTACAAAAAATGAGCAATTCTGTGGCTCATCATCCCCCCATGCTTAAGGGGTGGCACGTCCCTATGCCACTTTGAACTGGTAATTACCAGTTCTGTTCACTTCATCCCAATAGGCCTTGTTGGTCTGTGTCCTCTTCTTCTTAGCGGCCTTGGCTTTTTCTTTGTCCCAGGGCTTTCGCCCCTTTGATGCCTTGGGAGTTGCTGTCTCCTGACCCTACTACTTCTGGCATTTGCTGTGCCGAAGTGGTTCACTTGGCCCTACTCTCTTCTTGGGTGGTTCTCTGGTCTAGGCCACCTTGCCCTTATCAACGTTCAGATAAAAACCAGAGAAACTGGTGGTATCCTTTTGGAATGCAGGCTCAGCCATTTTCTAGTACTCATGGTGAGGTGGCAAATTTTCACCCACAGGCACTGATTCTTTATCTCCAAATGGGATGCTAGATTCCTTAGCAACCCTGGCTGTGGGTAAATCTGCCCTTGTTGGGTCAAGCTCAGGTTCAACTTTGACCTCTATTTTTGCCACTAGGGGAGTTCTGCTGCTTGATGCCAGATCTTCCTTTTGCATAGGGCCTAGAAATCCCATCCATATAAAATATGCCTACATCCTCGAAGGCTTTCCATCCTCTGACCCATACAAATACCAGAACTGCTCAGGTTGAGCAACTGGAATTTTCTTGTGAGGCCTACTAGATTGCTTTTTGGCCTCATTTTTTGATTCCTTGAGGGCTTTCTTGGAGGCCTTCTTCCAGTTCTTCTTGTCTGCCTTAATTTCCTCCTTAAGCTCCTCAAATTTCTATTTTTGGGTAGCAAACAAATTCTTTGTTGCCTCCCATTCCTCATCAAAATCCAGCTCTGATTCCTTATCAGATTCAATGCCTAGGGCCTTCAACTTAGAAACTCTCGCTCTGGTTCTGGGTCATCGTTGAGATGGCCTTATGGATTTTTATTTTGATCTCAGCTTGATATGTTGTACCCTAGGGTATGTTGGTGCAACTATTGTTTCTTGGTGTACAGGGGATTTAGGCTGCTGAGCCTCCTAGGGTATAGGGGATTCAGGCTATTGAGCCTCTTTTTCCTCTATAGCAACTTGCTGCACAATAGGGACTACTTCTTCCTCTTGAGGTTATTTGGCCCCTACATCAATTGGAGAGTGCTCTGCCTCTCCCTCTTTACCTAAAATTTGAGGCTCTTCGACCTCCATCTCCTTTTCTCCCTCATCTCCCTCCTTTGTAGGTTGTTCTGCATTTTGAGGTTCTTCAACTTCAACCTCATCCTCCTAAATTACCTGCTCTGTAGAGGGGGACGTAGAATAGGGCTGCTCTACTTCCATTATAGTAGCATCTCCCTGTTCTATTTTTGTATCAATAGGGGCACTTCTATTGCCCCATCGGTCTGCACTACTGCATCAACTCTGGTCGGCTGCTCGACTCCTCTTGGTCTACCCTGCAACTACAATTGTCTCTGTAGTTGCCAAATTGTTTGATACAATTCATGCATTTTTAATGTAGCCTCCTTTCTGGACTCCTCAAATAGAGCCCATTCTTCTTTAAATTTGGCTTCCCAAGTGGAAGCCTATTCTCTTAAAACCTACAACTGTTGCTGCAAATCCTTCACCTGGCCTTCTGGTGGTACATCTTCCATGGCCACCTCCTATTGAGGAGTTGGCCCATAGGAAATGTCCTATAAAATGTGGGCCAAATACTCCTCCTTGTTGAGCTCATCGATTGGTGTCTCCTCATCGGATGAGCTCAAAACCACCCTTGATGCCCTCATTCTTCTACTTCACGTCCTGGTGGAGATAGGCATGAAATCTTACTCTACCTCATCTTCAAATTGAGGTGCAGAAGGAGATAGAGCCTACCCTGCTTCCTCCCCAAATTGGGGAAAATTAGGGGACGAGGCCTGTCCTGCTTCCCCTGTATTTCTTAGCTAGGATGAAGGCATTGTCTCTTCTCATTCTGTCACCTCCTGGGCTAATTGTTCATTTTGAATTGGCACCTCCTCCTCTACTTGTGCCCCTACCACTACACTAGTACCCACAACTTCCTCAATTGTCACATTTCTATGTGACTCTGCATATCGCACCAAGGCCAAAATTAGGCCATGGTGAGCCAGGGTAGAGGTGGTGCCTACCTGGTATCGCCTGGCCTCATATTTCAGGGTGCATGCAAGGTAGTGGGGGATGTTGATTTTATCCCCATGTAGGATATGATTGAGGAAATAGAAGTGGTTGGCATTCATATGGGAGTACCTACCAGAGCATGTGAAGAAATGGGTGATCTATTCAAAAATGGCCCTCCAAAGCTTGGGAATGTGTCATTTTAGCAAGCCAATGCATGCATCAGGTACTCGATTGGTGCTCCAAAAAATATTTGTGCATAGAGGGTAAGGTTATCCTCCTTGTACGTGCGCTCCCCTATCAGAGGGAGGCCCGTAACTCTGGTGATATAGTCCTCAGTGACTGGGATCTCCAGCCCTCGCATGCGCATGACCCCATCTCTCATCGATGTCACAAATTCATTTGCTACCATCGCATCCTGGCCTTGACTGACCAGTCGATAGTAGTCCATCCATTCTACAGCATCCAACTATGTTTGGACATCTACAGAAATACCCGAGCAATCGATCAGCTCACTCTTCTTAAGGTCATGATTTTTTGACTTTCCCCCCATGCTTTACCTTTAGTTCACAATTCACTCAACAATGTTACTACTTCCCCTTCGAATTACTATTGTGCCTCACTGCTCTATTTTTTTCTTACTGAAGTTGGATGTATAGTAGCTAGTAAATAATTTTTTAAAACAACTATGTTCATGCACGCAGGTGGTTAATTACCATAATCAATAGTGATTATGGTTATCCATAGTAAATTTCCTTCGAGCATGTGCCCGATTGTGTGAAGATGATAACCATAAACTGTCGACCAATCAGAGGTGTGCCATGTAGCACCATGCCAAGTGGATTTTTTCAAGTGGTTAAGGTAATAATGGGGGGTTGTGTTGGAACATTTCCATAGACACACATGTTCATGAAAACAATATAGATAAGAAACAAAAAATTTAAACATGCACCTAAATTTGTTCCATGGGTGCATATGTGCATATATCCATGGTGCATCGCTATTGGCTGGCATTTGATGATGGGGTAAACTACAATGGACAATGATGGCCATGGTTCCCATGCAATGAATTTTCTTTGACGTGATTGGTTCTTGGTAGCTGCACTATGGGTTATTCAAGAAATCTTACAAAATTAAAAACAAAAATTAGAAAAATGTATCACCTTGGGATGACAAACATCCCCTCCTCGAAAGTTGGTTGATGTCAACTTTTAATTTTTTTCATGGTGGATTTGACTTTGCACGTGCATGGGGTGCTGATGTGGCTCGGGCCACATCCCAATGCTGACGTGTTATTCTATCAAGGCAAAAAATGGCCATAGTAAACGAAAATCAGGCACCTTTTTCGTATGGAAATCAGGCGCCTTCTTTTTGAATTATGGCATGCAGGTGCCTTGGAAACTGAAAATAGGCACCGTAGGAATCGAACGCTTTGCTTAACATGGGAAGCAAGTGCCTTAGCAATCAGGCGCTCTACTTAACACAGGAAGCAGGTGCCTTAGCAATCAGGCGCTTATGCCTAACATGGGAAGCAGGCACCTTTTTGCTAACTGTCGGGTGTCGTACTTATAAAACAAACTTTATACAAACTTCATTTTTTTTACATATGCTAAGAATATTTGGTGTCAGTTTCCCAAAAACTGGAAGTCAGTCATTCTCCTAAAAAATTAGGAGTCAAGCATTGATCTTCCAGAAAATGGGACGTAGGTGCCATCTTCGTAACATACTGGGAGTCAGGCACCATAAAGCGTATAACAGGAAGCAAGCACCTTCTACCGTACAATGGGAAGTAGGCACCTTCCACCATACAATAGGAAGCAAGCACCTTCCACCATACAATAGGAAGTAGACACCTTCCACCATACAATGGGAAGCAGGCACCTTCCATCGTACAATGGGAAGTAGGTGCCTTCTCTAATAATGGGAAGTAGGTGCCTCCCCATAAAATACAAAAAATGGTACTTTTCTTTTATTCAATGGGTGCTGACTTGTCCTTGTATATGCGTTGTCAGGTTGATCAGGCCCTTCAGTGCTTCTGATTGAAAAATAGGAACAGAATCAACATCCACCCTTGAACCAACAGTTGAGTGTTTTATTGTCCAAAAAGACCAATCCAAACACTCTTGTGCAGGTTCAGGTTTAGTATTCCCCTCTCTGAATGGGGACTAGCTACTCCTACTGCAAGCAAATTCTCCTAGAAATCTTGGAAAGCGTAGGTTCATGGATCCTATGCTTGTTAGGCCTAGGTCTCCTAGGCTGCCTAACAGCTGCACAAAGGGCATTGTTCCTGCAAAACAAAAACACAACTAAAAAAAGAAAACTTTGAAAGAATAATTGTCTTTGGGACTATGTGGACTAGGTCCACATCTCACTGACTCAAGATAAAATCAGAATCAACTGGGGTCTCCCCCATGCCTAATCTAGACTCAATCATGTATGCTTTAGACACATGGTATGGATGTAGGTGGTGGCCATTGAATGTTAAGGTAATGTTGCTATCATCTATTGTTCTAACTCTTACAACCCCATTATTGATGACTTCAGTCACTTCATATGGCCCCATCCAATGCTGCATGAGCTTGCCCTTCCTTTCCTAGAATCGGGAATCATAGAGTAATGCCCATTCTCCCACTTTAAGCTACTTTGGCCTGGTGTGGTGGTCATGCCACTTGGCCCTTTGTTTCTGAATGATCTCTATTTTCTGTAGAGCCTCAAGGTGGTATTCATCCAGCTGATTAAGCTACTAAATTCTATCTTTTTGTGCATCATCTAGATTGATATTCAATTCTATAATAGTCCTAAGTGTTTTGACTTCAAACTCTATAGGCATCATGGCACTTTTCCCATAGACTAACTGAAATGGTGTGAAACCAGTAGTAGTCTTCCAGGTGGTCCTGTAGGCCCACACTGCTTCTGGTAATCTAGTAGCCCAGTCCTTCCTATGTTGTTGCACTATCTTTGTCAGGATATTTTCCAACTCTCTGTTGGTCACCTCAACTTGCCCATTTGCCTGTGGATGGTAGGGAGTGGTTTTGTTATGCCTGATTTTGTATTGTTGCATGAGTTCTTGGATCATCCTTGAAGTAAACTGAGGTCCTTGATCTATTGTGATCTCCCTTGGGACCCCAAATCTTGTAAAAATTGATGAATACAAGAAATCTACTATAGTTTTCTCCTTTGAATCACGCAAAGCCTGTACTTCAACCCACTTTGTCACATAGTCAGTACAAACTAGGATATACCTCTTACCTCTTGACTATGGATTAATAGGTCCTACGAAGTCCATCCCCCATTTATCAAATGGTTCAATGTGAACATGTGGTTGGAGTGGCATCTCATCTCTAAGAGTAGGTCTACCCATCCTCTAACATTGATCACACTGGCTCACATGCTTGGCTGCATATTTGAATAGTGAAGGCCAATAATAACCAGCCTGCAACACTTTATATGCAGTCCTTTTTCCTACAAAATGGCCACCACAAGGTTCATCATGGCAAGCCTTTAGTATTTCAATTATTTCATCTCCAACAACACATCTTCTCATGATTTGATCAGGTCCTATTTTGAACAGGCACCCATCAATCCATGAGAAATCTGCACTTTTCTCAATTAAAGTCTATTTTTCATGAGGTAAAAGTGCAGGGGATACTCTACCAGTGGCTAAATAATTAGCCATATCTACGTACCAAGGTATCTGATCATTTAGAGCAAACAAATGCTCATCTGGAAATTGGTCCTCTATAGCTACATAGTCTAGAGGTGTCAATCTGGATAGGAAATCAGCTACCACATTGTCCTTTCCTGGCTTGTCCACTATTGTCACATCAAATTCCTACAAGAGAAACAACCATATGATAATTCTACCACTAATCCCAGGTTTTTTTGTCAAGTATCTGATTAGTGAGTGGTCAGTGTGTACAAATACTTGATAACCTATAATGTAATGATGAAATTTGTTAAGAGCATGTATTAATGCAAGAAACTCTTTCTCTGTGATAGTATAATTTAGTTCAACACCTATGAGGTTTTTACTAACATAATAGATGGCATAAAAATCATCACCATATTTCTATCCCAGTATTGAGCCTATTGCATTATTAGATGCATCAACATATATGTGAAAAGGTATGGTCCAATTTGGACCTCTCAGCACTGGAGTAGTAATTAGTTTTTCCTTTAAGGTGTTGAATGCTTGTTCACATTCTTTAGTCCAGATAAACTCTACATATTTAGTTAACAATGTGGTAAGAGGTTTAGCAGTTTTTCTAAAGTCTGATATAAACCTCCTATAGTAACCAGTTGATCCTAGGAAACTATGGATATCCTTTTGTATTTTGGGAGTAGGCAGGGTTTGGATGACTTCAATTTTCTTTCTATCTACTTTAATCCCATCCGTAGAAAGGTGATGTCCTAAAACTATCCCTTCCTGCATCAACATATAGCATTTCTCATTGCTTAAGGAAAGGTTTAAGTGTCTTTTCTAGATTTTTTATGGTAGTTTCAAAAGTTTCACCATATACAATGAAATCATCCATGTATACCTCCACAATATCTCCAATCATATCTAAAAATATGCTAAGAACTTCCCTCTGAAAGGTGGCAGGTGCATTGCATAGGCCAAATGGTAAAACTCAATAAGCAAATGTCCCCCATGGACAAGTGAAGGTGGTTTTATCTTGATCTTCCTCCCCTATTTGGATCTTATTATATCCACTGAACCCATCTAGGAAATAAAAGTACTTCTTGCTTGCTAAGGTGTCAAGGACCTGATCTATAAATGGTAAAGGGAAGTGGTCCTTCTTGGTTGCTTTATTCAGCAACCTATAGTCAACACAAATTCTCCATTTTCCATTCTTCTTGGGCACCACCACTAATGGTGATACCCACTCACTTTCCAAAAATGAGGAGTCTTTTAACTCTATTTTGATAATTTATTTCATGGCTGGGTTCATTCTCCTCTGTGGTTGTCTTACTGGTTTGACCTGGTCTTCTAGATATATCCTATGTGTACAAGTCTTAGGATTTATTCCTCTCATGTCAGAATACTCCCAAGCAAAGGCATATTGATATTTTTCCAATGTTTGTTTCAGTTTGGTTTGTTGTTCAGTTGTCAACTTGTTATCCATATTCAGTATTTGTAGACACCTAAAACGCATCATGTTGAGGGCGACTACTCATATGCATATGCTACAAGACCATATGGAGGATTTTGGATAGACTCCAAGATAGAGCAGTGGTTCTAATCACTCAATTTAGGAACTTTGGCCTAATCAGTCTGAACCACAGCCCAGACCTACGATCTCCATTCTAAACCATAGTTGACACCTATGGTCTACATTATGGACTATAACTATGACCTGTGGTCTTAACTGAAATTCAGTTAGGCCTTCCATCTGAGCCAAATTGGTTGGAATAGCCAAAATATCTAGAAGAAGGTAGTTGAAAGATGAAATATTCTAGAGGCTTCCATCCCAACTATCCTAACCACCATTCTTGGTCTTAGTTTCTCCATGAAGCCACCCCTAGCCCTAGGGTCATGCAATAAATACCCCCTCCAAATGGGGATAAGAAGAAGTAAGCATTGGAGATTTGAGCAGCGAAGCCCTGGTGAATTGTACACTCAAATTGAGTATACTAAGAGATAGAGCTATTGCACTTAATCCTTGACCCTTTTGCCACCATTCATGATGAATTACATTATGGATGCCCTAGGTGCTTAGGAGGATCAAGAAATAAAAATATAAGCAAATGAAGGCCCTTCACATTAAATTGACCGCCAAATTAGTTTGAGGACAATGAAGGCGACCCTTAAACATCAATTTGGACAAAGGAGATTAAGCCCACTACCCCTAATTTTGAGGGTAAACTTATCAGAGATCAAACCATGGCTGTCAGCCATGGTTCACAGTGCACACTGCTCACTAGAGCTATGGTTTACAATATGTGATAGATCACCTTACTCTTTTCATTTTTTTTTGGCTAAATAGGTTATATTAATCATTTCTTAGGTTTAATTACAGTTTAGAAGAATTCTGACCGTAGGAATTAACTTAGAATAGATAGGTTATGTTTTGCATTAATTAGGAGATTTTTGGATCTTTTATGCACCTCTATGCTTCTATTTTGTTATCTGATCCATGCATTATTTATCTAATTATTTATTTACATGCTATATTACAATATCCTCATTTGTTGCGTAGATTGATAGTTTTAAATGCTTTCTTGATTTCATGTAATGCTTTCTACTAGGGAGGCCTCCCTAGTAGGATGGTTATAAATGCTTTCTTGATTTCAGGTGGGACTAAAGACCATCCTACTAGGGAGGCCTTGGATTCATGAAATGCATTGTGTTCCCTCGATATTTCATCGATGTGTCGAGTATATACATGAGGGACAAGTTCACGTGGTTTCATCAAATGAATAACCATTCAAGTTTGTGAACTTAGCAAATTTTCCAAGGGTTTTTGTACTCCCATCAACACACTTGGACATACGGTCCACATCACCGGTAAGGGTTCCAATAGGTAAACAGGTGGTGCATGTTCAACCATTGGTATCTATATCAAACAGATCTGAACATACCACTAAAACTTCTCTAATACTGAGTACACCAGTAATGCATTAGGACGACAAGAAATTAAAGGTGAAGTTGGGTAGGAAAGAAGAAAATAACGTGCCCAAACCAGTCACCACTGAGGATGCCACTCCCATGGAGGTGGAGGAAGCCCAGGATCAAGTCGAGGAGGAACCTTAGCCTACTTCTCTTGCATCATTAGTAGGGTCATCCACATTGTGGGTGACTATTCACCTAGCCAGTATAGGTATGGGTGAATATCTTATGCAAAATATGACCTTTGGTCCTATTTTAGAGACTGCACAAGACATGGACCGACCGATAGCCCATAGATATCCAATTGGATCCATATTATTGTTGGGCAAGCCACCCAACCAAACAAACTTCATCTATATCAGGTTGGATCAAGTTTCAACGTGGGCACCCATGGAGGTGGATGATGACGAACAATTCACGGTGAACATTCGGTACTTGTCCAACCTAGAGTACACCATGTGTATTTTTGAGCTCTATCATTGGCATGGATATGACCTTGGTATTTTCGAACAAGGACGAAGAACCCCTCCACATTATCAATTGGAAACTGATGGGTTTAGATTGGGATCACAGATTCATGGACATGATAATTTACTCGTTGCATCATTATATCATTTATACCTGAGTTTGGGGGACAATGTGGATTTTAATCCATATCATCCTAACATGTCTAGCCTTCGAGGAAACAACCCAATGGTGTCAATCATCACCATTGAGAAACCGAAGCTTTAACATGAAGAGTTATCAAAGCAGAACCCCAAAGGCAACCTAGGTCATCAAAATCGTATCATGATCGACAATACTGGCATACAGGGGCACAACCCCACCATTCTAGGTGATCTCGAGTCAAGATATCTGTGTAGTGAATATGGAGAGGAGTCCACCTCCAAAATAAGTGGACCAAGTTATGATGCAGATGACTAGTCCTCAAATAATGATCAATCCGAAGAGGAAATTGACCGAGCCTTTGTGGTTCAGCATTTATACGCCATTTGCTACCTAGAGAGAAATTAGATGAGATACAAGAGCATTTCATGGTCGATAGTGATTATGAATATGAGACAGAGCAGGCCTACTTAAGGCCTCATCTAGCTAATTTCCCAATATTCATGGACATGATAGAGTGGCCTGCTCATAGTAGCAATCATAGCAACGAGGTTGAGATGACCGATTCGAGGCTAGTATATCTGCTACATCTATTGCCTACGGAGTCAGAGTATGTTAGAGGAGAAGTGCCTCTTAACACTGATCACTCTAAAGAAGAAGTAGAGCCAATTTTTGCATTGGTTTCGTATATACGATCATTTTATCTAGTTTATCTAGATAGTGATGATAACAACCGTAGAATCAGATACATAGGACCACATCTGGCAGAGAACCCCATGCATATGGGGGGAAGTGAAGGATTATATATATACAGTGATGATGAGGATTCATTGGAGAGGGCCTATTTGGGGACTCATCACCTGTGTAATCAGAATCCACCTTGAGGTCTGCCACTTGTTATAGCTATAGGTTTACGTCGAGAGATTAATCTCCAGTGCCACCTTAGGGAAAGAATAAATCTGGAAGAGGAATATCAAATACTCTTTCCCCATCCACCTACTTATGCCAAGCTACTTGAGCCGAGAGATCCCATTTTGTAGTTAGTGCACAGAAAGGATCTAGTTGTTTGAGAATCCCACAAGGAGGACCCATTCATCCCCGTACCATCCAAGCCAGATCTTGGATATGAAAGCTACACATATGATGTAGAGTTCAATATGTGTGGTCCTGGGGATCAATTCCATTCCATAAACATGGTCTCCATTGATTTTACCACTCTGCTTTGCAATCCAGCAGATCCATCCAAACCGTTGTATCTGAACATGGATGCTATCGATTGGGATCGCGTTGATTTGCCAGTAGATCTTGAAGACTTCTTCCCGAGAAAAGAGATGTTGCAACCATTTTATTTTGGACCAGGTTGTGCTTATGATTTCTATCACACTGAACATGCTTCCAATGAAGAACATATAAATCCAGTTGATGACATCCATTTGATCCCTACACCTCATCAACTTGAGGAGGGATCCCATATGTCATTAGAGGAAACCTTTGAAGTGGATATCGGTAATGATCCCACCAATCCAATGAGGGTTAAATTTGGATTGAGTCTCACTCTAGATGAGTGTGCTAGAATCATCCCTCTACTAAAAGAGAGACCTGACATTTTTGCTTGGACATACAAAGATATGCCCAATTTATACCCGAAGTTGGTTACTCATAACCTTTCGCTAGACCCATCCAAGAAGCCTGTCAAGCAGAAGCTCATAAATATACATCCAACAATAGCCTTAATGGTGAAATATGAAATGCAAAAATTTTTGGATGTAGAATTTATCATTTCCATCGACTATCCATAATGGGTATCCAATATGGTGCCTGTAGGAAAACCAGATGGAAGGATTTGTATTTGTACATATTTTAGAGATCTCAATAAGGTAACACCCAAAGATTCATTTTCTTTGCCCAATATCAATGCTCTAGTAGACTCTACTATCGATCACGAAATGCTTTCCTTAATGAATGATTTTTTTGGTTACAATCAAATTCGAATTAAGCCCAAAGACCAGCACAAAACCATGTTTATAATGCCATGGGAAACATTTTTCTACAAAGTTATACCATTTGGTCTCAAAAATGTTGGTGCTACATACCAGCGGGCCATGACATACATTTTTCATGACTATATGCACAAAATTCTGGAATATTATATCGATGATTTGCTAGCCAAGTCATTTCTACGAGAAAAGCATACGAAGATCTTGAGAAAAGTCTTTGATCTCCTGATAGAGCACAATGTTAGGATAAATCCTAAGAAGTGCGTATTTGGTGTAACTTCTAGAAAATTGCTAGGGTTCATTTTCTCCAATAGAGGCATCAAAGTAGACCCAATGAAGGTCAAGGCCATTTTAGAAATGCGTCCTCCCACCAATGTTTTTTTAATTAAGGAGCATTCAAGGCAAGGTAACCTCAACAAAGTGATTTATCACCCAACTATCGGATAAATGTCGACCCATGAATCAATTGCTACATAAGGGTGTCCCATTCAACTAGGACGAGGATTGTAGGGTAGCCTTCACTGAGATAAAGCAATACCTGGTAATGCCACCAGTATTAGCTCCACTAAGGCCAAAAGAGCATTTTTTGCTATATATATCAGCAACAGACTTTGTGTTAGGGACCATGTTGGCCCAAAAGAACATACAAGGCAAAGAGCAAGCCATATATTGCATCAGCCGAACCTTGGTGAGTTATGAGCTAGGATATGCATATGTGTAAAAATTATGTTTAGTAGTAGTGTTCGCTACCAAGAAATTGTGGCACTACATGTTAAGTCACATGACATATGTGATATCAAAACAAAATCCTTTGTAGTATATGATGAGCAATACATATCATAATACACATACTACAAAGTGGATCATGTTATTGATAGAATTTGATTTGGAATTCATAAGCCAGAAGTTCGTTAAGGGATGAGTCATAGCAGATCATTTAGTTAAGGCACCACTATCCAATAGTAGACCTCTAAAAATCAAGCTTCTAGATGATGCAGTGTTTGTAGTATCCAAAGCTCCCAAACCTGAAGGACCTGAGAACAATGCTAATATAACTCTATTCTTTGACAGTTCAAAGTGTGAGCAAGGAGCTGGCATAGGAATATTGTTTTCATACTGCAAGGAGCTCCAATGCCCTTGTCATTCAAACTAGACTTCTCATGCACCAACAATAATGTTGAATATGAAGCCCTAGTTTTGGGCCTCTATACAGCCGTTGCCATGAATATCAAGAGACTAAACATCTTTGGCAATTCCTTGCTCATAATTAACCAAGTGAAGGGATTATTTTAGTGTTTATGTCTGGTACTGAAAGCCTACAAAGATCTTGTTGCCACATATCTGGCTAAACTAGAATGGTACGACATCATAGCAATCCCTCGATCATCAAATAGGTTTGCAAACACCATGGCATATTTGGAATCCTTGATACCTCAGAATCTGTCTATCGAATTCACTACCATCCACATCAAGATGCTCTTGCATCCTGTAGTAGAGTGTGTAGCCTTTAATAACAAAGAATCAGTCAACATGATTAGTGTGGAACCAAAAGCTTATTGGTTCTGCAAAGCTAAAGAATTTCTCGAGAAAGCACCCTAGGGGTCTTTAACCTCCTCGAGTCCTGCGACCTTTGTAGAAAATGTGGAACCTCCTCTTTGTTATGTACAATTGTTGATTATTCTTCTACCTCTTCTATAAGGGGTGATTCCTCTTTCTCTATTTCTATTGGTCCCTCTTCTTCTATAAGAGGAGTGACTTCTACACCTACTTGCTTTCCTAACCCTAACTAGATAGGATCGTAATCTACCTTAATATTATATATAGGGTATATCTCATTTTTCATATGATAGGCTAGTTGCTGCTTTTTGTTTGGTTTTGTTGTTGGCTATGCTGGTAACTAAGGAGTCCTTGGAGTAGGTAACGTTGGTAGACTTGGTTGTGGTGGAGTTGGAGTAGGATGCTATGAATATTGATTCCAAGCATTTTGACTTCTCCACTACTACCTAGGATACTGGTATTGGTTCCAAGTGTAAGGGTTGTAAGGATTTGCTCCTTAGGGAAATGAATTCCAAGGTTGTTAACCATACCAATCCATGTTGGGTGGCTGGGCTTAACCCTAGTTTTGATAATTGTTACCCCCATAGAATGACATTCCTAATTACATATTGTTACCCATAGGATACTATTTCCAGTTCCTCCTATTACCCATGAAGTATACCTTTGATACTTCAGGTTCCTCTTTATATTTCATTAATTATGAACACAACTTTGTTTTATGATACTTATTACAAACATCATGTACACAGACTTTGTTTTATAGGAACTCATTTCTAGGGTGTTTGCATCTGCATTTAGGATAGAAGTAGGCTAATGTTACCTCATATCCTAATTATTTATTTGAAGTAGAAGAGTATCCATTTGAAGAGCCAATGATGATAACATATCACTTTTAAGATCTTCTAGCATGTTGCTTATTTTTGTTTTAGTGAAAGTGGTTGATTGTGTAACATTTCTAGGGGTTAACTTACCCTTTATTCTTGAGAAATTTTGACACAACTATCGAATATCATCCATTTGGTGTTGGTAAATTTCTCCCCTAGAGATCTTGTTTAAAGCTTCCAAGGATTCATTTGTCAGTCCTTTTAGAAAAATGCTTCTTAGGGACCTATCTCCTAGTTTTAAATGGGGTGATCTTTGCAGATAAAAACTAAACCTATCCTAGTATTCCTCCATAGATTCCTCTTCCTTTTGTGTCATATCTAGGACTTCCTCTCTTGCATCTATTATTCTACCAAAATCCTAATACTAATCTAGGAAAAAAAAATTCAACTATTCCCAAATAGTTATCCATTTATCCCCCAAGTTGATGAACCAGCGTAAAGTTGAATCATCGAGGGTGGAAGTGAATAATTTTAGTTTCTGAGGATCTGTGGTGTAATCCACAGATCTACATAAAACATAAAATTTGAACAAAACTAGGTCTGTATATTCTATTGGTAGTCCTATAAATGTTGGAATGTGGGCAAGATATATGTGTTTCATCTTGTGATCTCCCCCTACCTCTCCTATTGGAAAACTAAAAATAGTGGATGTTTCCTCTGGATTTTCTACCATTCTACCTACTACTGGTGTTTCTACCCCTGCTTCATTCAAAGTAGCTATCAATGCTTCTATTTTATTTCTTTAATACTTTAGAAGGATGGATAAGTCAACATTTTAGATAGTTCCATCTAATACTGCTTGCCAATGTTCAACATTTAGTAGATCTTCCTCAAATTGAACTCTACTTATCTCCAATCCTACTTTAAGGTTATTCTGGATTGTTTCAGAAGGATCCTATGCAAATAGTGGGTGTTCCTATCAATACATACGTGGAGATTGATATGGTGAGATTTCAGTCTTAGGTTGAGGTTCTATTAAAGTAGAAGGATTTTGAGAACCAATTTTATTTTTGATAAAACAATCATCTGGTCCCCTGTTCTTAGGTGGACTCATACAAAGTTTTAGATGAAGGTTTTTGAATAAAAAACTCTAAACTACTATAACTGTGCTTCCTTTAGAACAAGAAATTATAATGGCTACTCCCCGAAAATAGTGCCAAAATATTTGGAAAAACATTGGTTAGTTTTTCTATGGTTCAATTAATTACCTTTATTTAATTGTCAATCTGGAGTAGCTCATAGTCTTTTGAGTAGCTGTGCAAAATCTATGCTTGTAATTTCTCCTTTAGATTTGAGTCACTTGGATTATGGTTTGGTAGGTATTTGGTATTCATTAGATTTTATTTTTAAACCAATAATATCATGCTAAGTCTAAGAAAATAGGACTAAAAACATTTAAAATCTAAATGACTACTATCTTAGAAATTACAAAAAACAGGGGAAAAAACATAAGAATAAATTATTTTATTAAAACAAATACAAAAAATATGGAAAATAAGGAAGAACTCTATTGTAAGTGGGCTCATGCTTCCAGCAAGTTCTGCCCGTGGTAAAATGATCACTAGATGCTTAGAATATGTTTTTACAGAAAAATATGCAAAGATTTTATTAACCAGAAGAAAATTACAAATAAAATTCTGAGGGTGTCTTCTTCATGGGTGGCCTACATATTTATAAGGCATGTGGCAAGATCTGTTACAATTTTTAGAATGAATCAAAAAATGATTCGATGTTACAATTGTTTGCTTGATTAGAGGAATCAGGAAAAATAACATGATATTTCAATGTATTTTGTTTCTAGAATACGTTGATATTTATTTATCTAACTTACAGTAATGATCTACGTATAAGCTGGAATATCGATGATAAGTCACCTTTGACATTGTCCCATGTTTGGTTGTAATTTTGGAAATCCCTTCATGTTGGTTGCTAAATTTTTGCTTTGTTTTTCCGACCATAGAGCCATGCTAAAGTTTGGTGTTAAAGGAAATCAAGCATCGCGGTTGAAGAAATTGGGAAGTAGGCACATTTCATATTACAATGGAAATTAGACACCTTATATCGTACGATGGGAAGTAGGCACCTTCCACCATACAATGAGAAGTAGGTGCCTAATGGAAAGCAGGCGCCTAACAGTTAAGTTCTAAATAGAAGTTAGGCATTTCAAAGGAATTTGGGTGCCTAACTTCGTACCTCTTTATCGATATTCCATAGATTTTTTTCCTTCATTAAATTACAAGTGTCAGGTCTGAGTGGGAACTCAATGAAAATATGCCAAAATGCAAAAATTTCCACTAAATCTACACAAATTACACTTAAAGACAAATATTAGAGAACATGCAAAATAAACTGTTAATTATATATATAATTTCCACAAAGCATTTATATCTACAAGAATATGTTCCGCACATTATGGGGAAAAGAGTACAAAAAATGAGCAATTTTGTGGCTTATCAAAGATCCATGTGGAAAAACCAACCAACTTAACAGAATGACACAAAAACATCCTAGCTGGCCAACCACCCAGTAAGAAAAATACCAACCCACCTAGTAGGTAAGGAGCCCAACATGAACATAATCCACAAAGATAGAACCTAAGACTTACACCAACAATAGTGAATTGCCAACCTTACCTGAGTCCTTATGGGAGAATATCCCTTTTTTATTCTAGGTCATCACTTGGATATCCTCTATGTAGGTAATGACCACCTATAGAGAACCATAGAGGACCCAATGTTTATCCTCCAAATATCTAAGGAATGAAATAGCATCAACAGAAGCTAGCTTTAGGTTATGATCTTTAGCTCCAACTAGATCGATTGAAGATCTCATTTTATTCCTATAATGTGATTGGATATCATCATTGAACATATCCAACATCACAAGATAATATGTTTTTTGATTTATCTTCGAGGAGAGACTTTGAGAACTTTTGGCTTGGCCACCCTGAACGTCTTTGGGAACTTCTGGTTTTGCCACCCTAAATGTCTTTGGTAGAAACAAAGACACCTCTTGATATTTTAATTTTACCATGAGCAAACCTTGGGATTTTGAATTCCTTGGAATACAAATTAAAAGAGGCAATAGAAGAAGGCCTCTTAGATATTTTGGTTTAGCCACCCTAAACACCTTTAGCCAAAATAAAAATACCTCTTGACAAATTAACTTTTCCATGAGTAGAAACACTAAACTTTTGAAAAACTCTTGCTCTAAATCCAAAGAACCACCAGAGGAGTTAGAGGCTATTGAAGGTAGATCAAAATCTAGAGGAATTTTTTGGTTTTTAATTTGGGCTAATGCTTCATCCACCTTCACTCCTCTCTTGCTTGCAACATGCTCAAAAATTAGCAATATTAAACCTTGGTGAATTGGATTCAAACCTTTACCATATCTAACATCAGTCAAGGTCTTATCTATAGAGTAGAAGAGGAAAGAAGGAATTTTCATAGACCTCTTCCACCTAAGGATATTTATAAATATGATATGGAAACTATGTAGTACATCCTAATTATATTCTAGCATGAAAAATTCATAATAACATTAATAACCTGATCCCAAGGGTCTTTAAGCTCTTTAGCATCATAATAATTTTGTAACTTGGGTAGATATTCAACCTGAGGTAATATAAACCTAGCTTCCTAAGAAAAGGATGCTTAGGTATATTGTGACAAGAACCATCAATAGGGATATCGATCATGTCTCCAATCAAGGTCGTAGGGATTTCAAAATCTAGGCCCCCCACCAGGACCGATCCTTTTCTCCAAGAAAGTGGCATTGTCTTGGAAAGGCCCCTATGATGATTGTAGAAAGCCTGAAGGTACTCTAAAATATCACCTTTGCATCAGATCTTATTAACATCATAATCCACCATAATATATTTGGGTTCCATGGAAATAATTTACCCTTTTTAGCCTATCTTCATCCACCCACTAGCAAGCTTTAACCAATCCAACCAACTGCAAAGCACCCCAAGATAATTTGAACCAAAGAAGAGGTCCCCCATAGGTAAAAATATATGTAACCACTGAGAAATCCCAAGCAAGCATTTTTAATTGGAGGTTGAAAAACATACCCAACATATCGATACCATAGATATAGAGGATGGACTTGATGAGAAAAAATAATTTCCCACACATGGGGCTAACAGTACTTACATCTACACCAACCAAATAGAGAGGGGATTTTGAAATTATCTCTTTTCAAAATAAACCATTGTGATATAATCCAAAGAGGTGGCACATTTAGAGCCAATCATGAGAGGGAGAGTTGACACCTGGCAATCTTGAATAAAGAAACCTTGAGAATTGGCAAAAAAGCAAGGAAATCCAAATGAAAACATCAAGAGAAAATATGTTCCAAAGAATGAGAATTCTAACATGGTACACCAACCAACAACCAAGCAAGCGAACAAATAGAGACCCACTACCATGGATAAAGATAATGGATTTGATGCAAACAAAGCTTCATATCCCATACATGACTCCAATAATGAGTAGATTTCCATAACTAGGCACACTTGAAAAGCATACTACCCATGCCAATCCATAAGGCCCATAAAAATAGGTCCAATGAGGATGTTTATGAGGTCCAAATGAAGTCTACCAACAAAGGAAACCCAACACCAATATTTCCAATGAAACTAGCCAACAGAGCAAGCCTACCACCAATCCTACCATATTTTGGCTCTCTTGTTGTCAAACTCAAAATTTTACATTACAAAAATAAAATCAATAGAAAACAAAAAATGGTAGGTGAGGTTGATAACTCTCTTTATGTTTGGCTTGTTTTAATTATATTTACTTTACTGAGGATAAGGACCATTATTAAGAGTTCGAATTTTTACAATAATGTATATTTAATTTTTTAAAATTGTTTATATGAGATTGAAATGGATCTCACTTGTATTAGATCATCACCATATAAGGTATTATAACAACTTGGTTATTATGCATATATTGTTTGGCAAGATTCAAAACTGGGTCTCCTCCTTGATAGTCAAGGAATTTAGCTATTTGAGCTAAAACCATTTGATATCAATCCTATTAGATTAAGTCATAGTTCAATAAATCACATTCAGTGGCCTTTCAAATTTTCAAGACACATCACACTCCCTAAGATGCTGAGTTAGTGCAGTCGTAATTAATATATGTTAATTGAATATTTATTATCTTTCCTTCTATAAATCCCTCTAAAATAACAACCATAATAATGCAGGCATAGAATAATAAGAGAATATTTATCATGAGGATTGAAAAAACATATCTAATTTTCCTAATTATGTAGAGAAACCTAAGGCAAATGGATTTTATATTCTAGTCTTCATAATTTATACTTCTCTTTGCAACATTTGCATTTCTTGTTTTTGCATTCATTAGATTTTAATATGAAAATAGTGTTACAAGAGGATATCTTTGAGTTTTTACTTATTTATAATTTATCCAAAAAGTGTATGAAACTAATTATATGATGTGGATTATTACAATTAAAAAAAAAAGTTATAATCTCACAAATTTGCTAGTGATAAATTTTGTATTATTCCATATCTTTTACAATCCATAAATCTTGGCACTACAAATGAAACCATCATCAAGTTCAAAGAGGTGAGATCCAAACTATGCATCCCTAATGAAGCAATCATTGTCAATAAAGATCAATTGTATTCTTTTGAAACTGTTCAACTAATATTTTCTTAGTTGAATTGGACAAGGTGCAATTATTCAATTAGCATAAATTTTCATACTATCAAATTGTTAGAATTTATTACATTATTTGGAATTATGTAATCATTTTATGTGTTTAGTTATTAGGAGATTAATATTTCTTTCATATGATAAAATCGAATAGTCACATATCCCATAATATTGTGAGGAGATGAAAATACAAGTGAAGGTGAAATGACAAGAGATATAAATATTAAAGAATCTCTTAAAGATAAAGAGACATATTAATGCATTTAATATACATGCTATATACAAGCTATGGATGGTAGATTGTGTGATAAATATTGTAGAATATTGTGAATATATTGTATATTGAATAGAAATATTGTTTTGAAAAATAATTGTGTTTTGTTTATTGTCTACCATCTCCTAATTACAAAATCTAGTATCAAATATTGGTGATATTAAGAAAGAAATATGGAAAATCATTGTTGTTCAAAGGATAATTTAAGTAGGTATACAAAATTTATCATTAAGGAAATTAGAAGTGCATATGAGTATTTTAATTTTTTTAGTGGGCATTTTTTTGAAAAATGGGAACTTGATATATTTTTTAAAGGGCAGATTAAATAGTTGAAAGAGAAATTGAAATTCAAATAAATCCTTTAGTTTGTATAAAATATTTTGTAGTATAATATTTTTTAAGGACATTTTAAGAGTTAAAAGGTGTATAGGAAAATTACCTAATCGGATTTTTTAATTCATGAAATAAAAGTGGCATAGGACAAATAACATTTTCTATAAAGGTACATTTTTTGTGGTGACCAACACCATATTTTGTACCATGCAAAATTTGTTTTAAAAATAACTTTGTGCATACACATCAAATATGTGCTTTACATAATTGTAGCATTTAATATAAACAATACCTCTAACTTGCATTTATAAGTAATGCTACCATGCTAAGTTATTGTATCTAATGCCTAATATAGATACCATAATGACATATAGACATTGAACCTTTAAATAATTGAGGAGGAATAAGGTCACACTTTTATAATATTTTGTTTCACTCCATCATTTACCCCATTCATTTATGTCATTAGACATAAATATTGAAATCAGCAAATTCCAAGTATATAGTGAAGTTACGCCCACATATGAGGATTTCTCTTTAAGAAAGTGTCAATGATAGAACAAATACTTTTTAGTACTCCCTTGGCACCACATACAAATCTCTTAAACATACCTTAAGGTCTCTCACATACAAATATGTATATAGAGAAGGCTAGCTTCTTCCATGTACAAATAAGTATATGAGAAGGGTGAGTATACTGAAATATTTTGTATATAGAACTACTTGTATAGAGAAAAAGGGAACATTTAGTGATATAGGGATCTCTCATTTTTTACGTTGAAGAAACCAAAATTAAAAATTCAAAAATAAGTGCTCACATCTTATTATATGGGGAAGGCAAAGAGGAAACAAGCATAGAGGTAAGCTAAAATTTAAAAGTGTACCTCATGATAAAATAGTATAGCTAAAGAAAAGAAAGAAAAAATTTAAAAGTGTGGATCGTCAAAAGCAAGTGAAGGAGAAGAGAAGCAAGCTAAAAGTCTTTATTTTCAAGAAGATAAAGATATTTCTGAAAATAAATAATTATTAACACTGAGGTCCTATTTGCATTCCATTATAAAAAATGCTCAAAAGTATGTATCAAAAAAATTAATGGGGTACTTACAAATTATTTTTAAAGAAGCTAAATATGGATACTTCTCAACACTTAAGAACTTAAATTTTATTCTCGATGAAGTTGAGTGCTCTAAAAAAATTGTTACATTACATGTTCATGTAGGGAATATAATATACGTGGCATTACTCACTCTTAATGCACTTAAGGTGAAGTACAAAATTCGAGATGAAATAGTTTAAAGGTTGAAGTAGAATCCCATGATGACAAATATGAATTATGACTCAAGTGATCTTATCAAAAGGATAAAATTTGCTTGTGATACTAGTGATTTAAATATTATTAAGGTGGCAAGTGTTTGCTATGATACAAGTAAAATTATTCAAAGGATAGATATCAGTTTTGACACAAAATATTTGAGGCTTTTGATGATAGATAGTTGTTGTGATACAAGTGATTTGAAGCATATAATGGCTAATGTGAGTTGTGATACATGTTACCTTGTTCAAAGAGAAGATATAGTTTATGAATTAAAATTTGTTTCAAAAGATAAAGGTGATGTAGAAGGTGGTTGTGTTGGCCATAATAGAGGCCATATTGTTATAATTAAGATAAAAAATGATAGTTCAAGTTGTTTTGAAGGATATTGTGATAATTAAGACAAAATTCAAAGTTGTGATGTAAAATTTGGATATTTTTAAAGGTATACATTATTGGTTCAAAACTATTCAGAATAACGGGATATGATTGTACAAGTTTAAAGAAAAATGAGTAAGGTATGAAATAGCCCATAGTACTAGATATAAGATAAAATAATAAAGGTTGTGGTTATGATGGTCCAATAAGAAGCAATAGGACTAAATTTGTGAAAAGGGAATCGTTTGCAAAATATAAGAATACAAGACAAGTAGGAAGGAGTGCCACTAAATTTGTGAAAAGTAGTAATAATACAAAACTTGTAAATAAGGAATAAAATGCAAAATTTACTAGTGTAGGTTGTTGTAGTTATAGTGGAAGAAGTGGACATGTGACAACTAATTTTTGTAACCTACATTCTTATAAAATTTATGGAGGAAATAATCACTCCAAAATAAAGTGATGACACAAAAATAAAGTGACCAACAAAATACAATTGAATTATGGATGGATGGATGTGATAAAATGAAATAAAATAAAAGAAATTTTAAATGGTTTCTACGAGAGGATATTGAATTTGGTTATTGATAAACATAACAATGTGTTCAATGTGAACAAAATGTGATTTTTCCCATAAAGAAATGTGTTGGAAAACTTAATATAAGTTAATTAAATTGTAAGGATATGACCTATAGTGATAAGAAGTTATAGAAGAATGATTGAATATTTATAGTGACAAAGATCTATAGATGAAACATGGTGTGAAATATTCTAATGATATAGTTTAGTGGTGATTTTCTAGACATGATCTAATAGTTGATATAGTGGTTTACCTAGAGGTAATGATGGCCCATAGGAAACCCAAAGGCAATGATGACCAAGAGGTGACCTAGAGATAATGATGACCCAAAGGTAACTCAAAGCTAAACCAAGAGGTAATGATGAACCTGAGGTAGATACCTAGAGGTATTGACCTAGAGGTAGACCCAAATATAGTCCAAAGAGGTAGATCTAGTGAAGGTTACTTATATTTAGTTGAGCTAGATCTAACAAAGTGAAATCCAATCAACCAATGATATCAATAGAGCTAGAGCAAAATATAGAGATAAAGAGTAAGTGTTAAAGATAGAGTGACAACCATAGTAGAGCTAGAGCCATAGAATACTTCTAGTGTACCACTCTTGAATGCATGAGGGTAATGATATTTTTATCAAATAATGTAATATGGAGGGGTGTTAGACCTTATAATATTATTGGAAATTATCTAATAATTTTATGTTTGTAATTATTGAGAGATTAATATTTCTCTCATATGAGAAAATTGAATAGTCACATCTCTCATAAGATTGTGAGGAGATGAAAAGACAACTGACAATGAAATATTAAGAGTTGCAAATATTGAATAGTATCTTAAAGGTGAAGAGATATATTGATGTATTAATATGCATGTTGTATGTAAGCTATGGTTAGTAGATTGTATGATAAATATTGAAGAATATTATGAATATATTTGTTTATTGAGTAGAAATATTTCTATGAAAATTATTCTATGTTTTGTTTATTCTCTTTCATCTCCCATTTGCAACACAAATTATATGAGCTTAGATTGTTAAGGCTTGGAATTACAAGATATATATAAGGGTTATTCTTAAAAAAAGTAGAATTTATGTCATAATTTCTATGCCATTTATTTTTAATGAATTTAATATTATAAAAAAACCACAAACCATTTAGTTTAATACTAAAAATAATCTATCTAATAGTATAAAATCTCTAAATGCATTTCAAAAACTATATTTATATTAAGAGATTCAAATAAAATTCAAAGAGAGCTCCATGAGACTCTTAATTATTTTAATACTACATTTTCAGTTGGTGATACCTATAATATATATTTTATAATATTTTTGAAAATGCTCAAAATCATTTATGCCCAATCCTATTTAATCTAAATCATTGCAATATTGATCCTTGGTATATTATTTAATGTAAAATTTCTATAAATAATATTTGGCTCGTAACAATATAACTAATGTTAAATAATAACAATAACAGATTCTTTTTTTAAAAGAAACTATTGAACCTCTCCACTCATAATCCTAAGAAGCTTTGCAAACAAGTTTCACTTTAAAAATATACAAATATACTTATTTGCTTGGAATTTTTATTGTTAAAAATCTATCTCAATAATTTTTAAATGATACAACTAAGTGTAACTCTTTATCTAATTAAAATTAAATGTATCCTTATCCAAATACATTGAATATAGAACTAAAATCCTTATAAAAGATAAGTGGTTTGTCTTATTTCAATTGATAGTTGAAATAAATAATGTTAGGCTTGAAGCTGTTTGGATTATTTTTATTAGAGAACTTGAAATTTTGGATGTTGTCATACTTTTAAAAGTTTTTGTTATGTTTTGATTGGAGAAAATATTGATAGGCTTTAATTTGTATGTTTTATTTTTATTTTTTTGGTAAGTTAAAAAAACTATATTGATGAGGGCATTTGAAAGGCGCCCTAACACCTTAGTATAGAAGCAGGATTGAAGGATGCAACATCCACAAAAACCTCAGGACATCCACAAGCCTAATAATTTTAGATAAACCAAAAATAGTCCAAAAGGATGAAACAAGAAACAAAACATCTCAAAAAGACAAAACCCAAAGACAATAGACAAATTGCAGATAATTACACATTAGCAAAATTCTTGGTGTTATCCTTTTTGACATCCTTAAGATTTTCCTTCAACACTTCCCTGGAAATTTCCACCACGTCATCATCCTTGGCACCAACGTTGGCTCCTACAGTGTTCTTTTTTGTGTAATGCTCTAAGAAATTGTCATAGAAAAATAGCAGGTTTAGAGCATTTTTATGCTCCTTCATCTGGACAATGGCCACCATGCTTGCGGTTACATCACTTTCCATATGAGATATGGTAGTAGTAGTAGTCTTTATGATGTATTCCTAAAGTATCTTGACCGTAGGATCCTCGAGCTTATCCTCATTGGAACCATGCATTTTTCCTTGATTTGGAATGAATTTATCCTTTAAGCATTGGGATATGATGGGATGATCCTCCACCTTGACCTTATTTCTTATTGATTGGTCAACATCTAGAGATATGTATTACACTTTCTTCTTCTTGGATCCATGAGCACTTTAGAATGGGGTAAAGGATGTATCCTCCTCCATAGTTTGTTTATAATTCGCTTGATGCTCCTACGAAACAACGTTTCATTTTGGAAACTTCTCCAATAAATGATTGTAGATTACCTTAAATAGTCCTTGATGTGAGGGCCAAGCCTCATCCTTCTTCAAGTGAGTTGCCTTGATGGAATAATCCATAGATAAAAATAGAAATTCAAGGATGTTGAGATATTTCACTTCCTTGAAGTTATTCACAAAGGCTATGTGAGAAATATTGAGCGAGGAACCTAGGTCATCAATCATGATATATTCCATCACCTTTTTCATGATATACTTCAAAAGGGTGGGTAAATGCTCTTTGACCATTCTCAATTTTATGAGCTTGCACAAACTTGATCTCGGCTTGAACTCCTTTAGCTTCATGTCCCAGTTATGTTTATCTCTATGGATAGTTCTTCCCACCAGTGGTTGGCCTATTATTTTAGCAAGGATATGGACGTCGACCTAAAATTCCACTCCATGAATGATAACAACACCTTTCTCCTAGGTGGAAGCAAAGGTAGTATTCACATCCTAGTCCATCCTAGAGAATTGCTTTAGAAAATGCATGAAACCACATGCATTCATGATTGCTTTAACCATAGGTTCAATATCAAGTGTCTCTAGTTCAATGAAACCCATAATGGATAGGTTACATAATTTCTTGATGGAAGAAAAAATAGAGTACTCTCGAAGCCTTGTAAAGCAATCAATGGAGATGAATATTCTGGTGTGGAGGTGTGCTTTAGTAACAAAGGAGAGATTTGGGAAATTCTAGAAATTTCTTTGCCACCACCTCAAGTTGAGATAAAACCTTGAGAAAAACAATTCCACCTTACACCTGATGATAAAGCAATGGGTCTTTGTGAACTGGGAATTCCAACAACTCCTAGAACCTCTAAAAATAGAATTATGTGCTACTCTTAGGAGCTTTTGAAAAAATGGGTAAGAAATATATAAGGAAGCATGATTTTTGTAATGAAAAACAAACACTTGAAGTATTATAAAATAATAAAAATTAGTAGCGAATAGAGGTGTGGGAAGGAGGATGCAAGCGATGAGTCCCAAGAAGGTGAAAGGCAATGAAAAGGAATGATGACATAGCACACAAAAAAATATATACACAAGAAGGATTTGGGAAGGAGCAGTCTAGGGGATTCAACGAAAGGCAGAGAACTAGGAGATGATGATAGTTAGGATGATAAAATATGGTAACCTTGGGACCATTAAAATTTTTAACACTGGTGCTGCCAGTATTAATGAAAATAAGACCTAGAAAAGGCACAAGGAAGGTGCACCATAAAATCTCAAATGTGCTAAGTACACCAATCATTAATTGCCTTGAGGAACTAAAAATCATCATAGAAACAATAGGATTTTGGAGAAGGATCCTGAAGGAGCAAAAGGCACTTATGGCTATTTGACCTAGGAAAAGTAAATTTTTCAAACCAGAAATCATGCAAAATAAAATGAATAACAGTTTGTTAAGCATTTTGAATTTTCTTTGACTTGGCAATTTTTTCGACCTCATTTGGGAGGGTGTCAGTCCACGTCATCATCCCAGGGGCATTAACTCCAATATTTTTCAACTTGTCCACCACTTTATTTGCTTTCCTAAAAGCATGTTGAATGATGGCCTCATGTTGATGAAGGATAAAGCTTCTAGATTCTTCAGATATTTTTTTGACTTTCCAAGAAGGGTTTTTGGAATTATTCAAATAATTGACAATGTTTAAAGAGTCCCCTTCAACAATAACTTTACCTAGAAACTGCTTGATTAGTAGAAGACCCCTCCAAAGGGCTCTAGCTTTAGCTATGTGATTTGACTGTTCACCCAGTCCCTTGATGAAGGTAAATATAGAATTTACTTTGTAATCCCTAAGAATCCCTCCTGCACCTACTCAGCCTGGGTTGCCTTTAGCTACCCCATAAAAATTGAGTTTAACCCATCCTTGAGGTGGAGGAATCCATTTGATATTGCTCCTAGATATTTGGGAAGATTTGGAGTTGGGATTCTCTAGAGAAATGTGCAAAGACTGAAGTAAGGAGGCTTCAAACCTAGGGATTGGATGAGGATCATTTGGGATCATGAGTGTATTTTCCTTAGCAAGTTGTATGGTTTATATAAATGCATAGTTGAAGTAAATTTAATTAGGTTTAATTTTTTTGGCTTTCTTTAATCAGAGTGTCAGGAATGTTGTAGTATCTATGCTTACCCTAGTATCTTCATAGATTCAAATGAATAGTATACCAGGCTTTGCTTGTGTTGAGTAGCCCATGCTCATGTAGTTGAAAATAAATTTGCTAGCTAATATTTGGCCATATTTCAATCAATCCCTCTAACCATTCTCTCTTGTCCCTTTTTCTTTCTCTTTTTCAAGGAATCAACGTTCTTTGAAGGTTGATCTAGAAGCATTTCTAGATTATCCAATATTGACTTTTTTCTAGGGCACATATTTCATACCTAGTAATATCGAAGCATAAATAATTATCTTGGTTTACATCCATTCTTTGATAATGAACTTCTAAATTCCCATCATCCACGTCTATTTGACACTTTAAAAATAGTAGTATAGTTGGGCATTGAAGAACTCAGTCCAAATATTTTAATGCAAGTGGAGGATAAAATTGTTGATACATGGGCTAAGACCATCAAAAGGAAATCCATTCAAATGTATAGACTGATCAAGGTAATACAACTTGGTCACTAAGGTGTATGACTCACAAAAGGTTAGATAAAGAAATAATTTTCACATCTAATGGCAAAATTTGATGTAATAGAAACCAATTATTTCCAAGGAGAGATGAATAATATATGCATGTGATCCTTTAAAAGCATATTGTTATGGTTTAAAATTCCTAAAAAAACTATTTTTAAATCCTAACCACACTTTTAGGGGCATAATGATGTGCTCGACACTTCATTTTGATCCATTCATGAAGAATTGGAAATATTAGAGGGAGGACAATAATTTTAGTAGACAACCCTATCATATATAGGTTTACAATAATTTTATGGAAAAAACACTTGAGATTTTCAAAAATATAAAACAAATATTTACTAAATATAGTAATTTTCTATTTTTAGATTTTTATAGCCAAAATGCATATCTAGCCATTTGACACATTTATAGAGGATAAAATATATAAGGATGAGTTATATATGTATTTTTATTTAATATGCACTTGTAGCTCATGGAAGGTAAATCATCATATTTTAATATGGGTGGCCTTCTCTCTCATGGAAGGGTGAACCACCACATTTTCATGTGTGTAACCTTTCCTATTCAATATGGTGGATTTCCAAAATATATAAAATATTATATATAGAGAGATGCACCCTTGATTATAATTATATGAGTAATTAATACAATGTTATAACCTCACACCTATTCCCATAGACTGCTTACCTTGTACTTGATTTTCTAAGAAATAAAATCATTGTATTATTTTCCTATATATCTATATTATGATTTGTTATAATCTATTATATTTGAATTGTGCTCTTTCTTAATATTCCTTGAATTAAAATTTTGAGGTTTGTATTAGTGGTGTTAGAGTAGTCTATCTTCCAAGTGTATTTCCATAAATACAAGATCATGATATCAAAAGTTTGGATTTGAGACACAATATCCTTTTGACTACCTCCCTTTTTGTTCCAAGTAATATAAAATGGGAACTAGAATGGATAACACTAAGAGACTCAATCCTTTCAAGAATATATCAAATGAACACCTCATAAATAGAGGAACAAGATGATGAATCAATTTCCTCAATTTCTATAACAATTATTTTCTACAAATTATGCAATCTCCTCCACAACTTCTTAATTTTTACCAAACAATTTTAGCTAACCTCCAATCATAGCACTCCACCATTCTTGATTCCTGTGGGTATGATACTTATAATTTCTCCACCCTGTATGAAGTAGATTATGATTTTATTAATACATACCAACCTGATCATGTGGATAAGCATGTCTAATTTTTATTTGTAAGATAATATCCTCAACACATGAGACATGTTTGTGTACTAAGTAGTGAGTACTTAAATATGATTTGGGAAGCATACTTCAAGAAAGTAGTATATCACTTTGAGGTTGAAATAACATTTTTATTTTTTAAAAGTACTTTTACTTCCCAAAATGAGAAATTATGTCAAGAGATACATCAAGTAATGTACCCCTTATATTATTTCCAAATCAACCAATAATAAGCAAGGATTGTATTTCCATTGCTAGTTCCATCCAACCCATGGAAATCCACCCACATGAATTTCCTTTTAATTTTATCCATGTATAAGCATGGTAAGATTGTGATTTTTTAGTAGTTGATCACTTTTTAAAAATGACTATCATGATTCCTTATAAGAAATCCATTTCATGTACATATACTACTAGTATCTATTTTAGTTTTCTCAACTTTATCTTCCCAAATTCCATTTTCTCTTATAGGCATATGGGGCATGATAGACACCAAGTTGACCATGCCCAAAGCCTTCTATCCTCAAAAGAATAGTAAAAAAGAAGCTAAAAATGACTAATTATACATATTTCAATGTACAATTCCAAGCATCCATGCACATGGGATGATATTCTTCCCTATGATCAATAGGGGTATAATCAAGATTTGTATATATCTACAAAACATATCATATTTCATGTATAAATTGGATTTCAACCCTTAGCACCCACTTATGAAGTTGTTCATGTGAAACCCATGGATTAATTAAGAAGAAAATGAAACACAATTTGTGGAAAAGATTTAGAATATCCAATAATATGTCCATGACCTTTTGGAAATAAAAATTAGAAATACAAGCAATATCAGGATCAACATTAGGTCTTATATCAATTCAATGTTGAAAATAAGTTATGGTTATGTCTTTAGAAATGGATACTTACAATAACACACGTGAATATCAAATCTATTTAGTTTGGACCATACACCATTACAAAGAATGTGGGAGATAATTCCTTAAAATTGCATGTTCCAACTCATCTTGGTTTACATCCAATATTCAATGTTAGACTTCTCAAGCCCTATGATTTTCCTATGTTCGATATTTCCATAGTAGCAAAATGGTTAGATATTGAAGAACTAAATTTAAAAAAAAAATTAGCATCAGTGGAGGAGTATTAGATTGTTGATACATGGAATAAGACCTCTTGAAGGTAGTCCATTCAAATTTATAGAGTAGTAAAGGTAGGAAAACTTGGTCACCAAGGGGAATGACTCACAAAAACTTAGATACAAAAATTATTTCCACACATGATGTCAACAGATGATCTAGTTGGGATGATTTCTTTCTAATAGTATATGAATGATCCAAGTATGTTATCCTTTTGGGGAATGTATTTATTCTCGAAAATACCCAAAGAACTATTTTTTATCGTAACCACACTATTAGGGGTATAACTATGGGCTCATGAATCTATTTTGATCTATTCAAAAATGTTGAAAATATTAGAGGGAGAAAAATTTTAGTAGAAAACCTTATCATCGACAAATTATCAACAATTGCATGGAAAAACATTTTAGAGGATGTAGAGAATGTAAAACATAATATATAATAAAAGTGTTAGTTTCTATTTTTACATTTTCAAATTCAAAATGCATCTCTAGCCATGTTGACACATCAATATAAGACAAAATAAGAAGGATAAGTTGTATATATATAAGTAATGTGGGTGAATTTCCATGTTAAATACAATTATTTTCCAACACATCAAAATTATCGAATAAAGAGAGATGTATCCCTTACTATAAAAATATGAGTAATGTATGCAATATTATTGGCTCCCATATCTTCTCAGATATTGCTTGCATTGTACTATAATTCTTGAGAAATAAATTCATTCTATTATTTTTTATATATATTTGTATTTTAATTTATTATACTTTATTATTTTTAATTGCACTCTTTCTTGATCTTCCTTTACTCGAAATTGTGAGTTTTGGTTAAAATGCACACTTAAATTAAATAATGATATTATTAGGTAGCACATGCAAGAATATTTCCCTCCTAAAAACTATAAACAACCCTCTTGGTATTTAATAAACTCATTTTCCAACCATAGCTTTAACCAAGAATTTCATAAATATAGCAACTTGTTCTTTATTATCTTTCAACGTACTGCGACCTAGTATCCCTTAACACCAACTCAATTGATCATGATACAATAATTTGTATAATGCCTTATATGGTACTATCCCAATAAAACCATGTTAACTATTTTTATAATTAAACTCAACTAAGTAGTTGTACTCTACTCATCAAGATTCCCTACATATTATATGTATTCTCGACGTATTTTCTAACTTTGGCTTGCTCCCTTAGTTTAGCCATCTATCTATAGACTATAAGTAATGATAATGTTGATTTTTGTAGCCAAAACCACATAAAAAGTAGATAATTTTTTTTAAATAAAAATTCCATCTATATCATAAATGATAGTTCTTGAAACTTCACATAACATTATACCTCCATACATATATACGTTGATGAGTGTAAAAGAATTATAAGTGGTCTTATTGGAGCATAAATATGTGGCCTTAGTCAATCTACTAATCAATAATATATAACATCATGATAATAGTGGGTATAAGAAAGATATTATTGAACTTAATAGATACCGCATGTGGATAATGTAGTTCATTAGGATATTGATAATTAGGTTTGAACTTCTAATATTTAAGAAATTCATTGATAAATTTATGATATTTTTCGTATATAGGATAAACAAATAATTGATTGAGATATGCATACATCTTACTATAGGTGTATCATGCAAGGATCCATATACTTAAAAAGTATTGACTCACATATTTCTAATGGTAAGCACGTGCATTTGATTATTGATGAGGTAATCCATCATAATTAAAACCATATCCTCCAATATTATCTCCTCTTGATTTCCTAGAAGATACCAGGCAATGGACCTTCTCATACAACTCATCCTAGAGTTAATTTTCAATTACATACTTCATAAGATCAAAATGTATTTAAGTGGAATTATAATGTCTCCTCCTACTTAATGCATTAAAATCCATGTTTTCCTTCACCTTTACATACACAATATTAAAATTATAATTATAAATGATATCCATCCATCTTATTTTCCTAGCATCATACTCAAAATTATATTTTGTTATCCAGATAGATGTTCAATATCCACATCATATTTTTTAATTAGATATAAGTATGGGTTTTGAAAGGTCCCCAAACCTTTTACAACAAAAGAGACACTTCAAACCCAGGGTACCAGTCCTAGACTATAGAAGACAAGGGAACAACTACAAAATACACAACTACCTACTTACAATAGTAGACCAGCCAACTCCCAAGAGAGAACAAAGGATTTTGGAGAAGCTTGCTCCAAGGATCCAAAGAGGAGACAAAACAATACCAACCATCTATCCAGAATTGAGACCACCAACCATGGTTAAATGGGGCACCTAGATGAAAATATTGTATAAGGCCCACCAATAGGGACTCAATCCTCAAGAGAACTATTTTCAAAATCTAGCCAACCTAGATTTGAGACTCCAGGATTATTTTAAATCCAATATATCATGTTCTATATCTCATTCGCACAAGAAATTACATCATTAATTTTAACCACAAGGGAAACCTCACAATCAAGCATCATTTTTAAGAAGGATTTTGGGATATTAGGCATTGTCTATGGACTAGATATAATTTTTGTCCTATGATCCATAGACCCTAGGTGAGCTTAGTTTCCTTCTTCAGAGGGGTATAATATTTCAAATTAGAGTCCTCGACTGGAACTGGATCCTTCTCAAATTTTATCTTTTTCCCACCAACCTTTTAGATTGCCTAGTCTTCTTAATTGCTCCATAGACCCCATACATAACTTCCACAACTCAACCAATACTCAGTGGGAACTCCTAACCTTTCTTATAAAAAATAAGGGGACTTAATATATCTGTCTCCTTGATAATACTAGGTTTTTATTGTGATAATTTTACCAAATACCTAGCCTCAATAGACTCCTTCTGAATGGGCCCCAAGCTATGGGCCACCTTGCCTGAGATTCCTTTCTCTTACCACATGCTAAAAAATTAGAAGGGTCAGACCTTGGTGAATTGGATCGAATGCCTTCCCTTTCCAAACATCCTCCATGGACTTTTCCATTGACAAAAATAAAAATAAAGGAATGCTCATATTTTTGTTACACCAAAATTGGTTCAAGAACATTACATGGTAGCTATGTATAATGTCCTTCTTTGCATCCAAAGTAAAATAACTAGCACAACCTTGTCCCAAGTATCTTGAAGTACTTTCCTCTAGTACTCATTTTGAAGCTTTGGCAAAGATTCGTCCTTCACAAGAAAAAAACCCAACTTCCTTGCCAATGAGTGTTTTTCCCTATTATGACAAGCACCATCAAGGGTTAATCCTGTTACCTTTGCGATAAAGGAGATGGATATTTTAAAGTATATTCCACTAGCTCTCACCATACCATTTTTCTAGGAAAAATCCATTTGCTTTGATAGGTCTCTATTGTACTCAAAATAATTTCAATAGACATTCCATATTGCCTCCTTTTTTAAGGATATTTCTAAAATATTTCTCAACTTCTAATGTTGAGTGATATTATGATCTTTGCATATGATATTATTAGTATATGGCCTTATGCTTAAAGATAATTTTTTAAGTTCTAATCATCCTTTTGGGGGTGTAACTTTATGTTTGATATTTTGTTTTAACTAATTCAAAATGTGTTCAAAATCTTATAGGAAGAAAAATATTTTTTGATGGACTTAATTTTTGTTAAATAGTCACTAGAGGCTCTCAAGTATTTATTTTTAAATTTTCACAATCAAAATGCATATCTACCCATGTTTTCATATCACTTGAGGCTAAAACACAAAATAATAAATTATGTGTTTGTAATTTTAATTAAATTTACACTTTCTAACTCATGGAAGATGAACCATCACATTCCCATATAAGTGAGATTCTAACTCATTGTTGGTGAACCACCACATTTGCATATAGATGATATTCCCTTTTTAATATGGTAGATTTATATGCTATTAAATATTTTATAAATAGATATGTACCCCTAACTATAAGAAGACATGAGTAATGGATGCAACATTATAGCTTCACTCTCTTCTTAGAGATTACCTATAATATACTCTATTTTTTGAGTAGTAAATCATCCTGTTATTTTTCTCATATGTTTTTATGTTTTAATTACTTGTACATTGTTATTGTTTGATTTATAATATATTTAATTTTCCTTAACCTAAAACTATGAGTTTTATATTATTAGTATCAAAGAAGACTATATTTTGAGTCTATATCTAAACATATGAGATAAAATTATTTTAAACTTGGTATCAAGTGTGATATCCTTTTCATTACCTACTTTATCATTCCAAACAATATCAAATGGAAAATTAAAAAATCAACATTGGAATAGTCAATGCTTTCAAGGAGATATTAAATAAAACCCTCATGAAATAGAGGAATGATATGATTAATCAATTTAGTCAATTTTTTAATGGCTTCTTATTATAAATTCTAGAACCTCCTCCACAAAACCTCTCATTGCCTAAGCACCATTCAATGCTCTGACACCTTTTAAGATGTAGGTGAATTTTTATATTCCGATATTTGGAGGAAAAGTTAATGTTGATATCCTAGAAATTTTTGGATCAGTTGTGTTTATACCTTTCTATAAAAATAATTTGTTGATGATGAGAAAAAACACCTTTGCACTCATGAAAACTCCATTACCTATTTTAAATTGGTAGGAAGCATATTATACCAAAATTAAAGAGGAGAATGAATATAAGAATCAAGGTTCACATGGGATGATTAGATGGTCATAAAGGAAGAACATTATTCCATGGGAGTGAATGATGATTAGTACATACAATGATAACTTCACCAAGGTAAAGACCAGTATGTTCAATATTTTATTGATGCTTTTCATTTCATGTTAAAAAAAATAGGTATACAAGATATCAAAAGGTATTGTATCCTCAAGTATTGTAATAGGTTATAGTGGCATGTATAAGAGGAAGTAAAACTCTTTGAATACAAGATCTTGTAAGGGCCATAAAAAGTTATTGTGAAATTGGAGAGTAAACACAAAACTAGAAGTAAAAATGGATGAGAATAAAATAACAAGAATGATAACACTAAGTACCATACCAAGAAATCCAAGAATAAAAATTCAAATAATTAAGACAAAGATGTCCATTCTTGATATCAGGATTGAAAGTAAAAGAAAGAGTCCCAAGATAAAAAACCTTAAGAAATCAAGATTAGGAAATGATACAATTACTATAAAAACAACCAATATTGAGGGAGAAGTATTGAGAAATTTAGTCATTTTTCACTAAGATGGAACCATATACATCCACTACACCACTACTTTTGCATCCATATATTGAGGTTAAAGGGAAGCATATCATTAAAGCTTAATCAAATATGACCATATACACCATACATGGTGCACTAAAGGAGTAACAAGGTAGGGTTATATTTTTTACTCATAAATGTAGGTCAAGGTTAACCCATTGTATTTTATTATTTATAGTGAGATTCAAAAGAATTTAGATTTTGCTTAGATTGTAAAGGATTTGAATCTACCTATAGTTTTTTTTATTATGTGAAAGAAGGGATTTTGAAAGGATCCCTAAACATTTTACAAAAATAACCAAGCTACCCTCACATGAGACCCAGAGAAGGTAGGAATGAAACATTACAACCAATGATCTGACATTAGAAAATCAAAAAGATCCCATAGATGACCCACAACAACAAACCTAAAAAGAACAACTAAAATAAAAATAAAAAATACCAACCTCCCTCATAGGGAATATTCTAATGCATAAGGTAACTCATCACCAAGATGGTAAAACACAACTGAGAATATTGCTTGTCAATTCTTTAGTCTGTTAGGGCCAACTTCTTTCTTATTTGCATCCTACTCATTTATGTCCCACTACTCTCGGACCATTAACACCAACACACGATATGGAAACTTGCATGGAATCTATAAGGGACTTTTGTAGCTTCAAAAATATCCTTTTGAAGTATTTGGGTGTGCTAAGAATATTCTAGGGTTGAATCTATCATGCCACACCTCATATCCATATCTTCTTTTTTATGCCATAAAATCCTTTAAAGATAATTTTTTATGTGGTATTTTTTTATTGTATGTTTATGATATAATTTTAGGTCAATCATTCATTTAGAAGAGACATGGTGTATATGATTTAGGACCTCAAAGTGTCATAATCATTGTCAAATATCAATGCTTAATGATACTAGAATTATCTCCTCCTACATATATTTATTTTTCTAGTCCCAATCAATGTTGGAAGATAATATCCAAAATAAAGAAATGTATTATGTTGATGATCAAGCTAGAAAACATGAGGACTATTGCTAACACCACACCAATAATAAGATATGCATAGTAGAAGCATATGGCTTGAATTATAATGTAATATTATGAATTGTTCAAGTCACTACTTGATATTATATTGCATTGTGAGATAAAGCATCCCATTGATTTTGTTGGAAAATATACCTAGATCTCATAGGTAAATTTCCCTAGGATAAAAAACACACATAAAATAACATTCAAAAATATTTCACAACAAAACTTCTCTATGAAATTTATAAAACATAATTTATTACATAAAAGACTCATCATTAGTCATTTTATTTCATGAAGATTTATCTCCAATATATAACCTTACCAACGACTCTTCAATACTCTTAACTATTGCTCTCCTCAAACTCATAAGAGATGCAACCTTTCACATGCCTCACATTATGACAAAGCCTCTTATGATTAATATTGTCATCTTTGATTGTCCCTACCCAGGAAAATCGTACCTCATGTTAGAGTGACATAGCTCAATCAAGGGCCTCTGAGAATTTTTACAAGGTTGGATCCTTGTTAAGATGTGATCTTCAAAGTGCTAGTTTCTCTACAAAGGGAAAAGGGAAAAAAGGGGTACAAGAAAAAAAAAAACTAAAAAAAAAAAAAAAAAAAAAGGAGGCAATGCACCAAGAGATCCACTAAGATCTTCTTGTAAAAATAGGCCTAAACACTATGTGCCAATGATGAACACTTCCTCTCCTTAACACAGTAAAGTGTAATCAAAATCTACCAATTATATGCATATATGAGTAGGCAAGTCCCGTAGGAGATCCAAGCTAATAAGTGACTCAATTTGAAAATAGATGCCTCACACACACATACACTTAGAAAATATGATATTCAAGTAAAATATCATAAACACATACACATACGCAATAATAGTTCTATAGGCAAAGGCCAAAAATAGACATAGGCTCCCATGTATATATATAGAATGCAGGTAAACTTTTACAAAGATTGTGCCAAAAGTGAGGGTTTGAAATTTCCCACAAGCTACTCAATAACCACAAATATTTTTACAAAAATATATCAAAGGAAAGCCTACAAATACACAAAGTTTAAAACTTGCTGATCCTTCACAAAGCTAATACTACTACTATTTATAGATTACAAGAGGAGAATTAAATTTGTAAGATGATTTGGCTTTATGTTTACCCATCTCCTAGATATTTTAAATATGTAATGGAGTAGCCCTTGGTTATCATTCCTATAAATCTATAGTTGTCATGGTTGTAGGCCCCATTTGCCTTTAATGGTTTACTTACCTTCATTTGATTTGCAGAGCTAAAGTATTATTGGTAGATAGCCAACTTTTCTCAGTAATGGCATATTGTATTTTTACTTCTTGGGGAACCATGCACTTACATACCCCTTCATTGGTCTTGATTCTCTCGTTTGCTTTCATAGTTGTTCATTGTTTTAGAAAATTTTAGCATCCTTTAGCTACATGATCAAGATCTTTTTAATTAAGAATTTTTCCTGGTTCCTTTCTTCTGGACTTCAAAAGTTCTGATAAGTTGCTCTATCAAGACTATTTATCGAACCTTATTTCTTCTTTGGAATTCATATAAACTCTTGATTTCCTCCATAGATTTTCCATTTATTCCTTCGTTCTATTTTATGTTCACCCATTTTTCTCTTTTTTCATGCCAACCTTTGTTGTAGGATGCTTCCATGCCTACTTACTATGGTGGAGACTCATATGATTCTTTTATTGCTGCAAAAAAGCCTTCTCCATAGTAACCTTTCTTTTGAATATGGAGAAGTATATATATTTAAACTTTGAGTGATCATGAGGAACCCTCTTCTTCTTCCACTTATTGGTTTCCCATTTCCATCTCTCATTATCAATTATATCCTTGTTTTTTGGTGGTGAGATGATGCATGAGTTGCCAGAGGTCATTTATCCAAATTGGTATAGATAATGATAAGCTCTATTGATTCTTCCATGGTTTATGATTGGGTTGATCCTCCTTCTATAATAAATTCTTTTTAAATATCATAAAAAGGTATCATCACCATATTTTAGGAGCAATTTTCATCTCAAGTATCACAAAAAATGCTATAGACTGCTTGTTGTGGGACATTTTCTTATTAGGTGGTTAGCTTTCCCAACTAGAAGGAGAGTCTCCACTCTTGTTTCTACCCTTTGGAGATATCTATTTGGTGAATTTTGCATTGGCATTTTTCAGGCTAGAATGGATTGTGATCCCTTGGTTTTAGGTTCAGACACCTCATATTATTCTAGGGAACAATCTATCAAATTTGTAGTGATTTCACTATAGTTTTGGTGGATCTTAAGGGGCCTTCTGCTTGTGGAAGGAAATGAACACAAAATCTAAAATATATTTATCCATTGGGTACAAAGTTGAAAAAGAATAGCTTTCTAGAGGATGTTGATCTCTTTTTATAGCCTTCACTTGGGTTTAGTGAGGCTCATTATCTTTTATTTCACCACACTTGGATCACCACCTTCTCTCACTTTTCCCATTTTTACATTGGGTTAAGCATATTTTTTTTTTCTAAAGTGACACGATGAAAATTTGGGATTGTTTTCATATTATGTGTAATCCTTTTAGTTGATGCAAGCCAACCACTTTACTTATTATAATTAAATTTGGTATTATTTTTTAGAATGACCTTACTGATGACTCTTATGGTTATTCTCTCTTTTGAAAATTTATCCTACAAAGTGAAAGAAAATAAAGAAACACTTTTATATAAAATAATAATAACTATATATATAATACATGATCCAATATTTATGTTTCATTTTGAGTTCTCCCTACCCCATGCTTGTTTGTATTTATTCCTTTAGGGTATTAGGATCCCAACTTCTTGTTATCCCTTATCTAGTTGGCCTTGATTCTTCATTTTTTTTGTAGGGATTTGGCCATTCCTCTTTAGCCACCAGTATCTAACCATTATCTCATTCATATGGTGGCAATGTTTCTATATGACGAGGACACAACAACTCACTTGGAATTTTGATTTGGGTCTCATAAACTATACTTAACACCAAAAAAGACCAGTCTATATATATATATATATATATATCCTCCTAGTTTGCCAGTGAAATATTTGTATAGGTAGATGCCAAAATAAGGAGGAAGATCGATTATTGATATGTCTTGCAAGACTACTTTATCTTGACATGCATAAGGGAAAAATGAATGATTTTCTACCTCTAATATTTGAACCAAGTTATCCAACTCCACTACTCTTTTGTTTTGTTGAATGATATCTTACTTCGAGTGCATCTACTTACTCTTTTGGCATAATGGATGTGCTAGTCCTGGAGTCTATAATATAGTTGTGGATCAACTTATCATTATAGAAAAAAGTCAGATAAAATGAGGAAGTATTAGGTCTATTAGATCTTGGGGATAATATTTGCAATATATTCATAGATTTTGGATGCCCTCTTCTTTTCTCCTTTTCTTCTAGGGCATTTTTAAAATGTTCTATCCTATGATAGTTAATATTTCCTACACTAGGATTGGTACAATGGATTTATTCAAGTGATCCACTATGTTGAAGGATTCTAAAGATATCGCTTTTTGAGGAACAAAGCATTATTTATCTGGAATTTGCTAGATTTCTTTGACTAGTTCTAGTGGCATTGACTGCTACCTTGGGACTGCTAGGGTACTCGACTTGATAAATACCAAAGCTTTTAGTGAGAAAGTTGTTGGTGGTTTAGATCCATTTTTGAATGCTATGTTTGGATTGCTTAGGGTTCTTAGACCATTTAGTTGAGGAATAATAAGAGGCATAGAATTTAATTAATCGATGTGATATTGTGCTTAAAAATGGTTGTTCTAATCAGGTCAACTTATGTTGACCACAAGGGGCTAGTGGGTTGCTTGCATCCTCTTCCTCCATTGCTTGCTTATTAGACCTCAGGTAATCTAACTAGACTTGAGGTATTTTTTCCCATTAGGTTGACCATTTTTTTAGACACCACATATATCTCTTACTCATCCCATGCCACGAAGATTTGATCTTGGGAAACATGACCAAGATCTATGGTGGTAGTCTAATAATTGTATTCTAGCATTTAGTTTTCAACATTGGAATATGAATTGGATGATATCATTTCTTGTGTTGATGTGGCTAGCAACTATGATGTTTCTCCAAGTATGAATTGACTAAAGGAGTTTTCAAGAGGTGGGTAGTACCACATGGGTGTTTCATCTATATAATTGTTTTGCATAGGATCCAATTCCCTAATATGATTGAGCACTATTATTTGTAGAAGGGTTTCCACAAAGACTATTTGGGATTGATAGTTTCATTGATTATTTTAAAACTAGAGTCTAGGGTTTCCAATGGGTGGGTTGATGTATCCTTGGTTCCCTTTTGTGGAGGAAATTTTATAATTTTTTGGATAGGGATACCTTGCAACATTATGCTCCCTTCCAATGTCTAGCTTTTGGTTAGCTATAAATGCAAGAAGCTTGTGGGATAAGTCTTACTCAAGGTCTCTAGGATATAATGGAGGTGGTATTTGTGAGGATGCCATAACTAAGGGTGAATGATAGGATTACAAGGATTTCATTGGATGAGCAATAGGATTTGGTGGTCACAAATTAGGGTATAGAGTATGGGAAGCCTAGATTCTAGTCTTTTGATCTGAAATAGATCATGCTCAACATTGATGGCTAACTCATATACTTCTGGTAGGGGGCTTCATACTCTAACTTTAATCATCATTAAAATCTTAGAATCTAAGGATTTTGGATAGTATATAAGTGCCATACCTAGTGTGATGTACCATTCTTGAGCCTTCCCTCTAAATGATGTTGCCAAGAACCTTAGATCCATATTATGCTCTGATATGTTGTGAATCATACACAAGCTTACCACATGGTTGATGTGCTCGATGAAAATGATGAGATATTCACCTATGAAATATGTGAGAGATTTTAAGCTTTGGGTATCTCATCCCATGTCTCATTTTATGTTTGTGGTATCAGTGGACCTCTATAATTCCAAGCGAGGAATGTTCTAGGGGGTGGAAGTGGAGGTGGAGCAACCATATTATGGTATGAGGCTCTACTTCATGGAATAATTATAGATAGTGTTAGAAAATATTATAATTTTTAACAAATTCAATATTCAAACATAGTATTTTTGTCTAATTATCTTTGGGCTCTTTGTTTAGGATGGAGTCACAAGGTGAACGTGGCTTTTTGCTTTTGAAAAGTAGATAGATATAGTTCTTCACTCAAACATCGTTCTAGTACCTTCAACAATGGTTTATTATAGTGCTTGTCCTACAATGGAGTTATCAGGTGAAAATAGAGGTGCTTTAGCAAGTTGTAAATAGACTAAGACCCTCATCAAGTCTCAAATGTACTCATTATTGTTATTTTGGGATCAATGACATATCATTAGGGTCCCAAAAGGTATGCCATTAAACTATTATCATCTTTGATTGCCCTTTCCTAGGAAAATCATGCCTCATGTTGAAGCAACATAGTAGATCATAATCAAGAGCATGGGGTTTGGCTCAATCAAGGGACATAGAGAGTTTTTACAAGGTTGGCTCCTTGTTAAGATGTGATCTTCAAGGTGCTAGTTTCTTTGTAAAGAAAAAAGGGAAAAAGGTGCAAGAAAATAAAAAAACTCAACAGATAAAAGGAAAAAAAGGTGATGCACCAAGATATCTGCTAATATCTTCCTATAAAAATGGGTTGAAATGCTATTTGACAATGATAAACACTTCCTATCCTCGACACAGTGAAGGGCAATAAAAATATGCTACTTATATGCATATATGAGCAGATGGGTCCCATAGGAGAGCCAAGCTAGTAAGTGACTCATTTTGAAAATAGATGTAAGCCCCTCACACACACACACATTTAGCAAATCTAATACTCAATAAAAATATCATAAAAACATACACACACATCAACATGGTTTGTAGGAATAGGCCAAGAATTAGACATAGGCTCCCATGTATATAATGGAAGTAAAATTTTACAAATATTGTGCCAAAATAAGGGGTTTGAAATTGCCCATAAGGTGCTTAAGAACCATAATTATTTTTACAAAGAGAAATGAAAGTAAATCCTACAAATACACAAAGTTGCAAACTTGTTGATCCTTTACAAAGCTAATACTAATGCTAATTGTAGACTACAAGAGGAGAATTTTACATCTAAAATTTATGGGACGATTTAAATTTTTTCTATCCATATCCTAGGGATTTTGAATATTTAATGGAGTATCCCTTGGTTATTGTTCCTATAAATATATAGTTGTCATCACTACAAGTCCCATTCCTTTGCCTTTAATGGTTTACCTACCTTTATTTAATATGTAGATCTAAAGTATTGTTCCTATCAATATATAATTGTCATGGCTAAAATTTCCATTCCTTTGCCTTTAATGGTTTACCTACCTTTATTTTACTTGTAGATAGCCATATTTTCTCAATAATGGTGTATTTTAATTTTTCTTCCTAGGGAACCATGCACTCACCTACCTCTTCATTGGTATTGGTGTCCTTGTCTACCTTCAAAGTTGTCTGCTCTTTTGAAAATTTTCTACATCCCTTTTCTACATGATCAAGATCTTTTTAATAAATACTTTTGCTTTGTTTCTTTATTTGGGACTTCAAAAGTTCTAGTAAATTGCTCTATCAGGACTTTTTATCAAACCTTCTTTCTTTGATAGACTTCATCAAAAATATTGATCACCTTCACAACTTTTTTGTTTCTTCCTGTGCTCTATTAATGCTCACTCCTTTATCTCTTTGTTCATGCCAATATTTGTATTATGATGCTTCCATGTTTGTTAACTCTGTTGGAGACTCAGCTGATTTTTTTTTTGCTAAAGAGAAGTATTCTCCCTAGTGGCCTTTATTTGGAATATGGGAAAGAATATATCTTTAAAATTATATTCTTATATAGAAATCACAAGGATCCCTATTCTTCTCCCAATTATTAGTTTTCCCTTTCCAATTCCCATTATCAAGGATATCCTTGCATGTCTGGAGGCAAGATGATTCATGAGTTGCCAAAGGTTGCTTATCCAAATTGGTGCAAGTGATGATGAGCTCTGCAATTTTTTCCATGGCTGATGTTTGGGTTTATCCTCATCCTATGATCAAATATTTTCATATATCATTGAAAAGGCTCATTAAATTCTATTAGGAGTGAGGTTTATCTCAGGTACCACTAAAAATTGATTGTTGTGGACTATCTTCTTATCAGGTTATTAGATTACCCACATAGAAGGAGAGTCTCAACTCTTGTTTGTTTAGTTAATTTTGACATGGCATATTTTTAGGCTAGCATGGATTACACTCCCTTGGTTTTAGGTTTAGGCTCCTCATTTTTTTCTAGGAAAAAAATTATGAGTTGTAGTGATTTATCACTATAATTATGTAACCTCCTACTTCACATGTTGACACATCTCATACAACTCTTCACTTCCACACTTGACACCTAACACTAGTGAATATTCAATTGCATACTTGAAAATTTTCACTCACACTTGTGCACTTGACACCTTTCACACTTAATTACAAGACACATAAACACTATTCATAATTTAGACAAACATTAAACACACTCCCAAAACTAAATATTAAAAATAGTACTCAATGTACTTTGTGGTACCAAATATTGTAATACTACTAACATCCCCTTGTATTACATTATTTGGTGTGAAGGATTTGCCTTCAATCTCTAATTCTAGTATTTGTACTTTGGATCTGGCTCTCACATTGCTTGAAGTTTTGGCACTAATTTATTAATATATTTCCAACAATTTTTTGTCAAAATTTCATTGTGTCCATATAAAAATTTTAACATGTTTGTAATCATGTTCCATTTTTATTTAATGATCCATTTATAATGCATTTCATTTTTTCTTTGTGAAAAATGTTTGGTTTGGTCTTCTCACAAATATTATAATTCTAAAATGATTTTGATTTTAATCCATGCCTTTTTGTTGTCTCTTTTTTAGCTACTTTTATTTTTTTATTTGGAACATCAATCCTTTCAAAAATTTCTCAATGATTTGTATTCTCATTCTTATCACATTTATCCTCAATTTGGTTTTCATCTTCATTATCTATAATCTTTTCCACAAGGGCTCTTATTTTATTTTCACCTCCATTTTCTATCTTTTAAACTTCTTGAACTAAGTTTCCTTTTTTATTTTCTTCTTTTTTTTGTTGTTTCACAAGTTAATATTACCTCAGTTGGAACCTTTGAAAAGGTTTATTCATTTGAATTTTTTATTCAAAGAATTGCATCTATAGTAACTTGTAGTATGACCTTATATATTGTATATCTACCAATTATTTTATCTCCACTCAGGTTGAAATTGTGATGATGCTATAATATTATTTGATGTATTTTTATTTGATGTCAGAGCATTATTAGTCACTTCATATTTGACTATATTTTCCACTTCATATTATTGAAGAAAATTAACTAATTCATCAAAGGATATGGCCTTATTTAGCACTTGAAGAGAAGTGACTAAATTTTTTAATGTCTTTGGGAGTTATCTTAATGTAACTTGGACAAGAAATTTGTCTTCCACTTTTTTCCCAATGTTAGTAACTTAGTTTTTAATTTTACTATCCTTTGAAAGAATTTTTTTAAATTTCTCCACTTCTAACTTTAAAGAGGATAATTGTGATTGCAAATGCAAGATAGTTGCTTCATTCTTGTCTTCAAATATTTTGCATAGTTTTACCCAAGAAGCTTTTGAAGTTTTTGCATCACTTATAATTGGCTTAATTTCATCTATTATGCCAAATGTGATTAGCATAAGGTATTTTGTCCCACTTTCATCTTTTGGCATGTCCTTCGTTTTTTCTACTATATCCAAAAGATTTTCAACAATGAGAACTGATTTCATTTTATTTTTCCATGATGTAAAACTTGTTCCTTTCAAAAGTTGTGATTCAAAAAGAAAAAATTTTGTAGTTGCCATAATAGAACTAATTCAAAAATATTCTTCAAGTCAATCACTTTCATTTCATTTTGCCTCTTCTTATAACTCCCAATTTAATTTCAAATTCTTTGATTTAATTTAAAATTTTGATTTCCTCTTTTGTCTCCCTATTTTTCAATAAAATTTCACAATAAATCTTCAAATTTTAATTTCACTTCATTTCAATCACATTAAATTTTCTTTGTATATCTCCCCAAAAGTTTTCCATTTCACAATTTTACTTTAAAATTTTAATTTAGCCCAAATTCCATTTAAATCAACCTTTAATTCAAATTTCCAATGTTTAATTTCCTTATGCCTCCCATTCATTAATTCATTCCTTAATAATTCCTTTTAACTCCTAAAGTTGATTCTTTTAATTATTAATGCCTTATATCTCCAATTTTATCCTCAAGTCCTTATAATGCCCAAACTTAATAAAGTCAATAAATCAAGCACCTAAACATAACTTATAATCAAATGTGCCCCTTAGTAATCTTAATAAATTAAGACTTTCCCTTAATTTTTTCCATGCCTCATGTTAATTCAAATTTAGGGCATTTGGAATAAATGTTATGTGCTTTGCTTACTATCAATAGGTGTTACAACATACTGACTCATCTGCTTAGAATCTCCTCAATTTAGCTACACCTATTTTGGATTCACTTTGTGCTCACAACTTAAAAAATACATCCTTTGTTCATGGCTTCACCCTACTTTAGCTTACAATGTCTCTGCTTCAATGGTCCTTACTTATCCCAACTTCATCTAGCAATGTCTTTGCTTCAACATGACTTCATGTTCTCACAAGATCTTCTTTCAGTCTTCTAGCACTTCATCTCATTATTCACATCATTACACATTCTAACAAGCTTCTTAATTCAATATTCCAACACTTTATCTCATTATTCACACAGTTATAAATTCTCATAAAATTCTCCTTCAATTTTTAGCAAATTTGTCTAATCACCAGTCTACATTTTTATTACTTCCAATGTAATAATTCTCTCTCAGTATTCCAACCACATTGTCTAGATTTCTAATATTATTTGAATCATGTACCTTGCACTTGTTCTCTCTAGCAACACAATCTCTTCCAATAAACAAATGTCTAAAATGAAGCTCTTCCTCCTCCAATAATTGTCCTCCTCCAACATTCTTCAAATATTACTCTTCTAAGCAATATTTACAACTATATCTCATTCATATTTTCTTCAAATAAATACTTCTTCAATCTCAATAGCTTATCAAGTTTACTAAGTCAAATGTAATGCTCACTATCCAACAAGTTTTCTAGCAACTCATTCTCATCGCCAATCTTCTAGAAACTCTTCCAGTCTTCTCAAAAATATTCTTCTTCTCACCAATATTCTTATCCAAGCTTATTCTTCTCATAAATATTCTCCTCACAATATCCTCCTCTTTTATCTTAACTAATATGGCTTTCACCAAGGTGGCTCTGATGCCAGTATTGGAAAATATACCTAAAGATATCATATGTAAATTTCTCCAGGATAAAAAACACTCACATAAAATCACATTTACAAATATTGCACAGTAAAACTCCTCTATTACATTCATAAATAGTAATTTATTACATAACAAGACTCATCACATTATTCATTTCATTACATGGATCTTTGTATCCAATATATAACCTTACAAATGAATCTTCAATACTCTTAATTATTGCTCTTCTCAAACTCACAAGAGATGCAACCTTTCACATACCTCACATTATGACAAAGACTCTCATGATTACATAACCTACTACTTCACATCTTGACACATCTCATATGACTCTTCACTTCCACACTTGACACCTAACACTTATGACTCTTCACTTGCATACTTGACACCTTTCACTCACACTTGCACACTTGACACCTTTCACACTTAATTACAAGACACATAAATACTCTTCACACTTTGACACATACTTTAGACAAATATTAAACACACTCCCTAAACTAAATATTTACAATAGTACTCAATGGTACTTCATGGTACCAAATAATATAATATTGCTAATATATTTAGTTCCTAATTCTCCTTTTTCTAACACACATATGTATTGGAGGTTAGTCCTAAAAAATACTAAAAATAGGAGATAAATTTAAGAATTAATTTAGGAAGGGAACATTAAACAAAGTGCTTTACAATGTAATATTATAATTATCTTGGCTACAAAGAATTGAATATTGATACTTTGTATTAGTTATAGAACTTTGAAATAAAATTATTGTAATGAGCCACTGTTTACACCATTAGATAAATTAAACTAGCTTTATGGTGTAATATTCTTCATAAAAATTGATCGAAAATATGGCTAAATTCAAATATTTGTTGAGCTCATTGATATATAGAAGATTAAATTTAAATATAAGGAGGGTTTTTTTAAGTGGTTGGTCATGCCATTTTTTTTTGATAAATTGGAGGGGGTTTTGAAAGGGACCCCAAAACATTTTACAAAGGAAGAAACAAAAATATGGTCCTCATAGGATGCAAACAACAAAAATACAATAGATAAGGGAGACTCGAGAGGTCATCCCAAAGAACCAAAAAGGGTAGCTACCAGTGGGGGGGAGTCTCTAGGAGAATCCATAAAGTGAATATGAGAAGTCAATTAAACAATGAAGAGCAAAGGAGATAAACCAATAGAGATCATTCAAAAAGACACAACCATGATAGAGGTGGCTTAGTTAGACTCATTACTAGTTTCAAGAATCACATTAGTAAACTTGGTGTGAACATTCAGTTGTTGCAAGAGGTTTTCCATCTCCTTTAAATATTGTTGGAGAAGGATCCAAGATGACTTGGAAGTGTTAGACACAAATGACATCATCATCCTAAGACTAGCCAAGGAGTAAAATATGGACATCTACTGAATGGGGGTTGAGGATCCACTTGGAGTCCCTAAATTCTTCATGCAAGTAGGTGTACCACTAACCATCATTTTCCAGGGGTAACCTTCAATATTCACCTTCTAAGGGGTTCTTTTGACCTTCACCTTTTTAGTCTTTAGTGGAGAACCCTCTAAGGATTCATGGCTATGCCTATCAACTTTGTGTTTTCCCTTAGTAGATTTACCTCAAGAAGAATGACAACATATTTAATCTTTGATGGACTGTGGGGTGTCACCTGAATTTGAGCCAAAAGTTAGATTTTTTCCATATTTAGCTATTTTCATAGAGGTAATCTCTATTTCACCCCATTTTTCTATCAACATCCTTTTAAGGGTTTTCCTATCTCGAGCTCAGGACTAGGGTAGGGATAGTAGGGTTGATGGTGCAAGATACAATAATATTCTAAGTTTACTCCTAGAGGGTGTGCCTATAGAGGATTAGGTGTATGACTTGGTGGATTGGGTGAGTGGAATTACATTTCCTTATACTCTCAACAAAGAGATCCATTAACCTATGTAAATACTCAAGAACATTCATGGCCTTAATTTCCTTGAGATGATTTAAAAAGGCCAAGTGGAAGCTCATAAGGGGGAGATCATTCTTTAAAGTATTGTATGATGAGGACCATGACCCTATTCCAAGGAACCAAGGGGGAATATATAATTATAACCCCTTTCTCTTTTCCTAACATCATTTCTTTATCGATAAAGAAATTGGTTTCCTCCACCAAAGAGTGTTTGTCTTATTGGATCACAACACCATAATTCAATAGATATTTTACCTTGAACAACATTAAAACATTGAATTTAAACTAGAGATATTGAACAAAAACATGTCCAATATTCCATGATTTGGTGAATTCATTGGAGATCTCAAAATCATTCCTACTGAATTTCTTTAGGAAGGGAAAAAAATCATGATTGATGAGTATTTCCTCGATAGTGGTGTCCAAATACTAGTTCTAAAAGGGCCATATTTTATTAGAGAAAGGAGGCTTCAAGGATAGCTAAAATCTTACACCATAGATAGGAAGGTAAATTTAAAATAACGTAATGGATCTAACCATTCTTGCATGGGGATTTAAAGCTATCTAGGAGAGCAAAATCATAAAAAACTATAGAGTATGCATGTTTATGGTTCTAGAGAAGATCACGTACTATGATAATTTATGGACATCAAACTTGGAGATATTTGAGTCATGTGCTTGACTCGGCAAGAAGATATCACAACCAATTATGAATAAAATAGCATGGGAAATAACTAAAGTCATGCATGAAAATGGTGGAGTTGAGCCTAAGGATACCTTGGGAATGATTGCTTGAAAAGGATATCCTGGGAGCACTTAAGATTATCAAAGGAGCATGAGCAAAACCATAATCAAGGAAATGTTAGTGGTGGTATGTGACAAGGATGGAAAGGTTTGCCATGATAGACACGAACATAAAATATGACATGTGTAAAATAGGAATTGGTGGGCGCAACCGAAGATAGTCTAAAAGGAGGGGCTCCATAAAAGTGGTATAGGTGGCAAGGGAGATAAAATAAAACAATTTAGGAGGACAAGGGATGAACCATGAAGAGGTGGAAAAACAACACCATGAAAGTGATGGTCAAAAAAAAAACTAAGTGGATCCTATGCAAGTGAAAGCCACACATAGTATACATTGAAAAGGTGGTCCTAAGGCAATGAAATGAAGACATGGATTTCAAAGGGGGTACCATGAATGCAAACAAGGTAGCTAATCCAAGCAATAAACTTAGTGAGAGTTGGAAATTTCATTCGTTGTAAGAACATTGAGATGTTAAGGAAAATTATCCCACCACATATGAAGAGTATCTTCATTAAGATCCAAATTGACCAATAAATCAGTGTATTTGTTGCCTTCTCTATAAACATGTTGGATGATAAGACTATTGTGGTAACAAAGGAGCCTCTTGGACTCTTTGATTAAATTGAAGACTCTCTAAGTAGGATCTTGATTTCCTTTGAGATAATTTATGATGTTCAACAAAACCCCTTCAATAATAATATTGCAAGGGTGATCTTTCAGGATGGATAGCCCTTGGAAGAGAGCTTTGGCTTTGGCAACATGGTTTATTTGGAGGTCAATATTTTAAATGAATACAAGGATGATATTTTTTATGTGCTCTCTAATTATACCACTAACTCCAACCATATCTAGGTTACCTTTGGCTGCTCCATCAAAGTTTAATTTAAGTCATCCTTCTAGCAAATGAGTCCACCTGATGATTTTTCTATCAATAGTAAATATGGAAGGATTGTAAGGATCCAAGGGAAGGTTGAGTGAAGTGGTGATATTGGACTCAATACCAGGGCCAGGGACCTTAGGGCAAGGGGTCAACTAGGAATTCTCAATAGTAGCACATCAAATCCTTGTCTTGATTGATAAAGTATCCTTAGAGGTATTTGAGAAGGTTGTGTTACATTCTAACCAAATTTTCCACAGGTAGTATAGGAGGCAAAAGGACCAAAGTGTCTTGAGGTGATTATTGGAAAAAGGGTTAGGCCATTGAAGGAACAACTCAAGGATAGAGTTAGGTTGGACCCACCCAATGTCAAAGGAAGAAAAATGAAGTTTAAAATCCAACAGGACAAGGGACACTCTAGGAAAAGGTGATGGGTTTACTCCTACCTGGATCAACAAAGAGAACAATAGTTGGGAATGATCATACCCCTAGTGATAATATTTTCCATGGTTAGAATTTTGTTTTACACAATGAGCCAAGAAAAGAAAGAAATTTTGGTAATAAATAGTTTGGTCCAAATGATTTTTATTAGGATATGGTATAATGGGGCCTCATCTTTAAGGAAATTGGCTAAATTTACCATGACCTAACCACTTATGCAGGCCCTCTAGATCAAGGAATCCAAGTAATTATCACTAGGAATAACACAAGTTTTGATATCGGAAAATTGTTTCATAACAACAACCTGGTTTATCCTAAAATATTCAAGGAGGATCATCTTCCAAGTATGACCATGAGGAGAATCAGTTAAGAAATTTGCTACTTTGTTCCCAAAGATGTAAATAGTGATGAACTTCAAAATGACAAGGTTGGGATCATGAAGCCATAGGTCCTTTTAGAAATTGATGTGGTACCCAATGCAAAGATACCATCTAATACCATTCTAAATTAGATATTTGGATTTGATGATTGTATTATAGAAAGACAACCCTCTAGTGGGTGTCTCTTCATCCATGAATTTGTTGTTTTAAATATTTATTGGTCATGCATTTTAACTTGACCAATGCATCTATCATATTCATTAGGATTATGGATGACATCCTACATATCTACACCAATTCGTTTATGGTAATATAATTATTTGGTATTCTCCTTTATAATAATACATGGGAGGAACATATACAACATGTTTGAATGGTACTTTAGACTCTTCAAAGACACACATTATATGTTAATTTATAGAAGTATTTTAAATGACAAAATTTAATGTCTCAAGTACATTACTGAAAAAAGAGTCTATTTTTATTATAAGAAGATTAAAATAATAAAATATTGGCCTACCCAAATGCTCTAACAAATTTTTATAGATTTTTGATTCTGACCAATTTCTATTAAAAAATTATATTAGGGTTCTCACAAATTGCTTTGCTAGTTCACCAATTGACTAAAGGATGTGTTAAATATAATTTCCATTGGAAAGATACAAAATAAATGGTATTTGAGAATTTTTAAGGACCAATTATGTATATTTCCTATGCTTTCCCTATATAATCTACAATAGCCTTTCAAGATAATGATTAATGGATCAGAGTATACACTAGTTTTTATCACACAATAGACATGTAGTTTCCTATATAGTGATACATTCAACAAGGTAGTTCAAGAATACCCCACATATGACAAAGTGCTCAATAATTTTGTCCAAGTATGTAAACAGTGGAATCATTACATATTGGACAAGGAAATAATATTTCATATAGATCATAGTCTTATGGATTTCATTCAAACATATAGTAAGCTAAGGAATAAAATATATTAGAAATGGGTCATATGCCAATAACAATTTTAACTAGTCATAATATATAGGAAAGGAAATAGAATGTTAGTAGAAAATTTTATAAGTTGACTACCAATTATCTCATTCACGACCATTCTTGTTTTCCATGGGCATAAAATTTCCAATTAGTCCACCTTGTATGAAGTTGACGATGATTTTGTAGAAACATATAGAGCTCTTCATGTGGGTAAAGCATGTTCTTGATTTTTATTTGTAAGATAATATCCTCTATGATATGGGACATATTTGTGTACCATATAGTGAGAAATCAAATATTCTTTTGGAAGTGCATCTAAACAAGGTAGTAGGTCACTTTGAGTGAAGAATATATTATCAATTCTCAAAAAGCACATATATTGGGCCAAGATGAGGAATGACATCAAAAGGTATATCAAGTCAAGCATCTATTGTATTGTTTACAAACCTACCCATAAGAAGAAAGGACTATATACACCATTTATAGCATGGATTTCCTCTCAAGGTTTCTTAAATCTATGGTAATAATTGTGTTTTTTATAGTAATCAATAGTTTTCTGAAAATGACTATCATGATTCTTTATAAGAAATTCATTCTAGCTAAGAAGACTATTGAAAAATATTTTGTCTATGTACAACTCAATTTAAATTTTCCAAATTCCATTGTATTTTAGAGGGATAGTATATTTCTAAGTATTTTTTGGTTCACCCTATGGAGGATGATGGACATCAAGCAACCCATGTCCACAACCTTCCACCCATAGACTAATGGTTAGACCAAAGTTGTGAATCGATTGATTGTACATATATTTTTAATGTAAAATTTTAAGCATCCATGCATATATGATGATATACTCTTCTATATTTAGAATGGGTACAATCAATATTTACACAAATCTATAAAACATGGCCCATTTCATTGGGTTTTAACCCTTGGTACCCAATGATGTATCTCTCACTACATATCCCATGGAATATTTTCCCCATTATATAAAGAAGTATAAAAAGAATCATAGTTTATGGAATAGATTTATCATGTCCAATAATAGGCCCTCGATCTCTTGGAAAAGGTAAATAAAAAATACAAGCAACACCATGACCAACATTGATCCCCACATAAGTTAATGGTTGGAGATAAAATAGGTTTATGTATTCAAAATGAGTGACTTATAGGACACCATAGAAATATTAGACCCTTTTATTATAGACCATACACCATCACCAAGAAGGTGGGAGAGAACACTTTCTAGTCGAGTCTTCTATCTTGTCTTGGTTTAATCCAATTTCTAATGTTGAAATTTTTTAATCCTTGTTAGATATTAATGTTTTGAACGGTTATATTATGGTATTTAAGGGTATTTTAGTACTTAGGATGCCTAATTTATGCATAAAATACCCTCAAGAAAACTTGTAAATACCTTGTTTTATAATACATGTAGGTACTTTATGAACTTCTCATATGGTATATGATGTAATAACTCCTAACATGCCCTCCTTATTACATCATAGTCAAAAGCTCTATTTTTCTTATGATCAAAGAATAATGTATAGAGAAATCTGCCCTCAATGTAGACTTACTACTTAGATACTTAAAAGTAGACTTACATCATAGGAATTTGAGAAAGAAATCTGCCCTCAATGTAGACTTACTACTTAGATACTTAAAAGTGTCAGGTTCTACATTGCTTGCACTCCAAAATATATTGATTATAAAATACTTATACAATACATAATGCTTGAAGTGTGTTTATTCAATTAATTATGTGTTGCTTCAATGTGGAGGATCTTCATTATATATAAGTCATTGATGAGATCAAGTGTTCTCCTGTTGTGTAGACTTATTTCCAAATATTGTCTTGATCAATGTCTTCTATTGAGGTAAGGTCAATCACTTATTTCTTATTTTCCATGGATTCACTTATTTGATTAAGTTTTTGCTTGTGATATGTGATGTATTCTTGCTTCCTTTGATCTTTAGTGTGATTTTTGACAATACATCTTGTTAGAAATCCAATATTATCCATAATATTCTCCATATGATCAAAAATAATTCAAGATAATATATTCTCACAAATTCATATATTCAACAATGAACAATAACTCACTAAATATTATTGATAAATATCTACTTTAAGCAATGCATAAAATATAATATTTATTCAATAAAAATTACAATGCTTTGTCTTCAATATATACACATTGGATACATGACTCTTCACATTCACAAGACTCTTGACCTTTATACTTACACAAATATTTCATCTCCTCAAACACATGAGAGATATAACACTTCATATTTCTCATATGAGAAATATCACATAATAACAAATATTAACTCCACATATCCACATATGACAAAGACTCTCATGATTGCACATACTACATGACAAAATATTACTTAACTCATAACATGACACCTCACTTACATAACTCACACTTACTAACATTACACCTCAATATATATTAAATATTAAACACACCCAAATCTAAATTATTCACATGGTCCTTGCATTAATATTTTAAGGTACAAAATAATATAATACTTCCAACACCCCCTAATATTACATTATTTGGTATGAAGGTCATTTTCCTTCATGTAATATTATCAACACCCCCTATTTTATCAAATGTAGGATGTAATAGTTATAAACACCAGAAAGGGTCACACCCGATGACGTATCCTATTGCAATGAATGATAAAATATAGCATACATACAAGAAAACGAAATTGAAAATAAATGAAACAAGAAATAAAACACTTTATTCCATTGTATTCAAAGCCAAAATCCAATACAAGTACGTCCCTCTTAGGGATATTCATTTTGAAACAATATTACAATAGGAGTGCTCAATTTTTTTCCCTCTTAAGGGTAGGTGTGATTTCCAAATACCTTTTATAATGGCATGAACTGCTCTAGGGTGGAGGTGCCCTCTTATTCACGACAAGGAAGGAACTTGATGGTTTTCTCTCCTTTGAAACTATTCCCTACGATCAAGAAACAACATAATAATGTCAAAAAGATAGGCAGCCTCTCATGATGAGGCCCTTTTAGGTAAATTGCATAATAACATCATTAACATGCATAATCAAGAAAATGTAAAGAATTATTTTAAGCTATGCAAAGTGAATCAAGATTCATGTAATAACATAAAGGAAAGTAGTAGCTATACTATGCATGGATCGGATATATAAAATGAAGCATAAACATGCATGAAGAAAGAATTTAGGTCCTAACTGAAGCATAAACACAAGAAATAAATCTAACCTAATTCTATGGTCAAAAGTCTGCTAAAATGCTATTAAACCATAAAAACAACTAGTATAACCTAATTAGACAAACAAAAATGAAAATAGGAAGGCGGTTATACCTCTGCTGCAAACTGTAGCTCTGGTGTGCAATATGCACTATAAACCATGGATGACAGTCATGATTAGCACTCTGATAGGCTTACCATAAATTCCATGGGTAGTGGGCTTGACCTCCTTGTCCAATTGATGTTCAAGGGTCACCTTCGGTGTCCTTATGATAGTTTTGGTAGTTGAATCACTGTGATGGGCCTTCGTTTGCCTAGATTTGCATTTCTTGATCCTCCTAGGCTTTTAGAACTTCCATGGAAAACTGATCATTGGATGAATACCAAAATGGCATTCGAATGCATAAATTCAGTATGCAATCCAACAGGGCTTTGTTGCTCACTTGATCAATTCACAATCACTCAATAATTCATCAGGGCTTCGCTATACAAATCATCTATATATTCTACCCATTTGGAGAGGGTATTTATAGGATGCCCTAGGACTGGGGGTGGATTCCTAGAGAAGCCAAAATCAAGAAGAGGTGTTTAGGAAAGTTGGAATGGAAGCCTCTGGAATCTTATGTCCATTAACCGCCTTCTTCTAGATCCAATGGCCGTTCCAACCAATTTGACTTGGATTGAAGGCCAACTAAACTTCAATTAATAACGCAGGTCACAAATGTGGTCTAGACTGCAAACCATAGGTCTCAGTCATAGTTTAGCTATAAATCATAGGTATGGGCTGCTGTTTAGATTGATTAGGCCAAGGAGCCCAAATTGAGTGGTTAGAACCACTACTCTATCTTGGAGTTTATCCAAGATCTTCCATATGGTCTTGTAGCATTTCCATATGAGTAGTCGCCTTCGCCATGACATGTTTTAGGTGTCTACATATGCCCCTTTTGAGATGCGTTGTGAGATCAAACAACATTGATAAAAAATAGACCTCCTAAAATGATGTTGAAGGTTCTATGATGATCATTAGTCATATCAACATTAGATGCCCTAGGTCCAACAAAAGGATGCGCATCTTGGAATCATTGCTTCCAACTCTTTGGAGGCTTAAAATTGAAAAGCTTGCACTCACCATCAGTCATTTAGGTAGCGCTTGATGCTACAATAGGATTAGCCTATATAACCAAAAGGAGACAAGATATAAATAAATTATCATATTTGCTATTTTCCCTAAGTAAAGGGGTAAGCTTATGATAGCTATTGACAATGATTCGCAAGGATGAATGCAATTTTGATAAGATCAAGGGATCTATGATCTCTGAGATATTCTACTAATTTTGATTATGATTTGATATTATGACTATCCCCTCAAGTGACGATTCGATGAGGGTATTGACAATAAATAAAGTGATGATGTCGCTTGACCACCATGGATGATCTAAACAAATTTAGATTTGAGAAAATTAATGCATTGGCTATGCTTAGTTCAGCTTTTGATTCCAACTATTAATAGTATTTGCACACTTCTATCCCATGGAGCAGTCAGGCTACAATAGTCATCTTAGAGAATCGATTTGATACAAATCGAATCAGATTTGTGTTGAATCAAGTTATCGATGATTTGCTAAAAAAAAGGTCATAGAATAAATGGCATGCAATGCCTCATTCCCGTGGAGCATTCCAGTTGCAAAGGCCTTCTTAGGGATTGAAAAGAAGCATATCAGATCAATGATGACAATTTTTGCCCCAAATGTCCTTATGGTAATTTACTCATCCTGTCGGATTGCATGGATCACAAGTCGCTACTACCGCCAAGTGTATAGGGTAAATTACTGAATACGAGGCACATTTGGTGTTTAAATTATTTGATTTTTTTAATGTTTTGAATTATACATTGAGATTATTTATTTATCTAGGAGGTGCATCGCTCCATGGAAGTATTGTCATAGCGATGACCTCGGTTGATTGTGCTCTATGTGCCCTGAGTAGATCCTTGTGCTTGATCATCACCAAATTTCTAAATTAATTTGCTTTTATTGAGTTCTGACCAAATGGGAGACATGAATTTATATTTTTAGCCCTTCCCATGGTAGGATTTTCCTAAAATTTCTTGCTAGTTGCAAACTGTGGCTAGGGTCTATGGTTCCCATTTGCAAATTTGGGAACCGCGACTAGGGCTTGCGGTTTGCGCAGAATATGAGAAGCCTATAAAAATTCCAAATTTCAAATTTCTCTCATTATTCCTTTATAGCGACTTGCAAACTAGAGCGTTGACAATGATAGCTAATAAAATTGACCTGCAACCTACCATACATTATCTGTACACCAACTCACAACATGATGGCAGGGTGCGGGCAAGTGTCTTCTAGCCATAGGGGACAAGGAGAGGGTAAAGTAACTAAAAAACCAAGACCTCGCAACCATTACCAGTTAAAATTAACCCAATTAAGAAATTGGAAAATCAATTACACTAAACTTATGGTAATGAACCTCATCTTAGGCTAGGGTAGCTTAGATTTATTTTTTTTTGCATTTTTTACCGTGGTATCGCACTCGGCCAGATCTCAATTAGAGACCGTAGGTACCAACTGTGGTTCCCAATTGGTCAATTGGGGACTGCAGCTACCAGCTACGGTCAAAATTCAAAATCCCAATGATCAATTTTTGATCGCATGCGGACCGCATGGTTGACCCACGGTTCACCAACTTTAGGAAAAATTTGTAAATTTTTTAATTTTTCTAAATTTTTAGAGGTAATTAATGTCATTTAATACATTTTTGACATGTATTATTGACAAAATTAATTTTTAGGTCTACATGATGACATTTTTTTGTAATTTTATTAGGTGTTTACTATTTTTGATGATTTTTAGGTCATTTTTAAAATGTTTTTGCTTGTTTTAGTTAGATTTTTCCTTATATAATGCTATGTATTTCAGAGATTGACCTCTAGAGCATGAGAGCCTAACATTCTTAAGACTCTATATGGAGAGCTCACTGATGGTGAGCAAGAGTGGTTCAGAGTTGTCAGCTTTAGCTATGTTTTGGATATACCCACTATATGGGTAGATCAATCCTATCTAACTACATTGGCCTGACGCTAGAATGTGTGGACAAAAATGTTTCACCTACCTACAGGTGAAATGATAGTGACATTGGAGGATGTTTATAGGATATTTAGGATCCCAATTGATGGTGAGGCCATCATCTTCTTGAAATCTGGTGTCAAGGAGTCCATATTTTATGTCATCTTCGATGCTCAGAGCGAGAAGGCTCAGTGAGCTATTGACCAAGGAGGGGTCCACATTGGCTATTGGTATGGGAAGAATGTCTTCATCATGTGCGAGATCGTTTTTATGCACTAGGTGGTGCAATATGTGCTTTTTGTGATGGATGCATATGGATGCAATGCTCTTTTCTTAACGCATATTTGATATTGCTTTCTTTTCATGCATTAATGTATGTAATGCTTTATTTACATGATGTTGATCTAATGTAAATGAACCTGTATGCTTTAATCACTTAAAACATAAGGATGAATGCAAATATGTTTATCAATATAATGGATGACACCACAGAATGTATAAAAATCATGAATGTAATTGAAAATCCTTAAGATAATAATGTAATCAATTAATCACCCATATATGAAATGCAATGGTATACAATGTTTATTGTGTGAATGATATGATGTGTCATTCGATTTTCTTTTTCGCAAATTTGAAAAATGTGCACGATATAGTCAGTGGACATCTAAATATCATTGCTAATATCCATCCGATATCTATCCTATATGTTGATTGTACTTTATATAATAATGTATCATGGATTCAATACTTTGCAAATTGATGATTTATATGATTGCAATTTTTGACACTTTGTTGCTATGGGAGAAATTTTTGAGGTTTTCCATGAGAATCAAACACCCTGCTAGAATTATCAAAATTTGCATACTAACCACACTAGGCTTTTGAAATAAAAGGCTTTTGCTAGGATAGACCCTAACTTTTCATTATCCTTGTGTGTGCAAATGATTATTTTAAGATAAGACACAAGCATTCCCTGATGTAAGGCATGATTATTTAAACCCATTGCTAAGATAGGGGTTCCACAAATGTCTTATCCAATATCAAGTTCATATTTTAGTTGGACTAAGCCACTAGGCAATGCATGACACCTGAAGCTAGCTATTCCACATTCAAACATTGGACTTGTTCATAAGCGAGATGCTAATGCATCAGACATATCATCATGCGTAAGGTACCGTAGTGCTGACAATTCTAGGGATTCAGGCTCATTCCTTTCTATCCTTCAATTTTAGGGATACTTGCTCTTATGTAGTGAAGCAAGGGAGTCAATTCCATCTCCTTTTTGAACTGTCTTGGGATATTCATTTGATCTCTCTTCGAACTAAATTTTGGATCTTCATTTGATCTCCGGTCGAACTTTTGATTTATGATATTCATTTGATCTTCACTTTTGAACTTCACTTTGAACTTTTATTTAAGCTTGTTTTTATGATCTTCACTCGATATTCACTTTTTGGCATTTACATTTGATAATTTTCTTCAAAAACTTTCCTTTGGGGGATTTACTTGGTAAAAATGTTTTTGGTATATCGATTGAGAATATCGATCTTATAATATCAAAATGGGATATCACTATAGAGATTCGATCTATGATATCAATCTAGGGTATCAATCATGAGGATTGATGTGGGATATCTCTTTGGGATATTGCTTGTTTTATCGTAAGCAAAGGAATATGAATAGGGAACTAACCTGTCCTTTTGCCAACTGCCAATATTTCCCATACCATCTGCATAGAGGGATAAGCAAGAATAACTCTTTTCACTTTAGGGTACTCGGTCCTGCTTCGCGGCTTTCATCTTCCTCTAGTACTTATTAGGATTGTTTAAATTTTTTTATTAGTGATAAGCTTCTAATATGCTAAGGGCTATACTAACTGAACCTTAGCTACAAAAGCAAAGCAATATTTCTACCAACTCTTAATAAGACCACTAGGTATGGCTGAGTGACCGAAAAACACTAGTATATCTCCATAGCAACATTATAGGTTGTGTTGAAAAACACAATTAATATCATGAATGATGGATTATGATAAATACAGAGATGCATGATTTAAACACAAATGTGGCATCATTTGTAAGACTAACAAACACAATGCCTTCTATTACGGAATGCAACGGATGACGAATGCCTATATGCAATGTAGTAATGCAGTGAATGCATGTGTAAATGCAAAATGACAATGCAAAATTCAAATGCAAATATAAATGTTTTTGGATTTTATGCTTTACCATTTTTTTAGATTTTATTGATTTTATAATTTTTTTATGGGTTTTGAGACTCATAATTGACCAAATAGCGAGTACATGCCTCTGGAACCTTTAGATTGACCAATCCATTTTTAGGAATCCTTGGAGATTTTTGGGATTGACCAAAGGGATTATGGGTACCTTTGGTGCATTTTGGGATGACCAAGCAATTTTGAGAATCCTTGGAGCCTTTGGGTTTGACCAAGAAGTTTTTCAAAAACTCTTGGTGCCTTTTGCATTTGATCAAAGGGTTAACATATGTCTTTGTAGCTTTTTAAGATGACTGAGCAATTATAATAAAATACTCAGAGCTTTTAATGGACATGACCAAGTGGTTTTAGGAACCCTTGGAGCCTTTTTGTGATTGACCAAAGGGATTATGGGTACCTTTGGTGCATTTTGGGATGACCAAGCAATTTTGAGAATCCTTGGAGCCTTTGGGGTTGACCAAGCAGTTTTTCAGAAACTCTTGGTACCTTTTGCATTTGACCAAAGGATTAATATATGCCTTTGGATCTTTTTAGGATGACCGAGTGATTATAAGCAAATCCTAGGATATTTTAACTGATACGTCCAAGCGGTTTCGGGAACCCTTGGAGCCTTTTACTATGCTCTTCAAGCATAAAATGCCTTAAAATGGATGATGTTGAGAGGTTCAGGCTCTTCAAAACCCCCTAGCGACGTTAGGTGATAGGTACCCGGACCAATATTTTTAGATATGATGTAGGTTCCTAGTCAATTAGCCATGAATTTGTCTTGCATATTTGGTGGTATATTAGAGTTCTATTGGTTTTATTTCAAGACAAGATCCCAAAATTCAAAGTATCTCTAGTGGACTTTGACATTGTAAGCTCATTTTAGTCACTCCTGATAAATATGGAGATGCTCCAAGGCATTCACGTGACGTTCATCAAGTAGCGTAAGTTGATCCAATCGAGCTTACTACGTAGTGTCATCATCGATGAACTCTTTCAATGTGACGCGCAACATTAAAATTTCTAATTCCAAGGGAATAATGGCCTCAGCACCATATACTAGTGAGAACGATGTTGCCCTAGTGGGTGTCTGAATACTAGTACTATAATCCCATAACGCAAGGGGCAACTGGATGTGCCAGTATTTGTGGTTTTCTTGTACCATATTTTTCAATATGGCTACCACTATCTTATTTGAAGATTTAGCCTATCCGTTTGCTTGCGGATAGTATGGAGTCATAAAACTGTGTTTGATTCTATATTTATATGTCAAAGATATCACAATTTTGTTCTTAAAATATGTTCCATTGTCCGATATTATTTTGGATGGAATCCCAAAATGACTTATGATATGCTCCAATATAAACTTTGTTATACGAGCTCCAATTGTCATTGTTAAAGGTATTTTTTTTACCCACTTTGTAAAATACTTAGTAGCCATGATTATGAATGTATGTTGGCATGATGATGGAGGAGAGATATTGCCTATAAGATCTAAATCCCCATTGAGCAAATGGCCAAGCCACTTGAATGGGTTGTAAGGCCTGTGATGGCAAGTGCGTAATATTAGCATGATGTTGGTATTTAACACATTTCTTGACATACGCATTGCACTCCTTCTCCATAGTAGGCCAATAATAACCCATTTGAAGGATTCAATTGACGATAGCCATACCTCTAAAATGGCCACCGCATGTACCATCATGGGCTTGCAAAATTTCCCATGATGCCTCTTGGGGATCTAAGCAACGACGGAGAACTTCATCATAGCTTCTTCGGTACAAGATGTCTCCTATTAAGACATATTTGGCCACTTTATGTCTAAATATGTGCTTCATAGCATGTGACAATCCCTCTAGGATTATTCTAAGCTTTAGGAAGTCTTTAATTTGCGATATCCAATTTTGATAAATCTCAACTTTGACTGCTAAGATGACTTGCTCCCCCTGCATATTTACTTTTGCAAATGCAGACTCAAAAACAACCCTGTGGTGAATGGTAGTACCACTCCCCATGGGACTCTGAGAGGTTAATTACCTTGAGGGTGCCTTCTTAAGAAATTCTTTAGCTCTACAGAACCATTCAGCTTGTGGTTCTACACTAATCATGTTGACTAATTCTTTGTTATCATAGGCTGCACGATCTACTGTTGGATGTGAGAGCGTCTTGACATGGATGGTAGTGAAATTAGCAGATGAATTCTGAGATATTAAATATCCCAAATAAGCCATGGTATCTACAAACCTATTTGAAAATTGAGGGATTGCCTCCATGTCATACCATTCCAGTTTTGCCAAATATGTTTCAACTAGATATCTATAGGCTTTTAGAATGGGATACCGACACTTAAAAATCCCCTTGACTTGATTTACTATGAGCAAGTAATCGCTAAAGATGTTCAATATCTTAATATTCATGGCGACGGCTATATGGAGACCCAGTAGTAAGGCTTTGTATTCAGTGTTGTTATTGGTACACATAAAATCCAACTTGAACTACAAGGGCATTAGAGCTCCTTGTGTCATGAAGAACAAGCACCACCCCCTTGTTCGCACTTCGAACCATTGAAGAATAGAGTCATATCAGCATTGTTCTCTGGTTCTTTGGGTTCAGGAACTTTAGATATTATGAAGACTGCATCATCTAGAAGCTCAATTGTTAGAGGCCTATTATTTGATAGTGGTGCCTCAGCTAATTGATCTGCTATGACCTATCCCTTAATGGAATTATGGCTTATAAATTCTAGATTGAATTTTATCAAAAGCATGATCCACTTCGCAATACGCGTATTGTGATAAGTCTTACTCATCATGTACTACAAAGGATTCCTTTTGGATATAACATACGTCATATGAATTAGCATATAGTGTCACAATTTCTTGTTAGCGAACACTACTGCTAAACATAATTTTTCCACATATGCATACTCGAGCTCATAGCTCACCAAAGTTCGACTAATGTAATAGATGACATGTTCTTTGCCTTGCATGTTCTTTTGGGTCAACATGGTTCCTAGTGCAAATTCAGTTGATGATATATATAGTAGGAAAGGCACCTCTAGCCTTGGTGGAGCTAGCACTGGCGGTGTCACTAGGTATTTCTTTATCTCAGCAAATTCTGCCTTGCAGTCCTCGTCCTAGTTGAATGGGATACCCTTATGTAGCAATCGATTCATGGGTCAACATTTATCCAATATTTGGGTGATAAATAACTTTATCGAGGCTACCTTGCCCTGAAGGCTCCTTAATTCCTTAATATTGGTTGGAGGATGCATTTCCAAAATGGCCTTGACCTTTGCTGGGTCTACTTTGATGCCTCTCTTGGAGATGATGAACCCTAGTAATTTTCTAGAATTTATGCCAAATGCACACTTCTTAGGATTCAACCTGATATTGTGGTCTATCAGGTGATCAAAGACTTTCCTTAAGACCTCTACATGCTCTTCTCGTAGAAATGACTTGGCTAACAAGTCATCGATATAATATTCAATAATTTTGTGCATATAGTCATGAAAAATGTATGTCATGGCCCATTGATATGTGGCACCAATATTTTTGGGGCTGAATGGCATAACTTTATAGTAAAAACTGTCCATTAAGGAGAGCATTTCGGGTTTATAAACTGCCCATGGAATTATAAACATGATTTTGTGCTGGTATTCAGGTTTAATCTAAATTTGATTATAACTAGAAAAACTGTCCATTAAGGAGAGCATTTCATGACCTGTAGTTGCATCTACGAGAGCATCAATATTGGGTAATGGAAATGAATCTTTAGGTGTTACCTTATTTAGGTCTTTGAAATCCATGCAAATACAGATTCTTCCATTGGGTTTTCCCATGGGTACCATATTGGACACCCATTCTCGATAATCGATGGAAATCACAAATTCCATGTCCAACAATTTTTGTAGCTTGTCTTTCACCATTAAAGCTACTGTTGGGTGCATTTTCCTAATATTTTTCTTGACTGACTTCTTCGTCAAATATAGTGAAATATTATGAGTAACCAATTTCAGGTCTAGACTTGGCATATCCCTATATGACCAAGAAAACAAATTTGGTATCTCTTTCAATAGAGGGATGAGGGTGGCCTGCTCATCTAGAGTGAGACTCTCCCCAAATTTAACCTTATTTGCACTGGCGGGATCATCATTGATATCCACCTCAAAGGTTTCCTCTATCGACATATGCAATCCCTCCTCAAGATGGTGAGGCATAGGAATCAAATGAATGTCATCAACCAGGTTGAGTTGTTCTGCATTGGAAACATTGTTGGCATGATAAATATCATATGCACAGCCTAGTGCAAAATGGAAAGGTTGCAATATTTCTTCATTGGGGAAGAAATATTCAGGCTCAATGGGTGAATCAACGTGATCCCAATCGATAGCATATTTGTTAAGATACAACGATTTATATGGATATGCTGGATTGTGGAGTGGAGTGGTCAAATCAATGGAGACCATGTTTATGGAATGGAATTGATCTCCAGGACCACACGGACTGGCATCTACAAAATCTATGTAGTCCTCATACCCATGATCTGGCTCTAATGGCATAGGCACAAACGGGTCTTCTCTATGAGGACTACGAATAACAGGATCCTCCCTATGCACTGAATTCCAAATAGGATCATTTAGCTCATAAAGCTGCATGTATGTCAGTGGAAGGGGATTAACCAACCAATGGATTTGATCCAAGTTTAACCATCTTGCTCTCAGATGCGGACCAACATGTAGCTACCTATAGACCTCATCGATGTCAATGGGTTGATTACGATGATGCAAATAAGGACCAAGGTAGGCCCTATCTAGATCATCTTCTTCGTCACTATCATAATTTAATCCTTCATTCACCCCCACTCCTGTAGGGCGCTCCTCTTAATGAGGCACCATAAATCTTACTTCTTGCATGATGTCATCACTATCCAGAAATATCAGATAATTATACATCATGTATGATGCTACCGAGAAAATTAGCTTGACCTCTTCCCCTGAATGATCCTTGTTGGGAAGGATCTCTTCGGTATCCTGTACTGATTACATATGTAATAGATGATGCACATACAAAGGCCTTACATAAGCACCTCCAAATTCATCCTCAGATTAATAGTTGTTTGAGGAATCCTCATCAGGATCATAGTTTGGTCCACTCATATTGGAGGTGGACTCTACTCCATATTTATTATAAATATCTCCTAACTCGATATCGCTTGCAGTAATGGGGTTGCACCCCTACATGCCTGTGTCATTGAATACCTCATGGGTTTGGTATCCCAGTTGATATTTGGGGTTATTTTCTACCTTAGTCTTCTCAAGGAGACCTTCAGGATGATCTTCGAGTGGTTCAACGGTGATGACAGATATCATAGGGTGATTCCTCCAAAATTTGGAAGGATCCGGATGATATGGATTAAAATCCACATCATTTGCCATGCTGAGGTACAGACGATCTAAGGATACTGCAAGAAAATCATCCTACCCATGTATCTGTAACCCTAGACTGAATCTATCAGTGACTAACTAGTAATGAGGTTCTAGTTAAGTCCTTCATCCTTGTTCAAAGAGACCAAGGATGTATCCATTCCAGTGATATAGCTCAAAAATATGCATGGCATACTCTGGATTAGACAAATAATTAACATTTATCGTGAAATGTTCCTTGTCATCTTCATCCATGGGCTCTCGCATTGGAAGTTGATCTAGCCCCACATAGATGAATTTAGTTTGGTTAGGTGACTCTCGCAATGGAACCAACAATCCAACCAGATATCAATGAGTGGATCATTTGCCCATATCTTGTGTAGTCTTCAGAATTGGTCTGAAGGTCACATTTTGCATAAGGTACTCACCCAATATAGTATTAACGAGATGTATCATCATCCATGGTGTAGATGACCCTGCTGAAGATGTAGGTGAAGTAGGCTAAGGTGCCTCCTTAGATTCATCTTGGGTTTCCTCAACTTCCATGGGAATGGCAACATCCTCGACGATTGGCTCGGGCTCACGCTCTTTTTCTTTCTCGCCCATATTCACCTTCAATTTCCTATCATCTCGATGCATGAATGATGTCAACGGTTTCAAGGATGTGGCAGTGGTATGCTCTGATCTATGTGACACATATGGCATTAGTTGAGCATGCATTGCTAGTTTGCCTCATGGTTTTTTTATTGGCAATGATGTTCAAACATCCAGGTGCATTGATGGGAGTATGAAACCCCCAAGAAAATTTGCTAGGTTCACAAACTTAAATGATTCCTTATCCAAAACCACTATGTGAACTAGTCCCTCGTGAATATATTTCACGCACTGATGCAGTATCGAGGGGACACAACACATTTCATGAATCCAAGGCCTACCGAGTAAAATATTGTACTGCATGTCCCCTTCTATTATGTGACACATTATTGAAATGGTCTTCAGACCTACTTGCACTGGTAGGATAATTGTGCCGACAGTCGAACATAGTGCGTCGTTAAACTCTCTCAATGTAAATGTAGTTGGCACAACGTGTGATTTAGGTAGCTTCAAATGAATTAGTGCCTTGGTCATTATTATGTTGATCGATGAGCCAGTATTTATCAAGACCCTTTTAAATGGCATGTGATTCACACACACGATTATATGCAATGACGGGTTGGCTGTAATTGTAGAAACTATCCTTATCTCATGATCGTAAAATTGGATCATCGGTTATTAACACTACTATACATGTCCCATAAAATTTGTGAACACCTGCGCATCCTGGGCCTGTAATTCAATGGACCTAAAAATATCTATAAGAGTCTCCCTGTGCCTCAGATACTGCTAAATTAATTTGTATATTGACAACTTCACAGGAGTTGTGTATAGGTTTTGGACCAACCTGCTCCTTAGGGTCACCATCAATCTTGTTGGTGGGCCTAGAATATTCAGTTTCATCATTGATTTGGCGTGGCTTGTATTTTAATAGGAGCATGACGTTGATTTTGTTTTTTGTATCTCCTGTGCCTAGTGACAAAATTGACCATGCCTACAAACCCTTGGGTAGGTGGTTCGACTCACACTTGGTTAACTTGACCAACATTGTTTCAAGGTGCCTCATGATTCGATAAGGTGTTCTTGTAAATCCCCAAAAATTGATTGTCAAGCGCCTGCGGGTTGTGATGCACTACAAGCTCACCCTTGTCGATCATATTTTGTACTAGGTGTTTGAAAGACCAACACACCTTGATGTCATGGCCTTTTGCTCTATGAAATATGCAAAATAGATCATCTTGAAACCCCTTTGGTTTGGGTTTATTGGGGTCTATCATCTTGACTTCGGGTAATTTGATTACCTTGGTCTTGTGTAATTAATGGAAAATCACTGTAAATGATTCTTTCAATGGCGTGAATTGGTGAGGCATGCATTGATCTTTGTTCTTGCCCTTGTAATTGTTATTGTGCTTGTCATATTACGCAGGGGGAGGTTGAGCCTGATAGTTCTACTTTTGTTGCCCCTTGTCCTCCCGTTGGAGATTCAATACCACTTTATTTATGTGGGTCTGCTTACCCTATTGTTTTATGGTAATATTCTTTTGTCCCTCTCTCCTATTTTTGAGCTTCAAGTTGCCTTCCTGCAACTTGATATCCTTAATCACCTTAGCTTATGCTAAAGCCTCTTTGAATGTAGGATACTATTGTAGCTGCAATAGTAACGATATGTGCTTGGTACAACTCTTTGTGAACATTCGAGTTAATTCCATGGTAGGAATAGGGAATGGCAACTTTGCCATTAATCTCCTCCATCTCTTTCTATATTGTTCTATCGGCTCGTCGTCGCGCTGAGATAGTGCAACCAGATCGAAAAGGTTGGCATGTTTCTTGATGCCAAAGGAATAATGTTCAAGAAAGGCATTAGATAATTTCTCAAAAATTGTTATATTGTGTTTCTTTAGCTAATTAAACCACTCTCGGGCTGGCCCTAAAAGTGTCATGATGAACGTGCGTAATAATAATGCATCGTTGCTTGCTATCTGAAAAGAAGCATCCTAAAAGCTCATTACATGTTCTTATGTGTATTCATCACCCTTGAAATTGTCTAACCTAGACATATCAAAATTCTCAAGGTAAGCCAAAGTAGGTATAGAAGGATCCAAAGGCTTGTTATGGATTTTCCTCAATGTCAAATTTTGAATAGCCATGCCTTGTCGATCAATGTATTTAATTTTATTGGCTAAGGCCTTATAGGCCTCTAAATATAGAAAGTCCTCCTCCCTAAGTTGATGTGTAGGTGGCTTAGGAGGTACTATATTCCTTGTGCAAGATGGAGGTCTTCACTCTTCCTCCTATTTAGCTTGAGAGCTTTCAAGATATTCTTGCTCGTATCCATCGCCCGCTGTTGCTTCATGCTATCTCTGCATTTTATTGTTGAGCGGTGGTAGCCATTGTTCAAAACTAACATGAGTATGAGCATCTCTATGCTCTTGATGCATGTCAACTTGTGAGAAAGACTTCCTATGCGTATGCTATCGATACTCATCTTAAGGATATAGTCTAGCCCTAGTTAACCAATCCTCCTGCTCCACACTTTCCTTTTGGATAAGGATACGCTCTTCACGTATGTGATGCTCATATAACCTCAGTCTTATGAGTCTTTGTGCTTGAAGATTCTCATTTTCAATATGCTACCTATCTAGGCAAGTGTCCTCCTATTGGTCATGGAGGAGTTGTAATTTTTGCTCTGATGCCAGTCGATGTGATCTATCGATCTGGTCAGCCGTGGGAGGCCTTTGATATCCTTGCTCTGTACGAGTGACCTTGTGGTTTCTATACCCATCAAAATTATGTGTTGTGTCTTTGCCTCTATCTGTAAATATGACATTGGCCTCTTATTGTGTCCTATATTATGACCCACCATGTGCAGATAGTGGATGTGTGACATGAGGGTGCTTAGAAGCCTCCCCATGTTCTCTAGTAGTACAGATGAAACTCACCCTACACTCACTTAGGTCTCAAGTGGGTGGAGCAGAAGGCTTGCAACCTAGCTGCTCTAGAACACTACCTAGACCCTCTAGCTACCTAGACCACCATCGCTCATGCAATGGTGTGCCATTATCTCCCACCTTTGATATATCAATGGTGATATTGTATGGTGGACCACGCATGGGAGTATGGTTATTTATATGCTCAATAGCGAGCCTATCTACCTGCCCCTGAATGGGTGGGTCTCTAGTCCTTCTATACTCAGAAGGTGGAGCCATAGATCCTCCAATGGACTTAGTACGTAGGGGCACCAATCTGGTCCCCTACACAATAAACTCTTTGACCAATCCTATGGATGCACGTGCATTACGGTCTCGATAATGGCTCTCAAGTGGAACACCCTCATGCTGGAAGGTTTCTTGTTCTACTTTGTGCCTAGAGGAGTGTACTGAAGCTCCTCTATTTGGGGTTTTCCTTACTATATTTCCTCGTGTCGAGTTATCTCCTTGAATGCTATTCGAATGATGTTTGGTTCGCTCATGTGGTTGAGGATTAGACACATATTATTGTGAAATGGTTAGGTTTTGGTCATCGACATTGGCTTTGGATATTTTTCGACCACCTCGTGTATCCACCATTGTGTACCTAGAGTCTAAATATATTATTATTAAGCAAACAAGGTATACAATGATGATTATCTCATTTTAAGTTTTAAAAGTGAGTCCTAAACTGTTTGATGTGTTTTCAATATTTGTTGTATCAGTGTAGAAACTCTCATCGTGTTTTGTAAAACTTGTTGGATTTTATTCTTGGTTTAATGGATTTCACCTGTACGCTCGCAACTCAACAACTTGGCTATGAACTCCAAGTCATGTAAATCCCTGTGTGTGGTAATGAAGCCCACACCCGAAAAAGGAGCATAGGCCCTCCTAGATCCTCACTCATTTTCCCCTAGTCAGTGTTATACCCTTTGAAGAGAATACATGCAAATTTTACAAGGTACGAAAGGTTCTTGGATCCGATATTGGTCTATATATCAAAGGTTTATAGGATTTGGGTCAGCATATGGAAGCTACGCCTACCATCGTTGAACCCTACTAGTGGTTTGATTTCAAGCCCAAATCACTAGCATTTAAGTGCTTCGTGGTGTGTGTGGTTCCTTTTAATGTACATAAAAGAAATGCATCATATAGCACACATGCTCATTTTTTAAATGCTATGCATATGAAAGACATTTCAAATTCAAAAAATGCAAGCTACTCTAGATGCTCTTTAATACTATGCACATTATGATGCTAAATGGCCACTAATCGGGCCTCACACATGTAAACCATAAACACATATCTATAAAGCATGTTGTAGCCTAGGGTAAACTACAATCAGAGGTTCATTGTTTCCAGTAGTGCCTTTCTATTGAAATTAAAGTACAAAAGCAAACTAGGACAATTGATTTATCATTTTTTAAGTTCTTTTCCTAATTTGCATTCAAAATAGACCTACTATAAAAAATAGAGAAGAAAAAAGTGACAGAGGTCTAGAAATAGGACCTACCTCATGTCCTACACTGTCTAAAATTCTAAATTTGTCTATATGTGTTGTCAATAGGAAATTGCGGGTCTGACCTACGATTCTGATTGTAAATCATGCCTTGTACCTACGATTTAGTTTTTGGGCTATAGCTGATAGCTACGATCTGTACCTGCAAGTGCAAAAACCAACAAAGCATAGTCAGATCCTAAAAATGTGGGGTACCACCAGGATCATCTCTATAACCATCTGAAAGGGTCACACCTGATGGCGTATCCTATTGCAATGAATGATAAAATATAGCGTTCATACAAGAAAACGAAATTGACAACAAATGAAACAAGAAAGAAAATAATTTATTCCATTGTATTCAAAGCCAAAATCTAATTACAAGTACATCCCTCTTAGGGATATTCATTTTGATACAATATTACAATAGGAGTGCTCAATTATTTTCCCTCTTAAGGGTAGGTGTGATTTCCAAATGCCTTTCAAAATGGCACAAACTACTCTAGGGTGGAGGTGCCCTCTTCTTCGCGATGGGGAAGGAACTTTATGGTTTGATATCCTTTGAAACTATTCCCTGTAGTCAAGAAACAATACAAGAATGTCAAAAATATAGGCAACCTCTCATGATGAGGCCCTTTTAGTTAAATTGCATAATAACATCATTAACATGCATAATAAAGAAAATGTAAAGAATGCTTCTAAGCTATGCAAAGTGAATCAAGATTCATGTAATAACGTAAAGGAAAGTAGCAGCTATATTATGCATGGATCAAATATAGAAAATGAAGCATAAACATGCATAAAGAAAGCATTTAGGTCCTAATTGAAGCATAAACATAAGAAGTAAATCTAACCTAATTCTACGGTCAAAAGTCTGCTAAAATGCTATTAAACCATAAAAACAACTAATCTAACCTAATTAGATGGACAAAAATGAAAATAGGAAGGCGGTTATACCTTTGTTGCAAACCATAGCTCTGGTGCACGATCTAAACTGTAAATCATGGCTGACAGACATGGTTAGCACTCTAATAGCCTTACCATCAATTCCAAGGGTAGTGGGCTTGACCTCCTTGTCCAATTGATGTTCAAGGATCACCTTCGATGTACTTCTGATAGGTTTGGTGGTTGAATCACTTTGATGGGCCTTCATTTGCCTTCATTTGCATTTCTTGATCCTCCTAGGCTTCTAGAACTTCCATGGCAAACTGATCATTGGATGAATAACAAAATGGCCTTCGAATGCACAAATTTAGTATGCAATCCAACAGGGCTTCGCTACTCACTTGATCAATTTAAACTCACTTGATAATTCGTTAATGCTTCGCTATACAAATCATCTATATATTCTCTCCATTTAGAGGGGGTATTTATAGGATGCCCTAGGACTGGGGGTGGCTTCCTAGAGAAGCCAATATTAATAAGAGGTAGTTAGAACAGTTGGAATGGAAGCCTCTAGAATATTTCATCTATGAACCACATTCTTCTAGATCTAATGGCCGTTCCAATCGATTTGAATTATATTGAAGTCCAACTAAACTTCAGTTAAGACCGCAAGTCACAGCTACGGTCTAGACTACAACCTGCAGGTCTTAGCCATGGTTCAGCTGTAAATCATAGGTCTGGGCTAAAATTTAGACTGATTAGGCCAAGGATCCTAAATTGAGTGGTTAGAACCACTGATCTATCTCAGAGTTTGTCCAAGATCTTCCATATGGTCTTGTAGCATGTCCATATGAGTAGTCACCCTTGACATGATGTATTTTAAGTATCTACAATAGTTTATAATTTTTGTTATTTATTCTATCATATTCCTATTTACTGTTTGAATATTTCAAACCAACTCATATTATGGCAACACAAATACTTTTTGTACATTCTTTATCTATACCTAGATCTATTTCTTGAATTAATTGTGTTTCATTACCAATATTATAAATGCAATTGGTATAATCAATTCTTCTTGATTACTATTGATAATTTCTAAGTGGCATTTATCTGTGTCACATTGCTTCTCAATTTGATCCATACATTTTGTATTAATAAGACATTCATTTTTTGAACCTGCATTGTCAAGAATGGATAGATCTATAATTTTTTCCATGAGGGCCCTATGAATTATTTTATTTTCTTCCTCATTGATGTTCTTTGTTTCTTGTACTTCTTGGACCATTTTTTATATTTGATTTTCCTATTTGCGATATCATTGTTGAATTGATGTGTATCATTGTTAATTAGGTTGATATTGTCTCTAATGATATCTTTGGAAGGGTCTATGCATTTGATTCCATTGATTTAAAGAATTATATTTATAATAATTGGTGTGATGACCTTCTTTGTTACATATGTGACAATATCTTCTTTTCCATTTAAGTTGATGTTGTGATGATGAGGCAGTATTATTTGGAAATTTTTTTGTTGAAATAAAAGCATTGTTTGTCATTTCATATCTAGCTTGGTTTTCTATTTTATATTCTTGAAGTATGTTGACCAATTCATCAAAGGATACAATTTTGTTTAGTACTTGAAGAGAGGTAACTAATGTCTTAAATATTTTTGGAAGTGCTCTTAGTGTAACTTGAACAAGAATTTTTTCTTCCACTTTTTCTCCCATATTTTGTAGCTTAGATTTCAATTATGCTATCCTTTGAAGAAAATGTTCTATGTTTTATCCATCATGAATTTTTAGTGAATACAATTGTGATTGCAAGTGTAAAATAGTAGCTTCATTTTTTCTTCAAATATTGTGCATAACTTTTCCCAAGCGGTTTTTGAAGTTTCAACCTCACTTATGTATGCTTGAATTTCATCTGATATACCAAATGTTATTAGCATAAAAGCCTTTTCATATTCATATTTTAATATTATCTTCCAATTGTATCTTCTGGATTGGTTTTATCTCTATTTATTACTTCCCAAAGTTTCTCAACAAGCATTGATATCATCTTAATTTTCCATGGGATAAAGTTAGGTCCTTTTATTAGTTGAAATTATGAAAGTAAAATATTTTTAGTTTTCATAGAATAAGTTCACTAATGATTTACTTCATTATTGTATTCCTTATTACTCTAAAATTAATTTCTTCAATGTAATTTTTCCTTTAAATAAATTATTTTGTTTAATAATCAAATAATTTTTTTTAGAAGAGCTTTTATCACCTTCACCATCTCCTCATCCCCCCAATCCCTCCCACCATGTATCCCCTATTTCTTTTCAATATTCCCCTGGCCCCTCTCAGTCTGTCAGTGGTCCCTCTCAACCCGCCCCTCTAGCACCCCATCATCTACCCCTTTGCTCTCCCCCTCTTGTCCTCCCACCTAACCCACCTCTGCAAAGTCCACCGGTAGCTGTAGTAGAAAAACCCACATCCAATAGGTCCCCTACGATGACTTGGACCTTTATTTCCCCTCCCATACTACTTAATAAAAACTAAAACCCAGAATATTTTGAGCATAATCCAAGAGCGGTGAAGTGCTCTTTGTACAAATTTCTTCAAAATTCTAGTCCTTTTTGTACGTGTGTATCTCCACAGCTAAAAAAGCTTAAAGTTGACTTGAATTTCCTTGCTAAAATTAGTGAGCTAGGTAAAAAACTAATTTTTCTTTAGATAAATCTAACGATGTTGCAAAAACTCCTACTCAGGTGGAGGTGAAGACCAAATATGAGGTTAGGGTTATGCACAGTGGCAAATATTTGCAAATTGGGTGAATATTAGGAATTTCAAAATTAGAAATTGGTGAATATGAGGACCCTTGACGTTGACCCATTTGCTTAAAATTTTTAGGACCAATATTTTATTAGGATTAATTTGCCATAATATATATCCAAACATAGGCATATTTGTACTCATTGGAAAGCTCATTTTGAGCTTGTTCTAATGGTGGTGTTTTTATGAATTTATAATGTGATTTAATAGGTCAAAATTTACTCCAAATATAACCTTACTTTTTAGGGCTTAAAATACCCAAATTTTGGTGTGAAGATGATTGATTTTATTTTATTAGGATTCACCTTGATTTTGATTAGGATTCACCATTTTTTTACAAGTACATTTCGAGTCCAACCCCTTATGCATAACCATGGATGAGGTGAAGACCGAAGACATTGGTTCTTCGGGACTGATGAAAGTTACTAGTGATAAGGGTGCTCTCTACAATATGGTTCTCAGTCACCTGGCCAGATCTAGGACCATACTCTCTATGGCTATCAAAAATATTAAGTCCTAGTGGACCATCCTCTAGTAAGTGGTGAATGACCTTGGTGTCACCCATGCATAGCTTAGTATCATCTTCAAGGATGTAAAGGATATCCACACCACCCCTAATGGCAATTGAATTCTTGGCCCCGAACATGGGGTCCCCCCTTAATATGGGCTTGACCTCTAGGATGGGATCATCCCTTTTGTACTGCAGGTCTTCCAATTTTTATTTTTTAGGTTTCTCACCATTTTTGAAATATTTTACTATTTTGGCTATTAATTTTGATGTAATTTAGTTTCACTTTGGATATATTAAGGTTTTGGGGTTCCTTCCAAAAATCTTACATTAATATACATTTCCTTTATCGACCAAAAAAATATTAATCTTTCAAATTTCAATATATTTCTCTTTCAATAATAATTTTTCTTCAATTTTCATATATAATCTATTTCTTCAATTTCAATTTTCTTATTCAATTCAATTATTTTCTTAAATAATTGATTTTTTTATTTAATTTAATATTCTTCCTTTCTTCAAATTTTAAAATTAATATTCTTGTTAGGATGTGGGAGTGACCCCCTTATGCTCCCCAGGTTCCACGATCCCTTGTAGTTGCGGCCTTAGTGTCTACTACCACCTTTAGCCGAGTAGGTGCATCCAGTACCCTATACCTCATGTGGTAATACTAGTTCTAGGAAGTCTAGGGAAGCATGGGATGCAGCTCCCATCAGATGACCTTTAAGGTTTTTTTACCCAAGGTTGGCTCCTTACTTCATGATTTCTTCTTTGGTGATCACTTTGTTATGCTCCCGCTTCACTACTTTAATCTATTCCTAGCCTATCTAACTCTTGAAAGGGGGAAAAAGGAAATAGGGAAAGTAAAGAAAATTTTGGAAAGCAGTAAAAATGTAAGAGAAAGTAAAGGAAAGTAGTAAATGTGTAGTAAACATAAACCTATCTATCCTAGACTAAGGGGTGGCAATGTGCCAAAGAAAAAAAGAATAATAAGACTCCCCAATATCCCGATAAGGATTTGGACGAACACATGGGTGACCACTAATAGTGCATGGGGACCACAAGACCCTTTTCAGAGCATGCAATAAAATAGAACACCCATGCTAGAACCAAGATATAGATAATAAAATAATCATATATTCTTTATTAACATAATCTCTGAGTTACATACATATAGAGGAAAGAGGTTCAAAAACTACCCAACAGGCTATACAAGGCTTGAGCTATGTTGGTACATACTAGAGAAAGAAGGAAAGTGCTCCTTAAGAATAATTTAGGTGCTTTGAGGGTTACAAAGAGAAGAAGAGAGATATTTACAAGAAGAAATGGGGAGAGATTCCCTCAAAAATACATGTAAGATAACAAAATTTGAATTGAAAATTTTTCTCAAGCTAGTCGACATCAATAGTGAATGATCTATAGGCTTTGGAGATCTATAACAAGTATCCATTATTAGACTCCTATGACCATCCATCATTAATACCTTGATCATATTTCCCCTTGGGTTTTATTCCTTTTTATCACTTTAATGATTCTATTGGTAGAGTGTCAAGATCAAAACTAGATTCTCATTTCTTCCCTTGTATTTGGTTGCTTTGGGTTGGTCTAGGATTTTGGTGTTCAAATCCTAGTTCATCCATGATCTCAATGGTCTCCCTTGGTGAATATGTCTTTCAATGCATCTAGTGGGGGAAACATTCACTATATTATAAGTTGCTCTTCTTTTGAGGGATCCTCTTCCACCATGTACCATGGGGAGATTGTTATGGGATCAACAAACCAAAAGGAAAAGGGGGGATGTTGTAGTTAAAATATTCCTAGGATGCTATATTATTCCATAACCATTGGGTATCAATCCTTTCCTTAATAAGAAGGGATGCTTGCTTTATTTTTCATTCACTTGGTCTCCTTAGTTACCCCTTCCCTTTTACCAATTGGGGGGTCTTAGTCCTTAGGATTCACTAGTGGCATCAATTTGGATTCATACCTAGGACTAAGGTTCCTTTTTGGCTAAGGGGAGGGACCTATTCCTAGGGCTATGCTTGCTAGAGGTAAGAAAATACCATGGACATTAGTTGTATCATACCCTCAATAAGAGTGGTTCCCCATTATCCATCACCAAAATGGATAAGGGGTTCCAAGTATTATTAGGACTTGTCTTAGTCATCATTGAAAAGACTACCGAGTTATTTTTTGATTCTAGTCTAGTGGTTAGGCCTATGGTGGATGATGCTTTAGATATATGATTAGTTTGTGATAGAAGTTCCTCAGTCGTATCTTAGATGATATTTTAGCTTTAGTTGCATCATAAGTAGTAGGGGCATTGGGTCCCTTCATTTCAACTTTAGATAGGTGCTCTGGTCAAAATTACCTCTAAGAGTAGGGTTTTCCCACTACAGTGAGACTTCACTATAGTTTTGGTGACTCATTGGAGAAGTCCTACATGTAGGAGTTAAGGAACCCAGATAGGGTTACCTTATCCATTAGGTATAAAGTCTAATTTAGTAAAATCTTGAGGCTTCTATAATAGTGGTATATATTTTAAGAGAGAGTGTTGGAGATCACTTTGCTCAAGATTTTATAGAGGCTAAGATGGGGCAAGTCTTGCTTTACAGGATACTTTACTTGGATGGCTCCTAATGTGCACCTCCACCTCTTAGATGAACTGATTTCCAATGGTTGCATGAAGACGTATTCCCTCATACCTAGGATTTTGCTAATATCACCATATTTGAATCTTCCACTTATTTTGGCATGGTAGTTGTACTTCAATTGATTAAAAATGTCTCTACTAATATTGAGGGGTTGTAAAACATGTATTGATATTGATAACTTCATCCTTCAAGTTTATGTGATTTTAGCTTTTTTGTGGCTTGTATAAATTCACTTGCATCTTGCATCTATTTGGTAAGTCTGTGAAAAGATATGTTTTATTTTTTACAAAGGTCATCAAGATTGGTGGGTCCTCATTGGTACCTAGCATTCACCCTATGTCAATCCAATAAAAAATTCTCAATCGAATCAAGCCATCAAGTCCCTATATTGCATCATCTTATTTTATGGGCTGGGTGATTTCTTCAATGAGGTGAAATATTTTTTCCTTCATTCATAAGAATTTTGGGAGCATTCCCCTTCTTAATTTTATTGTTAGTCACTTTTTGGGGAGAATAACCTGCCTCGATTCTAGTTCATGGTCCTTTTATTGTCTAGATAGGATCTTGGAGGAATATGTGGTGGTACTACAATGGGATATATGCCACTAGGCTAGGGTTGCTACCTATTTGGCTTATCTCATGTTCAATCAAATTTAAGGTCGTTCTTTCCACATGGGCCACAACCTCGAGCAAGGAGGAATTATGAATTATGCCTATTTGGAATACCTAGAATGAATTTCTTCTATAACTTAGGGTTAGGTAGGGTGGTTGTATATTTACCTATGCAAGTCCTCCTATATCCCTTTCCTCCTACCATTGATCTTATTACTTCCTAAGTTCTAATGCAAGCCTAAATATCTCCAAGGAAGTCTACGTGTGATCATCAATATCAACAATAGAGTCAATGGTTACCTTTTTGTTGCTTCCATGTGATCTAGTGCCTCTAATTTTTTAGTATTTCTATTTCCACAAAGGCCTCTATTGGGCCTAAATCTAGTTCCTAGTGGGATACCTGATTGTATTTACTCTAATGAGTCCTCTAAAAAATGTTGTTTAGAGTAGTCTTTTACATAGGATAATTACACACCATCAAATATTTCTAAGGGGAATTTTTGTTGGCAGGGAGTAAAGTTGTTTTAGGGCTAGATCAAAGTCATAGGAATGAGGGCTTTTGGGATTCTTGGGGAAAATTAGCCTATCATAATGAGATCTTCTTTTGCTTAAAATACAATCTAATAGGAAATAGGGAGACAATTCCTCCCTTGGGCTTTGATCATTATGGAAATCTATGGATGGATAGCTCTGAGATAAAATATGAGTGCCATACCTTAGGAATTTTTTATCTCACTTGAGATTCTTTGCTAAGATCCATGGAACTAAGCGTTGAATTCCTCCATTGCTTTACCAATTTTTTTCCTAATGTTGGTCAAGTAATCTAGTAGCAAGGGCCCTTATTCCTTGGAATGATCCATTAGCTAGATGGTTAGTTTCTCCCAATGCCTTATCGACTGTGCAAATAGGAATAAATACCACCTCTTGGCCTTCCCTTTGAAATATATCACCAATAACCTGAGGGCTATGTCTTTCTTTGTGATGTTGAGAACATTATAATGTATAGCCATGTATTGCATGTGCTCTAACATGGTGACAATGCTTTCTACAATAAAATATAATACAAAATTCAAAGCCTCTTCAAGAACCAAATCCTAAGAATGAGGGGGAAATAGGATGACTAAGGGGATATAATATTTTTAAGTTGGAATAGCCATGATTTTGTTCTAATTTGTTTTCTTTGGCGGGTTGGTTGGAGGTAGTGGCTTCTATTGGCACCTAATATTTGTACCTATTTTTATGACTACTTCAGATTCTTATTTTTATAGCAAAGTCACCAAGTGGGTGAGGGTACTAACTAGACATAGGTTCCAACTATAATTTTATTGGTATGATGGTTTTTCTTATTTTAGGCTCTTTATTGGTAGTGGAGTTACCAAGTGAATTCGTAGAGTGCTTCAATATGCTGATGACCATGGACTTCACCAAAACTATGGTCTAATTAAGGGATGGATGTTATCAAGTTGATGTCCCACTAGGTATGTTAGTCTAGACTATTTAGGGGTCAATAGTTACCCCCTTACACTATTTTGCACCATGACCTCTCATGGTTATGGCCTCGACATCTATAATTATCTCTAACTGATTGGGTGCATCTAGTGCCTTACGCTTCATGTGGGGGAACCAGTCTTGGAAAGTCTAGGGAAGCATGGGATGTGGCTCATGTGGAATGATGTCTAGGATTTTTTTGCCCAAGGTTAATTCCTTTAATTTGGATTTCTTATTTGGTGCTCACTTCATTATCCTCCATCTTCGCTACTCTAATATACTCCTAGCCTATGATAACTTCTAAAGGGGTAAAATGGAAAGAGGGAAAATAAAGAAAACTACAAAAATCAATAAAAATTCAAGGGAAATAATGGAAAGCAGTAAAGGTGTGGGATATGTAAACCTATCTAGCATAGACCAAGGGATGGTTATTAACCAAAGAAAAAATAATAATAACTCCCTTAGTTCCCTAGCAAGCTTTAGATGAACACGTGGGTTATGGTTGATAGTGTGTGAGGAACATAAGACCTTTTCAATAGCATGCAATAAAACCAAGACAAAGATAAGTAAATAGTCATAGAGGTATTATTAATGTAAATCTTGAGTTACATACATGTAGAGGGAAGAGATTAAAAAACTATCTAATAGGCCATGCAAGGCTTGGGACAGGCTGAAACATGGAGGAGAATGAATTAAAGTGTCTCTTTAGAAGAACGAAGGGTCTTGATGATTACAGATATAATAAGAGATGTATATATATAAGAAAAATGGGGAGATATTCCCTCCAAAATACATGTAGGATTATAAAATTTGAATTCAAAATTTTTCCTAAGCTAGTTGACATCAGTAATGAATGATCTAGAGGCCTTAGAGGTCTATAAAAAATATCCATGATTACACTTCTATCATCATCAATAATTAATACCTCAATAATGTTTTCCCTTGGGTCATTTCTATCACTTTAATGCTTCAACTATCACCTATGGAACTACATCTTATGGTGGAGTGTCAAGACTAAAATTGGATCCTCATATCTTCCCTTATATTTGGTTGCTTTTGGTTGTTCTAGCATTCTAGTGTTCAATGCCTAGTTCATCAACACTCTCAATAGTATTCCTTTGTCCTTCAATGTATCCAATGGAGAAATATTCACCATCTTATAAGCTACTCTAATTTTGAGGGCTCTTCTTCCACCACATATTATGAGAAGATTGTTGTGGGGTTAGCAAACTAGAAGGGAAATGGGGGATGTTGTAGTTAGAATATTTCCAAGATGATCTATTACTCTCTAACCCTCATATATCAAACCCTTACTTAAGGAGGTAGGCTTGCTCTATCACTTATTCACTTGGTCTCCTTGAGTACCCCTTCCCTTTTACCAATCATGGGCCTTAGTCCTTTGGATTTACTAATGGAATCAATTTGAACTAATACCTAGGGCTAATATTCCCTTGTGGCTACGGGAAGGGACTATTTTCTAGGGCCCTAATCACTAGATGTGGAATAAGGCCACAAACCTTGGTTGAAAATGACCCTCGATAAGAGTGATTCTATATTAGCCATCACTAAAATGGCTCAAGGTTTCCAAGTATTATTGAGACCTATCTTAGCTCCCACAAAAAATTATACTAAGTAATTATTTGATTCCAATATGATGGTTGGGCCTATGGTGGATGATGTTATAGATACAATATTAGTTGGTAATGGCAGTTCCTCCTCGATCAAATATTAGATAGTATTATAGATTTGGATTCATCATAAGTAGGGAGGGAATTGGGCCCCTTCATTTTGGCTTAAGATAAGTGCTTTGGTAAACATTACCTCCAAGAGTAGGATTTACTCACTCTAGTGAGACTTCACTACAATTATTCTTCTTCAAATATTAACTCTTCACTTCAAGAATTAATTATCACCTTATAATTCCTCCAATATTTCATTCACTTATAATAATGACTTCTTTCTTTTAATTTTCACTTTCAAATAACTTTACTCACTCTACTTTATAAATGCCTCTTTAATAATTTAATAAATCGATCTTATGCACCTTACAAACTATAATCATTGAATGTTCTAAGGAAAATTAAAATATACCTGGTGCATTTTTCTTCGAATATCCATACTATGGTATGAATTGTACATCTTAGGATTGAAATTTTTAAAAATAACTCTAATTTTTAGGGTCCTTAATGTTACAACTTTTGCATATGTGTTATCTAACTGTATGAATATTATGTTTTTGGCTTGTGTGTTCTATCATCTCTCTCCAACTATCCTAAAATTTTTGGAACTGTCGATTGGCATATGCTTGGTATTGCACTTAGTAATCTCTCTTGTATACATAATATTAGCTTCCAACTTTATTACATACTATTATTCACTCTCCTTAGAACATCCTCTACATACAATTTCTCCATCACAATAGGCTCTTCTTAGAATATCCCTTACACTTTTATCTAATTTGTATATCTATCTTCTTAGCATTTTGCACATTCACATTTATTTCTCCTTTAGATTCTACATGTCCATGTTTGTGTCTCCTTTAGATTCTACATGTCCATTTCTTCAAAATTATCACATTCATCTTCTCTCATAGTGCAACTTCTCTCAAATATTGCTTTCTCCTATGAACCAAAACTCCAATGATTGTATGGCTCTAATGCCACTATTTTTTGGTAGATTAATAAATTTATTAAAACCAGGGCATTTGAAAGGCACCCTAATGCCTTGTACAACAAAGGATCAATAGAGGATCAAAAAGTAATAGAAGAAAGATAATTTGAACTATACGCTAAAATAGAAATACAACCTCAAAAATACATCCTCAAACTAAAAGGAGCCAATAGCCTTAGACAAACAGGCATTGAGAAAAATGCCAGAGCTCAAAAAGGAATGGTCCTCAACCAAAAAGGAACCCAAAAAGATGCAAACCACCACCATAGAGGACCCAAAAAAAAAAGAGGAAGAACCATCAACCATCAAGGGGAATATCCAACTGCATGAGGGACGAAGCAACACCTTCCAGACTAGCAAATTTCACATTTGTTTTAGAAATCTCCTTAGTGCTATCCTTGGGAACAACAGTGCATGCCTCCTTAGAAATATCCATTACATCTTCATCGTTGACAACATCTTTGACATCAGTTTTGGTGTCGAAGGACACCTCAGCACCGGCCAGGGCTGAAACATTTTCGAAATTGTCACAGAAGAACAAGAGGCTAAGTGCATGATGTTGTTATTTGAGGGTTAAAATCACCTTTCCAATGGCCAAGTGAGTAGTTTAAAGATGGTCAATGGTGGTAGAAGTAGCATGCACAACCATCTTGTGAAGATACCTTTCAACAAGGTTAGGAGAATTAGACTTATCCTTTGGAGTTTTTATAGAGGTGGACGAAGGGGTTTTGACGGCTTCTTTATGTTTCAGCCTCTAGGAACTACAAATAGGGGTATTTTCAACTTTGGCCTTAGTTTTGGTGGAGAACTTAGAACTATATTTTCTCCCTTTCTATTTTATTTTGGATTTGGAGGTTTTAGGTCTTGGGTTTGAGGATGAATTCTCCTCATCAGAATCAGGGGTAGGGAGATTACCTGAAGGGAATTATAGAAGGATGTACTTGTAAAGGACCTTAAAAAGATCCTAGTGGCAAGGTTTGGCCTCATCCTTTTTGGAACGATTGGTGGTGATGGTATAGTCCATGGACTAGAAAAGGGCAATGGGAATGCTCATCATTTTTGAGTCTCGAAAATGATTTACAAATGCAATATGAAAATAACATAATTGAGACTCAAGATTGTCACAAGTAAAATATTGCATTATTGGCTTAAGGATTTCTTTCTAGGGTATTGACAAGTCATGGCGAAACAATTTTTTTTTACCTTCTTGTGGATGGGTGAATTTTTCTCGAAGAGCGTCAACTCTGCCTTCCAGTTGTGCTTGTTTATTCTAATGATTTTTTTGTCCAAGTCTTGCCCTATCAGGTTCACGAGTAGCTCAAAGGAAATTTGGAACTGGACGTCGTGGATGGAAACCAAACCATTGTCCCAAGTTTTCAGGAAAGCCTTAGTAACCTCATCGTCCACCCTGCATAACATATTGAAAAAATTGATGATCCCATGCTTATCCTTAAACATATCAGTAGAAACAGAATCTAGATCAATAGTTTTAGGCTCAATGAAAACAACTTTACCTTCCTTCATAGTGACAAAAGGAAATAAGGAAGGAAGGTAAATGGGTGGAAAAATACATAGATCGAAAGGAATAGAAATGGAACTTTCCATCTGTGTCTTTTTCTACCCATTTACCTTCCTTCCTTATTTCCTTTTGTCACCATGAAGGAAGGGAAAGTTGTTTTCATTGAGCCTGAAACTGTTGATCTAGATTCCGTTTCTACTAATATGTTTAAGGATAAGCATGGGATCATCAATTTTTTCAATTTGTTCTATGGGGTGGATGACGAGGTTACTAAGGCTTTCATGACAACTTGGGATAATGGTTTGGTTTCCATCCATGATGTCTAGTTCCAAATTTCCTTTGAGCTACTAGCAAACCTGACAGGGCAATACTTGGACGAAAAAATCATCAAAAGAAACAAGCAAAACTAGGAGGTAGAGTTGACGCTCTTCGAGAAAAATTCACCCATTCACAAGAAGGTAAAAAAGGTATTCCACTATTAACAATCTAATATTATCCTTAATATAAAGACAAGATATTCTCACAAATTTATGCATTCATCAATGAATAATTACCCACTAAATATTATAGATAAATATCTACATTAAGCAATGCATAAAATGCAATGCTTACTCAATAACAATAACAATGCTATGTCTCAAATATATACACATTGGATATAGAAATCTTCACATTCACATTGACCTTTATACTTACACAAATATTAACTTCACATATTGACATATGATAGACTCTCATGATTGCACATACTACATGACAAACTCTTACATAACTTATAACACGACACCTCACTTACATAACTCACACTTACTAACATGACACCTACTATATACTCAAATATTAAACACACCCTAATATAAATTATTTACATAGTCCTTGCATTAATATTACAAGGTACCAAATAATTTAATACTTTCAACACATCATATATCAATCATTGAATTAAGTAGTTTCCAATATTTCTTGTGCATTTTCATATCTTCTATTCAAACTAATTACCATTTCAATATTTTGATTATCTCTTGATGGAGGGAGATAAATCATCTTCTACTTCTTCTTGGCATTGTTTATCTATACAATATATTGTTTATAGCATGCAATGTATTCATGCCTTCTTTGTTGTATTATTTATAATTGAATATTCAATACATGTTGCATTGATTTCTCATTCTCTTTGCCATATTCAAAAACTTCTATTGATGGTGAAGAATCATATTTTGAATGTGTGTCTTCACTCTTAGGTACTTAGTCCTTGATATTCTTGGTTTTATTGTACCAATAATAATTTGGATGATTCTAGTGTGTCCAAGTTTATTGATTTGTAATCAATTTGAATTCATACCAAACATTATTGTGTTATTTTAGCTCATCTTGTGTGACAAACACATATTCTTATTTTTCTTATTTGAAATTTTTCTCTTTGGATACATTACTTTGATGTGCCTTTATCCAAGTTTGATTTTTTTAATTTTGAATATGACATGTCATGTTGTCGGTTCATCTCTTGAGAAGGTGATACATTCTTGAATGGAATATGCCAATATTATTTTATGGTGTGTCCATTTCTTTCAAAATATTCATAATTTTTTTATGTTGAAAGTATTCCTTTGAGAATAATTTATTTAAAACCAAAATATCCGAAACAAATTATTTCTTGGAAGCATTATGTAGGTCTCATGCCTCTTCTGAATGGTTGCTTCCCTATTTGACTTATAACTAGGGGTTTTTCTTCTTCTTCTATAGTATGTGAGGACTTTACATTCTAAAGTAGGTTCACCAGATTCTTAAAGTTTGGTGTTTGTTTATGAGTCATAAAAACATTGTATTTTGATGCAAGTGATATCAAAATTATAGGAACTAACATTTCATCAACTACATGAATTCCTAGTGCTTGTTATGATGATCACAATTTTTCTATTCTCCTCATGAATGATTTTATATTTTCTCCACTCGTCATATTTAGAAAATGGATATAGAATTGGACAAATAGAATCTGATATTGATTCTTAGCTTCAAATACTATCTTCAATTTCTTCCATTCATCCTTGGCTAAGATCATATCTCTAATATATGCTTGGATATCATCTGCTACTCTAAACATGATGATTAGTCTTAGTTTTTTGTCTACCTTATTAAACTTTTTTTAATTTTCACCTTTTATAGTAGGATAGTTCATGCTTCCATCAATTACTTGACACACTTTTTAAACTCAAGTTATTTCATAAGTTTAATCTTCCAAGCAACATAATTGTTTCCCCTCAATAATTGGGAATCTAGTAATAAGAACTTTGGTGCTCGGTTAGCCATGGTAATCTTTCTTTGTAAAGGGAAAAAATAACCTGCATAGATGATTCTTAATGGATTTTTGGTATTCGAGGTAATCGTGGTACTATGTTCCTCTACACTCAAGGGATTAGGGATTTAAGGGTTCATTAGAAGTGCTTTTAGGACTTGCTCTAAGTCCAAAATTAGAGGGTTTGATGTGTTTATATAAAGACACCTAAGTTTTTTCTCAAAAGAAATAAAACTATACTAACTAAAAATATTGTAAAACAATGTAGGAAAACAAGAATACAGACAAACAAAGACTATTCTAAAATAACTCTTATCTTTTCATGATCACTATTCCTAGGCTATGTAAAAATAAACTTTATTTCCTTTTTAGCAAGGGTTCAAGAGAGGTGCACATACAAGATAACATATATGTAAAAATACATGTAAATTTTTGTTCAATGCTTAAGAATAAAATAAATAGATTTTTCCTTCTATAGTCTAAAGAAGTAATATTAAATGAAATTTTTATTCCTTCACTTATTTCTAAATCTATTTAAACTTAACTTTTATTTTTTTTAATGTTTGCAAAAAATAGAGATAAAAAAAAAAGAACATACCAAAAAAAGTAGCAAATAACCTAATAGATTAACAAGGCACTTACTTCTCTAAATGTTCATCCCTACACCAAATTTATTCCCCAAAACGTGTGACCATGAATACGGTTCTATACCTCAAAAACTATAACTACGAATTTGAGTAGACCTAACAAAGACAAAAACTAAAAAAAGTGGTTAGTGTTTTGGGGCTTGCTTAGGCTACTATGAAGTCTAATCTTGTAGGCATAACAATCAAGCCCCATTAGTAGTTTTAGCTAAACATATGGTTAAAAAGAGTGTTGACCTTTTTTGGAGATAGATAGATAGTATGTAATAGAGAACTAGGGTTTAACAAAATAGAAGAATGCAGGATTGAGCATAGAAATATGATAGGAGACGTAGAGGCTTTCCCCCAAATTCTCATAGCCAAATTCATGCCCTATAATGGATAATCATGAATTTGTGATAATAGGAAGAAAACATAAGCAAAATGTAGAAAATACCTATAACAATGTTCGTATCAAATTTTTGCCATGTAAAGGACAATCATAAGTTCATGACAAAGAGAGATAATGGTAATTTTTTTTTTCAAATTCACCAAATTCATGCCCCATATAGATGGACCACTAATTCATAATAAGATAAAAAGAGATAAGAAAATGATAAAAATGCAACTCAATGGTAAAAATGAGATTCTAACAACAGAGGAGAATAGAAGGGAAGAAACATAAATAACTAGATGTAATTTTAACAGAAAGATGAGATGCAAAGTGAAAATGACCTAAGTGCAATTAAATGTAAAACCTCAATGCAACTGATGTAATGGAACTCAAACAAAAGTGCAACTAATCTAAAAATGCAAACAAAATGCAGATAGAAATGTAAATAGCCTAAGCGTAAGAGAATGTAAATAAAAATATTTAAAAATGATCTAAAATGTAATCTAATACAATATAAAATATGAAAAAATGAATCTAATGTAATATAATGTAAAAATTAAAATTAATCTACCTAATGTATACTTTAAATAGATTATTTAAAACAAAAAAAACAAGTAACTAGAATGAGAAAACAAAATAATGCAAAACTGTAAATGAATAGCTAGAGCAACAATGAAATGAGAAAGCAAGGAATGGATGAAGGCAAAAACCAAGCATATGAGCCTATCTCCATTTATTTTTATGAAGTTGAATATTTTTCATGTACCCAATTCACCATCACAACTCTCCAACTTTCTTAGCAATGCAGATAATCAAAGGTCACAAAAGGAAAGTAGAAGAAAACAAGATTGTAGATAGCAACAAAAAATATGGGAGTTCACACATAGAAGATGACAATTTGAATATGGGGCTAAAATGGAACTCCACACCTCTATTTATAGAGGGCTTGAGGCTTAGGTAGGAAAAAAAAAATTAAAAAACTAGGTTTATAATTGAAAAAAATATAATGTTAGCTCAAGGGTTAGGACTTTGAAGAGAAAACCCTAAAATATCGAATTCATGGTCGATCTGATTCAACCATGAATTTACAAATTTTGATTTTTTGAGGTTATATTAGCACCAAGGTAGATTGACCAAACTTATGATTGGTTTGGTACAACCACAAATTCAAAAAGTCTAGGAAGATGCATCAAGCTAAGAGGTGGGGAGCTCAAGAATTGCACTTAGCAACTTTGATGGGCTTCCTAGGCATCTAAGGTAAAATTAACTCATTTCGTTGGGTCAAATTTTTATGTGTATATTTTAACCCCTCTTTGATGCATTTATGTTGTAATAAATGCATCAAAGAAAGTTGTAGAAACCTACATGCTTGAAATGATATACACTAAAAGGGGTACCAGGTTTAGGCATAGGGATGGTGCAAAATGGTGTCATTTTGAACACTTTAATATTTTCTATGATTTATGGGGAAGTGATGGCATAAATTATTCCAAGGTTGGGGTGCACCCTTGAGTTTTATAATGAATGCAAAAGTCCTAAAGAAACTAAAAATAGTAGACGTAGAAGAATGATGAGGAAAATAAGAAAAAGAGGAGAGAGAAAAGGAAGGGTAAAAAGGAGAGGGAGGGTGAAAATAAATTCATTTTCACTATGCAAAGAAGAATAAAAATATCTCCAGAGAAAATAGAGGAAATGGTGTTATCAATGCATCATGCAAAAATCATGAGGGGTAAATTTGTCACAATAGCAAATCAAGGATGTGTAAGCATCAAAACCTACCCTCCAGACTAGGAAAAACTAGACTATATGTGAATGTTATGCATTTATATTGATTTTTTAGTTTTTATTAGAAGTCACTACATGAACCTGGAGGATATTTTAGGGGTCAACCATGAACTCAGTCAAGGATTGAACAAAAAATGAATTCATAGCCAACTAAAATTGGCCATGAATTCATAAATTTGTATCCTAGAATTATAGGGCATGAATTCATGATTTTGCACCATATGAGAACAGGTTGCAAAATTAAAAAGGAAGAAAAAGAGATATAGATAGAGGAGATAAATTAGAGATAAAATAGGAGAAATAGCATTTGCCTTATCAATGATTTATGATTTCATAATTTTTTATTATAACGGAAGACTAGCAAAATTTATTTAATGTGGTTTTCCAGTAAGGTGTGCTCGATAGTAGTGAATGGTGATCAAGAACTCTACAGGATGTTGTGAGAGATATCATGGTGGTAGAAAAATATGTTTTATAGGCTATTGGGCTATTGCATCTAGTAGATATACCTTGGTTAGAGGTAGACAAATGACAATGCTCATTGAGAGATGGTATTTGAAATCTTTAACATTTTAGCTACCTACTAGAGAGATGACCATTGCACTAGAGTATGTGTGGTAGATCTTGAGGATCCCTATCAAGGGGAGGGTATTTTATAGAGCACAGGTACCTCAAGAATTATTACAAAGACTATCAAGAGACTTTACAAATGAGATCCACTAGAGTAGACATATCGATGATATGCTAGAGTGGTATGGGATCAATGTGTTGATGACTATACTATATGGGGTGGTGGTTGGGTCCTTGGTGTGCCACACTAGTAGGAATAACTTGTCATGGATATATATAGGTGTTAGAGAATCCTATAGGAGGTGCTAGAATAGGGAATTACTAGTTTAGGTGGGTTACGAGGGATCCATCAGGAGTCAAATGGAACGTTGATGATGTCATATTTGTGGAGGAGGACCTATATGATCCTCTATACATTGACCTATATGATGTCAAATATGTGACGTAATACAATTTTATTCGATAGAAAAGAAATAAATCTAGTGAGGAATAATAAAAATTAAAAATAATCTAAAGTTTTAAATAAATTTTCAGCCACCGGTTTAAAGTTTTAGGTACCATAAAATCGTAGCGTAAGAATTTTTAAAAAAATAAGGAAATAAAATCCCTCATCAACTTTATTTTGGGCTTGTTGTGGTTCAAAGGTGTGCAAGCACCATTATGTGGTTGTGACTACCACCTGGTAGTCACACATGCATGACCAACCTCCAATCACATTCAACTCTGCTTCCTCATGTGTTGCACCACCAATGATCGTTGATCATCGCTCGCTCCTTGTGCTCCCTGTTGCTCGCTCCTTGCACTTCCTACTCCTTGCCGCTTGTCCCTTGTGCTTCCCACAAAAATTAAAATTTCTCTAACCATGTGTCACTTGTTGTTACTTCCCACCATAATTCAAATTCAAATTCAAATTCAAATTTCAAATACTGACCGTTGTGGTCCAAATAAGTTGAAAAACCAAATTTTGTCAAAAATTGACAAATTTTTTTCCAAAATTATATAATTTTTTATAATTTTTTTTAGAAAACCTAATTCCATTCACCTAAGAGGACTTACATTTTACAAACCAGCCCTACAATGGTCGATGGTAGGAGATCACAGGACCCTGTCCTCAAAGAATTCATGCAGGAGGTTCGCTAGTGGAAGGAAGAACTTACAAATAAGACTATACAAAAGGAGGAGTTCCACCAATGGAAGGACGAAATTACAAACAATACTATACCAAGGGTGGAATATGAAAACAAAATATCAGAATTAGATTTAAAAATTGATGCCTACAACCACTCCATCAATATGGTACAACAAAATATGGCACTAATCCAAGCTGGCCAATCTATCGGGGGACCAACACACCAAGCACTACTTGGGGGGCCACAAACGTCCATCCTACCTAGAACCACTAAATTGGATTTTCCAAAATTTGAAGGAGGTGACCCCACTAATTGGATCTATCAGGCTGACCAATACTTCTCCCTCTACCAGGTCCCTGAGGCACAGAAGGTTCGCATTGCATCCTTCCACCTTGAAAGTACCACCACCCAATGGTACCAGTGGTACGAAAAGATGAATGGCACCCCTACATGGCTAGAATTTACAAAAAACCTAATGGTACGATTTGGCCCTAGTAAATTTGAATATTTCATGGGAGCCCTTACCAAACTCCGCCAAACCACTACAATGTGAGAATACCAAGCTCAATTTGAAAAATTGGCAAATCTTACATCAAGGCTAAATACCTCATTCTTCCAAAGTTGTTTCATCAGTGGCTTAAAGGAAGACATTCGATTAGAAGTACAAATGCTCAATCCCACTGACATGATGCAGACTATTGTGTTAGCCCAAATGGCGGAAGAAAAATTCAATAACCAACGTCGACTAGGAAGACCACCTATGGGGAAATCATAGAATACTTACACCACCCCAAAACTTAATCGAGTCTTACCAATTAAACGTATCAGCCCTGAGGAAATGAAGGAAAGAAGAGAAAAAGGCCTTTGTTTTCATTGTGATGAGAAATTTATCCCCAACCACAAATGTATTACGCCAAAACTATATATTCTGGATACGATTGATCATTGTGGTTCAAAAGAAGAGGATAATATTGAGGTGGAAGTGGTGTCGGATACACCCGAGGATAACACAAAAGACACACCAAAAATATCTTTTAACGCCCTCACTGGTTTCTCCTCCCCACAAACTATGAAAGTCAAAGGGTACTTTAAAAAACAAAATCTCATTGTGCTTATGGACTCTGGCAGCACACATAATTTTATTGACCCAAGGGTGGCAAAACAAGCCAATTGTTTTATACATCCTTGTAATAGCTTTGAGGTCATGATTGGCAATGGAGGAAGGATTGCATGCAAGGGAAAGTGTCAAAATATTAAACTCACTATGGGTGATTATAATATGAAAGGGGACATGTATGTACTTCCCTTAGGAGGATGCGATATCGTCCTAGGAGTACAATGGTTACGAACACTCGACACAATCCAATGGGATTTTGAAGACCTATGGATGAAATTCACACAAAAATATCAAACATATACTATTAAAGGATTAAAATCAGGCCCTTCCCAAATAGTAAGTTCTCATAGAATGGAGAAAATTATTCGCAAAGGAGGCAAGGGTATGATTGCACAATTATTTTCCATCCAACCCGTAAATGAAGAACAACAAGAGATGCCTGAATTACAACAACTTCTAGCATGCCATTCTCAAGTATTTAACGAACCAAAAGGGTTGCCCCCTCAACGTAGCCATGATCATGCAATTCAACTTCTTCCAGGGCATCAACCCCCTAATATCCGACCTTATCGATATCCTTATCTCCAAAAAATAGAAATCGAAAAACTGGTGCAAGAATTACTAAAAGCAGGGGTTATTAGACCTAGTGTGAGTCCTTACTCTTCTCCAATTTTATTAGTTCGAAAGAAATATGGGTCATGGCATCTATGTGTTGATTTCCATGCCCTTAACAAACTCACCATCAAAGATAAATTTCCCATCCCCGTCATCGATGAGTTGTTAGATGAGCTTCATGGGGCTACATACTTCTCAAAATTAGATTTACGATCGGGTTATCATCAAATTCGAGTAAAAGAAAGCGATATTCCAAAAAATATCCTTTCGCACTCATGAAGGGCATTATGAATTTATGGTTATGCCATTTGGCCTTACCAACGCCCCTTCTACATTTTAGAGTCTAATGAACCAGGTATTCCACCCTTACCTTCGAAAATTTATCTTAGTTTTCTTTGACGACATTTTGATTTATAGCAAAACATGGGAAGATCACTTGCGTCATTTAGACCAAGCATTGAAAACCTTGGAGGACAACCAATTATATGCCAAAAGATCAAAATGTTCCTTCGGACAACAAGAAATTGAATATCTGGGACATTTTGTCTCCAAAGAAGGAGTTAAGGTGGACCCTCGCAAGATTGAAGATGTGAAAAATTGGCCTACCCCAAAAACCTTGAAAGGCTTGCATGGTTTTTTAGGATTAACGGGGTATTATCATAAATTTGTTAAATATTATGGCAAGATCGCAGCCCCCTTGATAGCTCTACTCAAGAAGAATGCTTTTCTTTGGTCTCCAAAGGCTGACGATGCTTTCACCACTTTAAAAAATGCCATGTGTTCCACTCCTGTGTTAGCCATGCCAGATTTTTCCAAACCATTCATTATTGAAAGTGATGCTTCTGGAGTAGGAATAGGAGCCATTCTCATGCAAGATGAAAGACCCTTGGCTTTTACTAGCAAGGCATTTTTTGGGAAGAATTTGGCCCGCTCTACATATGAGAAAGAGATGTTGGCTATTATTCATGCTATTCAACATTGGAGACCTTACCTTATTGGCCAACGTTTTATTATTCGAACTGATCACCATAGTTTAAAATATTTTCTTGAGCAGCGCATATCCACTCCTGAACAACAAAAGTGGGTTACTAAACTATTAGGATATGATTATGAGATCATATATCAAAAAGGAAAGGATAACATGGCCGTCGATGCCCTTTCATGAAAATTTGAAGAAGTACCCCAATTGCACGCCCTCTCCTCTCCTATTCCCAAATGGATAGACCAAGTAACTGAAGAATGGTTTAATGATACTACAACGCAAACATTAATTCAGCAAGTCCAACAAGACCCCACAAGTAAGCCTCACTACTCTTGGAGCAATGGCATACTTAGGTATAAAGGGCGTATTGTCCTATCTCCTACCTCCTCATATCGAACCAAACTCCTCCATGAGTTACATGCCACACCTATTGCAGGACATTCTGGATTCCTCAAAACTTATAAAAGAGTGGCTCGATCCTTTTATTGGGTAGGAATGAAACAAGATATCAAGAAATTTGTGGATGAATGTGAGACCTGCCAAAGACAAAAAGGAGAGACTATAGGTACCCCTGGCCTTCTTCAACCTCTCCCTATCCCAACCAAAATGTGGGTCGATATTTCCATGGATTTTATTGAAGGCCTTCCAAAATCTACCGATAAAACTACTATTCTAGTTGTGGTGGATCGCTTATCTAAATATGCTCATTTTTACCCCTTGGCCCACCCTTACATAGCTAGTACCATCGCCCAACTCTTTCTTGATAATATCTTTAAACTACATGGCATGCCTTCCACCATAGTAAGTGATCGTGATCCCACCTTCACTAGTAATTTTTGGAGAGAATTGTTTAAACTCCAAGGCACTCAACTTCGTATGAGTTTCGCTTATCATCCCCAAACCGATGGTCAAACAGAAGTTGTTAATAAATGTTTGGAAACTTACCTACGTTGTTTTATTTCTACTCAACCCCTTCATTGGGTTAAATGGCTTCCTTTAGTCGAATGGTGGTATAATACCTCATACCATACCGCCATTAAGATGACACCATATGAAGCTTTATATGGCCAAGTACCACCTTCCATCACCTCTTATATTCTAGGAAGTACAAATGTGCCAGCCATGGATTCTAAACTTTCTACTAGAGCTAATATTCTTCGCCTTCTCAAGGATAATTTACTCATGGCCCAACATCGTATGAAGTAGCAAGTGGACCAACATAGGATCGAATGAGCATTTCAAGAAGGTGATATGGTATTCCTTCATCTTCAACCTTATCACCAAACTTCTCTCAAAATCAAGGGTTCACAAAAGTTAGCTCCCAAATTCTATGGGCCTTATAAAGTCCTTCAACGCATTGGGCCCATTGCTTATAAACTAGAGTTACCAAAATCTTCCAAAATTCATCCTGTGTTCCATGTCTCTTGCCTTAAACCCATAGTTGGCACACACATTACCACACAAACTCAACTACCTGAGTTCACAGAGGATGGAGCACTCATGGTTGAACCTGAAGCTATCTTGGATCACCGCATTCGTCAACTTTGACATCGCACCATCACCGAGCTTTTGATTCAATGGAGAGGCCTACCTTCCGAAGATGCTACTTGGGAAACACTTCATCACATCCAACAACAATTTCCTCACTTTTTCTTTGAGGACAAAGCTCTTTTTAAGGAGGGTGGCATGTTAGGATCCTAATCCTAACCATTAATCATTATTAATTCACTTATTATATTTATGGACCATTGTGTCTTTTCACCTCACAACTATAGGGTAGATATTTATATTCATTCAAATGGGTGTAAGTAGGCATCCATCAAAAATATAAGAAAATACATTACATTTATCCATTGGCAGGTTTTCCTCCAGTGAAACAGTGATTCAATTTCAAAAGTGATTCAATACATTCTCATTGTTTTTGCATCCATATCCAATTGTTTTCATCCATTTAAGTTGCTAGGACACAGGTTCCTACCATCATAATTTGTCTCATTGCAAAGTCCTTAAAAAACTATATGATAAAATAGTCAGATGCAAGTATGATCAAGCATTGAAGTGACTATATGATAAGCAAAAGTGCAAAATGAGGAATATGTCAAGCAATTCATGCAAGGTATGACAAGCATTCATGTATTATAAGCAAGAAAACCAAGCAAGTTGGCATAGAATAAGCTAAATAAGAGAATATGATGAATAAGAATAGAGAAAACAGATAATCAAATGGAAATAAGAGAGATAAAAAGAAGAGAGAGAAGATGGAGCAAATGTGAACTCATGCATAATATGTTTTTAGCTGCATTATATTAATTGTTTCTTTAATATCTTTACCATATAAATTTGCTAAGCAATAGGCTCCTCATCCAAAATTGGTTGTTATGAAAAAAGGGGCCTAGCCAATTGGGCTAAAATTTGCCCTTTATATTGGTTTGAGGATTAGTGTTATTTTGGTTTTCCTTGAGGACAAGCTCCTCAAATTCAAAATAATATTTTCAAAATTTCTTAGAGTAAGTTTGCTTGAGCCTATTTTACTAGGCTTGAAGATGCTCCAATGTGTGGATGTACTTTTTATCCAATAGCTCCAATTTATTTTAATGATCTATGAAAAATTTGGCACATATTTCGATTGTGATTTCCTTCTTAGTGATAGAAATGATGACTCCTAATTGCTAAAAGTATTAAAGAGACATAGGAATTTCATCCTCTTGAGAACTAGAATACTTGACATAGGTGATACAAAGGACTAACCCATAGAAGAAAAATCTACTATGTAAGATATATTCGTGAGCCATGTCACAAAGAGTATCTCCCTCATCGTATTCTCTAGGAGTTGCTATTAGCTGAAGATGAACTATGGCTTTCATATTACAAAATAATATGATGGAGGAAGAAGGGTGCCCCTCATCCTCATCACTCCACTCTAAGCCATGATGATCTATAAATTTAGAAAATCTTAGGACTTGATCATCATTGATTGGTAAGGGTTGGTTTTTATTGGGTATGTAGCCTATGCCACATCTTCCAAGCTAAAAGGTAAATTTACAAAGGCTCCTTTGCATTTTTGTTGAGATCCCAAACACTTACATTCATATCCTATACTAGGTAATATCTACTAAAGTAATGTGTAATCATTGGATAGATAACAATAGGTAAAGGATATCTCTATGCGGGGGTTTCTACCATGAATATTCTCTTAATATAACATTTACATGTAGATAAAGGTACACATTTCAATGTGTACTACTTCACCCTTTTTAAGAGGTAAACCCATAGTTTGGAGTGAAGGTGGTAGATTTGCTAGATGTAGAAGAAGAATTCAAACTAATTGATTGAATTGATCCTATTATGAGATAATAGTTGGAAGTTCATCACTAATTTGTAAGTTCTTAAAAATTTTAGTGATTTTAGGAGATGAACAATACCTAGAAGAATAAGAAGAAGAAGAAAGAAGTTTGTGGAGAGAAATAGTTGGATAGAAATTGACTTTTTATTGGGCTTGCACAACCATTTAATAGTATTGAAATGGGTGAGGGTTGCCTTGGATGGTGGTAATATAATTATTGAACTCACACTTGAGGCATTGATGAAGAGTAGAAGGGAAAACTCTCATTGCATGGATCCAAGGGCATCCAAGAAGAAGATTGAAAGATGTTGAACAATATACTACATAAAATAAGGTGTATAAGATCTTGGGTTCTATCATAAGGAGAAGGTATATAATGCCACACACATCTTGGGATTAATTATTAAAATATTTTATGATAACATATTATTTATTTAAATCTTCCTTCCTTAATTCAAAATTTTGGAAGAATTTATAATTGCATATATTGAGGGAGGAACCATTGTCTACCAAGATCCTCTTGAAAACAATTTCTCTAATCTATACAATAATGTAAAGGGGAGAATCCCCTTGCAATTTTGATGGAGAAATATCATCTTCTTAAAAATATATGTTATTAATCCTAAGAGCACCTACAAAATTGGATAGGTTGCTAGGTGGAAGGTCTTGCAAGATATATTGTTTGCTTAAAATATTGATTAAGGCTTCCCTATGGATAAGATAAGTTTGAAGAAGCTATAAAAGGGAAATATTGGTAGGCATACTAGCCGGTTGTTGTTTTAAGTCGACTATTGATTGAGGTTTTAAGACTAGTATAAGTTTATTTGAACTTGTGATCTTCTTTTGGGTATTCCTCAAAACTAAGGGTGGTATAGAGGGTTGATTAGGTGTTGAACTTGTTTTCTTTTAGGGTTGTTGTGTTGGTTGTGTATGATTTTGTTGTTTAATGGTTATTGCTATCATACTAACCATATTATTATATGAGGGTGGTTCATTATGATAGGATACTTGGTTTTTTATCTATTGATCATGGTTGGGTAGGGGATTTTAGAATATCCCTATTTCTTGGTTGGTTGTTGGTTGTTGGTTGTTGATGAGTTGGTAGTAGGTGAGTTGGTGGTTGGTGGTTAGGAGAAGGTTGGGGATCACCTATAACAAGGTGACCTTCATCTATTAGATCCTGAACCATATGCTTTAATCTCTTGCACTAATTTATCAATTGTCCATCCACTCTATTATAATCACAATTTTGGTTGGGTTTGTACAAAATTATCATTATGCTAGGTTATCTTATGTTGGGAAACTCGATCATCTTAGCTTCAAAGAGTTATTTAAGGATTGATAACAAAGTTTGGTTAAGTCTTGTGAAGTTTCTTCGTGGGGTACATTGAGGGTTTCTAAGGACCAATTTTTATAAGTTACTAGTTGCATTGATGTTATTAGTTTATATATAATTAGTGACCCCATCACTGACCACATGTTTGTTCTTGTATACAATTTTTTTTTCCTTTCTTCTTCCTTATTTGGTTTAAGTTCACCCCTTCTTATAAAGGTTTTCTTAACTTTCCTAGCTAAATGTACTGCTTGTTCAAAGTAGGTGATAGTTGTTGTATCTAATTCATATAAAATTTGTTCTTGTAAGTTGTTAATTAATATCTCAAGTGTATCTTGAGGAGGTGGGGTATACTACAATCTTCCAACTAAGCTTCTCCACTGAGATAAAATTTTCAGAATTTTTTTTTCTTAGATTTTTTCAAGATATATAAATCTTGAAGGGTGACTCTCTTATCTACATATGCTTTGAATTGTTGAACAAACATCTTAGTTGTTTCTTAAAAAATCCTTAGGGAGTGGTGGGGTGGTTGATAGTACCACTCCAAGGCTGTTCTAAGACTTTTAGGGAACATCTTCAGCAAAAAACATGTCATCATAAATAATATCGTGACAAGTTATCATGAACATCCTTAAGTCTTCAATAGGGTCTTTTGTTACCTTATAAATTTGTAAAATTGGTGTTGAGAAGTGATTAGGATAATTTTTAAAGGCTACTATGGGATCTATAGGTTGATTTCACATTCCTTTGTATGAATAAGTGAAACTTGGTGCTTGTAATGTATCCATATTTAATGCAAGTTGTTTCACTATAGTTGTCAATCTTTGAATATTAGGATTGCTATTGTGCAACATAACATGAGGTGTGGTTGACATATTTACTCCAAAGTTCCCTAAAGGTTGGTTATAAATATTATGCATGGATTATTGGTAGGGTTATTGATTAATATTTGAAGCATTAACACTATTATGGTAAGGGTTATGGAATGGGAGATTTTGTGTAACCTCTTACGGTGGGATATGATACAAATTTGGTGGAACAAAAGAATAATTGTTTTTAGGAGGAGGAATATTATTTACATTAGAAGAATGGATGTGATGAGAAGGAAATTGAGTGTAATTTTGAGGTATGCCACTAGTACGAGGAGATTGATAAATTCCTCCATTTTTTTTGGTTGTGGTAGTAGCATACGTAGGATTTTGAAATAGATTAATATTATGATTTTGAGAAGACTAAAATAACAAATTAATATGAATATTTTTATGAGAACTAGTGTTATGATAGGATGGTCCAACTTCATCGAAGTGGATATCCTTTTGTAATATTTTAGATAAAATTTACTTGTTTTGTCTACAAAAGTTCATCATATGGTCATGTGTTTTAAAAAAATTGACCATGAGGTCCTTTTGTTGGATCAAAGTTATCATTAGTTTCTATGTCCTCATGTTCTTCTATGTTTGGGTTCTCCCTATAGATTTGATCATCCTCATTCCATAGAGGATTATCATTAGTCTCTAAAAGCTTTTGCTTATTCCAAAGGGTAGGAATTTAGGATAAGTGAAATATATAAAAGATGTAAATTTAAGTCTTTTTTAATTTTCTAATGTACACAAACAAATTTAAATGGTATTGTTTACAGTTTTAAAACAAAAAAAAGGGGAAAAGGCTTCCTATATATACACTACATGAGGTGTTCATGTCAGGTTCAGTAAAGATGTAGAGGAGGAAAATAACCTACATAAATGAATCTCGATGGATTTTTTGGGAGCCGAGGTAACCATGAGGCTATGTTCCTCTACACTTTGGGGCTTGTGGATTCAAGGGTTCATAAGGAGTTCTTTTAGGAATCAATCCAAGTTTGGGATGGGAGGGTTTGATGTGTTTATTTAAATACACTTAAGTTTATCCTCAAAATAAATAAAACTATACTAACTAAAAATACTATAAAACAATGCAAGAAAACTAGAATGCAAACAAATAAAGACTATCATAAAATTACTCTTATCTTTGAATGATCACTATTTATAGGATATGCAAAATTTAAACTTTATTTCATTTTGAGTAATATTTCAAGAGAGATATACATACAAGCTAACCTATATGCAAAACTACATTCAATTTTCTATTCAATACATAAGAATAAAATAAATAGATTTTCCTTTCATATTCTAAAGAAGAGAGTTTAAATAAAATTTCGTTTCCTTCACTTATTTCTAAATGTGATTAAACTTAAATTCTATTTGATTTACTATTTATAAAAAATTGATATAAAGAAAAAAACATACAGTAGAAAGTAACAAACAACCTTGCAGATTAATAATGCACTTACTTCTCCTGATGTTCATCCCTACATTAAATTCATGCCTCAAAACCTATGACTATGAATCACAAATTTGATAAGACCTGCAATCAAATATATAAACTAAAAAAGGGGTTAGTTTTTGGGGGCCTACATAGGCCACTATAAATACTAAGCTCATAGGTGTAGCATTCAAGCTCCCTTGGTCCTTTCAACTGATCATATGATGAAAAGGGTGTCGACCTTTTTAGATATAGATAGATAGTATGCAACATAGAGCTATGGTTTAAATAGAAATCCAAATAGAATATAAGAACACAATATTGAGTATAGAAATATTGTCGGGGAAGTAGAGGCTTTCACCCAGATTCTCATAGCTTAATTTACGTTTTGTAATGGGTGATCATCAATTCATGATAATTGGAAGAAAACATAAGCAAAATGTAAAAAAAACTATTATAACACTCCTACCAAATTCATTCCTTGTAAAGGGTGACCACGTATTCATGATAGAGAGAGATAGCGGTAATATTTTTCCAAATTCATCAAAATTTATACCTAGTACAGATGAACCATGAATTCATGATAAGAGGAAAAGAGATAAAATAAAATGATGAAATGCAATCAACAGTAATAAAATGAGATTCTAACAACAAAGAGGAATAGAAGGGAGGAAACATAAATACCTATATGCAATTTAAATAGTTGGATGATATGCAAGTGAAAATGACCTAAGTGCAATAAAATCTAAAACAACAATGCAATTGATGTAACAAAAGTAAAAAAAAAGTGCAACTGATCTAAAAATACAAACAAAATATAGATAGAAATGTAAATAGCCTAAACATAATCTAATACAATAGAAAATATGCAAAATTGAATCTAAATGTAATCTAATACAAAAATTAAAATGAATCTACCTAATGTATACTCTAAGTAGATTTAAAATAGAAAACAAAGTAACTAGAATAAGAAAACACAATAATGTAGTAGAACTATAAATGAGTAGCTAGAGCAATATTAAAATGAGAGATAAAGGAAGGGATAAAGGAAAAAACCACGGAGATGAGCCCATTTTTTTTTTTTTATAGAGCTAAATATTTTTCATGCACCCAATTCATCATCACAACTCTCCAACTTGCCAAAAAATGCAACTAATCAAAGGTCACAAAATGAAAGTGGAATAAAACAAGATCATATATAGCAATAAATAATATGGGAGTTCACATATAGAAGATGAAAATTTGAATATGAGCCTAAAATGGAACTCCACACCTATATTTATAGAGGGATTGAGGGCTAGATGAGAAAAGAAAATTTCAAAAACTAGGTTTAGGATTGAAAGAAAACAAAAGGTTTGCTTAAGGGTTAGGGTTGTGAAGAAAAAACCCTAAAACATTGAATTCATAATCAATCTGATACAACCAAGAATTCATGAAATTTGACTATTGGAGGTTAAATTTCTACCAAGGCAGCCTAATTAAATTCATGATTGGTTTAGGATGACCATGAATTTGATGAGTATTGCAAGAGGGATTAAGGTAATAGGTGGGGAGCTCAAGAGTTACACTTAGCAACTTTGAGGAGATTCCTAAGAATCTAAGGGAAAATTGACTCATTTGGCTATGTCATTTTTTTGAGTCTACATTTCCCCCCTCTTCAATGCATTTATGGTATGATAAATACATCAAAGAAAGTGTTAAGACACCTGCAAGATCAAAATTATGGACAATAAAAGGGGTAGTAGGTTTATGCAAAGGGATGGTATGAAAAGGGTGTTATTTCAAATATTTTAAAATTTTAAATTATTTACAGCATAATGATGGCATCAATACTCCCAATGCCAAGGTGCCCCCTCAAGTTTTAGAAGGAATACAAAAATTCTTAAGAAACTCAAAATGGTAAACACAAAAGAACAAAAAGGAAAAGAAGAAAATAATAAAAATAGGAGAGAAGGGGAGGGCAAGGGTGAAAAAAAATTCATTTTCACCACGCAAAGAAGAAGAAAAAGAGCTCTCGAGAAAAGAGGTAAAATGGTGCTACTAATGCACTAAGGAATAATCATGAGGGATGAAGCTAACATAGTACAATTTTGAGGATGGGTAAGCATTGAAACCTACCCTCTAGACTAGGAAAAACTAGACTAGGTGTGAATTTTATGCATTTATGCACCCTAGAATTATAGAGAGAGAGAGAGAGAGAGAACACTTGCCTTATAAAATGGTTTATGATGATTTTTATCATTTTTATTATTGCATCTGATGGAGATGCCCTAGGTAGAGGTGCATAGAATTCTCCTAACAACACTTATCGAGAGATGGTATCTAGAATCTTTCACATTTTGGCTACCTACTGGAAATATGACCATCACATTGGAGGATGTGTGGTAGATCTTGAGGATCCCTATTAGGGGGATGAAATTCTATAGTGCACAAGTGCCTTGGGCATCATTACAAAGACTATAAATATATCCAACACATGAGATCGACCAGAGTGGACTACATGTTGATGAGATTCCATAGTGGTATTGTTGAGTGATAATTTTACCCTATTGCAAAACTGCACTCAAAATTAGGATTTTGGTAGAAAAACCCTCTCTTGTAAAGAAATTCAAATTTATCTGAGGTTCCTTTTATTTAATGTGTGCTTGTATTTTTGTGAAAATGTGTCAAAATAAGTTCTTAGAATACCTTAGTGCTTTGCAAGTAACTATTAACAAGGGGCCTATGTTGGTACAAAAATGGTGTTATTTTAAACATTTTAAAATTTTAAATGCTTTACATCATAGTGATGGTATCAATGCTCCCAAGGCCAAGGTGCCCCCTCAATTTTTAGAAGGAATGCAAAAATTATTAAGAAATTCAAAATGGTAGACACAAAAGAACAAAAAGGAAAAGAAGAAAAGAAGAAAAAGAGGAGAGAAAGGGAGGGGAAGGGTGAGAAAAAATTCATTTTCACCACGCAAAGAAGAAAAATAGCTCTCGAGAAAAGAGGTAAAATGGTGCTACTAATGCATTGTGCAACAATCATGAGGGATGAAGTTGGCATAGTAGAAGGTTGAGGATGGGTAAGCATTGAAACCTACCCTCTAGACTAGGTGTGAATTTTATGCATTTAAATTATTTTTTTACTTTTTTTTATTAGAAGTTGTTGCACGAACCCTAACAAGAATTTGGAGGGTCAATCATGAATTTATTCAAGGATTTGGAAAAAAATAAATTCACGGCCAACTAAAATTGGACATGAATTTGTAAATTTGCACCCTAAAATTATAGGGCACAAATTCACGATTTCACACCTTGTGAGAATGGAATGTGAAATCAAAAAAGAAGAAAAAGAGAGAGAGAGAGAGAGAGAGAGAGAGAGAGAGAGAGAGAGAGAAGAAGAGAAAGAAAACTTACCTTATAAAATGGTTTATGATTTCATGATTTTTATAATTTTTATTATAGCATAAGATTGACAAATTTTATTTAATATGGTTTTTTAGCAAGGTATGCTCGAGAGTAGGTAATGAAAACTAGGCACACTAGAGGATGCTATGAAGGAGCTCATAGTGATGGAAAAATATGTTCTATGGGATATGGAGCTATTGCGTCTGATAGATATGCCCTAGGTAGAGGTGGACATAATGCTCCTAAAAATGCTTATCAAGAGATGGTATCCAGAATCTTTGACATTTTGGCTACCTAGTGGAAATATGACCATCACATTGGAGGATTTGTGGTAGATATTGAGGATCCCTATTAGGGGGATGGAATTTTATAGTGCACAGGTGCCTTGGGTATCATTACAAAGACTATCAAGAGATCCAACACATGAGATCCACTAGAGTGGACTGCACATTGATGAGATTCCATAGTGGTATTGTTGAGTAATAATTTTACCCTATTGCAAAACCACACTCACAGTTAGGATTTTGTTAGAAAAACCCTCTCTTGCAAAGAAATTAAAATTTCTCCAAGGTTTCTTTTATTTAATGTGTGCTTGTATGCTTGTGAAAATATATCAAAATAAGTGCTTCGAATACCTTAGTGCTTTGCAAGTAACTATTAAAAATGGGCTTATGTTGGTATTATTTTATTATGCTATCCTAATGATTATTCATGAAACTTAAAAAGAAAGAAAATGTGATGTGATTGAACCTCATATGACCATCCTGAAATGGTTATTTAGTTCAGTTTATCTTGAAGGATTTTAAATAGATTTTATCTTCTTTTGTTAAGAATATTTTAACAAATGTTATTTTCCTTTGCTAAACTTTTTTATGAGCATAAAAGAGAAGATTAAGATCTATATTTGAAATGTGAATCCTGAATAATGATTGAATTCATTTTATCTTACATTGTGAATGGATTTTATATTACTTCGTGAATGGATTTTTATTGCATTGTTAATCTCTGTTTGAGCATAAAATAAAATGACTAAAACCTAACTTTACAATTTGAAACTTAGAAATATCACATTTATTGTTCATTTTAATGAGAATTTGAGATTGATTGAAATCTCCATTTTTTATATAAAATGAAACTAATTTGCTTATTTAGAAAAAAAAAAAGTGCCAAGCTTGGAATTTAGACTCTCCTTTAAAATGTGAAATCATGTAAAGCTTTGAAATTAAAAAATTCCTTTTAAAATGTGAACTTTATGTAAACTTTTGGAATTTCAAATTTCCTTTAAAAATAAAAGCAAAATTGCTTAAAATAAGAATTTAAAGCTTAATCTTGGAATCCATGTATCTCTTTTTTGAATTTTAATTTTTTCTATATATTTATATTTTATTTGATGAAGTTAGAAAATGAAAAAGGATAGGGTTAGAAAAATAAAGAAAAATCAAACAAGTCACTATAACTTCAAAGTTTTCCACCGACCCTACTAACATTAATATCCTACATCAAACCTGCATTAATGTGACCTGTATTCACACAGTCCAACATTTAATGAGGTGCAATATTTTAAGGAAAAAGGGTGCAATATATTAAAAATAATAGATGAGTCTACCATTAACATGCATAAAAACTCACTAAATATTCAATATATTGGTAAAGAAGGATTTTCAATACAAATGCAGAAAACCAAGTTCCAATGGCATCCAATAGTGAAATGGTGCAGTCCAGCAACTTGGAAGGAGAAAAATGTCTTCCAAATCAATCTGGTTTCCAACATGCACTTCCTGCAAAAATTCTCCAACCCTTTTCCTATACATTATATTGGATATTTCAATTTTCCAACCAACCCTTCATTTCATTTCCTTTTTTAACTCATAACTGCTTTGAAAATGTTTCCTTTCATTTGTAACGATAATATTAGATAACTCCTATATTTGCATTACCCATGTGATGCTCCACTTACAAAACCAATATAAACCTAGCTTTAATTAAGAAACTCTCCTATATTCAAACTTTCAAACTATTCACATTTTATGAGGATCTCCATGTGGTGGTCCCATCACCAACTATCTAATGCCACTCACTATAATTCTTGGTACCATGCCTATACCTAGATATTCCCTACTTGAGACCTACACAAAATGGCTAAGTGCAAAGGACACCTATGTAATGATGTCATTGACAAAATACAATTACCAATATCATACATTCCTCAACTTATTGCTCTTTTCATACTTTCGTTGTCCAATTAGCAATTCTAAACTTTATTTGCCTCCAAATAAGCTCTCTACATGCACTAGTCTGTTGGGGTATTATGTCATGAATATTTCCAATTGACATGCATCCTTAATCATAAATATTACAACATGGAAGTTTTCATACATGAAGAAAATCCCATACATATTTGTGTGGCCAATCCAAAATAGGGTTTACTATCCTAAAAGGTGACCATCCTACCAAGCTTGGAGAAAATTGTTATTGCCCAACCTGTGTTAGTATACCAGTGCCTTCTAGATGTAACTTAAAATCAAACTTTATAATTTTTATCAGTTCATTGCTTTCGAAAATGCATCCCCTTTATGATGGACATTGTTCTCTTTGATCCATAATTTCCATTAATATGTAGAGAATTCATTGTCTATTTCTAACAAATTTGTGGTGCTTTTATGTCTAGCGATCACCTCCAATGATCGTCCTATTTTTCATTTTTAAGGATGATTTCAAATGCATCGCAACATTAGACCTGCACCACAGATTCTCTCCAATGAAACTATCTACCATTGCCTATGCATATTTATTGGCTATGTCCAAATACCTAATAATTTGATAGGGAGGGATTCAAAGCTTTTCACACCATCATCCACTTTTTTATTACAAATGTCATCATTAGTCATCAAATTATATCTCTAGTGGGGTTTCCACATCGATATCCAATACACGTATGAGTCCACCATATATTAATTGGATTTGAGCTCTTTTCTAATATAGTAATAACTATATATCTATCCCATACTTGCTTAGGCTCCAAACATAGGTGATTTGCATGGCCCACAAAACCTATCAATGTTGTCATCTTAACTTAGAAATTACTATCATGGCTTTTAATGGAGCTATCACCTACTATGTAGACTTCAGTATTTTGGAGGCCACAACCCTAATTGTTTTGCTCCAACTTTCTTCCATATTGAGTGGGGTAGTTCTGTGGCATTCACAGTAGTGAAAAGTAAATTACATTTTATCATCCTCTGTACAATGCGACAAAAAAATGTTCGAATGGACGAGTTATTGTTGAGAAAATGTTTCTACCTTCTTAGGATTCAAGCAAAGAGAGACGGGGTCCTTCCATTATCCTATGGTCACCTATATTTTTCTCCTATTCGGTTGATATGATCGGTATATGATGTCAGTGCTAGTCTTCTTATTTATTCATTATTATTACCAATACAACCAAACTAACTTTTGTAGGATGGGTTTTCATAATATTTTTATTATTCATATATCCCATTCTCTAGCTTCGTGAACTTCATGCTTACCTTCAGGTCCAGTGCCACACATATTCTATCTTTATAACATAAAATAAAAAATATAGGTGTCCTTGGATTGGTATTTATAAATTGTAGCCAACATTATAATTTTTTGTATCATTCCCCACATTGGACATAGCCTTATGGAGCCTACACATCTTTAAGAAAAATCTGCATTGTTACAAATTTTGTAGCCCCCTAAACCTTAATGAGATGCACCTTCATCCAACCAATTTTGTATTCTCTGTCACAACAAAGTTGAGGAATAACCAACATAAATATACCCTTTCATTTTCGTTGTTCTATAATGTGTCCAGAGTGGTATCCTCCATTAGAATACTTCCTTACCTTATGCATCCCATCATCGATATTCGATGGTCCAAGCCTTGATTATATGGTATCATTCCATGTCTATAAAGGTCCACATCATCGCTATCTATGGTCGATGTTTCCATCTGAGTAACCCTAGTAATGTAGTCCATGTTGCCACATTTGAGTGTCCACAATTCATGTCTGTATGTCCATAAGGTCATCTATGTTGTGTCTAGATCATGTCTTGTGGGTCTATCTAAGTTACAACCATGTTAGTAATCCTAAGCATGTGGTCAGTCCCAATACACATCTATATTGTATTATCATCATCACCATCATATACGATAGTCTACAGTGTCCAAGCTATTTGGTCATGCTCACCTTGACCATCAAGCCACCCTCTTTTGTAACTTGCAAGCAAATATTAAATCAAACATTAGATCAACCACTAACTTTAAATGAAAACACTAATTCACATACTAACCTAAATTAACCCCTAATATCAAATAATATTATTAATCCACCTATTAGCCTTTAAAGAAACCTCTAATGTCAAATAACATTAGAGCAAAATAAAAATGAAAACTTATTATTATTTTTCTTTTTCCTTTTTTTTTTTTTAATTTATTATTTTTGTTTTATTTTATTTTATTTTATTTTGTCTTTATTTTTTAATTTTATTTACCTATTCTTGATATATATATGTACATATTTTTTTAATTATAATAATTATTTTTTTCTTTGATTTAATCAAATTTCAAAGATTTGAATTAACTTAACTCAAAACATTAAAATTAATCGAAACAACATACCTCACCCATAATTAGAACTAAACAAGGGACTAAGCCCATTAACCTAACTAAAATGCTAAACATTTAAAACAAATAAGAAATGGATACTAAGCAACACACAAGCCTAAATTGCAACCTTGGAAACTACAAAGCATAGTTATGGGTAGGGACCCATCAAAATTAACACTCAAAGACAACCAAGATACCCAAAAAACTCAAAATTTAAGGTCGGTCCCCAAATTTAGGGCAAGTTGTGCTATGGTCACAAAAAATGGTGGATCTACTAGGAAATTATCCTAAGCATTTCAGGTGAAGAACTCGATCTGAAACACGAAAACCAAAGATCAGCAAAATAAGAATTATTTAGCGATATCCATAGAAGGTGGGGTAGATAGATTCAAATCAAACTAAAACCAATGAACCATCTGCCTTTGCTTAGTATGTGAATTGTTATTCATTTTGGCATTCATGAAACAATTTGGATTCTGTCATTTATCTCGCATTTAGGCTATGAAACGTCACTCAAAAAGATATGCCTTCGTATTGCTCCATGTATCTCTTTTTGAATTTTAATTTTTTTCGTATTTTTTTATTTTATGAAGTTAAAAAATCAAAAAGGATAGGATTAGAAAAATAAAGGAAAATCAAACAAGTCACTGTAACTTCAAAGTTTCCCTCCAACCCTACAAACATTAATATCATGCATCAAAACCACATTAATGTGATCTGTATTCAAGTAGTCCAACATTCAATGAGGTGCAATATTCTAAGGAAAAATTGTGCAATATATTAAAAATAATATATGAGTCTACCATTAACATGCATAAAAACTCACTAAATCTTCAATATATTGGCATAGAAATATTTAAAAAAATCCAATACAAATATAGAATACCAAGTTCCAATGGCATCCAATGGTGAAATGGTGTAGTCCAACAACTTAGGAGGAGAAAAATGTCTTCCACATCAATCCGGTTTCCAACATGCACTTTCTAAAAAAATTCTTTGACCCATTTCCTGTGCATTAGATTAGATATTTCAAGTTCCTAACCAACCCTTCATTTCATTTTCTTTTTTAACTCATAATTGCTTTGAAAAATTTTCCTTTCATTTGTAATGAAAATATTAGATAACTCTTGCCTTTGCATTACCCACATGATGCCCCACTTACGAAACCAATATAAATGTAGCTTTAATTAAGGTACCCTCCTATAGTCAGACTTTCAAACTATCTGCCTTGTACGAGGGTCTCCACATGGTGGTCCCATTGCCAACTATCCAATGCCACTCATTGTAATCCCTCGTATCCATGCCTATACCTACATATTCCCTACTTGAAACCTATGCAAAATGGCTAAGTGCAACAAATTCCTATGTATCGACGTCGTTGGTGAAATACAATTACCAATATCATAAATTCCAAAGCTTATCGCTCTTTTCATACTTTTGTCGTATAATAAATTGGTAAGTCTAAAATTTATTTACCTCCAAATAAGCTCTCTACGCACCAGTCCATTGGGGTACTATGTCATGAATATTTCCAATTGGCATGCATACTTGATCATAAAGCTTACAATATGGAACTTTGCATACATGAAGAAAATATCATACATATTTTTGTGGCCAATATAGAATGGGGTTTACTATCCTTAAAGGTGACCATCCTGCCGATCTTGGAGAAAACCGTTCTTTCCCAACCTGCATTAGTATACTAGTGCCCTTGAGACCTGACTTAAAATCAAGATTTATAATTTCTATTAGTTCATTTATTTCAATAGTGCTTCCCCTCAATGATCGACATTTTTCCCTTTGGTCTGTAATTTTCATTAATGTGTAGGGAATTCATTGTCTATAACTAACCAATTTGCGGTGTGTGTATGTCTAGAAATCACCTCTAATGATCATCCTCTTTATAATTTTTATGGATGATTTCAAATCCATAATGGAATTAGACTTGCACCACAAAATATCTCCAATGAAATCGTCTACCGTTTCCTATGTATATCTATTGGCTATGTCTAGATCCCTGATAATATGATAGGGAGGGATTCAAAGCTTTCTACAACATCATCCACTTTTTGACTATAAATACCTTCATTAGTCATCAAATTCTATCTCTGGTGGGGCATCCACATCGGTCTCCATCACACGTATGGGTCCACCATATCTTCACCATATTTAAGCTCTTTTCTAAGATAGTAACAACCGTGTCTATAACCCATATTTGCTTAGTCTCTAAAAATAGGTGATTTGCATGGCCCACAAAACCTGTCAATGCTACCATATTAACTTGGAAATTACTATAACAACTTTTAATGGAGTTGTCACCAACTATGCAGAATTCAGTATTTCGAAGGCCACAATCCCAATAATTTTGCTCCAAATTTATGCCATCTTGATTGGGGTAATTTTATATCATTCATAGTAGCGAAGAGTAAATTACAGTTTATCATTCTCTGCACGATCCGATAAAAAACATTTGAATGGATGAGGTAGTGTTTAGGAAATATTTCTTCCTTCTTAGGATTCAAGCAAAGAGATAAGGAGTCCTTCCACTCTCCTTTGGTCACCTGTATTTTTCTCCTATTTAGTTAAATTGATTGGTATATGATGCTAGTGCTAGTCTTTTGCTTTCTTCATTATCATTACCATGACAACCAAACAAACTTTGGTAGGATGTGTCTTCATAATATGTTTATTATTCATCTCTCAAATTCTCTATCTTTGTGAACTTCATGCTTACCTTCAGGTCCAACACCACACGTCTTATGTATTTAAAATAGAAAAAGAAACAAAATAGGTGTTGTTGAAATGATATTTATAACTTGTAGCCTGAAAAAAAGCTTATACTGAGAGGGGGGTGAACAGTATAAGATAAAACTTTTTACTTCTCAATCCAAATGATAACATCAATAATATCAAAGCAGTAAATAGTGCACACATCATCACACACATGAGAGACATGATTTAACGTGGTTCACCCAATGTGGGCTACTCCACGGAGAAAATATTCCTTATAAATTTTTCTCAATGAATCTTTGGGAATCAATTCCCTATTACAATGTTTATGGACCTCTGTCCAAAGGAGACACCAATCCCCTATGCTCTGGTTTGTGGATCTCTCTCCACAGGAGACCTCTATCCCCACTGCTCTAGTTGGTGATCTTCTAGAAGACTTCTACCCCCACTGCTCTGGCTTGTGGATCTCTCTCCATAGGAGACCTCTATCCCCACTACACTGGCTGATGGATCTCTATCCACTAGAGACTATTGTCCTCTCTACTCTATCACCTCTAAAACTTACTCTCAATTCTATCTCAAATCTGTACCACACTCTATCCCAAGTCTAGCACAAATATGCTCTAACTCTACTCACAAATCTATACCAAACTCTATCTCAAATCTACTCTAACTCTACTCACAAATATATACCAAAATATATCTCAAATATTCTCTAACTCTACTCACAAATATATCCTCAAGCCTTCTCAAATACTTGCTCATTCACATTCAAAAGCACTCAAACCAATACTCAAAAATTTCACACAATCATTCAAATAATAAAGCACAACTTGCTCACAAACCCTAACACAGATATCACACTTCTTCCAATGCCCCTATTATTCAAATTTCAAAATTCAACAATGAAGACAAAACTCACTCAAATATTTCCAACAATGCTTATCAAACAATCCTTTTCACTCCACCTTATATTTCAAAACATTCACTTCAAACAAACACTTTAAAAAAAAGAATGATGTGCCCATACCTCTTTTCTTGCTTTGATGGAGATATATCTTCAAAACCTGTCTCACAAACAACCAATTCTTTTTGTGCCACTTCAAGGGTTAGATAGCAAGATTCTATTTCAAAATATCCACATGAATTTTCCCTCAATAAGATGCTCAATGAATTCTAAAAATAATATTCTAGGACTCTTCTTTAGTTCTCAAGGACAATGCATTAAAGCTCACAAAACTCTCTCAACAATTTCCTTTTTATAAAGCAAGAATTACAATCAAATAAAATACCTTTTACACCTTTTATCTCCACTCTCTCAAAATAATTTCCAATCCACTTTAATGTCCAAGAACAAAGAATTACAATGCTAAATAAACCATTTACAAACTTATCACTCCAAACTTTGCATAAAAATAAAATATCAAAACCTTTAAATTTTATGCAAAAAAATTATTTCTCCTTATACCTCCTATATTCCAAACTATAAGCCAAATATCATCCACCAAATATCAACTATAGTCAAAAATTAATCATATCTAATACCTTATAAAAAATTATCTTCATTGTCACGGATGAGAATCAACCCTCCGACCTCAACCTTCCAAGCATAGTGCTCGACCACTTGCGCTAGCCAAGCGGTTGAGACCAAACCCTTAGCCTCCACATTTTATCTCCTTGTTACCTCTAATGAAAACAAAAAACACTTCAAACGATGCTAGGGGGAATCAAACCACAAACCTTTCCTCTACCAACACCTTACGCAGGACCCACCTACCACTTGGGCTACCAGACCTTACTGAACCAAGATGTCACCTCCTTGTCCTTATCCCTATCACTTGCTCGACGAATGATTTTCAACACTTTCTCTATACTCCTTGATTAATTAATTCATGCGCATTAACTTTTATTTAATAAATAATTTTACTTCTCCCTTTTATATGCATTCAAAGCATTTTCATGACATCAATAAAAAACTTAATTGCCTCCATTTTAAATTTGAATTTTGGTACCCTTTGCCAATTTCAAATTTAATTTTATATTTAATATAATATTTAACTTTCAGTTAAATATTATATTATTTAACTTTAGTATTTAAATAATACTTTTGCATGGGAGCCTTTGTCAAATTCTTTTTTCTTTTTAATAAGCCCTTTTGGCTTAATTATTATAATATTAAAATATTATAATATCTTCTCTTTTCTCTTTAAAACCATGGGCGTAAACTTTTGTCTTCAACATTTTAACCAACCTCTTTGGCTTATAATATAAAATATTATAACCATTTCTTTTACCAATTTTCTTGTACCAAAATGAACTTTTCCTTGCACCAAACACTTGACATCAATGACAACATAATTACTCAAAATTTCCAACAATCTCCCCCTTTGTCATTGATGGCAACCCTTTTTTTAAACATTCCTTTTTCCTTTTTCCAATTTTGCTCCCCTGAGAAACTCTCCCCCTGACTGAATGCTCTCCCCCTTACTCAAATCTCTCCCCCTTTGACATCAATGGCAAAGGGACTCCTTTGGGGCTAAATATAAGACTCTTAGCTCAGCCCCCTCCCCACCTCCTCTCCTTGAGGTGATTAATTTTGGGGTGGGAGTAAAACTACTCCCAATTTTCCTCTAAGATACTCAAAAGTTTCCTTTGGAAGTGGCTTAGTGAAAATATCTGCAATATGTTCCTTTGTAGTAACATATTCCAATCTGACTTGCTTATCCATCACCTGTTCTCTCAGAAAATGATATTTGATCAGAATGTGCTTGGTCCTAGAGTGCATCACTGGATTCTTTGAAATGTTTATAGCACTTGTATTATCACATAGTATGGAGATAGGATGATCATGCTCTATCTTGAAGTCCTTTAAAGTTTACTTCATCCATAACACCTGTGTACAACAAGCAACTACTACAATATACTCTACCTCTACTATGGATAAGGATATTGATGCCTATTTCTTGCTTAGCCAAGAGACTAAACAATCTCCAAGAAAGAATGCTCCTCCACTTGTGCTTTTTCTATCATCAATATTGCCTGCCCAATCTGCATCTGTATATGCTATGAGAGTGAAATTATCACTTTTGGGATACCAGAGTCCAAAATCCATAGTCCCTTTTAAATACCTGAGAATCCTCTTTACTACCATTACATGTGTTTCCTTTGGTGTTGCTTGAAATATTACCACTAGTCCCACTACCTGCATTATATCTGGTCTTGTAGTTATGACATATAGTAAGCTGCCAATCATAGATCTATACAATGTCTGATTTGCCTTAGGAGATTCATCATCTTTACTCAACTTGCATCCTATAATCATGGGGGTACTTACTGTTTGCAATCTTCTAACTTGAATTTCTTCAACATCTCTTTTATATACTTGGTTTGTGAGAGAAATACACCCTTCTTTGATTGTGAAATCTGTAGTCCAAGAAAGAAGGACAACTCACCAAGCATTGACATTTCAAATTCATTCTGCATGCTCTTTGCAAATTTCTGACACATCTTATCATTATTACCTCCAAAAATGATATCATCCACATAAACAACCACAATTAGTAAGTCATTTCCTTCATTTTTGATGTATAAGTTACTATCCACTATTCCTTTCCTAAAACCCTATTCCTGAAGATACTTATCCAACCTTGAATACCAAGCTCTAGGAGCTTGCTTTAGTCCATAAAGTGCCTTCTTTAATCTGCATACATAATCTAGCTTATCAGTTAGGCTGAATCCCTCAAGTTGCTCAATGTAAACCTCTTCTTCCAAGACACCATTGAGAAAAGCTGATTTAACATCCATTTGATATACTTTGAAGTTTTTGAAGCTTGAGAAAGCTAAAAATATCCTTATGGCCTCAAGTCATGCAATAGGAGCAAATGTTTCATCAAAATCAATCCCTTCAACCTGTGCATAACCTTTGCATACTAATCTTGCTTTATTTCTAACTACCTGACCATCTTCATTTAACTTGTTTCTGAAAACCCATTTAGTGCCAATTACATTCTTATATTTTGGTCATGGGACAAGTTCCCAAGTCTCACTTTTTTCTATTTGATCCAATTCCTCATCCATTGCCTTGACCCAAAACTTATCTTCTCTTGCCTCATTGAAATCCTTGGGCTCAATTTTAGATAACAAAGAAAAATTTGCATGCTCACTTGTTCCTATTATCTTCCTCCTTGTCTATCTCTCATCTGGATTTCCAATGATTAGATCTCTTGGATGATTTTTTTGCACATACCTGGATGGAGTCTTAGGTAGTGTTCTTTGTGTTTCTTCTTCTTCTGATTCTTCACCTAATTCTTCTTGGCAACTTTCTTCTTCTTGATACACAATTTCTTGAGCTGGTTCTTTTGACCCTATCTGCTCATCAACTATCACATTTATACTTTCTATAATTGTATGTGTCCTCTTGTTATAGCACCTATAGGCTTTGCTCTTAGTGGAATAGCCAAGGAAAATACCCTCATCACATCTTGAATCAAACTTACCCAAATTTTTCTCTTCCCATCTTATGTAGCATTTGCTTCCAAAAATTTTGAAATATTTTATAGTAGTTGGTCTCCCTTTCTAGAGCTCATATGGGGTTTTGTGATGATTTACTCTTACTTGAGCTCTATTGATGATATACACTATTGTATGAACTACATCTCTCCAAAAACCATCTGAAACCTTAGACTCATTTAACATAGCTCTAGCCATATTTTCAACAGTCCTATTTTTCCTTTCAACTACTCCATTTTGTTGAGGAGTTCTTGCTGCTGAATATTCTCTTTTGATCCCATGTTGTTCACAAAAGTCTATGAATTCATTTGAAGTAAATTCTCCTCCTCTATATGATCTTAAACACTTAATCCTTCTACCTATTTCATTCTCTACTAATTCTTTAAATACCTTGAACTTCTCAAGGGCTTCTGACTTTTCTTTTAAGAAGGCTACCCAAATCATTCTGGAGTAATCATCTATAAATAACATGAAGTAACTTTCACCTAGTAGACTCTTTGTCCTTGTAGGACCACATAGGTCAGTGTGAACTAGTTTCAATGGTTCAGATGACGTAAATTCTTTTGACTTGAAACTTGTTCTAGTTTGCTTCCCATGCTGACATTGTGCACAAATTGTGTTTTGTGGCCTTTTTATCTTGGGTAAATCTCTGACTGCCTGCTTGTTGCTTATTTTCACTATGTTGTCAAAGTTCAGATGACCCATTCTTCTATGCCACAACCAACTCTCATCTTCTTGTGATAAGAAACACTTTTCTCCCTTAATCTCACTTAGCATGTAGAGATTGTTTGTAGTTCTATTTGCATCTGCAATGAGCTTTCCAATTTTAGATTTTTTGATCTCACATCTATTTGGATGAAAAGTAACCATGTGCCCCTGATCACAAAGTTGGCTTACACTTAGTAAATTGTGCCTCAATCCCTTGACATACAATACATTCTCTATCTTTGTTTTTCCATTATCTAAACTCAAAGTTCCTTTCCCATAAATTTTTGTTGAACCATTGTCACCAAATTTTACTGATCCTCCATTGATTTCTTTAAATACAAGAAATTTACTCTTGTCTCCTATCATATGACTAGAACAACCACTATCAAGGAACCATTATTTTCCCTTATCTTGTACATGAAGAGTTGTTTGTACTAACATTGACTTAACTTTCTCTTGCTCTTTTCTCTCTCTCCTAATTGTTGAAGTTGTATTATTTTTGCTTAATTCAAGAAATACCATTTTACACCATTTGGCCTTGTGCCCAAAATTATTGCATTTGTAACATATGATATTGTCATTCATAAGAGGTGCAAAAGAATTGAAATTTCTATCAACATTATCTTTCACATAACTAGTGCAATGTACAACTCTATGACCATATTTGTTACATGAAAAACAATAGCCATGGAAGAGATTTTGTAACCTGTTGGAGTGCCTTGAATAATATGGTTGTGTGCTTCTTCTTTTGTTGTTCCTGTAATTGAATTTTGTCCATGGATCTTCTTTGCATTCTTCCTTCCTAATGCCTTTGCCTTTCAATGCATTAGCATAAGTCATGGGCTCTTCTTCGTTTGATGTCTTTGTTCCTTGGGAGCTTGAATCCTCTTTCTATTTCCCTAACTTTATATCTTGCTGTAATTTACCCTTAGTCTTTTCAACTTCCTTCCTTAGAGAGACAATTTATGATTCCAATATTTCACATTCTAACTCTCTTGCCTTTAATAGTTCTGCCATATCCTGTTCAATTTTCTTTCCCTCTTCAACTTTTACCTTGAGCTCTATGAGGTTTTGTAGAAGTTCCATCTTTGCTTCCTCATCCTCTTGAATTTGATCCTTCAAACTTGAATTCTTCCTTCTAACCTTTTCCAAGTTTCTAAGAGCAGCAAAAAATTCCTCTTTTATGTCGATCATGGCCTCTTCTCCATTTTTTGAGGTCATGTATGTTCTTGTGGGATCTTCCTTCAAGTTGTTAGGCTTTTCATGAAGGAACCCACTCTGATACCAATTGAAGAACATAAGCTTATACTGAGAGGGGGGTGAACAGTATAAGATAAAAATTTTTACTTTTCAATCCAAATGATAACAACAATAATATCAAAGTAGTAAATAGTGCACACATCATCACACACATGAGAGACATGATTTAACGTGGTTCACCCAATGTGGGCTACTCCACAGAGAAAATATTCCTTATAAAATTTTCTCAATAAATCTTTGGGAATCAATTCCCTATTACAATGTTTATGGACCTCTATCCAAAGGAGACACCAATCCCCTATGCTCTAATTTATGGATATCTATCCATAGGAGAACTCTATCCCCTACTTGTTTTGTTATCTTCCCATAGAGAACTCTATCCCCCTACTCTAGTTGGTGATCTTCTAGAAGACTTATACCCCCACTACTCTAGCTTGTGGATCTCTCTCCACAGGAGACCTCTATCCCCACTACACTAGCTGATGGATCTCTATCCACTAGAGACTATTATCCTCTCTACTCTATCACCTCCAAATCCTACTCTCAATTCTATCTCAAATATATACCACACTCTATCCCAAGTCTAGCACAAATCTACTCTAACTCTACTCACAAATCTATACCAAACTCTATCTCAAATCCTAACTCTCAAAACCAACTATCTCAAAAACTCTAACTCTACTCACAAATCTATCCTCAAGCCTTCTCAAAGACTTGCTCATTCACATTCAAAACACTCAAACCAATACTCAAAAGTTTCACACAATCATTCAAATAATGAAGCACAACTTCTCAAACCCTAAAATTTCCCTTTCAAATCATAGACTAAAACTCACTCAAATATTTCCAACAATGCTTATCAAACAATCCTTTTCACTCCACCTTATGTTTCAAAACATTCACTCAACAAAACACTTCAAACAAAGAATGATGTGCCCATACCTCTTTGCTTTGATGGAGATATATCTTCAAAACCTATCTCACAAACAACCAATTCTTCTTGTGCCACTTCAAGGTTAGATAGCAAGATTCTATTTCAAAATATCCACATGAATTTTCCCTCAACAAGATGCTCAATGAATTCTAAAAATAATATTCTAGGACTCTTCTTTAGTTCTCAAGGACAATGCAAAACTCTCTCAACAATTTCCCTTTTTATAAAGCAAGAATTACAATCAAATAAAAATACCTTTTACACCTTTTATCTCCACTCTCTCAAAATAATTTCCAATCCACTTTAATGTCCAAGAACAAAGAATTACAATTCTAAATAAACCATTTACAAACTTATCACTCCAACCTTTGCATATAAAATAAATGACATCAATACCCTTTAAATATTATGCAAAAATTTATTTCTCCTTATACCTCCTATGTTCCAAACTATACACCAAATCACATCCACCAAATATCAACTATAGTCAACAATAAAACATGGAGCATACCTTATCAAAAAATTTATCCTTGCTATCATGGATGGGAATCGACCCTCCAACCTCTAGCTTCCAAGTGCAGTGCTCGACCGCTTGTGCTAGCCAAGTGGTTGAGACCTAACCCTTGGCCTCCACCTTTTATTCCTTGCTGCCTCCGATGGAAACAAAACAAAACACTTCAAACTGGTGCTAGGGGGAATCGAACCACGAACCTTTCCTCTGCCAACACCTTATGCAGGACCCACCTGCCACTTGGGCTACCAGCCCTTGCTGAACCAAGACGTCCGCCGCCTTGTCCTTATTCCCTTTCACTTGCTCGATGAATGGATTTTCAACATATTTTGCTATACTCCTTGATCGATTTTCATGTGCATTAACTTTTGATTCACTTGGAAAATAATTTTTGCTTCTCCCTTTTATATGCTTTCAAAGCATTTTCATGACATCAACGAAACCTTAATTGCCTCCATTTTAAATTTGAATTTTGGCACCCTTTGCCAATTTCAAATTTAATTTTATATTTAATATAATATTTAACTTTGGGTTAAATATTATATTATTTAACTTTAGTATTAAATAATACTTTTGCATGGGGTCCTTTGTCAAATTTTTATTTTCTCTTTTAATAAGCCCTTTTGGCTTAATTATTATAATATTAAAATATTATAATATCTTCTCTTTTCTCTTTAAAACCATGGGCGTAAACTTTTGCCTTCAACCTTTTAACCAACCTCTTTGGCTTATAATATAAAATATTATAACCATTTCTTTTACCAATTTTCTTGTACCAAAATGAACTTTTCCTTGCACCAAACACTTGACATCAATGACAACATAATTACTCAAAATTTCCAACATAGCCAACATTCTAACTTTTGGTATTGTTCCCCATGTTGGACATAGCATTCCGAAGTTTACACATTTTTAAGAAAACTCTACACGGTTACAAATTTTGTAGGCCCCCTAAACCTTAATGAGACACACTTTAATCCAACCAATTTTGTATTCTCCATCACCACCAAGTTGAGTAATAGCCAACATAAATATCCCTTTTCAAATTCATCGTTCTATAACATGGTCAGAGTGGTATCCTCCATTAGAATACTTCCTTGCCTTATGCATGTCATTGGTGGTCTTCGATGGTCCAAGACCTGCTTATCTAATGTTAGTCCACATCTATCTAGGTCCATGTCATCATTTTCTATAGTCCATTTTTCCATCTGAGTCACCCCAATCATGCAATCCATGTCACCACATCCGAGTTTCCATATTCCATGTCTGTCTATCCATCAAGTCATTTGCATTGTGTCTGGATCATGTCCCATGGGTCCATATAAGTTACAACCATGTCATCCATCCTAACCACGTGGTCAATCCTAGTACACGTCTATGTTGTATCAGCATCATCACCACCATATAGGATAGTCTACAATGTCCAAGTTATTTGGTCATGATCACCTTGACCATTGGGTCACCCTCTTTTGTAACCTTCAAGTGAACATTAAATCAAACATTAGATCAACCACTAAATTTAAATGAAAATACTAATTCACATACTAACCTAAAGTAACTCATAATAACAAAGAAGATTATTAATCCACCTATTAGCCTTTAAATAAACCTCTAATATAAGAGAACATTAGAGAAATTTGAAAATAAAAACTTATTATTATTTGTCTTTTTCCTTTTATTTTAATTTATTATTTTCATTTCATTTTATTTTATTTTATTTTGTCTTTCTTGTTTTTATTTTATTTACCTATTCTTGCTATATACATATATTTTATTATTATTATTATTTTATTTTATTTTATTTTATTTTTTCTTTGATGTAATCAATTTCAAAGGATTGAATTATTTTAACTTAGAACATTAAAATTAACTGAAACAACAAACCTCACCCACAATTAGAACTAAACAAGGAACTAAGCCCATTAACCTAACTAAAATGTTAAATATTTAAAACAAAAAAGAAGGGGACACTAAGCAACACACAAGCCTACATTGCAATCTTGGAAACTACAAAGAATAGTCATGGATAGGGATCCATCAAAATTAACACTCAAAGACAACCAAGATACCCAAAAAACTCAAAATTTAAGGTGGGTCCCTAAATTTGGGGTAAGTTGTGCAATGGTCACAACAAATGGTGACTTTGCTGGGAAATGCTCCTGAGCATTTCGAGTGAAGAACCTGATTTGAACCAAGAAAACCAAATATCAGTGAAATACGAATTATTCAACGATATCCAATGGAGATGGGGTAGAAAAGTTCAAATGAAAACCAATGAACCATCTACCTTTGCTCAATGTGTGAATTGTGATTCATTTTGGAATTCCTAAAATATTCCATATTTCATAATTTGTATTGCATTTAGGCTATGAAATGTTACTCATAAATATGTACCTCCGCATTGCTCCACTGCCATCCAGGCATCTATAGCCCCAATTGAGATGACCTTTATCTCTTCTATACCTTTATCTACTGCAATCCAGGCATCTATAGCCTCGGTAGAGATTATCTAAATCACTCGGGCTCTAGATTGATTTGCATTTATCTCTCTCTCTCTATTGATATATATATATATATATATATATATATATATAATTATTTGATTGCTTAGAAAATATTGTAATGCCCTTTGGGTTTGATACCACTTAAGGCTAAAGATAAAGTGTATTACAGTTTCTCCTTAATTTGCAAAAAAAAATGACTTCATCCTTAAATACTTCAAATAATACCCATTTGATGTGTGAATTACATGTGGAGCTTCAGTGAAATATCTCACTATTTCAAAATCCACCACCTTAGTCCCAAAATCTAAGAATGGTTGCTAAACAACCTCATTCTCTTTTCCTCAATTCCACCTGATTCCAAACTAGGTCATCCAACCTACATGACAAAAAAGCACTATCAACAAAGAAACCAAGAGTTAGTAGCTATCATAAAATATACCTCAATTAGAAGGACCAACCTAAAGCACACTTGAAAATATGAAAATAAAAACTTGAAGATACACCAACACCTAACCTAATACAAACTGACAAGAAAGCAAATAAGAAAATCTTGCCAAACAAGAAATTAGGGACACAACACAAATATAGAAAGGCCAAATACAAAAGCATGAAAACCAAAGCTATATACAATAATATACAATATATGTACAAGATGGTGCAAAATTTAGGCTATCATTTCCCTGGATCCCAAAAATGATTACCACAATTTAAAAGACATCTACCATGATATGCATGCCACGAATTATAGAAATCCATCAAAAATAATATTAGTCCAAATAATATAACAAATCTCATTTTGACTCTCGCACCCCACTAATTTGATTCAATGATATTAGAAATTCCATGTTGAAACCTTGATTCATCAAACTTGCAAGCAAATACATGGTTCTCAACTATCTCTTGTTTATTCAGTGAGGTGTAAATTTCAAAACCTGATTCATCACTCTAACTTGAGTTCTCATTTTCACAAACATATAGGATTTACGTCAAATAGAAGTATATTTTTGAATACTTTGAAGCTGAATCATCATCTATATCTTTAGGCCAATCATGACTATGCAATATTTTGCAAGCATCAAGGATATCTAATATGTGAGGATCATTATAAATTTTTATCCTAGATTCCATTGTCAATTGTTGATGAATTTTATCTAATAACTCAAATACATTTACTTCTATATTATTTAATTTGGCAACCTCATTACTTGTGTGAGGAGAAATCAACTCACATTCTTTGTTCACTGTCAATGGTATTTCATTATCAACTATTAGAAATTTTGAGTTAGTTGTGTTGTCATTGATGTCAAGAGTCAGTGTCAGGAATCAGTGCAGGACTTGGTAAAATAATGGTTAAAATATTTATATTTTAAGCTCAAGATATTTTGTCTAAGAGCTTCAAATGATTGGTCAAAAGGACAGTTAAATACCTTGAAGAAAAGGCCTAAAGCAAATAATATTATAATATTAAAGGTGGTCAGAAAAGGTCTAAGGGTGAAAGAGGAAAACACCTAGGCCCAATGGAAATAATATTATAATACTTTATTATAATATTAAAATTTTAATTATGCCTAAGGTAGTTTATAAATAATTTATAATATTTATATTACTAATTTATTTATAAAAATAATATTTTCATAACCCAAAGTTGGGTTGGACACCAAAATGAATTCAAATTTTATATTCTCCACCAACATTGGAAAAAGGAGGGCATATGGTATAAATACCATAGCACTTACCCTTAAAATATAAGTCTCTAAAATTATTAATGCATGCAATTTAGATTGAAGGCGAATATTTCATGAGCAAACAAAGGACAAAGATTACAATTTTTATTTACACCCGAAATCCATGCAAGATAAAGTGACTAAGGTAGAAAAGTCAAACACCAACCAGTGGTTGGGCTAGCGATGAATCCGAGGTGTGTAAAGCATTGGGAAATGCATAGGTGCTACGTTCAAGTATCAACGGCGATGAGTGCTTAGCTCACACAGTAGGGGAGCTGCGACTAAGGTGTAGGTAATGCTTCGACCAGGTATCGAGTCCCTCGAAGAGTGCACACTAAGGTGTTATATTTTTGGTTAAATTATGCATAGATTAAGGTTGTTGTGGAACTTAAAGTGCATGCTTTAATTTTTGCACTTGGGTTAAAGTGTGAAGTGGGAAAGTTATTAGCATGTGGTTATTTGGTTTTTTTTTAGTGCTTAGGGAGTTAAAAGGGGTAAGATAATTAATTTTTACCTTAGAGAAAGTGAGAAATATTTTATTGAAGGTTAAAAATATATTGCATTGTTTTATAAAGTTAATTATTTGAAAAATGCAATATTGAGTAGGGAGACATAAGTAGTGTTTGGATTGCTTCATGCATTAAATTTCTAAAAGGGGTTATTCTGAAATTAAGTGGCTGAAATATTTATTTTATAAATTTTGAGATTATAAGGTGTAGTTGAGAATTAATAATTTTTGAATGGTGAAATATTTGAAGGAAATAATTGAGGATAGTTTATTGATATCTAACCATTGAGATTGGCAAAGAGGTTGATTGTGTTGATATAGGTTTTGAGGTTATTTCTCCATCAAGAAAAAGGTATGGGCATATCTTCCTTGTGAGTGAAATATTGTTGGGTTGAATGTTATGAATGCTAAGTTGGAGTGAAAATGTTTGTTTGATAAGCATTGTTGAGTAAGATTTCATGTGCATGATTGGTGAATGTTTGTGAGAACATTTGAGTGAGAGATTGAAAACTATATTGAACTAGGGTTTGTGAAATATCATGAGTATCATTATTATGTGAGGTTTTTTTATAAGCATTATTGGAAATATTTGAGTAATTTTTCATGTGCATGATTAGGGTTTGTGAAAATAACATGAGTATCATTGTTATGTGAATGAGGAATCATCTTGAGTCAAGGTTTAATATTCATAGTGAGTTGTTGGAAGTGGATTGAAACACTTTTTTAGGGTTTGTAAACAAGTTATGTTTCATTAAGTGATTGGTTGAGTGGAGTTGGTTGAGCATAGTTGATTGAGAGTGTTGGAATGATAGTTCAAGTTCTATGAAACAAATTGTTCTTTATTCTTAATTGATTTGAAGAGAGTTTGGAAGTGATTGAGTGTTGTGTGATAGTGAAACATATTGAGTCTCTAACCATTCTCCATATATTTTTGTAGTTAAACAAGATATTTTGAAAGTTATTAAGCATTATTATGAGTGTGAATCATATTGAGTCTCTAACCATTCTCTATATTTTTCTATAGTAAAATAAGAGAGATTGAAAAGTGATTGAGCATTGTTGTGAGTGTGAAGCATATTAAGTCTCTAACCATTCTCTATATGTTTTTGTAAGTTAAACAAGATTATGAGTGAAACTTGTTTGTGTGATTGAAGAGGTTTTCTATGATAGATTGAGTTGATTTGAACAAGCTTTTGTGAAATCTAGTGAGCAGATTTGAGCAAGTCCTAGAGTGGACTTAAGGAAAAATTTGTTTGAGCTTTTGTGGAAGATTACAATAAGATTTGAGGTAAGTCTTAGTGAATACTTATTGAGCATATTGGACAATTTCTAGTGAGATATTATTGAGAAGATTTGAGGTAAGTATTGGTGAAGACTTGTGGACAGATTAGTGTAAGATTTTGTGGAAGCTTACAATATAGAATTGAGGTAAGTATTTGATAAGACTTGAGAGCAGATTTGATTGATTGATTTGTTCAAACCTTGAGTTAAGTTTTGGGGTAGATCTAGTAGAGTTGATTTGTGATTGGATCAAGCTTTATGTTAAGGCTTGAGGATAGAGTTTGGTGCATATTTAAGGATAGGTTTGTGCTAGATCAAAGATAGATATTGAGCAGATTTTTGTTAGATGGAAGGACTATGTTTAATATTGAGACAGTGATTGAGAAGATTTATGCTATATCGAAGGACTATATTTAGTGCAGATTTGAGACAGAGTTTGAGAAAAAGTTTTCTAGATCAAAGGATAGTGTTTAGTGCAGATTTGAGCAGAGCTGAAAGCAAGCTTTGGAGGTGACAGAGTAGAGTATAGTAGTCTCTAGTGGATAGATATCCATTATCCAGGGCAAAGAAAATAGAGGTTTTCAATGGAGAGAGATACACAAGCAGAGCAGTGGAGGTAGTAGTCTTCTAGAGGATCACTAGCCAAAGCAAAGGAGAAGGAGTTCTCCTATGGATAAAGATCCATGAACTAGATAATGAGATTAGTGTCTCCTGTGGGCTGGTGCCTACAAAAAAAATTATGGGATTGGTGTCTCCTTTGGATAGAGGTCCATAAATATTGTAATAGGGAAAGGATTCCCAAGATATTTATTGAGAAAATTTTAGTGAAATATTTTCTTCGTGGAGTAGCCCACATTGGGTGAACCACGTTAAATTGGTATCTCTATTGTGTGTGATGATTTTTGCATTGCTTTGTGAAGAACACAAGCTTATACTGAGAGGGGGGTGAACAGTATAAGACCACTTTTTAACTTTTTCCTTTTACTTCAGAAAGCAATGCAATGAACCAATAGCAAAATCAAAGCAGTAATCAAACCAGTGTACAAGTCATCACACAATTGAGACACCAATATAACGTGGTTCACCCAAGGTGGGCTACTCCACAGAGAAAATATTTCACTAAATTTTCTCAATCAAATCCTTTGGGAATCCTTCCCAATTACAATGTTTATGGACTTCCTGTCCAAAGGAGAATCCTTCCCCTAATCAAATATTTATGAGCCTCCTCCCCAAAGGAGATGTCCTATCCCCCAAAGAAGTATTTATGAGCCTCCTACCCAAAGGAGATGTCCTATCCCCCAAAGCTCTAGAAATGATACTTCAGAAGATCATTACCTCTTCTACCGCTAGCAGGTGGAACTCCTTTCCACAGAAGACGTCATGTCCTCCTTGCTCTAGCTCTAGAGACTTCTGTCCTCACTGATCACCTCCACAACTGCTCATCAAAACCTATACTAAACATAGTCAGTCGGTCCAACACAAGTCCTCTCAAACTCTATCACAAATCTGCACCAAACTCAGTCCTCTGGTCCAGCACAAATCTGCTCTCAAATCTCTATCAGATCTATCCCAAGCTTAAGCCAAAATCTTGAACAAATCAATCACAACTGCTCACAAGTCTCCACCAAGACTTCATCAAATATGTCCACAAGTTCTTCAACAAGAACCTATCCAAATCAGTCCACAAGTTCTCCACAAGAACCTATCCAAATCAGTCCACAAGTTCTCCACAAGAACCTATCCAAATCAGTCCTAGCAAGCTCACCAAGAACTTGCCCAAATCAGCTCAAGCAAGTTTACCAAGAAACTTGCCCAATGTGAACACACAAAGAGAATTGTTAGAGACCCAATGTGTTTCATCCAATCATATCAAATCAATCTCATAGAAGCATAAAGAGAATTGTTAGAGACTCAATATGTTCTATCCTTCAACTTTCAATCTCAACTCAAATCAATCTCATAGAAGCATAAAGAGAATTGTTAGAGACTCAATATGTTCTATCCTTCAACTCTCAATCTCAACTCAAATCAATCTCATAGAAGCATAAAGAGAATTGTTAGAGACTCAATATGTTCTATCCTTCAACTCAAAAACAAACTCTTTCTCAAATAAGAATAAAGATAGAAGTAGTATACTTTCACAAGATCTTGAACCACAACCCAACAATTGTCAATAATGCAATATCAAGGAATCAACTCCTCCAACATAGAACCATAACTTGCTATCAAACCCTAGCCAAGTTAGTTTTCAAGAACTCAAAGCAATCTCTCTCTAAGCATCAAAAAGGGGTTCAAGATATTTCCAACTTCTCTCAAATGGGAATGCTCAACTTAACCACACAACCAAGTTTATCAAGCAAAGTACAACTTGATAAAATCAAATCTCAAAGGAGCAAGCCCAACTCATGTATCAAGTAAAGCATAACTTGATCAACTCAATCTCAATGGAAGCAATCTCAAAACCAAACTCTCAACAACCAAACAACTCAATTAGGGTTTCAACAACTTATAGCAATGGCATAAGCTTCTCACTCAAAAACCCTAAAGCAAACTTCAAATGCTTCCACTCTCATAAACCAGAATTATGCAATAACTCATAAACTCATCATGATCTCATAATGCATAATCAATACTTCCACTTTCAGAAAATAAGATCCACTCCAAATAAGGAAACTTAATTTAATCCTTTTCACTCCAAACTTATTTTTAGAAAACCATCAATCAATAATAACCATGGAAGAATGTGCCCATACCTTTACTTTGATGAAGAAGGAGAACTCAAAATCTGTCACAACACTAACTCTCAATTTGCCACAAATTAGAGTTAGCAACAATGGAATAATGCACAATGATAAGAGTCCTAATAACACCTTATCACTCCAACTCATCAATAATCAAAACTCACAAATATACATATCAACAATATTCCTTTACACCTTATAACTCCTACTTAATATATCACAAAATAACTTCAACCTCAAAAATAATTACAAGAGAATATCCACTCAATAACTCCAAAGGCTCTCTAACCCCAATATGACATTAAGCACAATTATTCCTTAAACCCTTATAACTCCTAAAATACATTTACTTCTAAATGCATTTACCACATAAACATTAAGCATCAATAATAACAATGTCAAAGCAATATTTCTATTTAACCTTATACCTCCATCCAATTACCAACAATAATTTGCCAAGTCAAATCAAATATTCCACATTATCAACAAAAGATCTACCTTGGCCAAAAATCAATTCTCCAACCTTAGGAGAAGTGTGGAGACACCAACATAAGCGCCAAAGTGCTTCCTCCTCCAAACTCATGGCCCAAAGCAACTGTTGTACCACGTGCACAATAATCCATGACCAAAAATGAAACACGCCAGACGTGAATCGATCTCGACACCTCTGCCTAGCGAGCGCCTTCGCTCCACTACCTCTATCATTGGAGCACAAGTGCCCAACGAAACTCTCAAGTGCCACTCATCGTTTTACCTTCCCTTTGCTCATAGAAATTAAAGACAAACAGATTTGTCTTCCTCACAGGCGTACGAAATCAAAACTTAAACACAGAGCAATATGAAACTCAAAAATCATAGAGCAATCCAAAATCGAAGGTCACAGAGCAATACAAATTCGAAGGTAATCACGCAAATCGAAGGTGCATTAAACCTTAGGAAATAATGCCCTTTAATAGTCTTTTGCATCCCATGCAAGTTGACGTCGACATTGTAAGTCTTTTACATGAGCGCCGCTAAGGGTTTAGAAACCCTTTCAATAATAATTATTAAATTAATAATTATTATTTTATTAATAATAAACTTAACTTAAAACCTTTTCAAAGGTTTGAGTTAATTTATTTATTAATAATCAAAATGGACTTTTAAGGTTTTTTCAAGGAGCAAAAACCTTTTCATTAAGCCAAGATGGTTTTAATAAAAACCCTTAATGAGTCCAGATGGTTTTAAGAAAAACCTTTAACCTTGTCACCATGGTTTTAATTAAAAACCCTTAAACAAACATCATGGAACTTTCAAGATATTTTTGGCACCAAACTCTTTTTGACATCAACACAAATTCCTTTTGACATCAACACAAACTCCTTTTGACATCAATGACAACTCACAAACATGAAGCTAGGCAACATACCCAAAATTGCCAACAATCTCCCCCTTTGTCATTGATGGCAAACCACTACTGAAACCACTGCCAACTATCAAAACTGAAACCAACTGAAAACCATCCTCTAAAGCTTTGCTCCCCCTGACTCAAGGCTCTCCCCCTTACTCAAATCTCTCCCCCTTTGTCATCAATGGCAAAGGGTCACCTTTGGGGCTCAGGGCTAAGAATGAGCCTCTTAGCTTAGCCCCTCCCCCACCTCCTATTGAGGTGATTAATTCTGGGGTGGGAGTAAAACTCCCATTAGGCACTGATCATCATCAGTGTCCATAGCTGCCTTTCCATGATTTTTCCTGATATCCTTGTCCATGTTCCTATTCCTGTTCTTGTTCATATTCTCATCCCTATTTCTGTCCAAGCCATTATTCCTATTCCTATCATTATTCATGTTCCTACCATTATTCTTGTTCCTGTTCATAGCCCTGAACCTGTACCTTGGAACTTCTGCTCTACACCATCTGGTTGTATGTCCTTCATTATTGCACTTATAACATTTGACAATGTTATTCCTTTGAGATGTACCTATTTTTTGAATCCTCTCTGTTGGACCAAACCTGTTCCTATTGTTAACCCTGCAATTAACTGCCTTGTGCCCAAACTGATTACAAGAGTAGCAATACCCTTGAAAGAAATTACCATTTCTAAAATTTCCATTAACCTGTCTTGCTTGAGCCCTGCACTGTGAAGCCATGTGTCCAAACCTGTGACATGCAAAACATCTTCCATTGAACTTTCCTTGCCTTGACCTCATAGGTCCTTTAGTATTTCTCCCCTTATGTTGATTCCTATTTTCTGATTCTGTGCTATCTGAATTACCATATGAAAACTTACTCTCTGAAGTACTCTCTTCATCTGAACCATCTTCTTCTTGGGAGCTCATACTAGATTCCTCAACCTGTTCCTTTTGTTTCTTTCCAAAACCAAGACCTATTTTATCTGTTGTCCTTCTTTGATCCTTGATGATTGATTTTACCTTCTTGGAACTTTCTTCAAACCTGTAAAGCTTCTCCTTGTACTCTTTAGTTTCCTTTTTCAAGGAAGCTACTTCATGTTTTAACTCTTTACACTCAAGAGACCTAGCTGCCAACTCTTCTTTGAGTTCCTGTGTCTTTGCTATAGAGATATCAAGATTCCCTATAAGCTCATCTCTTTCATAACGATATTCATCAAACCTATCAATGAGTCTAGCATATTTCTTTCTTTCTTTCTTTAACACATCAAGAGCATTAACAAGTTCAGCCTCAAGATCTACTTCTCCCTTTTTGAAACATCCTCTATTTGTTTACCTTTTGAAACATCAATATCCTTTTCTGATTTCTTACCACTAGAGGTGCTACCTTCATCTAAAGCCATAAGAAGATCTTCCTCATAATTTTTTGAAGCATCCTCATACATAGTATTACCAGAATTCAAACCATCATTTGTACAATCATCCTCAAGGTGACCAAAATTTCCACATCTAAAGCACTTAAGCACAACAAATCTATTCCTCTTTTCTTTTCCTTCCTTTTCTGTTAGAAACAACATCTCATTTCTATCATCACTTGAAGAACTTCCATCATCACTACTAGAACACTTACTTGCTTTGTCTGTGTAGAAACTTTTCTTGTGTTTTTGGAAGTACCTCTTCCCTTGACTATTTTGCTCATTTATGTTCTTCCTTTGATACATGTGCTTCTCAGATTCCCTATGCTTATAATCCTATTTTTCTTCATCACAATCATCCTTGGGTTCTGGACAATCAGTAGCATAGTGACCAAACTTTCCACAATTGAAACATTTAACAGATTTCATACCTTTGTGCTTTCTTGAGAACTTGCCTTTCCTATTGTAGTTTGCTTCTTCATCACTAGAAGACTCATCACTGTCTTCTTGTTGTTTACCCTTGGACTTCTTGGTAGCTTTGAAAGTTGCCTCCTTCTTAGGATCAGGTACCACTTTAGTTCTTAACTCAAAAGCTGCAAGTATACTATGAAGCTCATCCTTTTTCAATTTATCCAAATCCTTGGCTTCCTCAATAGCTGAAATATTTTCACTAAATCTATTTGGAAGAGACCTCAAAATTTTATCACAAACATCATTTTCAGCAAGCTCAAGACCTAGTTCCTTCATGGAATTAACAATCTCATCCATACGAAGCATATAGTCACTAATATTTTCTTCATCATTCATCTTGAGTTGTTCAAACATACCTTTGTAATATCTCAATTTTGCTTTTCTGACATTTGCATCACCTGTATGAACCACTTGCAATTGATCCCACATTTCCTTTGTTGTATTACAATGAATCACCTTTGTAAGATCTGCCTTTTGTAGACCTTTCAGAATTGCATTCATTGCCCTTGAATTGTTGTGATGTAGAAGTTTCTCATCTTTTGTAGTAGGAGGAAGATTTGGAATAGTGTACCCAAACTCAACTGCTTCCCAAACTTCATTTCCAAGAGCCATTAGATGAACCTTCATCTTTATGCTCCATAGACCAAAATCTGTCCCATCAAGAATAGGTGTTGAATTACCACTTGTAAAATCCATTGTGTTCTTTTCAAGATTTTCCTTCAAGCTGTGAAACTCTTCCGAAGGAACCTGCTCTGATACCAATTGAAGAACACAAGCTTATACTGAGAGGGGGGTGAACAGTATAAGACCACTTTTTAACTTTTTCCTTTTACTTTAGAAAGCAATGCAATGAACCAATAGCAAAATCAAAGTAGTAATCAAACCAGTGTACAAGTCATCACACAATTGAGACACCAATATAACGTGGTTCACCCAAGGTGGGCTACTCCACAGAGAAAATATTTCACTAAATTTTCTCAATCAAATCCTTTGGGAATCCTTCCCAATTACAATGTTTATGGACTTCCTGTCCAAAGGAGAATCCTTCCCCTAATAAAATATTTATGAGCCTCCTACCCAAAGGAGATGTCCTATCCCCCAAAGAAGTATTTATGAGCCTCCTACCCAAAGGAGATGTCCTATCCCCCAAAGCTCTGGAAATGATACTTCAGAAGATCATTGCCTCTTCTACCGCTAGCAGGTGGAACTCCTTTCCATAGAAGACGTCATGTCCTCCTTGCTCTGGCTCTAGAGACTTATGTCCTCACTGATCACCTCCATAGCTGCTCATAAAAACCTGTACTAAACACAATCAGTCGGTCCAGCACAAGTCCTCTCAAACTCTATCACAAATCTGCACCAAACTCAGTCCTCTGGTCCAGCACAAATCTGCTCTCAAATCTCTATCAGATCTATCCCAAGCTTAAGCCAAAAGCTTGAACAAATCAATCACAACTGCTCACAAGTCTCCACCAAGACTTCATCAAATATGTCCACAAGTTCTTCAACAAGAACCTATCCAAATCAGTCCACAAGTTCTCCACAAGAACCTATCCAAATCAGTCCACAAGTTCTCCACAAGAACCTATCCAAATCAGTCCTAGCAAGCTCACCAAGAACTTGCCCAAATCAGCTCAAGCAAGTTTACCAAGAAACTTGCCCAATGTGAACACACAAAGAGAATTGTTAGAGACCCAATGTGTTTCATCCAATCATATCAAATCAATCTCATAGAAGCATAAAGAGAATTGTTAGAGACTCAATATGTTCTATCCTTCAACTTTCAATCTCAACTCAAATCAATCTCATAGAAGCATAAAGAGAATTGTTAGAGACTCAATATGTTCTATCCTTCAACTCTCAATCTCAACTCAAATCAATATCATAGAAGCATAAAGAGAATTTTTAGAGACTCAATATGTTCTATCCTTCAACTCAAAAACAAACTCTTTCTCAAATCAGAATAAATATAGAAGTAGTATACTTTCACAAGATCTTGAACCACAACCCAACAATTGTCAATAATGCAATATCAAGGAATCAACTCCTCCAACATAGAACCATAACTTGCTATCAAACCCTAGCCAAGTTAGTTTTCAAGAACTCAAAGCAATCTCTCTCTAAGCATCAAAAAGGGGTTCAAGATATTTCCAACTTCTCTCAAATGGGAATGCTCAACTTAACCACACAACCAAGTTTATCAAGCAAAGTACAACTTGATAAAATCAAATCTCAAAGGAGCAAGCCCAACTCATGTATCAAGTAAAGCATAACTTGATCAACTCAATCTCAATGGAAGCAATCTCAAAACCAAACTCTCAACAACCAAACAACTCAATTAGGGTTTCAACAACTTATAGCAATGGCATAAGCTTCTCACTCAAAAACCCTAAAGCAAACTTCAAATGCTTCCACTCTCATAAACCAGAATTATGCAATAACTCATAAACTCATCATGATCTCATAATGCATAATCAATACTTCCACTTTCAGAAAATAAGATCCACTCCAAATAAGGAAACTTAATTTAATCCTTTTCACTCCAAACTTATTTTTAGAAAACCATCAATCAATAATAACCATGGAAGAATGTGCCCATACCTTTACTTTGATGAAGAAGGAGAACTCAAAATCTGTCACAACACTAACTCTCAATTTGCCACAAATTAGAGTTAGCAACAATGGAATAATGCACAATGATAAGAGTCCTAATAACACCTTATCACTCCAACTCATCAATAATCAAAACTCACAAATATACATATCAACAATATTCCTTTACACCTTATAACTCCTACTTAATATATCACAAAATAACTTCAACCTCAAAAATAATTACAAGAGAATATCCACTCAATAACTCCAAAGGCTTTCTAACCCCAATATGACATTAAGCACAATTATTCCTTAAACCCTTATAACTCCTAAAATACATTTACTTCTAAATGCATTTACCATATAAACATTAAGCATCAATAATAACAATGTCAAAGCAATATTTCTATTTAACCTTATACCTCCATCCAATTACCAACAATAATTTGCCAAGTCAAATCAAATATTCCACATTATCAACAAAAGATCTACCTTGGCCAAAAATCAATTCTCCAACCTTAGGAGAAGTGTGGAGACACCAACATAAGCGCCAAAGTGCTTCCTCCTCCAAACTCATGGCCCAAAGCAACTATTGTACCACGTGCACAATAATCCATGACCAAAAATGAAACACGCCCAACGTGAATCGATCTCGACACCTCTGCCTAGCGAGCGCCTTCGCTCCACTACCTCCATCGTTGGAGCACAAGTGCCCAACAAAACTCTCAAGTGCCACTCATCGTTTTACCTTCCCTTTGCTCGCAGAAATTAAAGACAAACAGATTTGTCTTCCTCACAGGCATACAAAATCAGAACTTAAACACAGAGCAATACGAAACTCAAAAATCATAGAGCAATCCAAAATCGAAGGTCACAGAGCAATACAAATTCGAAGGTAATCACACAAATCGGAGGTGCATTGAACCTTAGGAATTAATGCCCTTTAATAGTCTTTTGCATCCCATGCAAGTTGACGTCGACGATGTAAGTCTTTTACATGAGCGTCGCTAAGGGTTTAGAAACCCTTTCAATAATAATTATTAAATTAATAATTATTATTTTATTAATAATAAACTTAACTTAAAACCTTTTCAAAGGTTTGAGTTAATTTATTTATTAATAATCAAAATGGACTTTTAAGGTTTTTTCAAGGAGCAAAACCTTTTCATTAAGCCAAGATGGTTTTAATAAAAACCCTTAATGAGTCCAGATGGTTTTAAGAAAAACCTTTAACCTTGTCACCATGGTTTTAATTAAAAACCCTTAAACAAACATCATGGAACTTTCAAGATATTTTTGGCACCAAACTCTTTTTGACATCAGCACAAATTCCTTTTGACATCAACACAAACTCCTTTTGACATCAATGACAACTCACAAACATGAAGCTAGGCAACATACCCAAAATTGCCAAAAATTTGATTACTGATGTTGACATTGCATTAATATATTGGATAATATTATTTGAGTAAAGAAAAGTAAAAAGTTGTCTTATATTGTTCACCCCTCCCTCTCAGTATAAGATTGTGTTCTTAAATTGGTATAAGAGCGGGTTCCTTCAGAAGAGTTTAACATCTTGAAGGAAAATCTCTCAAGAACACATATGGATTCTTAGAATGGATCCTCAGGGAATTTAACACCATTGTTTGATGGGAACAATTATGTACTTTGGAGTATGAGAATGAAGATTCACCTAATGGCACTTGGAAATGAAATATGGTAAGCTATTGAGAACGGATACATACTACCAACTACTCCACCTATATATAAATATGGTAAGCTCCTATATATGAATAATTCAAAGGAAATGAATGGAATTTTGAAAGGTTTGCGTGAAACCAAGTTTATGAAGGTTATGCACTACAAATCAACAAAGAAAATTTGGGATAAGTTGAAAGGTATATATGAGGGAGACAAAAATGTCAAAAGGACAAAGTTGCAAAATTACAAGAGAATATTTGAAGACCTAAAGATGAAGGAAGATGAAAACATTGTTGCATATCTACCTTGTGTGGATGCGGTCGTTAACTCCATGCAAGGACTTGGGCTTAAATTTGAATAAATAGATGTTTGTGTTTAGATTTTAAGGTCACTCCCAAAGAGTTATAGTGAAAATATTTTAGCTATATAAGAGTCAAAATATATTGAACTTTTGACAAGGGATGAATTACATGGAATTCTCACAACTTTTGAGATGAGAACAAAAAAAGAGGAGCTGATTATTCAGATAGAAACAACCTTCAAAGTTACTAAGAAGATAAATGGTAAGAAGTTAGATTCAAGAAATGAGTCATCAAGTGATGAAGAATAAAATTATGGCAGAAGGAACAAGGACTCAAGAAAGCATAAAGGTATGAAATAAGTTAGCTGTTTCAATTGTGGAAAATATGGTCACTATGCATCTGTTTGTCCAGATACTGGAAATAGCTATGATGAAGAAAAAAATAGGTACCAAAAGAAAAGCAGGGATGAACAAAAAAAACAAGGAAATAAATTCTTCCAAAGGCATAAGAAGAGTTTCTATGCAGACAAGGAAAGTAAGAGTTCAAGTGATAGTGATGAAAGTTCCTCAAATAATGATGAAGATGAAATTCTATTTCTGGTAAAAGAAAAAGAAGTGGTTAGAAATAAGTCACCAATAATTATTAAGTGTTCTAGATGTGGTAACTTTGGTCATCTTGAGGATAGTTGCACAAGGAATGAATTTAGTTTCAATGATGATGAATATGAGGATGCTAGTGAAGGTCCAGAAGAAGAAAGTCTTCTTTTGGCAATAGAAGAAGGAAGTGCTTCTAGTGGAAATAAATAAAAAAAGAATGAAGATGATTTTAAAGGCAAATAAATAGAGGAAGAATTAGATAAAGGAGAAGTTGATCTTGAGGGTGAGATCATTTATGCCCTTGATGCATTAAGAAAGGTACGAAAGCAGAACTCAAAACTCAAGCTTCAATTTCAAGAATGTGATGAAGATAAAGGAAAGCTTATAAAATATCTAACCAACTCAATAGCCAAGACAAGGAAATTTAAAGAGAGATTAGAGGCTAAGGTTTTAGAATGTGAAAGGTTAGAGCAAGAAGTAGCTTTACTAAGAAAGGAAGTAAAAGAGTCTAAAGACAAGCTACACAGGTTTGGGAGAAGCTCAAAGAACTTGGATAAGATTATCAAGGTAGAAATATCTTCATCAAACAAGATAGGACTTGGTTTTGAAGAAGAATATAGAGGACAAGGAGAAGAGTCAACCTTGAGCTCCAAAGAAGAAGCTTCAGAAGAAGAGAGTGAAAGATAAAGTGAGACTTCTAAGGAAGAGTTGAATAATAAAAAAATTAAAAAGAGAAGGAACAATGCACAAATGAGGAACATATGGAACAAGAAACAACACAGGGTAAAAGAGACTAAAAGACCAATGGGGTCAAGACAAGGTACTTTCAATGGATGATGCTTCGCATGTCACATGTTTTGGCACAAGGCTACACAATGCAAGACACATGCAAGATAGAAAAATGGAAATTTCATAAATAGAAATCTCTTTCAAGGGTATTGCAACTCTTGTAATTAGTTTGATTACAAGGTAGTAAATTGTAGGGTTCATGATAGGAATGGATATGGCTTCACCAGGAGAAACCCCAAGATATTTGCAACTTTAATGAATAAAAACATTAAGTGTTATAAGTTTAATAATCATGGGCATACAGTAAAGTGGTGTAGAGCAAAACTTCCAAAGATAAGAAGGAACATGAATAGTCATACGAATCAAAAGGATCAGTTGAGAAAGAAGGTTGACAAAGGTAAAGATCAGTGTATGCTGGGAGTAGAGATACTCCCACCCCAAAATTAACCACATCAAGAAAGGAGGTGGAGGAGGGGCTAAGCTAAGAGTCTCATTCTTAGCCCCAAGATCCAAAGGTGGTCCTTTGATATTGATGTCAAAGGGGGAGAGATTTGAGTTAAGGGGAGAGCATTCAGTTAGGAGAGCAGTTTCTCAGGGGGAGTTGTTTTGAAAGAAGAAAATATTTGATAGAAAAAAGGGGTTGGCATCAATGACAAAGGGGGATATTGTTGGAAATTTTGAGTTACTTGTGTTGTCATTGATGTCAAGAGTTAGTTTTAGGAATCAATGCAGGATTTGGCAAAAGAAGGGTTAAAATATTTATATTTTAAGCTCAAGATATTTGGTCTAGGAGCTCCAAATGACTGGTTAAAAGGATGATTAAATACCCTAAAGAAAAGGCCTAAAGGAAATAATATTATAATATTTATTATTATAATATTAAAGGCGGTCAGAAAAGATCTAATAGCGAAAGAGAAAAACACCTAGGCCCAATGTAAATAATATTATAATACTTTATTATAATATTAAAAGTTTAATTATGCCTAAGATAGTTTATAAATAATTTATAATATTTATATTGTAAATTATTTATAAAAATAATATTTTCATAACCCAAAGTTGGGTTGAGCACCAAAATGAATTCAAATTGTATATTCTCCATCGACGTTGGAAAAAGGAAGGCATATGGTATAAATACCATAGCACTTACCCCTAAAAGGTAAGTCTCCAAAATTATTAATGCATGCAATTTAGAGTGAAGGCGAATATTTCGTGAGCAAGCAAAGGACAAAGATTATAATTTTTATTTGCCCTCAAAATCCATGGAAGACAAAGTGACTAAGGCAAAAAATTCAAACACCAACCAACGATTGGGCTAGTAGTGAATTCAAGTTTTGTAGAGCATTGGGAAACATAGAGGTGTTGCGTTTGAGTCTCGGCAGCGATGCGGTACAAAGTCTTTTGGCTTTATGTGTGGGAGGAGGAGTCAAAGTTCTCTAGGCACTTTTGCCTCCCATGTGAGCACTTAGCTCATGCGGTAGGGGAGTCATGGCTAAGGCACAAGCGACACTTCGACTAGGGATCGAGTCCCATGAAGAGCACGCACTAAGGTATTTTATTTTTGGTTAAATTGTGCATAGACTAAGGTTGTTGTGGTGCTTAAAGTGCATGCTTTAATTTTTATGCTTGGGTTAAAGTGTGAAGTGGGAAAGTTATTAGCATGTGGTTATTTGGTTTTTGTTGAGTTCTTAGGGAGTTAAAAGGGTTAGGTAATTAATTTTTACCTTAGAGAAAGTGAGAAATATTTTATTTAATGTTAAAAATATCTTTCGTTGTTTTATAAATTTAATTATTTGAAAAATGCAATATTGAGTAGGGAGACATAAGTAGTGTTTGGATTGCTTCATGCATTAAATTTTTGAAAGGGGTTATTGTGAAATTTAGTGGGTGAAATATTTATTTGATAAATTTGGATATTATAAGGTGTAATTGAGAATTAATAATTTTTGTATGATGAAATATTTGAAAGAAATCATTTAGGATAGATTTTTTAGATTTAACCATTGATATTGGCAAAGAGGTTGATTTTTTTGAGACAGGTTTTGAGGTCATTTATCCATCAAGAAAAAGGTATGGGAATATATTCTTTGTGAGTGAAATATTGTTGGGTTGAATGTTATGAATGCTAAGTTTGAGTGAAAAGGTTTTTTTAATAAGCATTGTTGAGTAACCTTTCATGTGCATGACTGGTGAATTTTTGTGAGAACATTTGAGTGAGAGATTGAGAACTAATTTGAAATAGGGTTTGTGAAATATCATGAGTATCATTGTTATGTGAGGTTTTTTGATAAGCATTGTTGGAAATATTTGAGTAAAATTTCATGCATGATTAGGTTTTGTGAAAATAACATGATTATCATTGTTATGTGAATGAGGAATCATCTTGAGTCAAGGATTGAGATTCATAGTGTGAGTTTTTGGAAGTGGAGTGAAACACTTGTTTAGGGTTTATAAACAAGTTGTGGTTAATTAAGTGATTGATTGAGTGGAGTTGGTTGAGGATAGTTTATTGAGAGTGTTGGAGTGATAGTTCAAGTTTTGTGAAAAAAATTGTTCTTATTCTTAATTGATTTGAAGAGAGTCTAGAAGTGATTGAGAGTTGTGTGAGAGTGAAACATATTGAGTCTCTAACCATTCTCCATATGTTTTTGTGGTTAAACAAGAAAGTTTGAAAGTGATTAAACATTATTGTGAGTGTGAAGCATATTGAGTGTCATGACCCGTTACCCTCCTACCTTATTTAAAGAATATTAATTGGTCTTGGGGGATCAATTAATGCCTAATAGAAGGGGCATGACCCTAAAGAATCCTACAAAAATTCTAATAATTTTTTTTTATAAGGGATAAGAAATATTAATTAATTAAGGGCTATTTATGAGGTCTGGTAAAAGATAAATTTAAGGAATTATCTTTTACAAAATTATAACCATATAATAAATCATGTGTAGATTTAGTGGATCCAAGGTGGATGAGACCTAAAAGGAACTAAGGAATTTTTAAATAACTTATGGGTCATCCTACCTTTTGGGAAGTACTCATGTGGATACCTGATATTGGTGGGAATTATGAGAGGAATCTCATAACTTATCAAAAATATTTCTAATCTTGTAACTATCCTATGCATCAATAGTAAGTTTTGTCTTTTACTTCATCCCTATGGAACCCTTGAAGGACATGATGAAGTTATAATGGTCCTAGGCATCTTTTTAATATTATTATAATGTGGCTACTATTTGGTCCATGAGTGGGGAATTTCCCTATAAATAGAAGGCATTTTAGGAAGAAATGACTATCTAGGATCTAGGAGTTCTTAATGGTTTAGGAATTATGCAATCCACCTTGGGGTGGATCAGAAACCAAAAGACTTGAAACATCTCGTAGTTAGAAAATGGCATCTAGGAAATATTAAAGGACTAGGGAGTATGCTCTCCACCCTTGGGTGGATCAAAAACTAGAAGTCCTTTGAGAGATTACTATGAGCTTTGATAATGTGAGGGACTTTTAAGGTTAGAATAATGGATTGAGAAAATGGAGATGGGCTAGGAGGAAAGCTTTGAAGAGTCAAGGAAGAAAAAATTAGGTTGCACCTCTCTTTTCTTTACTATACTTTACTTGAGGTATTAAAGGGCTTTATTTTAAACTTACTTTGAATGAAAGTAAATGATTGGAAATAAAATTAATTTTCATAAGGTTGAATGGTAGATTTGTTTGGATATTGGAAGCCCTTTTATCTTTCATTTACATCAAGCGATAATAATTGTCCCTATTATAGAAATATTTATTTTACTGTTGAGTAAGAATTGAATTCAAGATAGAACTCGAAAGCTATACCACTCTTGGTCTTGATTTACAAGATTAAAAGAGTCATGTTATTAAATATCCATGATTAAAAGAAAAATAAAACATATTTAATAAGTATTCTTGGAATACTTTGTGGTTGCGATGAAACTAATAAGGCTGATAGGAATTTTAGTTCCCAGCATGCAACCTTTGAAAAAGGAGTAGCTATGTGTAAACCTCATGTCAAGTTGATTCGAACTCCATGTCTTTAGTACCTTAAATATCCACTGTCAAATATCATAGAGTGGATACAAGCCAAATAGTCTGGTGTATTTCAAGGATGTCGAATCCCATCAAAAATATTTACCCTTGATTCGTGTGATACAGTCCATAACCTTGTTGTGGAAGATGATGGATTTATAATTCACATTTAGGGTAAACTAAAAGAATTTGTTATGAAATTTAGAAGAGGTTTTGAAATACTACTTTGGATAGCCTAGTCATATTCTTACTAGTCTTCAATATTAGTAGAGACCTCATCCCTATCATTTGGAGGAAACATTCAATAATAACAAAGCACCACTTGGGGGTTTTGATTTGGGGTTAATAGGTTGGGAAATAGAAAGCTTCTGTATTTAATCAAAACATGACCCTATACCTTAGTCAAGGTAGGAGAAATATAGCCTCTATGCAAAACCTTGAATGCATCCATGTTAAGGGAGAATGGGAGATCTACAGATTGTCTTTACCAATGAAACTCCCCTATTTTGAACCATCATTAAGACCCATGAGGTCATAGTAGAGACATTATACTTTGTTTTTAAGTTGAGTGTTTGTGGATTTAGTAGAGTTGCCTTGACATCCTTTAAGAGGAGACATGGATTATAAAACATTGTGTTGCCTTATGCCTCGCAGAATAGTCATAGGTACCAAGGACTTAACCTTCACCTCCTGCTAGTACCTATAATTGAAATTCTTGGAGAGCTTATAGAATATCATCATCATAATCCCAACCCTAAGTGATTCATTGATAGAGAGTAAACTTCGATATGAAGGAATTTCATTCCACTTTAAAAACTCTGCCCCTATGTAGCGTTCAAGCGAAACTCTATAATTTTATTGGTAACACAAAGTACCAGGGGATAACATTAAATAATGACATCATTTTGAGATAGGCGTAGTAGCTTCGAGAAATTGAGCCATGGGTTAAAATGAAGCTTACCAAATATAGTCCTTCAAATTTAAATATTAGGAATCCAGGTGAGAGTTTTACAATATTAGGAAGGGAGCCTTATTTGTAGCTTTATATGTAATCAAGCTTGTAGTAATGTTAAAATTTGATCTACTAGATGACCACCTTGTTTGAAAAGTCACCCATTGTCCACTTCTATTGAGAATTAAGACTAAAATTGAACTTTCTAGATACATCTATCGCATCATACGAAGAATGTTATACTCCCTGTGTGATTTTGTTGCTCTTAAAATAGATCTCCAAGGCTATGGCTGGAGTGACGATGTCAAATGGTATTGTTACTCTCAAAGTATTTTGTTGGGATAAACTTGCTATCATGATCAAAGCCTATAAGTGGGTTTCACAAAATATATCCTTCCCCTGTTCACCAAAGCAGAGCTTTGACAAGATATGACCCACAAATTAACACATGATAAAAGTTGTCCTACAACCGGTTATGATATATTATGAGGCAATTAGAGTAATGATTCAATGGTCGACCAATACTAATTCCAAGAATCAAAATAGCATGCGAAAGGAATATGGATCTTCCAAAGCCCTTCACCTCATTACTCGTATAAGATAGGTGGAGAAAGGAGTAGTTTCCCTTGGGAAGATTATTTCTCATAAAGGGGTGCCACGTTCTAGCGAAATGGGCTATACACCATATCCTTTAGCACGTGTATCGAGTCATATTGACCCTTGAATGCCTGCATCATTCTAAAAGGATGGCGAATCTAAATGCATAATTAGGTAAGCTACTATGGAAAGTATTTAAAATGAAAGGTTTGCTTAAGGGATAAAGCTATGATTTACACTAAAAGGTATAGACTAAGGTATTGCACCTTGAGGTATATACCAAGGAGTTGCATTATGAAGAATTACCTTTTAAAAAGTATAATTGTTTAGAAAAAGGGGTTAACCTTTATAAAGTATAAGAGCAACATATAGAATATTGCCATAATCTAGAGAAATTCTAACTAAAAAAAAGTTACAAATAGAAATGGTGGTATTTAAGTTAGTAAATTAAGTTAGATATGGATTGAATAGGAAATGGAAATTAGATTATTAAATATAGAATAATGGATCCCTTGGACTAAGGATTAGATGGTTTATGTAATAGTCTATTCCAAGGTTTTGTTAAATTTAGTAAATGGAATGTAGAGTAGGAACTCAAAATTCAAGGGATTGAATGTGATTTAATCAAATAGAGTGAATTTGGAAACCATTCTTAAGAAATGGTTATTGATGGATTTAAAGGTATGGGACTTTAAATCCATTACTCAAGGGATTGATTATAAATCAATTATGAAGAGTGAATTTGGAATTCATTCTTGAGGGAACTTATAGGGCTCCCTCAAAATATGATATCTCCAAAATATAATTCCAATGACTTTCATAAACAATGTAAGATATTAAATGACTTAGAAAAAGGAATCTAAAGGAACTAGAGATTCCTCAATGGTATTGTGAATTTTATATTGATGTCTTAGAAAAAGGAATTGGGTGATTCCTTAATTACATCAAGAGATAAAAAGGGACTGTTGTATTCCTTGATCTATATTTGAGAAGAAGGGCTTGTAGATGCCCTGCTATTATTGTAAGATTTGCCATTTAAGTTTATGAAAATGAGGAAGAAAATATTTTGGAGGCTGGGTTTTTCCCATAAGGGTTTCCCAGGATAAATCTTTGTGTCAATAATTTGTGGTTTACTTTATGATATCTTGTGGATGTTGCATTTATGTTTGAAATGAAAATGATATATGTTAGATGTAATGTTTATTTTATGCATTGTAATGTATGCTAAATTTTCAGTAGGTTAAATATGTATGGATGCTAGAAAAGTATGCTCAATTTCTATTATGAATGTAATTCAATTGTATCATTTATTTTTGGAATGTAATGGGTAATGATGAATGATTTTAGTAGGTAGAGTTGCTCAAATAATAATCTCATGTGAAGGATGGATGTTTACTTAAATATGTTAATGAATCAAAGGCATTTGTCTAATTTACTATAATATTGTGGGATAATTATTTATGAATGATGCACCTTTCCATATGCAACACCGTTTATATTCATGTTATAGAAACCAAATCTTAAGGGGATAATTGGATTTATGCATTATATCCTTATTCTTGAATGGAACACAAACCTTGTTTAAGAAGAAGTCTCATATAGTACTTCAAACCTAAGGATAAGATGTGTGAATGAAACTCTCAATATGGCACATTGACCTTGATTCACAAACCAAGATAGACCCTACACTCTACACTAAAGTATTAGGGTTACTTGTGGAGGAAAGCACCCGTAAGGAACAAGTAATGTTCATTTGTAATATGGGCAATAAGAAGGTTGCCTAAGAAAAGGGTGTACCAACATGATAGGTAACCATATTTAAGAAGGCATTCCAAGGATTCTTATCACAAAAGTAATATAGTGGTCTTAGAACTCCCTTCTAGATGGATTGGATTGGAGCTAAGATTTAGGAATAACCATGGGTGTGGTTATTTCATCTATGATGGATTACCATTGGTGTGGTTCTCCATATTCAAGGCATTCACCTGGTCTTGGTGGACCAAATGGTGATTTCTCCTTTTAAGGGGATGAAACCAGTATGCTTGGCCAGCGTACTCATACCAAGTGGGGTATGAGGGTTTCATAGAAGTTGATCACTTCTACTTAAAGAGACTCTGATCAAGTCTCTATAGCTCTTGAATCTATTTGCCTTGAAAGTTATAATCCAAATGGAATATGCCTATCTTAGGATATGGTTTGGGTCTTTGCCATATGTAGATGAACATTTATATATGTTAAAAAAAAAAATTGTGGATAAGGAGTAACAACTGGGTTTTTTACAGTTGGTATCAGATTCCAGGCTAAATGATAGGCTCTAGTGAAAGTCTAGGTTAGCAAAGACTTGGGGCATGAAACTAAACTCGAGAGTATAAATTCCACAATTTTAAAGCAATGCACACTTGGAAAGGATGAAGTTAGTTCTTAATATTGTTGATGTTTGAGATCCTTTCTCCCATGAGTAGATCCACAGTCGTTCAAAAGTGGAAGAGCTAAGCGAACCCTCCTATATGGATTTTAAGCGGTGTACCTTAGACTCTTTTGGGAAATCACTCGACATCTAAGTATTTTGGTTGCCTACTCTTTATCTCCAAGTGTTTATAACAACTTGAGCTAGTAAAATAGTTAAAATAATGTTTTCTTTAACTAATTTTTATTACATTTTTGCCTTAGGCCATGAGACTGAACATACCAAATACAATGAACTCTGGCGGATTACTATTCTAAGTAGTAACAGTTCACCCAGAGATAGTCATGGACCTGAACCTTTACCACGGTTAGAAATACCACTTTCTTTGTTGTAACTTAATGGATGTGCTTCACGATATTTTAGCACTAAAACAAGACGTGAAGTGACGCATGTGGTATTATCCTCTATATATGAGAACCTGATGGTAAATGCCAAAAAGAGATAAATCTCTTGTCAAAAATGACTAAATTTAGTTTAGGAATTATCACCATAGGTGAATACAAGTTAGTTATTGCAAAATAACTACTAGAAAAATAAGAACAAGAGATAAACAGAACAATGGTTTCTTTTATTTTTATTTTTGATCAATGTTACAATACACTTTGGGTGTGGAAGTTGTCCCAATATTAGATGAAGAAACTTCATATTTTTTTCTGACATGGAATTCTTTGGAAATAACTCCACATGCATTATGACTCAATAAAATGTATGCCACCCGACCATCCGAGTGGTGGTTGTATGTATTGAAGTGTCACATTATTTAAATATGAAGCTGCTAGTTATATCATGCATGTGGTATCATTCTCAAAAAATAAAATGGAACATAAAATAGTGAACTGAAACATAGAATGCTCTATTAAGAAGTACTTTGAATACAAAGGTGCTAGAACTAGTATCTAGACATAGTAACAAGGGTAGGAGAAAAACCATCATGTTACCAATCCGAATCTGAGCTATCAACATCCTGGTTTGGAGACTAGTCATGCTCAGAGTAAATAACTGGAGGAGGAACATTATAACGGATTATTAAGTATCTATCAAATGCATAGTATGGCCAAGGAGTGCCATGAGATCTATGCAATAGAAGATCCATTTCTTTCAGACATCGAGTCTGATAAAATCTATTCTCAATCTCCTAAAATGAGTGAGTCTGCACATACCTCTGATAAATAAGGCTCTGGTAAAGCCCCTACTAAAAGTAGCTTCTCTTTTGGGAACATATTTCTTCACTACCTCCAAATAACATGATGGTAGGAACTGAAAGGGGATATTTAGTGGATCACCTATAGGATGCAACCAAGAATTTCCAAATGAGACATGGAAAGTCTAGTTAGGCCAACTAAAAAATTGGTCGAACCACTCAAAATGACTTAAAGGACTCTCAAATGCTAAGTAATTATGGGAATTGTTCCTTAACCAAACATCACAGTGAGAATATTGGATAGAAGTATTGCATTATGCAATTCCATGGATATAAGCATTAAAAGCTTAATTAATTAAAAAACCCAAAATTCCCCTCTGTCGAGGCAAGTATCGAGGATTACAAAGTAGAGACTCATAGAATTCATGTTGAGCTTCTTCATAAATAAACATTGTGGCTAAATTGGTTTCCAATCAAAGGGAGGTAAAGGAATATCTTTCTCTTCAAGAATGCTTGATATCAATAAGTGATTTTGTCTAGATTTGGAAAAGCATACTAGAGGATAAAGCACTAAAAATAAGAGTGCACGATAAAAGCTAATGGGATTATGGAAGAAGGCAATGATAAGACTTCACGTAAAAATAAGAGGATACGTGCCATCTCAAAAATTGAAAAATGTTTGATGTTCCTTGATTAGTCAACACAAAATCATTGATAGGATAATCAATCCGAAGAAAATGGTGTATCATGGAAGATGAATGATTCACCTCGGGATTGTCAAGATACGATCAATAAATGTGTGAAAAAAAATTGATATAGATGGACCTAACGGTCATTTGAGTATTGAAGAAGTTTTATGCCCATGACATCCAACACGATCATATTTATGGCAGGAGTCACCTGGATGATATTGGTTTTAAGTGGAATGAATCCCATTATATGATTTATGATTCTTTTGCTTCTTATTATCGACCTGTTGTTGCACATACCTTGAGGATTAGAAGGTAATTTGAAGCAATGCCAGATTTAGTAGGCGTAATAATCATGATAAGAATCATGAAATACATAAAGGCAATAAGGAGGAAATATCTAGTGTGACATGCTCAAGAGGATGCTTGGGCACATGAAATATTAAGGTTAATATCAGAGAGAGATGTTGCCATAGCAGAGTGGAATCGGCTCAGATCAGAGATATTACAAAGAGATAACTAGAGTATCCATGCTCATAGAAAATCCCTAGTTCCATCAACTAAGGGAAGAATTTAATGTTGTATTTCTAGAATCTTGTTTGGTTGCATTGTTAAATCATGGTATGCTTCTTCCACCACAACCAACTACTAGTACTCAGCATGGGAGAAGGGGAGGCAGTGATCAAGAAGCTATTGGAGCAGTAGCTGCACCACCATCTCCATCCATAAGTACCAGCATGGTAAAAGGATGAAAATAGACCTAGGAGCATCGACCTTAAGATCCTTTAGACAACCACTCTGTAGACCATAATTTTGTAGTAGTCTATTAATGCCAAGGATGAGGCATAAACATTAGCAATTTTTGAATTTTATATTTTTGTTTGAATACTATTGTTTATGATATATTTAATTAAATTATTATGTAATACAAAAGAATGCATGAATATTGAATTTTGTCTGATTAAATGAACATGAGGAATGGATTGGTGTCCATTCTTGGAGAAGGTATGGGACTTCTCCATAATTTTATGATGATATAAATTAGAGGACATCTGGGAGATGTTGTGGCATTAAAATACATATTAGGATATATGTGAATAGCCTGAATTAAGACTCTGAAATAATGTTGTATCTTTGTTAGAAATTTATTTTATCAGGCTAACTCATGCCAAAGGTTAACCAAATTATATTGTGATAATCCTTGGTGGGAGTTTTAAACAAGAATTTTTATGTTTAATAAGATACAAATGCATAATTTCATGATATCCTTGTAACATCATTTTGCAAATTATAATACTACAGTTCTCTAGATCAATTGTTGGTGCAATTTAAAATGAGTTAAAGTTGTAGTTTTGTATTAATATTATGTATTTATGATGCTTTCAATACTTGTTGATATGCAAAATGGATGTTATATTGTTTACAAGGACATGGTACTGCTAATATTTTGCATTTTTTTAGGTCCAAGTACTCGCTTGGATGGAATATGGAGCTTGCTATTAATATTGAAGTACTGGATGAAAGAGGATCTGATTGTAAAACAACAGAATAAATTCTAGCTTTTGCTAGACAAATATGTTTTTGTAAGATATAGGTTCAAACACAGAGGATTGTATTTAATATAAGGGGGGTGTATGTCATGACCCGTTACCCTCCTACCTTATTAAAATAATATTAATTGATATTGGGGGATCAATTAATGCCTAATAGAAGGGGCATGATCCTAAATAATCCTAAAAAATTCTAATAAAAGAATTTTATAAGGGATAAGAAATATTAATTAATTAAGGGCTATTTATGAGGTCTAGTAAAAGATAAATTTAAGGAATTATATTTCACAAAATTATAACCATATAATAAATTATGTGCATATTTAGTGGACCCAAGGTGGATGGGACCTAAAAAGGACTAAGGAATTTTTAAATAACTTATTGAAGCAGACCCCTATGGGTTGCTATACCAATGCTCTGAACTTATAATTATTTATTTACTTGACCATATGCACATAGAACAAATCGAATTCAAAAATGGAATAATGAATCGGTGATAATAAACGGATAGCCACTTGAGGTGGGCACTCCCTCGTCGTAAAGGCAAAATGTGTGAATAACGTAGATGATGATATTGAAAAATTAAAGATGATGATTACATTTAAATAAACCTACATCTATAAATATGAGTAAATCAACATAACAATGAATACTTGGAAATGTAGCCGACTTTGACTTCAAACCCTAATGGGTTGTAGCATGACTCCCCTCCTCGAAAAGCTTTGTCCTCAAAGCTGGAAAATACTGGAATATACTTTCAGATTCCCATGTTGCATCTTCTTCAGGTAAATCCTACCATTTGATAAGGAACTCTTGGATGTGACGAGAACGTAGTCGACGAGTCCTAGTGTGTATCACTGCTTCTAGTTGTAGATAGATGCGCCCCTCTTCATCTAATACTGGTAAGTCTGACTGAGATTGTACTTTCTGACCAATCACCTTTTTGAGACAAGAGACATGAAACACTAGGTGTATGTGAGAAGATTGGGGTAGCTCTAATTGATATGCGACTTCTCCAATGCGATGCACAATTTTATAAGGACCATAAAATCGTGGTGCCAACTTTTGACTGGATTTGAGTTTCAATGACAACTGCTTGTATGGCTGAAGACGGAGAAATACCATATCACCAACGTTAAATGCCCTTTCGGAACGTTGCTTGTCTTGTTGCTGCTTCATTCGATTTTGAGCTTGAACCAAATTATCTTTTAAGATAGTGAGTGTTGTTTGACGCTGCTGCAACCAATCATCTACTTGAGCAACTTTGGCTGCACCTGGTACATAGTCAGCTACTGTTGGTGGTTTTGTTCCATATAATGCTTCAAAAGGAGACATCTTAGTGGAATAGTGGTAAGAAGTATTGTACCACCATTCTGCCAATGACAACCATTGACTCCATTGATATTGTTTATCTTGTACAAAACATCGAAGGTATGTGCCCAAACATTTGTTAACAACTTCTGTTTGACCGTTTGTTTGTGGATGATATGCGGAAGACATGTTTAACTTGGTACCGCTAAGTCGGAATAATTCTTTCCAAAATTTACTTGTAAATATGGGATCTCTATCACTTATAATATTCTTTGGCATTCCGTGTAATTTGAAGATTGAATCCATAAATACCTTGGCCACTTTGCTTGCTGAAAATGGGTGTTGTAATGCCTGAAAATGAGCATATTTGGAAAGATGATCCACTACCACAAAAATTATTGTTTTTCCCTCTGATTTAGGAAGTCCTTCAATAAAGTCCATGGATATATGTTCCCACTGACGATCTGGAATAGGTAATGGTTGAAGTAACCCCGGTGACTTAACTGTTTCCCCTTTATTGCGTTGACAAATTTCACATTCAACTACCCACTATTTGACCTCTGCTTTTAACCCTTTCCAACAAAAGGATTGTTTAAGTCGCATGTATGTTTTCAAAAACCCAAAATGGCCTGCTGATGGAGATGAATGTGATTCTTCAAGAATCTATGTTTTAAGTGGTGAATTATGGGGAATGTAAATACGATTCTTCTTGCGTAGTATTTTGTCATCATAAGTGAAAAGAGGGTACTTTGAAGATCCCTGAGATAACTCCTGTATTATTTGAGTTGTTTCGCTATTGGATGCCCACTCTGCTTGTAACTGAGATACCCATTGTGCACATGGTCCGGAGATAGCATTGATGACTACTTCATCCTCGTATTTTCGTGATAATGCATCAACCGCTACATTCTCTTTTCCTTTTTTATATTCGATCACAAAATCATATCCGAGTAATTTGGTCAACCACTTGTTTTGTTCCGGATAGGAAAACCTTTGTTCCAAAAAATGCTTGAGACTGTTGTGGTCGGTCTTTATAATGAATTGGCTATTGATTAAGTAGTGCCTCCATTTCTCTACTGCATGTAGAATAGCTAGCATTTCTTTTTCGTAGGTGGATTTAACCAAATTCTTCCCTGAAAGTTGTTTGCTCTCAAATGCTAATGGATGACCCTCTTGCATTAGTACTGCTCCAATACCTATTTCGAAAGCATCGCATTCAATGACAAATGGCTTTTGAAAATTGGGAGTAGCCAACACTGGGGTAGTACACATTGCTTTCTTGAGAGCCTCGAATGCGTTGGTGGCTACTTCAGACCATTTAAAAGCATCCTTCTTGGTGAGAGTTGTGAGAGGACCTACAATTTTACCATAGTTACGCATAAATTTGCGATAATAGCCTGTGAGACCCAAAAACCCATGAAGTTTCTTGATAGTTTTTGGCCGTGGCCATTCCTGTATTGCCTTGATTTTATTAGGATCCACTTTAACACCTTCATGAGATACTATATGTCCTAAGTACTCCACTTCTTGAACACCAAAGGAACATTTGGATCTTTTTACAAACAACCTGTCCTTGCTTAGGATGTGGAGAACTTTGCTTACGTGTACCAAGTGATCTTTCCAAGATTTGCTATAGATGAGAATGTCGTCAAAAAATACAAGGACAAATTTAAGTAAGAATGGATGGAACACATGATTCATGAGGCTTTGGAAGGTAGAGGGAGCATTAGTGAGACCAAAGGGCATGACCAAAAATTCATAATGACCCTCATGAGTTCGAAAGGCAGTTTTGGGAATATCTACTTCTCGAACACGAATTTGGTGAAATCCTGAACGTAAATCTAGTTTGGTAAAGTATTTGGCACCATGTAATTCATCCAGTAAATCATCAATGACAGGAATAGGAAACTTATCTTTGATTGTGATTTTGTTGAGAGGGCAAAAATCCGGACACATACGCCAAGAATTGTCTTTCCGACGAGCCAACACTACTGGTGAAGAATAAGGGCTAGTGCTATGACGGATGACCCCATGGTCTAACAACTCTTGAACAATCTTCTCAATTTCATTTTTTTGGGGTTGAGGATACCGATAAGGACGACCGTTGGGAGGAAGACTTCCAGGAACTAGATGTATGGCATGGTCATGTGATCTTTGAGGTGGTAATCCCTATGGTTCTTGAAATACTTCTTCATATTGGGCCACAATGTTGTGGAGATCCTCTTGGTTGCTTTTCGGTGTAACCTCTTCTATTCTCTCCATGCAATTGATTCGGGCTATGAATCCTTCACCATATTTTCTTAATATCTTTTCCATGCGATTTGAACTTATGACCTTTGAGGGAGGAGTGGGTAGTCCTTGAAGACGAATGGTCCTGCCATTCTCTTGCCATTCAACAAAGCGTTGTATGGGGTTAATACCCACTGTTGTTCTTAATTGTGACATCCATTCGATGCCCAAAATAACTTCAGAACTGCCTAATTCCATAACAAAAAGAGAGCCGTGCCAAGTATAATTACCCATTTGCAATGTAACTGGAGATGTCTTACCTAGACAATGAGAAGTTTCCTTGCTTGCTATTCTGACCTAGAATTTGTCTTCTTTGGATGAGTAGACATGTAGATTTAGTGCCCTTGCCAGTTTTGCATCAATAAAGTTGTGAGTACTTCCAGAATCAATTAGTACTATTACCTTCTTTTTCTTGATGAATCCTGCTACCTTGATGGTATGGTAGGAGGATATCCCCATAAGAGCATGTACTGAAATAGTCATGGGATCGTCATCTGCTACAACCTCCTCCTACGCATTTTGGCACTCTTCGATGAGATCCTCGGGTGTGTTATATTCTTCTGTTTCTTCTTCTTCATGGTCTGTGTATTCCATCTGAAAGTTTTGGCGTGGTGGACATGCTTGTTCCTTTGGATGATGAGTGCGACATTTGTAGCAAAAGTATTTTGACGGTTGATCATTTCGTCGAAAAGAATTGTTGTTGTTGTTGTTGTTGCGGAATTGTGGCCTCCCATATGAATCACGTCTGGTGGATGGACCTCCTTGTACCTTTGTTTCTGCCAACTTGACAATCCTTATACATTCATCCAATGTGGATGGGTTTTGTATGTTTACTTCAACTCGAATATGTGCTTTTAGTCCATTTCAAAAAGCTGCTACTACCACGTCCGTTTTTATCTCCTCTACGTAGTGAAGCATACTAGTAAATTCTGACACATAATACCCTACGGTCACTTTTTTCTTGAGTGCTAACAATCTTACAATGTAAGAACCTGTGGAACCTTTGTCGAATATGTGAAGAAAAGCTTTCCTGAAATGATCCCAATAGTAAGCTTCATTAGGCCTCTCACGTTTGAACCAAGTGAACCATTGATAAGCATCATTGCCTAATTTGGTTGTAGTAAAGGAGACTCTTTTGTCCTCTGGAATTTGGTAGACCTGTAAGATTCCTTCCATTTTGGCTAGCCACCCATGTGGGTCATGACCTTCAAAAGTAGCCATGTCAATGCGAGGATAATTAGGAGGAACTCGTGGTTGATAGTTGTTTCTTTCGTGCTCATTATAGTCCCTTTGGCGTTGGTTGTTATTTTGGTAGGACCTGTTATTGTCCCTTGGTGGATTCCTTGTATTTGTGGTATACCATTCATCCTGATCTCCGTGGTTGGGTGGTTGATTATTTTGGCCTGTTTGGTATGTATTGTTGTTGTGTTGAACTTCCACGCTCCTGTGGTCATTACTAGGACGAGTGTATTGGCCCAAATTTTCTATGCGGTGCGTCAGGTTGTTAATGCTAGTCACTAACTTTAGTAGTACCTCATTATTGATCATCGTGGAATGACTATTTTCTTCTTGAGTGAGGTTCTCTTGTGAGGAAGTTGGAGAAGTATTGGATGCCATTGGATTAATCGCTCGGTGATTCAGATTGAAACTACCGATTCCTGAAGGAGACGAAGAATTTTTTGTACCTGGGCTTCGATGAGCTCTTCTGATGTTATTGTTGGGAGTTTTCGAGCTTGTTAATCGATTGTCAGATCCTTTGATCCAAATTCTGCTCATGCACTTAGAAACACATTAATAATTGGTTTGTTCTTCGTGCGTTGATTGGCTCGACTACGGATGAAAGTTTTAGTGCATTTTTTTGTGAGAAATTTCCTTAGGTTCATTGGGAATTTGTGGAGGACAGGTCTGCTTGCTTCGACACTACCCGACACGCTTCCCTTCAACACACAAGCATGTGTACTGAAATCAAGCTCACTACGAACGAAACTAGGTACTCGTTTACTCGATACCAGCCCAGGAAAATGTAGTGGTTGTGAAGTGTTTTGGGCGATCACACAGGAACTGTAATTTTAGGATATCACGTGTGATCTCGGTACTATTGGATGCTAGTGACTATTGATCAAGTGAGAGCTATCTACAAAATTTCTTTAGGTTCGACCTGGATGATACCACTTGAAGCAGACCCCTATGGAATAATGAATCGGTGATAATAAATGGATAGCCACTTGAGGTGGGCACTCCCTCGTCGTAAAGGCAAAATGTGTGAATAACGTAGATGATGATATTGAAAAATTAAAGATGATGATTACATTTAAATAAACCTACATCTATAAATATGAGTAAATCAACATAACAATGAATACTTGGAAATGTAGCTGAATTTGAATTCAAACCCTAATGGTTTGTAGCAATTATGGGTCACCCTACCTTTTGGGAAGTACTCACATGGATACCTGATATTGGTGGAAATTATGAGAGGAATTTCATAACTTATCAAAAATAGTTCTAACCTTGTAACTATTCTATGCCTCAATAGTATGAGTTTTGTCACTCACATCATCCCTAGAGAACCCTTGAAGGACATGATGAAGTTATAATGGTCCTGGGCATATTTTTAATATTATTATAATGTGGCCACTATTTGGCCCATGAGTGGGGAATTTCCCTATAAATAGAAGGTATTTTGGGAAGAAATGGCTATCTAGGATCTAGGAGTTCTTAATGGTTTAGGGAGTATGCTCTCCACCTTGGGTGGATCAAAAACCAAAAGACTTGAAAGATCTCCTAGTTAGAAAATGGCATCTAGGAAATCTTAAAGGACTAGGGAGTATGCTCTCCACCCTTGGGTGGATCAAAAACTAGAAGTCCTTTGAGAAATTACTATGAGCTTTGATAAGTTGAGGGACTTTTAAGGTTAGAATAATGGATGGAGGAAATGGATATGGGTTAGGAGGAAAGCTTTGAAGAGTCAAGGAAGAAATAATCAGGTTGCACTTCTCTTTTATTTACTATACTTTACTTGAGGTATTAAAGGGATTTATTTTAAGCTTACATTGAATGAAAGTAAATGATTGGAAATAAAACTCATTTTCGTAAGGTTGAATGGTAGATTTGTTTGGATATTGGAAGCCCTTTTATCTTTCATTTACATCAAGATATAATAATTTTCCCTAACATAGAAATATTTATTTTACTGTTGAGTAAGAATTGAATTTAAGATAGAACTCGAAAGCTATACTACTCTTGGTCTCAATTTACAATATTAAAAGAGTCGTGTTATTAAATGTCCATGATTAAAAGAAAAATAAAACATATTTAATAAGTATGCTTGGCATACTTTGTGGTTGTGATTAAAATAAGAAGGTTGATAGGAATTTTAGTTTCCAGCATGCTACCTTTGAAAAAGGAGCAGCTATGTGTAAACCTCAGGTCGGGTGGATTCGAACTCCGTGTATTTTGTACCTTAAATCTCCACTGTCGAATGTCACAGAGCATATACAAGCCAAATAGTCTGGTGTTTTTCAAGTATGTCGAACCCCATCAAAATATTAACCCTTGATTCGTGTGATACAGTCCATAACCTTTTTGTGTAAGATGAAAAATTTATAATCCACCTTTAGGGTAAACTGAAAAAAAATAGTTATCACATTCAAAAGAGGTTTTGAAATACTACTTTGGATAGTGTAGTCGTATTCTTACCAATATTCAATATTAGTAGAGCCCTCATCCCTATCAGTTGGAGGAAACATTCAAAAATAACAAAGCACCACTTGGGGGTTTTGATTTGGGTATAATAGGTTGGGAAATAGAAATATTATGTATTTTATCAGAACATGACCCTATACCTTAGTCAAGGCATGAGAAATATAGCCTCTATGTGCAACCCTAACCACATCCATGTTAAGGGAGAATGGGATATCTATAGATTGTCTTTACCAATGAAACTCCCCTATTTTGAACCATTATTAAGATCCATGAGGTCATAGTATGGACATTATCCTCTTTTTTTAAGTTAAGTGTTTGTGGATATAGAAAAGTTGCCTTGACATCCTTTTGGGGGAGACGTGGATTGTAAAACATTGTGTTGCCTTATACCTTACAAAATAGTCATATGTACCAAGGACTGAGCCTTCACCTCCTACTAGTACCTATAATTGAACCTCCTGGAGAGTTTACATAATATCATCATCATAATACCAACCCTAAGTGAGTCACCGGTGAAGAGTAGCCTTTGATATGACAAAATTTTGCTCCACTTTAAAAACTCTACCCTTGTGTAGCATTCAGGCGAAACTATGTAATTTTATGGGTAACATGAAGTACCAGTGGATATCATTAAATAATGACATCATTCTGATATAGGCGTAGCAACTTCGAGAAATTGAGCCATGGGTTAAAACGAAGCTTACCAAACCTAGTCCTTCAACTGTGAATATTAGAAATCCAGGTAAGATTTTTACAATATTAGGAAGGGATACTTATCTATAGCTCTATATCTATAATCGAGCTCGTAGTCATGTTCAAATTTGATCTACTAGATAACCACCTTGTTTGAAAATTCATCCACTATCCACTTATATTAGGAATTAATACTAAAATTGAAATTTCCAAAGACATATCGTATCATAACAGAGAATGTTATACTCCCTGCATGATTCTTTTGCTCTTAAAATGGATCACCAAGGCTATGTATGGAGTGACGATGTGAAACGATGATGTTACTCTCGAAGTATTTCATTGGGATAAACTTGCTATCACAATCAAAACCTATCGGTGGGTTTCACCAAATATTCCCTTCCCCTATTCACCAAAGTAGAGCTTTGACAGGATATGACCCACAAATTAGCACATGATAAAAGTTGTCCGACAACCGGTTATGATATACCATGAGGCAAGTAGAGTAATGATTCAATGGTCACCCGAATACTAATTCCAAGAGTTGAACTAGCGTGCGGAAGGAAAATATCTCTTCCAAAGCCCTCCACCTCATTACTCGTATAATATAGGTGGAGAAAAGAGTAGTTGCCATTGGGAATATTATTTCTCATAAAAGGGTGCAACATTCTAGCAGAATGGGCTATACGCCATATCCTTTGGCATGTGTATTGAGTCAGATTTACCCTTGAAGGCCTACATCATTCTAAAATTATAGTGAAGCTAAATGCGTAATTAGGTAAGCTACTATGGAAAGGATTTAAAATGAAAGGTTTGCTTAAGGGATAAAGTAATGATTTACACTAAAAGGTATAGACTAAGGTATTACACCTTGAGGTATATACCAGGGAGATGCATTATGAAGAATTACCTTTTAAAAAGTATATTTTTTTAGAAAAAGGGGTTAACCTTTATAAATTATAAGAGCAATATATATAATCTTACCATAATCTAGAGACATTTTTAGTAAAGAGAAGTTACAAATAGAAATGGTGGTATTTAAGTTAGTAAATTAAGTTAGATATGGATTGAATAGGAAATGGAAATTAGATTATTAAATATAGAATAATGTATCCCTTGGACTAAGGATTATAGGGTTTAGGTAATAGTCTATTCCAAGGTTTTGCTAAATTTAGTAAATAGAATGTAGAGTAGGGACTCAAAATTCAAGGGATTGAAAGTGATTTAATCAAATAGATTGAATTTGGAAACCATTTTTGGGAAATGGTTACTGATGGATTTAAAGGTATGGGACTTTAAATCCATTACTCAAGGGATTGATTATAAATCAATTATGAAGAGTGAATTAGGAATTCATTCTTGAGGGAATTTATAGGGTTCCCTCGAAATGTGATATCTCCAAAATATAATTCCAATGATTTTCATAAACAATGTAAGATATTAAAATACTTAGAGAAAGGAACCTAAAGGAACTAGATATTCCTCAATGATATTGTGAATTTTATATTGATGTCTTAGAAAAAGGAATTGGGTGATTCCTTAATTACATCAAGATATTAAAAGGGATTGTTGTACTCCTTGATCTATATTTGAGAAGAAGGGCCTGTAGATGCCCTGCTATTATTGTAAGATTTGCCATTTAAGTTTATGAAAATGAGGAAGAAAATATTTTGGAGGTTGGGTTTTTCCTATAAGGGTTTCCCAGGATAAATCTTTGTGTCAATAATTTGTGGTTGCTTTATGAGATCATGCGGATGTTGCATTTATGTGTGAGACAAAAATAATGTATGTAATTTTTATGCACTATAATGTATGCTAAATTTTTAGTAGGTTAAATATGTATGGATGCTATAAAAGTATGCTCAATTTCTATTATGATGTAATTCAATTGTATAATTTATTTTTTGGAATGTAATGGAAAATAATGAATGATTTTAGTAGGTAGAGTTTCTTAAACAATAATCTCATGTGAAGGATGAATGTTTACTTAAATGTGTTAATGAATCAAAGGCATTTGTCTAACTTACTATAATATTGTGGGATAATTATTTATGAATGATGCACCTTTCCATATGCAACACCATTTATATTCATGTTATAGAAACCAAATCTTAAGGGGATAATTGGATTTATGCATTATATCCTTATTATTGAAAGGAACACAAACCTTGTCTAATAAGAAGTCTCATATACTTCGAACCTACAAATAAAGTGAATAAAACTCTCAAGATGGTACATTGAACTTGATTCGCAAACCAAGATGGACCCTACACTCTACACTAAGGTATTAGGGTTACTTGTGGAGGAAAGCACTCGTAAGGAATAAGTAATGTTCATTTGTAATATGGGCAATAAGAAAGTTGCCTAAGAAAAGGGTGTACCAACATGATAGGTAACCATATTTAAGAAGGCATTCCAAGGATTCTTATTACAAAAGTAATATAGTGGCCTTAGAACTTATTTCTAGATGGACTGGATCGAAACTAAGATATAGGAATAACCATGCGTGTGGTTATTCCATCTATGATGGATTACCATTGGTGTGGTTCTCCATATTCAAGGCATTCACCTAGTCTTGGTGGGCCAAATGGTGATTTCTCCTTTTAAGGAGGATGAAACCAATAAGCTTGGCCAGCGTACTCATACCAAGTGGGGTATGAGGGTTTTGTAGAAGCTGATCACTTCTACTTAAAGAGACTCTGATCAAGTCTCTATAGCTCGCAAAAGCTATTTGCCTTGAAATTTATAATCCAAATGGAATTTTCCTATCTTAGGATATGGGTTGGGTCCTGCCATATGTAGATGAACATTTATATATAAGTTAAAAAAAAAATTATGTGGATAAGAAGGAGTAACAACTGGGGTTGTTACATTGAGTCTCTAACCATTCTCTATATGTTTTTATGGTAAAACAAGAGACATTGAATGTTATTGAGCATTGTTATGAGTTTAAAGCATATTGAGTCTCTAACCATTCTCTATATGTTTTTGTAAGTTAAACAAGATTCTAAGTGAAACTTGTTTCTGTGATTGAAGAGGTTTTATGTGATAGATTGAGTTGATTTGAACAAGATTTTGTGAAAGCTAGTGAGAAGATTTGAGAAAGTCCTAGAGTGGACTTAAGGACAGATTTGTGTGAGATTTTTTAGAAGCTTACAATCAGATTTGAGGTAAGTCTTAGTGAAGAATTATTGAGCCAATTGGACAAGTTCTAGTGAGAACTTGTTGAGCAAAACTGAGGTAAGTCTTGATGAAGACTTGTGGATAGATTATTGTAATCTTTTGTGATATCTTACAATGCAAAATTGAGGTAAGTATTTGAGAAGACTTGAGAGCAGAGTTGTTTGATTGATTTTTTCAAACCTTGAGTTATGGTTTGGGGTAGATCTAGCAGATTTTATTTATGATTGGATCAAGCTTTGTGTTAAATCTTGAGGACGAATTTGAGGGCAAAGTTTGGTGTAGATTTGAGGATAGTTTTGTGCTAGATAAGAGACATAGGTTGAGAATATTTGTGCTAGACTGAAGGATTGTTTTTAGTACAAATTTGTGATAGATATTGAGCAGATTTGTGCTAGACCAAAGGACTGTGTTTAGTGTAGATTTGAGATAGAGTTTGAGAAGATTTGTGCTAGACCGAAGGATAGTGTTTAATGTAGATTTGAGCAGAGCTGAAAGTAAGCTTTGGAGGTGACATAGCAGAGGATAGTAGTCTCAAATTGATATATATCCATTAGCCAGGGTAGAGATGGTAGAGGTCTTTAGTGGAGAGAGATCCATAAGCTAGAGTAGTGGAGGCAGTAGTCTTCTAGAGGATCACCAGCCAGAGTAGAGGAGAAGGAGGTATCCTATGGATAGAGATCCACAAAAAAGCTAAGGATATTGGTGTCTCTTATGGGTTGGTGCCCGTAAAATAGATTAGGGTATTGGTATCTCTTTTGGATAGAGGTCCATAAGCATTGTAATTGGGAAAGCATTCCCAAGAGATTTGTTGAGGAAATTTTAGTGAAATATTTTCTCCGTGGAGTAGCCCACATTGGGTGAACCACGTTAAATTGGTGTCTCTATTATGTGTGGTGATTTATGCATTGCTTTTATTACTATTTTTGACATTGCATTGATATATTGGATAATATTGTTTGAGTAAAGAAAAGTAAAAAGTGGTATTATATTATTCACCCCACCTCTCAGTATAAGCTTGTGTTCTTCATCAACATCATTTGAATCCAACATACCATTATGTAAACTCTTACCTAGATTTTGAATGGTTGAACATAAAGGTTGAGAATATACATTTTGTACACATTCATTTACCATTATTTGATGATAATTTGTACCTTCTTATTTTTCTTCATGGTCTTTATCATCATCATCTTGTAGCCCTTCATCTTCATCAATTACCTATTTTTCAAAAACATCAAAATTAGCCACCCAATTAATAATATGTCCATCCTTTTCAAACCATAAATCTTACTGGTTAATGGATGTGTTAAATAGCACATCGCCCTAATCAACTAATTGGATCCTCTTGAATAATGCAATTTTTTCCTTTGGATGAATAGACGTCAAATCTAATTCCTTGTTAACCACCAGTGGTATTTCTTCATTTGAATCTCCAAGATAATCATGTGAATTCATACCCAAATTTTTAGTAGTCCAAAATAAAAGAGGATTTTACCTTTTCGTCATCCCTTACTAATAAGTCATGAGTAGCATTTACCATTTCTCTTTCTTCATATTTAATCGACATGTGATTTTCTAATTTTGTGGGAATTGAAGTCTCCTCTAGTAGGATAGCATATTTAATGTCTTGCATACCAAAAAAATAAAAAATTTCATTAGAGAGCGTAGGAGCAACAAATGATTCTACATATTTATTCCAAAAATTATAATAATTATCGTCTAAAACCATTAGATGAAACTCTATTGCATCTTCCTTGTAATATTTATATTCTTCAAGAAATTATTTTTCAAATTCACCTTCAACCATTTTTGGTGGCTCAAGGGTTTCTATAGTGGGATCAATTCTTGTATTCAGCATTCTATGATTATCCCAATACTCCATTTTAAATTATGACTCTAAGCATTTCATTTCTATTTGGTCATTATTTGGAACATGTTGGATTTCTTGATCACCACTTTAACCATTTCATTTAATTCTATGGAAGGTCCTGACCTATCACATATTTCAATGCTAGTTAGATCTAGGACTCCTCCATTATCTAAAGGCTCATGCATTTTTAAAATTGAACCAATCTCTACATTTTTATGGGTCTATTTACTATAATCCTCATTGGTGGACTTTGAATTTGAAACTTGCACCTCCTCTTGGATGATATCTAATATGGTTGTAACATTTGGACAGTTAATTTTATCTAGTTGATTGCTCACATTAGACATCATTATATTCAAAGGTGTTAGATTCGATGGTTGGTATTGGTTGGAATCCATAACTCCTAAAAAATAGTTCATAATGGGAGAAAGTTGTGCATGAACCTGACTCATAGGTGGTATATGATTGTGAGCTTTAGATCTAAGCAATGCTAATTGATCCACATTGACCCCTTTAAAATTCCACCATTATTCTAATGTTATTGCCTCACTATAGACTCTAGGCAAGGATGGAACTTTAAGAAGTCTCCCCAGAAACATAGAAGTAAAGGGTTATAAGAATCCCATGTATATTTGAGTGGCTCTTTCTTCTAAAATGATGTAATGTGTCACCAGTTTAGTATACAACCTATAGAACCTATCATTGAATGTCTCATGGATTCATTAGGTTCTTTGCAAATAAAGACAAACTGATTTAGTATCATAATCAGGTCAACCAATTTTCCAAAATTTTCAAGAAATATTACTTCTATTTGAACCCAAGAGATGATATAAATTAGATGTAAGTTGATGTACAAATCATACACAACCTCATACAATGTGTATGAAAACATCCTACAAGCAACATCTTCATGCATAATTTGCAAATGAATTAAAGTGTTCTTGTATGCCTGAATATGTTCCTCAGTCGTACTCATTCCATCATGCCTAAACATGGGTAAATATTCTTTTGCATCTTCAAGGATTTTATGGGGTACTCCAAGAATGTTTAAATGACTATAATAACCACCTATCCAGGATGCAATTCCTGCCATTGAACTTTTGGTTCCAATTTTGCTAGTCAAAGAAATATCTTGTAGAGAAACATGAAATGACTAACAATTTTCAAATGTTTAACATATAGATCATCATGTTTATCAACCAAAATATATGCATCAATTAAACCATAGCAATAAAGAACATTCCCCAATTTGCAAAAGGTTATAATAAATGCATCATCAATTAAAGGAATTTCCAATCAATGAATATGATCACCTATCAACAAAACCTCATTAGTCAATACCAATGCCTTCAAATAAGACTTTCAAGTAACCATGAACAATTTAGCATTTAAAATAACAACAAAATGACCAATTCATGCCTTCCTTCTGGCAGTAATTTTGTTGAGTGATAATTTTACCCTATTGCAAAACCACACTCACAGTTAGGATTTTGTTAGAATACCCTCTTTTGCAAATAAATTCAAATTTATCCAAAGTTCCTTTTATTTAATGTGTGCTTGTATGCTTGTGAAAATGTGTCAAAATAAGTGCTTAGAATACCTTAGTGCTTTGCAAGTAACTTTTAACAAGGGGTATGTGTTGGTATTATTTATTATGCTATGCTATTGATTATTCATGAAACTTAAAAAGAAATAAAATGTGATGTGATTGGCCCTCATATGACCATCCTAGAATGGTGATTTAGTTCATTTTATTTTGAAGGATTTTAAGTAGATTTTATCTTATTTTTTTAAGCATATTTAAAAAAAAAATTATCTTCCTTTGTTAAACTTTACTTTGAGCATAAAAGAGAATTTTAAGATCTATCTTTGAAATGTGAATCTTGAAATATGGTTGAATTCCTTTTATCTTGCTTTATGAATGTATTTTATCTTGCTTCATAAATGAATTTTATCTTGCATTGTTAAGCTTTGTTTGATAATAAACTAAAATGGCTAAAACCTAAATTTGCAATTTGAAACTTGGGAATATCACATTGATTGTTCATTTTAATGAGAATTTGAGATTTATTGAAATCTCCATTTTTATATAAAATGAAACTAATTTGCTTATTTAGAAAAAAAAAAGTGCCAAGCTTGGAATTTAGACTCTCCTTTAAAATGTGAAATCATGTAAAGCTTTGAAATTACAAAATTCCTTTTAAAATATGAACTTTATGTAAAATTTTGGAATTTCAAATTTCCTTTAAAATAAAAGTGAAATTGCTTAAAATAAGAATTTAAAGCTTAATCTTGGAATCCATGTATCTCTTTTTTGAATTTTATTTTTTTCATATTTTTTTATTTGAAGAATTTAAAAAATGAAAAATGATAGGGTTAGAAAAATAAAGGAAAATCAAACAAGTCACTGTAGCTTAAAATTTTTCCATCGACCCTGCAAACATTAATATCTTGAATCAAACCCGCATTAATGTAACCCATATTCACACAGTCTAAAATTTAATGAGGTGAAATATTCTAAGGAAAAATGGTGCAATATATTAAAAATAATAGATGAGTCTACCATTAACATGCATAAAAACTCACTAAATTTCCAATATATTGGCAAAGAAATATTTTCAAAAAAATCCAATACAAATGCAGAATACCAAGTTCCAATGGCATCCAATGGTGAAATGGTGGAGTCCAACAACTTGGGAGGAGAAAAATGTCTTCCACATCAATCTGATTTCCAACATGCACTTCCTACAAAAATTTTCTAACCCTTTTCCTATGCATCAGATTGGATATTTCAAGTTTCCAACCAACCCTTCGTTTCATTTCCTTTTTTGAATTGTAACTGCTTTGAACACATTTCCTTTCATTTGTAATGATAATATTAGATAACTCCCACCTTTGCATTACCTGCATGATGCCCCACTTACAAAACAAATATAAACCTATATTTAATTAATGCACCCTCCTATATTCAAACTTTCAAACTATTCACCTTTGACGAGGATCTCCACATGGTGTTTGCATCACCAACTATATAATTTCACTCACTATAATCCCTAGTACCCATGCCTATACCTATATATTCCCTACCTAAGACCTACACAAAATGACTAAGTGCAATGGATGCCTATGTACTGATGTCATCAATGAAATACGATTACCAATATCATATATTCCTCAGCTTATTACTCTTTTCATACTTCCATCGGCCAATAAATTGGAAAGTCTAAACTTTCTTTACCTCCAAATAAGCTCTCTATATGCACTAGTCTATTGGGGTACTGTGTCATAAATATTTCTAATTGACATGCATCCTTGATCATAAATATTACAATATGGAACTTTGCATACACGAAGAAAAGCCCATACATCTCTATGTGGTCAATCCAGAATGGGGTTTACTATCCTAAAATGTGACCATCCTCCTAATCTTAGAGAAAACCATTCTTACCCAACCTAGGTTAGTATACTAGTGCCTTATAGAACTGACTTGAAATCAAGATTTATAATTTCTATCGATTTGTTGCTTTCAACAATGCTTCCCCTTGACGATGGATGTTGTTCCCTTTGGTCTGTAATTTCCATTAATGTGTAGGAAATTCATTATCTTTTCCTAACCAATCTGTGAAACGTGTATTTCTAGTGATCACCTCCAATGATCACCCTATTTGTAATTTTAAGTACAAATTCAAATCTATTGTGACACTAGACCTGCACCACAGAATATCTCTAATGAATCTATCTATCATTTCATATACATATATGTTGGCTATGTTCAAATCCTTGATAATTTGATAGGGAGGGATTCGAAGCTTTCTGCACCATCATACACTTTATAACTACAAATGCCATTGTCAGTCATCACATTCCATCTCTAGTGGGGCATCCATATCGATCTCCAACACATGTACGGGTCCATCGTATCTTCACTAAATTTGAGCTCTTTGCTAAGATAGTAATAGTCATGTCTCTAAACCATTCTTGCTTAGGCTCTAAACGTAGGTTATTTACATGACCCACAAAACCTGTCAATGTCATCATATTACTATCATGAATTTTAATGGAGTTGTCAACAACTATGCAGACTTCAGTCTTCTGAAGGTCGCAACCCCAATTATTTCACTCCAAATTTCTACCATCTCGAGTGGGGTAGTTTTGTGTCATTCATAGTAGATAAGAGTAAATTACAATTTACCATTCTCTACACGATGCGATAAAAAAATATTTGAACGGACGAGGCAATGTTGACGAAATGTTTCGACCTTCTTAGGATTCACTAAAATAGAGATGGGGTCCTTCCATTCTCCTTTGGCTGCCTATGTTTTTCTCATATTTTTTTGATCTTATCGGTATACGATGCCAGTGCTAGTATTCTATTTTCTTCATTATCATTACCAAGACAACCAAATAAAATTTGGCAGGATGGGTCTTCACAATATTTTTATTATTCATCTCTCCCATTCTCTAGCTCCATGAACTTCATGCTTGCCTTCAAGTCTAGAACCACATGTCTTCTATATTTATAACTTAAAAAGAAATAAAATAGGTGTCATTGGATTGGTATTTATAACCTGTAGCCAACATTCTAAGTTTGGTATCATTCTCCACGTCAAACATAGTCTTCCAGAGCTTTCACATATTTAAGAAAACTCTATACTGTTACATATTTTGTAGCCCCTTGAACCTTGATGAGATGCACCTTCATCCAACCAATTTTGTATTCTCCATCACCACCAAGTTGAGGAATAACCAACATAAATATCCCCTTTTAGATTCATTATTATGTAATGTGTCCAAAGTGGTATCCTCCATTAGAATACTTCATTGCCTTGAACATCCCATCACTAGTCTTTGATGGTCCAAGCCCTACTTATCTAGTGTTAGTGCACGTCTATCTAGGACCACATCATCACTTTACATGGTCCATGTTTCCATATGAGTTACCCCGGTCATGTAGTCCAAGTCATCACATCTGAGTGTCCACAGTCCATGTTTGTGTGTCCATGGGGTCATCTGCGTTGTGTTTAGGTCATGTTCCACGGGTCCATCTATGTTACAACCATGTCAGCCATCCTATACATGTGGTCAGTCCCAGTACATGACTATTTTGGATCAACATCATCACTACCATCTACGACATTCTAAAATGTCCAAGTTGTTTGGTCATGGTCACTTTGACCATAGGGCCACCCTCTTTTGTAATATGCAAGTAAACATTAAAATTAAACATTAGATCAACCACTAACTTTAAATGAAAACACTAATTCACATACTAACCTAAAGTAACCCCTAATATCAAAGAAGATTATTTATCAACCTATTAGCCTTTAAATAAACCTCTAATGTCAAAGAATATTAGAGCAAAATGAAAATGAAAACTTATTATTATTTTTCTTTTTCCCCTTTTTTTATTATTATTTTTCATTTTATTTTATTTTATTTTGTCTTTATTATTTTTATTTTATTTACCTATTCCTGCTAAATATAAATATATATATATATATATATATTTCTGTACATATAATTTTATTATTATTATTATTATTTATTTTTTATTTGGTTAGTCAATTTCAAAGGTTTGAATTAATTTAACTCGTAACATTAAAATTAACCGAAACAACAAATATCACCCACAATTAGAACTAAACAAGGAACTAAGCCCATTAACCTAACTAAAACACTAAAAATTTAAAACAAATACGAAGGCGACACTAAGCAACACACAAGCCTACATTGCAACATTGAAAACTACAAAGCATAGTCATGGGTAGGTAACCATCAAAATTAACTCTCAAAGACAAAAAAGATACCCAAAAAAACTCAAAATTTAAGGTGGGTCCCCAAATTTGAGGTAATTTGTCCAATGGTCACAACAGGTATGGGGTCGATGCACTAGTGACTATACTCTTTGGGGTAGTGGTTGGGTTATTGGTGTGTCACACTGATAGGTGACACTTACCATGGGTGTTGTCAAGGGTTATAGTAGACATGTGAGATCAATAGGTTAGATTTGCATGGGGTTCTTATGTATTGACCTGCTTGTATATGATATTATACAATGTCGTGTACAAGTAATAAAGTAGGATTGTATGCACATTTTTTCTCTAGGTATGGTGTTGGGAGCACATGGCCATCCATATATTAGATGAACTACCAAGGTCATCACCCAAACTAGAAAGTCCAACAATTTTTAGATGGGCCTAACACTTTAAGCATGTGCAAAGGACATACAATGGCATCCTACCATTAGAAAGGAGTGTGGTGGATGAGCTTTGAGACTACATGATTATATCATGGTCATGGAGATAGTACCCAGGATGGGTAGAGGATGGTTACAATTTTTCTTGGGTGTGGGGAATAAAGTGGGTGACTATGGAGAAGGATGAGATAGAGATATACTAGTTTGACAAAGTGTAGTAGTAGTTTGGCATCCTATAGGAGGTTCCAAAACTAAGGTATTATTGATTCAAGTGAGTTAGAAGGGATTCATCAGGAGTTGAAGGATACCTTAATGTGATCTAATTCATGGGGGTGGAGGCTATCAGGGTAGCCTTTAGATATAAGAGATGGTACAAGAGCATAATTACCTTGAGGATCTCACCAACAATGCCAACACAGAGGTTTTAGATCATGGATTAAGGTATGAAACTAGAAATCTAAGAGGCCACCTAATAGACCATAGAGCAATGATAAAGGGAAGTAGATCAGTTTAGGTAGAGGCATGTGGAGGTTAGGATGGAGATGATGATGGTCAATAGGATAGTCATAACTATCTTAGAAATAGTTGGAGCAAGGATAGTAGGAGTTTCCCCCAGGACTACAAAGGCTAGACCAAGTAGGATAGTAGGATTTGCTCCCATGGCTATGACAATAGGACCTAATAGGACAACATATCAGGATGACCTAACAGGAGAGATGGAGGTGATGTGGGTTAATATGGCTAGCATGCATAGGGAGAAGGACCTACTTTGAGAGGACAAGGCCAATAGGCTAAAGGGACTATGATGTGTACTAGGTGATATCATCATGGAGTAAGATCAATCGATCATAAACTAGTATAAAATGATAATAGAGAGGGATGTGATAAAGGCTAAGGTGAAGCACTTGAAGGGGAAATATGCCAACTAGAGCAGGAGTAGTAGTAGGCTTGAGTAGAGGGGATGACCATCATTCCTAGTATCTAATAGGACTAGGCTAACTCACTACTATAGGAAAAGCTATAGAAGGTGAGGGAGGCATTAGAAGCATAAATTCAAAGGGAGAATTTATACCAAATAGTTTATATCTAGGCTATCCTAGTATATTAGAGAGTTCCTCTATCATCCTCCTAATGATCTCAGAGTTTATTATAATCTCAAACATGGATTGTTTCATGATATGTGAACATGCCTCCATTAGGACCATCTTCAATAGGCAAATCAAGGAAGTTTGGATCATAAAATTGGGTTAAGGATCAAGATTACATGCTAACTTTGAATGTGGAATGCTTCCCTAGGCTAGGGAATGGTTGAGTGTTCCAAGATTTTTATTGTGGTACACTAAACCAGCTACTTATTTGTACTCTCATTTTTCAATAATATTACCTAAGCTACTTTATTATTTATTATGTATATTATGTATTTGTTAATTTATAATGTATGATTGGATGAGTGAATGCAAACAAATGGATGAACTAAATGATAACAAATGAATGAATAAATACATGATGAATGGAAGAAAATTTTTAACTAGTTTATGATGATTAGATGATTACATAGAGATAAGAGTGGTGGAAGAATAAGAGAGAGAATAGAGGAGGAAATAGAGGTACTAATAATAGAAGATGAAGAAGGGAAAAGGCACTAAAAAGGTCAAAGAAAGCAAAGATGTTCTTAGAGTATATTGTTTGTGTAATAGATCAAAATAGATCAATGTGATCAAACAATCATGAATCCAAGAAAAATATGAGTAACCAAAGATAAAATATGGAGCAAAGCTTTTTGAGGATGTGTGCTCACAAATGACCAAAAAGTGGAGTGATACCCACTATGGGTGTGGTGCTCGTGAATGGTGATGGAGAAATTCTAGTAGGGTGTAATGCTCACTTGTGAAAAAATATGGAGCGATATCCACCATGGATGTCTGCTCACAAATGGTCGATGGTGGAGCAATGCTCATTGGTGGCTATGAAGCTATCCTGTAAGGGTATAGTGCTCACTAATAGTCAAAAGTAGAGTGTAACCTGATAGGGGTGTAGTGCTCATTGATGGTCAAAAGTGGAGCATAACCCGATAGGGGTGTAGTGCTCGTAAAAATATAATTGATTGAGAAAATCAAAATTAAAGTGTGTGTGTGTGAGAGAGAGATAGATAGAAGTAAGATAGATAAAATAATAAGAAACTAATAAAAATTAGTGTGTGTATCTTTATTAAAACTTTGATAGCTAATATATGTGCATGGAATAGTTAGTGGTCATATGAACACCATAAATGGTATTCATGTGGTATCTATACTATCCTATGAGGATACCTTAACAATCAAAATATCAATAAGGAAAAGTGTGATCAAAAGAATGTGTAAATAGAAGAATAAGAAGAATAAGTGTATATACTTTGTCTTTGAGAAAAATAAAAGATGATTTGAAAACATTCAAAGGACTACGAACATACAAGAGATGAAGAAATATATCCCTTGACTTGGAAAAATATTGATAATTGTTGAAACTTTCAAGGTCAAGGAATATATGAGAGATAAAAGAAGCATGCTTTGTTCCAATGTATGTAATAATATGAAAATACATAAAAACAAGTTTTTCATTAGCATAGAAATACCCCATGTATGTATATGAATAATAGAGGTAATCATTAGCATACCTATGAGAAAAATAAAAATATGTGCCCTAGATTGAGGATTTTCTAAGAATAAGTGACCCAATGTGAGTGTAATTCATTTGAGATAAACCTAACTAGGTGGCATCATTTCCTCATTGTGAAGTCCCCAAAAAACTATATGATAAAACAATGAGATGTAAGTATGCTCAAGCAACAAAGTTATTATATGACAAGCAAAAGTGTAAAAAGAAGAATATGTCAAGCAATTCATGCTAGCTATGGCAAGAAATCATGTAGTATGAGCAAGCAAACTAATGCAAGTTATCACAAAAGAAGCTAAAGAAGAGAAGATGATGAAGAAGAAAAGAGAAAAAATGGTCAAATGGAAAGAAGAGAGATGAAATAATATATTTACCATATAATTTTCTAAGCGATAGGCTCTTGAGACAAACTTGGTTGTTATGATAAAGGAGTCTAGCCAATTGGGCTAAAATTCCTCCTTTAGTTTGGTTCAAGCATGTAACAATCCTAAAAGCAAGAAATAAGAAATCACACAGAGAGAAAAAAAAACATTTTTATTGACAAAGGAGAGGGATTCATAAACCCCTAAACAACCTTATATTAACTTAATGTTTAACAAATCCCCTAAGTTTCTCAAAGAGCTACACCTCACAAGATTTTCCTCATGCAAGTCCATATGTGTAGGCATATCTCATGTTATGCATATAAGTCCATCCATATCATCAATCCTCGATGAGCTAGACTTATCACCTTCAATCATTAGAAGGTGTACACACATATCCATACTCTATACAAGCCATTATGCATAGGTATGCTATGTGTACTACAAGTTAAGCTATCAATCTCATATTTCAACAAGCTATCTTAACTCAGGTATAGTATTCCATAAACCTAGTTACCATTCTCCCTAAGGGGTCATAATCTCTTAGGTCCGCTATGTTCATCCTAAGGGGGTCTCAAGCCCTTAGGTTGTACTCTAAGTTCACCCTAGAATTTTCAACTAAATTTTGTAAAAGGTTATTCAAGCATGAAAATAAAATATAGATCTATATACTAACAAACATAACTCATCAAACATGCAAAAGATAACTAGAAACATAGAGCAATATTTAAAGAATAGATATGAACTAGAAAATGTTTAGATACATTCATAATGAATCAAATAGAATATAAAGGTGAATCAACCACATTAATATTTTATTACATAAGAATGTATGGTAAAACCTCCATACTCTCAAATAATACATTACATCAATTTCATCATGGAAATATCCCCACAAATCTAGTCTATTTGAGCATAGTAAATAAAATGTAAGTAGAGAGCAAACTGGTGCATTGGTCCATCTATAACTTTGGTCCTCTCGCTCTTCCATCGATAATTTGAGGATAGTAAGGGATTAGGGAACTCATAGTTGAGGATAAGTATACCTCTAAATGCATTTACTCATTTCATTGCCAAATTGCAACTATACAATCAAATCAAGCAATCTAACTATCTAATGCATAGTTGATATAATAGAAAATACTCTTTCTATTTTCCCTCTCATCATCCTATGATATTATTTCAACAATACATATAGATTATAGGATTTAATTTCAATAAATTACTCAACCATTATTCAAAAATTAAATTCCCATACCCTTAATTGCCAAACAATCTAGGTTCCTTCAACCAAGAAATAACCATTTCTCTTTGTTCTATAAATTAAGTTTCATACACTTAATTCACAAATAATCTAGTCCCGTATTTATTTTTGAATAAAATACAACTACTTTAATCCATAAATAAAATTTTTCCTTTCCTTTCATAAATTAAAGACCCATACCCTTAATTTACAAAACAAACTAATTTCATATTTATTTATTAAATTAAATTCAACTACTTTAATCCATAAATAAACCTTTTCCTTTCATTTCATAAATTAAATACCCATACCCTTAATTTACAAAACAAATTAATTTCATATTTATTTATTAAATTAAATTCAACTAATTTAATCCATAAATAAACCTTACCCATGTGTTGTAGGTGAGTTGGATAGGAGAGGGCAATCCTCCAAGGGAGGTCCCAGGTTCAAATCTCCACCCTAACAAAAAGCTGAATTAGGTATCCAAAATCCATTTGATAATGTTGGTGTGGGCAGGGTCGGGTGCGACTCTCGGGTGACTTTTACGGTGTAGAACCCCCTGTTTGTGGTCTCTCAGACCAAGGCAGCTGCGCAAGGGTTTTTTCACTTAATAAATAAATAAATAAATAAATAAACCTTTTATTTTCATTTCATAAATTAAAGACCCATGCCCTTAATTTACAAAACAAACTAATTTCTTTTTTATTTATTAAATTAAGTTCAACTACTTTAATCCATAATTGAACCTTTTCCTTTTCATAAATAATGTTATCTAACTCTACTTAATAAATAATTCATAAATCATTCCTTCATAAATAAAGTTCTCTAACTCTACTTAATAATTCACAATTATTTCTTCATAAATAAAGTTCTCTGACTCTACTTAATAAATAATCCATAAATCATTCTCATAAATATAGTTCTCTAACTCTACTTAGTAAATAATTCATAAATCATTTCATTAAGTAATCAAATATTTAAAACTTTAGGTAAGACTTTATCTTAATTAAATTTCCTAAAAGATCCAAGGATACACTAATAGGCTCAGTGTCAAATGCAACACGCTCTTAGCCAAGCAGTTCATTGTAGAAATGAATGACCTCACTTATCTAAGGGTAACCATACATTCAAAACCCAAGCTATGGTAGGATAAGGGAGGGGTTACCTAATACTACAAACATCGTACCCTCACCAAAGAGTAACGATGACTTCTGGTTTGCAAGTCTGAGGAGATGGAGGACAGTGAGGGGGGAATATGTCCCTCAACACTTACAAACTCTCCCTAATGGATACCCAACCACAAAAAGACAAACAACAATGTGCCAAATCTCTAAAGTGGCTTGGGTGACAAACTCAACTTTCAAACAGCAAATAATGCTAGCATGGTATGACTTACTAACTAGGAAAAAATTGGCTCCCATCCTATTTTGGGAGTACTCCATAATCAATAAACAATAATAGCCTACGGTGCAAGAAAGACAACATACCATGATAGTTGAAGCTAAGTCATGGTGATGGTGTCGTAGGAGAAGCAAAAGAAACCACAAAGGAGGGTTTTAATGGAATAGAAACATGTCTTCCCATAATAAAATAAAGGGTGGTGATAACCCAATGAAAACCATATAGAATGAAGAACCAATCTAATTAACACAAATGTGATAGTGTTTAAAACCCAACTTGGTTTATTGTTGCTTCCTTTGAGGTTGATTGCGAAACGTTGTCCTGGTGTGCACTTTCCAGAGCTCTCCTCTCCTCTATCACTTTTCTCTACCTTCACCTGGTTTTTTCCTCATACCATCATCTCCTCTCCTCACTGTATTCTCCCCTTTAAAAATAGTCATCCCCCTTATTCTTACTATCTCCTCCATCCCACCACCCCTCATAACTCCTCTAGTTATCATCACATGGTGGTCGATGGAGGAAAATATTATTTAAATTGTTTGGATCACTCCATCATAAATGGTGCCCATACTTCTAACATTGGTAGGTGTGTCTCCTATCAACTTGAACGCCCACTTGGAGTGTGTTCGAATTCCAAATATATTTTTTTGGATCAATATGGAGTTTATTGTTTTAATAATATTTTATTAACTTTAGATTTTAAAAGAGATTCTCTTACTATTATATAATCAATAGTTATATGTCAAGATCTAAAATAATTCAAATATTTATTCAAAAATGAGGTTCAATTGTCATATTTTTCATTTTTGAAAAAAACCAATATTATTTTAAATCGAGATTTTCTTTATCAATTAAAGTCAAACTAACTTTTACTTTAAAACAAAATTCTTTTATTGTTAAAATAAACTAGATTTATTTTGCAATGAAATTATTTTATCATTAAAATAAACTAAATTTATTTTGCAACAAAATTATTTTATCATTACCTAGATATGGATCAACTTACTCTGGTAGGCAAGTTCATCATAGGCCACCCAGATATGGAGACCATACATAAATGGGCTTATTCCAAATGGAGGACTAGCGGAAACATGAAAATCATAGCCCTGTCCAGGGTTTTTTTTACCATCATATTAAACAACCAAGAGGATTTTTGCAATATCCTATCTGTAGGACCCTGGTTCCTAGGCAAAATGAGCCTCTTCCTCTACAAATGGGTTTTATATTTTGATCTTGAAACCCAAAATATCAACATTACCTTGATCTAGGTTAGGTTACCAAACCTCCCTTTCCAGTTATGGTATGAGGATGTCCTTAAAGGTATTTCTAGAACCATCAGTGATCTGATTGTAGTTGATCCATCCACTAAAGTCTGATCTCTAATGGTCCATGCTCGCATTTACATCAATGCCAATCTGGACTCAGAAATCCCCACCCATGTCAACCTCTTTCATGGATCCTCTTTCATAAGGCATCAACCTTTGGAGTACGATAATAAACCTACTTTCTATGTGCATTTCCATTCCTAAGGGTACCTAAGGAATTAGTGTCCCATATTAAAATCTCAATCCCAAGTTTTTAGAGATCCAAAAAAAAGGTACGAATTGCAGACTAGGTACTCTGAAGGAGCATCTTTGAAACCATCATGCACCAAGGAATGGCCATGGAGCTATCCATCGGGAACCTCCAGCCATGACCCCTTAAGGGAGTGCCAAAATATTTTCCCCATCACAAGGGTAGGAAGCCCCCACTAAAATAAAAGGTAAGGAAATAGCCAATTCTAGCAATGAGACCAATAAATACCGGTACCTCCCCTCCCTCCAATTGTTACTTCAAATCCAATTTTTGATGATCATTTGGCAACAATTCATAGGAACCCATCCCAGCTCATCCCATTCCTTGTCCTTGAATAGATATAGACCATCCCATATCCCTATCATTGAAGAGGTGGAAATCCCTCTATCAATCCCTTTCCAGTTTGGGAGATTTAGCCTAAAAAACACCAGAAGTAAAAAATCTTCCACCAACTCTGGAAATGAAAAAAAATGGAAGACCATCCATCACGAAGCATTGAAATAAAGAGACAATAGAATATATAGCTCATGGAACCGAGTCAAACCTCTTCACCGAGAGCTTAGACATGTAGAAATATGATCAAAGAGGAAACAAACCTCCCCTTCAATAGATGGAGGAAAAAAATCCCAAAAACTTCTAAATTAAGATCCTATCATGGAATGTGAGAGGTCTAAATGGAGCAGAAAAACAACACCTCACTCATAATCTTAGGAAAGAATGCAATCCCACCATCCTCATCCTCCAAAAAACCAAAAATTATGATATCTCCTCCATTAGGTTAGCTAAATAAATCTACAATAGGGGCGATGTCCTCATCAGCCCCACCCAAGGATCCTTAGGAGGGCTCATGTGATTGTGGGACCCTCTTTAGGTCAAAGGGAGGCTTCTATCATCCTCCAACAAAATCATCAACATCCTCTTTTGTTGTAAGACCAACAACTCCTCCTAGATATTGTCCAATATATATGCCCCAAATTACCCCTTGAAAGAGTGGCATTGTGGAACACCATTAGTCATATGAGGAGCACTTTTAGCACCATCCCTTGGATCATCGATGGAGACTTCAATAGTACTCTATACCCTTTAGAAAATAAGGGGAACTTAACATCACAAACAGAAGCATGGAGTATTTCAGGGACTTCATGAATCTCAATGAGCTCATTGATGTCTAGCTCAAAGGATCTAAGTTCACTTGGAGAAACAAAAGAACAGGAAGTGGTCTTATTCAGGTAAAGCTTGATAGGTTCCTCATATCCATAGAGGTTATCTTGATCTTTGGGGATGCATCCCTCCTTGCCCTCCCTAATATTGGCTTGGACCACAATCCTCTTCTCTTGGAAGTAGGAAAACCTCCATCCTTCAAGACCTCCTTTCACTTTGAATCGATGTGGCTCCATCACCAGTATATTAGAACCCAAGTCACCCTCTGGTGGTAGCAGCCTATATCGGGGTCCCCCACCTTCTAAGTTTCCCAAAAGCTCAAGTTGGTTAAAGAGAAACTAAAGGTGTGGAATAAGGAGGTGTTTGGAAACATATTTTCTAGTAATAAGGCCATCATAGGAAAACTCCAAGATATTGGAAGGTATATCGAAGCTGGAGACCAAAGCAGTTCCACTAGGGATGAAGAAAGGTACCTCCTTGTCAAGTATCACAACATTTTACCTAGGGAGGAAAATTTCTATAGATAAAATTCCATAGCCCTATGGATCAAAGATGATGATTCCAACAACTTCTTCCATGAGTCCACCATGAGGCACAGAGGCTCAAACAAAATTTGTGATATCATCCATAGCGATGGATCCTTCACCAAGGACATATTTGAGATCATGTATGATTCGATCTCTTACTTTCAATATCTTCTCGATAGTCCTATCGAGTGTGATGACCAAGCCAAGTCTAACCTTTTGGCCAACATCCCCTCATATATCCCCCAGTTGACTAACTCTATGCTTATCAGCACTTTTTCCCCTGGTAAGATCAAAGAAGCCCTCTTTTGCATGCAAAAAGATAAATCCCTGAGGCCAGATGGGTTTCCCCCCATTTCTACCATGATTTTTGGGATATCATCAAGTGGGATGTGTGTGAAGACATCTTAGAGCTCCAATCCTCTCGAGTCCATCCCTTGAGGTAATAATTCCACATTCATATCTCTCATCCCCAAGTCTCCCACCTACAGATCCTTGTTTGATTACTAGCCCATTAGACTTTTCAATGTCCTTTACAAGATCCTTCCCAAGGTCATGGCTAACAGGATGAAGTTGATCCTCCATCTCATCATCGACCCTAGCCAAGGTAGTTCATTCAAAGGCATAAACATCCTATATGGGGTCATCAACATCCATGAAACCCTTCACTTAGTTTCCCTTGAAAAAAAACCCACCCTCTTTATCAAGCTTGACATGAACAAAGCCTTTTATAGGGTCATCTGGGACTTCCTCCATGATATCCTCCTCAAGTTTAGATTTTACCTATCCTAGGTTGACCTCCTTCATAGTTGTTATTCTTCGTTGTGGTTCTCTATCCTCATCAATGGCTCCCTGTTTGGGTTATTTCTGAGTGTCAGAGGCCTTCGATAGGGTGAACTACTTTCTACCATCCTTTTCATCATCTTGGTGGATTCCTTGAGAAAATTCCTTAAAGTCGCTTGCCATAGATAAATGATTTCTGAAATCCAGGTTGCGTCAGGCATTAATCCAATTACCCATCAGCAATTTATCTATGATACCATCTTATCCACCCAAGCTTCTATTAGTCAGGCCAAATACATAAAGCATATCCTTTTCCTTTATGAAAATGTTCTTGGAAAAAAGGTTAACTTCATCAAAAGCAAAGTTTTCTTCATCAACACCCTTGTAGCTCACCAATCCAAGATAGCTCGAATCCTAGGGTGCACCATAGACTCACTCCCATATTCCTACCTTGGCCTCCCATTTTTTTGTGCTAACCCCAAGGAGCTCATGTGGAAAAATGTTTTAGAGAGAATCTAGAAGAAGCTAGTAGTTTGGAAAGGTAAAATGTTATCCCAAGCTACTAAAGCCACCCTTACCATGGCCTGCCTCCAAGGCATAACCGTCTACTTCATTTCAGTGTTCAATATTCCCATGACAGTCTATCGTAAGATCGAGAAACTTTAGAAAAGGTTCTTGTGGTCAAGAAATTATGAGAAGACTATAATACCCCTCTTTTCCTGGGACACAATGTGCAAAAGTAAGAAATAAGAAGGCTTGGGGTTCAGGAAAATGGCCAAAATGAACCTAGCACTATTGGAAAAACATATATGGAGGATACACACCAATGACATAGTGGAATAGGTGCAGATAGTAAATAAGAAATACCTAGACAACCACTCAATCCTCGATGATGGGATCTCCTTGAGTGAATCGACATTCTAAAAATCCATCACTCACACTCGTTAGTTGATCTAGAAAATCTTACGATGGATCCTCGGTGATGGCAATCACATTGATTTTTGGTATGATAGGTGGATCTAGAATGAATATCTTATTGACAATACAGATATGCCAGAGCTCAAACTTTTCATTGACACTAACATGGGGAACAGGTTGCTAACTTCATAACCCTCCCAAATGGAGTCCCTAAGTGGAAATTAATCAATGGTGATGACCTTGGTGAGGTTGTTATCTTCCTATCCACAATGCTCAACTCGACCATCATCCCTATCGAAGAAGGACCTGACAAGCCTACTTGGAGGAGGTCCCATAGTGGAGCCTTCACATTCAAGTTAGCTTATAGCTTTCAAGCCCTCTCTCCTATTTCAGCCACCCCTTTCAACTTGGTTTAGAAGAAACACTTTATTCCCAAGGTCAGATTCTCCTGAATTGCAATTCAAAATAGAGTGCTTACCATCAAAAATTTACAAAAAAGAGGCTTATCGATCCCCAACAGGTTCTACATGTGCTTTTCTAATTGGGAGTCCACAGATAACCTATTCTTGAGATGTGATTTTTCATTCATTGTCCTTCGTTCCATTTTTAAGTCCTTTCATGTCCAATGGACCTACCCCAAGTCCATCAATGATCTCTTTACCTAATGGACTAACCCTTTTTGTGATTTTAGGCTCCTATTCCTCTGGGATGTATGCCTCTACAATTTCCTCTGGAAGATTTAGCTAGAGCATAACAACATAGCCTTTGGTGACTCCTCTAGGGATCCTATATCTATAGCATCCATAGCCATTGCCTTTGCTAATAAAAAATGCTAAGCTTATCCCTTGCTCTTCTGCCCCTTATTTGGCTTTATATTCCTCCATTTTCAAATCCCTCAGCATTCCCTATGGAAGTGGAACTTCTCCCCTACCCCAATACATCCTGGAGCAAGTACCCAGTGGGAACCCCCTCAGAAGGATGGATTAAACTAAATTTTAATGGAGCATCTAAAGGAAACCCAGGTCCTACTAGTGCTAGGGGAGCCGTTCGCAATCACCATGGTGAGTTCATCCTGGTGTATTCTGAATGCTTGGGTGTTCAAACCAATCATGTAGTTGAAGCCAGAGCATTGTGGAGAGACCTATGCCTCCTATTAGAGGATAATATATGCCTCATTATAGAAAGATACTCCATGAACATCATCAACTACATGGTAAATTCCAATAGTCCAGCATGGAGGGTGAGGAATACAATTGAAGACGTCAAGAAAATCTTATAGTCTAGAGGTATTTCAAAGGCTCAACATAGGTACAGAGAGGCCAATTCCATCATGGATCACTTGGCCAACATGGGAAACCTCCTTAGAAAACTATTTGTGTGGCACCAAGACTTTTCTCAGGATATCTTGGATGCAGCCAATCATAAAAAGCCAAAGGCATTGCTCTAGAGTGACATGGGTTAGAGCTCCATGTCAGCAAAGAGTGAATATGAGGGTGCTTTTTTAGACCCCATATTACGTGTCTCAACCATACCCCATTGGGCCCTTTATCACAAGTAAATGGTTGGACAACTTGGAAAATACATCCACGTTAGAATCAAACTAAGAAGACAACTAGATATTGGAAGCACCATCCATATCGGTAGCTCTATCAGGCCCATCGATCCAAGCTTTGGGAACTGCCAAGTGAGGGATTGTGTTAATCATCCCTTTGGTCAGGTAATCTCCATCGAAGGAAATCATGCGATCTTTCCTCCATGGCTTCTAACCAATTTTTATGGCCTAGTTAGGTCTCACCAGGTTGTTGTAGGAACTCTAAGTGGCACACAATTTGTTGGAGAACCTTTCAAATACAATCGTCCATCCACATTAGTTTTCTTCCCTACCACCCTGAAAGCATGCAAGATTTAATATTTGGCACTGCATCCCCATGTATATGGTGGCTTCCTACCAACTCTCCCCATCCTACTTCACCCCCCACTTCCTTATTAACCACCTCTGCTTGACCGTTGTCCCTTTATTGCATTTCCCCATCCCTAGTTCCTTTCAGCTCCTTACATCCCTTTCTTCTCTCGGGTCTCCCTATGACCTAATTACCTCTGGTTTTCTTTTAGTTTTCTCACTGGGATTTTAAATCCAAGCTTCCCCCATACCCTAGCCTAACTATTTCCACCCTTATGGCCATTGTGTTCATGGAGCCAACTAAAATTAACATTAGTAGCACTGCACAGGTGTTCATGGATGTAAAAGGATTTACTCATTATTTGTATAAATTTGAGTGTCAAGATGATGAAATCACTAAGGATTTTATGGATACATGGCACAAGGGAGAGGTGCATTTTTGCAGTGTCCACTTTAGGCTTTCGTTGGATCTATTGTGTGAAGTGACGGGGCTCCCCCCATAGGATGCTTCATATAGTGATATAAACATAATTGGGAGGAGGAGCTTGACCAATTCCCAGATAGAGCCAAGAACCTTGGTTGGGATAAATCTGCTCTGTATCACTCATCCCTGCTCAATACCTAGAATGAAGCCATAGTCTCCATAATGCAGTACATGAATTACGATTACCTCAAGAAGCCTCTCCATAGCTTCAATATTATCTTTGTCAATCACCTCCGTGAATCCAAACAAGTCTATGTCCCTGATTATTTGTTGTATTCCATTACCTTATCCATAGAGAAATGCCAAAAAACCCAAGTGAGACCCCTTCACTAGGGTCTTCTTGCAATTATCCTCCACCATGTTGTGGCCAACCACCCCCTATTTAGGAAGTCCCCCCTGGTGTCCAACCCCCCTAGATTTCCCAACCATCTCTGATTCAAGCCCTCCTAAATATGGAAATGCCAATCCAGTGGGCTGGTGTGAGCCCTCTCCCCGTAAGAGTGGCAAGCATAATACCTTGAGGAAGCAAAACCCCATAGGGGACTCTCCTTCTATTCCCAGGTATTCTTCTTAGTTGAAGAGGCCAAATCAAGAGAAGATGCCCACCCCTGAGCATATCATCTCAGAATTTGATAGTGGAAGCGAATTGTCCCCTACCCAAATCCTCCTGAATATGACCATTAAGTCGATGGCCAACATTACAATCTTAGTGAATGCCATCTCAAAAGTTCTACCTCACTAAATAGTAACGGTGACTTATGGTTTCAAATTCTTAGGATATGGAGGATAGTGGGGAGGGAATATGCCCCTCAACACTTACAAAATCTCCCTAATTGATACCCAACCACAAAAAGGTAAAAATAAACATGGCAAAGCTCTCAAGTGGCTTGGGTGATAGAATCGACTTCAAATAAAAAATAAGGCTAGCATGGTATGACTTACTAACTAGGCAAAAATTGGCTCCCATCCTATGTTGGGAGTCCTCCAAAATCAAGAAACAATAATAACATAGGGTGCAAGAAAGACAACATACCATGATAGTTGAAGCTAAGTCATGGCGGAGGTGTTGTAGGAGAAGCACAAACAACCAGAAAGGAGGGTTTTAATGAAATAGAAACTTGTATTACCACAACCAAATAAGGGTTGGTGATAACCCAATGGAAGCCATATAGAATGAATAACCAAGATAATTAACACAAAGGTGATAGTGTTTAAAATACAACTTGGTTTATTATCACTTCCTTTGAGGTGTATTGGGAAACGTTGTCCTGACGTGCACTTTCCAGAGATCTCCTCTCATATATCACTTTTCTCTGCCTTCGCTTAGTTTTTTTCTCAAACCATCATCTCCTCTCCTTACTATCTTCTCCACTTTAAAAATAATCATCCCCCTTCTTCTTACTATCTTCTTTGTCCCACCACCCCTCATAACTCCTCTAGTTATCATCACATCGTGGTCAATGGAGGAAAACATTATTTAAATTGTTTGGATCACTCCATCATAAATGGTGCCCATCCTTCCAACGTTGGCAGGTGTGTCTCTTATCAACTTGAACGCCCACTTAGAGTGTGTTTGAATTCCAAATATATTTTTTTGGATCAATATGGAGTTTATTGTTTTAATAATATTTTATTAACTTTAGATTTTAAAAGAGATTCTCTTACTATTATATAATCAATAGTTATATGTGAAGCTCTAAAATAATTCAAATATTTATTCAAAAATGAGGCTCAATTGTCATTTTTTTTCTTTCTTAAATAAAACCAATATTATTTTAAACCGAGATTTTATTTATCAAATAAAGTCAAAATAACTTTTACTTTAAAACAAAATTATTTTATCATTAAAATAAACTAGATTTATTTTGCAATGAAATTCTTATATCATTAAAATAAACTAAATTTATTTTGCAATGAAATTCTTTTATCATTAAAATAAATACTTGTTATATGAATTCTCAAACATTCAGGGATTCTTTTGTTTGAGCATATCATCATACAAAACATATTATTAAAGATGATCAAATTATGCATGTTTTTATTTTCTAATTCACAATTGCATATAGTGATGAAGTAAAAGACGATCAATATATGCAACATGCAAAGAGAGGGTCTTTCCATCAACCTAGTCACTTGTCTTTACCTCTAGAATTTATGATAACTACTAGGATATCAATTTGGGGCTCAAGGAAACTAGTCTTTGATGATTATTCCTAACTATTAATGCATACCTATGTGAAGGTATCCATCCATGTTACCCCCAAGTTGCCTTATCTACAAATGGGTTTTATATTTTGATCTTGAAACCCAAAATATCAACATTACCTTGATCTAGGTTAGGTTACCAAACCTCCCTTTCCAGTTATGGTATGAGGATGTCCTTAAAGGTATTTCTAGAACCATCAGTGATCTGATTGTAGTTGATCCATCCACTAAAGTCTGATCTCTAATGGTCCATGCTCGCATTTACATCAATGCCAATCTGGACTCAGAAATCCCCACCCATGTCAACCTCTTTCATGGATCCTCTTTCATAAGGCATCAACCTTTGGAGTACGATAATAAACCTACTTTCTATGTGCATTTCCATTCCTAAGGGTACCTAAGGAATTAGTGTCCCATATTAAAATCTCAATCCCAAGTTTTTAGAGATCCAAAAAAAAGGTACGAATTGCAGACTAGGTACTCTGAAGGAGCATCTTTGAAACCATCATGCACCAAGGAATGGCCATGGAGCTATCCATCGGGAACCTCCAGCCATGACCCCTTAAGGGAGTGCCAAAATATTTTCCCCATCACAAGGGTAGGAAGCCCCCACTAAAATAAAAGGTAAGGAAATAGCCAATTCTAGCAATGAGACCAATAAATACCAGGTACCTCCCCTCCCTCCCATTGTTACTTCAAATCTATTTTTTTGATGATCATCTAGAAATAGTTCATAGGAACCCATCCCAGTCATCCCATTCCTTGTCCTTGAATAGATATAGACCATCCCATATCCCTATCATTGAAGAGGTGGAAATCCCTCTATCAATCCCTTTCCAGTTTGGGAGATTTAGCCTAAAAAACACCAGAAGTAAAAAATCTTCCACCAACTCTGGAAATGAAAAAAAATGGAAGACCATCCATCACGAAGCATTGAAATAAAGAGACAATAGAATATATAGCTCATGGAACCGAGTCAAACCTCTTCACTGAGAGCTTAGACATGTAGAAATATGATCAAAGAGGAAACAAACCTCCCCTTCAATAGATGGAGGAAAAAAATCCCAAAAACTTCTAAATTAAGATCCTATCATGGAATGTGAGAGGTCTAAATGGAGCAGAAAAACAACACCTCACTCATAATCTTAGGAAAGAATGCAATCCCACCATCCTCATCCTCCAAAAAACCAAAAATTATGATATCTCCTCCATTAGGTTAGCTAAATAAATCTACAATAGGGGCGATGTCCTCATCAGCCCCACCCAAGGATCCTTAGGAGGGCTCATGTGATTGTGGGACCCTCTTTAGGTCAAAGGGAGGCTTCTATCATCCTCCAACAAAATCATCAACATCCTCTTTTGTTGTAAGACCAACAACTCCTCCTAGATATTGTCCAATATATATGCCCCAAATTACCCCTTGAAAGAGTGGCATTGTGGAACACCATTAGTCATATGAGGAGCACTTTTAGCACCATCCCTTGGATCATCGATGGAGACTTCAATAGTACTCTATACCCTTTAGAAAATAAGGGGAACTTAACATCACAAACAGAAGCATGGAGTATTTCAGGGACTTCATGAATCTCAATGAGCTCATTGATGTCTAGCTCAAAGGATCTAAGTTCACTTGGAGAAACAAAAGAACAGGAAGTGGTCTTATTCAGGTAAAGCTTGATAGGTTCCTCATATCCATAGAGGTTATCTTGATCTTTGGGGATGCATCCCTCCTTGCCCTCCCTAATATTGGCTTGGACCACAATCCTCTTCTCTTGGAAGTAGGAAAACCTCCATCCTTCAAGACCTCCTTTCACTTTGAATCGATGTGGCTCCATCACCAGTATATTAGAACCCAAGTCACCCTCTAGTGGTAGCAGCCTATATCGGGGTCCCCCACCTTCTAAGTTTCCCAAAAGCTCAAGTTGGTTAAAGAGAAACTAAAGGTGTGGAATAAGGAGGTGTTTGGAAACATATTTTCTAGTAATAAGGCCATCATAGGAAAACTCCAAGATATTGGAAGGTATATCGAAGCTGGAGACCAAAGCAGTTCCACTAGGGATGAAGAAAGGTACCTCCTTGTCAAGTATCACAACATTTTACCTAGGGAGGAAAATTTCTATAGATAAAATTCCATAGCCCTATGGATCAAAGATGATGATTCCAACAACTTCTTCCATGAGTCCACCATGAGGCACAGAGGCTCAAACAAAATTTGTGATATCATCCATAGCGATGGATCCTTCACCAAGGACATATTTGAGATCATGTATGATTCGATCTCTTACTTTCAATATCTTCTCGATAGTCCTATCGAGTGTGATGACCAAGCCAAGTCTAACCTTTTGGCCAACATCCCCTCATATATCCCCCAGTTGACTAACTCTATGCTTATCAGCACTTTTTCCCCTGGTAAGATCAAAGAAGCCCTCTTTTGCATGCAAAAAGATAAATCCCTGAGGCCAGATGGGTTTCCCCCCATTTCTACCATGATTTTTGGGATATCATCAAGTGGGATGTGTGTGAAGACATCTTAGAGCTCCAATCCTCTCAGTCCATCCCTTAAGGGATTAATTCCACATTCATATCTCTCATACCCAAGTCTCCCACCTACAGATCCTTGTTTGATTACTAGCCCATTAGACTTTTCAATGTCCTTTACAAGATCCTTCCCAAGGTCATGGCTAACAGGATGAAGTTGATCCTCCATCTCATCATCGACCCTAGCCAAGGTAGTTCATTCAAAGGCATAAACATCCTATATGGGGTCATCAACATCCATGAAACCCTTCACTTAGTTTCCCTTGAAAAAAAACCCACCCTCTTTATCAAGCTTGACATGAACAAAGCCTTTTATAGGGTCATCTGGGACTTCCTCCATGATATCCTCCTCAAGTTTGGATTTCACCTATCCTAGGTTGACCTCCTTCATGACTGCTATTCCTCCTTGTTGTTTTCCTCATCAATGGCTCCCTGGTTGGGTTATTTTTGAGTGTTAGAGGCCTTTGATAGGGTGACCCACTTTCTTCCATCATTTTCATCATATTGATGGATTCCTTGAGAAAATTCCTTAAAGCTGCTTGCCATAGATAAATGATTTCTGAAATCCAGGTTGCGTCAGGCATTAATCCAATTACCCATCAGCAATTTATCTATGATACCATCTTATCCACCCAAGCTTCTATTAGTCAGGCCAAATACATAAAGCATATCCTTTTCCTTTATGAAAATGTTCTTGGAAAAAAGGTTAACTTCATCAAAAGCAAAGTTTTCTTCATCAACACCCTTGTAGCTCACCAATCCAAGATAGCTCGAATCCTAGGGTGCACCATAGACTCACTCCCATATTCCTACCTTGGCCTCCCATTTTTTTGTGCTAACCCCAAGGAGCTCATGTGGAAAAATGTTTTAGAGAGAATCTAGAAGAAGCTAGTAGTTTGGAAAGGTAAAATGTTATCCCAAGCTACTAAAGCCACCCTTACCATGGCCTGCCTCCAAGGCATACCCGTCTACTTCATGTCAGTGTTCAATATTCCCATGACGGTATATCATAATATCGAGAAGCTTAAGAAAAGGTTCTTGTGGTCAAGAAATGATGAGAAGACTATAATACCCCTCTTTTCCCGGGACACAATGTGCAAAAGTAAGAAATAAGAAGGCTTGGGGTTCAGGAAAATGGCCAAAATGAACCTAGCACTATTGGAAAAACATATATGGAGGATACACACCAATGACATAGTGGAATAGGTGCAGATAGTAAATAAGAAATACCTAGACAACCACTCAATCCTCGATGATGGGATCTCCTTGAGTGAATCGACATTCTGAAAATCCATCACTCACACTCGTTAGTTGATCTAGAAAATCTTACGATGGATCCTCGGTGATGGCAATCACATTGATTTTTGGTATGATAGGTGGATCCAGAATGAATATCTTATTGACAATACAGATATGCCAGAGCTCAAACTTTTCATTGACACTAACATGGGGAACAGGTTGCTAACTTCATAACCCTCCCAAATGGAGTCCCTAAGTGGAAATTAATCAATGGTTATGACCTTGGTGAGGCCACTATCTTCCTATCCACAATGCTCAACTAGACCATCATCCCTACTGAAGAAGGACCTAACAAGCCTACTTGGAGGAGGTCCCATAGTGGAGCCTTCACATTCAAGTTAGCTTATAGCTTTCAAGCCCTCTCTCCTATTTCAGCCACCCCTTTCAACTTGGTTTAGAAGAAACACTTTATTCCCAAGGTCAGATTCTCCTGAATTGCTATTCAAAATAGAGTGCTTACCATCAAAAATTTACAAAAAAGAGGCTTATCGATCCCCAACAGGTTCTACATGTGCTTTTCTAATTGGGAGTCCACAGATAACCTATTCTTGAGATGTGATTTTTCATTCATTGTCCTTCGTTCCATTTTTAAGTCCTTTCATGTCCAATGGACCTACCCCAAGTCCATCAATGATCTCTTTACCTAATGGACTAACCCTTTTTGTGATTTTAGGCTCCTATTCCTCTGGGATGTATGCCTCTACAATTTCCTCTGGAAGATTTAGCTAGAGCATAACAACATAGCCTTTGGTGACTCCTCTAGGGATCCTATATCTATAGCATCCAGAGCCATTGCCTTTGCTAATAAAAAATGCTAAGCTTATCCCTTGCTCTTCTGCCCCTTATTTGGCTTTATATTCCTCCATTTTCAAATCCCTCAGCATTCCCTATGGAAGTGGAACTTCTCCCCTACCCCAATACATCCTGGAGCAAGTACCCAGTGGGAACCCCCTCAGAAGGATGGATTAAACTAAATTTTAATGGAGCATCTAAAGGAAACCCAGGTCCTACTGGTGCTAGGGGAGCCGTTCGCAATCACCATGGTGAGTTCATCCTGGTGTATTCTGAATGCTTGGGTGTTCAAACCAATCATGTAGTTGAAGCCAGAGCATTGTGGAGAGACCTATGCCTCCTATTAGAGGATAATATATGCCTCATTATAGAAAGATACTCCATGAACATCATCAACTACATGGTAAATTCCAATAGTCCAGCATGGAGGGTGAGGAATACAATTGAAGACGTCAAGAAAATCTTATAGTCTAGAGGTATTTCAAAGGCTCAACATAGGTATAGAGAGGCCAATTCCATCATGGATCACTTGGCCAACATGGGAAACCTCCTTAGAAAACTATTTGTGTGGCACCAAGACTTTTCTCAGGATATCTTGGATGCAGCCAATCATAAAAAGCCAAAGGCATTGCTCTAGAGTGACATGGGTTAGAGCTCCATGTCAGCAAAGAGTGAATATGAGGGTGCTTTTTTAGACCCCATATTACGTGTCTCAACCATACCCAATTGGGCCCTTTATCACAAGTAAATGGTTGGACAACTTGGAAAATACATCCACGTTAGAATCAAACTAAGAAGACAACTAGATATTGGAAGCACCATCCATATCGGTAGCTCTATCAGGCCCATCGATCCAAGCTTTGGGAACTGCCAAGTGAGGGATTGTGTTAATCATCCCTTTGGTCAGGTAATCTCCATCGAAGGAAATCATGCGATCTTTCCTCCATGGCTTCTAACCAATTTTTATGGCCTAGTTAGGTCTCACCAGGTTGTTGTAGGAACTCTAAGTGGCACACAATTTTTTGGAGGCCATTTCAAATCCAACCGTCCATCCACATCAGTTTTCTTCCCTACCACCCTGAAAGCATGCAAGATTTAATATTTGGCACTGCATCCCCATGTATATGGTGGCTTCCTACCAACTCTCCCCATCCTACTTCACCCCCCACTTCCTTATTAACCACCTCTGCTTGACCGTTGTCCCTTTATTGCATTTCCCCATCCCTAGTTCCTTTCAGCTCCTTACATCCCTTTCTTCTCTCGGGTCTCCCTATGACCTAATTACCTCTGGTTTTCTTTTAGTTTTCTCACTGGGATTTTAAATCCAAGCTTCCCCCATACCCTAGCCTAACTATTTCCACCCTTATGGCCATTGTGTTCATGGAGCCAACTAAAATTAACATTAGCAGCACTACGCAGGTGTTCATGGATGTAAAAGGATTTACTCATTTTTTGTATAAATTTGAGGGTCAAGATGATGAAATCACCAAGGATTTCATGGATACATGGCACAAGGGAGAGGTGCATTTTTGCAGTGTCCACTTTAGGCTTTCGTTGGATCTATTGTGTGAAGTGACGGGGCTCCCCCCATAGGATGCTTCATATAGTGATATAAACATAATTGGGAGGAGGAGCTTGACCAATTCCCAGATAGAGCCAAGAACCTTGGTTGGGATAAATCTGCTCTGTATCACTCATCCCTGCTCAATACCTAGAATGAAGCCATAGTCTCCATAATGCAGTACATGAATTACGATTACCTCAAGAAGCCTCTCCATAGCTTCAATATTATCTTTGTCAATCACCTCCGTGAATCCAAACAAGTCTATGTCCCTGATTATTTGTTGTATTCCATTACCTTATCCATAGAGAAATGCCAAAAAACCCAAGTGAGACCCCTTCACTAGGGTCTTCTTGCAATTATCCTCCACCATGTTGTGGCCAACCACCCCCTATTTAGGAAGTCCCCCCTGGTGTCCAACCCCCCTAGATTTCCCAACCATCTCTGATTCAAGCCCTCCTAAATATGGAAATGCCAATCCAGTGGGCTGGTGTGAGCCCTCTCCCCGTAAGAGTGGCAAGCATAATACCTTGAGGAAGCAAAACCCCATAGGGGACTCTCCTTCTATTCCCAGGTATTCTTCTTAGTTGAAGAGGCCAAATCAAGAGAAGATGCCCACCCCTGAGCATATCATCTCAGACTTTGATAGTGGAAGCGAATTGTCCCCTACCCAAATCCTCCTGAATATGACCATTAAGTCGATGGCCAACATTACAATCTTAGTGAATGCCATCTCAAAAGTTCTACCTCACTAAATAGTAACGGTGACTTATGGTTTCAAATTCTTAGGATATGGAGGATAGTGGGGAGGGAATATGCCCCTCAACACTTACAAAATCTCCCTAATTGATACCCAACCACAAAAAGGTAAAAATAAACATGGCAAAGCTCTCAAGTGGCTTGGGTGATAGAATCGACTTCAAATAAAAAATAAGGCTAGCATGGTATGACTTACTAACTAGGCAAAAATTGGCTCCCATCCTATGTTGGGAGTCCTCCAAAATCAAGAAACAATAATAACATAGGGTGCAAGAAAGACAACAGACCATGATAGTTGAAGCTAAGCCATGGTGACGACGTTGTAGGAGAAGCACAAATAACCATGAAGGAGGGTTTTAATGAAATAGAAACTTGTATTACCACAACCAAATAAGGGGTGGTGATAACCCAATGGAAGCCATATAGAATGAATAACCAAGATAATTAACACAAAGGTGATAGTGTTTAAAATACAACTTGGTTTATTATCACTTCCTTTGAGGTGTATTGGGAAACGTTGTCCTGACGTGCACTTTCCAGAGATCTCCTCTCATATATCACTTTTCTCTGCCTTCGCTTAGTTTTTTTCTCAAACCATCATCTCCTCTCCTTACTATCTTCTCCACTTTAAAAATAATCATCCCCCTTCTTCTTACTATCTTCTTTGTCCCACCACCCCTCATAACTCCTCTAGTTATCATCACATCGTGGTCAATGGAGGAAAACATTATTTAAATTGTTTGGATCACTCCATCATAAATGGTGCCCATCCTTCCAACGTTGGCAGGTGTGTCTCTTATCAACTTGAACGCCCACTTAGAGTGTGTTTGAATTCCAAATATATTTTTTTGGATCAATATGGAGTTTATTGTTTTAATAATATTTTATTAACTTTAGATTTTAAAAGAGATTCTCTTACTATTATATAATCAATAGTTATATGTGAAGCTCTAAAATAATTCAAATATTTATTCAAAAATGAGGCTCAATTGTCATTTTTTTTCTTTCTTAAATAAAACCAATATTATTTTAAACCGAGATTTTATTTATCAAATAAAGTCAAAATAACTTTTACTTTAAAACAAAATTATTTTATCATTAAAATAAACTAGATTTATTTTGCAATGAAATTCTTATATCATTAAAATAAACTAAATTTATTTTGCAATGAAATTCTTTTATCATTAAAATAAATACTTGTTATATGAATTCTCAAACATTCAGGGATTCTTTTGTTTGAGCATATCATCATACAAAACATATTATTAAAGATGATCAAATTATGCATGTTTTTATTTTCTAATTCACAATTGCATATAGTGATGAAGTAAAAGACGATCAATATATGCAACATGCAAAGAGAGGGTCTTTCCATCAACCTAGTCACTTGTCTTTACCTCTAGAATTTATGATAACTACTAGGATATCAATTTGGGGCTCAAGGAAACTAGTCTTTGATGATTATTCCTAACTATTAATGCATACCTATATGAAGGTATCCATCCATGTTACCCCCAAGTTGCCTTATCATCACTTTCCCAACCTCAAGTACCCTCACCTTTGGTGGATGACTCAACTTCTTCCACCTACGAGCCTACCTGATCCTACACATTGGCAACTTGTTAGCAGTATCATATTCTTCAATATCAACTATCATCGCACAGAAGCTCAATTGCACAAAACCAAGTATTAAAACTTCCTCAATTAATACATTGTTTTCCCATGCCACAAAGTCCTTCAGGGAGGGTCATGACACAACATTATTGTTCTTTTGATTTTCCATGAGGACAAGATGCCTAACTTCAAAATAATTATTGTAAACTTTCTTAGAGTAAGTTCGCTTGAGCCTATTCTTATAGGCTCGAAGATGCATGGATGCACTTTTCATCCACTAGATCTAATTGGTTTAAATGATCTAAATGAAAATTGACACATATTATTATTGTGCCTTCCTTCTTAGAAAAAAAATGATGACCCTTAATTGCTCAAGGTCTTCAAGAGACATAGGAATTTGATCCTCTTAATAACTAGAAGACTCAACATGGGTGACAGAAGGGACTAACCCATCAAATAAAAAACTATTATGAAGGATATATTTGTGATCCATGTCACAAATATTATCTCATTCAACATATTATTCAAGATATCAACTTAGGGTGAACTAAGGTTATCATATTTCAAAAAAATATGGTAGAGGGAGAAGGGGGTCCCTCATTCTCATCACTCCACTTTAAGTCATGATGATCTATAACTTCAGCAAAGGTTAGGACTTGATCATTATAAATTGGTAAAGGTTGGTTTTTATTGGGTATGTAGCCTATGCCACATCTCCCAGACCAAAGATCAACTTCCAAATGGATTCTTATTCTCTTTTTGTTAAGGACCCAAACCCTTAAATTCATATCCCATACTAGATAGGATTTGCTTCAGTAGTGGGTAGTATTTGGATAAATATCAATGGGTAAAGGCTCTCCCTATGGGGGAGGGGTTTCTACCATGAATATTATCTTCATGGTATGTTCCCATGTAGATAAAGATACACATTTTAATCTGTAATTCACCCTTTTTATGGGGTAAAACCATAGTTTGGGGTGAAGGTGGTAGCTTTGCTAGATGTAGAAGAGGACTTTGGACTAATTGATTGAATTTATCTTGTTATGATATAATAGTAAGTGGTTCCTCACTAACTTGCATGTTCTTGAATTTTTTAGTGATTTTAGAATATGGATAATACTTAGAAGGATGAGGAGGAGGAGGAGGAGAGGTAGGGGGAGAAGAAGAAGAAAATAAAAGTTTGTAGAGAGAAATTATTGCATACAAATTGACTTTTGATTGGGCTTTCTTAACCATTGAACAATATTGAAATGGGTGAGGATCACCCATTATGGTGATAAGTTAATCTTGAACTCATGCTTTAGGTATTGGTGAAGAGTAGAAGGGACAACGCTCATTGCATGGATCCAAGGGCACCAAGAAGAATATTAAAAGATAGGCAAGATACAACATAAAATAAGGTGTCTAAGATCTTGGGTCATATACTAAGGGGAAGGGATATAATGCCACGGGCCTCTTGGGATTCATTATTAAAATATTTGATGATAACATCTAATTTAGTTAAATCTTCCTCCCTTCATACAAAATTTTGGAAGAATTTATAATTACATATATTGAGGGAGGAACCATTATCTACAAAGATACTTTTGATAAAATATTCCCCAATATATCCAATAATGTAAAGGAGAGAATACCCTTACAAGGTTGATGGAGGAAGATCATTTTCATAAAAATATATGTGATTAATCCCAAGAGCACATACAACATTGGCTAGGTTGCTAGGTGGAAGGTCTTGCAGTATAAATTGTTGGCTTAAAAGCTTGATAAAGGCTTCCCTATGGACAGGAGAAATTTGTAGAAGCTCTAAGAAGAAAATCTTGGTAGGTGTGCTAGCCAGTTGCTATTATAAGTATAAGAAAACTATTAAGTGAGCTTTTAAGATGTGTGTGTTTATCTAAACTTATTGTCTTCTTTTGGATATTCCTAAAAAATAAGAGTGGTCTAGAGGGTTTATTAGGTGTTGAATTTGTTTGCTTTTAGGGTTGTTGAGTTGGTTGTGACTGAGCTTTTTGTTTAGTGTTTGTCACTATTATACTAACCATATCATTATATGAGAGTGGCACACTATGATAGGATACTTGGTTCATTTTTTTTTTTATCATGGTTGGGTAGGGGATTTTGAATATCCTCATATATTGGTTGGTTGTTCATTGTTGATGAGTTGGTAGTTGGTGATTTGGTAGTTGGTTTTTAGAGTGGGTTGGGGATCACTTATAAAAAGGTGACCCTCATCTATTAGGTACTGAACCACATGCTTAAATATCTTGCAATAATCTATCATGTGTCCATCCACCCTATTATACTCATAATTTTGGTCGCGTTTGTACCAAGTTGTCATTGTGTTAGGTTGTATTATGTTGGGCAACTCAATTATCTTAGCTTCAAGGAGTTGTTTAATGACAAATGACAAGGGTTGGTTAAATCTTGTGAAATTTCTTGGTGGCGCATGTTGAGGTTAGATAAGGTACTAGTTGCATTGATGTTATTGGTTTTTCTATTATTAGTGACCCCATAATTGACCATACATTTTTTATTCTATTAGGTATTCATTGTCATTTTTTATTACTTAATTGGTTTAAGTTGATCTCTTATTATAAGGAATTTCTCAAATATTCTAGCTAGATCTACTGCTTATTCAAAGGAGGTGACAATTGTCTTTAATTCATATGAAATTTGCTCTTGTAAGTTAATAAATATCTCAATCATATCTCGAGGAGATGGGGTATAATGCAATCTTCCAACTAAGCTTCTCCACCAAGATAATTTATTTGAGAAACATTCATCCTTAGCTTACTTCAAGAGATATAAATATTTAAGGGTGACTCTCTTCCCTATATAAACTTCAAATTGTTGAACAAAAATTTCAAAATTTTATTTAAAATTCCTTAGGGAGTGGTGGTGTAGTTTATATTACCACTCAAAGGTTGTTGCTCCAATAATTTTATTGAACATCTTAAAAAAAAACATGTCATCATAAATAGTATCATGGCAAGTTGTCCTAACATCCTTAGGTTTTCAATGGGGTCCTCTGTTCCCTTAAAAATTGGTGTGGGAAAGTGCTTAGGATAAGGTCTAGAGGCTACTATGGGATCTAAAGGTTGGTTGCACATTTCTTTGTATGAATAAGTGAAACTTGGTGCTTGTAATGTATCCATCCTTAATGCAAGTTGTTTCACTATAGTTATCAAACTTTGAATGTTAGTATTGCTATTGTGTAATGAAAAATGGGGTGTGATTGACATGTTTACTCCAGGTTTCCCTACAGGTGGGTTATAAATATTGCGCATGGGTTTTTGGTAGGGTTATTTTCTAATGTATAAAGCATTAACACTATTATGGTAAGGATTATGAAATAGGGAGTTTTATGTAGCATCTTGTGGTGGGTTTTAATTTACATTTTATGGAACAAAATAATAATTGTTAACAGGACAATAAATATTATTTACATTAGAAGAAGGGATGTGATGAGAATAAAATTGAGTGTATTTTTAAGGTATGCCATTACTTGGAGGAGATTGAGAAATTCCTACAATTTTTGTGGTTGTGGTAGTAGAATATGTAGGATTATGAAATGGATTAATATTATGATTTTAAGAAGACTAAAATAATAGATTGGTACAAATATTTTGATGAGAATTATTTTGATGATAGGATGGTACAACTTCATTGATGTGGATATCCTTTTGTAATATTTTAATTAAAGTTTTCTTTATTTATCTACATAAGTTCATCATATGATCACTTATTTTAAAAATAAGTTGACCATAATGTTCTTCTATTGGAAAAAAGTTATCGTTAGTTTCTATGTCCTCGTCTTCTTCTATGTTTGGGTTCTCCCTATCATTTTGATCATCCTCATTCCACTGAATATTATCATCAAGTTCTAAAATATTTTGCTTATTCCTAAGGGTAGGTGTATTATGATAAGTTATAGAGGGTTCAAAACTAAACACAATAAATGTAAATTTAAGTAAGTATTTTTTAATTAGCTCAAAAAAATGTATTTTAATTTTATAATATACACTTTTAAAACAAAAACAAGAGAGGAAAATGCTTCCTATTTGTATAATAAAGGGGGTGTTTACGTTGGGTTAACAAAATATGTAGAGGGGGAAAATAAATTGTATAGATTATTCTTTATGGATCTATTGGGAGCCAAAGTAACCATGGGGCTATGTTCCTCTATACTCAGAGGCTCAAGGATTCAAGGGTTCACCAGGAATGCTTTTAGAACTCACTCCAAGTATAGTATGAGAGGCTTTGATGTGTTGATTTAAATACACCTAATTTTGGCCTCAAAAGAAATAAAACTATAGTAACTAAAAGTACTATAAAATAATATAGGAAAACAAGAATGGAAATAAACAAAGACTATCCTAAAATGACTCTTATTTTTGCATGCACACTATGCCTAGGATATGCAAAAATAAATTTTATTTCATTTTGAGCAAGGGTGCAAGAGAGATGCACATACAAGCTATCCTATATCCAAAACTACATGTAATTTTTTGTTCAATACCTAAGAATAAAACAAAAAAAATTTCTCCTTATGTAGTCTAAATAAGATTAATTGAATTTTTGTTTCCTTAACTTATTTCTAAATGTTATTAAAGTTCAATGTTATTTGTTTTACTGTTTGCAATAAATAGATATATACAAAATTAATATACAATAGAAAGTAGTAAAAAACCTAACAAATTAATAGGGCACTTACTTCTCTCGATGTTCATCCCTACATCAAATTTGTGCCCCAAAACCTATGATTGCAAATATGATTTTGCATCACAAAAATTGTGATCATGAATTCAAGGAAACTTGCAAATAAATATAAAAACTAAAAAAAGGTGGCTAGTGTTTGGGAGCTTTCTTGGACCATTATGAATTTTAAGCTCGTAGGCACAATAATCAATCCCCATTGGTTCTTTCAACTAACCGTATGATGAAAAAGAGTGTTGATATTTTTGGAGATAGACATATAGTATGCAATAGGGAACTAGGGTTTCAATAGAATTCCAAAAAGAATAGAATAGCATAGGATTAAGAACAATTAGATGATAGGGGAAGTAGAGCTTTACCCCCATATTTTAGTAGTTGAATTTGTGCCCTATAATGGGTGATTTTGAATTCATGATAATAGGAATAAAATATAAGTAAAACATAGAAAACACCTCTTACATTTCTCTTTCCAAATTTACACTATGTAAAGGGTGACCATGAATTTATGATAGAGAGAGACAATAACGAAATAATAGTTTTTACAAAACTCGCCAAATTCACACCCTGTATGGATAGACTACGAATTCATGATAAGACAAAAAGAAACTCCACAACTCTATTTGTAATAAAATGATATTGTAATTGGAGAGGGGAATAGGAGGTAAGAAACATAAATAACTAGATGCAATTTAAACAACAAGATGAGATGCAAGTGAAAATGACCTCAGTGTAGTAAAATGTAAAACAACAATGCAACTGATATAATGGAAATCAAATAGAAGTGCAACTGATCTAAAAATGCAAATCGAATGCATATAGAAATGTAAATAGCCCAAATATAATAGAATGGAAACAAAAATATTCCAAAAGGATCTGAATGTAATCTAATGCAATAAAAAATATGTAAAAAATAAATTCAATTCTACAAAGGCCATGGAGTATGGGGGCACATTCATTTCATAGCTAGCAGAAGGTAAAATCAGAGTTAAATATAATCTAATGCAAAAATTAAAATGAATCTACCTAATGTATATTTTAAGTAGATGATTTAAAATAGAAAACAAGTAACTAGAATAAGACAACATAATAATGTATTAAACTATAAATGATAAAATAGAGAAATAGTAAAATGGGAGAGCACGAAAGGGATGAAGAAAACAACCAAGAAGAGGAGATTATATCCCTTTCTTTTGATGGAGTTGAAGATTTTTTGTGCACCTATTTTTTTGTCACAACTCTCCAACTTGCTCAACAATGCAGCTAATCCAAGGTCACAAAAGGAAAGTGGAAGAAAATAATATCATAGATAGCAAAAAAGAAGATGGGTGTTCACACATAGAAGATGACAATTTAAATATAGACCTAAAGGTGAACTTTGCACCTCTATTTATAGAGGGTTTGAGGACTAGGTGGGAAAAGCAAAAATAAAAAACTAGGTTTAGGGTTGGAAAAAAAGAAAAGGTTAGCTCAAGGGTTAGGGATTTGAAGATAATACCCTAAAATGTCAAATTCGTTGTTGATATGAGTTGATTGTGAATTAAAAAAAACTAACTATTGGAGGTTATATTAGCACCAAGGTAGCCTGATAAAATTTACAGTCAGTCCAGGATGACCATAAATTTGGCAAGGCTAGGAAGAAGGGTCAAGCTAAGAGACGGGGAGATCAACAATTGCACTTAGCAACTTTTACGGGCTTCCTAGGCATATAAGGGAAAATCGAATCATTTGGTTGGGTCAATTTTTTATGTCTATATTCAAAAAATTAAAAAAATCTTATTTTATCGAGTCCACCTCAAAAAAACTCTTTCCAACAAGTATATGCATGCATATACTCAGATTTTAAATTATGCTTCAAAAATGCAAGGGAGAATTATGTCTTGCAAAATAGAGGGAATGCTTATTCCTCTATGGAAAATTCCTTGGAATATTTCCTTCTTTATATTTTCCTTTTCATATTTCAAATAAATTTTCTCCTTTAAAAAAAAAATAAAAAGAATAATCTATTATTTTTTGTAATATTCTCCTTTTAATCAAAAAAAGAGCTTTCAAAAACTTTATACCCTTTTTTCTTTATTCTTCTCAAATCGATGTGAGGTCAAAATATTTTTCTTCAGTATTGCTAGCAACTAAATCAACTCAAGCCCTTTTTCATTTACTTTTGTATGTGCTCTTTTCTTTGGAAGACATGTTGGATTAATTTTTAGTACCTTTGAAATACCTTCTATTTGATGATTTTGCATAGGCTCTTTTATCATGTTTAAACTTTGTTCAAGTTGTTCAGACATCAAATGTGATATTTTATCATAAAAAAAAAATTAATGCTTTTGATATGCCTTAAACCTTAGCAATTTTGAGTTTGTTTTCACCTACTAACAAGAAATTTTCTTCAATGTTTCACCTTTGGTGATATCAATCCAGTGTATTGATGTCAAAAATTCCTTATGTAAACTTTTGGTTTCATAAGATTTTTGTGCTCCTTAGAGATGTCTCTCATTATCACATTCCACTATTTGGATTTATATTTCATTCCTTCCATGTTCTACTACTTGCCTCATGTCTTGCCTCTCATTTCTTATTTAGCTTGTGTATTCTTTATTTCATTTTCGACTTGGATCATGTATCCTTTTCATGTTTTCTACTTGGCTCATGTTTGTTTAGCTATTCTATTCTTGTTTCCTACTTGACTTGTGTATGCATGGATCATGTATCCTTTACTCATTTCTTTATTGGATCGCATCTAGTTGACTCATGTATTCTCTTCTTCTTTATTTCTTGTCTCATGTCTTCTTGGCTAGTCGACTTTTCTCTTGTGCAACATTAATGTTCGGTCTTCTTATTATTTTAATGTCTAGGATTTTTCAAATACTCTCAACACATAGGCTTCTTTCAAATACATATTTTCTCTCTTACATATTTCCTTCCTTTTGATATTTATATAGTGAATTCTCTCTTTCTATTTCATATAAGCACAATGTTCTTGTCAAATACCTTAACTTACAATTTAATACTTTCTCTAGTGAGGGGTTGTTTCTTTTTATTGTTTTGTATCATCCAAGGATATATTTCTAAACTCAGGAACTTTGGTTGATCATTCTTCTCTCATGCAAGACTTGATGTTCTTCATTCTTTTAATTTTGTTTGTATGCTTTCAAACATGCATTTGAGGTTCTTATACACTTTGTTGCATCTCAGTTGAGACTAGTCTAGTTTTGATTTTCCTCTTTCTTATAGCTAGTAATATGGATTCCTCCATGTTAAAAAAATAATGTTATGCTCACATTTTAAAGAATCTCCAGGATATAAATCAACTCAATAACATGTATAATTCAAATTCCCAATAATTAATAATGAAACACATTGAAAGCTTTATTGAAACTACTAAAGAAATTCATAAATGCAAAGCTTCTTCAAGTTACCTATTACACGGATTTATATTAAATATATACATACATGAGACTCTTCATATTACATGAATCTTGACCTTTTCTCTCCTCAAAATCACAAGAGAACCAACTCTTCATATTTCCCTTTTACATAATAAATATCACATATTACATAAAGATAAAGTCTCTCATGATTGTTCATAACTTCCTACTTCTAAACTTGACACATCACTCATATAACTCACACTTGCTAACAAGACACCTCACACACTTATTTACATGACACATACTCTCACTTAATAACTTGACACATACTATGAACTCAAATATTAAACACACACCCTAATCTAAATATTTATAAAGGCACCAAATAATGTAATACCTTCAACACCTCCCCCCTCGTATTACATTATTTGGTATGACAAACTTTTTCCTTGTGCTTATTTTTATTGGTCTTGTTACTTTTACTCTAACTTGAGTACTTCTAATTCTAAATTTATCCCTTTGAGTTATTGTTTGTTCCTATTACATTTCTTAGCAATTCATCACATTAATATAATTCATGACTTTCATCATTATTGTCTCTATTATTTTCAAAATTGTTTTAGATGTAGAATGTAACAATTCATTATATTTTTTATCACATCCATGTTTAGTCTCAATTGATTTTATGTTTTTTCAAATTTAGCATGATCCATGTTGCTATTTAAAGGCTTATTCTTTATTCTTCACCTACTTATATATCCCAAAATTAAATCAATAATCAAATATGTGCCTAAATATCTAGAAGGTCAAAATATACCTTAAATGGTGCTTGTTTATCCTTCAATTTATGACTTCTCGACTACATGAGTCACCTTCCAACTTTCTCTCTACTTTGCATTGTTTTCTTCCAATACTCTACCATCAACTAAAATAGGTGTAAAATTACATTTTAGACCTTCTGACTTGGTGATTCCAAAATTCTAACCTACACAAATATCCTTACTTCAATTAGAATTTACAACAAATTTATTATAAATTTAACCCTCACACTTCATGAATTTCTTGTTGCCTCTACATATTCTCCTAATGCAATATTTTTGAACATCTTCTCTTTCCAAGTATCGTGTTTCATTAAATATTTTTCAAGTGTAGTATTTCTCCTTCTTTTAAATGTGGGGTTTCTCAAGGGTATCCTCCCTTTACAATTATTCATGAATATCTCATCCTTTTTTATGTAGCATTCTCAAACATATTTATTCAACACTCTTACCTTCAAATGTCTTTCCCTAATATGCAACATTCTAGTAATATTTTCTACCTTCACCATACCATTTTTTCAGCAATGTTTTGGTTCAGATGTCTTCCTTCAACACTCAAAATTACACTCTTTTGTCTAAAATTACACTCTTTTGTCTAATTCCTTGAAAATGTATGCTCTTGTATTATTTATTCTTCAAAATTCTCTTCAATGTTCCTTCTCCAAACCTAAAATCATCCTTCCTTTAAAAATAAACACTCTTCATGCATTCTTCCTCCATCACCTTCAACTATTCCTCTCACATTTCTCCCTTCAGCTATCTCATTCAACATGGCTATTTAAAGGATACTCAATATGATGGCTATGATACCATTGTTAGCAAAATAATGCTATGCTCATAAGTTAAACAATCTCCAGGATCATAAATCAACTCAATAACATGCATATATCAAATTTTTAATAATGAAAAATAAAATGCACTAAAAGATTTATTGATATTACTAAATCAAAGTACAAATGTAAATATTCTTTGATTTACATATTATATGGTTTTATATTCAATATATTACATACATGAGACTCTTTATATTACATGAATTTTGACCTTTGCTCTCCTCAAACTCATGGGAGAACCAACTCTTCATATTTTACTTTTACATAATAAATATCACATATTACATAAAGATAAAATCTCTCATGATTGCTCATAACTCTCTACTTTTGAACTTGACACATCACTCATATAACTCAAACTTTCTAAAAAGACACCTCACACACTTATTTACATGAAAATATACTCTCACTTAATAACTTGACATATACTATGAACTCAAATATTAAACACACACCTTAATATAAATATTTACAAAGGTAATTGAAACATAATAACTAATTTTGAATAAAGATAATAATGGTCACCTTTAATGGTGAATGTAATTTCAAGAATATATAATAGCTTCCCTATTTTTTGGTTTTCTTCTTGAACTTTTATAAGAAGCTTCAATGGATTCTATGTTTCTTTTATCCTTTGAGAAGCTTCTATGACTTCCTTGTTTCCTGGTTTTTTTCATGCACTTTTCTAAAAATATCCAATGGCTTCTATATTTATTTTATCCTTTGAGAATATTCTATAGATTTCTTTATTTCCTTATTATGACAATGACATGTTTTCCTTTCTTGAATTTTCCTAATTGTTCTCTAGGCTTTATGACCTTTGGTTTTTTAGAAGGGGTTTGTAACCCTTTGAAACTTGAAGATATTTTGACTTTAGCAAGGGTTTTTAACATTGAATATTTCAAATGAATCATGGAAGTTTCCATCACTATCACAATATTATACAGGGTAATTTTACCCTTAAAATTCTTATCTCAAACATCAAAATTTTACTCAAATAGAGTGCACCTTGGCTTTCTCTATGTCAAATCTAGAGGAGGATTAGAAGGATAATTATTTATTCCTTCTACCTACTATGATACCACATGTTATATCTTAATGCTTAAAATGATTGTATTATGGCAGTGAAGGGTATTTAAGTACATAGGATGCCAAATATAGGAATAGAAAACCCTCAAAAAAACTTGAAAATACATTTTCCTATACTATGTGCATGTACTTTGTGAGAGGTGGTTATACCAATTGACTTCTCTCAAAATATATGATGTAATAACTCCTAACGTCAGCATCCACCTATGTCAGATATTATCACAACGGTAGAATAGTTGGATTTGAATAACTCAATCTAGAAAGAACCAATGGATAAGCATAAGATTGTTGATATATAAAATAAAACCATTGTAGTCCATTAATATGTATACATAGGTCAAGGTAGGGCAACATGGTCACTAAATGGAATTCATTAGAGATAATTAGATAACAAAATAGTTTTCACACTTGATGTCAAATGTTAATACAATAGGAACAATTGATTTTAAATGGAGATGAATTATCCAAGCATGAGTCCTTGTTAGACATGGTTTTATGCTCAAAAAATATTTATCTAACCACATAGTCAAGGGCATAGATTTTTTCTAGGAACTCCATTTTAACTTATTCAAAATGAATCAAAAAATAGAGAATACTTTTTAGAAACCATCTTGAATACATGGTTTCTAGTATTTCTCTAAAAAAAATCTCTAAAGGACCTCAAAATTTTAAAATAAAATAAATACTAAAAACTAGAAAGTTTTTATTTTTAGATATCCATACTCAGACTACATCTCTAGCCATGTTGTCACATCATTTGAGGATAAACACAAACAAACAGGTTATATGTATGTTATTTTCATTTAATATAAAATGTACAACTCATGAAAGGTGAACCCTCACATTTTCATGTGGGTAACCTTCTAACTTGTGGAAGATAAACCAATACATTTTCATATAGGTGGCCTATTTTTTAATACTCTGGATTTCCAAACCATCAAATACTATGTAATGAGAGATGACTTTAAAAATGCATGAACATTTGATGTAATATTATAATTTCACATATCCATTGAGATATTGCTTGCATTGTACTTTATATTTTGAACAATAATATCATCCTATTATTTATTCTCTTATACTTTTGTTTTTTAATTGGTTGCACTCTATTATAATTTGAATTGTAATATATATTGATTTTTCTTAGATCAAAACTATGAGTTTTAGATCATTGATATTATAGTGAATTGTATTTTGAGTGTATGTATTTAAATACAATATTAATATATTAAAATCCTAGGTATTATATGGGAAATTCCTCTAACTACCTTTCTTATCATCCCAAATGATATTATATGGAAAATAGAATAGATGAAACTAAGATAGTCAATCCTTTCAAGGATATATTAAATAATTCCCTTAGGAAATAGAGAAATGATATGATTGATAAATTTTCTCAAATTCATTAGTGGATCCATGCTATAAATTTTGTAACTTCCTCTTTATAGCCTCTCACTAGCCCAATACTATTTAATGCTTCCATATTTTGTATGATACATGTAAATTTTGATATTCTAATTTTAAAATAAAAATAATTTCAATGGCCTAGAAATTTATTGGGTTAGTTATCTTCATACTTTTCTATTTTTTTAATTTATAAATAATAAAAAATTTGATTTTAATATCATGGAAGCTTTATTATCTATTTAATAGCTTGGTCAAAGAGGATATTGAAGATAAAAAGGTAGATATCACATAGGATGGTTTCATAAAGGTTGTAAAAGAGGAATATTATCCCATGGGGTCCTACAATGATTATTATATGTAATGGAAACAATTGCATTAAGGTACAAACCAATTTACTCAATATTATACATATGCTTTTCATTCCATGGTATCAAAACTAGGTATTCAAGATACTACAAGGTATTGAGTCATCAAGTACTATAGTGAGCTACAATGGTACATTAAAAATAACATAGACATATTCAAATTCAAGACGTTGCAAAATTCATACAAATTTATTTCCAATTGTAGAAGAAGTTTAAAAATAAAAGTAGAAAAGGATGAGGATAGAATAAAATATTGATAAAATCAAGTACTAGCACAATAAAGGCATGAGTGGTAAACCAAATAATTAATACAAATAGGTTTAGAGACAATGCCAAAATTATAAGTATGAGAAAGACTCCTAAGATATATTTTTTTAAAGAGCAAGATTGGCAAAAGGTACAATTACCATAAGATAAATTGACATTGAAGAGTGTAATATTGAGCAATTCAATTATTACTTGTTGAAAATACAAGCCTCTACATACAATGCATCACTATGTTCACATCCATAGGTTGAGGATAAAGGGAAGTGGATTGTGGAAATTGAACCAAATGTAGCCATTGTCATGTTACACTAGAGGATTTATAAAAAGAGGAATGATATTTTCACTCATAGATGTGGTTCAAGGGTCATCCATTGTATTTCATTGTTTACAATGGGAGTCAAAATAGTCTATTATTTTCTCATACTGTATAGGAATTAGATAGATCTATTACACCACATCCACATCCATAGTAAGGTAGATACATCACATCACTTAACAATGTCTTATGAGTTATTTATTATACCATCAAACCCTTTAAAATTATTTTTGTGTGATGTTATGACCTTGGATGTTTGTGTTGTGATTTTGGACCAATCATTCATATTGAAGAGACATGGTTTGTATTAGTCTAGACCTTGAAGTGTTACCATCACTAGAAGAAATCAATGCTTCAAGATAACAAAGGTATTGCATATTACCTTTATTTCCATAGTCAATGTCAAATAGTTTAGGAGGATGATATCCAAAATAGGTAAATTCAATTTATTACTGATCAATCCATAAAGCATAAGGACTATTGCTCTCGCCACATCAATTGAACAATCTATGTGGCAAAATTATATGGACCAACTCTAGAAAAATATAAATTGTCCAAATCATCATTTGGGATCCCATTTCATCATAAGTTAAAGCATTTCATTGGTTTAGTTATTTATTATCCTTTTTTCTAACACACTTGGACATCACATATAAGTCCTCAAAATGATGAAATCAGAAAGTAGACCCAATATTTGATTTACGAAGCACATTATACAAGTTTTTCATTATGTGATAGTCTAATAATCTTGGATTCAATAAAAAATAGAATGTGGATACTATGTATTAGCTATAGAGATTTAAATAAAATCATTGTGGAGAGTGCACTCCTTAGATAGATGGCATGTTGGAAAAAATTTATGGTACAAAATTCTTCACAAAAATTAACCTCAAATATAGCTATCATCAAATTCCCATCAAGGCTATTGATGTATGGAATATTACATTTAAATCCAATGAGGGTTTGTTTAAGTGGTTGATTATACCTTTTGGATCGACCAATGCATCTACCATATTCATGAGAAAGATAAATGACATCATATGTCCCTATACTAACAAGTTTGAGCTAGTCTACCTTAATGGCATTCTCATCTATAGTAAGACATGGAAGGAGGGTCTATAATAGTTTTGACAAGTACATTAAAAAAAATTTAGATATCCTACACATACACACACACACATGCACACACACACATATGTGCATGCTAATTTGGAGAAGAATTTATTTGGCAATACAACGTTTAAATACCTTAGGTGTATTTTTCACAAAGAAGAAGTTCATGCTGATCTTAAAAAAATTCTAGTGATTAAGGAATGGCCTACCCCAATACTATGATACAGATATATAACGGGTTGGATCTTGATAATTTTTATTAAATATTTATATTGGGATTCTATTATAGTTCTTAGCCATAGAACCAAGTGACCAAGGAAGTGCCAAATTCAATTTCTATTTTGGAGATGCACATCATAGAATAGTTGAGAAGCTGAACGACCACTTGTGTTTAGCTCCTACAATTTTTATACTTGATCTAAAATATCCTTTCAAGATAATAATATATGATCAAAATATGCATTCAGAGTTTTTCTCACATATATGGACATCCAATTTCCTATCACAATGAGATATTCAATGAATTAATTCAATAAAACCCACACATAAGAAAGAGTTTTATGTCATTGTTTGGGCATGTCAAAAATGGAAGCACTAGACCTCTAGAATTCGTTCAACCATAGAGTAACCTAAAAAATGAAAGACATCAAAAGTGGACCACATGCTTATAGTAGTTTCATTTGGTCATAAAGTATAATAAAAGGAGTGAGAATTTGATAATAGATTTTCTAATTTAGCTACCAATTAATTCAACAACTACCCTTCTTGATTCCAATGGTCATAAGACTTTTAATTGGTCCACATTGTATGAAGTTGATTATGATTTTGTGGATGCATAATAATCTCTTTTCTAGGTAAAGCAATATCTTGATTTTTATTTGCAATATAATATCCTCTATCACATGGGACATATTTGTATACCATGTAATAAGTGCTCAAAGATGATTTAGGAAGTGCACTTTTGTAAGATAGAAACTTACATCAAGATGGATAAATTATGATCATTACTCCGAAGCTACTTCTAATATCCCAATATGAGGAATGACATTAAGATATAGATTAAGTCATGTACACCTTGTATTGTTACAAAATTGACTAGCAAGAAGTAAGGATTGTATACACCATTTATAGTGCTATCCAACCCTAGAAATAAATCTCCATGGATTTCATATCATATTTTTCTATATATGAGCATGGTAATTGATTATATTTTTTTAGTAGTTGATTATTTTAAAAAATGGACATCATGGTTCCTTGTAAGAAATCCATTTCAATCATGTGTATCAATTTTGGTTTTTCAATGTCTATTTTCTCTAACAATGATATTATAGATTAACTTTTAGTCCATCTTATGGAACATTATGAACATTAAGTTGAAAATATCCACCACCTTCCACCCTCATACTACGGGTTAGAGAAAATATATGAATTTATTGATTATACATCTTTGCATGTACAATTCTAAACATCCATGTGCATGATATGATAGCCTAACCTACATCAAACATGTGTATAACCAATATTTGCACAACATTATCAAACATATCCCATTTCATGTATATTTCATGTTCCATCCCTCGGTATCTATTGATGCCACTCTCCCTACATGCCCCATGGAAAACTAACCTCATTTACAAAAAGGAGGAAAAAATAAAATATGGTTTATAGAATATAGTGAGCATATCCAACATTAGTTCGATGTCCTCTTGTAGAATTAAAATAAAAATTATAACCAAATCCATGATTAGAATTGTAGCCCACATCAATTCAATATTGGAGATAAAGTATGATTACATCTTCAAAGAGAGAAACTTGTAGTTCACCATAGGAATATCAAACCTCTTCACCATGGACCATACATTGTAACTAATAATATGGGAGTGAATGCATTTGAATTGAGTCTTTTGGATGTTATCTTGGTTTACATACAATATTCAATATTAAACTTTTCAAGCCTTATTATCCACATTGGTTGAAAACTTCTTAATAGCATAACAACTGGACATTGAAGAACTTAATTTAGAAAACACTAGTGGATGATTATATTACTAATATGTAGAATAAGACCACTAGAATACAATCCATTTATATGTATAAAATGGTCAAGGCATGACAACTTGATCACCAAGGAAAATGGCTAACAAAAAATTAGATAAATAAATAGTTTTTGCATCTGATTTTAAAAATGAAACAATTGGGACTATTGCTTTTTAAGAAAGATTAATGATCTAGGGATATGGTACTATTGGGGTGTGGATTTATGCCTAAAAAACTATTTTTGATCCTAACCACATTATCAAGTGTATAATTATGTTCTTGATATTTCATTTTGACCTATTCAAAATGCATTAGAAATCCTATAGTTTAGAAATTTTTAATAGAAAATCCTATCATATACAAGGTTGCTAGTACTTTTCCAAAAAATACTCTTTCAAGATCCTCAAAAATATAAAATAAAGTAGTTACTAAAACTAATATTTTTTTATTAAATGACATTATATTAATTGATCAAATTCCTCAAATTTCAAGGAGGAGACCTAGGTTTCAATTTTGTCGAATGATACATGTAAAATTGCCGAGTTATTCTAATACCAGTTTTTTGTCATGATGTCATATAGATGGGGCCCATTTCAGTCACATATAATCAATTAAATTAACAATAGTTTATATATATATATATATATATATATATATATTCATAGCCAAAATACATCTCTACCCATATTTCACATCATTTAAGGATAGATCACAAAAGAACAAGTTTTATGTATCTTATTTTTATTTAAAATGTACTTTATATCTCATGGAAGGTAAACCACTAAATTTCCATATGGGTTACCTTACATTTTTAATATGGTGGATTTCCAACCCATCAATTATTGTATAAAGATAGATGTACCACGACTATAAAAATACACGTGTAATGGATCCAATATTATAGCTTGACAACACTTCTTATAGATTTATTACATTTTATTATATTTTCCAAGAAGTAAAATCATCATGTTATTTTCTATCATATGCATTTGTGCTTTGATTGGTTTTACTCTTGATGAGTGTTGTTAATGCTTGCACTTTAATAATATCAATTTGGGGTGGTTCCTGATGGTTATATGTGCTAGAGAGCCAGGAAACATATCTTAATATGATATTTTTTAAGGTTTTATAATTGCTTAAACAAAAATCACACTTGCAAAAATTTATATGATGATTGCAAAAATTTAAATGCACACTTAGAGGAATTAAAATCACACTTGCAAAAAAATCAAATCTAATTTAGAAGTTGTGTAAAAATAACTTGGGAGATTAAAATAAACAATTTATACATTAATTACAAATGAAAGAATACAATTTTTTTTAGTACTTGAAGAGAGGTAACTAATGTCTTAAATTGTTTTGGAAGTGCTCATAGTCTAACTTGAACAAGAATTGTTCTTCCACTTTCTCTTCCATTATTTGTAGCTTAGATTTCAATTATGCAATCCTTTGAAGAAAATGTTCTATATTTTTGCCATTATGAAATTTTAGTGAATACAATTGTGATTGCAAGTGTAAAATAGTAGCTTCATTTTTTCCTTCAAATATTGTGCATAACTTTTACCAAGAGGTTTTTAAAGTTTCAGCCTCACTTATATACACTTAAATTTCATCTAATATACCAAATGGTTATTAGCATAAGAACCTTTGCATCTTCATATTTAAATATATATCTTCCAATTGTATCTTTTGAAATGGTTTTATCTCCATTTACTACTTCCAAAATTTTCTCAATGATAAGTATTTATCTCATATTATTTTTCCATAGGATAAAGTTAGGTCCTTTTAGTAGTTGAAATTTTGAAAGAAAAATCTTCAACTAATTTCTTCAATGTAATTTTTCCTTTAAATAATTATTTTCTTCAATAATAAAATAAAATATTTTTCTTTATATCTTTCAAATTTCAATATATTTCTCTTTCAATAATAATATTTCTTGAATTTTCATATATAATATCTTTCTTCAATTTCAATTTTCTTCTTCAATTCAATTCTTTTCTTCAATCATTAATTTCTTTCTTTAATTTAATATTCTTCCTTTTTCAAATTTTAGAATTAATATTCTTGTTGGGGGGTCAGGAGTGACCTCCTTGTGCTCCCGAAGTGCCATCACCCCCTGTAGTTGTAGCCTCAGTGTCTACTAACACCTTTTGTTGAGTAAGTGTGTTTGGTACCCTATGCCTCATGTAGGGGTACCAGACCTAGAAAGTCTAGGGAAGCATGGGATGAAATTACCATCAAATGAACTTCAAGGTTTTTTACCCAAGGTTGGTTCCTTACTTTTGGATTTCTTATTTGGTGTTCACTTCATTATGCTCCCTCTTTTCTACTCTAATATATTCCTAATCCTAGGCTAACTCTTAAAAGAGGGGAAAAGGGAAAGAAGAAAAGTAAATCAAACTATGCAAAATAGTAAAAATTTAAGGGAAATTAAAGGAAAGTAGTAAAGGTGCAAGAAACGTAAACCTATCTAGCCTAGACTAAGGGGTGACAATGTGCCAGAGAATAAAAATAATAATAAGACTCCCCCAATATCCTAACGGGCTTCGGATTAACACATGGGTGATGACCAATAGTGCATGAGGACCATAAGATCCTTTTGAGAGCATGAAACAAAATAGAACACCCATGCCAGAACCAAGACATAGATAAGCAAATAGTCATAGACTATTTATTAACACAAACTTCAAGTTACATACATATAAAGAAAAGAGGTTCAAAAACTACCTAATAGGTCATGAAAGGCTCAGGCTAGGCTAGGACACAAAGGAGAATGAAGGAAAGCACCCCTTTAGAATAATGGAGGGCCTTCAATGATTACAAAGAGAAGAAGAGAGATATTTATAAGAATAAATGAGGAATTCCCTCCAAAATACATGTAAGATTACAAAAATTGAATTGAAATTTTTGCTCAGGCTAGTCAACATCAATAGTGAATTATTTGGAGGCTCCAGAGGTCTATAATAAATATCCATGATTAGACTCCTATGACTATCCATAATTAATACCTTGAGCATTTTTCCCCTTGGGTTGTCCTCCCTATTGTCAATTTAATGCTTATGGTGGTGGAGTGTTAGGACAAAAACTAGATTCTCATCCTTTAACTTGTATTCAATTACTTTGGGTTGGTATGGGGTTTTGGTGTTTGAAGCCTGGTTCATCCATGCTCTAATCAGTATTCCTTGGTGAAGATGTATTTCAATGCATCTAGTGGGGGAAACATTCACCATATTATAACTTGCTCTACTTTTGAATAATCCTATTCCACTGCGTATCATGGGAAGACTATTATAGGGTTAACAAAATAAAATAGAAAGGGGGATGTTGCAATTAAAATCTTCCTAGGATGCTCTACTCTTTCATGACACTTGGGTATCAAGCCCTTCCTCAAAAATAAGGGAGGATTGGTTTGCTTCCAATTCACATAGTCTCATTAGGTACCCCTCTCCTTTTACCAATTGGGGGGTCTTAGTCCTTAGGATTCATTGGTGACATCAATTTGGATTGATACCTAGGACTAAGGTTCCCTTTTGGCTAAGGAGAGGGATTGATTCCTAGGGCCTTTATATCTAGAGGTAAAAAAAGACCATGGACATTGGTTGGAGCAGGCCCTTAATAACAGTGGTTCCCCACTAGCCATCACCAGAATGAATTAGGGATTCCAAGTATTATCGAGACCTATCTTAGCTATAATTGAAAAGCCTACCTAGTTGTTGCTTGATTCCAGTATAGTGGTTGGGCTTGTGGTGGAGGATGTTTTAGATTTATAATAAGTTGGTGATAACAATTCCTCCTTAGTTATATCTTAGATGATATTCTAGCTTAAGTTTCATCATAAGTAGTAGGGGCATTGGGCTTGTTCATTTTGAATTTAGGTAGGTGCTCTAGTAAAAATTACCTCCAAGAGTAGGATTTTCCCACTACAGTGAGACTTCACTACAATTTTGGCAACTCACAAGGGAACTCATACTAGTAAGAGTTAAGGAACCCAAAGAGAGTTGTATTATCCATTGGGTATAAAGTCTAATTTGGAAAATACTAAGGCTTCTATAATAGTGGTATATATTTGAGGAGAGTGTTAGATATCATTTCACTCAAGAATTTGTAGGCTAATATGGTGTGAGCCTTGCATTATAGGCTAGGTTGTTTAGATGGCTCCTAATTTTCACCTCCACCTCTTAGATCGATTAATGTCAAATGATTGCATGAAGACTTGTTCCATCATGCCCAATATTTTGGGTACATAATCGTATTCCAAGCTTCCACCTATTTTGGCATGGAAGTTATGCTTCAATTGATTAAAAAATGCTCTACTAATCTTGAGTTATTGTCAAACATATATTAATCCTGATCACTTCATCTTTTGAGCTTGTGCAATTTTAGTTTTTTTGGAGCTTGTTTAAATCCACTTGCATCTTGCATCTACTCGATAGTCTATGAAAAGATATTTTTTATTTTATACAAATGTTAAGGTTGGTGGGTCCTCCTTGGTACCTAGTACTCATCCTATGCCAATTAAATTAAAAATTCTCATCGGATAGAGAACCCAAGTCCTCGAATTGCATCATCATATTTTATCGGTTGGGTGCTTTCTTTAATGCAATGGAATTGCTTTTCCTTCATCAAATTTTGGGGGTGTTCCCCTTCTTGGTTTTGTTATCACTTTTTTAGGATAAGATCCTACATTTATTCCATTTTGTGGTCCTTTTAATGTCTAGAGAGGGTCTTGGAGGAAGGTGTGGTGGTACTACAATGGTATATCAATAATTAGGCTAGACTTTCTACCTATCTGGTCCATCTCCTCTTTAGTCAAATATCGAATCATTCTCAATGCATGGGCCACTACCTTAGGCAAGGAGGATGTATGAATTATATCTATTTGGTATGCCTAGAATGTATTTCTGGCATATCTTAGCACTATATGGAGTGGTTGCATCTCTACCTATGTAGGTCCTCCTATCTCCCTTTCCTCCTATTGTCAATCTTCCTCCTTCTTGAGTTTTAGTGTAGGTGTAAAGATCTCCAAGGAAGTTTGAGTGTGATTATCAGTATCATTCAATAGAGTCGATGGTTACCTTTTATTGCTTCCATGTGATTTGGTGCCTCTACCTTATTAGTAGTTCTATTTCCTCAAAGCCATTTATTGGTCTTAAATCTAGTTTCTAGTGGGGAGCCCAATTGTATTTGCTCTGATGATTCCTTCAAAAATTAATTTTTAGAGTAGACCTTTAGCATGGGATAACTACACACCATAGAGTCTTTTCAAGGGGAATTTTAGTTGGTAGGGGGTAGAGGAGTTTTGAATGCAATGGAGAATAGGGTTGGGTTAAAGTTAGAGGGGTGAGGGCTTTTGAATGTCTTGAAAAAAATCTACCTATTAGAATGAGATCTTATTTTTCTTCAAGGGCAATCTAATAGGTAATAGGGAGAGAATTCCCATTTGGGATTTTATCATTATAAAAATCTATGAATGAATAGATATGAGATAAAATATGAGTGTCATACCTTAGGAAGGTCTGATCTCACTTGGGATTCTTTTCCAAACTCCATGGAACCAAGCATTGAAATCAGCCATTACTTAACCAAAATTTTACCTAATTTCGGTCAAGTAATCTAGTAGCAAGGGCCTTTCTTCTTCAAAATGATCCATTAGCTATATGGTTAGATGTTCCAATACCTTATTAACTATGTAGGTAGGAATACATACCATGTTTAGTCCTCACCTTTGAAATATATCACCAATAGCCTACGAGCTGTATTTTTTGTGATGTTGAGCACATTGTAATGTATAGCCATGTATTGCAAGTGCTCTATTATGATGATGGTTCTTTCTTTGATAAAATATTATAGGGAATATAAAACCTCTTAAGAACTAGATCCCAAGAATGAGGGGGAAATAGGATGACCAAGGGGATCTAATATTTCTAAGTTGGAATGCTACCAACCATGCTTTTGATTTGATTTATTTGATTTGGCTAGTTGGTTGGAGGTATTAGCTTATATTGGGACCTTATATTTGTGCTTATTTGGAGGACTACTTAAGATTCTTCTTTTTGTAGTAGAGTCACCAAGTGGGTGATGGTACTAACCAGAAAAATGTTCTAACTATAACCTTATCTGGGATGATGGTTTCTCTTATTTTGGACTCTTCATTAGCAATGGATTTTCTAAGTGAATTTGTAAAGTGTTCAATATACTAATGACCATGGCCTTCACCAAAAATATGGTCTAATATTTGTATCAATGGATGGATGTTATCAAGCTCATGTCTCATTGGGAATGTTATTCTAGACCATTTTGAGGTTGAAGTAACCCCCTTGCACTCCCTAACATCGTGACCCCCCATAATTGTGGTCTCAACATCTATTGTTGCCTCTGAATAAGTGAGTGCATCTGATACCTTATGCCTCATGCAGGGGAATCATTCTTGTTAATACTAGGCAAGCATAGAATGTGGTTCATGTTGGATGACCTATGGGGATTTTTACCTAAGTTCAAATCCTTGCTTTTGGGTTTCTTCTTTGGCTCTCAGCTTGTTATACTCCCACTTCACTACTCTAATATAATCCTAGCGTATGATAACTTCTAAAAGGAGGGAAAAGAGAAAGAGGGAAATTAAAAAAAATGTAAAAATCAATAAAAATGTAAGGTAAAAATGGAAAGTGGTAAATGTGTGGGAAATATAAACCTATTTAGCCTACACTTAGGGGTGGTGATGCACCAAAGAAAAAATTAATAATAAGACTCCCCTAGTGCCCTAGAAGGACTTGGATGAACACATGGGTGATGGTTGATAGTGCATGAGGATTATAAGACCCTTTCAATAGCATGTAGTAAAATAGAACACCCACACCAGAACCAAGACAAAGATAATAAAATAGTCACATATTATTTATTGCATAAACTTTGAGTTACATACATATAGAGCGAAGATATTCAAAAACTACCCGATAGGACATGCAAGGCTTGATCTAGGTCGATATATGGAGAATAATGAAGCAAAGTGACCCTTCAAAAGAATGGATAGCCTTCAATGATTACAAAAAGAATATATATATATATATTTATATATATATATATATAACATACAGAGAATTGTTAGATAATCAATATGCTTCACATTCACCTCAATACTTTCTCAAATCAATTTAGAATATAGAATACTTTGTTTTATGGAACTTGAAGAATCACTTCACACATCCATTTGACTAGGCTTATCCAAATCTGCTCAACCACTCACTCAATGAAAAAATCCTTGCTAACAAACCCTAGTCCAAGCATATGATCACTCATTCAAAATGTTTCCAACAATGCTCAACAACCAATCTCACATAATAATGATACTCATGTTCTTTTCAAACCCTAGTTCAAGTTCTTCACACAACCAATGGTTTCAACAACAATGCTTATAAAATAAGGTTTTAACAAATATTTATTTTAGAAAACCTTGAAACATTAACTCAACACACTCAATAATGAAACCCTAATCAAGTCCTTTTCACTCCAAACTTATTTTTCTAGAAAACCAACCAATCAACTCAACTATGGAAGAATGTGCTCATATCTTTTTCTTGATGATGAAGGAACCTCAAAAATTTTCCACAATCACAAATACTTATTTGCCAATATCAAAGAGGTTAAGTGATAATACAAAATAAATAGCAACTTATAAATACACCTTATCACTCCATATTAGAAACTATTACACATATTTTCAAACAAATATTTAAGATAAATTGCTAGTCCTTATATCTCCTTAATAAATTTATGCACTCCTTTATGACTTCAAAACTTTAATATATAGTCTTCAAGTTATCAAACTCTTTTTCTCATAATCATTAAATTATACATTTACAACTCTGAATTCCTTTTCAATGCAATAATCCTTTATAAAATAATGAACTATAACCTTATGACTCCCATAACCAAAATTATATGTAATAGAATTGTGCCCTTACCACATTGTTGTCAAGAAGTTTTGAACACATAACTTAGGCCTCCACAAGCTTTAGCCTAACCACTTGAGCTATACTCCCATATGAGACTAAACATCCGCTGATCCAATTATGATATTATTCTTCATTGAATACAAAAAGAAGAAGATTTTGCATCCTTTTGCATAATGGGACCTCGAGGGATTCGACACAAAGACCTTCCTCCTTGCGGCATGCAATAGTAACCAACCCATATACAATATTGGATGAATCAAAAAACCAAAATTTGATACTTATCTCTCACTACCACATCATCAAGTTTGTATTGCCTAAAAATTATTTTTCTTCCCCTTAGATTTCTGCCATCTTGCATCACGCTTCTCAAGATGCTTTCATCTGAGTCTGTTCACTCGAAATTCATGTAACTTATTATTTGGTGTTCCCTTCTCTTACCTTCCTCATAGACAATGTGTTGCAAAATTACTGGGATCCTTTCTGACACATTGATTTTACCAACCTTCGCACTCGATGTTTGTTCCAAATAAAAACTCTGCCTTGAGTTTAACTTCTACCTTTAAATATCGAAATCGAGCATGTTTTATAAAATGCATCTTATGCCTTTGATTAACCTTGGCTTTGTCAAGCGAACGAATCCTATCTTCTCAAAAACTTTTATCGTCGTTTGATATATTTTTTTCGAGCACACCTTAATCTTCCATAAACTTTAATTAAAGACCTTTATATATATGGTCTTTTGGTTTATAACAACGTCGGTGACTTCCTTTAGCTTTTTATGCATATACATCGGTGGGATGAAGAATATTATAAGGTTCCAAATAACATTAGCCTTTGATAATTATTTAAATTATTTTAATTTATACATTATAAATTCAAGAAAGGTCCGAGGTGTAGACCAATTGGTTCATCCAAACCCCATAAGGGGGGCGGAGGTCCAAGGTTCAAATATTAGGCCTCGTCGAACTGAATGCTTGTCCCTTTCCTGGTGCTTTCAGAGGCGTAAAATTTTTAAAATGATTGTGGCATGGCAGTTATATGGGTGAATTGCGCGAAGATCTATGTGGCAGCTTCTAGGGTGAACAACGCAAAATATTATGGTGGCCATAAAAGCTAGATAGCCTTCTCGGATTTGTGGCGGCTACTGATTCCACCATGTTGAAAAAAAAATTATAAATTAAATAATTTAAATAATATTTGGGCCTTCTTAATCAAACTAAAAAGGGCCTCTTTGGTTTTTAGAAAAACCTTATAGTTTTGCTCATCCATGGTTTTAATAAAAGTCCTCTTAACTTATGCTTCCACATAATATTAAAAATATTATGATGCTCTTTTGCATTTAACCTTTGCATTGTTCTTCTTGATATTTTGACATTAATGGTAGCTTATTCCTTGACATCAATGACAACTTTGACTCAAAATGTCCAACAATATCCCCCTTTGTCATTTATGGAAAAACAAATTCTTTTTACCATAAACTTAACATTTTATTTATTCTGCTCCCCCTGGGACATTACTCTCCTTGGCTCAATTCTCTTTTCAAATATCTCTTCTTTACTCAAATACAAAATCTCTCCCCCTTACTCAAATCTCTCCCTCTTTGACATCAATGACAAAGGGTCACCTTTGGGGCTCTCGGCTAAGAATGAGTCTCTTATCTTAGCCCCTCCCCTACCTCCTCTTGAGGTGGTTAATTCTAGGGTGGAAGCATTTCTACTCCCAGCAAGCACTAGTCTTTACCTTTATGCTCTTTTCTTCTTATCTGATCCTTATGATTTCTCTGACTATTCCTTTCCACATCCATGTATGCGTCCATGTCCATTTTATTGTTCCTATTCCTATTCATGTTCATGTTCATATCCATGTTCCTGTTCATATCCATATCCTTCCTATTCTTGTTCCTGTTCATACTTGATTCTGGAATGTATGATCTACACTATTTTAATATATGACCATCATTATTGCACTTATAACACTTAATGTTATTATTCCTTGGAGGTGCAAATGTCTTAGGATTTCTCATAGTGAAGCCATATCCTTTTCTATCATGAAACCTACAATTCATTGCCTTCTGACCAAACTGATTACATGAGTAGCAATACCCATGGAAAAGCTATTTGTTTCCATATTCTTGTCTTTCATGTGTCCTGCACTATGAAGCTTTGTGCCCAAACCTGTGACATGAGAAACATCATCCATTGAAGAAACCTTTCCTTGATCCCATTGGTCTCTTAGTCTCTTCTACCCTATCTTGTTTCTTGTTCCATCTGTTTCTTATTTGTGCATTGTTCTTTTCCTTGTTGAATTTTCTATTGTCCAACATATCCTTAGAAGTCTCACTCTCTCTTTTACTTACTTATTTTGACACTTCTTCTTTCCTTTGTTCTTATTCATAACTAAGTCCTGTTTTGGTAACTGATGATATTTGTGCATTGATAATCCTGTCCAAAGTTTTGAATTTTTCTCAACCTTGTGTAGCTTGTCCTTAGAACCTTTTACTTCCATCCTTAGTAAAAATATCTCATGCTCTAATATTTCACACTCTAGATCTTTTATCTTTAATTTTTTGGCCATACCTTCTTCAATTTTTCTTGCCTCTTCAACCTTGATTTTGAAGTTGGTGAGTTCTTGTAGAAACTTTGCTTTTGCTTTCTCAATATTATTGAGCTTTAACCCTTAATACTGAGTTATCCCTTTTTAATTCTTCAAGAGTAACCATAAGTATTTCATATTCTATCTCTTTTACCTTTGACTGTTCAGCCATACATTTTTCAACTCTTCTTATCTTTTCAACCTTATCTCTCAAGTCAAAGAGATCTTGTAGAAGCTTTGTCTTACATTTATCATCTTCTTGTATTTGAGCCTTCAATTCTAAATTCTATCTTTTAAATTCAACAAGTTCCTCAAGAGTGGATTCTACTTTTTATTTTTTGAATCTTCCTCTTCTTTCTTTCTTTGATCTTATATAGGAGCATCTTCTTTTTCTTTTATTACTGAAAGTAGAGTTTCTTCTTCATACCTATTTTGATTATCCTTGTTATCCTTTCTTGAACCAACCTCTAGTATTTCATTTCCAAGAATATCATCTTCATCTTCATCGCTGCTAAACCCATTGTAATAACCTGCATCTTGATCGAGTTGACCACAAACAAAACATTATTCACCTTCTTGTGGATAATAAGCTACATGGTGACCTACATTCCTACACCTGATACAAAAATTTATCAATATGATATTTTCTCCATTGCTTGATTCATCTCTTGAATCTATTTCCACTTTTCCTCCTAAAACAACAACACCAAATTCATCTTATTTTTCTTTCATGACCATGTGTGTTCTCTTCTTCTTATGTCTCATGGTTTTTCCTATACCTTTCTTTTCCATTTGTGTTCTTGTAAGATCTTCCTTCAAGCTGTTAAACCTTTTTCGAAGGAACTAGCTCTGATACCAATTAAAGAATACAAGCTTATACTGAGATGGGGGTGAACAATATAAGACCACTTTTTACTTTTATTTCCAACCAATATTATGCAATGTAAACATAGCAATATCAATAGCAGTAGCCAAAGCAATGCACAAATAATCACACATAATAAAGACACCGATTTAACATGGTTCACCCAATGTGGGCTAATCCATAGAGAAAATATTTCACTAATATTTTCACCATAAATATCTTGGGAATCCTTTCCCTATTACAATGTTTATGGATATCTATCCAAAGGAGACACCAATCCCCTAATAAATTTCATGGATCTCTATACATAGGAGAAATCCTTTCTTCTCTTATTTTGGTTGGTGATATTATAGAAGAATTGTTACCCCCACTATTCTAGCTAATGGATCTCTATCCACTGAAGACTCTTGTCCTCACTGCCTTGGCTAATGGATCTCTATCCATTAGATACTGTCATCCTCTATACCATGTTACCTTCAAATATCTATCTCAAATCTATACTAAACACAGTCCTTAGATCTATCATAAACATATCATTAATCTATGTCCTCTGATATACTCTAAACACAATCCTTTAGTCTAGAATAAACCTATCCTCAATATTTGTCTTTGGTCTGGTACAAACCTATCCTCAAATATGCACCAAACTCTATCTTCAAATTTGTACTAAACATAGTCCTTCGGTCTAGCACAAATATATCCTCAATATCTATTCTCAAGCCTTAACTCAAAGCTTGACTCAATCTCAAATCAACTCTGCTGGATCTGCCCCAAACCTTAACTCAAGGTTTGAAAAAATTAATCGATCAACTCTACTCTCAAGTCTTCTCAAATACTTATCTCAAATATGCCTTGTAAGCTTCCACAAAATATCACACCAATCTATCCACAAGTCCTCTCTAGAACTTTTCCAATATGCTCAATACATTCCCATAAGAACTTATCCAAATCTGCTCTCAATATTTATTGTAAGCTTCAACAAAAGCTTACCCAAATCTATCCACAATTCTTCTCAAATTCTTACCTCAAATTTGCTCAACAAGTCCACAATAGAACTTGTCCAATCTCATAGAAACATAAAGAGAATTTTTAGAGACTCAATATGCTCTATACTCATCACAATGCTCAATAAATTTTAATCACTCTTTTAGAAACATACAGAAAATTGTTAGAGACTCAATATACTTCAAATTCACATCAATACTTAATCACTTTCAATAACTCTTTGAGAAACATAAGAAGAATTGTTAAAGACTCAATATGCTTCACATTCACCTCAATACTTTCTCAAATCAATTCAGAATATAGAATAGTTTATTTTATGGAACTTGAACAATCACTTCACACATCCATTTGACTAGGCTTATCCAACTATGCTCAACCACTCACTCAATGAAACAATCCTTGCTAAAAAACCCTAGTCCAAGCACATGATCACTCACTTAAAATGTTTCCAACAATGCTCAACAACCAATCTCACCCAACAATGATACTCATGTTATTTTCAAACCCTAGTTCAAGTTATTCACAAAACCAATGGCTTCAACAACAATGCTTATAAAATAAGGTTTTAACAACAAATATTTATTCCATAAAACCTTGAAGCATTAACTCAAAACACTCAATAAGGAAACCCTAATCAAGTCCTTTTCACTCCAAACTTATTTTCCAGAAAACCAACCAATCAACTCAACTATGGAATAATGTGCTCATACCTTTTTCTTGATGATGAAGGAACGTCAAACATCTTCCACAATCACAAATACTTCTTTGCCAATCTCAAAGAGGTTAAGTGATAATACAAAATAAAAATCAACTCATAAATACACCTTATCACCCCATCTTACAAACTATTACACATATTTTCAAACAAATATTTAAGGAAAATTGCTAGTCTTTATATCTCCCTAATAACTTTATGCACTCCCTTATGACTTCAAAACTTTAATATATAGTCTTCAAGTTCCCAAACTCTTTTTCTCATAATCATTAAATTATACATTTACAACTTTGAATTCCTTTTCAATGCAATATTTAACCCTTTATAAAATAATGTACTATAACCTTATGACTCCCATAAAAAAAATTATATGTAAAAGAATTGTCCCCTTACCACATTGTTTTCAAGGAGTTTTTGACACACGACTTAGGCCTCCACAAGCTTTAGCCTAACCACTTGAGCTATACTCCCATATGAGACTAAACATCCGTCACTCCAATTATTATACTCTTCTTCATTGAATACAAAAAGAAGAATATTTTTCCTCCTTTTGCAAAATGGGACCTTGAGGGATTCAACACGAAGACCTTCCTCCTTGTGGAATGCAATAGTAACCAACCCGTCTACAGTGTTGGATGAATAAGAAAACTGAAATGTGATATTTACCTCTCATTGCCACATCATCAAGTTTGTACTACCTGGAACTTCTTTTGATTCCCCTTAGCTTTTTGCCAGCTTGCATCACGCTTCTTAATATGCTTTCATCTGACTCAATTCACTCAAAATTATGTAACTTATTGTTCATTGTTCCCTTCTCTTACCTCCCTCGTAGACAATGTGTTGCAACATTACTGGGATCCTTTATTATGCAATGATTTTACCAACCTTCACGCTCGGTGTTTGTGCCAAATAAAAAAATCAGTCCTAAGTTTAACTTCTGCCTTTAAAGATCAAAATTGAGCGTGTTTCATAAAATAAATCTTACGCCTTTGATTAACCTTGGATTTGTCACGCGAACAAATTTTGTCTTCTCAAAATTTTTTATCACCGATTGGTATTTTCATTTTTTTCGAGCACACCTTAATCTTCCATCAACTTTAATTAAAGATCTTTATATATATGGTCTTTTGGTTTATAACAGCATCAGTGACTTCCTTTAGTTTTTTATGCATATACATCGACGGGATGAAGAATATTACAAGGCACCAAATAACATTAGCCTTTGATAATTATTTAATTATAATTATTTAAATTCTTTGAATTTAAATATTATAAATTAAATAATTTAAATAATATTTGGGCCTTCTTAACCAAACTAAAAAGGGCCTCTTTGGTTTTTAGAAAAACCTTATTTTTGCTCATCCATGGTTTTAAAAAAAAACCCTCTTAACTTATGCTTCCACATAATATTAAAAATATTATGACGCTCTTTTACCTTTAACCTTTGCATTGTTCATCTTGATATTTTGACATTAATGGTAGCTTATTCCTTAACATCAATCACAACTTCGTTCCTTGACATCAATGACAAATTTGACTCAAAATGTACAACAAAAGACAAACGAATCAAAGAACTGGAGGCTAAATTAAAAGGGATGCAAGAGGAAAAGGATCAGTAAAGCTCAACATTGGATGAAGTAAATAACAAGTTTGCAGAATAGGAGGAAGCATTGTCCACCACCACAAATGAGTTGCAACAAGAAAGGGATAAACCATCAGGCTTAGAAATATCTAAATACTAGCTTAAACTGGGAGTCTTACTAAGAAAAAATAAAATAAGTAGTTCTACCAACAATTTTCCCTTCCTATACAAAAATCAAACAAGTCATTGTTGCTACTAGCCTGGCTAGGACTAAAATGGATAGGGCAAAAAAAACTCTATCATCTAAATTACAGGAAGCACAAAAGGTCAAAATTTTTTTGAGATACCCTGGTAGCTTCCCTGCCTCCAAGGCATAATGCAACTAGAATGTAGAAGACTGATACTTATTGCACACCAAATATACTGGGTAAATGAGCTCATTGACACAACAAGAGAATTGTTCACTATCATCAGAAAAGAGACTGATGAGATGAGTGCCATTACACAAGATCTTAAGACTTTGGGAGCACCATGTTTTTGGGATGATAAATCGATCTGGTGCAAGCATGAAGAACTCACCCAGTTATTCAAAATTTAGATGAAAGACCAGAGTGAGATTGATGCACTATTCGAACCATTGGATGTGGAGAAGGTTTTTGCACTCTTCTATAGACTTTCTCATCTCTTAGAGAAAGTAAAATACCTAGCTGAGAGGTACAGTGACCCTCCTTATTACTATGTGAGCCAGCTAAATGGAGATATTTTAGAACTTAAAGGGATTTCAGATCTGCCTCCAAATGTCTGGAAAGACATGTGTCAACATATCCATATAGTCATTCCATCTAGGGTTGTTTCAAAATATGGGGAATCATCAGGAAAAACTGCACAACAGGGACATCCATAGGAATAAGGGTCACAATAGCATATATCACCAGAGGGTGATTAGAAAAATCAAAGGACTAAGGTGCCCCTATATTATATCATTTTTACCTTTTTGAATAGTTAGCCAACAATGAAGAATCTTAAGACCAATGGAACAAGTGTAAAAGAGATTGAAGGGCAACTATAAGATCTATATCGAGCATAATAGGCAAGAATGTAGCGGTAATAAATTACCATCAAATAATTGGTATTGAATATGGCACATGCATTAGAGCTCATACTGCTATAGTTTTTCACTATCCCTAGCAAAATTGTAAGGACTTCAGTGGTTTGTCTTCTATCGTTTGCCACTAGCCTACACTATATGGATAGTCAATCTGAGTTATATTTTTAGGAGATAAAAAGCCCCTGGGATCTGCCAATACTATGGGTTTTTTTTACCACTACCCACATGCACTTTGATAAGAAATTACTATGTACTATACAACATGAAAATACTTAGTGTAAAATTGATAAAGTCTAAAGATGACTGGGAGTTTTGTACATAACTAGTGTTCGGATTGGTATCGGAGACCCGACCTAACCTAGGGGTGTCAATTTGACAATTCTAATGGAGATAAAAAATTTCATCGTCCACTGAAGGTAAGGAAAGACTCGAAGACTTGAACCAACTAAGGATCTTGTAGCAATAGGAAGAATTGCACTCGATTGAAGACTGACAAGGTCCTAAATTTTTGGCCTATCCAAGGGAGGCCAAACTTTTTATAGCCAACTAGAGCCTAGGGTGATCTAAAAACTTTGGTATATGAATACAAATAAATGGCCAAGTCCAAGAAGTACTAGAGGAATCACTCCTAGCTGGAGCCCAGCAAGGTACCGAATAATTGGCCTAGATTTTTGCACATAACTAGAACTTTAATTGGTCCTAGAGACCCGAACCATGGTCGAAATATATCATATTATAGAAATATGCTAAGTTCTAATAAGACCCAATAAGAACCCATAGGGTTTCCAATTGTCCACGCAGATATTAAAATTCAATAAAAATAGGATCTGTAGAATATCGGATGACTTGTACTTGATTAGAACCCAAAAGGGTACCGAATCCCTGGTCTGCTTTAAAATCTAATTTTGGATGCTCGAAGGGTTTTGATACTATCGACTCTTGGAGAGGTACCAAAACCTCGATATCATACCAAAGAGTGCATGATCATAAAGAAGGTAAATGATGATATTACCAAAGGTTTTATTCCTAGCTAGGATGCACCAAGGTTCTAAACACTTAACATCATGATAGCACAAGTTTTGCATTCGATTCAATAAGACCCAGTACTAGACCACCTACACAAGGAATGTTGTTATCCTAGGACACCTATATGATGAATATTACCTATCATGGAATCTCAAAAGAATGATTATGTTCATGGCCATCATGTAGGATACATGGCGGCTCAACTATAAATAATCAACAAAGATCAACAAACCAGATGCAAGTAGCAAGCTCAACACTACTCAACATAGCATGCCAAATCAGCAGGTCACAATGAGGCAGTTGGAGTGACCATACTTTGAACCATTTGGCACCTCCTTTGACATGACAAAAATCCATTTCTAACTAATGATGTTTTTGATAATGATGAGATTGTAGATGAGCCTATATATACAAGAATGTAAATGAAAAACTGGTCGACTCTTAGGCGTTACAATTCATATGCACAAATGGATTACTTGCTAATACAAATTGACTGCGATATGGCCTCTGGTTCGAATAATTTGCAGAGCATGTATGTATTTATGACCACTTATTTATAATTTGAGCATGTTGAATGTTTATGATATTAATTTTGAATCTTGGATTTTTGTTGTACTCATTCGCTTGTCAATAATTTGTGGTTTGTTTAACATGCAGTAGATTAAAAATAAATGTTCTGTAATTGATTGCAAATTAACTGGTCTGTTAGGTAGTTGGTTATTTAGTTGGGTGATCCTTGTTCTTGTTTATATCTTGATGTTGTCTAATATGTACCAATGTAAGTACTGGCTTTGGCCTATTTATTTTCTTTTAGCACCCTTTTCCCTCCACATTTGGGCATAGTTAGGTGGAACCCTAAGGAACTGACCTCCTCTGGAGATTGACCACTAAAGTTCTCACAAGCTCCCTAGTTATTCAATGTTGGTCAAGGTTTGCATCCGCACAAAATTTTCCATAGACAGATTCTCCGACCAAAAAGGATTATATTTGAGATTTTCTAAGTATTTTGTAAACCCCAAGATAAAGATTTCAATGATATTTATAAGCATGAGTGGATGATTATTATTTTAAATTTTTATAATTTCTAAAATATTTCAATAAATATAGGATAATTAAATAAAACTAATAATCCAAATAGAGGTGAGGTTTTAGTGATCGTTGATCCTAAATATTATTTTTTATTTTGGTAGAGGCCAAGGATATACTAAATAATAAATTTTAATGTTTTTTAAACATTTTAGGATCAATGGATTTGGACATTTTTCTTGGGAATAAGCCATTAGATTTTTCCCACTTCAATAGTTTTAATCCTAATAGCAAACTTTTATAACACACCAACATAGAATATAAAGAGAGATATGTGGGAGTTAGAGGTAAATATGAGTCTCAAGGGCCATTTATTAGAGGAAATATATATTTTGGCAAAGCATAACTATCCTTTAATCAAGGATAAATTATAATTAGTACTTATATTGTCAAGATCCTACTTTATAGAGTATGCCTTTAGGGAGAAAGCCTTTAGTAGGGATGCTTTCTTTATAGATAAGATCATTTTATATGGGAGTATACTTAGTAAGATCAAAGTTTTATTAGTTAGATACCTTAGGATTGTTATAAAATATTATATTATTTGATATATTAGGATGTGTATGATATGTACATGTGTCATGTTAGAAGACCAAGAGTTTTGTATGCAATTGGTAAGGTAAGAGTCCAAAGGTCATATGGAAAGCAATAGTCAATAATTTGAAGAGTTATCTTGTATAGCTATATTATGGAGATAAAGCTCCATAACTTGTATCAAGTGTAGAGAATATCTCAAAAAAGTAATTTTTTAGATTCATGAATAATATTCTAAGTATATTTCAATATTGTTGATTTATATGAGATTTGTATTATTTTTTAGTTAAATCTTCATTATTGATATTTTAACCTTTAATATTGTGGCTATTTTAAATTGGAACCTATGATATGTTGTGGTAGTAAGGCTTAAAAATCCAACAGTGGTATCAGAGTTGACACCTGACTCTATCTATTTTTTATGGAGTTCATTTTGTTAGCCACCATTATCATTATTTAACTTTGTCCACTTTTGATAAAGCTAATTTAGAGTCTGTTCATTTTGAAGGAAGTGTTGACTTATACTCTATTTTTAGAGGTCTTATTGAGCAGAAATTGAGGAAACAAGGATTAGTCACACTGATTTGAATGCTAGGGTATTTCCACTTGGTTAAAGGAAAATCAATGAATGCTAGGGTTCAATTATATTGATAGAAAGGACCAACTCAAAAAATCGTTTGACATTGATTGACTAGAAGCCATATCCAAAGATAGTTGGAAATTGGGGGACATAGAAAGTCACCTTGATAATATTTTGGACTCTTTAGAGAAAGATAATAATCATTATTAAATTTCGAGGAAGAACCAACTTAGGAGAAAGTTGGTCATTCAGGGACATTCAAAGTCACCTTGACATTGATATTGGGTTCTCTAGCAAGGAGGATAATCATATTGGGTTCTTAGATGTGACCTAATACATTGAAGATTTTAGATAGACAAAGGAGAAACTTTACTAAATAGGATAGAGGAGCATTCAAATATTTCTACAAGGATTGAGAAGAATTCAAAGCTTCCTAATTATAGATATCTTAAGCAACAGATTGAAAAGCATTCAAGTTTTATATAGATATAGAGAAGTATAGCAAAAAGCAACAAGCATAGAGAAAAGAGCAAAAAATAGTAAGCACATAGAGTAGAAAAAAGCAGTAAGCACAAAGAAAAGAAGAAAGCAGTAAGCATAGAGAGAAGAAGAATAGGAAGAAGAAGAAGAAGAAGAAGAAGAAAGCATTGTAAACTTTAAGATAAAAGGAATAGTTAAGTTTTAGGTCAAGACCAAATTGACCTTGATTGAAGAATTTTATTCTACAAGTAGAATAATAGAGAATGTAAATCTACAACAAGCATAATAAGAAGAGGCCCAAGTAGCCAACATAAAAAGAGCAACTAAAATTCAAGCAACCAACATATGAAGAAGAGGCCTAAGTGACCAACATAGATTAAGAGATATAAGCTTAACTGTAAGGAAAAAAAGAGAACAATAAGCTAAGTTATCTATCAATGCAACTAAGAGAAATCTATATCAATTGATTAAATGGACACTATAATATGCAAGTCGAGCATTATAAAAGGTGCTAACATTTAGGGAAACAATGAAAGACACATAGCACAAAGTATCATTCAAACTAGAAGAGTCATCCAAACTAGTAGAGCACCACTATATAGAATATATTTGAACCAGAAGAGATATCCAAATGTAAGTTCTAGGAGAGTACCACAATCCAAATAGTATTCAAATTAGAACCGGTTGAACATGAGTGCTAGCCACTATCCAAAGATATTCAAACTAGTGTTTTTCGAATGTGAGTGCTAGAAATAAACTTGAGATATTTAAAATAGAGTTGTTTAACACGAGAAACATAATGGCATAGCCTTGGGACATTTGAATCAAATTTTTTTGAATGAGAGCATCAAGATAGTAACAAACCACCACAATCTAAAAGCATTTTTATGAGAACATAGTGCTACTACCCAGAAGCATTTACTCAAATATGGAGCCAAGAATTACAACAATTAGATATGTTGGCACACGAACAAGAGAGTATTGCTATCACTCATACAAATTTGTATTACTAAAGGAAAGCACCATCAATATTTGAGTGAACAAATCATAGAGGAAACAAATAGGAAAAAATAAGTCTAAGAATCAAAAACCTAAACAACTACTAAGCTAGAAATGACATGCTATCCAGTAGAAGTGTAGCAAGAATATCATAAAAATTAACTAGGTAATATCTAATGTTAGTAATTCAATGTGCTATTTTTGATATTTTTTTAATTTAGTGAAAACCCCTTATGAGGCCGTCTTGGTCTTAGAAACCATGACCAAGGGGTTCTACACCATCAAAATCACCTAGGAGTCGTGCTCGGCCCTGATCGCACCAACATTATCAACTGGATTTTGGGTACTTGATGTGCATTTGGTAGGGTGGATATTTGAACCAGGGACCTCCCTTGGAAGATTGCCCTACCCTCTCCAATCGTAACAACCCTGTAGATTGCTTTATTATATATATATATATATATATATATATATATATATATATATATATATATATATATATATATATATATATATATGTGTGTGTGTGTGTGTGTGTGTAAGAATGAGATATTGCTTATGATATTTTGTGGGTGCAGGAGCAGGTACTATCTATTGGAAACATTGGTATTTTGTCCTTCAAAACGGGTATTCAATTTTAGGTAAGTCCAGGGAGTGATGAGCGGTGGAGCATTTGCCATAATTTGGATTTAAGTATACATGAGGAAATGCACCCACCAAGTGGTCCATGTAGCTGCATTTTCACATAGATGCATTAATAGATTGTTTAATTTTGTAAATGAATTTAAAAATATATATATAATAATGCATTTATATTTAAAAATAAATAAAAATTAATTTGCACTTTTCTATACCTCAAAACAAAATGGCTTGACTTGGTTTTTTACAGTTGGTATCTATAAAAACCCAAGTCAACCCACTTGGTTTCGAGGTATAGAAAAGTGCAAATTAATTTTTTTTTTTACCACTTTGACTAGTCCAAACATGAGTAATCTTCATGGATGCCATCTCGTTGCAGACGAGATATCTGTGAGATCGAGATTAACCAAATCTTGATAAAATGTGCCTTTTTAAATTACTTCCTCTCCTTATCCGAGAATCCAAGTATAGGCAAGGGTTTCTACTTCCAGGGCCCATATCACCCAAAAGTTGTATTCTGAATTTCCTCGTATCTTATCATAAGATACCTAGAGTATGCATGCCAGATTTGATGTACATTCACTCTCCTAAAGTACATCAAGAATTCTACCACTACCTTAGTAGGAATCCAGAAGTCTTACTTGCATAATTCCCATTTCATTATGCAAATCCCTTTCAGGTTATAAGATCTACTCAGGTACTAGCAGGGTTTGCCTAGGTGTGATGCCCATATCATCACTCCTACACCTTCTGTTATAGATTCTGGCAACCCTTTATCAGGATGAAGGCTACCCCATGACATCCCAATGGTTTGAAGTAAGGAATGTCTTCCCACATTCCTTAGATGGCTTATATTTAATATTGTCTTCCCACAACCATAAATATTACATTATAATCTCCTTGGATCTTATGATTAAGTTTCATGGTATGATGTCAAGGTTTTTGAAGGCTTGTTCTAATTAATGCCAAAAGTTGCATGGTTTTCTTTTCAAATATATCCATTAAAATTTCAATTATGCATATCCTAAAAATGATTTAATAACCATTTTTAAAAGAAAAATAAATTTAAAATATATAACTCAAAGTTATATATATATATATATATATATATATATATAATAATGACAATAGCCTTTGCATTTTAAATAAAATAATCCAAAAACTTATGCTAAATTATAATAACCCCTTTTTTGTCCAGTAAGGTTATCTCATATCTTAGAAAGATCATTGTTTAGTATTTTAAAAGAAAAACATAATCATTTTGAAGCCTAACCACAATAGTCATTTCCACCCTAGTCTACTTTGTTAAATAATAAGAGAGAATTATTAAATATAAAAGAGACTTATTACACTGATAGGCATTCCTACAATGGCAGATGTGAGGTGGGAGGCAAAGAGGTCATACATGTCACGTCGCAAACAATTTTTTTTATTTATTAAAAAATCCGACATTAACAAAAACATTTAAAATATTTAAACTACTATCTTAGATATAAAGGATATATATCTAAAAATGCCGAGAGTTATCAATCCTAAGGCACCTATCTTGGAGATCACACCCCCAATAAATGAGATAGGTACCTCGATATTGATAACTCTTGGCGTTTTTAGATATATATCCTTTCTATCTAAGCTAGTTATTTATACTTCTCAAGAGAATATAGCGAATTCATGTATATCATTTTTTATTGAGTAAATACTTCTTATACATATACGTAATTTAATAATACTTAAATGTCATTAGGCATCCTATTGTTTCGAATAGAAAAATTCCACTAAAATTGAAGAAATCTTTTAAGATTTTACCTATAGTTTTACAACGACCATACTATTAAGGTTTTCTAGAAAAATTAAATTTAACCACCTAAGAAATTTACCTCGGATGTCATAATTAAAATATATCGGATTCCTTATCCTAACGAAGGTATTTTGGCGGCCATAGATCTTAGGAGTGGTACTTGGACATGCAAGGTGACCTATAAAAACTTTTTCTAACTTCTATGAACAGATATTGTAAAAACATGCAAGGGTTTATTGTGCTGGTCTTCTTCGAGTTTTCATGGTTTTTATTTGTTTATTTATTTAATTATATTTTTTTGACTATACAAAGCGATTACCACTTCTTTTTTTTCCACCTATATATTAGCAAATACAAGTCCAAGCTTGTTTCGCTATGAAGCAGTAATAGGTACTTTTAACAAATTACCTGAATTCCCAAATACTTTATCGAAATACAAAGTTTAAAAATTACTTATGACAATTTAAATATTATTATGATAATAATTTTTAACTACTCTCTACAGTTGTTGAAAAATTGTAATAATAACACAACCATAAGCGTATGACTATGTTGTTATTACAATTTTCCAATAGCTGTAAGTAGAAGTTAAAATTATTATTATCCGACTATAGCAACCCAAGTCAACTCATTTGGTTTCGAGTAACTTAAAAATGTAAGTGAAAAATTTTCATTTAAATTACCAACCACTTTCAGTTTTACATCCAGAAAAGCATGCTTATTCTTTATGAAACCCATTCTGCTATAGACAAAATTATTTGCAAAGGTGAGATTGGCCAGATCCCAGTCTATATTGCCTTGTAATACTTCCACTCCTTCCCGAGTACCCAAGTATTTATTGGCGAGGGGTTTTCCTACTCCAAGGCCCATATCACCTGGAGCTTGAACGCATAATTCCCCATATCTCATAGTTTAAATTTTTCTCTTATCATTTCTATGGGATAATAGCATGGCATGCCAGGGCTGATGACAATTCACTACCCTGAATTGCATCATGAGTTTACCTTATCTTGACCATACTCCAAAGTATTATTTTTGTATACGCCCTCCTGCCCGGATTCTAGTTGGGTTAAGTCTAAGATTTATGCCCATATCATAAATATTTTTGTTCTCCATACTTTTCATAGTATGACTTAACCGATATTTAAGAGCTCCGCTCCTCATCTCAGGGTTGGAATTATGAATGTTTTTCCCATTCATGACATAAACATAGGTCGTCCGCCCACAACCTTCAACATGATAAAATGAGTTGTCTTTCCACAACTATGTTCTCATCTTACTTGGTCCAGAATGTAGATGTTAGCCCACAACCACGGTTTTCATTTAGATTATATATTATCTCTCCACGATTGTTGTGATTTTCGGCTAACTATACTAGGATGGTTAACTATACCAGCATTATATACTAGTTTATAAGATTCCATAACCCAAGATTCCATAACCCAATTAGGTTCTATTGTGATAATAATGCATGCCCTTAAATATAAAATCTATTGATTATAACTTCAATAAGGGATACATCTAACTTTTATAGTATCAATTCGTTAGCAAAAGATCTATTAAATACAACTTATCTATAATATATGCCCAACTCTTTATTTTAAAATAAATCCATAAACCTAACTTATCAATTTAAAAATCAACAATGATCCTAACTTAATAATTTGAAAGTTAATCAACTTGTTAATATACAATAAATCCTTTGGTCTATTATCTGTGTGAGCTTATAGATAGTTTATAGATAGATTGAAGAAAAGCCTTTATATTAAGCCATACATATCACATATCCTAAAGCCAATCTAGACGGAACTTAATATAAACTTAATTACACAAACACATATCCTATTTTAAAATAGAAGACAATAACCTTAACTAATCATCCTAAATAATAGCTTATTGGCTTAAAAGTACTTTTCCAATATGACATTTCTAGAAATGATAGTAGTTCTTAGCATATTTCTGAAACAATAAATATTGAAACACAAATCGAACTAACCTTATCGTAAATATTTTGAAAACAATAAAACATATATCGAGCTAACCAAGAACAAGGTTATTATGGTTCTTTATCCTACAATAACCTTAATATATCCCACTTTCCAGGTAATACCAATTTTATCCCTAAACTAATCCTCTACCCTAAATTTTAATGTAAGACAAACAATAAAGTAAAACATTAGAACAACACCCATTTTCCAAAATAAAACTAACTTATAATCGTAAAGCAAAGAAGCAACTTTAATTCATCGTTTAGGATCTCAAATATGCCCTTAACATCTATGCTTTCCTATACTTAATTAAGAAAGTATTTTAAAAGTTTGATTATTAAACTCAGCACAGCTATGGAGATTATTTTTTATTTATTTTTATTTTTATTTTTATTTTTAAGAAATTAATGTATGAAGACTTTCCAATGGCCCATTCCACGATTTACCCCTATTTAACCAACTATTTTTAAATACATAGTTTGATTCAGTCCTTCCATACATCAATGAATTTCTAAAATGCATAGCGGATGTTTCCATTTCTATATGTTTCCAGAGCTTCTATCATTGTTATCAGGTTGCGTAAAAAACTCGTCCAGATACGAGTATTCCATAAACATCTTTAGGGCACTCAGTTATTCAGAGTCAGAGCGGTCAATGCATCTATCCTAAACATGCCTACCACTTCCAAAGCAGTCCAGTTTTACACAGTAATCGTCTTTCAAAATAAAAACCAATACTTTTATCGTTTATTTTCATTAGCCAATTCCATTGCCATATTCATTATTCCCTTTCATTCATTAATTAACACAGAATTGCTCATAAACAAAATAAATAATTTTTCCCAAGATATATGCAGAAATTTCTTACTCAAAGCCGCCTGCGAACACTTCGCTTTCCTTCTCCCACACCCTCCTCCATCAACATTAATTTATAGAAAAACATTGTTTAGAAACACCCTACAACTGTAATAATCGCATGATAGTTCCTCCCCAGAGTTCGCCAGGTGGAGGAGGAATGCCAACACGAACTGGTAAGGTTTTATATATATATTTAATTTAATTACTTCTCATAGTTTTTTTCTTTTCTATTTAATACATACTTATAGTCTTTCATTAATTAAAATAATTAGCCTTTCTATTAGTGTTTATAATGATTCCAAATTTCTTTTAATTAAATGTTAATTATTTTCTTTATTAATGTTACTATTATTATTTTATATTTTATACTTACATATATATTCTTTAATTTATTTCCTTTTTTATTGATAATCAATGTTTATATAATATTAGTATTACATTTTTTTTATTTTTTAATATAAATGCATTATTATATATATTTTTAAATTCATTTACAAAGTTAAACAATCTATTAATGCATCTACATGAAAATGCAGCTACATGCACCGCTTGGCGGGCGCATTTCCTCTTGGATACTTAGATCCAAATTATGGCAAACGCTCCACTACTCATCACTCCATGGACTTACTTGAAATCGAATACCCGTTTTGAAGGAGAAAATCCCAGCGTTTCCAAACATATAGTACCTGCTCCTGCACCCACAAAATATCATAAGCAGTATCTCATTCTTATATATATATATAATAGAAAGCAATCTACAGGGTTGTTACATACTACTCCCCTAAGATTAAACATAGTCCCTGTGTTTGCAAATCTAATCATTATCAATCATGATTTAAATATAACGATGACCATAATAAAATTTATCATCCAAAATGTTATATTTTCACACATGCAGGATAATTTTCATCATATTTATCAAAAATCATCCAGTTTCTATTGCACATAAAAGGAATTATGACATATATTTTTTCGTCAATCATAATTTTTAATAGCAATGATCACAAAAAATTTCACCATCCAAATTTTTTACAAGTCTAGGTAATTTTTTTCAGATTTCCAAACTTTACAACTAGTTATGGATGTTTAAATACTCACACTGGCTTTGCCTATAAGCCTTATCATGCTTAAGCCTATATCATTAAGCATGCTCTTCCATAAGCACTTATGTCCTTGAACAAGTTAAATTTCTATTCTCTTTGTCCACCATTACCCCATGGTGACTGGCGACTCATAATAGGGTGCGAGCCTTTTTCCCTCAGCATCCTAATGTCTGATAAGATGAAAGCCTTCCCGCTTCCAAGTTATTATAGTTGTCTGCCCACAACCATAAAATATAGTTCTCGTTTTGGTTGGTTCATAGTTTACATAGTTATTTTTGTTACTGTTATAGTTTTTTTTACTTTTATGCTTTGCTTTAGAATCATAAGATAAAGTTATTTATATAAAATATTACGAACTCAAATAATATTTAATTTAAATTAAAGTTAAATGCACACATAAAAGACAAGCTTAAAATCCTTAAGGTTAAATACACATATAAAAGATAAATCTTTAAATCAAAGCTAAATACATATTTGAAAGGTAAATTTTAAACCATTTTCTCCTTCGACTCTTTATATAAACAAAGGTTGTGATATGCTACATATGTAATAAATTTCAGCCAACACACACAGATATATATATTATGCAATGTTAAAGAGTTATCCTTTTGGTTATGCTTTTTAAGGTTATAAATGTCATTTCCATTTCTTTTAGGAGAACATAACCTTTATATATATAAAGGTTATGTTCTCCTAAAAGAAATGGAAATGACATTTATAACCTTAAAGAGCATAACCAAAAGGATAACTCTTTAACATTGCATAAAATATTACTAAACCCTATATATATAAAGGTTATGTTCTCCTAAAAGAAATGGAAATGACATTTATAACCTTAAAAAGCATAACCAAAAGGATAACTCTTTAACATTGCATAAAATATTACTAAACCCTATCCTTACTTTAATCTACAACCCGAGCATATAAAGATAACCATTAACTTGGTTAGATGGTTTAAAGTAATTTTATTGATGACCCCTGCTTACCCATTTATTGTTTTTCTTTTAAAATCTCTTTCTAGCTGTCCATGAAAAATATCTTCAGAATTTGAAAATGTCTGCAATGCCAACCCATCAGTTCAAATTTCATTCCCAGTCTACAATATAGTAGAATTAATTTTACTCTGATGACACTAACAAATTCGCTTATTATTCAGCCTATAGTGATGCTCTATTCTCTTTCATTCTCTAAAATGTTTCGTCTTCTCTCATCTGACTTAGGCGTGCTTATCCTCCTGTTACTTACTAATGATTTCCTAACTATAAAACACGAAGATTAAACCAGCCTCACTAAGATTTTTCCTTCACTTGCATATAGTTGTTCATTAATATTCTATGATCATGATGCCACCTACACTATTTTACCTTTTAAAGCATTCTGCCTGAATTTTATTTTCAAAATCAAGGATTTCCAAAAAACTATCAATGTTACAACTTCTTTTCAAACACTTTTCATAATCTTGCCTAATATGTTTTTTTAATGTTAAAATTTGTGCTATAAAGCTTGCATTTCCGTTAATTTTTAGCATGCGTAAGTAAATATTTGATTGCTTAACCAAGGTATGTCGCGGTACAAACTACAAGCAGAATATAGGTGAGGTTCAGTTACAATTATCTCTCCTTTTCTGCTTGCAATTATGTAACAACCTTGCATATTGCTTTCTTAGATATATATATATATATAAGAACAAGATACTACTTATGATATTTTGTGGGTGCAAGAGTAGGTACTATCTATTGGAAACGTTGGGATTTTCTCCTTCAAAATGGGTATTCGATTTCAAGTAAGTCCATGGAGTGATGATCGGTGGGTCGTTTGCCATAATTTGGATCTAAGTATCTAGGAGGAAATACGCCCACCAAGCGGTCCATATAGGTAAATTTTCATGTAGATGCATTAATAGATTGTTTAACTTTGTAAATAGATTGTTTAATTCATTTACAAAGTTAAACAATATATTTACAAAGTTAAACAATCTATTAATGCATCTACATGAAAATGCAACTACATGGACCGCTTGGTGGGTGCATTTTCTCCTAGATACTTAGATCCAAATTTTGACAAACGCTCCACCACTCATCACTCCTTGCACTTACCTGAAATCAAATACCTATTTTGAAGGAGAAAATCCCAGCGTTTCCAACAGATAGTACTTGCTCCTGCACCCATAGAATATCAGAAGCAGTATCTCGTTCTTATATATATATATATATATAGAGAGAGAGAGATAAGAAAGCAATCTGTAGGGTTGTTACACCAACTCACCTATAGCACAAGGGTGTTATTTTTGGTATTTGGAAGGAAATAGTTGTTTGACATTAGTTTGAAAAATAGAAAAGGGGAGTTATAAGGTTTCATGCATTATTTGATTATTCAATAATTGAGAGATATGGAGTAATAAGATTTATTTAAGGACTTGATTTATTATTGAAGGAGTTATAAGGAGTTAAAATATTTTTAAGTTTTTGTTCTTGAATTAATTTTTGAAGATTTAAAGTTCTTTAGTTGGATTTTTAAGATATGATTTTAAAATATTTATAAGGTTTGAATTTTTTGAAATTAGAATTTGTTTTTATTTAAATGTTTTTTAAATATATTTTAAAAATTGAAGTTTTGTAAATTTGATAGGGAGTTAATAGGTTTTCTACATCAAAAGTTAGAAATTTAAAATTTGCAAAATTCATATATGAGTTATTTTTTAAAGATTGGGAGACATAAGGTTTACAACTTCAAAGGAATTCACTATATATTATTGGTATATTGGTTCTAGAGAAAGTAGACATATAACTAGAAATAAACAATGGTTTAACACCTTTCAAGAGAAATATGAAAACCCAGTTGTCATAATGGACAGTATAACTTATGAGGTTGATGGAGTAGGAGATATATTAATTAATATATCAAATAAAAAAGGAATAATTAACAATGTACTATATGTACCTGGATTGATTATTAATATTCTTTTAGTATCTCAACTGATGGATCATAATCTAGCCATTGAATTCATTGGCCTTTTCAGTGCCATATCACTTTTATGATTTGGGGAGTACAAATCCTAGCTAATGCATATATTGATATTTTATGTGGTTGGTCCTTTGTCAGTTCAAACTCTTTACGTTAATCTTACTCTCTATGATATTGTCTTTCATCATGTGGTTCCCTAGTGGAAGGTTCATCCACATAGAGCAAATATAGTTTCTATTATACACACTTGTGGCTCAAAGAATATTTATCATCATAGTTGTAACATGGCCCCCATGCCCTACATGCCTTCATTTCTTCTTAGGTGTGACGTTTTACCTAGGGTGGTTTTTTATTGAATTTGATGATGTCTATGATAGAATTAGGATTTGAGCCTATGGAGGTTTAAAAGTATGCCTTTGTGCTATAAATTTATCTTCAAAAAGACTAGCCAATCCTATAATTGCCATCATGTTTTCTTTCTTGAAAATGTTTACTTTAGCACTAATATTTTCCTTTAATCCATTAATGAAACAACTTTGGGAAACCTTGACACTCAATCCCCTATTGCAAATTGCTAGCTTTTCAAACTGTATGGTAATCACAGATAGATGTCATCTGACTTAACTTGGTGATGTATTTATTTAAATATTTACACTCACTAGTTCCAAAATAGATGATTAAATCTATCTCAAATTCATCCCAAGTAAGTCATGGATGCATATTCTCTAACCATGGGTACCACTGGATTACTTTATATTCTAGGTTGAAAGATTCAATTGTGAGCCATTAATTATGGGGAGTAGCATGAAGAGAAAAATATTATTTAGCCCCATACAACTAATTGGTTGTATCATCCCCATCAAAATTTAGAAATTCTGTCTTGGGTTTTCTCTAATTTGTACTTAGAGTTAAGGTACTTCATGCTCTACCCTTGGAACCACCATCTTGATTCCTTGGTGATTGTCTTTCCAGAATATCATATTCTGTATTTAGGCCAATTAAATGATTCAAGGTTGTCAATTTTATCCAATTTTTCTAATTTGGATAATCCTTAAATAATTTGTAACTAAGATTTTTCAATTTATTTAACTTGTTCACTCTATCACTCTAGCTCTTGGGTAGCTCTAATAACACTAGCTATTTTGTTATTGTGGGGTCTCAAAAGGTTTAATGGAATTATATGTCAAAATTAATCATCTTGAAAAGAGGATTAGAGTGGACTATAGCATAAAATAATTATTTTTTAAAGGTAGGGTTCTAAAAATGGATTTATGGAGTTAGGTCTCAAAAAAATCAACTTGAACAAGGGATCACAATAGGATATTTCACAAAATGATAAATTTTAGTGTTTTTTGTATTTTTTATTGATTGCTTTGACTATCAGATTGGTTATTCTCTATACTGTTAGATTGGGTATTCTATATACTATCAAAATATGTATTCTCTATATTATTAGATTGTTTATTATTTGCACTGTAACACAAATATTTTTACACTATCAAATTGTGATTAGAGTAGTCTCTTCAATAGTATGCTAAAATCTAGTTTTAATTTTGAATGGGAAAGGATTTAAAACAAAGTTTTAATAGGGATAACTTAAGTCAAGGTGTATCTAATTTTATGTGCTCTCTAATATACAATATCATTCATGATTAATGGCCAACTTAGTATTTATAGCTCTAACTATGGAGGGTTCCACCATACCCATAACCACACTATCCATTTTTTAGGGTATTATGAAAGTAATTTCCCAAGGCCAACTGCTTATCGATGCACCATAAAACTCAAATGACTAATATATTTATATGGGTGGAGGCTTTTCCTAGGGGGTTAACCTATATACCAAATGGTGTGTGGGAGCTTGCAATTGTATATGAGTGTCATCTAAGAACTAGTCATTAGAGTTTGAGCACCCCTCACTTCACTAGATTCTTTATGAGCAATCTTGCTTAGCCAAACATGACATCTCAATGATAGTAAAAAATCCTTAACATAAGGTATTTAACCTAATCCACTAAAAATAAAAGAAATTGTGTTTTTTGGAAAGATACATTAATAAAAAATGAACATAATGAAAAAATTATAGAATAGAAAAATAAATGGAAGGACAAGAACTATTGTTGTTGCTACAGAGCATGGCCCTAAAAAGAGATATAATACCACTTGTTAGGAACCTTCATATAAAATAAGCATAACCACAACAACAATGTAGGAATTAATGGATATGCTTATAAACTAAATGTACGTGAAAATAAAAATAATATAAGTGATCTAAAAAATAACTGGATGGAAATAAAATAAACTTATATTAATCAAGAAAAATAGATGTTGTAGACTTCTTCAAGGGGGAAGCCTCCTTGGAATAAAAGCTTTGGTGCAATATAAAACAAATATAAGATACATTTTGTTCCAAACACATGTCCTTATATAAACTCTTATTTACCCTAACCTTAATGCTTAAGGATTAGACCACATGAAAGATGAGACCAATGCTACTAATTCCTACTTATAATAAAATTAAAGGTTACATCATAATGGACCCTTACACACTAGACACCTAAGGTGCAAACATACACTAAAATCAAGCATGTACATAGCAATGGTTGTATTAGGGAAGGGTCCTAACATGTGGTGTTTGAACATACTCCATAGTAAAATCTATCTATTTCTTACCAAAACCAAACCTCTATAAAACCTTACACAGGAAGCTCCAAGATATCCTATAATAGACGTTATCCATGTCAAGCTTTAAAACCATTCCTCTTCATTTACTTTTAAGCAGAGTGTAACATTTCATGAACTGCTACAATCCCACTAGGTATATGTATCCCTTTAAAATATTCCATTTGGTTCTTTGATATGAGATCAAGGAGAAGGATTTTTAAGGCATAAAGCTAGACCCTTGGTTAACATATTATAAGTTGTGTTATGTAGACTGATTGGTTAAAGTTTACAAATGACTCTATTTTTAGTTTCTCAAGGATTAGAGCGATGAAGGCATTGTTCCATTCCTTGAGTAGTATCCTTTTACATTGTGCCTCCCTAATAACTACCACCACTTATATTTTCATAATTGACCAAAACAATTGAAAAACTACTTGGAAGTGATTTGGCCCTACTTCCATATCCTTACACAAAGTGAAGATCCACTTTTTTATTTCGTACTTTGAAAATAGTTTGGTTAAGAAATCATGATGCTCTTCCATTATTAGGTAAGGGATGTTACATAGGAAAAAAATGTTTACTTCTACTCTTCCTTGACATTATTTCAAGAGGAGATTTATGAAATTGGTCACCACTTCCTCTACAATCCTCTCCTCTTCCTCCAAAATTAGACCCTAAGAAGTTTTGATACACTATATGTTGTTTCATGCTCATTGGATAATGGTTTATACATGGAAGAACTTAGTATTTCAATCATCCTCATTAAGCCATAATAACCTATATTTCTACCTATAGTGAATTGAATGGTCATGCTAATTATAAGGCACATAATCCAATAATGTAGTTTATCGATATTTAATCTAAGAAATTATTTCTATCAATCATAAAAACATGAATTTTTAGTAGATGTTGAGAAATAAAGTGTAGTAAATGTAATGTAGACCATGTATTTCATAGCTATGAAATATCTACCTTTAGAGGTATATAAGAATATGTGTGATTTGCGAAGTTTTCGAAAAAGAAGGCATGCGTAATTTTTCTCACATATGTGTTTATGAAACGAAAAAAATTGTTTTAGGTTTTTCGCAAGACTGCCCAAACTTCCAAACTCGTTTCGGCCATATCTCACTCATATGAACTCAAATTAAGCTAAAATTTTGAGGGTAGATGACTGAAAAACCCTAGAACGTCTCCACCAATTTTCATATCATTTGGAGCAACACAGATCCTAGTGCATCCCTATGTGTGAACGATATATTTTGCAAGTGGCTATGCGAGGGTTTCATCTGGGTTGAGTGCAAGCAGCTCCAGAGGTTGGTTTTTAGGGCCTTAGGGCCCTAGCGGCCAATATTTTTATGGTTTATGCTCAATATTTTAGCAAGAAATGTTGCAGGGGATACAAGATGGGTTAGAAATTTGTCTTTCAATAGATCATACTGTGAACTTGAGTGACAATGGCTTCCAATTTGCTGCACAAAATAAAAGTGAAAACCATACCTTTCCATGACATCTAGGGCAAGGATTAAAGAGACCACGAAATAAGTTTCAAGCAGTTGATCAAAAAATAGCTCATATCTCAAGTGAATCTGGTGCTAAGGTGCACCCACAAAATAATTCTACTGTGAAAAGCCCTATCAAGGGTAAGAATTTTGAAGACTTGATCCCAAAAAAGAATTTTAGGGATGCCCTTCATGGTGGACAGCCTCAGCACAATGCTAATATCAATATTAGGGCTTCTCATAAACCTCTAAGAATGCCTAAGATTGATCCCGGGAAAATGGAGTCAGGATGTCTTAAAGCGACTGATGGAACTCCTATTGTTAAGCTTGATATGGGTAACATTCAAACTGGCATTGAAGATTTGGAAAAAAGAGGACTAATTTGTCGGTTCGTGGGTTTTCGTTCGATTCTATCTGCTTTCAAAGTCTGGGCTGCAAAAAGCTGGAAAACTAAAGGTGAGTTACAAATCTCTATTTATCCAAATGGTTATTTTCTTGTTTTATTTGCTAATAATGAAGATAGAGAGAAAAATTTTCAATGGGGTCCTTGGTTTTTTGGAAGGGCAAGGCTTTTCATGAAGCCCTGGCATACTAAATTTAAAGCCAAAGAAGATATGCCTTCTATAGCTCCCGTGTGGGTTAGACTCTTTGGCCTCCCTATTGAATTTTGGAATCCTACTATTTTTTCTTCAATTGGAAACTCTTTAGGAACTTTTATGATGACTGCTGATTGTACTCAAAATTTTGAACATATTATTTATGCTCGAATTTGTGTTTTAATGGATTTTGACAAACCCCTACCTAAAAATATCACATTAAAATTTGGGGAAGACACTTGGGAGCAAGTAGTGGACTATGAGAACATTCCTTTTCGTTGTAGAATTTGCCATGAATATGGTCATTTGGCCGATGCTTTCCCAAATAAAATTCTTGATCAAAAGAAAGAAGATATAAACTCAACAAGTTTCCAAATACCTAAGAAGAAGAACACTCGAGAAAAAACAAGTAATGAAGGATCAATCAAAGTCATTTGCTAATATGTTTGAAATCCTTTCCACAAATGATGTCCCAAGTGAGGAAGAGGAAATAATGGAAACTGAAATCTTAGAAACACAATTTAAATATGAAGGAAAGAACTCAGAGACAAACAAACAAATCAAAGGTTTTCAACAAGAAAAAAAAGAGAAAATTTACACAAGAAAAACAATATTTCAAATGTCAAAACTTCAAATAATGCGAGGCCCCAATATAGACTCCATTGAACCATCTAGTAAAATTTTGGTCGTGTATGAGCATTCTTCAAGGTTAGAAGCCATCTCAGATTCAATTGGAATAAGTCAAGAAATAGGGAAAAAAAAATTGAAGATGGATTCTAATCAAAAAGTAGGTTGCAAGACCAATCAATATCATATGGTAAAAGAAGGTGAAAAGCTTGTAGAGGAAGGTAAGATTAATGCCCTTCCCAACATTTTTAGCCCCGGTATTAATGAAGATCATCACTTGGAATATTAGAGGACTCAAAGGGAGTCTTTCAAAACAAAATGAAATTAGAAGAATGATTCAGATAAATCATCCACATCTTGTTTTCCTTCAAGAAACAAAGATGTCAATGGAGGATATGGACTTAATTGCCAATAAAATTTGGCCAGCTGGAAAAGTGGTTTCCCTCAGTTCCCAAGGGACTTCGGGTGGCATTGCTTGTCTTTGGGACCCAAAAGAGGTAGTTATTCACCATATGGTTGGCGGTTGGGGTTTGTTGGCTATAGCTATTCAAAGTAGACATTCCAACCAGATTATGCTCTGCATTATTGTTTATGCCCCAACTTCTTTGGAGGAAAAAAGAAGATAGTGGAAGGATATTACTCATATTATCTCTCATTTTCCTAAAGCTTGGATCTTGATCGGAGGAGATTTCAATACCATCCTCTCTCTGGATGAGAAAAGGGGAGGAAATAGAAATTTGGACAAAAGTATTGACCTCATGAGTGAATATATTGCAAACCTCCATCTTGTGGATATCCAACCAGATAATGGCCTTATGACTTGGTCTAACAAAAGGCAAGGCTTAGCTTGTATAATGGAGAGATTGGATAGGTTTTTTCTCTCTGAAAATTTCTTAATCCATGGTCACATTCCTAAAGTGAAGACTCTTAATAATGTCTGGTTCGGATCATTGGCCAGTCATGGTGGAAATGTGGAAAACCAATGTGAGTTTCTCTCCTTTTCATTTTCAATTAATGTGGCTTAGAGACATTTCCTTCAGACCTCGTGTGCAACAATGGTGGAAGGAAGGTAAACCTAGGCATGGGACTAAGATGTTCTGTTTTGCCAAAAGACTGCAATACATTAAATCCAAAATCAAGACTTGGAACTGGAAAGATTTTGGGGATGTTCATAAAAAAAACATGAAGTTATTGCTCATCTTGAAAATTTGAATAAGAAAATCCGTTTAGATGGCCTCACAGAGAAGAGAAGTGCAGATGAAATTAAACTTACAACTCAATTAGAGGAATGGGAGAAAAGAGAAGAAATCTTATGGAAGCAAAAATCTAGAATTCAATGGCTCAAAGAAGGAGATCGAAACACAAATTTCTTCCACAAATATCTTCTAGCTCGAAGATCTCACGACTTTATTTCTTCCTTAAAATCAGATTCCGGAGATGTTGTTTATACTTGGGATGGCATGAACTCTATTGTTGTTGATTACTTTTCCAATATTTTTGCTGCTACTCATCTTGACTCGACTTCACAACAAAATGTTCTTCAAGCAATCCCTTCTCTTATCACTTCTAAAGAGAAATCTATTTTGACTGCATCATTACTATCAATGAGCTTCAACAAGTAGTTTTTAAAATGCAAAAAGGGAAAACCCCAAGTCCTGATGGTTTTCCTATTGAGTTCTACCAAGAGTTACGGGATATCCTTCATGTTGATTTATTAGAGGTGGTGGAAGAAGCCAAGAAATCCAAAGAAATTTTGAAGGTTATCAATAAAACTTATATTACTCTTGTTCCAAAAGCTCAAGAGGTTGATCATATCTCATCTTTTAGACCTATTACTTTATGTAATGTTCTTCTCAAAATTATTACTAAAATCATGGCAGAAAGGTTGAAGCCTATTTTGCATAAGATTATTTCCCCGAGCAAGGGGGATATGTGGAAGGACGTCAAATAGTAGATGAGATAGTTCTTTCTCAGGAAGCCATCCATTCCATGGATATGCAAAATTCTCCTTCTATGTTCATCCGGTTAGACTTATCCAAAGCTTATGACAGAGTGGATTGGCACTTCCTTATCAAAGTTTTGAGGCAATTTGGTTTCTCTAAGGATTGGATGGATTGGATTATGGGATGTATCTCTTCGGTTTCCTACTTAGTTCTTATCAATGGCAGGCCTTCTCGGTCTTTCCCAGCTTCCAGAGGTATTAGGCAAGGTGACCCGCTATCCCCTTATTTATTCATCATTCTTGCTTGATGCTTGGGTAGGACTATAACCAAAAAGAGGGAAAACAAAACCCTTGAGGGAGTTACCATTGCTCATGGAGCTAGACCTATCTCTCATCTTCAATTTGTGGATGACTCTACCCTTTTAGGTAAAGCTACGATTAAGGAAGCTTATAATATTAAGCAAATTATTAGCTATTTTTCTAAGGCTATCGGGCATTTGATCAATGAAGACAAATCTAAAGTTATTTTCTTTCACTGCTCTGCTAGACAGGAATCCATGGTCTTGGATAAATTAAGATATAAGAAGGCCTCTCTTCCAATCACTTATTTAGGTATTCCCATAAATATTCAAAGGCAGAAAAATAAAGATTGGAATTGGTTGTTGGACAAAGTCAAGAAGAAAATTGGAAAGTGGACCAACAAGTGGCTTTCTTCGGGGGGTAGAATCACCTTGGTAAAATCAGTCCTTCAAGCTATTCCTATTTATGTTTCTTTCATTTTGAATATCCCAAAGGTTGTTCTTCGAGAATTGGATCAAATCAGTCATCATTTCCTTTGGAGTGGTACTAAGGAGAAAAGAAAATGGGCCTTGGTGAAATGGGATACTTTATGTCTTCCTAAGAGTGAAGGGGGGTTAGGATTCAGGTCTTCAATTAATAACAACAAAGCTTTAGCTGCTAAATTATATTGGAGGATGTTGCATAACCCCAATGCTCTTTGGGCCAATAATCTTCATGCTAAATATGTTGAGAACAAAAGTCCTGAAGACCTTGTTCACTATCAACTTCCTACCAAAGGTTCTCCCATTTTAGCAGTTCTTAAGACTGGTGAGGATTTGATAAAGAAAAAATTATTTTGGATCATTCATAATGGTCAACATGCAAATTTTTGGACAGATTCTTGGGATGGTCACAAGCCTTTGATAACTCAGTTTCCCGATTGGAGGCCTTGGATGGAGGAGCTTCACCGAGCTAATTGGATAAAGGTGGCTAATTACTGTTGGTACCATACTGGTAATTCAAAGGTTGGTAGATATTGGATCCCTATTGAGGATTGGCCTATTCAAATCCCGAGAAAGGCAAAGACAAGATATCCAAGGCATCCTTCATATGAGATCCCTCTCTTGGTCCCATGAAAAAGATTGTTTTGGATGGAACAACACTACTAAGGGTGAGTATTCAGTTGCTCAAGGTTATTTGACCTTATGCCATAATAATCCCAACCATTCTTCTGACATTTTTTCTCAATTGTGGGCTCAAAAGCTCTGGCCTAAGGTGAGGTTCTTTAATTGGCTTTTATTGCATCGTAGGGTGCTTACTGGTGAGCAACTTATGAAGCGTGGTTTTCATGGCCCTTTTAGATGTGAAATGTGTGAAGAGAATGTAGAAAATATCAACCATATTTTTATTGAGTGTACTTTAGCCTCTGAGCTATGGAGGAGAATGGCAACTTTACTTGGCTTACAATGGTCCAATTTTTTCACTTTTGAACAACTTTGGAGGGATTGGCCTAATCAAGAGGGTGTTGATCATTTTATTAGGCAATTAGTTTGGATGGGTTCTACCATTCTTCTTTGGAATATTTGGAATGAAAGGAACAGCCAAATTTTTAATCAAGATAGGAAGGATATTCACTATATTTGGCAAAAGACCATAGCCAACTTAGTTGAATCAGTCCATCAACTCCTTAATCACCCCCAAAACTCCCACCAAATATGGGATCAAGTGATGCAAATATTGAAGATTAAACCTTCTAAGGGCAACCAACTTAAAGGGAATGTGAGTATTAGTAAGATGGATAGGACTAGAAATTGGCAACCTCCTCCTAAGGATTTTGGAAAAGTCAATACTGATGGAGCCTCTAGAGGGAACCCTGGAAAAGCCAGTGTGGGAGGAATTGGTAGACTTTCGGATGGCTCCCTGGTTTTTACTTTTGCTGAGAATTTGGGTATTCTTTCCAATAACCTTGTTGAGGGGTATGGTATCCTTAGAGGCCTTCAGGAGGCTACTAAGGTTGGATGGGAAAAGGTGTTAGTTGATTCGGACTCTCAACTTATGATTAATCTCTTGAAGACTCCTTCTAAGAATCATAAGGTGGATTGGAGAATAAAAAGAATTATTGAGAAGATTCAATTAATCCAGATGGGATTTTTGAAAGTTGATTACAATCATGTGGTCGGAGATCAAAACAAGAGTGTTGATGCTTTAGCTAATTGGGCTTTGGACAAAGGTGATCTTACTTGTTATGGCCACCCTCCTATATGGTGGGCTTCTCAAATTAGGGAAGCTCTTTGTTCTATCATTTCTTTGGATGGCTCCAGTTCTGAAGGTACCTAGTTTCTTCTTGTTTTTTTTTGTTTCTCTTTGGTTCATTCAATTTTTTTAGTTCCCTAGCTCATTCTATTCTTTATTTTATTTCCTCTGTTGATTATTGCATTAATAGTCTTCTGGTCTAGATAGGTCATTGTTTTGTTCATTTTTTTATTTTGTCTTCTTTGTTTTTTTGTTTAGTTTTTTAAGGTGGGTGGGTTCTTTTGTTTTTTTTTGTTTTTGTGTTCTTTGTGTTGTTTTTTGTTGTTCTTGTGTTTTTGTTGTTTTGTTTTTTTTTTTATGTTTTTTGTTATTGTTCTTGTGTTTTTTTTGTTCTTGTTCTTGGGTTTCTCTTTGTTTGTGTAATTTCATTTTTTTATGTGTGAGTGTTTTCTATGTTTTAGTTTTTTTGTTTATTGTCTGTTGTTGGTTGTTTTTATTTTTATTTTATTTATTTTATTTTTTAGGTTTTGGTTGTGTTTATTTTTCATGTTTTTTTGGGTTATGTCTTTGTAGTGTTCTGTTGTTTTTGTCTTGTTTGTGTTTTGTTATGTGGTTCTTGTGTTTTTCTATGTGGTTTGTGTTATGGTTTCTTTTATCTTATTGTGCATGTTTGGTTGTGCTTTTGGTTTTGACACACTCAAGGAGCATGTTTTTTATTTTATTTTATTATTTTTGTTGTTATTTACTTTTTTTAATTTGGTTTTGTGTGTTTGTTTGCTCCTTGAGTATGTCAAAGGTGGTAGGCCAGGTCCGAGTCCTGGGCATTTTTGGTGGAATGGATACCCTTGCCTCCTTGGGTCTTACCCGAAAGTGGCATCCCTTTTGGGATGTTTTCCACAAATAAAAAAAAATAAGAATGTGTGATTTGCATAAGTAGAAGGGAACTCCTAACATGAAAATAGTTGTTGAGTATTCCTTATATATAATTTTTATCAATTAAGGAGTTTTATTTGTTATAAAAGAAGTTTACTGGAACAAGTTAAAGGTAGATATTTTTTCTAACCCTTTTAATTATATTTTGGTAGATGAAAATACAAATATTTTTTACCTAATTTATTTGAAAAATGTTGGAAGTGCATCTTATGTGACAAAATTCATTTGTATTTTAAGGATAAAATATTTAACCATTGAACAACATATTATTTGAAGTGAAACTAACAAAGCATAAGATGTGGGATTTGTACCAGATGGAGTTTCATCCATAAAACCACTGTGTTATCTTGTGATGTACTTTAATGTCCATTCATCATGTGGTACATCAAGAAGCATTAGTTGTGCTAGATACTTTAAGTTGATTTTATAAATTTGATCACATTGATAGATTAACAAATCAAATATTTTCATGGTTGGGGAAGTAAAAAATAAGACACAGTGAATCAAAGGGATGGTAGAATTATCTCAAATTGAAAAGCTATAAGTTCTTCAAATCAAATTCAGTGGTTATCAAGAGGGCTATATATGGCTAGGTTTTTAATATCATGCCAACATTGTTATAATAATTGTAGACACTAAAATCCAACACCTTCAAAAACCACATCTACCACCCCACCATTAAATCCTGCATAATAAAATTATATGCCTAAGTCTAAACTTAGGGATATAAAATCCTGCATATTATTATATTTTCCTAATTTATTAAATCTGGGAAAACACCCTAGGATACCCTGTCTACCCATTGGACATGTGTCCTGGACACTTCACCCAACACCCCTACCACATCTTACCCACTATTGTCCCCATTGTCCTTGCATATGAGACATATTCCCAACACCCATGCCACAACTCATTTGTTGTTGTCCCCTTGTCCCTTCACATAAAACAACATCCCACATCCCACTCCACTTGAATCCAAATTGAGAAACAATGGTGAAATTGTTCTATTGATCAACAATGCATTACATAGTTTTATAGTTCTTGAAAGAACTAAAAATAGACATGGTGGTTGAGAGAAATCCTCTTAAACTTATTACAACAAACTAACTTAAAGATAGCTCTTATCCTAACAACATGCTAATCTTGGACTATGGTCAAACATTGATCAACCAAGACAAAACCTCAAAGTATGCTAATCAAATTAACTATAAATATATAAATCAAAACATTAAAATAAAACTAAATACTAGGACTTAATACTTAGGAATAAGGAGTCAATGTTGAAAATATTCCAATATTCTCCCCCTTGATGCTAAAGACACTCATGCAAGAGTTCTTTAAGCATCACAGAGTTGGAAGAAAATATTTCTCTTACGTTTCCTCCAATCTTGAATCAAGAAATCAGAATTTATGAAATACTTATGGTGGCACTCCTTCCACTCTTCATGTGAAATTTCCTGCAAATGCCTGAGTGCCTTCTTTTTTTGATTAGATCCCCCTTCAACAAAAGTATCTCCTCTTGTGGTTTTCAGCAACCACTCTCTTACATCTTTATCATTATGGTCTTTAAACCATGCTCTCACATTTTGATCTTCTTTTACATCTTCAACACTAAAAAATACTCCACATGATTATTTACAATTAATCATCTCACATAGATGATTATACCATACAACTCTTTCACATATTTCCACACAAAATATCACAATAAATATGGCCATATAATTACCAACTACATATGCAACATAAATTTGCTCCTCACACAACTATTCTCTCAAAACAATGACTTTACAATAATCCTTCTTCCAAGGAATTTTGAACACATCATTTTGATCCATGTGACCCAAGTTCTCCATCACCGTCTTCTCTCCAAGAAGACTCTTCATCAAAGTTGTCTCAATGAGACAATCACCTCTCAATAATGCCTTTGGAAGACATTCTCCTTTCTTTTCATTCCTGCTCACAAAAAACAAATCATTAATCATAAAAATATTACCTTTAGTATGAGTAGATTTGGTGCTTCCCATAAAGCTATTTTGTAGCAGTTCTCCTTTATTGTATGGTGCTTCAAGATCAACCATCAAATATTCACTAAGAGTTCTCCTCCTTTGTTCAATCCATGTTGGTGTGTTGAAACACCATTCATTCAAGCAATCATACATAGTTGCATTTTCAAGACAACTCTCTTTCTACAATGTAGTCACTCCAAGTGAGTGATCTTCATCCATGAGTGATGTTTCCTTTGCCATTACGATAAGAAAATCAGCAATCTCATTTCCATTTTTTGTTTCTATCCTATTTTCCCTCTCACTTTCCATATACCAAATGAGAGAGTCTTGTGTGTTATTTTCTTCACACAACACATCCTTCACCCTTGATGAGTGATATTCAAACAAGAAGCCTATCGCTTCCATCTCTTCATACAACTTTTCTTGCGGATCATCATCCCACATTACTTTATTTGTTCTTTCAAGAGAGCACACATCCATTCCAATTGAATGGTCTTCAAGTCAATGATCATCCATGAACATTGCTTCTCCATCATCATCTTCTTTATTCTCCTTCATGAGAATTTTAGATGCATTCTCCATAATACACTCTTCATTTATCTCTTCCATGAGACATTCTTCATCATACATTTCACTTTGATGGTCTTCAAGCAAGGAACACTCCAATGTGAGTGTTTCTCTTCCTTCATATTCAAAGTCTTCTTCCACTTTTGAGTGGTCTTCACTACAATGTTCATGATCAATTTTCTCTCCATTGAGACATCCATCCTCTTTGCTATCAATGCGAATGCTTTCCAAGCATGCCATTCCTACAAAAAAATTATTAGTACAACTTTTCTTTTCAACTTTTTCTCCTCCTAAAATAAATAATTGTTTATTACAATTTTCCATGCCTATAAAAGACATGTCTTCAATGATCTTTGTCTCACAATGACTCTCTCCAAGGAAATTTGTACAAGGATCTTCCTCTTTCTTATCCTCTTCTCCATTAAGGGATTCTTTTCTCTCTTTCACACAAGGCTCTTCTTCAAGTATGTCTTGCTCTTCAAGAAATAATTCTCCATTATAAGAATGTATGTATTCTACAAAATACATACCTTCATATGAGTCTTCACAAGACTCTTCAAAAACTCCTTCAAAAGGATATAATTCATAAAATTCTTCAAGGAAGAAAGGCTCCTCCTTGCTTAAACAATATTCATGATTGTCACACATGGATTTATGGGTGTCCTCATCAAAACCATAAGCATCCTTCAAAACTTTCCATGCCATTGTAGCTGATCTACAATTGGCTATGAGAGGAAAAACATTCTTTTCCATTCCTCTCCTCAAATCCATAAGAGCTAAGCAATTTGCATATTGTTGCTCCTTCTTCTCTTTTCTCTCCTCACATTGTAGCTTGCTCCAAGTGGGTTCCTCATAGCCTTATTGAACTATATCCCATAAGTCTTGAGCCTTCAAGAATGTCTTCATCATTATGCTCCAAATAGCATAATTATCTCCATAAAATTTTGGTACATCCAAGTCTGCATACATGGCTTCCTTTTATTTACCAAAGTCTAAAGCACCCAATTTATCATAAATCGATAAATACTGATTGAAACAAATTAAAATTTTTCCTGTAGACTTATGATATACTTATCTTAAAATCCACTAAATTTTAGATCCAAATTCACAAATTAGAAATATGTGATCAATTTACTTTTGCCCTTTCTATCACAATTTCGGATCTAGGATTGTTGAAGGAAAAATAAATATTCACATACATTAATCAATATAGATCCAAATGACCTAAAATTTTGTTTGAATTATGATTTTATCTAAATAATATTTCTTCCAAAATTTTAGAAGCAAATACCCTGTATTTCACCTTATACAACCATTTTATTGAAAAAATCAAAATGCTAAAAAAATCCGCAAATTAGCTCCAAATCACATGAAATTTGACATAATCCTCTTGATACAATTATATAACAACCCTCAAACTTTCATAATCAAATACCTCAGGATTCATGAGATATTAATGATTTACTCGAGCTCCTCCTTGCAAATTTGATGAGTGTTGGCCACTTGAGTTTCTCTGACAAAGTGTGTGCTTCAGATCTCTTCACACCACTCTCCATAGGTTTTGATCCATCTGAGCAAACCTGCTCTAATACCAAATGAGAAAAAATGGTGAAATTATTCTATTGATCAACAATGCATTACATAGTTTTATAGTTCTTGAAAGAACTAAAAATAGACATGGTGGTTGAGAGAAATCCTCTTAAACTTATTACAACAAACTAACTTAAAGATAGCTCTTATCCTAAAAACATGCTAATCTTGGACTATGGTCAAACATTGATCAACCAAGTCAAAACCTCAACGTATGCTAATCAAATTAACTAGAAATATATAAATCAAAACATTAAAATAAAACTAAATACTAGGACTTAATACTTAGGACTAAGGAGGCAATGTTGAAAATATTCCAAGACAAATCACCCCAATTAAGTGAGCCACAATAAATGACTCACTGTAACTACCCCTTACACTTGGCAGTTCAGATTTACCACTTGGCAAGTCAGGCTTGCCACCTACCATTCCCCTCCAAAGCCTTAGGAAGCCTATAAAAGCACCATTAGTCTACCAAAAAAAGAAAGATAAATGTGCATACCGATAAGCTGCCAAAACTGACATAGACCAATGAGAAATTCTGAAGCGTGAGCTTTGATTATGACAGTTGGCTTGAATCCCAAGGTGGCATGTTCTTCAGCCAAAACCGCTTGTCCATGGTTCCATAGTCGAAAACGCGACTCTACGGTTTTACAACCGGAGGTCTGTGGTTTCCAGCCCACAATCGCGCTTTCGTGGTTCCACAGTCTCGAGACGAAAATCACATGCACGACCGAGATCAGTAACTTTAATATTAGCAAGGCTTTATTTGTTAAATGTTTCATGCTATTTTATTTTCATATATATATCAGTGATAGGTTTATGTGTAGCATTGGGTTTACCACTTGAATATACACGTGCTATTAATCTTCCTTGCTGGTTTGTGTGCGTGTAGGTAACAGGTACCTTGGATAAGAATTGTAACATTGCTCCCAACACACTTGGGGCAATCCAAAATATTTTGTAGAAATCGTATCAATATCAATACAAAAGGGGATTTTGACAATCTACCTCTCTTTTCTATCTTTAATATTATTTGTGTTCAGTTCTTTGGTTACAATAATAAAAAATGTTGATTTAATAATGTATAAAATGGGAACTATATTTCAAATTTAATTTTGCATACATTTTTCTATAGACATTCTCATTGAATTAAATTTTTTAAATCAACAAAATCAAGCACATATTGATATAATATGCATTAGTACTCAATTATATGTACTTGTTGAACTTCTTCATATTTTTTAAGAATACATTAGATTTGGTTCTTAGCATATTTTCTATATTGTACAAGTCTTAAAATGATAATTTTGAATTTATTAATTGTATAAGAGTTTCATATGTTTTGCAAATTTAGTTTTGAATCTATGCCCAATTTAATTGGATCTGGTCTTGGAAATATCATATATTCGAAAGTTAATTGCTTGTCTCAATTATAGGTTTATTGGTTTGTCTATATTCAATACTACAAAAAAATTTAGTCCTTGTAGTTATTTTAAGGAAGGGGATGAAGAGACATCAAATGGAACGATGGCTAGAAAGACTATGTGAAAAGCTTGATATTGGAGCCACTTCTATACTTAACAAAAAGAAATGCAAATGTAAACTACAAAATTTTGTTGTAAATTTACAAAAGGTTCATCCAAAAATGTCCATGTTCAAAGGATGGGAGAAATGTGTAGGTGATGTAATGTAGAATGATTCATTTTCTAGCATGATGCAACCATGGAGAATCATTTTCACGCTTCTAACAAGTACATTGGCTTGTGAAAAAAAAGTTTCAAAATTGAATCATCTACAATAAATTTAATGATCTTGTCTAGATACATTGGTGTGTCTATGACAAGTGGAAATAAATGAAATAACATAGGCCTTTGCCAAATTAAGTAAAGCAAGTTGAATATGTAAATATTAAATACATTATTATCTCTATATGCAATACATAAAGTTTGCTTTTAAGTACTTTTGACTTCTTACTTTTTATATATTATGTGAGTGTATCATGGTTATGATATTCTAAAATGATATCAAATATAACTAATTATTTTGACTAATAATTTTGTACTAATTTTTATAAAGAAAATTTCTTTTTAAAACATGATAATACCATTATGTAAAAATACTTTTTATAGTTTTATTTTATTTTTTGCATAGGGAACCTCTCTAATCCGTAACCCACTAAATAAATATGAATTCAAAGGGATCCTGACCCTTTAGGGAATCAAACCAGGATAGCCTGATGGCAAGCATGTGATTGCTACCAACTGACCAATCCCTTTTTAGACACTAAAATTATTTTTTAACAATAAATTTTATGATTTTTATTAATTGGTTAAACTTCTCAAAATTTAAAAAGGAGATGCGGGTTAGAATATTACTAAAAGATACATTTATAAACACTATGTTGTTGTAATAACATTATATAATAATGATGTAATACAAGTAGAAATTAAGACCGATCCATTTCAATAATTAATTAGATAAATTCTAAAAAATAAAATAAATTAAATATAAAACAAATAACACATATAAGCTTAAATATAAATTTTAGTCCTTTTGCATTGAAAGGCTAGTAAAAGTTTAAATTGTCATTAAAAAAGACAATGAAAATAATATTATTACTAAAAGAAAAACAAAACCAAATGTTGGAAATATGAGCAAGTTTTGTTGTCATTGATGTCAAAAGGAAATACAAGGCAAGGTTCTCTCCAAAGAAATTAGAACCATGAGTCCGAAGTAATAAATTACTTTTAAGGGAGGTGGAGGTCCAAGGTTCAAATCTCGGGCCTCATCGGATTGAACGCTTGTCCCTTTCCTGGTGCTTTCAGCGATGTAAAAGGTTTAAAATGATTGTGGCATGGTGGTTATAGGGGCGGACTGCGCAAAGATCTGTGTGGTGGCTTCGAGGTGGACATCGTAGAATACTATGGCGGCCATAAAAGTTGGACAACCTTCCTGGATTCGTGATGGCTACCGATTCCACCATGTAAATTAAAAATAAAATAAAAATAAATTACTTTTAAGAAGATTTTCGCAAAAGAGGTTATGCATCAAAAAGATAAATATTATTATAATTTTTTTTTTAATATTATATTAAGTGGCCCATGAAGAAAAATAAGGTTTTATATGTGCAAAGCATTCTCCTTGAAAAGAGCAAGTGAGCAAGTTTCAATAATATTAAAGGAGGCAAAGGTTAAATAATTTTAATTAAAATATTTTAACCTTTTGGTTAAAATTTTAATTCAAATTATTCTTGGCACCAAAGTTCTTTTTGAAAAATGGTGGCAAATCGAAATAAGGGCTGACGTCTTCACATTTATCATATTGCATATAAAGAGGGGGTAAATTATTTCCCCAAAGTCGATTATGCATTCCAAGGTTAAGTTGAGCAAAGTAATATTTTGTGCGTGCACTTCAAGGGAGGAATCTTCATGCGATTCAAAAAGGATAGAGGTGTGTGTGTTGAAATCAATGAGGGCACAAAAATCCTACATGATACGCTGGGTAGCACAGAAAATAGGCAAGGCAGTGATAAGTCTTTCATGGAGGTTAGGTCATGGGTTCAAGTTGCACGATCATGTTTTGCAAGGAATAAAGGAAAGGTTTTCTTTCGACGTATTTTACGTAAAAAACAAGCACAAAAGGAACATCGTGTGCTCTTTGTTTCAAGTGGACATGTAGCCCACGCAACAAGCCTAACGTTCGCTAGGGCGTAGCGCAGGCAATGAGGTTTTGGGTTCAAATTCGTGCAAAGGTAGTTTGTGTGGTGCACAAACATTTTGGTGCAAAACCTAAGGTATGGAAAATTAATTTAATTTTTGCAAGGCCTATGTTATAATAAAGGGTGTTTTGAGGCATACACATTATTAAGAGGGCAATGTTTGAAGTAGGGAGGTATAAGGATTAAAATAGTTTATTTTAATTCTTTGATGCCTTGGAAATGAATTAGAGAGTGGAGTTAAAAGGTGAAAAAGGAATTTTATTGTGATCTTGCTTTATAAAAGGGAGATAAAATAATTTGATTAAAAATCAAGAAAAACTTGTCAATGCCTTGGAATATTTTGAAGTGGTGATTATTTTTCTTTTAGAAGTGCATTAAAATCTAGAGGGAGTGATAAGGTGTATTTGTGACATCTAACCCTTGTGATTGGCAAAGATAGTGGTTATGATTAAAACAAGTGTTTAAGGACAATTATTCATCAAACAAAAGGTATGGGCACATCTTCCTTGTGAGTGATTCTTGGATGTTGTGAATGCTAAGTTGGAGAGAAAAGGGTTGTTTGATAAGAATTGTTGAGTTTGGTTTTGTGGAATGAAAGTTGATACTAGATACCTTGTTTGATAAGCATTGTTGGAAATATTGAGTAAGCTTTCATATGCTTGAACTAGGATTTGTGAAAGAACATGAGTATCATTATTGTGTGAAGTTGTGAACTATATTAAACTAGGGTTTGTGAAAGAACATGAGTATCATTGTTATGTGAAGTTGTGAACTATCCTGAACTAGGGTTTGTGCAAGATCATGAGTATCATTGTTATGTGAGATTGTTTGATAAGCATTTTTGGAAATAGTGAGTGAGTGTTCATATACTTGGACTAGGGTTTGTAAGCAAGGAGTGTTCTATTGAGTGGAGTTGATTGAGCCTAGTCAAGTGGAAGTGTTGAAGTGATAGTTCAAGTTCTGTGAAACAAATTGTCCTATTCTAATTTTATTTGAGAAAGAAATTGAAAGTGATTGAGCATTGTTGTGAGTGTGAAGCATATTGAGTCTCTAACAATTCTCTATATGTTTCTGTGAGTTAAAAAATATTATGTGTGAAACTTGTTTATGTGATTGAAGAGGTTTTATGTGATAGAGTTGAGCAGATTGGACAAGTTCTAGTGAGGACTTGTTGAGAAGATTTGAGGTAATTCTTGGTGAAGACTTGTTGAGCAGATTGAATAAGTTCTAGTGAGGACTTGTTGAGTAGATTTGAGGTAAGTCTTGGTGAATACTTGTTGAGCAGATTGGACAAGTTCTAGTGAGGAATTGTTGAGCAGATTTGAGGTAAGTCTTGGTGAATACTTGTTGAGAAGATTGAACAAGTTCTAGTGAGGACTTGTTGAGAATATTTGAGGTAAGTCTTTGTGAAGAATTGCTGAGTAGATTGGACAAGTTCTAGATAGGACTTGTAGACATATTAGTGTGAGATTTTGTGGAAGCTTACAATGTAGATTTGAGACAAGTATTTGAAGGGACTTGATAGCCGATTTGATTGATTGATTTGTTCAAACCTTGGGTTAAGGTTTTGGGCAGATATAGAAGAGTTGATTTGTGATTGAGTCAAGATTTGTGTTAAGACTTGAGGACATAGATTGAGAAAATTTATGCTAGACCGAAGGACTATGTTTAGTGCATATTTGAGGATAGATATTGAACAAATTTGTGCTAAATCGAAGGATTGTGTTTAGTGCAGATTTGAGTATAGAGTTTGGTGCAAATTTGAGGATAGGTTTGTGCCAAACTAGAGACAAATATTGAGCAAATTTGTGCTAGATCGAAGGATCGTGTTTAGTACAGATTTGAGATAGAGCTGAGAGCAAGCTTTGGAGGTGATATAGTATAGAGGACGATAGTCTCCAATGGATAGAGGTCCATTAGCCAGGGTAGTGAGGACAAGTCTTCTGAGTGAGGACAAGAGTCTTCAGTGGATAGATATCCATTAGCGAGTGCAGTGAAGGCAACAATTCTTCTAGAATATCACAGCCAAAGAAAAGGAGAAAGAAGTTCTCATATGGATAGAGATCCATGAACTTAATTAGGGTATTGGTTTCTCCTTTGGATAGAGGTCCATAAACATTATAATAGGAAAAGGTTTCCCAAGAGATTTGTTGAGAAAATTTTAGTGAAATATTTTCTCCATGGAGTAGCCCACATTGGGTGAACCACGTTAAATTGGTGTCTCTATTGTGTGTGGTGATTTATGCATTTCTTTGATTACTATTGTTGATATTGCTATTGATACATTGCATAATATTGATTGGGAAAGAAAAAGTAAAAAGTGGTCTTATACTGTTCACCCCCCTCTCAATATAAGCTTGTGTTCACCAAAAAATTGCCACCATAAAATATAGACCACTATTGTCATTGGTAGTTGCAATAATTCTCTAAAACTTACATTCATTAGTTGCCATGTGCGGATGAGTTTGGCAGTATGTTTTGTAAGTCATAATATTGTTCATTTCACCTTAGTATTGCAACAAAATTTGTATTTGTCCTTAGAGAATTTTAGTTCAACATCAACAAAGTTATTAATATAAAATAATTCTTCCTATGGTATAATATAAGATGTCATAGCTTTGTATTCACCCCAAAAAGGTCTATTGAATTGAGTCACTTGGACTAACCTTACTATATCGAGAAGGATAGAGCCATCAGTTAAATTTTACAAATTTTAATGGAGAAAGATTCAATGTTATAGGTAATTTCTTTACCTGATGATCCATTAGCTTAGTCAATATCAGTGGAGGATCATCCAAGAGAGGAAAATTTTCACTTTTTAGGCATTCTTTGCCTCTAACAGTTCAACGTCGAAGTTTTGGAGGTACATCATTAATAGGGTGGAACAAAAAATTATCTACTGGTCCACCAAGAAGCTCTCCCTTGTTGATAAATTCTAAATTTGCTCAAAAGTCCTTATGACCACCCATGTTTATTATTTTTCCTATTGGGTCTTGTCTAAAAACTACTATAAGAAGCTTCATAAGCTTGTAGAAAAATTTTTATGGTCCTATTTCAATAATGGTTGAGATTCCATCGTGTTGCCTAGGAGTATTGTTATCTTCCTAAAAGCCATGGCGGTCTTGGCATTCTCAATACCCAATGTCAAGGTTGGGTCGTCTATGTTAAGTGGGTCATCAGAGCCCTTGCAGGTAATGAGGCCTGGAATATTGTCATCCATCATTGTATCTATGAAGGTTCCTCTTTTGGTTGTAAGAGTTTGAGGGACATGGGTTTCCCTTCCCTCCTTGTTGCTCTCGTGTCTATCAAAATGATAGTATCCTTTGTCATCAAGAACATTTGTAAATTTTGGGAGAGTGTTAAGCCTTAACTAATATGGAATAGTTAGAGCTTCTAGCATGGCATCTCCATAAACCATATGAATGTCTAGTGGTCATTTGTCATTACTACTAGGGTTCTCTACTTGTGTAAGTTCCCTTGATTCATGCACTTCGATTTTTTTGTAAAGGTGTGCAGTGCATCACTAATTTATTTTCTCATCCTACCAAGGTTTGGATCCCTTGGAATGACTTTAGAGTCAAATTTGGGCTTACGCACTTTGACAAGGACATGTTTGAGGCTGTTAAGGCTACTCTCCCTGACTCCATGTTTCACAAGATTTTTGTGTTTTCACAATGACCTTGGTGGATGAACTGGAAGTGGTATCCAAACACTCTACAAAATTACAAGGTTTGTTTGGGGTATGGATGACTCTCTCCTTGCCTCCCCATGATTGATAAACTCAATCAATGATGGAATGTGTCTTCCCCTTGGCTTGTTTGGATGCACAGGTTCGAGATGGCTTGGAATTATTTCTTGGAGCCCAATATTTCCTATTTTACCTTGAATGTTCTTCACCAAGGACTTATTTTTGGGGAGCATCTATGGCGTTCAAACATCCCCAACCCTTTTTTCCCTTTCTATCTTTCATCTAAGGACATTATCCACCTTTTTTGGATCTATGCTTGTTCTTATTCCATATGGGAGTGGACTTTTATTTTTTTAGACCCTATTCCTACACCACGCTTGAGTGGAAGCATATCATTCTAGGAGACCCCGCCCTTGCCAACTATTTTCTTTGAAGTGTGACACTTGTTTCATATGGTGGCCCAACATATGGAAAGCTAGAAATGATTGTATCTTTGGTAAGTGTTCTTCCTCTCTTCACATCTCTACTTTTGAGAAATCTAATATTATTTTTTCTGTGTATTTACTTTGAGTTGTGGTATTTGTTTCGTATGATGATCTTGCACATCATATGGAAAGCTAGAAATGACTGTATCTTTGGTAAGTGTTCTTCTTCTCTTCACATATTTGCTTTTGAGAAATCTAATATTATTTCGTCATGACTTCTTCTTTTGGACAAGGATAGGGTTCAATGCCAAAGTCTCCTAATGATAATGTTGGGTGGGATTTATTCTTAGTGATGGTTAAACCCATGTAATGGTTCTTTACCATTGCAAGGATTCCTCTTTTTTGCTTTTGCTCTTGTGGTGTGCGCTCAACCATTGTTTTCATTATGCAATCATTATGTTAGCTAGTTGAGTTGATAGTGTCTTTGTACGACAGTTTTCATTAGCTGTTAGTTGGTTTCTTAGTTTCCTGCACTTTTTTTTAGGAAGATATTTTTTTGGTTAATGGCATTGACCATGTAACATGTTTATCCACCTCCTTTTTTTTATTTGTGAAAATGTATTCTATTTCTTCTTTAATATAATACCTTTTACATAAAAAAAAAAATTGTGAATATTTTATTGTTCTACAGTTATTTCCAAACAATGAAAATGTAGGTGGTCATTGATTGCCTGGTCGCTGCTTGTGATTGACAGTGACAATCACGAGAGACACTGTGATATTTGTCTCGCAGCAGTTCAAACTTCAAAGCTTAGCTTCTCCGAGTCCACACTGAAATTGTTAGTATGGTCGGCACAATAAATGAGCTTAGGTCTGTGTTGCTTTTTGAATCTTATGGTTTTCTAACTTTCCGCGTTTGGTCATATTGATCAGAAGTCTTGCTATGGTCGGTAGAAGATAACAATGCTTTTTTTTGTATGAAAACTATTGAACTGTCGGACGTAATTAATCACAAAAGATCGTGATGTTGGATAGACGGATTCCCAGGGTCCACACGGCGACATCAAATTCAAAAGGTGATAGTCAAGTCTCATGCATATCTATTACAGTGATGTCTTAAATGTCTTAAAGTTCAAAGGACTCCATTAGTCAATCCTTCTCTCTTACTCGTCTACAATGAAAGGTGGATGATTCAACCTAATTTCTAGAAGATAAAAAGTTGTATTCCTCGTCCACACTAACTCAATTTAACTCCTTGAAGAGGAAAATATCTTCTAGCGTTGTTCATATCAGACAATTTTAGGAGACATCAGGGCGTCTATTTTAATGGTTAAAGGTCGTCAGGGCGTTTGTTAAGATGACGAATCAATCTGAACCTTTTGCATGAGATCACTTGACCCAACGCCTTATACAGACTGCAATTAGAATTTAAATAAATACCTAAGCAAGCTTAAAATACCCCTTACATGGCAGAAGCAAGTTAGTATATAAGAAAACAATTAATTAATTAATTATTTTAAAAAAAATTAATATTATATTAAATCATTAAAATAATTAGTAATACATAAATATATTATTTATTTTGAATAAGATATTTTAATAATTTAAATATTATTTTCATTTTATTTGTTATTAATTTTTTTATAAAATTATTGTTAATATTTAATTATATATTTTTTATTTGGTTAATGTGAAAAATTCGCACAACCATACTTAAAATTTATATCAAAATTTATAAGTAACTTTTAAAATTTAAAATATTAATATAAAAGATGTTTATCATTATAATTATATTATATTAACTTTTAAAGTTTACAAGCATTGTACATATCATACAATGTTATACTCCTCTACATGTATTATGTATAGGAGGAGGTACATATCATACCATATTATACTCCTCTACAAGGTATTCATATACAACATTCACAATATCCTATTTTATTTATTGAATTTGTTGAATAAACTTTATATCTAATTTTTCAAATATAATTAAATATTTTTAAAGATAACAAATTAATTTAAATTATATTTTTAAAATTTAGTTATACATATATTTAATTTTAGTTATTATAATAAATTTCTCATCTAAAACATAAGTTTACTAAATTTATATTTAATTTTTTTTTAAATAAAGGGGTAAAAATTTATTGATAAAAAGTCTGGATTACAGAGTACAACTGAGATTCCAACCAGGACTCAAATAAACAGCCAAACAGGCTGAAACCACTAGACTAGAATGACATCCAGAAAAGACAACAAGAACAAACCACATTAAGTATGTACATCCTTGTGGATCAACTCCCACAAGCGTTGAGAGTCCCCAGATGGGAGACTCTCCCAATTATTGATACTCCAAGGATCCAGTAGCTTAGAAGCCCTTTTGGCTAGGTAATCAGCAACCACATTCCATTCCCTTGGAATGTGCACAAAGGATATAAATTCAAACTCTTCACTCATTCTGAGAATCTAAACGGCTACAGAGGCCAACTGCCAATTAACTTCCTCCACCCTTTTACTGTTTAAAATATTAACCACAATTTGAGAGTCAGACTCAGATAATCCTATGCTAGCCAAGATAAAACCCCCTCTGCAAGGCCTCAATAATTGCAAGAGCTTCCATAAAATTGTTGGAGTGAACACCTTTATAAATGGAAAAGAAAAAATTGACACCACCAGTAGAATCTCTCCCAAAACCACCAATGCCAGCATGTCCAGGATTACCCCCTGGACGACCCATCAGTATTAATTTTTAAAACTCCTCTAGGGGGTGGCCTCCTCCTACCATCTCTCCTAACCTTCTTGCTGAGTTGAGGAACCCTACTAGGGCTATAAGAGTTCACACCATCCCCAAAGAGACCAAGGGCTTGTTGTACCTTCTCCTCCCTAGAATCCAAAAGAGGGTCCACATCACATTTGCTATGGATGGTTTTCTAAACCATATACAGGATCCTTTGCCATATTTGTTGAACAACAAAATAATTGCCCTGAAATATGCATTGATTCTGTTCGAGCCAAATTTTCCAGATGATGCAAGAAGGGCCCAAATTCCAAGCCACCTGAAGGAAGGGGGCCTTGGCCAAAGGTCTACCCAGACTACTCCAAAATTCCACCAGGAATAGCACATGAAAACATTGATGGAGGCGCTCTACCAAAGGTGCCAAATGTCTCTGGCAAAGGAGCATTGGAAAAATAAATGAGAAGAATCATCCTCATTCTTATTGCAAAGGACACAAAAAGAGGGACCCTAAAATCCTCTCTTCCTCACATTATCCCAAGTGAGGCATTTATTACGAGCTACCAACCAGAGAAAGAAGTTACATTTTGGCAAGGAAAATTTGTTCCACACATTTTTCCACCAAGTTACAGGAAGACTCCCATACTTTTGCTTATCAAGAACCTGATAACCATAGGCTACCAAGTAGGTTCCCTTAGGATCAGGGTTCCAAGCCAGAATATCTTTACCCCTCAATGAAGAACAAGGCCTCCCCGTAATAATAAGATCAAGCACCTCTCTATCCTTGGCCAGTCCCCCCTAGGGTCATTCTTGCGGATCTTTCCACCTGTACATCTCCATATTTCCAAAAGACTAGATTTTTTAAAGTCCTCTACACGAGACCAGCCTGCTTCTAAGAAAAAAATGCTTAGGGAACGTAACCTAGGATATTGATTCAAGATAGGAGGGTGGCTATCCCAAGAATCCTCCCAAAAAAGAGCATTTGATCCCTGATTGTAAATCTAGAACAAACCCTGCTTTATTAAATTAGCTCCTCCTTTCAGAGTGTCCCAAATAACTGAACCTTTCCCAACCAAGATGACTCTAGGGATCTCTGTATCAGAAATACCTCTCAAGTATTTACAAGATAATATTTTAGCCCAAATATGATCTTGAGAGGTACACCATCTCCAATAATTTTTTGTAGCCAAAGCCTACCCAAAAAGAGTTGTATGTCGCAACCCAAGGCCTCCCTCTTACATCGGCCTACATATAGAATCCCACCTAACCAAACTCCATTTATATTGATCAAGTTTTCCAGACCATAAAAATTGTCTTGACAAAGCATCCATGTCCTTGATGAAGTGAGAGGGAGCTATTTGTACAAAACATCTATAAATGGGTAAATCTTGAACAAAATATTTAAAAAGCAACACTCTACCTGCAGTGGATAGCCATCAGAAATTCCAGTGATTCACCTTCCTTCTAAAATTATCAAGCATAGACTGCCAAGAAGATCTAGGTAGATGATGAGATGAAATTGGAATACCAAGATAAATGAAGGGGGAGTCCCAACTCGGAATCTTAGAATGCGAGCAATCCTGTCTTGAATAAGAGGAGGGGTATTGAAGAAAAAAATAGAAGACTTGTCCTCATTAATCAACTATCAATAAGCACCAAGATATATGTCAAGAGACTACCTAATATTGCCATCTTCTCTGATAGTGGCAACTCCCAACAAAGCAGTATCATCAACAAATTGAAGATGGGAATACATGGCAAACTACTATCCCACTTCCACCCCTGAGTGAGACCCTACATGACTTGAGCCTTGAGAAATCTTCCCAACCCTTCTGCTATAATGTTAAACAAATAAGGATGTAAAGGATCTCCTTGCCTCAATCCCCTTGAGGCCTAAAACAGCTCAGATGGCTCATTATTAACAAGAACAGAGAATGAGGAAGAATGAACACAGCTCATCACCCATATAATCAATTCCTCCTCAAATCCAAAAGTAGTAAGAAATTTTTGAAGAAAGGACCATCTGACCCAATCATAGGCTTTGGCCATGTCCAACTTAGCTAACGTAGTTTTCTCCTTAGAAGTTTCCATCGAGTGAATAGTTTCTGTAGCAATAACAATCCCATCCAATATTTGTTGACTAGTAAAAAACCCTCCTTGCTCCTCAGAGATGATTTTGCTCAACCATATATTCAGCCTCTCAGCAATAATTTTTGTGATGATATTATTCACAACATTGCAGAGAGAAATAGGCCTGAACATATCCAAGGAATTTTATCCCTCTTTTTTGGGTATAAGCACCACAAAGGTAGCATTTAGGGCCCTTAGCATCTGTTTGTTCTTTTGGGACTCATGGACCACCTCCAAAAGATAAAATTTGATCAAATCCAAAAACTCCTGATAAAACTCAATCGGGAATCCATCTGGGCTCGGGGCTTTTCCTTTTTTCATCTTGAATATAACATTTTCCAACTCCTCAAGGGAAATTGGACCCATCAAGTGCTCATTCATCTCTCTAGAAAAAATCATTGGAATATAGTTTAGAATAAGCTTTTCATTCTCATCATCTGATAGGGAGTCCTCCTTGAAGAGAGAGGAAAAATACCTCTTAGTCTCTTCTAAAATATCCCTAAAAGAAGAGAGTAGGGTACCCTAATAATTCATAAGAGAGGTAATCAGGTTACCATTATGGCGAGCCTTAACTGAGTTATAAAAGAAGGTTGTGTTCCTATCCCCTTCCTGAAGCCAATCTACACGATTTTTTTGTTTCCAAAAAAATTCTTCCCTCAGTTCCCATTCAGCAAGGTCTTTCGTAGCCCTAGATTCCTTAGCAATAAGCTCCTTCGTGAATCCCTAATCTCTAATCTTCCTTGAAGCTTCTTCCATCCTCCTAAGAGCTACAAGCTTATCCAAGGAAAGGTTTCCAAAATTTAGTCTATTCCATCTCTTCAATTTATGTTTTACAAATTGTAGTCGCTTCATAAAGGAATACATAGCAGTGCCATGAGGAGGTTTGCCAGTGGTCCAGCAGCCTCGCATGAAATCATGAATCTTAGGATCATGAAGCCACATAAGTTAAAACTTAAATGAGGGATTATTTTTTAGCCCTAACTCCAAAGAAGAGAGTTTGATAGGCCAATGATCAGATCCCCTACCCTCCAGAATCACAGAACTAGCACTTCTATTATTACCCATCCAATAAATGGATATAAAAAACCTATCCATTCTCTCTAATATGGAAGCTTTCCCACACCTTTTACTATACCAAGTAAAGATCCCATTATCTGGATTGATGTCAACCAATTTTAGGGCCTGGATGTGAGCACTAAAGACAGAAGAAAAAGGCTCGATACGGTCCACCCCACCACGTTTCTCCTCCATACAAGTGATAGAGTTGAAGTCTCCAAACAAAATCCATGGGTACAGGGGAACCAAACTTCTCACAAAGCAAATGTGCTCCCACAAATTCACTTTACCATTGTAATCAATAGGAGCATACACATTTGTAAGTAGGATGGTTTCACCAAATTCATTATCATGCCCGACCATCGAAATAGACCATCTGTTGGAAATCCAAGTAAGAGGGGATATCTTAACCGGATCCCATAAACAAGCGATGCCACCAGCATATCCACATGCACCAATACACTGGAATTGCCCCCTTCTCCACAACTTGGGAGCAATATTCAACATACTATCAATAGCCAATTTAGTCTCCTAAATAAACACCACATCCGGAGAATGCACATGAACCAAATCATGAACAAATTTTTGTCTGGGGATGTTGTTCAACCCCCTTACATTCCATGAGAGGATAATCATTTTTGGGGTTATAAAAATGGGAGTCCAATGTTCTCACCAAGCCTAACTCCACCAAAGTCTCCCCCATTAACTTAATTTTATCCTGGTCCTTCTTCCGACCCACCTTCATATTCTTATCCGAAAAAAAAAATTAAATTATTTTCTACTGCAATCCTAACACCGTAGGAGTTTTGCAGTCCAAGGATGACTGCATCAATGCCTGAGTAGGAGAGGGCATAACTAAATCTGTACAACTTTTCAAAATAGTTTCCCTTATAGGGCTAGACCCATCCATGTCCCCTATACTTAGATCCAAAGCACTTTGTTCTTCATTTAAACCCCCTAGATCTGATTCCTTAAGTTCCCCCTCAAGAAGAGACATCTAATTCAGCCTTGTTATATTTGCATCAGGTAGCGACGTTTCAGGTATCTCCATGCACTGATCAATATCATCTAATATTTCAAAATGGTTGAGTAGAGCATCTGGTTGGCTATCCTTAAGGTCTTTATTTGACCTTCGTCCTCTATTTCGGGCTTTTACCAGAACAAAACCTTCCTTATCTCATTCCTCTTCCTTTATCAAGGCTTTTCCTTTATCCACACTTTGTCCAGACTAAGAGGGCCCAGGATTTGAAGCCACAGGTGAGACAAACTTAGGGTATTTTCTTTGCAGGTGGCCATATTCACGGTAAATCCGACAACAAAATGGAAGAGCTTCATAGTCAAGTTTTTGAACCCATGTAGTTGATCCAAATTATATTTCAATAGAATCTGGAATAGGATTATTTAAGTCAATTTCAACACAAATACAAGCAACAAAGATTACCTTTTTATCCATTATCTGTTGTGATGGTCCAACCAACTTCCCAAGCATAAGGGTAATCTTATACAAGATATCAGTTCTCCAGAATTCCAATGGGAGCCATGGAAGTCGCACCCATACTGGAACTCGCGATAGCCGCTTGTCTAATGGGTTGAAACCCACATGCCAAGGTTTAAGAAAGAGTCCCACTTGGTTATATAAATAAGGAGCCCCTTAAAATGCTTTGTTACGATCTACAATACAAGAGAAAACCACCATAAAATTGTTGTTCACACTCAGCATCACCTCCACATCGCCTTCAGGATTCCAAGTCTTCCTGACCCAAGCCTCCACAAAGGGGAGAGAATTTTGGATACCCAAAAATTTGCCAATAAGGGCATGTTTGGTTAGATACTCCACATCTTTCGCCACCGAGTGTGGTTGAACCACTAGAACTGGCCTAACTTCACATCGTTCCAAACATCCATTGTTCTTTAACAAGCAGTTCTCGACATGCACTAGAAAATCATGTTCCTTCCAGTCATTTTTAGATGAAAAAACATCACAAGCATGCACTCTCTATGCTGGACCCGATGCCATCACGACATTCCTCCAATTTTTTAGACCTCCTTCGGAAGCTGTTGCCATCCCCGCAGAGCAGTTTTTCTTCATCAAACCCTAGCAGAGTAGTTTTTCCTCCGAGAAAGATTTAATCATATTTAATTTTAATTAATGATTAATAATTAAATTATATTATATAAATATATGAAATAAATATTTAATTCATATTAAATCCTAATTAATAACAAAGTAATAAATTCTTTAATATAAATACAAAATATAAGGACTTGTCATGATTTTTTATGACTCTTGTTTAATACAAATATTATTGAATTTTTTAAAAATTACTTATTTCTAATAAATTTAATTTATTGTTAAAAAATAAATAGATTAATGTAATAATAAAACTTATCAAATATTCTAGTGGCGTCAACCTAGCCTAAGATATGTTAGGATCCTATTCTAACATCATTATGTAATTAGGTACTTAGTACACATGGGCTGCTATGATGTAATCAATATTTATTAGTAAAGTCCTAGGGGACAACACAATGGTTCGGGCTTTGGCTCTTCTTTGGGAGGTCCAAGGTTCAAACCGCGATGTGGGCGAGTGTGTGAGGGGGTGGGTGTGTGGTGGGTGTGTGTTAAATTACCTATTGATAAGCATAGCTCTCGAATTTAGGAGGGGTCATGGTTGGGGGGAGCTTACCTAGGTCTGTGCGTTGGTCGTAGGGATTTCTCACTCTAACCAAATAAATAAAAAATATTTATTAGTAAAGATGTAATTGTTTTTTTTATATGGAGTTACTAGCTTGGGTCGCTCACTTGCATGTGGACCGAACCTTGAGCATTAGTGTTAGGGTTGATAAAGAGTTTGTATAAAGGCAAGGGTTGAAATGAAATGAACCAAGTTATTTTTTCAAATTGTAATGGAGCTTTGCTTCTAAGGAGGTTTTACCTTTTAAGAGGCCTATGATATTAGTTTATATCGGTTAATAAAGTTATTGCATTTCTATTTTGTATTGTTCAAGCACTACTATTATTTCATTTTTTACATTTCCATTAATTTTTTCAATTTTTATTGTGAATTTGTTTATTTTTATCTAAAGGTTCTTGGAACACTTTCTAGGGCCTCATTTCATTACAATAACAATAATTATTATCTTTCCATCTATTCTTATTAGGTATATTTTTTCTTTTATTTTACTCATTTTTGTTAAATATCCTACAAGAAAAAAGCATAATAATTTTCTATTATTAGTGTAACCCTATGCCAAGGGTTTTAAAATATTATGGAGGAGCTATTGTTTTTGTCTAAGCTAGATTGCCCATAAAGCATCTAGTGAAATAAGGGTTGATTTAACTCCAATACCCAAGTCTTGGACAACACTTATATAGGACGACAAGCTCCCATGTACCCTTAAGTATATAGGGAAATCCCATAAGAATAGAAGAAGCCTTCAACCCTAGGGAGATATAGATCAATTGAGTTTTATGGTGCACCAATAATTTATTAGCCTTGGAAAGTTACTCTTACAATACACTAAACAACAAATAGTGCAACTACGAGTATGGTGGAACCCCTCGTAGTTAGAGCTTTGAGATATTAGTACAACCATTAATCATGTTTGAGAGAGTATTGAGAGATTACAAAATAGGTCACACTTTGCTTAGATTATCCCTATTAGACTTTTTTTTTGTCCTTTCTTAGCCAAACCCAAAGATCATAATTGAGCATACTATAGAGGAGATTACAACCATCATAGATCAATGGTGCTCAAACTATTTGTGAGACAATATAGAGAATATATAATAAAAATAACATTGATACTTTAATTTTTTTTTTTTATTATATGTGATAGTGCAAAAATATCCTATCTAATCATTCAAACACTGATAGCACAAAAAAGACCTTGTTTAAATGTCAAAACACTTGGTAAAAATTGATAAAAAGTTTGGAGGTCAAAAATTATCATTTTGTGGTATAGTCCATTACAATCATTTCTTCGAACCAATCATTTATATATATAGCTACCATAGATTTTTATAGAGGTCAAAATTCTTCATTTTATGGTGTAGCTCATTTTGATCATTTGTTCAAGTTGATCATTTTGATATACAATACTCAAAATATTTTTTGGGAACCCTAGTGTATCTAAAAATGGTTGGAGCTACTAGAGGCACCCAACTAGAGTAATTTTGTGAACAAGTGAGTTACCTGGTATAGTAGCAACAAAATTGGTAAAAGCTACTCTTTTCCAAAATAAATGACTTTGAGAGTCATATATTGATATTGGATCACAAATATGATCAACTAGGAAACAAAAAATCATAAAGTAAGGCATACAGTTCAGAGGATCGAGCCCATAGTACATTGCTTAATAATAAAATTTATAAAAAGCCTAAGCTAGATTTCTCAAAATTTGATTGAGAGGACTCCAGGACACCACCAGTTGGTTATATTGGGTTGACCAGTATTTTTCTCTTCATGACAATCCTCAAAATTAAAGGCTTATTACAACATCCTTCAATTTTGAGTTTGATGCACTTTAATGGTACCCATGGTTGATGAATATACATCCAAATATCTCTTGGGATGAATTTGAGATCCATTTCCCATTTTGGAGCTAGTGAGTATGAGGACTTCACAAGAGCCCTCACCAAGTTGAAGTAGACCATGATGGTCTAAGACTATAAAACATAGTTTGAAAAATTAGCAAACCTTAAAAGAAGCTTGATTTGTGAATTTTTTCAAAGTTATTTCATTAGCGAGTTAAAAGAAGATATTTGAGACGAGGTAGGAATGTTTAAACAAAAAAACATGGTGCAAGCATAATTGTGTATTTGTCATACATTAGAGGCAAGAGATAATAAGAGCAATGAGAACCATTTTGCGACCACATGACCAATAAATTACATGCTAAAATGAAACCTATAAGGATAGAAATGGATGAGTCATGAAAAAATTATTCTTGTAAAATGATCTAAAAAAATGTCGTTGGCTCTCTTAAATGAATGTATTAATGGGAAACACGAAATTGATAGTTTTACCAATAAAACATTTGCTTCTATGTGATGAAACAAGCAAGTATTTTGAATTCACTTATTTACTTTTTATTTATTAATAAATTCTTTTTACATTTTTGTGCATTATTTTTGTTCTTTTTGTGAGATAAATGTTTTTTAACCTCTTATGGATTCAAATCAAAGGATTTGAAAAGATAACATATATCTATATACATGAATACATGTTAATATTTTTTCATGTCAAGTATGATTGTTTTGCAATTATAAATAGAATAAGGTTATGTTGGATTAAAATTTAGCTCATAATCAAATCAACCTTAGAACCACTTTTTCCTTTTCCCCCTTTGTTTTATTATTTATCTATTTAATTGATGGTTATTTAACACTCTATCATACATACAATTGAATAATACCAATGCAATTAATGCCAATGCAATTGAATATATGGAATGTTTTTTAAATGTAATTTAAAAATAATTTTATCATTATGCATAGATGTCAATTATATTTTAATGTAAAGTAATTGATTTTTCTTCAAGTATGTATTTTAAAAGTGTGATTAATTGTGCTAGTTAATATTTTGTAATTATTGATGCTAAGACCTAAAAGTTGAGTTGTTAAAACCATGGAAATCAATGTCAATAGTGAGTAATGACACATAATATCTATAAAGAGATAAGACTAAATATGCTAATTGCATCTAGATCTCAAGCTCACATCATAGATACCTTTATGGATCTAATTTGAAGAATTATTCCCATTCTAAATGAACATTAGAACTAGATTATTATTTTTTATTTATGTGCTTATGGTATAAAATATCATATGATTGAAATACATCGGGTTCATAGATTTAAGAGGGAAGTAATTATAAGATCATTGCATCATGAAAGCTCAAAGTAAGTTGCTTCATGTGTTTCTTTTCTTTAGGGGAATAGTATTCAATTTAAGAAACATATTTATTGAATTTGTCTATATATTGATGGAATTTATACGTTTAAGAAAATACACATATTAGTGATGCATAACTTGAAACATGTCAATGACAAATCAAAATAGATTTAGCTAACCTGCTTCATTTTTCTTATAGGAGTAGAATAGAAGTATTTTTAATCAAAAGGATGAGATGATACTTAAATTTGCTATTTTATTTCTTTCATGGCCACAAGGGTATGGTGTAAATCATTTATTGGATAAGGTTTTCTTCCAACTCTCTCTAAAATTGATAAAAAAAAACTGCATTTGATGTTTTTGGAGAAATAAGCTTGGAATCTACCTAATTTGTAGATTAGAAGGTTTTACATTTAAATTCTAGTGCTCTTGGAAACATGTAAAATAGTCCATAAAACCATAATATCATTTTTTAATGATAAAATTGACACCCTAAAACAAGCCCTTGAGTTCATTTTAGAGAAGTCTTACATTGTTTCTTGTGTCAATTTCTCATTGCAAAAAATTGAGTTCATTATGACTAAAGATCAACCCAAACCTTTGTGATTCTGAAGGAGTGGGAAAAAAATATTGTACAAGGAGATCATTCATTACATTAGCATAGAATTTGGGCTTAGGATAGTTGTAGCTTATATGTGGTCCTTGTTCTTAACCAAATTTAAAAAGAAAAAACTTGATAATTGGATCATTAAATACTTGTCTTTGGTTGAAAGGCTTCAAATAGTGGAAAATATTTTTATAGCTACTCATGTGTATTATTCCTCATGTTGGATGCCTTGCAAATCACAATGTGGTCATTTCACTTGGTTGTCTAGGGTTTTCTTGTGAAAAATAAAATGGTAGTTTTTTTAAGGTTGTTTCGTGGGCATAGTGCACTCAACCTAAGTCTAAGAGGAGATCATATCCAATAGATCCACATATGTAGGGTGCATGTCTTATGTCCATATGGGTACCAAAAGTTCTCTCAAAGCAAGAGCTATGAAAAAATCTAGTTAGCATTAGGATTACTCAAACCTTAGTCAATGGGGCATGGCAATAAGTGGGCATCTTGATAAACTTTTGAATGCTTGGTTTTTTTATATTAGTGGGTTTATGCTTATTTGCAATATGGGCATGAAAGCATACAATGAGGATAGGAAGGATCCAACTTAAGATAGGATATGAGTTTTGCCACATCTTGTATATGATGGAATAGAATTCTATTGAGAAATAATAAACCATTAAATCTTGATGGTTCCTTCAAGGTTAAATTACTATTTGAAAATGGTATCCATAGGATAACTAATCTCTAGAAAATACCTACTTTTTCATGTAAAACTTGGCCTCATTTCAAGTTTTAGTTTGGTCTAACTTGCTTTAAACCCGTGATATATCACATCCAATCCCTTATTAACTTGAATGGTGAGATAATTTATCCACTCATTGGATCTTTAATCGAATAAAAGACTAAAAATGACCAGATAGAAGTAGAATATGCAAATCTTCTATTAGAGCATTGTATAGATCTATTTGTTTGTTGATGCTTATCTCCAATTAGCTCATTGAAAGTTGGAATACCAACCTATCTAAAACATGTTGGTATGGACTATACGCACAAGTATAGAAGTATAAAACAATGATGACATAAATTATTGGATTGGAACTAGCACCTAAAGGAGATAACATTTTGTTTGATCCACTAATATATTTATAAGCTATAATTGACAATAACATGTATGAATATTGGATCCCATAGTTGGATTTGCTTAAGTTCAAATTATTGCTAGCTTTGAAGAAAGTACAACTATAATTTGTGATTATTTTTACAAACATAATCAATAAGTTCATTTCATCGCAAGGGTTATTAAAAATTAAAATTTTCTAATAGGGGCTTTGATAACATTTAATAGTTTATTTGGGTGGATAAACGGTTTTAATATGTCGAACGACATTTGGTGTAATGGCAGTTGCCTGGTTATTATCATCCATGTGGTTGTGAGGTCGATTCCTCATGTGTTTGCTCGAAAAGAGCGTTGATATTTGTAAACGATGTTCAATAAAAATAAAAAAAACTGCTTTAATATAATTTTTTTTTAAATATAAATCTACTACATAGTCAACCAAAAACAAACATAACTTTTATATTAATAAGTTTAAATCTGCCTAAAAAATCAAAGATATTACCTAGGTTTTGTAGGTGAGTTGGAGAGGAGAGGACAATCCTCCAAGGGAGGTCTCAGGTTCAAATCTTCACCCTACCAAAAAGTTGAATTGGGTACCCAAAATCTAATTGATAATGTTGGTGTGGGTAGGGTCGAGTGCGACTTCCGGGTGACTTTAATGGTGTAAAACCTCCTGGTTTTTGGTCTTTTAGACCAAGGCGGCCCCGCAAGGGGTTTTTTTGCTTATAAAAAAACAACCAAAAATATTTTTTAATTACATAAAATTAAATTTCATTAAAAAATAATAATATATAAAAAACAAATTATATTATTAAAATAATTTATCAATTTCAAATAAAAATTAACAAGGTAAAATTTTATTAGAAATTATTGATATGCATGGACGGTCAATAAATCGTTTCAATTAAATCACGTATCCTAAATCAAATTGCCAAATGCACGGAGGCAGTTGTATGGCCATTATAACGCTGGTACTCCAAATATGTTTGTTTTTTTTTTAATCTGAAACTCTACAATCCGTACTTAATTAAGTAATTGGTTAAGAAATGTTGATATTCAAGGGTTGACTGATTGTCATAACGATGATGACGACGGGCAATGGCCGTTCAAAACTGAGCGTCTCCAAGTTTACACTGGAAATGACAGTGCCAGCACAGATTACGTGACATGTTTAGGGCCCTAACCAGATTGAGTTCAGTCAATGAAGAATTGGAGTTAGCCCGCTTAGAGTATGGTCGGCGTTAGCATCTTATTAAATGAGCAAAGTCTACGTTACCTTTTGAATGCAATGGTTTCTACTTTCTTTCTACATTTGGTCAGATTGACCAAGAATCCCACCGTGGTCGGTACCTACCAATTCTTTCTTTCGTCTGCATGCAGACTACACGAGATGTCCAGCGTAATTAAATAAACGAGCTCTCACGATTCCCAGGCTCCATAGTCATAAAGTGACACAAAATTCAAATCTTACAACTGGAGAACGCCATTAGTCAATCATACCCAATTCTTCGTCTACACTTTAAAGTCAATTTAATTAATGTGGAGCGTCAATGATACACTCGGTAGCTACCTTCGCGCTTACGTGGTTTTGAAATTCATTTCATCCCGGTGTTAAAAAATTTCAGATACTAATAATACCACATTTCAAAGCTAACGAACCCTAATGACCTTAATGCAACTACCACATATTTTTTCTACCAAATAGCAATTATAACCACATTAAAATTATAATCAAAGACAAGAGATGGCTTTGGTTTTATGCTCCTACAATTAACATGTGAGAATTTTTATACCTTCATTTAATTATTTTGGTCACGAGGGTATTATTTCGAGTGGTTTTAATGGTATAATTTTAAAATTTTAAATAGGATGTTCAAGGTTCAAATCCAATAGAGTAATTTTGTACACCATGACTTCTAGTTATTTAGGAGTTCCCCGTCCAAAATTTTGAATTCACTAGGAGGTAGAATTGTACACCATACCTTCTACTTATTTGAAAGTTCCTTTCTTTGACGGAAGAATGACTACAACCTTAGAGAAAGTTGGTTAATTGAAAAGGTTTCGCAAGTAGGAAAGTTATAACTATTGAAATACACACTTCAAGAATTGTCCATCTACTCGATGGTGATTATCATGACCCTTCCAAAACATGGTTTATGATGTTGCTGTTGTGTTATTTTCTTATGAATTATTATTTGTTTTAACATTTTAGATGAGGTACTATTGATGAAATTTGTGATGAATTTTGTGTTACATGTAAAGTCTTCAAAAGAGAAAATGAGAAATGATGGTGATGATGATTTTCACCGTGGTGAAATACTCACTAATAGCTAAAGGACAAAATAATCCTAATATTGAAATATTCACCAATACTTCAAGGATACATGGAAGCCAATATAAATGCATTCATATAGGCACATTATGAATGAATGTTTCATATCATTGAAATGAATGAGTGTTTACCTTTGAAAATCGTCCAATGGTAATACAAGTGCCACAAAGAATGAGAGTTATTCTTGTATGATAGATGATAATATTGTATTGCCTGAGAAGAATTGTTGGAGGTATAGACGTATATTATGGTTTAAATTATTTATTTATTTATTTACTCATGCGTGTATGAGAATAATTGTTGGAGATATAGACGTATATGATGGTTTACATTATTTATTTATTTATTTACTCGTTGTTTAGTTTTAAACTTATTAATAAATATTGTTAATGAAATGGATTAAAAAAAAAAAATTATGAACACACACCCACCCTCTCACACACTCACCCAGGCCATGGTTTGAACCTTGGACCTCCCGAAGAAGAGCCAAAGCCCAAACCATTGCACTGTCCCCCTGGGACAAAAGATTTTTTTTTTTTAATTATGCATTTAGAGGATTTTAATTAATTTCAAAAGAAGCTTGCATTTGAATATGTCAATAAATAGTTTGTAGAACCTTAAAATATAAAGTACCACTTGGCCGTAGAATTTAGAATTAAGCTACCTGATTGCATGGTCTTACACTTGCCTAGCCATCCCTCTCTAATATCCATTTTAAAAGGAGAGCGGTAAGTGAAGAGGAAAAAAATTAAGGATATAGTGAAGAGAAGGATGATGAGTGGAGAAGAAGAGCATATAGGGAAGTTGGATAAATAAGTTTATAGGTCTATTATTTTCCTAGTGAATTATATTAGTTAAAACAATCGTGGTAAGCATGTTGAGTTTATTCATTTACAATTTTGATGCTTTAATTACTTGAAAATTATTGTGTTATTTCTCCAAATGCTTATGTTTCAATCATGTAGAAAATAGACATATCTTTAATCAATTTGCTTTAGCTACAATTTAGTATGTTAGAGTAGAAATAAGGAACAATTTCTTGTGTTTGAAAATTGTTGTCCTTTTAAATAATGTCTAAACTAAAAATTATAGCTAGGTTGTTCTTTAAACTACTTATCCATAACTTATATTGTAAATTTTTATCTATGCTACAAATGTTAAAATAACTAGTTTTATTTTATTACCAATCGAGAAGGTTTATTATTGTTTCCATCTACTGCTTGATCATCTTAATAAAAGATGTATTGTTATTTAATAATCAGATGGATAAGATACCTTGTGCCTAATTGTTTTCATAGCCTAACATTTTTTTGAATGATAATTTGTTATGTTCACCCAAATCAAAGTTGGATAAATACCAATGTTCCACGGGGACGCATCCCCCTCCCAGGGGACGCGTCCCTTTGTTTCCCGCGTCCCCCAGCACGAGGGGACGGCAAGGGGGACCTTTCCCCCCGTCCCCGGGATGGCTGAGGCTTGTGGCCTCCCGTCCCCGGGACGTCTCCTTTTTTGGGGCATCCTTGGGTACGCCCAGCCATCCCCAGGGACGGCTGGGCCCCATGGGGGACGCTCATACCGTCCTCGGGGACGACTAGGTGTCCCCGGGGACGGTCTGAACGTCCCCCATGGGGCCCAGGCATCCCCGGGGACGCCCAGCCATCCCCGGGGATGGTCTGAGCGTCCCCCATGGGGCCCAGCCGTCCCCCACGGTTGGGCATCCTCACCCAAGGGGAAAAAAAAAATTTAACTTAAAAATTGGTAAGGGTCTTTGGAATTATGCTATAATGCCATCATTACAAGACTAAAAGGAGGTTTATTTAAACAATACCAATTCTTTTTGTATAGTGACTGAAAATTTGAACAGTTAGTGATAGTTAGTGACTGAAAGTTTTTAAAAATGACAGTATTTGTTTGAACATTGGTGGCTAAAAAATGATGACTGTTATTACTTAAAATGATGACTGTTTGAACATTGTTTGCACTTGATATCCTTGGCTGAACCTTCAAGTTATATTTTTTGAACTTGAAACAATTAAATGGCTGCATATTAGTAACTAATATGAATATGAAAATGTTAAATGACTCAATTATGGCTGCACTTATGTGTTAGTAACTAATCTCAATATGAATGGTTGCACTTATGTATTAGTAAATAATCTGAATATGAATGGTTGCACTTACATAGTTGATTAGTAATATGAAATATCATTTTTTTTGGGTGTAGAATTCTGAATGTGTAGATTATTCTAAATTTCTAAAAAAATCAATTTTTATAGTATTATACTAGTCGTCCCCCAGCCGTCCCCGAGTTGTCCCCTAAAATTGGCCTGCCATCCCCCACCGTCCTCGAAAACCCGTCCCCCCGTCCCCCATGCTCGTGGAACCTTGATAAATACCAGTTTATTTCTTTAATGCATCTTGATTAATGTTGAAAGAATTGTGATTGTTATTTTTACATTGTCTTTGTAGCACGCACAGAGTATTCCCAATAGGGGGATGTGATAAGATATTTTAAGATGAATTCCAACAATTTACACTCAATTTGGTTCAATTCATATAGTTGTACAGTTTACAATTGTACAATTCCCAAAACATACAATTAAGGACTATACAATCCCAAAACGTATATTTGTACGATTATAAATGTTCACTTATACATTTTCTCCAATAATGTTGGAATTGTTCAATCCACAATCACTTTGTCATTCCTCACTTGGAAATTCATCGATATACCTTTCGAATGCTTAAACATGTAATTTTAGGCCATAAATGATCAATTGTACAGTTTGACAAACCCCTTGTACGATTTGGTACTATGCTTGTACGATTTGGTAAAACCCTCGTTATGCCAAATAACTTAATTCTAAAGAATACCCAATTGCATATTAATTACACAAATATCATTGCCAATAATGGTTAATAGCAATTAATTATGTTTTCTCTTCATTAAACATTCCATACAATGGCACATGAATGGTTGTACGTTTTTTGGAAATGCACTTCCATAACAGATTTGGAATTAATATTATCTGCAATGACAATAAAACTCCACTCACAATATCATTATTGAGATTATACTCTGATTCCCACACATGCATATACAAATATGACTAAAATGAGGGTTTATATTATTCTTGGTTATTTTATACAAAATTTGTATGACATTGCACACAATAATACGCAAACTACAAAATTAATCCATGCTTCACATTCCACGAACTGCACATTAATGGACAACCCTGAACAATCTCCAACAATCCACCAACAACCCTCACATACAATAACTATCAACCAACTAGCCTGAACAACCTACAAAAAAATAATGGGGGGCTTATAATGACTATCCAGGCCATTCCAAAGTGGTTTCCTGGGATAGTTCATTATTTACAACTTCCACCCGTAACTCACATTAATAACAATTATTTAATGTTTCTAAGGTTTAATTTAATTTTCATCAAATTACATTTCATTTACATGTATTTATAGGAATATATATTTGCTTGCCTACAGTATTCCTTGCAAACCTTGTGATGTTTTAATATTTTATAACATCATCATCATTGTAAGTATGCCTACTATTAAGTTGTTGAGACTTCCTGCTTAGCATACCATCGCTATCCATGGAAGGAAGCTAATTTAGAATCATTTCACTCTTTTCCTTATTTTTTTATGTTGGTTAGTACATACCTCCTTACGTATAATCGTTTATATAGTTTAAGATGCTTAAATTTCATTCATTTTCCTAACTTAATAATGCATGTGAGAATCCTCTTTTAAGAATTACGTTGGTATAATTTTTTTTGGTAAATAAAAGTCTTCATTAATTATCGGGTTTTGCATGTTAACCCAAAACCTATTACAATATCCAGCCTTCTGTTGAGATTGTAGATCCTAGTCATCCTTGAAACTTTCTTACCATAACTTGTGTTGAAACCCCTACGACACCTTACTAACAAGGCACACCCATACCTAAACATAACTGTAAACATTACTTACATTGACGATAAATTGAAGTTTAGAACTTTGCACTTGTGAAACCTATTGCTTGCCCATCTCCTATTCTCTGTCGAAATCCTCCAAGGCTTACACCCTGTTACCTTCATTTCCAATTTGGTATGATTTAGAGGGAAACCCCATAGTTATTACCAGCTCCATGGGGAAAGAACACCCATTCATCTTTCTCCTTAACGGGTAAGTTTCTTTTCATGACTAATAATGTTTTCCACTTCATGTGGCACCCCTTGTGTCCATGTCACCAAACTACCAACATCAACACCTATGTTGGCTAATTTTTCAGCTGACCTGTTGGCCTCACGATACATGTGATGAGCCCTCCTGTTCTATCTTGTCGCAAAAAGGATCCTCACTTCATGGATGACTCCCTCGATTCTCCATGGAGGTTTTTTGCCATTGGTTAATAGGTTGATGATGTTCATCGAATCACCTTCAATCATCAAGTTACCTTGAGTTGCTTGGGCTACTTGCAACCCTCTCCAAAGGGCTCTAGCTTTTGCTTCGTTATTAGTTCTGATTCCCAATGGTTCAGCGAAGGCCTTGACCAAATTTCCTTGATGATCCCTGATTATTCCTCCAGCTCCAGCTCTTCCCGAGTTCTCCTTGGTTGCACCATCAAAATTTAGTTTAAACCAACCCTTGGGGGGTGGCTCCCAAGAAATCCCATTTCTAGGATTAGGCAAAGAAATGGAAGGTTTGTCCTCAATACCTAAGGCTCGAGCTAATCATTTTTCTTGGGGAGGAATTGAGTGGTTCTCATCCACTAAGGTTCTAAGGTTTTCTTTCACAAAGACAATAATCCTGTTGAGGATGGTTTTTGGGTTGTGAATGGTATCCTTAAAGGATCTATGGTTCCTTTCTAGCCAAATCTACCAGAGAAAATGATGCCAACAGATTTTCCATAGGTACTTAAGTTTTAGGCTAACAAAGGGTTGAGGCCATTGATGGAACACTTCGGATATAAGAGCAGGCTTAACCCACGAGATCCTAAAGGCTTGGAAAAGTTCATCTAGGATGGACTCCGCTACCGGACACTCCAGAAACAAGTGTTTGGTTGTCTCCCATATTGCCTTGCACATGTAGCAATGTTTAGCAATAACCATACCTTTGGATAACATATTGTCCATAGTGAGGATTTTTCCTTGAATCACCATCCATGAAAAAAAGGATATTTTATGAATTAAGCCTTTGATCCAAACCAAACTCGGTTGAAATTATTGACCTTCCACATTGAGAATCAAATTATAGGTAGACTTAACTGTGAAGTCACCACTTTCAGTATCAACCCAAATAATGTGATCTTCATCCTCTCCAGAGGGAATAATTTGCTGAGTTAAAATATTATAAAGCTCTTCAGACTTCGCTTCAAAACCATGTACTCTGATGTGTTTCCACATGTTGCTATTTATATCCTACCACATAATTTGCAACCTTCTTCCCAATATGCCGCTCCATATGCACTTGAATCCTAGCCAAACAAGGATTCTAGGATAACTCCTCAGCTTTCACCCATCGATCCTTTCAAAAGTGTATTGTTTACCCATTTCCTAGAATCCATCTAAGGCCTTTCTTGACAAGATCCCTAGTCGTGAGGATTACCTTCCAAAAAGTAGACCCCCTGCTTGCTAAGTTGTCATTAAGGAAGTTCACACCTTGGAGGTATTTCCTCCTATGGCAATCCATTCATTATCGACCTTAGTAAATAATTGCCATGCTTGTTTGGCTAACAGAGTTGTATTGAGATGAGCAACTCTCCTCAATCCTAACCCCCCATTAGCTTTAGGTTTGCAAACCTTGTTACAACCTACTAAATGGATCCTTTTCTTATCCTTAGTCCCTGACCAGAGAAATTTTTTTTGAAGCTACTCAATTTTGTGATACACCTTGTTGGGAGCTCTGAACACTGATAGGAAGTAAACGGGTATACTTTGAAGTGAAGCCATAGTTAAAACTACTTTGCCTTCTTGAGATAACAAATGTCCTTTCCAACCTGCTAGCTTTTTTTGAATCCTCTCCAGAACTATGTTCCACATTGATCCTTCAAGTTTTCCCGTAAACAAGGGAAGACCTAAATAGGAGGTGGGCAGGGATGCAATCTGATATTCCATGATCCTTGCTATGTTTGTTTTCCTAGGAATGGGGGTATTGATGAAATAAATTTTTCTCTTATCAAAATTGACTTTCTGTCGAGCCGCTTCTTCATACATTATGAGAATATTTTTAATCCTTCTTGCCTTAACCACAGAAGCCAAATTCAGTAGCAATGTATCATCAAAAAATTGTTGATGTGTCACCGGGGTAGTTAGCGACATGGCCTTGATACCTGATATGAGTCCAGCTATCGCTGCTGCCCTAATGGTTCTTCCCAAGGCCTCAGCTACAATGATGAACAACATAGGACTGATGGGATCTCCTTTTCTTAGACCAAATTTTCATTGAAAAAAACCTGCAGTAGACCCATTAACCAAAACTGAAAAAAAAGGCTTAGAAATACACTCTCTTATTAACTTGACCCATTTCATGTTGAAACCAAATTTTAATAAAACTGCCTCTAGGAATTTCCAATTTATCCTGTCATAAGCTTTGTTCATGTCTAAATTTAAAGCCATGATTGCTTTTTTGGTCTGAGCAGCTGTATGAAGAGCCTCATGAATAGTAATAACTCCATCTAAGATTGATATTCCTTGTACATAAATTCCTTGACTTGGATCAATGATAACCGGTAGAAATTTTTTCAAACGGTTGGCTAAAAATTTGGACAAAATTTTATAGGATATGCTACACAAGCTAACCGACCTAAAGTCAACCATAGTCTTGGGATTGGAGCCTTTAGAGATCAAAGAAATGAAATTTGAATTGAAACCCCTTGGAATATGATTTGAACTTTGGAACTCCTTGATTGCAGCAGTAACTTCTGCTCCAAAAATATCCTAACAAACTTGGAAAAACCATGGTGAAAACCCATCTGGCCTAGGAGCTTTGTCAGGATCCATGTTAAACAAAGCCTCCTTGATCTCTTCGTCTGAAAAAGCTGTTGTAAGAGACTCGTTAATCATTTCATCAATGAGTTGTGGAATGAATTGAAGGAGAGTCCTTTGCTTGGGCATTATAGGCTCGTTCTTCACCCAATAATGAACTGAAAAAATTAACAGCCTCGTCCCTGATCTCCTGAATGTTTTGAGTTGAGGATCCATCCACCTTAGTTAAATTTCTATTATTATTGTTGCTTTTATTGCTCAATGTGGTAACATGGAAAAACTTTGAATTATATTCCCCTTCCTTTAGCCATAATGCCCTTGATTTCTGCCTCCAATACATCTCCTCACAAGCTAAAATATTATAAAACTCACAAAGGGTGTCCTTTTCTTCAGTCCTTGTTGCCTCATCATAGGTTCCATTTTGGATTTTTCTTTCTATTATTCTCAGTTTTTCCCCCACTACTCTCTTATTCTCAAAAATATTTCCAAAGACTTCTTTATTCCATATTCTAAGGTTGTTTTTCACCATCTTAAGTTTTTGAGATAGTTTGAAGGAAGCACTTCCCTGGATAGGTTTTTTCCACCATTCCTCTATTCATTTCTTGAAGTCTGGATGTTTAACCCACATTGACAGAAATCTGAATGGCTTTTTAAAGGAGTTAGCCTGAAATGCCTACCATAGAATAAGATTATAGTCTGAAGTGCATTTAGGAAGGGCTTGTAACGCTAAATCACCAAACATTGTTGTAGCTTCCTTGGATTAAAAAAACCTATCCAACCTTTCTTGAATCAGCTGACATCCTATCCTATTGTTACTACATGTAAATTTGGCTTCTTTTAGTCTTACATACATCAATTCATTTGTGTTAATGAATTCATTGAAGTCCTCCATGCTCCTTGAGGGTAACCCAGATCCTCCCTTCTTATCAGATGGATAAATTGGGGTATTGAAATCTCCCCAATCACCCAAGGAATGTCTTTAAAATCTTGGCTCAAATGCCCCAAAAACTCCCATAGTTCAGACTGCCCTTGGACAGAGGTGGGGGCATAAAAATTTGACATAATCCAATTCTTATTAGTATAAAAATCATGAAATAATACGCTTAAGACTCTTTCATTTGCTTGAATAATACTTCCTTCAATTTTAATAGGATCCCATAAGATCATGAGGTCCCCAGATGCTCCTCTCGCCTGTTGAAAGGCCACTTCCCCTTGCTTCCAAATCCTTCTAGCTATAAGTGCTGATTGTGCCGCATTTTTTTTGGTTTCTTGAAGAAAAATGATAGTAGGATTCCAATCCTTCCTTATAGACTTCACCATCCTTTGTTTTGGTGGGCCGTTTAGGCCTCTCACATTCCATGAGAGAACATTCATTTAGATTGTTCGATATTTTTCCCCGCCCCCTTCCCTAAGCCAAAGGGGGTTTGTTAATTTTGCTATTATCCTGGCTAGGAATAGCTTGCTGTAACAATGTTCTTTGCTTTCCGTTTGCAATTTCTTCATTGATTCTCATTCTATAGTGCTCTGCTATAGATATTCTCCCTTTCTTTCTTTCACTTCCATAATCTATCGGAGGCTTGGTGGTGCTTCTAGTCTGTTTTGGACTGAAATGAGGGGGCATATACTATGATAGTCTAGGGCTTGAACCTTCTTCCTCATTTTGGGGGTTTTCAATTCCCTGTTCATCCTTAGCTTTATTTTGGTTCACCTCTCCTATCTAGTCCCTAAACAGGGGGCTTTCCTTCAAGGAACCTTTTACCGTTGGGCTCGTCTGATAAGGGATAATTTGCTCCACTACCATATTAGGTGCTACATTCCTACCTCTTGTTTCCATAACTTCGACTCTTGACTCTATTTTTTCAATGTTTAAACTGAAATGACCTGGCAATTTTTCTTCATTTTGAGCATAGCTTTTGGGGATTTTTGTCATAACTGTGGATGGTCCCGATTTGGATGGGGAGTCTAGGGTTTTAGGAAACTTGACACTGATGGCATCATCCTTACTGTTTTATTTTTCAACTTCTAAATTTTCTAGGATATCAAACATGTTCAAGCTGGGATCTTTATTACATACCTTATGATTTTTGCCTCCATCATTATGTTGCTTTACTTTCTCCTGGATTTTTTCTAGTTCTGTGTTGGCTTGGTCAGCTTGGTTATTCTTAAATTTTCTGTATCCTTCCAAGTTAATATGCGGTCCTTGAAACTTTGGGATCCCTCTCCCATTAGCTTTCCCCAAAAAACCTTCGCTCGTGGCTTCCTTGTTTGCAGTTATTGTCAGACATTGGGCTTGAAGGTGGCCCCGGGTTTTGCACATGCTACAAAATGTTGGCTTGTTCTCATACTCCATAGGCTGAATCCTTAGAAACTCTCCATATGCTAGTTCCACCTGAGAAGGTAGATCAGAATCCAAGTATGCATTTACACAGATCATGGCATGCATCATTCTAGTCCTTTCTCGGGCTGAATGGTCTATTACCACAAGCTCTCCTATCATCTTTGCTATGCCACTAAGCTAGTACTCATTAACAAAATGGGCTGGGAGGTTTGGTAAGCGGACCCAAATGGGTGCTATATTAATGTTCTACTTCTCAGGGTTGAAATCCTCCCCCCACTTCCTCAGAAAGAGGCTACGCCTTCCTAGAAACCAGGGTCCTCCTGTCAAGACGTGATCTGCATCATATTTGTTGTTGAGTCTTATCATAAAAAAAACTCTTGACATGGCTACAATTTCTAAGATTCCTAAAGTTTTCCACTTTTTCGTGGCCCATGAGCGAATAGTCTCAATGTCCGGCCTTCCTCCCAAAAACTTGCCAACTAAGGATGATGCCTCCATATCCAAGAATATTTCCATAATCTCCACTTGCACAATTAACCTGTTATTATTTGGTATTAGGTGGTAGTTCACTAACTGGCTCCTTCTTTTTCCCTTTCAGCATTTCCAAAAATGTTGGGCCCTTGTTGCTAGCTACCGAACCCCAGTGGGACCCTTTGTCTGAGGGTTTATCTGGAGGATCTGTACCTTTAGCATTTTTGAACTGAGCTGACAGGGAATCCTTTTCCTTTCTAGCTACAGCATTCTGCCCTACCTCTGGATCTTCTCCTTTCGTTTGTTCAAAGTTCATGCCTACCGTTTTTGCTCCTCCTCTGCTTCCTTCACTGCTCCTCATCTCTCTTTTCAAACAATGTGTAATTACGTTGGTATATTCAACATAGCTATGTTTATATATTTTAAGATGCCTCAATTTCATTCATTCTCCTAAGTGAATAATGCATGTGATAATCCTCTTATAATATTTATTTTGGTATATCTAGCATGGTTACTGCTTTCATTATAGATAGATGCACTCATCATTTAAGAGAGAGTCATTCTAATCCCACATAGAGAAAAATTCTTGATATTTGTGATGTGTTGGGCAAGGCAACTAGATTGCAGTGCTGGGTAAAGTGTGAACAATATGACTTTTTGAAAATATTTATTTGTAAATCTTAATTCTGAGGAGAGATAATTTTTTTTATTGTAATGTAAATTTCATCCATGACCATTCATACAAAAATAATACCATACTTTTTATAAAATCTAAATGTTAAGTGATTATCTAGAGGTTACCTATATTTCTGCTTTATGATAGTGCATTTGAGCAATGTGCCTTTTAATCATTGTAAAATATCCATACATTACATTGTTATATTTATGTATTTAATTACATTTAAATGTATTAAGGAAAGAACAAAAATACAAAGAGTATTTTGTGTTAGAAATTTATCTCTTTATATGACTTTTCTTTTAATAGTTGAAAACATAAAGGCTATATTAACATGGACAAAGTGAGCTACTCATGAATAAATAAAATATTAGTTTTTGGTTTGATATTTTGAACTCTTCCATCTCTTTTTTTTAAGGTAGAAATTCTTTAGGGAAGATTTTAGCGGTCAACTTAATTAATTTAAGTTAGTTTTTCTTTAATGAATTTTAGAAGAACAATATTAGTATACATATTTCTTAAATATTTCGTGTAAGCTCTCTCTTATTTTATTTATTGAAATTGGTAACATATAATAGTTTAATTTCCTTTAAAAGTTTGAATAGATAGAAAATTAATATTAGTTTAAATGATGTGTTGGTTTTTCAAATATGTTAATATCTTTTGTTCTTGAAAGATGTATTGGAGGTAGGTTAATAAATTACATTAGTATTTATTTTAAAAGAGTTTTAAAAGAATTATTTAATAAATTTATTAATTAAAATGAGGTAGATATATTATTTTAAAATTTGTAAGACTTTTCGAATATATTAATAAATATCTGAAAAACTCCTTCTTTCCTAGTGTTAAATTAAAGGATTCCTCTTGGAAAGAGTTTCTCTAGAAATTTGCAGCTTAGATTATAAAGAAAGTCATATTATATATATATATATAGGGTACCATATTATAACTTCAAAATTACCTACTAGTTGAATCATTGGGAGGATGTACAACCAAAGAAACCAAGTCACCCAGTTTCATTGAAATATGTGAAGGTATTCTATGATGCATCTATAATTGCCACTCTTAGCAAGGTAGGTCAGGATGTGAGGTAAATATGAGTGGTATGGTATTTCCATCTAGGTCATTGCATGAATGGTAAAAGTGCTGGCTCCTTGAGCAATTTATGAATAAATAGGAATCTAGCAATAAATATGGCTAGATGAATCCACGATGGTTGAAATGGGATAACTCATTGTAGTATACATAATTTTTCAAGAGAAACCATGCCAATGCTAGGTGACTGGAATGATCTTAATTTTACATGATGCTAGATTTTAATCTAAGGATTTGGTCATCAATTTAACACTATAGTATCTATGCTAAAAAAACTTACATGTTTGTTGACAACATATGAGTTAAATTAGACTTAATATTCTATACTTTTGATAACATGTTAAGGGAGGTAAAAAAAGCGTCCATGCTCTAAGTGTTATGGATCTTAGAGGATACCCCCAAGTTGTGGTTGTAGGGTCTTACATCAGTATAGAGGGTCAGAAAGAAGGAACCACTAAAGACACCTCTTACAAGATTTGGTCAATCTCATCCATGTGGGGGTTGTCTACAACGACCATAACCCAAAGTGGTGTTTGATTCTATGTATTGATTACTTAATGGGTGTGAATAAAAAATAAAAAATATTTTTTTTACCCTAGTGAAATATCTTCCCTTGTCAGTAAATGTTTGTTGAACCTATAAGTTAGACTAGATTGTTACATTCAATGTGTTAGATTGGGTTGTCACAATAGCCTTGAGAATGCTTGCCAAAGTGCAACATAATTTAAAAAGAAGTCAACACTCTTTCTTATGGGTAGGGACAAAGGATATACATAGATTCCCTCTTGTTTATTGGAAGTGAGTAAGTATACCAAATAAATAAAAGGAACTAGGGATGAGGAGTTTGATAGAAATGAATGAGGTCTTAAGGGGTAAATTACAATGGAGGTTTGGATAGGAGAATGCTTTTTAGATCAACATTTGGAGAAGAAAATATTAAAGGTAAAATGAAGAAAGAGCACAACCTGTTAGCATAGGATCAAATATATGGAATAACACAAGTACGAGTCAAGAGATGATAGAAAAAGGTATCAATTGGAATATTGAAAATGGAATCAAGGTCAAGTTTTGGGATTATGGATGTTTTGGCTCTAAACCTCTAAACCAAGAGGAGAGTTTCTATAAATTACATCTTATTGTCAAAAGATCTTATGGAGAAAAGGTGAATGACTATATCTAGGTTAAATATAAATTTCACCTGTGGAGACCTCTAACAGTGGTGAACCAATTTAGAGAGGCAATGGGTGCTCTTGTGGAAAGACTAACAACTTATTATATTCCTTAATTAACAATAAGTGATTAGTTGTGGTGGTCATGATACAAATATGAACAATACCAAGTAAAGCATGGCTATAAAATGGGAAAAGAGGATGAAGTTATAATTTTATCTTAGCTAAAGATTTGAATTAGAAAATGGTTCCCAAAAATAATATGCTTCTATTGGATAACTATGGCAAGGAAAGTGTTAACTATGGATAACCTTCACAAAATAGGATTTATTGAACCTTCCAAATTTGAGATCTATTATGCATGCCAACTCGACATCAATACTATCATGGAGGAGGTAACATATCTTGTATACATTCTCCTAAATTATGAAGACCACCCCATAATAGTAAGTCCTTTATGGAGGGGAAGTGTCTCACGTCCCATGACCTATGTTGTGCAAACCATCATATGATAACAAGGTTGATATGAATAGTGTGATTTGACCAACATCCCATGACCTATGTTACATATATTGTCCCATTATCAATTCTATCATGGAAGGGAGATACATCCCATGGAAATAAAACCTGTGTCGTGTAGATTCTCCCATGATTGTAAGGCTACAATAAATACAAAAACTTGTCTCACATCCCTTGGCCTATGTTATGTAAGTTACCCCACAATATAAGTCTTATTGTGGAGGGTGGATATATCCATATCTTATGATATGCATTATATATATATTATCCCAAAGAGGAGACATGCTCAAATTCCATAGTCTCCTCTTTTGGGATAATATAAACAAAGGAGTAATTATAAATGAGGGAAGGGATTCAAATCCTAAACCTCCTTGTTTATTTTTTAATTGGCTACATGGGATAGAAATTGGGTATACGGTCCATATTACATTAAGACCATGTTACCATGATATTTCAGTGAATATATAGTGGTATTATGTCACCTAACAACTTTTGAACCTAAGTCTCTATATTGAGACACCATATTTTTTACCACTTAAGCACATGTCATCTAATTAAAACCATTTTTTTATTTATTTATATATATATATATAGATATAAATATATTAATATTTAAAAAAATTCTACTATATATACACATATTTGGATGCATATGTTAAAAATAAGCAACACTCCAAAACTCTACGACAAAAAGGAAAATGACAAATCTTGTGTTCTAAAAATGAAATGTTGAAGTACAAGAATTCTTTGTAGTCATGGAAGATCCATGCAAAGGAATATAGATATCAATGGGTGTCCATGCCCCTTTCCATGTAAATATTAATTTTTTTGTAGATTTCTTCATCCTATATTCTCTTTCGTGTGCATAAATGAGGTCACGATGAAAGAATTAAACCTTAAAGTGAACCTAAATAGGATTCTATGATTTCATGAAGGCTTTTAATCTAAGGGTAAGAATTATTTTAATCTAATTATAAAGTCCACTTCTAGAGCAAAACATTTTAATTTAAATGTAACATTTGAAGTAAAGTTAGAAATTTATTTAAATTCAAAAAGTAACCACCTGAATAGTTTGCATTCCTTTATGATTAAATGATATGTGTTATTTATTAATTATTATAAAATATGGGTAAACATGAAGGAAATTAATTAGTCTGTTTATTTAAGGATGAGTATGGTTTCATTTTATTTCATTTAATTAATTCTTATTTTTAGACACCTAAAATGCATTCTTTTAAGGAGACTCACCAAAAGGTCTCCTTCCTACCCCACACAATCCACCTTGGGCAGCCCTAGGGCTAACTTGATGGTTTTTACCAATATTGGAAAACTTTTCCTATAAGTTTCCTAACTGTCTCGACCCAAGATGGTCATAAAAAAACAAAAACAAAAATAATAAAAATAGCAGTTGGTAGCCAAAACTGACTGTTAGTGCCACTCATGATCTTGCACCAATTTTAGATGCCTTGCATGAGACATTTTCAAATTTATGTCATGCAATGAGATATTTTTGGGCATGTATCTATTTTTCCAATGTGAACTGCCCCTTTGCCTTTACATGCAAAGTGCCCTAGCTTGGATCAAAAGATCTATAAAATGACACTCACCCCTCTATTATAAAGATCTAAAACAATTTAATATGTGCAACAAAGTTCTATGGAATTCAATCTGTAAGCTTTCAATTTTGTGCAACGAAGTGTTGCTAAAATCAATCTATAAAGTTTTCCCACTACTAACACCATGTTGTTGGACTACCACAAAGGATTGAACGCTATGCTTTGTTATCTTTCATAATCAACCCCCTTACTACAATGACAATTTGAGCTCATTAAAATTACCTTCTTTCAATGAAAATCCATCCACAATACTCTCTATATCATCCCAAATGCCACTCGGGATTGGTAATCAAGAAATGTAGGCTTGCGACAACGATTGTCTCACCCCAAGATAGTATGTAGATGAAACCATATTGACCCGAGATAGTCATAGTTAGGTGATCTATTTTACTATTTATTTATATTTTTAGGTTAGATCTATTGATTTCCCTATTCTGTAATAGTTTAGATTTATTTTATCATTTACATGTACTTGTATTTTCTTTGTTTTATGTTTTTATATTTAAAACAAGTCTAACTTTTGTGGGCTCTGCACATGCTACTAATTTTCTATTATTTCTCTATGTGCAAGTTATGGGTATAAGGATAACAAAAGACTCAAGATACGATACTCACAATAATGGTCCTAGAAAACATGCTCCCTTATGAACTACGTTGGCACAAATATTCCTCTATTGCACCAAGAGACTTTATTCATGATGTTGTAAATCATTGTATTTATTTGGTAGCATCCCCTAAGAGGGGATTTTGATTGTAACAGACTAAAATACAATACAATAAAAAAAATTGGGACCCACCTTATTTTATGTTTTGCTATCAAGATGTATTCATTCGTTGCTACTTTATTACTTTGTATGGTACAAATATTTGGCTTTCTGATGGTGATCATGGTGGGACCTAGTCCCTATATTTCTGATGTAGGTTTTCCAATTGATTGATTTGTTATTACTGTGATTTGTAGGTACTTAGGTGTAATCGTCTTGGGTTGATACAGTCCATATTTCATAACTATCTTAGGTTGAGATGGTCTCTGATTAGAGTCTAAGTAGTAGCAGATCTATATAACACCATCGAACTTAGGATTTCAAGGTTAGCTCTCTATCTTTTGCTTTTTGAATTCTAAAAATAAAAGATAGAAAAATATCCATTTACAACATACTTGAAAATCTTTCAATTTTAAGTTTGTTAGATAGCAATCATCTAAGGTCAATACGGTCTCTATCGATGACCATATCACGGTGAGACAGTCCCCTATCTACAACTGTATTTGTGAGGGATGGTCTTTATATTTTATTTTTTGGTTTGCTTGTGTTGCTACCTGCTAAAAGGCTAATCATTATCTAGGAAATACTGCATTCTAGGGTTTAAAATTTGCATTAGTGAAATATCATTGATTGATGTTTGATTTCATTTTTGTAAAATTAAAAGGAACCTACACACACATTCACAAGGTATCTAAAACATTGGTTAGTTGGATTTCATCACCAATGGTTGATAGAAATCCTATGACATGGGCATTCATTTCCCACCATGGATTGGCCCCATACACACCTTAGTAGCCCCTACAAGTAGCTTTTCAGACTTCATCATCAAACATTTCCCTAATTTTGGATACATCCCAAAGTAGGTTAGGATTGGATGCCCTTCTACCATGAGGCTTAATATTTTATGGAACATAATTATTGTTATTGTCCAAGCACACCCGAGTGTGAAGCAAAAACCTGTCTAGGCAAGTATTAGGACTCAGACAACACAATCTCTTTTGGGAGGTAATTTTAGTTCCCTTCGGATACACACATTGCCAATCCTCCTTCTAGGAAGCCTTGCTAGTTGTTCATGGTTCATCCCTCATCAAAGGGGTGGGGCTAGACACCTTTTTATATTCCATTTCACTATTTACCATTCATATTTCTAGGATTAGGTTCATCAAAATACAAAAAATAAAAAATAAATTAAAAACAACAAAAAATAAAAAACATTAAAAAAAAAACAAAATCATTTGTTTATTGTGTTTGCATTGTTTGTGTAGTTTAAAAAGAGCATACCATTTACTTAACTTATGGTGGAGATACATAGTCAAGCTCAATCATGAGCGAACATTGCTAAATCAATACAAGGAAATATGAATAACTTTTGAGTTAATTCGTAAGACATTGTAATACTTGAGTGGAAATGTGATCCCTAGGGATAGAACATCACTAATCATAGTACTAATCTTGATATGTCAATAATTTCATATCATAATCAGCCTATAAGTATTAACTCCGATCAAGATATAGATTTTTTGAATCAAGAAACCTTATCTGTCATATATAAGGACAACCACTTCCAAGCAAAAACATCTAGGAAGTCTCTACCACCCATTAGAATCCTAACTCAACCTATAATTCCCCTATATTAGGACCAAGAGTATATTCCCCAGTAAGACATGGACATCCAAGCCACTCCATCTAATCACCCATGGATGAGTTGTAAGTACAACTATTTGAATGTGTACTTTTCTTAGAATCATAATAAAGGTACCACATCAACCCATGAATTCATCATGATGGCTTTTGGGCCTAATGAGGGTGCCTTTTATCCTCCCATTACACCTTATGATAGAAAATATGGACAAGTATGATGTGCTTAAGCACCCCCTTATTACACAGAGCCTACCCTGTGACATCAATATCAAGTTAATTGCACCTCTCAAGATCATGGAAAGCAAGTCATCAACCTTTCCAAAGTCAAAGAGCAAGCCACACCTACCTACACTACCAATGCACATACTTACATATCAAAACAGGTGAACAAATCTTATCAGGTACCTAATCCAAACCTTGCCTACCAATGACCAAAGATTGCCAATGCCTACATATCAAAGGCAACAAATTCAATATTATCCAGACCACTAAACTCAATATCATAACCTTACTTTGCATCTATATCAAAAAATTTCCCCTCATCCATGCTAAAATAATATTCAACATCAAAGGCCACCATTTATTTATTATACAAAACCTCCTACTCATCAATAGTACCAATATCAACAGGAGGAAGGATTATATGAAGAACCCCAATAGGAATATCAGGGACAAGTTGATACCTACCTTGAATCAACTTACCGTGAGGTACCTAATGATCATGATTATTTACCACCATGTCAACATTAAAATCTACCACATCTGCCTAATAAAGGGCAGAGGTGGGTAGATAATATCATTTCACCAGAGGCATATAAAGTGCTAACTAACCGAATAAATTCATTGGAAAAATAAGCTTAAACCTCGGGTTACCAAAAAACCACTCTAAGGAAGCTTAGCAATCAGCCTTTGCATCCATAAATTCCATCACCACCATGCCCACCATATTTTGAGATGCCTAAACTCAAAAAAATCAAAGGTGATGAAGATGTGTAGGAGCATGTAACAAGCTTCATCAATATGTGCGTTTATCTTCAAGACAATGACTCCTTGATGTTAAGGACATTCCTTATAACATTTTCTTAGGGTGCTTTGGAATGATATAATCATCTTCCACAACATAGCATATACACCTTTGAGCAATTAGCAAATGTAATTTTGGAACGCTTTGCCTTTAATGTTAGGAAAAAGGTGAACTTAACTGACTTGTCTAGCCTTTGTCAATTTGACAACGATTCGGTCATGGAATATAGAAATAGGTGAACGCTTATGTCAAAATTACCCTTCACCTTACCCATCATAGAGCTTAATCGAATGTTCACTAAGATTTTCTCAAAATATATATCACTTTTATTTTAACTCCAACAATATAGGACTTTTGAAGAAGCTCTAGCCCAGGCCAAAGTAATTGAGGACATTAAGTTCCAAGAAGGATAAATTAAGATCTAAAAGAACTAATGGTTTGGAAAAATACTAAATGGGGCCAAAACCAAACCCAAAAAAAAACTGCTTTAGTAAACCAAATCGTTTTAAGTTTCCTTAGGACCTCAAATCAAAATGCACCTCAACCATTGAATTATCAGGTCTAACCACCACCCGTGCAATATCACACTAAACTAGCACAATAACCCCCTCAACCGAGGCATATACCACACCAATACACACCATTACTAGAACCTTTGGTAATGATATTTCATCAGTTGTGTGGGGTACAAGCAATAACCCTTCTTGAGATTCATCCATTGGACCCAAATCATCATAAACCCAAATAGTACAGGGAGCATCAATACTGCATCTACCATAGGTAAAAAATGCATGACATTCAATCATGCTACAACTTTAAAAAACTAGTGTAGGACATGATTGAAATGTAGGAAATTCAAATCAATAATCTTCTTGCCTTGAATAATAAAAACATGGAGGTATATCAAGACCCCCTACCTAAAGGTGAACCAAACATAACATCGACACTAAAATGGAGCAACCAAAACCAATCAACCAAATCCATGTCGCCCCACCTAAAAAAGGTTTTGTGGGGATGATTAGCATAGTGAAGAGAAATAGAAGGTACCCCATGCAACCCACACAAATAGTGGACCCTCCAATATTCCTTCAACATCACAAACACCATCGTAACCAATGCCAATCATACCTCGCTCACCTCACCCAATGCTTACACTATAAAGTAGACTTACCCAAAGTCTTAATATGGCATCGGTAAAAATATTCATATATGAGCTTATAAAACAATCAATGCCACATTGAGAAGCTTTGATGGAGATTTTGAAACTGATTAAACTACAATCCCAAGATCCTAATTCTTATGTTAACTTTGTGGGGCATTTTCAAATGTGCAAAGAGCCTATGATTACATTCCATGATCATAAAATCAAGATGATACCTACCGACATAGCCGATCCACCATTGCATATCATCACTAGTGTGGATAGGATCCCATACAAATGTGTCTTGATAGATACAAGCTCCTCAATTAATATCATCACCACAATGGCTCTCCAATATCTCAATATACCACCAACACATATTGCATCTTCCACTTTTACCCTTCACACCTTCAATGATGCATTGTGTTCTACCATTGACATAATCATCCTCCTTATTTAGGTTGGATTAAATACCATTCCTACATTGTGCCATATCTTAGAAGGTGCTATGCAGTACAACCTATTACTTGGTAGGCCCTAGATTCAAGACATGAAATGTGTACATTCTATATTGCATCAATACATCAAGTACATACATGAAGACCAAGTTCATTGCATCCTAATGGACTCGAAACCCTTCAAGTTTTGCAATGTGGTTCAACATTCATAGGACCACCTTACCTTCCACCCATATGGATATTCAATCCAATGATCCCATATAATCTCCAGATTTACCACCATCATCCATTATTCCATCACCACCAACTCCATCCCAACCTCATCATCGATTTATTTCGAAGTTCCATCTCAATCCACTGAATCATACATCTCAACTTGAAACCCATTGAAGGAACCTATGACATCACCTCAAGATACAACCTCACCATCCACATCACAATCACTAATTTCTCCTTCTACAACTTTAGTATCAAAAATTGCTACCACATATATTAGTAACTCCACTATATGAGAAGCAACACCATCCATCACAAATCCTCCATCACAACCCACATCACCATCATCATCATCCACCCCTCTGTAAGTCACTATCCACATCATCAACCTGGGACTTGGTGAGTATCTAGTATAAAATATCACATTTACCTCCATTATCGAGTTAGTTAGAGACTTGTATCAATCTCATAGCACGTCATTACCTATTGGTATTGTCGTTCCCCTAGGGATTCTCCCAAACCAAACAAACTTTGTTTATAGGGGTATTGATGTATCCACAAATGGACCTCTCCTACTGGAAGAGGAAGAACCATTTCAAGCAAATACAAATTATATGTCAAATCTATCCTTTGCTCTACAATACTTTGATCATTACCATTGGCAAGGGAATGATCTAGGTCAATACAAAAAAGATCTCCAGACCCCTTTAGAGCTATGCTATCAACTACCTATGGACAAATTGGGATTAGGATATTCTGTAAGAAAATTTGACGAGCTACTCGTAGATTTGCTCCAACACCTTACTCTAGGCTTTGAGGGGATATCAACATTAATGAGTATGTTGCTCCAAACTATGCTCATTTACATAGAGATCGTCTTCATATCACTACATTATCTATGGATCGTTCTGATATGTCATATGATGATTGTGAAAAGGATTTTATTTTATTAGATGATGAGTATAAATATGATCTCATTAACTCATATTTTGAGGAGTATGGAGCCAATTTCGTCAAAATGCTATCCATCGCTTTGAAAAAATTAGAGGATAAGTGCTCCTAATTGTTCTACTTATGAGTTTAAATGAAATTTACCTTCATATTTTCCCTATGCATCAACCCGTTTGGTAGTAGTAGCTACCACTAGGGGATCCTGATGAGCACAAAAAATGCTCATATTTATACATGGATTTCTAACATATTATGTGGTATTATTATTATAGAAGTTATGTTTTATGAAAGTTTTATATATATTTAATAGTAAATTATGTATATTATTTAATATTTATTTTTAAGTGAATTGTGTGCAGATTTAGTGGTTTTTATGGTATTTTAGCATGTTTACATCAAAGTCCCATTTGGACCTCTCACTTTCAATTTGATGAAGGTAAAACATTTGTAGTACACCAGTATGAAGCACTAAGTCAGGCACCCAATTCCCTTTGAAGTGCCCGACTCCCATTTGATGCTTAACTAACGGGCGTTTGCTTCCCGTTAGGTGCTTGCTTCCTATTAGGTGGCTTCCTATTAGGTGCCTACTTCTCGTTAGGTGCCTACTTCCCATTAGGCGCTTGCTTCCCATTATGGTGCCTACTTCCCATTGATGTAGAATTACAGCCCGACTCCTATTGACGTAAAATTATAGTGCGACTCCTATTGTCGGTAGAACAAAACATGGATTTCAGCAATGGATGCGGATGATATTTCAGCAAGGGATGTGGATGAAGGACAATATCAAAGACCATATGTTATCTATTTTCTAGCAAATACGTAAATAACAATGCAAATAGATAAAGCATAAAATTAAACGTATTCTATTTTGATAAAAACAAAATATGTTAAATCAATCAAAAATTAAATATTTTTTATTTATCTCCATTATTCTTGCGTGTTGTTGTAACTAGCAAATTAGGAATTTATTTTCTCTCAAATGTAATAGGGCATGGCTACATATCTTATAAATATGCAGGCCACCCCTGATAAAGATATCCTAGACGTGAGAATTATTCTGTAAATTTTTGAAACTGCAATATATTCATTTGAGTGTTTTTATTAATCTCAAACTAGCGTCCGGTGAATGAATTGATTGGGTGGAAGACTGCTGGAGCTTGGGCCCACTCTAAATAGTACTCCTCCCCTTTTTACCTTGATTTTTGTAGTTAAATTATTTACTGTTTTTTTAGATTATTTATTTCCTTGTTATTTTTCTTGTTTTCTATCATTTTCAGCAAAGTACCATTTTAATTTTTGTATGCATTCAGTCCTATTTTCATAGACATAGGATAGATTATTGGTTTGGAATTTAGAATCAAAACTTCAATGAACATCAAACACCCCCAAACCAATAGGTATAGAGGGACTCATTCCTCGCACTACAGGCATATACTATGTGTGATGCTCATAAGTCTACGAGCTACCTTGGGTTGACAATTAAATGGAGGTAATTAATTGAACTGTAGAAAACTAACAAATGTTTTGCCCAACATTTTGGTGCCATTGTCGGGGAGTGTCACAACTGTAGTGTATGATCCATAACTCAGTTAACTTTAAAAATTAAATTTAGATTTTCTTGCCTATAGATCATCTACCTACGAAGCATGAGTCCACCAAGAGCCTAAAAAAATCCAACGGATCATTTATTGAAAAAAATAGAAAACACCTCAAGCTTAGAATATTTTGGAAATATTTATTAAAGAGAAAATCCCATCCATTTGAGTCATCTTATCACAAAAAAATTATTTTACGAAATATTTTAGTGACCAAGATGGAGAAAATTCAACAATTATTTCAGAAGTATTCCAACAAAGAGGAAAAACTGCCAATACGAGGAATAACCTCCACAATTAAAATAAAAATAGGAACATTGTTTAATGGTGTGAAGAGTGAAATTTTATCTCTTGCTTTACAGTCAGACACATTCCCGAAGAAGAAGCAAGAATCTGAAGCAATGTCTATCTTTTTCTGTTCAAGGTGTAGAGAAAATCATGAAAAAATAAATATTCGAAGAATACAGTAGAAGTTTATGGAAACTATCACCTGGATCATCAGATCAGGTTGTGTCCAAAAATTATAAAAGAAAATCTAGAAGAAGTAGAAACTTACTTTGTGGATCTACCTCCACAGACACAACTATCAGAAAATCCTAGCTTACCAGTTTCACCTTCTACCAGGCCAAAATAGTTGTTGGCATCACTAGAGCCAAATCCCAACAACAACTGTTTAAATTCACTAGCTGATCAGGGAGTTATGAGAATAAACCCAATGTGCCATAATAGTGTAGAAATAAATCGTGTTGTTGAACAATCAAGTAATGAAGGACTTCCACCGTATCCCGAAAGGTTATGGAAAACCAGAGAAATGACACCACCTAAGTTTGATATTATGAAACAGTTAAGAAATCTTATTGATATCATTCCTCAAACTATCAGGGATGTGCCTATTTACACTGAAGCCATTAGGGATTTTTGCCTCAAGAGATCAAGATGGGAACCATAGTAAAAAACAATGAAGGTGATAGGTCAACATGTTGATCTAATATTAGACAAAACCTGTCTCAAAAGCCCAACTTTAATGATAAAAATTTTAGGCTTAATATTTCCCAACACTTTGGTAAATTTTAATGCTGATATTAGTTGCAGAGTAAGAAAAATGACAGTTAATGAAAAAACTGTAAAAACAATAGTCATCCACCTACCTGAATCTGCCAATGAGTTGGACAAATCTAGTTTTGAGGTCATCCAAGAAGATTCTCTTCCCATGCTGCAATGTATCATAGAACTGAATAAAGAAGGGGATGGGACAAATGAAGTCTTAATTGTATCAAATTTTAGACACAAATTAAGATCTTATCACAAGCCCCAAATTCTAGAGGCTTGCTCGATTGCAGGCATGGGGGAGACCCCACCTTCAATGTTATCACCCATAACAACACATCTTTGCTCACAAAAAAAAAAAGAGAAGCATAGTCCCTAGGACTTCCCAAGTGGTCACCCATCCCAGTTCTACTCCATGCCATAATGCTTAACTTTAGAGTTTTTATGGGATCTGCTACCAGACGCTCAATAAAACACATCTGTTGCATATGGTTTGGCACCATGGGCAGATGTGCAACACTCGACCATGGTAGCACCAATTTTGGTGGACAAAATATGAGGTCCAATGGTTCACATAACTCTGTTGAACAACACATCTTCACTCTCAAAAAAAAATTGGCTATGAAGATATTACAAAGTGAGGGTTTTTTACGGGGATTCCGTAACAACACACAATGAAATAATATGAGTAACATTCAATGGGCTCCATTTACAGCCTTGCCATGCACCTCACATTTGCGAGATTGAATCAAATGCAAGCATGGGGGAGACTCCATATTTTTAAATCCATATAAGCCATTTGATGAATGTTCACGTATTCGTCATAAAAAAAAGGAAATATGACATGGAACCTATTTTTCTTAACATAGATTTTCTTTTATTTGTGTTTTTATTTTGCAGGTATCATACTCTGAATGCAATCTGTAGGTAGCTTGGGAAACCTAGGCCTATCAGGCATAGACTCCATGAGCCTGTGTTTTACTACTTTAAAGTTTTATTTTGCAAGAACGATGCCCTGAGTGCAGCTATTAGGCAGCTTGGGAAACCTAGGCCTAACAAGCACAAGATCCATGAACCTGTGCAATCCTAGCTTTCTAGGAGTAGGAGTAGCTCATCCCCACTCAGAAGGGAGATACTAAAATTGAATCTACATAAGAGTGCTTGTATTTGTCTATACAAAAAATAAAACACTTAACTATCGGTTCAGAGGCAGATACTGATTTTATTCCTTTCTTCGATTAGAAGCACTAAAGGGCCTGATAAACCTAACAATGCATATACAAGGAAAATTCAGCACCCGTTGAATAAAGGAGGAGCGTCTGCCTTCCATTTTCTACAGGGGAAGGCACATGATTCCTATTTTTCTAGAGAAGGCACCTAATTCCCGTTTTTACTGTGGAAGGCACCTGACTCCTATATTTTAGGGAAACATCACCTGATTCCATTTTTACGAAAAAAGGCACTTGACTCCCAACATGTTAAGGAGATGATGCTTGTGTCACGTCTTCTGGAAGACCAATATCTGATTCTTGTCTTCTCCAAGAATAGGGCGTCTGACTTCCATATTTGGGAAAGTGAAACCAAATCTCCTGAACATAGTTAAAAAAAGAGAGATTGTATATAAAGTTTGAGTATGTATAAAGTTTATTTTAAAGCACAATGCCTGATTTCCAGCAAAAGGCATCTACTTTCTATTTTTTCAAACACTTGCATGCCATGAGTTAAAATAAGACGTTTGATTCCCATATGAAGGTGCCTGATTTCTATTCTAATGGGTGTTTGTGCCTTGTATGAATAATCTTCAGCATTGGGAAGTGGCCCATGCCACGTCAACAACTCATCCATGTGCATAAAGTCAAAACCTCTCATGGATAAAATTATCTTAATTTTTCCATTAGAGATTTATGCATGTTCCAAGGTCATCAACAAATAGCTTTCAAGGAGGGGATGTTTGTCATCCCGTGAAGACATGTTTTTTCTAATATTTTCTTGAATTTGTGTAGGAAACCTCAAATGAATAAATTGCAGCAACCGAGAACCAGTCATGCGAAGGAAAAATTTTGTCACATGGGAAAAGTGCCCATCATTATTTGTTCCAGTACACATGGTCATCATCAAATAGCTAATACAAGTGCACCATGAATGTTTGCGCATTATACATGCACAAAACATAATATAGGTGTGTACTTAATTTTCTGTTTTGTATATATATAGTTTTCATAGAAATATATTTTTGTAAAATAGTGTTGGCATGATCCTCATTAAATTGTTCATCCAACCATTTAGCCCCATTTGGTATTTTATCCACATGCAAATATTTTGTTGGGAGAACACTCATGGTCATCATCCACTTAAAATTTAGCACATGCTTTAAAGATATCTTGCACAGATAACTTTAATTATTTCTAATTATGGTAAATGACTGCCTGCATTCATGGATGTAGTTGGTTCAGAAAAACTATAAGTTAGCAAGAATTTGTGCAGAATAACAGAGTTGCCAGATTAAAAAAAAAAAAAAGTGGAAAAAACATAGAGATTTACCATGGGGGAAATCCACAAGTCATTTGCTGAAAAAGAATGAGCTGCCACAACCAGAAAGAGGAGAAAGAAAAATAGAGCCTATTGGACAATCGTTGCTAAAAATAGAAATTATAAGCACCGAGTGTCACAAGGGCGTGCCACTCTTTAAGCATGGGGGGTGTCACGAGGACGTGCCACTCTTTTAAGCATGGGGGGATGATGAGCACAAAAAATGCTCATATTTATACATGGATTTCTAACATATTATGTGGCATTATTATTATAGAATGTATGTTTTATGAAATTTTTATATATATTTAATAGTAAATTATGTATATTATCTAATATTTATTTTTAAGTGAATTGTGTGCATATTTAGTGGTTTTTATGGTATTTTAGCATGTTTACGTCAAAGTCCCATTTGGACCTAGCACTTTCAATTTGATGAAGGCAAAACATCTGTAGTACACCAGTATGAAGCACTAAGGCACCTGATTCCCTTTGAAGCGCTCGACTCCCATTTGATGCTTAATTTATGGGTGCTTGCTTCTCATTATGTGCCTGCTTCCTGTAGGCACCTGCTTCCCGTTAGGCAACTACTTCCCGTAGGTTCTTGCTTCCCATTAGATGTCTTCTTCCCATTAGGTACCTACTTCCCATTATGGCACCTACTTCTCATTGACATAGAATTACAGCCTGACTCCCGTTGACATAAAATTACAATGCGACTCCTATTGTTGGCAGAACAGAACATGGATTTCAGCGATGGATGTGGATGATATTTTAGCAAGGTATGTGGATGAAGAACAAATTCAAAGACCATATGTCATCTATTTTCTAAAAAATACATAAAAATCAATGTAAATAGATAAAGCATAAAATCAGATGTATTCTATTCTGATAAAAATAGAATAAGTTAAATAAATTAGAAATTAAATATTTTTGCTTTATCTCCATTATTCATGTGTGTTGTTGTAACCAAAAAATCAAGAATTTATTTCCTCTCAAATGTATCAGGGCATGGCCACATATCTTATAAATATGCAAGCCACCCTTGATAAAGATATCCTAGATGTGAGAATTATTCTGTAAATTTTTGAAACTACAATATATTCATTTGAGTGTTTTTATTAATCTCAAACTAGCATCTGGTGAATGAATTGATCATGCGGAATACTTCTAGAGCTTGGGCCCACTCTAAACAGTACTCCTCCCCCTTTTACCTTGCTTTTTGTAGTTAAATTATTTACTATTTTTTTTAGATTATTTATTTCCCTGTTATTTTTCCTATTTTTTGTCATTTCCAACAAAGTACCATTTTAATTTTTGTATGCATTCAATCATATTTTCATAGACATAGGATAGATTATTGGTTTGGAATTTAGAATCAAAACTTCAATGAACATCAAACACCCCCCAAACCAATAGGCATAGAGGGACTCATTCCTCGCACTATAGGCATATATTGTGTGTGATGCTCACAAGTCTACGAGCTACCTCGGGTTGACAATTAAATGGAGGTAATTAATTGAACTATAGAAAACTAACCAATATTTTTCCCAATAGATCCAGTCATCTCTTCTCCACCTCGTACCCATCTGATCATTCCAATTCCACCCTAGCCACCTCTAGTGTAATTTTTAATATTATTCATCAACCATCGACTTTCACCTAAGCATGGAGTTCATCCACAATCCATCAATATGATATCCATTGAACTAAACACACCACTCAATTATCCATGTGATCCTTATAAGTATTTGCACCTCAATCTTAATGCCATTAATTTTGATCATGTTACGTGTCCACCTTCACCTGATGAGTTCCTACCCTACAAGGAAATGTTGCAACCATTTCACTTTTTCTCGGGTTTGTCTAAAGATTTTCTTCAATATGAGATAGAGCCTAATGAAATATTTGACTCTTCTAATCCAATTGATGATATTCATTTGATTCCTAATCCTCATCAATTGGAAGAGGGATCCCATATGTCAATTGAAGAAACAATTGATGTTGATATCAACACTAATTAGGGCAAAGCCTCTCAACTACGAAATGTGTTGATTTCACTACTTTCTTAACATAATACATGAAGGATTTTTCTTGGTCATATAAAAACATGTTGGATCTTAATCCTAACTTAGTTGTTCATAATTTAACGCATAATCCAATTTTCAAACCGATCAAGCAGAAGATTTGAAATATGGATCCTACAATAGCACTCATGGTTAAAGATGAACTATGCAAATTGTTGGATGTAGAATTCATCCAATCCATTGACTATCTTAAATGGGTATCCAAAATGGTACATGTTACAACCGATTCTTGCATACATAGGATTTCAATTATCACACTACAATAATCCCTTTGAAACCAACGAGCTATTACAAACTCTGGTCGACCTGCCTCATTGTTCTGCTAAACACAAATATTGCTAAAGAAAACTACAGAATGGGTAAGGAAACCCCAGTGTTAATTCTATGATTAACTTTTTTATTACATGCTCCAAATTTATATTATACTATATGTATTGAAATGACCAAGCATGAAAAAAACCATTTGTTATGCCTTATGTAGACCGGTGCCTAGATTCATTGGGTTGTTATAGCAATTTAATAACAATTCTATCATGAAACTGAAAGAAAGGGAGGAGGAAAATTGGTGTTCTTAATCTTATTTGAATATCACAATAAAACCAAGAGTTAACCAATGAGAGAAACATATATAATGTTTTCAAATAATGTAACCCATTACACAGTGACACACAAAGCTAAAACAAAAGATATAATAGAAAAGAGACTTAGAATTGTATTGATTTCATAAGGTTTACATGCAGAGTGGGTTGAATTCCTTTTAACTCTATTTTCCTCAAAGAAAATATATCAATACAATGAAAATATCTTGTTCAAATAATGTAACAGGTCTCTCCTAGTCTCCTTGTTCCAATCTGGTAACAGCAGAGTCTCTAAATCTCAGGCTCAAAAAGGTAGAAAATTATCTTAGCTTCTTGAACAACTTCTTATCACAATCCTACAAATCAAAGGGAAGAATAAGAAATGAGAAGGAAAAAATATACACATAAGGGGATACAAAAGCACAACTAACCAAGCACTCAAGTATACCTCTTAGCAAAAATGCTATTCTCTAATGGTTTGATGCAGAATTTGAACCTGTCTACTTCCTTTTATAGTTGTTGGTTCTTTATTCTATTACTTTTGGTTCACATCTGGCCTTACACTTATCAGCATCTAGTCAAACTTTAAAAATTGGTACAACTTTCTTCCACTACCCTTACTGTCTTGGTTATGCTCTTTCCTTTAGATTTTTCAAATAGTGATTCAATTTAACCGGTGATGGTGGTGTTAGGTGAACCTACTTTTTTTTCTTCAATTGTTTTCTCTTCAATTGTTTCTTTTTGGGCCTCTTTCTCTCGAATATCCTCCTTTACTATTTTGAGAACTCTTTTTGTAGGTGCATTGTGATGAACCTGCTTCCTGTTGTTGATTGTAGGTATTAACCTTTTTCCCCTTTTGGCTTTGTTGCAACCATTTTATATGTTCATCAATCAATATCCAAACTCCTGTATCAAATGTGGTTACAATCCTCAGCATGTTCATTTCTTGTAAAATTCTATTTTTTTGTACAACAATAATAGGCATGTTCCTTTCATATTGAAAAAGTAACATCTCCACAACATTCACCATAAGTGTAGTTTACCTAATAATTTCTTCCTCATCACCCAGTTCACACTCAAATCTGTCAATGGTATCTTTGAATACCTCTTCTATGTTTGAGGCCTCTAAGCATTGGTCTAAGGATAGGCCAATGTCTACCAATTTCCTTGTAGCATCTTTTATCAGGTCATTCATTTCAGTCATAGAATTGATCCATCTCCCCCTATTTGCTCCAAACAGGGTTGCTTTAAAGAACTCAAAATTAATCTGAATCTTGCTACCATCATGTGTTATTATTTCTTGTCCTTGTAACTCTTCAAAATGGTCTCCTATAAAATCAAAAGTAGAGTGAATGATTCCAAAATCCTCTTCTCTTTCTTGTGGCAAGGTCAGAATTTCTTGAGTAGTTATTTGAATCACCCTTATTTGTCTGAAAATTTTAGTAAAGCCCCTAGCATGAGCTCTTATCTTCATTGACATATTTTTCTTCATTGTATTAAGATAATAAACATGATCTTGAATTTTTACCACCGAAGGGGGCTAGGTACTTGAAGCATATTTTTGGTTTAATTCTTCCTATTGCTTATTTATTAATGCCTTTAGCTCTGCCTTTTCCTTCTCCTCTTTATCCATTTTTTTTCTTAGCTTATAAATTGTCCCAATAAATTGGTCTATGACTTGATTTTGCATCGTCTTGACAACCTTTACCACTTCACCTTCTTTCCCTAATATTGATGAGCCTCCTATTTCCTCATTGAATCTGAAGACTAGCGGGTCTTGCAGAGCAGGAATATTTATCTCTGCAATATCTAATATAGGTGCATATGATTTGTATTATTCTGTGAACTGTTCTCATATATTCCCCATCCCTACTACTAACTGCAATTCTTGTTCATATGTGGTAGTGAAGGTAGTTTGTTCATCTGTTCTTTCCAGAACAACCTTTGTAGAGGGTAAAGACAATTTGGATTTCTTCTTTTCCACAAGAGTCACCTCTTTTTGATTCTTCACTAGGTGACTTCGAAAAAGGCCACCCAATCCACCAGTTCTCCTTGGATTCATTTGTATCACTAATGGAATTTTAATCTCCTATCCCTTTATGTTTAAAGAGGCAGGGATGACCATGGGTGCCAATTTCTTCACACTAGTTATAGCTAATACCCTGTCAAAAATAGGAACTACAACTTGTTTAGTGGGAAATTTTTTTTGATCGGATGAGATTACCATTTATTTTCCTTTACCTGCACTAGTTTGTTGAGAAACTTCTTGAGGAGTGTTTGGTGTTGATTTTATTCTAAGATGAGCACTCTCAGGGGGCCTAACTTATTATTCTACTACATCTATAGCTTTAACAGTGAACTCCATTAGATCGATGCTCTATTCTTCTATTGATTCCAACAAGGGATATTCCTTGATTGCTTGGCCTATCCCTAGTAAAATAGGTGCTACAACATCTACTGAACCTTCTTGAAGCCTTCTTAGTTATGTAGGATAATCATGGGCTTCATAAACCTGCATGCTACCTCTTTTTTCTGGAGGAAATTTATCCCATACTACCTACAAATCTAATCCTTTCTCCATAGTTTCTAACAAGCTTTCTTCAAAAGTCTTTCCAGTGTCGTATTCGAGCATGTTCTCCTTTTCCATCATTTTCCTGTATGTTTCTTTTGGGTCATAGAATCTTCAATTTATTTCATCGAATCCAATGTTATCTAATTCAAACATTCATTTGAGCAGGGAAGAATATCCAACAAATAAAAAATCCTCAAAACAGTAGGGAACATCGAGCCAACGGACCTTACCATGCTTCTTTACTAGTCTTATCTTATCCTCCTCTGCCACCTGCCTTCATAATTCCAAAGCTGCTAGGGATAATGGGCAGTACTGTGGTAACATCTTAGGAGGGATTTTAGCCCCATATAATCTGATATAAGTAAAATCTTCTATGAATAAGAAGTACCCAATTTCCTTCTCTTTAATAAAGGCTTTTACCCCTAGCCCTAATCTCTCAAGAACTAGCCTGGTTAAATTCCAATGAATTTCTACAATGAAATGATCACAGAACTAGCCCATGTGAGTTTATTATTCATGTATTCTCTAGAAGCTAATATAAACATAGGGGTTTTCGATAGCCCATACTCATTTATAGGCTTATTCTTCTAATTTTCCCACTATCAGATGAATAAAAATTGAATATTGTGAAAAATGGGGCATATCTTACCTTTGTTCAAAAATTACTTTCCTTAATTCTATCATTTCTTTATGCATATGGGTACTTAATTCTAATTTCCATGCATAAATTAGGGTGCTATATTCCCTATTGCATTGTTCAGCTAAATACAAAACCCTTTTAGTTATCCTACTAAGATCCTGTACTCCCAAAACTATGTTTATCATATCGTAAAAATCTTGGACCCATGGCCTAAGAGCATTTTTGTTGATTGGGAATTCCTTATCTATTCTTGCATGCGTATCAAACAAAGTTTTAAAAACTTCCATGTCTGTAAACATTCGAGATTGGTGTTTGATTACCTTGTCCACCAGAAAGGTGGTATAATCTATCAATTTGAAAACTTCCTGGATATGCTCAACTTTGATGCTGAACACCAGCTGATTCTTATTGTCTCGAAAGGTCCTCGTTCTTTCATCATATACTACTTCTAGCCATGCCATCAAATCTGAGGAGAAGTATACTTTTGGACATACCAGCTTCCCAAGGTTGTTGTTCCATCTATTATTTCTAGGAAAACCCCTATACTATAATCTATGAGCTTTATGAAATAATTCAGCCATTATCCATGGGGTTCTGTTATTGCTTTCCATAATTCGAGTGAAACTCTTGATACAAGTGTTGTCGATCTTATACTATTGGGCTAAGTTTGGTCTTTTATCTACCCCATATTTTTGAAGAAATTCATACATGGTGCTATCGGGAACAAGTGGTCCAGAGATTACAAAGTATGGTGACCTATCTGTGATGAATTTTATAGCCTCCCTGGTGTCTTCAGGTACGAATATGTCTCCCCATGATGCCATTTGATCTTATAATAGTCGTTCGGGTCTTTCTATGACTGTGTAGTTTAAAATTATTCTTCTCTTTCTACTTTTGGTGTATCAACTTTTGCTCTTAGCTTTCCAGGGTAATAGTCTTGAATGAGTTCGTGAGCTCATATATATAGGGTGGTGGAATGGGTTTGATAAATCCACATGTTTTGTCATCAATATGATGCCACCAACTGTTGTTTAAAATCTACCAAAGAATTTTTTCCAACTCGTCCTTTTTTGGAATTGAGTGTTTATGATGGGTAAAGTCCTTCATCCTACGTGTCTTGGGACCCTTTAATTTGTGTGCCTGTAATAATTTAAGACTTACGTTATTCATCCCTAGGAACTTTTTTATCATACATGGAACTGGTATGTGCAATGGGAGTGGCTTTCTTTTTTAATCTCGTGCCACCTCGGATCCAAAAGATAACTGAATTTTTGGGATTGGCTATATTTCATTTAGGCAGTGATCACCCTCAAGATTTTACAAGATTTGTTTCTTGGTGTGAGTGTCAGCCTTTATCACCTCGAATGACTCATTTTCTTTAATTCAACTGTGATCGAGCATAGTCGTTGGATGTACTTTCATTATATTCGCCACCTTGGATCTTTGTAAAACTTGAAATTTAGTTATCCTTTGGTTTACCTTTGGGGTGTATGCTATCGTTGGATCAATTTGAGATAGAGTGCATCTGTAGAATCTATCAAAATATGCTTTTTATTTTAGAGACCGTGTTCTATTGTGTTGACCTTGACTTGTTCTTTGCCATTGAATCTTCTTGCTTTAGATGATCCACTACCGTTAGATCCCGATGGTTGATTCATTACTTAATATTTTGATTTACATGCTACCGATAGATCTTGAAAATAATTCAGCACAACCTTTGATGTCCTAGGATCCGCATGACTGTTAGTATACCTGTTCATATATAAACCTTTCTTCGCAACCGTAGTTAGATCGTATCATGATGTAGGTGCGACCATTAGATCATTTCTTATATACACAAGGTTTAGCAAAGGAAAGGGGAACATTACCTATGCATCGAATTAATTAGTCATTTGTTGAAAAGGGCTTGTTTAGGCTAACCTCTGATCACCTTTAACTATGCGCACCGTTGGATCTGAGTGGAGATGAGCGCTACCATCAGATCTTCATATTGTTTAATCCTTTTATTTAGCTCTGACCCTTTCACCACCATTGATCTTGAGTGGGATCTAGCACTATCGTTCAATCTTCTAAAAGCTGCATATTCGTTAGTCAAAAGGGGTGTATCATTAGATTTATATAATCCCATTTTAAGCCGAAAGTGGGTGATTAGTGACGTATCATACCATTCCTAATGCATAGTTAATTTTGTATTTACCCTTGGCTTTTCTCGATATATTACCATTCACCTTTTCAGATTTATATTTTAGCGCAACCATTTGATCTTCATTGGTGTCGGTGCGACCATTGATTTCTTCCAACCTATAGGGTCAATTACTCATGGCATACAATGTTAAACTTTAATTAAACCGAAAATGAGGATTATTAGTCAATGTGCATAGACCCTTGTTAATATTGCTTAATAGTTCTAATTAATTACATAGATATTTTACCTTTTTAATGTGTTTTTCAAAAGAGTGTTGTCGTTGGATCAGGTCTCGTTCGTGCATTGTCGTCTGATCTTCGCCATTAGCTCGATGGTTATTTTAAAATGGATGCATCTTATTATCAAAGCCCTTTAACACGTGTTTTATTTAAGACAATCACAATCATTGATCTTGAGTTTGATTGAGCGCTATCGTCCGATCTGTCGGACTAGCTTGCTATTTAATTGGTAGTTTGACCTATGCCGACTTGTTTTAAAATTTTGACTTTTCGAAAAGCGTGCAACCATCGGATCGAGCTTTAATCGAGCATCGTCATCCAGATTTGCAAAGTTGCATGAATTTTAATCACTTACTACCTTAGGTTATAATCTTCATGGAATATTGATTTCACTTTACTTAACCTTTACTTGATCTATCGGAGCGCAACCGTACGATTAAACCTAGATTTAGTGCAGCCTTAGGATTAGGTCTTAGGTGCTTGTTTGTTTATTAAATGGGATGCATACCCTCAAGATTTTAATTTAAGAGACCTTTATGCGAATTTAAATTTTTTGGGTTTTAGACCAAGGTGTTTGATTAGAGTATTACTTTAGGAAATCTTAGAATTTAAGGGTTTGTCTTTTGTTTTAGGCCCAAGGGAAATTTTCTATGAGGATCATCTTTTGGCTTAAGTAATGTGATTAATAAAATTTTGTCTTATTCATTTATGAAGATAATTGAGCATTTATAAAGAGGCACATTTTATTAATAACCATGGTTAGACTTCATCAAACCAACCAATGAAAAATTAAGATACTCACACCAATTTGAAGAAGCGACCAACATTATTATCATTTTGATGGAAACCAAAAAATTTAAATTTTGGGGTTTCAAAGTTGAGTCAAATTTGGCTCCAACATAGGCTCTGACTAGAAAAAAGTGTTGAAAACATGAAGCACTTGAGAACCACATAATATCTTAGTTTTATTTACAAGAAATTTAACAAAAATCAAAACTTTTGACTGCTAAGTAAAGCTTGAAATACATAAAAGAAAACTTTTTCTTCCTCTTTTGTTTTTTTTTATATATACTGAAAAACTGTATGAACAACATGATATCAAATCAAATAGAGTATTTGAATACTATAATTCCTTTTATTCAATTTGGAAATTAGGATCATATTTTTAGAGACATATGAGTTTTATTTTGACATATTGTAATGCTTGTTTTAACTAAGTCATAAGATATGATTACACAAAAAAAAATCAAAACCTTTTACTTCATCATGTTTATACCAATGTGTGTATTTGTGCATTCTTTTTTATTTCTAAATATTTCAAGACTTTGTCATATCTGAGAAAAATAGTCAAGCCTAATATGTTATTTCACTTTTTAAAAATGTTCACCATTCTGTAGGGCTCCACTTCCAGTCAGGCGTCTATAGCCCCGGTGGAGTTGCTTCTAATCCCATCATGGTTTTACCCTACTGCCAATCAAGCGTTTATAGCCCTGGTAGAGGTTTTCCAAGATATCTCAGGCAGTGACTCAATTTTACTTTATTTTTTATTTTTCTTTCTCATGAGAGAAGTACTTGGATATATAAGTAAATTGTGCAATAAGTATGCCTGAGTTGAGGATTAGTTTCTGGCTATAAAATATGATTGTAATGATCTTTGGCTCAACTACCCTCTCAAAGATAACTCGGTTCTTGGGACCTTTGAAGCCAAATTAAGTATCATTTGTAATGTGAGGATTTTGACATGATGTTTCAATCAGTTTTTTTTTTCTTCTATTTTATCTCATATCAAAAAACTATTGCATAAAAACTCATATTTTAAAAATTGTAAACCTCATCAGAATCTAAAATAAATCTCCTTTTTATTCTTATTTTTTTTGGTGGAATCAACAGTAATATATACTCATTAAGCTAAGAATATCATGTTTACAGTAAACTCAGAATTAAACTGAACAAGAAAAGAAAAGCTAAAAGTGAAACACTCTGTTTTTGGGTTTTTTGTTCTTTTTCATTTTTTTTTTCTCTTTTTTTTATTCACCTTAAATAGGGATTGTACATCTTGAGGTTTTGGCCATTAATAGGAATAGCCATTAGTTCACCCTATAATTTTTGCAACTTGTATGTATCCTGACTGATAACATGAGCTATTTGGTATGGACCAATCCATTTGGGTTCAAATTTTCCTTTTTCACCATATTTATCATTTTTGGGATTCCAGTGGATGACTATATCTCCTTGAGAAAAATTAATATCATTGGCTTTATTATTAAACAATTTGATGGTTTTCTGAGTTTGTTCCATAATTCTATTAAGGGTCTCTCTTCTTTGCTCTTCTGACGGGATAATTTGATCAAGCCTTCTCTGTATGGGATTGGGGTCTTCATGGTCTTGTAATAAGAGGTAAAGTGCCATTTTTCTATTCTTGGAAGTAACGGAGATTTCTCTCCATAAACCATCTCATATGGGGTTCTTCCTATATTTCATTTAACATACAACCTATCATCCCATAGAGAAAATTTAAGTTCACTGTCCCATCCCATTTTGTTCTTGCCTAATGACCTTTTTATTCTTGTTATCACATTCTTATTTGAGGACTCAGCTAAACTATTTCCTTGGGGGTAATAATTTGTAGAATGAGATAATTCAATTCCATATTTAGCAAAAAAATTCTATCATTTTATATAAATTAAATACTCAAATCCTAATGTAAAGATGTACCCAAGGTGGTACATTGGCACGTACCAAATAATGTAATATATTCCAACAAGAGTAGCATTTGAGAGAAGTTACATTATGAGAGAAGATGAATGTGAGGATTGTGAATAAATGGACGTGGACTCTAAAGGAGACATAAACATGGACATGTAGAATTTGAAGGAGAAATAGATGTGAATGTCCAAACTACTAAGAATATAGACATACAAATTAGACAAAAGTGTAAGAGATATTCTAAGAAGAGCTAATTGTGAAGGAGAAATCGTATGCAAAATATGTTCTAAAGAGAGCCAATAATAGTTTGTAATAACTTTTAGAGTTGATATTATGTATACATGAGAGAATACTATGTGCATCACCAAGCATGTACTAGTTGACAGTTCCAAACTTGTTAGGGTAGTTGAAGAGAGGTGAAACAACACACAAGCCAAACACATAATATTCATACAATCAGAATAGCTCATTTGAGGAGCCATAAAATTTTAGTTATTTCTAGAGTTGTCAATCCTAAGATGCACAATTCATACCATAGTATGGATATTCAGTGAAAAATATACCAGGTATATTTTAATTTGCCTTAGAACATTGAATAGTTATAGTTCATAAGATGCATAAGATTGATTTAATAAAAGATCAAAAATATATGTATAAAGTGAACTTAATAAAATTACTTGAAAGTGAAAATTGAAAGGAAGAAGTCATTGTTATAAGTGAATGAAATATTGGAGGAGTTATAAGGTGATAATTAATTATTTAAGTGAAGAATTCATATTTTAAGAAGAAGAATTGTAGTGAAGTCTCACTACGGTGGGAAAATCTTACCCTTGGAGGTAATTTTTACCAAAGAACTTACCTTAAGCCAAAATTAAAGGGCCCAATACCCTTACTACTTATGATGCAGCCAAATCCAGAAGACTGTCTAATATATGATCAAGGAGGAGTCACCATCACTAACTGATCTTGTATCTAAAATGTCTTCCACCATAGGCCCAACCATCAAATTGGAATCGAGCAGAAATCCAGTAGCTTTTTTTGTGGTAGTTAAGATAGGTCTTGATAATACTTGAAACATCTAAGCCATTTCAATGGTGGCTAATAGGGAACCACTCTTATCAAGGGCTTGTTGCAATTGAGTTTCATGGCCTTTTCTCACCTCTAGCAAGCAAGGTCCTAAAAACTAGTCCCTCCACTTAGCAAAAAATGGAACCTTAGTCCTAGGTATTAGTCCAAATTGATTCCATAAATGAATCCTAAGAACTAAGACCCCCTGATTGGTAAAATGAAAGGAGTACTCAAGGAGACCAAGTGAAGAATTTATAGAGCAAGACTCCATCCTTAAGGAAGGGTTTGATACCTAAGGTTCTGGGAAGAATAGAGCATCTTGGAAATATTTTAACTGCAATGTCCCCTCTTTCTCTTGCAGTTTGCTAAACCCACAATAGTCTCCTTATAATATGTGGTGGAAGAGGAGCCCTCAAAAGTAGAGTACCTTAGAATATGGTAAATTTTTCCCCATTTGATGATGTTATAAACCAAAAGGCCATATATATAAATATATTTGATTAAAGTTGATGGAAGATTAAGGTGTGCTTGAAAAAAACAAAAATATCAATCGACGATAAAAATTTTTGAGAAGACATAATTTGTTCGCATGACAAAGCCAAGGTTAATTAAAGGCGTAAGATTTATTTTATGAAACGTGCTCAATTTTGATCTTTAAAGGTAGAAGTTAAACTCAGGGCTGATTTTTTATTTGGCACAAACACCGAGCGTGAAGGTTGGTAAAATCAATGTGTCAGAAAGGATCCCAGTAACGTTGCAATACATTGTCTATAAGGGAGGTAAGAGAAGGGAACAGTGAACAATAAGTTGCATGAATTTTGAGTGAACTAATTCAGATGAAAGTATCTTAAGAAGAGTGACATGAGCTGGAAAAAATCTAAGGGGAAGCAAAATAAGTTTCAGGTAGTACAAAATTGATGATGTGGCAATGAGAGGTAAATATCACATTTCATTTTCTCATTCATCCAACACTGTATATGGGTTGGTTACTATTGCATTCCACAAGGATGAAGGTCTTCGTGTCGAATCCCTCGAGGTCCCATTTTGTAAAAGGAGGCAAAATCTTCTTCTTTTCGTATTCAGCGAAGAAGAGTATCATAATTGGAGTGTCGGATGTTTAGTCTCATATGGGAGTATAGCTCAATTGGTTAGGCTAAAGCTTGTGGATGCCTAAGTCGTGTGTCCAAAACTCCTTGACAACAATGTGGTAAGGGCACAATTCTTTTACATATAATTTTTTTATGGGAGTCATAAGGTTATAGTTCATTATTTTATAAAGGGTTAAATATTGCATTGAAAAGGAAGTCAGAGTTGTAAATGTATAATTTAATGATTATGAGAAAAAAGGTTTGAGAACTTGAAGACTATATATTAAAGTTTAGAAGTCATAAGGGAGTGCATAAAGTTATTAGGGAGATATAAGGACTAGCAATTTAGCTTAAATATTTGTTTAAAAATATGTGTAATAGTTTGTAAGATGGAGTGATAAGGTGTATTTATGAGTTGATCTTTGTTTTGTATTATCACTTAACCTCTTTGATATTGCCAAAGAAGTATTTGTGATTGTGGCAGATGTTTGAGGTTCCTTCATCATCAAGAAAAAGGTATGAGCACATTCTTCCATAGTTGAGTTGATTGGTTGGTTTTCTAGAAATTTAAGTTTGGAGTGAAAAGGACTTGATTAGGGTTTCCTTATTGAGTGTGTTGAGTTAATGCTTCAAGGTTTTATGGAATAAAGAGTGTTGTTAAAACCTTATTTTATAAGCATTGTTGTTGAAGCCATTGGGTTTATGAATAACTTGAACTAGGTTTTGAAAAGAACATGAGTATCATTGTTGTGTGAGATTGGTTGTTGAGCATTGTTCGAAACATTTTGAGTGAGTGATCATATGCTTGGACTAGGGTTTGTTAGCAAGGATTGTTTTATTGAGTTAGTGGTTTAGCATAGTTGGATAAGCCTAGTCAAATGGATGTGTGAAGTGATTGTTCAAGTTCCATAAAACAAACTATTCTATATTCTAAATTGATTTGAGAAAGTATTGAGGTGAATGTGAAGCATATTGATTCTCTAACAATTCTCCTTATGTTTCTCAAAGAGTGATTGAAAGTGATTGAGTATTGAGGTGAATGTGAAGTATATTGAGTCTCTAACAATTATTTGTATGTTTCTAAAATAGTGATTGAGCATTGTGATGAGTATAGATCATATTGAGTCTTTAACAATTCTCATTATGTTTCTATGAGATTGGACAAGTTCTATTGTGGACTTGTTGAGAAATTTTTGGGTAAGTCTTTGAGAAGACTTATGGATAGATTTGGGTAAGCTTTTATGGAAGCTTACAATAAATATTTAGAGTAGATTTGGATAAGTTCTTGTGGGAACTTATTGAGCAAATTGGACAAGTTCTAGAGAGGGCCTATGGATAGATTGGTGTGAGCTTTTGTGGAAGCTTACAAGGAAGATTTATTTTTTCAAACATTAAGTTAAGTTTTGGGGAAGATCCATCAAAGTTGATTTGAGATTGAGTCAACCTTTGAGTTAAGGCTTGAGAATAGAGATTGAGGATATATTTGTGCTAGACTGAAGGACTATGTTTAGTAAAAATTTGAATATAGAGTTTGGTATAGATTTGAGGATATGTTTCTACCAGACCAAAGACAAATATTGAGGATAGGTTTGTTCTATACTGAAGTATTTTGTTTAGAGCATATCAGAGGACAGAGATTGAGGATAGGTTTGTGCTAGACCGAAATATTGTATTTAGTATAGATTTGAGATAGATATTTGAAGGTGACAAAGTATAGAGGATGACATTTTCTAATGGATAGAGATCCATTAGCCAGGGCGGTGAGGATAGGAGTTTTTAATGGATAGATATCCATTAGCCAAAATAGTGGGGGTAACCGTTCTTCTAGAAGATCACCAACCAGAGCAAGAGGAGAAAGGAGTTCTCCTATGTATAGATATTCATGAACTTTATTTGGGTATTGGTGTCTCCTTTGGATAGATATCCATAAAAATTTTAATAGGGAAAGGATTCCCAAGAGATTTATTGAGAAAATATTAGTGAAATATTTTCTCTATGGATTAGCCCACATTGGGTGAACCATGTTAAATTGGTGTTTTTATTGTGTGTGATTATTTGTTCATTTCTTTGGCTACTATTGTTGATATTGCTATCTTTACATTGCATAATATTTATTGGAAATAAAAGTAAAAAGTGGTCTTATATTTTTCACCCCCCTCTCAATATAAGCTTGTGTTCTTCAATTGGTATCAGAGCTAGTTTCTTTGGAAAAGGTTTAACAGCTTGAATGAAGATCTTACAAGAACACAAATGGCAAAGAAAGGTAAAGGCAGAACCATGAGATACAAGAAGAAAAGAACACACATGGTCATGAAAGAAAAATAAGATGAATTTGATATTATTTTTTGGGAGGAAAAGTGGAAATAGATTCAAGAGATGAATCAAGCAGTGGAGAAAAGATCAAATTGATAAATTTTTATACCATGTGTAGGAATACAGGTCACCATGCAACTTACTTTCCACAAGAAGGTGAAGAATATTTTGTTTGTGGTCAATTCAATCATGATGTAGGTTATTGCAATGGGTTTAGTAGCAATGAATATGAAGATGATATTCTTGAAAATGAAATCCTAGAGGTTGGTTCAATAAATAATAACAAGAACAATCAAAAAAGGTATGAAGAAGAAACTCTATTTTCAGTAATATCAAAGAAAAATAGAAGAGGAAGATTCAAAAAAATAAAAAGGGAAATCCACTCTCAAGGAACTTGTTGAATTGAAAAGAAAGAATTTAGAATTGAAGGCTCAAATACAAGAATATGAGAAATGTAAGACAAAGCTTCTACAAGATCTCTCTGACTTGAGAGATAAGGTTGAAAAGATAAGAAGAGTTGAAAAAGTTATGGCTGAATAGTCAAAGGTAAAAGAGATAGAATATGAAAGACTTATGGTTACTCTTGAAGAATTAAAAGGGGAGAACTCAGTATTAAGGGTTCAAGCTCAATAATATGAGAAAGCAAAAGCAAAGTTTCTACAGGAACTCAGCAACTTCAAAATCAAGGTTGAAGAGGCAAGAAAAATTGAAGAAGGTATGGCCAAAAAATTAAAGATAAAATATCTAGAGTGTGAAAGATTAGAGCATGAGATAGTTTCACTAAGGATGGAAGTAAAAGGTTCTAAGGACAAGGTACACAAGATTGAGGAAAATTCAAAACTTTGGATAGGATTATCAATGCACAAAGATCATCAATTACCAAAAAAAGACTTAGTTTTGAAGAAGAACAAGGGAAATAAGTGTCAAAATAGGAAAATAAAAGAGAGAGTGAGACTTCTAAGGATATGTTGGACAATAGAAAATTCAAAAAGGAAAGGAATAATGCACAAACAAGAAACAGATGGAACAGGAAACAAGACAGGGTAGAAGAGACTAAGAGACCAATGGTATCAAGGCAAGGTTTCTTCAATGGATGATATTTATCATGTCACAGGTTTGGGCACAAAGATTCATAGTGCAAGACACATGAAAGACAAGAATATGGAAACAGATAGCTTTTCTATGGGTATTGCTACTCATGTAATTAGTTTGGTCATAAGGCAATGAATTACAAGGTTCATGATAGAAAAGGATAAGGCTTCACTAGGATAAATTCTAAGACATTTGCACCTCCAAGGAATAATAAAATTAAGTGTTATAAGTGCAATAATGATGGTCACACAGTAAAATAGTGTAGAGCATACATTCCAGAATCAAGTATGAACAAGAACAGGAATAGGAGGGATATGGATATGAATAGGAACATGGATATGAACATGAACATAAATAGGAATAGGAACAAGAAAATGGACATGAACACGAACATGAACATGGAAAGGAATGGTCAGAGAAATCGGAAGGATCATATAAGAAGAAAAGAGCATAAAGGTAAAGACTAGTGCTTTCTGGGAGTAGAAATACTCCCACCCCATAATTAACCACCTCAAGAGGAGGTGGGGGAGGGGCTAAGATAAGAGACTCATTCTTAGCCCAGAGCCCAAAGGTGACCCTTTGCCATTGATTTCAAAGAGGGAGAGATTTTAGTAAGGGGGAAAGATTTTGTATTTTAGTAAATAAGAGAGATTTGAAAAGAGCATTGAGCCAGGGAGAGAAATGTCCCAGGGCGAGCAGAACAAATAAAAGGTTAAGTTTCTGGTAAAAATAATTTGGGTTGCCATCAATGATAAAGGGGGATATTGTTGGATATTTTGAGTCAAAGTTGTCATTGATGTCAAGGAACGAAGTTGTCATTGATGTCAAGGAATAAGCTACCATTAATGTCAAAATATCAAGAAAAACAATGCAAAGGTTAAAGGTAAAAGGGCGTCATAATATTTTTAATATTATGTGGAAGCATAAGTTAAGAGGATTTTTATTAAAACCATGGATGAGCAAAAATAGAAGTTTTTTCTAAAAACCAAAGAGGCCCTTTTTAGTTTGGTTAAGAAGGCCCAAATATTATCTAAATTATTGAATTTATAATATTTTTTTTTAATATGGTGGAATTAGTAGCCGCCACAAATTCGGGTAGGCTATCCAACTTTTATGGCCACCACAGTATTTTGCATTGTTCACCCTGGAATCTTCCACATAGATCTTTGCAAAGTCCGCCCCTATAACCGCCATGCCACAATCATTTTAAACCTTTTACGATACTGAAAGCACTAGGAAAGGGACCAGCGTTCAGTCCGATGAGGCCCGATATTTGAACCTTGGACATCCGCCCCCCTTATGGGGTTTGGATGAACCAATTGGTCTACACCTCGAAGCTTTTTTGAATTTATAATATTTAAATTCAAAGAATTTAAATAATTATCAAAGGCTAATGTTATTTGGCGTCTTATAATATTCTTCATCCCATAGACGTATATGCATAAAAAGCTAAAGGAAGTCGTCGACGTTGTTATAAACCAAAAGACCATATATATAAAGGTCTTTAATTAAAGTTTATGGAAGATTAAGGTGTGCTCAAAAAAAAATATCAATCAGTGATAAATGTTTTTGAGAAGATATGATTTGTTCACGTGATGAAGCCAAGGTTAATCAAAGGCATAAGATGCATTTTATCAAACATGCTCAATTTTGATCTTTAAAGGTAGAAGTTAAACTCAGGGCAGAGTTTTTATTTGGCACAAACACCGAGTGCAAAGGTTGGTAAAATTAATGCATTAGAAAGGATCCCAGTAATGTTACAGCATGTTGTCTACAAGGAAGGTAAGAAAAGGAAACAATGAATAATAAGTTGGACAAATTTTGAGTGAACGGAGTCAGATGAAAGCATCTTGAGAAGCATGATGCAAGCTGGCAAAAAGCTAAGGGAAAGCAAAATAAGTTTTAGGCAGTACAAACTTGATGACGTGGTAGTGAGATATAAATATCACATTTTGGTTTTCTGATTCATTCAATATTGTAGATGGGTTGGTTACTATTGCATGCCACAAGGAGGAAGGTCTTCGTGTCAAATCCCTCGAGGTCCCATTTTGTAAAAGGAGGCCAAATCTTCTTCTTTTTGTTTCCAATGAATAATAGTATCATAATTGGAGCAGCGGATGTTTAGTCTCATATGGGAGTATAGCTCAAGTGGTTAGGCTAAAGCTTGTGGAGTCCTAAGTTAAGTGTTCAAAAATTCTTGACAGCAATGTGGTAAGGGCACAATTATTTTACATATAATTTTTGTTATGGGAGTCATAAGGTTATAGTTCATTATTTTATAAAGGATTATTGCATTGAAAAGGAAGTCAGAGTTGTAAATGTATAATTTTTGATTATGAGAAAAAGAGTTTGAGAACTTGAAGACTATATATTAAAGTTTTTAAGTCATAAGGGAGTGCATAAATTTATTAGGGAGATATAAGGACTAGCAATTTATCTTAAATATTTGTTTGAAAATATGTGTAATAGCTTCTAATATGGAGTGATAAGGTGTATTTATGAGTTGTTATTTATTTTGTATTATCACTTAACCTCTTTGAGATTGCCAAAGAAGTATTTGTGATTGTGGCAAATGTTTGAGGTTTCTTCATCATCAAGAAAAAGGTATGAGCACATTCTTCCATAGTTGATTTGATTGGTTGGTTTTCTAGAAAAATAAGTTTGGAGTAAAAAGAACTTGATTAGGGTTTCATTATTGAGTGTGTTGAGTTAATGCTTCAAGGTTTTCTAAAATAAAGAGTTGTTAAAACCTTATTTTATAAGCATTGTTGTTGAAGCCATTGGTTGTGTGAAGAACTTGAACTAGGTTTTGAAAAGAACATGAGTATCATTGTTATGTGAGATTGGTTGTTGAGCATTGTTGGAAACATTTTGAGTGAGTGATCATATGCTTGAACTAGGGTTTGTTATCAAGGATTTTTTCATTGAGTGAGTGGTTGAGCATAGTTGGATAAGCCTAGTCAAATGGATGTGTGAAGTGATTGTTCAACTTCCATAAAACAAACTATTCTATGTTCTGAATTGATTTGAGAAAGTATTGAGGTGAATGTGAAGCATATTGAGTCTCTAACAATTCTCCTTATGTTTCTAAAAGAGTGATTGAAATTGATTGAGTATTGAGGTGAATGTGAAGTATATTGAGTCTCTAACAATTCTCTGTATGTTTTTAAGAGTGATTAGAAGTGATTGAGCATTGTTATGAGTATAGAGCATAATGAGTCTCTACCAATTCTTTTTATGTTTCTATGAGATTGGACAAGTTATATTGTGGAATTGTTGATCAGATTTGAGGCAAGTATTTAAGAAGACTTATGGATATATTTGGGTAAGCTTTTGTGGAAGCTTAATAAGTTCTTGTGGGAACGAATTGACTAGATTGTACAAGTTCTAGAGAGGACTTATGGATAGATTGGTGTGAGATTTTGTGGAAGATTACAAGGTAGATTTGAGATAAGTCTTTGAGAAGACTTGAGATCAGATTTGATCGATTGATTTGTTCAAAAATTGTGTTAATTTTTGGGGAAAATCCAGCAGAGTTGATTTGAGATTAAGTCAAGCTTTGATTTAAGGCTTGAGAATGGATATTGAGGACATATTTATGCTAGATCGAAGTACTGTGTTTAATACAAATTCAAATACAGAGTTTGGTGTAGATTTGAGGATAGGTTTGTATCAGACCAGAGACAGAGATTGAGGACATGTTTATGCTAAATCGAAGGATTGTGTTTAGTGCAGATCAGAGGAGAGAGATTAAGGACAAGTTTGTAGTAGATTGAAGGACTGTGTTTAGTATAAATTTGAGATAGAGATTTCAAGGTGATAGAGTATAGAGGACAAAATTATCCAGTGGATAGAGATCCATTAGCCATGGCAGTGACAACAAGAGTCTTGAGTGGATAGATATCCATTAGCTAGAGAAATAGGGGCAACAATTCTTCTAGAAGTTCACCAACCAAAGCAAGAGAACAAATGAGTTCTCCTATGGATAGATATCCATGAACTTGATTAGGGGATTGGTGTCTCATTTGGATAGAGATCCATAAATATTGTAATAGAGAAAGGATTCCTAAGAGATTTATTGAGAAAATATTAGTGAAATATTTTCTCTGTGGAGTAGACCGTATTGGGTGAACCATGTTAAATTGGTGTCTCTATTGTGTGTGATTATTTGTGCATTGCTTTGGCTACTCTTGTTGATATTGTTATCTTTACATTGCATAATATTGCCTATTAAAGTCAAGATATGGACTGCTATATCTTAGCACATGACTCCAGTCCAATACTGAGTGGCTCACACCTTGTTCATCTGTTCTTTGTAGCTCAATTTTGTGTTTATTTATCGAGGACATGTAAAATAGGAAGAGTCAAGCTATGTATGAAGGGTATGTAAATACATTGCACCTCTTATTTTTCATTGCCTTCAATCCAGTCTAAGGTGACATGTACGAAGGTACATGTGATTGTGTTTGCTATACCCATATGATATGGGTATATGGTTGTATCCATTATCATACCCAAAATAATTACCAACATTGAGAATATCAACTTTACTTCTTCATTGAACTTTGTCAGCCTTCTATTTTTTATCATATAATCATCCAATAATTCACCTCCTATCTCAATGATCTAGTCTCATACTAACTGATTTTCTAGGTATAGTCTTTGATCTTCTAGCACAATATTTTTCACCCTAGATCCTGAAGGTTCCTCCATTGTAAATGCTTGCATTAGGAGTTCCCTATTTATGGTAAAAATTGGCTCAGATTGAGAGTTACAAATGGTGGTTGTATTGACATCATAATTTCTTACTATTGCATGGATAAATTTTGTACATGGATGCACATGCTTTGGTATGACTTTTCTAAGGTTTGAATGATAAGGAGCACCCACCTTGTGGTTCTCAAAGAATCTCTTCCCCTTCTCCTCATAGCCCATTCGATAAATCCATAACTTAGGCTTTATTATGAGTGTCGAATCATGGATTCCCTTTAGATCATCATATGATTCATTTATGGCCATTTGCATGATAGCACTCCTATTTCCTATGTCCATTTATTAATGATTCTACTTCTATCATCAACTGCTACTATTCTTAAAAAAAATTCGAGCTCTTTTTTGTACTCAATATTAAAAAAATATCACGAAATAGGTAGTGCTTTGAAAGGCATCAAGAATTTATAATATTTGATATGGCATTTTATCGTTTAGAGAATTTAATGAATTCCTGTGGTGGATCTATGCATACCAAGGAAAATATTTTTAGGGAATTTTTTGCTCATTTTTTAAATTTGGCATGTAGGCTAGGAAAGCGTTTTGCCGACCTGTATCATTCTATTGCAATTTCTGATGATCAAGTTTCTTGATTTGGGATACATTTCACCATAACTACTTTTGATAGGCATAGTTGTGGTTACCTAATTTTGTGGACCTATGATTTATAGAATATCTCACCGAGATCACCAACCGTTATAAATTAAATACTCCATGTTGTATGTGATGATTGATATAGCCAATGACCCTACTGTATTTGCCAAACTGTGGGCAACTTGAGGTTGCTATAAATTGTTCATTTGATAATTGTATTATGAGATGTGCAAATGATTTTTTTGAACATGTCGATTAGTGGCATAGTAGGCATGCATTAAGAGGATATGTAGTGCAATGTGCCATCTGAGAAGATGATTTATACATTGTTAGACTTTAATAACTATGAGAACCATCTTGGCTAGAGAAAACAAAAAATATATTTACACAGAATGTACATGTGTGATATTTACATATGTAAAAGTAGAGTACCACTTGTTCTAAGCATAATGCTTGAGGTGTTTACCGAAGGATGGTTAACTTTTTCTTTTGCTCTATTAGGTATGAGTCAGTCCACATAGGATCAAATTTTTCATTTATTCCTAATTTTACTCTATCCCAATCCTATTTGAGAACCTTAAATACCATTTTTATTATATTTTGGTTGAACTATTGTTTGACAGTAATCCAGCAATGGTCGGTACTGTTACGTGCTTTTCGTCATCCTTATTTTAATTGGATAAGTTTTTCCATTATCATCTCTAAGAGATACAAACCCTTCGGGTTGGTATATTTTTTTGATCTTGATACCATAAGTTATAGATTTATTGGTAGGGTGGCCACTCTTCCATAAATATAGGAATAAAGCAATTTCTTCAAAATGCATTGAATTCTTATCTAGTTAGTCGATAAGGTTTAATCGAATAGTAAATTCCAACTTTCAAGGTTAATTTGTACCTCCTTATGACTATCATTATAAACCTTTAGCTTATAAGCAATCGATATATCATTTTTTTCAAATGGACTACCCATAGTTACCAATTCTTTGAGTATGTGATCATTTTTTTTTTGTATGACCTACCCTTGTTCATCATCCTACTCTCCTTCAGATGATTGACCACTCATGCCATTCTTTTCCTAAATCAAGAAATCAATTATCTACTCATCATTTTTGACCACTTGCCAAAAATTATCCTTATCAAGGATGGAGGGTCTACAAACAACTCCCATAGTCTTGGGCCTGTGGATGATATTAGTCACTAGACAGCACTCGACTCCCAATAAATCCAGTATATCAGCTTGAGCATTATTTTCTCTAGGAATGGCCTTGGAATCCAAGACTTCAAAGGACTTGATTAGGTCCCATTTTTTATTAGGATTTTCACTTACCAAAACTATACTTTTGGCTTCTTCCATCCTCATAATTGAGTAAGTTCCCATTTTTGTTTCAACCATGGTATTGAAATCCTTCATGGAGAACTAATCTTCTACTTGTAGGTCATCCTATACTTCATCCATAAAGTTTATATCTTCACTTATTAAGTTCACTACATATGTTTGTGGCTCTTCCCCAAGCCTCTCTATATGAAATGAAGAGGGTTTTTAAGAAATTGCCTTGACTCTTTTTCATTTGAAAGGAATTTCCATATGTGAATAATTAAGAGATAAATATCCCCCTAGTTTGGCAATAAATTATTTGGATAAGCACATCCCAAAATAAGGTTCTAAATCTACCACCACAATTTCTTGAATAACGATAATTTAGGGAATTCTATGTAGCCTCATAAGCACATCCTTGAATACTCCAATGGTATTTACAGGTGTACCATCTAATGGCAACACCTTAATGCTATTTCTTGTATATTCCATGTCCATTACTTTGTAGACTAGCTTGGGCATAATAGTGGTAGCTACTCTAGAGTCAATCATACAATTGTGTACCACCCATCCCTCCATCTGTAAGGACAAGTAAAATGGAGATGGTCTATTCTTCTTAGTTATTAAAGTAGGGTGACCTTGAGCTATATTTAGCTCTACCTATTGCTTCCCTTGAATCTTAATCAATTTTAGAGAGGCTTGTAGAAGATCTATTTGTATCAGGATGAAGAGTGCATCATACATGCTAATTTTAGATGGGATTTTCTTCAACTCTTCTACAATGTTGAAGCTGAAATATTTTGTCTACTTCCTCAGCTCTTTTGTAGATTTCTCATATTTTTCCTTGTAATCCTAGGTAGCTTCAATCCTTTAGTGTTTATTCAAGGAAGGATATATTAGTTTATCTCTAGCCTACTCCCTTCCTTCACTTTCCTTGGTTCCTTTTTGTTGTTGATGCACTATATTTTAAACTGAGGCAGGTAGAGGTACATACTTCTTTGGAATATATTTTGGTTTAGAAGGATTATTGAAAGTATCCAAATATTTTAAATAAATGAATAGAGGATTCTACCCAAATCATGTAATAACCACCACTTGTTCTTCGACTGGCACCATGAGATTGTAATCATTTTCTTCTCTCATTATATTTACTTGCCCATTATTTGCATTCTCTACTTTCTAAATTGAAATGGTTTGGATGTAATGTTGATGCATCATGCACGTGCTTTCACAATGAGGGTCATTGTAGGTTTAACACTAGTATATTGACTTAGAACATGAGGAAGAATGTTCCTCCTCTTGATTGATGTAAACAGCATTAGATTTTTTTAGGAGCTTGCTAGTGGAATCAACTTGATCTCTTGTGATATATGAAAACCTTCATGGCTGAAAGTTCCTCTTGACTTCTCATAGGATGATTGTCTGTGAGTCTAGTGTAGGTAATTCTAGGACAGTAGTAGGTGTCATAAGTAGTAGGACTATAGGAAGATCAGGCAGTGCTTGTGGACTCAAAGTAGATGGCCAGGATGGAAAATTGACCAGTGAAGTGTATGCTAGGAAATATCTTGATGGCACTAGAACCAGCAGTTGTTTTTGAGGTAATTTTGGATATATAGGTATCACAAAATTTGGAGGTAGTCTTCCTATAGCAATCAAGTTCTTATCCACTTCAAGTGTTTCTTGAAAAACCTCCAGGAATATCTATAAATTGGAATGCCTTATATGCATCCTGATATCAGAGGGAAAGACTCTCAAATAATAGTACATCGCTTGTTCACTAGTTGGATGCAAACCTTGTGGTACCCTTTTCCATTTCCAACTGAATCTAATGTAGAATTCTATAATTTCCTCTTGCAGATATATTTGGATGTTTGTAAGTTGTATCAACAAGGATAAGGGATCTTCCTATTCATTGAATTCTTCAATCAAGTTTTCGATCAATTGATTCCATGAAGCTATGGTTAGATCTGGCAAGGTTCTATATGAGTAGGACATATTTCCTTTTAGAAACATTATTAGAAACCTTATCATAACATCCTCATCTTGGATATTATGCATGCTGGCCAGTGCTACCACATCCTAATAATGCTCGTATGTTGTTTTTCCCATGCTATCATATGTCGATAGAGCTTTCAATGTAGCCTAAGGGATGAGATTTTGGACCAGTACATTTAGAGGTATGGTATAATTCTAGTTTGGGTGATTCTAAGCATTTTGATTTAGGTTTAAATCCATTGCCATAGGTGTATGAGGATGGATTATCAAAATCATATTGATAGCAATGGAGGTAGCTGCACTGGTCAGATCTACAACTAGGACTAGAGAAGGTGTTGAAACAGGTGGATAGATTAGGTGAATCCTAAAGATACCAAACTATAGTTCTAAGAATTTAATTAGCTCTTCTAAATTTCTAGTTGTTTATCTTGTGATCATATATCTGAGGATCTATGTAATATGGCTAGATAAAATATGGATATGAAAGTATTTTCTAGGTATCAATGGATGAAATCACCAGGTGATATAAATTAGGACCAAAATAGAATTCACCAAGTTTTGTTTAGATCTAAAAGAGAAACTGGTCGTATGATAGGACATCTAGATTTGAGTAGATTTGATAGGTTATTTTGATGAGATCTAATAATAAATGATATCACCAATCCTTATAATATCTAGTTAAGGGACATGTGGGTCCCATCGGGTATGCCAAAAATTATTGGTCAGAGAATATGTTTAATGGAAAGGTTTGTGCACCCACAGACCTTGACCAATATTAAATTACTAAGGATATCATGAGAACTACAGTGATCAATATTTTAAGGAGACCGGTTCCTTTGGGTTCTATCTAACTATGCCTAAATATGGGGATAAAAGGGTTCTAAAAGAAAATAAAGAAGCCAAATCCAAAACTTACAATGGTATAGATTAGAATACATCAAGACATAAGCAAGAAAAATGTTCACCCAACTAAACAACCAACTACTTTATAGACCAGCTAATTTGTAATCAATTATAGAACATTTAATATAATCTACTATATCTTAATCAGACCACAAATTCCAAATAAGTGAATAAGTATAGAAGAAATCCAAGATTTAGAATTAATACCACAAACATTCAACATGCTAAAATTAGAAATAAGTTATCATCAATACATACATGCTCTACAAATGATTCAAACCAAAGTCCAAACAGTACTCAATTTGTATTAGAAAGTAATCCACATATGCATATGAATTGTAAATGCCTAAGATCCAACCAATTTTTATTTACATTCTTCTATATATAGGCTTGTCTACAATCTCATCATTATCAAAAATATCATTAGTCAAAAATAGACTATTGTCATATCATAGGAGGTACCAGCTGGTTTGAAGTATATCCGCTTCAACAGCCTCATTGTGACCTGTTGATTTTACCTAAATAAGTGCTATGGTGAGGAGTATTGAGCCTACTAGTTGAATCTAGTGTGTTGATATTTGTTGATTGTTTTTAGTTGAACCACCTTGTATCTTCTATAATGGCCATGAACACAATCATGCTTTTGATATTCCACTGATAGGTAATATTCATCGAATAGGTGTCCTAGGATAATGATATTCCTTGTGCAGGTGGTCCAAATTTGGGCTAGATTGAGCCAACTACAAAACTTGTGCTATCATGATGTTGAGTTTTTAGAACCTTGGTGCATCTTGGTCGAGTATAAAACCTTCGGTAATCTTAGAATTTACCCTCTTTATGATCTTGCACTCTCCAATATCAGTCCAAGGTTTTGGTATCCCTCTAGGTGTCGACCAAGTCAAAACCTTCTAAGCATCCAAAACTGGATTTTCAAGCATACCGGGCATTCAGTACCCTCCCAATATTTGGTCAGGTACAAGTCATCTCGTATTCTCCAGACCCTATTCTTATTGAATTTTGATATCTAATTAGATAATTATAAACCATTCGGGTTCTTTCTAGGTCCAAATCCTCCAGTGGTATTGACACTTAGCATATTTTTGCAATGCAACATATTTCCACCATAGGTTGGGTCTTCAGGACCAATTTGAACACCAATTATGTGAAAAACTTCGGGTTGGGTATTTGGTAACTTGTCGAGATCCGATTGGGTGTGATTCCTTTGGTACTTCTTAGACTTGGTCATTTCTTTGTATTCATAATCTAAAATGTTTAGACCACCATAGGCTCCAGTTGGCTACAAAAAAATTGGCCTCCCTTGGATAGGCCAAACATTCGAGACCCTATTGGGCTCTGATTAGGTGCAATTCTTCTAGCCGCTACAAAATCCTTAGTTGGTTCGGATATCCAGGCCTTTCCTTGGCCTCGATGGAGGATGAAACTTTTGGTCTCCCCTAGACTTGGCAGATTGACACCCCTAGGTCAGGTCGGGTCTCTGATACCAATCCAAACACTAGTTATGTATAGAACTCCCAGTCATATTCAGACTTAACAAATTTTACACTAAGCATTTTCATGTTGCATAGTACATAGAATTTTCTTATCAAAGTGCATGTGGGTAGTGATAAAAAACACCCACAAACCCTAAATATATCAATCGGAAGTAAATCAACCAATATATTCGATTACTCCTCATCATCCCACCATAGTGTTTAAGTGTCCCTCAAAAAATTAATCAAGCATAATTTTTATATTTATGACAAGGTATAATTAAGGTCATTATGGATGCTAACTAACTAAGCCTCCATTGCTACTCTGTCTATTATCCTTAAAAATTTAGGGGGTTTAATTTAAATGAGATATTAAAGGAAACCCTTAAAATAAATAAAAAGGATCTAGAAAGTCCCCTTTTGTAGGTAGAATGAAATTTTATATGGATAAGAAGTCCTATTATGGGTTGGCAAATTAGGATTGAACCAATTACATAATGAATGCTAGCCCCATCCCTTTTTGGTTTCAAAGGAATATGATTTCTAATATACCTCGATATCTTAACCATATCTTATAGAATATTAACTCATATTTGATAGATTTGCCTACTCAAAGGAAGTGTTAGGAATTCTAATACTCTCAATGGATCTTATCAACTTTTATAGGATAGAGTTACCACTAGTCATCCATTTCCTTTTCTCTTACAAGTCAACTAACAATTTTAACAAGGATAACAAAATAGAAATCAATTACTTGACCATAGAAGTGCTTTATCATAACTCTAAATAAGAAAACACATTTAAAAATTTATATTCTAATTTTATTATAAAAAATGGGAAAAAAAATTGTATCTTTATCAACATAATAAGCAAAATCTTTAAATAAATAAATATACACCATTCAACTCATTAGAACTAATTAAATGAAATAAAATGAAACCATACTCACCCTTAAATAAATAGACTAATTAATGTTCTTTATATTTACCCATATTTTGTAATATGTAACAAATAACACATATCTCATTTAATCGCAAAGGAATGCAGACTATTCAATTGGTTACTTTTTTAATTGAAATATATTTTTAACTTAACTTCAAATGTTACATTTAAATTATTAGGTTTTGCTCTAGAAGTAGATTTTTATCCTTCATCATTAGATTAAAATCCTATTGGATAATATTACATTATTTGGTACATGCAAATGTACCCCCATGGTACCTTTATGGTACAAATGTAAATATGTAATAGATTAGGGTTTGAGTCTATAGTTTATAAGAGTGATTTATATTTCCTCTTTATGTAAGTGTTCATGTGTAGGATATGCACAAGTGTCATGCATGTTAGTGAGCAAGTGTGTAATGAGATAAAGTGTACGTGTCATGTATGTAAGTGTGTAAATATGTAATGTGAGTATGTGCACAAGTGTCATGTATTAGGAGTGCATGTAGGAGAGTAAGTATCATGTAGAAGTGTGCAAGTGTCATTAGGTTAAGTGTGCATGTAAGTAGAGAGTAAAGAGTCTTGTATACAAGTGGCAAGATGAGAAGCCAAAGGACATGAGAGTCTTGTATTATGTAAAGAATAGGAAATATTGCAACTCCAAAATTTATGAGGAGTGCAATAGTTAAGTATTGAAGAGTCACCTTTCTATGTCTATATTATGGATATTAAGCTCCATACATTATATTGGGAAAACAATTTTTAAGAGATCACCAACAAGCAATGATTATAGTGAAGCTTGTATACATATTTTGAGAAAGTATTTTCATGTAATTTCATGATTTATTTTGGGCCATTTACATTCATATTCAAAGTTATAGTGAATTCTATTATAATTTATATTGATCGGTATATTTTTTAATTGCTCATATATAATTATACTCTTGATTATTTATATTAAAACCTGAGATATTGTGGCTTAATTATATTGGGACTTGAGATAGTTTGGCTTAAAATCCAACAAATCCTTACCCTTAGATTTAAATTCTTAATAAAATGCTAAAATCCTAGCTAGGTTCACTTAGAGTTTTTCTTCTTTCATTATGACCTTATTTATGCACATGGAAGAGGATATCAATTGAAGAACTCTACTAAAAAAAGTGATGTTTACATGGAGAGGGGGATGGAAACCCATTGAGATCTATATTCTTTTGCATGGTTCTTCCATGACTACAAATAATGATTTTGCTCAAACATTTCATTTTTGGAAGACAATATTTTTTATTCTTCCTTTTTCTCATAGAGTTTTCAGTGCAAATTATTTTTAACATATGTACCCAAATATGTGTATATATAGTGGTATTTTTTAAAATGTTTATGTATAATTTTTTATTTTAAAAGGAAAACAAGGGTATTCATAAAATGGTATGTACTCGAGTGATAATAAATATGGTGTCTCAATGTAGAGACTTAGGTTCAAATGTTGTTAGGTGACATGATATTGAAATATCATGGTAACATTATCATAATGTAATATGGACCATATGCCCAACTTCAATCCCATGTAAGAAACTAAAAAACAAACAAGGAGGTTTAATATTTGAATCCCTTCCCTAATTTAAGTGCCTCATTTGTTTGTATTATCCCAATAAAGGGGACTATGGAATCTGAGCATGTCTCCTCTTTGGGATAACCCATATAATGCATGTCATAACACATGGGCATATCCACCCTCCATAACAATCTTTATATTGTGGGGTAGCTTGCATAACATAGGCCAAGGAATGTAAGACAAGTTTTTGTCTTTATTGGAGCCTTACTATTATTGGACAATCTACACAACATAAGTTGTGGTTCCATGGGATGTATATCCCTTCCATGATAGCCTTGTTGTAATGAGATAATATGCATAACATAGGTCATGGGATATAGATAAAATCCCCCTATTCATATCAATGTTGCTATCATATGATGGTATGTACAACGTTGGTCATAGGATGTGAGACATTTCCCATCCATAGAAGCCTTACTATTATGGGGTAGTGCTCATAATTTAGAATAATGTTTAAAAGCCATTGTCCTCTCCTCTATGATAGTCTTGATGTCATGAGATGACCTACATAATATCAATTATGGGATTCTAGGTTATCATGGGATGACCTAGACAAGAAATGTAATGGGGTATGGGATATGATCCTCTTTTCACAATATCCAAGTTGACCTAGAGTGGATTGGATAAACTATATGGGATAATACTATGTATGTTCTTTATCCCCCTTCCCTACAATTATTTTTATTCTTATTTTTAAGCTCTTATGAACAAGACCTAGTATCCTATAATTATGGATGGGGCAACTACTTACATGCATCCCATATAGTATGATCATGAATCCTATTACAAGTGTTGCCACATATTTGTGGTATGATCACTTATAGATCAATTATTGAATGTGATATTATGCTCAACTACTAACATAACAATGTAATTGTGACATGGTTATTTGTGCATTGACCACCAAGCATTTTCCTCTGGCTTATTGCATGTGTAAACATATAGTTATAGCATGGTAATATATGTGTTGATCATAAGGTGTTTCCCACTAGGGGATGTAGTTTTAACTAGATATTACTATAGATATATGAACATAGTGTGAATTAAAAAAATAAAATAAAAAATTATTCTTGTCATTCATTGTATTCAATTTATAGATAAAATTTGGATAGCAATCTTAAGTTAAGGTCCTAACTAAGGCTGGAAACCAAACTATAATCACTCATTGGGCCTCATCCTACCCTTTCGCATGCCTTCTTGCATATAGTCACCTAGGTAAACATCTAAATTACTCCTAAGTTCTTATTTTGGGTATGGATTTTTGTTATGATGCCTCATGGGTCTTCTCCTCTACTCAAGGTAGCATCATTATATTTTCATACTACTTCTCAAGTATTAGAAATCCAAGTATGCATACTCCATGATTATGGAATAATCACATTGCAAACTGGAAAATATCCTTCAACCAAGTTTATCATTAATGAATGGAGTGGTAAAATATCTCCCAAAAATCCTTATGATGGATCAAGGCTATAAATAATTGGCCCTATTTAAACATCAACTCATTAATTTAAGATCCAACAAGGTAAATTCAAAATCTGCAAAATGGAACATAAGTTATAATATAAGATTAGTCACATTTTCTAATCCATTTAATGAACATCAATTATCATATAGGAATAATCTACATCTACTAATTATTTATATATTTTCATTTATATATCATCTAATATAGTCTTGGCATAATCATGTAGAGATTTATACATTATTTTCATTGTCATAATATTTCTAGTAGGACTATTTTTCTAGCATACAAAAAATTCATATAATTATAACCTAAGAAATAAGTATTCTCATATATTCACAAAGTAAGAACTATATGAATATATTACATATTTTTCATATATCATTCTACATTAAATTTTAATCTTACAATTTGATTAGTCTAATTTTCATAGATAACTCATAAACTAGCTACTTTTTATTTCTCCTATTTTAACCCTCTCAAGTAAACATGCATTCTACTAAGGTTTTAACTCAAAGGTTATGTTGTTTCTTGACTTGAGGAAAAAATGTTTTTACTCTTATATAAAATCTGAATAGAATAACCATTTGTAGTATTTAGTTTTTCATTTCATTTTACACATCAAAAACATTAAATTCATAATTTCGTATTTAAATTTTTTATATTTTATTTATATATCAAAATGTTATTAAATTCCCTAAAAACGCATCCCATATATTATACTACCTAAAATGTATTCATATATTTTTAATATGTAAGTAGGATTTAATATCATAAGACATTTTCAATGCACCCCATTAACCACTCTACCAACTAATAAAATTGTATACCTTTCATTTCCAAAATAATTTATTAACTCCAAAATTCATTATTTTTGTCCCTGACACGTGTTTTTTTATTGATTGATGGAAGGAATTTTGAAAGGGTCCCTGAAGCTTTAAAATAGGAGAAAACCTCCAGAGATGATCTTACAAGGTTGTCTCCCAGGAATGATGGGGAGAAGAGCAGCAAACAAAACTAAAGCAAGGGACATCCTAGAGACAAGGTAAAATAGGGAGGTCCCTAGACCTAACACAAAATTAAACCAACAAAAGAAAAATGAAATATAATATGTCCAAGCGAGAAGAAGCAAGGCCACCCAAATTAGTCAGCATCCATGAAAGTAGGGGAATCCAATAGCTCCTATGGGTTATCATCTCCATACCTCTTCTTGAATTCATTGAGGAGAGTGGTGTTCTATTGAACAAGGGTGGTGCTCATGCTCATTGCTCTGGTAAAAGCTCCTAGTAGATCATAAATACATTATATATAGTCCTTCCTACTAATGAAGGGATATATGATATATAGAGAGAGTATTCAAAGTCATCAAAGAGCAACTCTACAAGCCCATATTCCAAGAAGGGGTCCGCATAGTTGCCACGCTTGGTCTTCTAAGACAATGGGAGAGAGTCCACTGCTTTCTCTAAGAGCTGATTGGGCTCGATGTGAATTGGTGATTTCTTTCTCTTCCCAAATTTAGATTTAATACAAATGGACTACCTCTGGGCCTCTAATTTGTTCTTGGGAGTAATAGCTTCACTCTTGGGTTCAAATTCCATAACATGACTAAAATTTTAGAGGGAAGGTCCTAGGTCATCCTCAATGGCTAGCTCTGGGTTGGGATCCTTTAATCCAATAATTGACTATGGAGAGGTCTACTAAGATTCATTCATAAGACTATTTGAAATAATGCTTATCATAACCATTTGGGTTTGCATCTAAAGTACATGCTTGTAGATGATCATATGTAGACCTTGGTGGACAAGAAAGAATGAGAACCCCTTCTAAAAATTAATAATAGACTTTTCCATCGACCTAAAGAGATATTCATAGATGTTAATGCTTTTCTTCCTAGGAATGTGGTTGAGAAAAGCTAGGTGAAAACTTCTTAGAATGTTTGTCTACCCATCCACCATAAAATAGTTGATAATAAGAACAACCACCTTGCCCCACAATTTAGGAAGGGACTCTCTCATAATTTATTCTTTATCCTTTTTGAGAATCCCATCCATGTCCTTAAACAATAGTTCATTGACCAACAAATATTTTTCTCTGATAACAATTTGACCATCATCTAGGAACTCAAAATTTTGCAAGCAACTTAAAATTTATTGTGAAGCTTAGCCCTCTCGTAGTAACTCTATCATCAATTAGAATACCATAAATTCCTCCTTTGAAATGTATTTCAACCTAAGCCTTGGGGTGAATTAGAACAAATTTTCCCTTATAATAAAGTTACATGCATATATTCTATTTTTATTTCACATTTAAAGCATGACCCACTTTGATTAGTTACTATTGAAATTTGACATGAATTCATTTTGATTACAATAAATTTATATCATATGTTACTATATCATTATGTACCAAATACACAGCTACACTTAATAAGATAGATTTGAAATTCAATAATTTTTTCATTTGTACAATTTTTTTTGTGTATGCACACCTCTATAAACCTTAATCTGAGTAAATATGAAGCCAATGGGACCCCAATTATAAGATAGATTTGAAATTCAACAATTTTTTTATTTGTACAATTTTTTCTGTGTATGCACACCTCTATAAACCTTAATCTAAGTAAATATGAAGCCAATGGGACCCCAATTATTCAAGGAATCGAAAAATGGTAGCCAACCAAAAATATGGTTGCTACCAAGTAGTCTATCCTTTTTGGGTTTAAAATTTTTAGGGTAAAGCACGGGTTTTTGAAAGGGGCTCCAGTTTCCTTGTACTGGGTTTGAACTTGGGGTTCCTAGGTGAAAATCCAAAGACATATCATTATAGTATTTCTTAGAAGACAAAAAATTAAGGTAAAGCATGGGTTTTTAAAAAAGGTCTCGATCCTTGTGTTCCAGGATTTGAAGTTAGGTTTGTTGTATAAAAACCTAAAGACATACCACTACAGTATTCCTTATGGGACTAAAATTTTATGATAAAACATAGACTCTTAAAAAGGCCCTGGTCCCTTGTATCAAGGTTTGAAATTGGTTCTCCTAGAAGAAAACCCAAAGATATACAACTATGATATCCATCACGTGACTAAAATTTTAGGATAAAACATGGATTTTTGAAAAGGGCCTCGATCTCCTTGTATCAGGGTTTGAACTTGGATCTCATGGATGGAAACCTAAAGATATACCACTGAATTTTATCTTTAGCTCTGTCTCTAGGGTAAAGTGTGGGTTTTTTAAAGGAATCCTCATCCCTTTGTACCATAGTTTGAACACGGATTTATTAGATGAGAACCAATAGACATACCACTATGATATCCCTCACATGACTAAAATTTTAGGATAAAACATTGGTTTTTGAAATGGAACCGACCCCTTTGTATTGAGGTTTGAATTTATATCTTTTAGATGAAAACCCAAAACCATTGACTTTCATCTCTAGTTCAATTTTGACTTTTATTTTCTTTAAATAGGAAACCTTTATAAACCCTATACAATTGGATAAAGACGAAGTCAATGAGACCTAGGGAACCAAACTGAGGCAACCCACTAGCAAGCACTTTGACTTTCATCTCTAGTTCGATTCTAAATTTTTTATATAGGAAACATTTATAAACCCTAGATGGTTAGGTAAATATGAAGTCAATGGGACCCTCGGAACCAAACCAAGGCAACCCATCAGAAAGCACCTAAATGCTACTAACTAGCGTATCATTTTTAGCTAAAAATTTTAGGGTAAAGCATGGATTTTTGAAAAGTTTTTGGTTACTTGTATGGTGGTTTGAACTTGGACCTCTTGGGTAAGAACTCAAATACATACCACTATGGTATTCCAATAGGATTTTTTTAAAGGGTGCAACCTAATATGGATAAAACTTTAGGATAAAGCGTAAGTTTCTAAAATGGTCTCAACCCCTTGTGCAATGATTTGAACTTAAGTTTCTTGGATGAGAATCCAAAAACATACCATTACCATGTTCCAACAAAGACTATAAATTTTTAAGGTAAATCACGGGTTCTTTTAAAAGGGTCTCGACACCTTTTGTAGTGATTTGAACTTGAACATCCTAAATAAGAACCCAGAAACATGCTATTACCACTACGATATCATCATAAACTTATGTATATATATATATATATATATATATATATATATATATATATATATATTATAGAGTTATTCAATAAACTAATGCCTATAATACAATACAAATGTAATTTTAAGTATCACTTTCATTTTCAATATACCTAGATTTTTCACCAAAACTTGAATAGGTTTAACATTGAAAACTTTAAATCTTTAAAAAATAGTTTTAAAATTCAAATCTTATAAATTAAGATTATACAAACAAAAAACTATAAAATAACATTCTTAAAGGGTTTTAAACATTAAAATCTAATCTTCACCCTTAGTTATCAGATTATGGAATTTTCTATATGAAATTTGAAAATCATCCAATGCATAAATTCACAAAAACAAACCCTAAATTTGAACCCTAATGCATAAATTGGGTGAAAAAACCATAAATTCGGAACCCTAATGCATAAATTTGGCCAGGAAAACTCTAAATTCATCCCAAAAAAAAGTTGGGTGGAGAACAAGCATTAAAACCCCTAAAATCTGTTTTTACTTGTTGAAAAAAATACAAAGAAAGTGTTATAAACACAGTGTTGTGAACAAGCCCTCATGCAGCATCTCCTTTATTTTTTTTTAGGCTATGATTTAGATAGTTGAACTTGTTTAGAATGGATGACTTTAAAAGTTGCAGTTGATAAACAAAATTTCTATTTGAAGGCTTCGTTATTTCTCCACCTAATACTTGAAATGCTCCTCGTCTCAAATAATTTGCAAGTTCTTCAAAATAAAAATAAAAAACAAGCAAAAAAGCATTGCACTTTAACCCTATTATTTGCAAGTTCTTCAAAATAAAAGAAAAAATGCATTGCACTTTAACCCTATAATTTGCAAGTTCTTCAAAATAAAAGAAAAAAAGCATTGCACTTTAACCGTAGCTTCTAAAAAGACCTAAAATTAAACTTTTCTCATTTTTAAACTTGGATAATGTAAGATATTTTGAGTTATGTTTGCCCATGATCTTTTTTTAAAATGAATTATTATAATTGGTAGAAAACTTATAATTTATATTTCAAAAAAATTATTGATTTAAGCTTTTAAAAATATTCTCATATGTTAAAAAATTACTATATTTAAATAAAGTTATAAAATTGTTTGTATTTTAAAAAATATTTTAATATATTTTAAAGTATAAATGTTTATATTTTAAAAACTATTTTAAATATTTAAAGTATATATTTTTTAAAAATGTTAAAAATATTATTAAAAATAAATATTATAATTTTATATATTTGATTTTTAAATTTTATATAAAAATAAAAAATAAAATTATATGAAAAGAATATTTGAATTTTATTACTAATTTTTAAACCTATGAAATTTCTTCCAAACTTTTAAAAACATCGAAAAACTTGATAACTAAACATTCACCAATAATTCTTTGATTTGGAAATTGACAGACCATTAAAAATCTGTTTATATTTTCTGCTCGATTTAATGTAAATACATGCTGCCGGCGCTGACGGCTTGCTCAGGTTAGTATGTTTTCCCCCACCTCCTCTAATTGCCACAACTTTCTTCCCCCGTTTTTTAAGATAATTTTAGAGGGCCCTGCAGGTTTTGGCTATGTTGTACAGAGTTTCTGATGGCCGAATACAATATTTGTTTTCATAATATTAAGCTGAAATGAATGATTACAAGAACATCGATTTTGTTGTGTCGAATTCAGGATTTACGCATGTTTGTAGCTAATACGACCATAAAAACCAGAATCACGCAAGCATGTAACAACGAAAGAATCTTCATCACGAGAATGGGAAGAGCGTGTCCAGTTTTGCTAATTATACGGAGAAACCGAAGGCAAATTGACGTCGTATCTTCTCGTCATCATGATTCCTAAATTGGCGTCGAGTGTGAGGAGGATCTTCTCAGTTTGTAATTATAAATCATTGGCCCACGGATTGCATTTCGATATTCTGATATAACAATCATTGCAAAGACTAGAAGCACAGATCACAATCAATCTCTTACACATTCGCCTCTGATCACTTTTGTATAAATTTATATTTTATACAATCGATAAATCATTGACCAGTACAATGAGATCAAGTTATCTTAACCAAATTGCCAAATACAATTTGTTGTGATAAAAAAAAATCGATATGAATATTGTAAGTTCAAGGAGAATGATCTAAAGTAAGGAAAGGGCCATGAACTATATGGCCCATTACAGCACTAGGACTCTAATTAGGTTGTGTAGACACCTAATTTTGCACATCACATATGCGGTTAATTACTCTTTTGGTCAATTTAACCAAATCATCTTTTGTACGTTAATTTGGTTAATTTGATCAAATCATCTTTTTGTACTGAATTCGAGTAAAAATACATCATCAATTTTTTCATTTACAAAACTTGATCAAATTACCTTCAAAATTCACAAAATGTATACCATTTGAGAAAGAGCTTTCCAACAAGAATAAAAACGATTATGTTTGACTCTTTAGAAGGTCATGTTACGAAATGTTGCTAAAACGTCACAACATTTTTGTGCGCTCTGAACATTTTTGACCCCTAAAAAATGTTGGAACTTTTTTTTGTTAGCCTTTGATGTTTTTGTAAAAGTGTTGATAAAGCTCTAGTTTTAACAGTTGGAATCTCTGTCATTGTTGCTTAACAAAGCAACTTGTCATGTCAATTGTAAAATTATGAATTACACAATTTATGGAATTTTTAACTAGCAATTAAGCTAATTGCATGCCTAGTCATTTTTTCAGTCTCTTGAACGTAACTTTTGTAACTAGCAATCACTTGCCACAACTCAATCTTGGTGCCAACTCTCCCTCTGACTTATCACCACTCAAGCTACCTTGCCACATCACCCTCTTTTTGTTGCCACGTCTCAAGCTTGGCATAAAATTTCTAGCATTTGTCTACACATGTAAACTAAAAAAAAAAATGAAAAGAAATAAAGGAATGAAAAAAATGGTCATTATCAAGGGAATATTTGGAAAACTACTTGGCATTTTCTTGAATTTTTCAATAGGTGCAGGTTGTTATAGGGGTTTCTCATCCAAACATTGGAAAAAAAAAACCAATTAAAACACAAACAATTACATGTTGCCAAAATATCTAGGGAAGAGCTTTTAGATTTAAGATCACATCAAGCCAAAAGAAGCTTCTCCAAGTACAACCCAAAATATTCTGAGGCACCATCCAAGATCTTTGGAAAGCATCTTCAGCAAGTAATAAAGGGGAACTTTGGGATTGCAATATGGTGAATTTCACATCCTTTTGGCATTATTATTACATTTCAAATCAACATTTCTTTATTTGCATGCATTCAATATTTCAAGTAATTTATCCATATTTTTTATTTATCCACCACAAAGGGAGTTGGGGTTTGGTTCCTCTACCAAGAAAGATCAATGTTCTTGGATATATTGGACAAACCCCTCCATACTAACACAAATATATTTTAGTTTCTGTTCATCATATTTGTAGGTACAAGAGTAAATAATAGGGTTATCTTTAGATCCTTTGAAACTAGACCAAAACATAATAAAATTAAATAATTTTGGTACCACTGAAAAGCTCTCAAAAAGAGATTTCCAATGAGTATAAACATAACCATGTTTCATTGAGATTTGATGCCTTCTAAAAATAACAAAATTATCTTGAACAACATTTTTTACCCTATGCAACATTTTTAATCCTATGTAGTGTTTTTGACCCTTTGCAACAATTTTGACCTTGTGTAGTATTTTTGGCCCCGTGTAGTGTTTTTACCCTTTTGTACATTTGTAGCATTTTGACCCTTTGTAGCTTTTTTTTATCTTATGCAACGCTTTTGACCCCATGTGGCATTTTTTACCCTATGCAACATTTTTGAACCTGTGCAATATTTTTGACATTGTATCCCAGTTTCTTTCACTACTTTGTATTCAATCTAAAATAGTATTTTCATTGTAGATTCACATGTCAAAAGACAGTGAACCTATCACAGGTAACACACTGAAGCCTAGATTACAATTACACCTTATACAAAGCTTCCAAAAATTTATGTTTCATGCTTTATTTTTAATATTGATGTAATGTTATTGTTTAATATTTGTTTAAGTAACTCATTTAATGGTGGAAATCAAATAACTTGAGATATTTTTACTCATTTGCATAGTAAGGAAACATACTTTCTCGATTTATTAGGCATCCAAAGTCAAAATTACATGTAGTACTTGCACACTTAGGCTAGAATTATACTTATGCATTCCTTCTTGCACCCTTTCTTAAAATAAAATGTATTTCCTTTTGTTTTTAAATTCTTGTTTTAAGTTTTGTAGCTCTTGCAAGAAATAAAAAAGGTGCATGTATGTTACAAATATTATGTTTATGCATAACTATTTTCACAAGCATTGCACAATCATCCTTTTGTATCATAGTTATCAGGATAAAACCTTATATGTATGATAATTGAACAAACACAACATAGATTTAGAGTAATATTTAAACAACCCTTGGTGAATCTGAAATTTTCCACCAAAGAACTTGAAAAAAATGATGAGGTCCAACTAAGAACCTTTGTCTGAGTGTGGACCACCAGGGTCTTGGAGACCAGTGTCCCCAAAATCAGTTCTACATCTTTGGTGAACCTAACGTGAACATCATTGGGGCATTAAACACATTTTTGACCAAAATATTACCTTAATAAACTCAATAATTTACTTAATACCATCTAAACTATTTGATTAGAATAAATCATATTAATAAAGATAACAAGAACATAACCAAAAAGTTAATCCTATTGGGAAAAGGATAATGACCCTTGAGTAAACCATAGTACAAACCTTGAGGGTTATCTCTCTTGGAAAATATAAAACAATGGGCTAATAGGAGTCATAAGTTGGGTTGTTCTCTTTGGTGATATAAGGGGTTTTGAAACATTTTTTTTCTTCTCAAAGCAATTGTATAAAAAAAACAATAATAAAATTGAAACCTCCTTCCTAAGACTAAACTTCCTTATATTACTCATAGTATTACATGTCAATTAGCGCAAAATTCAAATGATCTACTAACCTTACCTTAGCTCCAATAAAAACAACCCAGGCCTACCTCTATGATTTCTCATCAAAGAGACCCTTCTCATGGGTCTTTGTATGTGGATATCAACTCTTCCAACCTTAATCGCATAGGATCTAATCCTCTATAATCACATCTATAGAAGGTAGGGCCCCTAGTATCACATCCTCTTCAAGAAATCATAGATCTCTACCCCTAAATAAAAAACCACTTAGATCAAATGTAATCTATAATATCTCTCAACCTACGAATGTCCATCAAGTTCATAATATGAATATTTTTCCTAGTATATCATTCCCTAAAAATGTGTTTTCATCTAACCCTTTTTTTAGTATGCCTTCTTCCCAAATTCAAGTCCCTCTCAACACTCCTTCCACTAACCCATTTCTCCCAAGTAACTTAGAGCAAACAATATGTTCACCTCTTTTGGATCAACCCCTCCAAGTTCTAAAACTTACCCATTTGGTAGTTCATAGCCACAACAAATCACACCAAAATCTCCATTTAATCCTCCTTACCCTAGATTCCCATATATAAACTCTAAATTGCAACAATTGGTTAAAGAAATATCTAAATTTAAACAATATTTTTCTTTCCTCTAGGGAGCCTCGGTTGGTCAAAATTATTCTTATAAATACTCCTGCAATAAACCTTTAGAGCCCTTTCTTGCTAGCTGACATTATCCTCCTAAATTTGTAGCCCCTAAATACCACATATATAAGGGATAAGGGGATACGATAGATCACTTTAGGATATTTCAAGCTACCTATCATGATATTGCCTATGATGAGGCACTTTTTTAAACTATTTCCCAAAATCCTTGTTAATGAAGCTTTGGAATGGTATTTTCAAATACCTTGAAATTCAATTCAAATTTTTGAGGAACTTGTCAAAAAATTTATTCAACAATTCTCTGCATACAATATATAGAAGTGTATCTTAGATGACATCTACTAACTTAAACAATCCAAAGGTGATTCTTTTACAAAGTTCCTAACTTGATGGCAAGCCTTGGTAAGAAAAATCCCATTCACCCCTCCACAAAAGGATCTCTTGTGTATCTTTGTATGCAATTTACAATAACAACTCACATATCCCTTAGAGATGAACTAAATCTTCCTTTAAAAATTTAGTTGAATTAAATTAGCAAGTAGAAGTTTCCCTCTCACAAAGATGACAAATAAAGATTAAGAAGGAGGAAGAAGAACCATCCTCCTCTAATCCTAAATGACATTGCAAGAATGAGCACGTTGTAGATGATGAGATATCTAATATACACCCAACTAACAACATAAATATTCCAAAAACCCTCCAAAATATTATCCTACAAAAGAAAAAATCCTAAGAGTAACTTCACTCAATTGGATCAACCACTTGTTGCCATTTTAGAGTAACTTCTTCAAGCCAAAATGATAGAACTCCCAGTTGTCAAGCCTATACATCCTAAGAGGTATAAAGCTCCTTCATTTCACCCTAATTATTATTGTGCCTTCCATCATGTTTGAGGTCACTCAACCAATAGATGTAAAACCCTTAGAAACTTGATCCAAGACCTCATAGATAGAGGCCAACTTGTCTCTAATAACTCTAGGCCTTAGTCCTTAGGATTTCTCAAGACCTACTTCCTCATCACAAGTAACCATTAGCAAACTATTTCCAATTCATAAATGGTCTACCTCCAAAGCATAGTGGTAGGAACATTATATCATTTTGATCAATGTTTTCCATGTAATAACATCAAAATCCTTTATTTTTATATCTACGTTCATTAACTTATTTACAAACCCTAGGATAGGGATTCCTTGGGATAGAGTTATCCCTAGTAATAATATGTCTCTTCTTGCTTCATATTCACCTGACCATAATGATGAAGCCAATTCCTTTTAATTTTAGAATCCCATGGTAATGTTCCTATGAATAGATTGAATTGAGATAAAACAACTAAGGGACCTTTGCTTCTCCTAGGTCCTAACTCTTTACCACTCACATTTTTTGCTAGGATAAAATATTCAACCCTAGTATTAATTCAACTAGAGTATATAGAATCACCATGCATTGCATCTGCATTGACTACTAATCATTTGTTTGATTGCATGATTGCTTGTCTTCATGGCTACCTATTATCACATTGGTGGGTATTAATGTTCATGAATCTACTTGATTACCTATCATATAGTAAGTCAAGAGGTCTATCAAGATGCAATGATGATCCTAGGTAGCATAGATAGCACATGCATTTTACTTGCACTAGGTGATTGATACTAGTGGATCTCCCCCATTAGTCCTTTAGGCTTTCTTGATATATTCTTACACTCATATATTATTTCATCACACAATATCATGAACCCCAAATGTTAATCACTCATCATCATTTGCTACATGAAAAATCCTACAACATTTTGGCAAAAATTCTCTAGGAAGGCAAAATGACCTCCTAATTGATATCAATATTTGTTTATCACTCCAATGATCCTTAAATAAATAAATCAACTCCAATCAACAAATTTTCAACTTTCAATATCGTGTATCATAACAAAGCTAATAAAAATACTCCCATGCAATGAAACACTCTTTAAACACCTTGCTTAAGGGTGAGAACTTATCATTTTTTTGAAATAGTACATGTACTATCATGAAACATCACTTAGCATCTTTAAGTATGAATCATTATCAAAATTTTGCCCCACCTACTTTCCACATGTAGCAGCAAGTGACCCATAAGACACAATTCTCCCTTTAGTTGGGGGTACATTGAATCTAAAAATAATTATATAAAATGTTTAAAGTAGTTAAAATATATGCCTTTAAATAGGTCAAATCAAATAATACACTTTTAAATAAACCTACCAATCTTGTGCATTTCAATAGGCCAATCAAATCATGTGTCCTTAATCAAAACTATGTGCCCTCAATTGGCCAATCAATGCATGTGTCCTTAAATGGACCAATAAAAGTGATGTATCTTTTAATGGGCCAATTAAAATGTGTGTCCTTAAATAAACCAATAAAAACTATGTGCCTTTCATTATGGGAATCAAAGCATGTGCCTTTAAATAGGCTAGTCAAATTGTGTGCTTTTAAATAAACCAATATTTTTGTGTCTTTAAGTAGGCCAAGCAAAAAGTTTATGCATAAGGGGTTGGACTTGAAATGTACTTGTAAAAAAATGGTGAATCCTAATCGAAATCAAGGTGAATCAAGGCAAATCCTAAGCAAATCAAATCAATCATCTTCACACAAAAATTTGGGGTATTTGAAGCCCTAAAAAGTAAGGTCATATTTGGGACAAAATTTGACCTATTAAATAACCTTATAACTTCCTAAAAAAACCACCATTATATTAGGATCGAAAATAGCTTTCTAACGAGTACAAATATACCTATGTTTGGATATATGTTGTGGCAAATTGACCCTAAGAAAAATTTGGTCTCGAAAATTTCAGGCGAATGGGCCGATGTCGTGTGTCCTCATATTCGCAAATTTCCAATTTTGGAAATCCTAATATTCACCCAATTTGTAAATATTCACCACTATGCATAACCCTACCAAGCAATTATGTGCTTTTAAATAAGTTAACCTTTCATGTGCCTTTAAATAGGCTAATCAAGTATATGCTTTTAAAAAAGACAATATTTTTGTGTACTTGTAAATAGGTCGGATCCAAGTATGTGTTTTAAATAATCTAATACTTTATATATCTTTAAATAGGCTAGTCAAGTATGTGCTTTTAAATAAGCCAATATTTTTTTGTGCTTTTAAATAGGCCAATATTTTTGTGTGCCTTTAAATAGGTTGGATTCAAGTATGTGCTTTTAAATAATTCAATATTTTATATACCTTTAAATAGGCTTGTCAAGTATACACTTTTAAATAAGACAATATTTTATGTTCATTTTAAATAAGCTAAAGTCAATTATGTGCTTTTAAATGGACCAATATTTTATATTATTTTTCAAGTATATACCTTTAAATATGTAACACATTTATATACCTTTAACTAGGCCCATTAAAATATGTATTTTTACAATTGCTAAATCATGTGCCTTTAAATAGGCCAAGTCATTTGTGTACCTTTAAATAGACCATCCCAATCATGTGCCCTTAAATGGAACAATATTTGCACACATGAAATCAAAAGGTTTTCTTAAAAATATCGACTTATTAAGTGACTTTTAGAAACCCTCTATTTAGGTACCTCACCTAAAGGATGATCCAACAAAAAAATTCCCTTTAAGCACCTTACTTAAATGTGCTCCAAGACTAAATAATAATAAAAATAAATATGCTCTTGACTAAACTGAGGGCGTCAAGCTTGCTTCAAATCAAACAAAGTTAATATATCTAAGCACTACCTTACAAACCAAATTATAGCAAATCAATAAGTGTTTTTAAATGGACAAGAAAAAGAGTACCTTTAAATAGGCTAATAAATGTGCTTTTAAATAGGCCAATCAAATTTTATGTCCTTACATAGGCCAACCAAATTAGAATATGTATCTTTAAATAAGCCTATTAATTGATAAACCAATCACATCCTATACCTTTAAATTGGGCCTATTTATTTAAACATATCAAATAATCTCCTTTAGGTACCATGCCTAATGGACGATCAAACAAAGAAACTTTAAGCACCTCATTTAAACATATTTCACACATAAAATGTTATGTTACCTAAAGAAATACCCTCTTGATTGGGGACATCAAGATCGTTCTAACACAATCAAAACTAATAAATCATGTGTCCTTAAATGGAATAAAAAAACTTATGTGCCTTTATATAGGCCAATTGAGTTATGTGTCCTTAAATGGACCAATTTGTACATAATTAGCATCAAAATGTGTTCTTAAATGGACCAATATATATATAAGTATAATCAATATGTGTCTTTAAATAGACTACTCATACATGTTCCTTTCATTTTCTGTTTTTATATTTTTAGATTATATCTTTCCTCCTTCCCCTTAATCACTCATCTCCCCTTTTTTCATTTCTTATTAGTTTCTTCTTTCATCTTAAATAATTGTTTCTCTCCCTTACCAACCCAATCATCAACCAATCAAATCCATCATTTCTAGTCTTCATTAACTCATTTTCTCATCTTAACCAAATGTTTCCATCAACCCCTTGTAAATCAAGTTTCCTTTGTTCAATGTAGTGTTCACCTCAGAAACGCAAGGGAGCATACCAAGGCATGGCCACATTTAATACCTTTTTAATGCATATAATTCAAAATTTAAAATCCAATACCCCTTTTGCAAAATGGGGATTTTTATGGTAGCTTTAAAAGCATTTATCTCACAATAAATACTTTAAAAGAGGGAAAATATAAACACCCAATTTTATGCATCAGACATACTGCTAATCACCCATTTTGGCAAATTTTACCAAATCTCCCTTTTGTACCCAAGTTTGGAATAAAAGGATGCCATCAACTTCCAAAACATGAACAAATCACCTCCAAATTTCATAAAATTTATGCCATTGGAAATCTCTCAAAATGAGATTTCCAAGGAGTATAAACATGACTATATTTGACTATCACTTGACTATCATTACACATCTCAATCTTGGCATTAATTTTTCAACATTCATATGCACAAGTGAAAAAAAAAAAGAAAAAAAGTGAAAAAATAGAAGAAGGAAATGGCAAAGGTATATTTGAAAAACTACTTTTATTGGCATTTTCTTGAATTTTTCATAGGTGTGGGTTGTTATAGGCATTTCTTATCTAGGGATTGAGCAAAAAAAAAGGCAATCAAAACACAAGCAACTACATGCTACCAAAATATCTAGGGAAGAACTTTTTATATTTAAAAGCATAGCAAGACAAAAGAAGCTTCTCCATGTACAACCCAAAACATCTTGGGGCACCATCCAATATCTTTGGCAAGCATATTCAACAAGCAAAAAAAGGTAACTTTGGTATTGTAATCTTATGAAGTTCACATTGTTTTGGCACTATTCGTAAATTTTGAATCAATATTTCTTTATTTGCATGCATTTGATATTTCAAACACTTAATTCATATTTTTTATTTATTCCTCATAAAGGGAACTAGGGTTTATTCCCTTTACCAAGAAAGATAAATATTCTTGGATATATTGGACAAACCCTTTCATACTAACACAAATACTTTTTAGTTTATGTTCATAAGTTTCTTCATTTTTTGTAGGTATAATAATAGAGAATAGGGTAATCTTTGGATCCTTTGAAATAATATCAAAACATAATAAAGTTCAAAAAATTATGTACCAATATAAATCTCTCAAAAAGAGTTATCCAATGAGTATAAGTATGACCATATTTCGTTGAGGTTTGATGCCTCAAAACTCATAAAAACAATACTATCTTGAATAGTATATTATCTTGAATAGTGTTTTTGACCCCATGCAATGTTTTTGACCTTTGTGGAGCATTTTTGGTCCTTTGTAGTATTGTTTACCCTATGTAGCATTTTTTACCCTTTTGTAGTGTTTTTGACCCTTTTACAGTATTTTTGACCCTTCGTAGCATTTTTTACCTTTGAAATATTTTTAACCCTTTGTGGCATTTTTTAACCCTATATAGTGTTTTTGACCTTATGTCCTATGTTTGTTTTGTGTTTGGTCCAAAAAAATCCTTTATTTTTAGATTTTCAAGTCAAAAGGTGGTGAACCTATCACAAGGGCACATTGGAGCCTACATTGCAATTACGTCTTCTACAAAGCTTCCAGGTATTTTTCCTTTATGCTTTATTTTTAGTATTTATGTAAAGTTATTGTTTAATATTTGTTTAAGTAACTCATTTAATTGTGGAAATCAAAGAACTTAGGATATTTTTACTCATTTTCATAGTAAGGAAACATATTTTTTGTATTTATAAGGCATCCAAAGTCAAAATTGCATGTAGTACTTGCACATTTAGGCTAGAATTATGCTTATGCATTCCTTATTGCACCCTTGCTTATAAGAAAATATATTTTATTTTTGTTTATTAATTATTGTTTTAAATTTTATAGCTCTTACAAGAAATAAAAAAATGTGTATATAGGTTAGGAATCTTGTTTTTATGCATAACTATTTTCACAAGCATTACACAATCATCCTTCTACATTATAGTTGTTAGGATAAAAACTTAGGTGTATGCTAATTGAACAAATAAAACATAGATTTAGGGTGATATTTAAACAACCCTTGGTGAACCCAAAATTTTCCACCAAATAACTTAAAAAAACAATGAGGTTCAATTGAGAAACCTTATTTGAGTGTGGACCACAAATATCTTGGAGACCAATGTCCATGAACCCGAGTCTACAAGTTTATGCCAAAAACACTATTCAAGTCACATAAACTCAAAGCATGACATATTGATGCTCAACTCAGACTATTGTAGTGGATCAAACAAATCTTGCTTATTATAAAAATTAGATGCTAAGGTTAAATCCAAAAGGTATTTATAGCATGACATATTTTTGCAAAGTCAAAAATACTGATGGCTTGACTCTAAAAGAATTGAAACTACAAGGACTATCTTTAACCAATAATTATATTGGTATATCCATCAAGATGCTCCCTAATAAGTTATAATTAGGAAAAATATTTGCATGTATCCTCTGGTAAGGGACAAAGCTTAAGTTAAAATTAGTTTTTATCATAATGTTTAAAAATATCATTATTCAACCTATATTTCATATGTTTCTATTTTAAATGCTATAAAAAATGCTAAATGTTGTTTTTTCTTCTCCTCTCACTAAAAAATATATATCAAACAATTTTGAATTAGCACAATAAAGGTTTATAGTTTTTTAAACACACTCACACGCACCTTGTCATAGTTTTAATTTGGGCCTCTTATATGAGAGATCAAAGCTATAACACTATCGTGTCCCACAAGGACCTTGGTCTCCATAAAGTTGTTTTATTGTCTATTTTGAGCTAAACTATATAAGGCCTAGATTTTATAGATTCTCCAAAGGTGGAGAATCTATAAAATCTAGGTCTTGTATAGTTTATCTCAAAATAGACAATAAAATAATTTGATGGAGGAAAAAAATTTCTCATCGCTACATATAGCTTCTTTAACTATTTTGGATATATACTTTAAAGGTAAATAAAATGTGATGGTGATATTATTTTCCTTAAAAATATTGTTAATGATATTTATGATCACCTTGTGGGTATTCCTTTTAGTTCTAGTGCTAATAGTTTGTTATCTAAAAATATTTGTTAAATCTAACATGTCAATGTTTTATGTACTATGGGACCTTATTCTTGAACCTAAAAAATCTTATTTCATGTGGTTAATTACCTAGAAATATTTTTTGTACTAAAGGTTATAGTCAATTATGGTATACATTCTCCTAGATTTTGGTCTATCATGATGAATAATATATGTACCATTTATTCTTTGATAGCCTTTTTCCTAAATTTAATTTGGTTTTGTATATTGTTAGGTTGGAATTCTTTTATTGATAAATTTGTTTCAATAATTTACATTTGGACTAACATTTGATAAATGGACAAGTGTAGTCCATCCTAGTAAGACTCTTTAGCTTCTCTAAAAATATAACATTAACTACATTTTCAAAGGTATTATAAGAGATATTATAGTCTAATCAAGGGAAGTCACCCTTTCTTCTATTATATAGTAAGCTAACAACTTCAAGTTAATATTAATCATGATATTTCATACTTTTTGGATTTTTATTCTAAGATTAAATAGAGACAAAAGCAAGGGTACATTCCTTAATTTGATGATCAACAAAAAAATATCTAATATGTCTCCCTTAAGGTATAGATAAGTTGGAAGGTAGAGTAATAAAAGTATAATATTCTTAATAGGATGGTATGATGAATAAAATCATTATTATAAAAATTATTACTCAAATATTGTAGGACTTTATTGTAATTGCTTCTTACTAATGACTACTATTGATAATTTTAGAGATATTATAGGTGTGTTAGATGTGATTGCTAGTCATAATATTTAGCAACATTCATTTTCTTATGAAGAAAGCTCTATAAATAGGATGATTCTTCCAATAGTAGGTGCATCATTTTATATATCAAATGGTTTAATGATTAATAAGCTTCATAGTGGTGGGATCCTAAGAGAGGTTGTGTCAAACCCCTATGCAACCACCAATGATTTTAGAGAGTGTGTCCCTTTAATTATCAATCTGTAAAAATATAGATTATTAAAATGAGCTAATGGGATCTACACATTATCCAAATAAAGCAAGTAAAATACAAGATACATCAAGGATGGATAATGTCTTTAGACAACAAATATCTCACTAAATAAATGAAGGAATGATATTTGATCAATAATCATGTATGGTTGGAAGTGGTGTATACATTCACTGTCATATAATAGGTATAGATCCTAATAAATTCTAATATAACATATTATTAACTAATACAATAACACATGGATTACCTAAACAAGATTTTCAATGTTTTTGTGGGCTTGTACAATTTACAATATTAAGTCCTGGCCAATAAGTGAAGATCATACAATCCATCCTCATTTAATATATACTAAGGGTCATAAAGGGAAGATAAATTAATACATGTCCCCCTTAAATGGCATCTATATGACTTCAATTTGATATCTTAATCAAGTTAATGTAACTTCAGAGATAACCTTATTGAACATTTTTACAAGTTGGTATGTTGAAGCCATATATTAGAAGAAGCTATCTATAAAAGTGGCACTTCTAAATATTATGCATCTAGATATCAATGTTTATGGTCTAGTAATGTAATACTTGATTACAAATAAACTTAGTAATGCTCGATTTATCATGAAATATAATTATGAGGTCCTTTGGAGGAATGCCCGACTACTAAGAAAATATATTCACCAACATCAAATGCTTCACTACCTAAGTAAAGTTACAATACTTTACCTTTATAAAATACAAAGCAATAGTGTCTACTTCTTGAATTAATAGCAAAAAGGTCTAAACTAAGATTTAAAATTTGTTAGTCCCATCAAGATCACTGGTCCAATTGACATACTTAATGTTACAGGCCTCTATCCAATAATGTTATAATAACTCTAAAGTATACTAAGGATGAGAAAGAAATATTCTCAATGGAGATTGAACAATTTTGATTCTTGAAAAAAGTGAAGTAGACCTAGATCATTCATCTTAAAAGACTAATAAAGGCATAGCTTCCTATCTTAACTAATGGAATACAAACATTATGTATGATCAACTCATCAACATAGAGCACCACAGTAAAAATATTAGCATCTTATTATTAGATGTACATATCATTATCCACCTCACTACAAGAGATGTCATACTCAAGGGGAAAATACTTAGATAATCTCATATCAAGTGTGATGTGATTAATAAACCAAGTAAATAAGGCTACCTTGGACAAACCATAGTGGTTATATCTTGTAAAGATCCGTTTGAATATACCCATGGATAAAGGAACTCTTGATGTTAATTTTATGGACCTCCAAATACCTTGAGTAAATAAGAGAGATGATCATGTAGATAGATTCCATGCAAGCAATGGGTTAAGATGTGTCATTATAGTGAGTCCATAATTTTAATAAAATCCATTCATAAGTAGCCAAGTCATATGCTTCTTTATTGACCATCTACACCATACTTGGTCTTATAAACCCATTTATATCCAATAATATTATTTCCAATGGCAAGGGTACTAGATTCCATGTGTGATGTTTAAAAATTCAATTATATTCTATGTACATAGTTTCTCCCCATTATGGATTCTTCTTATCTTGCTTATGAGTAATTAGATATTTATGAACTTTCACCTTTACATTAAATGCATAGTATGAAATAGGTTTATGATGGAATTTCTACTAAAGGATGGGCTTAACATATTACAATGTGTTCTTATCCTATGTAGGAATAAGAAAATATATATCTGAAGAAGTTTTCTCAAGAAGAAGAAATTCATCATGTGAAGCCAATAAGAGAATATAGTAAAATCATGTACATCAACAAAATTAGAAGTGTTATCCACAAGTAAAACATTGAGACCTAAATAAAACATACTCATTACAAATTATCTAGAAGAATTTAAGGAATCTAAAGAATAAAAAGTATTGAAATCCAAAAGAAGAAAAATAAGACAAGGAGCGATATAAGAAATAAAATTAACTAGATTAGAATGAGGGGAGTGGAATCCTCAAGAATACTAAGAAACAATCTTGAGGTGTTGTAGGGTAGGTCTCATCAAAGCAAATATTTCTATTGACAACAATATAATAAGTATTTTAACTTAATGTCATTCCCAGTAAAAATATATTTGTGACTTTTAGGTTGAATTTTATTCCTAGCCTCAATAGAGATATGAGCCAAATACACACATCTATATTCTCAAAAGTGGAAATAGAAGGCTTCTCCATAATAAACCTATCAAATGGAGTCATTATATTTATTAAAAGAGTAAATTTCTTGTTGATTATATATGGCATAATGAACTATCTCAATCCATATTCTAATATTCATTTGTCTAGCATGACCCATACATCAAACCATCTCCAAAATAGATTTAATTTTTCATTAAACCATTCCAGTTGCTTTGGAGTGTATAAAATTGTGCATGCCACTAATAAATACCATAGGTAATCAATAAATCCTAAAAATAGTTGCTTAATATATTCCCCACCATGATTTATCTAAAGGTATTTGATCATCCCTTCTTTTTTATTTTCACAAGATTTCTAAAATCCTTCAACTTAGTGAAGGATTCATTCTTGGATTTGATGGGAAAATCTTAAATAAATATAGTTAAGTTATTAATAAAGGTAAGGAATTATATATTGCATGAGAAGGATGGAACAACCATGGGACTATAGATATCACTACATGTTAGCTCTAAGGATTGAGAGGGATGCCAATATTTTACCTTAGGAAAGGACTCATGTGATTCTTACCCAAAACATGTCTCTCACAAACACTTAAAGGAAGTTGAATCAAGGGAAATCCTTGGACTATATTAAGATAATACATATGGCATAAAGAGCAAAAATTGGCATGCTATAACAATTGAATTAATAGTGAACTAGAAGAATACAACTTCTGAATGATAGCAAAAAAATCATTCCTATAAGAGGAAGAGGGTAAATGACCAACTTTGTACATATCATCTATCACATATAGTACCCTAATATAACCATTTTGTAATCATCACCAAATATCAACATTTTTATTATTGTGAGTTATGTGATAACGAGAAAGAAGGTTAGGCCCTACACCTAGAACATGGTGGACCTCATCAAATATGGGACTACTAATAGAAATATCTCTATTCCTTGATGCTTTAAAGGCTGAAAAAATAAAGTGACAACATGTTATCCATTATGATCATTATTGTAATTGGAGGGTAAATGGCAAAGCTTGGTCCTGTGTTGAGTGGATACAAAATCAACAATATTCTCCTGTGAAGAAGCAAATGTGTAGTAAGCATAATATACTAAAAAATGAGCATTATGAATAATTTATCCCCCGTTATCTTGATTATCAATAAGTCTTTCATTAAGACTAATCATCTTAAACTTTACTTTAATACTTAAATATAAACCATTTATTTCTTAATACAATGATTATTTTTATAGTCTTCATAGAAAGGAAGACTCACCAAAGTCACTCTAATACTACTATTTGAATTCTTTGTTTTTTAAATAAAATTTTTAAATATTAGTTTATTATAATACAAATATTACAAGTTGGCTAGGTTCTATAAGCACCATAGGAAAAACCATGGTTGCTCATTTAGTGTATCCAGAGCTAGAACTCCAAAATGGAAATGATTCTAATAAAAAATAAAATATCTTTCCCAACAAAGCCATAAGAACCAAAACAAAGAAGTCCTTGGTCCATATTAGTTTGCAAAAAAAAGAGAGACAACATGCTTAGTCTATGTGATTACCTCTTAACTTCTTAGAATTTCTAGTCTTAAACTTTATTATGTGAGATAAAGAAGGATTCTAAAGAAATCTTTCATTAGACTTTTTATCTATGAGACGGTTATGCTTCCTAGGAATGTGATGCCAATTCTTTTGATCAATTTTTTCTAGAGTCTTATAGACTTGACCTCTTATTTTCCAAAAATAAAATACTATATTAGCTTTGGGTCCCCATAAATTGAAAGGTTTCTAATGTTTTCTCTTGCTACAAGAGTGAGACCAAATGTGTATCCTATCAACTCGGCTAAATTATTAGTGGTTTGTCCTAAATTCAAGAAAAAATAAGAATCCTATATTGAGGTCTTGGCCATAAAAGTCCTCCGACAATAGCTATTATAGGGTCACACTTTGAAGCCCCATCAAAGAATAAAGCTAAAAAACTAAAACACATTTGAGGACTTATGTTTCTTTCAATAGAGGTGCTAATTAGATCTTTAAGATTTCAATTTTTAAGGATGTGTAACTCATCTCTAGAAAGAGCACTTTGATATTGCTTAGCTTTAAAGCAAGCTCTAGCATTTTCCATGATAATATGATTTCAAAAATTCCCTTTGATTTGATTTATATTCAAATATTTGACAATTTTTTTCCATCCATATATACCACATGCAATAATAAAGAGTTGAAGACCACAAAAAAATTATGAGAGGCTTACCTTGAAAGGATCTATGGTAATTTTTGTTTTAGCTTTTTGTTTTAGCTTTTAGTACAAGACTCAAAATTTAATTTGTTTTAGCAGTGCAAATCAGTTGCAACACCAACTGGACATGGAATACAGCTAAGAAAAGAATATGGAGCACCAAAAGTTGACTTGACCAATTTTAGAAGCATGGTTGGGAGTTTAATTTTTCTCACCAACACTAGGCCAGATATACAGTATGTTGTTTCTCTTGTATCACGTTTTATGGCATGCCCATCCGAGCTGCATCTTCAAGAAACCAAACAAATTTTACGATATGTAAAAGGTACATTGGATTTTGGAATCCATTACCACAAGTCTAACTCTGTGAAGTTAATTGGTTATAGTGACAACGATTGGGGCAGTAATATAGATGACAAAAAATCTACATCAGGGAATTGTTTTAGTCTAGGTTCAATACTAATAACTTGGAGTTCCAAGAAGCAATCTATTGTAGCATTATCATCTACATAAGCTGAGTACATAGCCATTACTCATGCTAATACTCAGATCCTCTGGTTGAGGAAAATCCTTGAAGAGATTGGCGAAAAACAAATTGGTCCAACCAAACTGAATTGTAATAATATCAGTGCCATACAGTTGGCATATAATCTGATCCACCACAAAAGGTCAAAAAATTTTGACCTTTTGTGGTGGATCGGATTATATGCCAACTGTATGGCTCTGATACCAAATGTGAAAGGTGAGTGTGGAGATAAAATGATAAATTGCATTAACCAAAATCATAAGGTTACACAGATTAAATAAACAGTAAATAACCATTTTGAGAGAAAAGGGGGGAAAGGAGAAATTGGGGGAAAAGAAAGTAAACTTGAGTTCTCTTGCCGCCCAAATGCTGCCGTCCACTGCCGTCCAGGTAAGGTAAAAGGTAAGTTACCTTTACCCAAGGTAAAATCAAATTTTTAACCTTTTTACTAATGGTAACTTTCCAACAGGAATAATACCAATGAATTGATTCTAGACCTAATACAACTCCCTTTGTTGTTCCATTTCCAAACCATGAAGTTCAATTTATTTTGGTCGATTGCATTCCCAAGTGATGATATGGGCAACTTTGTCCATCCCAAGTTGACTCATAAACTGAAAAAAAATCCTTATAAATGAAATAAATTAATGGCTTGTTACCAATAATAGACTCATCCCAATACCTCATACTGTGACCATTTCCTGGGCACCAAGAGATGTTATCCTTAATTATCCAAATTGATTTAATAGTCCATGCCCAAATTTTAGATTTACCTAGTTTTTGATGGATACCTTTAAGTAGTAGCATGCCATGATTACCTTTACCATACTTGTGAACAAGAATTTATTTCTAGAGTGTCATGGGAAGTTTTATTATGTTATAGATAATTTTGATCTTGAGAGCATTGCTCATAATAGAAGTAGATTAGAAACCCAACCCCCCTTGATATTTTTATTTTATCACTTAATTCTAGCTGACAAAACAAAATTTCTTCCAATGAGTTTGCCTTATTCCTTTCCAAAGATTTTTTTTTTTTTTATCAAGTTATTGGAAGATTGATACAATAGCATGATAAATCATAAGTTGGTAGATAGGCAAGCTTGAAATGATAGATTTAATCAAAACCAATCTATCAGCAAGACTAAGCCAGCCATTGTTATAAGTGAATATTCTCCTATCAGTTATTTCCATCCAATTAGACCAACAATCAAAAATCTTTAGCTTGAAACTCATAGGTATCCCTAAATAATTAAATGATCTAATTCCTCCATGAAAAAAATGAAGGATTTAAGGAAAGCTCCTATTTTTAGTTGGGGAAGTGTTGATAGTATAAAACCTACACTCATTGACATTAATAGTCACTCTAGAGGCAATATGAAATAGGTCTAGGTAGACTTTAATCCTTTTGAAATTCAACTTGGAGGCTTCCCCTATCACTATAGTATCATCAAAAAAAATTATGAGTAATATCCTTGACCCTGATAGCAATCTTAATTCTAGTTATTTTGTTATCGTTTCTTTTAGCAGAGATAGATCTACCGAAATATTTAGATAATATAATATAAATATAAGGATATAAGGGGAAGACTTGGCATAAACCTCTAGAATCTCTAAATAATTTTTTTGGAGAACCATTGACAATAGGAGAAACCCAAGGGTCTTTGATGCAACCAAAAATCCACTTGGAAAGAGATAAATCAAACCCAACATAACTAAGCACTTAAGCCATAAAATCTAGATCCACTCTATCAAATGCATTGGCCATGTCAATTATAACCATGATTATTTTTTTTTATTCTTTATTATTGGTATGTAAGGCCTTATGGACAATCACAACATTGTCATATAGTTTCTTTCCATGGATGAAACATCCTTGCTCATAAGAGATAAATTTATCCAAATGATTTTTTATTCTAGTGGCTATGATTTTTTATATGAAGCATTACACAAAGAAATAGGCTTGAACCAACTAAAAGTTGAGGAAATATTATACCTTATAATCAAAGCTAAAAAGGTATATTTAATAGCACCAATCAACTTGCCTTTTTTATGAGCAACCTCGATCATCTGAAGAAGATATATAGCTATGAAATAAAATATTTGGTGGTAGAAGGTATTAGTGAATCCATTTGGACCAAGAGATTTATCCTTCAAAGATCTAGATATAATATCTTTATGTTCTTCTAGAGTGACTATCTGAAAAAGAGAATTTTTTATTTCCTTAGTTTTTACTTGAGGAATGTTTTGTAATAGCACATCTTGAAAAGCATGATTTCCATATAATTTTTGATAAACGGATTCAAAGTGGTTAAATGCAATTTCTTTGATATCCAAAAATTTGGAGATTTTATCACCATTTTTTAGCTAAATTTCATGAATTATATTCCTTTTATATCTCTAATAAATCATAATATAAAAGAACCTAGTATTGGAATCTCCTTCCTACAGCCAAGTCATGTAGGATTTGAGTTTCCAAAATTTTTCTTCTTGCCAAGCATTCACATAAAGTTGGGAGAGAATGGAATATCTCTTAGATTTTAGTGTTTCACTAGGATGTGCTAGCTCTAAAAGCTCTTGTAATTCTCCTAGCTTAAGAAATAGAAGTTTCTAATATTTTTTAGTATTATTATGCAAGTTTATCTAGCTTATAAGATCAAATTTTAGCCTAATATCTTTTACTTCCATCTTGACCATTGCAATAGGGGCACAAAGCTTTCCAACTATGCTCAACTTCCTCTAAAATTCCATTGATGTTAACCCAATATAGGCTATTTCTTAAGGGAACGATAAGAGACCCATAATCTTGTTGTTACCACTATCCAAAAGGATAGGTTTATGATCAAATATTATGCTTTAGACTATTTTGTTGGTTATTGAAGGAAAGCATATGAGAATATCTTCCTAGACTGATAATCTATCAATTTTTTTAGCAATGAAATAATATCCTACTCTTCAATTATTCCAAGTATAAAGGCCTTTAGAAGGCTTGATTTATTGAAGACCAACAAGAGAAATAATATCTTCCACATACTCCTTGTAAGGATCTCTAATACTAGAGCCACCTCTTTTTTTGGAGGGGAAGAGAACCAAAGTAAAATCTCTAGCTATAATAAAATTACTTGGCTTATTTTATTCAATGTAGAAAATAATTGTACCCACATGTTGTAGGTGAGTTGGAAAGGGTAGGGCAATCCTCAAATGGAGGTCCATAGTTTGAATATCCAGCCCACCAAATGCACATGGATACCCAAAATCTAGTTGATAATGTTGGTGCGGTCAAGGCCGGGTGCGACTCTCGGGTGATTTTGATGGTGTAGAACCCCCTAGTCGTGGTTTCTTAGACTAAAGCAGTCCTACAAGGGATTTGTTGATAAATTCACAAAAAATGTAGAAAATAATTGAAATCCAACATTGCTTCTTGGCAATTGAGGAGTTAGGGGAATACACATTCAAATAGGTGAAATAGAAACCTTTAGCATCAAAACTAAGAGAAAGCCAAAGTTCACTTTGATTACCACCTATTTTGGATAAAATGCTTTTATCCCATGCTAAATAAGGCCACTAGAGGCTCCTTAGACACAAATAACATCAATTTAAGAGTTGTTTCAAATATATATCCATGCTTTAGAGGTGCATTTTTTTAATTCCCATTCAACAAGAGCAAATGTCCTTTGTCAAACACTTGAAGTAGATTTTCTTAAGGGCCCCATCCAAGCCTCTACAATTCCATGAGATCATTATCATTTTTTGCTTGGTTTTTCCCTTTGGAGGGACCCTTCAATTAAGTTAATGGCTTTTGAATCCTTATACTTAATATGAAATTCATAGGAAAATAATCACAAGATCAAATATAATAAAGTTGTAATATAATGAACCAATAAAGATAATGTAACAAAGATAAATGAGACAACTAATATGTATTATCAAGGTTTAATAATATACCAAATAAAATTCAATAATATGATCATATATGAATGTAAAGCTTGAAATATACACAATAATATCACTTACAATACTAGTTGCTCAAATGTATGCAAACTTGTATTTCTCCTCTTTCTATTACAAATATCTCATAGAGATAACACTATGGACATTGTATATCACTATGTAGAAGATATGAATTGCTATATAGGAGATATAGATTGTGTTTGATCTCTCTCTATGTGGAGTAATATATAGCCTTTCTAGGATGACTCTTTGGTTACCATGACTCCTCCTTTCCATATGCCAAGCCTTATGACTCTTGGCTTCTATACTTGACACTTGCATACACATGATACTATCTTGTATGCACACTTGTACTTGAATCTTCCTAATCTAAGGATACATGTGCACTCTTACATAATGGACACTTGTGCACATTTATACTCATAACACTTGCACACATAATTACATGACACTTGTGCATTTCCTGCACATTACATGAAATATCAACTCACACTCTAATCTAAGACACACTCCTAACATAATAATATACCAAATAATGTAATATTATCCAGCACACCCTTGTATTACATTATTTGGTTAGTGAAGACTTTAGTCTTCAATATAGTCTTCATATTTCATGTGTTCTTGGGACTTGTGCTTCCCCTGTTCTCTTTTTATCTTTTTTTGAACTTTTTGATCTTCTTCTTCTCCTTGCTTGACCTTGTCTTTGGATTCAAGTTTCCTATTGTTCTTGATGTGATTCCTTCTCTTCCTCTTTCTTCTTTTATTTTTCTGCAATTTCATTTGTGATATATCTAATGGTATACCTTCTAAGAATTAATTTAGTGAATCATCACAATAATATGACTTTAATTTTAATAATTCTTATTTGAGACTATCATATGTATCATTTCTTTCAACTTGTATCTTCCCTTGGAAAATATTAAAACTAATTAATGAAAGATACATCATTAAACACTCTTATGAAGTAAGTATAATGGTGTTTTGAGAATCCCACCATGTCCTAAAAAATTTTTCATGAAGATAGCTTATAAGAGTTGTGAAATTTTCTTCTTTTGCTTATTTAAGAAACAAAGTCAATTTTTCTTTTAAAACATCAAATATTTGTTTCTCTCCATCAAAGTCATTTATTAATTTTTTAGAGTAAAACCTGAGTGCATGCAACATGTCTTCACTATCTTCATTAAATGCATTCTTAATAATTTCATCCATGAATATCCTTTGATGTAGTCTACCTTATATCTCCCTAGGTTTTGAATAATAATTTTCAAGTTTCTATATTTCAAAAACCTTTGATGTTGAATTCCTTATGTCTCCCTAGTTGTTTTGAATAATAAATTTCAAGTTTCTAAATTTCAAAAACCTATGGTGTTGAATTCCTTATGGCTCCCTAATTAATTAGAAACTAGAAAAATAATAATGTTTGCAAATTTAATATTTCTAAATTTGATGTAGACTTTCTTATCTCTCCACAATTAGATCATTTGCAAAAATTATATATACCTTGAATTTCAAATAATAATAAAGCAATAATGTTTTCAAATATTAAATAACTTCATAAAGCTTCAAATTAAATATCTACTTATCACTCCAAAGCTTAAATATGTAATTAAAATAACTAAGGTATTAATTATCCTATTAAACTTCTTATCTCTCTGTTAATCTAATTAAACCTTAGAATAATTCAATAATTAATCTTATAATCACCTTATCTCTCCTCAACCTTAGCAATAATCAAATATTAAAAATTAAACTCAAATGTACCTCCTTAATGGCACGTTGTTTCAAATGATCTCGGGTGTTACTGTTTGGTGTTTCTAAAATTAATTGCTCTTCACCTTACATGCTTGACGTTTATCTTTTCCCTTAATGTTTGACTTACTTGGCTCACTATTTGAGCTTCCCTTTTGCTACACTTGGATGGAGTTCGTTTCCTCTTTAGTTGATAGATGTTTGAGCTTTCTTTGAGATGGTGCTTCACCTTGTCTCCCTTTCCTATGTATCGTGTAATAAAATTATCTCAATAATGGTAATGCAAACAATTCATTTAAGCTTGCACTTGTTTTCCTCATTGTGTTTGTGTTTCTTAGTGTTGCCTGCGCTTCTCTATGGTGCTAGCAATCCTTGGTGGCATTTGATCTTCTTGGCAATACTTGTCTCCTTAATGGTGCTAGTCTCATTGATGGTATTTGTCTACATGGTGGTGCTAGTATCCTTGATGGAATTGGTTTCTTAGATGGTGCTTGTCTCTTTGGTGATGTTTATCTTCGCGGTGGCACTGGTCTCCTTGGTGGCACTGGTCTACCTTTACTAGAATTATGTTTAGCTTTGACTCAAAGTGCTACTTTCTCATATCAATGACACAAAATATGACTTCTTTTCACATTTCTATCCTTCTATTTGCACTACATTATTTATAACATGCTTTCCATAAAATCCTTGTTGTCAATGCTATCTGTTCTAACTTATTTTCTTCTTTAATATGTAGGTGTAGATGTCTAGATTTTATACTTTGGTGCAAAATATTTCAAGACTCTTAATATACCTTAATCACTTGCAATAACAACTCTTTAATATTCTTTGTCCTATTGCACTTTATATGTACCTTCAATACTTATATTTTAACCTTAATTTCTTTATTATGCCTTCATTATTGCTTTACTTCTAGTGCAGCTTCCTTTCTAGCCAAATCTATATAAGCGTAAAGATATTATATCTCTATTTCTCCTCACTGCTAGTCTTCACAAACTTGTCCTTTTATGTCTACTATATAATTCAACTTCGGCAAGATATGTGCCTTTCGGATATTACCTGGTCTATCTTACTTGATGTCTTCTTGCTTGCTATAATAATGGTCTCTTTTTCTCTAAGGACCAATATTCAATAGCCAATGGGACCTCTTTGCTTGGGTCTCTTCTTTATCTCTGACTTCTATGGATTTCATGGGATCTCTTTCCTTGGGTCTCCTATCTCTGCCAATTCTATGACCTCTAACCTCGGGTATCCTCTTTGTCTCTAACTTCTATGGGACCTCTTTCTTCAAGTCTCATATCTCTACCAATTCTAAGACCTCTTACCTCAGGTCTCCTCTTTCTCTCTGACTTCTATGGGACCTCTTTCTTTAGGTCTCCTATCTTTGTTAGCTATGGGACCTCTTTCCTTAGGTATCCTATCTATGCCTGCTATGGGATATCTTTTCTTGGGTCTCCTTTCTCTGATGGCTATGGGACCTATTTTAGAGGGTAGCCTTTTTTGATGGCTATGGGACCTCTTTAAATGGGTCTTCTTTATCTACTATGGGACATATTTTTGGTCTCCTGTATTTATCTACTTTCTTCTATGGGACCTCTTTTAGTGGTTCTATTATATCTTCAATGAGAACTCTTCTAACGGGTCTCCTTTTATCTTCAATGGGACCTCTTCTCATGGGTCTAATTTTTAGTACAACTCAAGTCAATCCCTATGTGAGGAAAGTTTTCTTTAAACAATCAAAGATGAAATTCTTCTCAATTTGTTGTAGGAAGCTTCTCAACTTTTGAAGACCAATTTTCACTACAATAATATCTTAGATATCTTTTTATAGCATTACCTAATAATCCAATACTTTTTTTCCCATAAGGGGGGCTAAGGTCCAAGGTTCAAATCTCGAGCCTCGTCGAACTAAACGCGTGTCCCTTTCCTGGTGCTTTCAGTGGCGTAAAATGTTTAAAATGATTGTGGCATGGTGGTTATAGGGGTAGACTGTGTGAAGATCTGTGTGGTGGCTTCCAGTGTGGACAGCACAGAATACTGTGGCGGCCATAAAAGCTGGAAAACCTACCCGGATTCATGGCGGCTACCGATTCCACCATGTAAATACTAAAAAAAAAAAAAAAAAGAATCCAATATCAATGTCAAGATATTTCTATCCTTGAAACTTTCCATTAATGTTAGGGTTGGATATTCCCTGAATAATCAATTGTATTCATGTTGATTCGCCAAAATAGGGATCCTAGTATTCATAAGTTATCCTTAAACCTTGTGGAAATATCTTTATTGAGTCCTAGTCTTCATAGGTTATTCTTCAACCTTTTGGAAAGACTAGTGCTATGAAAATTTGAAATCTTGTGCAAGCAATCTTGTTGTAGCTCTTATATCACTGATGACTTTTGAAGTCTTATACTTAATATGAAATTCACAAGAAAAATATCGAATATAATAAATTTGCAATATAATGAACCAATAAAGATAATGTTGTAGACACCAAAACCTAGCCATTTGTCATCCATCCTAACTTTCCTACCATTTTCACCCTTTATTTACATATATTTATATATATTTATTATATATATATATATTTAATATTAATATTTTATATATTTAATAAATATATATTTATATAAGTGAATTAATCCCAACCATTCAATTTCATTTAATCTTGTTCTTCCATCCACATCAATCCATGCCACACCCTAAATTTAATATCCACCCTTCGATGTGCTTTTATTTTAGCCACACGATTAGTGTCATTGAAACCCTAAGTATGCCCTAGATTGGATTATTAATAGGAGCTATTTTGATGGCTCAACCCTTGAATTCCTAAGCAACCTAAGTTTTTAGAGTTATTGAGCAGTTCGTACCCTGAGATCCTTGAGTTTCATATTTCCTTGGAGTATTCGAGTACTTATGCCCCCATTCTTGCTCACCATAACCCCCATAGCCATCGCCATTCATTTCTCCTTGCCAGATCTACTTTTATATATCTCTCCTCTCAATCATTGAACACCTTCGAGTGTTCTCTGTCACCACCAAGCACCTTTGGGTGCCTCCCTCCCAGTCCCAAGTGCCCACGGGCATTTCCTATAGCTACCAAGCACCCGCAAGTATTTTACCTAAGTGTTCTAAGGAAATTCTAGCCTTCGAGTGATGCTAGGGCATCATCACGCCTATTGACTGCAAAAAAATCAAAATACAACAAGCAAGTAAGGTAAAGCTATTGGTTATTATTTCACTTATGCATTTTCATGTTTGTTAACTTCATTCATAGCAGATAGTTAGGGTTTTACTATTACTTATAGAGGGCCTCACACTACAGAACCCTCATAGGTATTACTAACTAGTTTTTTGTGTCATTGTGTGCATATCTAAATGTGCTACATCAGCATTGGATAGATGTTTAAGCTAGAGTGGCCCAACATAGGATATCAAAAAGCCCACTCAATTCTACTGGGAGCAAGGATGTGCCTGAAGACACCACCAGCCTTATTTTCTAGGGTTTCATAGAACCCTACCCATTTGTAAATATGTATCAAAAAGGATTCAAGGATCCACATTGTGATGATGGAGTTTTTAGGCTCCCCCCATTAATACAAGATCATCTATTGTCCAATTCTAGTTTCCTTGTGTTCAATTTATTTAGCATTTTTTTGTGTTGCATTTATGTATCCTCAAATGGCGATCATAGTGGGACACCTTAAGGGTTTTTATTTATGATTTGCCTTACTAATTTACTTGTTTTTATCATCTTGCAGGGTTTTCAAAAGCATATATTTTATAGATTTTGTTGGATCTAGGGTTTCTAAAATTTGCAGTAAATTGCAGAAGGTGCGCAAAACGCCCGATGGTGCTCGAGGGCTATCCAAAAATGCCCAGGTGCATTTAAAAAATGCCTAGATGCATTTTACAAATATCTAGGACAAATACATAGGTTGTTTATAAGTCTGCTAACCAAACCCTAGTTTTTCTGTTTACGTTTTATGGTTTTTTTGTGTCTTTTTTAGGCTTTTGATATAAAAATAACTTCACTAATTAATCTAGAAAAGAACATTCATATTATCATGCATTTTAGGATTTAAATTAATCATTTGCATCCATTCACATCTTCTGTTTTGAATTTTTGATTTTCTATGTGAAAAAAAATATAATACTACATTTTGATTACATGTAAATCAAAATTGCATAATTATTTTACATTATTAGGGTTAGAGATATCTATTTTTGGTGGTCTAAGTAGGAAAATTTTTTATATACCAAGAGTATCCCCGTACTTGTATGATTCCATATGAAGGAATAGACAAACCCCCCAGCTTTTTAGAGCGGGTCTTAATCGATGTACTCTATATTCTTTGGAGAAATTGGTATTGTGAATAGTGGCTTCCAATTTAGACCATTGAAAGTGGTTATTTTCTAACATTGTTTGAACAAAATAGAAAATCATAAAATTTAAAAAGAACCACACACTGCATGATTCACATTCAATAGTAGTGGCTGGATTTCATCACCATCCATTGCTTGAGATTTGGTTATGGTGGTATTCATCTCCATCCACCAATATCTGCCCTTAGAAACCCTAGGTCACCCCTGAGCAAACTTGTTGGATTTCATCACCAGCAAGAATTCGTTGCCCTAGCTTAGCCATAGTTTTTACCTTTATTTGATTAATTCATATTAGTACATTTGAAACACACAATATTGAAACCTAAGAAAATGAACTCACATTAAAAGGAGATAACCAATGAACAAGGTAAGACACACATGTTAAATAAACTTAGCATTGGTTGTTTGTTTTTATTTTGAAATTTAAATTGGGTGTTTCAGTTTATTGCATAATCTGTATTTTGATTTATTTGCTTTATGGTCTTAAAATAAAAACAAGCATTAAATCAAGATAATCAAATGGAACCTTCATCCACCTTCCCCACCACTTTTGTGGTAGATTTCCTAAATGTGACATAGGTAGATTTATCTACAGGTCCCTCACATTCCTTGCCATCCATAGCTTTTCATATGGTTATTCCCTAAGAGGAGTCAACCTCCCCTACCATCGACCACCACATTATCCATATAGACATGGCAAGAGTATAAGCTCTTATGAAGTCTTCTAACTATGCCTTAGATTCAATTCCCAATTCACCTAGATAGGATTCTACTTTACATCAGGAACCTATTCATTCCCAACCACCATCTAGCTTTACCCAGTTGTATACTAACCATCTCTTTGAGGCATCAGTTGTACCTTCCTCCCATATTTCCATTCCTCAACCCATAATGTGCTCCTAGAAAATAATACACCTCCACCTACACAAACCCCTTGTATGAAGCACATGTAAATTCTACTTTATAATTTTTAGCCTCGCAAGTTGCCATACCTAGTGTAACTTGTCCTCAAGCCACATATTCCATACCATCTACCTCCATACCCTTAACCTATGATAGATAGATTAGTGAGGTGTGATAACACCTAAAAAAATTACCTAGATGATATCAAAATTCTCAATAGCAAGTACAGGAAAACCCTAAGCCTTTACATAACTCTACTTATACTGTCGTTGTTAACTAGGGTCCATCATGGGCACCGCAGTATTATATGATTTCTATCCCTGTTCCCCCATCAATTCATACTATTACCCATCCTATTCTCATTGGCCAGCCTAGACATAACCCTCATAATCAACCTCATTCCATAATTCCCCATATTTTCATCATCAGTCTCTCATTCATCAATTTCCATCAAATTCACCTAGTCATCATTACCAATATTAGCATCATTTAGTCACTCCACATAATTTTTCCACCTCACCTCAAAATCATCAGGTAATTCAGGGCTTCCACATTCCTAAAGAAGACCCTCGAATTAAGGCCATGTAAAAATAGATATATTAATTGATACAATTCACTCTTGGTTTGACAATGAATTCATCCTTCGGTACCATCATTGCCATATCCGATAGATTTTATGGTACCTAAGTTTGATAAATTCAAGGGAACTAATGATCCCAAAGAACATGTGAGCACATATTTACATGTTTGTTTTAGAATTCAAAATGACAATGCTCTCATGCTTTGAACTTTTCCTCAAACATTAGGAGGATATGCCATAGAGTGGTATAATCAATTACCCAACCATAGTATTTATACTTTTGAGCAATTGATTGACCAATTCTTTGAACATTTCATCTTAAATTTTTAAAATAAGATTTCATTATCTAATTTTTTGCTTTAATACAACATGATGATGAATTGAATATATCTACAAAGAAGTGGTGTTCACAAAAATAGTGGTTTTCACCACTACCAAAAAAAATAAAAAATCAATCAAAAAATCAACAAAAATATTTTTCTTTATTTACATTGCATGTATATATATCATCTAGTTAAAATATATTTTGTGTTCCTATCTAGGTTTACCAAGCTCCTAGCACCGGTTCCTAGGTTCCATCCATTCCATCCAACCTTATCCACCTTGCCCATAAGTCAACATGAATCCTGTTGATTTATTTACCCCACTCCATAATCCATATGATCCGACTAAACCAATTCCAATTGACATAAGCCTTATCGATATGGATCATATTTCCTCACCTCCATCCTTTTTCGAATTTGTCTTATCTGTGGAATTGTTAAGGGCTTCTACCAACTACATTCCTCCATCCCCTCTACCTTCACCTTCACCTTCACCTTTGGATCCTGAGGTTTTCCAGGCAAAAATAGATGAGGATAAGCCAGAAGAGTTTGATGACATCTTAGATGGCATTCATCTGATCCCTACGCCCCATCAACTTGAGGAAGGTTCCCACATGTCTATTGAAGATACTATCGATGTGGACCTTAGTTTAGACAAAGACAATCCCCAAATTGTCAAGCTTGGAAAAATTTTATCACCCAATGAACAAGAGCAATTAATTGCTCTCCTCAAGAGGAAGAAGGGCATATTTGCATGGTCCTACAAGGACATGCCTGGTCTTGACCCTAGTTTGGTTGTCCATAATCTCACCTTACAGCCTGATGCTAAGCCGGTCAAACAAAAACTTAGGAGAATGCATCCTACCATGGCCCTCTTGGTAAAAATAGAGCTTCAAAAACTCTTAGACGTGAACTTCATAGTTCCTATCGATTATCCTGAGTGGCTTTCAAACATGGTACCCATTCGCAAGCCTAACGGGGTGATACACGTTTGCACTGACTTTCGAGATCTTAACAAAGTGTATCCTAAGGATGACTTTCCTCTCCCAAACATCGATACTCTTATCGATACCTACGCTGGCCATGAAATGCTTTCACTCATGGATGGTTTTTTAGGATACAACCAAATTCGAATAAATCTTGATGACCAACACAAAACAACATTCACTACACCTTGGGGAACTTTTTGTTACAAGGTGATGCCCTTTGGCCTCAAAAATGTAGGTGCCACTTATCAACGTGCCATGACATACATTTTCCATGACTACATGCATAAGATTATCGAAGACTATGTGGATGATCTCTTGGCTAAATCCAAAACTCGACAAGAACACATTGGTGTATTGGAGAAAGTTTTTGACCGACTCCTAGAGCATAATGTAAGGTTGAACCCCAAGAAATGTGTCTTTGGTGTTACCTCGGGAAAACTTCTAGGATTCATTATCTCCAAAAGAGGCATTGAGGTGGACCCTAACAAGGTCAAGGCCATCATGGAGATGCCTCCCCCAACTAACTTAAAGGAATTGCATAGTTTACAAGGAAATATCCAATCAATCCATCATTTTATTGCGCAACTTTCTGACAAATGTAGGCCATTCAATCACCTACTACAAAAGGGGGTGCCATTCTCTTGGATAGATGAATGTCAAAAAGCCTTCGATGACATTAAGCAATACCTAGCTTCTCCGCCAGTCTTAGCTCCTCCTCATCTGGGGGTCCCATTTCTATCTTTATATCTCAGCAATGGACTTTGCATTAGGGACAATGCTTGCACAAAAGAATGAAGAAAATCGAGAGCAAGTTGTCTACTACATTAGTCGAACATTGGTAAGCTATGAAACTAGATACACTTATGTAGAAAAATTGTGCTTAGCAGTGGTTTTTGCCACTAAGAAACTTTGACATTACATGCTTAGCCACACAACTTATGTCATAGCTAGAGAAAATCCTCTACGTTATATGATGTCTCGCACTTACAATAACACCCACACCGCTAAATGGATAATGCTCCTTACTGAATTTGACTTGGAATTCATTAGCCAAAAATCCATTAAAGGTCGGGTAATAGCCGATCAACTTGCGGAAGCTCCACTACCTAGTGATCATCCTTTGATTATTGAGCTCCCAGATGATTCAGTATTTGCTATCATTGAACAAGAAGAAGATGTCATTCTGGAGGAAGACGTCGATATCACACTATTCTTTGATGGCTCTAAGTGCATGAAAGGTCAAGGTGTTGGAGTCGTGTTTCATACACCACAGGGGGTACCTATCCCCTTATCATTCAAACTCGACTTCCAATGCACAAACAACACTACAGAGTATGAAGCCTTAATCCTAGGTCTTCAATCAGCTATAGCTATGAGCATTAAGCATATTAGGATATTTGGTGATTCTCAACTTGTCATCAAGCAAATCAATGGAGAATACCAATGCAAAGAACCTACCATTAAGCTTTATCATGAAGTAGCAATGAAATTGCTCTCTAAGTTTGATTGGTATGAAATCAATAGTTTGCCACGTTTGACTAATAGATTTGCAGATGTGATGGCCTCCCTTGGATCATTGATTCCAAAAGACTCCTTTGGAGAGGTACAACCCCTTATCATTTCAATGGTCTCTAAATCTGCAATTGTCCGTGTTGAGTCTAAGGATGAAAAGGATGTTTGCTTTATCCAGTCGGATCCATATGAGCCTTGGTCAAGCCAAATAGTAGCCTTTCTCAAGTTTGGAACACTCCCATATGACATGTCTCGAACTGCCAAACACACATTCAAGAAAAAGGTAGCTCATTTCATTCTCTTGGGGGACGTGTTGTATAAACGTGGTTATGATGGAGTCCTCCTTCATTATCTCGAGTCTAGTGAGGCACAAAGAGCCATAGTTGAAGCTCATGATGGTACTTGTGGTGGTCATTTTAGTGGAATGGCCATTGCAAAGTGTATTCTATGCATGGGTTATTATTGGCCCATAATGGAACGTGATTGTTGCACATATGTTAAACATTGCAAAAAGTGTCAAGAACATGCTAATTTAACTCATGTACCATCACAAGCCTTACAACCTATTCAAAGCCTTTGGCCCTTTTCACAATGGGGTCTAGATCTAATTGGTAAAATTTCACCTCCTTCCTTGGGATAACATACATTCATCATCACAGCCATTGAATACTTCACAAAGTGGGTTGAGGCAATTCCTCTAACCAGTATGACAGGACCTAGAATTGTGGAGTTTATACTTCATCATATCATTTGTCATTTTGGTATACCCTCAAAAATCATTTTCGACAATGGCAAGTCTTTCAAGAACAAGGATGTTCGAGCACTTTGCAAGAAATATAACATTCAACATAGTTTCTCGACTCCTTATTACCCACAAGCAAATGGACAAGCTGAAGCTTCCAACAAGACCTTAATTGCTATTCTCAAGAAACTTGTCAAAGAAAATCATAGAGATTGGCATACACAAATTCCCTTGGCATTATGGGCTTATCGAACAAGCATCTACACGCCTATAGGGGCAACACCATTTTCATTGGTCTATGGAGCCGAAGCAATCATACCTCTTGAGCTCGAGATCCCTTCCTTGCAAATTTCTTTGCAGGAATTCATAGATGATGACACTGCTAGACAAGCACATCTTGACCAACTCACACTTCTTGATGAGAGGTGAGTCAATGCTTTAGAGCATTTACGAGTTTATCAAGACCACCTCAAAGCATGCTTACAATGCCAAAGTTCATCTACGTGAATTCCAAGTAGGAGATCTTGTCCTTAAAGAGAACCAACAAAATACCAATGCATTATCACATCTTCATGATAAATTCATGGCTAATTGGTTAGGTCCATACATTGTTACACAAAGAGTGGGTAATGGTACTTATAGGCTTGCTAGTCTAGAGGGAGAGGAAGAACCCGAACCACTTAATGTTATACACTTGAGAGCATTCTATGCATGATTTGATTACTATATATGTATATATATACATGGCTAATACACAAAAATATTTGCATACATTTCATTCATAACATTGCATTTCACTTGCATCTACATTCCAAAAACAATGCATTCACCCACATTTCATATTGCATTTCACATTTCACAAAATTGCATGTCATACATTGCATTCACATCCACATTTCACATTTCATATTAGGGATCATTTATTAAGTTCAAGGTCTTAATTGGTCCAATAAAAGTCATGTTGCCTTAATCAGGGGCACCTTCACAAAGTCATCCACACAATTCCACCAAGTCAAATTGCCATTAGCACAAACCACATATTCATAAAAGTCCTAGGTGTTTTCGGTCACTCAGCCACTCCTAGTGTTTTAAGAAACCTCCAAAATACATGTCGAGTTCTTTTTAGGACCATTGCACATATACACTAAGAAAATCTTGAGTTTTGGGAATTGACTCCAAAACATTCTTGAACCAAACACAATTTCACATCTTAAAAACATCTTGTGTCAAAGAGGGATAACACCATACTTGGTATGAACCTCGAAGTGAAAAGGGTCATCCTTGCTAGTCCCATCATGCAACATAGTCCATAAAAATAGTGGTTCTCACCACTATCACAATTCCAAAAATAAAAGAAAGAGTAGGGAAAAATCCCTAACAAAAACTCTAAATATTTTACATCACACACCACTGATCATTGGGTTGTAAGGATCATACTACATTTCTAGTCAGACGGTTAGGTAGTCATCCCCAAAACTTAAGAGATCAAAAACACAAATCATGGACTATGGAGTTAGCCTCCACCGGAGCTATAGATGCTTGACTGGCAGTGGAGTATGCTCATGCATGGTGACATATCTCTTTTAAAGAGACCTCTGACCGCTCATAAGGACAAGCTAGCTTCTTGGTTTCATCCATAACAGGTTTACCCAATTTACTCAAGATGAGTTAATGAACTCACTTGCACACACACTGGTTCTTGATTGCCTCGAGTCATTACCATGCTCTTGATTCGGTAAATGAATTCACTGCACACACATTTGGTCCTAGAGGGATTAGGCAGTTTTAGTGAGTTTGTTTGATACCACTAGTATTCCAGTCTTTTTCCATATCAACATCCATATCTTCTTCCATATCAACATCCATATCTTCTTCCATGTCAACATCCATGTCACTTCATGAGTCATTCATCCCATATGCCACCAAGTTTGGTGCCCTGATTAAACAACAATGCTAGAAAATGGACAAACAAGATCTAAACTATAAATGATCATTAGCACATCCATACATCCACCTTAACCACCACCCCAACACATTCCACCTTGCATTAATCATCCATAACATTCCATATGCATTAATCATCCATATAAACATACATTCCACAAAAAGCATTCACACAAAACATATAACACAAAAGGTAAAATCCATGTATATATATGTATAAATATCACATGTACAATGAGTGCCAAAAGGCTACATACAATGGAGCACCAAGGCTCATATACAAAAGTGCATCTAAGCACTAGCTATGTCCTCCAAGAGGACCCTTGTGACCTAGGAGGAGCCTTAGACCTAGAGCTATGCCTAGACTCGCTACGCCTAGCACCCTCAGAGACAGATGAGGTTGGAGGATCAGAAGTGGAATATGATGTTCCATCAACCTATCCTCCAATGCCTCGATATATCTATGTCGAGACCGAAGATGTGCTATGTCGACATTATGTTGATGCTCCCTCTCTGCTAGCTCTACCTGGAGCCTCATAATCCTTGCATCCCACTCTACCACCTACTGCTCCAACCATACCCAATCCTCCTCGCTCTGATCTAGAGGTCCATCCAGAACCTCCTCCGCATCCTCTCCATCTCCATCATCTCCCCAATCTTAGGAGCCTACCTCTCACCCTTAGTCCTACCTTATCTATTCACAGCCTCCTGAGTCCCCTCATCCCTAGCCTCACCATCACCATCCCCATATGCTGCTCCTCGAGGTAGTGCCCATGGTGGTTGAGCTACAAACCATACATCATACTCTATGGTAGTCCCTACATCCTCCACATCTAGGAGATCCATCTCCTCATCATCCTCATAGGCCACCCTCCATGGCTCCATGCATGGTAGCCCTATCTCCTCTCGATGTCTCCTATAGCACACCGGCTCATCTAGGACATCCTACCTCAACCCAAACTATCAAAGCACTCATGAGAACTGAAAGTACTCCACCTCACTCCGATGTCTCCCAACCACCCATCAAGCCTACCACACTCATCGCAAGTGCTCTCCATCCTGTCCACCTACAAGCCCACCATGGCCTCCATATCACTTGGGTGGATGTCAGTCCAGCCCATAACTCTTAGTACCACTAGCTCATCCTCACGGCTGACTCGATTGTACCTCCTCAACCAATGCCCATCTCCTAGCATAGGGCTTCTCCCTACCCAACCTCTATAGGTAAGCCCTCCAGTCGAGCAACACTAAAGTGCTCCCATCCCCAACACTACAATAGTAAGTTGCACCCCAATCCCTTCCTCCCCCACCTCATCACATCATATAACTCTTAGTACACCTGCACCAACAAGGTGGGAGCCCATGCATACACCTACCACCTAGTGAGCATATCACTCACTACCCCTATCAAGTTCCAAGGGAACCTACACCCAATGTTATTCGAGGCCACGATGTTGGCCAACATGAACATAACCAAGGCATGAAGGGGATCCAACTCCTTGTCCACATACATGGACAAGTAAGGTATACCTCCACTCTCCACCTTCACCCCCTACCATGCATCCCCAAACATCCTCATCATCTCGATATTTTGGTTGAGCCCAACCTCAACCTGGATCCCCTCCACTAGAACCTTGAGGATGTGATATACATCCTCCAAGGTCACAATCACCTCACCCATGGGGAGCTAAAAAGTCCCCCTATCTGCATCCCACCTCTCCACCAAGGTAGAGAGGTACCCCTCATCAGCCCTCACAACATCCACCTAGGCTACCTCCGCTAGCCCCACATCCTCCAACAACTCCCACTCCTCATATAAAACTACCTTCCTCATCCTAGGGATGTAAGGTGAGAACCGATGTCGAGCCTCCAAAATCCTAAGCTACAGCACAACACAAAATATTTATCAATAATTTTACAAAAAAAATCACAAAAACAATTTGCACAATACAAAAAAGGAATTACCTCAAGCAGCCTGCGCTCTAGCTGCAACCTCAGCCTCCACACCGCTCCCTCTACCACCATAGCTTTCATGCTCCAAACACTTCACCTCACTTCACTCCACTCTCCCAAATACAACTTCTCAAACTCCCAAACACACAAATGAGCTTGGTTTCTCATCCTGGTAGCTATTTATAGCTGCTTCAGGCACCTTGAGATGCCCATGGGCATTTCTTAGTGCACTGAAGTGCCCATGGGCATTTATAGAATGCCCAAACATCGATGAGTATTTCTATAGGCCAAAAGTGCCAATGGGCATTTGGCATCAAATTGCACAAAACATCACAAAATAGTGGCTTACCTCCACAAAATCACTCCAAATTTCATCCATGCATTCATTTCATCATTTTATCAAGTTTTGTGAAGATTCCAACTGATTTGGATGCATAATTTTTGTTTGTGACCACATATTGCAAATTCACCAAACAAGTTACAAAAGCACCCCAAAATGGTCCAAATCTTCACAAAATGATGATCATCATCATTATCATCATTCATACATCATTTTCACATCATTTCACATCATCATTTGCATATTTTCCAAGTTCAAACAACATTCAAGTGAATCTTGTATATAGTGGGTTTTTCTATATACTTGGTGATTGCAATGATTTGCATCCATGCAATTCGGTAAGATGAAAGATCTACCATAAGAACACTTGGTCATTTTCATCATCACATATCTCATTGTTCGAAAGCATAATCATATTTGGTACTTCACATTTTGCGTGAAACCTTGCCAAGAACAATTTGCACAAAAGTTGTCATTGATGGCCTAGTTCGTGGGGCTTAAAACATGGACAAAATCAAATCTCATCATTTCACATTTCCTTGAAAGTCATCATGGTGACTGGCTTTAGCTAGGGTGATTGGTTTCGATCCTAGGAATTATCTGACAGTCACTAGTTGGCCCTCCGAAGTTGACTACTTTTACTCTTTGCATTTTTCATCTTTGCATATCAATGATGTCGAAGGCAAATTCTTCAACAACATCGAATCACCCCAAATTTGGGGTAACCACATTTGGTTTTGACTTTCCCACAATGGGATACATCTTACATGATCATGGCATCCACACTTGGCAAAATCCCTTCATCTATTGGGGCAAAAATAGATGCATTTTTCATCACATCTTCACAAATCCCTTCATCTTTGGGGCAAAAATAGACTTTCATCACATCTTTCACAAATCCCTTCATCTATTGGGGCAAAAATAGATGCATCATATCACATTTTCACCACTCCCCTTCCCACCATTAGGGGAAAAATATATCACATTTGCATCATTCATTTGCATAGATTTTTCAATTGGCTCATGAGATTCATCCACAAACTCATTCACCAATTGAGGGGGTAAGCTACGAAAAACTCAAATTCTTTTATTCTTTTATCTTCAAGCTCATGTTCCACATCCCAAGAGAAGTTGCTTCTACACCTAGCCAAAATAGGTGTCTCATGTTTTTGCACTGCATTGTGTTTCACGCAACGCAGTACAAAATGGGGTATTTATAGACACCAAAACCTAGCCATTTGTCATTCATCCTAACATTTCCGCTATTTTCACCCATTATTTACATATATTTATATATATTTATTTTATATATATTTAATATTAATATTTTATATATTATATTTTATATATATTTAATAAATATATATTTATATAAGTGAATTAATCCCAACCATCCGATTTCATTTAATCCTATCCATCCATCCACATCAATCCATGCCACACCCTAAATTTAATATCCACCCTCCGATGTGCTTTTATCTCAGCCACATGATTAGTGTCATTGAAACCCTAAGTATGCCCTAGGTTGGATTATTAATAGGAGCCATTTTGATGGCTCAACCCCTAATCCCTAAGCAACCTAAGTTTTTAGAGTCCCTAAGCAATTCGTACCCTAATATTCCTTGAGTTTCATCTTCCCTTGGAGTATCCAAGTACTTCTACCTCCATCCTCGCTCATCGTAACCCCCATAGCCATCGCCATTCATTTCCCCTTACTAGATCTACTTTTGCAGAATCTTTCCTCTTAGTTGTTGAATACCTTTGGGTGTTCTTTGTCACTGCCAAGAACCTCTGGGTGCCTCCCTCCTAGTCCCGAGTGCCCATGGGCATTTCCTATAGCCACCAAGCACCCATGGGAATTTTACGTAAGTGTTCTGAGGACCTCCTAGCCTTCGAGTGATGCTAGGGCATCACCGCACCTATCAACTACAACAAAATCATAAGAAAACAAGCAAGTAAGGTAAATCTATTGTTTATTATTTCATTTATGCATTTTTATTTTTGTTCACTTCATTTATAGTAGATAGTTAGGGTTTTACTATTGCTTATAGAGGGCCTCACACTATGGAGCCCTCATAGGTATTACTAACTATTTTGTTGTGTCATTGTGTGTAGATCTGAAGGTGCTACATCAGCATTGGATAGTTGTTTAAGCTGGAGTGGCCCGACATCGGATATCAAGAAGCCCACTCAATTCTATTGGGAGCAAGGATGCACTTGAAGACACCACCAACCTTGTTTGCTAGGGTTTCAGAGAACCCTAGCCATTTGTAAATCTGTATCAAAAAGGATTCAAGGATCCACATTGTAACAATGGAGTTTTTAGGCTCCCCCATTAATATAAGATCATCTATTGTGCAATTCTGGTTTCCTTGTGTTCAATTTATTTAGCATTGTTTGGTGTTGCATTTTTGTATCCTCAAATGTAATAAACATAAATGAGACAACCAATATGTATTATCAAGGCTTAATAATATACCAAATAAAATTCAACAATATGATCAATATGAATGTAAATATTGAAATATACACACTAATATCACTTACAATTCTAATTTCTCAAATGTATGCAAACTTGTATTTCTCCTTGTTCTGTTACAAATATCTCACAAAGATAACACTATGGAAACTATATATAACTATGTAGAAGATATGGATTGTTATATATAAAATATGGATTGTATTTGGTCTCTCTCTATAGAGTAATATATAGCCTTTATAAGATGAATCTTTGGTTACCATGACTCCTCCTTTCCATATGCCAAGCCTTATGACTCTTGGATTATATACTTGGTACTTGCATACACATGACACTATATTATATGTACACTTCTACTTGACTCTTTTTAATCTAAGGACACATGTGCACTCTTCCATAATGGACACGTGCACATTTATACTCATAACACTTGCACACAAAATTACATGACACATGCTTTTACTGCATATTATTACATTACATGAATTATCAACTCACACTCTAATCTAATACACACTCATAATCTAATAATGTACCAAGGTGGTATATTAGCATGTACAAAATAATGTAGTATTCTCCAACATAAGCTTAAGTATTAGCTACAATATTTTTTTGTGGTTCTTCAATTCATATTTCGTAGTTAGATATCTTGCTTGGCTTAGAAGAGGATCATGTTATAATAGGCTTAGAGTAGGAGCCAAGGAATATGATGTATTTCCCTATTTCAATCTAACTTTATTTGGATATTTTCTTAGTAGGTTCTTCACTCGTCCTTTCCTTTAGGGCTTGATCTACAAATTATTCATCAATAGAGGCTTGTTCATGGTTTTCTTCTTCATGTTTAGAGTTAGCCTAGAGATATTTTACGTGATTTGAGTTTATAGCATCATACCTATTATAATTCTCAAGTGGTTTGAAGTTAGTAGATTTGGGCTTTCAAATTCTTTCCCTTCTATTCCTCTTCTTAGTTTGTGATTTTTGAAAGCCTTTGTTTTCAAACTAATCCTTCTTATTCTATGGTTTCTGACTAAGTAGGTAATCTTTGGCAAAGTTTCTATTCTCATAGCAAGATAGGCATTTGAAAGGTAAATTTGTTATAATCTAAAACTTGTATTTGGATCCAATCCAAAACCTTAATCCCAATAGATTAAAGTAAATCAATTTTTAGATTAACTTGAACACAAATACAAGAACAAGAAGCATTAAAATTTTTAGGAGAAATCTAGTTGATAAACTTGCCAATATTATTTCCAATGAGCTCTACAGAGATTTTATTCCAAATATAGAGAAGAAGATATGGCAATATTATCCAAACAAGAACTTCCTTAGTAAAATCTACTTGAGGGTCAAAGTGTGATTTCTAGAAGTTCAAAAATAAGGCACTTTAGCTCATAAACTACAACCCTCCTTGAAATATAGCATCACATTATTATTTGGATTCCAAGATGACCATGAAGTATCATTTTTCATAGAGTAGGATTTAATAAATAGATATATTAGATCCCTAGGCTATAGATATCCATTTTTGTAGAGTGGTTGAGCTTGGTCAGATTCTAATAAACCTTCCAACCAAAGCACAATCAGATAGGATAGCAATATAATATATAATATTTTTGGGGTCACTTCAACCATTGGTGTATAGCCTAGCCTAGGAGAAAATTCAATATAATTCAAGCAATAAATAAGTTACAAGAGACTAGAGCTAGCAGAACTGGAGTTTACTTTTAGAGGTAACTTACTCTTGATAAGATCAATGCCCACCTGATCCAACACCGAAGGCAATGAGGATCCAAAAAATAGGGCATATAAGGGAGAAAATGAGAAGTAGCAATCCTTCCCACCATGGAATAAGTCATAAAATGCATAAAGCAACAAGATATAGTTGTGGTCCAAGGTTCAAATGATTGCTCAGTATTTTTAGATATTTTTTTTATTCTTCAATAGATAACAACACTTAGTTTTTCATGATAGAGAATTCTCAAGTTGTGTAGAGGGATGGGTGATCAAAATATAAAAGAAATTTATCACCAACCAAAACCCTAAAATGGATAGATATTGTTTTTTCTCTCAATTCCATACCTACATGGTCATCTATTCAAATTTCCACCTACCAATGTGTTATCACCATATATTCACAACCAAATAGCCCCAAAAGCAAGGGTTTGAATATAAAAAATAAAAAACAACTCATCCAAATCCTACCCTCTAAGAATCAATCTCATGGATCTCTTCCTTTACTATCAAGAGTTTAATTCTCCAAAGCATGAGTCATTTTTCAAAACTTGAAAATGGTAATCTCAATGCCTCGTAACACCATCGGAGCTTCTAAAAAATGTGTTCCAAATTATTTTTTATAGATAGGATATTATTCATTATGGCATCTAGTATATAGCAAGGGATCCTATTTATTTATAGGGGTTCTTAAATCTTGATTAAGATAGTGCTCCTAATGAGAAAATATCCTTCTTTGACTATGTATTCTATCTTGGTTTTGAACTCATTTATTATTGTTATGAGAAGCAAGAAAGTATTGCTTTTACATTCTACTAGGATAGAATATTATAGCTCTACTCATGTTGCAAAACATATGATATGGATGAGGACATTTCTTGAGTATTTGGCCTACCTCTCTATTTCATAATAACTAGAGTACTATTAAAATTATATGCAATCTAGTTTTGTATTAGTGGACCAAGTACATTGAGATTTTGATGCATAAGATTTAATAACTTCACTTTTTGGACCAACTTATTTTAGGATATGTAGCATCAACAAGCTAGATTGTGTACATTAACTAACATTATGCCTAAATTTACCTTCACTTGGTTGATGCCCTTTATTAGAGTAGAAATCTTCCAATAAGGAGGATGTATAGTAATGTCTTCTCTTTATGAATTCTAATTCAAATTAATATGTAATATTATATTGTGTAATATTCACTTATTTTCCATGGTCTAATTTTATATATTGCACTTAGGATCAAATGACACCTTAGGCACACCATTTTAATTTTAGAAGAAGACACTTTGAATCATGCACAAGTTCCTTTATATCATGCATATATTGTTGTTGATCTAATACCTTGAGAAGCTAAGCTAGATAGGCTCTTATACCTCTATGTCTAATGATTTTATTCATTCACCAAGGAAAATTAGAAAGTGGTGGGTTCCAAAAAACTATGTGAGCCTCTAAAATGATCTTGAGAGTTGAACCACAACCTTATCCCTTAATACCTTAACAATTCATTACTTGACAAGAATATTGGACATAATTATGATAGGAGACAATGAGACTCTAATAGTTAACGAGCCTTCACCCATACCATAACACAAATGCAACATATGAGATGTAAGGGGCATGTGAAGCATGAGGAGCATGTGGAACTTTAGGCATGTAAGAATTATGAAAGTATTGATCAAGTGGAAGAAGAAAGAGGGGGAGGAGAGAGGAGTCAAATGGACCTAGAAATATAAGTGGATGTCGATTGGAAGAAAATATGGGTGGTAAAAAGTACCCCATTTTGAAATTTGAAAATAGATAAAATATTTCCCCTTTGGAAATTTAAATATGATATTTAAAACAATACCTCTAATAAATGACCACACAAAAATACCTTTAAAAATGAAACTTTAAGGGGAAATGTCAATTTTGACCCCATGAAATGTTGCATAGAATTTGAAAATGAGCCATTTTCTAATAAATTCCAAATTAAAACTAATAAAAATTGAAACGGAATGTGACTATGCAACACAATCTACTATACAATACAACTAGAACCTACAAAATATACCAATAATTTTTTAATACCCAAAAGGAAAGTTGAGACTATTGTGTGAGTAGTTATGCCCAAGTGCATTAAGGTTGTCAATAAATGTTTAGAAATAAAATTGATCTTATGAAAGATATAGTATACAACTAGAACCTATCATATATACCAATAATTTTTCAAGACCAAAAGGGTAAGTTAGTTTCTATAGTGTGAGTAGTTATGCCCAAGTGAATTAAATTTTCCAATGAATGGTTAGCAATAAAATTGATCTTCTAAAAGATAGAGTATCCAAAGAAACCTTGTAAATGAAGGTTAGAAATTTACTTTGGCTACCTAATGATTCTACTAAAACATAATATATAGTGAAATATAGAACCAATATCTAGTAGTATCTCAATATATCACTCACCTTAATATGGTAATCATGATTGATAAGTGTCAAATATCACTATACACAATAGTCATAAAGTATCTATCAAAAAGTTCACAAATACAAACTCAATGAAATCTATTGGTTGGAAAATCATCAATCAAATATAGGGATAAAATATTATAAAAATGTTGAAAATCATGAGCTTTACATGAACAAAAAGTAAATCAGTGAATCACAAATACTTGTAATGTGTAATAATACTTTTAAGTGAAAATGACCCATTGATTATTTTTGTCTTGATTTCAACTCCAACATCCGTTTCATTTTTTAAAGAGAGAATTTTTCCACTTATTTTCTTTAAAAGTCTAATTTGATTCTTTGATTTCATATACTTTGTTATATACATAAAATGCTAATGTCGTCATCAATATGGTCATAAAAAGTGATTGTTATTCCTAAATAAATATAATTACAAAAGTATAAATTATATTTTTTATTATTCATAAGTAAGAACCAACTCAACTTGTATTATGTTATGATCAGGGAGGACTTTTTCAACGTAAATGTATTTGATGATAGATATGGAATAGAGCATAGTATTCTTCTAAAGTTTGAGGGTTTGTGTAGAGCGAGGGTGTGTACTTGCAGGATTGTAAGTGCAAGTATTTTTTGTAGACTAGGGGTTTATGTAGAGAGAGGATTTTTTCAAAGTGAGGATGTGTACTTGCACAATTGTGAGTGCAAGTATTTATGTAGAGTAAGGGTTTATGCAAAGTGAGATATTTTATAAAGCAAGGGTTTGTTTAGAGTGAGGGTTTGTTCTTGCATGGTTGGTAGAGTGAGGGTTTGTGTAGAGAGAGGGTTTATGTAGAGCAAAGGTTTCATCCATCAACATCATGCTAGTTTCAAATGTTGTAAATTTATTTTTTATAATTACTAGAGGTATTCTAGAATTATTTTATATGAAGATGAAAATTACTACCATGATCAAGCTACAAATTCATATATGGGAAGGCAGATAAATTTGGAGGAGTAGAAGATCCTAATCCTAGTGTTGATATCAATTAGGGGTTGTGGGAGATGTGGACAAGGAATATATAGAGGCAGATGATTTTTTAAGGAGGGCAAAAACTTCATAAGGGTGTGTGTGAAAGATAACATAAGCTAGCTAGAGTACGTTCGAGGCAAGAAGAAAGTGGTGGAAGAAAAAAATCAACGTTCGGTTACCATCATAGTCCAAATTTGAGGGAGTTTTTAAAATATTCTAGATAAGATATATGAAAGGGTGCAACAAAAGGTTCACAATAGCTTGATATAAAAATTTACAAGCTTCTACCAAAATCTAGAATAGATTAAAAAATGGGCATCTACCCATTGGAAAATTAAAGGACATGTTAATTTCTCCTTTATGCCAAAAGGGTTTTTTTAGATTTTTCATAGTAGAATAGGATTGTCACAAGGTTTTATTAGGAGGTCCATGGTTTTTGGGTCAAGCAAGGTTGTTTCTCAAGAAATGGATACCAGGATTCAACCCTAAAATGGAGAATATAGATGTTTCCCCTTTATGGGTAAGACTTGCTTGTCTACCCCTTAAATTCGAGGAAGAGGAGGTATCTAAAAGTATAGCCAACACTCTTGGAAGATTCTTCGCTATTGATTATGTTACAAAGAAATGAAAAATATTTTTTTATGTTAGAATTTGTGTATTGGTCGATTTGGGTAAGGAGCTCCTGGATCACATAAAACTAGTTTCCAAGTGGGGAACTTGGTCTCAAAATGATCCCTTTAGCTACAAAATTTATGCTAAAACAAGCCACATAGCAAGGAACTATCTGATTAAAGCAAAAAGAGATCCAAAAGGAAGACATAATATAAGTCTAAATATGAAGAGGGTATTGGTGGCAAGGTGTGGAAGAGGAAGGTTGATAGCTTTCATCATCTTGAAGCAAATATCCTTGTATATATTGTTAAAAGTAGGTAGGATGAAGTGTGTGTACTAGAGGTAGTTCATGTTGTTGATAAATAAAATGAATATCCTCATGTCCATGATGGTAAAAATCATATGGAAGGTAGACAGATGTGAAATAAAATTGTAGAGGATGAAATTTATGAAATGTAGTCAAATTATATGGAGGATAGAAGAGCTTTACATGGGATCATACTAGAAGGGGGTGTTTAAAAAATAAATAAATAAATAAATGAAAGTATTTGGATGCAAAACCAATAGATGGATGTCAAAAATAAGTTGCAAAAAAAAATTAGTCTCTAGTAGATCCAAAGAATAAGAAAAAACTATGGAAGGGAGTTGATATCCAAGGTGATGTAGAGCCATAGGTTGTAGCATTCACCTTTAGTTTTACTTTAGGAGTGAAGAAGATATAGGTGGAGTGTTCTCCTCTCAATGAGGCTAATCCATAGTAAGATGAGAGATCTAAAGTGTGATTAACACATAGAGCTAAAAATTCCTAATTTAGGGGTAGAATCTATGAAGAAGGTAGGTAGGTTGTCTTCTATAGAGAAACAAATAAAGAAAATAGAAAAGGATATCATCTCAAGGAAACAAAAGATATAAGATGTTGGTGGGCACAATCCACCAGGAGATATTGTATATGAAGTTATTAACTTGGAATTTTAGGGTAATGAACACCCCTAACAAACAAACGTTGGTTATATCTTTGATAAAAAAGATAACCAACTAGATGTGCTTCTTCAAGAAACAAAATTAAACTTATTAACTTGGTAAGTTGTTAAAATAGGAATTTGGAAAAAGGGTCTAAGTTGTCAAGTAGAAGCCAAAGGGGATTCAAGGGGAAGTTTAACCTTACGAAACTTAGCCTTCTTTGATGATGAGGAAATCTCCAAAGGAGAAAATCAATTAATGATCATGGTAACTGTAGGTCAAATTCATGATCTCTTTTGAATTTTAAAGCATCAGGCTTCTTTTTGCAAATAGATAGTTAAGTGTGTCAAAAGACTTCAAGGCTACATAGAACCAGAATGCTCAAAATTGGGATTGCATCAATGGAAACATCAACACAAAGCTTAATTTTCCCAAGAATGTGCAATGTGAATTACCCAAAACTATAATTTCTAAAATTGAGCATCTTGAAGAAGTGACATCATCACAACTACATCGAAGTAGGGACCACATAAGCTTAATGCCCAAATCTAGGATTACACAAGAATAAAAATTTGAGATGACCGTTGCCCAAAATTGATCCCTCTCTAGCAATAAAATCAGCATGATGTCACACGGTTTCAAGAATATGCAAAACTCATTATATGAAATAACGATATCCAATACTAGGCTACACAAAGCCATAATTTTTCAACTGACATAAGCTCTAAGGAGCTCGATACCGAACTGGAAAAGCTTTTTAAGTAAATGCATGATACCAGGATGGTCAAGACTGAGCATTCCCTTATCATTATGTCAGCAACACCATCTCCAATCCTGGCTTTGCATAAATTTGTAATGCATAAAACTAGGGCAACCCTAAGAAGACTCTACATGTACATCAATACCTTCCAACTAGTGAACCAAGTGCCAACCTAGTATAAAATAGACTACTTTGATAAATTAATGTGTAGAGAAATAGTTGCAAAGAAGCAGTTGTACATTGATGGAGTGGATTCCACAAGAATTCAAATTAATGTGCAAAGCAATTTCTAAGATAACCATCTCTGTTTCTAGAACATTTTTCCAAGATATCTTCATAACAACTTTGTAACTAATTACAAATGTTACACTACAAGAATCAACATGTAACCTATAAATGATCAATGAGACCTCCATTATAGGGGTTGACTCTATAGTCCTTGCCTAGTATTGCTTTGTAATATTATTGTTGATCAATGAAGTGATAGTTGTTTGGCCTCCATTATTGTGCAATTGTAGGTTTTATATGTATGTTTTGCTTTAAGTCATTTTTGTTACACTTAATTGTTAGTCTATTTTTTTATATTGATTTTTTCTATTTGGATCGCCTATTGGATTACTAACAATTAAAGTTTTTGGAATTATTAGAAAAATTGTATTCATAAATTTAAGTCATTTTTGTTACACTCAACACTTAGTCTATTATGTTAAAGTGAATTTGAATCACCTATTGGATTTCTAATTATTCGGGTTCTTGGAATGATTAAAGTGAATGTTAGAAGCTAAATAAACCTATAATTGTAGTTGATAATGGTTGGCTTGTTAAGTATCACTAAATTGGTTTGATAGAATAATATCTAGTAAGATCCAATGCTATTACACCATATTATGTCCATTTTCCAATATTTTTCTCTAACCCTTACTCCTTTATAACCTTTTTCCCTCAAAATACAATCAATTCAAGGATTCAATCTTCTCTAAAGGTTGAAATAGGAAGCAATCACATTTCATCCAATTCTATACTTTAGCTAAATTCTATGGCATAGCACCTATTTGTAGATATAGCATATTTTGATCCAATAATATAGTATTTTTGGCACACTCGATGGGACGCAAATATTAATATTAAAAATTATATATTCATAGGATCTATCCATCATGCTACCAATAATTTTTAGCATGCTCGATAAGACCAATCTAGTTATTTTGTCTCACTTTCCTAGATAGTTCAATATTTTATGAATTGTCTTGATCTCATTTGTGGAGAATGTATATTCATCTTGTAACTCCTCTAAATATCAGACCTAGAATTATCTAGGAATAAGATTGTTTTTTATCCTCATGGTCAAATAGTTTTACCAATCCTGATAAGATAGTGGTCCTCTCTTAATGTCCCAATACTTCATGAAATACCAAAATTTATCTTAAAAGTCCTTCCTAGTTATGACAGCAATGGAAAAATAGCTTATGATCACTGTCAAGATGTAGCTTCTATAGCTACTTTGTATGATATTGTCTTTGAAGACATAATGATTAGATTACTTATTCAATATTTCAAGGGAAAAGTGTTATTATGGTATATATTATTAGAATATAAGAGTATTAGTGCTTGTGTTGAATTAATCGAAGCCCTTATTACTAAATTTGATGACCTGGAGACCCATTATTATTACTTAAATATTTATCATCTATCAAACGATTCTCTCATGAGAACATCTTTGACAAATAACTTGGAAAAGGATTCCTCAAGAATTTCATCCCTTCCACAACGAAGCATACCTTTAATATATTCATGCCTTCATCTTGATCTAAATCTTCTAATTTAGCAATCTAAGGAAATAAGGTTCCCATAGGTTTTCCAAGAAGCCATACTAGCTAAAAATATGCTCATTACAACAAGAAAAATTCCTCCTAGAAATACCATGTACCCACTCGACCCTTCCCCAAGTATATCCTACACACCATATCATAAATATTTTATGTCATATCCATCCCAAATTCTTGTAGTTGGTGGTATTCCCAAGATACAAATGGATCAGCTCTGAACAAAGCAAAAATTGAAAGTATTGTTCTAGAAATTGATCGAATATGTTAAAAAAATGGAGTGACTATCTCAGTCTAAAATTGATGATTCTATTGGTGTGAAGCATACCATAGAGGGAGATTCAAAGCAATGTATTGATAACATACAAGAAGTAGCTAAAATATCTGTTACATGCAAACCTTAATCACATAGTGAGATTCATACCAAAGAAAGAGGCTTGTATCTTATGTGCCTATGGAAACCTCAATTTATGGAAGATGTGGTGGCTTTTCCAATAAAATTGGATCAATCTGGATTAGAAGGAATGACTTATACTAACAACCAATAAGAAGAGATACATTGTTTTGATCACTCTCTTAATTCATTTGCACAAAATATAAAGAAATAATCCCAAATATATGTTTGGGTACCAATTACAAAGGTAAAATCATTAAGTCAACAAAGGATCAAACTATATAAAAAGTTGTACTTCCTAAAAATGACTCTAAAACAAAGGATAAAAGTAGTAAACTAGTTTCAAGGTTGATTCAAAGCTTTTGCCTTGACATAAGAAAATCTAAGGGAAATTGAGAATATCTCTAGGGAGTCTAATTCAAAGCTGAGAAAAGATCTATTAGTGGCTGAAAAAGTGGACCTGTTAGAGTTGTCTCTTAAAGAATAAAATAAAATTGGCAACCCATCAAGCCTGGAAATGAGGAGATCATCCTTAGGTAAGAAAAAAAGTTAGTCCTTTTTGTATTATTTATCTCTTTCTTTAGAAATGTGGATATTACATAATTGTGTAGTAGATCAAGAAGTTGAGGTCAAAATGTCGTTAAAATTTTGCAAAGGTATGGGATTGACCATAAGCCTGATATAATCTGAGTATCTCCAATTCAAAGGGATATCTATAAAAGCAAAAAAAATCTAAAATAAATTCAATGTTGATACATGGATATCTATATCTTGTATTAGTACAAGATATAGTGATTGTCGATGTGCCTCCCATGTTTGGCATGTGTTTGCCTAAGAATTATTTGGAATAAATCAAAGGATGCTTGAACCAGGACCAAAGTCACATGATTATTCCTTGTATCAGGAATATAGTTAGAATAACTAATCAAAGTTTGTAGCCCTTCTATTTTGAATAATATGAACTAAAAGCAAATCCTACAAGAAAGAGTGTTTAGGATGTTGATGTATAAATAAGTGATTGACCGAAAGAAAGATCAAATCCAACACAAAAAAATCCATGGTGCAACCACCACATCCTACAAAGGTTTTTCTTATAAGAACATTCATATTCAACAATCACTTGTGACTTTTCAAAAAATCATGATCTTCAATAATTCTAGTCATTCTATCAAGGTGAATCTATTAAAAGAATATATTGGCCAAGAATAGCAAATCAAATAGAATGTGGGTTGATGATGAATAAGATTCTAAAATATTTTTAACTACATCAGAAGGATTGATGATCAAAAGGATAGAGCCTAACTACTGGACTTGCTCATAATAATTGTTCATGAATACCATATATGTTCAAAGACAAAAATTCCTTAGAAGCAGAGAAAATATAGACCAACATCCAAAAATACTTGGAGTTCCAAATAATATATCGATAAGAGAAACTAAATTTTGGTATCATATGTTCGGGATATTGCAAATTCATAGGATAGGTTGCAAGAAGTCATCACTGTCAGGAATGTGTAAGCATACCATAATTTTTTGTAAATAGTTGACATGTAAATAAAAATCTAACTACAACTTAGGCAAATAAGGCAATCAACCAATAATTGAACGACCTTCAAATTGATCAAACAAGGAAGCACATCAAAGCATGGAGAAAGGAAGAATTTGCATAAGCCTGATAAGGGAACAAAGAATTAAATCTGAAGCAAAAATATTCACTACCCTAAAATTATCCCTCCTAGAATTTTTTTTCTATAGCACAACTCACACACTTAAATATCATAATTGTTACTTCACACACCCCATTCATACCCTTGATTATCCATCACATGATGTAATCCACCATTTTTACCTCCACCATATGTTTCCTAGCTCTGTATCCCAATGGATAAGATAAGAAAAATAGAAAGATGGCAGAAAATATACTCAAAATCATAATATGGCATGAGCAAAACTAAAAAATGATGTAAGATACACATCATAGGATACTCTATCCTATGTGTGATATAAGCAAAACATAAGATAGTTGAGCCAAAGGAGCTTAGTTGGAATAAATATATTAAATAAAGCATATGAACAAATAGTTTGTGCAAGCTCCAATTTTTGGAAAAAAATGCCAAGTTAGAAGATACAATCGTCTAATCATTATGGAAAGGCTAGTTGGCTGAGGTACCACTTGAGCTTTATATAAAGCTACCATGGCCTCAAAATATAAGAGGAAATACTCTTTAGTGCATTCATGAGTTCTAGGATAATATTGAAGCGTCACACCATTGCAAGTGACAAACAAAAGAGGTTCTTGTGCAACTGTGTGAAGAAGAGGAGGTACAATAATGGTAAATTTTGGTATTCAAGCACCTACAATATTTTCCCAAGGCATCTTGCTTGGACCTAAAGCAAATTTTGGCTACAATGAAGTATATTCATGTAGGTACATTTTTCTTTGGAGATACCATATTCCAAATATTCACTTGCACCATCTCTCCTTCTTTTCTTCCCTTTCTTCCCTTTGTGTCACCCCTTCCTTTTATACTCGTCTGTACATTGCTCCATCAACTCTGAATTCCTCATCTTCCCCCATTTTGAATTTCACACTTCATACAAATAATATCACATATAATATCATTTCCTCATATTTGTTTTAGTAATTCCGCTTTGTGCCACTGCTTCTTCTTCCATCTACCTATATATATCTTCATCATCTCCAATATTCCACTTTTTACTGTCCATGTCTTCCTTGTTTCTTACAATATCTATTATACATTGTACTAACCTTGCCACTCCTTCCCTTATCAGCTTATTTTCTAGATCCTTCGAATCCTCTTTTTCACAATTTCACGATCCATAAGTAAGGCTATCTGGGTACTTTTTTTTCTACAAGCAAAAAATCCTGAGAGGCACCAAGAATGTAGTTCAAATTCATGATCTCATTTGAATTATAAAGTATCAGGCTTCTTTTTATAAAGAGATAGGCTAAGTGTTTCACAATACTTCAAGGTTGCATAGAACTCGAAAGCTTGAAACTAGGATTGCATCAGCAAAAATATCAACATAAAGCTTATTGTACTTGGGAACATGCAAAGCTAATTGCCCAAAACTAATATTTCCAAAATCAGGTGCCTTGAAGAAGTGATGTCAGCATAGCCGCATCAAAGCATGGGACTATGTAGGCTCAATGCCCAAATCTAGGATTATATGAGAATGAGAAGTTAAGATGCCCACTACCCAAAAATAGTCCCTATCCAACAATTAAATCAACATGATGTCACATGATTTTGGAAATGCACAAAGCTCATTACATGAAACTGTGATGTCCAAAATTGGTTTACATATAGCCATGATTTTTTCAACAAAGACATAAGTTCTAAGGAGCCTAGTACCACGCAAGAAAAGCATTTCAAGTCAATGCATGACATTAGGATGCTCAAGATCAAGTACTCCTTTGTCATGATATCAGCAACACCATCTCCAAGCTTAACTTTATGTAAAGTTATGATGCACAAAACTAGGGAAGCCCTAAGAAGACTTTACATCTACATCAATGTCTTCCAACTAGCGAACCAAGTACCACCCTAGTATGAAATCAATTACATTAACAAATTTGTTGTAATGGATTGAGCCATTTGTATAGAAGTAGTTTGAGATCGATGGAGCATATTCCACAATAATTTAAATTAAATTGTAAAGCAATATTTGAGTCGACCACCTCTGCTTCTATAATATTTTTCCAAGTTTTCTTCATAACATCTTTGTAACTAATTGTAAATGTTAAGCTACAAGATTCAATACGTAGCCTATAAATGAGCAATGAGACCTCCATTTTAGGGGTCAACTCTATAGTCCTTTTCTAGTATTTCTTTGTAATTTTATTGTTGATCAATGAAGTGATAGTTGGTTGGCCTCCATTACTATGCAATTATAATTTTTATATGTATGTTTTGCTTTAAGTTATTTTTGTTACACTTAATTGTTAGTCTATTCTATTAAAGTGATTTTTTTATTTGGAAAGCCTATTGGATTACTAACAATTGAAGTCTTTGTAATTATTACAACAATTGTATTCATTACTTTAAGTAATTTTTGTTACACTCAACACTTAGTCTATTCTATTAAAGTGAATTTGAATCACCTATTGGATTTCTAATTATTCAAGTCCTTGAAATGATTAAACTAAATGTTAGAAGTTGAATGAACTTGTAATTATATTTGATAATGGTTGGTCTATTAAATATCATTTAATTGGTTTGATAGCATTTTATCTAGTGAGATCCTATGTTGTTACACTATATCTCATCCATTTTCAATATCTTTCTCTAAACCTTAATTCTTTCTAACCCTTTTCCCTAAAATTACAATCAATTCAAGGAGCTAGCCTTCTCTGAAGGTTTAAATAGATAGCAATATTGTTTCATACAATTATATACTTTGACTAAAGTCTAGGGAATAGCACCTATCCTCAGGTATGAAAAGTTTTTTCCAATAGTAACTTGTAAATCCTCAAAAAAAAATTGTCTAATTACACATATATATGCTCCAAAATCGAGTAAAAGGAGGAAGAAGTTGTGGAAGGATTTGAAATAGATTGGTTAGTATGTTGAAGGGTCCAGATGAGTAGTGGTTAGATATTTTAACACACTCCTAATGCCAAGAGAAAATAAAGGATGTTCTCAGGGCTTTTTAGATAGTATGGAAGACCTTGGTAGTTTTATTTCAAGATTTGGTCTTTTTTATGTAGAGTTGAATGGGATGAAATTTACCTAGACTAATAGAAGATTAGGGGATTGTATGATACAAGTGAGGTTGGATAGAGTTGCTTATCTTACTGGAATGGTTTAATGGTAACTATGATCATTAATTAGGTTCTCTTCCAAGGATAATTTTGGACCATAACCCTTTATTTTTTTACTACAACCTAGAGGTCAGAAGAAAAAGCAGCCCCTTCAAATTTGAATTCATGTGGTTACAACATCCCAATACCTATCAGGAAATGGAAAATTGGTGGAGTCACCTTGTTTAAGGTTCCAATATGTTTATTGTGGCAAGAAAGCTTAAGCATGTGAATAAGGAGATCAAAGTTTGAAATAAGCTTATTTTTGGAAATAGTTTTAGACAAAAGGTAATTTTTAGACGAACTTATCTAGTTAGAGGAGGAAATCGGTAGGAATGGAATGGATGCTCAATATTTTAAGAAAAAAAAAATTAAATATGAATTACATTGTATGATAGCAAGGGAAGAAACATTTTGGAAGCAAAAATCCAAAAAACAATGGCTCATACAAGAGGATAAAAACACAAGGTTTTTTCAAGTTTCTACTCTCAAGCATAAGAGTGCAACTAAAATAATTAAAATCTTATAGGATAGAAGTCTAGATTAAGTAAACAACAATTAATTATTCCAAGTCTCTATTAGCTAAATATGAAGAGGATGATGATGTATCTATGTGTAGTATATTGCAACATATACCAAAATTAATAACTAGGTATAAGAATCAAAGCTCTATGAAGGAAGTTAGTGAGGAAGAAGTCAAAGATATTGTTTTCTCTCTAGGAAAAGGAAAATGTAATAGGGCTACATGGTTTCCAAGTAGGATTTTTTTTATCTTTTTAGCATATAGTCAGAGATATGGTGGTTGCAATTCAAGAGTCTCACCTTTCAAGGAATATTCTTAAGGAGTACAATAACACTTTTTTGGTATTAATTCCTAAGAAACATGGGTTGAAAAGCTTCAATAAATTTAGGCCAATCAACCTCTTAAACACCATTTACAAAATTATTTCAAAATTAAAACATTGAAGATTATTCTTCCAAAAATAATAGTCAAGCAACAAGGAGGTTTTGTAAACGGGAGACACAGTTTAGATGGGGTTAAAACTTTACACAAAATGTTGTGTTCTATGGATAAAGGTGGAAGAGAAGGTACAATTCTCAAGTTATATATGAATAAGGATTATGATAGGGTTTCTTGGAGCTTCCTGGATAGAGTGCTCAATAAATTTGGCTTTAATAGAAGATGGAGAAGATGGGTTGGTAATTATTACTCTTGTTCAAGATTTTTAGTTATCCTTAATAGTACTCTGGTGGGATTATTTGGAAGTAGTAGAGGATTGAATCAAGGGTATCTCTTATCACCTTACCTTTTTATTCTTATGGTGGAAGCTTTGGGTAGATGCATTGAAGTGGCCCAAAATCTAGGTAAGATAAGTGGATTGAAACCTTTTGTATCTATGAAAGCCATTACCCATCAATAGTTTATTGATAACATAATTCTTCTTGGTAAATAATTTGTCGTGGAAGCTAGAGGGTTTAGAATTATTATCAGCCTTTATGAGAAGGTGTCTCACCAAATGATTAACGTGGAAAATAGCAAAGTACTTTTGGTAAATACACCTGAGTATAGACAAAGAAGAATATCTAGAATTGGAATGCAATATTTTGGTTCTTCTTACAATTTTTCTTGGTATGTCAATGTTTACAAGTATATGTAAGGATAATTTGTGGGACCTATTGCAAAAAAAAATAGCAAAAGTTGGTAGGATGGAATGGTAATATTCTAAGTCAAGTAGGGAAATTTCAACTTCTAAAAAGCACTCTTCAAGCCATCCTTGTATATCTTCTCTTAGTGTTTAAAATTATTAGGAATATTGTAAACATAGTGAAGAGTATTTAAAAAAGGTTCTTATGGTCAATATCACAAGAAAGAATTAGGCTACCTCTTATGGTATGGGATAAAGTTTGTAGTCCTAAATCAAGTGGGAGATTAGATATAAGAAATACCTAGAATTTAAATAAGGTCTTGGCTACAAAAATAGGATGGATGATCATCAAGGAAAGGGATTCACTATGGAAAAAAAATCTAAAGGATAAGTATTAGACAATCAAGATGCAAAAAGGTTTTTGATTACCTTAGACCTTTGCAAAGGCTCATATTTATGGAATCACTATGTAAGAAGTAGAGATGTGCTTTGGAAGGGTGTTATATGGAAAGTAGGTAAGGGAACAAAAGTTCACTTTTGGGAGGATGTTTGGCTAGAAAACCATCCACTTTGTGAGGATTATGAAATATCCAAAATTAGGAATGAGTTGGAGAACAAATATAGTAGTTTGTTTTATGATTGCATAGAAAGGAATGGAGTGGTAGGATGGAAGAAATTAGCAAAAAAATTACAAAATGTAGAGGCTCCTAATAAAATCAATGATAAATTGAGAGTGTATTATGTGTGTTCATCCTCAAAGGAAGATTCTATTATCTAGGATCATATCCTTGAGGGTGTTTTTTATGTTAAAACAACCTATGATTTACTGTTGGCAGAACCAAGTGGATAATTTTTGTGGAAGAAAGTATGGGATAAGAAAGCTATTTCAAAGATAGTTATTTTCATTTTGTTAGCACCTCAAAATAAAATTTTGACTGTGGATAATCTAGAAAAAAAAAAGGTTTTTACTTCCCTGATAGATGTTACTTATGTGAAGCTAACAAAGGATCTATGAAACAAATTATGTTAGAATGTAGATACTAATTCAAGGTTCTTAATAATTTAATTTTAGAAATAGGAATAAGTTGGGTCCTATCAGATAACATATTATATTGTCTACATCAATCGGGAAGGTCATTTAGAAGTAGAAAATTAAACATGATTTGAGGTCTCATTCCATTTCACTATGTTTGGGGTAATTGGCTAGAGATAAATAGAAGGCTTTTTAGAGGGGATAAAATGCATATAGCCATAATTTCTTAAACCATTAAAGGAGCCATTCTAGATAATTTATTGATTTTGAAGTTAAAGGTAAAACTTCAATTTGGTGAGGCAAGTATAGTCTTGAAGTGGAATCTTAAACCTTTTGAAAAAAAGGATATTTTCCAAACATATTTGAGAGGCCAAGTTAGTTGGCATCCCCCTAAAGAGGAATGGATGAAACTAAATTTTTATGGGGCTTTTTAAGGTAAGCTAGTGAAATTTGGTGGAGGGGGAGTTATCAAGAATAGTAGTGGTGTTATGGTGGGAGCAGTTATTGAATATCTAGGCACTATGACCAACCACTATGATGTGGCTAGAGTAGCCCTTGCTATAGTAAATCTAGCCTTAAACATAGAAGTAAAGAAGTTGATGGTAGAGGGAGACTTTGTAAATATTATTAATTGCTTGAAATAGAAAGCTAAGGTAAGTTGGCAAGTGTCAAGAATTATTAAGGATATGCTACATATGTTAAAATATCTAGAGAAATTTTCAATTTTTGCACACTTATAAAGAAGGTAAAAGTGTGGGATATTGGTTGATAAATTGGGGTGCGCTTAAAGAAGAGGACCAAATATGGATCCCCTCTAATAGCTTTCATCCCAAATTGATTCAACTAGGGAAAAGAACAAATAATGTATGTTGTAATTTGTAGCTATCTGCAAAGTATCTAAAATGGTCGGTAGTGCCAAATTGGCCCAATTTATCTCTTTCAAGATTATTGCTAAGGTTATTTTCTAGGACTTTTGTTGAGGTTGTTTTCTAGAATTGTTGCTAAGGCTATTTTTGGAGCTATTGCTATGACTATTTTTTAGGAATGTTGCTAAGGTTAGTTCTTAGGACTATTGCTAAGGTTGTTGTCTAAGATTATTTCTAAGGTTGTTGTCTAAGATTATTTCTAAGGTTGTTGTCTAAGATTATTTCTAAGGTTGTTGTCCAAGATTATTTCTAAGGTTATTTTTAGACTTGCTATGACTATTTTCCAGGATTGTTGTTGAGGCTATTTTTAAGACTATTGTTGAGGTTATTTTCCAGTATTATTGCTATGGTTTTTTTCTAGGATTTTTACTAAGGTTATTTTCCAAGACTGTTGTTAAGGCTATTTTCTAGGACTACAACTGAGGTTATTTTCTAGAACTATTGTAAAGGCTATTTTCTAGGTTGTTGTTATGGTTGTTTTCCAAGACTATTTCTAAGGCTATTTTGTGGGACTATTGCTAATATTTTTTCAAGACTCTTGCTAAGGTTATTTTGGGGACTATTACTATGGCTATATTCTAGGATTGTTGCTAAAATTATCTTTTGGAATTGTTGCTAAGGTCATTTTCAAGACTATTGCTAAGACTATTTTCAATTAGTAATTTTTTTTGTTTTGAAAACTTTTGAGTTGTGTAAGAAGTGTGATAGTGGCTTATAAGTAGTTTTTCTAATACCTGAATAGCTTTATTTTATCTTGTAAAAGGGCATGGACCCTTTAAAAGTAAAATATGTATATTCCATAAGAAAATATCACAAATACATCTTATACCAATGCTAATAGGAGCCAAAGGCAAATCCAAGTTGTGGAGGTAAAGGCAAAGATATAAACAAGTGGTGGAGAATGTAGTTGATAGACATAGGTGTAGTTTTTAGATCTTGGTGCATGTAAAAATGTTCCTTTTGGAAATATCATAATGCAATTTAAAGCAATTGTACACAAAAGATAAAGATAAAACTAGGAAAGACTTCAAACCCAAATATATTATTTTTTCCTTCTCTCATTCTTTGAATTTTATGGTCCAAAATTCTAAAATCCAAATAAATATATTTGGTGGGTCCAAGGTGTAGACACCAAAAACTGGTCATCCACAACATCACATTTGGCACCCCACATCAAATCCTGCATAATAAAATTATATGCCTAAGTTTAGACTTAGGTATATAAATCCTGCACATTATCCTATTTTCTAGATTTATTAAATCTAGAAAATCAGCCTAGGATACCCTGCCTACCCACTAGACATGTGTCCTAGCCACCTCACCAACATCCCTTACCACATCTCATACACCCTTGTCCCCTTTGTCCCTTCACATGGGGTAACCCTCCACATAGCACTCCACTTGCATCCACATCACCCTAGTTAAGTGAGACACCCTGGGTGACTCACTCTAACTGCCCCTCCATTTGGTAGCCCAGGATTGCCACTTGGTAATCCTAGCTTGCCACCTCTCATTTCCATCCAAAATCCTAAGGAGCCTATAAAGGCACCTTCACCCCACCAAATCAAAGAGGTTGAACATTTGTACCATCAAGCTACCAAAATAGGACTAGAGCTCTGCATGCATCCTAAGGAGAAGAGAGATCTGAGCCCGGAGGCCCATTTTTGAAGCAATCTTGCATTCAATATACATCACCCATCCATGGTTTCACAATCAAAACTGCATATGCATAGTTTACCCACCACTTGTGCATGATTTATCAATATTTACCACATATTTGTGGTTTCTCAGATCCAAAAGCACATGATAAATCAGATCAGTAAAAGTTGATTTTTGCAAGCCATTATTATATTTCATTGCTCTATTTTCTGTATTATACTTCACAATTATAAATATAGGGTTTACTATATTATTTTTCATCTTGATCAATAGGTGCTACTAAACCCTCATTTGTATTTTCATGTGTATGTAGGAAGCAGATATCTTGGAGAGCTACTAAAGCTGGAGTGGTCCCCACATTGGATACTTGAAGCCCACTCACCCCTTTGGAGTTGTAGCATAAGGATGAAGGACACTAGTTGATTGTTTGGAAGACCACATTCTATCATTTGGACACTTTTACCATACATTGTAATATTACACCCAATACACTTGGGGTAATTCAAAAGAGATCATTGTAATATTGGGAGATTCAGGCTCCCCTATTTAATACAAAAATATATCATTCTTTTATTATTGCAAGTGTTCAATTTGTGTTATATGTTTGGTGTCATTCTTTTGTTACAGAAAATGGTGATCATGGTGGGACCCCCTAAGGGTCTTATTTTTTTTCCTTTCTTAATTTTATCTAAATACTAATCTATGTTTTCTATGGTTGCAGGTTTTAGGAGTTTGAAGCGCATGAAGATTCGATCTTGGGATCGATGGATCCGAGACCTATTTCTTTTTAGTATTATTACTACAAAATCATGCACCTACAATTTTAGACTTGAGGAACCATCACACCTGCGATGGAACACCTAAAAAAAACATGCATATTTTGTATCTAGTGAATCCTATGCATGAGATGGTTACCATTATGGCACCGTAGACCTACGATTGAAGCGGACTGGAAGGAGTGATGAAAGGAACACAGGTTTGTACCCCTAACCCTTTTTTCCTCTATTTTTTTGTTTTTAGCATTGCATTTAGGCTAGATTAAAGGTCTCTATCCTATGTACTTTTGTTTGCATTTAGGTCTTAGGATAGGTATCTTTATTTTCATTAAAGCATTCATAAAAACATAAAAAAAAAAAATAAAAGGATCTGCATTTTCATGATAGGTAATAGAGCATATGCATAAGTCCAGTTAGCAATAATCTAGACATTTTTGGGGTTCGGGCCTGTGCTGCCCCTATTCTATTGTTTAGTCAAAACTGTGCACCTGTAGTTGGGATATCCCAAATGCTCATGCATGGTTAGTAAACCATGCAAACATGGTTTACCAGAACCAACCACCCACTCACGGTTTGGCCCTAACAATAGAACTTGACCAGATCTTACTTGAAATTAGCAACTTCAGCCCCTGATCTAATTTTTTTGCTATTCTCTATTTCTTATTTTTTGCATTAGGCATAAAAATAGAATTGCATCATAGTTTGCATCACACAATAAGTTAAACAAGCCTCACACACTCACTTAAACATTGGAAATGGTTGGATTTCATCACCACCAGGTTGGACTTCATCACCAACCACCAACATATTATTACCCTATTCATGGCCAAGGTCAGCTCCAAGAACCATCGTAGCTTGGAAAATTGCATGCATTCCTCTTCGGAGGGTGTATCACTTGCCCAAGTGAGACTAGGTGAGGATTGGTAGGACCTGTGTCCCCTCATCGATTATGGGTTTCATCTCCATAGTCTGATGGGATTCACAATCTGAACTTCATCACAGGATATGTGTGTGTGAGCGTACAAGTGAAATCCTAGATTCATCTTAGGGCAAATATTTTGCACATCAATTTTTATTTTTTCAAAAACTTTCAAAACTAAAAAAAAATCAAAAACTTTCAAAACTTAAAAAAAAAAATCAAAAACAAAAAAAAAAAATCAAACTTTGCACAAACTTAGGAACACAAAACCTTGTTTGTTTATTTGCTTTGAGTGTTGTTTTGCATTGTGCTTCCATCACACATTCACACACTTACACTTGCATTTCACACATCATCACACCTTAGCGTATGGTAACGACCCATGGTCAGGCCAGAAAGTTAGCATTAATTCAGAGTCAATTGTCTTCCCCTATGGATCCATCTCAGGCTAGTTAGGTCCCTAACACTTTGATGGTAGGGCAAGTTAGTGTAGTCCCTAATATGTCCCAAAACTTAAATGTAGGGCCCTCTAGTAGTGCCCCTATTTTAGATAGAGATATTATGCATAGGGCTACCCATACCGCTATTCCTGAGACTCCTAGGAGTGAGCCACCCACACCAATGGATGGTTCACACTTTAACATTATAGTTTTTTTCTTCCCCCCCCCCCCCCCCCCCCCCCCTCTCCCCCCCCCCCCCCCCCCGCCTCCCCCCCCTTTCTCTTGTCCCCCCCCCCCCCCCCCCCCCCCCCCCCCCCCCCCCCCCCCCCCCCCCCCCCCCCCCCCCCCCCCCATCCCCTCCCCCCCCTTATGAAGCACCAACTCAAGTTTTCTTTGTAGGTCCTCACATCCATTCCATCTACCACCCCTACGGGCCCCACACATCCTATCATCCCTCATTCAATGGTAATGCATTTTACCACCTACCCCCCACCTACATCTACTGACATGGTTGCCTCACAACCAACCCAACCATCCACTTCATATGTGACTATACCCACATCATCTATGATTGCCATGTAGTAAGCTTTCTTGTAGTTGCAACAAATGATCTTGGATAATGCTAACCATAGCATTAATACTGACCCACATCAATATTCATAGAGGATTGATCAGAACCCACCATCAACATCTCATCAAACCCACACCTTTATCCAAGATCCATATTGGGTATTGCACCCCCAACCACTACCATAACAACTAACCCACTTCATCACATGTATGCTAACTCATCAAGTCAACATGCTATCATACCCCCATCACCTCATCAATATCAAAACCCTCATCAACCATCATATCATCATGCATTTCAGCCTAACATCCCCCATCATCCACATTCCACCTACAATGCATAATATTACCAATAACAACAAGCAAACCAAGGTTTTAACCCTATGGAAGATCCTAAGTTCTAGTTCTTACAGAACCATATTGATAGCCTTACCATGCAGACACCAAGTTTATAGTATCAAAATCCCACCTTAAGGTAGCTACTCAATCACCCGATCCATGCTTCGGTACCTACACCACCTTATCCAACTGATTTTTAGATGCCAAAGTTTGATACATTTAAGGGGGATGAGGACCCCCGAGAGCATGTGACTAGATTTGTTAATGCGTGTTTCAAGATCAGAAATAATGATGCACTCATGCTACACACATTTCCTCAGACACTTGGGGGAGAAGCCCAGGATTGGTACAACCACTTACCGCATCAGAGTGTTTACACTTTTGAGCAACTCATGGACCAATTCCTAGAGTGATTCACCTTGAATGTCAGGAAGAAAACCACATTGATCGATCTACTTAGTTTGAAGCAATACGATGATGAATCGGTCCATGATTTTGGTAACCATTGGAGGGTAATTATGATCAAATTACCATTCTCCCTCCCCATGATAGAGCTAACAAGAATGTTCATAAAGAGTTATGCCAAGCCCATATCTTTGTTGCTATAGTTGCAATAGTATAGAACATTCGAAGAGGCACTCACCTAAGCTAGAGTGATAGAGGAAATAAAGATTCAAGAGGGCAAGATCAAGCCTAAGAAAAAAGAGTGGAAAAATAAGAACCAAAAGGGGAATAACCATGACCATTCCAAGGCCACACAAGTTAATCAGATAGTCTTGGGCCAACCTTCACAGCCAAATCAACAAGCCCAAGTTCAGATCCAACAACCCCAACAACAACAACAACAACCACAACAATTGAATTATCAAGTGGTTCCACCCCCACAATAGGTACAGAACCAAACGCAACCTACAAAAAGGCAACAACATCATTTTAGGTCCAAACACAATTACACACCATTGCAAGAGCCCTACTCATCTATCTTTCAAAAATTGTATGTGGCACAACTTTTCACATTACTGAAGATTAAACCCAAAGACCCTAGCAAGCCAAAATCAAAAGCCTACAAAGAGCATTTATATTACATCTATCATCAAAAAAAGGGCATGATATCAAAACTTACCATGGGTTTAAAGGTATTGTGCAAGATTTATTAGAAGTAGGAAAGATCAAAGTCAACAATCCATTAGCCCAACCTAATCAGAACCTTGGGATATATCAGACACCTTTGCCTCATCATGAGGTAAATCAACAAGCAATGGGAGCATCAACTTCTATAGTTCCTCCCAACCAAGTGAACTATGTGTCTCAACTGTACCAAGGTTTTGTAGGGGCTATCAGTGTGGTCACCCATGGGCAGAGACAAGCGAATCACACAACCCAAGCTCCTACAACACAACCTAGTGTCCCCATACAACTAGGGCCATCCATTCCACCTCCACCCATCCATAATCCAAGTAATCCATCTCACCCAACCATCACCCTAGGAATCTAGTTAACACAGAGTTTGAAAATGGCATCAACAAAACTATCAATTTATGAGCTAATACAACAGTCACCCCCACATCATGAGGCATTGATGGAGATTCTAAAGTCCATTCAAGTGCAATCAGAAGACCCTAATGCCTTCAATGCCTTTGTGGGGAGTGTACAAAAATGCATGGAGCCCTCAATAGTATTTTATGACTTTGAGGAGAAGAGTGTATCATCAGATTTACCAGATCCTCCATTGCACATAGTCGCTCATATTGATAGAAAGCCATTCAAGAGGGTACTTATTGATATCAGCTCCTCCATCAACCTCATTACCACTCCCACCATCAAGCACCTAAACCTACCATCATCCCATATCACATCATCCACCTTCACCTTAAGGGCCTTTAATGATGCTTTATGCTCAACTATGGGGAACGTAGTTCTACCTATCACCATGGGGGTGAAGACTATTCATGTACTCTTCCACATCTTGGAAGGGGTGATGCAATACAACATACTTCTTGGACACCCCTAGATCAGGGAGATGAAGTGTGTGCCCTCGACATTACACCAATGTCTAAAATATGTACATGAGGGTAAAGTACATTGCATCCAAGTAGACACAGAGCCATTTAAATATTGCAACTTGATCTCAAATCCTTATGAGCCACTACTTCCATCCACCCACCTCTCCATTCAACCACTCATCATCTAAACCACTCCCACTAACATCACCTCATCAAAAGCCCCCATCCCAAAGGAATTATTGATAGTTGATCCTACTTTTGCATCCAAAAGCATCAACTCTAGTCAACCCTCATCCACCACATTTCATTTTTCCACCACACCCGATCATCCTACTAACCAATCACCAACTTCATTAGCCACACCACCCACTTCACAAACACCATTCACATTTTTAGCTCAACCAACTCCATCAACTAACAACCCCATCAAGCCTAATCCACCTCAAACATCACCACCCATCATCTCACAGATAGGATCACCTATCCGAGAGGAGCCATCACCTCCACCTAAACCACAAGCCACCACCAAAGCACCCTCCTCATCCACTGAGCCATCCACATCCCAACCATCCCAAGTTGTAATCCATCTCACCAATCCAAGCATTGGTGAGTACATCATTGAAAGTGTCACAATTACACCACCTATTGAGTCAATCAAAGATTATGGTCACCCATATGACCCACCTTTAGCTATAGGTGTAGTGTATAGAATGGGTTCCCAACTAGATAAGATCAATTTTATATATGGGGGAGTGGATTCTTCATCCGATCCACCTCCTCCTAATGAGGAACCCTTACAAGAGTTTAATGCCAATTTAGAATATCTATCCAACCCAGATTTCCCTTTGTGATATTTTTATAGGGTCAACTGGTAGGGATACGGACTTGGATGACATGAGCAGGGTCCACATCACATTGTTGAGCCTGAATATCAAGAAGCACATGATCACTCTAGTCTAGGATACAGGTCTTCTACCTCAAACTCTTCCTTCAACCATACCTTTCAATGACTCACTCTTGAGTATGAAGAAGAGGATGAGGAGAGCGATGATTGTGATGATTGTGATGATACTGATGATGAATACTTAGACCCTAAATTTGTACCTCATTTACATGAGGCCTTTTTGAATATTGTATTGCATACATTCATGATTGATCATATTCTAGATGATTACATCTTTGATGAAGATTTTGGGGATTATATCTTCGATGAGGATTTTGGGGAATTCCAATAGATGGAAGTAAACCTAGATTGGATCATTCAAATATTTGATGGTCCCCAAGAAGATGTGGCCCCTATAGAGCCCATCGAGAGAGATGAGTGTTATACCAAGATGTTTCCCATAGATCACACCATATTTCACTTCAACAAGGAGCGTGAGCACCCTGAGCTAGATCCACCACCACCACCTTGGCCGCTCCTGCAACATCACCATTCATCCACCTTAGGTCAGTTGCAACCTAGAGAGAGTGAGCCATCACTCCTCGAATCATAGCCACCTCATTTCCACCAAGTCAATATGATCTTTGTTGACTTGTTTACCCCACTCCATAACCCATACGATTTGGCAAAGCTGATTTTGATCGATGCTAGCCTTATCACCATGGATAGGATTTCATCCCCACCATCCATCACCAAATTTATCCTATCTAAAGAGTTACTATGAGCTTCAAATGCTTACATCCCACAACAACCTTCATCCTCATCTACTTTAATTTTTCAAACCAAAGTAGAGGAGGGGTCACCTGAGTCATTTGAGCATGTGGAGGATGATATCCATCTCATCCCAACTCCACATCAGCTAGAGGAAGGTTCTCATATGCTTATCAAAGAATCTATCGATGTGAACCTTAGCCAAGATGTGGACAATCCACAAATCATGAAAATTGTAAAATATTTATCCATAGAAGAGAAAGAGTATATGATCGACATCTTAACAAGGAAGAAAGACATATTCGTATGGTCATACAAGGACATGCCTAGCCTTGACCCCAATTTGGTGGTCCACAACCTTACCTTAGCACCAGATGCTAAGCCTTTCAAGTAGAAACTAAGGAAACTTCATCCAACCATAGCATTAATTATCAAGGAAGAGCTACAAAAACTACTGGATGTGAATTTCATAGTCCCAATTGATTATCTAGAGTGGCTCTCTAACATGGTACCCATTCGCAAGTTGAATGGGGGGTACACGTATGCACTAATTTTCAAGATTTAAACAAAGCATACCCCAAGGATGATTTTCCTCTACCTAACATCGATCAATTGGTAGACTCTTGCGTAGGCCATGAAATGCTTTCATTAATGGATGATTTCTTAGGATACAATCAGATTTGAATTAATCTTGAGGACCAACACAAAATAACATTTACAACACCTTGGGGGACTTTTTGCTATAGGGTGATGCCTTTTGGCCTTAAGAATGTAGGAGCTACTTATCAACGTGCCATGATGTACATCTTCCATGACTATATGCATAAAATCATTGAAGATTATGTGGATGATCTGATTACAAAATCTAAAACACATCTTGAGCATATTGAAGTTCTAGAGAAAGTTTTTGATCGATTGCTTGAACATAAGGTAAGGTTGAATCCTAAGAAGTGTGTATTTGGTATCACATCAAGAAAAATTCTAGGATTCATTATCTCCAAGTGAGGCATTGAAGTGGACCCTGATAAGGTCAAGGCCATCATCGAGATGCCACCTCCAACAAATCTGAGAGAGTTGTATAGTTTACAAGGAAAGATTCAATCTATCCGATGATTCATTGCACAACTCTCAAACAAATGTAGGCCTTTCAATCACTTGCTACAGAAAGGGGTGACATTTTCCTAGACAATTGAATGTCAAGAGGCTTTTGATGACATAAAGAAGTATCTAGCTTCACCACCAATTCTTACATTGCCTCATCCAGGAGTCCCTTTTCACCTTTATATCTCTACAATAGATTTTGCACTAGGGACAATGCTTGCGTAGAAAAATGAGAATCACAAGGAGCAAGTAATTTATTACATTAGTCGAACATTGGTAAGTTATGAGACAAGATATGCTTATATCGAAAAGTTGTGCTTAGCAGTGGTTTTCACCACTAAGAAACTTAGACATTACATGCTAAGTAACACTACCTATGTCATAGCTAGAGAGAATCCTCTATGTTACATGATGACTCATGCATACAACAACACCCATACCACAAAATGGATAATGCTTTTAATGGAATTTGACCTCAAATTCATTAGCCAAAAATCCATCAAAGGTCAGGTGATAGTCGATCAACTTGTAGAAGCTCCATTACCAAATGATCAACCAATACTTATCGAGCTTCCAGATGATTCGGTATTTTCTATCACTGAACAAGAAGAACTAGTCCCTCCCGAGGATGATGTTGACATGACACTCTTCTTTGATGGATCAAAGTGTAAAAAGGGACAAGGTGTTGGAGTCATGTTTTACACACCCGAAGGAATTCCAATTCCTTTATCATTCAAACTCGACTTCCCATGCACAAATAACAATGTAGAGTACGAAGCCCTAATCTTGGGGCTTCAATCAGCTATAGCTATGGGCATTAAATGAATAAGCATCTTTGGTGATTCTCAGCTTATCATTTGTCAAGTGAAAGGAGAGTACCAATGCAAAGAACCAATCTTGAAATAATATCACGAAGTAGCAATGAAGTTGCTAGAAAAATTTGACTGGTATGAGATTGATAACTTGCCTCATTTGACTAATAGATTTGTGGATGCAATGGCTTCTTTGGGATCCTTGATTCCTAAGAATGAACATGGAGAAGTCCAACCACTTATCATAACAATAGTGTCCAAGTCAGCAATCAAATGAGCAGAATCTAAAGGTGAGAAGAGTGTTTGTTTGGTCCACGTAGAGCCATACAATTCTTACCTTGATGAGATAAGAGACTTTCTCAAATTTGGGACCCTCCCATTAGAATTGATGTGAACTACAAAAATATCATTCAAACAAAAAGTAGCTCATTTTACTCTCTTGGGGGACGTGTTGTATAGACATGGCTATGATGGAGTCCTACTTCGATGTCTAGATCCCGTAGAGGCACAACGAGCTATAACTGAAGCCCATGATGGTACTTGTGGTGGCCACTTTAGTGGAATGGCCATTGCAAAGTGTATTTTGTGCATGGGTTATTATTGGCCCACCATGGAAAGTGATTGTTGTCAATACATCAAGAAATGTCAAAAATATCAACATCACGCCAATTTGACTCATGTACCATCACAAGCTTTACAACCCATTCAAAGCCTTTGGCCCTTTTCACAATGGGGCCTAGATTTGATTGGAAAAATTTCACCTACCTCTTTGGGACAACATAAATTCATCATAACTACCACGAAATACTTCACCAAATGGGTCGAAGCAATTCCAATGACCACAATGATTGGACCTCGAATAGCGGAGTTTATACTTCAGCATATTATCTATCATTTTGGGATTCCTTCCAAGATCATTTTTGATAATGGCAAGTCTTTTAAGAACAAGGATGTTCGAGCCTTATGCAACAAGTACAATATCCAACATAGTTTCTTGACTCCTTATTACCCATAAGCAAATGGACAAGTCGAAGTGACCAACAAGACTGTGATAGCCATTCTCAAGAAACTTGTCAAAGAAAATCATAGAGATTGGCACACTCAACTCCCCTTGGCATTATGGGCTTATCGAACAAGCATCAGAATGCCAACTGGGGCAACACCTTTTTCATTGGTCTATGGCACCGAAGCAATCATACCTCTTGAGCTTGAGATCCCTTCTTTACGAGTTGCATTGCAAGAATTCATGGATGATGACACAACTAGACAAGCACATCTTGACCAATTAACACTCCTCGATGAAAGGTGGATCAATGCCTTAGAACATCTACGAGTATATCAAGATCGCATCAAGCATACCTACAATGCAAAAGTCCATCCTCATGAATTCCAAGTGGGAGATCTCATTCTTAAAGAGAATCAATAGAACACCAATGCATTGCCACACTTGAGAGATAAATTCATGGCTAATTGGTTAGGTCCATACATTGTCAAGCAGAAGGTGGGTCCAGGAACGTATAGACTTGCCAACTTAGAAGGAACATTGGAACCTGAGCCATTGAACATAATACATCTAAAGGTATTTTATGCATAGTGCAACTTATATATATGTACATATACATGGCTAAAAAAACAAAAAGAGCAAAAATAACAAAAATATTTCATTTGCATCTCATACATCCATCCATGCATTCCATACATGCATTTTAGGCATTTTGTTCATACCATTCATTACATTGGATCATTTGGTTAATTTGGATGATCACTAGTCCACTATGTCTAGTTGCCTTAATCAGGGGCATCCTACATCACTCAACAATCCATCAATCACAATAATATGCAACTTTCCTTATAATATTTTGCTAATTAAGGGACTCACATAAAGTAGGATAGATACCATATAATTGTTAGCAATAATGATTATGTGACCACTGACTATTTTGTGTGCATCTTTTAATTTTCAAAATATTGCATCGAAAGTATCACAAAACATTACATACCACATCAATCCATAAGCAAATTCCAAATATTTTCAATCACTCAGCCACTCCTAGTGTTTTGAACAAACTCAATTCAAAATCAAACAATATTTAGAAGCAATAAATTATTCCTGGTCAATCAAATTTCCTCTTGGACCACACACATCAAAACACATTAAAACATTGTGAATCTTGGGAATAACGAAGTCAAAAGTTGCTATTGCCATAAGTGAAAGGTTTCCCCTATTCATCCAATTATGTGCATGGTCTAGAATTCCAAGAGTTGACAAAAGGACAAGCTCCACCTTCATCCCTTCAAAAAAAAAAAAATCCCTTGCTCTTCATCAAAGCGAGCAAGTATCCCAAAAAAAATAGAAAATCCCTTGCTCTTCCTCAAAATGAGCAAGTATCCCAAAAAACATCTCAAAGCAATAAAATTCCCCTTTGCTCTTCCTCAAAATGAGAAAAATCCAAAAATATCAAAGCAATAAAATCCCCTTTGCTCTTCCTCAAAATGAGCAAGTATTCAAAAATAAAATCCCAAAAATCCAATGCAATAAAATAAGGGAAGGAGCTTGAATCCCTAGAACTCTTAGTGTCTCAAAAACCATGGGGTGATCCTCATTACAACAATGGGCTGAATGAATCCCGCCTAGCAATGGGGTATCCTTACGTATGGTACCATATCTGTCACATTAGAGACCTTATTTTGTACAAACCTATGGCTGATCTCGGATGAGCTAGCTTATTGGCATAAGTTACAATTGATTAGTTTGACCTAACTCATAATGGGAAATGAACAATCATTGCACACACAGTTGGTCCTTGAGAAATTTGAAACCACTAGGACAACCCTTGCATAATGAAGATATGTGAGATACATAAAAGAGTTTTTTTAAGATCACTAGGATGTTTGAGTCTTTGTAAGAACACCCTAGATCATCCACCTCAATCATACCATATCATTTCCATAATCACATATCATAGTCAAAACCATTCATATATGCCCTTGATTAAACAACAAGATAATGTTGATCAAGCAAGAGTCTATAACACCAAATGAGCATTAGAACATAGCATTAATAAACATTACATCATACATCACATCATTTCATATGCATCCATACATACAATAAAACAAAAGTACAACACAAATGATCTAATAAAATCCATGTATATATATATATGAATCACATAAGTACAAAATGCCCATAGGTTGTATACATTAGAGCACTAAGGCTCATAAACAAAAATAGAAAATTACAAAAAGAGGTAATAAAGTGCTACTAGCTAGCACCCCCATGACCCCTGCTAGGCCCCTGAGCTGATGCCTGAGAAGCATGTGAGCCAGATGGCCTATGAGATCATGAACTACCTGGCCTAGACTCAGTCCACCTGCTAGAACCTAAAACTGATGATGGAGGAATAGGTAGAGGAATCTGATGCTTGTAGACACCTAAAATACATCATGTTTAGGAGACTACCCATATGAACCCTCTTGGATCTCTCCAAGAGCAAGCAATGGTCCTAACCACTCAAATAGGGTAGTTCTAGCCCATCTAAGCTTGGCCGCTCTCAAGTAGAGCGGCCACCACACCTGGTCACTGAAGACTACAGTGGCCACATCTAGCCACTAGACCTGATAGTGGCTAGCACCATGCACAATCTAGCCATGAAAATGGGCCTAGATCATACAGTCTGACTACACCTTTGCATTGTTTACGAGTAGATTTTGGTGAGGAACTCCCTGAGTTCCTCCTAACTACCCCTTCAATGCCAGTTTGTGACTGATGCTTCCCACCCAGAATGGTCAGTCACATGAGATTTGGATTGAAGCTTCTCCAGGAAGCCAAAGTCCAGATCTGAGAGAGGGAAGTCTACATATGGACTCTCCCACAAAGAGCAAGGGAGACACAATTTTTAGAGCTTATGCAATGGAGCCCTATCAAAATGGAGAGCCAAGCTATGTCCCTTTGAGAAGCATTGGAGCACCATCTAGCTGAGCCATGTCCATACATCAGTATTCAGATCCATCATTCCTAACCACCAAATCAGTGTAGGAGACACACCTGGCGACCCTTGAACATCAATTCTAGCAAGGAGGATAGTGCTACAACCCTTGATTCACGAGGAGAAGAGTTTCATATCATGGCCACTATCTCAGATAGTGGCCCATAGGCATATTTTAGGGCATAGATGTTATTTTCCTTTGCTTTAGCTTAGATTCATTACTACTTAATTTATTGATTAGTCATAGCTCATATCTGATTTCATTAACGCATCTATTTCATATTTCTTAACTTTTCATGCATTTATCATTCTATTTATGCTTATATTATCATATCTATCAAATCCATTGACAAAGGCCTCATCCAGAGAGGTGACCCATCCTATTAAGCATGCTTTGTTATTTACATGAGCGTAGGTACAGATCTTCAAGATCATATTGAAGTAGTAGGAGCACAAATATCCCTCTAGGACCAGATCTAGAGAAGGGGGCATCTATAAGCCCCCATACAATTTCATGTGTAGGACTAGGAGGCTACGTAGGTACACCATTCCTTATAAGGAATATATCCAACCACTACTCTATTATGTAAATATTTGTATCAAAATTATGGGTATCCCTCAGAGGGATAAACTTGTAACCGAGGACTTGAGATATCAATAAATAAAGCATCTTTATTTTTTTCTTATTTTTGTGTTACATGTGCTTTCAATACTTTCATTTTGTGCAAGTAATAATATACATAATAAATCAAATTACAAGTAGGGTAGCCAAGGTGCATGCTTCCTGAGGTCACATAGATGGTGATCACGATGGGACCCCCACCAAGTTTTATTTTCTAGTCAATTTATTGACATTCATAGGTTTTTCTATGTGTAGGTTTGGTCACTCTAGTCGATAGTGACCCATAGGTCTTGGTCACTCTAGTCGATAACAACTAGCTGATCTCAATTACTCCTATAGTCAATGGCCAGAATCAGCCACTCTAGTCAATAGCATCCAATAGCAGAGTGCAATAGAAGTCAGAATTTCCATCATCAGAGCAAGATTTGAGGTTGGTTTCATCCTCTATTTTCTCTATGTTTTCTATCTACAACTTTTTATTTCCAGAAATAACAAGTGAAATCATAGTTTAATTAGGAAAAATAAATAAAATGGGAAAATAAATTGCACTTGATGTTTCCTAGGACTTTCTTTAGTTTCTCTAGGTGCTTCTAGGAACAACGGGCCTCTACTTGTAAGGTCTACCCTAGTCTCTAGCATGCTAGGCTTCTATGTGTTTAGTTTGCTTGCATGTGACCCAACCAATGGCCCTTAATTCATAGAATAGAATGCATTCTTTGAAGATCATATAAGTTGAATACATGCATATTTCTGAAATAAAACATCTTTTATCTTAGGCATATAGGAAATATCATGCTTGCTTGGTGATGCATTTTATTTACATGCAAGGTTAAAAAGAACCCCACACACATCACATTTCATATTTAACATCTAGTGAGTTGGGCTCTCACATCCAACCACTAGTAGAGATCAAAAGATGGTGGATTTCATTACCACTTCTTTGGCTCGAGAAAGTATCATCGTACCCTCTATTTATGGCCAATACCAGACCCAAGAACTATCATAACCCATGCAAAATAGCATGCACTATCTCTCTTTAGAGAGGTATATTCACTACTACGGGTGAACTAGGTGAGGATCTGGTAGTACTTATGCTACCTTGATCAAGTATGGAAGTCATTACCATACATTATAAGTTGAGTATGGATTTCATCACCATATTTGTCTTGTAAGTATATAGGTGAAAACCTTTAAACATATAAGTATACCATCCAACAAGAATGAAACATGATGAGAGTTAGCTTATATTTCCAATGAATCAAAACACACCAAATAGTTTAGGGAACACATAAATCCTTAAAAGAGATAAACATATGCTTGTTTTGTTTGTGTGCTTTTGAATCTACCTAAGAAGATAACTCATAAGTCACCATGGTGTACACATGGAGCAACCACCCTCGGTCCAGCACCGAGGGGGAAGCTAATGCTCCACACACTCACAATCACACTAGCATTGAGCCACCCACCCATAGTGTCATCGGATGAAGTTTGACAAGTCTTAGGGGTGATAACTCAACCCTTGGGGGGACTCCTCGAGAAACCCTAGCAAGAGAGCCACATCCTAGTTCCTCATCACATAGACATGAGGAGGCCTCATGGCCTCTCTCATCACTCAAGCACACGGAGGCATCATGACCTCCTTCATCACATAGGTACGAGGAGGCCTCAAGGTCTTCCTCATCGCATAGACAAGCAGAGGCATCATGACCTCCCTCTTCACACCGACATGCAGAGGCATCATGACCTCCCTCATCGCATAGACATACGAAGGCTTCAAGGCCTCCATCATCACACCAACATGAGGAGGCATCAAGGCCTCCATCATCGCATAGGCATGCAGGGGTTGCAAGACCCCAAGTTTCACATGATACACATAGGATAGATCAGCCCACTAAGGGGTAAGACCCTAGGGCTACACCCAGTCATAGACCCAGGACATCCTATAGCCTCCCTACAGATGGGAGGGTACCCTTGGACTATGAGCTCATTGGTGCCAATGGGACTCCATGGGATCAGCCATGGAGAACCCAACAACTTGATGAGTTGGATCGAGTTCCCTCGAGACCAGCTCCTAGAAGTATTGCTACCAAACATTCTACTTTAGGAAGCTCATGTAGCATAGCCACTAGATGCACCAATGAACTAGGGGAAGCTTCAAAGTGACCCTGTAGCACATACACTACTTCAGAACATGGGGGTACTCAACCCATAACATAGTACATAGAATAAGTCACCCTAGTAGACAAGGGCAAACACATAGTAGGAGCCTCCTCAAGGGGCCTAAGCATTAGAACTCCTCGCACAGAGTTAGAAAGGCATGAACCTTCAGTAGCAGGTCGATCTGACCGAATACATAGGTTAGAGGAAGCGTTGTGCATCGAGCATGAGCATGTAGAAGCTCTTGAGAAAGAAGAGCGAAGGAAGAGGTACCTACACCTACAAGAACAATGCTCAAGAGAAGAAAGAGTTGAGCATGAGGAGCTAGTAGAGAGGCTAGCTCAAACAGATGCACACATAGGTGGTGAGAGATACCGACATGAGAGACATACTGATTCTCAGTAGGAGAGAAGCACTAGGTAAGGAAATGAATATGCTCACCACACTTCACAACATCAACAACACCTGGACCTCGAACAAACACAATTCAATGAGGAAAGGGTAGGGATGGAAGACCAAGAATAGACATATCCTGAACCTCCATCCATGGTTATGGGAGATGAGTATAGATGCCCAAACCGGGCCAACACAGGACTACCTCCCTTGCCACCATGAGAAAACCTTCAGGAACATGAGATTATTTCCTCGAAGGCATACCAGACACTCATCGAGAGAGTCAAGTCTCTTGAGAAGTAGGACATAGGTGAATAGAAGCCGACATTGAGCAAGATACACAACCAACCTCTGTGCCCCTTAGTCCTGAGTCTCGCATATCCTAGGCACTTTGAGATGCCTAGGCTAGAAAAGTTTAAGGGGGAGGGAGATGCGCAAGAACACGTGACCAACTTCATGAATGTGTGCTTCCACCTTGAGAAGAATGATGCCCTGATGTTGAGGACATTCATCATGATGTTCTTGGGTGCAACAACTCAATGGTTCAACTAGTTGCCCAAGCATAGCATCACTAGTTTTGAGCAACTGGTGAATGCATTCCTTGAATGGTTCTCCTTTGGTGCAAAGAAGAAGGTGAACCTATCTGATCTGGCCAACTTGAAATAGTATGATGATGAGCCAGTGATGGACTATGGGGATAGGTGGAGAAAAATCATGGCAAAACTATCATTCTCCATCCCCACAGAAGAGCTCATCCGAATGTTCACGAAGAGCTACACAAAGCACATCTCTCTACTATTATAGCTATAGCAATATGAATCATTCAAAGAAGCCTTGGCTCAAGCCAAGCTTATTGAAGATATTAAGGTCGATGAGGGAGACCTTAAGCTCCACAACAAGAAAGAGTGGAGCAAGAACAATCAAAATAACAAGAATAAGCAGAAGCAGGCCAAGCCTACTCAGGTTAATCAAGTTGTATTGGCCATACCAAAGGAGGGGAATGGACAACAACCCCAGAATTATCAGGCTCACCCCCCATCGACCAACTATGATCCTAAGAACAACCAGGGCTAGAACAAAGAGCGTCGACCACCTCATTATTTCATGCCTCTAAATGAATCGATGCAGTCGATATTTAATCAATTGAATGAGGCACAGAGGATAAGGTTTCCTGACATCCAACTTCTTGACCCTAATCATCCCAAGCCAAAGGGATATAGGGAAGATCAACACTACCCATATCACAGGATACAGGGGCATGATATCGAGAACTGCATCAGATTCAAGAATGTTGTACAAAACATGATTGAAAAGGGAGAGCTAAGAGTTGACAACCTGCTAGCTCCCGATAATAGAGATATGGGGATATTCAAGAACCCATTGCCCAATCATGAGGCCCCTAGAAATCAGGGCACCCAAGTCAACCAGGTCTGAGTCGAGCCACCTATTCAGGGATGCATCAGAATGGTTGAGTTAGTTAATGTGGCAACCAAGAGTCAGAGATATGGGCAACCACAGCCTCCAATGGCTCCCATTAATATCCTGGTTGCACCTCGATAGAGATAGGTGCAGGAAAATCCTCCAAGTCCACCAACAAGACCTATGGTAACTATTCAGAGTAGACTAGAACAAAATCTACAAATGACTCTAGCCAAGTTATCCATTTACGAGCTCATACAATAGTCCCCTAGGCACAAGGAGACTCTAATGGAGATTTTGAGATCAATCGAGCTCTAGCCCTAGAACCCAGATGTGTTCACACATTTTGTGGGGCAAGTACAATAGTGCCAAGAGCCCATGATTCATTTTTATGATCATAAAATTAAGGTAGTCCCTACTACCTCAATAGACCCACCTCTACACATTATTGCATCAATCAATGACATACCATTCAAGTGGGTTCTGATCGATACAGGCTCATCGATCAACATCATCACTACCAAGGCTATAGGGCACTTGAAGATCCCTAAGTCCAACATCATCCCAACTTCCTACACGCTCAAGGCTTTCAACGATGCATTGTGCTCCACCATGGGCACAATCATTTTTCCTATAAAGGTAGGACATAAGACCATCCCCATGATGTGTCATGTGTTAGAAGGGGTGATGCAATATAACATCCTTCTAGGGCATCCCTAGATTAGGGACATGTAGTGTGTACCCTCAATCCTGCACCAATGCATCAAGTATGTGCATGAGGGACAAGTTCATGTGGTTCCATCCGATGAAGAGCCATTCAAGTACGTGCATCAAGTCGACTTGCCGGGGGACTTTGTCCTTCCATCAACTCACTTGTACATAAGGCCTTCATCCCCAACCATACATCCAGGAAGCAAAATCAAATCAGTGCAAGGTGACCCATCCACGTCGGCACCACCTCCTACATCCAAAGCTACTAGCGCTTCTAAAAAGCCTTTGACATCTAAGGCAAAATATAAATAGAAGTTGAAGGCACCCCTAGTGGAGGAAGGACCCAAGGAGCTTCCGACCATAGCAACTATAGGAATCCCTACTCCCATGGAGGAGGAACATTCCCAAGAAATAGTCGAGGAGGTACCTCAACCTACCTCACCTACATCATCAACAACATCATCTGCACCATAGGTGATAGTTCACCTAGCCAACACAGCACTAGGTGAATATCTTATGTAGAATGTGACTTTCATACCAATCATTGAGTCTACACAAGACATGGGATGACCAAGAGTCCCAAATCTACCAGTAGGGATAGTGGTTCCCTTAGGGGTTCCACCCAACCAAACAAATTTCATATATGTTGGTCTAGATTACACCCATACTGCTCCTGATATGGAAAGGGATGAGGATGAGCCATTCACCATGAATGTTCATTACTTGTCAAATCTTGAGTTTGCTCTAAAGTACTTTGAGTAGTGTCACTAGCAAGGCTATGGCCTAGGCCTATATGAGCAAGGGCGTCGACTACCATTTCAGCCATAGTACCAATTACCTACTGATAGGTGTGGTTTAGGCTATCAAATGTGGAGTCATGATGACTCTTTAGAAGTAGCCCTAGATAGGCTAAGCATTGGGTTTGGGGAGGACATCGATTGGAATCCCTATCAACCCCCTAGCAGAAACTATTTGGGTGATGGATGGGTGTCGATGGTCAATGTCGCACCACCTAATCAATATCACCCTGAATCCTCTCTTGAAGCACCCCCATCAGGAGCCATCCTATGGGAGGAAGAGCCAATGCATGGATATGAGTGAGAGGAGTATGACTATGTCCCAAGTGAGGATGAAGATGAAATCGACTTGGCCTACCATGGGCCTCGGTATGTGCAAAACATTGCTTGGATAGGCCACACAGAGAGTGGCTACATCTCAGATGAGAGTGAATACATCTTGAATGAGGGTGGATATATGTCAGATGAGAGTGGCTATGAGTCAGAGGACTCAATAGAGATGGCCTACCTATAGCCTAGACATATGAGCCACATCATTGGGCCAGAGACAAATGCCAATGGATTCTTCATAAGTGATGATGACTATGAAGATGAGACTGAGATAGCCTATCTAGGGCATCAATAGGCAAGCCACCACCTCATCCTAGGGCCAGAAATAAATGCCAATGGTTTCTTTATAAGTGATGATGACTTTGAGGATGAGACCGAGATGGCTTATCTTGGGCCTCGACACTTACATCCAGTCAATCTACTTGTGGAGAGAGAAGCGGTACTCCATGCCATAGATCCTAATATTCACTTCCTAGGAAGACCAGTAAACCTAGATGCCATCCATCGCATGGTCAACCTAGATCCCCCAACATTTAGAGAGCAACTGTTGCCTAATGATCCCATCATCTCATCTATCCATAGACTAGATCCTGAGATCCCTATGCCCCTAGAGCCTCATCATGAGTATAGAGGGCACACATAGGATATAGAGTTTCACCCACATGGTCTTAGAGATTTCATTCCATCCATCAACATGATCTCCATTGATTTGACCACTCCACTCCATGACCCAGCAGATCTATCAAAACCATTGTGTCTTAATGTAGATGCTATTGATTGGGATCATATTGATTCACCCCTAGAGCCTGAATATTTCTTCCCTAATGAAGAGATGCTACAACCATTCCATTTTGCATCAGGTTGTGCACATGATGTCTATCATGTTGGTCTCAACCCTGAGTTAGTGGGAACTATAAATCTAATAGATGACATCCATTTAATCCCCACTCCTCACCAGCTTGAGGAGGGGTCACATATGGCAATAGAGGAGACTTTCGAGGTGGACATCAACAATGATCCTTCTCAACCAAAGAAAGTCAAGTTTAGAGAAAGCTTATCTCCAGAAGAATAGGCCATCATAATTCCTCTACTAAAAGAGAGACCAAATCTCTTTGCTTGGACCTACAAAGACATGTTAGGGCTAGATCCAAAATTGGTTGTCCACAACCTTTCGCTAGACCCCACAAAGAAACCGATCAAGAAGAAGCTCAGAAATATGCATCCAACCATCACTTTGATGGTTAAAAATGAGTTGCAAAAACTATTGGATGTAGTCTTTATTGTTCCCATCGACTATCCAGAATGGGTATCAAACATGGTGCCCATAGGAAAACCTGATGGAAGAGTCTACATTTGCATGGATTTTAGGGATCTCAACAAGGCAACCCCAAAGGATTCATTCCCATTGCCCAACATAGATGCTCTTGTAGATGCAACTATAGGTCATGAGATGCTCTCCCTAATGGATAGTTTTTTTGGTTACAATCAGATTTAGATTAAACCTGAAGACCAGCATAAAACCATGTTCACCACTCCATGGGGGACATTCTATTACAAAGTGATGCCATTTGGCCTTAAAAATGTTGGTGCCACATATCAGCGAGCTATGACATACATTTTTCATGACTACATGCACAAGATCTTAGAAGACTACATCGATGACTTGCTAGCCAAGTCATTGCTACGAGAAGAGCATGTTGAGACCCTCAGAAAGGTCTTCGATCACCTGATTGAGCACAATGTCAGGTTGAACCCCAAGAAATGCATCTTTGGCATAACTTCTAGAAAGCTCTTGGGATTCATCATTTCTAAATGAGGCATCGAGGTAGACCCAGCAAAGGTAAAGGCTATCCTAGAAATGGCCCCACCCATGAACATCAAAGAACTGAGAAGCTTACAGGGCAAAGTAGCATCCATAAAGTGATTTATCGCACAACTATCGGATAAATGTCGACCCATGAATCGACTACTACACAAGGGGGTCCCATTCCAGTGGGATGAAGAATGTCAGCAAGCCTTTGCTGAAATCAAGGAGTACCTAGCAATGCCACCAGTCCTAGCTCCACCAAGGCTAGACGTGCCATTCCTGCTGTACATATCCACTATCAATTTTGCTTTGGGCACCATGTTGGCTCAAAAGAATGTGCAAGACAAAGAACAAGTGATATATTACATCAGCCACACTTTGGTGAGCTACGAGATAGGATATGCATACGTAGAAAAGTTGTGCTTAGAAGTGGTCTTTGCAACCAAGAAATTGTGCCACTACATGTTGAGCCATACGACATATGTAATATCCAAGCAAAATCCTTTGCAGTATATGATGAGCAAGACATATCATAATACATGTACTACAAAGTGGATCATGCTATTGATAGAATTTGATTTGGAATTCATAAGCCAAAATTCCATCAAGGGATAAGTCATAGTTGATCAGCTAGTTGAGGTGCCTCTTCAGAATAGTAGGCCCCTCACCATAGAACTTCCTGATGATGCAGTATTTGCACTATCAGAAGCACCCAAACCCGAAGAACCAGAAAATGAAGTTGACATGACTTTGTTCTTTGATGGTTCGAAGTGTGAGCAAGGAGGTGGTGCAGGGATTATCTTTTTCATGCCACAAGGTGCTCCAATGCCCTTGTCATTCAAGCTAGACTTCCCTTGCACTAATAACAACACCGAATACGAGGCCCTAATCTTGGGTCTCCAAACAACCATCACCATGAGAATCAAAAGGCTAAATATCTTTGATGACTCCCTCCTCATAGTCAACCAAGTCAAGGGACTATTTCAATGCTAGGATCCAATCCTGAAAGCTTACAAGGAGCTTGTTGACACATATCTAGCCAAACTAGAGTGGTATGACATCGAGGCAATCCCTCATTCATCAAATAGATTTGAAGACACCATGGCATCTCTGGGATCCTTGATCCCTCAGACATCTATCTGATTTCACTACCATTCATGTCAAAATGCTCTCACACTCAGTGATCCAATGTGAGGCTTTTGATAACAAGGAATCAGTCAACATGATTCATATAGAGCCAGACCATGACTAGTTCTGTAAGGCCAAAGACTTCTTAAAGAAGGCACCTTGGGGGTCCTTGATCTCGTAAGGTCCTATGGAGAATGGTACCACTATTCACCATAAGGTTGTTTCTCAATCTGCATTTGTGCAAATCAAATTGTAGGAGGAACAAGTCATCTTATCAATCGAGGTTGTAGCCTATCAAGATTGGCTATCCTAATTACAAGACTTCCTTAGGCTTGGAATTGTCCCATAGGGACTATCGCATGTCGAGAGATGAGCATTCAAGAAAAAAGTGATAAGATATGTCTTTCTAGGAGGCATATTGTATCATCGAAGCTATGATGGAGTCCTCCTACATTGCTTAGAGCCCCAAGAATCAGCTTGGGTGATTTTGCAAGCTCACGATGGTACATGTGGTGGCCACTTCAATGGCATGGCCATTGTCAAGTGCATCCTTCGAATGGGTTATTACTGGCCCACCATGGAGAAGGATTGTTATGAGTATGTCAAGAAATGCATTAAATGTCAACATCATGCAAATCTGATGCACTTGCCATCCTAGGCCTTACAACCCATTCAGGTAGCTTGGCCATTTTCTCAATGGGGTTTCGATCTGATTGGAAATATTTCTCCCTCATATTTGGGCTGACACACGTTCATCTTAACGGCCACTGAGTACTTCACCAAATGGGTGGAAGCGGTCCCCTTAACCTCGACAATTGGTCCTCGGATTATGGAGTTCATACTTCACAATATCATTTGTCATTTTGGGGTGCCCTTCAAGATAATATTGGATAATGGTCCATCATTCAAAAACAAAAATGTGTGAGCTTTAATGACCAAATACAACATTCAACATAGTTTTATGACACCATACTATCCATAGGAAAATGGGCAAGCAGAGGCCTCAAACAAGATAATAGTAGCCATCTTAAAGAAGATGGTGAAAGAAAATCATAAGGACTGGCATCTACAATTGCCCTTGGCATTATGGGCTTATAGGACTAGCGTACAGATACCCACTAGGGCAACACCATTTTTGCTTGTATATGGCATTGAGGCCATTATGCCCTTAGAGTTGGAAATTCCAACATTGCGCATCGCATTGAAAGAGTTCATCAATGATGACACTGCGTGACAAGCTCGCCTGGATCAATTGACCCTTCTGGATGAATGATGCATCAATGCTCTTGAGCATCTTCGCATTTACCAGGATCATCTAACATGAGCTTATAACAATAAAGTCCACCTGAGAGACTTTAAATTTGGGGATCTTGTGCTTAAAGAAAACCAACAGAACTCAAATCTACCATCGCATCTACGAGACAAATTTATGGCCAATTGGATAGGTCCCTATATCATCTCTGAGAAGATTGGGCCTGGGGCATATCACCTAACAATGCTAGAGGGTGTTGAGGAGCCAGAGCCTCTCAACATCATTCATCTAAAGGTATTTCACACATAAATAAACAAAATATCAAAAACATTCAAATAAATTTCAAAAGTTTCAAAAACAATAGAAATCATAAAAAATCCAAACAAATAAAAAAATATCAAAATAAAAAACAAAAGGCTCCAAAGGCATCTTAAAGCCCTTTGGTCAAATCACAAAAGGCTCCAAAGGCATCTTAAAGCCCTTTGGTCACATCACAAAAGCTCCAAAGGCATCTTAAAACCCTTTGGTCAAATCACAAAAAGCCCCAAAGGCATCCATAAGCCCTTTGGTCAAAAGCAAAACATAAAAGCACAAAAATAATTTAAAATCAAAAAGATCAAAAACATTCAAAATAATCAAAACTCAAAAACAATTGAAAGCATCAAAAATACAAAAACATTTGCATTCCGCATTTGCATTCATATAGTCGCATTGCATTAGGCATTTCCATCCATTACATTTACATTAGATACATGTGTGTTTGCAATCTTACAAATGACACCACATTTGTACATCAATCATGCATCTTCAAAATCCATCATCATCCATCACCCATGAGTGTAACTATGTTTTTCAACACAACCCCCTCCTATTGCTATAAGGAATATACTAGAGTTTTTTGGTCACTCAACCATACCTAGTGGTTTTATCAAACTTTGTAGAAAGTTATCTTAGCTTTTTATAGGTGAGGTTTAGTTTTGATAGCACCTAGTATATTTCAAAATCCTATCACTAATCAAAACACTAAAATCCTAGTTGAAACAAGGGAAATATGAATGCTACAAAGTGGTATTAGGTATCCTAAGGTGAAAATTTTATCTTGCTCATCCCCCTATGTGACCGGTTTGGGAATGCTGAGAATTGGCAAAAGGACAAGTTCACCCCTACCCAAAGAAATCCCTTGCTTTAATCAAAACAAGCAAAAATCCTAAACAAAGAAAAATTCAAAAATAAAATAAACAGTGATTATCATCACTACATAAATCCCTTGCTCAAAAGAAAAATAAAAATTCAAAATAAATAATGGTTTTCATCACTAAGCATGAGCAAGTATCCCCAAATAAATATGAAGAAAATAAGGGAGTATTGAACTTGAATCCCTAGAATTCTCAGCATGAACGAGTCGTAAGGTATCCTTACGCACGATGATATGTCTATCACATTAGCATCTTGCTTTTGTACAGACCAATGTTTGCATGTGGAAGAGCTAGCTTTAGGTGTCCTGTACCGCCTAGTGGTCTAATCCAACTAAGTCCAACTTAGGATCAAGATAAACATTTGAGGATCCCCAATACAACAATGGGCTGAATGAATCCCGCATAGCACTAGGGTATGCTTATGTTTTATCTAATATATTCATTTGCACACATAGGGATAATGAATATCTAGGTCTTCATAACAAAAACTTTATCCTTTAGAAGCTCTATATGATCAGTATACAACTTTTGATGGAGCAACTAGAGTGTTTGAGTCTCATGGAAAACCTCAAAAATCTATTCATAGCAACAAATAATTCCATCAATCAAATCATACATACATATCACATCATCTCATCTCACATTTGATGTTTAAATGATTAATTCTTATTATAAGAGTTATTATTTATTCATGATTTTTATACATTCTGTGGTGTCGTCCATTAGATTGTCAAAACCCATGTCACATCATACCATATGTTTTGAGTGATTAAAGCATACAGGTTCATTCACATTAGATCATCACATAATGCATAACAAATTTCATTTACCATATCATAACAACATAAGTTAAATGCATACAATACATCAAAATTGAACATGCATTTAAACGATAAGCATTGCATCCATATATGCATCCATCATCATCATCTAGATCATGCCATCTAAGCATCCACACATCATAAAGCATAAGTCATATAAACTACATAACATAAGATCATAAAGTAGTCCATCTACACCTACACATCATAACATCTAAAGCATCACATCACATCATATCACATAAGATCATGATACTGCATCACATAAACATAAAAACATAATCATAAAGGATACACATAATGAGTCTCAAAATCTAGATATCATATAAATGTGTGTCCAAATAAGTACATAAAGGTACAAAATTACCATAAGGCTACAATCATGTAGGTCAGTAGACCTTACACTCAAAAATAGTATAAGATACCCAAGGGGCCATAGTGCTCAAGAGTGGCCTACACCACTAGCATCACCTCTGCCCTCACCACCCCCTCTAGGAGGCGGCATAGAACTAGCACCCCCAGTCCACTCTATCCGAGACCTAGTCCTATGGCTCGATCAAGTTGATGACTACCCTGAAGTACTTTGATTGGTCCTCTATGACCCTCCTACCATACGCCTCTCTGGTAGGTGGTCTCCCCGAAGCTTGACCTCATGCTCTAGAGCCAAGATGTAGGATGCATCTAGAGTGCACTGCTCCAAGTCCTCTGCTAGAAGCCCATGCAAACATTAGATCTTTACACCTGCATCTAAACCACTAGGTCCCTAAGGCACTACAATAGGTGGCACAATCTATCCCTAAGTAGCATCCCTATCGGTAGTAAGTTGATCTATCCTATCTTATAGTGTGGTCCACTCTACCTCAAGGTACTAAACCTAAGCCCAAAACCCAAAAATGGTGGCATCCCTCTACTACACCTAAATATAAGATATCTATAGCTCAACCTCAACCTAGTGCAACTAAGCTCAAATAGGAGACTCCTACTCCTTAGGAGCTAACTCCTCCTCCTCCTCTGGAGCTACTCCTCTACTACCTCTTCTCTATTTCTTACCCCATACCTTTATTTAAGCCTACACTCAATGCCCATTACATCATCCCTATACTACCTCATCCAAATTCTACCCAAACTACCACCACCCTACCATCATCATATACCCCACCATCGATATATCCTCAATAACTCCAACATCAACCATACTAGGATCAACTACAAGAGGGTCATCCTCCTCTAAAAATATTGTAACTATAGGTGATGGAAGGTTCTTCTCTACAATAATCCAATATACAACTAGATCGAAATGGACATCCTATTCTATACCAAACTATTAAGCACCCTAGAATAATAGAAAAACTCCTTGATGCCATCCTTGTGATCGATAACCCATCGATCACATCAAGTCCGAGCTGTAAAGCTAGTTGGGTCCCTCCAAGAAGGGCACTCATAATAAGGCCTCCAAATAATATCATTGGCCTACAAACTAGTCAATGATGTCATGTAATGGAAAATATCCCCTGCAAAATGCTAACTCTTGCACTCCTCAAGCTCTCTAGGCCACCTAGCTCCATAGCTCTAGTGGGTATTAGTCACCTTAGTGATCTCCATAGAAATTCCTACTGGGAAATCCATCTTAATGTGCTCCCATCCCCAGATCTAAAGGAGCAAGCTACAAGTGATGTTGGTTTGTCCCCATCGTTGTAGCTGATATAGCTCATCAGAGTATTGTGTCTATAGGGCACTCCCCAAGCATAGATGAGAGGTGCCTCACTATCCACTAGATCTTGAACCATAGCTAATAGGTTCCATGGGAACCTCACCCTCGAGCAGTCAGGAATGAGAATGTTGTAGATAACCATTAGCAAAATAGCATGTCTACAGGATAAGACATTCTCTCGATACCACTGATCCATAGATATTACCCCAAATATCCTCACAAAAACTACGTCCCTAGCACCAATAGGAGAAGAGACGATGGGCACTCCATCAAAAGGGATCCTAAAGATCCTGTAGACATCCTCCAAAGTAATGGTCATCTCACCAGTAGGAAGGTGGAAAGTATTAGTCCTAGAGTCCCACCTATGGGCCAGGGCAGTCAGATAAGCCTGATACAACATAATCATCGAAAGCCTAGTGACATACTAGAGGCCACGAGCATCAAGCCAATCCCATTCTATGTCATCCAAAAGGGGCAGAAGGTCCACAAGTAGCTTCAGGTCTCAAGCCCGAGCAGATAAAATCTAAGAGTGCAAAATAAATCTAAAATAAATGCACTTACAAGCTAAAAGCAATAAAATCCTAAAAATGGTGCAAGCTAATCTACAAATATGCCTAAGGAAACAAACATTATGATTAAATGCACCTAAAAATTCAAAAAAATAAAAAACAACACTTCAAAATTACAAAAAAATCAATTAATTTGCTCAAAAATTCAAAAATATAAGTAACAAACCTAAGGCTACCTGGCCGCTCGTGCCAGGAGCAGCCACAAAGTAGTCACTGAAGCTGGCAATGACCAATTTCCAATGATAAAAAATTTGACCATTGGAGTTTCAAACTGGTCGCTTACAGTGACAACGACTAGCCTCAAGCCAAGCTAGCCACTCTGAGTGATAGTGACCAGTGGGCAACACGCCAACGACATTTCCCCCAGGCCCAAAAATCACAAAAAATTCAAAAAAACCTAAAACTAAAGGAAACCCACTAAAATTGACCCTAAACTAGTCCTATCTACTGGTTTAGTTCATTACCAACAGGGTTAATGAGGTTCCTTTACCAAATTATTTAGTTAGGTTCATTTTATCACATTAAAAAAAGGAGGTTAGGGTTTAGAAAGGTACCCATGAAGCTTCGAATCCTCCATTGGTCGAAGCCTCACCCTACTCATCCATAGCATCAAATTATTAGCAATCTTGGGTCACAAGCAGTCACTATCAACTCAGAGCTCAAAAGTACAATGATAGCTAGAAATAATGAAATAATAAAACCCTAATTTAATCTTATATTTCCAACTCAATCCTCAACCACTACTGGCATCAATGTCCCAAAATTTTTGGCCACTAGATCTGATAGTAGCCACGAAGCACTAATTGGGGGTTATTGGACCTGACAACGACCAAGAACCAATGAGAAATTTACTCAATTTCTCACCACAAAGCACATCAAAATGGGCCATAAAGTACACCTATTGGTCCAAAACAACCAAAATAATCACAAATACCAAAAAAATTACATATATCAAAATCCAAAAACATCAAATAACAACAAAATCTCAATTGAGCCTCGTATTCAACTATTTTCTCTATACACTTGGCGATTGCAGTGACTAGCGCTCCATGCAATTCGGAAAGATGAGTAAATTACCATAAGGCCACTTGGGGCAAAATAATTATGGAAGAATTGAGATGCTTCACTTCAAACCCGAAGAAGGCCATGATGGTCGGACCACCCCATGAGAGCGAGGATCCATCTCATTTCTCCTATAGCAAATAGTGATTCAACAAGCTAAAATAGAATTGCTATCACCTTGATTCCCTAAGAAGGCCATTATGGTTGGACCGCCCCATGGGATAGAGATGTACAATTACCAAACAAGGTTGAAATCACACCTGGATGGGAACTTACCCTATAACAACAAAGCAACCCTCTAAAGAGGTCCAAATCATTCATTTTGGTCAAGTGACTCATCACTTTATTAATAGTCCTTTCCTCATCGACTTGTCGCTTGAGGGGGTAGTCAAAATTTTCAACAATCATAATCAAAGTCAACAAAATATCATCTCGATCATGTCAAGATTACATTCATCTTATGAATCATTGCCAACAACTATCATAAGCTTACCCTTTGTTGGGGCAAAAAGCAAATATGATAGTCAAGCTTGCCTCTCCTCCGTTCGGACCAATCGTAGCATCCCGGCTACCCGAATAGCCTCTAAGGAATTCAGGAGAGCTTCCACACATTTAAGCCTTCCATTCCATTGGAAGCAATGATTCTAGGATTCATACCCTCCTGCATGACTAGGGCATCCAATGTTGATCAGATCAATGATCATCATCCAACCTACAATGTGACCCTAGGTGGTCTATTTTTGCTCTACGTTGTGTTTTCCCACAATGCATCCCAAAAAGGGGTATCTGTAGACACCTAAAATATGTCATGTTTAGGAGACTACCCATATGGACACATTCACAGACCATATGAATCCTCTTGGATCTCTCCAAGAGCAAGCAGTGGTCCTAACCACTCAAACAAGGTAGTTCTAGCCCATCCAGGCTTGGCCGCTCTCAAGCAGAGTGGCCGCCACACCTGGCCACTGAAGACTACAGTGGCCACATCTAGCCATTGAACCTGATAGTGGCTAGCACCATGCACAGTCTAGCAATGAAAACTGGCCCAGATCATGCAGTTTGACTACACCTTTGCATTTTTTATGGGTAGATTTTGGTGAGGAACTCCCTGAGTTCCTCCTAACTACCCCTTCAATGCCAGTTTGTGACTGATGCTTTCCACCCAAAATGGTCAATCACATGAGATTTGGATTGAAGCTTCTCCAGGAAGCCAAAGTCCAGATCTGAGAGAGGGAAGTCTACATATGGACTCTCCCACAAAGAGCAAGAGAGACATAATTTTTAGAGCTTATGCAGTGGAGCCCTATCGAAATGGAGAGCCAAGCTATGTCCTTTTGAGGAGCATTGGAGCATCGTCCGATCGAGCCACGTCCATGCATCAGTATTCAGATCCATCATTCCTAACCACCAAATCAGTGTAGGAGACACACCTGGCGACCCTTGAACATCAATTCTAGCAAGGAGGATAGTGCTACAACCCCTGATTCATGAGGAGAAGAGTTTCATATCATGGTTGTTGTCTCGGACAGTGGCCCGTAGGCATATTTTAGGGCATAGATGTTATTTTCCTTTGCTTTAGCTTAGATTCATTACTGCTTGATTTGTTGATTAGTCATAGCTCAGATCTGATTTCATTAACGCATCTATTTCATATTTCTTAGCTTTTCATGCATTTATCATTCTATTTATGCTTATATTATCATATCTATCAGATCCATTGACAAAGGCCTCATTCGAAGAGGTGGCCCATCCTATTAAGCATGCTTTGTTGTTTACATGAGCGTAGGTACAGATCTTCAGGATCGGATTGAAGCAGTAGGAGCACAAAGATCCCTCCAAGACCAGATCTGGAGAAGGGGGCATCTGTAAGCCCCCATACAGTTTCATGTGTGGGACCAGGAGGCCTGCGTAGGCACACCATTCCCTTGCGGGGAATATATCCAACCACTACTCTATTGTGTAAATATTTGTATCAAAATGATGGGTATCCCTTAGAGGGATGAACTTGTAACCGAGGACTTGAGATATCAATAAATAAAGCATCTTTATTTGTTTTCTTATTTTCATGTTGCATGTGCTTTCAATACTTTCATTTTTGTGCAAGTAATAATATACATAATAAATCAAATTGCAAGTAGGGTAGCCGGGGTGCGTGCTTCTTGGGGTCGCACAATGCTAATCTAAAATGTTCTCTAATATAGCAATGTAAGTAGTATACCTATGGATATTCCTCAAATTTGCCATCTAACATGCTGCTAATTGAGCTAACTCTACCCAGAGAGTTACAATATCATCACCCCCGCTCAGCCTAGCCCACAACCCATCCACCTCACCCTATAGCTGAGTCATCTAACCCTACAACCTTGTGATCTCTACATCTCGAGTCATGATAGAAGTAGTAGCATCGCTTCCACTCAACCTGCCATGCAACCCGTACACCTCACCCTGAAGTTGTCACCTCACTCTTTAGCCTCACCACCTCCTCATCTAAGCTATCATGTTATCCATACAATATCCCCCACTCCTCTATGTGATAAGGAGGAGAATTATGTCCCTGATCACCTCCATATCCACCATCATTGCTATCATCACCCACATCCACATCATGGCCTCTATCACCTTCATCACCTCCATATCTGTTGATCCTAGTGCCAACATCTATCAACTACACACCAACATTAGACTGCCTCCTAGCTTCGCCACCTCGATGATGCTTTAGCTATTGAGCTACCTACTCACCAGCATCAGGTTCATCCCCACTAACTGAGTCATCCACTTCCTGGCTAGGCCTCCATGGAGGTTGTTCTACAAAAAAAAATTCATAGTCAGTAGTTGTCTTTGCATCATCTATATCGAGAACATCCATTGTTGCATCATTTGCTACGTTGTCTATGGTCTAAAATTTTGGTTTCAAGGGAATATTGAGCTCATATCTCCATCGCCTATACATCATGGAAGCATCTGGAACTCTCTGCACCAGGTCAAACTATCTCATCACTCATAAGAATTAGAGGTATTCCATATCTCACCCATGGCTCCCTACCATCCACCTACCTCGTCTCACCAGACGAAGCTATGCAGCATCATCCTCCCAAGTCATACCCCTTCCAAGGTTGCTAGCATATGTTTTTCATGCATAAAATCATTTAGGCTATCCTGGTAGGTCTTCACAATGCAATGATGGTGAGTAGTAGAAGACTCACCAACAAAAAGCATAAGGAAGTGAACTATCACAGGTACAATGTAGCCCCTCTAAGTGACCAACTCTTGGTGGTTGCAGCGACTAGCAATTCATGCAATCTAGTAGGATGGATATATCACCATAAGAACATTTATCATAAAATAAAAATGATATTAATCAGCTAAGTTCCTCAATATTTGAGCTTGGTTGTGTTTAAACCAAATTTATACAAGGTTATCGGTCACTCCTTTTTGTTGGGTCAAAAGCAAAAAATAATCAAATCAAATGTGGTAATAGTCAAAAATCACTCGAGTGTTACTAGAATGACTGGTTCCTTAAACCCATCATTTGGAAGAAATTGCTAAAGCCACAAGGGAACTAAAACTCCCAACATGGTCAATGATTTTACTACAAAATATGCCATAAACGAACCAAAGGTAAATTTTCAAAACACAACAATCCCAACACTTGGACCATCAAGTTGATTTAATGTCATAAATTTGCACATATCACATTTGCATCATTCAATCATCCACCTCCTTCATCATCCACATTTGATCAATTGGCTCATGGGTTTCATCCTTTACCCATTCTCCAATTGAATGGTTAGCAAAAAAATCAAAATAGCATCAAAATTTTCAAAAACTAGTCATTCTTATGCATCAAGAAAATTTGAGTCCATTTATCCAATAAATACAGGTGTCATTAGTTTTTGTGTTGCATCATGTTTCACACAAAACGGTAAAAAAAGGATCATTTGTATACACCAAAAATTGGTCATCCACAACATTACATTTGGCACCCCACATCAAATCCTACATAATAAAATTATATGCCTAAGTTTAGACTTAGGTATATAAATCCTGCACATTATCCTATTTTCCAAATTTATTAAATATAGAAAATCATCCTAGGATACACTGCCTACCCACTAGACATGTGTCCTAGCCATCTCACCAGCATCCCTTACCACATCTCATACACCCTTGTCCCCTTTGTCTCTTCACATTGGGCAACCCTCCACATAGCACTCCACTTGTATCCACCTCACCCAATTAAGTGAGACACCCTGGGTGACTCATTCTAACTGCCCCATCCATTTGGAAACCTAGGATTGCCACTTGGCAATCCTGGTTTGCCACCTCTCATTTTCCTCCAAAACCTTAAGAAGAGTATAAAGGCATCTTTACCCCACAAAATCAAAGAGGTTGAACATTTGTACCATCAAGCTACCAAAATAGGACCAAAGCTTTGCATGCATCCTAAGGAGAAGAGAGATTCAGAGTTCGAAGTCCCATTTCTGAAGCAATCTTGCATTCATTCTGCATTGCCTATCCACGATTTCATAGTTAAAACCACATATGCGCAGTTTGCCCACTGCCCATGCGTGATTTATCAATCTTCATCGCATGTCTACAATTTCTCAGATCTAAAAGTACATAATAAATCAAATTGGTAAAAGTTAATTTCCACAAGGTATTCTTATATTTCATTGCTCTATTTTTTGTATTACACTTCACAATTATAAATATAGGGTTTACTGTATTGTTTTTCATCTTGATCAATAGGTGTTGCTAAACCCCTGTTTGTCTTTTCATGTGTATGCAAGAAGTAGATATCTTGGAGAGCTGCTGAAGCTAGAGTGGTCCCCATATTAGATAGCAAAAGCCCACTCACTCCTTTGGAGATGTAGCATAAGGACGAAGGACACCAGTTGATTGTTTGGAAGACCATATTCTGTCATTTGGACACTTTTACCATACATTGTAATATTGCACCCAATACACTTGGGGTAATTCAAAAGAGATCATTGTAATATTGGGAGATTTAGGCTCCCCTGTTTAATACAAAAAGATATCATTCTTTTATTATTGCAAGTGTTCAATTTGTGTTATATGTTTGATATCATTCTTTTGGTACACAAGGCTAGGGCTTGAAAAATTAAATCCTAAAAATTCTATTGCATGTTGGTTAGGAAAGTTTGAATCAAGTAATGGTCAAACCACAACACAAAGGAGATAAAGTAAAAATAGTTGATATTAACATGAATCTATCAACTGATACCATGGCTAACCCATATCATGATACTCTAATAGTTTTTAAATAATGCATAGGGTCCTTGCAACATGAGATGTTGGAATTGACCATAGTCATGGAGGAACAACAATGCCTCATCATGAAATAGCAAAAAAATATTTTAGAACAAGTTGTTCAAATAAAAATGTTTGAGACATCACTGGTGGAATTGGAATCCTCTGCTGACATGGGCTTGTATAGTAATAATGATTTTATAAAAGGATACTATCTTCAAATGGAGTTATAGGTCAGCAAAAAAAACAAAATTAAGACAATCTATTATAAATAAAATAAATTCAAGTAGCAATTGTAAATACAATGACAAAAGAATAAGAGCTATAAAATAAATTAGAGGAGACAAGATCATGGGCATAAGTAGTAAGAGATCCAACAATGAAGCCAAAGGAACAAAGAGATTTAATAGAGAAATCGATATGGACCCAAGACAGTTTGGAACCCAATTTATTTTTTTATCACAATATATATATATATATATATATATATATATATATATATATATATATTTACAAACCATAGTTGGGGCAAAATCATTGGCCCAAACCATGAGCAAAAGATAAGGTCTGACAAACATTTGTTAGAAGCTTTTTCGAAAACTTATCAAATTCAATTAAAACCTAACAAATATTATTTAATTAAAACCTAATTAATTAAACCTAAATTTTAATTAATATTTAAATGAACTCTATAATTCCTACCAGAAAAAGCACTAGAATTAATGTGTACAAAATAGGAGGAGAAAATTTGGAAGAGAACAAGAGTTGGAAGACGGGCCACCTGAGCTTTGATGCTTCATTAGCTTGAGTAGATCTTCACAAAACTCAAAAATATTGGTTCTAGTGAATCAAGCTCAAAAAAAAATTTCCAACAAATATATATAAGCCTATACTCAGGGAAGGATAAATGCCTTGATTTTCAAAATTAAAAAGTGTCTCGTCAATAACAATAGATGAGTATTTTTCCCTCCAAGCGTATTTTGGAGTATTCTTGGAATTTTCCTTTATTTTTAAAATTTTATATCAGCATTGACTTTCTTACATATATTCAATAACAAAAAAAAGAGTAATATAAAAGGTGATAAATGCCTCTCCATTAAGAATATGGGATAACCAATTTAAAAGTACATGTGGATGTTGTTTTTGGCATCAAAGAGATAGCATTGCATGATGTGGAGGTAGGAGGCTCTAAATCCAATATGTGTACTTCGAATGTGAGTTATCATATGAGGCCCGAGGAATATGTGGAGAAAGGTTGGATTCCTATGTAGGTCCTCATCCCATTGCACTACATGATTCACACTATAGGGAATTTTTTGGCCATAGCTATGAAATTGGTTTTAGTTTATGTAGCTCTCAAGATATACAACCAAATATAGAGGGAGACCAAAAACTATTATAACTTTGTAACTTTGCATCCAATAGGGAGAGCTAGATCGATGAGTCATTTGATTAAATATTATCATAGACCAAGGGTGGCCATAGAGAATGAGAGCAAATTTAATCACAGTATCTATTTCTTGAGCTGGATTTGTCAACTAATAGGGCAGATACAATGTGTGAATCATGGGATCCAATGGTGAGGGGTTGCACATAAGAAGAGGTACACAGGGTGGTCATAAATAAAATGGTTAGGGGTACATGGGGCAGCATCTAGCGGGTTGTAGCGGGTTGTACTAGAGATAACAAATACACAATCATGAGTAGGGGGAGGTCCAAGATTGCATGTGAAGGCACTAGGGTGGTAGTCTGGTAGACTTTTGGATAGAGGATGTTATCAATTTTGAGGATTACCATTATCCAGCTATAAGTTTTGCATATCAAAAAATAAATGACATGGTGACAAGAAATAAGGGGGCTGGTGGTGGCTAGCTCAAATTCAAAGAGTGATGATTCTTCTTCTATAGATGCAACTATATTAGGATGGATCCATAAAGTTGAATAGAAATAAGAGGTTAGGTTCTCCAAAATAGAGGGTTTTTATAGAGTTGTGTTTTTAGTTGGATGATGATCTTACTATTATGCAACAAGAAGAGGATATGGTAGAATGGGAAAAGTTAAAGACAACTACGAGTGAGGGTAAAGAGAAATGATTAAAAAATATAAAATCATACAATATAAATGGAACACACCAAAATAAATAGGAAATTGGAGCCCATCAGGAACACAACATTGGCAACTTGGAATTATCATGGATATCCATGGAGAAGAGGTCTTTGCTCTAGGGCCCATAGTTAAATAAAATGATGTAATTATACTAATAAAATTACATGAACATGATGGATGCAAAATCTATATTATGAAGGGTATAAAAATCAGTATGAAATGAAGCAATAGAAAAAGGAAAAGGACATGGAGTAAAAATACACATAAAAGAGTCTTTAAGTAGGCTCATAAATGTTGAGGAAGAAGATCCAAAAAAAAATTATATATGGATTAGAATCACAAACAATGACAAATTGATTAGCATTGTGGCTAATTCTTTTGCTCCATAGAAATCAAAGTTTTATAAGAAACATAGCTTAGATCATGAGAATGTATATATGACATTGGCTTAAATACATCACAAAATACAAAAATATTGGAGAGGTGGCTTTAGTGTGTGACTTTAATGTTAGGATAACATAAAAAATAGCAAGTTCTTTAAATATTAATTAGGATGTATATGATAATTTGCTACGAATGGAAGAAGATATGGATCATTGTTGGTTAAGGTCCTCATATGACAATCAAGAACCCATCACATGTTATGGATAAGAACTTCTTAAATTATGTAGAATAGAGGGATTGATCATATGCAATAGCATAAACATGTGATAAAAATCTTGATAATATACTTGTCAAACACATAATGAACACAATGTAGTTAATTATGCTATTTGCTTATCAAACTTTATTTTAAGGATAAAAGATCTAGAAATTAAAGCATTTTCCATGGAGCTAGAATCTTATCACAATCCAATATACATAAATATCCAATTGCAGAAAAGTGTGAAAGAAGAACATCTTCATGTAACTAAAGGAAATACAACAAGAAATATCCCTATAGCAAAAAAAAAATTAGAAAACTTCTAAAACATCACCCAAGGAGATCATGCAAAGAGAGGAAAGAAAGAGGATATGTAACTTTCAAATATATACTTTTGATAGTAGTAAACTAATGGATATAATTAGAGAAACCTCATAATCATGCAAAATATTAAAACCTGGGAAAAGAAAGCATGAATTCTTTCCTATAAATTCATGGTATGATGAAGAATGCAATGTAGCAAGGAGAACCTTGAAAGAACCAGGCAAAGAAAAAATGGATAGCAAGATATGTAAATAGCTAGTGAAAAAAATACATAAAAGTAAGGCAAAAAGAGTTGATATATCTTGTAAAGTATATCCTAAGACAATTCTAGAAAGAGCTACAACAAAGCAAAAGACGCATAACAAGCAATATCATAAGCAAACAATGATTGTACTATGTAAGCAATTATATGAGACCTAGAAAAGATACCCCTCCTGTAACTAACACAAATGAAAGATGTGGAGGGCAGTAAGAAAATAGTAATAGGTAAAGCTTAGGATATAAATGGTTAAGTGTGGGATTTACATCTTAGCACCACACATCCAAAATATTTTTAGTAGCATCACTAAAGGAGGCTTTCCATTGGAATGGATAACCAACCTAGTCATATCATTGGATAAAAATAAAAATATCAATAATCCTTCAAAATATTGCACCATCATGATTAATCCTCTTTTTGCAAAATCATATTACAGCATTGTAGAAAGCAAAATTAGTTAGTGGACAAAATTTCAAGGAAAGAGAGCAATAGAAAAAGCAGGATTTAGACGAAAGTACTCAAAAATAGATCACTACATTACTTTAAGGCATCTAATAAAGAGGATATGGAATGAAAAAGGAGAATTTTATTATTGTTTCATGGACTTTGAAAAAAATTGACACAATATCTAAAGGTAAATTAAGAAAATAATGGACAAATTGGCATACCAACCAACTACAAAGCAGTTATACAAAGACTTTATGAGCAAGTGTTAGCAAAAAACAGAACTCCAGAAGGACTATTAGAGTGTTTTGAGGGTGATATCAAGGTGAAATAGGGTTTTCCATTGTCACCTACTCTATTTGGCATTTATATTAACAAATTAAAGGAATTGGTAGAAACAATGAGAGGAGAGGGAATACAACTGGCTAATTAGATATTGAAACTTCTCCTCTATATCGATGACCTCATTTTGAAAGTTTAAAAGAACAACTAAGAGTTTTAAAGTATTTTTTAAAAGAATTTGGGATGCAAGTAAACACTAGCAAAGACTATAATTACGGTCTTCTCTACTTGAAGAGAGCAAAAACAACCATAGAAATCCTTTAGAGGTAATGATAGAATACAAATATCTTGGGTTACATTTTCAAAACAAACTCAATTGGGAAATATGCAAGATGAAACGAATACCAGTAGGATGGAGGATACTCTAGTAATTGCTAAATGGAGATTAAAAAATAAATTTGTGGGATTGGAAAACCAATATAGTCCTTTTTGGATTATTAGTTATTCTAGTGGTACTATATGGGTGAGGTGTGGGCTAGCAATACATCAAATTTTAATGGAGATAAATATAAAGAATTCAAAAGTGATTGATTATAAATTATTTTAGAATTAAATCATCAGTCCCATATAATATTTTACTTGCTAGAACAAAAACATTTCCACTAGAAGTGAAAGCTATGGTAAGATTATCATGGTACCTAAAAAATTAGAAAGAATGAAAGATAGCAAATTGCTAAAATAGGTAACTAAAGAAACACCAAATAGAAAGAAAGACACATTGATGAAACAAAACAACAAATGGATGGAAAAACAGAGCATTTAATTTTACGAGGTCCCAAAATTCAACCAAGAATATTAGATAGTATGTGAGAAAAATATTTAGACTTGTCATATGGACTAAAAATTTACAAAGAAAAATAGCTATACATCAATGAGTTCAACCCAAACTATGAACATAGCCAAACAAAAAGTACATAAATGTAAAGATCAAATGGAAGGCAAAAATGCTTATCACTTGACTATAATCATGTTCACACCATATCAGATGCAAAAATAAGAGATGGACAATAACTCGAGAGGAATGGTCATAATGAATATGTCTTTTGCATATGAGTAGTGAAGATTGAAAAGTATTTTATCAAAGAATGTGAGTAATGCATATAAGAACACTTTAAAACTAAAGATGATAAGAGGATGCTAAACTTGTTGAATTTGTTGAACAATGTTTTCAATAGAAATTGTAAACAATTTTATTAATTTTTGACTTTGTTAAACAACTATTTTAATTGGATGATTTAAGACTTTAGAACTCAAAATAAAAGGTCCAAGGTTCTAATCCAAAAGAGAGTAGGGTTAAACATCATACCCTATTACTTTTTTATTTTGTTGAACAATTGAATGATTTAAGACTTTAGAATTTAAAATAAAAATCCAAAGTTCTAATCCAAAAAAAAGTAAGGTTAAACATCATACCCTATCTTGTATTAAAACTCTTAATCTTATAAATTAATTTATTCTTATTAATATAAATTTCATTCTTTATTATATAATATTTTAACAAAACCTTAGATTGGTTTATTCTTATTAATGTGAATTTCATTATTTATTATATAATATTTTAACAAAACCTCATCATCAGAAATAGTATCATCAAAAGAATATGACCCATCACCGTACAGAAAATTGAGATCAAGCTAATTTTTATTTTACTTATTTCGTTCTAGTTTAAGTTATAAATTTACATCCTAATTTTTTTATAAAATAAAGTATAATAAAACATAAGTATTATAAAAATCAATTACCGGCAAAGATACGGCAATAACAAAAGTTGGGAAAAATGACCCCTAATATTTAACTTTAAAAAATTATTTTCACATTTTTCAGAGCAATGTGTTAAACTCCAACAATGATTACTTGTCTCTTATAGTTTTTATATTCCGCTAAGAATTGTCTAAAAATGTAGCCAACGGTAGTTTATCAACTATTAAAATAAATGAAAAATTAAAATTTTCAATTACAATAGTAAATTGTAATTTTTAACATGGATTTCTAATTTAAACACTTCAAATTTATAATTTAAATAATTATAATTCAAAATTTTCAAATTTCTGTTCCAAAACCTACCGGAAGATTCCATTTGCTACACTACGTCACCGAACGAATTATTTTAAATAAAGTTACGTTCACATGTTCTCTATTTGTCATGTTTTAGGCATGACTCATTTTGACTAATTATTATAAAACTTTAGAAAGGCTGCAGCACGTGGAATTTTGATTATTTTCCTTTCCTAATACCATGTGCTCTCAAATACGGTTGCACTTCATGCTTTATTTCCAATATTTGTTTATAAACTATATAAATATCAGGTGTTTTTTATTTTTTTAATTCGGCTGTTACGCGTTTTTGTATCTGATACGACCATAACGTTATCAGGGGAGTGTCCAAATTTAGAAAACCGAGAAACTGGTATCTTTTAGAAGTTGTATAAGTGATCTTTCCTTAGATATGGCCTCCTCAGTTTGTACTTATAAACCACTGTCCCACGGATTGTGTTTCGATATTCTGATGTGAGGACAGATCACAAACAATCTCTCACACGTTCGCCCGTGATCAATTTTGTATAAGTTAAAATTTCATGCAGTCGATAAATCATTCAGCAGTACAATCAAATCATGGTGAACCAAATTGCTAAATACAGATTTAAATAATAACAAAAAAATAAATGAATACGAGTATTTAGGGTTCAAGGAAAATGATCTACAGTATTATAAAAGTTTGTAAAAGTTTGAAGATTTGTAGAACTAATTTAAGCGTACAATATTTTAATTTAAAATTTATAAATATTCTAAACAATGAAAGTAAATTATAAATTATAAAAATTCACTTTTTATTGACCAGGTAAAAGTTAATTTAAAGATTTTGGTGTAAGTGCATGTGTAGTTAATGGAAAAACATCAACAAGAGGGTTTACAATGAGGTGTAGCTAGATTGTGGTAGAAGTTGATCTTTTGCAATAAGATTAAGATTCAAATTAACTCATGGGGTTGTAGATTTTTCTTTTATTGTTGTAAATCATAATATATTAGAGTAAATATTGGGACAATCGTTCCATCCAACGACAAGTAATCAGTTATTGAAATGTTTGCATAAAATGTGAGGTTTTTATAATAGATGGAACTTTATCCCCTGATGTTCTTGAATCTCAAGTTTTCCAAACTCCCTTTGGGAACCCTGCAAACAATCCTATGGAGCATGCAATTCTAGAGAGTGAGAGAAAGGTACTAAAGGATTTTATTGTTGACTCGTCAATCCCTAATCTAGTAAAATCTTAACCAAATGCAAAGCAAGGTAATCTCCTTTCAATAAATTTTCCTTATTCCTTTGTTGAAGTAGCCAATGACTTGTCAAAATGCACTGTCATTTTGTTTTTTACGGGTTATACCTCTTGAGTCTAAACTTCTTAAATAGGTTACAGGGGTTTGAGAAAATACTAGAGGATGGATAGTTGAGGCTATTCAAGGACTAGAAATGGGGTACATAGTTATCTCCTTTGCAAATCCTAAACATGCCCAAAAAGCTCTCTGATATAAAACATGGGTTATCTATGGGAAAACTAGTTATCTTCAAGGCTAGTCTTTATATTTTCTTCCCAAGGGTCCCTCTAGGGTAAATACCTTCTTTGGATTGAACTTCCCTTTTTATCTCTCTCATATCGTCCCTTTCTTGATAAAATTACTTCTCTCCTTGGTAGGGTTTTGTGATCTCACTCTATTTCGGGAAAAAATGTTTAATTATAGAATTCATCCTCGTATTTATGTGGAAATTGACATGTCCAAGTCATTGCCCCCTCCCTCAATCTTAATGGGCCAAGTTTCCATGTTAATCAACCTCTCATCTACCTAAACTTACCAAATGCCTATTTTTACTATAGAGAATGTCAGACACTTGATCAAAAATTACCCAAAAAAATAGCAAAAAATAAATAGATGGAAGCCACCACTAAAACAATATCTAAAACAATTCTTGCTAATGGCCCTCATTCAGAAGTCTATGCTCAAAATCTAGCTAAAAAGGTCCCTGTAGATGGCCCTCAACACCCCCGAATGTCGAAAACCTTTCTCCACTTCCTTAAGCCATACCCCTAAAAAACCCCTTGCATCTTCCTCATCTCAGACTAAATCCTCAAATATTCTTGTTAATCCCCAAGCCCCATTGGATTTAGTTGTGGGCCTTGAGTTAGCTCTCATTCCTTCACTAACCCCCATCAAAGGCAATCCTAGTATAAATGGGTGGAGAATGGTAGATAAGCGACAACGATCATCGACCCTACAAAAACACTCCTAGTAAGAGAAAAAAATCCTCTATCAAAGATCTTGCTAGATCCTTCTCTTAAGTTGTCCAAAATATGGTTCTAGCTCAACATACCTATAATACATAGTTGTTTTCCTTCAGCAAAAATAAATTTCAATCTCTAATTCATGAGGTTGAGCAACCTCCAAATCAACCCTCATGAAGTTAAATCTTCTATCTTGAAATGTTAGGGGATTCTCCCTCCTTTATCATAAGTTTCAAGTTTGAAAGGTAGTAGTGGAGAATCTTATTTCTATTCTTTTTATTCAAGAGTTGACATTCTCTGGTTGGACTCTCTCCCATTGTATGAATGTTATTGGTTGGGGATATGCATTTTCCTTTACTACATCTCATACCAATGGTAAAGGAGGTGTTGCCCTCTCCATATCCAAGTCTCTTTGTTATGTTATTTTAGACCATGGTGAAGATCCTACTCATCATTGTGTCTAAGTTAGATTGGCTTTCAATTCTTAGGTTCCTGGGTTTTTCTCTATCTATGCTCCCAATGACCCTCCTAGTCATATAGCCCTTTGGGAATGGTTAGCTATTTCTCTCCATCCTATAGAATGAATCATATGAAGTGATTTTAATATGATTGAAAATCCTAGTGACAAAAGTTGGGATGGTACCAAACCCTTTTCAATAGCTAAATTTGGTAGTTGGTTTTTTTGTTGTAATCATTTAGGTGTGCATAACCCTCTCTTTGGAAAATCTTAATCTCATATGGATTATTGGTTTGCTTGGTTCAACCAATGTCAAGGTTATGCCAAAAAGCTTATTCCTGTGGATAGATTTTATTTCAGTAATTATTTTTTTAACAGTCTCCATCCATTTGGAGGGGCCAACAATAAGGTTTTCCAAGAGGAGGTCGAGGGTTCCAATCCCCTAAAATGTATAAAAACAAATTATTTTTAGGTCCGAGGTGTAGACCAATTGGTTCATCCAAACCCCATAAGGGGAGCGGAGGTCCAAGGTTCAAATCTTGGGCCTCGTCGGACTGAACGCTTGTCCCTTTCCTGGTTCTTTCAGCGACGTAAAAGGTTTAAAATGATTGTGGCATGGTGGTTATAGGGGCGGACTGCACGAAGATCTGTTGGGCAGCTTCTGGAGAAGACAACGCAGAATATTATGGCGGCCATAAAATTTGGATAGCCTGCCCGGATTCGTGGCGGCTACCGATTCCACCATGTAAATTCAAAAAATAAATAAATAAATAAAACAGTCTCCATCCATGAGCAAGTTCACATTATTTCTCACACAACTCTGTATGATCTCCTCCCTATATTATCTTCTATCCAAACATTCACTATCTCCCTTGATTCCATGTTGCTTCCATTCAAATTAAAAAATTTCCACCTTGAAAACCATGCCTACTGCCACCTTATACAACATGTTTAAAACATATTTCTTAGACCAAATGGTAATATTGGCTGGATCAAATGGTTTAAAACAACTATCTCCAATGTTGTTTCTTCCCTTAGATAGTATGAGCACTCTAGTGCTAGGAGGAAGGATATTCAATAGAGCCAATTTCGTAAAGAGATCTTTCATATTCATTCTATGCTTATGAAAGATCCCACTAATATTTTTATTCAATGTGACCTAGTTAATGCTGAAAATCAGGTGAGAGGTTATGAGTCATATCGTGCTAGAGAGATACAAATTAGATCTCATCTCAATTGGATCTTCGAAGGTGATAAGGGAACTACATTTTCTTTAACAACCTTAATCATAAGAATATTTCATAAAGGATTACTAAGTTGGAGGACCCTTTAGGTCATTCCCTTTCCGACTCCAATGAGATCATGAATCTTTTTGTAACCCACTTCTCTTAATTTTTTACAATGAAGCCAAGGGATGACATCCAACTTATCTTAATGGAATATGTGTAGGAACATATTCCCTCCCTAGTAGACCCCATTATTTAGAATCAACTTGAATATCCTATTTCTATGAATGATTTGCATAATTCTCTTTTTTTATGAAGAATGACAAAGCTCCTAGTATGGATGGTCTTCTAGTGGATTTTTATATAAAATTAGCATATCCTTTCCTCAGATCTTCATTGTGTTTACTTGGAAGCTCTTCAGAATAGTTCTCTCAAAGATTATATCAATTTAAGGTTAATAAAACTTATTTCTAAAGGAACAAATCATAATCAAATCTCTAATTGCAGACGTATTACCCTCAATGTTTTGTACAAGATCATAGTTAAAGCTATAGACTTAAAAATCAAAAAAAATTGCACAAGCTATTATTTTCCTAGAAAAATCTAGTTTTCTTTAGGGTCATTATATCTTAGATAATCTTATTATGGCCTAGGAAACAACACAATGGGCTATCAACTTTAATCAATATGCCCTCTTGGTTAAGTTAGATTTTAACAAAGCATATGATAGAATCAGATGGGATTTTATTCTTCGTATGCTTTCTTGGCTTGGTTTTGGTCCAAAATTCTATAATCAAATTGGTATGCTCTTTTGTGATGCTTTAGCTTGTGTTCGGATTAATGGAGCTCTATCCCTCTCCTTCCCTCTACAATGGTCTATTAGACAAGGTTTCTCTCTTGCTCATTTTTTGTATGTTCTAGTTGTCGATGCTCTTGGTTATCTTCTTCATAAGGCTCAATCTAATGGTCTCATTCAAGGTATTAATCTTCTTGGAGATAAATGTGCTCTTAACTCACATTTTGCTAATGATTCCCTCTTTTTCTTCAAAATACCCACTAGGAGCTGGAAATGGTTAAAGAGATTGTGCAACTACTTTGTGATTTTTTTTGCTTTGATATCAACCACTCTAAAATAGAAGTCTTCTATACTTCTTCTAATCATAATGGTTACAACTCCTCAATTGAGTGGAAGATCATCCCTCATGGAATGATTGTTCATTACTTGGGAATCCCCTTTGGGATTAATATTTCTCCTAAAGATATATGGAATTAGGTTACGAAAAGACTTCAAAAGAAATTTAGTGCATGGTTGACTTAATTTCTCTCCTTATAAGGAATAACTAAAGTTCTAAATAAAGTTATGGTAGCCTCTCATGTTTACTACTCCTCTTGTTCGATGGCCTCGAAGGATGCCTATAAAAAATTTACTTAGGTCATTCGTAAATTTATATGGATCAAATAGGATGGGGAGGTAGACATGACAACCATCTTGTGGAAACTTTGTACTCAACAAAAGACTTTCGTAGGTTTGGGTATTATTGATCCTCTTACACAGAGCAAACGTTTGGCTACAAAATGGATTGCTAGAGCCATCATTGGAGACAAAAATTATAAACACCTATTCCAATAAAAATATTCCTAGCTACTAACAAAGGTAAATGGAAATAAACCCCATGGTCATAATGCACCATACTTTACGATTAAAGCATTTATTCCTCTTACCCATAACTAGGAAACTTGACAATCGATTTTTTTATTTATTGGCTTGGAATTCTAAATTCTTACATCATGGTTTAAGCATCGATCTAAATAATATTTGGTGGAGTAAATTGATTCTTCGTAATGATAAACCTTTATATTTTTGTAGTGCTCTTCAAGGACTGGCATTTCTGAAGAAAGATATAAATAGAATAAGAGATATTTGGGATTCGAGTAGTTGCTCAATTCTCACCTAGACCTAGATCCACAATTATTGTTCCCTTCCCTCTTCATTCAAGGAGTCTTATGGCTTTGTTATGGATTCCATTCCATGTGAGGTCCTTATAAATTTGGGAACAACTGCCTACAATATATGGACTGATTAGAGATGACTTAATGACCATAAAATCTCTTCCATTAAATCCAGTTGGATCTACAAAAATATTTTGTGTCCTTTATCATTGGACTCTAAGCTCAATGTCAAGTGGCAAGTCAATTTTACCAATGCCCAGTGGAAGTCTCTTATTGCTCAAATTTGGAAAGTTCTTGTTGAATCCAAAACTCAACTTCTTGGATGGTGGGTTCTACATAAAAAACTTCCAACTTCTGAAAGTCTAGCTCTAATTTTACATATTTCCCCTCAACACAAATTTTGTAATTCTTAAGAAACTCGTATTCACTTGGTTTGGTTTTGTGACATGGGTAAATAGTTTTGGGATGTTTTCTACACTTTTATTCCTCTCCATTAGATCTTGGAAGCTTGCTTTGTTTAGTTTTTCCCAACAATATCATCATCCCAAACTCTAGGATGTTTATAGACTCATTTTTCTCAAGCATATTTGGAAGTTCAAATATCAAACGATGTTTATAGATTCCACTCCTCCATAGGGTATTATTTTAGAAGACTTGACCTTTGATCTTTTGTTACATTTAGGATGCATTCATTCCCATGTTGTTGGAGCTTCCAGCACACTAGGAGATATTACTTATAGGCTTCATCGGATTTTTCACATGATCCAAGATCTTCAAAAGTTCCAATAGGAAACAAAAAAGAAGGTAGTAAATAATGATGAACCAGTTCAGGAACTCATTACTTCTATTTCTTCCTTGAAGACTTTAGAAGATATAATGGAGGACATGCTCAAAACTTCTCCATATGACAAGCTCTCCCATGGATGAGTGATGATATCAGGTATATTGTAGAAAGATATAACTATAGTCTCTTTATTTCTATTAGCTTTTATTCTTATAGGTATTAAGTTATGAATGCTTTACTCCTTATTTACCTTTTTTTTTTTTTTTTGGTGGATGGTGCTAGCACCATATTATTATAATGTTCTAGTTGATGACATAATATAATATTAGCTTTCAATAAATAAAAAAAAGAATATTCTTATTATTATAGAAAACTTACTTGATAAATTTCAAAGATATATAGAATGATGAAGAGGTGAGAATGACAGATCATTCTTTGTGAAATCAACTTATTTCCTCTCTGAAGATGATCCTGTGAACTCCCTTCCTTTCAAGAGGATTTTGTTTGAAAACTTTTTTCTAAAGTTAACTTCTTTATTTGGCTTACTTGTTAGCGTAGTTATGCTATTATTACATTATTTGTCTTGTTATATGCTATTGTTATTTCATTGTAACAATATGCTATTGTAGCTGGTTGGTTTGGCAACCTCCGACAATTCTTGTTTTGCAGTCTTATTTAAACTGCATAGTTTTCAATAAGCAAATTGATTCGTTTCCTAACATGGCATCAGAGCCAGACTGCTACAGAATTTTTTTTTGCAGTGAAAGGGTGAGAAGCTGAGGCTGGAGGAGGACGCAGTTTTTTTTTTTTCTGCTGTGCTGGGGAGGAAAAAAATTTTCCACGCCGCGCGCAATCGCGCGACGTTCTGTGCAGGTGTTTTAATTAAAAAAAAAAAAAAAAAAAAACGCTGCGCGAGTTGCAGCGATTTATACCTGCAGCAGAAAGAAAAAATATATATATATATTTTGTCGCGCGCAGACGCGCGACAGTCGTCGCGCATCCACGCGCGACTATGGGAGGGGAGGCCCTCCATCCGCGACGCGGACGTGCTGGACGCAGCGCAGCGCTGCACGCCGTGCGCGCGCGTCCTCACCCCCCTGCTGACGCAGCGCTGCGTGGACGCAGCGCACGTCCCCTCCCTCCCCCCCGCGGCTGATGCAGTGCTGCATGGACGCAGCGCGCGTCCCCTCCCCCCCGGGCTGACGCAACGCTGCCAACGCAACGCGCGTCTCCCCCCCATTGACGCAAAGATCGCCAACACAACGCGTGTCCCTCCCCCGACGGACGCAGCGCGCGCCCCCCCTGGCTGACGCGTAGACGCAATGCGAAATGCGAGCCGCGCGTAGCCCCCCCCCGGGAATTTAAAAAAAAAAAAAAAAAGAGCGACGGTGGCACGCGACGAAGCAGCAGTCGGAGGCCGCTGCAGAGGAGGAGGCACAACCAGGGGTTGAAAAAGGAGGATCTCCCTGATCCTTTCGGATCAGCCCGCTGGCTCACGTGGTCGTGAGCCGTGCGGTAAGGCTCTGGGAGCCTGCAGGTCGAGGGTTCGAGGGTAAGATTTTTTTCAAAGTTTTTTTTTAATTATTATTTTTTAGTTAAAATTTTTTAATTTTAATTTATTTTTTATAGTTTTAAAACTTTATAAATTAAAATTTAATTTTAATTTATTTTTTCATAAGTTTTTAAAACTATATAAATTAAAATTATTTATTTTAACTTTAAATACATAATAATTATTAAAATGCTTTGTTAAAGAGAATTTTTTTTTAAGGGGGGATATTTTTTTCAAAAAATCAAAGGGGGAATGTGAGTAATTTTCTAAAAAAAAAACAATTTGGCGAATTGTAAAAGGTGCATTTTCGGCTGCGCCCGACACCTTGTGGGTTATTCCTGTGGGCATTTTTTTTTTTGTATGTTGCATATTTGTCTTTTGCACTATAACATTAAAAATTAAAATCAAATTCACTCCCTAAGTCCCCGGAATAATTAAAACCCATCCGTGTAATTTATTGCACTGCAGCGTTCGGTATTTGTGATACCTCTGGCCAGAACTTACAGGTAAAGTTGTCGTGATTGGGCTCATCGTATCCAGTCGCCTAATATAGCTGCTACAACGACGTCCGAGCTTGTTCTCTATAAATCGTCGGGGAGAGATAAGTTTGCCATTTTTTGCATTTTTTTACTCCATCCACTACCCTTAATCGCTCTTGTGTTTAGGCGTAAATCCTGATGAAGTATTCTTCATAGTGTTTAGGGGAAGTTACGCCCCACGCATGAGAAGAATCTTCTATGGTAGGTGCCATCAACAAGGCGATTCCCTTTCGATCACCGCTTATGTTCCACGTATCGTATGATCTCTAAAACTCACCTATAGTCTCCCTCACGTAAGGGCGGGTGATTTTTGTTGATCTTTCTAAATACCTATAGTTTCCCTCATGTAAGGGCGGGTATTTTGTACGGTATAACGGCCTAGAAAAAGGTATATCGAAAGGGGGACCAATTGGTGTTATAAGGAACCTTCACTATGGCCGCTGTTGCAAAGTTGATGACTAATCCGCATCAGTTATTGAAAGGTCCAAATTATACACCATGGAAACATAAGATGAAGGCAATTCTCCAAATGGAATATTTATGGGATATTGTTACTAGAGTAACACCTAGGCCTTCATCAGCATCAGGATCCACAACTCCTTCTGCTGATCAGATAGCTTTTGACAAGAAAGACAGTCGAGCAAAGGTGCTCATTTTGTTTGTTGTTTCAGATGAAGTGCAACCTCATATAGCTGACAAATCAAGTGGTAAAGAGGCATGGGATGCCCTTAGAACCATCTATGAGGGAAATAATGATTCCACCATTCTTCATCTTCAACAACAACTTCATAACTCGAGTTTGAGACAGGGTGAAATAGTTGAACTCTTTATGTGCAGAGTGTCTGAATTGAAAGAGAAATTGAATTCTTTGGGAGATTCTGTGGACGAAAAGCTTCTCATTTCAATTGTGATGAGAGCTTTACCTTCTTCATTTGATATGTTGATCACCTCCATCCAGGTGTCTCAACGACAAATTACCTACATCGAGTTGGTCAATCTACTTCAACAACAGGAGGCACGCCAACTTCACAAGGATGATTCTTCCAATATAGCCCTATACACCAATAGGCAGGGTTCTAGGAAGAAAGGTAATGGGCAAAAAGGAGGCAAATTTCAGAAAGGAGGAAATTCTCAACAGGACATGAAAGGAAAAGGAAAACAACCTCAATAGAAGAAGAGGTGGTGCAAGATCTGTGAGAAAGACAACCATGACACCAAAAGGTGTTGGCATAAGAACAAGCAGAAAGGCCAAAACAAACCACAAAATAAAAACAAGCAACCCCAGGTGAATTTTGTTGTTGAAGAATCTGACTCAAATTTTGAATGGGCACACAAGGTGCTCATGACTACCACAGATTCCACACAGAGGGATCCTGTTTGGTATGTCGATTCTGGAGCTAGCAAACATATGACTGGCGATAGATCGTGGTTTGAATCATTCGTGGCCAAAGAGGGCAAACCTGTCACCATTGCTAATGATAAAACCTACAGGGTTCAGGGAGAGGGTACAGTTTCAGTCACTCTTCCTAATGGCAAGTGTCAGATTGACAAAGTCCTCTATGTTCCGGGATTGGCTAACAATTTGTTATTAGTCACACAAATCCTAGATAGAAATATGGTTGTCAACTTTCGTGTTGAGAATGGAAAGAAGTGTTGTACTATTACCAGGAAGGGTAAGCAGATTGCAACAGCTTCATATAAGCACAACTTATTTTCCCTAGATGCTATCTCTACTCCACATGTTGCCATGATTGTATCTACCAAGGAGGCAACTTCCCTATGGCACAAGAGATATGGGCATCTTAGTTCTGGCTACTTACTTGAGCTTAGTAAGTATGAGATGGTAAAGGGTCTTCCTTCCCTTTCTGCCACATTGCCAGTGTGCTCTGACTGCTTGGCAGGAAAGCAACATAGAGTACCATTTGAGAAGAGCTCAACAAGAGCACAAAAACCTCTGGAGTTAATTCACACCGATCCGTGCGGTCCTTTCACACCCAACAGTTGTGGAGGGAAGAGGTACTTGCAGTTATTCGTAGATGACTACTCACGAAATATGTGGGTTTTCTTTCTCCAACCGAAATCCGAAGCTTTCGCATTCTTCCAGCAGTTCAAGAAATCCGTTGAGAAGGAGTCAGGAGCTTCTATTAAAACCCTCCGCTCAGATCGAGGGGGGGAGTTTACCTCTAAAGAATTTTCTACATTCTTAGATAAGCATGGAATCAAGATACGGTTAACAACTGCCTATACTCCTCGACAAAATGGAGTTGCTGAGAGAAGGAACCGTTCTATCATGGAAATGGTTCGTTGTATGCTCACAGGAGCTACTCTTGGGCAACAATATTGGGTAGAAGCTGTCACCACTGTAGTATATCTGTTGAATAGGGCACCCACAAAGGCCCTAAAAGGAATGACTCCACGGGAAGCATGGAGTGGTCGAAAACCCTCCATATCTCATCTACGTATTTTCGGATGTCACGCTTTCATGCACATACCGAAAGAGAAAAGGAAGAAGCTAGATGAGAAAACACTGAGATGTATTTTTCTTGGTTATGATGAGCACTCTAAAGGATATCGTTTGATAGATCCTTTGACCAAGAAAATTCATGTCAGCAGAGATGTTGTCTTTGATGAAGCTTTCACATCACAGAGCACATCTAAAGTACACCTAGATCTTGTGGAATCTATGGAAGAGAAGATTCCTTCGTCAACATAGACAGGAGGTCCTTCTACATCTTATTCAACACCACCGAAGAAGAATCCAAAATGGTGTACAAATACAATCAGAGACGCAAATTTATCCACTCCTCCAAATTTGAACTTGGATAGACCTCGTACACGCAGTATGGCTCAAAAGGAAAAAGAAGCCAAAAAAACAGGTGAGGTTGATGATCTTTGTCAATATTTTGAGGAACTTTCTGTAACTCCACGTACAGAAGTAGAGGATATGGATATTGATGATGACAGGGTGTTCATGTCTACCATAGACGATCTTGAACCTCGCATCGGTGCAAGATGCTCTTAGTGAGCCTCGGTGGAAGGTCGCTATGGATACTGAGTATGAGTCTTTGATGAAAAATAAAACTTGGAAGCTTGTTGATCTGCCGCATGGAAAGAAACCCATTGGCTGCAAATGGGTATATAAAGTCAAGTACAAGGCAGATGGAACAATTGATAAGCATAAGGCCCATCTTGTTGCAAAGGGCTATGCTCAAAAGGAAGGCATTGACTATGAGGAAACTTTTGCACCTACTGCTCGGATGACCACAATTCGAGTTATGTGTGCTATGGCAGCACAATATGGGTGGAAAGTTCACCAGATGGATGTCAAAAGTGCATTTCTAAATGGTGATCTCCAAGAAGAAGTCTACATGACTCAGCCATAAGGATTTGAAGTGGAAGGCCAAGAGCAGAAGGTTTGCAAATTGGTCAAATCCTTATATGGTCTGAAACAAGCTCCTCGAGCTTGGTATATAAAAATGGACAATCACCATATGCAGCATGGATTTAAGAGATGTCCATCAGATGCAAACCTCTATTTCAAGAAACAGGGTTCCGAGATAGTGTTGCTTGTACTCTATGTTGATGATCTCGCTCATTACGGGGAGTTCGAAACTATGATCTCTACTGTCAAAAGAAACTTGTGTAAATATTTTGAGATGACAGATCTCGGACTTCTCCATTACTGTCTTGGTCTGGAATTTAGCCAGAAGGAGCACTCCATCAAAGTTTCTCAAAAAAAATATGCCAAGACATTGCTGGAAAAATATCGCATGACTGATTGCAAGCCAATGGCAACTCCGATGGAGAATGGACTTCAGTTATCGCGATATGATGATTCACCTCAGGTAGATGGTACTCTCTATCGACAATTGATTGGGAGTCTCATATATATGACCAATACTAGGCCAGATCTCGTATTTGCTGTCAACTATCTTTCGAGGTTCATGCAGGAGCCTAAGACCACTCATTGGAAAGCAGCAAAACGTGTCCTTCACTATGTCCGTGGTACTATGGAATATGGCCTAGAATACAAGAGGAACAACAAATTCTTCTTGCAAGGATACACGGACTCCGACTATGCCGGATCATTTGATGATCGCAAGTCAACTTCTGGATACATTTTTCATCTGGGATCCGGTCCTGTCTCTTGGCACAGCAAGAAGCAACAGGTGGTTGCTATTTCATCAACGGAGGCAGAGTATCGCGCCGCACGTGAAGCTATATGTGAAGTGATATGGTTGCGTCGCATTCTGACAAGTATGGGCCATCCATCAAAATCTCCAATACACTTGTTTTGCGACAATCAAGGTGTTCTGAACCTCGTCAAGAATCCAGTCCATCATGAAAGAACAAAGCACATTGACACACAATGTCATTTCATTCGAGATGAAGTTCCAAAGCACCGAATTCAGCCTCAGCACATTCCCACTGATGCTCAAGTTGCAGACATTTTCACTAAGGCACTTGGACGTGTCAAATTTGAGTTGTTTCGTAGCTCTCTTTGTATTGCAAAATGATGTAATCAGGGGGGATGTTAGTATAGCTAGTAGTCATCCTATTACCCAAATAATGTAATAAGGGGGGATGTTAGCGTAGTTATGCTATTATTACATTATTTGTCTTGTTATATGCTATTGTTATTTCGTTGTAACAATATGCTATTGTAGCTGGTTGGTTTGGCAACCTCCAAGCAATTCTTGTTTTGCAGTCTTATTTAAACTGCATAGCTTTCAATAAGCAAATTGATTCGTTTACTAAAATTACTATCCAGGATAAGATTCTCATCATTGAAAATCTACAAAAGAGAGGGATGCTTACCCCAAATAGATGTTACCTTTTTGAAAAGTGTGTTGAGTCTGCAAATTATATATTCCTTTAGTGTTCCTCCTCTTTAGAAGTTCTCTCTTTCCTTATGAATTCCCTTGGGTTTTGCTAGGTTTTCTCGCGTCTCATTTTCGATGTTTTTGACCAGTGGTCCTCCCCTTTCTCTAGCACGACTTTGTATTTTTTTGGTCCTTCAGTATCCTCCACATTTTTTGGGGAATTTGGAAGGAAAAAATAATAGGGCTTTCAAGGAGTCCAAAAAAGATGTTGCTTCTGTCTGATCCAGATCCTTCTAGCTATTGTGAAAAATGTCTCTATTTTGAACCCGGATAGTAGTGGCAACCTAAAGGATGAGGTCTATTTGGAGGAGTTTTAGAGAATCCAATCTAGAATGGGATAGGTGGTTTAACCCTCATTAAATGTCAAAGCATAAACCAAATGGTTCCCCCACCTCCCAAATAGATTAAGATTAAATTTTATGGAGATTCTAAAGGAAAGTCAAGGAAAGCTAAAGTCAAGGGGGTGTTTAGAATATTAAAGGTGAGATCATCTTTACTTTTTTTAAAATCTGGGTTCTCAGACCTATCACTTTGTGGAAGGTAGAGACCTATTTGATGGAACTATGTTGATTTCTTTGCTAGAGTGCAAAAATTTTATTATTGAGGGTGATTCTTTGAATATCATTAATATCGTTCTTGGATCTCAATCCCCCAACTGGAGTATATCCAACACGATAGGGGAAGCTAGAAGGGTGCTCCAAACCTAGAAGCCATTCAAGTGAGACACACCTTCAAAGAAGGTAACAAATCTATGGATTTTTTAGCCAACTTGGGCCTACACCAAAGGGGTATTTCTATTTGGAGGGATGGTAGGAACTAGAGTTCCTAGCAGTTGGATTGATTACGGAATGAATGAATTCAAATACAAATGAGTGGAAATAAAAGAATCATTGTTTGAAATAGAATCACTTTTTACACTGGAGGTAAAGACCAACCAATGGATAATAAATTATATAATTGTTCTTCGATGGATGCTTGAAGACACCCATGGAAATGCATATATATCTACCTAAGGTTGTGATGTGAAAGGACATGTTGGTCCATAATTAAATGAATGAATAGTTAGGATTAGAGTCCTAACATGCCACCCTCCTTAAAAAGAGTTTTGTCCTCAAAGCTCAAAGTGAGAAGCTTCATCCCTTATTTTCCCAATAGTATTTGCTCATGTTCTTGTACTATTTTAATGTTATCTTTTTGTAAGCAGGGTTATTGTGAAGGTTGAAGGGATGGTGAGGGATAGGTAGGAAGAATAGGAGGATTAGAATGATGATAGGGAGAAAATATTTTTGGTGCCCTTGTGGTGGCATGGATAGAAAATAAGTGGGCAACCATTTTCTTGCCTCCTTTACGAAGAACTTTCTCCATTCGATGAGAACTGACTAGTGGAGAAGAGCCTGATTTTAATCCTTTAAGAGTATACATTTGATTATTTATTGTGAATTTCATCCATAAGTCCTCAAAATTCCATTGGATTGTCCCGAGTGTTCATAACCATTGCACTCCTAAGATAATATCACATCCTCCTAAGGGAATTGCATACATGTCATGTTTCCTAGTGTAATCGCCTAAGGTGAGCTTAATATTTTGGAATTTCCCTTTACAGGTGATCCTTCCTCCATTACCAATCATGACTTCAAAATTATTGCAAGGATGGATAAAGCAGTTAGCTTGATTTACCACACGTGGGTCGATGAAATTATGGGTACTATCGGAGTCAATAAGCATGATAAGGTTTTGTCATTTGAAGGATCCTAGGACTTTCATAGTTTGGGGAGAAGAATTATCGGCGAGGGCATTGAAAGAAATTTCTAATGGACCTTGAGTGCTATCATCGGGTGTATTCGTAACTTCTTCGACCTCGATCTCCTCTTCATAATTTGGTTACTGACAAGGAAAGTTTGCATCCAAAATATATAATTTAGGTGTAATACAATTGTGATTAGGTACAAAATTCTCATCACAATGAAAACAAAGACCTTTATCTCTTATTTCTTTCATTTCCTCGAGGCTGATATGTTTAATTGGTAGGATTTGCTTAAGTTTTTGGGGGTAAGTATTTTGTAATTCTGTTTTAGATGGGTTTTCCAGTTGACGCTGATTATTGACTTTCTATTCCGCCATTTGGGCTAGCTCGATAGTTTGCATCATGTCAGTGGGGTTGAGCATTTGTACTTCTAATCGAATGTCTTCCTTTAAGCCACTAATGAAATAACTTTGGAAGAATGAGGTATTTAGCCCTAATGTAAGATTTGCCAATTTTTCTAATTGAGCTTGGTATTCTCGTACTGTAGTGGTTTGACGGAGTTTGGTGAGAGATCTTGTGAAATATTCAAATTTATTTGTTCTAAATTGTACCATTAAATTGTTTGTAAATTTTATCCATGTAGGGGTGTCATTTATCTTTTCGTACCATTGGTACCATTGAGTAGCAATTCATTCTAGGTGGAAGGATGTAATGCGAACCTTTTGGCCCTCAAGAATTTGATAGAGAGAGAAGTATTGGTCAACTTGATAGATCCAATTTGTGGGGTTGCCTCCTTCAAATTTTGAAAAATTCAATTTAGTGGTTCAAGGTAGGATTGATGTTTGTGGTCCCCCAAGTAATGCTTGTTGTGTGGGTACTATGATAGATTGGTTGGATTGCATTACTGCCATATTTTATTGTACCATGTCCACGAAGTGATTAGTGACATCCATTTTTAAGTTTAACTCTGCCATATTTGCCATGATTTTTGTTTCAAACCCATCCTACCATTTATTCATTACTTGCATGATTTCTTTCGTAGGGTCTTGTGACCTTCTACCATCGTTCATTGTGGTGTGGTTTTGAGAATTGCAAGTTTTCGTTAATATTCTATTCTTTGGCACTTAATCAATTATTTAGTCAAAATTTGTCAAATATTTTGATAAAATTTTTGAAAGATTTGCAATAATTATATCAGTAATTGATAAAAAATTATCAAATTGCTTGATAAAATTAAATTTATTGCAAAAAATAAATTTTTTGTTATATTTCTCTTTCTCTATTTTTCAACTTGATAGAACGATCAAGTTAATTTCAATTTTTAAATTTACTTTGCAATGGTCACAAAATGGTGGGTATGTGAGCTAGGGCGGCAAAGCGATGGAGATGAGTAAGCAAAGCAGAGGGGTAAGCGGTGGGGAGGAGCAAGTGGAATGGAGGGCTAAGTGGTGGGGTGGAGGGTTAGGTCAATGAGTCAAGCATAAATCACAACAAGTTCACGACGCACAAGTCCAATGCATGGTGTACCTACAACTGGTGCCACAAAGCTTTGTGCATGAGCGCATAAGCCTAGCATGCTAGGCAAATTACTATTGTCACCTAAATTATTTTAAACACCTTAGTCATCAAAACAGGAAAAATGTCGGATTATATCCCTTAATTTTTTAAAAATCTTCGACGTTGGTGCTTCCTACTTGAATTTTTGATGCCAAAAATTTATTTCGACCGTCAAAAAATTGAAAATTATTTTATAAAATCTATATTATAAAGTTTATTTTACAATTTGCCGCTAATTTTTTTGAGACAATGACGGGAGTTTCTGTAGGTTGACTTTGTGGATATATTTTGAATTTTCCTATGGAATTTGGTGTTTGACCTGAGTTTAAGAGGTTTGTAACATCCTTTGAGGGATTTGGATGGTTTTTTAGCACATTTTTTCATCGATTCTTCTCCTCTATTAGCACATTTGTAATATCCTTGCTGTCTAAAAATGGTAGCTTCTGCACTGTCTCACGAGATGATACTATTGTTGATTTAGAATACCAAGGGTGCTATGAGATGAACGATGTTATGCCAATTGGAATAACCAACAATTTAATGGGATTAATTTTCTTTTGCTCATTGATTTGCTTTGCTTGTTAGTGAAGATATTCAATCAAGGTAAGTTGTATTTCATTGATTGCTTTTAGTTGTAGATATACCCTGGGTGGAAAAATGAGACCAGCTCTGATACCAGATGATGGGAACCAAAGTTCCTAGCAGTTGGATTGATTACAAAATGAATGAATTCAAATGTAAATGAGTGGAAATGAAAGAATCATTGTTTAAATTTGAATCACTTTTTACACTGGAGGTAAAGACCAACCAATGGATAATAAATTATATAATTGTTCTTCAATGGATTATTGAAGACACCCATGGAAATGCATATATATTTCTACCTAAGGCTATGATGTGAAAGGATATGTTGGTCCATAATTAAATGAATGAATTAAATAATATGAATAGTTAGGATTAGAGTCCTAACAAGGGAAGACTTTCCCCAAGGTCTGGAATAGATTGAGTAGTGGTGCTTGAGTTTATCTCTTTCATTTTTAATTTTTAATGTTATTCTTTAAGGAGTCCTGACCCATCAAAGTAATAGTGATGGTAGTGGTGATGGGTGTTTCCCTTATAGGTTCTCGCCTTCCCAACTTCTTGATGAATTTTCTTGGAATATTTATGGTCCCTTTCAAATTTGAATTATTTTTGGTTGGTGCCATATTTTTTAATATTAGGGCTCATTTCCTGGGTGGTGTCTTGGGTCTACTTAGGTGTTGCACGTTTGGTATTTTGGTGAGGATGGTGGCCCCCTAACTTCATGGTGGATTTTTAGGCTGATTAAGGTTTTTATCCTTGATCAGTATGGTGGACTAGGACACATCATGGATGTCCATGTGTCTTTCTAACTAGTGATCTTCAAGGGTGATAGTTGCAACCTGCATAAACCCTTCTATTTTAGGATGTGGTACTTCAAAATTGGTAGCAATTTTGTTTTATTTTTTCCTACCCATGTTAGTTTTCTTGGGTTGAGTTGGAAGGTTGGTTCTACTTTGAGACAAGTTTCTAATGGCATGATTCCAAAGGCTCCTCATAATCATTCTTCTAATGGGTGCCATGCCTTTGTATGGTCCTTTATGATTTCTAGTATTAACAATTTACTTATACCTCAACTAGAATTTAGGATTTTTCTCAGGTGTATATATCTTGTTGCAAGGTGGCAGATCCTTAGTTCTCATGTGTTTTTTCTTTCCAATATTTGTGCTACATTTATTATTTCCAATGTTCCTCTAATAGGTAGGCATGATTTTTACTCCTTGATCAGTACCAATACCTTTCCCTTTTTCCAATGGCTCCCCACTTATTGTAGTTATTGGTGGGGTTCTTTGCATGATGGTTATGGTTCCTTCTCCAATAAGAAAGAAGTCGTGTTTTTAGGATCTCTCCCTCTCACTATTTCTTGCTTCTTATTTTTTCTCGCTCTAACTACCCAGTTAAGCACTCATTTTCTGCCACCTCGTTCCAAAGGTATTTCAAGAGAAGTCTTCTGAGCATGGATGATTTTATTGTGAAACCAACCATCCTCAATCTAGATGAGAATATCAAAATCATAATGAAAAAAGAGGTATTATAGAATGCCTTAAGAGGTTCAATAGTTTTGATAGTGATATGTCCCAATAAATGGCCTATTTATGGAAGATCGAAATAGTTAAATTTGGTGGTCTATAATTCAAGATTTTCATCCCTCTTATTGTGGATGTCATTGGGTTGTCTACGGATGGTGTATACTTGAACATGGAGAAGAACTCACTTGCAAAAGAGCTAAGGAATATTTTGGGTGAAGATGAGGTGGTGGAGAAGATCCAAAATGGGCACTCATGAAGCTCTTTGAAGGTGCCATAGGATAGGGCTATTCTTGTCATCATGAATTACTTCACGTTGGACAACAATAGGGATATCCTTAGAAGCTTCTACTTTACCTTCCTAAACCAACTCTATCTTGGGAGAAGGATGAACATTCTCACTTTTTTATTTAAGTCTCTAGAGAAATCAAATGATGAGTATTAAGAATGGGGACTCTTCTGACCCACTTCATCAAGGTTTGATCAAATTAATTTTTGAACATGTGCCTAAGAAAGTTGATAGTCTAGGAATTAGGAAGGTGACTTTGGTGGATTACCCTAATTATTCCCATTCTAATGAGGATTATCCTACTTCTCCTTAGACTAACTCTATAAAATATCAGGTTTCAAATATTACCTTGACCAAGTCTACCTTAAGCAATAAGGTCATGGAGATGTTGCAGGTGCATGGTGTAGTAAATGTGAACCTCAATGGACCAACAAGAGTGGAGAGAAGACCGGACACTTAAAGCATCTTTCTTCTAAAGTGGTTAAAGTTGGAAAGACCCCATGTATGTTGATGAGTCAATTTTAGAAGATTTTGGGTTAACCAACTCAGGAGGGACCCCGATGAAGAAAAAGCCTGCATCTCTAGAGATCCCAAATTTACCAAATTTGGAAGAGAAATGAAGAAAGAATTTATGAGGTCCTTGATAAACACCCTTAAATTGTTATTTCTTGTGTAAAGGAACTCAAAACTATGATGGATTGGGATCATTGGGACCCAAAAGCCTTTGAGGTGTGGAAGGATTCTAAGGGGAACGAGAACCTGAACTGAGTATTCTAGTTTGCTCCCGTTCTTCTGGTGGTTCTCTAGTGCAATGAGTTTTTGATCATTTTTGTGGTTCATTCTAAAGGTCTGGTCAGATTTTTTGTGCTAGATGTACTAGAACTCTTGTGTTAAAGTTGGTTTGTGTGGAGGATCTTTGCATTCTTAGGTCCTCCATGTTCTTTTATCACAATCATTTAGGTGTGCATGACCCTCTCTTTGGTAATCCTCCTCTCACAAAGCTATATTTTTATGTGGTCCAACTGTCATCAAGGTTCTATCAAGAAGCTTATTCATATAGATAAATTTTATTTTAGTAATATTTTTTGGATAAATTTTCCATCCATGAGCACATTCACATCCTTTCTCACATAAATTTGTATGATCACCTTCCTATATTATCTTCTATTCAAAATTTCTCTATCTCCTTGGATTCCATGTAGCTTTCATTCAAATTAAATGTTGCCCACATTGACAACCCTGCCTACTGCCACCTTGTAGAGCATATCTAGAACATATTTTCTAGATCAACTAAAAATATTAGCTAGATAAAATAGTTTGAAACAATTATTTCGAATATTGTTTCTCCCCTTAGATGGTATGGGTGCTCTACTTCTAATAGGAATAATATTCAAGAGAGCTACCTTATAAAGAGATCTCCCATATTTATTTTATGCTTACGAAAGACCTTGCTAACATTATTATTCAATGTAATCTAGCTAATGTTGAAAATCAAGTAAGAATTTATGAGTCATATTATGTTAGAGGGGTGCATATCAGATCTTCCTCAATTGGATCTCCTAGGGTGACAAGGGAACTAAATTTTTCTTTTGCCCTAGGCATAAGAATATTTTAGAAAGGATTACTAATTTGGAGGATGCTTTAGGTCATTCTCTTTTCACCTTTAATGAGATCATGAAACTATTTGTAACCCACTTCTTAGATTTTTATAGCAAAGCCAGGGGTTGACATCCAAATTATCTTAATGGAATATGTGTAGGGAAAAATTCCTTCTATAGTAGACCCCATCATTCGAGATCAACTTGAATATCCTCTTTCTATGAACAATCTGCATAATGCTCTTTTTCTATGAAGAATGACAAAGCTCCTGGTATGGACAATCTTTTGATGGATTTTTATAAAAACTATGGTATATCCTTTCCTCAGATCTTCATCATGTATACATGGAAGCTCCTCAAAACAATTCCCTTAGAGCTTATATCAATGCGTGGTTAATCAAAATTATTTCTAAAGGAATGAATCATAACCAAATCTCCAATTGGAGACTTATTACCCTCCTCAATGTTTTGTTCAAGATCATAGCTAAAATTATAACTTTAAAAATTAACACTATTGCTCAAGCTATTGTTCACCCAAAAAAGTTTGGTTTTCTTAAAGGTTGTTATATATTAGATATTATTATGATGGCCTATGAAATAATGCAATGGGTTAATCAACTCTAATCAAGATACCCTATTAGTTAAGTTAGATTTTGATAAAGCATATGATAGAATCATATGGGATTTTATTCGTCATATGCTTTCTTGGCTTGGTTTTAGTCCTAAATTTTGTAATCAAATTCAAATGCTCTTTGGTGATGCTTTAACTCTTAGTTAGGTTAATGGAGCTCTATCCTCCTCCTTCCCTTTGCAATGTTCTATTAGACAAGGTTTTCCTCTTGCTCCTTTTTGTATGTTCTAGCTACTAATGCTCTTAGTTATCTTCTTCATAAGACTCAATTTTATGGTCTCATTCAAGGTGTTAAGCTTTCTAGGGATAAACGTGCTCTTAACTCATATTTTATTGATGATTCCCTTATTTTTATTCAAAATACCCAACAGGAAGTGGAAACGGTTAAAGAGATTGTACAATTATTTTGTGATGTCTCCAACTCTTGTATCAACCACTCTAAAATAAAAGTCTTCTATACTTCTTCCACACCTAGTAAATCTAACTCCTCAACTGAGTGGAAGATCATCCATCATGGAACGATTGTTGAATACTTGGAAATCCTCTTTGGGATTAATATTTATCCTAAATATATGTGGAACTGGATTATGGAAAGGCTTCAAAAGAAATTCAATGCATGTTTGGCTTGGTTTCTCTCCTTAGCAGGAATAATTCAAGTTGTGAATAAAGTTATGGCAACTTCTCATGTTTACTACTCCTCTTGTTAGATGACCTCCAAGGAAGCCTATAACAAATTAACTCAGGTCATTTATAATTTTTTACAGATAAAATGGGATGGGGAGGTGGGAATGACAACCATCTGGTGGAAAATTTGCACTCAACCAAAGGCTCTAGGAGGTTTGGGTATCATTAATCCTCTTACATAGAGCAAAATTTTGATTACAAAATGAGTTGCTAGAGCCATCACTCGTGACAAAAATTAGAAACAACTATTTCAATACATAATATCTCAAGTTATTCACAGAGGTAAATGGAAAGAAACCCCATGAGAGGATAAGGTCCTTAATGCACCATACTTTACAATTAAAGTATCTATTCCTCTTACTCGTAACTAGAAAGCTTGACAATCAATTTTTCATTTATTGAATTGGAAGTTTGACTCCTTAAGACATGGTTTAAGCATTGGTATAAACAGTATTTGGTGGAATAAACTTATCCTCCATAATGATAAACCTTTAGCTTTGTGTAGTGCTACTTGAGGACTAACATTTCTAAAGAAAGGTATAAATAGAATAAGAGATATGTGGGATCCAGGTAGTTGCTCAATTCATACCTAAAATCGTATTTGCAATTATTGCTCCCTTCCCTCTTTGTTCAAAGAGTCTTATAGATTGGTTATGGCTTCAATTCCTTGTGAGGTCCTTATAAAGTTGGGAACAACTATCTACAATATATGGACTAATTGGAGATGGCTTAGTGACCATAAAATCTCTTCCAATAAATCTAGTTGATCTGAAAAAAACTTTTTGGTCCTTTATCATTGGACTCTAAACTTAATGTCAAGTGGCAAGTCAATTTAACCAAACCCAACGTCAACCTCTTACTGCTCAAATTTGGAAAGTTCCTATTGAATCCAAAACGTGCTGCATCAAAAATTTCCAACTTCCAAAAGTTTGGCCCCAATTTTAAATATTTCTCCTCAATATAAATTTTGTAATGCTTCAAAAACTCTTATTCACTTGTTTTAATTTTGTAATATGACTAAACAATTTTAAAATATATTTTACACATAAATTAAATTAAATTTAAAAAAAAAAAAAAACTTTGACATAAATTTTAAACCATTGGCGGAAAAAACACTTTCACATAAAAATCAACTATAACATGCCCTTCTCTCCCCTTTCATGAGCTTTCACGTTGCCTTTCTCATTTTTCTCTCCCCACGTGGAAATTTGTTGTGCCAAAATCTTGAAATTTTACTTTTTTTTTTTTTCCTTTACTAACTCCAAAAATGATTATATGTTCTTTGTGTTTGATGTAACGGTACGAATTACATGCACATGTTTTTTATTCGTCACATTTCAGGCATGACTTATTTTTATTAATTATTATTAAACTTTTGAAAGGCCACCTCATGTGGAAATTCCGGTTGCGACGTCAACATCGTGTTGACCTTTCCTAATAATTACCATGTGCTATTAATATGATTAGCTCTCAGACACGGTTGCACTTTATACTTCTCTTCTCATGATTGGCTCTCATAGAAAGGTACAACGTCTGTTTCCCTATTCTCCATATGACCGTAATCCATCGTCGCTGTCAACCCTTTTGCTTTCAATCCTAACTTGGTAGGGTACCGGCCACAGTGACATTTCGGGTCAATGTGACCAAGAGTTTTAACCATCACGTTCTAAAGAAAGCTAAAACACGGCTCATTTATGAAATCTATGGTTGACTTCTTTTGTTCAACCTGGGCTTTGATCCGATGGTCAAAATAAACCCTACCCCACAAGATTAGGTGACACTCTCAAATTTAATATTGTGCTAGCAACCACCCACCTTTCTAACCGCTTCCAATATTTATTTGCCTATCTATCTATCTGAGAAAAACCGAGCAAATAAATTAAGTCATTGATTTTTTTCTTACTCGGTTTATAATGTAAATACAAGCAACCCACGCTAAAGGGTTCTTCAGTCATTGTTTTTCAAAAACTTTTTGCAGCCGAATTAAGAGCCATAACCGTTTCTCACTTGTTTTTTTGGTATTGCACTTTTTGGTCTTTCCATCCTTTCATATATTTTAAAAATAGGCTTGAGAAATCTATATAAGAATGAGCTTTTTAAAGAAACTGTGTTTATTGGTTGGCAGCTTCCTCAATGTTTAAAGAATCTTAATATCATGCTTATTTTCTCATATTTGTTCCAAGTTTTAGAACATTCAATTGCTTATGTCACAAACAAGTGTATCCACATTTTAACTTATAATCAAGGTGACACAATGGTCAATAACAATAGTTGAGAACAAATCGGCCTTCGGCACTACATATAAAAAAACCCTCCCTTTAAATGTTTTGTTAATCAACTAGTTATGTTTTGTTAATCAAGTAGTTGGTAAGTCAATTGAAAATTTTGGATATTTAATTATATATTAGTTGTTTGTTTTTTAATGGTTTTTTACTTGTATTATAATTATGATCACATGATTATATTATAACAATTTAATTATTATGTATATATTACTTGGTAAAATTGAAACCTTAGTTTCTTCCTTAAAGATGAGGAATATAACCCATTTTAACTAATGTCATAGCTATGATACCATTATTATTATTATTATCACTTTTATGGATATCTATATATTGTAATATGGTTAGCTATAAATCTCTAAAACTTTCATTTAACACCATTATTATTATTATTATTTATATAATAGACAACAATCTAGTGTTAGTTAATTTAATTGTGATTATAAGTTTTAATATAAAAATTTAAAATTATATATATATATATATATATATATATATATTAAAAAAATAATTTAAAAATATTATATTAAAACAATATTAATTACAAGTTGGGACGAAACTCTCCTAGCCAACAAGAGCACTTGTTTCCTTCTTTTAACTTTACAACAAACTATTATAACTCTAAAATCTAAGATCCTAAGAACTAACCACTTTTGATTACAACATTAAAAGGAGATTTGCATTGAAGCCAAATCTCCTAAACCATATATCTGCAATGATTATCCAAATTAGCCAATCACTGGATTTGCTCACCAACCTGCCTAATCCTCTCATCCTCAATAACCATGACATTATGCCATTGAATCCCTACCTCATTCTTAGTACCCATCTTAGCCAGGAAGTCTATCACTTCATTTAAAGCTATACCCACATAAATTGGAATCACATCATCCAACCCCCTCCACAAATCCTTAATTTGGGTGAGAAGAATTCTCAACCTCTACGTATCCAAAGCAAAGTTTCTCATGCAATATAGATCTCCTACCAATATTTGATAATCTAATTCTATGATTATTGTCCTATTAGCTTATCTTATCGCCGAGATAAAAGCAAATTTGATATCTAAGGCTTTTCCTTTATTGTTTGTGGTATTGCCTAGGCACAAAAATTCCCAATAAAGCATTGTCCCAACATGATTCTTGTAGACCACTCTACTTCTAGCTCTACTTGGATTACCTTTTACAACTCCATCAATATTAATTTTAATCTAGACTTTCGAGGGTGTTTTCTAACTAGCTCTATCCTACCCCTCTTACACTTCAAATTCCTTCTCCATCATCCCTATATTAGCCTAAGTTTTCTCTTTAGCATAAAATGCTAATTTTTTTGTGACTTTGCTCCAAATGACCTGCTAGATGCCATCCAAGGATGAAAATGTTTCTCTAATTTTTTTGTCATTTCTCTTCAACCACACTTGCCACCAAATAAATTTTAATCCAAGCTTCCACATGATATGAAGAGCTTCAAATTTAAATTTACCCCTATTCCATATTTTCTAAATTTTAATCTGATTCAAATCACCTTTGACTCAGATTTTATAAGCTAAAAATGATCGCTCCCAAATTTGGCATGTGAATGGGCACTCAAACATCAAGTGGTCAAATGTTTCCTCACTTTTATAGCATAAAACACATTGGAATGGGCCAAAAATTTCCCTATGTCTCAGATTATCAAAAGTAAGAATTCTATTGTGAATAAACTTCCAGGCAAAGAAGTTTACTTTCGACCAACCCTTGGACTGCCAAATCTTTCTCCAATCCTTAACCTAATATGCATGAAGAGGAGGTTCTCGAAGGATATTTTCATATCCATCCTTCATTGTGTATACTCCAAGGTTCCCATAGCCCCAAGCTAATTCGTCCTCCTCATCTCTAATTGTGAGAAATATTTTTACCAATTTTTAGTCATGATGGGTGCCAATTCTAAAGGGATTGGAATTGACCACATGTCCAACTTCTTAAACTGCTTAAGCCTATAATCGTCTAGCTAACTAGTGTTTGAATAACTTTCAATATTAATCCAACCCCTACTTTCTATGGCTATTTTTACTGGTTGTAGTCCTAAATATTTAACAATGATAGGTGGATATTGATCTCATGAATCTATCCAAAATCATGCCTTCTCCCCTCTCCCCACTTTTCAAAATAGTCCATCTTTTACTACCTAAGATCCTAACTTTAGAGCTGCCACACTAAGGATTCATTAGCATCCAAAAAGAAACAACTCACTTCATTCAGGTTCACCTACGCCAAATATTTACTAATTAAAACTTTACCGAAGAAAAAAATTAGCTAAAAGATCTACCTCTAGCAAAACTTTTCAACTAAAGCTTTCCTATTTAGCTTCAATCTCCTAGATTCCAAACCCTAATTTACCTTGAGCTCCCTAACTCCCATTTCTTCTCTTACTCTCCCCATAAATTTTTTCTACCCATCTTGTTCAACCTTTTCCATAAGATATTGGGGCAGCAAGAACAGAAAATTTTAAAATTTATTAATTATATATACAACTTTAAAAAACATCACAAATCCCTGCCGATTTTGCCGATGTTGTGCGGAATTTCTAATGGCCGAATAAACATGTATTTTGATATTAGAGGGAAATGAATGATACAGCCAAAAGCACATGGATTTTATTGTGTCGTATGGCGGCTACTGAATTCAAGATCTACGTGCGTCTGTAACTAATACGACGATAAAAACTATAATAGGGCAATCATGTAACAACGACGAAAGAATTTTTTTATCACGAGAATGGGAAGAACGTGTCCAAACTTGCTAGGCAATTTGTATAGTATCTTCAGGTCATCATGCTTCCCAACTTCTCTGTGAAGTTTGTATTGTAATCTGGTCGTCTTTATCGTTAATTGCATATGACAATTATGTTAGAAGGATCTCCTCAGTTTATACCTATAAATCATTGGCCCACGGATTGCATGTCGATATTATGATATAACAATTATTGTAACAACTAGAAGCACAGATCACAATCAATCTCTTACACATTCGCCTGTGATCAATTTTGTATATAAATTAATATTGTATACAGTCGATAAATTATTGAGCAGTACAATGAAATCAAGTTATCTGAACCAAATTGTCAAATACAATTTGTTGTAGTAAAAAAATGGGTATAAATATTGTAAGTTCAAGGAAAATGATCTGTAGTAAGAAAAGGGTCATGATCCATATGACCCATGATGGCACTGGGGCTCCAATTGGGTTGCTGACAAATAAACTGTTCAAGTGACATAGACTCGAATCCCGTCGTATTGATGCCCAACTCAGACTGTTGTAGTGGATCGAACAAGTCTTTGTCGTTATTGCTTGCCAGAACCTCCATTAATGGCGAAGAATTCGCAGAATGGAATCTCTCTGTAGGCCAATTGTTGCTGCTGCTGCCCTCCATAGGCATATGTTGCACATGAGCTCCATAGCCAAAGGCTTGCTGAGAGTTGTTGGGTCCTGGAATCGGGTGGTGGTTAATGCTGGAGACTGTAAATGTTGGCGGTTCTGTGCACGGATTGAAAGCTGTGGGGATTGGAAGAACCTGTTGAGGGAATGCTGCTGGAAGCCTTGACAATGTGGGTTGAGAAGGAGGAATGTAATGTGGATAGTTATAAGAGTTTAAGTAGGAAAGCCCTGCAATGGGCACACAATTCAGTAACTGCGAACTTAAAAATGTAGCAGGTGGTCTCATGGACTCTAAACCTGGGAGCCCCGCTGCCAGGAACGGGAACTTGTAAGGAATCGCTTGTGCTCCTGCCGCTTGAGTTGAATAAAAGAAGGCACCATTATTTTCAGAAGCTTCTAAACGAGCTTGATTGAGCGCAATTGCTTCATCAGGGAAATTCAGTTTGGCTCTCACCCCTCTGAACTTGATGGCAGCTGCATCATAAGCTTTGGCGGCTTCTTCCGCAGTGTCGAAAGTACCAAGCCACACTCGAGCTGCCCTTTTGGGATCCCTAATCTCTGCGGCCCATTTTCCCCATGGCCTTTGTCTTACCCCGCGGAATCTCTTCCTTTTGGTGGCTCCCGAGCCTTCTTCTTCTTTCTGCGGACTCACAGTGCTGCATTCCTCAGGTTTTTCCTTCGTTTCTGCAGTCTGAGACTCGCCTACCACTGCATTCCTTAATCTTGACAAGTTACCAATAGCCCAACTCGTAATAGGACTAAAATGCATATAAACAGTAGATATCTAATCATATAAACACAGTCAAATGCTGCTGAACACATTGAAATGTGTGTTATAAATGTTCATAAGTTTACCTGAATCGGAGCTGTGAGAATCCGGCGTCCTGCCGGGTTCATTGGGAGCTGCATTGCTCTCTAATTCAGAAAACTTCCTCTTAGACGAACCAGAACAATGGCTACCATCTCCACTGTTGCTGGACGATAAAGCAGCTGCTACACCATTCCCAGAGCCCACCACTTCACATTCTGCAGAATTCTTCTCCTGACCTGGTTCTGAATCCCCACCAAGGCCATTTTGAGTTAAGCCCACTTTCAATTCACAGTACTCTGTTCCACCTCCAGCCTTACATAGCGCAGAAACAATAATGGAATTCTCCTCTTCCAAGCTGAATTGGGTCCTCATTCCTGCAATTCCCACATTTACTTTTGGGCATTCGCCATTCCCTCCGCTGCTCTCCATGGATGTCTTCCCTTTAGTAACTCCCGCCATGGATTTGGCTACAACTTGACCCCTTCCCGGCATTTCAAATCTCAATCCACCCGCTTGATTCAGTTGCCCTTCAATCCTATCTGAAAATTAAAAGAAAAAAATACTGCTGACAAAATCCGCCGGAAACTCCCAAACTAGGCCCAAATTATTGCGCTTCAAAATCTGGAAACCTGTCACAAAAGCATTGCAGAATCGATAGTACTCATGTTATCTGGGCCCTTGGATTTTGTACTGGTTTGACGGTTGTAGTAAACCATATCTCCCTCACAGCAAAACCAGCTATGAATTTATTCACCCCTTGAAGGCTTATACCCCATCCAGCGCCACCGTGGCATCTACGTGACAAGCGTGACCCACGTGTATGCTCTCTAACCGTGGGAATGACGCGTGACCGAAGCTTCATCCCGCCCGCTAAGCGGCGAATTAACTTATTCTCCTCGTGTATAATTTTGTCAGTATGCGCGTGCAAGGAATCTTTCCCCCTGGATCTTGCAGACGTGGACAATCGCCGTACCTTTGGATCTCGATTAGATCTCACGGTTCGCCGTGCCTAAACATTAAGAGAGCCGCGCCTGACACCGGAGAGTTCCCGGAATCGCCGGTTTACCGGTCGGCAGGATTTTTTTAAGGCACGTGCGGTCAAAAATGCAAGAGAGGCTTCGGGATAGTAGTCCATGTTTCTTCGCTGACCCACTTCATGTCTAATTTCATTTTTTTAACAAGTATTTGAACTAAATCTCATTTACATGATCTCAAAAAGCTCATTACAGTGAATTAATGCTTTAACATCTACTGCTGATAACGTCATGAACGATTTTTTTGCCAATGACGTCGTCAAGCATGTCATCGATTAGAGCCTTTGGTCGGTATTGTTGCTTGAGGAAGACACGTGGAATGTCAACCATCGAACTTCTGGTGGGGTAGCTCTCCAAAGTCCAAGAGAGCAACATGTTCCGTCTTTTTCTTGTGTGGAAATAGCTCAGCGAATAAATTGCATGGTAACTATAATTTTTTTAATATTATGAAGTACGAAGAAGACTCGAAAGCAAGAGTACTGTACATTTTTTTTTTCTTGTAAGCTGGGAATAAAGGAGAAAGCTAAGAGGAGAAGAAGAGAGGAGGAACCGAGGTATCAAGGTATCGCTTTTCCTTTGTGTATGTGATAGGACAGGTGTAAGCAAACTGAGCCGCTGGCATCGCTTTTCTGCGAGTCATTATTCTTATTAGCTTGTTACTGTCATCGAATAATGTGAGTGGAGTTGCCCACCAAGTTGAAGAGGCTGTTCGTCGTCAAATATTGCATCCAGTGTGGCATAGGGTTGGTTGCAATCTATTTTTGACGTGCTTTCTTTTCATTGATGAATCTATACAGGAATGTATTAAAAAAGCCAATAGAATATAGAAGAGTTTGAGCACACGGCATTGAATAATGCTAACCCGCTTGTATTTCGAACTAATGTGCATCAACTTGAATGCAAACATTCCATGAATATTAATTATATTCAATGTTCTTGTTAAGTAACCCTTAATTGTAACTCATGTTGATATATAATATTCTCTTACATGGAATATATAATATAGTTCAAAACTAAGAATTTTGAGTTGAATATTTGCATGAGAATAAGACATTCATTGCAAATGGTATCAGAGCGTTTCCCATGATGTGGTAAGCTTTTGTTGAAAGCATTTTTTTCTATAAGCCTAGGTCTATAGGTTATAAATGATGTTCTAGCCTTTTTAAAATATCTGAGGAATTATCATTTTTTGCTAAGTTAGATTTTCCATAAAGAATCTAGTGAAGTGAGGGGTGATCGTACTCTAATACCTAAACCTCAAACAACACCTGTATACAGATTTGAGCTTCCACATACCTTGCATATATCGAGAGACCATTTTTGGAACCCTCAATCAAACCTTTAGATATAGAAAGTCATTTAGTTACGTATCTATTCATAGTGCATCGAGCATAGCATTGGGAAAGATTACCCTCTCATACTAATTTGAGAGGTGGATATTGCGCCCAAGGATACAAGCTACATCCTCCTTGGGTAGTTGCCTGAAATATTGATTCGAGCATTATCGATTATTGCTATAGTATATTAGAGGCTATGGAAAATACACACCTCATCCTACACAATCTCATTTTCTTGATTTTTAGTTATGCTAGCCTTATCACTACTAGGATAAAAACCCATAGTATAAAGGACTACAAAATTAGTTACAGAGTATAGAGGGTTAAACAACTTAGTTTGTAAAAATGTCGAGGCTACTAAAAACTATGATTTCAGGTCATAATCCATTGCAATCATTTTGTCAAACTGATTATTTTGGTATATAACATCTATACAAATTTTTAAGGACCCCAAAAACATCATTTTATTGTATAGCCCATTTTGATAATCTTTTCAAGTGAATTGTTTTGGTATATAGCACCCATACACTTTTTGAGACCCTAAATAAAAATAGTAATTGTAAATAATGAAAACAACACCCAAATAATGAAATATTGACACAAGCAATGATAATGAAATAAAATGCTTTTGTATTAAAATGATGTGGAGCCTTGATCTCCTTTTACAATGATTTACCCCAAGTCACAAGGGTCTTATTACAAAAGAATAATTGCTTGTCTTCGGATTACAATTAACATGAAATGGGGTACAACCCCTTCGTTGGATCCAACTGAATAGTGGGTGTTTGTGTTCTCTCCTGCTACAATCAAGTTGTGGAGTGGGCTTGTGTATCCTAGTCGGGCCACTCTCTTTGTTGTAATAGCCTTCAATGATTTGTAACCTGCACATAGCCAACAAACAAAAGTTAGTAGCACTTGTTGATATATACATATATATATATATATATATATATATATATATATATATATATATATATATATATATATATATATATATATATATATATATATATATATATATATATATATATATATATATATATATACAAACTAGAAACCCTCAATAAAATATTTATAGACAATAAAGTAAAGATGCAAGAAAATGTAAACAATAAAATCCAACACTGCCTTGTTGTATACCTGATCTTGATCTATGTTCTTTCGAGCTAAAAGTGTTATCACATAGAATCGATGTTGCACTTGATAGACATGGTGCCATGCTTGATAGGTGTGGTGCTACACTTGATAGGTGCACTATCGCGCTTGATAGGTGCCCTATTGCTCTTGATAGGTGCAAAGTCATATCTATTAGATAAGGCACTGCATCTGGATCAGTTCACAGAATCAATCTAAATTTATGCAAATCTTTGATCTTCTCACGCTTCGATCTTCAATTAGGGTTGCTCTCTGTAATTCACTATAGATTATCAGTGCTTATCTCTTGATTTCATTTTTATCGAATCCCCATTGATGAAGGTAATTGATATTTTTTAACCTCTTGATAGGTCAAAACTAGGGGTTTGACGATGCAAGCTAATGTTGCCAAGTGGCAAGTTAGGGTTAGGGTATGAAGAAAATGATGAGCGACTGGGATTAAATTGTGATGAGCGGCTAAGATTTATCCATATATATATAAACATCAAAATATAATATATATATATATATATATATATATATATATATATATATATATAATTAAATAATGATCAGATAAGATTAAAATGTAGTGTCCGACTAGATTGAGATTTTGGCTAGTGGTTTGGATTACCACATGGTAAGCTAAGATTGCAATTTGATGAATGGTTGTGATTTAACATCATATATATATATATAAATATATAAATATATAAATATGAATATATAAATATATAAATTACTAGGGATAAATTAATGATGGATGGAGGATGAATGGCTAGGATTTGGTGTCTATAAATACCTCTTTTTGTATTGCTTCATGTAAAACACAATGTAGTGCAAAAATAAGAGACACCTAGTTTGGTTGGATGAACCCTTTTCTTTGATGCACAAGAGGAATGATTTTGAAAATGTTGATTTTAGCTTACTCCCTTAATTAATGAATGAGACCCATGAGTTAATTGACCAAAAGTGGATAATGAAAGGGATGAATGTGATGGATGCAAATGTTGAAAATTAAGATCAAGTTGGTTACCCCAAGGTTTAGGTAGATCTGTGTTGTCAAAAATTTACCTTTTGGTAGAATTGAAATGCAAAAATGATAAGGTAAATGAACTAGCCTTGGTGGGATCTTGTGGACCCTAATGGCTATAGCAATTCCTAATGCAAAATGAGGTAAAGGAACCAAACATGTTGGTAGCTCAAGGACCTTAATGACTGTAGTAATTCCTAATACAAAATGAGTTTTTGTAAGAGTTTTTTGCATTTGTAACCCCACAAAAAGGGCTTAATGACAACCTTGGGCAAATTTGCTTGAATATAGTCAAACTCAAAAATTGAGGGACCAATTGATTTGATTTCAAATGTGATGATGTGGGAGGATGATTTGAATGCATTGATGGGCTGATTTGATGGTTTTTATAAAATTTTGGATGGTTTTGAGATATTTTTGAAGCTTTTTGGGTATTTTTATGACTTTTGGTTGCATTCAAAAATTAAACACCCAAATCAATCCATGTTATCACAAAATGAGATATGATGATGTGATTAATGCTTGGATGAATTTTGTGATGATTTTATGGGGTTTTGTACTATTTTGTAACCTTTTGAAAACCTTAGCAACATTTTGTGAGAAAACGTAGGACTATGCTTCTTTTTTTGTAGATGCAAAGGTGCATTTGGTTTTTTACAAACAGAGGTGTGCTTGTAAGCACCCTCCAAAAGCAGACCTACACCTAGACGTGCCTTCTAGATGTGGAGGTGCATTTGTGAGCTCAATTTAACATATAAAAGGACTATAGGGGTTATTTTCACTTCATTATTACATTTGAGATCTTGCATTTGAGAGGAGTGAAGAAGCTTGGAGATGGCGATGGAGAGATCTAATGTGGTGGTTTGAGCTTGCGGGTGGGTGACTAAGGTAAGTTTAGATAATCATCTTGTTGATTTCCATATTTGCTTCATTTTTTTGAGAACAAAAAGAAAGAAGGCAAAAAGTTTTTTTTAGATGAATGAAATGTGAAATGTATGATGTACTGATGCAAATATGCTTTTGTGTTGTATTTGCAACAAAATATTTTGGAGGGGGGATATAGATTCTCACCTATATTACCTGGGGTAAAAAAGACATTGACAAAGGCTAATTGGGAATGGTTGGAGAAGGTGGGGTTGGATGGTTGTCGAAGCAGATCAAGCAACATGAAAAAACAATACATAGGTGTTTTTCCTTTGATCATGTTAGATGAACCAAGCATTTCCTTACTTTCATTCCAAAAAGAGGATACAAAAGAAAGAGCCCCTTTTACAATTTTGAAATTTCTCTCAAATACCCTATTTTCCCCTTTTCTCGCCTAAAACAATGCATTTGAAATTTGAATTTCGGAGGCAAATTTCCCAGGGTCATCACGCCCGTTGCTCCAATTGACTGGCATGAGACCTTTTTGGAATGGGCATGAGACAAACTAAACAGGGCAACACTTAGCTAAGTCCTGTGTTTATTTTAAAATCCTCAAATTCATCCTCTAAGACCCTCAAAATTCACTTGCAAGTTTGGGTATCTATATTTTCACTATTTTTGGTAGGGTTTTGCCATAAAACGTACATATCTCCCAAACCGTTCAGGGTATTGGGGTGATTATTTTTCCAATGGCTCTAATTTTCTATCCCCTAGACAAATAAATACACTTAGCAAATAATTACATCAAATAAAAATTTTGGGTGATGCAAGATCACTCTTACACCACTGGATGCTCCTACATCAGACACCCAGGGTAAATTGAGAAGTGACCTTCATTTATCTGATGTTAGAGGAAAACCAAGATGGTCAATATTGTCTTGGACAACCAAGTTGAATCTTTCATAGGCCTACCCTTCCAATTAACCAAATATTCTTCATACTTCCTGTGTCTTGTGCTTTTGTCGATGCGAGTATCTAGGATCTCTTCTATCTCTTCTATCTCTGGAGTAGATGTTGGAATACTCCACAATTCTGTGATTGGTCCATCATTATTGTCACCTTCATGATACTCTGCCAAATAAAAAATGTTGAACATAGGTGATATGTTCAGACCACTTGGCAATTATACCTCATATGCATTTCTTGAATCCAGTCTCTTTGTGATTCTACATGGTCCAAACTTCTTCATTTTCATCTTGTTATAAGTTTTAGCAGGAAGCCTTTCTTTTCTCATGTGAACCATAAATTCATCTCCCACTTGGAATTTCTTAAATCACCACTTTTGGTCCACCTTTATCTTGTACTAAGTGTTCATTTTATGAATATGCTTCTTTACTTCCTCATGCAAACTCTTTAGGTGCTCTACAAAGTTCTCAGCCTCAACACTACTCTTTTCCCCTCTATCCATATTTCTCAACTCAAAAGCATTTCTTGGGCTACTCCCATATATAATATGGAATGGGAACTTATTAGTACTCTTGTTGATAGAATTATTGTATGCAAATTCTGCCTGTGGCAAAACCAAATCCCATCCCTTGGGCTTATCTCCTACCAAGCATCTCAGTAGATTACCCAAAATTCTATTCACCACCTTTGTTTACCCATCAGTCTACGGGTGGTATGCAAAACTGAATTTCAAATCTGTCTTCAACTTCTTCCACAAGGTTCTCCAGAAATACCCAAAAAAATTGGTATCTCTATCGAAAACTATACTCTTTGGTAGACCATGAAGTCATGCAACCTCTTTGAAAAACAAACCTACAACATGAACTACATCATTAGTTTTTTGGAAGGGAATGAAATGTGCCATTTTTGAAAACCTGTCAACCACCACAAGTATGGAGTCATTCCCCCTCTATGTCCTTGGTAGGCCAAGAATAAAATCCATGTTGATGTCCTCCCATGGTCTCTTTGGTATAGGTAATGGCTGATATAATCCAATGTTCTATCTCACACCCTTGGTCATTTGGCATACTCTACAAATTTGTACAAATATATTCACATCTTGCTGCAACTGTGGCCAATAGTAGTTCTCACTAACAATGGCAATGGTATTATCTCGATCAAAGTATCCAACCAACCCTCCACTATGCTTCTCCTTGACCATATTCTCCCTCATAAAAATTCTTGGAATGCACAACTGGTTCTTTCTAAACAACATTCCATCTTGGATTAAGAAATCCAACCACTTAGTTCTATCCAAAGTAACTGGTGCTAAACAAGCTCTCCAAGCCTCTGCAAAATCTGGGTCTTCAGGGTATAAACTCTTAAGTTCGTCAAACCCTACAACTTCCACCTTCATTTCTGTCAACAAACACTGCCTTCTACTTAAGGCATCTGCAACTCTGTTTGACTTTCCACTCCTATGCTTCAACACAAAGGTATAACTCTGTAGAAACTCAACCCATTTTAAATGCCTCTGATTCAATTTCCCTTGACTATTAATATACTACAAGGCTTGATTAGTAGTATACAAAACAAACTCTTTTGGCAACAAATAGTGCCTCCATTTCTTTAGAGCTTGAACTATAGCATAAAAATCCTGATCATATAAAAAATAATTCTTCCTAGAATCATTAAGCTTCTCACTAAAATAGGCAACAAGTTTACCTTCTTGACTTAACACAACTCCTATGGCACTACCACTAGCATCGCAATCTACCTGAAATACCTTATTGAAATCTGGAAGTACTAAAATAGGTTGCTCTATGACCTTCTTATTCAACATATCAAAGCTCTTATCTACTCCTAAGGTCCACTTAAATTATTTCTTATCCCCTCTCATTGTTTCTGTTAGGGGTGCACAAATACCAAAATTTCTAATAAATTTTTTGTAAGAACTTGCTAGACCATGAAATGATCTTACCTTAATTATGCTCCTTGGGGTAGGCCATTCAATGATAGCCCTCACATTTTCTGGATTCATTTTTAGACCTTCAACTAAGATAATGAATCCCAGATACACCAACTCTTTCTTCATGAAATTGCACTTCTTAAAATTAATTAGCATTTGCTTCTTCCTCAACTTCTCAAAAACTCTTCTGATATGCATCAGGTGCTCTTCCAAGGTCTTTCTAAATATTAAAATGTCATCTAAATAGATAATGAAAAATTTTCCTAAAAAATCCTTCAATACCTCATTCATAAGCTACATGAATGTGCTGGGTGCGTTGATTAGCCCAAATGGCATGACCAACCACTCGTACAGATCCTCTCTGGTTTTGAAGGTTGTCTTCCACTCATCTCCTTCTCTGATATGGATTTGATGATACCCGCTATTTAGATTAATCTTAGTGAAGTACTGGGATCCACTCAAATAATCCATTATATCATCCATCCTTGGCAGTGGAAATCGGTATTTGATGGTGATCTTATTAATAGCTCGGGAGTCTGTACACATTCTCCACTCTCCATATTTATTTGGTGCTAGTACTACATGTACTGCACATGGGCTCAAGATCTCCTGAATCAGTCCCTTCTTTAGCAGTTATTGGACTTGCCTGTTTAGCTCCTCACTTTATACAGGAGTCATTCTATGGGTTGCCTTATTAGGCAAACTAGCTCTTGGTACCAAATCTATTTGGTGACTGATCTTCCTCACTAGTGGTAGACCCTCAGGCACATTATCTGATATAACATCTAGAAATTCTTCTAATAGACCTGATACTTCTACTGAGACATCCTTACATTAATCTTCTTTAACTCTAGGAATTCATGCATAGCACATATGCTCATGCTTCAGACCATCCAAAAACTTCCTACTATCAACTAAACATATTTTGGCACTGCTACATACCTTTTCTTCTACCTCCTTCAGGGGCTTCAGCTTATGGTGCACTTCATCCTTTGTCAAGGAGTAAGTGTTGGTATGTCCATCATGTATTGCACGTTGATCAAACTGCCATGACCTTCCCAACATAAAATGACAAGCATCCATAGGTAGGATGTTACACAAGACCTCATCATGGTAATTCCCAATATTAAATTTTACCAAGCATTGCTTACTGACCAAAGCCCTATGGTCCTTCTGTAACCATGTAAGCTGCATGAATGTGCTGGGTGCGTTGATTAGCCCAAATGGCATGACCAAACACTCATACAGATCCTCTCTGGTTTTGAAGGTTGTCTTCCACTCATCTCCTTCTCTGATATGGATCTGATGATACCCGCTCTTTAGATTAATCTTAGTGAAGTACTGGGATCCACTCAAATAATCCATTATATCATCCATCCTTGGCAGTGGAAATCGGTATTTGATGGTGATCTTATTAATAGCTCAGGAGTCTGTACACATTCTCCACTCTCCATATTTATTTGGTGCTAGTACTACATGTACTACACATGGGCTCAAGCTCTCTTGAATTAGTCCCTTCTTTAGCAGTTATTGGACTTGCCTGTTTAGCTCCTCACTTTCTACAGGAGTCATTCTATGGGTTGCCTTATTAGGCAAACTAGCTCTTGGTACCAAATCTATTTGGTGACTAATCTTCCTCACTAGTGGTAGACCCTCAGGCACATTATCTGATATAACATCTAGAAATTCTTCTAACAGACCTGATACTTCTACTGAGACATCCTTACATTAATCTTATTTAACTCTAGGAATTCATGCATAGCACATATGCTCATGCTTCAGACCATCCAAAAACTTCCTACTATCAACTAAAAAAATTTTGGCACTGCTACATACCTTTTCTTCTACCTCCTTTAGGGGCTTCAACTTATGGAGCACTTCATCCTTTGTCAAGGAGTAAGTGTTGGTATGTCCATCATGTATTGCACGTTGATCAAACTGCCATGGCCTTCCCAACAGAAAATGACAAGCATCCATAGGTAGGATGTTACACAAGACCTCATCATGGTAATTCCCAATATTAAATTTTACCAAGCATTGCTTACTGACCAAAGACCTATGGTCCTTCTGTAACCATGTAATCTGATATGGATGTGGGTGTTTCTTCCTCTCTAACTACAACTTGGTAACCATTCCTTCTGAAACTAGGTTATCTATGCTACCATTATCTATGATAACATTATAGACCTTACCTGCACATTTACACCTTGTGCAAAATAAGCTCTTCCTCTGATCTGGATCTCTCTCCTCTTTCAGTAAGGCTCTCCTTGTGATAAAAACTTCTCTTTTTGCTTATTTAGAGTGCTCAGATTCAGCACATTCATCTACAACAACAACTCGGGAATTACCTTTGGGCCTCTTATTTGTCCTCTCTTGGTGCTATGGACACTCATATGCTTAATGTCCTTCTTCCTCACAGTTGAAATAGGTTCCACAAAATCCTCCTCTTCTAGGTCCTCATCCAGACCTTCCTCTTCCTCTTTGGTAACCATTGTTCTAATCACGAGGGTGGTAAGCATTATTTTGGTCTTGACTACCGCTGAATTCTCCATTCTTCTTTTGATCTTCATTTTTTCCTTCATTTGTTCTCCCACCAGTTCTTCCACCATGACCTCTTCCTCTTTTCTTGCTCTAAAACCTTCTGTTCAACTTCTCTTCAACCCTCAAGGCAAACTGGTAAGCATCCTCTATGGTGGTCATCTTGACCAGACTTAACTCCTCTTGAATACTTGCTCTTAACCCATTAATATAGTAGGCTACTTTCTCCTTGTTGGCCTCAGAATGGTCTATTTTGATTGAAATTTTGTAGAAATCCTATGTGTATTCTTTGATAGACTTACTCGATTATCTCAAACCCTACATTTTTTTTAGTAAATCCAACTCATAATCGGTTGGAATGAACTATCTCTTCAACTTCTCCACCATCTGCTCCCACCTTGTTATCCTTTATTTTCCTCTTTTGTTTCTATCTAGCTGCACTCCCTTCCACCATATGCTAGCATGACCCTTCAACTTGGTCTTAGAAAATATAATCCTCTCAGGATCTTCTACCTCCTCATACTCAAAATATTCCTCCATATCTTGATCTAGTCGATCAACTCTTCTAGGTTAATATTTCCAAAATATGAAGAAACATCAAACTTTGACCTCTTCCCAATCTGGGATATGGCTTTATACAATCTAGCTTGTGTGGGATCTACTGCCTCTTATTCTTCCTTGAACTAGGCCTCTTCTTCCTTAGCTTCATCTTCACTCCCATCTTCTCTTCTGGGCTCAAACCCTCTACGTAGCTCCTTTTGGAGAGCTTGAACTTACCTCTGTAAGGATCTAAAATGCTCTTCTAGCACCATAGCATTTCTCCCACCACCATGATTTATTTGTGGAGGTATTTTTTCTCTTGTTTCTCACAAACCCTAACCACAAATCCTGGTGTAAACTGCCTCACATCCGGTGATATGTTTACACACTCAGGAACTCCTGCTCTGATACCACTTGAAGTAGACCAAGCAACATGAAACAAATAATACATAGGTGTTTTTCCTTTGATCATGTCATATGAACCAAAAATTTCCTTACTTTCATTTCAAAAAGAGGATAAAAAAGAAAGAGCCCCTTTTTACAATTTCAAATTTCCCTCAAATACCTTGTTTTCCCCTTTTCCCGCCTAAAACAATGCATTTGAAATTTGAATTTCGGAGGCAAACTTCTCAGGATCATAACTTTGCGCTCGTTGCTCCGATTGATTGGCATGAGATATTTTCAAAAAGGGCACGAGATGAACTAAACGAGGCAACACTTAGCTAAGTCATGCATCTATTTAAAATCCTCAAATTCATCCTCTAAGACCCTCAAAATTCACCTACAAGTCTGGGTATCTAGATTTTTACTGTTTTTGGTAGGGTTTTGCCATAAAATGTATATATCTCCCAAACCGTTCAGGGTATTGGGGTGATTCTTTCACCAATGGATCTAATTTTCTATCCCCTAGACAACTAAATACACTTAGAAAATAATTACATAAAATATAAATTTTGGGTGATGCAAGATCACTCTTACACCATTGGATGCTCCTACATTAGATACCTAGGGTAAATTGAGAAGTGACCTTCACTTATTTGATGTTGGAGGAAAACCAAGGTAGTCAACTTCTATATTGGACAACCAAGTTGAATCTTCCATAGGCCTACCCTTTTATTTAACCAAATATTCTTCATACTACCTGTGTCTTGCACTTTTGCCGATGCGAGTATCTAGGATCTATTCTATCTCTTCTATCTCTGGAGTAGATGTTGGAATGTTCCACAATTTTGTGTCTGGTCCATCATTATGTCACCTTCATGATATTATGCCAAATAAAAAATGTTGAACACAGGTGATATGTTCACCCCACTTGGTAATTCTACCTCATATGCATTTCCTGAATCTTGTCTCTTTGTGATTCTACATGGTCCAAACTTATTCATTTTTAGCTTGTTATAAGTTTTAGCAAGAAATATTTCTTTTCTCAGGTGAACCATAACTTCATCTTCCACTTGGAATTCCTTAAATAATTGCTTATGGTCCACCTTTATCTTCTAATGAGTGTTCATTTTATGAATATACTTCTTTACTTCCTCATGTAAACTCTTCAGGTGCTCTCCAAAGTTCTCAACCTCAACACTACTTTTTTCCCCTCTGTCCATATTTCTCAACTCGAAAGCATTTATTGGGCTACTCCCATATATAATCTGGAATGGGAACTTATTAGTACTCATGTTGACAAAATTATTGTATGCAAATTCTACCTGTGGTAAAACCAAATCCCATCCCTTGGGATTATCTCCTACTAAGCATCTCAGTAGATTACCCAAAATCCTATTCACCACCTCTATTTGTCCATTAGTCTACGGGTGGTATGAAGAACTGAATTTCAAATATGTCTTCAACTTCTTCCATAATATTCTCCAGAAATACCCAACAAACTTGGTATCTATGTTAGAAACTATACTATTTGGTAGACCACGAAGTCTTACTACCTCTTTGAAAAACAACCTTGCAACATGAACTACATCATTAGTTTTTTGGTAGGGAATGAAATGTGCCATATTTGAAAACCTGTCAACCCTCACAAGTATGGAGTCATCCCCCCTCTCTGTCCTTGGTAGGCCAAGAACAATTTACATGCTGATGTCCTCCCATGGTCTCTTTGATATAGGTAATGGCTAGTATAATCTAATGTTCTGTCTCACAACCTTGGCCATCTGACATACTCTGCAACTTTGTAAAAATATCTTCACATCTTGCTACAACTATGGCCAATAGTAGTTCTCACTAATGAGGATAATGGTCTTATCTTGACCAAAGTATCTAGCCAACCCTCCACTATGCTTCTCCTTGACCATATTCTACCTCATTGAACTCCTTGGAATGCACAACTGGTTCCTTCTAAACAACATTTCATATTGGATTAAAAAATCCAACCACTTAGTTCTATCCAAAGTAACTGGTGCTAAAAAATCTCTCCAAGTCTCTGTAAAATTTGGGTCTTCAGGGTACAAACTCTTAAGTTCGTCAAAACCTACAACTTTCACCTTTATTTCTATCAACAAAAACTACCTTCTACTTAAGGCATCTGCAACTCTATTTGACTTTCTACTCCTATGCTTCAAAACAAAGGTATAACTCTGTAGAAACTCAACCTATTTTAAATGCCTTTGATTCAATTTCCCTTGACTATTAATATACTGCAAGGCCTTATGATCAGTATACAAGAAAAACTCTTTCGACAACAAATAGTGCCTCCATTTCTTTAGATCTTGAACTATAGCATAAAACATCGGATCATATACAAAATTCTTCTTCCTAGCATCATTAAGCTTCTCACTAAAATAGGCAATACGTTTACCTTCTTGACTCAACATAGATCCTATGACACTACCACTAGCATCACAATCTATCTAAAATACCTTATTGAAATATGGTGTGCTAAAATAGGTTGCTATATGACATTCTTCTTCAACATATCAAATCTATTATCTGATACTAAGGTCCACTTAAATTCTTTCTTATCCCCTCTTATTGTTTCCGTTAGGGGTGCATAAATACTGCTGAAATTTCTAATAAATTTTTGTAACAACTTGCTAGACCATGAAATGATCTTACCTCAGTTATGCTCCTTGGGTTAGGCCATTAAATGATAGCCCTCTCCTTTTTTGGATCCATTTTTAGACCTTTAGCTGAGATGACGAATCCTAGATACACCAACTCCTTCTTCACAAAATTGCACTTCTTCAAATTAATTAGCAACTGATCCTCCCTCAACTTCTCAAAAACTCTTTTGATATGCATCAGGTGCTCTTCCAAGGTCTTGCTAAATATTAAAATATCATCCAAATAGATAATGACAAATTTTCTTAAAAACTCCTTCAATACCTCATTCATAAGCCGCATGAATGTGTTGGGTGCGTTGGTTAGCCCAAATGGCATGACCAACCACTTGTACAAACCCTCTCTAGTTTTGAAGTTTGTCTTCCACTCATATCCTTCTCTGATACAAATCTGATGATACCCGCTCTTTAGATCAATCTTAGTGAAGTACTGGGCTCCACTCAAATAGTCCATTATATCATCCATCATTGGCAGTGGAAATTGATATTTGATGGTGATCTTGTTAATAGCTTGGGAGTCTGTACACATTCTCCACTCTCCATATTTATTTGGTGCTAGTACTATAGGTATTGCACATGGGCTCAAGATCTCTTGAATTAGTCCATTATTTAGAAGTTCTTGGACTTGCTTGTTTAGTTCCTTATTTTCTACAGAAATCATTCTATGGGCTGCCTTATTAGGTAAACTAGATCTTGGTACCAAATATATTTGGTGACTGATCTTCCTCACCGGTGGTAAAACCTAAGGCACATTATCTGATATAATATCTAGAAAATCTTCTTACAAACCTGATACTTCTACTGGGACATCCTTACATTGCTCTTCTTTTACTCTAGGAATTGATGCATAACACATATGCTCATGCTTCAGACCATTCAAAAACTTCCTACCATAAACTAAATAGATTCTGGCACTGCTACATACCTTTTTGTCCACCTCCTTCAGGGGCTTAAGCTTATGGCGCACTCCATCCTTTGTCAGGGAGTAAGTGTTGGCATGTACATCATGTATTGTATGTTGATCAAACTGCCATGGCCTTCCCAATAGTAAATGACAAGCATCCATAGATAGGATGTCACACAGGACCTCATCACGATAATTCCCAATATTAAATTTTACCAAGAAATGCTCACTGACCAAAGCCCTATGGTCCTTATGCAACCATATAATTCGATATGGATACGAATGTCTCTTCCTCTCTAACTACAACTTGGTAACCATTCCTTCTGAAACTAGGTTATCTGTGTTACCATTATCTATGATAACATTATAGACCTTACTTGCACATTTACACCTTGTGTGAAATAAGCTCTTCCTCTGATCTGGATCTCTCTCCTCATTCAACAAGTCTCTCCTTATGATCAAAACTTCTCCTCTTTCTACTTCTTCAGAGTGCTTAGATTCAACACCTTCATCTACAAAAACAACTCGAGCATTACCTTAGAGCCTCTTATTTTTCCTCTCTTGGTACTATGGACACTCGTATGTTCGATGTCCTTCTTACCCATAGTTGAAACAGGTTCCATGAAATCCTCCTCTTCTAGGTCCTCATCCAGACCTTCCTCTTCCTCTCTGGTAACCATTGTTCTAATCACAAGGGTGGTAAGCATTATCCCCATTTTGGTCTTGAATACCACTGGATTCTCCATTCTTATTTTGATCTTCATTTTTCCCTCCATTTGTTCTCCCACCAGTTCTTCCACCATGACCTCTTCCTCTTTGCTTGCTCTCAAACCTTCTATTTATCTTCTCTTAAACCCTCAAGGAAAACTGGTAAGAATCCTCTATGGTGGTAATCCTGACCAGAATTAACTCCTCTTGAATAATTGCTCTTAACCCATTAATATAATGAGCTACCTTCTCCTTGTTGGCCTTAGAATGGCCTATTCTGATTAAAATTTTGTAGAAATCCTTTGTGTATTTTTTGATAGACTTACTCGACTGTCTCAAACCTTGCATTTTCTTCAGTATATCCAACTCATAATCGGCTGGACTGAACTGTCTCTTCAACTTATCCACCATCCGCTCCCACCTTGTTATCCTTTATTTTTCTCTTTTATTTCTATCTAGATGCACTCCCTTCCACCATATTCTAGCATGATCCTTCAGCTTGGTCTTAGAAAATCTAACCCTCTCAGGATCTTCTACCTCCTCATACTCAAAATATTCCTCCATATCATTGATCCAATCGATCAACTCTTCTAGGTTAAGATTTCCAAAATATGAAGAAAAATCAAACTTTGACCTCTTCCCAATCTGGGATATAGATTTATACAATCTAGCTTGTGCAGGATCTACTGCATCTTCTTCTTCCTCAAATTAGGCTCAAACCCTCTATGCATATCCTCTTGCAGAGCTTGAAATTACCTCTGTAAGGCTTTAAAATCCTCTTCTGGCACCATAGCATTTCTCCCAACACCATGATTTCTTTGTGGATGTATTTTTGCTCTCATTTCTCATAGACCCTATCTACAAATCCTGGTGTAAACTTGCTAGGAGGATGTGGATATTACAAGTGGCATCGAGTATCTGGTGATGTACAGGAGGAAAGAGTTGGAGGTGCTAATGACCTATGTGATGTTCATGACCAACATGCTATTTCATAATAGTACATGATGTAGGTTTTCGTAGAACCTGATTAGGTTCATGTACGACATGATAGATGAGCCTCGGGTGTATGCATGGGCATCTACTTTATTAGCTCAAGTTTACATAGAGATATATGAGATAAAGAGGTGTGGATGTAAAGGCTTGGGGTATAGTCTATTTTTTTAGATATGGGGTTGGAAGCACTTTAGTATCACTCATTCGGTGGGATTACCATGTGATTGGGATAGGTCACATCCCTATATTCTTAGGTGATGGGCATCCAAGAAGATACGATTAACACATCCTAATAACAGTGATGAGGATTATAGAGACTTATAGGTAAGGTTGATAGCTAAGCAGGTATATTGGTCATCATGGTGAGGGAGGAGATGGGATACAGATGGTGAGTAGCTACAGAGGATCAAATGGGTTATATGTGTTGTTAGGTGCCATGGCAATGAACTAGAGTCGATACTATTTGTATGTATTCTATGATAGTTTGGGATACCACAGGGGGTTATTGATGCCCTGATGATCTACAAATATCATAGTGATGAACTAGGCTTACACTATGTTGATGATTAGGCAGTGGAGTCATATGATGACTTTGAGATGGATATCCTGGACGTGGATGATAGTTGAGTATGGTACTTGGTTTATATCTCAACCTCCTTGGGCACTAAGTCGGGTGGTGGATAAGGCTAGTGGTGATGATGAGAATACTACTATTGAGATAGAGGATAATCACCAATGATAGAGACATCATCAAGCCAGTTGTGGTGGTAGGCAATTGTGAGTTGAGGTAGATTAGCCTCCTAAGATTGGAGGTGATGATGATGGTGGAGGTGATGGTGGGGGTGATGGTGGTAGTGATAATAGAGGTTTTTAAAGAGACATACTGGTATGAGGAGGATTGGATTATGTTGTAGGCTAAGCAAGACAACCTGGTTGAGGAGCGAGATCGACTTCTAATTTTTACTATAACTTGGGATGTAGAGTTAGCAATTTGAGATGCCAAAATAGCTTGGCTACATAGTGAGGTGGATGGGCTTCAGAGTGCCCCAAGTGCAGGTGGTGATGGAGTTCATATTATCATTTTTTATGCTGATCTAGTAGAGAGAGATTCTCATAAGAGGTAGGACTTGATTAGTCTACGAGCATGGGATGGTTACATTTAGCTGCTTGTGTATCACCTCATTCAACATCAGATCCCATTACTTGTGTGGTCATATTCATCTATATATAGCGCTAGAAAGTAGAGAAAGTCTAGGAAAAGTAGTTCTCACTCTAGGGATCCCCGACATCTTGATCCTTTAACATCATAGGGTTCTGACCATGAGCTTCCTTGTATAGCTCCTAGGGATCGTAGTGGTGCTATCTAGTAATGCATACTACTTATTTTTGTAATTTTTGATATGAGCCTCAATGCTCTGTTTTATACAACCTTCGGGTATGCTTTGTACTTTACAATATATATATGGATTTTTTTTTATTATTTTGTGTGTTTTTTTATTATTATGGATGTATGCATGGATGCAGATGTATGTGGTGATATAAATGCATTATGAGTGATGTATTTAAATTGACTAATGCTCTAATTATCATTGATAGACTTTAGACTTTTTCTTGACCAATTTTATCTTTGTTGCTTAATCAGGGACACTAACATCTAATGGTAAGACATGAGGTGGATTGTGAAACTTATGTAATGATGCGATGAAGTGATGGAATGTAATATTGCTTATGACTTGGTTTGTGTTGGTGATGAATGATCTAGAGTTGCTTTATAGAGACTCAAACATCCTAGTGATCTCAAACAAACTAACAAAACAAAGTCAAATTTTTCAAAGACCAATTGTGTGTGCAATGAATATTTATTTACCAATCATGAGCATGGTAATGACTCAAGCCAATTAAGAACCATTGTGTGTGCAAATAGTGAATTCATTTACCCATCTTGAGTAGGGTAAGATTAAACTAGACATGAAGAGAACCAAGAAGCTAGCTTGTCCTTATGTGCATTCAGAGGTCTCTTCAAAAGAGTTGTATCACCACACATGAGCATACTACACTACCAGTCAAGCGTCTATAGTTCCAGTGGAGATTAGATCAATAGTCCAATGATAGAATATCCAAGCTTTGGGAAATCAGATTTTTAATCAAGTCGAGATGAAAACCCTATCCTTACTTCTTGAAAACCTATCATTATTATTATGTGTTTAAAAAGAGTTAAAGCTTTGGGGAATCATATTCTCAACCAAGTCGAGATGAGAATTTTACCCTATCCTTACTACCCACTCTTTCTGTTGTTAAATTTAAGTGGTAAAAACCATTGTTTTCATTGTTATTTTTGGACTATGTTGTGTTTAAGTGGTGAAAACCATTGTTTGTGGACTATGTGCATAATGGGACAAGCAAGAATGAATTTTTCACTTCAAGGTTCAACCCAATCATGGTGTCATCCCTCTCTAACACAAGATGTTATTAATATATAATATGTGTTTGGTTCAATAATGGTTGAGTCAATTCCAGAACTCAAGATTTTCTTAGTGAAAAATTGTGCTTTGGTCCAAGAGAAAACTTGACATTCAACGAAGGTTGCTTAAAACACTAGGAACAGTTGAGTGACCGAAAACATATGAATTATGGATTGTGAAATGTGACTAGTGCTAAAATGAAGGTGCTCTTGATTAAGGTGATAAGACTTGTTGGACCAACAATTACCCAAACTGAGAAAATGAAAACTATCATGAATGGATGTAAATGGTATGAATGTGTAAGCACCTAAAACGCGTCATGTTGAGGGTGACTACTCATATGGACATGCTATAAGACCATATGGAGGATCTTGGATAGACTCCAAGATAGATTAGTGGTTCTAACCACTCAATTTGGGCTCCTTGGCCTAATCAGTCTGAATCGTAGCCCAGACCTATGGTTTACAGGCTGAACCATGGCTGAGACCTACAGTATATAGTCTAGACCACAGTTGTAACTTGTGGTATTAACTAAATTTTAGTTGGCCTTCATCCAAGCCAAATCATTTTGAATGACCATTTATTCTAGAAGAAGATGGCTAAAGGACAAAAGCTTCCAATCCAACTATCCTAACCACCCCTTCTTGATCTTGGCTTCTCCATGAAGCCACCCCTAGCCCTTGGGTAGTCCTATAAGTATCCATCATAATTAGGGTAAACTAAGAGAGAGCATTGGAGATTTGAGCAGTGAAGCCCTGTCAAATTGTACACTCAAATGAGTATACTGAGAGAGAGCTATTGCACTTATCCCCTACCTACTTGCCAATATTCATTATGAATTGCATTATGGATGCCCTAGGAGCCTAGGAGAGCCAAGAAGCACATATTTAGGGAAACAAAGTCCCTTAACAATTAATCAGATGCCAAATCAGTCTAAGGACACTGAAGGCTACCATTGAACATCAATTTGGACAAGGAGGTCAAGCCCACTACCCTTAAAATTGAGGGTAAATTTATCAGATTGCTAACCATGACTTTCATCCACGGTTTACAGTGCAGACCATTCACTAGAGCTGCAGTTTGCAGCATAGGTATCACTGCCTTACCTTTTTCATTTCTATATGGCTAGTTAGCTTAGTTTAGCTATTTCCATGGTTCAATTGTAGTTTAGCATATTTCTGACTGATAGAATTAGGTTAGAATAGTTTCTGTTTTAAGCATCAAATAGGATATTAATGGATTCTTTATGCACTTTCATGCTTTATTTCACATAATTGGTCCACGCATAGTGTATATGTTATCTTTATTTATGTAATTTCATAAATCTTGATTCAATTAACATAGTTTAGAAGTGCTTGTCACGCTTTCTTGATTATACATGCTTAATCGTATATTTATGCATTTTTTCCAAAAGGGCCTCATCATGAGAGGCTGCTTATCTTTTTGAAAATTTTATGTTGTTTCTTGATCACAGGAAATAGATTCAAAGGAGATTCAACCATCAAGTTCCTTCCCCAACATGAAGAAGAGGGCAACTCCACCCTAGAGAAATTTTTGACTAGTTGAAAAGCAACATTAGTGCACCTACCCTGTTGAGGGCTTTGGAATTGTATTAATTGTATCATCATTTGGGTGACCCTAAGAGGGGTATGATTGTAATCAATATTATTTACAATTATTAATATAAGAAACACTTATTTTGTTGAATCTATGTAATCTTGTCATTTTCATACTTTGAATGATTGAATATGATATAATACAGTATATGGATGCACACTTTTTGATTAGATCAGAAGGTGATCATGAAGGAACTCCATAATTCAAGCATTTGACTTTGTGTTCTTGTTTTTTGTGACTTGCAGGTACAGACCGCAGCTATTAGCCATGGGCCAATAATTGAACCGTAGGTTCAACCCATGATCCACAGTCAGAACCACATACCAGACCTGTGGTTTCCAATAGATACAATAAAAAATAGAGGGATAAAGCTTATTTGGATGAGGATTTGAGGTAGGTCCCACTGTCACTCTTTGTATCTATTTTCACTGTCTGTTAAATTCCAAAATGCAAAATAAACTTGAATAATTAGGAAATACAATATAATTGGTAATATGTGCATAAGTCTTTAGGTCTTTCAATTTTAGGTTTCTACTAGGTGCTGCTAGGAACAACAGACCTCTGAGTGCAGTCCTCTCTAGTCTCCAATGTGCTAGGATGTCTTTTGTATTCTGTTTGCTTGCTTGAGGATCGATCAGTGGCTATTTCATAATTAGTATGCATTGTCTGAATATCATATGAAATTAATCATGCATACTCTCTTAATGTGAAACATTCTTTTTTTCTTGCATTACATATAGAGAAGAATCATTTGAATGTTGTCTTATGCATTCATGAAAATTAAAAGGAACCACACACACCACTTGGCACTTAAACGCTAGTGAGTTAGGCTTGACATCCAACCACCAGTAGGGTTCAATAACGATGGGTGTAACTTCCATCCATTGGCCCAAATCCCGTGAACCTTTTGGATACTAGACCAATACCAGATCCGAGAACCTTTCATACCCTAGAAAATTTGCATGTATTCTCTTCGGAGGGTATAAAGTTGATTGGGGGAAAATGGGTGAGGATCTGGGAGGACCTGTACTCCTTGACCATGTGTGAGCTTCATTACCACACATTATAGGTTGGATTACGCGACTTGGAGTTCATAGCCAAGTTTTTGAGCTACGAGCGTACAGGTGAAAGCCATTAAATTGAGAATAAAATCCAATTTTTTTTGTAAAACACGATAAGAGTTTCTACACTAATACAACAAATCTCAAAAACACATCAAACAGTTTAGTACTCATTTTAAAAATTTAATACGAGATAATCATTATTGTATACCTTGTTTTCCTAATAATAAAAGATACATCTATATGCTAGGTACACAATGGTGGACACACGGGATGGTCAGCAAAGGTCCAAACCTAACGTCGATGACCAACCCCTAAACAATTCATAGCAACACGTGTCAATTCCTCAACCACATGAGCGAACCGAACATTATTCGGTAAGCATCAAAGGAGATAACTCGACATGAGGGGAGCCTGTAGAGTGTAACCTAGATAGAGGAGCTTCAATACACTCCTATAGACATAGGATAGAATAGGGATCCTCTCAGCATGAGGGTGCTCCACTCGAGATCCATTATCAAGACCGCACTGCACACGCATCCATAGGATCGACCAAAGAGTTTGTTGTGTAGGGGACCAGGTTGGTGCCCCTACGTAATAAGTATATAGGAGGATCCATACCTCCACATTCTGAGTATAGAAGGACTAGAGATACACCCATTCAGGGGCAGGCAAATAGGATTACTACCGAGGATAGGTCTAACCATACTCCCATGCATGGTCCACCATGCAAGATCACCATTGATACATCAAAGGTGGGAGCTAATGGCATACCACCACATGAGCGATGGTGGTCTAGATATCCAGAGGGTCTAGGTAGTGTTTTAGAGTAGTTATGATATTAGCCTTCCACTCCAACCACTCGTATCCCGAGTGAGCATAGTGTGAGTGTCGTCAAAAATACTAGAGAGCATGGAGAGGCTTCTAAGCACCCTCATGTGACATAGCCACTATCTGCGCATGGTGGTTCATAGTATAGGACACAGTAGGATGCCAATGCCATATTCACAAATAGAGGCAAAGGCATAGCACATTAGTTTGATGGGTACAAAACCCATAAGGTCACTCGTACAGAGCAGGGATACCAGAGGCCTCTCATGATTGATCAGATCGATAGATCACATCGACTGGTATCAAAGAAAAATGCCAACTCATTCAATATAAATTGGAGGATGCTCACCTAGAGAGGTAGCACATTGAATATGAGAATCTTCAAGCGCAAAGGCTCATTAGACAGAGACTATATGAGCAGCACATGCACGAAGAGCGTATCCTTACCTAGAAGGAGCACGTGGAGTAGGAGGATAGGTTAGCTTGGGCTAGCCTATATCCTCATGATTAGAATAGAGAGCATGTATATAGGAAGGATTTTTCACAAGACGATATGCATCAAGATCAAAGAGACACTCGTAATCATGCTAGTGCTAAATAGAGGGAGCGACCATCACATCTTGATAATCATAGGCAGAGGCAACATGAGGAAGTGGAAGGAGATGGATACAAGCAAGAATATCCTGAGAGCTCCTGAGCTAAGGAGGAGGAAGAGCAATGCCCTCCATCTTGTACAAGGAAGACAATGTCTCCTAAGCCACCTCCATGTCAACTTAGGGAGGAGGACTTTCTATCTTCATAGGCCTATAAGGCCTTAGCCGAGAATATCATAGCCATTGAGATACAAGGCGTGACTATTCAAAATCCAATATTAAGGAAAATTCATAATGAGCCTTTGGATCCTTCGGTGCCTACTCCGGCTTACCCTGAGCATTTTGATATGCCCAGGTTGGACAAGTTTAAGGGTTATGAAGATGCACAGGAACATGTCACAAGCTTTCTAGATGCTTATTTTTAGATAGCAAGCAATGATGCATTGTTGTTACATACATTCATCACAATACTTTTTGGTATAGCCTAAGAGTGGTTCAATCAGCTAAAGAAACATAGCATAACCAGTTTTGAGTAATTAGCTGATGCCTTTCTTGAACGCTATTCATTTGGCATTAAGAAATAGGCCAATTTTTTTGATTTGGATGCGCTATATTAGTGCGACAATGAGCCAATAGAGCAAGAAAAAAAGAGATGGAGGAGATTAATGGTGAAGTTGCCATTCCCTATTCCTACCACAGAGTTAACCTAAATGTTTACAAAGATTTATGCCAAGCATATCTCGTTACTGCTTTAGCTGTAGTAGTATCCTATATTCAAAGAGGCTTTGGTGCAAGCCAAAGTGATTGAGGACATTAAGTTGTAGGAAGGCAACTTGAAGCTCAAGATTAGGAGAGAGGGACAAATTAAGAGTACCACAAAATAATAGGGCAAACAGGCCCATGTGAATCAAGTGGTGTTGAATCTCCAGAGGGAGAACAAGGGGCAACATAAATAGAATTATCAGGCCCAACCTCCCCCTGCGTAATATCATAAGCGCAACAACAATTATAAGGGCAAGAACAAAGATCAATTCCTACCTCGCTAGTTCACACCATTGATGGAATCGCTGATGTTTATTTTCCATAAAATGTGCAAGGCCAAGGCAATTAGACTACCCGAAATCAAGATGATAGACCCTAATCAACCCAAACCAAAGGGGTACCAAGATTTGTTTTGCATTTTTCATCAAACGAAAGGCAATGATATTGAGGTGTGCTATACTTTCAAACATATGGTACAAAATATGATTGACAAAGGTGAGCTTGTAGTGCCACACAACCCGTAGGCACCCGATAATCATAATATGGGGATTTACAAAACCCCTTGCCAAATCATGAGGCGCCTCGCAACAATGTTGGCCAGGTCAACTAAGTGTGAGTCAAACCACATACCCAGGGGTTCATAGGTATGGTGAACATTATAACTAGGCACGAGAGATATGAACAACATAATAAACCTCATGCTCTGATTCAAATACAATCCACGCTGAATCAACAGTCAGCACAGAATATTCCAGGCCCACCAACAAGATCGGTGGTGACCATAAGGTGTAGGTTGGTCCAAAACCTACAGATAACTCTTACAAAGTTATCGATATATGAGATAATACAATAGTTCTTGAGGCATAAGGAGACTCTTATGGAAATTTTGAGGTCCATTGAAGTACAGTCCTAGGATGCACATGCATTTACAAATTTTGTAGGACATGTATAGTAGTGTCAGGAACCGATGATTTAATTTTATGATCATGAGATAAGGATGGTTTCTACAACCATGACTGACCCACCATTGCACATAATTGCATGTGTTAATCACATGCCATTTAAAAGGGTCTTGATCGATACCGACTCATCGATCAACATAATAACGACCAAGAGGTTGAGTCATTTGAAGCTACCTAAATCGCACATTGTGCCCATTACATTTACATTGAGAGAATTTAACAATGCACTATGTTCGACTATTGGCACAATTATCCTACCCATACAGGTAGGCTTGAAGACCATCTCTGTGACATGTCATGTGATATAAGAGGCCATGTAGTACAATATATAACTCGATAGGCTTTGGATTTATGAAATACGTTGTGTTCCATTGATATTGCATTAGTGTGTGAAGTATATTTATGAGGGATAGGTTCACATAGTGGCATCAAACGAAGAGCCATTTAAATTCAAGAACCTATAAGATTTGCTTGGGGGTTTCATACTCCTGTTGACGCACTTGTATGTTCGACCATCGTCATCGATAAAGAAAACAAGAGGTAAACCAACAGTACGTGCTCAACCAACGTCATATGTGTCACACAGATCAGAGCACACCACTGTCACTTCATTGAAACCATCGATATCAGTCATACGTCAGGATGATAAGAATTTGAAGGTGAAAATGGGCGAGAAAGAGAAGGAGCGCGAGCCCGAGCCAATTTTTGAGGAGGTTCCCATTCCTATGGAGTTTGAGGAACCCCAAGATAAAGTTGAGGAGGCACCTCAACCTGCCTGACCTGCATCTTTAGTAAGATCATCCACACCGCGGGTGATGATAGATCTCACCAATACTGGATTAGGTGAATACCTTATGTAGAATGTAACCTTCAGATCAATTTTGAAGACTGCACAAGATATGGGTCGACCATCCACTCATCATTACCTGGTTGGATCAGTGGTTCTATTGGAAGAGCCACCTAATCAGACTAACTTCATCTATGCGGGGCTAGACCAGCTTCCAACGTGAGAGCTCATGGATAAATATTATGACAAACCTTTCACTGTAAACGTTCGTTATTTGCCCAACCCCGAGTATGCCATGCATATTTTTGAGCTATATAATTGGTATGGATATGACCTTGGTCTCTTTGAACAAGGACGAAGGACTCCATTAGAACCTCATTATCAGTTAGTCACTGATAGGTTTAGTTTAGGGTTACAGATATGGGGGCAGGATGATTTGCTCATAGCATCCCTAGATCATCTGTACATTAGTATGATAGATGATGTAGATTTTAATCCATATCATCTAGATCCTTCTAGATTATGGAGGAATCACCCTATGATATCTATCATCACCATTGAGCCACTCGAAGATCATCATGAAGGGCTCCTTGAGCAGACTAAGATAGAATTGAATCCTAGAGATCACCTAGGACACCAAACTCGTGATGTAGTCGACAACATAGACGTGTAGGGGTGTAACCCCATTACTATATGTGATATTGAGCTAGGATATATTTGTAATGAACATGGAGTGGACTCCACATCTGATATGAGTGGACCAGGTTATGATGCAGATAAGGAATCCTCAAACAATGATGAATCTGGGGATGAAGTCGAAGGTGCCTATGAGAAACCCTGGTAGGTGCATCATATATTGCTTATTGAGTCGATACAAGTTACCAAAGAGATCCTTCCCAAAATTGATCATTTAGGGGAAGAGGTAGAGCTATATTTCTTGGTGATGTCACACTTACGATACAATTATCCTATTTATCCAGATGGTGATGACATCGATCAAGCGGTTAGATTCATGGGGCTGCACCTGCCAGAGCACCCCCTAGGAGTAGGGATGAATGAAGGATTCTATTATGACAATGATGAATAAGATGAGTTAGAGATGGCCTACCTTGGTCCTCCTTATTTGCATTACTGTCATCAACCCATCAAAATTGATGAGGTCTATCGATAGCTACGTGTCGGTACTCATCTGAGAGCAAGACGGTTAAACTTGGATCAAATTCATATGTTGGTTAATTCCCTTCTGCCAACCTACATGCAGCTCCATGAGCCAAATGATCCTATTTTGCATTCAGTGCATAGGGAGGATCCAGTTGTTCACAGTACTCACAGGGAAGATCCCTTTGTTCCTATGCCATTAGAGCCAGATCATGGGTATGAGGACTACATAGATTTTGTTGAAGTTAGTCCATGTGGTCCTAGAGATCAATTCCATTCCATAAACATGGTCTCCATTTATTTAACCACTCCACTCAGCAATATAGAAAATCCGTCCAAATCATTGTATCTTAACAAAGATGCTATCAGCTGGGATCGCGTTGATTCATCCGTTGAGCCTGAGGATTTCTTCCCCAATGAAGAAATGTTGCAACCTTTCCATTTTGCACCAAGTGTGCATATGATGTTTATCATGCCAAAAATTCTTCCAACGCAAAATCGATCAACCCGGCTGATGACATCCATTTGATTCCTACGCCTCACCAAATTGAGGAGGGATCACATATGTTAGCAGAGGAAACATTTTAGGTGGATATCAGTAATGATCCCACCAGTGAAAAGAAGGTTAAATTTGGAGAGAGTCTCACTCCAAATGAGCGGTCCACCATCATCCCTCTACTGAAAGAGAGACCAAATTTGTTTGCTTAGATGTATAAGGATATGCCAGGTCTAGACCTAAAATTGGTTACGCATAACCTTTCACTAGATCTGACGAATAAGCCGCTCAAGAAAAAGCTTAGAAAAATGCACCCAATAGTAGCCTTAATGGTGAAATATGAGGTACAAAAGCTGTTGTATGTGGAAATTGTGATCTCCATCGACTATCTAGAATGGGTGTCCAATATGGTACCCATGGGAAAACCCGATGGAAGAATCCGTATTTGCATGGATTTTAGAGACCTAAATAAGGAAACACCCAAAGATTCATTTCCATTGCCCAATATTGATGCTCTCATAGATGCAATTGTAGGTCACGAAATGCTCTCCTTAATGGAAGATTTTTCTAGTTACAATCAAATTCGGATTAAACCCAAAGACCAGCATAAAACCATGTTTATAACACCATGGAAAACATTTTGTTATAAAGTTATGTCATTTGGCCTAAAAAACATTGGTGCCACATATAAGCGGGCCATGACATATTTTTCATGACTATATGCACAAGATTCTAGAAGATTATATCTATGACTTGTTAGCCAAGTCATTGCTACGAGAAGAGCATGTAGAGGTCTTAAGAAAAGTCTTCAATCGCCTGATAGAGCACAATGTCAGGATGAATCCCAAGAAGTGCATATTTGGTGTAACTCCTAGAAAATTACTAGGATTCATCATCTCTAAGAGAGGCATCAAAGTAGACCCAGCGAAGGTCAAGGCCATTTTGGAAATGCATCCTCCCACCAATAGTAAGGAAGTAAGAAGCCTTCAGGACAAGGTAGCCTTGATAAAGCGATTTATTACCCAACTATTAGATAAATATTGACCCATGAATTGACTGCTACATAAGGAAGTCCCATTCAAATGTTATGAGGACTGCAATGTAGCCTTCGCTGAAATAAAGCAATACCTGGTGATACCGCCAATTCTAGCTCCACCAAGGCCAAAGGTACATTTTCTACTATATATATCGGCACCTGAATTTGCACTGGGAACCATGTTAGCCCAAAATAACATGCAAGGGAAATAATAGGCCATATATTATATTAGTCGAACCTTGGTGAGCTATGAGCTTGGGTATGCATATGTGGAAAAATTATGTTTAGAAGTAGTGTTCACTACAAAGAAATTGCGACATTATATGTTAAGTCATACAACATATGTTATATCCAAACAAAATCCTTTACAGTACATGATGAGTAAGACGTATCACAATACACATACTACAAAGTGGATCATGCTATTGACAGAATATTATCTAGAATTCATAAGCCAGAAGTCCATTAAGGGACAGGTCATAGCGGATCAATTAGCTAAGGAACCATTTTCAAAAATTAGGCCTCTAACAATCGAGCTTTCGAACGATGCAGTCTTTGTCATATCTAAATCTCTTGAACCCTAAGAACCAAAGAACAATGCTGATATAACTCTATTCTTTGATGGTTTGAAGTGCGAACAAGGAGGTGGTGTTGGAATAGTGTTCTTCAGGCTGCAAGGAGCTCCAATACCCTTGTCATTCAAGTTGGATTTTTTGTGCACCAAAAACGCTACTGAGTATGAAGCCCTACTGCTGGGCCTCTACAAAATTGTCACCATGAATATTAAGAGATTGAACATCTTTGGTGACTCCTTGCTCATAGTAAATTAAGTCAAGGGTATTTTTCAATGTCGATGTCCCGTACTGAAAGCCTATAAAGATCTAGTTAACACATATTTGGCCAAATTTGAATGGTATGACATCGAGGTAATCCCTCGATAATAAAATAGGTTTGCAGACACCATGGCATATTTGGGATCTTTAATCCCTCAAAATTTGTCTATCGATTTCACTACCATCCATGTCAAGATGCTCTCACATCTAGCAACAGAGTGTGCAACCTATGATAATAGAGAATCGATCAACATGATCAGTGTAGAACCAAGAGCTAAATGGTTTTGCAAAGCTAAATACTTTCTTAAGAAGACACCCTGGGGTTCATTAACCTCGTAGAGTCATATGGGGAGTGGTACTCCCACTCATCACAGGGTTATTTTTGAGTCTGCATTTGTAGAGGTAAATACGAAGGGGTAGCAAGTCATCTTAGCAGTCAAAATTGAGTCTTATCAAAACTAGATATCACAAATTAAAGACTTCTTGAATCTTAGTATAATCCTATAGGGATTACCGCATGCCACGAAGTGTACATTTAAATAAAAAGCAGCTAATATGTCTTAATAGGAGATATATTGTACCGATGAGGCTACGATGGAGTTCTCATTTGTTGCTTAGAGCCTCGAGAGGCATCATGGACAATTTTGCAAGCTCATGATGGTACATGCGGTGGCCATTTCAACAACATGGCCATCGTCAAGCGCATCCTTCGAATGGGCTACTATTGGCCCACTATGGAGAAGGAGTGCAATGTGTATGTCAAGAAATGCATTAAATTCTAGCATCATGCTAATATTACGCACTTGCCATCATAGGCCTTACAACCCATTCAAGCGACTTGGAAATTTTCTCAGTGGGGATTAGATATTATAGGCAAGATATCTCCTTTGTCATAGGGCTAGCATACAGTCATAATCATGGCTACTGAGTATTTTACAAAGTGGGTGAAGTAATATCCTTAACAATGACAACTGGAGCTCGTATATCAGAGTTTATATTGGAGCATATCATAAGTCATTTTGGGATTCCATCCAAAATAATATCGGATAATGGAACATCTTTCAAGAACAAAACTGTGAGAGCTTTGACATCTAAATATAGAATCAAACATAGTTTTGTGACTCCATAATATCCACAAGCAAACGGGTAGGCTAAGGCTTCAAATAAGACAATGGTAACTATATTGAAAAAGGTAGTTCAAGAAAACCACAAAGACTGGCATATCCAGCTTCCCCTTGCGTTATGGGCTTACAAGACTAGTATTCGGACGCCCACTGGGGCAACGCCATTCTCACTAGTATATGGTGTTGAGGCCATTATGCCCTTGGAATTAGAAATTCCAACACTGCGTGTCACATTGAAAGAGTTCATCGATGATGACATCACACAACAAGCTCGATTGGATCAACTGATGCTACTTGATGAACGTCATGTGAATGCCGTGGAGCGTCTCCATGTTTATCAGGAGTGACTAAAGTGAGCTTGCAATATCAAAGTCCACCAAAGAGACTTTGAAGTTGGGGATCTTGTATTGAAAGAGAACCAACAAAACTCTAATTTACCACTAGATATGTGAGACAAATTTACGGCTAATTGGCTAGGACCCTACATCATATCTAAAAATATTGGTCCAGGTACCTATTGCCTAACATTGTTAGGGGGTGTTGAGCATTAACCTCTCAACATCATCCACCTTAAGGCGTTTTATGCTTGAAGAGCATAGTAAAAGGCTCCGAGGGTTTCTTGTAATCGCTCGGTCATCCTAAAAAGCTCCAAACACTCCCATAAGTAGTTTGGTCAAGCAAAAATCTCCAAAGGCATCTGTAATCCCTTTGTTCAACCTCAAAAAGCTCCAAGAATTTTTTGAAAAAACACTCGATCATCCCAAAAGGCTCCATGGGTTCCATAAACTGCTTGGTCATGTTAGTTAAAAGCCTCGAGGATTTGCTTATAATTGCTCGATCATCCTAAAAGGATCCAAGCTCATCTGTGAAGAATTGGGTCAATCAAAGGCACCAAGAGTTTCTAAAAAACTGCTTGGTCAACTCAAAAGGCACCAAGAGTTTTTGAAAAATTGCTTGGTCAACCCAAAAGACACCAAGAGTTTTTGAAAAAAGTGCTTGGTCAACCCAAAAGCTCCAAGGATTCTTAAAATATCACTTGGTAATCCCCAAAAGTCCCAAAGGTGCTCATAATCCCATTGGTCAAACCCCGAAAGCTCTGAGGGTTTGCTTAAGACCACTATGTCATCCTAAAAATCTCCAAGGATTTTGTAGAAAAATCACTTGGTCAATCTAAAGGCTTCAAAGGCATGTACTTGCTATTTGGTCAGATATGAAGCTCAAAAATCATAAAAATTATAAAATCAATAAAATCCAAAAAAATTGGTTAAGCATAAAATCCAAAAACATTTGCAATTTGTATTTGAATTTTGCATTGTCACCTTTTTACATTCACACATGCATTCGCTGCATTACTACATTGCATATAGGCATTCGTCATCCGTTGCATTTCGTAGTAGGAGGTATTATGTTTTTCAGTCTTAAAAACAACACCACGTTTGTGTTTAAATCATGCATCTCTGCATTTATCATGATCCATAATTCATGTGAGTAATTGTGTTTTTCAACACAACCTATAATGTTGCTATGGAGATATACTAGGGTTTTTCGATCACTCAACCATACCTAGTGGTCTTATCAAGAGTTGGTAGAAAGCTTGCTTTGCTTTTGTAGCTAACATTCTGTTAGTATAGCCCTTAGCATATCAGAAGCCTATCACTAATCAACAAATTAAACAATCCTAACAAGGAATAGGGGAAGATGAAATCTGTAAAGTAGGACCAGGTATCCTGAAGAAAAAATAGTTATTCTTGCTTATCCCTCTGTGTGGATGATATGGGAAATGTTGACAGTTGGCAAAAGGACAGGTTAGTTTCCTATTCAGAATCCCTTGCTTACAATAAAATGAGCAATATCCTAGAGGTATATCCCACATCAAACCTCATTATTGATACCCTAGATTGATATCATAAATTGACTTCCCAGATTGATATCCCATATTGATATCATAAGATCAATAATGTCAATCGATATACTAGAAATAATTTTTCCAAGTAAATCCCCCAAAGGAAATTTTCTGAAGAAAATTATCAAATGTAAATACCAAAAAGTGAAGATCAAATGAAGATAAAAAATTAGGCTCAAATCAAGTTCAAAGTGAAGATCAAATGAAGATCATAAATCAAATTTCGAGTGGAGATCAACTGAAGATCTAAAATTCAGTTCGAAGAGAGATCAAATGAAGATCCAAAGACAATTCAAAATGAATATGGAATCAAATCCCTTGCTTCACTACATATGAGAAAGTATCCTAAAAAGTAAAGGATAGAAAGGAATAAGCCTGAATACCTGGAATTTTCGGCACTACTGTACCTTACGCATGACGATATGTCTGATACGCTTACATCTCACTTGTGGGTAAACCAATGTTTGAAGGTGGAAGAGCTAGCTTCAAGTGTCCTGCATTGCCTAGTGGTTTAGTCCAACTAAAATATAAACTTGAGATTGGATAAGAAATTTGTGGTACCCCTACCTTAGAAATGGGCTGAAAGAATCTCGCCTGACATCAGGGAACGCTCGTGTCTTATATTAAAATAATCATGTGCACACACAGGGATACTGAACAGTTAGGGCCTATCTTAGCAAAATCCTTTTATCTCAGAAGTTTATTGTGGTTAGTATGCAACTTTTGATAAGTCTATTAGGGTGTCTGAGTCTCATGGAAAACCTCAAAAATTTCTCTTATAGCAACAAAATATCGAATATCGCAAACCATATAAAATCATAAAATTGCAAAGTATCGAATCCATGATACATCATCATATAGAGCACAATCAAAATATAGGATAAATACCAGATGGATATTAGAAATAATATTTAGATGGCCCCTGACTATATTGTGCATATTTGTTTTTTAGAATGACACATTATATCATTCGTATCAAACAACTGCATTCATTACATTGCATATATGGGTGAATAATTGATTAAATTCTTATATTAAGGATTTTCAATTCCATTCATGATTTTTATACATTCCATGGTGTCATCCATTAGATTGATAAACATATTTGCATTCATTCCTTATGTTTTAAGTGATTAAAGCATATAGGTTCATTTACATTAGATTACCATCATGTAAATAAATTATTACATACATTAATGCATACAATAAAGCAATATCAAATATGCGTTAAGAGAAAACATTGCATCCATATATGCATCCATCATAAATAGCACATCTAAACATCTAGATCACTACATACCATCATCATAAAGTAAATAGCTATATAGTATATGTCATCCATACATCACATCATATTACAAAAAATTAACATAAGCATTGCATCCATGTGCATAACATAAACATAAAATAAAAACATATAAATCAAGTACACATTATGAGCCATAAATGATCAAGTCATATCATATATATATGTGTCCACAAGAGTACATCAGAAGAGTACAAAATAATCGTAGGCTACAATCATGTAGGTCCTCGAACTTACACCAAAAATGATACATATGCAAGATGTAGCTATGATATGACAAGATCCCTAGCTCTAGCCGACTCCTCCTGAATTGGAGCTCTCACCACCTCCCTCAGCCCTGTGACCTAGAGCCTAATCTACAGTCAGATTTGGTGCCTTTTGTATGCCCTACTGAGGGCCCTGAGTACCACCTAGCCCAAAGACACCTAGAACACGAGAGACTAGTATGTCTAGGCAGCTAGTCCTATGGCTAGAAGTCTCACCCATATCCCTATGGATCCTATGCGAGTTGTCACCATGTGTTCTAGAGGACATGTGTTTCCTCTCTGATCTATGATTCCTTTGGCTGGAGCTAGCCCATGGACTACCTTGTAGTCCTAGATCTGGTCTGCTGACTCCTTGTAGCATGAGAATCCTCTAGGACCTGCCCACCTATCAACCTAATGTAACCCTCTAACTAGTCTATGCAGGCTACCCTACCTGTATGTCTAGAGTTGTCCTACTCCATGAGGGCCTGTAAGCTTTGGATCTCTGACATGGGATCATGGCCTTCGGGGAGCACTGGTACTAGTGCTATAGGTGGTGCCATGATAACACAAGAATATGAAGGATCTCCCCTCTGAGCCTAGGCTAAGTCCCTCTTTGCTATAGCTATACCTAGTTGTACCTCTGCTAAATCATATGCACTAGTAAGCTCTTGGGCCCTCTCCTCTACTACCGTACCCTATGTAATTAGGCTAGTGATCTACTACTCTACCTCAGTCAGTTTTCAATCTTTGTTAGTCAGTTGGGCTTGTAGAGTGGCAATAGTGGTGTCTCACTCCATCTGTTGCATAACATATCTATCAAGCTAGCTCTGTAAAATAACAACCTAACCCAAGAGTAGCCCCTCTACACTATCAATAGGGACCTCACCCTCCTTTGGAGCCTTGTCATCTAGATCGACCTTAGGAACCTCCTCGACGGTGGCCTCTGTGCCCCATATTCCCTCTATCTGTAGGCAAACCTTGTGCCCGTTAGGATCCACCTCTATCTTCACCTGGTCTGGAACTCTGCCTAGAGGCCCTGATGCATGCCATCGGAGCATGGACCACCATCCATCATATGCTAGGGTGGTAGTAGCCCTGTCAACCCTAGTCTCCCAAAAGTCATCTAGCTCATCCCCTAAAGTCAAAGATCAAATCCATGGTAGATCCCACTCTAAAGCTAAGCTTCAATACACAAATGGGATCCCTAAGATGTCCTGAACCATACCAAACTGATGCTAGATGTGAGAGTAGAACTGATACTCTCTAATCTTGGTCTTTCGACCAAGTAGCCATCTATCTCTGTGAGCCTGTCGAAGCCACTTGGCCACCTCAACCCAAGCTAGGAAATCCATGTATGATCTCCACTCAATATCATCCAGAACGAGTGATGCAAACCATGTAATATAATACTGGCTATCACCAGCATGGGTCCTGCTCTTGAACCCCTCCTCCTTGCAAGGCCAACAAGTGGTATAACACTAGTGGTCATCATAGATCTCTATGATGTGCAGTGGTAGCTCTCTAGGATGCTCTAGCCTGATGTACTAGTAGCCCCAAATCTAAAGTAGCAGGCTATAGATGATGCCCCATCAGCTTCGATTAGTGATTTGATATAACTCTTGGTATAGCTGGCAAAGTAGGGTGCTCCCTTAGGCTAGTCGTAGTGGCTGAGCCGCTGAGCTCTGAACCACTCTTTGGACAGTGGCCAGGAGGTTCCAGGGAATCCTCGTACCTGAGGAGTCTGGAAGGACAACTTGCCCCACCAGGTGCATAAAAATAGCCCCACGCATAGAGAAGATGTTCTTCCCCTACCAGTATCTGATATGGACTCCTCCATGATCGATACTGCGTTGAGCCTCCTGGATTCGGTCACCAAAGATAACAAAAAAATGGGCCCTTTGGCCCCAGAAGTAGAAGAGATGATGGCCTTGCCATTAATGAGGATCCTGAATATCCTGTAGACATCCTCCAAGGCCACAGTCATTTCACCTATAGGCAGGTGAAATGTGTTGGTCCACGCATTCCAATGTCGGGCCAACGTAGTCAAGTAAGCTTGATCCACCCTAATCGTGGGTAGATCGAGGACGTAGCCAAAGCTAATGACTCCAAACCATATTCACTCTTTAGGAGTGAGATCTCCATGAAGAATCTTAAGGATGTTGGGCTAACAAGCTCTAGAGTTCAACCTCTGAAATAAAAGCATAATCTAAGGAAAAGCTAACTAAATACAAGCGATCCACATGTGATCAAAAATTAACTGTTGGGATTTTAAATGTAGAACGTAGCTGGCAGTTGTAGTCCGCAATTGATCAATTGGGAACCACATATGGTACCTATGATCTCCAACTGAGATCCCACCTGGGTCATTTCCATGGCTAAAAATAAAAAAATAATAAAAAATAATAAAGCCTAAACTAGCTTAATCTAGCATGAGGTTCGTTACCAGTAGTTTAATTAGGTTCAATTAGCCCATTTCTTAGTGAGGTTAATTTTACTAGTAATGGATGCGAGGTCTTGGTTTTGAATTACCTTGCACTTGCCTTGGTCATCATGGTTGGATGAATCTTGCCCACGGTCTGCCATCATGTGGTGTGTAGGGTGTGCATGTATAGTTTGATAGGGTCAGGTCAGTTTGCAACTGTTACTATCAGAGCTCTCCAATTGCCAAGTTGTTGTCAAGGAATAATGAAAGAAATTTAAAAATTGAGCCTTTTATATGCTTTTCTTATTTCGTGCGGACTGCAAGCCCTAGCCGTGGTTCCCAAAAGTACAATTAGGAACCGTAGGCCCTAGTTACGGTTGGCAACTGGTAGAAAATTTAGTCAAATACCATCATGGGAAGGTCTAAAAAGGCTAATTAATGACTCCCATTGGATCAAATTTTCAAAAAGAGAAATCAATGTTGCACATATTCATCTTCTCAACATTCTTCCATATGAATTTTGAGACATATGTAGCATAGCTATGGAATTCCGCAATTGAAGAAAAAGGGAAGGAATCTCGTATTCAGTTATTTACCCTATACACTTGGTGGTTGTAGCGACTTGCGCTCCATGCAATCCGAAAATATGAGTAAATCACCATAAGGACATTTGGGGTAAAATAATCACCATTGACGTGACATGCTTCTTTTCAATCTCTAAGAAGGCCTTCACGGTTGGACTTCTCCATGGGAACAAAGTGTTTCATGTCATGTCTTCTATGATATCTTTCAGCAAATCATTGATAATTTGATTCAACACAAATCTAATTGGATTTGTATCATTCTGATTCCCTAAGATGACTATTGTAGCCCGACTGCTCCATGGGATAGAAATGTGCAAATACTATTAACAGTTGGAATCGGAACCTGAACTAGGCCTAGCCAAGGCATTAATATGGTCAAATCTAAATTTTTTCAAATCATCCATGGTGGTCAAACGACATCATCTATTTAATAATTTTCATTACCCTCATCGACTCATCGCTTGAAGGGGTAGTCATAATATCAAATCATAATCAAAATCAACAGAAGATCCCAGAGATCGTAGATCCCTTGATATTGTTAAAATTGCATTCATCCTTGCGAATCATTGTCAACAGCTATCATAAGCTTACCCCTTTTCTTGGGGAAAATAGCAAATATGATAATTTATTTGTAACTCTCATCCCTTCAGATTGACAGGCGTGAAATCCTACTTAGCATTGATGCTATCCGAATGTCTGATGATGAGTACAAAATTTTCAAGTTTAAGCCTCCAAAGAGTTGGAAGCAATGATTCCAGGATGCGCATCATTTTGAAGGACCTGGGGCATCTAATTTTGATCTGACTAATGATCTTCATAGAACCTTCGACATCATTTTAGGAGGTATATTTTTTCTTAACGTTGTTTAATCTCACAACACATCTCAAAAGGGGCATCTGTAGACACCTAAAACTTGTCATGTCGAGGGTGACTACTCATATGGACATGCTACAAGACCATATGGAGGATATTCGATAGACTCCAAGATAGAGCAGTGGTTATAACCACTCAATGTGGGCTCCTTGGCCTAACCATTCTGAACCGCAGCCCAAACCTATGGTTTATAGGCTAAACCATGGCTAAGACCTGCGGTTTACAGTCTAGACTGCAGTTGTAACCTAAGGTCTTAACTGAAGTTTAGTTGGCCTTCATCCGAGCCAAATCGGTTTGAATGACCATTTGTTCTAGAAGAAGGTGGTTAGAGGACGGAAGCTTCCAATCCAACTGTCCTAACCACCCCTTCTTGATCTTGGCTTCTCCATGAAGCCACCCCTAGCCCTTGGGTAGTCTTATAAGTACCCCTTAGAATTAGGGTAAACTAAGAGAGAGAGCATTGGAGATTTGAGCAACGAAGCCCTATCAAATTGTACACTCAAACAAGTATATTGAGAGAGATCTATTGCACTTATCCCCTACCTACTTGCCAGTATTCATGATGAATTGCATTATGGATGCCCTAGGAGCCTAGGAGAGCCAAGAAGTGCATATTTGGGTAAACAAAGGCCCTTCACAGTGAATCAAACACCAAATAAGTCTAAGGACACCGAAGGTGACCATTTAACATCAATTTGAACAAGGAGGTCAATTCCACTGCCCTTGAAATTGAGGGTAAACCTATCAGATTACTAACCATGAATTTTAGCCACGGTTTACATTGCAAACCGCTCACCATAGCTACGGTTTGCAGTAGAGGTATCACCGCCTTACCTTTTTCATTTATGTATAGCTAGTTAGTTTAGTTTAGCTATTTCCATGGGTCAATTGTATTTTAGCAGGATTTTGACCGATAGAATTAGGTTATAATAGTTTATTTGTGTTAAGCATCAAATAGAACATTAATGGATTCTTTATGCACTTTCATGCTTTATTTCACATAATTGGTCCATGCATAGTGTAGTTGTTATATTTCTTTATGCAATTCCATAAATCTTGATTCAATTAACATAGTTTAGAAGTGCTTTTCACGCTTTCTTGATTATACATGCTTAATGGTATCTTCATGCATTTTTTTCTAAAAGGGACTCATCATGAGAAGCTGCCTATCTTTTTGACACTTTTATGTTGTTTCTTGATCATAGGGAACAGATTCAAAGGGAATTAAACCATCAAGTTCCTTCCCCAATGTGAAGAAGAGGGCAACTCCACCCTAGAGCAGTTTGTGACTAGTTGAAAAGAAACATTAGTGTGCCTACCCTGTTGAGGGCTTTGGCATTGTATTAATTGTATCATAATTTGGGTGACCTTAAGAGGGGCATGATTGTAATCGAGATTCTTTGTAATTATTAATACAAGAAACACTTATTTTTTTGAATCTATGCAATCTTGTCATTTTTATGCTTTGAATTATTGAATATGATATAATACAGTAGATGGGTGCACACTTTTTGGTTAGATCAGAATGTGTTTATGCAATGTAGGTGGAATGTATGACTGAATGCATGAAATACAATGTGAATGAAATATTTTTTTAAGCCATGTATATATGTACATATATAATTTGTATTAAGCATAGAACGCTCTCAAGTGGATAATATTCAATGGCTCGGGCTCTTCTATTCCCTCAAGATTGGCAAGCCTATATGTTCTTGGACCCAATTTTTGTTTTACAATGTATGGACCTAACCAATTAGCCATGAATTTATCATGAAGATGCGATAATGCATTAGTGTTTTGTTGATTCTCTTTAAGTACGAGATCCCCTACTTGGAATTCATGTGGATGAACTTTTGCGTTATAAGCACGTTTTAGATGATCTTGATATACTCATAGATTCTCCAAGGCATTGATTCACCTTTCATCAAGGAGTGTGAGTTGATCTAGTCGGGCTTGTCTAGCAGTGTTGTCATCCATGAATTCTTGTAATGAAATTCATAGTGAAGGGATCTCGAGCTCAAGAGGTATAATTGCTTTGGCACCATAGACCAATGAGAATGGAGTTGCCCCTATAGGTGTACAAATGCTCGTTTGATAAGCCCATAATGCCAAGGGGATTTGAGTATGCCAATCTCGATGATTTTCTTTGACTAACTTCTTTAGAATGGCTATCAATGTCTTATTGGTTGCCTTAGCTTGTCCATTTGCTTATGGGTAGTACGGAGTTGAGAAAATTTGTTGGATATTATATTTCTTGCATAGTGCTCGAAAATCATTATTTTTAAAAGACTTGCCATTATAAGAGATTATCTTCGAGGGAATGCCAAAACGATAGATAATATGTTGGAGTATGAACTCTATAATTTGAGGTCCTATTGTACTAGTCATAGGAATTGCCTCAACCAACTTCATGAAGTACTTAGTGGTAGTGATGATAAATGTGTGTTGTCCCAAAGAGGGAGGTGAGATTTTTCCAATCAAATCTAGGTCCCATTGTGAGAAAGGCCACAATTTGTATGGGTTGTAATGCTTGTGATGGTACATGAGTTAAATTAGCATGTTGTTGATATTTTTAATATTTCTTGACATAATTGCAATAGTCACTTTCCATGGTGGGCCAATAATAACCCATGCATAATATACGCTTTGTGATGGCCATTCCACTAAAGTGACCACCACAAGTACCATCATGAGCCTCAGATATGGCTCGTTGTGCCTCTGTAGGCTCGAGACAATGAAGTAGGACTCCATCATAACCACATCTATACAACATGTCCCCCAAGAGAGTGAAACGAACTACCTTCTGTTTGAAAGTTCATTTGGCATTTCATGACAGATCTGATGGGAGCATACCAAACTTGAGAAAGTCCTTTATCTGATTAAGCCAAGACTCATATAGCTCTGCTTGAATGAAATAAACATCCTTCTCATCCTTAGATTCAACTCGTGATATTGCAGATTTAGAGATTGTCATGATAAGCAATGGTTGGACTTCTCCTACGAAATTCTTTGGGATCAATGATCCTAGGGAAGCCATCACATCTACAAATCTATTCATCGAATGAGGCAAGTTATCAATTTTGTACCAGTCTAATTTTGCTAGCAATTTCATTGCTACTTCATTGTAAAGTTTTAGGACTAGCTCTCTACATTGGTATGATCCTTTCACTTGATTAACAACAAGCTGGGAATCACCAAATATTCTCATACACTTTATGCCCATAGCTATAGCTGCTTGAAGTCCTAATATTAGAGCTTCATATTCTGCATTATTGTTTGTGCATGGGAAGTCGAGTTTGAATGATAAAGGGATGGGTATCCCTTGAGGTGTATGAAACATGACTCCTGCACCTTGTCCTTTCTCGCACTTGGAATCATCAAAGAATAAGGTGATATCAACATCATCTTTAGGGAGAACATCTTCCTCCTGTGTAGTGATATTGAATACCGAATCATCTAGTAGCTCAATAAATAAAGGTTGATCATTAGGGAGTGGAGCTTTCATGAGCTGATCGGCTATCACCTAACCTTTAATGGACTTTTGGCTAATAAATTCAAGGTTGAATTCTGTTAAAAGCATTATCCATTTTGTGGTATGGGTATTGTTGTATGTGTGAGTCATCATATAACGCAGAGGATTTTCTTGAGCTATGACATAAGTGGTGTGACTTAGCATATAATGTCAAAGTTTCTTAGTGGTGAAGACCACTGCTAAACACAATTTTTCCACATATGCGTATCTAGTTTCATAACTTACCAATGTTCGACTAATGTAATAAACTGCTTGCTCTCGATTGTTTTCATTTTTTTGTGCAAGCATTGTCCCTAATGCAAAATCTATTGCTAAGATATAAATATGAAAAGGGACCCTCGAGCAAGGTGGCATTAAGACTAATGGAGAGGTTAAATATCTTTTGATGTCATCAAATACCTCCTGACATTCCTTAGTCCATGAAAATATGACCCCCTTTTGTAACAGGTGATTGAATGACCTGCATTTATCTGAGAGTTGCACGATGAAGTGATAGATCAATTGGATATTTCCTTGTAAACTATACAACTCCTTCAATGTTGTTGGGGGAGGCATTTCCATAATGGCCTTGACCTTGTTTGGGTCCACTTCAATGCCATACTTAGACACAATGAACCCTAGAAGTTTACCTGATGTAACTCCAAAAACATATTTCTTAGGATTCAACCTCACATTATACTTGAGAAGTCGATCAATATTTTTCCAATACATCGACATGATCCAAACATGTTTTAGATTTGGCTAGCAAATCATCTACATAATATTCAATGATCTTATGCATATAATCATGGAAGATATACATCATTGCTCATTGGTATGTAGCTCCTATATTTTTAAGGCCAAATGGCATTACCTTGTAGAAAAAAGTTCCCCAAGGTGTTGTGAATGTTGTTTTGTGTTGGTCATCAAGATTAATTCGAATTTGGTTATATCCTAAAAAATCATCCATTAAAGAAAGCATTTCATGGCCCATAGTAGAGTCTACAAGAGTGTCGATGTTTGGTAAAGGAAAGTCATCCTTAGGACACACTTTATTAAGGTCTCAAAAGTTAATGCAAATGTGAATCACCTCATTAGACTTATGAATGGGTACCATATTTGAAAGCCACTCAGGGTAGTCAATGGGTTGAATAAAACCCACATCTAATAATTTTTGAAGTTCTTCTTTGACCATGAGGGCTATGGTAGGATGTAACTTTCTTAATTTTTGTTTAATTAGCTTAGCATCAGGATGTAAAGTGAGGTTGTGAACTACCACATTGGGATCAAGGCCAGGCATATCTTTATAAGACCATGCAAAGATGTCCTTTTTTCTTGTAAGTACATCTATAAAATGCTCTTTCTCATCGGTAGACAAACCCTCTACAAGTTTTACAATTTGTGGGTTGTCTGGGTCTTTGCTTAGGTTCACATCTATAGTGTTTTCAATTGCCATGTGTGAACCTTCTTCTAATTGATGAGGCATTGGGATTAAGTGAATGTCATCAGTGACATCATCAAAATTTTCTAGCATAGTGTCTTCCATTTCAGCATGAAAAATAGAAGAAGTGATTATGGAAGGTGAAGGTGAAGGCTACGAAGGAATGTAAGCGGTAGAAGATGGATGATGGTGATGCGATGGGGGTGATGTGATCTGATCCATGTTGATGAGGCTTATGTCAATAGGAATTGGTTTTTCCAAATCATATGGATTATGGAGGGGTGTCATCAAGTTAACAGAAATCATGTTGACTTGGTGGGAGAATGGTGACTGCGATGTGGTAATTTTTTTTTTGGATATTAATTGCTCTAGATTTGATGAATGAACCTAGAGAGTAGTGAGCAACATGCATGAGTGCAAATGATAAGGATGTGTGAATGCAATGTAAAATGTACATGAATGAGTGGATGTACAAAATATAATGAATGTGCTAATTGTTTATTATTATAATTATTTACATATTTTACATCAGATTTACAAAAAAATGTTTAAGGTGGTGGAGGTGGATCAACTCGCTCTCATGGAAGGAGCAACCAGAATATGGGTTGATGGATAGGAAATATTCTAAGGTAGAATTCATCTTCCTTGATAAAAGGTGTAATTGGAACTGACTCTTCTTAGAACAGAGGCGATTGATACTACATCATATTCCTCATCAAAATCTTCTTTAGAGTCATCATCAAAAATGGCATTTATCATTGCAACATGAGGTCTCATTTCCAAAAATTCCTCATCATCTTCCTCAATATCCTCTTCAGAATCTATAGTGAATTGTTCAAATATCTGCTCAATTGGAAGAGTAGAGGATAATGGTCTGAAGCCTAGGCCAGAGCGGTCATGTGGTTCACGATAGTGAGGTTCAATAATGTTACCCTATTCATGTCATCCTAAGCCATATCCCTACCAGTGAACCCTCCAAAAGTATCTCATTGGGAAATCTAGGTTGGATAGATGTTCTATGTTGGCACAACCTTGTTGTCTGGGTTCATCAGGAGGGAGTGGATCGGATGAAGAATCAACTCCCCCATATACAAATTTAATCGAATTTGGGGTTGAACCCATGTTATAAACCTCACCTATGGCTAAAGGTGGGTCATGTGGGTGACCATAGTCTTTAACAATCTCAATGCTAGGTGGGTTTATTTTGACACTCTCAATTATGTACTCACCAATATTGGGATTAGTGAGATGAACTGCAACTTTGGTTGGACTGGATTCGGATGGAATGGGTGTGGAGGTGGAGGCTTTTAAGATGACTTGTGGTTTAGGTGGAGAAAAATGCATATGGTGTAAGGGTACCTCATCAATAGATAGATCAATATGTGCAACATTGGGTGGTTGAGGTGGAGATGAGTCTTGTTGAATAGGTTTAGGTTGAGACAAAGTGATGGGAGGTGCTTGTGAAATTGAAGGTGTGGATGATGAAATATGATTGATGATTGATGATTTAGATGATGTGGATACTTGTCCCCCTTGTATGGATGTTGGAGTGGAAGCCTAATTTGGATTGGTGATTGGGAGTGCTTCGAGAATGGGTGCTTTTGATGAATTATTTTGATGTGAAGTGGATAATGTGGTGAGAGGTATGAGGGATACATGGGTAGATGGAAGTGATGGCTCATACGGATTTGAAATGAAATTGTAGTATTTGAATGGTTCAATGTCAGTTGGTATACAATGAATCTTTCCCTCATGCACATATTTTAGACATTGGTGCAATGTTGAGGGAACACTCTTCATTTCCCTAATCCAGGGGTGCCCAAGAAGTATGTTATAAGCCATGGCCCCTTCTAGGATATGGAACATAGTGTGGATGGTTTTGACCCCCACTATCATAGGTAGGACTACAGTGCCTACTGTGGAACACAAAGCATCATTGAATACCTGCAAAGTGAAAGTTGACTTTGTGATATGAGATGGTGGTAGGTTGATGTGTTGTAGTGTTGAAGTGGTGATGATGTTGATAGAGGATCCGATATCAATTAGCACTCATTTGAAAGGCTTTTGGTCGATGTGAGCTATAATATGTAATGGAGGATCAGGTAACTCTGATGACATAGTCTTTATTTCAAAATCATAAAATGAAATTGAAGGTTCCATGCATGTTTGGATATTCCCTACAAAATTAGTGAAGGCATTAGGGTCTTGAGTTTGAAGTTCGATGGATTTTAGAATTTCCATCAATGCCTCACGATGTAGGGGAGACTATTGTATGAGCTCATAGATCGATAATTTGGTCGAAGCCAATTTAAGGCTATGTGTTAACCGACTTCTCAATGTGATGGTGGTTTTGGTAGATGACTTGGAAGATGAATTGGTTTAAGTGCATTGATGTAGTGAGTTTGTTGAGATTTAGTATATATTGACACAATAGGAGAAGGTATCGTTGTCTATGGATCATTCAACTATTGTGTTCTATTCATATTTCTTTGACTTCTGGTGATTATATGAATAACACCAACAAAACATTGGTGATCTTGAGCATTATATATATGATTTACTTGATTGGGGTTAACTATAGAAGTTGATGCCCCTTTCATTTGTTGTGCACTCTCATGGTTAGGAAGAGGTATCTGATAGATGCTAAGATTCTAGTTTTTCTATGCTAGAGGATTATCAAATTTGATAGTCCCATTCTCAATGAGATCTTGCACAATATCTTTAAATGTATAACAATTGTTGATATCATGATCCTTTTGATGATGATAGGTATAGTACATGTGCTCCTTACCCCTACCACATGTGGCTTGGTAGGGTCTTCTAGCTTAATGTCTGGCAAAGTGATGTATTGCCCCTCATACAACCTTTGAAAAATATTGGATAATGGTTCAGGTAATGGAGTATAATTATGGGTTGGTCGAGTATACTGTTGTTGATGATTATCTAATGTTTGAGCTTGAGTGTTCAACTATTGTGGGGGTGGTACCACCTAATAATTCTATTGTTGTGGTGGTTGTTGTTGTTGTAGGGGTTGTTGGATTTGGACTTGAGGTTGTTGGATTGGTTGTGTTGGTTGACTCAAGATCACTTGGTTGACTTGGCCAATTTTTGACTGACCTTGGTTATTTCCCCTTGAATTTTTATTTTGCCATTCTTTCTTTTTAGGTTTTATTTTACCCTCTTGAATTTTAATTTCTTCAATAACACGGGCCTGGGCAAGTGCCTCCTCAAATGTTCGATATTGTTGCAATTGTAGCAACAAAGCGATGGGTTTCAAACAACTTCTAGTGAACATTCTTGTAAGCTCTTCCATAGGGAGGGTGAATGGAAATTTAGTAATAACCACCCTCTAGTGGTTTCCAAAATCATACACTGACTCTTCATCAAATTGTCGTAAGTTGATTAAGTTAGTGAGTGTAGTTTTCTTTCTGATATTTAGAGAGAAATGCTCTAGGAATTGGTCTACCAATTGCTCAAAAGTATAAATGCTATGGTGTGGAAAATGGTTATACCATTCTAAAGCATCCCCTCCAAATGTCTGAGGGAAATTTTGGAGCATTAAGGGATCATTTTCTTGAATTCTAAAACATGCATGAATAAATCCACTTATGTGCTCTCTAGGGTCCTCACTCCCTTTAAATTTGTCAAACTTTGATAACATAAAATCTGCCGGATAAGGTGGTGATGGTACCAAAGGATGAATAGGTTGATTGACCAACTACCGTAGAGTGGGTTTCTGATACAGCATTCCAGGTGTCTGCATGGCCAAGTTGTCAATTTGTTTTTGCAAAAATTAAAGTTTAGGGTCTTCCAAGGGTGGTTGGAATCCCTAACTTACTTGTTGTGTGTAAGTTTGTTGAGCTTGATGTGTGGTGGTTGGAATTTGATGTTGGAATTGTTGTTGTTGATGATGTGGAGATGGGGGGATGATGGTATGTTGAGCTATTGAGGTGGCATAGGTGTTATGGAGTGGACATGTTGGTATGATTAGGGTTGGTGGTCTCAACACCCAAGATGAATCTTGGGTGAAGAAGTTTTTTTGATTCAAAGTGGACTGATGATTAAAATCTACCACTTGTGATTGATGTTGTGTTGTGGGATGAACACTTTGATTGCCATTACCTGCAAGCCATTATTGTAAGTGTTGTATTATTTTTTGAATGGCAATCATAGATGGAGGTTGTGTGGTTGCATGGATGGTGGAAGGTTGCCTATTATGAGTGGCTACGACCTGAGTCGATGTTGGTGGAGGATAAGTTGTGAAAGGTATCACAACCGAATGGGGAATGGTATGGTGAACAGGATCCATGGATCCGAATGATGGATGTGGAAAGAAGGTTGGCACTTGTGAAGCATCACTGGTATGAGCCTCATAAAGTGGGTTGGAATAGATGGTAGTGTTAGTGGGTGGAATTGAGGTGTATGGATTGAATGATGATGGTTGATTTTGATTTAGAGGTGTAGGTTCAAAAAGAGGATTAGTGAAGACATGATTGATGTTGTTAGGTTGTGAATGGATGGGTTCCTACTGAAAGGTAGGAATAGATCAGGGTGGAATGGTGAGGGGAGGAAAATATGGGAAAGTAGAGCTTAAATAAGCTCTAAGGGCATCAACATCGATGTAGGTGGTGCGATTATCTAAAGGTGTGGATGGTTCAATATGAGGAGTTTCAGGAATGGAAGTGTGGATCACCCTCTGCATCATGTCTATGTTTGATATAGATGCTAAGTGAGAAGGTCCAATAGATAAGTCAAGGAACATAGTCCATGACACATCAGGTTGACCAACCATAAAAGTGGTTGGGGGATGGGAAATTTGAGCAAGATGCTCCATGGGTGATGATGAATGGTTTATGGGCAACTGACTCATAGCTCTAGCTTGACCTCGGGTCGTTACCATAAGCTAGGGGAAAATGAATGTGCAATGTGTGTATGTGTGTGAATATGAAATTTACACTATCAAGCAAACAAATAATTACACTCAACAATTTCTTTTGTTTTTAATTTTAATTTTTAAATATTTTTGTGTGTTTGATGTAAAAACCTAGGCCTAGAAAACTATGCAAGGTGGGTGGTGAAATGAATCTACGAAGGTGTGTTCAAACTCACCCCTTTGATGAAGGATGAATCACGAATGACTAATATGGCTTCCTAGGTGGAGGATTGGTAATGGGTATAACCTAAGGGAACAAAACACCTTTGAAAGAGGTCATGTTATCTAATGTCTTGCTACTAGCCCATTTTGGGCTTTCACTTCATGCTCTCATTTGTGCTTGGAAAATAATGACAACTATGATCCGTAATTATTAAGCCCTTATATTAAAGGGCATCTAACCTTGGCTACCTCAAGCTAGCCTCAAGAGTAACTAGTTTCTTGGTGATGAAATCCAAGAAACTACAACTTCTAGCTATGGCTTCACTAAGGCTCTTTGATGGTTGGTGATGAAGTTCAACTCATGCAATAGAGGTTTTCCTCACACTTGTCTTGTAGAGGTGTAAAATGATAAAGCATTCAAGTGCATGATGTTATTTTTAAGGTGTTGTTGTCTAGGATTTTTTAACAACAAAGTACACAATTATCCTAGAGTGCAAATTCTACTATGCAATTCATATTTGTTGCCTATATATGCAAGCAAATACATATAAAGGTAAAAATAACATCAATATAGGAAAAAAAACATCAAAATTGAGGAAAACCTAAGCCAAATGTAGTAAATAGGTACCAAATAAACCCTAGAATAATTCTAAAACATAGTTCTAGATGCAGAGGTTTATCTCTAATTAAACGAACATAGAGCTACATCTACACAAACACAGAGCCACATCTATAATTGACTAGACACAGATCCACATATTTGACCATGTTCCAAAAATAGAATAAGGTAGATTTAGAACCTCAATGCAATCTAAAATGCACTTTAAAATGCATATTTTTTCCCATAATTGCAACTAATATGATTTTTCCTATTTGAACAGATAAAATAATACCCTAAAATATGTTTTTTATTTTATTTTTTGCAAAAATGCCTTAAATTACTATTAAAAATCCTAAGATGCCTACAAAATACCTAAAATGCTCACAAAAATGATAGATCTACTGTCTATACTAAAAATGGAAATAAAATAGTAGACATTTTTTCTTTTTTAAAAATGTAAAAACAAGGCTAGGTTTTTGAAGGCAACTGACCCGAAAGCTTTACGCTTTTCTCTGTCAATTTTCCATATGTGATGCCACATTTTTTAGGCATAGAAGTGCATCTATTAGATACATCTGGGTGTCTACCAGACATAGATCTACATCTACGTAAGTCCACAACAAGACCAAACAAGCTTCAAAGTTCGCAAATTGAATTTATATTTTTTTCTTTTTTCGTGTAAAGGAACTCCAAAAAACTTGCAATAAAACACAAACACATATCAGTAATAAAATAAAAAAGGTATATCTAAAATAAAATGCTTTGGGGGTCCCATCGTGATTGCCATTTTGTAAACAGTAAAAATAACACCTAAATAACAAAATATTAACACAAGCAATGATAATGAACTAAAATGCTTTTGTATTAAAATGATGTGGAGTGTTTATCTCATTTTTACAATGATTTTCACCAAGTCACAAGGGTATTATTACAAAATAATAATTGCTTGTCATATTTGGATTACAATCAAAATGAAAGGGGGTACAACCCCTTCATCGGATCTAACTGAATAACAAGTGTTTGTTTGTGTTCTCTTCTACTTCAATCAAGTTGTGGAGTGGGCTTGTGTATCCTAGCTAGACCTCTCTCTTCACTATAATAGCATTCAATGATCTATAACCTACACACAGCTAGAAAAAAAAATTAATAGCACCTATTGATATATATTAAAAATAGACTACAAACCCTAAATAAATTATTTGCAATTAATAAAGTAAATATGTAGGAAACATAAACAATAAAATCCAACACTGCCTTGTTGTATACCTGACCTTGATTTGTTTTCTATTGGACTAAAAGTTTTGTTGCATAGACTTGGTAGCATGCTTGATAGGCGCAAAGCTATGTCTATTAGACAAGACACTACATCTGGATTTATTCATAGAATTGATGCAAACCTTTGATATTATTACACTTTGATATTTGGTTAGGGCTGCTCTCTATAATTCACTACAGATTATCGATGCTTATCTCTTGATTTCATTTTTGATTGGATCCTCATTCATGAAAGTGAATGATATTTTATAACCTCTTGATAGGTTAGATTTAGGGTTTTTATGGTGTGAGCTATCGTTGCCAAGTTTCAAGTTGGGGTTAGGGTATGAAGAAAATGATGAGAGATGATTAAATTATGATGAGAAGATGTGATTTATCCATATATATATATAAACATAAATATATAAAATATTTATATAAATGTAATATATATATATATATATATATATATATATATATATATATATATATATATATATAATGATTGGCTAAGATTGAAATGTAGTGGATGACTAAGATGGAGATTTTGGCTAGTGGTTCAAATTGCCACGTGGTAAGCTAAGATTGTAAATTGATGAATGGATGTGATCTAACATCATTTATATATATATATATATATAGGAATATATAAATATATAAATATAAATATATTAATATATAAATATTTAAATATATAAATGACTAGGGATAAATGAATGATGAATGGATGATGAATGGCTAGAATTTGGTGTCTACAGTAACTACAACAATAATTCTATTTTTAGTAAATGTCATTGGAGACCCAAACTCAAGCCATGGAGTCTTGAGTGCATAATATGGAGAAACAACTTCTCAAATTGAATGCCATAACTAACCTCAATGAGCAAATATCTTCCCTCACCACCATGCTAGAAAACTTTCGGTATATGTGGGACATAATGAGTTGGGATATTGAAGTGCTTAAGCTTAAAAATCCAAATTTTGATGGTATGCTAAACATAACCCAAATGCTCAGAGAGGGAATACTATTAAGAGGATAAATTTCTCTAGGGTCTTTACTAAGAAAAAATATCAATAGTTAGGGAAAAATAGAGGCATGACTCATAGACTTCCTAAAATTAATTTTCTAAGATTTGATGAGATCGATCCACAAAGTTGGTTAGTTAAAATCAAGCAATGGTATGAATTGCATGAAACACCCTTCAATCAATGAATTTTTATGGTTGCCTTTAATTTTGACCTTGAAGCACTCTACTGATATCAATGGTTGTAAAAAAAAGTTCTAAAAATTGGGTGAACAAAATTCAAGAGTGAACTCCTTGGTCAATTTGCCCATTAGAGTTTGAATATTTTACTAGAGTATTGAAAAAGTTGTAGCAAACAAGTACCATACTCGAATATATCATGGATTTTGAGAGCTAGCCAATAGAACTGAAGGTCTTCTAGATGTCTTCTTCAAGAGCTATTTCATCAATGGCCTTAAAGAAGAAATTAAAATTGAGGTCAAAATGCTCAAGCTAGCCACATACATAACTACCATGGGGTTATTTAAACTTATAGAAAGCAAATGGAATTCCAAATGGAGAGCTACAAAACCCCCAACATTCCAAGTTAGAACTTTTACACCCACATGCAATAATTCTTCAAAGGATCCAATAGTCAAGAGGCTAACACCGATGGAGATGGCCAACCATCAAGCCAATAGACTTTGTTATAATTGTGATGAAAAATGGGCCATGGGACACAATGCAAAATATAAAGTATTTTCCTTCTAGATATGGGCACTACTTTATCTTCTCCTATAAATACAAGGAATGATTTTGTGGACTCAGTAGAAGAGCAATTGGAATTTATAGAGGAAGAAAACCCACCCAACACACTTGTCGAAGAAACTCCTATATTTTATTTGAATTCTATGTCAAGAATATTAACACCTCATTGCATGATAGTCCAAGTTTTTCTCAAAGTTCACAAGGCCTTAATACTATTAGAATTTGGTAGCACATATAACTTTATTGATCTCAGTGTAGCCAAAAGAGAAAATTGTTTCATCTATGATCATGATCAAATCAATGTCAGAATTGTTAATGGGGATATCATAACTTGTAATGGATGATTTTGAAATGCTTGCTTATCCATTGGTGACTACCAATTTCAAACTAATGTCTATGCAATTGCATTGGAAGACATGAATATTATGTTGGATTACACCTAGTTGAGAACTTTGGGGCCAATATTATGAGATATCTCAAAGCTTTAGATGCAATTCCTAGTCAAAAATAAAACATACACCATCTAAGTTATAAATGAAGAAAAATCCAAGATCATCACATCCCATCAAATGCAACAATTGATTAAGAAAAGTCATAGAGCAATGGTTGTTAGATTTTGCTAATTGTGTATTGTATAGGATAAAAAGGAGCCTCTATATTTTTCAACCATTCTAACCAAGAATTAGAAGATTTTCAATAAGCCTAAACAACTACCTACTAGTTGATCTAAGAACCATAAAATTAAATTGGTACCAGGGAGTCAACCGCCAAACATACGAACATACAAGTACCCTTATCATCAAAAGAATGAGAATGAGCAGATGGTAAAGGAATTGTTGGATGTAGGACTAATTTTCCCAAGTGTAAAACCTTTTTTTGATATTGTCCTATTGGTACAAAAAAGGATGGATATTGGAGGATGTGTGTGGAATTTCAAGAGTTCAACAGTATCACCATCAAGGATATGTTTCTAATTCCAATTATTTATGACTTATTGGATGAGCTTAATGATGCTCAATATTTCACCAAATTGGACCTAAGGTTAGGGTATCACCAAATTCGTATCCAAGAGGAAGATAACCAAAACTACTCTTAGGACTCATGATAGACACTATGAGTTCTTAGATATACCTTTTGGTCTCACCAATGCACCCTCAACTTTCCAAGGTTTTATGACCAAGGTTCTCAAGCCCTATCTACAAAATATTGCATTGGTTTTTTTTGATGATATTTTTGTGTACAATAGGGCATGGGAAGAGCACCTTCAACATGTTGAAAAGGTATTGGAACTTCTACAACAAAATAAATTATTTTTCAAGCAATCTAAGTGCACCTTTAGGGCAACAAATGTTGGACATTTTGAGTCCCTAAGCCAAAGTTGTCATTGATGTCAAGATGCCAGTGAGAGTTCTTCTTCAGTTCGAGTGCAAAGTTTAATGGAATATTATAATGGGTTAAAATATTTTATTTTACACCTAAAAATATTGGGTCAGAAAGAGGTTTTTACTTCTCCATGGAAGCAATTCATCCGAAGCATTGGAAGGTTAAAAATATTATAATTGTTATTATAATATTTTCCAAAGTGGTAAAAATATAATTAAATATTATAATTTTTAATTATAATATAATTAGATTTTAAAGGATAAAGTTCATTTGATTAAAACCCTAAGGTTGGGTTTTAGAGAAATAAAATATTTTTGAGCGTAAAATTTTTAATAATTAAAAACCCAAAGGTTGGTTTTTACTAAGGCTTTCGAAGCCTTAGAGCGTCAACGTAATGCATTCAAATCAAGGTGTCGACGTCTTAGACAAAGGAGGAGGGAAATATAAATACATGCCAAAAGTAATTCATTAATTATCCTTGCTCAAATGAAATTTGTGTGGAATATGCAAAAATGAGCTCATGTGGTTTAAAACAATTGGCAAAGGAAGCAGAGGATAAGACGAAATGAGACCACCCCCAAATTCACATTGGGTAGTGTGGCCTAGTGGCATCTTGTAGAGTGCAAAGGTGTTGAGAGAATGGAGGTTGTGCGTTAGATTATTACGGAGTGGTTTTTGGTGGCAGTGTTGTGGAAGCGCCCAAGACGAACGCTTTATTAAACGTGGGCAAGGAGAAGTGCAAAGAGGAAGCACATGGTGCTTCCCCCTTTGTAAAGAAGTGTGTAGCTCGTGTGGCAACCTCAGCCATGGCTAAGGCACTCGTGATGAGGGTAAGTCGTGGGATCAAAATCCCTTGAGGCAGGTATGATTTTTTAATTAAAATTTTATGGTTTATGCTCTAAGGTTGGAGTGATAAGGTTGTTTTAGATTTTATTAATTTTTAATAAACTTCATTAAATATAGGTTGTGGTGATTGATTTTTGAAGGTGAAGTGTTGATGATTATTTGAGTTTTATAATATGGAAATTGTTTTTTGAGAGTTATGTTTTAGGAGGTATAAGGAGTTATAATTAAGGCTTAATTGAGATTCATTTTAAGACTTGCTGGCTATTATTTTTTATAAGGGTTTCTTCTAAAATGACTTTGGTGGATGTTAAAATTAAGTTGGAGTAATAAGGTGTTATTGAGTTATTAGTTTTTGTATTGTGATTTTTATTGAAGTCTTATAACCCTTATTGAGATTGGAAAAGAAAAATTTGTGAGTGTGGGAGATTTGTGAGATCAACTCCTTGACATTCAAAAGGTATGGGAAAATTTTTCTTTGGTTGAATTGATTGATTGGCTTTATTGAAAATTAAGTTTGGAGTGAAAAGGACTTTATTAGGGTTTTATTTTTCAAAAGTTGTTGAGTTATTGCTTCAAGGTTTTTTGATTTCAGAGTTGAGATTAAAACCTTGTTTGATGAGCATTATTGTTAAGACCATTCGTTGAGTGAAGTGTTTGAGTTAATGCTTCAAGGTTTTTTGGAATTAAGTGTTGTGATTAAAACCTTGTTTTATTAGCATTTTTTTTGAAGCCATTGGATTTTGCAAAGAACTTGAAATTGAGTTAGGAAAGAACATGAGTATCATTGTTATATGAAGATTGATTTATGAACATTATTGTAGAAGTGAGTTGTTATGCAAAGAACTTGAATTAGGGTTTGAAAAGATCATGAATATCATTGTTATGTGAGATTTGTTGTTGAGCATTGTTGGAAGCATTTTGAGTTGAATGATACATGCTTGGACTAGGGTTTGTAAGCAAGAGTTATTTCTTGAAGTGATTGGTTGAGTAGAGTTGATTGGACCTTATCAAGTGGATGTCTGAAGTGGTTGTTCAAGTTCCATAAAATAAACTATTTTATATTCAGATTTGAGTTGAGATTGATTTTGTGAGAATAGAACATTTTGAATCTCTAACAATTCTCTTTATGCTTCTATGAGATTGAGTTGATAAAGAGATTGAGTTTGTGAGAATAGAACATATTGAGTCTCTAAAAAATTTCTTTATGCTTCTATGATATTGACTTGAGAAAGAGATTTAGTTTTGAGTATAGAACATATTGAGTCTCTAACAATTCTCTTTATGCTTCTATGACATTGATTTAAGTTGAGAAAGTGATTGAGAAGATTTGGAAAAGTTATGTGTGAGCTTGTTGAGCATATTTGGACAAGTTCTATGTGAGCTTATTGAGAAGATTTGGACAAATTCTGTGTGAGCTTGTTGAGTAGATTTGGACAAGTTCTGTGTGAGCTTGTTGACCAGAGTTGAACAGGTTTTGTGTGGACCTGGTGAGCAAATTTGGACAGGTTTTGTGTGGACCTGTTGAGTAGAGTTGTGCAGGTTCTATGTGGACCTATTGAGTAGGAGCAAATTTTGTGTGGACCTATTGAGCAGAGTTGTGCAGGTTCTGAGTGGATCTGTTGAGTAAATTTGAGTAGGTTCTGAGTGGACCTATTGAGAAGATTTGTGCTAGACCTATTGGACTGTATTTAGTGTAGATTTGAGTGGACTTGTGCTAGAATGACTGGACTATGTTTAGTACAAGTGTTGAGCAGATTTGTGCTAGACCGAATGAACTATGTTTAGTACAAATTTGAGTGAGCTTATTGAGCAAAATTATTCTAGACTGACTAGACTATGTTTAGTGCAAGAGATTGAGCTGAGTTGTGCTAGATCAGATGGACTGTGTTTAGTATAGAATTGAGATAGAGCTTTGGAGGTGACAGAGTAGCGAGGACAAAGTCTCCGGTGGATAGAGATCCATCAGCCAGGACATTGAGGATAGGTCTTCTGAGTGAAGACAAGACTCTTCAAGTGGAGAGAGATCCACCAGTCAGTGCAGTGGAGGTACAGTATTCTAGAGGATCACCAACTAGAGTAAAGGAGAAAGAGTTCTCTTGTGGATAGAGATCCACAAACCAGATTTAGGGGATCAACATATCCTTTGGAAATAGGTCCATAAACATTGTAATTGGGAAGGATTCCCAAGAGATTGATTGAGAAAATTTAGTGAAATATTTTCTCCATGGAAGTAGTCATATTTGGGTGAACCATGTAAATTGTTGTGTCTCTATTGTGTGTGGTGATGTGTACATTGATTTTATTACTGTTGTTGATCTTTCTATATTTACATTGCATATATTGGTTTGAGAGAAAAAGTAAAAAGTGCTCTTATACTGTTCACCCCCCCTCTCAGTATAAGCTTATGTTCTTCAATCGGTATCAAAGCGGGTTCCTTCAAAAGATTTTTATAGCTTGAAATAAAAGTGATCAAGAACACAATGGATCAAAAGGATCAAAGGGACGGGTCCATAAATAATATAGTACCAGTATTTGATGGAAGTGACTTCTTGTATTCGTGTATGCTAATGAGGTTTTACTTGATGGCACTTGGCAATGAAATTTGGGATGCAGTGGAACTTGGATATGATTTAGCAGTCAATCCTCCTACAGATAAGTAAGGCAAGATTCTAATGAATGCAAATTCAAGAGCTATGAATGCAAATACTAGTGGTTTTCAAAACTATACACTGAATGTTCATCAAATTTTTGTAAGCTAATTAATTTAGTGAGAGTAGTTTTCTTTCTGATATTTAGAGAAAAATGCTCTAGGAATTGGTCTACCAACTTCTCAAAGTATAAATACTATGGTGTGGCAAATGGTTATACTAGTCTAAAGTATCTCCTCCAAATATTTGAGGGAAATTTTAGAGCATTAAGGGATGATTTTCTTGAAGTCTAAAACATGCAGGAATAAATACACTTATATGCTTTCTGGGATCCTCACTCCCTTTGGATTTTTCAAACTATGAAAGCATAAAATTTGCCAAATAAGGTAGGGATGATACCCTAGGATGAATAGGCTGATTGACCAACTATCATAGAGTGGGTTTATAATACATCATTCTAGGTGTCTGCATGGCCAAGTTGTCAATTTTTTTTGCAAAAATTATAGTTGAGGGTCTTCCAAGGGTGGTTGGAATCCTTGACTTACTTGTTGTATGTAAGTTTATTGATCTTGATGTGTGGTGGTTGGAATTTGATGTTGGAATTGTTTTTGTTGATGATGTGGAGATGGAGGGATGATGGTATGTTGGGCTATTGAGGTAGCATAAGTGTTATGGAGTAGACATGTTGGGATGACTAAGTTTGGTGGTCTCAAAACCCAAGATGAATCTTAGGTGAAGAAGTTTTGTTTATTCAAAGTGGACTAATGATTAAAATATACCTCTTGTGATTGATGTTGTTTTATGGGATGAGCACTTTTATTGCCATTAGTTACAAGCCATTATCGTAAGTGTTGTGTTGTATACTAAATGACAATAATAAATGGAGATTGTGTGGTTGCATGGATGGTGGAAGATTACCTATTATGAGTGGCTACGACCTGAATCGATGTTGGTGGAGGATAAGTTGTGAAAGGTATCGTAAATGAATGGGGAATGGTATGGTGAATAGGATCCATGGATCCGGATGATGGATGTGGAAATACATTTAGCACTTGTGAATCATCACTAGTATGAGCCTCATAAAGTATATTGGAATAAATGGTAGTGCTAGTGGATGGGATTGAGGTGTATGGATTGAATTATGATGGTTGATTTTGATTTAGAGGTGTGGGTTCAAAAAGAGTATTAGTGAAGACATAATTGATGTTGTCAGGTTGTGACTGGATGGGTTCCTTCTAACAGGTAGGAAAAAATCAGGGTGGAATGGTGAGGGGAGGAAAAGACAAGAAAGTAGAGCTTAAATAAGCTCTAAGGTTATCAAAATTGATGTAGGTGGTACAATTATCTAAAGGCGTGGATGGATCAATATGAGGAGTTTTAGGAATGGAAGTGTGAACCATCCTTTTCATCATATCTATGTTTGAGATAGATGCTAGTTGAGAGGGTCTAGTAGATAAGTTAGGGAACATATTCTATGACACATCAGGCTAACTAGCCATAAAAGTGGTTGGGGGATGGGAGATTTGAGCAAGATGCTCCATGGGTGATGATGAATGATTTATGGGCAACTGACTCATAGCTCTGGCTTGACCTCAGGTCGTTACCATAAGCTAGGGGAAAATGAATGTGCAATGTGTGTATGTGTGTGAATATGGAATTTACACTATCAAGCAAACAAATAATTACACACAACAATCAAACACTTTCAATTTTTACAATTTTTTTTGTTTTTAATTTTTATTTTTAAATATTTTTGTGTGTTTGATGTAAAAACGTAAGCCTAGAAATCTATGTAAGGTGGGTGGTGAAGTCAATCTACAAATGTGTGTTCAAAATCACCCCTTTGATGAAGGATGAATCACAAATGACTAATATGGCTTCCTAGGTGGAGGATTGATGATGGGTATATCCTAAGGGAACCAAAAACATTTGAAATAGGTCATGTTGTCTAATGTCTTGCTATTGGCCCATTTTGGGATTTCACTTCATGCTCTCATTTGTACTTGGAAAATAATGATGGCTATGATCCATAATTATTAAGCCCTCGAATTAAAGGGCATCTAACCTTGGCTATCTCGAGCTAGCCTCAAGAGTAACCAGTTTCTTGGTGATGAAAGCCAAGAAACTACAACTTCTAGCTATGGCTTCAGTAAGGCTCTTTGATGGTTGGTAATGAAGTTCAACTCGTGCAGTAGAGGTTTTCCTCACACTTTTCTTGTAGAGGTGCAAAATGATAAAGCATGCAAGTGCATTATGTTATTTTTAAGGTGTTGTTATTTAGGATTTTTGAACAACAAAGTACAAAATTATCCTAGAGTGCAAATTCTATCGTGCGATTTAGATTTATTGCCTATAGATGCAAGCAGATACATATAAATGTAAACATAACATCAATATAGCAAAAAAAAAATCAAAATAGACGAAAACCTAATCCAAATATAGTAAATAGTTACCAAATAAACCCTAGAATAATTCTAAAACATAGTTCTAGATGTAGAGGTTCATTTGTAATTAAACGAACATAGAGCTACATCTAAACAAACATAGAGCCACATCTAGAATTGACTAGACACATATCCACATATTTGACCATGTTCCAAAAATAGAATAAGGTAGATTTGGAACCTCAATGCAATCTAAAATGCACTTTAAAATGCATATTTTTTCCTTGAATGCAACTAATATGATTTTTCCTATTTGAACAGATAAAACAATACCCTAAAATATGTTTTTTATTTTAATTTTTGCAAAAATTCCTTAAATTACTATAAAAAATCCTAATATGCCTACAAAATACCTAAAATGCTCATAAAAATGATAGATCTACTATCTATACTAAAAATGGAAATAAAATAGTAGACATTTCTTCTTTTTTTAAAACGTAAAAACAAGGCTAGGTTTTTGAAGGCAACTGACCCGAAAGCCTTACGATTCTTTTGTCAATTTTCCATATGTGATGCCACATTTTTTAGGCATAGAAGTGCATCTCCCAGATACATAAGGGTGTCTACCAGACATAGATCTACGTCTAGTCCACAACAAGCCCAAACAAGCTTCAAAGTTCGCAAATTAAATTTATTTTTTTTCTTTTTTCACGTAAAAGAACTCCAAAAAACTTGCAATAAAACATAAACACATATCAGTAATCAAATAAAAAAGGTATATCTAAAATAAAATCCTTTAGGGGTCCCACCATGATTGCCATTTTGTAAACAATGAAAATAACACCTAAATAACGAAATATTAACACAAGCAATGATAGTGAACTAAAATGCTTTTGTATTAAAATGATGCAGAGTCTTTATCTTCTTTTTACAATGATTTTCCCCAAGTCACAAGGTCTTATTACAAAAGAATAATTGCTTGTCATATTTGGATTACAATTAACATGAAGAGGGTACAACCCCTTCATCAGATCCAACTAAATAACGGGTGTTTGTGTTCTCTCCTACTACAATCAAGTTGTGGAGTGGGCTTGTGTATCCTAGCTAGGTCACTCTCTTCACTGCAATAGCCTTCAATGATCTATAACCTGCACACAACCAACAAACAAAAGGTTAGTAGCACCTATTGATATATATATATATATATATATATATATATATATATATATATATATATATATATATTAAAAATAGACTAAAAAACTTGAATAAATTATTTGCAATTAATAAAGTAAAGATGTAGGAAAACATAAATAATGAAACTCAACACTGCCTTGTTGTATACCTGACCTTGATTTGTGTTCTATTGGACTAAAAGTGTTGTCGTGTAGACTTGGTACTGCGCTTGATAGGTGCAAAGCTATGTTTATTAGATAAGACACTACATCTGGATTTGTTCGTAGAATTGATGCAAACCTTTGATATTATCACACTTTGATATTTGGTTAGGGCTACTCTTTGTAATTCACTATAGATTATTGATGCTTATCTCTTGATTTCATTTTTGATCAGATACCCATTCATGAAAGTGAATGATATTTTATAACCTCTTGATAGGTCAAACTTAGGGTTTTTATGGAGTGAGCTAACGTTGCCAAGTTTCAAGTTGGGGTTAGGGTATGAAGGAAATGATGAGAGACCATGATTAAATTGTGATGAGTGGCTGAGATTTATCCATATATATAAATATAAAATATATTTACATTTATATAAATATAAATAAATATATATATATATATATATATATATATATATATATATAATGAATGGCTAAGATTGAAATGTAGTGGATGACTAAGATTGAGATTTTGGCTAGTGGTTTGGATTGCCACATGGCAAGCTAAGATTACAATTTGATGAATGTCTGTGATTTAACATCATTTATATATATATATATATATATATATATAGAAATATATAAATATATAAATATATAAATATAAATATATCAATATATAAATATTTAAATATATAAATGACTAGGGATAAATGAATGATGAATGGATGATGAATGGCTATAATTTGGTGTCTACAGTAATTACAACAATAATTCTATTTTTAGTAAATGTCATTGGAGACCTAAACTCAAGCCATGGAGGCTTGAGTACATAATATGGAGAAACAACTTGTCAAATTGAATGCCATAACTAACCTCAAGGAGCAAATATCTTCCCTCACCACCATGCTAAAAAACTTTTGGTATATGCAGGACATAATGAGTTGGGATATTGAAGTGCTTAAGCTTAAAAATCTAAATTTTGATGGTATGCTAAACATAACCCAAATGCTTAGAGAGGGAATACTATTAAGAGGATAAATTTCTCTAGGGTATTTATTGAGAAAAACTATCAATAGTTAGGTAAAAATAGAGGCATGACTCATAGACTTCCTAAAATTAATTTTCTAAGATATGATGATATCGATCCACAAAGTTGGTTAGTTAAAATCAAGCAATGGTATGAATTGCATGAAACACACTTCAATCAATGAATTTTTATGGTTGCCTTTAATTTTGACCTTGAAGCACTCTAATGATATCAATGGCTATAAAAACAAGTCCTAAACATTGGGTGAACAAAATTCAAGAGTGAACTCCTTGGTCAATTTGACCCATTAGAGTTTGAATATTTTACTAGAGCCTTGAAAAATCTCTAACAAACAAGTACCATACTCGAATATATCATGGCTTTTGAGAAGCTAGCCAATAGAACTGAAGGTCTTCCAGATGTCTTCTTCAAGAGCTATTTCATCAATGGCCTTAAAGAAGAAATTAAAATTGAGGTCAAAATGCTCAAGCTAGCCACATACATAACTACCATGGGGTTATTTAAACTTATAGAAAGCAAATGGAATTCCCAATGGAGAGCTACCAAACCCCCAACATTCCAAGTTAGAAATTTTACACCCACATGCAATAATGCTCCAAAGGATCCAATAGTCAAGAGGCTAACACCGATGGAGATGTCCAACCATCAAGCCAATAGACTTTGTTATAATTGTGATGAAAAATGGGCCATGGGACACAATGCAAAATATAAAGTATTTTCCTTCTAGATATGGGCACTAATTTATCTTCTCCTATAGATACAAGGAATGATTTTGTGGACTCAGTAGAAGAGCAATTGGAATTGATAGAGAAAGAAAACCCACCCAACACACTTGTCGAAGAAACTCCTATATTTTATTTGAATTCTATGTCAAGAATATTATCACCTCATTGCATGATAGTCCAAGTTATTCTCAAAGTGCACAAGGCCTTAATACTATTAGAATTTGGTAGCACATATAACTTTATTGATCCCAGTGTAGCCAAAAGAGAAATTTTTTTCCTCTATGATCATGATCAAATCAATTTCAGAATTATTAATAGGGATATCATAACTTGTAATGGACGATGTTGAAATGCTTGCTTATCCATTGGTGACTACCAATTTCAAACTAATGTCTATGCAATTGCATTGGAAGACATGAATATTATGTTGGATTACACCTAGTTGAGAACTTTGGGGCCAATATTATGAGATATCTCAAATATTTAGATGCAATTCGTAGTCAAAAATAAAACATAAACCATCTAAGTTATAAATGAAGAAAAATCCAAGATCATCACATCCCATCAAATGCAATGATTGATTAAGAAAATTCATAGAGCAATGGTTGTTAGATTTTGCTAATTGTGTATTGTATAGGATAAAAAGGAGCCTCTAGATTTTTCAACCATTCTAACCAAGAATTAGAAGATTTTCAATAAGCCTAAACAACTACCTATTAGTCGATCTAAGAACCATAAAATTAAATTGGTACCAGGGAGTCAACCACCAAACATACGAACATATAAGTACCCTTATCATCAAAATAATGAGAATGAGCAGATGGTAAAGGAATTGTTGGATGTAGGACTAATTTTCCCAAGTGTAAAACCTTTTTTTGATATTGTCCTATGGGTACAAAAAAGGATGGATTATGTAGGATGTGTGTGGACTTTCAAGAGTTCAACAGTATCACCATCAAGGATATGTTTCTAATTCCAATTATTTATGACTTGTTGGATGAGCTTAATGTTGCTCAATATTTCACCAAATTGGACCTAAGGTTAGGGTATCACAAAATTCGTATCCAAGAGGAAGATAACCAAAACTACTTTTAGGACTCATGAGGGATACTATGAGTTCTTGGTTATACCTTTTGGTCTCACCAATGCACCCTCAACTTTCCAAGGTTTTATGAACAAGGTTCTCAAGCCCTATCTACAAAAGTTTGCATTGGTATTTTTTGATGATATTCTAGTGTACAATAGGACATGGGAAGAGCACCTTCAACATGTTGATAAGGTATTGGAACTTCCACAACAAAATAAATTATTTGTCAAGCAATCTAAGTGCACCTTTAGAGCAACAAATATTAGAAATTTTGAGTCTCTAAGCCAAATTTGTCATTGATGTCAAGATGCCAGTGAGAGTTCTTCTTCAGTTTGAGTGCAAAGTTTAATGGAAGATTATAATGGGTTAAAATATTTTATTTTACACCCAAAAATATTGGGTCAGAAAGAGGTTTTTACTTCTCCATGGAAGCAATTCATCCGAAGCATTGGAAGGTAAAAATATTATAATTGTTATTATAATATTTTCCAAAGTGGTAAAAATATAATTAAATATTATAATTTTTAATTATAATGTAATTAGATTTTAAAGGATAAAGTTCATTTGATTAAAACCCTAAGGTTGGGTTTTAGAGAAATAAAATATATTCGAGCACAAAATTTTTAATAATTAAAAACCCAAAGGTTGGTTTTTACCAAGGTTTTCGAAGCCTTAGAGCACTGATGTGATGCATTCAAATCAAATCGTCGATGTCTTAGACAAAGGAGGAGGGAAATATAAATACATGTCAAAAGTAATTCATTAATTATCCTTTCTCAAATGAAATTTGTGTGAAATATGCAAAAACGAGCTCGTGTGGTTTAAAACGATTGGCAAAGGAAGCAGAGGATAAGACAAAGTGAGACCACCCCCCAATTCGCATTGGGTAGTGTGGCCTAGTGGCATCTTATAGAGAAAAAAGGTGTTGAGAGCATGGAGGTTGTGCATTAGATTCTTACAAAGTTTTTTTTGGTGGCAGTGTTGTGGAAGCACCCAAGGTGCACATTTTATTAAACGTGGGCAAGGAGAAGCACAAAGAGGAAGCACGTGGTGTTTCCCCATTTGCGAATGAGGGTGTAGATCATGTGGCAATCTTAGTCATAGCTAAGGCTCTTGCGATGAGGGTAAGTCATGGGATCGAAATCCCTTGAGGCAGGTATGATTTTTTAATTAAAATTTTATGGTTTATGCTCTAAGGTTGGAGTGATAAGGTTGTTTTAGAGTTTATTAATTTTTAATAAACTTCATTAAATATAGGTTGTGGTGATTGATTTTTTAAGGTGAAGTGTTGATGATTATTTGAGTTTTATAATCTGGAAATTATTGTTTTGAGAGTTATGTTTTAGGAGGTATAATAAGTTATAATTAAGGCTTAATTGAGATTCATTTCAAGACTTATTGGCTATTATTTTTGATAATGGTTTCTTATAAAAAGACTTTGGTGGATGTTAAAGCTATTGTGATTTTGATTGAAGTATTATAACCCTCATTGAGATTGGAAAAGAAAAAATTTTGAGTGTGGGAGATTTGTGAGATCAACTCCTTGACATTCAAAAGGTATGGGAAAATTCTTCTTTGGTTGAATTGATTGATTAGCTTTATTGAAAATTAATTTTGGAGTGAAAAGGAATTTATTAGGGTTTTATTTTTTGAAAATGGTTGAGTTATTGCTTCAAGGTTTTCTGATTTGAGAGTTGAGATTAAAACCTTGTTTGATAAGCATTATTGTTAATACCATTGGTTGAGTGAAGTTTTTGAGTTAATGCTTCAAGGTTTTCTGGAATTAAGTGTTGTGATTAAAACCTTGTTTTATTAGCATTGTTGTTGAAGCCATTGGATTGTGCAAAGAACTTGAACTTGAGTTAGGAAAGAACATGAGTATCATTGTTATGTGAATATTGATTTATGAACATTGTTGTAGAAGTGAGTTGTTATGCAAATAACTTGAACTAGGGTTTGAAAAGATCATGAGTATCATTTTTATGTGAGATTTGTTGTTGAGAATTGTTGGAAGCATTTTGAGATGAATGATACATGCTTGGAATAGGTTTTATAAGCAAGAGTTATTTCTTGAAGTGATTGGTTGAGTAGAGTTGATTGGGCCTTGTCAAGTGGATGTATGAATTGGTTGTTCAAGTTCCATAAAACAAACTATTTTATATTCAGATTTGAGTTGAGATTGATTTTGTGAGAATAGAACATATTGAGTCTCTAACAATTATCTTTATGCTTCTATGAGATTGAGTTTGTGAGAATAGAACATATTGAGTCTCTAACAATTCTCCTTATGATTCTATGATATTGACTTGAGAAAGAGATCGAGTTTTGAGTATAGAACATATTGAGTCTCTAACAATTCTCTTTATGCTTCTATGAGATTGATTTAAGTTGAGAAAGTGATTGAGTAGATTTGGACAAGTTCTGTGTGAGCTTGTTGAGTAGAGTTGAATAGGTTCTATGTGGACCTGGTGAGCAGATTTGGACAGGTTCTGTGTAGACCTGTTGAGCAGAGTTGTGCAGGTTTTGTGTGGACCTATTGAGTAGGAGCAGATTTTATGTGGACCTATTGAGTAGAGTTGTGCAGGTTCTAAGTGGATCTGTTGAGCAGATTTGAGTATGTTCTGAGTGGACCTATTGAGCAGAGTTGTGTAGGTTCTAAGTGGATCTGTTGAGCAGATTTGAGTACGTTTTGAGTGTACCTATTGAGCAGATTTATTCTAGACCGAATGGACCGTGTTTAGTGTATATTTGAGTGGACTTGTGCTAGACTGACTGGACTATGTTTAGTACAAGAGTTGAGCAGATTTTTGCTATACCGAATGGACTATGTTTAGTACAAATTTGAGTGAGCTTATTGAGCAGAATTGTGCTAGGCCAACTAGATTGTGTTTAGTGCAAGATATTGAGTTGAGCTATGCTAGATATACTGGACTGTGTTTAGTATAGAATTGAGATAGAGCTTTGGATGTGATAGAGTAGTGAGGATAGAGTCTCCAGTGGATAGATATCCATAAGCCAAGACATTGAGGATAGGTCTTCTTAGTGAGGATAAGAGTCTTCAAGTGGAGAGAGATCCACTAGTCAATGCAATGGAGGTAGAGTATTCTAGAGGATCACCAGCTATAACAGAGGAGAAAGAGTTCTCCTGTATATAGAGATCCACAAATTAGATTTAGGGGATCAACATCTCCTTTGGATAAAGGTCCATAAGCATTGTAATTGGGAAGGATTCCCAAGAGATTTATTGAGAAAATTTAGTGAAATATTTTATCCATGGAAGTAGCCATCTTTGGGTGAACCACGTAAATTGTTGTCTCTATTGTGTGTGGTGTTGTGTACATTTATTTGATTACTGTTGTTGATCTTTCTATATTTACATTTAAAATATTGGTTTGAGAGAAAAAGTAAAAAGTGCTCTTATACTGTTCACCCCCCTCTTAGTATAAGCTTGTGTTCTTCAATTGGTATCAAAGCGGGTTCCTTCAGAAGAGTTTTACAGCTTGAAATAAAAGTGGTCAAGAACACAATGGATCAAAAGGATCAAATATATGGGTCCATAAATAATATAGTACTAGTATTTGATGGAAATGACTTCTTGTATTGGTGTATGCTAATGAGGTTTCACTTGATGGCACTTGGCAATGAAATTTGGGATGCAGTGGAACTTGGATATGATTCAGCAGTCAATCCTCCTACAGATAAGTAAGGTAAGATTCTAATGCATGCAAATTAAAAAGCTATGAATGCAATTATACAAGGTTTGCGTAGATCAAAATCTATGAAGGTCATGGATTACAAAACAATAAATGAAATGTGGGAACTACTGCATAACATATATGAAGGAGATAAAGGTGTTAGGAAAGCTAAGATCAGAAATCTCAAAGGAGAATTTGAAAACTTAAGAATGCGGGATGATGAAAATATTCGTGACTATATCAATAAGATTGATGAACTTGTACATGACATGAGAGGTCTTGGAATGAAGGTTGATGAATCTAATGCTTGTGATAAGATCTTGAGAACTCTTCCAAAAAGGTATAGTGAAAAAGTCTCTGCTATAGAAACATCAATTGATAGTGATAGTCTAAAAATAAATCCTTTACTTGGCATGATTACAAATTTTGAGATAAGAACAAAAGATCTTATCCCTTCGAAAGAGGCTGATTTCAAATCAAACAAGAAGATAAAGGGTAAGAAGTCAGAATCAAGCAGTGAGTCATCCAGTGATGAAGAAGCAAATTATGGTAGAAGAGATAAAGGTTCCATAAGACCCATAGATCTAAGATCTATTAAGTGTTTTAATTGTGGAAAGTATGGATATTTTGCAACATATTTTAAAGAGCCAAAGAACAATAATGGTGAATAAAAATAAGATCACAAGTATAGGGAATCAAAAAGACACAAGAACCAAAATAAAAACAAATATGGACAAAGCAGACAAGGAAGAAAGTTCTTTCGAAGACAAAAGAGGAGCTACTATGCAGATAATGTAAGTAAGTACTCAAATGATAGTGATTTTAGTTCTTGAGATAATGATAGAGATGAAGTCCTATTTATGGTTGAAGAAAAATAACTAGTTAACAAAAAGAATCCAGTTATTCTCAAGTGTTTTAGATGTGGTAAATTTTGACATCTTTAAGATGATTGTACAAGGGATGGTTATAGTTTCAGTGATTATGAATATGAGAATGCACTTGAAGGACCAGATGAAAATCTTCTAATGGATTTAGAAGAAGAAGTAAGTGATCCTATAGAAGATAAGCCAAAATAATGTAATGATGTGGACAAAGACAAACAAATAGAATATTATTCAGCAAATAATGGTTATGATCTCAAGGGAGAACTTATCTATGTCCTTGACATGGTAAAGAAGGTAAGAAAGCAACACTCTAAAATTGAAATTCAGTTTCAAGAATGTGATTAAGAGAGAAGATTTCTCATAGGGGATTTAGAAAAATCAAAGGCTAAGGCAAAAATATTCAAAGATAAGTTAGAAGCAAAGATCTTGGAATGTGAGAAGTTAGCACAAGAAGTGGCACTACTAAAATAATATTTAGAGGACTCTAAGATCAAGATGAAAGGATTCAATAATAGCTCAAATATTATGGATAATATAGTCAAGGTTCAAAGAAGGTCAACAAACAAAATAGGTCTTGGTTTTGAACAAACTCAAAAGAAACAGGAAAGAGAATCAACTTTAAGTTCTGAAGAGGAAAATTTAGATGAAGATACTTTAGAAGAAGATAGTGTAAAATAAAGTCAGACATCAGAGGAAGAATTGGATAATAAAGAGTTCAACAAAGATAGGAATAATGCATAGAGAAGATATAGATGGAACAACAATAAGAATAGGAGACCGACGAGGTCAAAACAAGAAATCTTCAACGAAAGATGTTTTTCATGTCACAGGTTTGGGCACATGGCTTCACAATGCATGACACATGAAAGACAGGAATGTGGGAATGGATAATTTTTCCATGGGTATTGCTACTAATGTAATCAGTTTGGTCACAAGGTAATGAATTGTAGGGTTCATGAAAGAAGAGGATATGACTTCACTAGGGGAAATCCTAAGATATTTGCACCTCTAAGGAATAATATCATTGTGTTATAAGTGCAATGATGATGGTCACACAACAAAGTGGTGAGAGCAAACATTCCAAAAATAGGTATGAACATGAACAGGAATAGGAACATGGATGAGAACATGAATAGGAACAGGAACATGGATGAGAATAGGAACAAGAACAGGAAAAGGAATAGGAACGAGAACATAGATGTGAACAAGAATAGGAATATGAACAGGAATGATGACAGGAAAAGGGATGATGACTTGGATAGAAATAGTTAGAGGATTCAAGAAAATCAAAAAATAAGGGAAAATAATAAAGGTAAAAAACAATGTTTTTAGGGAGTATAAATACTCCCACCCTAGAATTAATCACCTCATGAGGAGGTGGGGGAGGGGCTAAGCTAAGAGGATCATTCTTAGCCTTGAGCCCCAAATGTGACCCTTTGCCATTGATGTCAAAGGGGGAGAGATTTGTGTATTGGGGAGATATTTGATATTTAAGAGAGCATTGAGCTAGGGGGAGCAATGTCCCAGGGGAAGCAAAAGGAAAAGGAAAGGTCAGGTTTTAGTAAAAAGAATGTGGGTTGTCATCAATGACAAAGGAGGAGATTGTTGGACATTTTGATTCCCTAAGCCAAAGTTTTCATTGATGTCAAGATGCCAGTGAGAGTTCTTCTTCAGTTTGAGTGCAAATATTAATGGAAGTTTATAATGGGTTAAAACATTTTATTGTACACCCAAAAATATTGGGTTATAAAGAGGTTTTTACTTCTCCATGGAAGCAATTCATCCTAAGCATTGGAAGGTTAAAAATATAATTAAATATTATAATTTTTAATTATAATATAATTATATTTTAAAGGATAAATTTCATTTGATTAAAACCCTAAGGTTGGGTTTTAGAGAAATAAAATATATTTGAGTGCAAAGTTTTTAATAATTAAAAACCCAAAGGTTGGGTTTTACTAAGGCTTTCAAAGCCTTAGAACTCCGATGTGATGCATTCAAATAAAAATGCCAACATCTTAGAAAAAGGAGGGCAATATAAATACATGCCCAAAGTCATTCATTAATTATGCTTCCTCAAATTAAATTTATGTGGAATATGTGAAAATGAGCTCGTGTGGTATAAAATGATTGGAAAAGGAAGCAGAGGATAAGACGGAGTGAGACCACCCCAAAATTTGCATTGGGCAATGTGTCCTAGTCGTATATTGGAGAGCGCAAAGGATTTGAGAGCATGGAGGTCATGCATTCAATTCTTATAGAGTGGTTTTTGGTGGCAGTGTTGTGGAAGCGCCCAAGGCACACATTTTATTAAATGTGGGAAAGGAGAAGCATAAAGAGGAAGCACGTGGTGCTTCCCCCTTTGTGAAAGAGCATGTAGCTCATGTGGCAACCTTAGCCATGGCTAAGGTTCTCACAATGAGGGCAAGTCATGGGATCGAAACCCCTTGAGGCAGGTACGATTTTTTAATTAAAATTTTATGGTTTATGCCCTAAGGTTGGAGTGATAAGGTTGTTTTAGAGTTTATTAATTTTTAATAAAGTTTATTAAATAAAGGTTGTGGTGATTGTTTTGAAGGTGAAGTGTTGATGATTATTTGAGTTTTATAATCTGGAAATTATTGTTTTGAGAGTTATGTTTTAGGAGGTATAAGGAGTTATAATTAAGGCTTAATTGAGATTTATTTTAAGACTTGTTGGCTATTATTTTTGATAAGGGTTTCTTCTAAAAATACTTTGGTGGATGTTAAAATTAAGTTGGAGTAATAAGGTGTTATTGAATTATTATTTTTTGTATTGTGATTTTGATTGAAGTCTTCTAACCCTTATTGAGATTGGAAAAGAAAAATATGTGAGTGTAGCAGATTTGTGAGATCAACTCCTTGACATTCAAAAGGTATGGGTAAATTATTCTTTGGTTGAATTGATTGATTGGATTTATTGAAAATTAAGTTTGGAGTGAAAAGAACTTGATTAGGGTTTCCTTTTTCGAAAGTGGTTGAGTTATTGCTTCAAGGTTTTCTAATTTGAGAGTTGAGATTAAAACCCTGTATGATAAGCATTGTTGTTGATACCATTGGTTGAGTGAAGTGTTTGAGTTAATGCTTCAAGATTTTTTGGAATTAAGTGTTGTGATTAAAACCTTGTTTTATAATCATTGTTGTTGAAGCCATTGGATTGTGTAAAGAACTTGAACTTGAGTTAGGAAAAAACATGAGTATCATTGTTATGTGAAGATTTATTTATGAGCATTGTTGTTGAAGTGAGTTGTTATGCAAAGAACTTGAACTAGGGTTTGAAAATATCATGAGTATCATTGTTATGTGAGTTTTGTTGTTGAGCATTGTTGGAAGCATTTTGAGTTGAATGATACATGCTTGGACTAGGGTTTGTAAGCAAGAGTTGTTTCTTGAAGTGATTGGTTGAGTAGAGTTGATTGGGCCTAGTCAAGTGGATGTATGAAGTGGTTGTTCAAGTTCCATAAAACAAACTATTTTATATTCTATTTTGAGTTGATATTGAGTTTGTGAGAATAGAAAATATTGAGTCTCTAAAAATTCTCTTTGTGCTTCTATGAGATTAAGTTGAGAAAGAGATTGAGTTTGTGAGAATAGAACATATCGAGTCTCTAAAAATTCTCTTTATGCTTCTATAATATTGAGTTGAGAAAGAGATTGAGTTTTGAGTATAGAATATATCGAGTCTCTAGCAATTATATTTATTCTTCTATGATATTTATTTAAGTTGAGAAAGTGATTGAGCATATTTGGACAAGTTATGTGTGAGCTTGTTGAGCAGATATGGACAAGTTCTGTGTGAGCTTGTTGAGCAGGTTTTGTGTGGACCTGGTAAGCATATTTGGATAGGTTCTTTGTGGACCTATTGAGCAGAGTTGTGTAGGTTCTGTGTGAACCTGTTGAGCATATTTGAGCAGGTTCTGTGTGGACCTGTTGAGTAGAGTTGTGTAGGTTCTGAGTGGACATGTTGAGCAGATTTTTATAGGTTCTGAGTGGACCTATTGATCAAATTTGTAATAGACCAACTGGACTGTGTTTAGTGTAGATTTGAGTGGACTTGTGCTAGACCGACTAGACTATGTTTAGTGCAAGAGTTGAGCAGATTTGTGCTAGAACAAATGGACTATTTTTAGTATAGATTTGAGTGAGCTTATTGAGCAGACTTGTCCTAGAATGACTGGACTATGTTTAGTGCAAGATATTAAGTAGAGATAACTGGACTGTGTTTAGTATATAATTGAGATAGAGCTTTGGAGGTGACAGAGAAATGAGTACAAGGTCTTTAGTGGATAGAGATCCATCAACCAGGACATTGAGGATAGGTCTTCTAAGTGAGGACAAGAGTCTTCAAGTGGAGAGAGATCCACCAGTCAGTGCAGTGGAGGCAGAGTCTTCTAGAGGATCACCATCCAGAGCAGAGCAAAAAAAGTTCTCCTATGGATAGATATCCACAAACCATATTTAGGGGATCAGCATCTCCTTTGGACAGAGGTCCATAAACATTGTAATTTGGAAGGATTCCCAAGATATTGATTGAGAAACTTTAGTGAAATATTTTCTCCATGGAAGTATCCATCTTTGGGTGAACCACGTAAATTGTTGTGTCTCTATTGTGTGTGGTGGTGTACATTGATTTGATTACTGCTATTGATATTGCTATCTTTACATTTCATATATTGGTTTTAGAGAAAAAGTAAAAAGTGCTCTTATACTGTTCACCCCCCCTCTCAGTATAAGCTTGTGTTCTTCAACAAAGGTAGAATATTTGGGGCACATTATGGCTAGAGATGGTGTGTGCATAGACTTCATAATGATTTAGGCCATGAAGGAAAGATTCAATTCTAAAATATTAAAGAGCCTTTGGGGATTCCTTGGACTCACATGGTACTATCATACATTTATTAAGGATTATGGTAAGATTGAATCCCCCTTGATAGCTATGCTCCATAAGGATGAGTTTGATTGGAACTGTGATGTAGAACAAGTCTTTTTAATTTAAAGGAGAAATACCTAATTTTTCAAATACCTTTTTAATAGAAAGTGATGCATTCAAAGTGGGGTTGGGGGATGTTCTCATGCAAGAAGTTAAACCCCTTTGCATTCATAAGCAAGGCATTACCAGGGTGAAATTTATAAAAATCCACTTATGAGAAGGAAATTATGGCTATTATCTTTGTATTCCTCCATTGGTAACCATACTTTTCAAAATAGATCATTGTAGCCCCAAATATCTCTTGTAATAGAGGATTTATTCCTCTAAGTAGCATAAAATAGATCACTAAACTATTAGGGTATGACTATAAGATAGTCTACCTTAAGGGAAAATATAATAAGGGATGCTCTATATGTAGTATCCATCCTCTAGGTTGATTGGTTAGAGGTTCTTAGGTCAGAATGGCAAGGTGATATTCCACTTGTAACTCTCATTCATGACCTTCAAACACTAGCAAGATATCATCCTCATTATGTTTGGAAGGAAGGGGTATTGCACTATAATAATATTATGATTCCATCTACTTTAAATCTTTGATCCTATATTTTAATATAACTCCATTCTTCTTCAATAGGGGGGCACATTGGGTTCATGCAAATATATGAATGGGTTAAACATAATTTTTGTTGGCCTAGGTTGAAGTCTAATGTAAAATGGTTTGTGGATGCCTATGATACCTGCTAGTTCCAAAAAAGGGGAAATAATAGAAACACTAGGGTTGCTTCAACCTTTACCCATTTTGGAGTTACCATGGACAAATATTTCCATGGACTTCATTTAAGGGCTTCCCCTATCTAGTGAAATATTGTTTATCATGGTGACCGTGTATAGGTTGACCAAGTATGGTTATTTTTGCTCCTTAGTTCATCCCTTTACTATAATGATAGTGATGCAATTTTTTTGGATTATATATTTTGGCTCCACAGGAACCTATACTCCATCATTAGTGATCCTAGCAAGGTGTGCACTTGTAAGTTTTGGGAGGAACTACATTGTATATAGGGAATAGAGCTAAATAAAAACATGTCTTATCACCCCCAACTAATGGTCATACAAATATAGTAAATAAATATCTCTAGATATACCTTTGATGCTTTGTCTTTGATCACCAATCCAAAGTGCAATCAACAACTTCCTTTAACAGAATGGTGATACAACATTATTTTCTATGCCACCACAAAAATAAATCTATATGAGGTAGTATATGGCCAACTACCTCCAACATTTACCTCTTACCAAAAATTAACTCAAAGGTCAAAGCAATTGATACAATTATCACTCGAAGGAAGGTCTTAGCTATCTTGAAATAAAATTTAACAATCACCTAGAGTCGTATGAAATGATAGGCAAATAAACACAAGACTGAAAGGAATTTTGAAGAAGGGACATGGTTTTCCTCCATATCTAACACTATAAACAAAATCCCTAGACAAATACCTTATAGTAAACCTAAGAACCATAGAATCATCTTGGTATCAGGGAGTCGACCCTCAAACATATAGCCATATTGATGCCCTTATCATCAAAATAATGAGATTGAGTAGATGATAAGGGAATTGTTGGATGTAGGACTAATTCATACAAGTGCAAGATATTTTTTATATCCTATCCTATTGGTACAAAAAAATGATAGATCATGGAGGATGTGTGTGGACTTTCAAGAACTCAACAAGATCACCATCAAGGATAGGTTTATAATTCCAATGATTGATGACTTTTTGGATGAGCTTAATGGTGTTCAATATTTCACCAAATTGGACTTAAGGTTAGGGTATCACCAAATTCATATATAGGAGGAAGACAAAGTTAAAAATGCTTTATATAATCATGAGGGACACTATGAGTTCTTGGTTATACCTTTTGGTCTCACCAATGCACCCTCAATTTTCTAAGGTTTGATGAACAAGGTTCTCAAGCCCTATATACAAAAGATTGCATTGGTATTTTTTGATAATATTCTAGTGTACAATAGGACATGGGAAGATCACCTTCAACATGTTGACAACGTATTGGAACTTGTATAACCTAATAAATTATTTGTAAAGCAATATAAGTGCACCTTTGGGGTAACAAAGTTGGAATGTTTGGGACACATTATGGCTAGATATGGTGTGTGCATAGACCTTATAAATATTTATTTCATGAAGGAATGACCCAAATCTAAAATATAAAGAGCCTCTAGGGATTCCTCAAAATCATAGGATACTATCATAAATTTTCCAAGGATTATGGTAAGATTGTAGCCCCCTTAAAAACTATGCTACATAAGGATGTATTTGCTTGGAACTATGATGTAGAACAAGTATTTCTAACTTTGAAGGATGATATGTGCAACATACTAGTTTTGGCAATACCTAATTTTTTAAAGACCTTTATATTAAATAGTTATGCATGCAAAGTGGGATTGGGGGTTATGTTCATGCAAGAAGGTAGACCCCTTGCATTCATAAGCAAGGAATTATCAAGGTGAAATTTGTAAAAATCTACTTATGATAAGGAAATGATGGCTATTATCTTTGCAGTCCTCCATTGGCAACCATAGTTGTTAAGGCTACATTTCAACATCAAAACAAATCATTGTAGCCTTAAATATATCTTGGAATAAATGATTTATTCCCCTAAGTAGCATAAATGGATCACTAAACTATTAGGGTATGACTATGAGATAGTTTAGCTTAAAGGGAATGTGGAAACATATTCTTTTACTAAACTTCTAGAAACATGGGATGCTCTATATGCAATATCCATCCTCTAGGATGATGGTTAGAGGTGCTCAAGTCAGAATGGCAAGGTGATCCCACACTTGTAACCCTCATTAATGATCTCCAAAAAGAGGTAAGATATCATAATCATTATATACGTAAGGAAGGGATATTGCACTACAAGAATCAAATTATGATTCCATATACTTCATATCTTTGATCATAGATTTTAACATAACTTAATTCTTATTCAATAGGGGGATACACTAGGTTCTTTCAAATATATGAATGCATTTAACACTATTTATATTGGCCTAGGTTGAAGTTTGATGTATAAATATTTTGTGGAGGCCTATGATACTTGCAAATGGTAAAAAGATAAAACAATCAAAACACTAGGGTTGCTTCAACCATTACCCATTTTGGAGTTACCATGGACAAAGATTTCCATGGACTTCATTGAAGGACTCCCTTATCTAGTGGAAAATCAGTTATCATGGTGATAATGTATAGGTTGACCAAGTATGGTCACTTTTTTCTTAGGTCATCCCTTTACTATAATGATAGTGGTACAATATTTTTGGATTAGATATTTTAGCTCCATAGGAACCCACACTCCATCATTAGTGATCCTGACAAGGTGTGCACTAGCAAGTTTTAGGAGGAACTACATCATATCTAGGGAATAGAGCTAAAGGAAAGCATACAATATCACCCCTATATTTATGGTTAGAAAAATATGGTAAATAAATGTCTCTGGACATACCTTTGATGCTTTTTTTTATCACCAATTCAAGTTCAATCAACAACGTCCTTTAACAAAATGGTGATACAACACCATTTTTTATACCACCACAAATATGACTCTATATGAGGCAATATATGACCAAATACCTCAAAAACTTACCTCTTACCTACTTGGTTGCTCAAAGGTCAAAGCAATTGATATAATTATCATTCAAAGGAACAAGGACTTAGCTATCTTGAAATATAATTTAATAGTCACTTAGAATTGTATGAAATGATAGGAATATAAACACAAGACTAAGAGATATTTTGAAAGGGATATGGTTTTCCTCCATATATAACCCTATAAAAAAAATCCTTTAAAACAAATGGGTGACACAAGTTGACACCTAAGTTCAGAAATTGCTTACAAACTGGAGCTACCATCAACATCCAAGATCATGTTAACTTTTGATGATTTATATTAAAGGAAATGAAACCACAAGATGTAAAATGAGAAATAAATGATAGGATAATGACACTATAATATGCAAGAAAAATATAAGATAAAACTCTACAATAACTCATAAATATGCTATTAATGGATACTCACAAAAATAGAATAATGTATTGTAATGAAGGACATGAATACTCTAAAATTTCAATGAAAGAACTACATTGTACTCTAATAACTATGGTAACTTCAATCTCTCTCTCACACTCATTCCCTCTATAACTTATATATATATATATATATATATATATATATATATATATATATATATATATATATATATATATATATATATATATATATATATATATATATATATATATATATATATATATATATATAAGGATATGTGCCTTGGTATTTACTCTACCCATGACTCTTCATCTACCTATCCTATGACTCATGTACATATGGACTACATGCACATTTACATCATTGCACATTCTAACACTTGTGCATTTATTACTTGCTTGAAATAACTACTCAAACCTTAATCTAAGATAAACTCCTAATATAGAAATGTACCCAAGGTGGTACATTGACATGTACCAAATAATGTAATATACTCTAACACCCCCATGTGTTACATTATTTGGGTATTGAAGACTTTAGTCTCCAATATGGATTTTCATCTTTAGAATATTCTTCAACTTAATATGATCCTTCTCTTTCATTAGGTTAATTATCTTTCATTGTCTTTTCATTCCTTTAGTTTCTGTTGTTTCAAAGTTCTTGGTAGAATCCTTATTCTTGGAGTATTCAAAGTATCTTTTATGAACTAGGGATCTCATGATCTTGCCTGTCACAAGTGGATTAGAATTGCTCCATTTTATTTCCTTTATTTTTTTGAATGACCTATCTCCTTGATATTCAAAAATGTCAAGCTTGACTTCATTTTTAGTGGATGCTTGTGAAATAAGAACTTGGAAGAAGCAATCTAATATGAATATTAGTCTCTCTTCAAATATTTTATAGTACTTGTATTTATAGTAACCAAAGAAAGATGAATGAGTTTTTTCTCCACAATATTTACATGGATGGAGGCTCCAACAATTTTCTTTCTCATGACCAAATTTATTGCAATAAGTGCATAGTGAAGATATCCTAAATGTTTTGCTATTTTTTTTAGGAGAATAAAGTTCATCTATTTCCTTGATGAAATAGTTAAACCATCTATGCACGATTGAAGCTATTTCATCCTTACTTCTTTCATAAATTTGTAGGATATATTTTTGATGAATATTCTTTTCTACCTTTTGAATATGGTTCTCAATATCTTAATTGTATAGTCGACATCATTGAAAGATATTTTTGAAGAATTTATTTTTTCCAATCTATTGATTTGTGAATTCTTAGAAGTCTTTCTAAACCATATTGGTTCTTCTCTTGCATTTTCCTTATTATCAATTCTATAATCAAGTATGTCTTTTAACCAATTATATTCTTTGACACCTATGTATTTAATAATCCTTTCCATTGTTTCTTTGTTTGTTTACAAGAAAACAATTTTGATAGAAAGTTTGTATCTCAAAACTTTGTAGTTGTGTACCTTATGAATCCCTAGTTTAGAGTATGTGAACTAACTTGATAAATCCTTATCAGATCTTGGATTTTTTAGAATCCCTTATATTTCCCAAGTGATTATAGTATGCTATGGTTTTTATAAAGTGATTAGCATCTATTATACTTCCTTTTGAATTGATTCCCTAGCGTTTTGAAGACAATGATCAACTCCTATATCACCTTATTTCTCCCTATTGATATATGCACTTTTAATTAGATGAAGTTTTCTAACTTCAAGAATCTATGGTTGTATGCCTTTGTCCCTTTTAATGTGAATATGATACAAGTATAAGCAATAAATTATGACTCTTTTAATCAATCAATGAGTTTACTTCTTTTATCCTTAACTTTCAATGATTCAATTTTCTAAATTCTAATGTTCTAAAGTTTGATGTAGTACTCCTTATATCTCCCTAGTTTGGAAATTTAGAAATTATAATATTTTCAAAAGAGTACTACTTTAATTTTTCCAAGGCATAAAACCTTATAACTCCTATTTAATTAGTTTGCAAATATTATGATATTTGAATTTCAACTAGTGTAGTTCTGAAATATCACTTAAGGATATAAACTCCTTGTCTTGATTTTCTTTCTAATTCACTAAGGTTGGTATTTGATCATATCTCCAATGGAAATGATAAATAAACTCAACCATATATAATGTTCCTTATAACTCCTTATACTTAAAGAAAGCAAATATTAAATCATATAAAACTATACCTTCTTGTAAGGTTGAATGTTGTGAGATGATTGGCTCCTATTTTGACTCCTCTATCCAATATAGGCATTATATTTTCTTGTTTACAATATATTATAGTGATCAATTAATTCTCTATGTTCAATGGGTGCCTTCTATGATGGTTTTCTTCCCTCCTTCAATGCACCTTGACCTATCTATGCTTAGATATACACGCTCTTTTTTGTTGGGTTATTAATATATCTTATCTCATTTTGGAAGGTATACCAAGTGGCACTTATCTTTCTTAAGAATGAATGTTACATGATACTGAGTAGTTAAAATATTTGGAGATGTTAAAATAAGTGGTGCAAACCTTATGTTATGCGTTGGACATTGAATCAATAATTATTGATTTCTCTTTGAAGCATTACTCCAACCTGGGTGCTCTTCTCCCTTAGTGTAGGTGTTGCATAGATATGGGCACTTTTTTATCTTAGTGCAAGCATACATAGGTATGAGCACATTTGTTCTTTATTTATTTGTGCTAAGTGGTACAAGATACCTTACATTGATATGGCAAGTAGAAGAACCTTCCCTTGCATACAATCAATTCTTAAAAGTGTTTATTCCATTGATGATATCTTAATGCCTATTCTTGCCAATTTTCTTTTCAAGTTTGTTTGGATTCTTTGTGAAAACAAGGTGTGCGATGGCTCTTATTTAATGTGGATGTCTTTCTCAATGAAGATGGCCATTTTTGTTCTTCTATTGCTTGGGTAACTGTTGATATTTTCCTTTACACCTTGTCTTTGCCAACTATATTGCATTATTTTTCAACTTGCACTATTGATGCTATGGCTTACCTTGCTATTCTCCTTCTTACTATAGGTTTTCCACTGTGATATGTGTATTTTACTATAGTGCTACTTTTGTGTGATTGTAGCACCAAAAATGGTGTCCTTTGACACCTTGAAGAGAATGGTATTGAACCCTTTAGATGGCTCTACTCCTTAGCATGATAGCTTGTGCTTTATATTTGATAATGGTTATCGCTTAGAGACTATAAAAATACACTAAATTGGTGTCTTTGAGACACTCAAGCTTTGTCTCCTTTTGCAACTTTATTTCTAGACTGAGTATGGTGGCTTCCTTCACTAAGTTGTGATTGTTATAGGCTCCTTTTGGTGGCTTCTCTACACCAAGACATGTTGTAGGTTTCATGTGGTTAATGGTATCTCTTGACACTCCAACTTAATCCTTCTTGTGCACTAATTTTTCTCCTTAACTTAATAATTAATGCACTTTTAATAACTTTTAAGAATAACTAGTATAGTGCCCTATAAATTTCTCCTTATTGCTCCTTTGAATGAACTTTAAAAAATAACTTGAAATATGCATTATAATATAAGAAACTTTCACTTAAGAGTAATTTCTTCTTTTCTTTCACTAAAATATAGGATGTTGATATTTTTCTTTCTTACGAAATTTATCTAACTCCTATTTTTGATGTGCAGGTTTTAACCTTATAATAAATTATCTTCTACACTCCCTTGAAGACTTTAATATGAAACTTACTCCTTTGAAAATTTAACCTCTAATGTGGTGCTTAATGGAACTTAATAATGAACCAAATAACTAAAGTTCAAATAATGAACCTTTTGCACCTAAGTTGTTTACCTTTATGAATCTATAGATTATGGATTTCTTGGTGATTAATGTACTATTTTAAAAAGCATATATTTGAGCTATTTGCATCATTATATCAAGCATAAAATCATGAAAGCATGAAATACAATGAATTAACAAAACATAAGGTCTCTTCTTATTAATTCATACTGAAATTTGATTACAAATAGGTCCCTCTTAGGGATACCAAATGATTGATACAATGATTACAAATATGAAAAGCCCCTAAGAGAGAATGATGTAATTTGTACGCTTCTTAGATTCAACACGAACTTGCTCAAGGGCTTATAGATACCTTCTTCTCACTTTCTTGGAGGGATTTGATGCCAAAGATGCTTTGAATTTATCAAGAACCTCTTATCTACGTTCAAGAAACAACATAGAGTGATTAGTTGCATATGAGGCCTCTCATGATGAGGTTATTTTTAAATATTTACATGTAATATGATAAAGCATACAATAAAGCATGGAAATATGCAAATATAAGAAAATATGTATGAATAACTACGAAATGACCATACAAATGTAATAGAAAAGATAGATATACTCTAAAATTAGCTGAAAAAGTAGAAGTAATAGGAAATATATGCTAAAAATAAAGAAATTGTGACTCAAACCCTAGCCGTTGTCACTCAGAGCGGTTGTGTCTACAAGCCGCTATAAAAAATAGTGGTCGCTAACTATGATCTTTTGCCTTGAAAACTAGGGGTTATGACACTCAATTATTCATCCAAATTGATGTTCAAGGGTTGCCTTCATGTCTAGAGATGGATTGGTGGTGAAAATCATGGGGATTCACATTAGATCAATGTGAATTTGTGATGTGTGCTTCTTAGTCCTTTGGAATCTCCATGGTTGGTTGTAGGCTCGACAATTTGCAAAATAGGCAACACTTCAACTCTCCTCAAGGGTTTTCAACTTGCTACTCACTTGGAAAGGGCTTCGCTACATAGAATTTTGCATCCTTACTTATTTCTAGGAGGGTGCATATGTAGGCCTCCCAAATTCCAGATCTTGGCTTCTTGGAGAAGCCTGATGAGGCCTGAAAATACCTCATTTTTACTCTATGTTTGACATATAAAAACTACCATATTTTTAAGTTAAATGTAAAATAGTTGATTAGAATATATATATGTTAAGTGTTTGCATTATTTTATGTTAGGAGCATTATATCTTTGTTTTTAACTTTTTTCAGCATTTTGTGACTGCTTTTGCTTGATTAAGTAGCAAATAAAAATATGCATTTCAAACAGTCAAATGTGGTATGCTGATATCCATTAACTTCACAATGGTTTATGAATTTTTTCCTACCCTTAAACTTGTTTGAAGTCCACATTGAAGCCAAATTATTAGGACTATTCTAAATTTGGAAATCTACAAAAAATAGCCATATAAAAATTAGCAAGATGTCACTTTATAGGAGCACCTTGAATTTGTCAAGCAAAGCATGAGGAAATGGATGAAATAAGTTTATAAGGACTACAAAAGACATCTAACCTATTTAGAAGCATTCCCACATGGAATAGGCAACAAAAGGGTATAATAGAGCAGGGGTAATTGTGCAACACTATTGCACTATTTCAACATGGTTACTTGGTGAATAAAGTGTATAAATTTGGTAGAAACTTGATGTATTTATTCATGTTGATATTTGAATTATTTTTCCATGTTCTAATTTATTGAACTTGCAAGAAATGCCAACATTTTACAACTATGCAACAAATTTGGAAAATGCAGTAGTTTACCATGTAAATTCCAGCCAGGTACCAATGAATAGCAAGGCATGGAATTCACACATGGATAAGGATAAAAGCTATTGAAATCAGTTCCTAAGATATAACCCACCTAAGAAAAGTAGTTGAGGTCACCTAAAGACCACATAGTTAGTAAATCTGAAGATCTTTGGATTGAGCAGACATCTTCGGATTGACAGAATGTAGTTTCTTCAGATTGAGCCAGTTATCTTTGGATTGACAATAGAAAGTATTTTTTGATTTTTTAACTATTTTATGATGGTGTAAAAATGGAAATAAGGTTGATAAGGTTAAGGAAAAATATCCCCCAGTTTTCTTTGTCATCCTTGCCATCCAAAAGTCACCATTCATGGGAAAATAGCAATTGATCCCGTTCTAGGATAAAACCAGGAAATGTTGCAGCATAATAGGATTTGATCTACAGGATAGGAATAGTATATTTATATTTGTAAATAGATCTTATGCATATATAAAAGGATATATACCTTCTTGGTTGAACTAGGTAGGAATTATAATAGAGGATAGTAGTAGCAATAGCAAAAATGACTATACAACAATTATCTATAATAGTTTTCAGCATGTTTTGACAGCAATAAAATTATAGTCTTTTTGTCAATTTCTGTTCTAAGTGTTAATTAGTTAAGGAGTGTTTTTACACCTCCCTCTAGATCAGGAAGTATGGGCCCACTTTCAAATTTAGAAGGAGGATTTTTATGGGAGGTTTTAATCTATAATTTTGTTGCAGTAGAATTAACAGATTGCTTGCCAGATTTTATTTTTTGTTTTAATTTTGTATTCTGTTATTTATGTTTTCTTCATTATGTTTTTGTACAGCTAATGTGTGTGTGTCAGCTGAAAAATTACATTAAATATTTGTTTCCATGTTACCTTTGCTTTTCATGTTATTTTCTTTTATGTTTCAACTACTTTCAATTTTAGCAGATTTTATTTTGTTGTCAATTCCTATAGCAGAAGATTGATGACCTTTTGTGGTAGGATATTGACAGGTGTTTTTAGCATAGGTTTTATTTTAGCATCATTTCAATTTAGAAATTTAACTTCTATTATTTTAATTATGCAAAAGTAGATTATATTTTAATTAAGCTATTTCCAATTCTTGCAATTGTAGTTAATTGTTAAATTCTGCAATTTAGATTTAGTTTTCAATTCTTGTAATTTATTTCAATTTCCATTCTGCAGACTAGGTTTAGTGTGACACCAAAAGGCTAAACCAAAATCTGTTTCACCAATAAATTCTTGAAATATGAATGCTTGAATTGCACTCTAACCTAAACTTCTATCGTAAATAGCTTTGGACACCACCCCGAATTGATAAATCATTGAGATTAAATGATGAGAATCAATGACACTCATCAAAGCCAATATCCAAATCTACATGAAATTGGCCATCAAAGGGGAAGGTCTAGTTCCAGAATTGCATGGAAGTGGCAGTTAGAAGTAACTTTGGTATATTTATGCCCAAAACAACTCAAATTTGATACAATTTTAGTTACCATGCATGATTTGATCTCACATTCATATCCAGCTTTGTTTCAATGCTAGCCACTATCCACAACAATGGCTAGACATAGCCAGTCTGAGCTTTAGTGGATTGGGTTGGCAGATACTCTGGTTGAGAGTGATTGCATCTAAATAGGTCATAACTACCCCTAGTGAGTGGTTAGAACCACTGCTAGCTCTTGAAGAGGTCCAATATCAATCATATGGTTTTCAGAGGTGCTCATATGAGTAGTCTCCTAAACATAATATATTTTAGGTGTCTACATTTACCTCTTTTTGGGATGCATTATAGGAAAATATAGTTCTGAGCAAAAATAGACCACCTAGGGCCATATTATAGGGTGTATGATGATCATTGATGTGATCAATATTAGATGCCCTAGTCATGAGAAAGGCGCGCATCTTAGAATCATTGCTTCTAACGGGATGGAAGGCTAAAATTTGCAAAAGCTTTCACAAGTTCAACGACGATCGGGTAGCATTAGTGCTACAATTGGTTCGATAGGAGGAGAGCTTTAAGCTTGACTATCATATTTGCTTTTTACCTTAGCAAAGGGTAAACTTATGATAGTTGTTAGTAATGATTCATAATATGAACATAATTTGACATGATCGAGTGATCCTTTGTTGATTTTGATTATGATTGTTAATATTATGACTACCCCCTCAAGCGATGAGTCGATGAGGGAAGGTCAACAAATAAAGCAACAAGTCGCTTGACCAAGATGATTGATTTCGATAATTTAATATGCTTACTTTGTTGTTATATGGCAAGTCCTATTATAGGTGTGATTTCAACCATAATAGTGATTGTATATCTTTATCCTATGGAGCAGTTTGACCACATTGGCCTTCTTAGAAAATCAAGATGATAGCAATTGCATTGAAGCTTGTGTTGAATCACTCGATGATTTACTAAAAATGTCATGGAATAAATAAAATGAACACCTCATTCCTGTGGGGCAGTCCGGTCACCATGGCCTTGTTTGGGATTGATGTGAAGTGTTGTAATTCAATGATGACTAGTTTGTCTCAAATGACCTTATGGTAATTTACTCATTTTCCAAATTGCATGGAGCACAAGTCCCTACAACTGCTAAGTGTATAGAATAAATAACTAGTTACAAGGTGCTTTTGAAATTTTTAATGTTTATTTTGATTTTTTTGTCAATTTTGGTGATTTTTTAATTGTTTTGAATTTTGATTTTATTATTTTTTTGTTATTTTGCAATTTTTTATGATTATGGACCGTTAGATGTGTTTATTTATCCATTTTGATACTCCTCATGTTGATAAATTTGATGCATTTATTGTTTTTTGCTATCCACTATCAACAGCAGTGGCCCAAATTTACATTTTTGTGACCATTGTCAGCATCAACAACCTATACTTTCTTGCCTTTGATGCTAGTAGCGGCCATGGAAAAACTAGAAAATATAAAAAGAAGACTAGGGATTTAACTTTTCATTATTTCCAGTTTCTGATTTGTAATTTGTGCTCTGAGGTGATGGGAGAGAAATTGTAACCCAAGAAAATGACCAATTCTAGACACCATGGCAGAGCAAGGTGAGGCATCCATGAGTGGAGGAGCCAAAGCTTCACGAGTATTTCTCCAAACCCTAGAATTATTTTTTTACTAGTAAAATGAATGAAATTAATTAATTGGTAAATTAACCTCATTAAGCTTGTTGATAACGAACTGCACCGTTAGATAGGTTTAGATTTAGGTTAAGTTAGGTGGGTCTTTCTTAGTTTTTTGCATTTGTCAAATTTTTTTGGATTTTTGGGCATGGGTGGACACCGTTGGTGTGCCACCTCACGACCACTATCACTTTGGGTGGCCCCTAATTTGTCAAAGAGGGGCTACTATCATTGATAGTGACTAGTTTGAATCCCAATGGTCAATTTTTTTATCGTTGGTGACTAGCTATTGTCAGCATCAGCGGTCGCTGTCGGCTTGAGCGACTACGAAACTTTAGAAAAATTCCTTGATTTTTTTTATTTTTGATGAATTTAATCGATTTTTTTTTAATTTCAAGTGCAATTTTTTATTTTTTACATGTTATGGTGTATTTTATCATTTTTTTGTAGCCTTGCTTGATTAGGGTTATTGTTACACCATTTTTGTATTTTTATTATGTTTTTAGTTTAAGTGCATTTAATTAGGCATGTATTTTGCACTTTTAAATTTTGTCTACGTAGGTTCGAGATTATAGTTTACTCATGGAGCTCTCACCCTTGATGGACGATGTATATTGGGACAGGTTTAATGCTTGAGGGCTTATGTATGTGATGAGGCTATCGACAATTATTTTGGACCAGGCCTACCTTATTGCTCTAGCTCATAGATGGGACTACCAGATGAACATTTTTCATCTCCCTACTAGTGAGATGACCATTACTCTTGAGGATGTATACAAGATCTTTAGGATCCATTTTTATGGAGAGGCTATTGTGTCTTCTCCCATCGATGCTAGAGATAAAGTTTTTGAGAGAGTTTTTGAAGATCGGGTGGCTGCAGCATTGGGTGACATTCAACGTGGCAGAGTCCCTGTGACACAGTGGTATCAGGAGCAAGTTTTCTTGTGACGATAGGTTGTCCTGATGCATGTTATCTATAACATGTTTTTGCCAGACACTTTAAGAGTAAGGTTCCTATGGAACCTCCTGTTTAGACCTTATGGATAGCCACTAGCCAATCATTATGGCTTGGGGGAGTGCATTTCTAGCCCAATGTTATGATGAGCTCTATCGGATTCAGTGACATGGATGGGCTAGTGTTTCTTGCAATCCACTTCTTCAGATATAGGGTTGGGAGCACATCAGGGTGGACCTCCTAGTAGGATTACCTTAGGGGATCACTACCATAGCAACATGGACCTAGTGCTATGAATGTAGGTGGCCACGAGAGTGAGAGGATCATCGAAGTCATCATAATGCAAGGAATTTGGTACATTGTGTAGCTTCTCTGACTGGTCTGCAAGCGAGGGATGTTATATAGAGATCCTATTTTGAGTGCTCTGCATGGTCAAAGGTGGATAGGTATTTGGCTCAAACTAGGTGTGATCAATGGGTTATTGATCGCAAGGGAGGTATTAGAGAGTTCTTTTAGGACTCTCGGGTGCTTCAACAGTTTAGGATCTAGTAGGATGTCCCCTTTGAGCCAATTTTATACAAGCAGATCTCTATAGAGAGGGATATTCCACTACCTTGGGTTGTAGTAGTTATAGAGGAGGAAGATACCCCTATAGTTGATACTGGTATAGCAGATGCCAGGGTTATAGAGGTGTATACCCAGTGGTGGGTTACTCGATTATGGTATGGTGGTGATAGTCTTGGGTGTTATTTGGATGAGGCTACTATGGAGTATCATTGAGTGTAGGCCCAAATAGAGGAGTGGGATCAGGCTGCAGAGGAGAAAATAATAGAGGATCAGGCCATGCTCGAGGAGGATGAGGATGTTGCTCCAAAGGATCAGGAGTCTCTTATTCGGGTAGAATTACAATGCACCAAGGTTGAGTTGTATATGACTTATCTATAGATCTTGAAGTGAGACACTTCTATAGCAATACTCTAGGTAGACCAGATGGAGGGGTTTTGAGGGGGAGTGGACCACCCTCCAAGAACAAATTGACTCAACATAGCTCAAGATAGAGTAGCTCACTATAGGGACAGATGTTGTGTGATCTTAGTTTGTATCAACCACTCCAACTATTTAGGGACCAACAAGTTTAGATCCAGGGGCTGATATTAGATGCCTATAGGGCCTACTAGAGGTGTATGAGGCTTAGATATCAAAATATGTTGGGTATATTACCTCTGTACGGTTCCAAATCAGGTGATTAGGTGACTCTCCTTAGGAGATATATACAGTAGGGGGCTCACACTGGAGTAGGCATAGTGAGTTAGGGTAGTCCTCAATGAGACCTAGCTAGAGGGCAGGTGCATGCTCTAAGAGGACCATATGGACAAGCTCTAGAAAAACTTGTAGGGATGGAGATAAGGATGGAGTTGAGCCTGGGGGTGCAGGCCCAGTCTGATAGCCATGATGGATTTGTATCATTTTTGAGTGTAAGGTCTAAGGATCTACACACATATATATGATATTCTAGTTTTATTATGGTTCATTATGTGTATCATTTTATTTTTTTATGTTTATGTGATGCAAATGTATGCAATGCTTATGTGATGTTTTACTTATGCTATATGTATGCAATGTATTGATAATATGCGCTAGATAGATGATAGATGTATTGCTTAGATACTATGATATACATGTATGGATGCATTATGATGATGGGCATATATATGGATGCACTTCTTTTTGTTAAATGCATGTTTAATTTTTTGAATTGTTTATGCATTTTAATTTATGTGACATGATATGATGTATGATGTGGAATGTAATGCATTAATTATGAGGAATGAACTAATACAAATGAACCTGTATGCTTTAAAAAAATAAGGAATGAATTTAATATGTGTTTACAAACTAATGGATGACACCACAGAATGTATAAAAATTATGAATGTAAATGATAACTCTCATCATAAGAAATAATTATTTATGCATCCATATGTGAGATGAGATGATATGATATGTATGTGCTTTCTTTATAAGCTACTGTAAATTAAAATATATGTATAAAATAATCAATGACCATCTGAATATCATTGTTGATATTCATCCGGTATCTATCCTATTTCATGAATACCCTTTAATGAAAAAAACCTCATAAATAAATTTGATGATTTGATTGATGAAATAATTTGTTGCTATGAGAGGTTTTTTGAGGTTTTCCATGAGACTCAAAGATCTTAGTTGATTAATAAAAAGTTGTATAATGGTCATACAAGACTTTTGAAAGATGAAAGTTTTTTTATGCAGACCAAGACATTCATTATTTCTGTGTGTGTGAATGAATATATTAGAGAGACATAAGCCTACCCTGATGCCAGGCAAGATTCATTCAGCCCATTGCTAATTGGAGATCACAAAATGCTCATCATGATCCTAAGTTGGACTCAGTTGGATTAGACCATTAGGCGATACAGGAAACCTAAATCTAGCTCCTTTTCCAAATTGCTTATAACTATCCCAATGCTAGGAAAGATTCATTCATCCCATTGCTATATTGGGGATCACTCATTGGCTTTGAGTTTTGAACATTCCAGGGATTCAAGATCTTCACCCCCTTCTTTGCTTTACTTTTATTGGGATACTTGCTCATGCATAGTGATGAAAATTGCTATTAATTTTGAATTTTATTTTATTTTGAGCAAGGGATTTACGTAGTGATGATAATCACTATTTATTTTGCATTTTATTTTGCATTATTTTGAGATTTTACTCATTTTTATGAAAGCAATGGATTCCTTTGGTAGGAGGGAGCTTGCCCTTTTGTCAATGATCAAACTCTAGACCATGCACATAACAAAATGAGCAAGTAAAAATCTTTCACTTAGGATGTCTAGTACCACTTTGTAGTGTTCGTCTTTCCATTATTCCAAATAGGATTTAGTGTTTTGATTAGTGATAGGATTTTGATATATGCTTGGTGCTATCGAAACTAGACCTCATCTACAAAAGCAATGATAGCTTTCTGCAAAATATGAGAAGATCACTAGGTATGGCTGAATGACCGAAAAACCTTATTATATTACTCATAGCCACAAGAAGGAGTTGAGTTGAAAAACACAGTTACTCACGTGGGTTATGGATGAACGAGATTTTGAAGATGCATGATTGACATACAAATATGGTGCCATTTACAAGATTGAAAATATACTCTATCCTAATGTGAATGCAATGGATGCAATATGCCTAATGCAATGCAAATACATGAATGCAAATACAAAATGTAATATGCAGATGTTATTGTTTTTTATTATTCTCAATTGTTTTTTTGTGTTTTTATGTTTTATTTTTGACCAAAGGTCTTAAATACCTTTGGAGCCTTTTGTGAGTTGACCAAAGGCCTTATGATACCTTTAGGAAATTTTGTGAGTTGACCAAAGGTCTTATGATGCCTTTGGGCATTTTGTGAGTTGACCAAAGGGCGTATGATGCCTTTGGAGCTTTTTGTGAGTCGACAAAAGGGCTTATGGTGCCTTTGGATCCTTTTGTGAGTTGAACAAAGGGCTTATGTTGCCTTTGGGGCATTTTGTGAGTTGACCAAAGAGCTTATTATGCCTTTGGAGCTTTTTGTGAGTTGACCAAAGGGCTTATGGTGCCTTTGGAACCTTTTGTGATTTGACCAAAGGGCTTACGGTGCCTTTGGTGCATTTTGTGAGTTGACCAAAGGGCTTATGATGACTCTGGAGATTTTTTTGAGTTGACCAAAGGGCTTATGGTGCCTTTTGTGAGTTGAAAAAAGGGCTTATGATGCCTTTGGGGCATTTTGTGAGTTGACCAAAGGACTTATGATACCTTTGGAGCTTTTTGTGAGTCAACCAAAAGGCTTATGATGCCTTTAGAGCCTTTTGTGAGTTGACCAAAGGGCTTATGGTACCTTTGGGACATTTTGTGAGTTGACCAAAGGGCTTATGATGCCTTTGGAGATTTTCACGAGTTTTATGTTTTCTTATTTTTTTGGAATTTAATGATTTTCAAATGTTTTTGAATTTTTGATTTTTATGTATTGTTTTTGGATTTTAAATGTTTAAAAAGAATTTGTATTTTGTTGCTTTTATGTGTAAAATACCTTTAGATGAAGAATTTTGAGAGGCTCAGGCTCTTCAACACCTTATAACGATGTTAGGCGATATGTCCCAGGTCCAATCTTCTCTGAGATGATATAAGGACCTATCCAGTTGGCCATAAATTTGTCTTGCAAGTGCGATGGCAGGTTTAATTCCGTTGGTTCTTTTTTAGCACAAGATCCCAACATTAGAGTTTCTTAGGTGGACTTTATTGTTATAAGCTTGTGTTAGATAATTTTGGTAAATGCAGAGATCTCAAGAGCATTGATGCGACGTTCATCAAGAAATATTTATTGATCAAGGTGAGATTTCCATGTAGTGTCGTCATTGATAAACTCTTTCAATGCGACACACAATGATGTAATTTCAAATTGTAACGATATAATGGCCTCAATTTTGTATACAAGCAAAAATTATGTTGCCCCAATGGGTGTTTGCATGGTAGTTCTATAAGCCCATAATAGCAGAGGCAACTGTATATGCCAATCCTTATGATTTTATTTTATCGTATTTTTTAATATGGCTACGATTTTTTTGTTTGAGACTTTTGCTTGCCCATTTTCTTATGGATAATACAATGTTGTAAAAATGTGTTGAATGTTATACTTGGATGTTAAAGCCCACATATTTTTGTTCTTAAATGAAGGACCATTATCTAAAATTATCTTGACTGGGACCCCAAAGCGACAGATGATATTGTGAAGTATGAAATCTATAATTTATGGTCCTATCGTTGATGTTAAGGGGACCGCTTCCACCCATTTGGTGAAGTACTCAGTGGCCTTTAAGATAAATGTGTATCGGTCCAAATATGGGGGAGAGATCTTTCCAATTATATCAAAACCCCATTGAGAAAATGGCCAAGCTACTTGAATGGGCTGCAAGGCCTACGATGGCAAGTGCATCATATTTGCATGACACTGACACTTAATGCACTTCCTAAAATACTTAGTAATAATTTTACATGGTGGACCAATAATAACCCATTTAGAGGATGCACTTGAATATGGCCATACTACTGAAATGACCACTATAGGTACCATCATGAGATTATGAAATCACCCAAGTTGATTCTTGGAGCTCGAGACAACAAAGGAGGATTCGATCGTAGTTTTGACAATACAATATATCTCCTAGAAAGACATCTGGTTGTTTTTTGTTTAAATACTTGTTTTGCAACCTATGAAAATCCTTGTGGGATGATTCCAAGCTTAAGGAAATCTTGTATTTGGCGTAACCAATCCTGATAAGCTACAACCTCAACAAACAAGATGACTTGCTCTCCCTATGATTTGATATGGACAAATGCAGATTGATATATAACCTTATGGTGAATGGTGTTACCATTCTCCATAGGATCCTACAAGATCAAATACCCCCAAAGTGCCTTCTTTAGAAAATATATAGTTTTATAGAAACACTCATGATTTGGTTCTATATGAATGATGTTTACTAATGCTTTGTTGTCAAAAGCCTCATGCTACATCGCTTATTGTGAGAGCATATTGACATTAATGGTAGTGAAATTAGTAGATGAATTTTGAGGTATCAAGGATCTTAGAGATGCCATAGTTTTTGCAAATATATTGGATATGTGAGTAATTGCCTTGTTGTTGTACCATTCTAGTTGGGCGAGATAAGTGTCAACAAGCTCTTTGTAAGCTTTCAAGATTGGACACCTGCATTGAAATGTTCCTTTAACCTGGTTAAAGATGAGAAGGGAGTCACCAAAGATATTTAGCATTTTAATATTCATATTGATTGATATTTGGAGACCTAAGATTAGGGCCTCGTATTCAGAGTTTTTATTTATGCAAGGGAATTCTAGCTTAAATGACAAGGGCATTGGAGCACCTTGTGGCATGAAAAATACAATCCCTGTACCATCCCTTTGCTCACACTTCAAACCATCAAATAACAAAGTCATGTCATCTTTATTATCAGGTTCTTTGGGTTTGGGTGCTTCCAATAATGCAAATACTACATCATCAAGAAGTTATATAATGAGAGGCATAGAATCTTGAAGAGGCACCTCTACCAGTTGATCAACTATGACTTGTCCCCGTATGGAATTTTGGCTCATGAATTCCAAATCGAATTCTATCAGTAGCATGATCCATTTTGTAGTACATGTATTATGATATGTATTGCTCATCAAATACTGCAAAGGATTTTGTTTTGATATCACATACATTGTATGGCTCAACATGTAGTGGCATAAATTCTTAGTTGCAAATACCACTGCTAAGCACAACTTTTCTACATATTTGTACCCTAGTTCATAACTCACCAAGGTGTGATTGATAGATTATATCATGTTTTATTTATCTTACACATTCTTTTGAGCCAACATGATACTCAAAGTAAAATTTGTAGTAGATATAGAAAGTAGAAATGACACGTCTGGCCTTGGTGGTGCTAGTACTGGAAGCATTGCTAGGTATTTCTTGATATTAACAAAGGCTTGCTGATATTCTTTGTCCCAATGGAATGGGACCCCGTTGTGTAGAAATTGATTCATGGATCAATATTTTTCTAAAATTTGTGCAATGAAACGCTTTATGGATGCTACTTTGTCATGTAGACTTCTTAGATCCTTGATGTTAGTGGGCGAGACCATTTCTACGATAGCGTTTACCTTTTTTGGGTCAACTTTGATCCCTCATTTAGAAATGATGAATCCCAAGAGTTTTCTTGAAGTTACATCAAAGACATATTTCTTGGGATTCAACCTGACATTGTGCTTAATCAAGCGATCTAAAACCTTTATCAGGACCTCAACGTGCTCTTCACACAGTAATTACTTGGCCAGTAAGTTATCGATATAATATTCTAGCATCCTATGCATGTAGTCATGGAAAATATATGTCATGGCCCACTAATATGTGGCACCAGTATTTTTAAGACCAAATGGCATGGGGAAGTGGTGAACATGATTTTGTGTTGGTCTTTAGGTTTAGTCTGAATCTATTTGTAACCAGGAAAAACCATCCATGAGGGAGAGCATCTCATGACCTGCAGTTACATCTATAAGAGCATCTATGTTGGGTAACAAAAATGAATCCTTTGGTGTTGCCTTATTGAGATCTTTGAAATTCATGCAAATACATATTATTCCATCAAATTTTCCTATAGGCACCATGTTTGATACCCATTTTGGATGGTCAATGGGGGTAATAAAGACTACCTCCAATAACTTCTATAGCTCATTCTTTACCATTAAGGCAATATTTGAATGCATCAACCTGAGTTTCTACTTGACTTATTTCTTTGCGGGATCTAGAAAAATGTTGTGGACAACCAATTTTGGATCTAATCCTGGCATATCCTTATAGTTCCAAGCAAATAGATTAGGTCTCTCTTTCAATAGAGGTATGATGGTGGCCTGTTCTTCAAGAGATAAGATTTCTATGAACTCAAGTTTCTTTGGATCATAAGGGTCATCGTTGATGTCCACTTTGAAAGTTTTCTCTATTGACATGTGTGACCCATCTTCAAGCTGGTGAGGAGTGGGGATCAAATGGATGTCATCCTATGGGTTTAAAGGTTCAACTGAATTAGGGTCAAAACCAGCATGATAAACATTATGTGCGCAGCCTAGTGAAAAATGAAATGGTTATAACATTTCTTTGTTGGGGAATAAATCTTCAGGTTTTTAAGTGTGAATTAGCAATATCCTAATGAATAGCATCTAAGTTAAGACAATGGTTTAGAAGGATCGGTTGGGTTATGGAGTGGAGTGGTCAAATCAATGGATATCATGTTGATAGATGGAATGAAATCTCTAGGACCACATGGGTGCAACTTTGCATTATCAATTTGACTTCCATACCCAAGATGAGGCTCTGGGGTATGGGGATATCAGGATTCGGTCTATGAATAGATGAGAATATGGGATCATTTGGCTGAAGTAGCTCTCTAAATGTAGGAGTATCAAGGAAAACTATACGATAGATTACATCTAAATTGGTTGGTATTTCCCTGAGGTGAGGGCCAAGATATACTCTATGGTACATCTCATCAATATCGAATGGCTCATTACAATGATGCAAGTACTGAGGTCCAAGGTAAGCCCTCTTAGTTTCATCTTCATAATCACTGTCATATATGAAATATCCATCATTCATACCTACTAGCTCCATGAGGTTATGTGATTATCAGGGCCCAAGGTAGGCCATCTCAGTCAAATTATTTGAGTCATAGTCACTGTCATCTATGATATATCCACTTTCCATGTTAATTGGCTCTGTGATGTGATGCAAATATTGAGTCCCAAGGTAGGCCATCTCGATCTCATCCTCATGATCACTATGATCTGTGATGTATTCATTCTCTTCTCACTCATAAACATATCCTGGCTCATCCTCCCTTAGGATAAGTCTTTATGGACTTGCCTCGAGAGAGAAATTTGGATGATACACAGTAGGTGGTTCTATTGTGACCATGGTCACCAACCTGTCATCCATGTAGCTTATGTTTGGGTGATAGGGATTTCATTCAATGTCTTCCTCAAACCCTAAGCTCAGCCTATATAGAGATGTTGCTAATGAATCATCATAGATTCAGATATGATATCCTAGGCCAGACCTATCAGTAGGTAATTGATATCATTGTTCAATTGGGTTTCATCACCCTTGCTCATATAGACCTAAACCATAGCCATGCCAATGGTTACATTCAAATTATCTCAGAGTAAACTCAAAATTAGACAAATAATGAACATTCATGGTGAATGACTCATTCTCATCCTCTTCAATATCTGAAGCATTATGAGCACAATCCAATCCAACATAAATCAAATTAGTCTGGTTAGAGGGGATCCCTAATGGTACCACTATCCCTATGGGTAGGTTTGGGACTCTTGGTCATCCCATGTCTTGTGTAGACTTGATAATTAGAGTGAAAGTAACATTTGACACAAGATATTCACCTAGTCCTGTATTGGCTAGGTGAACTATCACAGGCGGTGCATATTACATTGATGATGATGCAGGTGAGGCAAGTTGAGGCACCTCCTCAACTATATCTTGGGAATATTCCTCCTCCATGGGACCTAGAATTCTCATTATTTCTATGGTAGGGACTTTATTAGGTCTTTCCTCCACCATGGCTGCATTTAGTTTCTGAGAGTCTTTTGCCTTAGATGATGTTGATTTCTTAGAAGTACTGGTAGCTTTAGAATCCATAGGTGGCCCTAATGTGGACTAATAACCTCATGCTAATTTGGATTTGTTTTTAGGCTGTGTGGTAGGGTATGATGGCCTAATGTATAGGTGCATGGATGGAAGGACAAAATCCCTCGGTAATTCAAACTGATGAACATATTTGAATGGATATTCATCCGATGACACCACATATACCTATCCCTCGTGCACATATTTAATATATTGATGCAAGATCGAGGGAACACACTACATGTACCTTATCCAGGGGTGCCCTAGGAGGATATTATACTACATGACCCCCTCCAAAATATGACACACCATAGGTATGGTATTATACCCCACTTGTACAAGCAGGATGATTGTACCCATTATGGAGCACAGTGCATCATTGAAGGCTCTTAATGTATAGGAGGTAGGGATGATGTTTGACATAGGAATCTTCAATTGCCCTATATCCTTGGTTTTGATTATGTTAATTGATGAGCCTATGTCTATTAAAACCCACTTGAAAGGTATATCATTAATACACATGATGATATACAGATATGGGTCGGCTATGATAGTAGGGACTACCTTTATTTTGTGATCATAAAAATGAATCACGGGCTCTTGACACGGTTGTACATACCCCACAAAGTTTGTAAATGCATTAGGGTTCTGGGGTTGTAGCTCAATTGATCTCAAGATTTCTATTAGGGTCTCCTTGTGTCTGGGAGACTGTTGAATGAGCTCATATGTTGATAACTTGGTTAACATTGTTTGGAGATTCTACACAAGTATATTCTGTATAGTTATCAAAGGTCATACCGACATACCTGGAAGATTATTTTACACTAGCCTTTGCTATGGTGCAGCCAGGATACAAATATGAGCCACTAGAGGCTCTGGTTGGTTGTATGGCCAGTTTCTTATTGCCACGTTGACTATTTTGACCATCCCAATGAATCCCTAGGTGGTAGGTTCAACTCAAATTTGATTTACTTGAGTACCTTGATCTCGAGGGGATTCATGGTTTAGTAACATATTTCTAAATATGCCCATATATCTGTTGTTGAGTGCTAGTGGATTATCAACTTTTAGCTCACCCTTCTCAATCATATTTTGTACAATGTTCTTGAAACTGATGCACGCCTTGATATCATACCCTTGTTGTCTATGGTATGGATAATAATGATCATCCATGTATACCTTGGGCTTGGGATGGTTAGGTTTGATAAGTTGTACCTTAGGTAATATGAGTCTTTGTGCCTCACTCAACTAATTGAATATTGATTGCATTGATTCTGACAAATCCGTGAAGTAGCGATATGGTCGACGTTGCTTGTTTTGACCTTGGTTGTTATTTTGATTGTAATTGGCCAGGAGATATTGAGCCTAGTAATTTTATGGTTACTGGCTATTTTCCTTCATGCTTCCTCCTATTTGAGGATGTCTAAGCAATCTTGTTTACACACAGTGCATTCTCATTGTCTTGGAGTAATTTTTTCTAATGTTGTCCATCTTCATATAGCCTACGTACGTGGTCGGATTGATCCATTACTAAAGTTCTATGACTTTGTAACTTTGTAAAATGATTCCTAATGGTGAGACCCCTTGGAGAGGCTCCTACTATGCTTGTGCTCTTTTCTATTAGGGCAACATGGTTGATGTACAATGACCTATATTCAGTACCCCCATGATAAAAAGTAGTGTTTATGGTACAAGGATGCTTTGAATCTTCCACCAGTTCATTAGTGTATCTCATTTTTTGATGGCTATGCAAACTCCTAGAAATGGAATGCACAGTAGCATTGCTTCCCTGATTTGGTCTTGAGAAAACCCGATCCAACTCATCAAGCTATCTGGATTTCCATGACTAATCTCTTAGATTTCCATTGGCACCAATGAGACTGAGGTCTATTGCTATCCTACCTAATTTAGAGTGGCTAGGAGCTATGGTAGGTCGATGACTGAATACAACCCTTGTGTTCTACCCCTTAGTGTGTTGCTCTTGCCTAGGTCTATCATGTGAGGATTAGGGCCTTGAAGCTCCCTCATATCTATCACAAGAAGAACTTGGATATGGTTCTCTAGCTGGGGTTTCTCAAGGAGTACCCCCACAGGTTGAGTTATCCCCCCTAAGGCTTGTTGAACTTAGTTCAACGACATTCTATGTGGGTGGATCAACAACATTATTGTTGTGATCATGGTTGGATTGAGCGATAGTTCCCACATCGGTGTTGGACTGAGGGTAGTTTCTCTATGTGAAGACCATGACAATGTGAAATAATCTTTAGTGTAAATTTTAATACACGCAAACAAAGTAGAAAAAATATTTATCTCTTTTAAATGTTCTTGGTGTTCCTAAAACTGGTCTTGTGTGTTTCAATTTTTTTGAAAACTACAATCTAACTCTCATCGTGTTTTGCATTTTGTTGATGATATACTCAAATTGTTTAAGTGGATTTCACTTGTATGCTCGTAGCTCGAAAACTGACAATGAAAGTCACAATCACATAAACCCACCAAAGTGTGGAGATGAATCCCACACCCGATCAGGGAGCACAAGTCCTGCCAGATCCTCACCTAGTCTCACCTAGTCAGTATCATACCCTTTGAAGAGAAGTACATGCAAATTTTCTAGGCTACGTCAGTTCTTGGATCCAGTATTGGCCAAATAGAATGGGTTCATGGGATTTGAGCCAATAGATGGAGATGAAACCCATCGTCATTGAACTCTACTAGTGGTTGGTGATGAAGTCCAACTCACTAGCATTTAAATGAAATGTGGTGTGTGATTGTTCCTTTTAAATTCACATAAATAAATAGATGCATCATGAAGCACTCATGCTCTTTCCTATATGCCTAAAAATAAATGTTTCACTTTAATAAAATGCATGTCTAAACAACTACATGATTTTCAGAGAATGTAATATTACTTATGAAGCAATGGCCTCTGGTTGAGCCCCAAGCATGCAATCTCTACAAATAATCTAGACTTCTGGAGACTAGGGCAAATTGAAATCAGAAGTTCACTATTCCTAGCAATGGCTAGTAGAAAACCTAAGAGAATTTAATGATCATTTTTCCTTAAAATTTCTTTATGTTTTCTAATTAAAATAAATATCTCTACTATATTTTAGAAATTAAACACAGACAGAGAACTAAACTTTTGTAGAGAATCCCACCAACCTAGAATCCAAGTATATTTTTGCTTAGGCTGTCTGTTGTTGCATGTTTTCTATCGGTCGCTATCACTTAGGGTGGCTATGACAGACCATGTCTTCAAAAGTAACTAAGATCTACTAGCCGCTGTCGTCCAAAGCAACCGCACCTGCATACAAAAACACTCAATAAATCAATAAAATAGCATAAAATGCAAGTGTCTCCATCATGATCACCATATATACGATCCTAAAAAGCATACACCTAAGCTATTTGCATCATTATATCAAGCATAAAATCATGAAAGCATGAAAGACAATGAATTAAAAAAACATAAGGTCTCTTCTTATTAATTCATACTGAAATTTGATTACAAATAGGTCCCTCTTAGGGATACCAAATGATTTATATAATGATTATAAATATCAAAATACTCTAATTGAGGATGGTGTAATCCATAAGATTCTTAAATTTGACATGAACTTGCTCAAGGGCTTATAGATGCCTTCTTCTCACTTTCTTGGAGGGATTTGATGCCAAAGATGCTTTGAATTTATCAAGAACCTATGATCTGCATTCAAGAAACAACATAGAGTGATTAGTAGCATATGAGGCCTCTCATGATGAGGCTCTTTTCAAATATTCACATGTAATATGATAAAGCACGGAAATATACAAATATAAGAAAAGATGCATGAATAACTAGGAAATCATCATACAAATGTAATAGAAAAGATAGATCTACTCTAATATGAGATGACAAAGCAAAAGTAATAGGAAATATATGATAAAACTAAAGAAATTGTGACTCAAACCCTAGCTGTTGCAGCTCAGAGCAGCCATGCCTATAGACCACTGTCGAAGACAATGGTCGCTAACTATGATATTTTACCTTGAAAACAAGAGATTATGACACTCAATTCCTCATAAAATTGATGTTAAAGGGTCACATTCATATCCAGAGATGGATTAGCGATGAAAATCATGGGGATTCACATCAAAATAGTGTGAATTTGTGATGTGTGCTTCTTAGTCCTTTGAAAGCTCCATGGTTAGTTGTAGGCTCAACAATCTACAAAATAGGTAGCACTTCAACTCTCCTCAAGGGTTTTCAACTTACTACTCACTTGAATAGGGCTTCACTGCATAGAATTTTGGATCCTTACTTTTTCTAGGAGGGTGCATATGTAGGCCTACCAAATTCTAGATCTTGGCTTCTTAGAGAAACCAAGATCTAGATCTGCATGAAACTGACTGTCAAAGGGAAATGTGCAATTATAGACTTGCATGGGAGTGGTATTTAGGAGGAACTCTAGGATATTCATGCCCAAAACCACTTGAATCCAAATAAATTTTAGTTACCATGCATGATTCAAGCATGCATTCATGGTCAATTTTATTTTGATGCTAGTCATTGTCCACAGTAGTGGCTAGCCGTAGCCGCTCTGAGCTTCAGTGACCAGGGCTAGCAATTTCTCTAGTTGATAGTGGCTACACCTGAACAAGTCATAATTGAACCTAGTGTGTGGTTAGAACAACTACTAGCTCTTGAAGAGGTCCAAGATCAGTTATATAGTTTATGGAGGTGCCCATATGAGTAGTCTCCTAAACATAACATGTTTTAGGTTTCTACAATTATATTCACTTAAATTGTTGTCCTTGTGATGAAGGTAAGGCCAAGGGTGCAAATTTTTGAACCTAGTGATTGATTTGATTTTATGAGGGTGAGGTAAAGGGTGCAACCTTTGATAAATGGATGAAATATTTTGAACCTAGTGGTTGATTTGATTTGATGAGGGTGAGGTACAACCTTTGACAAAAGGATGCAACCTTTTGAATCTAGCAAGTGATTTGATTTGATGAGGGTAATGTAAAAGGCACAATCCTTGATAAAAGGATGCAACCTTTTGAACCTAGTGATTTATTTGATTTGATCAGGTTGAGGTAAAGGGCACAACCTTTGACAAAAGGATGCAAAATTTTTAACCTAGTGATTGATTTGATTTGATGAGGGTGATGTAAAAGGGTGAGGAATGATGATGATGTGATTGAAAAATGATGAAAAATGAGATGTGAAGAATGGTAGAAAAGGTAAATGGGTGTTATACAAGGCCATAGCCATGCATAACATGAATAATGGAATAAAATATTGAAGTTTCACAAGGCAGTGTGTGAACTACAAGTTTACACAGAGGTGTGCAAACCAAGTTCACACACTGTTGTGCATACTTTGACTGTTTGATCCATATGCAGTGTTTTGGTAGTTTGGGGTACCAAACTATGTTATAATTAAATAAAACTTATACTGTTGAAAATTTATTTTTAAGCCTGATCCAATGGTATAAATTTTAGGAAATTTGGAGATGATATGATAGGGGAAAGTAGGGTTAAAGATGACACTCATTTTGGAAGTGATGAATGCACCATTTCAAGAAACCCATTTCTTGGAAAAACCATTGTGATGAAGGCAAAGCAAATGGTGCAACATTTTGAACCTAGTGATTGATTGTGATGGTCAAATAACATGAGGTTTATGGCAAAACCTATTGTGGTTGAATGAGTTGTTGATGCATGGCAAATGGTGCAATATTTAGCAAAGGGATGCCCTTTTTGAGGATCTAGAAATGTTATCTGATTGATGGTAATTTATTTGTAAGTGCGATGTTGGGTGTCACAATCATGAATAGATGAGATGTGGTGGAGTTTGAATGTGTAAGGAGGATTAAATTCATGAAAGAGAACTATGGTTGGAAAGAGGGAAAACCCTCTCCCAAGCGTAGAAGTGGTTTGAAAAGGGAATGCAATCCCCTAATTACAAAATCATTTAGAAAGAGGGGGAGAAAACTCCCCTAGTTATGAAGATTTTATGGAAATGATATGAGTTGTGTTAGTTGTGAATGACGTAGCATAAGGAGATAAAATTGTCCCAATTGTGAATGATGAATTGGAAGAAGATGAAATTATCCCAATTTTGAGTGATGAATTGAAATATAGTGAAATTATCCCAGTTTTGAATGATGGATTAGGAGAAGGTGAAATTACCCCAATTTTGAATGATGGATTGAGAGAAGGTGAAGTTGCTCCAATTTTGAGTGATGAATTGGAAGATGATGAAATTGCCCCAATTTTGAATGATGGATTGGGAGAAGGTGAAATTATCCCAATTTTGAATGATGGATTGGGAGAAGGTGAAGTTACCCCAATTTTGAGTGATGATGAATTGGAAGATGATGAAATTACCCCAGTTTTGAATGATGGATTGGAAGAAGGTGAATTTGCCCCAATTTTGAAATAGGGATGAAAGAAAGTGAAACTTCGTTAGATGTGGAGAGTGTGGTGCAAAGAGAGAAACTTTTCCAAATTTTGAATGATGGATTGAAAGGAGATGAGAAACTTCCCTAGTTGTGGAAGATGTAAAATAAATGAATAAAGCCATTGTAGAATGTTAAGAAGATGAATGGTGGAATGATGAATGATGGTTTAGAAGAAGGAAGTGAAAGATTTTTTGGGTTACATGATCAATTTAAGATGCCCCAACTTTGAAAGTGATGAATACATTTGAAACTTAATCATTGATAAGAGAGAGGTGTATGAGTTGATTGGGTTAGCTAAGAAATCATAGATGGGTCCTACTCTTAATTGCTTCAATGGTTATGTTTGTGACCCAAATATAGCCTCCAAACATGAGTCCCCCAGCATCCATAAGTGCCTAACACACAAATATGATTGAATTGGAGTTTTGATTGAGAAGAGAATTTTTGCTTATGTTTGCCCTAGCTAATGGGGCGCTGATGATAGTCATGCAAATTCCTTGGAAAAATAGCACATCCAAGATTGAGGGTTTAATTATTTATCATGTACAATGTGGTGTTTGGTTGTTGAATGGCTACCACTTCATGTGATGAATGGGTGATGAAGAAGGTGAGGAATGATGATGATGTGATTGAAAAATGATGAAAAATGAGATGTGAAGAATGGTAGAAAAGGCAAATGGGTGTTATACAAGGCCATAGCCATGCATAACATGAATAATGGAATAGAAAATTGGAGGTTTGCATGGTAATGTGTGAACTTGGGTTCACATGGCAATGTGCGAACCTGGGTTCACATGGTAGTGTGCGAACTTGGACTGTTTGACCCATGCATAGTGTTTTGGTAGTTTGAAGGACCAAACGATGTTAGAATTGGACACAACTTATACTGTTGGAAAGCTATTTTTGAGCCTAATGTAATGGTGAAATTTTTGGGAAATTTGGATATGATTTTATAGGTGAAAATTTAGGTCAAATATTACCCTTCTTTTGGAAGTTATGAATGCACAATTTCAATCCTTTTGAAAGGAAAAATTGACATGATTAGTAAAATGGCCAATGGATGATGGAGAAGAAAAAAAATTGAAGATGTGAGGAAGGAGGAGAATATTTAGAGAAAGGAAGAATGATGAACACAACATAGCAAAAAGGAAATTTATATAGGTGGAGGAAGGTGAAAAGTAGAAGTGGGTGATGGTGGAAATGGAGAAATGGGCACATATCTATGGGGTGGATGATGTTGATTACGAGTAGTAATGTTAATAATGCCCACAAATCCACGTGAGGGAGTATCATGGTGGACATGTTTGAATTGTCTTTATTGGTCCTATTGAGTGGGTTGAAACCCTTGAGGATTAGTCCCCCTGTGTTCAGGAAATGGGTTTTGATAAATACCCTAGTTTTGATTTTGTGGTGCACGAGGATTTAAAACTTGAATAGTACCATGATTGATAAGGTCTTGGAATATGCCATGAAATATATTACAAGAATTGATGTTATGGCAATGCTAGTTATGGTAGACACAAAATGCTTATTCGATGTGCCCACAAGGTTTAGGTCAAGTCGGTTCTACGGGTCAAATGTTAGGTAAAGTAATATGACCAACATCAAATAACCTCTGGAATAAAGTAGGTAGAGGCTCAAAAAGTGGAGTCCAATTGTGATGTAGGCATTGAGGATGGGGACCATGAGCTCATTGTGGATTGGATGGAGGAGGCACATTAGTATGAGACAACTACTATTGTGGAGGAGGAGGTTGTGAGATCAATGAAGAAGATGGAGAGCCTACTACTACTTGATTGGTCTGCGGTAATTCAAAAAATTGTTGATTTGGAGCATTGCGATTAAAGTAGAAATTTGAATTATAATATGGCTTCTACCGGAGATTGATTTTGCAAAATTATATTTTGATATCCTCAATGACCTTTTCTTGGGTAATGGCTTCATCAAATGTGCAGCTTTAATGAAGTTGCAAAGGTGTAGAGATATTTTTGTGATAGACTTTGACAAATAATGTGATGAGCTCGAAGGATAGGAGGTTGATCTAGGTCATGGATGAATGATCTCCATCGAGAGATGAAATTCATGATACGTTCATCATCAGCCTGTCGCAAGGTGTAGATATAAAAAAATATCATCTTCTTCTGGATGTTGATGGAGAAATATTCTAGAAATGAATAAGCTAATTGTTTTAATGTGAATAGGCTATGACACAAGAGCATGTTGTACCAATTGAGGGCTTATCCACAAAGTGAGAGAGAAAAGGTATGCAACATGAGGGTATCATTGCTACGAAGCTGATAACATGTGAAGCGATAGTTATTGATGTGTTCTCAAGGGTACTCTTTGCATTTGTATTTATCAAATTTTGGAATCTCAAAATGGTATGGGTAAGGAGGAAAGGAAATGGATGGATGAATGTGTTTGTTGCACAACTCATTGTATGTTGGTTTTTGGGGCCTGTAACCAATCGTGCACAAATCCAACATATTAATTTGGTCATGTAAGAGTTGAAGTTTAGGTGATGGGATTACGATGAACTATGATGAAGTAGTGGAAAATTGAGAATGAGGAGGATATAGTATTTGCTACTCCTCCCATTGTGAAATGGAAGTGTAATGGAATATTTGAAACATAGGAGTAGAAGAGAGAATCTATTGTAGGGTAGACATATATTGTGAATGGAAATATTATGACTGAGATGCCTGTATCTAATGCATAGTGATTTTTTGTGATGGTTGTAGGTCAGAGAGGAAGACCAGGAAGGAGGGGTCATGAAGAATGTAGGTACTATAGAATGTGGTGGAGGAAGTGGAAATATAGAAGTAGATGAATGTAGAAGTGGAGAAAAATATGGTAAAACCATACATCCTAGAAGAGGAGAATGTAGGTGGAGGATAGGATGAAGGAGTATAGGCATAAAAGGTAGAAGCTTGAGAAGAAGGTGTGTTGAATGTATCCACAAATATTTATGAATATAGGGTTTTCTGATGTTGATGGAGAATGAATTGTTGTGATTATTATGGTGCTTGTGCTATTGGAGAGGAAGATGAGAAATACGATTACTGGGAACATGGTTATTGTGGTGTTTGGAAAGTGCATTAGTGTGATGATGTGAGTGGAGTGTACTATTGTTACAAAAATAATTTTTATGGGGTTGATTGTGATACAAGAACCTAAGTGCCAGGAGTGGAGGACTAGGGATCTAAAATTATCCCTACTATGGGGGTAGAGGATGTAGTCTTAGGGTGAGGATGATTAAGCAAATAGGGATCATCCCCAAGAAGAGAATGAAATGGACCTTGAAGAAAAGGATGAGTAGATGTGGGTGAGGTAGGTAGAGTCTCCTCATCAATAGTGAAGAATGAATATGGATCTATTGGAAGGGTATAGATAACATGATCACAAAATATGGATGGTGGATTAGGTGGGAGAAAACAAGGAATAATAGGATGAGATGTGCTAGAAGATATGGTAAGCATATTACTGGAAATAGAGGTATTTTCATGGGACATGGTGTGTATGCGATATGGCTCAAAAATAGTGAGGATATTCGGTGTGAGAGTGGATTATTCCCTTGTGAAGGGAGGGAGAGAAATAGATTGATTGGAGGTGGTGCGAGAAACCTCCACGTCAATATGCACTTGCCCAAATGCTTAGCTATGAGTAACAACATACATGGTGATGTATAATGCGATTAGGTACTCAAACTATCCAAAAATGTAAATTTGAACCTATGAGTGTGTTTTATGGAATATTTTAGGCAAATCTATAAAATTGGATGTGTTTATGTACAATAGAATAAAGTTTGCACAACGATGTGCAAACCTATACTACAAAAATCTAGTTCACACAATGCTATGCAAACCTGCTCCAAAAAGTGAATCTAATAGAAAACTAATAGTGATAGGCTATGAATAACTAGCAAGTGGGTGGCTAACAAGTAAATGTCTTGAAACCAATTTTTATGAGAGTATAAAACAAAACTTAATTGGAATTAGTGCTTAAACAAAGAAAAATAAATGTTTTCTTGTTTTGTGTGTTTTAATGAGAGCACCAACTCTATGACATGATATTGGAAATGACATGAGACTCTAAAAGAGAATGTTGGTAGCATGAAGCCTCCTGCAACACCCAAGGGTGCACAAAATAGAATAATGTCTCAATGGGTGAGTGATGACTAAATGGAAGGTATATTAAAAATATATTCAATAGGGATGGACTCAAAATGTGCTAATGAGTCCAAAATTCTCTCACGAGAAGAGGTGGAACTATCTAAGACCTGCTACTAGCCCAACTGGGTGGTCACTTCACTCTTGAGCAAGCTTAGTCAAGAACGACAATTACCAGTTCACGAATTATATGAGCCTTGTGAACAAAGGCATCTAATTCTATCCCACTTTGAAGGTCCCTTTCAGTGATGAAATCTAGAAAACTAATCTTGAGAGTAGGGGATATTTCGATGATGAAGTCTAAAAAACTACTCCTGGGGGCTACTATGGTGTCTAGGGGGTGAGTTGGTGGAAGGAGATGAATTCCAACATCACCAGTATCAAGTGGATATTGGTGATGAAGTCCAATATTACCACTATGTATGAAACATGAGTGTGTGGTAGTGAGTTTTCTATTGATGATGTGAAAGCAAAAACAACTAGCTAAATGCCTTTTCAAAAAGGAAACTAAACCTAGATGCTTTTCAAAAAGAGAAACTAAACCAAGATTCTTTTTAGAAACAAAAGAGATCTAGAACTTAGATGTGCTTCGAAAAAAGAATTCTACTCTATGAAGCTTGAAAGTAATAAAATATGAGATGCCTGAAAAAGGAATTTTAAATCTATTTATGTGCATTAGAAAGAAATTGAAACCCTAATTTAATGACTAAAAAAGAAATATGCAAGTTACATAGGGGATTTGTGAAAGAGATGGGAAATTTCTAATCTAAATTATTGAAAGAAATTTGAAACCCTAATCTAATGACTGAAAAATAAATATGCAAGTTACCCAGGGGATTTGTGAAGGAGATGGGAAATTTCTAATCTAAATGACTTGAAATTTTTTTGAAACCCTAACTGATTTGTTTTGGAAAGGAATTTGCAAAATGAGTTGATTCTTTTGAAAGAGAAAATTCTTTGTAAAAGAGTGATGAAAAATTGTGGTTCTGAGGGGAATACCTGACTCCTATAATATAAGATGGTCTTTCTTTTGTCTTTTTTTTAGAGGCCTACAATTTTTAGTTATTCTAAAGCTATTTGGTAGGGTTTACATGGCAGTGTGTGAACCTATCTGGTGGTTCATACAATGGTGTATAAACTAGGTTTAGAAGCCTATAATTTCTAAGCTAAAAGCCTGAAGTGTGTTTTAGGGCTCTGGTGTACTCTGTTTTGAGTTGACCGTACCTGTAACACCAAAAATAACCATATAATGAATTAGGTAGCAAGAAGACTAGTCTAAAATAATATTTTAGGGGTCCCATCAGGTGTTCCAGAATGTAATACACAGAAAGTAGAACATCAATTTAAAAACTAATAAAAATGTGGAAAGAGCTTTTTATTATTAATTTCAAAAGGATTGCAAATGTCCTTTCTCTCAGGAGATATTTCCCTCTCTTTTTCAGTATGGATGTAGATGCACTGTTGATTCTTTCTGGTGACCTCAATGAATATGGGATTATTTGCATGCATGCCATTGGTTATATGCTTGGGGATATCTTCAATACCTTTTTAAACCTACAAAAAAGTGGTAATGTGTTTGGGGACCTCTCATGGATCAGACCTCATGTTTATACTAACAAAAATGACATGAAAATGAAGTAAAACATGATAAAAACTAGAGGAAATATTGTAGAAACTGTAAGTACCTAATACCTACTTGTTCTATAGTTGTGAAATTTTTTTAAACCAAGTTATCATGGTGGCATGAGAACCTTACTGTAGATGAAAATGCTATAAAGTGTGCTAAAAATTGGATAAAATGCTATAAAAACTCTAAACAAAGTATACCTAGCTTATTTGGAGTTGTAGGGTTGTTTTAGTCCTAGTTCGCATTGTGGGGTGCAAACCATGCTTGGGTTCGCATGATGGGGTGTGAACTTTGCATATATTGATTGGTTGCTATAACTTTTTATCCATATGTGATCCAGGTAATATTTCTTAATGTCTGATGGATGCAAAAGTAGTAGAAGATATTCTAGAGAAATTTTAGTAGAGCTTTGGTATGTTAGCCAAAAGAGTGAGAGAGATAATTATGAAGGAAATGGCCCTCTATTTATAGAGTGGTACAAGGCTAGGGGTGAATGATGTGTACTAGACTTTAGTCCAGTTTCTACTGTGGTGAGGTTAGGGTGATGAAGAGGAATGTTGAGTTATCCCTTCATGTACCCTGAAGTAAATATCCTAGGTGCACACATGTGTGAGCAAGGATTAGGGTTAACCCTTATTAGCTAATCCCTAAGTTATTTGGAGGTTAGCTTAGGTATCTTTCTAAATATACAAAGTGGGTGCACACATGTGTGAGGATAGAATTAGGGCTAATTTGTATTTAACCCTAATTAAACATTTTTAGGCAATAAAATGCACTTAAGTGAAAAGTGACTTTCAAAATAGAATTTGGATTACCCTAATTAGGTTTTTTGGAGGGAATTATCCCATGGGGGCCCTAATTAGGCATAGAAAAGGGATTATGTGGCCTAAAGGGTCTTTTAGGTGGCCCTTTCATGAATAGGAAGTGTTTTGGATGCAATTTGTGTAGTTTTGTATGTTTTGAGATTAGGATTGCCTATGATTGTTTATGATGGTCTGCGCATGCTTATGGGTGTCTATGTATACCTACAGGTACCTATGCAAGCCTACAAATGCCTATGTAAGCCTACAAGTGCCTGTGCAAGCCTATAAGTTACTATGGGTGATCATGTTCAACTTTTGAGTGTCTACACAATGGAACCCTTATAAAAAGATAGCTAGTTTGAAGGTCACCATAAAAGGATATGAAGAAGAAATGAAAAGGCTTCAGAGGGAACTAAAAAAAATGAATAAAGAGGATATAATAGAAGGAAAAAATATATATGAAAACCTACAAGTTCATGGTTGCATTCAAAAGGAAAATCTTAAGAAGCAAGGATCCAAGGAGAAGCAAGAAGCAATTCTGGTAAGGGAACAAGTTGAAGAACCATTAGAAAACTCAAAATTTGAATTTACAGTAGTGGAAACAGTAGATTCCATGGAAGAAGCAAAAACAAACTCCAAGGAAGCCTTGTCAAAATTGCACAAGGATGCACCAAAATTAAGGTATAAGAGATAATATTGTGAAGAAGAATTGAAAATGAAAAGATTAATTGTTGAATAATCAAAGGGAACTAAATGTTAGGTTAAGGTTGTAGCCTATTAACACCCACACAACCCTAAGTGGAAACAATATTGAAGGTATGGCTTAATGCATCATTATTTTATATTTGCATTGAGTCCATAAGGCATCAAGTATGCTAGTTTGGTAAAAAAATTATAATGTTTTTGGATTTTAAAAGGGTGTAGCAGCATCAAGGAACAATAGGACCAACTAGGAGAGCAACAAAAGCATGGAGCCAACAAAGCAATTATGAATATTCAAGTGGCACATTGGCATCTTGGCATCATCAAAAACCATCACTCTTAAGGATTTCACTTGGATTGATGGAGGAACAATATTGAAAAGTGTCAAGAAAAAGAATGTTGGATATTTGTATTTAAATTTTTTAAAGAAGATCCAAAAACATGAATATAAAAAAATTAAGATTTTTTATGAAAATTTATGTAGGTATCTAGTTATAGCGTCTCAATTGAGATGATAATTAAATATACTTGTAAACTCTCAAGCTTTACAGAAGAGAGTTGTGATTATATCAAGGGTAAGGACCCAAGTACAACCCTTTTTTCTCAAGCAAAAATAAAACTAAAAATTCATTATTATTATTTTTATATATTAATTTATTTAAATATGTTGACCTATGTGTTATAGGTAAGAAACAAGGGCAATGACATATTATAATTTTCTAAAATAAAGCTTTAATCTACAATCATAAGTGTTAAAAACTATTATATTATTTGTTTATTTTCAAAAATAGATGTCTTAGAAATAAATAAATAAATTATAGTCATTTATAATGAGGTCATTTAGTAGTGATGCTTATTGCATATAACAAAGTTTTATTTATTTTTTAATTGGTTGTATCAAATGAGCCCATCTTGTATAACACCATGGCGACATAGTGGTATGACACAAATTTGGCAATTATGTATGTATCACTTGGTAAGGTTCAAATTTAGGTATTCTCCTTGAAAGTTTAGGAATATAACTGGTTGAGCTAATACTAATTGATTGTGTATAGTAAATTTGTAAATTAAATAATTTTAAATAAAATGTTAAATATTAATTTTCATTGGTTATGCCTTAACAATTATAAATTTAGCTTTAAGTATGTTTTATATACATTGTTTTAATAAGCTATGTGTGGCTTCTATTGGGGCTACTTCCATTACAAAAATAAAATATTACATTGCTCTCATTACATTTCTAACAAGTTAATTAAACCATATCCAATTTGTCTTTCTATCAAAGATATTCTTCATTTGTCTTTCTATCAAAGATATTCTCCATCTTCTTGAAACTACTAAGTTTCCACAATCAGATCCTTTATATCATATAAATAAGAATCTAGGTATCCTCTTTGAAAGTTGAGAAATATATCTGGTTGAGCTAATACCATTTGACTGTTTAGTAAAGTTTTAAATTAAATAATTTTAAATAAAATGTTAAATATAAATTAACATTGGTTATGCCTTGACAATTATAAATTTAGCTTTAAGTATGTTTTACATATATATTTTAATAAGCTATGTTTGGATTCTATTGAGGCCACTTCCATTACAAAAACAAAACATTACATTGCTCTCGTTACATTTCTAACAAGTTAATTAAACCATATCCGACTTGTTTTTCTATCAAAGATATTTTCCATCTTCCTTAAATTTCTAAGTTTCCACAATCAACTCCTTCATATCAGATGCCTTATGAAATTTAAATTTTGTCAAGATGAAATTCAACATTACACATGGCTAAAATATTTTTTTCCCAGTTTCTATATCTATAAATATCTTGTCTATGACAAATTGAAAATTTATTAATACCTTATTTTTGGGTTCTTATTCATGCCCTTAATATTCCAAGATATTATTTTCATTGTTATTTTTTGTTTTTATTTGTGATTTTAGGCTCACTTATTAAAACTAGTGATGTTTACTTTTATTTTCCCATATCAATATCCCTCTAGGTTTTTTCTCTTTATTTTTGCTTCTTGGGTCTTCCTCTTTTTTTTTCATTTGGCAATACTTTCATTTTCATCAATTTCTTCAATATTCTCACAATTCTCAAAGTAAAACTTATCATATTTAGGTTTGTTTTGCTCTAAAGTATTTCAAGTGCAAGAAATAACCTCAAAAGCACATTCTTATTTATGTTGCCCTAGAAACCCTAAAGTGCAAGGATGCTCTTCCTTAGAAATTACCTTCTTAAAGTGTAAGGTATAACATCTATGCTACTTTCACTTTTATCACAAGATAAAATTCTATACTACTTGAGAAAAATGAAGATGATTTTCCTAGAATAAATTTCACCTCTTTTGATGTCTTTATTTTGGGATTTTCCTCCACAATTGTGATATTTGATTTTATTTTCCCATATCAATATCCCTCTAGTTTTTTTCTCTTTATTTTTTCGTCTTGGGTCTTCATCTTTTTTTCATTCCCAACAATACTTTCATTTTCATCAATATCTTTAATATTCTCACATTGCACAAGGTAAAACTTATCATGTTTAGATTTTTATTTCTCTAAAGGATTGGAAGTGTAAGGAATAACCTCAAAAGCACATTATTTTTTATATTTCCATAGAAACCCTAAAGTGCAAGGATGTTATTCCATAGCCATTAACTTACTAAAGTGTAAGGGATAACATCTACACCTCTTTTAGTTATATTACCAAAGAGGATTCTATACTAAAGAAAAATGAATATGATTTACCTGGAATAAACTTGACCTCTTTTGTTGTCTTTGTTTTAGGATTTTCCTCCACATCTTCCTTTGCACCTTTAATTCCTTCTGAACTTGCCAAATGATATTGTAGATAGGCTTTATTTGCCTCTTCTTTTGGAGTGGAATATCCTTGATCTGATCTAGATTCTATTACTATATGATTTCCTTGCTTCGTCTTCAAGTTTATCTCATGACCAAAGTTTTATGTCTCTTTATTCATAGTTTTTATTTTGTAGAACTTTTTCATGTGTCCAATATCATAACAATTATGGCATTGAAATGTGATATTTTCATAATCCACTTGTTGATCCCATTCTCTTGATTTTGATTTAATATTAATGGATTATGACAAAGATTTGAAATATCCATAGCAACACAAATTTGGGTATATATAGCATGATTTCACTCCTTAGTAGTTAGTCCTTCCTTGATAAACTCCCCTACAAAATTTCCAATATTCTTTAAAACATCCTTATTAATAAGTTATTATGGAAGTCCAAAAGGCCTATCCCACATAAAAAGCTTCTTAATAGTTTTTGTCTCAACAAAAGCAATTTCATTCCATGGTCTCAAATAAGTGCAACTCTCTCCCTAAAACATGGGTCATCACCCATTTTTTTAGACCTAATTTTTGAACAGGAAAAGATGATGATGAAAAACCTTTAGAAAGAAAATTCATAGAGTAATTTGAATTCAATCCCCACTTTCACTTGATCAAATTTTTAATCTCTATAAACCTTATCCATGATCTATGGAACTTACATATTAACCCTCTACTATAAAAAACCAATATATCATGCTCAATCATCTCATCATTAACACCTACTTTTGGTGTAACATATACTACTTGGATAAAACTTGTCATGTGTTCGTTCTTCTAATTATCTTCACTTGCTCCTACCTCACACTCCCTTCTACCTCACACTCACTCTCAACTCACACTCCCTTTCATCTCGTAATTTCTCTCCACTTGCACTCCCTCTTGCTCACACTTGCTCTTATCTCTTATTTCTCTTGGTGTTCCTTTACTTCGATGATTTTTTAAAATAATATTCCATGCATTCATGGTAAGGGCTTAAAGAATTGATGCACTTTCGATGAACCTATTGCTCTTTCACCATGACTAAATCATGACTCACACTTCCTCTTGGTTCACACTCACTTTTGAATTATGTTTTAAATATTATTATCCTTATTATTATTATTATTATGTGGAAGAAGGGGTTTTGAAAGGATCCCTAAACCTTTTACAAAAAGAACCAAACTAACCTCCCTAAAGGACCAAATAAGTGAGGGGTAAAACAATGCTAACATGCAAAGCTGCCACCAAGGAACCTAGTAGATCCCATATATGGCTCAAAAAAATAACAAACTAGAAAAAAGTGTTCAAGATTAAAATAAAAAAGACCAACCTCCTATGCAATGGAGGACCACCCGATAAGATAGATAAACACTAGTAGGCAAATGCATCAAGGGATATCACACCGCAATACTTCAAGTTATTGGGACCAAATTCATTCTTGTTTGCATCCTGCTCATTCACTTCCCACTGTTCCTATTGTGGCTGATCCACAACACACCCCAAAATTGGGGACCCACATTTTTTTGCATGCTTTCAAAGAAGACCGCAGTGGCCCAGATGCTAAAAAAAATCAAAGGAAGAGCAAAATACAGCATAAGGAAAAAGTGTCGCGATATCGCGACGTGTTGCTCTATTGCTGCTAAGAAAAAGAAAGCGTCGCGATATCGCGACGTGTTGCTACTAAGAAAAATAAAGTGTCGCGATATCGCGACAGGTCGCGTTTTTGTGGCTCAGACAAGCGAAGTGCAGTGGAACAAAAAAGTGTCACGATTTCGTGACATGTCACGTTTTCATGGCCAAGAGTAACAAAATGCAGCAGGGTGAGAAAATGTCACGATTTCGCGACGTGCTGTGAAATCACGGTTCATAGAGGAGAGAGAAAGACAAAGTGAAAAATGTCACGATATCGCGACATGTCACGTTTTCACGGCCCAGATCAGCAGGATGCACCAAAATGGAAAAATGTCACGATATCGCGACATGTCATGAAATCGCGGTCGAAGGCAGCAAGAGAAGAGTCAATGCAAAAGTTGTCGCGATATCGCGACATGTCGCCATTTCGTGACCTGAAGACGAGATGAAGGGCAAAGATAAAAAAATGTCGCGATTTCGCGATAGGTTGCATTTTCGTGATCTATCGACGATAAAAGAGGTAAAGATAGAAAGATGTCATGAAATCGTGACATGTCTCATTTTCATGATTCACAATGACTGATAAGCTAAGCAAGGGAAATGTGTCACGAAATCATGACATGTCACGTTTTCACGACCTGGAGCAGCCAAAGTGAACAGAATGAAAAAGTGTCATGATTTCACGACAGAAAGCAATGAGACAGCCCGAAATGAAAAAGTGTCACGATTTCACGACAGAAAGCAACGAGATGGTACGAAATAGAAAAGCATCATGATTTCATGATAGAAAGTAGCGAGATGGTACAGAATAGAAAAGTGTCATGATTTCATGACAGAAAGCAGCGAGACAGCTCGAAAGAGAAAAGCGTCACGATTTCATGATAGAAAGCAACGAAAGTGGTACGGAATGAAAAAGTGTCACGATTTCGTGACATGTCATGTTTTCGCGGCTAAGTGCAACAAAACACAGCGAAGGAGAAAAACGTCATGATTTCACGATAGGTTGCATCCATGCGGCCCTAAGGAGAAACACGTCGTGATATCGCGACATGTCTCATTTTCGTGGTGCTTGAAGATGAATAAAGTTGCGGGCATAAAAATGTCATGATTTCGTGACATGTCTCATTTTCGTGGTGCATGAAGGCGGACAAGGCTGTTGACAAAAAAATGTCATGATATCGTGACATGTCTTGTTTTCGCGATGCGAGTAGAGGAGCAAAGCTGTATAGAAAAAGTCGTGATATCGTGACATGTCTTTTTCGCGATGCAGGTAGAGGAACAAAGCGCATAGGATAGAAAATGTCGCGATATCGCGACATACTATTTTTTGTCATGATTCACAGCGGGCCATTATAGAACATGCAGAAAGCATAGAACACGTGGCACGAAGATGTCAGGGCTATGATAACGCTTCAGATAGTTACGCAAAGAAGATCAAACGTTTTGATGTTGAGCAAAAAGTCAAAAATGATGAAGAGGCGGGGAAGATGAAACGAAGTGATCTGGGAGATGAAGTGAAGCGTCACAGGGCGAAACAGAGAGCATTGCCAGAAATTTTAAAAGCAGAAGCACAGATTGGTAGAGGGGTCGGAAACCGCTACGGGCAGAGTTGCAGAGCTAAGGGTGATAAGCCATTCTGGGCCTGCTTTTGGAGCGTTTTCCTCCACTTGTTCTGGTTTTGACAAAACTGGAAACATTCTGTCATTGTAAACTGATACATTCTTTTTAATACAAAATTACAGAGAGTTGCATCTCATTGACAAGAAAGAAGGAGTTATTTTTTGTATGCTAGATTTAATGTTCATTTTCCCATTTTTAGATTTTTAGGCTTATAGGTGAAGTTTAATGCAAGTTCTCTTGGTTGCTTCATGCGAATGTCTAAATCTGAAAATCATAGTTAAAACCCTAGAAACCAGCACTTAGCTTATCTGGATTGTGCATGTTTGTAGGTTCAATAGGTTAGGTTGTATGCAGAAAACCTCATGTCTTCGGTTTTGTCGAATAGGATTGCAGCATTCTGAATGTATTTTAGTTCCATTCTCTTTGCATCTTATTTTCACTTCTTTATTTTTCTGCATTTTTTAATTACAGTCATTCAAATAAACAATTGAAAATCTACCAAAGTCTGCAAACAAAATAGTTTTATCATTGAAGTGTCAAATAAAATAAACCAGTTGTGCCCCTTGTTTACAGTTACTTGCAATCACTAAGGTATTCCAAGCATTCAAATTGAACAATATTATTTGTACAAAATGCTAACATAGCGGAGACCTTGGAGAAGTTACTTGTTGAATTTCTTTGCAAGAGGGGATTTGGAACCCAAATCCTATTGGAGAGTGTGTTTTCACAATCGGGTGAAAATACCACTCAACAGATTGGCGCTAGAAGGAGGGCCGAATTGGTTTACTTTATTTTGATTTTCATATAGAAGTAATGTGTTTTTTGATTCGATTTTGAAATTATCTCTTAAATCTCATTAACGACTAAACCGCAGCTTTTTTTGTGTTGCAGGTTTTCTTGGAGATATCGAGAGTTTCGTCAGGTAGGCTGGACCCACCGTGCCGTATCGCGACTAGGTCCCAAACAACTGGGGAAACCATATTCCACGACCTTACACTCACTTGTACTCCAAAAAATAAAACCAAGCAAGCTGTAAACCTACCAGATAGCCTTGTCACAAAAGATCTTTTTGCTTCAGGAACATCGAGCGGACCTACACCGGTGGTATCAATTACCACTAGCGTACCTATCATCAGTACCATTTCCACCGCTCTTGTAGGGTTGTCCTCATCAATTCTGAGTCAAATGGCCCAACCTCCAGCAGCTCCTTGGTATGGAGCTAATAATATCCCTTTGAATATTGTAGGGGATATCCATGAAATCCCTAAGAACATAGAAATATTCTTGCCCAAATATAAACCAGATGGCCCAAGAACTGCAGAGGAGCATATCCAAGCCTATAGGGATGTTTTGATAAGGTTGCAAGTCCAACATGAGGATGTGGCTTGCAGACTTTTTCCCATGAGCCTAGATCCAGTAGCCTATGAATGGTATATATGCTTGCCTACTGGTTCAATCACTTCATGGACACAAATGGAGAATGCCTTTGTCAATCATTTTAGGTCACCTTTGGATCCCGCAACCATCTACAATCAATTTATTACATGCAAAAGGGGCCAGGGTGAAACAATCAGAACCTTTAATCAGAGATTCCAAAAATGTTATAATAGAGCAGTTCGGCATTTTGCCATAGACCCCGTAGTAGCTTTACAAATCTATTTTGGGGCATTGGATCCGATGACAGCGATGTTTTCCAGGCAAAATCCTCAAGTCACCATGCTCGCCTTAGCTTACAATGAAGCTATGACCATCGAGCAGCAAATGACACCACAGGGCTATGGGTTTCCCCAGATGCCTATGATGGGACAATATGCTCCATATGGTCAAGCTCCCATGGTAAATCAGGTCATGGCACCGCAAATGCCAAACATGAATGCTTTCCCATATCAACAACCATATCCACCAACACCTGCCTATGCACCCATTCCGATCCAACCGATCACATCCATTCCACCCGTTCCCGCATTTTTGCAAAATAGTCAATCGACTATGCAAGGAACCAACCAGAGTTAATTCTCAAGCTATAGTTCCTTTCCCAAATCCAACTCCGATCCAAAGTGTAAATCCATATATGAATCAAATTCCTCAAAATCTGACTCAAATGTTAAATCAAGATCCCACGAATTATGCAAACCCAACGGGAACTAACAATAATGTAGCTCCACCGAAAGAGATTTATTCGGATGTTGAAGAGCTCAAGAAGATAGTTCATAAACCGAGTAATGACATGGTTCAAAAATAGAAGTATGAGTCCCATGCCCCTCACTCAAATCAAAATTTTAACAATAGAGGGAGACATTGGAACACAAAGCCAAACAATGGAGGAGTACCTGCCCCTATTGCCAATCAACTAGATACTTCTGTAGGACCCAGTCAATCCAGTTCCCTTTTGAATCTTTCCGATTTTGCATGGGAAAAGGGGTGCAGATTGCACAATACAAAAGAGCACAATGAGAGGAATTGTCCTGAAATCGCTAGATACACTCATTGTCTCCAAGCCCAAGTAGATGACCTGGAACTTGTGCCAAATGAGGATCCACCCCAACATCAAGATGATAACATTATGGTGGTGGAAACTTTATACCGTCAAGAAGGTGAGAGTGAGGAAGAAGAAGATGAAATTTTGGAACAGGAGGTGCAAGCTTTTCGAGAGTTTAGAAAGGGGAATCACGGATATCATTTGAGAAGTAAATCTAAAGCCCCTAAAACATCATCAACACCACCAAATAACTCTATCCTTCCTCCGGATACTAAGGCAGATAATAATCCTCCTCCTCCACTTAGAAGAGAAATGTCTAATGACACGCAGAAGACAATCAAATTTGAAAAATCAAACTATGACATAGTGGAGGATCTAAAGAAGTCCAAATCAAGCCTTTCGTTCTTAGAAGCGGCCAGATTGCCTGGCCAAAAAGAAGCATTGATAAAGGCTCTGAACTCACCTAATCAAGTGTGGAAGGGAAAGGAAGTTGAGTCCCATTTGATTTTACGAAAGGAGAGACGGGATGTCCCGCCATTCTTATTGACTCTAAGAATTGCTGGTAAGAATTTGCATAATTTTTTGGTGGACACGGGTGCCACGAGCAACCTCATGCCTTCAGAGATATGTCAAATGCTAGGTCTACAACCTGTTTCATCCAAATGCAAGGTTTTGCAATTGGACCGATCTAAGGTAAATGTGGTAGGGACCTTATATGATGTCAAAATTCAACTAAATTTTGAACCCAGGGTCCAACAGGTTGTCGACATTCTGGTTGTTAATATCCCAAGTAGATATGGAATGCTACTTGCAAGGGATTGGATGAAAACTTTGAACGGCTATTTTTCAACCGATTGCTCACATATGTGGCTACCCTGGAAAGGAATCGCGAATCAAATCAGAGTAGAAAATGAACCGAGGCTTAAGGAAATCATAACTAGAATTTAATAAGCCAAATGAAGTTCAGTTTTCTGAACCAGAGTTGGGGGTTTATGCATTTGATGTTGAAGAAGCTACCGAAGAGCCTAAAAGGGAAACATTTCATGGTAGCTCTCTTGAGGGAAATAATTTCATATGGTTGCTTAGGTTTGATGGATCCAAATCCAAACAGGGAGCAGGAGCCGGAGTCGAGCTCACTTGCCCGGGAAGTAAACCATTATTGGCTGCTTATAGACTGCAATTTCCTTGCACGAACAACATGGCAGAATATGAAGCATTGATCTTTGGTTTACAACTAGCGTTGAGCAAGCAGGTTAAATGCTTGAAAGTATTGGGAGATTCTGAACTGGTAGTCAAACAGATTAAAGGACAATATACATGCCACGATAAGAGACTGAGCCTTTATAGAACTAGGGTAATGGACCTCATTGAGGAATTTGACGCTTTCAATATAGTCCTTATTTCTAGAAAAGGAAATCGCGTAGCAGATTCTCTTGCAGTCACCGTAGGCATGTTAAATCCAGTTGATATAAAAAGGTGTAAAAAGTTCTCCATCGAATTAGTTCCTTGTCCATCGATACCTGATAATGTCAAGAATTTCCAAGTTTTTGAAAATGACAGACACATATTCAAATTTGTCACGAACTCAGGTATTTTTGAAAACCAGGTGATTGATGAGGAGCAAAGATGGCAAGAAGAAGCAGAAAACGAAAGTGAAACTACATGTCAATCCAACAAAATACCTAAAGACATAGTTTCATTGGAGAAAATGTTCGATATGGGATACAAGGCCAGAAAAGAAAAAAAGGTTCCACTCCCCAAAGATGCATGTGATCTAATTAATCTAGGGAGTGCAGACAATCCACGGGAAGTGTACATTGCAAAGGCATGTACAGCTAAAGAAAGAGAAAATATAATACATGCACTAAAACACTACGTGGATTGCATTGCTTGGAATTATAACGAATTGAAAACATACAACCAAAACGTCATTACACATACCATCCCTCTAAAGCCGGACTCCAAGCCTTTCGGACAAAGACAACGAGTTGTTAACCCGCTATTGGAGCCCTTAATAGAAAAGGAGGTCAAGAGATTATTGGAAGCAAAGATTATTTTTCCCGTTAGGCACTCAACCTGGGTTGCTAACCTCGTTCCAATAAGAAAGAAGAGCGGAGAGATTAGGCTATGTATAGATTTTCAAAATCTTAACAAGGCCTCTCAAAAGGATAACTATCCATTGCCATCCATTGATGAAATTTTACAAACAATGAATGGATCTGAAATGATGTCTTTTCTTGATGGATATTCTGGATATAACCAAATTCTTATTCATCCCAATGACAGGATGAAAACAGCCTTCACAACCAAATGGGGGACATTTGCCTACAGAAGAATGTCGTTTGGACTGTTAAATGCTGGTGCAACATTTCAACGCGCCATGGACTATGCATTCAAAGGGCTTATAGGCAAGTGTATCATTGTGTATGTGGATGATATTCTAGTATTTTCAAAGAAAAGAGAAGACCATGTCAAGGATTTGAAAAAGGTTCTTCAAAGATGCAGAGAGCATGGAATTTCTTTAAATCCAAAAAAATGCATCTTTGGAGTAACAGAAGGAAAACTACTTGGTCACATCATTTCAAAAGAAGGTATATCCATTGACCCAGAAAGGATAGAAGCTATCCAAAGATTGCCTCTCCCAGGTAGTAAGAAGGAGTTGAGATCTTTCTTCGGGCAAATTAATTTTGTGAGGAAGTTTATTTCAAGCTTCGCTGAGATAGCCAAACCATTGAACAAGATGCTCAAGAAGGATGTAGATGTCAGATGGAACGAGGAAAGTAGGGTGGCCTTTCAAAACATTAAGGATGCCATTTCCAGAGCCCCTGCCCTCATAAGTCCAAACTATGCTAAACCTTTCTATATTTATGCTTTCGCATCGGAACACTCTTTTGCGAGTGTCTTGACCCAGAAAGGTGAGGATAGCATAGAAAATCCCATAGCATTTTTAAGTGCTCCTTTAAAATATGCTCAATTGAGGTATTCTATCCTCGATAAGCAGATGTACGCACTCTTTAAAACGGTAAAAAAATTCTGACATTACATTGTGCACAGTAGAGTTTTTGCCATTGTGCTTGACCTCGCTATCAAAACTATGTTTTTACAGAATGAGCTAGGTGAGAAAAGAGGTAAATGGATTTCTACTATCCAAGAATTTGATCTTGAAATCCAACCCATGAAACTAGTTCGAGGACAGGGACTTGTGAAGACGATTGCTCGAGAATAATCCACAAACGACATGCCAATATTCAAATGCAGAATACATTTCTAAAGATGACTGGTATGTTGACATTGTACATTTTCTATTAAATGGTAAGTGCCCATCCAATTTGAATTCCACTCAAAGAAGGGCTTTAAGACTTAAATCTATTAATTATCTGATTAGATCTGGTGTTCTGTACAAGAAAAATCATGAGGGGATCTACTTGAGATGCCTGAATAAAGAAGAAGTTGCCAAGGTTCTACAAGAATTTCATGGGAAATATGGAACTGGCCATGGTGCGGAAAATGCTATAGCGCATCAAATCCTGAGAGTAGGATACTATTGGCCTCACATTTTTAAAGATGCACATGCTCATGTACGATCTTGCCACATTTGTCAAGTAGCGGCCAACAGAGAAAGAAATGCAGCCATGCCATTACAACCTGTAGTTGAGATGAGACCATTTGCACAATGGGGATTAGATTTCATTGGGGTTATTAACCCAAATTCTTCTGATTCCCATAAATTCATACTAACAACTACAGATTATTGTACAAGGTGGACAGAAGCAGTTCCTACAAAACATGCCACTACAGACGTTGTAATAAAATTCCTTGAGGATCACATCATAACAAGATTCGGAATGCCCGATTCTATCGTTAGTGATAATGGTAAAGCTTTTGTTTCCACGCAATTTGCAGATTGGGCATACGACAATAAAGTGAGTTTAAAATTTGCATCTAATTATTACCCTCAAGGAAATGGTTTGGCCGAATCCTCAAACAAGAATTTGTTGAATATCATTAAGAAATTACTGGAAAGGAACCCTCGAGATTGGCACAGCCAGTTAAAGTTTGCTCTTTGGGCAGATAGGACCAGAATGAAAGACTCAATAGGAAACACACCTTATCATTTGGTCTATGGACAAGACCCAATATTTCCTGCAAACTTGAAGCTGCAAACCCTACATTTCATGCAAGAATACTTGGGAACAGATAACCACACTGAAGCCAGACTAAGTCATTTACTGCACCTCGATGAAAAAAGGGAGGAAGCCATGATTCACATGAGTAAACACCAAGAGGTTGTTAAAAGATGGTTTGACAGAAGAGCTAAAATTAAGTCCTTCAGAATTTTAGATTTGGTCTTACTGTGGGATAAAAGACATGAAGAAAAGGGGAATCATCAAAAATTTGATTGTCTTTGGTTAGGCCCTTATCAGATTTCAGAAATTCTAGGGAAAAATACCTTCAGGTTAAGAACTTTAGAAGGGAAGGATCTGACGTTACCAGTTAATGGGCATGTTTTAAAGCACTATTTTAGCCCTTAAGTCGTAGGAGATTGATATTATATGTTTCGGTTTTGGTATAGATTTTCAAATTTTGTTTTGTTTTTTAGGATTGCTAGTCTAGTTAGGATTTAAGTTGTGTGTTTGATTTCATTTGACATGTTTGGTTTGTTTATAAAAAAAAAAAAAAAGAGAGAAGGAAAAAATTGAGATGTCAACTTATGCCTAAGATCAGGAGAATATGAAACATTGGAATTGTGTTGTAGAAAGCTCCACAAGTAACACAAACATTTTAAATAATATCGTTTGAATCTTGTGATGCATGAAGTTGTCAGTTTTACACATTATGGTAAAGTAGATGATATATTCCCTCCGCAAAAGAAGCAAGTGCATTCATATCTCATGTCACATTCCGCATTGCATATACATGTCATCTCAATTACATTTTCATTTCATGTGCAATCATTGAGAAGGTGTCGAATCCTCTTAGGATTATTACATAACATATATTAAAAGGATCCTAAGGTTGGGAACTGATGCCCGAACTATCTTGAACCAAGCACGTTCTACGCATATTAAAGAGAGTCTTGAGCAAAATGGTCAAAACCATACTTGGAAGAAAAGGTGAGGCGAAAGGAATATTCCATGTCTGTCCTATCATGCAACATAATCCTTAAAACAGTGGTTTTTACCACTCCCATAATGCTTAAAGCCTAAAATCGAGTAGTAAGGATAGGGTTAAATCCTCATCTCGCTTAGGTTGAGGATCCAATTCCCCAAAGCTCTGATTTGACCTTCATGGAGTAGTAAGGATAGGGCATAATTCTCATCTCACCTAGGTTGAGAATCCGATTCCCCAAAGCTTCCATCGTTCATTTTATCATAAAACTTGGATGGAGGGATCGTACTACATGTCCTCTGCAAAGGATGGGTAGTCATCCCAAAAGTCCAAGAAACAAAAATAAAATTAATATGTTCCATATTTCATTTTATCATCTTGGATTGGAAGGATCGTACTACATGTCCCTAGCAAAGGATGGGTAGTCATCCCCAAGGTCCAAGAAATAAAAATATTTTCCATTTCATCTTAATATTGGATTGGAGGGATCATACTACATGTCCCTAGCAAGGATGGGTAGTCATCCCAAAGGTCCAAGAAATAAAAAAAAAAGAGAGAAGAGAATGAATGAAGCCAAGTCATGGATTATGGGGTTAAGTATGCTCATGCGTGGCAACATGTCTTGTCTAAAAGCAAGACCACTGATCGCTCAAATGGACAGGCTAGCTTGACAGTTTCATCCATAATAGGTTAAATCATTTTGTTCAAGATGAGGTAATGAACTCCAAATCAGAATAGTAAGGATAGGGTTAAATTCCCATCTCGCTTAGGTTGGGAATCCTATTCCCCAAAGTTCTGATTTCACTTACACTTGCACATGGGTTCAAGATGGTAGTGACACATAACCAACTTTGGGATCTAGTAAATTAATTCCGTATACATATATTTGGTCCTAAGAGGGTTTGACAGTTTTAATATGTTTGTTCATGATATTAGAAGGTTTGAGCCTTTATAAAGCAGGTTGTTATATCTCTAGCATCTTCATCATACACCAAATCCTGCACAAATCATTCATAGCCTTGCATACAAATCATAAGTGAAACCGATAATGGAATGTTGATCAAGTTCAAGCGATAGGGAATGAAAACACATTGCACACACCGAGCTGATACTTAATGATTCTAATGTTTCATGTATTTCTGATCTATCGGTATTTGTTTATCTTTTATGTGCTGACGCCTGTATCTAAGCTTGTATATTTTAGGTTGGGTTCTCACCAAAATGCTCAGGAGCATTTGACAACAGAGTCACCATTTGTTGTGGCTGATCCACAACACACCCCAAAATTGGGGACCCACCTTTTTTGCATGCTTTCAAAGAAGACCGCAGTGGCCTAGATGCTAAAAAAATCAAAGGAAGAGCAAAATACAGCATAAGGAAAAAGTGTCATGATATCGCGACGTGTTGCTCTGTCGCTGCTAAGAAAAAGAAAGCGTCGCGATATCGCGACGTGTTGCTCTATCGCTAATAAAAAAAAAATGTCACGATATCACGATGGGTCACATTTTCGTAGCTCAGACAAGCGAAGTACAATGGAACAGAAAAGTGTCGCGATTTCGTGACATGTCGCGTTTTTGTGGCCAAGAGTAACAAAATGCAGCAGGGTGAGAAAATGTCATGATTTCACGACGTGCTATGAAATCATGGTTCATAGAGGAGAGAGAAAGACAAAGTGAAAAATGTCACGATATCGTGACATGTCATGTTTTCATGGCCCAGATCAGCAGGATGCACCAAAATGGAAAAATGTCGCGATATCGCGACATGTCATGAAATCGTGGTCGAAGGCAGCAAGAGAAGAGTCAATGCAAAAGTTGTCGCGATATCGTGACATGTCGCCATTTCATGACCTGAAGACGAGATGAAGGGCAAAGATAAAAAAATGTCGTGATATCGTGACAGGTTGCGTTTTCACGATCTATCGACGGTAAAAGAGGTAAAGATAGAAAGATGTCACGAAATCATGACATGTCTCATTTTCATGATTCACAATGACTGATAAGCTAAGCAAGGGAAATGTGTCACGAAATCGCAACATGTCACGTTTTCACGACCTGGAGTAGCCAAAGTGAACAGAATGAAAAAGTGTCATGATTTCATGACAGAAAGCAGTGAGACAACCGGAATGAAAAAGTGTCATGATTTCATGACAGAAAGCAACGAGATAGTACGAAATAGAAAAGCATCATGATTTCATGATAGAAAGCAACGAGATGGTACGAAATAGAAAAGTGTCATGATTTCACGATAGAAAGCAATGAGACAGCCCGAAAGAGAAAAGCATCATGATTTCATGATAGAAAGTAGCGAAAGTGGTACGGAATGAAAAAGTGTCACGATTTCATGACATGTCACATTTTCATGGCTAAGTGCAACAAAACACAACGAAGGAGAAAAATGTCATGATTTCATGACAGGTTGCATCCATGCGGCCCTAAGGAGAAACACGTCGTGATATCGCGACATGTCTCATTTTCATGGTGCTTGAAGACGAATAAAGCTACGGGCATAAAAATGTCATGATTTCATGACATGTCTCATTTTCATGATGCATGAAGGCGGACAAGGCTATTGACAAAAAAATGTCACGATATCGTGACATGTCCTGTTTTCATGATGCAGGTAGAGGAGCAAAGCTGCATACAAAAAATGTCGCGATATCGCGACATGTCTTGTTTTTGCGATGTAGGTAGAGGAACAAAGCTGTAGATAGAAAATGTCGCGATATCGCGACATACTATTTTTTGTCGTGATTCACAGCGGGCCATTATAGAACATGCAAAAAAGCGTAGAACACGTGGCACGAAGATGTCAGGGCTATGATAACGATCTACAGTTACAAAGAAGATCAAACGTTTCGACGCTCGAACGAAAGTCAAAAATGATGAAGAGGCGGGGAAGATGAAACGAAGCGATCTGGGAGATGAAGCGAAGCGTCACAGGGCGAAACAGAGAGCATTGCCAAAAATTTTAAAAGTAGAAGCACAGATTGGTAGAGGGGTCGGAAACCGCTGCGGGCAGAGTTGCAGAGCTAAGGGTGATAAGCCATTCTGGGCCTACTTTTGGAGCGTTTTCCTCCACTTGTTCTGGTTTTGACAAAACTGGAAACATTCTGTCATTGTAAACTGATACATTCTTTTTAATACAGAATTACAGAGAGTTGCATCTCATTGACAAGAAAGAAGGAGTTATTTTTTGCATGCTAGATTTAATGTTCATTTTCCCCTTTCAGATTTTTAGGCTTATAGGTGAAGTTTAATGCAAGTTCTCTTGGTTGCTTCATGCGAATGTCTAAATCTGAAAATCATAGTTAAAACCCTAGAAACCAGCACTTAGCTTATCTGGATTGTGCATTTTTGCAGGTTCAATAGGTTAGGTTGTATGCAAAAAACCTCATGTCTTCGATTTTGTCTAATAGGATTGTAGCCTTTTGAATGTATTTTAGTTCCATTCTCTTTGCATCTTATTTTCACTTCTTTATTTTTCTGCATTTTTTAATTACAGTCATTCAAATAAACAATTGAAAATCTACCAAAGTCTGCAAACAAAATAGTTTTATCATTGAAGTGTCAAATAAAATAAACCAGCTGTGCCCCTTGTTTACAGTTACTTGCAATCACTAAGGTATTCCAAGCATTCAAATTGAACAATATTATTTGTGCAAAATGCTAACATAGCGGAGACCTTGGAGAAGTTACTTGTTGAATTTCTTTGCAAGAGGGGATTTGGAACCCAAATCCTATTGGAGAGTGTGTTTTCACAATCGGGTGAAAATACCACTCAACAGCTTCCCAACCTATTAACATCATAATTTATTCTACACACAAAATGGGCACTTGCATAGAGTCAATAAGGGACTTCTACAGCTTTAGGAGTATCCTTTTAAATAATTTAGGCATACTACAGGTATCTTGGGGTCAAGAATTAATCTCCTTTTTTGTATAGATTGACCTAAAAAGAAGCTTAACTTTATTTGAAGGTTAAGTGAATTCATCTAAGTTAGATTCATTCATACAAAGAGCTACATTGTGGTTTAGGGTTGTAAGATTTTCCTTTTATATTGATTGAAATATCCCATATTGGGAAAGGAGTGAAAATAATAATAAAAGGAGGTGTTGCTATTGTGTTCTAGATTAGCCTATATTGGATGAACCAAGGTAAATCTCTTGTGTTATATGTGCATGTTTATTTTGAGTCATTATTTTCTTCTTTATCATTTAGTTTCAGCACTATTATTCTAGAATAAGTTAGAGTAAGTCTCTTCATTTGGTATCAGAGCCAAGTTGTTAGCCATAGAGGGATGCATTTATTGCTAGGGTTTCATTCATTTGAAGAAGATGTAGGGTTTCTAGGAGCTAGAGAAAACCTATTTTGGAGTGTGAGTTTTTACGCAGAAGGAGCTTGAAGAAAAAATGACAATAGATAAATCAAGGATAGAGATTGAGAAGTTTGATAGAAAAATATTTGAGCTATGGGAGTTAAATATGGAGGATCTGCTCATGGACATAGATTAGTGGGCTGTTATTTTAAAAAAAATAAAATCTACAGGTACATCCGATGAAGATTGGGAAAATATGAATCGAAAATCAAGGAGTCTGATTCGACTGTCTTACAAATTCAATCCTAACCAATTTTTTTGTAGAAGCTACTACAAAGGATCTCTGGGAGAGGTTAGGGGATCTGTATCAATCTAAGTCCCTGGTGAATAAATTATTCCTCTAAAATAAACTATATAATCTCAGAATGAATGAAGGAGATTTAGTTGCAGATCATCTGAATGCATTAAATACGGTGGTAAGTCAACTTAAATCTATTGAAATTAAGTTGAGTGAGGAAGATAAATGTATTACTTTGTTATTCTCTTTACTAGATTCATTGGATAACCTGGTTGTAGCAATTGGTAGTACAACTTCATCCACATTGAAGTTTGAAGATATTGTGGCATCTTTATTATCAAAGGATATGAGGATAAAATCCATGGAGGGCACATCAAAGGATGCCCTAACAGTGAGAGGGCGTACCAAGAAAAATGATAAAATATATATGGTGGTAGACAAAAGTGTAGAGGTAGATCCAAGTCTTGAGGAAATTTTGAGAAGAAATGTTGGAAATGTGGTAAGCCTAGACATATGAAGAAGGATTGTATATCTAAGAATGTTGATTCTGTAAAAATATCTTATGAACCCACTTCCACAGAGATAAATAAATCCACTGATGAAGGAGGGGATGTATATCTGGCATCCTACTCCACACGTTCAGATAAAAATGATTGGTTGATCGATACATGTGCATATTTTCATATGATTTCTCATAGGGGGTGGTTCAATGAATATAAAATATATGATGGAGGGGAGGTATTGTTGGGAGATGATTCACCACTTAGAATCATTGGACGTGGAAGGGTGAAAATACTATTGCAGTATGGTAGGATTAAAACCCTTCCAGGAGTGATGCATATTTTGGACCTTGCTAGAAATTTAATTTTTGTAAGAAAAATGGCTAATGCAATAGTAAATATCAATTTTAGTAAGGATTCATGCAAAATGGTTCGTGGATCTATGGTGTTATCAAGATGAGTTCGTATTGGAACCTTATATAAGCTAATGGGAAGCACTATGACAAATGAGTGCAATAGCTCATCTATTTCTGAGGTTGAATCAAATTAAATTTCAACACTATGGCATCAAATAATGGGGCATATTGGAGAAAAGGGATTGTGTATCCTGTACACGAAAGGTATGGTTTAAGGTATCCCTAATTTCTCAATGTATTTTTATTTTTGTGAACATTTTATTTATGGTAAGCATAATTATGTGAGTTTCCAATATGGTGCTACAAGATCAAAAGCAGTGTTAGATATGATTTATAGTGATACCTTTGGTCCTGTTCCTATACCTTCACTTGGAAAATCATGGTACTATGCTTCTTTCATTAATGATTTTTCAAGATATGCATGGATTTATTGTCTCAAAAGTGAATATGAAGTGTTTGATAAGTTTAGAGAATTTAAAGCACTTGTTGAAAATCAAACTGGGAAAAATATTAAGGTGTTGAGGTTTGATAATGGAGGAGAGTATTGTTCAAATAAATTTGAGGATTTTTGTAAGCAATGTGGTATTGCAAGATAGAAGACTACTCCATATACACCCAAATAGAATGGAGTTGCTGAGAGATTATACAAATCACTCATGGAAAAGGCTAGAAGTATGCTCAATGGTGCAGGTTTGGCATAGGAATTTTGGGCAGAGGCAGTGAGTGCGGCATGTTACTTGTAAAATTGATCTCCTACATCAACATTGCCAGATCAAACTCCATTTGATGCATGGTTTGGTAAGAAACCCTCTTTGTCATATATTAGAGTTTTTTGTTGTGATGCATACATGCATATTCCAAAGGATAAAAGAAGTAAGCTTGATAATAAGGTTGTTAAATGTATATTTATTGGTCATAAATATGGTGTTAAAGTATATAAACGTTCAAATCCAAAAACTAAAAGTATAGTTTACAGTAGAGATGTGGTACTTAGAGAAATGAAAAGTGAACACAGGAAGGAAGTAACAGAAGAACCTAAAAAGGTGCAATTTGATCTCATGGAAGAAGAATCCTACTTAGAAGAAGAGGTGAACCAGAAGTTCATACACTTGTGGTAAGGATATCAACACGATAAAGAAGGTAACCTGATAGGCATAGTCCATCATATTCTCCCTCTTCCTTTTTTTTATCTGTTACTAATGAATATCCTAGAACAGTTAGAGAATTTGTTACTTATGAAGAGGTAAACCTTTGGGAAGAAGACATGAATGAGGAAATGATGGCCCTAAAAAATAACAAGACATGTAATGTAGTAAAATTACCTGGTGGAAGGAAAGCAATAGGTTGCAAATGGATCTTCAAGAAGAAGTAGAATTTTGAAGGTAAAGTGGAGAAATATAAAGCTCACCTAGTTGCTAAAGGCTATTCTTAGGTATATGGAATTGATTATGGTAAAGTATTTTCTCCTGTTGCAAAGCTAACCTCAATAATATTTCTTTTATCTGTGGTTGCTGCATTTGATCTTGAGATAGAGCAAATGGATGTAAACATTGTGTTCTTTCATGGATATTTGGAGAAATAAATCTATATGAGATAACCTAAAGGATTCACTATTGCAGGAAAGGAGGATTATGTATGTAAGTTAAATAAATCCATGTATGGATTGAAATAGTCACCTAGAATGTGGTATCAAAAATTTGATACTTATGTCTTAGGAATCGATTTTGTTCATAGCAATGCTGATCATTGTGTATACTCAAATAAAATTGGTAATGTACCTGTCATTATAGTTTTGTATGTTGATGACATTTTACTAATTGGAAATAGTAAGGAAATGATCAGGGAAGTAAAGTCTCAGTTAGCATCACAGTTTGACATGAAGGATTTTGGCCCTGCCAACTTTACTTTGGATATGCAAATAAATAGAGATTGTTCAAACAAAAAGTTGTGGCTGGATCAAAAAAAATATGTTGATACAGTATTGAAGAGATTTAGTATGCAAGACTGTAAACCAGTAAAGGTGCCTATTCCTTTATGTGAAAAAATATTTGTTGAACAATGTCCAAAAATAGAAGAGGTAGAAGAAATGTCCCATGTTCCTTATGCAAATGTTGTAGGAATTTTAATGTATGTTATAGTTTGTACTAGTCCAGACATTGCCTATGCAGTGGGAGTTTTAAGCAAATATATGTCTAAGCCTAGTAAAGAGCATTGGACTATTGTAAAAATATATTTTAGATATTTGTGTGGTACATATGATTTTTAAATTTGTTATGAAGGTACAAGAAAAGAAGACAAATCCTTGGATATAGAAGGTTTTATTGATGCAGACTGGGCTGGAGATCTGGACAATAGAAGATCTACTAGTATGTATGTATTCAACTTACTTGGCGGGGCTATTAGTTGGATGAGAAAAAGGTAAGTTGTTTTGGCTCTTTCAACCACTAAAGCTGAGTATATGGCAGCCACTAATGTAAGTAAGAAAGCAGTATGGTTACAAAGACTATGTTCTGAAACTGGGTTCCATCAAGGAGCTATGAAGATAAATTGTGATAGCCTGAGTGCTATATTTTTGACAAAGAATCCTTCTTACCATTCAAGAACTAAGCACATTGATACAAAGTACCACTTCAGTAGGGACATGATTGAACAGAAGAAATTATTACTGGAAAAAGTGGATACCAAGGAAAATATTGTAGATGCTTTAACCAAGGTAGTTAGCACATAAAATTTTATGTTCTATACATTTGAAATGGGTTTGGCAAGACCAAGTGGTGCAACTAACATTGATTACAGTCTTTATGCAAAGTATTCAACAAGTTGGAGAATGTTGGATGTGTCTCATCCTTTGTAGAGGAAGCATTGTACTATAGACACATGTTTTGGTGGTCTTGCTCATCGATGAGAGGCCCAAGGCCCACTCTGGGGGGCGAAGCCCTCTCAAAGGGGTTCATGGGGGGTGTAGCCCCCCCGGGAGAGGATGAAGCCCTCTTGGGGTAGTTCAGGGGGGTGGAGCCCCCCAAAAAAATTTCCATTTTTTTGGAGTGATTTACGAAGCAGTTTTTAGGTTTCCCATGGTTGGTGGGTGTGGGCGATTGTAGCCCATGGTATTGTGCCCACGGTATTCTAATACCACATTATGGTTTAGGGTTGTAATATTTTCCTTTTATATTTATTGTAATGTCCCATTTCGGGCAAGGAGTGAAAATAATAATATCAAAGGAGGTGTGGCTCTTGTTTGCTGGATTAGCCCATATTGGGTGAACTAGGGTAAATCTCTTGTGTTATATGTGCATGTTTATTGTGAGTCGTTATTTTCTTATGTATAATTTAGTTTCTACACTATTATTCTAGAATAAGTTAGAGTAAGTCTCTTCATCTTGAAGGTAAATTGAAATCTGATTCTATTGTTACAATAATATGCAAGAATAAAGGAGACAAAGCAACAATTAAATTCAAACTTAATTTAGCGTATTCTATTTTTATTAGAATTGAATACGTATGATATTATGCTCTATCTGATTACATTAATTTTTTTATGTGATTGTTGAAAAATAGATGAAATATGGTCTTTGATATTGTCCTTGGTTTGCATTCATTACTAAAATCACATCTGTAACCATCACTGAAGTCGTTCTATTTTTTCAAAAATAGGGGTTGTGTTGTAATTCTGCGTTAATGGGAATCAAGCGCATTATCTATAGAAGATGGAAATCAGGCACCAAAATATAATTTGAGCACCTAACAGGAATCAGGCACCCGATAGTCAATCATCAAACGAGAATCGAGTGCCTGATAGTTAAGCACCAAATGAGAATCGGTAACCTAAACGAGAGTCAGATGCCTGACTTAGCTCTTCATCACTATTTTGTTGTAGATATTTTTACATTTCAGTTTTTGTTTTCATCACAAAATGGAAAGTGCAAGGTTTGAATGGGACCTCAATGTAGTCATGCTAAAATATTGTAAAATCCATTGAATATATACATAATTCACTCAAAAACAAATATTAGACAACCTACATAATATAATGTTAAATACATATAAAATTTGCATAAAACATATATTTCTATTAAAATAAATGCCATAATATATATGAAAATTTTGTATAAAAATGAGCCTTTTTAGGGCTCATAATTTTCCCATGCCTAAGTAGTTGCACGTCCCTATGCCACTTTGAACTAGTAATTACCAATTTTATTTACACCTTTCCAGTAGGCCCTGTTTTTCTCCTTCCTTTTTTTGGCTGCGGCCTTGGATTTTTTTTATCTTTGGATTTTTGCCCTTTTTGTGCCTTAGGTATTCTCTCTTTCTACTGTGGTTGTTTTTTGTGCTTACTGCATTGAGTTGGTTGACTTGGTCTTTCTCCTTCACCTGCTTATTCCCTTTTCCAAGCTTTCCTCCCTACCACATTCCTCAAGTATTAGCCAATAAAAGTGGAGGTATCCTTCTAGAATACTTGCTCAGTATGATTCCAGTATTCATGGTGAGGGGATAAAATTTCTCCCACTGGCACTACAGATTCATCACGTATAAAAATTCCAAGTGGAGAGAAATGGGTGGTTGGTAATTCAATGGGGATTGTGCCAACACTATTTTATAGAAACATACACCTATGAAAACAATATATATAAAACATAAAATTAAGCACGTACTTGTATTATGTTTCGTACATGTATAATGAATAGAATCTCATGGTGCATTGGCATTGGTTGGTTTATGATGATTAGATTTTCTAGAACAAAGAATGATAGAAATATTTCCCATGCAGCAAATTTTCCTTCATATGACTGGTTCTTGAGTACTGCAATTTGATACATTTGAGAATTCCTGCACATTTTCAAAAAAAATTAGAAAAACAAGTCTTCGCGGGATGACAAACATCCCCTTCTTGAAAGTTGTTTGATAACAACTTTGGAATGTGCACAAATCTCTAACAAAAAAATTAAGATAATTTTATCTATGAGAGGTTTGAGAAATACTAACGTGGCATGAGCCACTTCTCGATGTTGAATATTATTCGTACGAGGCACAAACACCCATAAAAATAAAAAGTAAGCATCGTTTATATGGGAATCATGCACCTTATTTTAACTCATGAATGTATGTGCTTGCTAAAATAGGAAGTGGGAAACTTTTTCTTGCAATCGGACACCAAATTTAAAACAAACTTTATACAAAAAAATTATATATCTCCAAGGAACTTAGGTGTCTTCTTCCCAAAAATGGAATTTGGGCACCATTTCCTTAGAAAAATAGGAATCAGGCATCGCTCTATCAAAAAATGGGACTCAGGTACCTTTTCCTTGATATACTGGGAGTCAAGCACCTTCTACCATATAAATGGGAATCGGGTACCCTCTTCTGTAAAAATGGGAGTCGGGCACCTTCTTCTCTAGAAAATAGGAATCAGGCACCTTCCTCTTAATAAAATGAAAAGTAGGTTCTCCTCATTTATTTCAATGTATGTTAATGTGTCCACTAGTGTACGCTTACAATTGATCAAGACTTCAACATTCTAGTTTGAAGAACATGTACATAATCAACATCCGCTACCTGAACCAACATTTGGGTATTTTTCTTCATGAAGACAAAAAACAAACACCCAAACACTTGTTCAGATATAGCTTCCCCTCCAAGTGGGGATGAGATACTTCTACTAGAATTTAATCTCCTAGAAATCTGGTATTACGTAGGTTCATGGATCTTGTTCTTGTTAGGCCTAGGTTTCCTAGGCTGCATAACAGTTGCACTCAGGGTATCATTCCTATAAAATAGAAATACAACTAAAGAAAAGAAAAAATATAGAACTTTAAAATAATAATTGTTTTTGGACCATGTGGACAACGTCCATATATTACTTACTCATTTTGAAACTAGAATCAATTGGGTTCCCCCCCATGCCTAATTTGTACTTCATAATATAAGTCTCAGACACATGATATGGACACAGTCAATGACCATTGACTATTAATGTAATATTGTTATCATCAATTGTTCTAATCCTAACAACAACATTGTTCATGATTTCAATCACTTCATATGGCCCCATCGAGTGTTGCATAAGTTTGTCTTCCCTTTCTTGGAACTGGGAGTCATATAATAATACCCACTCTCCTAATTTTAACTACTTTAGCTTGGTGTGATGATCATGCCACTTGGAACTCTATTTTTGGATGATTTCTATTCAGTGCAAAGAATCTCTTCGGTATTCATCCAACTGGTTAATCTATTGAATCCACTCCTTTTGTGCCTCATCCAGATTCAAATTTAAATCTACTATAGTTTTGAGAGTCTTAATCTCAAATTCTATGGGTATAATAACATTCTTCCCATATACCAACTAGAATGGTGTGAAACCAGTGGTAGTTTTCCAGGTGGTTCTGTAAGCCCACACTACTTCTGGTAATATTATGGCCCAATACTTCCTATGTTGTTGTACTATCTTTGTGAGAATGTTCTCAAGTTCATATTTGGTTACCTCTACCAACCCATTTTCCTTTGGATGATAAGGAGTGGTTTTGTTATACCTAATTTTATACTGCTGCATCATTTTTTGGATCAAATTTGAAGTAAATTGAGGTCCTTGGTTAGTTGTGATCTCCCTTAGAACCCCAAATATTGTAAAGATAGATGAAAATAAGAATTTTTCTATAGTCTTCCCTTTAGAATCACGCAATACCTACACTTCCACCCACTTGATCACATAGATAGTACAAACTAAGATATACCTCTTACCTATTAACTATGGATTAATGGGTCCTATGAAGTCCATCCCCCATTTATCAAATGGCTCTATTTCCACATGTGGTTGGAGTGACATTTCATATTTGAGAGTTGGTCTACCCATCCTTTAACATTGGTAACATTGGATCACATGCTTAACTACATCTTTGAATAGTGAAGGCCAAAAGTATCCAGCCTATAATCTCAAGGTTCATTATGGTAAGCTTTCAATATTTCTATAATCTCATTATCAGCAACAAATCTTCTCATAATTTGATTAGGCCCTATTTTAAACAGACATCACTCAATCCATAAGAACTCTGCACTTTTCTCTATCAATGTTTGTTTCTCATGTGGTTAAAGTGTAGTGGGTACTTTACCAATGGCTAAATAACTATCCATATTTGCGTACCATGGTATCTGTTCATTAAGAGAAAACAAATACTCATCTAGAAACTGATCTTCTATGGTTGTATGATCAAGGGGTGTCAATCTGGAAAGTAAATCTACCACCACATTATCCTTATTTGTTTTATCCATAATTTTCATGTCAAATTCCTACATAAGTAACAACCATAAGATAATTTTACCACTAATGCCAAGTTTTTTTGTCAGGTATCTGATAGTTGAATGATCAGTGTGCACAAAAATTTAATAACTTGTAATATAGTGGTAAAATTTGTTAAGAGCATGTATGACTGCAAGGAATTCATTTTTTGTGATAGTATAATTGAACTCATCACCTGTAAGATTTTTAAAGACATAATAGATGGCATAAAAATCATCACCATATTTCTATCCCAAAATTAACCCTATCACATTATTGGATGTGTCTGCATATATGTGAAATTGGATGGTCCAATTTGGACAGCTCAAGATTGGAGTAAAAGTTAGTTTTTCTTTTAAAATTTTAAATGCTTGTTCACAATCATTTGTCCAAAAAAACTCTATGTATTTTTCTAACAAAGTGATTAGGGGTTTAGCAGTTTTGCTAAAGTCTGCTATAAACCTCTTATAATAACTAGTTGAGCCAAGGAAGCTTTAGATATCTTTCTGAGTTTTGGGAGTAGGAATATTTTGTATTACCTTTATCTTCTTTCTATCTACCTTGATCCCATCTATAGAAATGTGATGTCCTAATACTATCCCCTCTTGCATTAACATATAAAATTTCTCATTTCTTAGGGACAGATTGGTTTTCTCACACCGTTGAAGTGTTCTTTCCAAATTTTTTGTGGATTCTTCAAAAGTTTCACCATAAAAAGTGAAATCATCCATGTATAATTCCAGAGTTTCTCCAATCATATCAGAGAAGATGCTCAAAACTTCCCTTTGAAATGTGGTAGGAGTATTGCACAAATCAAAGGGAAAAACTCGGTAAGGAAATATTCCCCATTGATAAGTGAATGTGGTCTTATCTTGATCCTCTTCCCCAATTTGAATCTGATTATATCCACTGAACCCATCTAGGAAAGAAAAGTATTTATTTCCTACTAAGGTGTTAATGACTTGATCTATGAAAGGTAAGGGGAAGTGGTCTTTCTTAGTTGCTTTGTTTAGTGACCTGCAATCAACACAGATCCTCCATTTTCCATTTTTCTTGGGCACCACCACCAAAGGTGATACCCATTCACTATCTGAGATAGGGTAGATAAACTAAACTATCAAGAGTTTTTTTAATTCTATTTTAAAAATCTCATTCATAGATAGATTCATCCTATGTTATGGTTATCTTACCAGTTTTATTTCATCTTCCAGATATATTCGATGAGTACAAGTTTTAGGAGCTATTCCTCTCATGTCTGAATACTCCCAAGAAAAGGTACCTTGATGTTTGACTAATGTTTCTTTTAGTTTGATCTTCTAACCAATTTTCAACTCATCATCTATGTTTAATACCCTCCCAGGTTCAACTTCGATTTGCTTAAAATGGTGATTTTTACCTCCAACAAGTGGTAGTTTTGGAGGAGGATAGGAGGGTTCTCCTTGGAAGAAGTTTGATATCACTATGTCTTCATCACTCTCATCCTCCAACTCATCAAGTGTTATGATGGATTGAATCATTTATAAACCACTCATATTCTGGTTCTCAAATTTAGGTTCTCCCAATAAATCTATAGACTATACAAGCGGATGGATGATCAGATTTTTTACATTCTAACCATCTTAAATGGTCATTTGCCCATTTATACAACTTATGTAGGCATCAATTATTGCCATCCAAGGCCTACCTAATATGAGTGGATAACCACCCAACCCAAACTTGGATTATAACACTAAGAAATATGTTGGTTATTCTTATGCATCCACTATGATAGGTATGTCTTCCAGTATTCCTTTAGGGAGCACTGTAGACCTGTCTACCAACTAAAGGACAGTTTTGGTTAGCTTCAAGTTGGTTAATATGAGTTTTTGCATGGTATCCTTGGGTATGACATTAATGGCAGCCCCCAAATCTACTAATATCCTGGGTAAAACATAGCCTTCATTTTTTACAGTTAAAATAGGGTTTCTTGGGTCTGAATATTTTTGGTGAGGTGTTTCTTAGCATAAGATCAGCTAATTGACCTACCAAATTGATTTCCCGTGTTGGTTTTCTTCCTTTTTTTCTTAGAAAATATTATCTTATGGCCTTGTTATAGATAGAAATATCTCTTATGGCCTAAAAAGAGGGATTGTGATTGTCGGATTTTTCAAACTAGAAAGAATATCAAATTCTAGTTGTATTGGCTTTTTGGATTTTTGCAACCTTTTTGGAAAAGGTGGAACCCTTGGTCTAGTATTTACAAATACTGGTTCATATTTTATTTCTTCTATAAGAGGTGATTCCTCTTTCTCTAACTCTATGTTTTCCTCCTCTTCTAACAAAGGAGTTGATTCTACACCTACCTGTTTACCTGATCTTAATTGTATTGGACTACAATCTACTTTGATATTATACATGGGGTACATCTCATTCTCCATCTCATTGCCCATGAAGTATGATTTCATTACTTCATGATCTTCTATAAATTTTGTCTAGTTGCAAACACAACTTAGTTTTATAATATTTTTGGCATACAACGCATACTCTAACTTTATTTTTAGGACATTCATTTTTGGGGTACTTTCCCCTGCATATAGGAAAAAAATAGGCTAATGTTGCCTCATTCTCCTACTTCTTTCTCTAAAGTAGAAGAGTATCAATTTTAAGCACAATATATGACAACATATCACTCGTAAGGTCTTTTAGCATATTTCCTATTTCTATTTTTGTGACTGTGGTTGATTGTTTGACATTTTTGAAATTTAATTTACCCTTCCTTCTTGAGTAGTTCTAGCATAACTACTATATATAAAAAATTTGGTGTTGATAAATATCCCCTCCTTAAATCATGTTTAATGCATCAAGAGATTCCTTCATAAGCCCATTTAAGAAAATACTTCTCAAGGACCTCTCTCCTAGTTTTTCATGAGGAGATCTTTACAAGTTGAAACTAAACCTATCCCAATATTCCTCCAATGACTCACCTTCCTTTTGAGTCATATCCAGGACTTCTTATCTGGAATATTGTGCCCTACCAAAGTCTTGATACTGATCTAGGAAGATTTTTTTCATGTCTTCTCAGGTAGTTATTTGTTTGTATCCTAAACTGATGAACCAATGCAGGGCTACATCATCAAGAGTTGAGGGAAATAATTTTAATTTTTGAGCATCAATTTTATAGTCTACCGACCTGCATAGAATGTTAAACTTGAAGAGAAACAGGTCAAGATATTCTGATTAAAATACTCTAAATATTGAAAGGTGGGCAGGAGAGATATGTTTCATCTTGTGGTCTCCTCTTACCTCTTCTATGGGAAGTTAAAACTAGTGGACGCTTCTTCTACTTCAACCATATTGTCTATAAAGAGGGTGTCTATACCTACTATTTTTAGGGTAGTCTTCAAGGCTTATAATTCGTTTATTTTATTCTCTAGAAGGATTAATAAGTCAATATTTGAGATAGTCTCATCTTCAACTGCTTTCAAACATTGAAGGTTAAGCAAATCTTCCTTAAATTGAACTCTTCCTACCACTGATCCTTCCCTAATATTTTGTTGGTCTGGTTTAGAAGGATCCTGTGCAAAAAGTGGATGTTGAATCTAATGTACAAGTGGATATGGTGGTGGGGAGATATCATTGTAATTATTTGGCATAGATACAACATAGGTTTATTAAGAAATAATGTTTTTGTTCTTGATCAAACAATCGTCCGATCCTCTAACTCTAGGTGGACTTATACAAAATTTTGAATGGAGTAGTTCTATAGAAAGTAACCTGAACTACTTCAAAAATACTTTCTTTAGAATTGGATTTTATAGATGGTTTTTCCCCAAAAACAATGCCAAATTATTGGGTAAAATATTGGTTAATTTTCTATGATTAAATTCATTGCCTTCATTTAATTGTCAACTCGGGATAGCTTGTAAACTTGTGAAAAACCGTGCATAGTATATGCCTATAAAATCTCCTTAATAAGATGAGTCCCTTAGATACTATATTTTGGGGTGGTGTTTTTGTTTCGTTGGAGTTCTTGTTTATTTTCCAAACTATAATCTAAATTACATTATCTAAGACATGACTGAAATGTATTACAGAGATCAAAACTGCACACTTGCTGGAAACTTACAGAAAACAAAGGAAATTGCAATATTAAACTAAATTACAAAAAATAGGAAAAAGAATTAAAATGATAGAAAACATTTAAAATAAGGGAGGAATATTGTTGAGAGTGGGCCCAGGATTTCAACATATTCTTCCCACATTAATACATTCACCGGATGCTAGTTGAGTTGATCAAAAGACTCAAATGAATTGTATTTGGAATTACAACATAAATTTACAGAGAAAATCTAGGATCTCTTTTTCAGGGGTGGCCCGCATATTTATAAGATATGTGGTCATGCCCTGTTACATCTTGAAGGTAAATCAAATTTTGATTCTATTGTTACAATAATATGCAAGAATAAAGGAGATAAAACAAATATTAAATTCAAACTTGATTTGACATATTCTATTCTGATAAGAATAAAATATGTCTAATATTATGCTCGATCTGATTACATTGATTTTTTTACATGATTGTTAAAAATAGATGACATATGGTCTTTGACATTGTCCATAATCCGCATTCATTGCTGAAATTGCATCTACACCCATCATGAAATTATTGTTTTGTTTTGCCAACAACAAGGATCGTGCTGTAATTCTGCATCAACGAGAATCAGGCACCAAAATGGAATTCGGGTGCCTAACGGGAATCAGGCGCCCAATAATCAAGCATCAAACAAGAATTGGGTACTCGACAGTCAAGCGCCAGATAGGAATCGAATGCCTAAATGGGAGTCGGGCGTCTGACTTAGTGCTTCATCACTGTTTTGTTGTAGATATTTTTACCTTTGAGTTTTTGTTTTCATCACAAAATGGAAAGTGCCAGGTCCGAATGGGACCTCGACGTAGTCATGCTAAAATACTGTAAAATCCATTGAATCTACACATAATTCACTCAAAAATAAATATTAGACAACATACATAATCTAATGTTAAATACATATAAAATTTGCATAAAACATATATTTCTATTAAAATAAATACCACAATATATATGGAAAGTTTGTATAAAAATGAGCATTTTTAGAGCTCATCAATTGAGTTTTAGATTATGATCATATCTTAGCTTTAATTAATTAAAACTGTTATAGTTAAAACTTTGAATAAAATTTAAAAATTTTAATTATGTAATTGTACTTGATCTAAGATAAAGTATATAAAAATAATAGATATGAAAAATACCTATATTACATATAATTAAAATAATTCATAATTGACTAAAACTCATATTTATGTTTTTCTTTTTTCTCTATTTTCAAATTTTATAGTAAAATTGAATATAATGTTTCCAAATGTATTGACATTTATACTTTAAAAAGTGAAAAGTAATTAATTGAAAAATGGTTAAGAAAATGGTCTGAATATATATTATTTTTTCACAAAATTAAGGTTGGAATATTTTACATACATTCTTATTCTTATGTATTTTAAAAATAAAATAAAATAAAATTTCAAATTTTAAATAAAATATTAAAATTTTAAATTGTGTATTATGTTTGGCCTGCTACAATGAATATCAATAAAAATAATAAAAATCAATAATAATAAATATAAAATGTAATAAAAATAAATTTATAAATTGTAGTTTTTGGGTTCAGATTTGAAGAAGCCAGAGAAAGAAGCTATGCATTAGGGTTTAGAGTTCTTGGTGCCATACTACCTCTCCACTCTAGAGTGTGTAGGGGATGCCTTTTAGGGTATTTTTTTTCTTCTTTCACTGACTTTACTTCATCATTTGGTGGATTGAACCTCTTTTTTATGGATGAAGCTCAATCAGCAACTCCAAATTTTGTTGAAGCTACAGAAAGGAGCAAAGGTGCTAAAGGTGAACAAGCAACTATGAAAGTTCATTCCCAAATTTTATCATGAGATAATCTTTCTCCTTCGAATGTTGTTATCTTGTTGAGTGAGTTTAATACTACTTGTTCTTGGCTGGAAAGCCATACGTTGGTAGAGTATTTTCTAGGTCACATCCCTAGCAAGCCCCTCATTTGAAACTGGATCCAATAAGCTTGGCATGATGTCCAGGTTGATGGTATCCAGAACCTCACCAAAGGGTTTTTTTTTGTTTCATTTTATTGACCCTGTTTAGGCCAAAGCGATCCTCAACCATGGGCCTTGGTATGTTCGTAGCTCCTTGTTGATTTTTCAACCTTGGACCAAGGATTTTTTGGTCACTAATGATGTTTCCTTACGATTTCTGGTTTGGGTTGAATTCCTTGATCTTCCTCTACCACTCTGGCCTTACTATCAGAACCTTGTGGTCCCCATTGGTGAATTTATCTATTGTGAAATGGATAAATTTATGCCTCACACCCTCAAAAGCATTTTTGTGTCAAAGTTGATCTTTCTAAAAACCTCAAGGAGACTGTTGATGTCCAAGTTGGTGACTATAGGTTCAAGCAATGTGTTGTCTACATAAACCTTCCTAACAGATGTTATCATTGTCAATCAAATATTCATAAGATAAAATATTGTCCATTAATAGTGGAGAAGATTAAAGATAAGGACACAACTGCAACTCCTATTACTACTAGCTCTATTCCTACTTCCAAAGGGAGGCAAGATGAATGGAAGGTAGTCCATAATAAGGGTAAGAATGAAAAAATATACATATGGCTAGCATGGTGTGGTTATGGAGCAGCATACCATGCAACCGATGACACCCAGTGCTAGGGCTTCACAGATGGTTCCTAATGTACCATCGACTAGTGCTTCCTTTGCCAAAATTGTTACTTCTTCTATTCCTACTCAGTCTTCAGATTATCCAATTTTGCATATCAATGGGAAGTCTTCCTCAAGCTTCATAAAACCCAAACGGGTTTCTGTCAATGGTTGAAAATCTCGTAGCCTACCCTAAGGAGACTCCTTGATTCACCAAGACATAAGGCATCAAACCGAGTTTTTGAAAGTAGGTCAGGAGCATTTTCTCAGTAATATTTATGATTCTCTTTCAAACCTTGGAGATGTTAAATATGTAGTCGAACATATGAGTCTTGATCGATCTCCATGATTTTTTTATCATGGAATGTTAGAGGGTTAATGAATCTAGTCCGTAAATACTTGGTTTGAGATGAGATTGCTTTATGCTCCAGGTTTTATGGTAATCCCGACTTTCTCTGTCTTCAAGAGATTAAGATTTCTAACTTTATTTTGTAATACTTTTCTTTGGCTAGGTTGCTTTTTTTATGTCACTAGTCATTCCCCTAGCAGAGGGGGAGTTGTCATTCTTTTGGCAGCTAGGTGGAAATATAGTTTTGTCTTATGGGGTGTGGACCCCTCTGATGCAGGAGCATCCGGAGGCAAAGGGAAATCTTGCATCACCCAAAATGTATTTTCTTCTAAGTACTGAAACTGTCGCGATATCACGACGCTTTTTGAAGAAGGGCTCCAATGGGCCAAAATGTTGTGAAATCGTGACATGTCGCGATATCGCGATGCTTTTTGAAGAAGGGCTCCAGCGGGCCAAAATGTCGTGATATCGCGACGCTTTTTGAGGAAGGGCACCAGCGGGCCAACATGTCGCGATATCGCGACGCTTTTTGAAGAAGGGCTCCAACGGGCCAACATGTTGCGATATCGTGATGCTTTTTGAAGAAGGGCACTGGCAGGCCAAAATGTCGCGACATCGCGATGCTTTTTGAAGAAGGGCTCCAGCGGGCCAAAATGTTGCGAAATCGTGACATTTCTCAAGCAGCGCAGTCGGAACGCCAAACTGTCACGAAATCGCGACACTTTCGAGCCAAGATGTACGAAATGCAAAGATGTCACAAAATCGCGACATATCCAAAGGCAAGGTTCAACAATGCAAAGATGTCACGAAATCGTGACACTTCCGAGCCAAGGTGTACGGAACGCAAAGATGTCGCGAAATCGCGACATATCCAGAGGCAAGGTTCAACAATGCAAAGATGTCGCGAAATCACGACAGGTCACGGTTTCGCGGCCCGGAATGAAGCAGCAAGTATGGAACGCAGAGACATCGCAAAATCGTGACATGTCACGATTTCGTGGCCCAAGGGAGGAGAGCGATTAAGAAGGGCCTAGACGTCACGATTTCGCGACGTGTAGAGGAATCATGGCCCTAAGGAGGAGAGAGAAGCCCAACGTCAAAACGTCGCGATATCGCGACCAAGGGAGAGAGAAAAAATCCTTGGAGCAAATACGTCGCGATATCGCGATAAGAATGCTCATGACGTTGACTAGCCGGCGACTGCAGAGACCAATGCAAGGGGACACGTTGCATGAAGTGACAGGTGGCTCACGAGTATGGAACGATTATAGGGACACGTGGCACCAAACGACAAGTGACCAGGTGCATTCCCTGGTATGATGTTCTGAAGGCTTGACAGGCGGCCACAGAGCACTCGGCCACCCCAGACCATGATAATACGGGGCATCTGGCAGAATATGGCATGCGGCTGCAGGGCATACGTGTGGATGGTTAGAGGGAGGCCCGCACTTTGCGTAATTATGGAGAAGAAGGTGGCGGCCGAGGATAAAAAAAGGCGCGCATGCTTTGTATTGAAGAGGCGGTGAAGGGAGAACCCTGGGATTGATTTTTCGAGGGAATTGCAGTGTATTACAGAGGGGACCTCTGTTGTTTTTTTTTATAGATAAAAATATTGCTGGAATTTTGCCTATGCATGGTTAATTTCTGCATTCTTGTTGTGTTTTATGCGTAGATCTAGATCAAGTGGTATCAGAGTAGGTTGGTTCTGAGAGTGCAAACCGATCGTCGACAGTGAGCCAGTTTGCGCCAGGACGTGGTTGTGGGTTGCGAAGGAAAGGCAGGATGCCTCCGCATAGAGGACATGGTATTGCGAGGAATAGGCAAGTAAGAAGGGAGGAGGTCGATCTAAGATCCCTGCAGAGACAAGTTGAGGCCCTGCAAGAGGAAATAAGAAGAGGAGTCGAGCCGAGAATGGAAGAACCCAGTGAAGATGAAGTGTGGGAAGAAGAAGTTGCTTCTGATGAGGAAGATGCCTTGGACCCAGCAGAGGCTAGGCTATATAGAGCCATATCCCAGATTGGGAAGAAGCTAAAATTTGACGTCTCGACTTACTCTGGAAACCTCAACCCTGAGGAGTTGATAGACTGGATTAATGACATGGAGGAGTATTTTGAATACGAAGAGATATCAGATCCAAATCAGATCAGGGTTGCGAAATCCAAGCTGAAGGGACACGCTAGCATCTGGTGGAAGGGAGTGTAGTTAGAAAGAAACAGGAGGGGAAAGGAAAGGATCACCAGATGGGATAGGATGGTAGAGAAACTAAAGAGGTAGTTCATCCCTGCAGATTATGAGCTGGATTTATTGAAGAAAATGCAGAGTCTTCGACAGGCTAGTAAGTCTGTCAAGGAATATACAAAGGAGTTCTACCAGATTTCAATCAGAACCAGCCATTCGGAGGCAAACAAAGAGAAGGTCGCACGTTACATAAATGGATTACGAACCAGCATTCAAGAAGAACTTGGGCTGGTTAGAATGATCACAGTAGAAGATGCATATCAATTTGCATTAAAAGTGGAGGAGAAACTAAATAGAAGATTTGATGGTAAGCAGAGAGGGAAGGATAGGGGTGGAAGAGCTGGTGGAAGATACAAAGATTTTGGGAAAGCTAGAGAAGCTAGCAACAACCAAAGGCAAAAAGAAGTGAAGGAGGAGGATGCCCAACGCCCATGCGGTCAGAGCAACAACTACCCAAGAGGAAGAGGTAGGTCGGGGCGAGGGTTTGGAAGAGGTGTCTTCAGAGGAACCTGCTTCAACTGTGGAGAGGAAGGACACAGGGCACACAATTTCCCGCAGCATCAAGAGAGGCCAAACCGAAGACCCGAGGGTCAGGCCCGAGCTGCTATAGCAGACGAAGGTGCAGAGTCTGAGCACTCAGAGGAGGCAGAAAGAGGGGAAGCCATGATAATCAGAAGGGTCCTGTTAAATGAAGAAGAAAAGGTAGACCAAAGGAACAGCCTGTTTCGAACAAGATGCAAGTGCGCAGGTAAGGTCTGTAATATCATCATTGATAATGGAAGCACTGACAATTTGGTTTCTGAGGAAATGGTTTCCAAGCTACGGTTGGAAAGGAGAAAACACCCGCACCCTTATCGGATTGCATGGTTGCAAAAGGACCATCGAGTGCTGGTGAGTGAACAATGTCTGGTGAAGTTCAACATTGGAACTTACCAAGATGAAGTGTTATGTGACATCTTGCCCATGGATGCATGTCACCTACTACTTGGGAGGCCATGGCAGTTTGACCGAAGTGTTGTCCATGATGGTCGAGCTAATACCTATTCTCTGTTAAAGAATGGAGTTTGCCATAAGTTGAAACCCCTAAAGGAGGCTGATGAGAAGATATGCAGTAGTGCACGAATCTGTCTAGTTGATGGCAAAAAAATTTTAGAAGGCCTGAAGCCGGATTATGTGTGTTATGCTATAATCCCCAGAGTTAGGAAAGAAGGATGCAAGGATATTCCAATGGAAGTCATGGGACTGTTAGAAGAATTCCCTGATATCATTTCCGACAATGTTCCTCGAAGGTTTACCACCCGTTAGGAGGATCAGCCATCACATCGACTTGGTGCTCGGATCGAGCTTGCCAAACAAGGCTGCACATTGAATGACATCGATGGAAACTGAAGAATTAAATCGGCAAGTTCAAGATCTGTTGAAGAAAGGCCTGATAAGGGAGAGTCTTAGTCCTTGTGCTGTACCAGTAGTACTAGCACCCAAGAAGGATGGAGAATGGAGGATGTGCACAGATTCAAGAGCAATCAACAAGATCACCATTAAATACAGATTCCCACTACCAAGGATGGATGATATCATGGACTGCTTGAGTGGAGCTGAGTACTTCACAAAAATTGATTTGAAAAGTGGATACCATCAGATCCGCATTAGAGAAGGGGATGAGTGGAAGACAGCCTTTAAAACTAGAGAGGGGCTGTATGAGTGGTTGGTCATGCCATTTGGGTTAACAAATGCACCTAGTACCTTTATGAGGTTGATGAATGAAGTCTTGAAAGAATTTCTGGGCAGATTTGTGATTGTTTACTTGGATGATATACTGATTTTCAGCAAGACCTTAGAGGAACACCTAGTGCACATCAGAAAGGTGTTTGAGAAACTACAGGAAGAGCAGTTACTGATCAATCTGAAGAAGTGCAACTTCGTGAAGAAGGAGCCGGTATACCTGGGCTTTGTTATATCAGTTAACGGTCTCAAAATGGACCCCGAAAAGGTGAAGGCTATCCTAGAATGGCCTGTCCCAAGGAGTGTGACCGAGGTTAGATCATTTCACTGGTCTGGCCAGTTTCTACAAAAAATTTATTAGAAACTTCAGCAGTATTTGTGCATCTCTTACTGAGACAATGAAGGGAAATAAGAAGGAATTCCAGTGGACAGTTGGAGCAGATAAAAGCTTTGCTATGCTGAATAAGAAGGTCACTGAGCAACCCGTATTAGCACTTCCATATTTCAATAAGGTGTTCCAGGTGGACTGCGATGCGAGTGGCAATGCGATAGGAGCAGTATTGAGCCAAGAGGGTAGGCCTGTTGCATATTTCAGCGAGAAGATCAATGATGCCAGGTGAAAGTATTCGGTATATGACCAAGAGTTCCACACCATAGTGCAAGCGCTCAAGAAGTGGAGGCACTACCTGTTGCCGAAAGAGTTTGTTCTCTATACCGACCATCAAGCGCTACAGTATATTAACAGCCAGGGTAAATTGAATCAGAGGCACCTCAAATGGGTAGAATTCCTGCAGAGCTATACCTTTGTGCTGAAGCATCGGAGTGGAAGATCCAATAGGGTGGCAGATGCATTGAGTAGGAGGCAATGTCTGATGATAGAACTGAGAGTGGAGGTTGTAGGGTTCGCTGAGCTCAAGAACTTATACCCTGTAGACCCCGATTTTGCAGAAGCTTGGAAGGCCTGCACTACACCTGTTACGTTGGATAGGAGTAGGTGGTTGGATTACCTGGTTCAAGAGGGGATGTTGTTCAGAGGGAACCAATTGTGCATTCCAAGGAGCTCAATGAGAGAGAACCTCATTAAAGAAAAGCATAGTGGGGGTTTAGCTGGACACTTTGGTCGTGACAAGACCATCTCATTGGTTAGTGAAAACTATTACTGGCCATAATTGCAGCAGGATTTGGCAAATTTTGTGTAGAGTTGCAGGATTTTCCAGATGGCAAAGGGTGTCAGGCAGCCTACTGGTTTGTATCAACCGCTACCTATACCCGAGCGACCGTGGGAAGATATTAGTATGGATTTTGTGCTTGGTTTGCCTCGGACGCAGAGGGGGAATGATTCCATCTTTGTGGTAGTGGACAGATTTTTGAAAATGGCACATTTTATCCCATGCCAGAAGACTAGCGACGTGGTCCATGTAGTTGGTTTGTTCTTTAAGGAAGTGGTACACCTTCATGGGCTGCCAAGAAGCATTGTGTCAAGTTTGTAGGTTATTTCTGGAAGACCCTGTGGAAGAAATTGAAGACGGAGCTAAAGTTTAGTTTTGCGTATCATCCCCAAACAGATGGCCAAACAGAGGTGGTCAATAGGAGTTTGGGCAACCTACTGTGATGCTTGGTAGGGGACAAGCCCAAAGGATGGGATCTGGTTCTACTGCAAGCTGAGTTTGCATATAACAACTCGATCAATCGGAGTACCAATAGGTCACCCTTCCAGATTATCTATGGAAGTAGCCCGAGAAACGCTTCAAAATTAAGAAGGCTAGATACAAGGGAGAAATGCAGTGCTGAGGCAGAAGATTTTGCTGAACACTTGAAAGGAGTGCATGAAGAAGTGACAAGACACATTGCCAAGATGAATGCTCGGTACAAGGCAAGGGCGGATCAAAAACGCAGAGTTAAAGAGTTCCAAGTAGGAGATTCTGTCATGGTCTATCTGAGGAAGGAGTGATTTCCTGCCAAGACCTATAACAAACTCAAAATGAAGAAGTTTGGGCCGTGCAAGATCATTGGCAAACGGGACTCGGGCAATGCCTATGAGGTGGAGTTACCTAGCGAGCTCAACATCTCCCCCATGTTCAACATCTCCGATCTGGTCGAATATCATGAAGGAGAAAATAGTGAGATGCCAAGTTCGGAATTGTGGAGCATTCCATCGGTCATACCAGTAGCAGACGAGATAGAAGAAGTTCTTGATACCCGTGAGGGTCGTAGTACCCAGAATAGGAGTTATTCTGAGTATTTGGTCAAATGGAAGGGCAAGCCCATAGAAGATGCAACTTGGTTGTCCAAGGCAGAGGTTGATCGCTTGGGTCTACCTTAGAATGGTCAGAAGTGAGGTCACTTCTCAAACTCGCCCCGGGTGTCTGATGCAGGAGCATCCGGAGCCAAAGGGCAATCTTGCATCACCCAAAATGTATTTTCTTCTAAGTACTGAAACTATCGCGATATCGCGACGCTTTTTGAAGAAGGGCTCCAGCGGGCCAAAATGTCACGAAATCGTGACATGTCGTGATATCGCGACACTTTTTGAAGAAGGGCTCCAGCGGGCCAAAATGTCGTGAAATCGTGACATGTCGCGATATCGCGACGCTTTTTGAGGAAGGGCACCAGCGGGCCAACATGTCGCGATATCGCGACGCTTTTTGAATAAGGGCTCCAGCGGGCCAACATGTCACGATATCACGATGCTTTTTGAAGAAGGGCACTGGCGGGCCAAAATGTCGCGACATCGCGACGCTTTTTGAAGAAGGGCTCCAACTGGCCAAACTGTCGCGAAATCGCGACATTTCTCAAGCAGCGCAGTCAGAACGCCAACTGTCGCGAAATCGTGACACTTTCGAGCCAAGATGTACGGAATGCAAAGATGTCGCAAAATCGCGACATATCCAGAGGCAAGGTTCAACAATGCAAAGATGTCGCGAAATCGTGACACTTCCGAGCCAAGGTGTACGGAACGCAAAGATGTCACGAAATCACGACATATCCAGAGGCAAGGTTCAACAATGCAAAGATGTCGCGAATCGTGATTTTGTGGCCCGAAATGAAGCAACAAGTACGGAACGCAGAGACGTCGTGAAATCGTGACATGTTGCAGTTTCGCGGCCCAAGGGAGGAGAGCGATTAAGAAGGGCCTAGACGTCATGATTTCGTGACGTGTAGCGGAATCGCGGCCCCAAGGAGGAGAGAGAATCCCAACGTCAAAACATCGCGATATCACGACCAAGGGGGAGATAAAAAAGCCTTGGAGCAAATACGTCGTGATATCGTGATAATAACGCTCACGACGTTGACTAGCCAGCGACTGCAGATACCAATGCAAGGGGACACGTGGCATGAAGTGACAGGTGGCTCGTGAGTATGGAGCGATTACAGGGACACGTGGCACCAAACGACAAGTGACCAGGCGCATTCCCTGGTATGATGTTCTGAAGGCTTGACAGGCGGCCACAGAGCACTCGGCCACCCTAGACCATGATAATACGGGGCATCTGGCAGAATATGGCATGCGGCTGTAGGGCATACGTGTGGATGGTTAGAGGGAGGCCCGCACTTTGCGTAATGATGGAGAAGAAGGTGGCGGTCGAGGATAAAAAAAGGCGCGCATGCTTTGTATTGAAGAGGCGGTGAAGGGAGAACCTTGGGATTGATTTTTTGGGGGAATTGCGATGTATTACAGAGGGGACCTCTGTTGTTTTTTTTTATAGATAAAAAGCTTGCTGGAATTTTGCCTGTGCATGGTTAATTTTTGCATTATTGCTGTGTGTTGTGCGTAGCTCTAGATCACCCTCCAATCATGTTGTTGGGGTTTTACTTGAGGTTGGTGGGCTATATATTGGCGTTATTAATTTCTATGCCTCCAATGATGCTCAGGAGCATTGTATCCTCTAGCAATGGTGTTTTCTTTACCACTTGTTGTTTAGGTTATGTGCAAAGATTTTAATATGACTAAAAATCCTACAGAAAAGATAGGACAACTTCCCATGCAGTGGGATATTTGGGAAAGAGAGGCCTGGTACTTCATGAAAAACAAATTGGGTTTGTCATACCCCAATTCTTGTTTTATCCCTGGGATTTTTCTAAAAATTTGTGGTATATGTGGTCCAATTTTCAAGCTGGCCATGCAAGAATTATGAGAAGACTGGATAGATCCGTGATTTCAAATCATGTGCAATTTTTCTTTCATAGTAGAAATGCTTCAACTCCATTTATGGACATCATTCCTAGTACCACTACTTTCGACCATTCATACATTATGTTTAATGTGTTGATGAAATCCCTACCTCAGAGACACTATAAGTCATAATTTTTTTTAATGCTTCCTTTCTTCAGCACCCTTACGTGGTCTGTCATATCGACAAAGTTTGGAATCTAGTTCCTAGACCTACTAGAGAGTTGGGTTATGGTGGAATGATTCCATTTTTTGTACAACTGTATTGCTTCGTACTTTGGGAAAAAATGTGGCACGGTTCAAAAGGTATTCCAATGTTGTCCTTCATGTTGAGCTTACAAATTCTTCTCTCAGGCTTGAGGTCTATCTATTTTAATCCTGAACTTTCGTCCCATGTTGTCCTTCATGTTGAGCTTACAAAATCTTCTCTCAGGCTTGAGGTCTATCTATTTTAATCCTAAAATTTCGTCCCATGTTGCCCAGTTGAGGCATGAACTTTAACTTGCTAAACTTTATGAGGCTCAAGGAGCTCGAATTAAAGCCTGACTTCATTGGCTTAAAGTTGGTGATAGGGTCACTAAAGAATTTTTTTAAAGGCTTTGCCCTCCTAGGAAAGCTACTCAATTCAAGGTCATTCAAGACAATGGATAAGGCTTACCTCTCTTCCTAAGATGATTGATGCTTTTGTCAAGAACTATAATAATATTTTTCCTGCTCAAGCTTATTCCCATGAGAGGGAGAAAGCACTGGCAGCTTGTATGGCAGTTGTACCAGTTAAGGTTTCAAAGTCTTAAAGAGTAGGGTGTGATAAACTACTCTCCCTTACAGATCTAGAGGATGCATTGTCTCAAATGGCAAATGATAAAGCACCAGGTTTGGATGGCTTTCCTTGTGAGTTCTACAAGGATCTTTGGGACATAGTTGGTCCTAATCTACATAAATGTTATCTGGAGACTCTTTGAGTAGGATCTTTGGGAGCCATTATTAATAGGGGCAATATCAAATACATACCCAAGCAAGGGGACCTGGAGTTGATCACTAATTGGAGGCCTATTACTTTATTGAATATTAGTTACAAGATCATTGCCAAAGCTTTGGATCTTCATATTAGGCATCTTCTTCCTTTTATAGTTATATCATAGCAAACTAGCTTTATTCAAGGAAGGTACATCCTCAACAATGTTTTGACTATCTGTGAGGGCATGGAATGGGCCTAGATATCAAACCAGAACATGTTTTTATTAATATTGATTTTGAGAAAACTTATGACCACATTGAATGGACATTCATTCTTGCTATTCTCAAAGTTTTAGGATTCGGGCTAGTTTTTTTTTTTTTAATGGTTGAAAGGGTGTTGAAAGGACCCTGAACCTTGTCCAAGTATTTTTTACATGTTTTCCAAACCGACCGAAGAGGCCCAAGAGCTAAAGATCAAAGAAAAAGAAAAACACCACAAGAAGAAAGGTGTTGCGATATCGTGACAAGTTGCATTTTCGCGGTCCAAAGCATAGGGAAAAAGCAAGGAGGAAAAGGTGTCGTGATATCACGACATGTTGCACCATCACGGCCAAACGAGGAAGAGATGTCGCGATATCATGACAAGAAGGAGCATCGCGGTCGAAGGAGAGAAAGTGTCACGATTTCGTGACATGTTGCAACAATGCTACCAGAAGAGAAGAAGTGTTGCGATATCATGACAAGTTGCGTCGTTGCGGCCAGAGGAGGAAAGGTGTCATGATATTGTGACATGTTGCATCATCGAGGCCAAAGAAAAAAATATGTCGCGATATTGTGACATGTTGCATTGTCATTGCCAAAGGAAAAAAAGTGTCACAAAATCGCGACATGTTGCACCGTCGCGGCCACAAGAGAAAAGGTGTCGCGATATCGCGACATGTTGCATTGATGCGGCCAAAGGAGGAAAAGTGTCGCGATATCGCGACATGTTGCAATGTCGTGGCCAGAAGAGAAAATGTGTCGCAATATCACGACAAGTTGTATCAACGTGGCCTAAGGATAAAAAATGTCATGATATCACGACATGTTGCATCATCACGGCCAGAGGAAAAAAGGTGTCACGATATCACGACATGTTGCAGCATCGTGGCCAAAGGAGAGAAAGTGTCATGAAATCGTGACATGTTGCATCGTCTTTGCAAAGGGATAAAAAATGTCATAAAATCGAGACATGTTGCATTGTCACGGCCAAAGAAGGAAAGGGTGTCGTGATATCGCGACATGTTGCATCATTGCGGCCAAAGAGAAAAAGTGTCACGATATCACGACATGTTGCATTATCATGGCCGAAGAGAAAAGGTGTCGCGATATCGCGACATGTTGCATCATCGCGGCCAAAGAGAAAAAGTGTCGCGATATCGCGACATGTTGCATCATCGCGATCGAAGAGAAAATGTAGCGCGATATCACGACATGTTGCATCATCACGGTCGAAGAGAAAAGGTAGCGCGATATCGCGACATGTTGCATCATTACGGCCAAGGAGAAAAAATTCCGCGATATCGCAACATGTTGCATTATTGTGGCCAGAGATAAAAGGTGTCATGATATCACCACAAGTTGCATCATCACGACCAAAGAGAAAAAGTGTCACGATATCACGACATGTTGCATCATCGCGGCCAAAGATAAAAAGTGTCGCGATATCGCGACATGTTGCATTATCGCGGCCAAAGAGAAAAAGTGTCGCGATATCGTGACATGTTGCATCATCGTGGCCAAAGAGAAAAAGTGTCGTGATATCACAATAAGTTGCATCATCGCAGTCGAAGAGAAAAAATGTCGCGATATCGCGACATGTTGGATCATCGCGATCGAAGAGAAAAAGTGTCATGAAATTGCGACAAGTTGCATCATCATGGCCGAAAGAGAAAAAGTGTTGCGAAATCATGACATGATGCAACGTCGCGATCGAAGGAGAAAAAGTGTTGCGATATCGCGACAAGTTGCAACCTCGCTGCAAAAGGAGAAAGAAATGTCATGATATCGTGACATGTATTTTCACGTCCAAAGGTGAAAAGTGTCGCGATATCATGACATGTTGTATTTTCATTGTCGAAGGAGAAGAAGGAAGAAGTGTCGCGATATCACGACAAGTTTCATCAGCATACCAAACCAATCCCCTGGAAACATCTCACATTGTGCAAACATTGAAACTTGTAGAATCGTTCCTTAGGCCAATGGGGAAGGAGTCTCTCCACACTTGAATGTCAGATTCACCGACTCCCTTGTTAGCAAGCCAGTCCACAGCTTTTTTTCCTTCTCGGTATTGATACTTAATGACTAATTTTGGGTAATTACCAATTAGGGCCTTACACTCTTGGAAAATTGAAGCAAGGGTCCAGGGAGGCTTAGCAGTACCATTGACCCAGTTGATACAGTGCAACAAGTCTCCTTCGATGATAAGTTTGTTTATGGTCAACCCTTCCAAGAGGATCAAACTTTGGAATAGAGCCCGTGCCTCTATCATATTGTTGGATTGAATTCCTACGTTCTGGGCAAAGGCCAAAATTATTTCTCCTTTATGGTTTCTGAGAATTCCTCCTCTGCTAGCCACTCCTGGGTTGCCTTTGGCCGCACCATTGAAATTGAGCTTGTGCCACCCAGTAGGTGGTAAGACCCACTTGATGATAGACCTATCAACAGAATTATGGGGTATGGCAGAGATGTTAGAAAGATTGCAAAGTGTGGTTAGGTCCGATTCTAGGCTAGGAGGGGGGGTTTTGAAGAGGAAACAAGATAGGCATTCTCCGCAGCAAGGGCCAATATTTTGACAGTGATAATCTTCTTGTCAGTGGCTTGATTTTTGAAAATTTTGGCGTTTCTCTCAAGCCATATCTACCACAGGAAAAGGTGGAGGCAAGCTTGCCACATGAATTTAAGTTGGTTGCTCTTGAAATGTCGGGGCCATTGCTTAATAAGGAGGGGAATGGAATGTGGGAGGGCTGTGGAGATGTCGAAGGTGTTAAGAACCTGGTTGAGAACTGCTAGAGAAAAGGGACATTCCAAAAAAACATGCGAAGTTGACTCACAGACATTTTTGCACAGGATACACCAATTTGGAATGAGTAGCCCTCTGATTATCAAGTTGTCAATGGTGAGGATTCTATTTTGGATGGCCAACCAGCAAAAGAATTTGACCTTGGGAATGATATTGGTAACCCAGACCTGATTTGGTAATTCCCAACCATCTATGGGAGTTTCTTAACTGTAGTAAGCTGATTTGATAGTAAATTTTCTAGAATCTTCAAGGTTTCAGACCATGGAATCATCTTTGTGTGAGCTCGGGATGATGGAAGTCCTCAAAAAGTTTTGTAACCGCCTGAGAGCCTCGATGATATGCCTTGGCCCGTTAAGAGCCAGGTGTTTCCATTCAGGTCTTGTAGGACCTGGGTCAATGAAGTGACACACCTTATCTCCAAAGGTGGCTTCGATAGCCGCCTTGAGCACTGCAAGATGCAAATTTTGGCTGAGAGGTTTATCACAGATCCATAGGTCATTCGAGAAATGGATGGTCGTTCTAGTTCCTAGACACCAAATTAAGTCTTCCATGATGATCTTCCTTGTTTTGGTAACGCCATTCTAGAAATGGGATCCGATAGGAAGGTTATGCTCTCCAAGAAAGGAAAACTGATGGAGGTACTTAGATTTAATGATATCAATCCAAGTGACTTTTTCATTGATGGTAAGTCTCCAGGCTTGCTTGGCAATGAGGGCCATGTTCATCCGTTTGATGTCTCTTAATCTGAGTCCTCCATATTTTTTCTTGGAACAGACCCTGTCCCAAGTGACTAGCAAAAATTTATTCTTGTTTTCGTTTCCATCCCAAAGGAATCTGCGTTGAATTTGTTCAATTCTTTGGCAGATGGTAGCTGGAGCTTTGAAGATAGATAAGAAAAAAATAGGGATACTTTGCAGGCCAGCTTGGACCAGAGTGGCTTTGGATGCCTGACTAAGCATTGAGCTTTTCCACCCCGCTAGTTTCTTGTTGAGTCGATCTAAAATAGGGTTCCACATAGCCGAGACTGATATGTCATGGAAAAGTGGTAATCCAAGATAAGTAGTTGGAAGGCTCCCAATGTTGCACCCAAGGATCTTAGAAATCCTATTTTTTCTGTGAGTGGGAGTATTGAGAAAGTATAGCTTGCTTTTACGATAGTTGACTTTCTGACCAGCCGCCTCTTCATAAGAATCAAGAATGTTCTTAATGATTTTTGCTTCGGGAACGAAAGCATGAGAGGATAGAATAGTATCATCAACAAACTATTGATGGGATATGGATTTGGCTGTTGAGGCTGGTTTGATCCCGAAAACAAGACCACTATTGCAGGCAGCTGAAAGGGTTTCGGCCAAAATGATGAAGATAAAGGGGGACAGAGGGTCCCCTTGATAGATGCCTTTGAAACTTTGGAAGAAACTTGCAGGTGAGCCATTGATAAGAACAGAGAACCAAGTAGTCGAGATACATTCGCGAACCATCTTGATCCATTATTTGTGAAACCCAAACTTTTCCAGGACCTCGAACAAGAATTTCCAAGAAACCCGATCGAAAGCCTTGTTCATGTCAAGCTTAAGGAACATGTTGGGTTTTTTATTTTTAGATGCCGAGTGGGTTTTTGAGTCGGGCTAGTTTTTATTCATACTATTTCTATGCTATTTAGAGATGCTTCGACTATTCTCAATTTGAATAATTCACAATATGAAGCAATGGGTATTTTTAGGTTTTTTTGGCAAGGGTGTCCTATTTCTCCCTCTTTATATGTGTTTTTTGTTGAAGCCTTTGGCTATCTTTTAGTTGTTCAAGATTTTGTAGATCTTATTAAATGAAGTACTCTTTTGAATGATCAAGGAAAACTTATTAATGGTCACTTTGCTGATGACTCCTTTCTTACTATAAGGGAAAAGGAGCAATCTATTTCTAATGATCTATTTTTCTGAACATCTTTTGCACAACCTCTAGTTCTAGTATACAATGAAGGAAGACATGTTGCTTCAGATAGTCTCCCTTGCCTATACCGCATTGGCTTCAAGAGTATCATTTTAATTGGATACCTCTTGGAAATTTTTTTAAGTTTCTTGGTACTCCTTTTGCCTTTCAAGGCTCCCCTGCTCAGATTTAAAACTATGTGCTTCAAAGAGTTCGAAATAAACTTGATTTCTAGCTTACTAATAAGTTGTCATTAGTAGTTAAATTTCAGATTTGCTCTAAAGTTTTAGTTGCCACTCATGTATACTATTCCTCTTGTTGGGTTCCTTCATAGGCTTGCTATAAGAAGCTTGAGAAACTCCTTCAAGATTTTCTTTAGAATAATTCTTCTAAAACAAAGGGATTTCATAGAGTTGCATGGGATATTTGTTGTCTTCCCAGAGAATCTGGCGTAATGGGTCTGCTAGACTGTAGATGGTAAGGTATTGCTTTGTGTGCTAAGTGGGTGGTCAGGGCTCTGAGGGGAGCTGAAGCTTAGAAAGTTCTGGTTTGAAATTTCATTTCCTCTGGTTTTCCCTTAAATCATAGAGCATGGAGAGGGTTGGATTTACCCTCTCTCATTGTTTCTCCACTTTTTTTTAAGATTTATGGCTCCTTTGTTATTAAAAGTATATGGAAATCCTGGCAGCAACTCACTCCTTGGATCTATTGGAGAGGAGATGGCTTCCATAAAGGCTTATCCATCAATTCTATGAATATTTGGTGGTCCCATGTATTTCTTCATCAAGGTTCTCCCTTAGCTCGGGTGCAATGGATTCATGCTCAGTGGTTTTTCAAAAAGGGTATTGTTACAATAGCTGATTTATTTTCTCGCCACACCAATGATTGGATCCCATGGAATGAGTTCAAATGCACCTTCAGGCTGAATGGTGTGGACAAATATACTTATGATGTTGTTATTGCTCTCAACCCATTTTCTATGTTGCACAAGATTAGTGTGTGCTTGTAGCTTCCTTGGTGGTCAGATTGGAGATGGCATGTTGAAACTCTTTTGCTTAATTATAAGGTTTGTTTGGGGTATAAATGGTTATCTCGTTATCTTCCTATGGTGCCTAATCTTAATCAACGTTGGGATTTATTTTCTACAAGGACTGGATGGAATTCTATATTTTAGAATGTTTAGGCTACTTATGTTGAGCCCAAGCAATCTTTTTTTACATGGAGCTTGTTGTGTTAAGGCCTTCCCATTAGGGGAACTTTTGAAGCACCTTGGAATTCCTGATCCTAAATGTCCTTTTTGTGGTGTACCCGAGTCTTGTACTCACCTCTTTTGGAATTATAGAAGATCTAGGTAATCTTGGGAATGGGTTCTTTCCTTTTTTTCCCTATTTACAACTACAAGAGTTTCTTGGCCCCAATCTCTTCTTGGGGACTCTTTATTTGTATCTCCTACTTTTTGAAGTGTGGCAGGTTTTCAGGGTTAGCCTGCTCTTTCATATTTGGAAGGCCCGTAGAAAAAATATTTTTAAACAATATACACCTTCTATCACATTTACTCATGCTAAAAAACTAGAAGTTTTTAATGACATGTGGCTACAAATATGTACTCAAGCTAACAAAGTTGCTATGGAGTTGGATCACCTATAAGTTCTTCTGACGCACTGGGCCAATGCTTCATGTACATTCAATCGGATCCCCCCCAGAGCACTCTTCTTAGGAGTGTTTTCGATCCTGCTCTTGTTGTCAGCCTCCGTCATATGCAAGAAGTGTTCCCGTAGAAAGGCACTGGTCCTAGCCCTCACCAGTCAGGAAGCGACCTAATGTTGACATTGCTTGTTCATCCCACTAGGTTGAAGATGGGATGATGTTCAACCAGTTTCACCTGGATCAGTTATTGGTTGGAATGATGTGGGTACTAAAGGCCTTAATCGTGATGCAGAGGGGTGGATTCCCATCCCATAATCACTAGCATTTTATGCAAGACAACACACCAAGACACATTACTCCATATGATATGCTTTCTTTGATGTAATGATCATCAATGATCATGATTGGTAAAATTGTGTTTTTTTGGCGGCTTTGTTTCCTAACCCTTGTCAATGAGGGTTAGTTTGATTCCCCATGGGGTGTGTTAACCCACCCACTTTATTTTTATTGTAAAGGATTTTATCTTAATTTAATGTAAATTTGCTCTTTTCATAAAAAAAAATAATAATAAATATAAAAATAATGAATATCACTATATCATCTTTACCTATAATATAATAATTTTTAATTGATTATTTTTCATTTTACTCTATTCATATATATATATATATATATATATATATATATATATATATATATATATATATATATATTTCAAAATTTTGTATTTAACAATATTAATTTATTAATTTTATTAAAATATATAGTATATGTTATGATTTTGAGACACATTTTAAATTGTTTTTATAATGCAAGGTTTACAACTCTCTTTGCTCTTTACGAAAGACAATTGTTATGAACAAAATAAAATTTAAGTATTTATAAAAATTACAATTTTGATTGATCTTTTGATATTTCATAGATATTTGGAATTATAAATTATTATTATTTTTATTAGATAAAGAAGGGGTTTTAAGGATCCCTGAACCTAAGGGTTTTGAGAGGGACCCACAACCCGAGATGAGGGTTTTGAGAGGATCCCACAACCATTACAACAAGCTCCAAAAGGGTTACCCAACAACAAGCTCCAAAAGGAGAAATACAGTTTACACCCAAAAGGGTAACCCACCAACGAGGAGCAAAGGTAAAAAAAATAGCCACCAACCCTCCTACATAAAGTACAACAATAAAGTCCTAGAGGATATGAACTGATCCCATATGGAGAACAACACCACACCTATCTAACAGGAGTAAACTAAAACATCCTGCTTAACATTAAGAACCTAGGCGAATGAGAGGAACATTCTGATGAACAGTAAACCAGATCTGAGGCTTACACTTGCAATGGTTTGAAAGAGAAAGTAAACGACTATGATCCGTCTAAACGAAGGAAGAGCCGCAAAACAAAAACAACAACTCTCAGGTACAAGACAAAGGAGAACACCATTCTACACCACACTTGAGAGGGAGAAGGGTAAGATCCCAAAAAAATAAACCTTAGAACCCTGGAATCAAACACACCACCACTGCTGGAACTGGAGAAAGAGATCTCTGCAGATCGTCAAAGCTAGGAAACCCACTAGAGAATTGAGCCAAAATCCGAAAACCACCGTAGCATAACAATCCACTTTCACCCCAACTTGTTTGGGTCTATATTTGACCCTGTCTCCCCGAAACAACCATATACAACAAGAAATTACTGAACATAGAAGAAAGTGACACAAACCAACCATAGAACCACTACTGGTAGAGAACCCTAGCAACAGAGCCATCCAAGCACCATCCAACCAGAGCAGCCAAGCCATCGGAGCTAAAGCCATCCAAGGGAACACCGTTAGATTTTTCGCAGTGAAACACCATAAGAAGCTCACCCCAACAGGTTTGGGTCGATAGATGGCCCTTTCATCTCTTTGGAAAGCAAGAAAAAACATGAAATTATCGAACCCAGAAGAAATGTTACATAATCCAACCAAGTCCCCGAAGCTAGCAAACAACCCAAGAAATACAACCACCCAACACACCCACCAACCAGAGTGAGAGCCAACCAAAGGGTCAACAACCAAAATTTTCCATTGCATTATAATGACCCAAGATCACCCCTACAGGTTTGGGCCAGCATTCGGTCCTCTGCACCAGATAAGAGTGATAATACCAAACCCATAAGAGAGCAGAAGAACATACCAACAAGACCCCCAACAAGCAAAACACCCCAGTCACAAACCACAACAGAAAAACTAAACATGACTAGTAGCCAGATCTAGAATGGGAGAAAGAAGACCTCCCGCTCAAAAGGTTTTAGAACGTCGAAGCCGAAGCCGTAGTGGAAGTGAAACCCTCGCGGAGGAAACCCTCACAAAGGAAACCATCACAAACCCTCTCTGCCATAGTGAAGCTCAAACCCTTTCTGCTATGATCAAACTCGCATTATAAATTAATATTTTTTATTTACTGTTTTAAAATTATTTTTTAATTTTATTTAAAAGATTTAAATTTAAACCCTAATATAAAAAATAAACTTAAAAAAATTGCATGAACATTAGCAATGACAAGAGCCTACGCACACCACATTAATTAAAAAAATTGCATGAACATTAGCAATATCAAGAGCCTACCTGCACCATGAATAAATTAAAGGCATAAGTTCAGTTTGACATGCTACTTTCTTTATCTTTTTGTTTCTTTAAGAAATTTAAAGAGAATATGTGAACGTCACTTTTTACTATTTACTTTTTCTTTATCTTACAAATTTTTAAGTTAGTTAAGTGCACGTGTTAATTATGCACGCGAACAATTTCATATCCATATCGAGAAGGAAGGTACCACGGTTTTCACTTAATTAAAAATATATAATATTGAGGAACACGGGCTTGCCCATGCACAGACAGTAGCTCAGATCTGATTCCTCTGAATGGTGTGCCAGATTGATGGCGACGGTGCAACCCTTGTGCGTCCGGTGGTCCCCATCTCACGCCGGGTTACCATGTACCGAGACGGTGAAAGTCCTGGGAGCCTTTGCAAATAGTTTGAACCCTACCAATTGTGCTGGTAGTTACTAAAAATCGTGATTGTAACCATTGCTTTTATATATATAAATATATATATATATATAAATATATATATATAAATAAAATATTGAAGAACACGTTTTGTTTTTCAAAATTGGTATGCTATCCAATGTCTCACTTTCACATAACCAACTCTCCTACCTAATTTACTTTCCTCGTATTGTTGAATAAATGATATTTTATAATAAAATATTTTTTTAATATATGAAGAAATTGGTAATTACTTTTCTTTTTTGAATAACTGGTTACACAGTTAAGTTGTATTGCCTCAATTTTAGTGCTAAATCTTGGTGCTAACACAATTCGAAGTGAGGAAGACCCCACTAGCTCGGGGTTGGTATTACCACTATGACCCCTATTTCTACCTCGATTTTAGTGTTAAATCATGGTGCTACCACTATAGACCTTATCTTGACTTGTGGTAAACACAACTCGAAGTGAGGAATACCCCTCCAGGTTGGTACCACCACTATAACCCCTATCTCGCTTTGGTAAACATAACACAAAATAAGGAAGACCGTCAATAACTTGGGGTTAGTACTACCATCATCAAGTTGGGGCACACTTACTCAGGTAAGACTACTACCTTTGCCGAGATTAAGCATCCTAAATCTCCTCTTGGTAAATGTCCAACATCCTACCAATCCATCTAACCCTAGCCTATATTAAAAAAAACTACATGTCAAAGTTTTATAATATTATTATTATTCTAAATATAAATTAAACATAACTAGAAATGAGGAAGACTGCCAATAGCTCGGGGGTTGGTACTATCATCATCAAGTTGGAGCACTCTTAGTAGACTCATGTGAGACTTCTACCTTTGCCAAGATTAGGCATCCTAAATCTCCTCTTAGTAAATGTTCAACATCCTACCAATCCACTAACCCTAACCTATATTAAAAAAACTACACATCAAAATTTTATAATATTATTATTATTCTAAATATAAATTAAAGTGTTATAATATAATTATTATTCTAAATATATTAAAAAAATTAGTATTATATTATTATTATTTTATTGTTTTGAAAAGTTTAAGATAACATTTCAAGGAAAGAATTATTATTATTATTATTATTATTATTATTATTATTATTGTTTTGAAAAGTTTAAGATAACATTTCAAGGACAACGTGGAGGAATAATTGACATAACATTATTTTTTTAATTTATTATTATTATTATTTTCTTCTTGACATTATGAATCTTCCAAAAATTTGTACATTTAAACTCTGATCTTATTGATCTTTCATGGAAAGATCATGTAGTTTGAATTTGATCTTAAGGCCCTCTCACATAAACAATTATAATTTTTTTGTTTTTTACGGGGTGTAGTTTGAATGTGACCTTAATTTTTTTTTTTTTTTAAAAAGACACCATAATGAAAATTTGGTTGTTAACCTTTACAATTTCACCTTCAACATATTTATTAAGATTAGATATTTTTATATCTATATAAAATTTTAAAAATATGATATTAAATTTTTTATTTTATTTTTTAATTGATTTGTTTTAGATTTTAAAGTCATGGACAAATTTTTTTTTTAAATTTGGTTATTGTGAGAAACTTTTATGACCGAAGTATAGGCTGAACAGTGTCCTCTCAACCATGATCCCTAGTAAAACCGAAAACTATACTTATCAATAGAGAATTAACACAAAGCCACCACACATCTACCCCTCACATACTCGCCCTCGCCCACGCCCACGCCCACGCCCACGCCCACGCCCACGCCCATGCCATGGTTTGAACCTTAGACCTCCCAAAAAAAAGTCAAAGTCCGAAACATTGCCGGATGCTTTGTGGTCATAGTCAGATTTTTAACATTGTGCTGACATCTTTATTATAGCTAAATATTTGAATGTCTATTTAAAATTTTAAAAAATATGACAATAAATTTTCTTTTAGAATTTGGTTGAAAATAATATTTTATTTTTTCAATTGTTTTAATTTAGATTTTAAATAGTGATCAAATTTTTAACATTATTAAAAAGGAAATATCAATTTTAAATTTTAAGTTTTTGATAAGAAGTTATTATAATTTGATATTCACATCTTAAGATTTGCATATGGATTAAGCATTAGGGTAACTCCAAGTAGTTACACAATAACACATGCGAAAGAAGCTACATTTTGTTTTTGTTTGTGAATTGCCTCTAGTGACAAGGAACTACTATAATAATATTTAAGTCATTTAAATAGAAAAAAGGAAAATTACAAGATCTAATTTATCTCCACTATTTGTGTAAAAAAGTGTAACCAATTAAAGTTAATTAGAGTATTTCATTAGGTTAGTGAATTTCACTTTAATACATAGTGAGGTAAAATTAACAATGCTATAAATATAAATTTGAATACATTTATTTTAATTTAAAGTTATATCTCAAGGTCAATTTTTCAAGGAATGCTTTAACATTTAATGATTATTTTTATTAATTTTATTTATTTTTGCATTTTAGGTATTGTTAATAGTTTTTATAGATTTTTTATCTACTATGATTACAAAAAGGATATGAGTTTTCATTCTTTTTTTTCTTCATGGTGTTGAAAATATTGAGCATGTTGTGTTGTCATTGATGTCAAAGGTTTGATGTCAAAAGGTTGATGTCAAAAGGTTGATGTCAAAGAGAGTTTGGTATGGCAGAAATATTCTCTTCTATGGTTGAATAATTATGCAAGGCAAGGCTCATCTCAAAGCAAGGAAATTGGTAAAAAGAAAAGTTATAATATTTATTTTTAAATATTATACACAGAGGGACAAAGGTTTGCAAGAGAAAAGCAAAGCAAAGGTTTAAAATAAAGGCCATGGTTTAAAAGAGAGGAGATAATACTTGGGCCAAAATGTTTTATTTGAAAAAGAAAAAGAAATTGAAGACAAGTTTAGTTTGCAAAGCCCAAAGGTTTTAAAAATAATATTTTAATATTATAATATAAGTTTGAAAGGTTGAAGGCGCTAAAATCTTGGAGGGCATGTTAATATTTTAATTATTTCAAAAGGCGCCGACGTCAATGCATGAAGGAGAAAGCATATATAAAGGGGGCAAATTATTTTCATTTCCCTAAGATTGAAAACGAAGCACAATCATGAGATCCGCTCGATCATTCGATTCGTTGAGGGCAGAGAAGAAGGAAATAATAGGCACAATTAAAGGGAAATTCCGAAAGTCAAAAGGGAGTGCAGTGAGTTTGAAATCACATCTGGGTGGTTAGATCATACGGTAGGGAGACCCTACGCTAGATCGCTTGCAGAGAGGAGGTCTCGAGTTCGAAGCATAACGAGAATGTTTTTACTGAAGGTTTTTGGTTGAGAAAGATTTCACGTCGCATGGTAGGTAAAATAAAAGCACATGAATCTTGGTGGTGTCCTACTAGAAGCTAGGGCGCAGGCCAGCTAAGAGGTGGTAGTTTCGAATAGCAGCAACAACATTAGTAAGGGCACATAGTTTTTAATTAAATTTTCTATAAGATATGTGTTGGTTTTATTATGTTAGGGAGTCATAAGGGTGTAAGTTATAAATTTTTGTTTTGCAAATAGGGGGTCATAAGGATGTGTTATAAAAGTTTTCTATTTTGCAAATAGGTATCATAAGGGTGTGTTTTATAAAGTTTTTATTTTGCAAATAGTATAAAGAGGAAATATAAAGGAGATATTTTTGCATATGAGAATAAGAGGTATAAGGTGTATTAAAATGAAATTAAAATTGTATTATGCACTTAGGGTTTTGGATGAATATAAGATACATTATTAATATTGAAAATTATTTTTTCCTTTTACAAGTAGGAGTTATAAGGTGTTATTGTGGTTTGATTTTTGGTTATAATTTTTGTATGGTGAAAAGAAAGTTTTATATTTGATAATTGTTAATGCCCTATATTTTGAGAACAAAAGGAGAGTCATTGAGCATCATTTTCAGATTCCATTGTGCACATCTTTTTAAGAAGAAATTTAATGTTGATGGTTTGAAAGAGAAATCTACTAACCAGTTTTGAAGTGGCACTTTGAAAAGGAAATTCTTTTGATATAGGTTTTTGAGGGCACATCTTCATCAAAGCAACTTAAGAGATATGGTGATATTACTCCTTTAAGGTGTTTGGTTGAGCAAATATTTCTGAATCATAAGGTGGAGAAATAAGGATTATATATGTGCATTGTTGGAAATATTTGAGCTAGGGTTTGTGAACAAATTGTGCTTCATTGTTTGAATAAATTTGTGAAGCTTTTGGGTATTGGTTTGAGTGGCATTGAATGTGAATGAGCAAGTGTTAGAAACTAGTTTTGTGAAGCAATTTGTGCATTGGGCTTGAGTGATATTTGGAAAGAACATATTGTAAAATTGTATTGCATATCGGTTTCTATGTGTTCTTGAACAAGAATTTTGAGTAGAATATGTCTGAAGTATTATGATCAAAGCATGTGTTATGAGTAGTTTTGAGCAAGTATTATGAGCAGTTTTGAGCATGTGTTAGGGCAGAGTTAAGCAAAGATAGTGAGCAGATTAATGCAAGATTGTGAGCTATTTTGAGCAAGCCTTTTGAGAAGGCTGGTGAGCAGTTCTAAGCAGGGTATGTGGGCAGACTTGAGGTAGACTTGTACAAGATTTTTGAGCAGGTTTGAGGCAGACTTGTGAGCAGGTATAAGATAAATTAGTACAGGAAGTTGAGCAAAGTTGATCAGATTTGTGAGTAGATTTGATCAGAGTTGAGCAGAGTTAAGAGCAGGCTTTAGAGCTAACCAATGCAAAGGGGATAGATGTCTCCTATGGATAGAGGTCCACAAGCCAGAGCAGTGGGGACATAGGTCTCCTATGGACAAAGATCCATGAAATTGAGCATAAGGGATTAGAGTCTTCTTTGGGTGAAAACCTGTTGTGATGTCCTTCACAATGACCCCAAAATTTTGGGACCCACTTGAAATTTGAAAGTTGATGCCAAAATATTGCCTACAATTAAAATTTGGAAGTTGATGCCAATGCATTGTCTGCGTTTATAATTCATATTGTCACCATTGGAATGTCAAGAATATTTATCTTTATGTGTTCTATCTTATAGCAAGTGCATTATCAAATTTCACCTTGAGATTAAAAATATTTTGAGTTATGTTTGCAGGGTCATGTTGTAATTTAGTGATTAAATCCTTAGTTTATCATTGTTACCATTTGAAATATCACAAAGTTGGTGTTCCTTAGGAAGGTCGTATAACAGGGTTTAATTCACCAAAAGGTGTGAGAGTTTGGATCTATGCTTTAATTCTAGCACATTGTGGTTCCATCAATTTGGCATGAAGTATAATGTGTTTTGTAGGTTTAATTATTTTTAGATTATTTTGTTAGTGTGTGGTGTTATGTATATGTTTTTTCGTATATTATATTTAGTTATGTCATGTTTTAAATTAATTAAATTATAAAGTTTTATAACTTTATAATTTAATATAGTTAGAATGGTTATGTTTTAAATAAATTAATTAAATTATAAAGTTTTATAACTTTATAATTTAATATAGTTAGAATGATTATGTTTTAAATTAATTAAATTATAAATGTTTTATATTCTAATTAATATTTGTCTTATTGGCAGGTTTATAACTTTAATTTTCGAATGACAATGAGGAGAAATATTAAATCCTTCGAAAAGGCTTTATTGTGTAGCACCCTAAAATTGGCACAGTAAAATTACAATAATTACATTCACCTTAGTAAATAATTTAAAATTCAAATTTAACCTCCCAAACCGCCCGTTAACCGTCGGGAAATCCGTTTCCCCCTTTTCTGTGCCATTTTTAGAGGTTGTTTTGACCGTTTGACGATATCGTCGCCGATCAGACGATATCGCCCCAGATTTGACGATTTCGTCTGGACTAGGACGTCCAGACGATCTTGTCGCAAAACTGATTTTGCAAAGTTAGCTTCTGTTCCAACGGGTCTCCAATCGGGCAGAAGCGTGTCTGTGTCGTTGGGACCCTCCCCGTTGGAGATCTCCCAAATTGGGATGATCTCCAACCTCCTAACTACTCCCCTAAGCCTATTTAATCCTAAGCTATCCCTTTAGCACCCCCTGGTTGAAATTCTCTGCAAGTTAACTCCATTTACGTTAAATCATCCCTATTCTTCATTTGCACTAGTTCCATATCAATTTTGTTGCAGGTACATCACTGTTTTTCAGCCGGAGCCAGCACACATCGTCGTCGACGAACCTGTTCAGATCGGAGGCGAACCTGGCGAATTCGAGATGATTTCGTACTGATGCGAGATGATCTCGACTGCAATCCATATTGAGGCAATCAGTGCCTGAAGTTTGCACTTCTCAACCTTGTTTCTGCTGTTTTATTCTGCAAATTAGATAATTTATTCAGTGTTTACATTATTTTGCATTTGGAGTTCACCCATTTAGATTAAGTGCATAATTAAATCCTAATTATCATCTAATTAGCATGATTCATTTCCTGTCTCTGTGTTTAAGTTTCGGTTTGATAACATTGCTGCCATTTTATATCATTTCCCTCTGTTAGCACTGTAGTATTTTTTGTATTTTGCATCTATTTTCGGTTTTGCAGGTCTCTGATGAATTCGTCTGATGAATTCGTCAGATCTCAGACGATCTTGTCTGATTGCAGATGATTCTGTCAAATTTTAGACGATCCAGACTGCTTCAACATCAGAATCTTCTTCAGACATCCGGATCAGGTATTCCTCATTTGCATTTCGTAATCTCTCTATTTTCTGTCTTTAAATTTGTTTTCTGTATTCATGGAATTTGCATTTTCATGTAGATTAATCTAGATTCATTCGGCCAAACCTAGGATATGAATGCTTAAGGTTAAAAATGAACACATTTAAACACATTCCAAAACCTAGGCATGGAAGCTGCCATTAAATGTTTCCTGGTGAACCCACCATCCATCGAAAAATCATCAAAATACACCTCCCTTGAGAGGCGGGACCTTCGCAAAGTCCTCTCAGTCCGAGGTACCACGCCATCCTTTTCCCTTCCTCCTTTCGGGCACGGATCCTATAGCCTGAAGGTAAGGATGCGAAAAATTTGGAGCGATACATTTTGGTGAACCCGACGTGAATGCATCATAACCTTTTGAAAACAAAACAAAACAAAACAAAATATATATATATATATAGAACAACTAAAACATAGATGCATTTTAAAACACTTAAAGTTTAAAATCATGTTTAGATGGTAGCTCCTAAGAAAAGGTTAGCAGTTACTATAAACGTAGAAAACCAATTGGCAGCCATAGAAGTCAATTCTGTCCTTAGTGTGCCTGAAACAAGTAGAAATCAATTCCTGTGGAACGAACTTGATAGAAGACTTAGTCTCATCTCATCTAGGTCCACACAACTTAAGCAAATCAAGAGGCTAGTCCTAGATAGAATCCTGGATCCTCACCAACTAGTTTTTTATCATGAACTTCAGAGAGCCTGCCATAGATGGTTAGCTTATAGGAGAGCTTTAGTATCTTCAGAATTGTTCACCTTCGAGGAATACCTCGAGAACGCAGCCATTGTGCACCAGTTCCTAGGTTGTGTAGAAGACCAAGAGGTTGTTCTTACAGATAGGGAAATATGGAATAGAGTTCCGTGAGCTGTGCTATATCGAGAGTATTGCCATGAGCTTTACTTTTATCAACCAACATCTGAAACAGACAACATCACTATAGCTCTTTTCATCAAATTTTTAAAAGAAAACTTTCAATTTGAAGAAGAACACTTCATGACTCCTGAACAACTCGAACCTATTAATGATATTCATAAATTGTTTATAGAAAACTAAATTATTACTTCAGTATTATTTCTGGCATTTATTGTGTTATTTGCTGTCTTTATTATATTATTTCAAAAAAAAAAAAAACAAAGAAAAGCTAAAAACTAAAAATCAAAAAACTTAGCAAAAACTTAAACATTTCATTTTCAAATATTGTAGTAGGTATATAGTAAACATATACCTCTTAATTTGTTGCATATATATATATATATATATATATATATATTTGCTGAAATCAAAACTTAGCACCATGCCTAAACTTAGGAATGGTAAAGAAACTTTAGGAGAAGGAGAAGATTGGTTTCAAGATACAACTAAAGACCCAAATGTCCTTCTTGGAGATATAAATCCGGAAGGAGAAACTCTAGGTCAATCAGACGAAGACTTAGGTGAAGATAAGGAACAAGAAGGAAGTGTTAAAGAGGATGGATCCTCATCCCCTAGAGTAGCTCCAAATGGAACTATTGCCTTTGACAATGCAGAGCATTTCAAGAAATTTCTCATGGATAACATTGATGACCTTAATGTGGCAATTCGTCTTGATAAAGGGCAAATCAGTAACACTCAAGCAGCCATGGAATATATGTGCAATATGCGCACTAATCCCTTGTCTTTCATTGATCAAGAAAGTGACAAGGCTGGGCCATCCAATACGGATATGGTCACTATGGCTCAAAACATGTCAAAACAACAGGTTACCCAACCTCCTAAGGAACCCGTTATTCAACCTAAAATCACTCCCACACAAAAGAAACCTTCCTTCACTACTTTATTCCGCCAAACTATTGAGCAATATGCTTCAAGTAAACAAAAACCTAAAACAAAGCCAAATACAAACTTTCAACAATCCGGGATACAACATAATCCAACTTCAAAATTCCTCCATAATACTTTTCCTACCAATACTTTACACAACAGTAACATGGCATCTAATCTGCATGTTCCTCCATCCTACGCCCATAAAACCCATGTCAATGCCCTACCAAACCAATATGGGGGGCAAACTAGTAATCTGGAAGCCATGGTGAAACAATTAGCTTCACGTATGGACCAGATAGATCCCTACCGTCCCTCGTATAATTATCGAGAGATCCGTAGTCAACCTTTGGATCCCATAGTTGTAGCTCAACCATACCCTAAGCATTTTCCCATGCCCGTCCTGCCTATATATAAAGGAACCGAAGATCCCATAGAGCATCTTCGCATGTTTAGGATAGCATGTCACGACATATCGCATGATGACTTGCTATTACTAAAAATGTTCCCAAAAAGTTTAGGTGGAATGGCATTAGAGTGGTACTATCAATTGCCCACTCATTCTTTGAGAAACTTCGAAGAAACAACGGAATCATTTGTCCATCAATTTAGTGCCTACATCGAGAGGCATGTAACTATTAAAGACCTATACAATTTAAAACAAGACAAGGATGAATGCTTTGCCGATTTCTTAGCTAGATGGAGGCAATTGACAGGAAAACTGCACTTTGTGCTTGCCTTATAGGGAAATGTTGGACATTTTCATCAACAATTTACAAGAACAAATATCTTATGAGCTATCGACTGCTACTTTAACTACCTTCGATCAAGCTATAGATTTAGCTCGAAGAGTAGAAGATGCCCTCATTAGGAGAGGCCAACTTAGGAAGAAGGATGATGAGAAAACATCCAAAAATCAATATAAAAACAAACAAGTTGTCGGTGACGGAGTCACTGACAACAGGAATGTTGCTAATATCAATGCAACGAAGACAACAAAAAAATTCATATTGAAACCTCCTGATAAGCCTCCTCGAGAATTCACTAGATTAAACCAACCCTTATCAACTATTTTACCTCAATTGCTCGAAAGAGGTTTGATCCAATTACCAGCTATCCGGGAACCTGATCCAACTATACCCGGATATAGAGCTGACTTGCACTGTGATTTCCATAGAGGACCTGGACATTCTACCAACGCTTGTAAAAGGTTGAAACATAAAATACAAGATTTGATTGACAATAATGAAATGGAAGTGCAAGCCTTCCAACCTAAACAAAACCCGCCTAATAATACTCAAAAGACCGTTCCCCAAAATCAAAATCAAAATGCCAATCAAACTCTAGACATATTTCAACACCCTTTACCAAGACATGGTAAAGAGGTAGCCAATCAAATCGAACATCATAATGTTCCCCCTCCTACCCGATATGTAGGAACCATTAGCGGACAATTACCTATTCAGGATCCTCAAATATTTGACACGACCTTATCCCTGGTTACGACCAGGCCCTTACATAATTTTCAAACTTTTGATTCTAGTGATATAGAATCAGATAGTGAAAGTGAACTAGACATTACTTCAAATCAATCGAATAGTTCTGAAAATGAATCAGATCCTATTCAACCCGTCACAGATGCTATGGTTCCAGAAGAACCATTTCCTAGAAGAGTCACTACTCGACCTTCTTCTAATATATTCCTTTCTAATGAACAAGCCATTAATGCTCAACCGAGACCAGTTCAGCGTCTTCACTATAACATTGTAGGTACCATTGGAGTCGTTACTCGACAACAAGCTCAAAACTCTCAACAAGAACCAAACCAGAACGATGGATCAGCTCCATTCATTTTGAAAAATCCCAATAAAGGGAATCATGTTCCTACTGTTCAATCTAAACCCCCTTACAATATTAATGAGCAATTGTCCAATACTACGGCCAGAATTTCCCTTTTGGATTTATTAAGATCCTCTCCCACCCATAGGGATGAGTTGATGCTTACATTGAGCCAAATGATGGTACCTCAAAACATTCAACCTGAAGCTATGGCCAATACTATCATCACTCGAGAGATTGATTGTATTGACTTTCGGGATAAAGATATCCCACAACACAGTTTACATAAGGACAATCCCTTATACATTACTGCTCTAATTGGAGATGTAGCCGTCAAAAGAGTTTTGATTGATAATGGCTCATCTCTAAACATTTGCACCTTTGACTTCTACCAACGATTTGGCTTTAGAAGTGATGAAATGAAGAAAACTGATATGATTATCAAAGCTTTTAATGACGAAACACAAGAAACGTGTGGAGTTATTACCCTCCCATTGCAAGTTGGTCCTAGAACCCTAGAAACAACCGTGTTTATTGTACATTGCCCAAGCATCGTACAATATACTTTTGGGTCGCCCTTGGATCAACGCCATGCGAGCGGTCCCATCAACTTTACACCAATGTGTTAAATTCGAGTTTAAAAATCAGTTGGTCACTATCCATGGTGACCCTAGACCCTTTGATATGTGTGCTTTGGCAGAACCCGTTGGAGTACAATTTTGCCCTGCTCTGTCATCCACACATCCTAGTTCTTATTTCTCATCTAAAACTATGAAACATACACCCATAACTTCACCTATTTCCCCTCCATTAATTTCATCCTCCTATATAGATCAACAACCCTCTAAACAAATCATTTTCGAACCTCAAAAAGATCTTAAGTCTACCACCAATCCTTCAAGTTCTATCCCTATAAATTCAAAACCTATAGACACACCTATCATACCTTCCACATCTAAAGATATAGGTAATAAGCCTTCTACATCTTATGCCCTTTCTGATGAACTCTTACCAGATTTATCTACAACCTTAATATCAAAAAAAATGAATGCTTTCATGCAAGATTCAAACCTTTTAAATAACTTGCCGCCATCTCCTCGTACTTTGGGCCTCCCACAACCTATGGGAAGTACTTACCAAGTCGGAAGTTGTGCCTTCATTTATAAAGGATATGACTGGGGAAGAATCCCTCGGAATATCAAAACTCATCATCAGGGATACGCTCGGTGTTATTTTACCAATGATTATATTAAAGCTAAACCCATGATGCTTAAAATGGGATATGAAGGGAAAGGCTTGGGACCTTTCCAAAATGGCATGAAAGAACCTTTCGAGGTAGAACCGTGGCACGCTTGCCTGTGGTGTGGGCCTATTTCCTAGTAAGGGTCAACCCTTTCCTTTTGAGGATGATGATCATCTCATATGCTATCAAGATTATTTGGATAGGCATGTTGATTTGCCTCTTAAAAATCAGTCGTTTTCATGCAACATGCTATCCATAGCATACCCTGAAATGATTGTTGACCCCGATGAAGAGTTGGAAGGAGATATCTTCCATAATGTCTCTGTTGAAGAGATGTTACACAATGGATTTTATTTTGATGGTTCTATACCAACTATAGCCCAACTTGAGGCCACTAATCCTCAGAATGACTTATCTAAATTAACCTTACAAGAATTACAAGAATTGGGCGTTTCACCCGCCCCACCTAACTTTGAAAGAGATCTACACATGGAGGTAGAAAATGTCATTAAAATTAATATTGGAACTGAGGATAATCCTCACATAATCAATATTGGATCAGAATTAAGTCAAGAAAAACAAGAACAATACATTGCATTCCTTAAAGAGTATGAAGATGTCTTCGCTTGGACATATGAAGATATGCCAGGTCTAGACCCTTCTGTAGTCATGCATCATCTAGTGGTCCATCCGGATGCCAAACCTGTTAAACAAAAACTTAGAAAAATGCATCCCAAAGTGGCTCTGCTAGTCAAAGGGGAGTTAGAAAAACTCCTGAATGTTATCTTTATACAAGCTATTGATTATGCTGAATGGATCTCAAATGTAGTTCCAGTCACCAAGAAAGAAGCTACCAAAGTTAGGGTTTGCACAGATTTTAGAGATATTAACGTTGCATGCCCTAAAGATGACTTTCCTCTTCCAAACATGGATCAAATCATTGACTTCACTGCCGAAAGTGGGATGATGTCCTTAATGGATGGATTCTCCGGTTATAATCAAATTCGGATAGCTCCTGAAGACCAGGCTAAAATAGCCTTTATTACCCCCTGGGGTACCTTTTGCTGGAAAGTGATGCCATTTGGCTTAAAGAACGCCGGTGCAACTTATCAACGAGCTATGACCTACATTTTTCATGATATGATGCATGATATCCTACATGATTATGTGGATGATATTATAGCTCGCTCTATTATTGAAAATAATCATTTAGATGATTTAAGAAAAGTCTTTAATCGATTACGAGAATATCTCATTCGATTAAATCCAGCAAAATGCATATTCGGAGTTAAATCCGGCAAACTATTAGGGGTTTTAGTTTCTTTACGTGGTATTGAAATCGACCCTCTCAAGATTGCGGCCATCACTGATATGCCCGCACCTACTAATATATCTGAGTTACGAAGTTTACAAGGTAAACTTCAAGCCATCCGTCGCTTCATCGATAAGCTGGCGGATAAAACCGGTCCCTTTCTTAAACTCCTTAAGAAGGACGTCCCCTTTAATTGGGATACAGAATGTAGAGAAGCTTTTGAACTTCTCAAACAATACCTCCTTAATCCACCTGTGCTTTCACCACCTAAATCTGATCGCCCATTTCTCCTATATATTTCAGCTTCAGATTCTGCCTTAGGGGCTATGTTAGCCCAACTTGATGATGAAAAGCGAGAACGTGCTAATTATTATATTAGCCGAACCTTCATCAGTTATGAAACCCGCTACACAGCGTTGGAAAAACTATGTCTAGCAGTCGTATTTGCTACGCAAAAATTAAGACATTATATGCTTAGTCAAAAAACTTATGTCATTGCTAAATATGATCCCTTAAGGTATCTCATGAGTCGACCTTATTTATCGGGTCGCACAGCCAAGTGGGTTCTTGCTCTAAGCGAGTTTGATCTCACATTCATAGGACAAAAGTCTGTTAAGGGTCAAATCATAGCAGATCAATTAGCTGCTGCACCCTTAGAGTCTACCCATCCCCTCATCATCGAGTTTCCAGATGAATGCCTTCAATTAGAGGCAGACCATACCGAACAATGGTCCTTATACTTTGATGGAGCCCGATGCATGAGTGGGGCTGGTGCGGGTATTATTTTAATATCTCCGCAAAAACATCTTATTCCTCTGTCCTTCAAATTGACATTTGCTTGCACCAACAATACTGCTGAGTATGAAGCTCTAATCCTTGGATTACGAGCTGCCCTAGCGCTAAAAATTAAACACCTTTTAGTCTTTGGTGATTCCCAACTGGTTATAAACCAAATTAATGAAGTTTATCAAACCAGAGATGATAAACTGTGCCCATATAAGGCCTATGTTTTACAATTAATGTCTTTATTTGATCAAGTTACCTTGGAAGCTATTCCTCGAACTAGCAACCGTGCAGTTGATGCTATGGCCGCAGCTGCATCTCTCCTGCCCTTGGAGTTAGATGACGAATATGCCACTATCATTATTCGTCGACTCCAAGAACCCGCTTCAAATAAGTCATGCTTAGAGCCTTTGGATGTGTTTCTAATCAATGAAACTACTCCCGAACCTTGGTATACAGACATATTTGATTTTCTTCAAAATGGGACTTTCCCTGCCAATTCTAATAGAAACCAGCGTCGGTTATTACGTCGACGAGCAAGTCGATTTGTAATAATTGGCAATACTTTATATAGGAGATCTTTTGAAGGTATCCTATTACGATGTTTAAACTTAGAAGAGTCTAAATCAGCCTTGAGTGAAGCCCATGATGGATCTTGTGGAGGACACTTTAGTGGTAGTGTTATTGCTAAAAAGCTCCTTCGGATAGGATACTTTTGGCCTACCATGGAAACGGATGCACATGAGTATGTGCGCCATTGCGACAAGTGTCAAAAACATGCTGACCTTGTCCATGCGCCTGCACAAGAGCTACAGGCTATTTCTTCTCCTTGGCCCTTTTCTAAATGGGGCTTGGATATTATTGGCAAAATCAATCCTGTGTCATCTGATGGACACAAGTTCATCATAACCGCCACTGAGTATTTCACGAAGTGGGTCGAAGCTATGCCTTTAGCTTCTTGCACTGGCACACAAGTTTCTAAATTTATTTTTAATCAAATCATTTGTAGGTTCGAAATTCCTGCAAATCTCATCTCTGACAATGGAACTTGCTTCAAAAATAAAGATGTTAAAAAATTATGTCAAAAATATAAGATTCAACATCGCTGGTCCACTCCCTATTATCCTCAGGGTAATGGTCAAGCAGAAGCATCTAACAAAACCTTAATCAAAATTCTCAAAATATTGGTCAATAAACTGGCCGTGATTGGCACATTCAATTATATCCAGCCTTGTGGGCCTATCGAACTAGTGTTCGAACCCCCACGGGAACTTCACCATTTGTTTTGGTTTATGGTGCTGAAGCAGTTTTTCCATTTGAATTGGAAGTTCCTTCTTTGGCTCTGCTACTTCAAGATACCGAAGTAGGAGATGAATATCGTCTTGGCAGACTCAGTCAGCTGGAACTCCTAGATGAAAAATGCATCAATGCTTTGGAGCATCTCCGTGCATACCAAAACAAGCTTAAAAGATCATATGCTAAGAAAGTTCGTCATCGATCCTTTGAGATTGGCGACCTTGTTTTAAAAGAAAATCAAAAAAATACAAATGCAACTAAGGACCTTAAAGGTAAATTTGAGCCCAATTGGCTTGGACCATACATTATTACTGCTAAATTTGAATCAGGAGCATATAAATTATCTACCTTAGATGGTAAAGAACTTAAAGAACCCATGAATATTTTGCATCTTAAACGTTACTATGCATAAATTTGGTCGTTTCATCCTTATATATAATTGTTTTCAAAAAAAAATTATCTTATATTTCTTTCAAATTTATAAAAATCCAAAAACATCAAAAATATTCATAATCATCCAAAATCTTCAAAAACTATCTATTGCATTTATTTAAAGCACTTGTTAAATTTTTTCTGCTCAAAATAAAAAATAAAACCAAAAATCAAAATAATGATAAAAATATAATAACAACTATATGCTTGACTCTTTCGAAACCCAAATAAAATAAAGAAGAAAGAGAGAGTCAATAGTCTCAAAACTTTCTCAAAAAAAGTCATTTATATATATTTTCTTACAATTATTGCAGTTATATGTTTCAAATTATTTTTGGATAAATTAGCATTTATTTGGAATCCCTCACTTGCACACTCATAACAATAAATATCTTGATGTTATCTGGCATGATTACTAATCTCTCTTATATCAAAGTTCACAAAATTCAATTAAATAAAGTTTGAGCATAGAGAATTGATCTTGTTATTTACTTAAACCAAGCACATCTTTTCACAATAAAATGATTATATTTGTAATTTCCATGTTTTGCTACATAGTAGAACTGATTTCTTGAGCGAAAAGTTTCCCCTGCTATCCTATCATGCACATGGTCTAGAATCTTTGAGAATTGGCAAAAGGACAAGCTCACCCCTACCCAGAATAAAAATCCCTTGCTCTACAGCTAATCCGAGCAAGTATCCCTAGCACAGAAAAAAAAAAAAAAAAGTTCAAGAAAGAAAAAAGAGAAAAGAAAAATGTTATTTCAGCAATGTTCCAAGCATTATCAAGCAAAAGAAATACAAAAAGAAAAATAAGCAAAGTTCAAAAGAAAGCAAGAAAGCAATAAAATCCCTTCCCTACCCTTTGAAAAGAAAAGAAGGGTTGATGAGCTTGAATCCTTGGAATTCTCAATTATTCGAAAACTGTGAGGTAAGCCCCATAACAGGTGGTTTGTGCCCAACCTGCTTGGCCTTGGGTAACTCCTAGCGTGGTGATATGTCTGTCACATTAGCGACCTTCTTTTGTAGAGACCTATGTCTGCTTATGGATTAGCTAGCTCTTGATAATCCGACCTACATAGTAGTCTAGTATGGTTATATGCATCTACATCATGGTTAATGAACACTTATTTGGTTTCTTCAAATCACTTGTATCATATTATCTTGCTCAAAACTGGTACATGAACAATGCAATTGCACACACATTTGTATTTGAGAGATTTTGTGTATCATTATGATAAATCAAGATCGGAAATGAATTCACATATGCACATGGGATTCCTTATAAATCTAACTTTTGTCTTCAAAATAATTTGAAATATTATTTTTGCAACTTGTTTGGAATAAATCAAGTACAGTTGTTTACCATAAAGACAACTATATAATAGAAAAATCAAAAAATTTCTTTCAAAATATACAATCAAAACATATATATCTGGTTGAATTTCGCGACGATGGTATAGTTTCAAAACCAAAATTGGAATTTTATGCCTAGCGCAAGTCCTCATTTTCATATTTTTTGTTCATCAAAAATCAACCATGCAATAAAACTATTTTTTTTTTTGGATTTTCGCGATGATGGTATAAGTCTATACCTACATATTCTATGCCTAGCGCAAACCATTCTAACAATTTTTATTCCCCATTTATTAAAAATCATGAAAACCATATGACTTAATTCATTACGTTACACAAATTATGCTTTTCAAAAGCAAACACATTTTCATTATTTCATGTCATTATGTCAACCTTTAATTTTGTAATGATGGTATAATTCCTAACGAATTATCCAAAAATTTTATCACACTTAGGAATTTATGCCTAGCAAAAATCATTTGAACATTATTTCATGCATACTATTTTCATGAAAATCTGAAAACAAACCATCATCATCATCATCATTTGCACTATTGCACCAAAGTCTTAAGACAGACCTCTTAAGCACTCTTTTACTTTTAACAATATTTCTATCCTGGGATTAGCTTGACGACCGAGTGAGCAGCGACTCCATGAAATGGTCTATAATAGCGACAATGTCCTTTGAAATTATTGTTAGAAGTCTCTCTTTATCTTTTACCACATTTCATCACAAACAACCAATTTGTCACATCAGATTATTTCATTCAAAATATCACAGCATGACATCAAAATTATAATATTTCCAACGACATAATTACATCCAATTATTAAATCAATCAATCAAACATAAAAGCATCATAAGCATCACATAATACAAGTCATATGATCAAAACTATATATCATATATATATCAACAACATATATACATCATCAAATCTGGATTGGTATGCCACAATCTGTACCTCGGCATACTCAATCCTCTATAAAAATAATAATACAACAATGTCAGTCTGTACAATGTCAGTGCAGCCCTCTAGCCTCGAGAGCCCCTCGAGCTCTCTGCCTCATCTCCTCCCCCGCCCTGAGGTGGACGAGGTGGCCCCATCGCAGTCTGTGTAGTCCTCGTCCTCGACCGGGACGTGGTCCTCGATGACCCGATCCTGATCGGATCTGCGATGTTAGCTGGCAGGGGTAGTCTATCCGCCTCTGGCACCAGCTGGAAGTATAGTGTCTGATAAAATGTCAGCTGGGCAATAGCCCGTGTCAACTCCCTAGAGCTCGCCCCTCCGCCCCGTGCCCTGAGGCGTGCAATCTCATCCCGTAGCTGTGACACCTCAGCCCGGTGGCGTGCAGCCTCATCCTGTAGCGTCTGCACCTGAGCCTGGAGACGATCTCTCTCCGCCTAGAGAGTAGCCATCTCGCTACTCTCTCCTGTGTCGACACCCTTGCCCTTATCGGGCGATGGTGGCCTCTGTGGAGATGGGGGTCTCGCCTCCCTCCTCTCCCTCTCTCTCTGTCGTGGCCGCTCCTGTGCCTGTGGCCTCCTCACCTCTCTCCCACCGTGACCCTGGGCTGCCTCCATCGCTGCCTGGCACCGCCTCCCTATCCGATGCACAACCGCGTGGATCGGACCTTGTGCCCTCGTCATCCGAGGAGGGCGGATGCCTACGTACCAGGCATCGTAGCCATCGGCTACTCCTGCATCGTCCCCATCCACTGGCTGGATGGGGGCATCATCCGTGTCCTGGCTCCAGAACCGCTGCATGTCGGGAGCCCCGCTAACCGTAGTGTTATCCCGGATAGTCCGAGAAAACTCATAGTCCCTCAGAGATGGGATCCCCTACTGCAGACCGAACTGTCTCAAAACTCGGTCGTACCTATGGAGCTCCACCTCTCCCCTCTCCATCCTCAGCCAACAAACTCGCCTAACGTGAGCCAACTCCTGTCCATCCTCGGCCCACCCTGGATGCTCCCTCCATGGCCTCCAGGTGATCTGGTCTGGGACTAAGTCATCTAGTAGCCTCCGGGACATCGGCAGATCTATCCGTCGCTGTGCCCCTCTCTGGAGCCACCAGTAGAAGACTCGGGGCCTCTCCCCGTCAACCCCTATCAGAGGAAGCCCTACCGGCCTCCGCACCGCAATGTGCTCCCAGCACCAAACCTGTAGTAGCGATGTCATAACCAGACATCGGCCGCCCTTGTACACGACCCCATACAGGATCCTGTACAATCGGCATAAAACAAAACTGCCCCAAGCAAACCTGTAGCCGTGGTCTCTCATGTCATAGACCACATCCGTGAGCATCCATGGCACCCTGCACCCGCTCTGGTGGCACAGCAGAAGTCCACCAACTACTCCAGCTAGAACCCGTGTGAGTGTAGATGCCCTAGGCATCTGGCGCAGTGCCTCGATATTAACTCCGCCCTTCTCCAGGGTGAAGCTCGGGTCACCGCACAGTCGTCCCATAGCACGGCCCTGATTGGCCGTAGGAGTAATGAGCCATCCTTGTATGGGGATTCTCAGAATCCTCCATACATCCTCCAAAGTGGGAGTCATCTCCCCTGTAGGTAGCCAAAAACATGAAGAGCCCGGATACCACCTCTCTGCTAGGGCCGTCAGTAGCCCCATATCTGTAGACACCTGTGGCATTTCTGCCACATGCAGTAAGCCGGCCTGTGCCAGCTGATCCCGCTCTACCTGTGTGAGAGCGTCCAAGTCATCTCTCAACCCTCCGTACTTCCATTCCCTGCTCTTTAGTAATCCTCTCTGCAAACATAAACAACAAAACAACAAACAATCATTAATAACAATTCAAGTAAATAATAATGCAAGTTAAAAATTCAATTTTATGCAATTGATGATATCGCCCACTATTGGACGATATCGTCCCAAATTTGAGCATAATCGTCTCCGATTTCGTAGTTCGAAATCGTCCCTAATTTGACGAAATCGTCCCCCTTTCGACGATTTCGCCCTCGGGCGAAATTGCCGAAATTGAGACGATTTCGTCGAAATCGGGACGATTTCGTCCCGACGACGTCGACGGCCCAAAAACGGCCGCGATGCTCAAAAATCATCTAAAAATTACCTACAAAGCATGTAAAGTTAAATTAAAGCATCCTAGATAAGTCTAGACTCTTACCCGTAGACCGCGTTGGACCTCTGTCGATCTGTGCGTCGTCTCCACCATTTTTGCTTCAGAGCTCCAAAAACCAGAAAATGAACAGTAAAAATGAATTAGGGTTTTACCCTATTTTTCTTAATTTTATTCAAAAATAATTTTTTGCTTTTTCGCGTTTTTACCTCAAACGTTCGATTTGGGTAAAAACACGGAGGGGGCACCATAGTAAGTTGTCGTACGATTCGACCAAGAATCGTCGCCTAAAAATGGGAATAATTTTTTGCTTTCTCGTAGATCGAGAAGAACTCATCTTTAACGCATTTTCTTCAGAAAATTCGCTAAAGAGGGGGCAAAATGTAGCACCCTAAAATTGGCGCAGTAAAATTACAATAATTACATTCACCTTAGTAAATAATTTAAAATTCAAATTTAACCTCCCAAACCGCCCGTTAACCGTCGAGAAATCCGTTTCCCCCTTTTTCGTGCCATTTTTAGAGGTTGTTTTGACCGTTTGACGATATCGTCGCCGATCAGACGATATCGCCCCAGATTTGACGATTTCGTCTGGACTAGGACGTCCAGACGATCTTGTCGCAAAACTGATTTTGCAAAGTTAGCTTCTGTTCCAACGGGTCTCCAATCCGGGCAGAAGCGTGTCTGCACCGTTGGGACCCTCCCCCGTTGGAGATCTCCCAAATTGGGATGATCTCCAACCTCCTAACTACTCCCCTAAGCCTATTTAATCCTAAGCTATCCCTTTAGCACCCCCTGGTTGAAATTCTCTGCAAGTTAACTCCATTTACGTTAAATCATCCCTATTCTTCATTTGCACTAGTTCCATATCAATTTTGTTGCAGGTACATCACTGTTTTTCAGCCGGAGCCAGCACACATCGTCGTCGATGAACCTGTTCAGATCGGAGGTGAACCTGGCGAATTCGAGACGATTTCGTACTGATGCGAGACGATCTCGACTGCAATCCATATTGAGGCAATCAGTGCCTGAAGTTTGCACTTCTCAACCTTGTTTCTGTTGTTTTATTCTGCAAATTAGATAATTTATTCAGTGTTTACGTTATTTTGCATTTGGAGTTCACCCATTTAGATTAAGTGCATAATTAAATCCTAATTATCATCTAATTAGCACGATTCATTTCTGTCTCTGTGTTTAAGTTTCAGTTTGATAACATTGCTGCCATTTTATATCATTTCCCTCTGTTAGCATTGTAGTATTTTTTGTATTTTGCATCTGTTTTCGGTTTTGCAGGTCTCTGATGAATTCGTCAGATCTCAGACGATCTTGTCTGATTGCAGATGATTCTATCAAATTTTAGATGATCCAGACTGCTTCAACATCAGAATCTTCTTCAGACATCCGGATCAGGTATTCCTCATTTGCATTCTGTAATCTCTCTATTTTTTGTCTTTAAATTTGTTTTCTGTATTCATGGAATTTGCATTTTCATGTAGATTAATCTAGATTCATTCGGCCAAACCTAGGATATGAATGCTTAAGGTTAAAAACGAACACATTTAAACACATTCCAAAACCTAGGCGTGGAAGCTGCCGTTAAATGTTTCCTGGTGAACCCACCATCCGTCGAAAAATCATCAAAATACACCTCCCTTGAGAGGCGGGACCTTCGCAAAGTCCTCTCAGTCCGAGGTACCGTGCCATCCTTTTCCCTTCCTCCTTTCGGGCACGGATCCTATAGCCTGAAGGTAAGGATGCGAAAAATTTGGAGCGATACATATTGATATTAGGGTTTCAAGAATTCATTTTTTTTTAAATTGATAGAACGGAGTTAACTAATCAAGATGAACAAATTTCTCAAGTTATAAATGGAGAATTAGAAACCAAAGAGAGGTTCAGACATTTTTGCAAAGAAGGAGAGAAGGAAATTTGAAGAAGCAAAATAAAGGAAAAATGAGCTACAGAGAGTTGGAAATTATAGAGAAACAAATTCTATTGTAAGATATTTGATTATATCAAAATATTTTAGGGATTCAAATAAGCATCATTTTGGTATTTGAATTATAATTAAAATGTTTGGTATAGTTTTCAATAATTAAAAATTCCACTTAAGATTGCATCATATCATTGTTCCGTTGTGTGAATACTGGTGGGCAATGATTTGGTTTAAGTCTTTGTGATTATTTCTATATGTAGCATTTGTCTAAGATAGAATAATATTTCTTCTTTATAGAACTTTTGATTATTTTTTATTTTATATTCAATTATGTTTGCTTAGCCTAGTTCAATTTCATAAGAATTAAAACTTACACTAGGTTATCAATAATTTATTTAAATATTAAATTGTTTTAATATTTAAATAAATGAATATATAAAAGATAAATGAGTACTCTAGTTTCAACTTTGATTTAATAAAGTTGAGAATTAGAGTTTATATCTTTTATTGAAATTTGTTTGGATTTCATGCTTCAAATATCGTTTTATTTATTTACCGATCCAAACCCTACATTGAGAGGATTATATTTGTTGTTAAATATTTTATTCCATAAATATTTAATAAGCAAATAATATGAGAAAAACGTATTTATGAACTTGATTTTCAAAGTATAAAATTCACAGTTCATAGATCAGTTTATATTAAAACCCTATGGATTATAATTATAAGATTTCAAAATCTTACAATTTTAGGGTTAAACATTATTACTTTATTTCATTTTCCAAATATTTTAATGTTGATTTTATATTTGGGATGAATAAAATGTTTTATACATAAGTATTCTGGTTCTAACTTTAATTTAATAAGGTTGAGAATTAGAAGTGATTTATTTTTTTAAAGTTTGTTTGGATTTCATGTTTTAAGTATTGTTGTGGCTGATCCACAACACACCCCAAAATTGGGGACCCACCTTTTTTGCATGCTTTCAAAGAAGACCGCAATGACCCAGATGCTAAAAAATCAAAGAAAGAAGCAAAATATCACAAAAAAGAAAAGTGTCGCGATATCGCGACATGTTGCTCCATCGCGGCTAGAAATGAAAAGTTGTCGCGATATCGCGACATGTTGCTCCATCGCGGCTAAAAAAAAAAAGTTGTCACGATATCGCGACGTGTTGCTGCTAAGAAAAAGAAAGTGTCGCGATATCGCGACAGGTCGCGTTTTCGTGGCTCAGACAAGCGAAGTGCAGTGGAACGAAAAAGTGTCACGATTTCGCGACATGTCGCGTTTTCGCGGCCAAGAGTAGAGAGAGCAAATGAGAGAAATGTCGCGATATCGTGACATGGCATTGTGAAATCGCGATGCAAGAGAAAGCAGAAAGTGAAAATGTCACGATATCGCGACATGTCGTGAAATCGCGGTTCATAGAGGAGAGAGAAAGAAAGTGAAAAATGTCGCGATATCGCGACTTGTCATGAAATCGCGGTCGAAGGTAGCAAGAGAAGAGTCAATGCAAAAGTTGTCACGATATCGCGACATGTCGCCATTTCGCGACCTGAAGACGAGATGAAGGGCAAAAGATAAAAAACGTCGCGATATCGTGACATGTCAGGTTTTCACGGCATAAAAGTGAGGAAGGAACAAATGAAAGAAAACGTCGTGAAATCGTGACATGTCTCATTTTCATGATTCACGACGACTGACAAGCTAAGCGAGGGAAATGTGTCACGAAATCATGACATGTCACGTTTTCACGACCTGGAGCAGCCAAAGTGGTACGAATGAAAAAGTGTCATGATTTCGCGATAGAAAGTAGCGAGACAACCCAAAAGAAAAGTGTCATGATTTCATGACAGAAAGCAGTGAGATGGTACGAAATGAAAAGGTGTCACGATTTCATGACAGAAAGCAACGAGACAGCCCGAAAGAGAAAAGTGTCACGATTTCACGATAGAAAGTAGCAAAAGTGGTACGGAATGAAAAAGTGTCACGATTTCACGACATTGCGGCTAAGTGCAACAAAACACAGCGAAGGAGAAAAACGTCGCGATTTCATGATAGGTTGCATCGACACGGCTCGAAAGAGAAAAATGTCACGATTTCATGACAAGTTGCATCTGCACGTCCCGAAAGAGAAAAACGTCGTGATTTCACAACAGGTTGCATCTGCACGCCCTAAGGAGAAAACGTCATGATATCGTGACATGTCTCATTTTCATGGTGCATGAAGACGAATAAGGCTGTTGACAGAAAAATGTCACGATATCGTGACATGTCTCATTTTCATGATGCATGAAGGCGGACGAGGCTGCATATAGAAAAATGTCGCGATATCGTGACATGTCGCATTTTTGCGATACAGGTAGAGGAGCAAAGTTGCATACTATTTTTGTCACGATTCATAGTGGGCCGTTACAGAGCATGCAGGGAAGTGCTGAACACGTGGCATAAAGATGTAAGGGTTACAAAACGGTTACAGTTAGTAGGAAGATCAAACGTTTCGACGCTCGAACAAAAGCCAAAAATAATGCAAAGAGGCGGGAAGATGAAACGAAGAGACCTGGGAGATGAAGCGAAGCGTCACAGGGCAAAACAGAGAGCATTACCAGAAAGTTTAAAAGTAGAAGCACAGATTGGTACAGGGGTCGAAAACCGCTGCAAGCAAGGTTACAGAGCTGAAGGCGAGAAGGCCATTCTGGGCCTGTTTGAGTTGTTTCTCTTCCACAGACTGGTTTGGAAAAACCAGAGATTCTGCTATTGTAAAATGACATATTTTTAATGCAGAAGTGTTCAAAAATTTGCATCTTGTTGGCAAGAAAGAAGGAGTTATTTTCTGCATGCAAGATTGAATGTTTATCTTTCCCCTTTCAGATTTTTAGGCTTATAGATGGAGTTTAATGCAAGTTATCTTGGTTGCTTCATGCGAATGTCTAAATCTGAAAACCTCATTCAAACCCTAGGAATTAGCACTTAGCTTATCAGGATTGTGCATGTTTTGCAGGTCCAATAGGTTAGGTTGCATGCATGAAAACCTCATATCTTCGGTTTTGTCAAGATAGGATAGCATCAAACTGAACACATTTCATTTTCATTCTCTGCATTTTATTTTCATTTTTCTGCATTTTTTTTAGAAACTGTTACTTAGTTTTAATTTGCAGGCATTAAAATAAAAAAGTTAAAAATGTCAAAATACAAAAAAATAGTTTCACCACGTAGGCCATTCTTTTAGATATGCATATAGAGATTTCATTTATTGTATCTTTATAAATTCTTTGAAGTTACAGCGTGGTCATATAAGGACCAAATCACATTTGCTTTATTCGGGTTCAATGAACAATCATTAAAGTTTCATAGTAAAATAAACCAACATTGCCCCTTGTTTTTAGTTACTTGCAACCACTAAGGTGTTCCAAGCATTTAAATTGAATATCTTTATTTGAGATTATTAATACACAGATGTAAAATGCTAATATAGCGGAGACCTTGGAGAAGTTATTTGTTTAATTTCTTTGCAAGAGAGGATTTAGAACCCAAATCCTATCGGAGAGTGTGTTTTCACAATCGGGTGAAAATACCACTCAACAGATTGGCGCTAGAAGGAGGGCCTGAACTGGTTTATTTCACTGTGATTTAAGTGCTACAGGGATTTAAATTTTGAATATTTCATGCCCTGTTAATTGTTATCTTTACTCCTCTAACACTCAGCAGACTGTTAAAAGGAGGGCCTGAATTGGTTTACTTTTTTCTATTTACGTTAAACAATTCAGGTATGTTGTATATCATTCTAACGCTTTTTGATTGTTCATACAGAAACAATGTGATTTGATTTAATTTTGAAAATTTTGGTTTTGACTAACGAAGTGTTGTTTCCATACAATTACTTTCATTTGATTTTAATGAATACATCTCTTGGTTGATGCTAACTTGATTTTTTTCATACATTGCAGGTTGGATATTTGCTAGTCACTTCACGCTGATGTGCCGTGATTCCTTCTATCATTTTTGACTAATAGATTTGGTTCTAAAATTACATTTTGAGTTTCACTAATGGCAACATTTGAGGAGCAAATTGTATCCCTAAGAGCTGAAATAGCATCTCTAAGAGAAAGAATGGTATCAATGATGGAGGATCATTATAAGGGTTTGTCTATACCTGTGGTACCCTATCAAATTCCTAAACTGTTATTAGAGTTTCTACGATGTTTTAATCAAGAGGTGCCACTAGGATACTTGCAAAAACTGCATGTCTACAAGAATACATTATGTCAATTCCAGATTTTCTATGAGGAGGTGGCTTGTAAGTTATTTGCATACATTTTGGATGATAAACCATTCTTTTGGTACAGCCAACTACCCATGGAGGTTAGGACTTCTTGGATACAACTAGAAGCAGCCTATCTTTATCATTTTGGTAATCAGATTGACTTAGAAATCTTGAAAAATCAGTTTACCTCCATATGTAAGGAGCCTAATGAATCCTTGAGTCAATTCAATGGAAGATTTCGTGAGTTGCACTCCCAAATGTGGGAAAATTTTAACACATTAGAAGAGGAAGCCATGGAAGTATACCCGGGAGCCATACACCCCACACTTGCTTCACTCATTGAGGAAAAAATGGGTGGCTTGTCTCTAGAGAAAATCCATGAGATCTTAGAAGAGATAGAACGACAAGGTCTTGAAGAAGAAAAGGCACAACATGTTCACATAAGAGATTGTCCTTCTAAAGATATTGATGCCAACCTACACCAACCATCAAATATAGCACCCTCCACTCCAATGATATCTAAGGTAAATGATCAAGGGGATGAATTTGAATATCCAAATCTTACAACCACCTTAGATGTAGTCCACGAGGAGGTGCAAATTGCTAAGCCAACATCCGCTAGTGAGGATTATGCAGAAATGATCTCATTCATAGAGATACATGATTATTCGGATGAAGGGGTCCCAAATTCAACAATGTTTGAAATATGTGATAGGACGGAACCCACCATAGAATTGAATGAAGTGGTTGAAAGTGAAATTGGAAGAAAATCAATAAATGAATTTGAAGATATGATAGAGTTTCACCACTTGTTCTTGGAAGATACTATTGATGAGATGTGTAAAATTAATGATCAAGAAATTCTTCACCCTCCAAATTATGATAAAATTGAATCATGGGTTACTAATTTGGACGATGATAGCCTTATAAATTTGAATTCAAGAAATAACCCACTTTTGGAAATAATTGAACCATCTAAGGAAGGTGAAGATGAATTTGATGAGAAACACATTGATGAATTGGAAGATGTTGAAGAAGTAGTTGAACGTCACCACTTGATTTTGAAAGATGATTATTATGATGCTTGGAAGAAGTGGGAAGACTACACTCACTCCAAAACTACTAATGAAACTTGTGTGCCAATTGATATACAGGACAACATAATCGCCTACTCGAAGGAAGATATTACAACTCCTATACAATTTGAGGATGTTTTGGAAGAGGGTTTCAAATCTCATCAAATTTTGGAAGATTATAATGATCCTATTACCAAGGACAAAGAAGAAAAAGAATTGATGAATGAATCAAAAGATCATGCCACAAACATCATGGAATTTCATTCCATGGATTTGGATGACAATTTTTACAATGGTTGGGGGAGATATGATAATGCATTCTTTTCTCACACCCCTATAGATGAAACTCATATTTCACTTGATATGCAAGATATTGAAACTTCTACCTCACATGAAGAGATACCATGGATAGTGAACAAAGAATTGGAACCAAATGACAAAGAGATTGATCAATTGGAAGCAACTCAAATGAAGGATCATCAAGATGAGTCATTGGACATACACTTTGACCAAGAATATTTGAGGGTTGAAAAGGATGGGCATGTTTTCAATTGGGTGCCCAATTTTGGTATGTTTGATGAACAAGTAATCAATGAAGAGTATGAAGACCATGAGGTAAAAGAGGGAAGTGCGATTCCCCATCAAATTTTGGTAAATAAAAATGTTCAAAAGGTAGAATCTAACCTTTTGTGTTCAAGCATCCAAGATTTAGGTGAAAATTTGCATGACCATATTTTGAATTTGAATGATGTTTATGGTGAAATGTCATTAAAGGTGAATGAAAAACAAGGTATGATTTCTAATCACACCTTTGATAACATTGTTTTAATGAATGAAAAAGAAGTTGATGCACTTGAATTGTTAAATCAAATTCATCAACAATTACTAATTGAATCTAGGGTAAAAACTTTTAATGATCCTAATTTAGTAAATATCCTAGATGCTTGCAAACTGTTGCACAAATTTGATTGGCCTACAAATTTGGAAAATGATTTGGCTTTAAAATTTTTAGAAATAGGCTCTTACTTACAAAGTCTCATTTTGGATAAAGAGAGCCTACTTCTAAATCATGAATGGAATGATGAAACTTGCACTTTAAAGAATAGACAAGATAAAATTGAATATCATCCATTGTCTAATCATTTTAGATTTGAATCCCACCTGTGGTGTTGGTAATAGAACTAAATCAAATTGGTGGGGTGAGCGTGGCAAGTTGAAATTTGTTGCATGGTGTGGTTTGATCTTGTTATTGTTGGATTCCTACAACATTTGGCATGCATATCACGTCACATGTCTTTTGAAATGTTCTAATAATGTTTTGGATCCGGAGAAGTGATAGTCCAAGCTTTGCATCATCTTGTATTATATTGTACATTTGTATATAGATTTTGGATTTTTGGTTTTGGGTTTGTGTTTTCAAGTTTTCATTTTTGGGATTGCATTTTGGTTTTGGATTGAATAAGTTTTGATTTAAAGTTATGTGTTGGTCCTATGGACATGTTTGGTTTGTTAAAAAATAAAAAAAAAAATTTTTGAGATGTCAACTTATGCCTAAGATCAGGAGAATATGAAACATTGGAATTGTGTTGTAGAAAGCTCCACAAGTAACACAAACACATTAAATAATATCGTTTGAAACTTGTGATGCATGAAGTTGTCAGTTTTACAAATTATGGCAAAGTAGGTGATATACTCCATCCGCATTTCAAAAGAAGCAATGCATTCATATTACATTCCATTTTGCATATATATTCCATCTTAGTTGCATATTCATTTCCAATACAATCATTGAGAAAGTGTCGAATCCTCTTAGGGTTATTCTATAACATAAAACATAAAAAAATCCTAAGGTTGGGAACTGATGCCCGAACTATCTTGAACCAAGCACGTTCTATGCACATTAAAGAAGATCTTGGGCAAAATGATCAAAACCATACTTGGAAGAAAAGGTGAGGTGAAAAGAATATTTCATGTCTATCCTATCATGCAACATTATCCTTAAAATAGTGGTTTTTACCACTCCCATAAAGCTTAAAGCCTAAAACTAGAGTAGTAAGGATAGGGTTAAATCCTCATCGAACTTAGGTTGAGGATCCAACTCCCCAAAGCTCTGATTTGACCTTCATGGAGTAGTAAGGATAGGGCATAATTCTCATCTCACCTAGGTTGAGAATCCGATTCCCCAAAGCTTCCATCTTTCATTAAATCATAAATCTTGGATTGGAAGGATCGTACTACATGTCCCTAGCAAGGATGGGTAGTCATCCCAAAAGTCCAAGAAATAAAAATAAAATTAATATGTTCCATCTTTCATCTTATAATCTTGGATTGGAAGGATCGTACTACATGTCCCTAGCAAGGATGGGTAGTCATCCCAAAGGTCCAAGAAATAAAATTAACTAATATTTCCCATTTTCATCTTAATATTGGATTGGAAGGATCGTACTACATGTCCCTAGCAAGGATGGGTAGTCATCCCAAAGGTCCAAGAAATAAAAGAAAAGAGAATGAATGAAGCCAAATCATGGATTATGGGGTTAAGTATGCTCATGCGTGGCAACATGTCTTGTCTAAAAGCAAGACCACTGATTGCTCAAATGGATAGACTAGCTTGACAATTTCATCCATAACAGGTTAAATCATTTTGTTCAAGATGAGGTAATGAACTCCAAATCAGAATAGTAAGGATAGGGTTAAATTCCCATCTCGCTTAGGTTGGGAATCCTATTCCCCAAAGCTTCGATTTCACTTACACTTGCACATGGGTTCAAGATGGTAGTGACACATAACCAACTTTGGGATCTAGTAAATTAATTCAGTATACATATATTTGGTCCTAAGAGGGTTTGACAGTTTTAATATGTTTGTTCATGATACTAGAAGGTTTGAGCCTTTGCAAAGCAGGTTGTTATATCTCTAGCATCTTCATCATACATCAAATCCTGCACAAATCATTCATAGCCTTGCATACAAATCATAAGTGAAACTGACAATGGAATGTTGATCAAGTTCAAACGATAGGGAATGAAAACACATTGCACACACCGAGCTGATACTTAATGATTCTGATGTTTCATGTATTTCTGATCTATCGGCATTTGTTTATGTTTTTATGTGCTGATGCCTATGTTTAAGCTTGTATATTTCCAGGTTGGGTTCTCACCAAAATGCTCAGGAGCATTTGACAACAGAGTCGCCATTTGTTGTGGCTGATCCACAACACACCCCAAAATTGGGGACCCACCTTTTTTGCATGCTTTCAAAGAAGACCGCAATGACCCAGATGCTAAAAAATCAAAGGAAAAGCAAAATATCACAAAAGAGAAAAGTGTCACGATATCGCGACATGTTGCTCCATCGCGGCTAGAAATGAAAAGTTGTCACGATATCGTGACATGTTGCTCTATCGCAAGAAAAAAGAAAGTGTCGCGATATCACGACATGTTGCTACTGAGAGAAAAAAAGTGTCACGATATCGCGACATGTCACGTTTCCGCTCACAAGGATGAAAAGCATTTCAGAGAAAAGCAAGAAAAATGTCACGATATCGTGACATGTTGTGAAATCGCAAGACAAAGAAGAAAATGTCACGATATCGCGACATGTCATGATATCGCGGTTCATAGAGGAGAGAGAAATTTAAAATGTCATGATATCGCGACATGTCATGAAATCGTGGTCGAAGGCAGTAAGAGAAGAGTCAATGCAGAAGTTGTCATGATATCACGACATGTCACCATTTCATGACCTGAAGACGAGATGAAGGGCAAAGATAAAAAATGTCACGATATCGCGACATGTTAGGTTTTACGGCATAAAAGTGAGGAAGGAACAAATGAAAGAAAATGTCGCAAAATCGTGACATGTCTCATTTTTGTGATTCAAGACAAGTAAGAGGGAAATTTGTCACGAAATCGTGACATGTCACTTTTCACGATGAGCACCAAAGTGAACGAATGAAAAGGTGTCATGATTTCACGACAAAGTACGAGACCAAGAAAAGCTCGAAAAAAAAAAAAAAGTGTCACGATTTTCGAAAAAGAAAAGCTCGATTTCAAAATGGTACGAAATGAAAAGGTGTCACGATTCTCCGACAATGTCGTTACGTCTAAGTGCAACAAAACACCAAGGAGAAAAGCATCACGATTTCACGACGAAAAGAGAAAAACATCGCGATATCGAGACATGTCTCATTTTCATGGTGCATGAAGGCATAAGGTCGGAAAAAAATGTCACGATATCACGGACATGTCTCATTTTCACGGTGCATGAAGGGGAAAGGTCATAAAAAATGTCACGATATCGCGACATGTTTTTAGGAGGCTATTTTTTGTCATGATTCATAGTGGGCCATTATAGAACATGCAAGGAAGCGCTGAACACGTGGCATAAAGATGTAAGGGTTACATAACGGTTACAGTTAGCAAGAAGATCAAACGTTTCGACGCTCGAACAAAAGCCAAAAATAATGAAGAGGCGGGAAGATGAAACGAAGAGACCTGGGAGATGAAGCGAAGTGTCACAAGGTGAAACAGAGAGCATTGCCAGAAAGTTTAAAAGTAGAAGCACAGATTGGTACAAGGGTCGAAAACCACTGCAAGCAAGGTTACAGAGCTGAAGGCGAGAAGGCCATTTTGGGCCTGTTTGAGCTGTTTCTCTTCCACAGACTGGTTTGGAAAAACCAGAGATTCTGCTATTGTAAAATGACATATTTTTAATGCAAAAGTGTTCAAAAATTTGCATCTTGTTGGCAAGAAAGAAGGAGTTATTTTCTGCATGCAAGATTGAATGTGTATCTTTCCCCTTTTAGATTTTTAGGCTTATAGATGGAGTTTAATGCAAGTTATCTTGGTTGCTTCATGCGAATGTCTAAATCTGAAAACCTCATTCAAACCCTAGGAATTAGCACTTAGCTTATCAGGATTGTGCATGTTTTGCAGGTCCAATAGGTTAGGTTGCATGCATGAAAACCTCATATCTTCGATTTTGTCAAGATAGGATAGCATCAAACTGAACACATTTCATTTTCATTCTCTGCATTTTATTTTCATTTTTTTGCATTTTTTTTAGAAACTGTTACTTAGTTTTAATTTGCAGGCATTAAAATAAAAAAGTTAAAAATGTCAAAATACAAAAAAATAGTTTCACCAGTGCGTAGGTCATACTGCAGATTTTAGATATGCATATAGAGATTTCATTTTCGGATCTGTTAGTATCTTTATAAATTCTTTGAAGTTACGTCGTGGTCATATAAGGACCAAATCACATTTGCTTTATTCGGGTTCAACGAACAATCACTAAAGTTTCACAGTAAAATAAACCAACATTGCCCCTTGTTTTCAGTTACTTGCAACCACTAAGGTGTTCCAAGCATTTAAATTGAATATCTTTATTTGAGATTATTAATACACAGATGTAAAATGCTAATATAGCGGAGACCTTGGAGAAGTTATTTGTTTAATTTCTTTGCAAGAGAGGATTTAGAACCCAAATCCTATCGGAGAGTGTGTTTTCACAACTGGGTGAAAATACCACTCAACAAGTATAATTTATTTATGCACAAATCTATACATTACATTGGAAGATTATGTTGGTTATTAAATATTTGATTTCACAAATATTTAATAAATATATTTAATAAGGAAGTACATTTATGAACTTGATTTTAAGTCATAAAACTCACAGTTCATAAATAATATTTATAGCAAACCCTATGAATTTATGATTAATAAGGTTTTTAAAACCTTATAATTTTAGGGTTAAACATTTTTTTTTTATTCATTTTCTCAAACATTTTAATATTGATTTTATATTTGAGATGAATAAAATATATTCATTGACTAGACCTTAGTTTTTAAAGGTGAATATTTATAATCAAGGTTTGTATCATTTTGAAATTTCACATACTTTAATTTTTATTAAGGTAATTGAAATTTCATATTAATTAAAATGTTAAGGCAAATCGTTATTTCAAATTAGTTTTGAAAGCATTTTAATCAATGGTATTGTTAAGTTTGCATCAATAGATATTAATCATAAGGCATATTTACTTTATCATTTAAAAGATAAAAAGTTAATGAGATATGCATGTTAGCAGTGATAAACTTAAATCAAATTACCTAGTTTCCCAGGCCCCTTGTTAACAACACTTGCAAACCAAACGAGTTATTCGAGTATTTCTTATACATATACGTAAGATATATTGAAACACAAAACAAGAACCTTGGAGATATATACTATTATTTGCAAGAGAGAACTTAACGTTCTAAGTTGTCGAGTGGTTTTGTGACTTGAAAAAATTGTACCTCAACAAATTGGCGCTAGAAGGAGGGCATGAAAGGTAAATATTCGATTTTCATTCATAGTCATTCAAATCGTAGTTTAAAAAAATTGTAAATTGAAGGATGTTATTTAATGCCAAGGTTTAATTGATGCATATATTTTGATTAATTATTAGTCATTTTATGCTTATTTTCAAAACATATTGCTTTGATTAGTAATATTGGTATTAAAACTATGTTCTTTAAAGTTCACTAATGGCATCACCCACTTCAGTAAAGAAAATGAAGGCTTCTTGGATATGTGATTATTATAGCAGTTTAAACATGCCTATTCATCAAATTCCTGAAGGTGTAGAAGTTTGTTTACCCAGATTTAGGCATGATGTGGATCAAGCCAAGGACCATATTCAGAGATACAAGAGTGCGTTAAGTCATTTGCAGCTCATACAGGGAGATGTTCTTTGTAGATTATTTTCATACCCATTGGATGAGGTTACACTTGAGTGGTACATACAATTACCTGTAAGGTATGCTACTTCTTGGGTTAAACTAGAGAAAGCATTTCTCAAACATTTTGGAAGGTTGGATGATTCAGTTATGATGCTAAATCAATTTGTTTCTATTCGAAAAATATTTAATGAACCCATGAGATCATTTAATGATAAATTCCATAGGTTGTATACCGAGGTGGGAACACATTATATCATTTCAGAAGAAAGAGCTACTCAAATATACATGGGAGCCTTAGATCATGTTACTGCTATGTTTTTGAAAGGTATTAACATTACATCATTGCCTAGAGCTTATAATGAGGCAGTAACATTTGAACAACAATTGATATATCAAGGTGTTAATATGGAGCAACTATATAGACTTAGACCTAAAACTCATAATAAAATATCACAAATGATTCAGGTTGAGGTTGATAGTTTAGATGTCACAAACACCTTAGATATTGAGAATGAGGTGCAAGTTTCAGAGTCAATACCCATCAATGAACATTGTGATGATCAAGTTGATCAAAATGTAGAAACTGACTTAGAGCCATTATTCACAAAAGAGGATTGGGATGATCTTATAAAACAAAATACATAAATTGATCCCACTGAAGAAACCCTTGTCTTACCAAAATATGAATCTGAGGAAGATGAATTCTTTGAAATTGAGGAGGATGAATCTGAGAAAGATGAATTTTTTGAAATTGAAGAAAATGAATTTGAAAATGAATCTGAAGAATATATAGAAGAAATGATAGATTTTCATCATTTGTTTCAGGAGGATAATGAGTGTGATGTTCAAACAGGTAAAGTTAAATAATTGAATGATCATATATGTGATTTCATTGAAGATTGCAAGGGATTACAAAAAAATAATACCTCAATGATGATTGTTCAAATGACTGATCCTAAAATCTTATTGCTTGAGGAAGATGAATTGTTTGAAGTTGAAGATGAATTATTTATTGAAGAAGGTGAATCTAAAAATGAATCCAAATATGGTATGAAAGAAAATATGGAATGTCACCAAGTGCTTCAAAAAGATAATGATTTTGTTATTTCAGATCATGAAGAAGAATTATTCACTTTATTCCCAATTTCCAAAGAAGTTCTTATCTCAGATGATGTGCAAGAAATTGAAAGCCTTGTGTCACTTAAGGATTCTACAATGCTCATACAACAAGAAATCAATAGGTCTTCATCTCAGGTGATTGATATAGGTGAATTTGAAAAGGAAATTATAGACCTATCCGAAGTTTGCACAAAATATATGGTTGAACCTCACCCTTTAACTATAGAAGATAATTTTTATAATGGTTGGGGAAGATATGATGAATGTTTTTCTTTTATACCTACTAATAAGAATTTTTCTTCATTTGATATGCAGGATGCTAAAATTGATATCTTACATGAAGAGTCTACAACTCCTGTACAATCAAAGAATCACATGTTTTCTAAAGCCACGATAAAATCTCATCCCTTAGCTTTAGAAGATAATTATTATAATGGATGGGGTATGTATGGTGAATCATTGTTTTCTCATACTTCTATTGATAAAATTTCTGTTTCACTTGATATGCAGGATGTTGAAAATTCTATTTCAAAAGAAGAATTTGCAATTCCTACACAATCAAAAAATGACATGCCAATTGTAGAAATAGAAAAGGTTCCAAAATTGAATCACTTTGAAGATGAATTTATTGAACACCTTGCTGAAATTGAAAATGAAGAAATGGTAAATGTTTCTTATGATTCATTTGTTAATAATGAGGACGAGGTAAAGTCATCTCTTTTACTCGTGACTAATAAAAATTTGAGTACAAATTCACATGAATGGTTTGGATTTAATTTTGGTGATGACCTAAAGGAAAATGTTGATCTATCTGAAGTAACTCAGGTGGTTGATAAAGAAAATTTATTATTTAACACATCTTGTGATCAGCCAGATTTGTGGTTTGAAAAATATGGGCATATGTTTAATTGGGTGCCTAATTTTGTTGTTTTTGAAAAATAGGTCATGGATGAAGATACATGGATACAAGATGATGATGAAGCCTTTGAAGGAAAAGAAAATACTATAAGGGCTCATCAAGTAGTGGTAAATGAAAGTGCACAAAAGGTAGATTCTTATCCTTTGTATTCAAACATTCAAGAATGAGGTAAATTTTTGCATAACCAGTTATTGGCTTCTATTGTTTTTATGATGAGATGTCATTAGAGGTCGATGAAGCAATAGAAGGGATTCTCATTCCCAACACCAATAGGATTGCATTGTTAAATGAAAAAGAGGATATGCTTGAATCATTGAACCAAGTTCATCAACAACTAATAATTCAACCTAGGATACAAAACTATAATGATTCTTATTTTACAAATATCCTAGATTCTTGCAAATTGTTACATGAATATGATTGGCCTATAAACATGGATGATGATATTGCTTTAAAACTTTCAGAAGTTGCTTCATATTTGAAAGAAATCCTATATACTTGTGAAAATGAGAATTTAGGTCAAAATGATGAATCAAGGTTTGAAATTTCTACCTTGTTGAATAAGCATAAGATCATGGAAGATCATGTATTTGCTTGTAAGGTTAATGAATCAAATCTTAAACACATAATTGCTTATAAGTTTGAATCAAATCAGTGGGGTGTGAAAGGAAAAATGAAGGTTGCATGGTTTGGCCTAATATTCTTTTGGTTAAAATTATGTAAATCTTGGAATGCTAATCATGAGATATGTCTTTTAAGGTGTGTCTATCGTGTATGGGATCCAGGGAAATGATGGTAGAAATTTTGGTAGTGTCTTGTATATTATGTATATTTTTTGTAAATAGTTTTTTGGATTCGTTGTGTTGTTGTTGTTGTTTGATTTTATGTATTGATGTTATGTATTTATGTTGTGTTTTTGATGTTGTCATTATGTTAGTCTTCATATGTTTTATTGCTTTTTGGTTGTGTTTGTTGAGCTTAATGACAAATTGACTTTGCTAGATTTTTTGGGAGTTTCATGATTTGGGTGTGATCCAAATTGACACAAATTATAGGTGGATGTTTCAAAAGTAAGATTTTTGTGATTGAGACACTGGTCATTTGTTGGTTGTGTTTGGTTTTTGATCCTGGACCGTATAGGATGAGATTACCTGGTTTGAAAACCTGTGAAACCTGGAGAAAAGGAAAAGTGAGATATTGGTTTATGTCCTCATGAATGTGAACTAAGATAAGGCAAATATGAAAAATTGGAATTGTATTGCAAAAACTCCACAAGTATCACAAATACACTTGCATACACTCGCATTTCATAACACATTTCATAACATTGCATACATCACCCTCGCATTCCACATTTCACATCCCATAGAAAGATCATTTATCAAATTCAAAAGTTCTAATTGGTTTTAACAAAAGTCATGTTGCTTTAATCAGGGGCACTTTCACAAAGGCATTTTGTACAAAACTGTAAAAGACAAAGCTTCATGTTTACACACCATAGTTTCCAAATCCCTAAATGTTTTCGGTCACTCAACCATTTCTAGTGTGGTAGGCAACCACCGAAAAGCGTGTCAAATTTTCTTAGGATCATTGCACAATATACATTAAAAATATCTTGAGATCGGGAACTGATGTTGAAATTATCTGGAACCAAGCACAACTTATACATATTAAAATTTTTTTGGGTAAAATGGTCAAAACCATCCTTGGAAGAAAATGTGAGGTAAAAAGGGGCATCCTTGTCGGTCCCATCATGCAACATAGTCCATAAAACTCATTATTATCACAAATACTTGAAACTCTAAAAAATCAGAGTAGTATGGATAGGGTCAAATTCTCATCATACTTCGGTTGAGAATCTGATTCCCCAAAGCTCTGAGTCTACTTGCATAACACAACACTGACTATTGGGTCGTAAGGATTTGTACTATTTGTCCCTCAGATGGATGGGTAGTCATCCCCAAGATTCAAGAAATAAAAAGCCAAAATCATGGACTATGGGGTTAACCTCCATCGGGGCTATAGACGCTTGACTGGCAGTGGAGTAAACTCATGTGTGGTGACATGTCTCATTGAAAAGCGAGACCTATGATCATTCAAACGGGTAGGCTAGCCTTGTGGTTCTTTCATAATAGGTTTAACCATTTTGGTCAAAATGAGGTAATGAACTCACTTGCGCACACACTAGTTCTGGATGATAGTAGGATCATAACTGAGATCTTGATCTGGTAAAGGAATTTACTGCACACACATTTGGTCCTAAGAAGCTTAGACAGGTTTTAGTGTATTTGTTTATTGTACTAAAATATTTGAGTCTCTATAAGATAGGTTGTTCATTTCAATATGTTCTTTTAGCTCATATCATATTATTTTTCATATCATCCTATCGGTCATGAAATGTCAATTTTAGGGCTCCTGATTAAAGTACGATGACAAGCATGGCCAAAAAAATATTTATATTGAAAATGATCATTAATACATATCACCTGATCCCCACCAACAATACATCATATCCTACATAAATCATCTATGATTCCGGTAATTCATATTTGTATTGGTCTATTCTCATTCTCTGGATGCTTATTAATGCTTGTGATTCTAATATTCGAGTTTTGTTGTTTTTAGAGTTTGGTTTTTGAATCCGAAATGTCCAAGGACATTTACCAGCAGAGTCACCAATGTTGTGATGTCCTTCACAACGACCCCAAAATTTGGGGACCCACTTGAAATTTGAAAGTTGATGCCAAAATATTTCCTGCAATTAAAATTTGGAAGTTGATGCCAATGCATTGCCTGCGTTTATAATTCATATTGTCACCATTGGAATGTCAAGAATATTTATAGCAAGTGCATTGTCAAATTTCACCTTGAGATTTAAAAGATTTTGAGTTATGTTTGCAGGGTCGTGTTGTAATTTAGTGATTAAAGCCTTAGTTTATCATTGTTACCATTTGAAATATCACAAAGTTGGTGTTCCTTAGGAAGGTCGTATAGTAGGGTTTAATTCACCAAAAGGTGTGAGAGTTTGGATCTATGCTTTAATTCTAGCACATTGTGGTTCCATCAATTTGGCATGAAGTATAATGTGTTTTGTAGGTTTAATTATTTTTAGATTATTTTGTTAGTGTGTGGTGTTATGTATATGTTTGTTTGTATATTATGTTTAGTTATGTCATGTTTTAAATTAATTAAATTATAAAGTTTTATAACTTTATAATTTAATATATTTAAAAATGTTCATTGTTTTAAATTAATTAAATTATAAAGTTTTATAAATTTATAATTTAATATAGTTAGAATGGTTATGTTTTAAATAAATTAATTAAATTATAAAGTTTTATAACTTTATAATTTAATTAAATTTAAGAATATTATTTTATAAATGTTTTATATTCTAATTAATATTTGTCTTATTGGAAGGTTTATAACTTTAATTTTTGAATGCCAATGAGGAGAAATATTAAATCCTTCGAAAAGGCTTTATTGATATTAGGGTTTCAAGAATTCGTTTTTTAAAAAACTGACGGAACAGAGTAAACTAATCAAGAGGAACGAATTTCTCAAGTTATAAATGGAGAATTAGAAACCAAAGAGAGGGTCAAACATTTTTGTAGAGAAGGAGAGAAGGAAAGTTGAAGAAGCAAAATAAAGGAAAAAGGAGCTACAAAGAGTTGGAAATTACAGAGAAACAAATTCTATTGTAAGATCTTTGATTATATCAAAATATTTTAGGGATTCAAATAAGCATCATTTTGGTATTTGAATTATAATTAAAATGTTTGGTATAGTTTTCAATAATTAAAAATTCCACTGAATATTGCATCATATCATTGTTCTATTGTGTGAATACTGGTGGGCAATGATTTGGTTTAAGTCTTTGTGATTATTTTTGTCTGTAGCATTTGTCTGAGATAGAATAATATTTCTTCTTTATAGAAATTTTGATTATTTTTTATTTGATATTCAATTATGTTTGCTTAGCCTAGTTCAATTTCATAAGAATTAAACCTTACACTAGGTTATCAATAATTTATTTAAATATTAAATTGTTTTAATATTTAAATAAATGAATATATAAAAGATAAATGAGTACTCTAGTTTCAACTTTGATTTAATAAAGTTGAGAATTAGAGTTGATATCTTTTATTGAAATTTGTTTGGATTTCATGCTTCAAATATCGTTTTATTTATTTACCGATCCAAACCCTACATTGAGAGGATTATATTTGTTATTAAATATTTTATTCCATAAATATTTAATAAGCAAATAATATGAGAAAAATATATTTATGAACTTGATTTTCAAAGTATAAAATTCACAGTTCATAGATCATTTTTATATTAAAACCCTATGGAACCCTATGGATTATAATTATAATATTTTAAAGAAGTTTTTTGAATATTCGAATTGCATCATCAGGAATGAGTGAGTTGAGGTTTAGCAGATGCGGCGGGAGTAAGGGTTTGAATTTTCTAGGCAGGAATCTCAGACAAGGCGACAGAGGTAGAGTAGGTACAGAAGGGGCAGGTGGGAACCTCGAGCATGGATCAAGTGAGGATTTAGAGGAAGGTGGTCAGGTTGTGGCATATTTGGAGGTGGGCAGAACACGAGGGCCTGACCCTCCTCAGAATTACCCCCATAAAAAAGATACGAAGGTCAATGCGAGGCCCAAGAAGTGGCTATCTTTTGCTAAGACTCTTAGAGGGAAAAGAAAGGAGGTTCTCTCTCTTCTGCCCCTAGTTCCAGTAAATAATAAAATTTTGGCCCCGACAAGTTCCATGAGCCCTTTTCTTTCAATGGAAGAATTCTCCTTGGTAGGCAAGTTTTTGGGAGGTAGGCCGGACATGGAGACTATTAGGGCTTGGGTGACAGGTAAATGGCGATCGATAGGTAGCTTGGATTTGGTAGCTCTAACTCGAGGGTTCTTCATTATCTGTTTTAAAAATATGGAGGATGCTAACTATATTTTAATAGGAGGTCCTTGGTTTTTGGGCAAAATAAGCCTTTTTCTTAGACAATGGGGTGAATATTTTGACCCTAAAAAGTAAAATATTAACATTGCCCCTATTTGGGTTCATCTCCCGAGTTTACCTGCCCAGTTCTTCAATGAATATTGGATGTAGGGCATAGCCAGAACTATAGGGGACCTGATCTCCATTGACCATGCGACCTTGGCTAGGACAAGGATGACTCATGCACGAATCTACATAAATTCTAATTTGAATAATGAATTACCAAGGTTTGTGGAGCTAGAGTATGGAGAATACTATCAAAAATAGTCGGTAGAATACGAGAATAGACCAAAATTTTGTGCAGAATGCAAAAATCAAGGAAATCTATGAAATCAGTGCCCTAACATGGCAATGAATAGAGAAAAGTAGAAGCAGGGAATGCTAGATAGAGGAAATTTGAGGAGTTCCCTAGCAGAGGTAATTTCAATTAGGCAAACTATGTCTACCAAAAAAATAAAAGAGAGGGTGCAGGGTCCCAACAAGATAAAGGAAAAAATAGGTTGTTGGCAACCAAATTACTGAGGTAATTTCTAATCCTCTAGTTTCAAATAAATTTTCAATTCTATACAATATGGTATTAGGAGGATTATCGAAAGACATGGAAGCCCAAAACCTTCAGGCTAACCTTTTTGACTCTCTAGAATCCCCATCCAAGTTAGGATCCTTAAACCCTAATGCTGAAATTATTATAAGCCCCGTGGGCATCACAAAGTCAAACCCTAATACCCAATCTCTAGAATCCCCATCCAAGTCAGGATCCTTAAACCCCAATGCTAAAAACACTTCAAGCCCAATGGGCATCCCAAAGCCAAACCCTAATGCTAAAGAACTTAGAAAGAAAGTTGAGGCATTGGAAAATAAAAAATCTCATCTCCCTAACATCATCACTAGGAGCCAAGTTAATCTTACTAAGGGGTCGTCTCGCAGACTAGGGGAATACAGGAAAAATTGAGAATATTTGGATGTAGGGTTGGAGATATGTGAAACTATTCATACTGAGGAATATGGCAGTCTGATTTTGCAACAAATTGGCTCCCCCCAGTTTAGTCCTAAACAAACCAAGAGCACTGTGAAGTCTCCTATAGATTTGGGTAGTAAAAAAGAAGAGGGAGAATATCAAATGTTGAGCATCAAAGAATTAAAAATGATAATGACATTGCCAATGGAAAACAGAGAACCTTGTTTCAATAGGTTATTTCAGGTTCTGAAGACAACAAATTAGGAAAACCCCCTCAAGGGAGGGGGAGATGAAGAAATCCCAAACAATATAAATGAAGTTCCTCTCATGGAATGTGAGAGGCCTCAATGGCCTACCCAAAAATAGGGAATTCAATGCAATAAGAAATAAACTGAATCTAGCTATTATCATGTTGCAAGAAACAAAAACTGATGAGTTTCAGTAAAAAAAAGTAGCAAAAAAAATCTGGAATCAAGGGGAAATGGTTTGCAAATCAGCCAGAGGAGTGTCTGGAGGCCTTATGACTTTATGGGATCCCCAGATAGTAGAAGACACTATTATTTAGAAATATGACAGGTTTCTTAGTGTTTTATTTAAGGAAATAAACAACAACATGTCATGGATCATTTCAAATATTTATGCCCCAACTTCAATTCAGGGGAGAGCTCTATTGTGGGAGTACTTAGGCAATCTGAGTGAAATCTTCCATAATGTCCCTTGGATTCTGGTTGGGGATTTTAACACTCCTCTTTACCCTTCAAAAAAAATGGGTGGAAATGGACCACCTATCAGGATCATGGATGAGTTCAATGAATTTTTGAACTCCAACATGTTGATGGATGTAAAACTTAGAGGAGCGAATTATACCTGGAGCAATCGACGGATAGGGTGTCATTTCATTCAAGAAAGGCTTGACAGGTTTTTTTATCAAAGGAGGCTACAACTTTGTTTGGTGATTATACCCTGCAAGCCCTTCCTAAAATTGCCTCTGATCATAATCCCATTTTTTTGGAGATCCTTAACTCTCTGTCATTCAAGAAACCTTTCAGATTTAAATATATGTGGATAAAACATTCTAGTTTCAGAGATAACTTAATGCAGTGGTGGTAGCAGCATGTTAGGGGGTAGTGCAGCTTTTAAACTTACTGGCAAATTAAATTTTGTTAAGGAAAAGCTTCAAACTTGGAACAAAGAGGTCTTTGGGAACATATTTGAAAATAAAAAATAGGTTGTTTAAAGTTTGAATATAATTGATCAGAGGATTCAACATGTTGATGCTGATGAAACTACTAAGCAGGAGGAACGAACAAAACTAGTAGAGTTTCATAACATTTTGGCCTATGAGAAAATCTATTGGAGGCAAAAATCAAGGGCTCTTTGGTTGAAATATGGAGATTCAAATTCCAATTTTTTTCACGTCACCATGCTTAGAAATAGAAGCAATAACAAGATAATTTTTTTAAAAAAAGCAGATGGTTCTATTACTCAGGACTTAACATAAATAAAAAAGGAGGCAATAACTTATTTCAATTCTATCCTTGGTCAGGAATCGCAGTGCAATGAGGAGGCCAAAGATATTCTCTTGAAATCCATTCCTAACATAATAAATGAGGATATAAACCTTAAGCTTCTAGCTCCCATTTCTGATACGGAAATTAAGAAAGCCTTGTTTAACATGGAGCCAGACAAAGCCCCGGGACCCGATGGCTTTCCCCCTTGTTTCTATCAAGATTTTTGGGACATCGTAAGTGAGGATGTAATTTTTGCTGTCAGATAATTCCAAGCAAGAAATCATATCCCAAAAGGTCTCAACTCTACTTTTATTTATCTAATTCCTAAGAAGGAAACACCTAAATCTATGGTTGGCTTCAGGTCAATCAGTCTATGCAATGTTTCTTACAAGATCCTAACTAAAGCCATTGCAAATAAAATGAGAGATGTTTTTCCCCGCATCATAGATCCATGCTAGGGAATCTCTGTCCAGGACAAGTCAATCTTGGATAGAGTTATCACAGTTCATGAAGCTCTACACTCTGCTCATAAGACTAACAGGTCTATTTTTGCCCTCAAGCTTGATATGAACAAAGCATTTGACAGGTTAAATTGGGACTTTTTTATTGTTGTCCTCCTTAAGTTTGGTTTTCACCACCAATGGGTTAATTTGATCAAAGAATGCATTTCTAAAGCATGGTTCTCAATTCTGGTTAATGGAATAATTGCTAGTTACTTTCAAATTCGTAGAGGAATTCTATAGTGGGACCCTATCAGCCCCATGTTATTCATCATCGTGGTAGAATCTTTAGGCAGAACCATCAAAAATACTTGTATTTCAAGGCTAATATCAGGAATAAAGGAAAAATCTCTCACTAGGGTTGTTTCTCACCAAATTTTTTTTGATGATACCCTTCTATTGACTAAGGAATCGATGGTTGAGGTCAAAATAATTAAATACATCCTTCAACTCTACGAGGACGCTGCTGGTCAAAAATTTAATTTTAGTAAAAGAAAGTTATATTTCTTGAACACCCCCATTCAGAGGTAAGGAAGGATTACAAAAATTTTAGGGTGTGATATAGCAAACCTCCCCACTTCGTATCTTGGTCTTCCTCTTTTCATTGGTTATTTGAGAGAGTCAATGTGGGACATGGTTATTGAAAGAATTCAAAAAAACTTTCTGGATGGAAAGGTAATATTCTATCTCAAGAAGGAAAGCTGACCCTCACTAAGGCCTCTCTTCAGAGCATTCCAGTCTATTTTCTCTTCGTTTTCAAAGCCCTTGTGAAGGTTTTCCAAAAAATTGAGAAACTCCAAAAGTAATTTTTATGGACTGGATCAGAGGAGAAAAAAGGATACACCTTGTAGGATGGACCAAAGTGTGCAGACCCAGGGAAAATAGGGGCTTAGGTCTAAGGATTATTGCTCATATGAATTTAGCTTTACTAGCTAAGCAGGCGCGACGCCTCATTTTTGGTGAAGAAAATGAATGGAAAGTTATCATCAAATGAAAGTATCTTCAAAATATGGAATTTCTAAGTGACTCAGTTCCAATTAGAGTTTTTGCTTTTTGGAAAGCAATTCTCAATTATAATGAAATCATCAAAAAAGGTTTAAGATGGGTTTTAGGTAATGGTGAGAGGATAAATTGCTGGAACGATAGGTGGGCTAAGGACGAAACACTGATACGATATCCTAACTTAGACCAAATCAGAGATATCATGGAAGAACTCATTGGCAAAAAAGTCTTCGATTATATGGTTGAGGACAAAGGCAGAATGAAGTGGAAAAAAATAAGGATTTAGGGATTTCAAGCAGAATCAAATGATCTTTGTAACATTCTCAGGCAACAGTTTATCCCCATGAGATCCAAGGAATATCAAGTGACCTAGGCTCCTACGAAAAATGGGTAGTTCACTGTTAAATCAGCTTACAAGCTTTGCTTGATGATGAGGATTTTGTCCTCCAAAAGGACTTAGTTTGGATAAAAAATTTAATTCCAAAAATTGCAGTATTTTCATGGCTGGTTATCTTAGGAAGAATTATAACCATTGACAATATGATGTGCAAAGGTATTTGTATTACTAATCGTTGTTATCTGTGCAGGGCTAATTGGGAGACCATTTATCAAATTTTCCTTGAGTGCCCTTTTTCCTTAACTGTCCTAAGTGGGGTTTTTTAGGCCTTCAATATTTCATGGGTTAAACCAGCCACCATAATTGATTTGTTCATCCAGTGGCCTTACCCTTTTTCAATCCAAAGACTTAGATACATGTGGAAAATTTGTCTCAATCACTATCTTTGGTAGGTGTGGTTAGAAAGGAACCATAGAGTCTTTAATGAGTCTATCCATGATCATCAAACTATCATTGCCAGGATCCTATCCTTTGCCAATGAGAATGTGAACCTTATCCTTTTTGATAGCCGTAAAACTCATCTGTAGGAGACCACAATTGCTTAATATTTAAGCTTAACCTTGTTAGATGAGTCTATACCTAGGGTAGTCAATCTCAAAGCCAATGTTAAGTGGTCCCCACCTCCTATGGGTTAGTTTAAGCTTAATTTTGATGGAGTGGATAAGGACAATCCTAGAAGAGCAGGTGTTGGCAGAATTGTGTGAGATCATAATGGGAATATGATGCTTGAATTTTCTGAATATTTGGGAATAAGGACGAACAATAAAGCTAAAGCTAGAGCTATGTGGAGAGGCCTTCAAATGACTCAAGACTTAGAAGGAAATTTGATCGTAGAAGAATAATCTATGCATGTTATAAATCTCCTTAATAATTGGAAAACACCTCCTTGGAGGATTAAAACAATGGTTGAAGAGGCTAGGATCCTTTTCCAAGGAAGACAGGACATAAAAGCCCAACATGTCTTTCGAGAAGCTAACAAAGTTGTTGGCCAATTTGGGTGTCGATGGTGAAAAAAATTTTAAATGGGAACACAGTTTCCTAAGCGCAATAGAGGAGCTTATTCAACAAGAATGCCAAGAATGATAGTTGAATTTACCAACAAGGAAGGCACTGTAATATCGAAGGCTATGAGTATTCCCATCTCTTTTTTGAAATGGACTCACAATAAAAATTATCCGAGCTATCAGTCTTGGTGGATGATTCATGGAAATACCACAAAGACTAATGGGGATAGTCACATGTTAGATAACATGGCTCCTAGTCATCTTAGTAATTTGAGGCTGGTTGATAATCACAGGGCAGGAAAGAAATGATAATATAATACTTCTAACTAGAGCCACGTGGACCACTAGATAGCCACCACCATAAGGTTGATTGGCCAAGACGGGATGTGGTCCCAAAGCATGTCATATACGAAAGAAAGCAATTACCAAATAATTATTACGATTAACTGTCAATACAGTGCTTGTGGGAGTTTTTTTTAGTACTCTGCTATGTGTGTCTGTAGCTTTTTGTTTCTCCACTATTTCAAGGAAGAGATCTGTATTTGTTTCTTGTTTTGTAATTATGATGCAGGTGTGTTTTATCGGGGTATACCCAAAATGTTGTATGAGAAGTTTCTTTTTGATAACAGGCTATGTGCCTTATCGGATGTAATGGCTTTGGCGGCATGTAGATTTTACATATATAAGATCCTTAGTAAGGACATGTTCATCAACAACCCTGGGATGATTTTTGTAAAAGGTTTTGGGTCAACCTGTAAAACCCGGTATTAATGCTATAGTATCTTATCTACCAAAAAAGTAATTTTAAGATTTGAAAATCTTACAATTTTAGGGTTAAAAATTATTATTTTATTTCATTTTCCAAATATTTTAATATTGATATTATATTTGGGATGAATAAAATATTTTATACATAAGTATTTTGGTTCTAACTTTAATTTAATAAGGTTGAGAATTAGAGGTAATTTATTTTATTAAAGTTTGTTTGGATTTCATGTTTTAAGTATAATTTATTTATGCACAAATTTAAATATTACATTGGACGATTATGTTGGTTATTAAATATTTGATTTCAAAAATATTTAATAAACAAATATAATAAGGAAGTACATTTATAAACTTGATTTTAAATCATAGAACTCACAGTTCATAAATAATATTTATAGGAAACCCTATGAATTTATGATTAATAAGGTTTTTAAAACCTTATAATTTTAGGGTTAAACATTTTTATTTTATTCATTTTATCAAAAAATTTAATGTTGATTTTATATTTGAGATGAATAAAATCTATTCATTGATTAGACCTTAGTTTTTAAAGGTGAATATTTATAATCGGGGTTTATATCATCATTTTGAAATTTCACATACTTTAATTTTTATTAAGGTAATTGAAATTTCATATTAATTAAAATGCTAAGGCAAATTGTTATTTCAAATTAGTTTTGAAAGCATTTTAATCAATGGTATTGTTAAGTTTACATCAATAGATCTTAATCATAAGGCAGATTTACTTTATCATTTAAAAGATAAAAAGTTAATGAGATATGCATGTTAGCAGTGATAAACTTAAATAAAATTACCTAGTTTCCCAGGCTCCTTGTTAATAACACTTGCAAACCAAACGAGTTATTAGAGTATTTCTTTTACATATACATAAGATATAGTGAAACACAAAACAAGAACCTTGGAGATATATACTCTTCTTTGCAAGAGAGAACTTAATGTTCTAAGTTGTCGAGTGGTTTTGTGACTTGACAAAATCGCACCTCAACAATACCCATAAACATTGTAATAGGGAATTGGTTCCCAAGAGATTTTTTGAGAAAATTTATAAGAAATATTTTCTCCATGGACGTAGCCCACATTGGGTGAACCATGTTAAATCTATGTCTCTCATTTATGTGTTTATTTTTGCATTATTTACTACCTTGATATTATTGTTGTTATCATTTGGATTGAAAAGTGAAAAGTTTTATCTTATACTATTCACCCCCAGTATAAGCTTGTGTTATTCATATGGTTAGGATTGAAGATTTGTTCTACAAAACTTGTTGATTGATGATAACTAAGACAAAAATTGATAGTCTACTTGAAGATTTTTCTTTAGATATGTCTTGTTGTTTATGTTTCTTACAAGTCATTGCGTTTGGACATGGTTAAGTATCTTACTCAAATAGTTAGTTACAATATATGTCTTAATAATGGATGACATGAGAAGATCATTTAAGGTCACAACTTTTTTTTCAACATCAATTCAATATAGATATAAATTTCTCATGTTCTCTTTTCACCATGATTTTATAGTGTAAGTCCTTAATCTAAAGGATAAAAGAGTAGTCTAAACAAAATAATACTCACATATTGTTTCTAAATATATGATTAATTACTTACCAATGGTTAGATATTTCATGACCATTTCCAAAGTGATCATGTGGAAGATTTTAACAATGTCAACTCTCTTAGATTCTCTTAAAGAATTGAGGAACATTTCATTGATTCTTTGAGAATATTTCAACAAAAATAATAATGTTGAAAGAATGATGATATTTGGGGTCCTTAAGAAACATAATAAGTGTTTTAAGTTCATGACACTATGATGTCATAAATAAGTTTTGGAAGTAGAAAATATGAGCAAGGTTCTTTTACTTACTCAATATCATGAGAAAATAAGATGATTTAATGATTAGATACTCAAATTCAATACCCAATGCATTCAACAAATATGGACATGCTTCTTCATGGGTTTCTCCACTCTACTTAAGGTTGTGAAAATTGTTATGATAAGAGGAAGATAGTTAAGTTGATTGTTTAGAGAAGGTATGATAAAAATACTAGAACTATGTTCAAGAGAGCTTTACTTATTCATAAATTAATATATTTATTGGTTAGGATATTTTAACTGAGGGAATAATATGAATCCTTGCATGTTATTTTATGTTCTTTAGAGTCCATGATTTTACTATTGATTTAATATCTATTAAAGCGAATATTGTATATTCTATTGGATAAAGGAGGACTAGACACATATCTTATGTCAAGTTGAAAATAAACATGAAATGCAAGATAGAAATTGGATATTTATATGCTCATAATTTTCATGACTAATAATATATCTATTTTACATGTTTAAGTATGGAAGAGTTTAAATAAATAAAACTTTAATATTCAATAAATTATTCATACCTTTTATCCATAAATTTTATCATTTAGCAATGATCATTAAAATATGAATTCTAGTCTCTTTAGGATATTTCACTAAAGGAGAATGTTAAGTGACACCAACTTCTACATACAACATCTCTTTCAAATGTCATTTTATGTTACCATGCTATATTTAGGGGATTTTTTAGGATGTAATCTTATAATAGATTTCTAAATTAAGCTTAAGAAGGATATTAACATATTGTATGGTATTGGCTTATGTATTTGTCCTACTTACATCTTTACAGTATCCAAAGTTAATATTGTTAGAACTCAATGCTTCGATACTTTGCATTATGAAGTTATAAGTATTTAAATACATATAATGCCTATTTCAAGTAAAACAAAATCTTAAACAATCTTGTAACTATCTTTGTCCTATACTACATGCATATACCTTGTGAGGGGTGGTTATACCGCTTTCCACTTCACATAATTCACATGTACTATGATGTAAGAACTCCTAACATATCCCCTAAATTACATCATAGTAAAAGCTCTATTTTATAGTTTAGAACGAAAAATTAATGTCTAGAGTGATGCTAGAATCTATGGATTTGCAAGAGAAATTACTCCCCTTAATATAGAATTTCTACTATGATACTTAGGAGTTTCGAGTTCCACTAATCATGCACTTCAAAAATACTTATTACAAATACTCATTCAATACTTATAGAATTCAATGCATGAATTATGTGTCTCTTCCAATGTCTTCAAGTGAAATATGTGCTACCATGCATCTAGTGTTGATTTTTCAATTGATTGGTCATCAAATTTTATCTTGCATGTGATTGAATTAAAGTTGTGTATTGCTTTATCTTCTACTTTTCATTTCTTTCATTATGATAAAATATTGGGATTCATGCAAGTTATCCTTTTATCATAAGCTATTTTACATGATAAATGAGATGTATATTTTTAATGTAATCTTTAGCAATTCTACATACTTGTTTTAGTCCTTAGAATGATCCCATAGATACCATAAATTTTCTTGAACAAGAATGTAGCAACTTGTCAAGTGATTTATAGTCTTTAGAGTTGAACCATTGGGGACCAATAATTGTTGATGCTATCTAATAGATATCCCTTTATATCATATTATATTATCAATCTTGATGATACTATAATGCATCTTATCATTTAGTATCTTGATTGCTTATAGTAGTGGCACACTCCTTGACAAGAGTCTTATGAGATCCTAGGCTTTAAAAATTATATAGGGATATCTTGTTTGAGTTACATAAATGGATAATCTTCTTTCAACAAGATCAATTTTGTAATCTATGCCATGCTTCTTTTAAAATTTATTCACTATAGGCCATTCATCCTACAAATATTTTTCTCTGTACTTTGGAAAATGAGTAGAAAAAAAATTACTTTTGAGTGTATTGTCTTCATTCCATAATGTAATGAAATTCTTGGCCTCAGAGGTATCCCATGGCTTGTGATTGTAATGGTTCCCTTTATATCTTGATAGTGTTCCTTCCTGTTGGTTCCTTGGCTTGAAGTGAGTAATATTTCTTGTACAATAATTTGGATTATTTAAATGGATCCAATTTTCTTGAAATATTGTATGTTTGGAGTCATACCAAACATCATTGTGTTGTTTTAGCTATGCTTGTGAAACAAACACATATTTTTCTTATTATTTTCCTCCTTTTATCTTGATTTTATCGACTACATTATTTTGTTGTGCCTTTCTCCAATTTTGATTTTTTTTGTCTGACGATGGCTTGTCTTGCTACTAGTTCATCTCTCATGAAGGAGATCCATTTTTAATGGATTATGATAACATTTTATTATGTATTACCATTTATACCATAATTTTAGCACATATTGTGTGTGAAAAATATTTTTTTGAGTCATTTCTCTGATTTTGATATCTTTAAAAATTATTCCTTTTTTGGAAGTGTTGTAGAGATCTCATGCTTCTTCTGAATGGTTGCCTCCCTTTTTTATTTGTAAGAAATAATTGTTCATATGTTGTATGTGAGGCCTTTACCTTTTGAATGAGGTTCACCAAATTTTCAAATCTTGGTGTTTGTTCAATGATATTTAATTTTGTTAAAAAAATATTATACTTTAATAGGAGATATCTTAAAGTAATTGAAGCAATAATTTTATTAGATACCTTTTCTCTTGATGCTTGCAGTCATTCTATTTGTTTTGCAATTCTCCTCATAAAATATTCCAATTTCTCTCCACTCTTCATCTTCAAACAATGGAGTTGGCTCTGGAGGAATAGAATTTTATTTTGATTCTTTGCTTCAAAGACTATTTTAGCTTCTCCCAAACATATTTGGATGTGGATGAATCCCAAATGTATGCTTAGACTACATTTGCTACTCTAAACATGATGATTAATCTTGCTTTTATGTTTGCCTTGTCGAACTTTATTATGTCTTTATTTTCTTCTTTAGGATGGGTTATGACCCCATATACTACTTGCCATACTTTATCAAACTCAAGTTGTGTTCTAAGTTTGGTTTTCTAGGTAGCATAATTATCCCCACTTAATAGTTAGGAATTAGGCAATAATAACTTTGGTGCTCCACCAGCCATAGTAAACTTTCACAAAATTAATAAACAATATTTCACTAAATAATCCTTGAAAAATAATTTTTGATGAGTACATATAAGTCTCTACTCTCATTTTTGATGATATTTCAAATTGTGAGAAAATTCTCACTTAGAAAAAAAGATAAAACATTTATCTTCCTTTACACTTGAAATTTTGTTTTCAAAAAATATAAATATATTTTATTTCATCTTTAATTAAAATGACTATACACTTGTAATATAAGTACCTTTTCTTTATTTCTATTATTAATGTGGGATTTTAATTTTTCAATCACTGTTGACTTCTTAACCTTTGCTCTTTTAAAATTGTTGTCAACTTTAGATTATTGCACTTCCTTTCCTCCTTTCAGGCTATATGCAATTTGAGCTTGAAACCTTTATGGAAGTTTTTGACGCTGAGAGGAAATGTCTATGCATCACTTTTGTGAGGTGAATATTCTAATTAATTTGTAGGCATCCATTTTTTTGACTTGAGAACACAGGTTGTTCTCCATTTATTGCACTAGGTTTGCTTGAATTTGAAGGCTTTTGCTCCTTTTTTTGTTGGAGCTTCTTTGGTAAAATGATTTCTTACAATGTTTGAGTAAGCATTGTCCAAGTGACATTTGTATGATTTCTTTTGATGTTTGGGTGAGCATAATCGGGTGACTTATTATGAGCATATGAGTGATTCCCTTTGACATAAGGCTGAGCATTGTCCTGGTGACTTTTGGATGAGCGTCTACATTATTTTTTTTGACATCCAATTGAGTGCTATGGAATGCTTCTTTTTTTGAGTAACTTCTTGGGATACTTGGTTTATTGAGTTCTCAAGCTTAACTATCCTTCATCTTATGGGATTTTTTGGATGTCTTGGGTATTTTTATGACATTTTGGGTCACGTTCCAAGATCTTATTTTTATAATATTTCTTTGTAACTTTCAATTTGTTCCTTATTTGTGATGCACTTCTTATGTGGATGAGTTTGCTTTTAGTTCTAGAGTCTCATTTGAGTATGATGTTTCAAGCTTGTGTAGGGATTATTTCTTTTGCTTTTTATATATATTTGGCTCTGAGATGTTTCAATCCACTAAAACAATGGCCATTTGGATTTAAGAGTGCATTGGAAGGACATTTATCATGAATTTAGTACTTGCATAAACAAAAACTTTCACTTGGAACTATTCTTTTCTTTGAATGAGAAAGTTCAACTTATTTTATTCCATCCATCCTCTCATGAGTAATATTCTAATTATATATAGAATGGTTCTTTCTTAGTCATTGATTTATCTTCAAGTAACTTTGAACACCAACAATATTCTTTTAATGATACCTCCTATGATGGATCTTTCCACTTAATGATTCTACTATTCTTTCTCATGTTCTTTGTCTATTTTGTTGCTCATAATAGAAGGCTTATTGTTTTGATTATTTTGAATATGGTATTGAATTTTCTACACTCTAGGAGTTCCTTTTTGGAATGTTTATCTCTTGAGAGATAATATATATACTCCAGTATTTCTTTAAAAATAATTTTTTCAACAATTTGATATCTTGCTTGTAGTCCAATGTTGATCTTTTGTCTTGCACTCATTTTTCAAACTGAATTTCTTTGACAATTTGTTTCTTGCTTGCAGTTTGATGTTGCTCTTTTTAAGGCTAGTGATTTTCTAGCATTTAAGAAGCTCCAACAGATTTCTTAGTGCCTTTTAAATAGAAAATAATTTTGTAAGGGATTATTTGTGATCTCAATTCCTTTTTCTTGCTAAACTTGACTTTATTGTTTTTAGATTGACCTTATTGGTCATTTTAATGGGGTTGAAAACCTTTTTATTTCTTGAAGGATTTCTATCTCTCTACTCTTTGGGAGGGATTTTTCACATTGAGACCTTTGAATCTACCATGGAATTTTGATTCATGGAGATAATTACCTCTCTTTTGAGGTTTTTCTTCAATAATATTATATAGGGTAATTTTACCCTTGAATTTATTTTTCTCAAACTGAGTGCTCTTTGAGGCTTGTTTATAATGAATCTAAAGAAGGATCAGAAGGAAAGTTTTTTCATTATACCTACTATGACATCACATGTTAGAACTCAATGCTTTGATGCTTTGCATTATGAAGTGATAGGTATTTAAATACATAGAATACCTATTTTAGGTATAACAAACTCAACCAATCTTGCAACTATCTTTGTCATATACTACATGCATATACTTTATGAGGGATGGTTATACCACTTGGCACTTCACATGGGATTTGATGTAATAACTCCTAACTTAAATTTGATTAATTATTATTACTAATTATTTATATGTTATTTGAAAATGCCCTAATAATAAAATTTCTAATTTTGTATATTAGCTTTCTCTTTAGTTGATACCACCAAATATCAAGTGAAAGTTTATATTATGTGCAAATATATATAAATAGATGATATTTATTTTCTCATTATAATCATAAGTATTATTTTATACATCATTTTTGTCATAAGATATTTATTTTAACATCTACTAACTTTTTTTTCATTTTTTTAGTAGGTTTTTAAAAGGGTTTCCCTTTACCTTTTTACATTGACTTAGTAACATTCAGATATTTGGTGCCATCGAGATTTGAACCTTGGTGTGGGATACATCAACTATTTATCCCAATCGTTGGACAAAGGACCCGTTGGAAAACAAATGAGTTAAAATACAGGTTTTTACAAGGGGTCTTGGTCCCCTCATACTAAGTGGGGTTTGAACCTTGGGCCTCCGCAAATAAAGGCCAAATCCCTTACCACTACAGTACACTTTTAGCTATTTTTCAATTCTTAAAAATAACATTTTTCTACTTAAATTTACTTTATTCAATTATTTTTATAATTAAACTATGAAACTAATTTTAATATTATATTTTTAAAATAAAAATAGCATTGGTATGTGTGGGGTACCAAAAGGGATCCCCTTCAGAGGCACTGACCTTCGTATTTTTCCTCAAGGGTTGGCCCACACTCAAATGAGAGAGCTTTATTTATAACTCATCATTTCGTACTTCAAGCTTTTATCTTTGGTGAGGAGTTGGGTTCACCAAGGGATTTTACAGATTACCCTAAATCTAGTTTTTATATGTTTAATTTTTCAAACACCTAAGGTTTGTGTTCTACCCTAGTGTCTAATATATAGAATTCTAAGGATGCAATGGAAGTTAAGAGATTGATGTGTAAACAAGATGCTAACCTATGTACAATTTTTTTTTGATGAATGCTAACTAAAATAGGAGTTGTAAGAAACTAAATTTATTCTATTCTTTTGAAGAAAGGGCCAAGGAGAATGCAATACACATAAACTATCCCAATACGAAATATACATACAATTTTGAGGGAATGCCTAAGGAAGAGAAACAAAATGTTAAGCTAGATTGGGGATTCTTTCTGGTTTTTTATTTTATATACAATCTAAAACAAAAATAGAAGCACATAAAAATAGTATAAAATAATCAAATTATGCTAATGAACAAAAAATAGAGGTCAAGAGTGATACTTACCTAGTACAATGTTTGTTGCGAATATGTCGCCTATGCTCTAATTTGTTACCTAAAAAATCATCACCTAGAAACATTTAGCTAGCAAATTAGACAAACCTATAAAAATAGATAGAATAAAAGGAGAATAAGAGTTTGAGGTCTTGCCAAATAATGAAAAGTGGAATATTTCTTGATTGGCACAATCAGCCCCCCTATTGCATACATAATCAAAATTTGATCATGGAAATGGATGTAGTAGTACCTGTGATGAATCAATTACCTAAAAATTTATAGCTAGCAAATTTGTTGATGTGATAAAAATAGATGGATGGGAGGCTCAAACAAAGAGATGGGTTATAAAGGGTGACAACAAGTTGCATGGGACTAGATTAGAAAAAATGGATACTGAATTGCTATGAAGATCTAAGGTTGGAGTGTAAGGGATAAATATGCCACTTGAAATGCTTATATGTGGAAGATTTTATTCTGTGATAAAATTCGATAAATGGATTTTGGCTTAGAATCTTAAGGCTATGATACTTTAGAACTAATGTCACCTGAATAGAGTATATGCGATGAATTCACTTTTGGCAGAGGAAAAGGACAAGGAAAAGGTAGACCAAAAAAGGATGTTTGGAACTATTGAGGATGCTCAAAGAATCCTAGGGATAATTTACTATCCCATAAGCCTTTTTAAATAACCTATAAAGGCTTGTTAGATGCTCAATGGTGTAAAAGACTCATTATATGCAAATGAAATCAAATAAAATGCATGCAAAACAACTAATCTAATATTTTAATAATGAGTAAGAACTACAAATGAAAATAGGTGGGAATGATACAACCAAAAGTATGATGTAAGTTGCCTCCTCTCTCCCTTTGAAGCTCACCAAATTAATTTATGGATGACCTCGTGAGCTTGAAGATAGAAAACAAAATGCAACAAAGTTTTGATACTTTAACAAAAGCCTTGATTAATTTCTATAGCATTTTGATACTTGAGAAAGTCTCCTTTCAAATGCTATTGCAAGGGGTCAATTTATAGAAAAGGTCCACTTGAGAGTTTGCCTAGGGGGAGGGGTGAGGTGTCCTACTAATTGGGATGATTTGGGGTTGATTGGGCTGATTGGGAGGAGAGACGTAAGATGCCCCCATGATTGGAAATTATTGAAAAGGTAGAGGAAAATTAGCCACCTTCCCCCAAATTGTTGATTGTATATAGTGGGAAAGAGGACTAGCGGAGTTAATTGTGCCCTGATTGGGAACTATAGGTGGGGCTAGAAAGTTGGTTGCATGCCTAACATGAATCCAATACCAGTGATTTTTTTTATCTGGCTAATTCATAGATTTTACCATTTCCAATCAAATCCATCAGAGAGATTTAAAAATTGGACAGGGGTGTAAAGCCACCATTTGAGGTGTAGATTCATTGATGATGAATTCATTCTGATATGGTGAATTCACTACTAATTAATTCTAGTTACAAAATACGGGGTTGAGGTAGTCAACATGTCTAGATCATTCTTGTGTTGTTATGATAAAATATGTTTGGCTGGATGATCCAATTTTAGGTATCTACGTTTGCCTCCCTTTTGATGCATTTAAAATAATAAATGGATCATTGGGTAATATTTATTCCATGGATAAAAAAAAGGCCTAAACTAGATTACCCCCAACTTGGATGCCCATTTGAGTTTTTAAGGGACAAAGGGGTTCTTTATGGAACTCGAATAGGCTAGGTAAGAGACCAAAAAAGATGATTTTTTTTACATAAACAAGGTGAATAGATCAAGGGGTAAGAGAAGAGGTCATTTTCACCACTTGCGAGAGGACAAAAGTGCTCTAGAAAAAATTCTAGGGCTTGGTAGAATGGCAAAATAGAGATGACCGGTTAACCAACTATACCTAGTACAAGGAGTAGTTTGGGCTATTGGGGATCAAGAAAAGGTATGGGTAAAACCCATCCGCTCATTTTTTAAATTTTTTGCTTTTTAAGATTTGGATGCCACGGTAGATGTACTGAAACTCATATTGCAAATTTGCTATGTAGGTAATGAATCTACAAAATCTAGGGTATAAATGAATTTGAGAAAAGATGACAAATTTACCATGGTGTTGAATTTGTACAAAGTTCAAAATTTTACAGAGGGATAGGAATCAGTGATTTTATTTGTGACTTCTAATTCTTTTTTGCTATTTTATGCATGTAGGGACTAGACATTTTAGAGTGTAAAATCGATCCTCTTGCATCTTGTGGTTAATGTTGGATGCCATGAATCTAATAGATAAATCAATTTTGGATATGGTTGGATTGGGGTATTTGGTGATAATAACCTATATCAAGGTAGACCATGTGCTACTAATGACACTAGAAAAGTGATGGCATTCCAAGTATGCCACCTTTATCCTATTAACAAGGGAGATATCTTTCACTTTGGAGGATGTCTAGAGGATCCTTCATACACCATTATAGGGTGCCACCATTCATATGACCCAGGATCAGGCTCAAGCTCTATAGAGGTTCATAGGGATTTGTATTTTTGGCTTAGGCAATATGACATTGATATCAATGCTATATTGTAAGTAGGACAACTAGAAAAATTTACAACTATGTTGTATGCTATGGTTGTAGGCATGTTGGTTGGGGATACTGGCAAGATATTACTTCATAGGGGGCGAGGCAAGATCATTATACAAATGAGGTATGACAATGTATAGTTTGTATGGGACCCCCTTGTTTTGTATAGGCTATACTCAACCCTCCACTAGGTTTTGTACAAGGAGGGCAAGAGTTTGGTATGTTGCACATTACTACAGGCATGGGTGTGGGAGCACCTGAATATCAAACAACCAGTTGGAATGCCATATATGTGGATGATGCACAAGCTCCCATAGGTTTTAGGTGGGATCATACCCATGAGATAGTTTAGAGACCTTTAAAAGGTATTTTGATAGTTGTTAGGTGGGTCATAGATGACGTACAACATGACTAGGTTATCTAGCATCCATGGAGGGTATATATTATATGGGCTAAGGATGGATTCTAGTTGTCTTGGGTTAGGAGGATCAAATGGATAAGAGGATATTGAGGGGAGTTTGAGCTTGATCGACTAGACTAAATTTTGCACCAATTCGGTCTTCACTAGGGTATTCTAGTGATGGGGGAGCTACGGTTTCAATGAGGTACATGGGAGAGAGGGAGCAGTTTCAAAGAATTACCTAATCCTAAAATATTCTAGGATAAGGATGTAGATGATAATCTAGTTGTAGAACCTAGAGTGGATGTTAGGACTATCCCTGGGTATTTGTAGTGGTATCACAAGATTTTATCCAATCAGGGTTTCTCGAACATTTCAACGACCACATATGGGAGTCTAGGCCAATCTAATTATATCATCTATTAGAGGCGATTGATACTACATCATATTCCTCATCAGAATATTCTTTAGAATCATCATCAAAAATGACATTTATCATTGCAACATGAGTTCTCATTTCCAAAAATTCCTCGTCATCTTCCTCACTATCCTCTTTAGAATTTATAGTGAATTGTTCAAATATCTTCTTGATTAGAAGAGTAGAGGATGATGGTTTGAAGCCTAGGCCAGAGAATTCATATGGTTCATGATAGTGAGGTTTGATAATTTCCCTGTTCATGTCATCGTAAGTCGTATCCCTACTAGTGAACCCTCCAAAAGTATCTCATTGGGAAAAATAGGTTGGAAAAATATTCTATGTTGGTATAACCTTGTTGTTTGGGTTCATTAGAAGGGAGTGGATCAGATGAAGAATCAAATCCTTATAGACAAAGTTAATCGAATTAGATACTGAAACCATGTTATAAATATCATCCATGTTTAAAGGTATATCGTGCGGGTGACCATAGTCTTTAACAATATCAATGCTTGATGGGTATATTTTGAAACTTTTAATTATGTACTCACCATTACTGGCATTAGTGAGATGAATTGTAACTTTGGATGGTATGGATTCAGATGGAATGGGTGCAAAGGTGGAGGCTTTTGAGATGAATTGCAAATCAGGTAGAGAAAAAATGATATGGTGTAAGGATACCTCATCGATAGATAGATAAATATGTGCAACGTTCACTAGTTGAGGTGGATATGAGTCTTGCTAAATGGGTTGGCTGAGACAAAATGATGGGAGCTGCTTGTAAAATTGAATGGGTGGATGCTGAAATATAATTTATGGTTAATGATTTATATTATGTGGAGGTTTGTCCCCCTTATGTGGATGATGATTGGATCTGACCAAATATAAATCATGCAATTTATTATGGAATATGCAATGTGGAAATGATTTCATGAGATGTGGAAGTGGAAGCCTAATTTGAATTAGTGATTGGGAGTGCTTTTGTAATGGGTGATTTTGATGAATTCTTTTGATGTGAAGTGGATAATGCGGTGAGAGGTATGAGGGATACATGGGTAGATGGAAGTGACGGGTCATATGGGTTTGAAATGAAATTGCTACATTTGAATGGTTTGATGTCAACTGGTATACAATGAATCTTTCCCTCATGCATATATTTTAGATATTGGTGTAACTTTGAGGGGAAACTCTTCATTTCCCTAATCCAGGGGTGCTCAAGAAGTATGTTATAATCCATTGCCCCTTTTAGGATATGAAACATAGTGTGGTGGTTTTTAACCCCACTATTATAGGTAGGACTATAGTGCCTACTGTGGAACACAAAGCATATTTGAATGACTACAAAGTGAGAGTTGACTTTGTGATATGAGATGGTGGTAGGTTGATGTATTGTAGTGCTAAAGTGGTGATGATGTTGATAGAGGATTCAATATCAATTAGCACTTGTTTGAAAGGATTTTGATCGATGTGAGCTATAATATGTAATGAAGGATTATCTAACTTCGATGACATAGTCTTTATTTCAAAATCATAAAATAAAATTGAAGGTTCCATGCATGTTTGGATGTTCCCTAAAAAATTGGTGAAGGTATCAAGGTCTTGAGTTTGAAGTTTGATGGATTTCAAAATTTCCATCAATGCATCACAATTTAGGGGAGACTATTGTATGAGATCATAGATCGATAATTTTGTTGAGGCTAACTTAAGTCTATTTGTTAATTGACTCTTCAGTGTAATGGGGGGTTTTTATGGATGACTTGGAAGATGAATTTGTTGAAGTGGATTGATACGATGAGGTTGTTGAGGTTCAAACATTGGCACCATAGGAGGAGGTATTATTATCTATGGGTAATTCAATTATTGTGTTCTATTCACATTTCTTTGACCTCTGGTGACTATATGAATATCACCAATGAAACCTTGGTTATCTTGAGCGCTATATATATGATTTACTTTATTAGGGTTAAATATATAGGTTGATGTCCCTTTTGTTTGTTGTGCACTCTCATGGTTGGGCAGAGGTATCTGATAGATGCCAAGATTCTAGTTTTTCTATGCTAGAGGATTATCAAATTTGATAGTCCCATTCAATGAGATATTACACAATATCTTTAAATGTATAACAATTTTTTATATCATGATCCTTATAATGATGATAGATACAATACATGTACTCCTTACCCCTACCACATGGTGTCTTGGTAGGGTGTTCTAGATTAAGTCTAACAAAGTGATGTATTTCCCATCATACAAACTTTGAAAAATATTGGATAATGGTTCAGGTTAGAGAGTATAATTATGGGTTGGCCAAGTATATTGTTGGCATTGACGATCATCTAATTCTTGAGTTTGAGTGTTCAAATATTGTGGGGGTGGTACCACATAATATTTCTATTATTGTGGTGGTTTTTGTTGTTGTAGGGGTTCGATTTCGAATTTATTTTGTTGGATTGGTTGTGTTGGTTGACTCAAGATCACTTGGTTGACTTGGCCAATTTTTGATTGAACTTGGTTATTTCCCCTTCAATTTTTGTTTTGTCACTCTTTCTTATTTTGTTTTATTTTGCCCTCTTGAATTTTAATTTCTTCAATAACATGGGCCTGGGCAAATTCCTCCTCAAATGTTCGATATTGTTGCAATTGTAGCAAAAAAGTGATCAGTTTTAAACAACTTATGGTGAAAATTTTTGTAAGCTCTTCCATCGGGAGGGTGAATGGAAGTTTAGTAATAACCATCCTCTAGTGGTTTCCAAAAATATACACTGACTCTTCATCGAATTGTTGTAAGCTAATTAATTTAGTGAGAGGAATTTTCTTTCTGATATTTAGAGAAAAATGCTCTAGGAATTGGTCTACCAACTACTCAAATTATAAATACTATGGTGTGGCAAATGGTTATACCAGTCTAAAGTATCCCCTCCAAATATCTGAGGGAAATTTCAGAGCATTAAGGGATAATTTTATTGAATTCTAAAACATGCATGAATAATTCCACTTATGTGCTTTCTGGGATCCTCACTCCCTTTGGATTTTTCAAACTTCGATAGCGTAAAATTTTACAGATAAGGTGGTGATGATACCCAAGGATGAGTAGGCTGATTGACCAACTGTCATAGAGTGGGTTTCTCATACATAATTCTAGGTTTTTGCATGGACAATTTTTCAATTTGTTTTTGCAAAAATTATAGTTTAGGATCTTCCAAGGGTGGTTGGAATCCCTGAATTACTTGTTGTATGTAAGTTTGTTGAGCTTGATGTGTGGTGGTTGGAATTTGATGTTGGAATTATTGTTGTTGATGATGTGGAGATGGAGGGATGATGGTATGTTGGGCTATTGAGGTAGCATAGGTGTTATGGAGTAGACATGTTGGGATGACTAAGGTTGGTGGTATCGACACCCAAGATGAATCTTAGGTGAAGAAGTTTTGTTGATTCAAAGTGGACTGATGATTAAAATCTACCTCTTGTGATTGATGTTGTTTTATGGGATGAGCACTTTTATTGCCATTAGTTGCAATACATTATCGTAAGTGTTGTATTGTATACTGAATGACAATAATAGATGGAGATTGTGTGGTTACATGGATGGTGGAAGATTACCTATTATGGGTGGCTACAACCTAAATCGATGTTTGTGGAGGATAAGTTGTGAAAGGTATCGCAATTGAATTGGGAATGGTATGGTGAATAGGATCCATGGATCCGAATAATGGATATGGGAATACATTTAGCACTTGTGAATCATCACTGGTATGAGCCTCATAAAGCATATTGGAATAGATGGTAGTGCTAGTGGATGGGACTGAGGTGTATGGATTGAATTATGATGGTTGATTTTGATTTAGAGGTGTGGGTTAAAAAAGAGTGTTAGTGAAGACATAATTGATGTTTTTAGGTTGTGACTGGATGGGTTCCCTCTAAAAGGTATGAATAGATCAGGGTGGAATGGTGAGGGGAGGAAAATACAAGAAAGTAGAGCTTAAATAAGCTCTAAGGGTATCAAAATTGATGTAGGTGGTACAATTATCTAAAGGTGTGGATGTATTAATATGAGGAGTTTTAGGAATAGAAGTGTGAACCATCATTTGCATCATGTCTATGTTTGAGATAGATGCTAGTTGAGAGGGTCCAGTAGATAAGTTAGGGAACATAGTCTATGACACATCAGACTGACCAGCCATAAAAGTGGTTGGGGGATGAGATATTTGAGAAAGATGCTCCATGGGTGATGATGAATGATTTATGGGCAACTGACTCATAGCTCTGGCTTGACCTCAAGTCGTTACCATAAGCTAGGGGAAAATGAATGTGCAATGTGTGTATGTGTGTGAATATGAAATTTACACTATCAAGCAAACAACTAATTACACTGAACAATCAAAAACTTTCAATTTTTACAATTTTTTTTGTTTTTAATTTTAATTTTTAAATATTTTGTGTGTTTGATGTAAAAAACTAAGCCTAGAAATCTATGTAAGGTGGGTGGTGATGTGAATCTACAAATGTGTGTTGAAAATCACCCCTTTGATGAAGTATGAATCACAAATTACTAATATGGCTTCCTAGGTGGAGGATTGATGATGGGTATATCCTAAGGGAACAAAACACCTTTGAAATAGGTCATGTTATCTAATGTCTTGCTATTGGACCATTTTGGGCTTTCAATTCATGCTCTCATTTGTACTTGGAAAATAATGATGGCTATGATCCATAATTATTAAGCCCTTATATTAAAGGGCATCTAACCTTGGCTACCTCAAGCTAGCCTCAAGAGTAACTAGTTTCTTGGTGATGAAATCCAAGAAACTACAACTTCTAGCTATGGCTTCACTAAGGCTCTTTGATGTTTGGTGATGAAGTTCAACTCGTGCAATAGAGGCTTTCCTCACACTTGTATTTTAGAGGTGTAAAATGATAAAGCATGCAAGTGCATGATGTTATTTTTAAGGTGTTGTTATCTAGGATTTTTTAACAACAAAGTACAAAATTATCCTAGAGTGCAAATTCTACTGTGTAATTCATATTTGTTGCCTATACATGCAAGCAGATACATATAAAGGTAAACATAACATCAATATATCAAAACAAACATCAAAATTGAGGAAAACCTAAACCAAATGTAGTAAATAGGTACCAAATAAACCCTAGAATAATTCTAAAACATAGTTCTAGATGCAGAGGTTCATCTGTAATTAAACGAACATAGAGCTACATCTACACAAACACAGAGCCACATCTATAATTGACTAGACACAAATCCACATATTTGGCCATGTTCCAAAAATAGAATAAGGTAGATTTGGAACCTCAATGCAATCTAAAATGCACTTTAAAATGCATATTTTTTCCCTTAATTGCAACTAATATGATTTTTCCTATTTGAACAGATAAAACAATACCCTAAAATATGTTTTTTATTTTAATTTTTGCAAAAATGCCTTAAATTACTATTAAAAATCCTAATATGCCTACAAAATACCTAAAATTCTCACAAAAATGATAGATCTATTGTCTATACTAAAAATGGAAATAAAATAGTAGACATTTCTTCTTTTTTTAAAACATAAAAACAAGGCTAGGTTTTTGAAGGCAACTGACCCGGAAGCTTTACGCTTTTTTCTGTCAATTTTCCATATGCGATGCCACATTTTTTAGGCATAGAAGTGCATATATCAGATACATAAGGGTGTCTACTAGGCATAGATCTACATCTATGTAAGTACACAACAAGCCCAAACAAGCTTCAAAGTTCACAAATTAAATTTATATTTTTTTCCTTTTTTCGTGTAAAGGAACTCCAAAAAAATTACAATAAAACACAAACACATATCAGTAATCAAATATAATAAGGTATATCTAAAATAAAATCCTTTGGGGGTCCCACCATGATTGCCATTTTGTAAACAGTAAAAATAACACCTAAATAACGAAATATTAACACAAGCAATGATAATGAACTAAAATGCCTTTGTATTAAAATGATGTGGAGTCTTTATATCCTTTTTACAATGATTTTTACCAAGTCACAAGGGTACTATTACAAAATAATAATTGCTTGTCATATTTGGATTACAATCAAAATGAAAGGGGGTACAACCCCTTCATCGAATCTAACTGAATAACAAGTGTTTGTTTGTGTTCTCTTCTACTTCAATCAAGTTGTGGAGTGGGCTTGTGTATCCTAGTTGGGACTCTCTCTTCACTATAATAGCCTTCAATGATCTATAACCTGCACATAGCTAGCAAAAAAGTGAATAGCACCTATTGATATATATATATTAAAAATAGACTACAAACCCTAAATAAAATATTTGCAAACAATGAAGTAAAGATGTAGGAAAATGTAAACAATAAAATCCAACACTACCTTATTGTATACCTGACCTTGATTTGTTTTCTATTGGACTAAAATTTTTGTCGCATAGAATTGGTACCACGCTTGATAGGTGCAAAGCTATGTCTATTAGACAAGACACTACATCTGGATTTGTTCATAGAATTGATGCAAACCTTTGATATTATCACACTTTGATATTTGGTTAGGGTTGCTCTCTATAATTCACTACAAATTATCGATGCTTATCTCTTGATTTCATTCTTGATCGGATACTCATTCATGAAAGTGAATGATATTTTATAACCTCTTGATAGGTTAGATTTAGGGTTTTGATGGTGTGAGCTAACGTTACCAAGTGGCAAGTTAGGGTTAGGGTATGAAGAAAATGATGAGAGATATGATTAAATTGTGATGAGCGGATGCAATTTATCCATATATATATAAAAATAAAATATATAAAATATTTATATAAATATAAATATATATATATATATATATATATAATGATTGGTTAAGATTGAAATGTAGTGGATGACTAAGATTGATATTTTGGCTAGTGGTTCAGATTGCCACATGGTAATCTAAGATTGTAATTTGATGAATGGATGTGATTTAACATCATTTATAGATATATATATATATAGAAATATATAAATATAAATATATCAATATATAAATATAAATATATAAATGACTAGGGATAAATGAATGATGAATGGATGATGAATGGCTAGGATTTGGTGTCTACAAGAACTACAACAATAATTCTATTTTTAGTAAATGCCATTGGAGACCCAAACTCAAGCAATGGAGGCTAGAGTGCATAATATGGAGGAACAACTTGTCAAATTGAATGTCATAACTAACCTCAAGGAGCAAATATCTTCCCTCACCACCATGCTAGAAAAATTTTGGTATATGCGGGACATAATGAGTTGGGATATTGAAGTGCTTAAGCTTAAAAATACAAATTTTGATCGTATGCTAAACATAACCCAAATGATCAGAGAGGGAATACTATTAAGAGGATAAATTTCTCTAGGGTCTTTACTGAGAAAAACTATCAATAGTTAGGGAAAAATAGAGGCATGACTCATAGACTTCCTAAAATTAATTTTCTAAGATTTGATGAGATCGATCCACAAAGTTGGTTAGTTAAAATCAAGCAATGGTATGAATTGCATGAAACACCATTCAATCAATGAATTTTTATGGTTGCCTTTAATTTTGACCTTGAAGCTCTCTATTGATATCAATGGTTGTAAAAACAAGTTCTAAACATTGGGTGAACAAAATTCAAGAGTGAACTCCTTGGTCAATTTGACCCATTAGAGTTTGAAGATTTTACTAGAGCCTTGAAAAAGTTGTAACAAACAAGTACCATACTCGAATATATCATGGATTTTGAGAAGCTAGCCAATAGAACTGAAGGTCTTCCAGATGTCTTCTTCAAGAGCTATTTCATCAATGGCCTTAAAGAAGAAATTAAAATTGAGGTCAAAATGCTCAAGCTATCCACATACATAACTACCATGGGGTTATTTAAACTTATAGAAAGCAAATGGAATTCCCAATGGAGAGCTACCAAACCCTCAATATTGTAAGTTAGAACTTTTACACCCACATGCAATAATGCTCCAAAGGATCCAATAGTCAAGAGGCTAACACCGATGGAGATGGCCAACCATCAAGCCAATAGACTTTGTTATAATTGTGATGAAAAATGGGCCATGGGAGACAATGCAAAATATAAAGTATTTTCCTTCTAGATATGGGCACTACTTTATCTTCTCCTATAGATACAAGGAATGATTTTGTGGACTCAGTAGAAGAGTAATTGGAATTTATAGAGGGAGAAAACCCACCCAACACACTTGTCAAAGAAACTCCTATATTTTATTTGAATGCTATGTCAAGAATATTAACACCTCATTGCATGATAGTCCAAGTTTTTCTCAAAGTGCACAAGGCCTTAATACTATTAGAATTTGGTAGCACATATAACTTTATTGATCCTAGTGTAGCCAAAAGAGAAAATTGTTTCATCTATGATCGTGATCAAATCAATGTCAGAATTGTTAATGGGGATATCATAACTTGTAATGGACGATGTTGAAATGCTTGCTAATCCATTGGTGACTACCAATTTCAAACTAATGTCTATGCAATTCCATTGGAAGACATGAATATTATGTTGGATTACACACATTTGAGAACTTTGGGGCCAATATTATGATATCTCTCAAAGATTTAGATGCAATTCATAGTAAAAAATAAAGCATACACCATCTAAGTTATAAATGAAGAAAAATACAAGATCATCACGTCCCATAAAATGCAACGATTGATTAAGAAAAGTTGTAGAGCAATGGTTGTTAGATTTTGCTAATTGTGTATTGTATAGGATAAAAAGGAGCCTCTAGAATTTTCAAACATTCTAACCAAGAATTAGAAGGTTTTCAATAAGCCTAAACAACTACCTACTAGTCGATATAAGAACCATAAAATTAAATTGTTACTAGGGAGTGAACCCCCAAACATACAGACATACAAGTACCCTTATCATCAAAAGAATGAGAATGAGCAGATGGTAAAGGAATTGTTGGATGTAGGACTAATTTTCCCAAGTGTAAAACCTTTTTTTTCCTATTGGTACAAAAATGGATGGATTATGGAGGATGTGTGTGGACTTTCAAAAGTTCAACAATATCACCATCAAGGATATGTTTCTAATTTCGATGATTTATGACTTATTGGATGAGCTTAATGATGCTCAATATTTCACCAAATTGGACCTAAGGTTAGGGTATCACAAAATTCGTATCCAAGAGGAAGATAACCAAAACTACTCTTAGGACTCATGAGAGACACTATGAGTTCTTAGTTATACCATTTGGTCTCACCAATGCACCCTCAACTTTCCAAGGTTTTATGAACAAGGTTCTCAAACCCTATATACAAAATATTGCATTGGTATTTTTTGATGATATTCTAGTTTACAATAGGGCATGGGAAGAGCACCTTAAACATGTTGACAAGGTATTGGAACTTCTACAACAAAATCAATTATTTGTCAAGCAATCTAAGTGCACCTTTAGAGCAACAAATGTTGGACATTTTGAGTCCCTAAGCCAAAGTTGTCATTGATGTCAAGATGCCAGTGAGAGTTCTTCTTCAGTTCGAGTGCAAAGTTTAATGGAAGTTTATAATGGGTTAAAATATTTTATTTTACACCCAAAAATATTGGGTCAGAAAGAGGTTTTTACTTCTCCATGGAAGCAATTCATCCGAAGCATTGGAAGGTTAAAAATATTATAATTGTTATTATAATATTTACCAAAGTGGTAAAAATCTAATTAAATATTATAATTTTTAATTATAATATAATTAGATTTTAAAGGATAAAGTTCATTTGATTAAAACCCTAAGGTTGGGTTTTAGAGAAATAAAATATATTCGAGCGCAAAGTTTTTAATAATTAAAAACCCAAAGGTTGGGTTTTACTAAGGCTTTCGAAGCCTTAGAGCGCCGACGTGATGCATTCAAATCAAAGCGTCGACATCTTAGACAAAGTAGGAGGGCAATATAAATACATGCCCAAAGTCATTCATTAATTATCCTTGCTCGAATGAAATTTGTGTGGCATATGCAAAAACGAGCTCGTGTGGTTTAAAACGATTGGCAAAGGAAGCAGAGGATAAGATGGAGTGAGACCACCCCCCAATTCGCATTGGGTAGTGTGGCCTAGTGGCAGCTTGGAGAGCGCAAAGGTATTGAGAGCATGGAGGTCGTGCGTTCGATTCTCACGGAGTGGTTTTTGGTGGCAGTGTTGTGGAAGCGCCCAAGGTGCATATTTTATTAAACATGGGCAAGGAGAAGTGCAAAGAGGAAGCACATGGTGCTTCCCCATTTGTGAATGAGCGTGTAGCTCATGTGGCAACCTTAGCCATGGCTAAGGCGCTCGTGATGAGGGCAAGTCATGGGATCGAAACCCCTTGAGGCAGGTACAATTTTTTAATTAAAATTTTATGGTTTATGCCCTAAGGTTGGAGTGATAAGGTTGTTTTAGAGTTTATTAATTTTTAATAAACTTTATTAAATAAAGGTTGTGGTGATTGATTTTTGAAGGTGAAGTGTTGATGATTATTTGAGTTTTATAATCTGGAAATTGTTGTTTTGAGAGTTATGTTTTAGGAGGTATAAGGAGTTATAATAAAGTCTTAATTGAGATTTATTTTAAGACTTGTTGGCTATTATTTTTGATAAGGGTTTTCTTCTAAAAGGACTTTGGTGGATGTTAAAATTAAGTTGGAGTAATAAGGTGTTATTGAGTTATTATTTTTGTATTGTGATTTTTATTGAAGTCCTCTAACCCTTATTGAGATTGGAAAAGAAATTTTTAAGTGTGGCAGATTTTGTGAACAACTCCTTGGCAACAAAAAGGTATGGGCAATATTCTCCTTTGATAATTTGATTGGTTGGTTGATTTTTGAAAACATCTTTGGAGAGAAAAGGATTTAATTAGGGTTTCCTTTTCGAAAGTTTTTGAGTTGATGCTTCAAGGTTTTCTGAATTGAGAGTTGTGATTAAACCTTGTTTGATAAGCATTGTTGTTGAGACCATTGGTTGAGTGAAGTGTTTGAGTTAATGCTTCAAGGTTTTCTAGAATTAAGTGTTGTGATTAAAACCTTGTTTTATTAGCATTGTTGTTGAAGCCATTGGATTGTGCAAAGAACTTGAACTTGAGTTAGGAAAGAACATGAGTATCATTGTTATGTGAAGATTGATTTATGAGCATTGTTGTTGAAGTGAGTTGAACTAGGGTTTGAAAAGATCATGAGTATCATTGTTATGTGAGATTTGTTGTTGAGCATTGTTGGAAACATTTTGAGTTGGATGATACATGCTTGGACTAGGGTTTGTGAGCAAGAGTTATTTCTTGAGTGATTGGTTGAGTAGAGTTGATTGGGCCTAGTCAAGTGGATGTATGAAGTGGTTGTTCAAGTTCCATAAAACAAACTATTCTATATTATTGATTTGAGTTGAGATTGAGTTTTGAAATAAATATTGAGTTTAAAATTTCTTTATGCTTTATGAGATTGAGTTGAGAAAGAGATTGAGTTTTAGTATAGAACATATTGAGTCTCTAACAATTCTCTTTATGCTTCTATGAGATTGAGTTGAGAAAGAGATTGAGTTTTGAGTATAGAACATATTGAGTCTCTAACAATTCTCTTTATGCTTCTATGAGATTGATTTGAGTTGAGAAAGTGATTGAGCAGATTTGGACAAGTTCTGTGTGAGCTTGTTGAGCAGATTTGGACAAGTTCTATGTGAGCTTGTTGAGCAGATTTGGACAAGTTCTATGTGAGCTTGTTGAGCAGATTTGGACAAGTTCTATGTGGACCTATTGAGCAGAGTTGAGTAGGTTCTATGTGGACCTGGTGAGCAGATTTGGATAGGTTTTATGTGGACCTATTGAGCAGAGTTGAGCAGGTTCTATGTGGACCTATTGAGAAGATTTTGACAAGTTTTGAGTGGACCTATTGAGTAGAGTTGTGCAGGTTTTATGTGGACCTATTGAGAAGATTTGAGTAGGTTATGAGTGGACCTATTGAGAGATTTGTAGAGTATGATTAGGGATTTGAGTGGACTTGTGCTAGACCGACTAGACTATGTTTAGTGCAAGAGATTGAGCAGAGTTGTGCTAGATCGACTGGACTATGTTTAGTATAGAATTGAGATAGAGCTTTGGAGGTGATAGAGTAGAGAGGATAGAGTCTCCAGTGGATAGAGATCCATCAGCCAAGACATTGAGGATAGGTCTTCTGAGTGAGGACAAGAGTCTTCAAGTGGAGAGAGATCCACCAATTAGTGCAGTGGAGGTAGAGTCTTCTAGAGGATCACCAACTAGAGTAGAGGAGAAAGAGTTCTCCTATGGATAGAGATCCACAAACTAGATTTAGGGGATCAACATATCCTTTGGATAGAGGTCCATAAACATTGTAATTGGGAAGGATTCCCAAGAGATTGATTGAGAAAATTTAGTGAAATATTTTCTCCGTGGAAGTAGCCATCTTTGGGTGAACCACGTAAATTGTTGTGTCTCTATTGTGTGTGGTGTTGTGTACATTGCTTTGATTACTATTGTTGATATTGCTATATTTACATTGCATATATTGGTTTGAGAGAAAAAGTAAAAAGTGCTCTTATACTATTCACCCCCTCTCAGTATAAGCTTGTGTTCTTCAATTGGTATCAGAGAGGGTTCCTTCAGAAGAGTTTGATAGCTTGAAGGAAAAGTGGTCAAGAACACAATGGATCAAAAGGATCAAAGGGATGGGTCCATCAATAATACAATACCAATATTTGATGGAAGTGACTTCTTGTATTGGTGTATGCTGATGAGGTTTCACTTGATGGCACTTGGCAATGAAGTTTGGGATGCAGTGGAACTTGGATATGATTCAACAGTCAATCCTCCTACAGATAAGGAAGGTAAGCTTCTAATGCATGCAAATTCAAGAGCTATGAATGCAATTATAAAAGGGTTGCATAGATCAAAATCTATGAAGGTTATGGATTGTAAAACAACAAAAGAAATGTGGGAACTACTGCATAACATATATGAAGGAGATAAAGGTGTCAGGAAAGCTAAGATCAAAAATCTCAAAGGAGAATTTGAAAATCTAAGAATGCGGGATGATGAAAACATTCGTGACTATCTCAGTAATATTGATGAACTTGTACATGAGATGAGAGGTCTTGGAATGAAGGTTGATGAATCCGATGCTTGTGATAAGATCTTGAGAACTCTTCCAAAAAGGTACAGTGAAAAAGTCTCTACTATAGAAACATCAATTGATAGTGATAGTCTGACAAGAAATTCTTTACTTGGCATGCTTACAACTTTTGAGATAAGAACAAAAGATCCTATCCCTCCGAAAGAGGTTGCTTTCAAAGCGAACAAGAAGATAAAGGGTAAGAAGTCAGAATCAAGCAGTGAGTCATCCAATGATGAAGAAGCAAATTATGGTAGAAGAGATAAAGGTTCCAGAAGACCCATAGATCTAAGATCTATTAAGTGTTTCAATTGTGGAAAGTATGGATATTTTGCAACAGATTGTAAAGAGCCAAAGAACAACAATGGTGAAGAAAAATAGGATCACAGGTATAGGGAATCAGAAAGACACAGGCACCAAAAGAAAAGCAAATATGGACAAGGAAGGAAGTTCTTTCAAAGACAAAAGAGGAGCTACTATGCGGATAATGCAAGTAAGTACTCAAATGATAGTGATGCTAGTTCTTCAGATAATGATAGAGATGAAGTCCTATTTATGGTTGAAGAAAAAGAACTAGTTAAGAAAAAGACTCCAGTTATTCTCAAGTGTTTTAGATGTGGTAAATTTGGACATCTTGAAGATGATTGTACAAGGGATGGTTATAGTTTCAGTGATGATGAATATGAGAATGCACTTGAAGGACCAGATGAAAATCTTCTAATGGCTTTAGAAGAAGAAGTAAGTGATCCTATAGAAGACAAGCCAAAAGAAAGTAATGATGTGGACAAAGGTAAAAAAATAGAGGATTATTCAGCAGAGAATGGTTATGATCTCAAGGGAGAACTTATCTATGCCCTTGACACGGTAAAGAAGGTAAGAAAGCAACACTCTAAACTTGAAATTCAGTTTCAAGAATGTGATGAAGAGAGAAGATTGCTCATAGAGGATTTAGAAAAATCAAAGGCTAAGGCAAAAAGATTCAAAGATAAGTTAGAAGCAAAGATCTTGGAATGTGAGAAGTTAGCACAAGAAGTGGCACTACTAAAAGAATATTTAGAGGACTCCAAGATCAAGATGAAAGGATTCAAGAATAGCTCAAATATTATGGATAAGATAGTCAAGGTTCAAAGAAGGTCAACAAACAAAATAGGTCTTGGTTTTGAACAAACTCAAAAGAAATAGGAAGGAGAGTCAACTTCAAGTTCTGAAGAGGAAACTTCAGATGAAGATACTTCAGAAGAAGACAGTGTAAGAGAAAGTCAGACATCAGAGGAAGAATTGGACAATAAAGAGTTCAAAAAATATAGGAACAATGCACAAAGAAGATATAGATGGAACAACAATCAGAACAGGAGACCGATGAGGTCAAAACAAGGAAGCTTCAACGGAAGATGTTTTTCATGTCACAGGTTTGGGCACATGGCTTCACAATGCAGGACACATGAAAGATAGGAATATGGGAATGGATAATTTTTCCATGGGTATTGCTACTCATGTAATCAATTTGGTCACAAGGCAATGAATTGCAGGGTTCATGAAAGAAGAGGATATGACTTCACTAGGAGAAATCCTAAGATATTTGCACCTCCAAGGAATAATATCATTAAGTGTTATAAGTGCAATAATGATGGTCACACAACAAAGTGGTGTAGAGCAGACATTCCAAAAATAGGTATGAACAGGAACATGAACAAGAACATGGATGAGAACATGAACAGGAATAGGAACATGGATGAGAATAGGAACAAGAACAGGAACAGGAACCTAGATGTGAACAAGAACAGGAACAGGAACAGGAATGATGATAGGAACAGGGATGATGACTTGGATAGAAATAGTCAGAGGATTCAAGAAACTCAGAAAATAAGGGAAAAGAATAAAGGTAAAGAATAGTGTTTTTAGGGAGTAGAAATACTCCCACCCCAAAATTAATCACCTCATGAGGAGGTGGGGGAGGGGCTAAGCTAAGAGGCTCATTCTTAGCCTCGAGCCCCAAAGGTGACCCTTTGCCATTGATGTCAAAGGGGGAGAGATTTGTGTATTGGGGAGAGATTTGATATTTGAGAGAGCATTGAGCTAGGGGGAGCAATGTCCCAAGGGGAGCAGAAGGAAAAAGAAAGGTCAAGTTTTAGTAAAAAGAATGTGGGTTGCCATCAATGACAAAGGGGGAGATTGTTGGACATTTTGAGTCCCTAAGCCAAAGTTGTCATTGATGTCAAGATGCCAGTGAGAGTTCTTCTTCAGTTTGAGTGCAAAGTTTAATGGAAGTTTATAATGGGTTAAAATATTTTATTTTACACCCAAAAATATTGGGTCAGAAAGAGGTTTTTACTTCTCCATGGAAGCAATTCATCCGAAGCATTGGAAGGTTAAAAATATTATAATTGTTATTATAATATTTACCAAAGTGGTAAAAATCTAATTAAATATTATAATTTTTAATTATAATATAATTAGATTTTAAAGGATAAAGTTCATTTGATTAAAACCCTAAGGTTGGGTTTTAGAGAAATAAAATATATTCGAGCGCAAAGTTTTTAATAATTAAAAACCCAAAGGTTGGGTTTTACTAAGGCTTTCGAAGCCTTAGAGCGCCGACGTGATGCATTCAAATAAAAGCGTCGACATCTTAGACAAAGGAGGAGGGCAATATAAATACATGCCCAAAGTCATTCATTAATTATCCTTGCTCAAATAAAATTTGTGTGGCATATGCGAAAATGAGCTCATGTGGTTTAAAATGATTGGCAAAGGAAGCAGAGGATAAGATGGAGTGAGACCACCCCCAATTCGCATTGGGTAGTGTGGCCTAGTGGTAGCTTGGAGAGCGCAAAGGCGTTGAGAGCATGGAGGTCATGCGTTCGATTCTCATAGAGTGGTTTTTGGTGGCAGTGTTGTGGAAGCGCCCAAGGTGCACATTTTATTAAACATGGGCAAGGAGAAGCGCAAAGAGGAAGCACATGGTGCTTCCCCTTTGTGAATGAGCGTGTAGCTCATGTGGCAACCTTAGCCATGGCTAAGGCGCTCATGGTGAGGGCAAGTCATGGGATCGAAACCCCTTGAGGCAGGTACGATTTTTTAATTAAAATTTTATGGTTTATGCCCTAAGGTTGGAGTGATAAGGTTGTTTTAGAGTTTATTAATTTTTAATAAACTTTATTAAATAAAGGTTGTGGTGATTGATTTTTGAAGGTGAAGTGTTGATGATTATTTGAGTTTTATAATCTGGAAATTGTTGTTTTGAGAGTTATGTTTTAGGAGGTATAAGGAGTTATAATAAAGTCTTAATTGAGATTTATTTTAAGACTTGTTGGCTATTATTTTTGATAAGGGTTTTCTTCTAAAAGGACTTTGGTGGATGTTAAAATTAAGTTGGAGTAATAAGGTGTTATTGAGTTATTATTTTTGTATTGTGATTTTTATTGAAGTCCTCTAACCCTTATTGAGATTGGAAAATAAATTTTTAAGTGTGGCAGATTTTGTGAACAACTCCTTGGCAAAAAAAAGGTATGGGCAATATTCTCCTTTGATAATTTGATTGGTTGGTTGATTTCTGAAAACATATTTGGAGAGAAAAGGATTTAATTAGGGTTTCCTTTTTAAAAGTTTTTGAGTTGATGCTTCAAGGTTTTCTGAATTGAGAGTTGTGATTAAACCTTGTTTGATAAGCATTGTTGTTGAGACCATTGGTTGAGTGAAGTGTTTGAGTTAATGCTTCAAGGTTTTCTGGAATTAAGTGTTGTGATTAAAACCTTGTTTTATTAGCATTGTTGTTGAAGCCATTGGATTGTGCAAAGAACTTGAACTTGAGTTAGGAAAGAACATGAGTATCATTGTTATGTGAAGATTGATTTATGAGCATTGTTGTTGAAGTGAGTTGAACTAGGGTTTGAAAAGATCATGAGTATCATTGTTATGTGAGATTTGTTGTTGAGCATTGTTGGAAATATTTTGAGTTGGATGATACATGCTTGGACTAGGGTTTGTGAGCAAGAGTTGTTTCTTGAGTGATTGGTTGAGTAGAGTTGATTGGGCCTAGTCAAGTGGATGTATGAAGTGGTTGTTCAAGTTCCATAAAACAAACTATTCTATATTCTGATTTGAGTTGAGATTGAGTTTTGAGTATAGAACATATTGAGTCTCTAACAATTCTCTTTATGCTTCTATGAGATTGAGTTGAGAAAGAGATTGAGTTTTGAGTATAGAACATATTGAGTCTCTAACAATTCTCTTTAATAAAAGAAATTAAAGAAAATTTTATGCTTCTATGAGATTGAGTTGAGAAAGTGATTGAGCAGATTTGGACAAGTTCTGTGTGAGCTTGTTGAGAGATTTGGACAAGTTCTATGTGAGCTTGTTGAGCAGATTTGGACAAGTTCTATGTGAGCTTGTTGAGCAGATTTGAGAAAGTTTATGTGGACCTGTTGAGCAGATTTGGATAGGTTCTATGTGGACCTATTGAGCAGAGTTGAGCAGGTTCTATGTGGACCTGTTGAGCATATTTGAATAGGTTCTATGTGGACCTATTGAGTAGAGTTGAGCAGGTTTTATGTGGACCTATTGAGAAGATTTGAGTAGGTTATGAGTGGACCTATTGAGAAGATTTGTGCTAGAACCAATGGACATGTTTAGAGTAGATTTGAGTAAGACTTGTTCTAGATGATACTATTTTGAGAATTTGTGCTAGACCGTGGACTATGTTTAGTGTAGATTTGAGTGGACTTGTGCTAGACCATGGACTATGTTTAGTGCAAGATATTGAGCAGAGTTGTGCTAGACCGACTGGACTATGTTTAGTATAGAATTGAGATAGAGCTTTGGAGGTGATAGAGTAGAGAGGATAGAGTCTCCAGTGGATAGAGATCCATCAACCAGGACATTGAGGATAGGTCTTCTGAGTGAGGACAAGAGTCTTCAAGTGGAGAGAGATCCACCAGTCAATGCAGTGGAGGCAGAGTCTTCTAGAGGATCACCAACCAGAGAAGAGGAGAAAGAGTTCTCCTATGGATAGAGATCCACAAACCAGATTTAGGGGATCAACATCTCCTTTGGACAGAGGTCCATAAACATTGTAATTGGGAAGGATTCCCAAGAGATTGATTGAGAAAATTTAGTGAAATATTTTCTCCGTGGAAGTAGCCATATTTGGGTGAACCACGTAAATTGTTGTGTCTCTATTGTGTGTGGTGTTGTGTACATTGCTTTGATTACTGTTGTTGATATTGCTATCTTTACATTGCATATATTGGTTTGAGAGAAAAAGTAAAAAGTGCTCTTATACTGTTCACCCCCCTCTCAGTATAAGCTTGTGTTCTTCAACAGAGTCAAAATATTTGGGGCACATTATGGCTAGAGATGGTGTGTGCATAGACTTCATAATGATTTAGGCCATGAAGGAAAGATTCAAATCTAAAATATTAAAGAGCCTTTGGGGATTCCTTGGACTCACATGGTACTATCATACATTTATCAAGGATTATGGTAAGATCGTATCCCCCTTGATAGCTATGCTCCATAAGGATGAGTTTTCTTGTAACTATGATGTAGAACAAGTCTTTTTTTTTTTAAGCAAAAAAACCCTTGTGGGGCCGCCTTGGTCTGAGAGACCATGAACAGGGGGTTCTACACCGTCAAAGTCACCCGGAGTCACACCCGACCCTGCCCGCACCAAAATTATCAATTGGATTTTGGATACCCAATTTAGCTTTTTGGTAGGGTGGAGATTTGAACTTGGGACCTCCCTTGGAGGATTGCCCTCTCCTCTCCAACTCACCTACAACACCTGGGTGTAGAACAAGTCTTTTTAAATTTAAAGGAGAAATACCTAATTTTTCAAATACCTTTTTAATATAAAGTGATGCATTCAAAGTGGGGTTTGGGGTTGTTCTCATGCAAAAAGGTAAACCCATTGCATTCATAATAAAGGCATTACTAGGGTGAAATTTATAAAAATTCACTTATGAGAAGGAAATGATGGCTATTATCTTTATATTCCTCCATTGGTAACCATACTTTTAAAAATAGATTATTGTAGCCTCAAATATCTCTTAGAAAAGAGGATTTATTCCTCTAAGTAGCATAAAATAGATTACTAAACTATTAGGGTATGACTATGAGATAGTATACCTTAAGGAAAAATATAATATGGGATGCTCTATATGTAGTATCCATCCTCTAGGTTGATTGGTTAGAGGTTCTCAGGTAAGAATGGCAAGGTGATCTTCCACTTGTAACCCTCATTCATGACCTTCAAACACTAGCAAGATATCATCCTCATTATGTTTGGAAGTAAGGGGTATTGCACTATAATAATATTATGATTCCATCTACTTTAGATCTTTGATCCTATATTTTAATAGAAATTTATTCTTCTTCAATAGGGGGGCACATTGGGTTCATGCAAATATATGAATGGGTTAAACATAATTTCTATTGGCCTAGGTTGAAGTCTAATGTAAAATAGTTTGTGGATGCCTATGATACCTGCTAGTTCCAAAAAGGGGAAATAATAAAAACACTACGGTTGCTTCAACCTTTACCCATTTTGGAGTTACCATGGATAAATATTTCCATGGACTTAATTGAAGGGCTCCCCCTATCTAGTGAAAATTGATTATCATGGTGATCGTGTATAGGTTGACCAAGTATGGTTATTTTTTCTCCTTAGGTCATCCCTTTACTATAATGATAGTGATGCAATTTTTTTGTATTAGATATTTTGGCTCCATAGGAACCTATACTCCATCGTTAGTGATCCTACCAAGGTGTGCACTTGTAAGTTTTGGGAGGAACTACATTATATATGGGGAATAGAGCTAAATAAAAGCATGTCTTATCACCCCCAACTAATGGTTAGACAAATATAGGAAATAAATATCTCTAGATATACCTTTGATGCTTTGTCTTTGATCACCAATCCAAAGTGCAATCAACAACTTCCTTTAATAGAATGGTGATACAAAATTATTTTCTATGCCACCACAAAAATAACTCTATATGAGGTAGTATATGGCCAACTACCTCCAAAATTTACCTCTTACCAAAAAGTAGCTCAAAGGTCAAAGCAATTGATACAATTATCACTCGAAGGAAGGTCTTATCTATCTTGAAATAAAATTTAACAATCACCTAGAGTCATATAAAATGATAGGAAAATAAACACAAGACTGAAAGGAATTTTGAATAATCTCTAACCCTATAAAAAAAATCCCTAGACAACTACCTTATAGTAAACCTAATAACCATAGAATCATCCTGGTATCAGGGAGTCGACCCTCAAACATATGGCCATATTGGTGCCCTTATCATCAAAATAATGAGATTGAGTAGATGGTAAAGGAATTTTTGGATGTAGGACTAATTCATCCAAGTGCAAGATATATTTTAGATCCTATCCTATTGGTATAAAAAAATGATAGATCATGGAGGATGTGTGTGGAATTTCAAAAACTCAACAAGATCACCATCAAGGATATGTTTATAATTCCAATGATTGATGACTTTTTGGATGAGCTTAATGGTGCTCAATATTTCACCAAATTGTACCTAAGGTTAGGGTATCACCAGATTCATATATAGGAGGAAGACAAAGTTAAAAAATCTTTCAAGACTCATGAGGGACACTATGAGTTCTTATTTATACCTTTTGGTCTCACCAATGCACCCTCAATTTTCCAAGGTTTGATGAACAAGGTTCTCAAGCCCTGTCTACAAAATATTGCATTGGTATTTTTTGATGATATTCTAGTGTACAATAGGACATGGGAAGATCACCTTAAACATGTTGACAACGTATTGGAACTTGTACAGACTAATCAATTATTTGTAAAGCAATCTAAGTGCACCTTTGGGGTAATAAAGGTGGAATGTTTAGGACACATTATGGCTACAGATGGTGTGTGCATATACCTTAAAAATATTTAGTTCATGAAGAAATGACCCAAATCTAAAATATTAAAGAGCCTCTAGGGATTCCTCAAAATCATAGGATACTATCATAAATTTTCCAAGGATTATGGTAAGATTGTATTCCCCTTAATAACTATGCTCCATAAGGATGTATTTGCCTAGAACTATGATGTAGAACAAGTCTTTCTAACTTTAAAGGATGATATGTGCAACATACCAATTTTGGCAATACGTAATTTTTTAAATATCTCTATATTAGATAGTTATACATGCAAAGTGGGATTGGGGGTTGTGTTCATGCAAGAAGGTAGACCCTTTGAATTCATAAGCAAGGAATTATCAAGGTGAAATTTGTAAAAATCTACTTATGATAAGGAAATTATGGCTATTGTCTTTGTAGTCCTCCATTGGAAACCATACTTGTTAAGGCTGCATTTCATCATCAAAAAAAATAATTGAAGCCTTAAATATATCTTGGAATAAAGGATTTATTTCCCTAAGTAGCATAAATGGATCACTAAACTATTAGGGTATGACTATGAGATAGTGTAGCTTAAGTAAAAGAGAATGTGGAAACATATTCTCTTTCTAAACTCCTAGAAACATGGGATGCTCTATATGCAATATCCATCCTCTAGGATGATGGTTAGAGGTGCTCAAGTTAGAATGGCAAGGTGATCCCACACTTGTAACCTCATTCATGATATCCAAATAGAGGTAAGATATCATAATCATTATGTATGGAAGGAAGGGGTATTACATTACAAGAATCAAATTATAATTCCATCTACTTCATATCTTTGATCATAGATTTTAACATAACTTAATTCTTCTTCAATAGGGGGATACACTAGGTTCTTGCAAATATATGAATGAATTAAACACTATTTATATTGGCCTAGGTTGAAGTTTGATGTAAAATATTTTGTGGATGCCTATGATACCTTCCAATTCTAAAAAGAGAAAACAATCAAAACACTAGGGTTGCTTCAACCGTTACCCATTTTGGAGTTACCATGGACAAATATTTCCATGGACTTCATTGAAGGGCTCCCCTATCTAGTGGAAAATCAGTTATCATGGTCATCATGTATAGGTTGACCAAGTATGGTCATTTTTTCTTAGGTCATCCATTTACTATAATGATAGTGGTACAATATTTTTGGATTATATATTTTAGCTCCATAGGAACCCACACTCCATCATTAGTGATCCTGAAAAGGTGTGCACTAGCAATTTTTAGGAGGAACTACATCATATCTAGGGAATAGAGCTAAAGGAAAGCATACATTATCACCCCTATATTTATGGTTAGAAAAATATGGTAAATAAATGTCTCTGGACATACCTTTGATGCTTTTTTTTATCACCAATTCAAGTGCAATCAACAACTTCCTTTCATAAAATGGTGATACAACACCATTTTTTATACCACCACAAATATTACCCTATATGAGGCAATATATGACCAAATACCTCCAACACTTACCTCTTACCTACTTGGTTGCTCAAAGTTCAAAGTAATTGATATAATTATCACTCGAAGGCATGAGGACTTAGCTATCTTGAAATATAATTTAACAATCACTTAGAATTGTATGAAATGATAGGAATATAAACACAATACTAAGAGATATTTTGAAGGGGATATGGTTTTCATCCATCTCTAACCCTATAAACAAATTCCTTTAAAATAAATGGGTGACACAAGTTGACACCTAAGTTCAGAAATTACTTACAAACTGGAGCTACCACCAACATCCAAGATCGTGTTAAATTTTGATTATTTATATTAAAGGAAATGAAACCACAAGATGTAAAATGAGAAATAAATGATAGGATAATGACACTATAATATGCAAGAAAAATATAATATAAACTTCTACAATAACTCATAAATATACCATTAATGGATACTCACAAAAATAGAATAATGTATTGTAATGGAAGACATGAATACTCCAAAATTTCAATGAAAGAACTACATTGTACTCTAATCACTATGGTAACTTTAATCTCTCTCTCACACTCATTCCCTCTATACCTCAATATATATATATGAGGATATGTACCTTGGTCTTTACTCTACCCATGAATCTTCATATACCTATCCTATGACTCATGTACATATGGACTACATGCACATTTACATCATTGCACATTATAACACTTGTGCATTTATTACTTTCTTGAAGTAACTACTCAAAAATTTATATAAGATAAAATTGTAATCTAGAAATGTACCCAAGGTGGTACATTGACATGTACCATATAATGTAATATACTCTAACATCCCCATGTGTTACATTATTTGGGTATTGAAGACTTTAGTCTCCAATATGGATTTTCATCTTTAGAATATTCTTCAACTTAATCTGGTCCTTCTCTCTCATTAGGTTCAGTCTTCATATTATCTTTCATTATATTTTCATTCCTTTAGTTTACAGTATTTCAAAGTGCTTGGTAGAATCCTTATTCTCAGAGTATTCAAAGTATATTTGATGAACTAGAGATCTCATGATCTTGCATATCACAAGTGGATCAGAATTGCTCCATTTTATTTCCTTTATTTTTTTGAATGACCTATCTCCTTGATATTCAAAAATGTCAAGCTTGACTTCATTTTTAGTGGATGCTTTTGAAATAAGAACTTGGAAGAAGCAATCTAATATGAATATTAGTCTCTCTTCAAATATTTTATAGTACTTGTCTTTATAGTAACAAAAGAAAGATGAATGAGATTTTTCTCCACAATATTTACATGGATGGAGGCTCCAACAATTTTCTTTCTCATGACCAAATTTATTTTAATAAGTGCATAGTGAAGATATCCTAAAAAAAATTCTATTTTTTTCAAGAGAATCAAGTTCATCTATTTCCTTGATGAAATAATTAAACCATATATGCACGATTGAAGCTATTTCATCCTTACTTATTTCATAAATTTGTAGGATATATTTTTAATGAATGTTCTTTTCTACCTTTTGAATATGGTTCTCAATATATTAATTGTATAGTTGACATCATTGAAAGATATTTTTAAAGAATTTACTTTGCCAATCTATTGATTTGTGAATTCTTAGAGGTCTTTCTAAACCATGTTGATTATTCTCTTAAATTTTCCTTATTATAAATTCTATAATCAAGTATGTCTTTTAACCAATTATATTCTTTGATACCTATGTATTTAATAATCCTTTCCATTGTTTCTTTCTTTGTTTACAAGAAAACAATTTTGATATAAAGTTTGTATCTCAAAACTTTGTAGTTGCGTACCTTATGAATCCCTAGTTTAGAGTATGTGAACTAACTTGATAAATCCTTATCAAACCTTGGATTTTTTAGAGTCCCTTATATTTCCCAAGTGATTATAGTATGCTATGGTTTTTATAAAGTGCTTAACATCTATTAGACTTCCTTTTGAATTTATTCCCTAGTGTTTTGAAGACAATGATCAACTCCTATATCACCTTATTTCTCCCTATTGATATATGCACTTTTAATTAGATGAAGTTTTATAACTTCAAGAATCTATGGTTGTATTCCTTTGTCCCTTTTAATGTGAATATGAGACAAGTATAAGCAATAAATTCCAGCTCTTTTAAGCAATCAATGAGTTTACTTATTTTATCCTTAACTTTCAATGATTCAATTTTAAGCAATATATTCTGACTCTTTTAAGTAATATATGATAGTGATCAATTAGTTCTCTATGTTCAATGGGTGCCTTCTATGATGGTTTTCTTCCTTCCTTCAATGCACCTTGACCTATCTATGCTCATATATACATGCTCTTTTTTGTTGGGTTATTAATATGTCTTATCTCATTTTGGAAAGGATACCAAGTGGAACTTATCTTGCTTAAGAACGTATGTTACGTGATACTGAGTAGTTAAAATATTTGGATATGTTAAAATAAGTGGTGAAAAACTTATGTTATGCATTGGTAATTGAATCAATAATTATTTATTTCTCTTTGAAGAATTACTCCAACCTGGGTGCTCTTCTCCCTTAGTGTAGGTGTTGCATAGATATGGGCATTTTTTTCTCTTATAGCAAGCATACGTAGGTATGAGCACATTTGTTCTTTATTTATTTTTGCTAAGTGGCACACGATACCTTACGTTGATATGGCAACTAGAAGAACCTTCCCTTGCATGTAATCAATTCTTCAACGTATTTATTCCCTTGATGATCTCTTAATGCCTATTCTTGCCAACTTACTTTTCAAGTTTGTTTGGATTCTTTGTGAAAAAAAGGTGTGTGATGGCTCTTCTTTAATATAGATGGCTTTCTCAATGAAGATGGCCATTTTTGTTCTTCTATTGCTTGGGTAACTATTGATATTCTCCTTTATGCCTTGTCTTTGCCAACTATATTGCATTATTTTTCAACTTGCACTATTGATGCTATGGCTTACCTTGCTATTCTCCTTCTTGCTACAGGTTTTCCACTATGATATGTGTATTTTACTATAGTGCTACTTTCGTGTGATTGTAGCACAAAAAATGGTGTCCTTTGACACCTTGAAGAGAATGGTATTAAACCCTTTAGATGGCTCTACTCCTTAGCACAATAGCTTGTGCTTTATCCTTGATAATGGTTGTCGCTTATAGACTATAAAATGCACTACATTGGTGTCTTTGAGACACTCAAGCTTTGTCACCTTTTGCAGCCTTATTTCTAGACTGAGTATGGTGGCTTCCTTCACTAAGTTGTGGTTGTTATAGGCTCCTTTTGGTGGCTTCTCTACAACAAGACATGTTGTAGGTTTCCTGTGGTTAATGGTATCTCTTGACACTCCAACTTAATCCTTCTTGTGTACTAATTTTTCTCCTTAATGCAATTTTAATAACTTTTAAGAATAACTAGTATAGTGCAATTTAAATTTCTCCTTATTGCTCCTTTGAATGAACTGTAAAAAATAATTTGAAATATGCACTATAATATAAGAAACTTTCACTTAAGAGTAATTTCTTCTTTGCTTTCACTAAAATATAGGATGTTGATATTTTTATTTCTTACGAAATTTATCTAACTCCTATTTTTGATGTGCAGTTTTTAACCTTATAATAAATTATCTTCTGCACTCCCTTGAAGACTTTAATATGAAACTTACTCCTTTGAAAATTTAACCTCTAATGTGGTGCTTAATGGAACTTAATAATGAACTAAATAACTAAAGTTCAAATAATGAACCTTTTACACCTAAGTTGTTTACCTTTATGAATCTATAGATTATGGATTTCTTGGTGATTAATGTACGATCCTAAAAAGCATACACCTGAGCTATTTGCATCATTATATCAAGCATAAAATCATGAAAGCATGAAATACAATGAATTAACAAAACATAAGGTCTCTTCTTATTAATTCATACTAAAATTTGATTACAAATAGGTCCCTCTTAGGGATACCAAATGATTGATACAATGATTACAAATATGAAAATCCCCTAAGCGGGGATGGTGTAATCTGTAGGCTTCTTAGATTCAACATGAACTTGCTCAAGGGCTTATAGATACCTTCTTCTCACTTTCTTGGAGGGATTTGATGCCAAAGATGCTTTGAATTTATCAAGAACCTATGATTTGTGTTCAAGAAACAACATAGAGTGATTAGTAGCATATGAGGCCTCTCATGATGAGGCTCTTTTCAAAGATTTACATGTAATATGATAAAGCTTACAATAAAGCATGAAAATATGCAAAGATAAGAAAAGATGCATGAATAACTAGGAAATCACCATACAAATGCAATGGAAAAGATAGATATACTCTAATATAAGCTGAAAAAGTAGAAGTAATAGGAAATATATGCTAAAACTAAAGAAATGGTGACTCAAACCCTAGTCGCTGTCACTTAGAGCGGTTGTGTCTGCAGGCCACTATAGAAAATAGTGGTCGCTAATTGTGATCTAATGCCTTGACAACCAAGGATTGCGACACTCAATTATTCATTCAAATTGATGTTCAAGGGTTGCCTTCATGTCTAAAGATGGATTGGTGGTAAAAATCATGGGGATTCACATCAAATCGGTGTGAATTTGTGATGTGTGCTTCTTAGTCCTTTGGAAGCTCTATGGTTGGTTGTAGGCTCGACAATCTACAAAATAGGCAACACTTCAACTCTCCTCAAGGGTTTTCAACTTGCTACTCACTTAGATAGGTCTTCGCTACATCGAATTTTGGATCCTTTCTTGTTTCTAGGAGGGTGCATATATAGGCCTCCCAAATTCCAGATCTTGGCTTCTTGGAGAAGCCTGAAGAGGCCTGAAAATACCTCATTTTTACACTATGTTTGACATATAAAAATTGCCATATTATTAAGTTAAATGCCAAATAGTTTATTAGAATATATATTTGTTAAGTGTTTACATGATTTTATGTTAGGAGCATTATATCTCTATTTTTGACTATTTTCAGCATTTTGTGATTGCTTTTACTTGATTAAGTAGCAAATAAAAATATGCATTTCAAATAGCCAAATGTGGTATGCTGATATCCATTAACTTCACAATGGTTTATGAATTTTTTCCTGCCATTCAACTTGTTTGAAGTCCACATTGAAGCCAAATTATTAGGACTATTCTAAATCTGGAAATCTACAAAAAACAACCATATAAAAATTAGCAAGCTGTCACTTTATAGGAGCACCTTGAATTTGTCAAGCAAAGCATGAGGAAATGGATGGAATAAATTTAGAAGGACTACAGAAGACATCTGACCTATTTAGAAGCATTCCCACATGGTCTAAATAGGCAACAATAGGGTATAACAGAGCAGAGATAATTGTGCAGCATTGTTGCGCTATTTCAGCATGGTTACTTGGTGAATAAAGTGTATAAATTTGGTAGCAACTTGATGTACTTCATGTTGATATTTGAATTATTTTCCCATGTTATAATTTTTTGGACTTGCAAGAAATTGCAACATTTTATAACTGTGCAACAAATATGGAAAATGCAGTAGTTTACCATGTAAATTCCAACCAGCTACCAATGAATAACAAGGCATGTAATTCACACATGGATAAGGATAAAAGCTATTGCAATAAGTTCTTAAGAGATAACCCACCTAATAAAAGCAATTGAGATCACCTAAAGACCACATAGTTAGTCAATCTGAAGATATTCAGATTGAGCAGACATCTTCGGATTGAAAGAATGCAGTTTCTTCAGATTGAGCCAGTTATCTTCAAATTGACAATAGAAAGTACTTTTTAATTTTTTGACTATTTTTTGATGGTCGAAAAAATGAAATAAGGTTGATAAGGTTAAGGGAAAATATCCCCCAGTTTTCTTTTCCATCCTTTCCATCCAAAAGTCACCATTCATGGGAAAATATCAATTGATCCTCTTCTAGGATAAAACCAGGAAATGCTACAGCATAATAGGATTTGATCTACAGGATAGGAATAGTATATTTTATATTTGTAAATAGACCTTATGCATATATAAAATGATATATCCTTTATTGGTTGATCTAGGTAGGAATTAGAATAGAGGATAGTAGTAGCAGTAGCAAATAGGACTGTACAACAATTATCTGTAATAGTTTTCAGCATGTTTTGACAACAATAAAAGTGTAGTTTTTTTGTGAATTTTTGTTTTGAGTGTTAATTACTTAAGGAGTTTTTTTACACCTCCCTCTAGATCAGAAAGTATGGACCCACTTTCATATCTAGGACTATTTTTATGGCAAGTTTTAATCTATAATTTTGTTGCAGTAGAATTAACAGATTGCTTGCCAAATTTCATTTTCTTGTTTTAATTTTGTATTTTGTTATTTATGTTTTCTTCATTATGTTTTTTGTACAGCTAATGTGTGTGTGTCAGCTGACAAATTACATTAAATATTTATTTCCATGTTCCCTTTTCTTTTCATGTTCTTTTCTTTTATGTTTCAACTACTTTCAATTTTAGCAGATTTTATTTTGTTGTCAATTCCTATAGTAGAAGATTGACGACCTTTTGTGGTAGGATATTGATAGGTGTTTTTAGCATAGGTTTTATTTCAGCATCATTTCAATTTAGCAATTTCACTTCTATTATTTCAATTCTACAAAAGTAGATTAGATTTTAATTCAGCCATTTCCAATTCTTGCAATTGTAGTTAATTGTTAAATTTTGCAATTTAGATTTAGTTTTCAATTCCTGTAATTTATTTCAATTTCTATTCTGCAGACTAGGTTTAGTGTGACACCAAAATGCTAAACCAAAATTTGTTTCACCAATAAATTCTTGAACTATAAATGCCTGAATTGCACTCTGACCTAAACTTCTATCATAAATAGCTTTGGACACCATCCTGGATTGATAAATCATTGATATTAAATGATGAGACTCAACGACACTTATCAAAGCCAAGATCCAAATGTACATGAAATTGGCCATCAAAGGGGAAGGTCCAGTTCCATACTTGCATGGAAGTGGTAGTTAGAAGGAACTCTGGGATATTTATGCCTAAAATCACTCAAATTTGATACAAGTTTAGTTACCATGCATGATTTAATCTCGCATTCATATCTAGCTTTGTTTCGATGGTAGCTACTATCCATAGCAACGACTAGCCATAGCCAGTCTGAGCTTCAATGGATTGGGTTGGCAGATGCTTTGGTCAATAGTGATTGCATCTGAATAGGTCAAAATACCCCTAGTGAGTGGTTAGAACCACTTCTAGCTCTTGAAGAGGTCCAAGATCAGTCATATGGTTTGCAGAGGTGCTCATATGAGTAGTCTCATAAACATAATGTATTTTAGGTGTCTACAGTTACCTCTTTTTGGGATGCATTATGGGAAAACATAGTTCTGAGCAAAAATAGACCACCCAGGGCCATATTATAGGGTGTATGATGATCATTGATGTGATCAATATTAGATGCCCTAGTCATGAGAAACGCGTGCATCTTAGAATAATTGCTTCTAACGAGATGGAAGGCTTAAACTTGCAAAAGCTTTCACAAGTCCAACAATGATCGGGTAGCATTAGTGCTACAATTGGTTCGATAGGAGGAGAGCTTCAAGCTTAACTATCATATTTGCTTTTTACCCTAGAAAAGGGTAAGGTTATGATAGTTTTTAGTAATTATTCATAAGATGAACACAATTTGACATGATCAAGTGATCCTTTGTTGATTTTGATTATGATTGTTAATGTTATGACTACCTCCTCAAGTGACGAGTCGATGAGGGAAGGTCAATGAATAAAACGACAAGTTGCTTGACCAATATGATTGATTTGGATAATTTAAGATGCTTACTTTGTTATTATATGGAAAGTCCTATTACAAGTGTGATTTCAACCATAATAGTGGTTATATATCTTTATCCTGTGGAGCAGTATGACCGCATTGGCCTTCTTAGGAAATCAAATGATAGCAATTGAATTGAATCTTGTGTTGAGCCACTCAATGATTTACTAAAAATGTCATGGAAGAAACAAAATGAACACCTCATTCTTGTGGGGTAGTCTGGTCACCATGGACTTCTTTGAGATTGATGTGAAGCATTGTAATTCAATGATGACTAGTTTGTCTCAAATGACATTATGGTAATTTACTCATTTTCCAAATTGCATGGAGCACAAGTCATTGCAACTGCTAAGTGTATAGAATAAATAACTAGTTACAAGGTGCTTTTGAAATTTTTAATGTTTATTTTGATTTTTTTGTCAATTTTGGTGATTTTTTAATTGTTTTGAAATTTTGATTTTATGATTTTTTGGTTATTTTGCAATTTTTGATGATTATGGACAGTTAGATGTGTTTATTTGTCCATTTTGATACTCCTCATGTTGATAAATTTGATGCATTTATTATTTTTTGCTATCCACTATCAGTAGTAGTGGCCCAAATTTGCATTTTTGTGGCCACTTTTAGCATCAACAACCTATACTTTCTAGCCTTTGATGTCAGTAGCGGCCATGACAAAACTAGAAAATATAAAAAGAATATTAGGGATTTAACTTTTTATTATTTCCAGCTGGTGATTTGCAATTTGTGCTTTGATGTGATGGGAGAGAGATTGTAACCCAAGACACTGACGAATTCCAGACACCATGGAAGAGCAAGGTGAGGCATCCATGAGTGGAGAAGTTAAAGCTTCACGAGTATTTCTCCAAACCCTAGATTTCTTTTTTTATCGATAAAATGAACGAAATTAATTAATCAGTAAATTAACCTCATTAAGCTTGTTGGTAATGAACTGCACCGGTATATAGGTTTAGATTTAGGTTAAGTTAGGTGGGTCTTTCTTAGTTTTTTGCATTTGTCAATTTTTTTTGGATTTTTGGGCATGGGTGGACATCGTTGGTGTGCCACCTCACGACCACTGTAACTTTGGGTGGCCCCTAATTTGTCAAAGAGGGGTTACTATCACTGATAGTGACTAGTTTGAATCCCAATGGTCAAATTTTTTATCATTTGTGACTAGCCGCTATCAGCATCAACGGTCGCTGTCGGCTTGAGCGATCGCGAAACTTTAGAAAAAGTCCTTGCTTTTTCTATTTTTGATGAATTTAATCAATTTTTTTTTAATTTCAAGTGCAATTTTTTATTTTTTTTACATGTTATGGTGTATTTTATCATTTTTTTGTATCCTTTCTTGATTAGAGTTATTGTTACACTATTTTTGTATTTTTATTGTGTTTTTAGTTTTAGTGCATTTAATTAGGTATGTATTTTGCACTTTTAGCTTTTGTCTATGTGGACTTGAGATTCTAGTTTACTCATGGAGCTCCTGCCCTTGATGGACGATGTATATTGGGATTGATTTGATGCTTGAGGGCTTATGTATGTGATGAGGCTACTGACGATTCTTTTAGACCAGGCCTACCTTACTACTCTAGCTCATAGATGGGACTACCAGATGAACACTTTTCATCTCCCTACTAGTGAGATGACCATTACTCCTGAGGATGTATATAGGATCTTTAGGATCCCTTTTGATGGAGAGGCTATCGTGTCTTCCCCCAATGATTCTAGAGACAAAGTCTTTGAGAGATTTTTTGAAGATCGGGTGGCTGCAACATTAGGTGACATTCAGCATGGCAAAGTCCCTATGACTCGGTGGTATCAGGAGTAATTTTTCTTGTGATGGTATGCTGTCCTGATGCATGTTATCTATAACATGCTTTTGCTAGACACTTTAAGAGTAAGGTTCCTATGGAATCTCCTGGATATGGTTTAGACCTTGTGGATAGCCACTAGATAATCATTATGGCTTGGGAGAGTGCATTGCTAGCCCAGTGTTATGATGAGCTCTACCAGATTCAGTGACATGGATGGGCTAGTATTGCTTGCAACCCACTTTTTTAGATCTAGGGTTGGGAGCACATTAAGGTGGACCTCCTAGTAGGATTACCTTTGGGGATCACTACCATAGCAACATGGACCTAGTGCTATGAATGTAGGTGGCCAAAAGAGTGAGAGGATCATCGAAGTCATCATCATGCAAGGTATTTGGCACATTGTGTAGCTTCTCTAACTAGTCTGCAAGCGAGGGATGTTATATAGAGATCCTATTTTGAGTACCCTGCATGGTCAAATGTGGATAGGTATTTGGATCAAACTAGGTGTGATCGATGGGTGATCGATTGCAAGGGAGGTATTAGAGAGTTCTTTCAATACTCTCGGGTGCTTCGACAGTTTAGGATCCAATAGGATGTTTCCTTTGAGCCAATTTTATATAGGTGGATATTCTTATAAAGGGATATTCCACGACCTTGGGTTGTAGTAGTTATAGAGGAGGAAGATCCTCCTATAGTTAATATTGGTATAGTAGATTCCAGGGTTACAGAGGTGTATACCTAGTGGTGGGTTACTCGGTTGTGGTATGGTGGTGATAGTCTTGGGTGTTCTTTGGATGAGACTGCTATGGAGGATCATTGAGTGTAGGCCCAAATAGAGGAGTGGGGTCAGGCTGTAGAGGAGCAGGCCATACCTTAGGAGGAGGAGGATGTTGCTTCAAAGGATCAAGAGTCTCCTATTTAGGCAGAGTTACATCGCACCAAGGCTGAGTTGTATATGACTTATCTATAGATCTTGAAGTGAGACACTTCTATAGCAATACTCCAGGCTCAGGTTAGCTCATTACAAGCCTATCTTCTAGTAGGCCAGACTAGATGGAGGGGTTTTGAGGGGGAGCAAACCACCCTCTAGGCACAAATTAACTCAACATAGCTCAAGATAGAGTAGATCACTATAGAAAGAGATGTTGTGTGATCCTAGCTTGTATCAACCACTCTAACTATTTAGGGACCAACATATTTAGATCCAGGGGCTAATATTAGATGCCTATAGGGCCTACTAAAGGTGCATGAGGCTCAAATATCGGTAGATTTTGGGTATATTACCTCTATACGATTCCAAATAATGTGATTATGTGACTCTCCTTAGGATAGATATACAATAGGGGGCTCATACCGGAGTAGGCAGAGTGAGTTAGGGCAGTCCTCAATGAGGCCCAACTAGAGGGCAGGTGCATGCTCTGAGAGGACCATATGAACAAGCTCTAGAAAAACTTGTAAGGATGGAGATGAGGATGTAATTGAGACTGGGGGTGTAGGCCCAGTCTGATAGCCATGATGGCTTTGTATCATTTTTTAGTGTAAGGTCTGAGGATCTACACTATTGTAGTCTATGGAAAATTTTTTACCCTATGTACTTATTTGCACACACACACACACACACACACACATATATATATATATATATGATATTCCAGTTTTATTATGGTTCATTATGTGTATCATTTTATTGTTTTATGTTTATGGGATGCAAATGTATGCAATGCTTATGTGATGTTTTACTTATGCCATATGGATGCAATGTATTGATGATATGCACTAGCTAGATGATAGATGTATTGCTTAGATACTATGATCTACATGTATGGATGCATTATGATGGGCATATACATGGATGCACTTATTTTTGTTAAATGCATGTTTAATTTTTTTGAATTGTATATGCATTTTAATTTGCGTGACATGATATGATGTATGATGCGGAATGCAATGCATTAATTATGAGGAATGAACTAATGCAAATGAACCTGTATGCTTTAAAAGCGTAAGGAATGCATTTAATATGTGTTTACAAACTAATGTATGACACCACAGAATGTATAAAAATTATGAATGTAAATGATAACTCTCATCATAAGAAATAATCATTTATGCATCCATATGTGAGATGAGATGATATGATATGTATGTGCTTTCTTTATAAGCTACTATAAATTAAGATATGTGTATAAAATAATCAATGACCATCTGAATATCATTGTTGATAATCATCCCATATCTGTCCTATTTCATGAATACCCTTTAATGAACAAAATCTCATAAAGAAATGTTATTTGATTGATTAAATAATTTGTTGCTATGAGGGGATTTTTGAGGTTTTCCATGAGACTCAAACACCCTAGTTGATTAATCAAAAGTTGTATAATGGTCATACAAGACTTTTGAAAGATGAAATTTTTTGTTATGCAGACCAAGACATTCATTATCCCTGTGTGTGTGAATGAATATATTAGAGAGACATAAGCCTACCCCGATGCCAGACGAGATTCATTCAGTCCATTGTTGTATTGGAGATCACAAAATGCTCGTCATGATCTTAAGTTGGACTCAGTTGGATTAGACCATTAGGTGATATGGGATACCTAAAGCTAGCTCCTTTTCCAAAATGCTTAGAACTACCCCAATGCCAGGAAGGATTCATTCATCCCATTGCTATATTGGGGATCACTCATTGGATTTGAGTTTTGAACATTCCAGGGATTCAAGCTCTTTACCCCCTTCTTTTATTTACTTTTATAGGGATACTTGCTCATGCATAGTGATGAAAATCGCTATTAATTTTGAATTTTATTTTTTTTTGAGCAAAGGATTTGCATAGTGATGATAATCACTATTTATTTTGCCTTCGATTTTGCTTTGTTTTGAGATTTTGCTCATTTTTATGAAAGCAAGGGATTACTTGGGTAGGAGGGAGCTTGTCCTTCTATCAATGATCAATACTCTAGATCATGCACATCACAAAATGAGAAAATAAAAACCTTTCGCTTAGGATGTCTTGTACCACTTTGTAGTGTTCGTCTTTCCCTTGTTCCAAATAGGATTTAGTGTTTTGATTAGTGATAGGATTTTGATATATGCTAGGTGCTATCAAAACTAGACCTCATCTACAAAAGCAATGATAGCTTTTTGCAAAATATGAGAAGATCACTAGGTAGCTGAATGACCGAAAAACCTTATTATATTCCTCATAGCCACAAGAAGGAGTTGAGTTGAAAAACACAGTTACTTACGTGGGTTATGGATGAACGAGATTTTGAAGATGCATGATTGACATACAATTGTGGTGCCATTTACAATATTGAAAACATACTCTATCCTAATGTGAATGCAATGGATGCAATATTCCTAATGCAATGCAATTACATGAATGCAAATACAAAATGTAATATGTAGATGTTATTGTTGTTTATTATTCTCAATTATTTTTTTGTGTTTTTGTGTTTTGTTTTTGACCAAAGGGCTTAAATACCTTTGGAGCCTTTTGTGATTTTACCAAAGGGCTTATGATGCCTTTGGGGCATTTTGTAAGTTGACCAAAGGGCTTATGATGCCTTTGGGGAATTTTGTGAGTTGACCAAAGGGCTTATGATGCCTTTGGGGCATTTTGTGAGTTGACCAAAGGGCTTATGATGCCTTTGGAGATTTTCGTGACTCAACCAAAGGGCTTATGGTGCTTTTGGAGCCTTTTATGAGTTGACCAAAGGGCTTATGATGCCTTTGGGAAATTTTTTGAGTTGACCAAAGGGATTATGATACCTTTGAAGCTTTTTTTGAGTTTACCAAAGGGCTTATGGTGCCTTTGGAACATTTTGTGAGTTGACCAAATGGCTTACGGTGCCTTTGGGGCATTTTGTGAGTTGACCAAAGGGCTTATGATGACTCTGGAGCTTTTTTTGAGTTGACCAAATGGCTTATGGTGCCTTTTGTGAGTTGAAAAAAGGGCTTATGATGCCTTTGGGGCATTTTTTGAGTTGACCAAAGGGCTTATGATACCTTTGGAGATTTTTGTGAGTCAACCAAAGGGCTTATGATGCCTTTGGAGCCTTTTTTTGAGTTGACCAAAGGGTTTATGGTGCCTTTGGGACGTTTTGTGAGTTGACCAAAGGGCTTATGACACCTTTGGATATTTTCATGAGTTTTATGTTTTCTTATTTGTTTGGAATTTAATGATTTTCAAATGTTTTCGGATTTTAAATGTTTAAAATGTTTTTGTATTTTGTTGCTTTTATGTGTAAAATACCTTTAGATGAAAAATTTTGAGAGGCTCAGGCTCTTCAACACCTTATAACAATGTTAGGTGATATGTCCCAGGTCCAATATTCTCTAAGATGATATAAGGACCTATCCAGTTGGCCATAAATTTGTCTTGCAAGTGCGATGGAAGGTTTAATTCTATTGGTTCTTTTTTAGCACAATATCCCAACATTAGAGTTTCTTAGGTGGAATTTATTGTTGTAATATTGTGTTAGACGATTTTGGTAAATGTAGAGATGCTCAAGAGCATTGATGTGACGTTCATCAAGAAATATTAATTTATCAAGGTGATATTTCCATGTAGTGTTGTTATCGATAAACTCTTTCAATGCGACGCAAAATGATAGAATTTCAAATTGTAAGGATATAATGACCTCAGTGTTGTATAAAAGCAAAAATGATGTTGCCCCAGTGGGCATCCGCATGCTAGTTCTATAAGACCATAATGCCATAGGAAACTGTATATGCCAATCCTTATGATTTTCTTTTACCGTCTTCTTTAAGATGGCTACAATTGTTTTGTTTGAGACTTCTACTTGCCCATTTACTTGTGGATAATACAATGTTGTAAAAATGTGTTGAATGTTATATTTGGATGTTAAAGCCTGCATATTTTTTTTCTTAAATGAAGGACCATTATTTGAAATTATCTTGAATGGGACCCCAAGCGATAGATGATATTGTGAAGTATGAAATCTATAATTTATGGTCCTATTGTTGATGTTAAATGGAACTTCTTCCACCCATTTGGTGAAGTACTCAGTGTCTGTTAAGATAAACTTGTATTGGTTCGAATATGGGGGAGAGATATTTCCAATTATATCAAAACCCCATTAATAAAATGGCCAAGCTACTTGAATGGGCTGCAAGGCCTACGATGGCAGGTGCACATATTTGCATGATGTTGACACTTAATGCACTTCCTAAAATACTCATAGTAATAATTTTCCATGGTGGACCAATAATAACCCATTCAGAGGATGGACTTTATTATGGCCATACTACTAAAATGACCACTATAGGTACCATCATGAGTTTGTGAAATCACCCAAGTTGATTCTTGGGGCTCAAGACACTGAAGGAGGATTCCATCGTAGTTTTGATGATACAATATATCTCCTAGAAAGACATATCTGGATGTTTTTTGTTTAAATACTTATTTTGTAGCATATGACAATCCTTTTGGGATGATTCCAACCTTAATGAAATCTTGTATTTGGTGTAACCAATCCTAATAAGCTACAGCATCAACAAACAAGATGAATTGCTCTCCCTATGATTTGATATGGAAAAATGCAGATTGATATATAACCTTATGGTGAATGGTGTTACACAAGATATTCACCTAGTCATGTATTGACTAGGTGAACTATCACATGCGATGCATATGATGTTGATGATGATGTAGGTGAGGTAAGTTGAGGCACCTCATCGACTATATCTTAGGAATATTCCTCTCCCATGGGACCTAGAATTTTCATTGTTTCTATGGTAGGGACTTTATTAGGTCTTTCCTCCACCATGGGTGCCTTTAGTTTTTGAGAGTCTTTTGCCTTAGATGATGTTGATTTTTTAGAAGTACCGATAACTTTAGAAGCTATAGGTGGCCCTAATGTGGACTGATCACCTCACACTAATTTGGATTTGCTTCCTGGCTATGTGGTAGGGTATGATGGCCTAATGTACAGGTGCGTGGATTAAAGGACAAAATCCCTTGGTAATTCAAAATAATCAACATATTTGAATGGCTCTTCATCCGATGACACCACATGTACCTATCCCTCATGCACATATTTAATATATTGATGCAAGATCGAGGGAATACACTACATGTACCTTATCTAGGGGTTTCCTAGGAGGATATTATACTACATGACCCCCTCCAAAACATGACACACCATAGGTATGGTCTTATACCCCACTTGCATAGGTAGGATGATTGTACCCACTATGGAGCACAGTGCATCATTGAAGGCTCTCAATGTATAGGAGGTAGGGATGATGTTTGACATAGGAATCTTTAGTTGCCCTATATCCTTGGTTGTGATTATGTTAATCGATGAGCCTATGTCTATTAAAACCCAATTAAAAGGTATATCATTGATACATGTGATAATGTGCAGAGATGGATCTGCTCTGATAGTAGGGACTAACTTTATTTTGTGATCATAAAAATGAATCACAGGCTCTTGACACTGTTGTACTTACCCCACAAAGTTTGTAAATGCATTAGGGTTCTAGTGTTGTAGCTCAATTGATCTCAATATTTCCATTAGGGTATCTATGTGTCTGGGAGACTGTTGAATGAGCTCATATATTGATGACTTGGTCAATGTTGTTTGGAGATTCTACATAAGTATATTTTGGATAGTTATCAAAGGTTGTACTGATGGAATTGGAATATTATTTTACACTAGCCTTTGCTAAGGTGTAGCCAGGATACATATAGGAGCCACTAGAGGCTCTGGTTGATTGTTTGGATAGTTTTTTGTTGCCATGTTGACTATTTCGACCATCCCAATGAATCGTTGGGTGGTAGGTTCAACTCAAATTTGATTTACTTGAGTGCCTTGATCTCTAGAGGATCCATGGTTCAATAATAGGTTTCTAAATATACCCATATCTTTTTTTTCGAGTGCTAGTGGATTATCAACTTTTAGCTCACCCTTATCAATCATATTTTGTACAATGTTCTTGAAACTGATACACGCCTTGATATCATACCCTTGTTTTCTATGGTATGGATAATAATGATCATCCCTATATCCCTTGGTTTTGGGATGGTTAGGGTCAATAAGTTGTACCTTAGGTAATATGAGTCTTTTTACCTCACTCAAATGATTGAGTGTTGATTGCATTGATTATGACAAAGCCATGAAGTAGCAAGATGGGTGACATTGCTTGTTTCGACCTTGGTTGTTATTTTGATTGTAATTAGCCAGGAGAGGTTGAGCCTGGTAATTTTGTGGTCACTGGATATTTTCCTTCATGCTTCCTCCTATTTGAGGATGTCTAAGCACTCTTGTTTACACAATGCATCCTCCTTGTCTTGGAGAAATTTTTTCTTATGTTGTGCATCTTCATATAGCCTATGTACGTTGTCAGATTGATCCGTTACTGAAGGTCTATGACTTTGTAACTATGTACAATGAGTACTAATGGAGAGACCCCTTGGAGAGGCTCCTACTATGCTTGTGCCCTTGTCTATCAAGGCAACATGGTTGATGCATAATGACCTATATTCAGTACCCCATGATCAAAAGTAGTGTGCATGCTACAAGATGATTTGAAGCTTCCCCCAACTCATTAGTGTATCTCATTTTTTGATGGCTATGCAAACTCCTAGAAATGGAATGTGCAGTAGCATTTCTTCCCTAATTTGGTGTCGAGAAAACCCGATCCAACTCATCAAGCTATCTAGATTTCCATGATTGATCTCTTAGATTTCCATTGGCACCAATGATACTAAGGTCTATTGATATCCTACCAAATTTAGAGTGGCTAGGAGCTATGATAGGTCAACGACTGAATACAACCCTTGTGGTATACCCCTCAGTGTGTTGCTCTTGCCTAGGTCTATCATGTGAGGATTAGAAGCTCCCTCATGTCTATCACAAGAAGAACTTGTATATGGTTCTCTAGCTGGGGTTTCTCAAGGAGTACCCCCACAGGTTGAGTTATCCCCCCTAAGGCTCATTGAACTTAGTTCAATGACATTCTATGTGGGTGGATCAATAACATTGTTGTTGTGATCATGGTTGGATGAATTGACAGTTCCCACCTCGGTATTGTACAAACGATAGTTTCTCTGCGTGAAGACCATGGCAATGTGAAATTATCTATAGTGTAAATTTTAATACATGCAAACAAAGTAGACAAAATATTTATCTCTTTAAATGTTCTTGGTGTTCATAAAACTAGTCTTGTGTATTTAATTTTTTTTGAAAACTACAATCTAACTCTCATCGTGTTTTGCATTTTTTTGTTGATATACTCAGATTTTTTAAGTGGATTTCACCTGTATGCTCGTAGCTCAACAAATGACAATGAAATTCATGATCATGTAAACCCATCAAAGTGTGGATATGAAGCCCACACCCTGTCAAGGAGCACAGGTTCTGCCATATCCTCACCTAGCCTCACCTGGTCAGTATCATACCCTTTGAAAAGAAGTACATGCAAATTTTCTAGGCTACCTCAGTTCTTGGATCCGGTATTGGCCAAATAGAATGGTTTCATGGGATTTGAGCCAAAATATGGAGATGAAACCCATCATCATTGAAATCTACTAGTGTTTGGTGATGAAGTCCAACTCACTAGCATTTAAATGAAACGTGGTGTGTGATTGTTCCTTTTAAATTTACATAAATAAATAGATGCATCATGAAGCACTCATGCTCTTTCCTATATGCCTAAAAATAAATGTTTCATTTTAATAAAATGCACGTCTAAAAAACTACATGATTTTCATAGAATGCAATATTACTTATGAAGCAATGGCCTCTGGTTGGGCCCCAAGCATGCAATCTCTACAAATAATCTAGACTTATGGAGACTAGGGCAGATTGAAATCAGAAGTCCGCTATTCCTATAAATGGCTAGTAGAAAACCTAAGAGAATTTAATGATCATTTTTCCTTTAAATTTCTTTATGTTTTCTAATTAAAATAAATATCTCTAATGTATTTTGGAAATTAAACACAAACAGAGAACTAAAATTTTGTAGAGAATCCCACCAACCTAGAATCCAAGTCTATTTTTGCTCAGGCTATCTGTTGTTGCATGTTTTCTACCAGTCGCTATCACTCAGGGTGGCTATGATAGACCATATCTTCAAAAGTGACTAAGCTCTACCAGCCGATGTCGACAAAAGCAACCACACCTGCATACAAAAAAAACTTAGTAAATTAGTAAAATAGCATAAAATGCGAGTGTCCCCATCATGATCACCATATATACGATCCTAAAAAGTATACACCTAAGCTATTTACATCATTATATCAAGAATAAACTCATGAAAGCATCAAAGACAATGAATTAAAAAACATAATATCTCTTTTTATTAATTCATACTAAAATTTTATTACAAATAGGTCCCTCTTAGGGATACCAAATGATTGATATAATGATTATAAATATCAAAAGCCCCTAATTAAGGATAGTGTAATCCATAGGCTTCTTAAATTTGATATGAACTTACTCAAGGGCTTATAGATGCCTTCTTCTCACTTTCTTGGAGGTATTTGATGCCAAAGATGCTTTGAATTTGTCAAGAACCTATGATCTGCATTCAAGAAACAACATAGAGTGATTAGTAGCATATGAGGCCTCTCATGATGAGGCTCTTTTCAAATATTCACATGTAATATGATAAAGCTTGCAATAAAGCATGAAAATATGCAAAGATAAGCAAAGATGCATGAATAACTAGGAAATCACCATACAAATGCAATGGAAAAGATAGATCTACTCTAATATAAGCTGACAAAGTAAAAGTAATAGGAAATCTATGCTAAAACTAAATAAATTGTGACTCAAACCCTCGCTGTTGTAGCTCAGAGCAGCCATGCCTACAGGCCACTATCAAATACAACGATCACTAACTACGATCTTTTGCCTTGAAAACCATGGGTTATGACACTCAATTCTTCATAAAATTGATGTTAAAGGGTCACCTTCATATCTAAAGATGGATTAGCAATGAAAATCATGGGGATTCACATCAAATTAGTGTGAATTTTTTATGTGTTCTTCTCAGTCCTTCAAAATCTCCATGGTTGGTTGTAGGCTCAACGATATGCAAAATAGGCAGCACTTCAACTCTCCTCAAGGGTTGTCAACTTACTACTCACTTGAATAGGGCTTCACTGCATAGAATTTTGGATCCTTACTTTTTTCTAGGAGGGTGCATATGTAGGCATCCCAAATTCTAGATCTTGGCTTCTTGGAGAAGTCAAGATCTAGATCTGCATGAAATTGATTGTCAGAGGGAAAGGTGCAATTCTAGACTTGTATGGGAGTGGTATTTAAGAGGAACTCTAGGAGATTCATGCCCAAAACCACTTGAATCTGATAAAATTTTAGTTACCATACATGATTCAAGCATGCATTTATGGTAGGCTTTATTTTGATGCTAATCGCTATCCACAGTAGTGGCTAGTCGTAGCCGCTCTGAGCTTTAGCGACCTAGGCTAGCAACTGCTCTATTTGATAGTGGTTGCACCTGAACAAGTCATAACTAACCCTAGTGTATGGTTATAACAACTACTAGCTCTTGAAGAGGTCCAATATCAGCCATATGGTTTGTGGAGGTACCCATATTAGTAGCCTCCTAAACATAAGATGTTTTAGGTTTCTACAATTAGATTCACCAAAATTGTTGTCGTTGTGATGAAGGTAAGGCAAAGGGTGCAAATTTTTGAACCTAGTGATTGATTTGATTTGATGAGGGTGAGGTAAAGGGTGCAACCTTTGATAAAAGGATGCAAATTTTTGAACCTAGTGGTTGATTTGATTTGATGAGGGTGAGGTAAAGGGCACAACCTTTGACAAAAGGATGCAACCTTTTGAACCTAGTGAGTGATTTGATTTGATGAGGGTAATGTAAAAGGCATAATCCTTGATAAAAGGATGCAACCTTTTGAACCTAGTGATCTATTTTATTTGATCAGGGTGAGGTAAAGGGCACAACCTTTGACAAAATGATGCAACATTTTTAACCTAGTGATTGATTTGATTTTGTGAGGGTGATGTAAAAGGGTGAGGAATGATGATGATGTGATTGAAAAATGATGAAAATAAGATGTGAAGAATGGTAGAAAATGTAAATGGGTGTTATACAAGGCCGTATCCATGCATAACATGAGTAATGGAACAAAATATTGGAGTTTCACAAGGCAGTGTGTGAACTACAAGTTTACACAGAGGTGTGCAAACTAGGTTCACACACTATTGTGCATACTTTGATTGTTTGATCCATATGCAGTATTTTGGTAGTTTGGGGGACCAAACGATGTTATAATTAAATAAAACTTATACCGTTGGAAATTTATTTTTAAGCCTGATCCAATGGTATAAATTTTGGGAAATTTGGAGATGATATGATAGGGGAAAGTAGGGTTAAATATGACCCTCATTTTGTAAATGATGAATGCACCATTTCAAGAAACTCGTTTCTTGGAAAAACCATTGTGATGAATGCAATGCAAATGGTGCAACCTTTTGAACCTAGCGATTGATTGTGATGGTCAAATACCATGAGGTTTATGGAAAAACCTATTGTGGTTTAATGAGTTGTTGATGCATGGTAAATGGTGTAATATTTATAAAAGGGATGCCCATTTTGAGGATCTAGCAATGTTATGTGATTGATGGTAATTTATTTGTAAGTGCGATTTTGGGTGGCACCATCATGAATAGATGAGAGGTGGTGGAGTTTGAATGTGTAAGGAGGATTAACTTCATGAAAGAGAACTATGGTTGGAAAGAGGAAAAACCCTATCCCAAGCATAGAAGTGGTTTGAAAAGGGAATGCAATCCCCTAATTACAAAATCATTTAGAAAGAGGGGGAGAAAACTCCCCCAGTCATGAATATTTTATGGAAATGAGATGAATTGTGTTAGTTGTGAATGATGAAGTGGAAGGAGATAAAATTGTCCCAATTGTGAATGATAAATTGGAAGAAGATGAAATTAACCCAATTGTGAGTGATGAATTGGAAGATAATGAAATTATCCCAATTTTTAATGATGGATTAGGAGAATGTGAAATTACCTCAATTTTGAATGATGGATTGGGAGAAGGTGAAGTTGCCTTAATTTTGAATGATGAATTGGAAGATGATAAAATTGCCCCAAGTTTGAATGATGGATTGGGATAATGTGAAATTATCCCAACTTTGAATGATGGATTGGGAGAAGGTGAAGTTACCCCAATTTTGAGTGATGAATTGGAAGATGATGAAATTATCCTAGTTTTGAATGATGGATTGGAAGAAGGTAAAGTTACCCCAATTTTGAAATAGGGATGAAAGGAAGTGAAACTCCGCTAGATGTGGAGAGTGTGGTGGAAAGAGAGAAAATCCTCCAAATTGTGAATGATGGATTGGAAGGAGATGAGAAACTTCCCTAGTTGTGGAAGATGTAGAACAAATGGATAGAGCCATTATAGAAGGTTAAGAAGATGAATGGTGGAATTATGAATGATGGTTTAGAAGAAGGAAGTGCAAGATCATCTGGGTTGCATGATCAATTTAAGATGCCCCAACTTTGAAAGGGATGAATACCTTTGAAACTTAATCGTTGATAAGTGTGAGGTGTATGAGTTGATTGGGTTAGCTAGGAAATCATAGATGGGTCCTACTCATGATTACTTCAATGGGTATGTTTGTGACCCAAATATAGCATCCACACATGAGTCTCCCAAGCATCCATAAGTGCCTAACACACCAAATATGATTGGATTGGAGTTTTGATTGAGAAGAGAATTTTTGCTTGTGTTTGCCCTAGCAAATGCGGGGCTGATGATAGTATTATGCAAATTCCTTGGAAAAATAGCACATCCAATATTAAGGTTTGATTATTTATCATTTACAAGGTGGTGTTCAATTTTTGAATAGCTACCGCTTCATGTGATGAATCAGCAATGAAGAATGTGAGAGATGATGATGCGATTGAAAAATGATGAAAAATGAGATGTGAAGAATGGTAAAAAATGCAAATGGGTGTTATACAAGGCCATAACCATGCATAACATGAATAGTGGGATAGAAAATTTGAGGTTCAAATGGTAATGTGTGAACCTGGGTTCACATGGTAGTGTGCGAACTTGGACTGTTTAACCCATGCATAGTGTTTTGGTAGTTTGAAGGACTAAACGATGTCAGAATTGGACAAAACTTATACTGTTGGAAATATATTTTTGAGCCTAATATAATGGTGAAATGTTTGGGAAATTTGGAGATGATTTTATAGGTGATAATTTAGGTCAAATATTACCCTTCTTTTGGAAGTGATGAATGCACAATTTCAATCCTTTTGAAAGGGAAAATTGACATGATTAGTAAAATGGTCAATGGATGATGGAGAAGAAAAAAAATTGAAGAAGTGAGGAAGGAGGAGAATATTTAGGGAAAGGAAGAATGATGAATGCAACATAGCAAAAAGGAATGCTATGTAGGTGGAGGAAGGTGAAAAGTGGAAGTGGGTGATGGTGGAAATGGAGAAATGGGCACATCTCGATGCGGTGGATGATGTTGATTACGAGTAGTGATGTTAATCATGCCCACCACTCCATGTGAGGGAGGATCATGGTGGACATGTTTGAATTGCCTTGATTGGTCCTATTGAGTGGGTTGAAACCCTTGAGGATTAGGCCCCCCGTGTTCAGGTAATGGGTTCTGATAAATACCCTAAATTTGATTTTGTGGTGCAAGGGGATTTGAAACTTGAATAGTACCATGATTGATAAGGTCTTGGAATAAGTCATGAAATATATGACAATAATTGATTTTATGGCCAAGCTAGCGATGGTAGACACAAAAGGCCTATTCGATGTTCCCACAAGGTTTAGGTCGAGTTGGTTCTATGGGTCAAATGTTAGGTAAAGTAATATGAACAACATCAAATAACATCTGGAATAAAGTAGGTAGAGGCTCAAAAAGTGGAGTCCAATTGTGATGTAGGAATTGAGGATGGGTACCATGAGCTCATTATGGATTAGATGGAGAAGACACATTAGTATGAGACAACTGCTATTGTGGAGGAGGAGGTTGTGAGATCGATGAAGAAGATGGAGAGGCTACTGCTACTTGATTGGTCTACGGTGATTCAAAAATGGTTGATTTGGAGCATTGCAATTAAAGTAGAAATTTGAATTATAATATGGCTTCTACCAGATATTGATTTTGCCAAATTAGATTTTGATATCCTCAATGACCTTTTCTTGGGTAATGGCTTCATCAAATGTGTAACTTTGATGAAGTTGCAAAGGTGTAGAGATATGTTTGTGATATATTTTGGCAAATTATGTGATTATCTCGAAGGATAGGAGGATGAGCTAGGTCATGGATGAATGATCTCCATCAAGATATGAAGTTCATGATAGTTTCATCATCATCCTATCGCAAGGTGTAGACATCAGAAAAGTTCATCTTCTTCTTTATGTTGATGGAGAAATATTCTAGAAATGAATAAGCTAATTGGCCGAATGTGAATAGGCTATGACACAGGAGCATGTTGTACCAATTGAGGGCTTATCCACCAAGTGAGAGAGCAAAGGTATGCAACATGAGGGTATTGTTGCTATGAAGCTGATAACATGTGAAGCAATAGTTACTGATGTGTTCTCAAGGGTCCTCTTTACATTTGTATTTATCAAATTTTGGAATATCAAAATGGTATGGGTAATGAGGAATGGGAATTGATGGATGAATGTGTTTGTTGCACAACTCATTGTATGTTGGTTTTTTGGACCTGTAACCAATCGTGCACAAATCCAACATATTAATTTGGTCATGTAAGATTTGAAGTTTAGGTGATGGGGCTGCGATGAACTATGATGAAGTAGTGGAAAATTGAGAATGAGGAGGATATAGTATTTTCTACTACTACCATTGTAAAATGGAAGTGTAATGGAAGATTTGAAACACAGGAGTAGAATAGAGAATCTATTGCAAGGTAGACATATATTGTGAATGGAAATATTATGACTGAGATGCATGTATCTGATGCATAGTGATTTGTTGTGATGGTTGTATGTCAGAGAGGAAGACCAGGAAGGAGGGGGCATGAATAATGTAGGTTCTATAGAATGTGGTGGAGGAAGTAGAAATGTGGAATTAGATGAATGTAGAAGTGGAGAAAAATATGGCATATCATACATCCTAGAAGAGGGTAATGTAGGTGGAGGAAATGATGGAGTATAGGCATCAAAGGTAGAAGCTTGAGAAGAATGTGTGTTGAATGTATCCACAAATATTTATGAAGATATGGTTTTCTGATGCTAATGGGGAATGAGTTTTTGTGATTGGGATGGTGCTTGTGCTTTTGGAGTGGAAGATGGAAAATACAATTGCTGGGAACGTGGTTATTGTGGTGTTTTGAAAGTGCATTAGTTTGATGATGTGAGTGGAGTGTACTATTGTTACAACAATGATTTTTGTGGGGTTGATTGTGATATAGGCACCTGAGTGTCAAGAGTGGAGGACTGGGGATATAAAATTATCCCTACTATGGGGGTAGAGGATGTAGTCTTAGGGTGAGGATGATTAAGCAAATAGGGATCATCCTAGAGAAGAGAATGAAATGGACCTTGAAGAAAAGTATGAGTAGATGTGGGTGAGGTAGGTAGAGTCTCCTCATCAATAGTGAATAATGAATATGGATCTATTGTAGTGGTATAGATAACATGATCACAAAATATGGATGGTGGATTAGGTGGGAGAAAATGAGGAAGAATAGGATGAGATGTGCCAGAAGATGTGGTAAGCATATTACTGGAAATAGAGGTCTTTTCATGGGACATGGTGTGTATGCAAGATGGCTCACAAATAGTGAGGATATTGGGTGTGAGAGTGGATTCTTCCCTTGTGAAGGGAGGGGGAGAAATAGACTGATTGGAGGTGGTGCGAGAAACCTCCTCATCAATATGCACTTGCTCACATGCTTAGCTATGAGTAACAACAGACATGGTGATGTATAGTGCGATTAGGTGCTCAAAATATCCAAAAATACAAATTTGAACCTATGAGTGTGTTTTGTGGAATATTTTAGGTAAATCTATAAAATTTTGTGTGTTTATGTACAATAGAACAAAGTTTGCACAACACTATGAAAACCTATACTACAAAAATCTAGTTTACACAATGTTATGCAAACCTGCTCCAGAAAGTGAATCTAATAGAAAACTAATAGTGATAGGCTATGACTAACTAGCAAGTGGGTGGCTAACAAGTAAATATCTTGAAACCAATTTTTGTGAGAGTGTAAAACAAAACGTAATTGGAATTAATGCTTAAACAAAGAAAAATAAATTTTTGGTTGTTTTGTGTGTTTTAATGAGAGTATCAACTCTATGACATGACACTGGAAATGATGTGAGACTCTAAAAGAGAATGTTGGTAGCATGAAGCCTTTTGCAACACCCAAGGGTGCACAAAATATAATAATGTCTCAATGGGTGAGTGACGACTAAATGGAAGGTATGGTAAAAATATATCCAATAGGGAGGGACTCAAAATGTGCTAATGAGTCCAAAATCCTCTCATGAGAAGAGGTGGCACTATCTAAGACCTGCTACTAGCCCAATTGGGTGGTCACTTCCCTCTTGAGCGATCTTATTCGAGAACGATAATTACCAGTTCATGAATTATATGAGCTTTGTGAACAAAGGCATCTAATTCTATCCCACTTTGAAGGTCCCTTTTGGTGATGAAATCTAGAAAACTAGTCTTGAGAGTAGGGGATATTTCGATGATGAAGTCTAAAAAACTACTTTTGGGAGCTACAATGGTGTCTAGGGGGTAAGCTGGTGGAAGGAGATGAATTCCAACGTCACCAGTATCAAGTGGATATTTGTGATGAAGTCCAATATTACCACTATGTATGAAACATGAGTGCATGGTAGTGAGTTTGCTACCAATAATGTGAAAGTAAAAACAACTAGCTAAATGCCTTTTCAAAAAGGAAACTAAACCTAGATGCTTTTCAAAAAGAGAAACTAAACCTAGATTCTTTTTAGAAAAAAAAGAGATCTAGAACCTAGATGTGTTTCAAAAAAAGAAATCTACTCTATGAAGCTTGAAAGTAATCAACTATGAGATGCCTAAAAAAGGAATTTTAAATCTATTTATGTGTATTAGAAAGAAATTGAAACCCTAATTTAATGACTGAAAAATAAATATGCAAGTTACATAGGGGATTTGTGAAAGATATGGGAAATTTCTAATATAAATTATTGAAAGAAATTTGAAACCCTAATCTAATGACTAAAAAATAAATATGCAAGTTACCTAGGGGATTTGTGAAGGATATGGGAAATTTCTAATCTAAATGACTTGAAATTTTTTTGAAACCCTAACTGATGTGTTTTGGAAAGGAATTTGCAAAATGAGTTGATGATTTTGAAAGAGAAAATTCTTTGTCAAAGAGTGATGAAATATTGTGGTTTTGAGAGGAATAACTGACTCTTGTAATATAAGATGGTCTTTATTTTATCTTTGTTGTAGAGGCCTACAATTTTTAGTTATTCTAAAGCTATTTGGTAGGGTTTACATGGCAGTGTGTGAATCTATCTGGTGGTTAATACAATGGTGTATAAACTAGGTTTAGAAGTCTATAACTTCTAATATACAAGCCTGAAGTGTGTTTTAGGGCTCTGGTGGACTTTGTTCTAAGTTTACTGTACCTGTAACACCAAAAATAAAGCCATATAATGAATTAGGTAGCAAGAAGGCTAGTCTAAAATAATATTTTAGGGGTCCCACCAGGTGTGCCAGAATGTAATACACGAAAAGTAGAACATCAATTTCAAAACTAATAAAAATGTGCAAAGAGCTTTTTATTATTAATTTCAAAAGGATTGCAAATGCCCTTTCTCTCAGGAGATATTTCCCTCTTTTTCAGTATGGATGTAGATGCACTATTGATTCTTTCCGATGACCTCAATGAATATGGGATTATTTGCATGTGTGCCATTGGTTAGATGATTGGGGATGTCTTCAATACCTATTTAAACCTATAAAAATATGTTAATGTGTTTGGGGACCTATCATGGATCAGACCCCATGTTTATACAGACAAAAATGACATGAAAATGAAGTAAAACATGATAAAAACTAGAGGAAATATTGTAGAAACTGTAAGTACCTAATACCTACTTGTTCTATAGCTGTAAAATTGTTGTAAACCAAGTTAGCATGGTTTCATGCGAACCTTTCTATAGATGAAAATGCTATAAAGTGTTCTAAAAATTGGATAAAATGCTATAAAAACTCTAAACAAAGTATACCTAGCTTATTTGGAGTTGTAGGGTTGTTGTAGTCCTAGTTCGCATGGTGGGGTGTGAACTGTGGTTGGGTTTGCATGATGGGGTGTGAACCTTGTATCTATTGACCGGTTGCTATAACTTTTTGTCCATATGTAATCCAGGTAATATTTCTTGATGTCTGATGGATGTAGAAGTAGTAGAAGATATTCTAGAGAAAATTTTAGTAGAGTTTTAGTATGTTAGCTAAAAGAGTGAGAGAGAGAATTATGAAGGAAATTTCCCTCTATTTGTAGACTGGGAGAAGGCTAGGGGGGAATGACGTGTACTAGACTCTAGTCCAGTTTCTATCGTGGTGATGTTATGGTTATGAAGAGGAATGTTGAGTTATCCCTTCATGTACCCTAAAGGAAATATCCTAGGTGCACACATGTGTGAGCAAGGATTAGGATTAACCCTTATTAGCTAATCCCTAAGTTAGTTGGAGGTTAGGTTAGGTATATTTCTAAATATACAAAGTGGGTGCACACATGTGTGAGGATAGAATTAGGGATAATTTGGATTTAACCCTAATTAAACATTTTTAGGCAATAAAGTGTACTTAAGTTAAAAGTGACTTTCAAAATATAATTTGGATTACCCTAATTAGGTTTTTTGGAGGGAATGATCCCATGGGGGACCTAATTAGGCATAGAAAAGGTATTAGGTGGCCTAAAGGGTCTTGTAGGTTGCCCTTTCATGAATAGGAAGTGTTTTGGATGCAATTTGTGTAGTTTTGTAGGTTTTGAGATTAGGATTGCCTATGATTGTTTATGATGGCCTACACATGCCTATGGGTGTCTATGTATACCTACAGGTACCTGTGCAAGCCTACAAATGCCTATGCAAGCCTACAAGTTCCTATGAAAGCCTATAAATTACTATGGGTGATCATGTGCAACTTTTTAGTGTCTACACAATGGAACCCTTATAAAAAGATAGCTAGTTTGAAGGTCACCATAAAAGGATTTGAAGAAGAAATAAAAAGGCTTCAGAGGGAACTAAAAAAAATGCATAAAGAGGATATATTAGAAGGAAAAAGTATATATGACAACTTGCAAGTTCATGGTTGCATTCAAAAGAAAAATCTTAAGAAGCAAGGATCCAAGGAGAAGCAAGAAGCAATTATGGTAAGGGAACAAGTTGAAGAACCATTAGAAAACTCAAAAGTTGAATTTATAGTAGTAGCAACAATAGAGTCCATGGAAGAAGCAACAACAAAGTCCAAGGAAGCCTTGTCAAAAGTGCACAAGGATGCACCAAAATAAAGGTATAAGAGAGAATATTGTGAAGAAGAATTTAAAATGAAAAAATAAATTGTTGAATAATCAAAGGGAACAAAATTTTAGGTTAAGGTTGTAGCATATTAACACCCACACCACCCTAAGTGGAAAAAATATTGAAGGTATGGCTTAAGGCATCATTATTTTAGATCTACATTGAGTCCATAAGGCATAAAGTATGCTAGTTTGGTAAAAAAAGCATAATGTTTTTGGATTTTAAAAAGGTGTAGCAGCATCAAGGAAAAATAGGACCAACTAGGAGAACAACAGAAGCATGGAGCCACCAAAGCAATTATGAATATTCAAGTGGTACATTGGCATCTTGGCATCATAAAAAACCATCACTAATAAGGATTTCACTTGGATGGATGGAGGAACAATATTGAAAATGGTCAAGAAAAAGAATGTTGGATATTTGTATTTAAATTTTTTTAAAAAGATCCAAAAAAATGAATATAAAAAATTTAAGAATTTTTATGAAAATTTATGTAGGTATCTAGTTATAGCATCTCAATTGAGATGATAATTAAATATACTTGTAAACTCTCAAGATTTACAAAAGAGAGTTGTGATTTATCAAGGGTAAGGACCCAAGTACAACCCCTTTTTCTCAAGCAAAAATAAAAATAAAAATTCATTATTATTATTTTTATATATTAATTTATTTAAATATGTTGACCTATATGTTATAGGTAAGAAACAAGGGCAATGACATGTTATAATTTTCTAAAATAAAGCTTTAATCTACAATCATAAGTATTAAAAACTATTATATTATTTGTTTATATTCAAAAATAGATGTCTTAGAAATTAAAAAAAAAATTATAGTCATTTATAATGAGGTCATTTAGTAGTGATGCTTATTGCATATAACAAAGTTCTATTTATTTTTTAATTAGTTGTATCAGATGATCCCATCTTGTATAACACCATGGCAACATAGTGGTATGACACCAATTTGGCAATTATGTATGTATCACTTGGTAAGGCTCAAATTTAGGTCTTCTCCTTGAATGTTTAGGAATATAACTGGTTGAGCTAATGCTAATTGGTTGCGTATAGTAAATTTGTAAATTAAATAATTTTAAATAAAATGTTAAATATTAATTTTTATTGGTTATGCCTTAATAATTATAAATTTAGCTTTAAGTATGTTTTATATGCATTTTTTTAATAAGCTATGTGTGGCTTCTATTGGGGCTACTTCCATTACAAAAATAAAATATTACATTGCTCTCATTATATTTCTAAGAAGTTAATTAAACCATATCCAATTTGTATTTCTATCAAAGGTATTCTCCATCTTCCTGAAACTACTAAGTTTCCACAATCAAATCCTTTATATCATATAAAGAAGAATCTAGGTATCCTCTTTGAAATTTGAGAAATATAACTGGTTGAGCTAATACCATTTGATTGTATAGTAAAGTTTTAAATTAAACAATTTTAAATAAAATGTTAAATATTAATTAACATTGGTTATGCCTTGACAATTATAAATTTAGCTTTAAGTATGTTTTACATATATATTTTAATAAGCTATGTTTGGATTCCATTGAGGCCACTTCCATTACAAAAACAAAATATTACATTGCTCTCATTACATTTCTAACAAGTTAATTAAACCATATCCAACTTGTTTTTCTATCAAAGATATTTTCCATATTCCTTAAATTGCTAAGTTTCCACAATCAACTCCTTTATATCAGATGCCTTCTAAAATTTAAATTTTGTCAAGATGAAATTCAACACTACACATGGCTAAAATATTTGTTTCCCAGTTTCTATATCTATAAATATCTTGTCTATGACAAATTGACAATTCATTAATACCTTATTTTTGGTTTCTTATTCATGCCCTTAATATTCCAAGATATTTGACGCAACCGCGGAGCACGCACCCAGCTGGTGTACTAATCTATACCATCGAAAACACAAATATCCACACAAAAATGCATAAATCGAATGAATAATGCCAACTAATGCAAAGTATTCTTGTATTGATATTTCAAAGGATCTTGGGTTACAAAAATTCCCCCTCGGGGTCACTCCAAAGATGATACAAATATTTACAATAGCCAACACCCTCAACAGGGTAGGCGCTCTTGTAGATTTGCTCCGATGACTGCTCACAAACTGCCTTGGGGTAGAGCTAACCCCCTTCTCCACGATGTGGAAGGATTATGATATAGGCTCCTTTCTACACTTGTCTCCCTACGAACAAGAAACAACAATGCATGATTATATAGATTGATAGCCTCTCATGATGAGGCCCTTTAAAGGATTATACATGTAAATGCCATCAAACTAATGAAACAAGAAAGCATAAAGAAAGGTTCTACGCTATTCTAATTGTATCAAGAATTACACTACAATATACAAAACATGAATAAAAACATGATGCATTGAACAAATGTTGAATTGAAAGAAATAAAGCATCAAAAATATCCAATATACTTCTACCCACTACAACGCATAAAATGCCTAATTCCTACGGTCATAGTTTCTCTAAAAATGCAATTTAACCTATGAAAGAACTAATCTGACTAACCTATGTAGTAAAAAGCAAACTAAGTAAGGTGATCTCTAACCTATTGCAAACCATAGCTGTGAGGGGCGGTCTGCACTATAAACCGTGGTTGATAGCCATGGTTTGACCTCTGATGTGTTTGCCCTCAGAATTAGGGGCAATGGGCTTGACCTCCTTGTCCGAATTGATGTTCAAGGGTCGCCTTTGTCATCCTATGACAGATTTGGTGGTCAAATCACTATGAAGGGCCTTCGTTCACCCGGATTTGCATTTCTTGATCCTCCTAGGCACCTAGGGCATCCATGGCTAATTGATCATTGAATGGATAGCAAAGGGGCTCTCAAATGCACAAGGTCATTATGCAATTTGATAGGGCTTCGCTGCTCTCTTGATCAATTAGTTTGCTCGATAATTTGATAGCGCTTCGCTATGAAAATTATCTCTCTTTAGTCCTCCTTCATCCTTCCCATTGAAAAATGGGGGTACTTATAGCATGCCCCTAGGGCTAGGGGTGGCTTCATGGAGAAGCCAAGATCAATAAGGTTGGTTAGGACAATTGGGATGGAAGCCTCTGGAATATTCTATCCTCCAACTGCCTCCTTCTAGATCTCTTTGTCGTTCCAACCGATTTGGCTCGGATGGAAGGCCTAACTAAACTCGAGTTCAAACCGTAGGTCATAGCTATGGTCCAGACTGGAGACCGTAGGTGTCAACCACGGTTCATACTGGAGACCGCGGGTCTGGGCTATGGTTCAGATTGCTTAGGCCAGAATGCCTAAATTGAGTGGTTAGAACCACTACTCTATCTTGGAGTCTATCCAAGATCCTTCATATGGTTTTGTAGCATGTCCATATGAGTAGTCGCCCTTGGCATGATGTATTTTAGGTGTCTACAGATGCCCCTTTTGAGATGCATTGTGAGATTGAACAATGTTGAGCAAAATAGACCTCCTAAAATGATGTCAAAGGTTCTATGATGATCATTAGTTTGATCAACATTAGATGCCCTAGGTCCAGCAAAAGGATGTGCATCCTGGAATCATTGCTTCCAACGTGGGAAGGCTTACATTTGAAAAGTCTGCACTCATCATCATACATTCGGGTAGCTTTGGTGCTACAATAGGATTTAGGCCTATATAACCGATGGATGAGAGCTACAAACAAAATTTCATATTTGCTATTTGCCCCAAGCAGAGGGGGAAGCTTATGATAGCTGTTAGCAATGATTCACAAGGACGAATGCAATTTTGACAAGATCAAGGGATCTACGATCTCCGATATCTTCTATTGATTTTGATTATGACATGAAATTATGACTACCCCCTCAAGCGATGAGTCGATGAGGGTAATGACAATGTATGAAGTGACGAAATCGCTTGACCATAATGAATGATCCTGAACAAATTTAGATTTGAGACATTTAATGCCTTGGCTAGGCCTAGTTCATCTTATGATTGCAACGCTTAGTAGTATTTGCATATCTCTCTCCCATGGAGCAGTCAGGCTATGATAGCCATCTTAGAGAGTCAAGATAATACAAATTCAAGAAGACTTGTGTTGAATCATATTGTCGATGATTTGCTGAAAAATATCATAAAAGAAATGAAAATTTTGCCCCAAATGTCCTTATTGTGATCTACTCATCTTGCCGGATTGCATGGATCGCAAGTCACTGCAACCACCAAGTTTATAGGATAAATCACTAAATAAAAGGCGCATTTGGTTTTTCATTTGTTTGATTTTTTTTTGTTGAATTTTGTATTTATTGGATTGATCCTGGTGCTTTTAATGTCACCAAATTTGTAATTTTGATCATTTATTTTTATTTTTATCCATCGAGAGTCATTAATTTACCTTTTTAGACCTTCCCATGGTGGGTTTTTAGCACATTTATTACTAATTGCGGACCATGGGTACGCCGATGGTTTCCACTACCAAATTTTTGGGACTACAGGTCAGACCTATGGGTGGAAATCCCTAGTTTGTGGACCATGGGTGTCATCTGCGGTCCACAGAGACTAGGAGAACCTATAAATTGAAATTTGATTTGCAATTTTTCATTATTTTCCTACAACCTTGAGCAATTTGAGAGTTCTGAGAGAGAGAAGACATTCCTTGATATGGAACGCTATCAAACTCAACAACTTGTACACTCATTCTTCCCTGATGGTGGATCCTAATCAGCCATCGACTAGCCAAGGGTAGGGTGCAGGCAAGGTAACTCAAAACCGAGACCTCGCACTCCATATCAATAAAATAAACCACACTTAATAAATGCAAAAATTGAACCTCATTAAACTGCCGATAATGAACCCCACTAGTTTAGGCTAGATTAGAATTTAATTTTATGCATGAGTGGTCTAGGAGGGTACCCTAAATGGGTGCCACTCCTAAACCACAGCTGGTAGCTACGGTTCCTAGTTGGCAAAATGGGAACCGTAGGTTTCAGCTGCAGCCCCCAATTTGCAAATTAGGGACCGCAAGTTGTAGTTGCGGTTCCCAATTTGCAAATTGGGGACCATAATTTGCAATTGCAATTCCCAATTTGCAAATTGGGGACCGCAAGTTGCAGTTGCAGGCTGCAATTGCTTGTGTTTTTTTTTTAGCACTGCTTAGCTAGATTTAGCTTACAGTATATTTTTTTTTGCTTTTTGAAAGTTAACGTCTAGAGCATGGGAGCCTGACTTGATGAAGACTCTCCGTGAGGCCTTATCGTATGATGACCGAGCATGGTTTCGAGTCATCGAGTTTAGTTATGTCATGGATCTACCCACCATTAGGGTAGATCAGGCCTATATTACTGCATTGGCCCGATGTTGGAATGCGTGGACCAACACATTTCACCTGCCTCCTGGTGAGATGACCATCACACTAGAGGACATCTACAGGATCTTCAGGATCCCTATCGACGGTGAGGCTATTGTTTCCTCTACCTACATGGCAAAGGATGCCATTTTTTTTGCCATATTTAGTGATTAGAGCGTCGATGCATAGGATGATGTAGACCATGGAGGGGTGCACATCGGGGACTGGTACCGGGATGACGTCTTCTCTGCTCGAGAGGCCCTGTTCATGCACCTCATCATTTAGATTGTCCTTCCAGACTCCTCGAGCATGAGGATTCCCTGGAACATGCTAGCCCCTGCTTGGAGGGTGCTTCAGAGCTCGATGGAGGAGCCACTATTGCTAGCCTAGGGGAGCACTTTACTATGCCATAGTCTACAGAGAGTTGTACCAGATAACGAAGCGGAGCCATAAGGGCATCAGTTGTAGCCTTTTGCTATAGATCTGGGGGTGGTAGCATATCCGAATCGAGTGTCCTACTGACCTACCTTTGCGCATCACTACCCTAGATGATGCTCATCAGTGCTATGCTGCCTGCTAGCCTTATGCTAAGGAGGGTGTCCGTAGTAGGGCTCATGCTGGGGATACATAGCATTATATCATAATTTTTGTGGCACTTGGGATAGGGGATGTCGTCTGGCACCCCTACATGGATTGTCCTGTATGGCTAGAGGTGAACGAGTGGCTACGACGGGCCCACCAAGACATATGGCTCATCTGGCATAAGCCAGATGTGAGAGAGTACCATTTTTCTCTCGCATCCTACGATAGTTCGGCATGGTGTAGGACCTACCAGATATGCCCCTTAGGTATAGATGACTGGATTTGGAGAGGGATCTCCCACTGATAGTTCCTCCACCACTAGGGGATGCACCTAATGACTTCTAGGAGTTAGGAGTTGAGACTATTGGGACCACGCTCGACTATGATGGGTGGTGGTCTCTATTTAGATGGCATAGTACCAAGCCTCTAGGCTAAGAGCCAGTAGAGGTAGAGGTAGAGGCAGATCCTGAGGGGCGTAGGGTGTGCCAATGTACTAAGGGTGGTTGGGGTGTAGAGGCCACCGTTGAGGACCTACCAGTGATCGACCCTAAGGAGGATGCTCTAGAGGAGGGTGAGGTCCCTCCTGATAGTGCAGAGGGACAAGTGCTAGCATAGGTTGCTGACTTGTAGAGTCAGATTGGGTGATTCCATACGTAGCAGTTGGAGAGAGATACTACCATCACCACTCTAGAGGTGAAGGTGGCTGACAGGGAGCGGCACCTGACTAAGGCACAGGGCCAGATATGGGAGCTCACAACTCGAGCTACCGATGCAGAGGCCCATGTGTAGAGACTACAGACTACCTTGGAGTTGGCACAAGCATAGTGGACTACAACAGAGGTAGAGGAGGATCTCGCTCGAGCAGTGAGGGGAGCTACTATGGGGCCTCCTGTAGTACCAGTAGTAGGTACACTAGCTACATAGGATCCGACTATTGAGGTGACACGACTATGCGGTATGGCCATGAGGACCAATGAGATGCACGTAACCCGGCTTGCCTGCATTGATTAGCTGGTCAGATATATAGAGATGTAGGGGCTACCAGGTCCTGAGGATCCTTTTTCCATAGAGTCACAACATACCAGATCTAGGACTTCAGGGCAGTCCATAGCTAGCTCAAGTCATAGGACTCACAGGACTGAGAGGATGCACAGGTCCTCTAGCACACACACAGTGAGGTCACAGGCTAGGGCTAGAGATCTAGGGTAGACATCAAGGGCCTCCAGCCAGAGGACTAGCCTACTATAGCTACCAGTTTCCTGTGTGCTAGGTGTGTTAGGGTTTGGAGGTAGGCAGGATCCATAGCAGGATCCACCATAGGTGCCAGGTCAGCTAGGAGAGTAGGCTCCAGAGCACAGTGCATAGGGAGGTGACGAGAGCTCCAGTATAGGGGGAGTAACCTAGATCTATTTATTAGCATCTACCTACTACATTTTGATGTATAATTTTATATGTAAGGTCGAGTACCTACATAGTTATATCCTATAGGTATTTTGTACTCCCTATGTACTCATTTGGACACATATATATGATATGATATTTCATGGCTCATTATGTGTAAGTGTGTGTTTATTAATTTTTGATTTTATGTTTATTTGATGCACATGGATGCAATGCGTATTTAAATGCTATGTTTGTATGATGCAATGTATGGATGTCATGCACTAGATAGCTATTCTTTTTTATGATGATGATATGCAGTGATCTAGATGATTAGATGTGCGACATATGATGTATGTAGATGGATGCGATGTTTATTTTTTTAATGCATATTTATTTTTGCTTTGTGGGCATGCATATATTTTATGCAATTTATGATATGCTATGCAATGTATGGTAATGCATTATGTACATAATCATAATCTAATGGAAATGAACCTGTATGCTTTAATCACTTAGAACATAAGGAATGAATGTAAACTGTGTATATCAATTTTTAAAATATGACACCACATAATGTATAACAATCATGCAAAATAATTGATAATTCTCATTACAAGAACTTAATCAATTAATCACCCATATATGAAATGCAGTGAAATGGATTGGTAAAATGCTTAATGAATGATTATGTCATTTTGTACTATATAGTCAGTGGTCATCTAAACATCATTTCTGATCTTCATGCGGTATCTATCTTAAATATTTTATTTTACATTGTAAAGTGCATTTTGATTAATGAATGACTCGTATTTCTGCATTCGGATGAGATTTGGTATTTTGTTGCTATTGGAGCACTTTTTGGGTTTTTCCTTGAGACTCAAACACCCTAGTAGACCTCTCCAAAAATCACATACTAACTATACCAGGCTTATATTGGACAAGGCTTTTGCCATGATAGACCCAAATATTCATAATCCTTGTGTGTGCATGTGATTATTTTTAGATAGATCGTAAGCATACCCCGTATGTCAGTCGGGACTCTTTCAACCCATATGTGAGATAGGGTTCCTCATATGATTGTATCATCCTTGTTTTAGCTTTGATTAGACTTATACAGCTAGACAATCCTAAGTACCTAGAGCTAGATCATATTGCAAATTGATCAAGGCTACCCCTCCAAATGCAAGCGGGACTCTTTCAACCCATTGCTACGTTTTGGGATCACCCAATAGAACTACCCCTCCGATTGCAAGAGGGACTCTTCCAACCCATTGCTGCAATCGAGGATCACTCTATGGCTTTCAAAAGGTGTAAAATCTAGGGATTCAAGTTCTCACCCTTCTTACTTGCTTAGATGTAGTGATAAAAATCATTGTTAGTCCACGTGTTACCGCTTTCTTTGAGTAAGGGATTTTTATAGTGCTTTTGATTCACTATGTCACTTTACATTTTGAAATTGAAATTTGTATATATATTTTTTTGCACTTTGTAACTTGGGATTTAACTTTTGTGACTTTGGGATTTATAGGGGAAATTCTTGTCCTTTTTCCAAAGTACACCTTTCTAGACCGACTATTTGCAAGATAATCAGGTCGTGAGACCCATCTCTCTAGAGACCTAAGACTGCTTTTACGACTTTCATCCTCTCTCGTCTTAGCAATATTTTATATTATTTTTCTTAGTGATGGGATTCTGATATGTCGAGGCACTATCCCAACTAATGACCTTGTCTATAACAACAAAGCAAGATTTCTACAATATCTGAAGAACCCACTAGGTATGGCTGAGTGACAGGAAAACTTAATACACATAGGTCTCCACAACAGGTATCGTGTATGAATGCAATGAATTATGATAAATGCAAGGGTGCATGATTGTCATACAAATGTGTGACTATTTGTAAAACTTTGATAAATGCACTACACTCTACTATGGAATACAATAGATGATAAATGCCTAAATGCAATATGATGATGTGAATGCATGTATGAATGCAGATGAAAATGCAAATGCAAATGTTTTTGGATTTTAGGCTTTATCAATTTTTTTGGACTTTTATATATTTTTCTTGATTTTTATAGGTTTTTGAGCTTTCATATTTGACCAAATGACGAGTACATATCCTTGGAGCTTTTTAGGGTTGACCAAGCGATTTTTAGAAATCCTTGGAGCCTTTTGACTTGACCAAAGGTTTTATAGTCGCCTTTGGAACCTTTTAGTTGACCAAACTCTCAACAAGAGGGCATGGAGCCTTTTGGGATGACCGAGAAGTTATAGGAACTCTCGGAGCCTTTGGGTTGACCAAGAAATTTTTGGGAATCCTTGGTGCCTTTTCTTGACCAAGCTTCTTAATAAGATAGCTTGGGGCCTTTTGAGATGACCGAGCGGTTTAGACAAAACCTCTCGAGGCTTTTGGGTTGACCAAAGGGCTTGCAGATGCCTTTGGTGCCTTTACTTGACCAAGCTTCTTAATCAGATAGCTTGGGGCCTTTTGGGGTGACCGAGTAGTTTAGACAAAACCCTCAAGACTTTTGGGTTGACCAAAGGGCTTACAGATGCCTTTGGTGCCTTTACTACACTCTCAAGCATAGAATACCTTAAGATGGATGATATTGAGAGGCTCAAGCTCGTCCACACCCTCTAGCAATGTTAGGTGATAGGTACCTGGACCAATATTTTTAGATATGATGTAAGGCCCTAGCCAGTTAGCCACAAATTTTTCTTGCATGTCAGGTAGCAAATTCAAGTTCTATTGGTTCTCTTTTAGCACAAGATCTCCAACTTCAAAGTCTCTCTGGTGGACTTTGATATTGTAAGCTCATTTTAATCACTCCTAATAAACATGGAGATGCTCGAGGGCATTCACGCGATGTTCATCAAGCAACATCAATTGATCGAGGTGAGCTTACCATGCGGTGTCATCATCGATGAACTCTTTCAATGCGACACGCAACATTGGAATTTCCAACTCTAAGGGCATAATGGCCTCAACACCATATACTAGTGAAAATGGTGTTGCCCCAATGGGCATTCGAATGCTAGTCCTATAAGCCCATAGTGCAAGGGGCAGTTGTATATGCCAATCCTTGTGGTGTTCTTGCACTATATTTTTCAATATGGCTACCACAGTCTTGTTTGAGGCCTCAGCTTACCCGTTTGCTTGCGGATAATATGGATTTGCAAAACTGTGTTGAATACAATATTTAGACGTTAAAGCCCACACAGTTTTGTTCTTAAAATAAGTTCCATTATCCAAAATTATTTTGGATGGTATCCCAAAACGACATATGATATGCTCGAGAATAAATTCTACGATGCAAGCTCCAGTGGTCGTTGTAAGGGGAATGGCTTCCACCCACTTTGTAAAATACTCAGTAGCCGTGATAATGAATGTATGTCGGCCTGACGATGGAGGGGAAATATTGCCAATCAAATCTAGTCCCCACTGAGAAAATGGCCAAGCTACATGAATGGGCTATAAGGCCTATGATGGCAAGTGCGTAATATTAGCATGATGCTGACATTTAACGCATTTCTTGACATACACATTGCAATCCTTCTCCATAGTGGACCAATAATAACCCATGCGAAGTATGCATTTGACGATAGCCATACCACTCAAATGGCCACTACACGTACCATTGTGAGCCTCTGAAATTTCCCAAGATGACTCTTGGGGCTCAATACATCGAAGGAGGACTCCTTCATAATTGCGTCGGTATAAAATATCTCCTATCAAGACATACTTAGTCGCTTTCTATTTAAATGTGTGTCTTGTGGTATGCGATAATCCTTCTAGAATTATACCAAGTTTTAGGAAGTCTTGGATTTGCAACATCTAGCTTTGATAAGCCTCAACTTTGACTGCTAAGATGACCTGCTCCCCCTGCATATTTAGCTTTGCAAATGCAAACTGGGAAGAAACCTTGTGGTGAATGGTAGTACCACTCCCCGTAGGACTCTGAGAAGTCAATGAATCCTAGGGTGCCTGCTTAAGAAAGTCTTCTACTCTATGGAACCAATCAGTTGTTGGTTCCACAACAATCATGTTGACTGACTCTTTGTTATTAAAGGTTGCATGCTTCGCTATTGGTAACGATAGCATTCTAACATGGATGGTAGTAAACTCAATAGATGGATTTTGAGGGATAAAGGACCCCAAATATGCCATGGTGTCTATGAACCTATTTGATGAACGAGAAATTACCTCAATGTCATACCATTCAAGTTTTTCCAGATAAGCGACAACAAGATCTTTGTAGGCTTTTAGCATGAGACATCGACACTAAAATATCCCCTTAACCTGGTTAACTATGAGAAGAGAATCACCAAAAATGTTTAGTCTTTTAATACCAATGGTGATGGTTGTGTGGAGGCCCAAAAGTAGGGCTTCGTATTCAGCATTATTGTTGGTGCATGGAAAGTCTAACTTGAATGAAAAGGGCATTGGAGCTCCTTGTGGTGTGAAAAACACTATTCCTACACCACCCCCTTGCTCACACTTTGAACCATCTAAGAAAAATGTCATATTAGTATTATTCTCTGGTTCCTCAAGTTTGAGAGCTTCAGATATTATGAATACTGCATCATCTGGAAGCTCAATGGTTAGAGGCCTACTATTAGACAGTGGCGCCTCAGCCAGTTGATCAACTATGACTTGTCCCTTGATGAACTTTTGGATGATGAATTGCAAATTGAATTATGTCAATAGCATGATCCACTTTGTAGTACATGTGTTATGATATGTCTTGATCATCATGTACTGCAAAGGATTTTATTTTGATATAACATATGTTGTATGACTTAGCATGTAATGTCGCAATTTCCTAGTAGCGAACACTACTTCTAAACAAATTTTTTCAACATATGCATATCCTAACTCATAACTCACCAAGGTGCGACTGATGTAATATACGGATTTCTCTTTGCCTTGCACATTCTTTTGGGCTAACATGGTCCCTAATGCAAAGTTGGTTGCCGATATATATAGTAGAAAAGGCTCATTCGGCCTTGGTGGAACTAGTACTGGTGACATTGCTAGGTATTGCTTAATCTTAGCAAAGGCTACTTGGTAGTCCTTATCACAATCAAATGGGACCCCTTTGTGTAGCAGTTGATTCATGGGTCGACACTTATCTGATAATTGAGTGATGAATCACTTTATGGATGCTACTTTGCCCTGAAAGCTTCTTAGTTCTCTGATATTAGTGGGAGGACGCATCTCTAGAATAGTTGTGATCTTTGCTGGGTCTACTTTGATGCCTCACTTAGAAACGATGAATCCCAAGAGTTTACCTGAAGTTACACCAAATACACACTTCTTAGGATTTAGCTTGACATTATGCTCTATTAGGCGATCGAAGACCTTCCTTAAGACCTTCTCATGCTCTGCTCACAGCAATGACTTAGCTAGTAAGTCATCAATATAATTTTCTAATATTTTATGCATGTAGTCATGAAAAATATATGTCATAGCCCGCTGATATGTGGCACCAGCATTTTTAAGACCGAATGGCATAACTTTGTAGCAAAATGTCCCCCATGGTGTTATGAACACGGTTTTATGTTGATATTCAGGTTTAATTCGAATCTGGTTATATCCAAAAAAATTGTCCATAAGGGAGACCATTTCATGACCTGCAGTGGCATATACCAGAGCATCAATATTTGGCAAAAAAATGAATCTTTGGGTGTTTCCTTGTTGAGATCTCTAAAATCCATACAAATACGGATCCTTCCATCTGGCTTTCCTACGGGAACCATATTGGAGACCCACTTTGGATAGTTGATGGAGATGATGAACTCTACATCCAACACCTTTTGCAACTCGTATTTTACCATTAAGGCTACTGTTGGATGCATATTTCTGAGTTTTTGCTTGACTGGCTTCTTCGACAAATCTAGCGAACGGTTATGAGTAACCAATTTTGGATCTAGACCCGACATGTCTTTGTAAGTCCAAGCAAAGAGATCAGGTCTCTCTTTCAGTATAGGGATGATGCTATCATGCTCATTCGGAGTGAGACTCTCTCCAAATCTAACCTTCTTTGGATTGGTGGGATCTTTACTGATATCCACATTGAAGGTTTTCTCTACTAACATATGTGATCCCTCCTCAAGCTGGTGAGACGTAGGAATCAGATGGATGTCATCAGTCGGGTTCACATGTTCCTCTTGGGAAGCATTCTCGATGTGAAAAACATCATGAGCATAGCTTGGTGTGAAATGAAATGGTTATAGCATTTCTTCATTTGGGAAGAAATATTCAGGCTTGACTGGTAAGTCAGCGTGATCCCAATCGATAGCATCCATGTTCAGATGCAATGGTTTAGACGGATCTACTGGATTGTGGAGTGGAGTGGTAAAATTTATGGACACCATATTTATGGAATGGAATTGATCTCCAAAACCACATGGATAGAACTCTATCTCTGAAGCATAGCTTCCATACCCAAGATTTGGTTTAGATGGTACGGGCACAAACAAATCCTTTCTATGGGATGCTCATATAACTAGATCGTCCTGGTGCACTGGTTGCAGAATGGGATCTCTCAGGTTAAGGAGATCTATGTATGTAGGCAGATCGAGAAATAGTTCCTAATACCTCTCTTCGAGCTCTCTTCTTTCCCTCAGGCTACGATGGAGATTGATCTCTCGATGTAAACCTATAGTTGTACTAGGTGGGGGACCTCTAGGTGGAGGTCTATTGCATAAGTGGTGAAGTCCCAGATAGGCCATCTCCACCGAGTCCTCATCATTGCTATTCAAATATAATCCATCACTTCCCTCCTCTTCTAAGGAGGGATTAGGTAGATGTGGTCCCATGTATCTGATCCTGCAATCACTATCATCACTATCCAAATAAATTTGATAGAATGATCATATATATTATACTGTCACATAAACTGGTGCTACTCCTTCCTCAAAGTGCTTAGTGTTGGGAAGTACTTTCTGCATAATATGCTCCAATTCCCTAGGCAATAGATATTGTAGATACATGAGCCTGGAATCGATCCTCTCATATACATCACTGTGGTCACTACCATGGATGGGCCACTCTATTGTGTCTATGCATAGTGGAAGATCAGCTGGGTGAGGCTTTAAGTAAGCCTCCTCTATTTCATATTTATAACCACTATTGATTATGAAGCTCTCGTTTGTCTCTTCCACTTGTTCCATAAGCAGCAAATGGCATATAAACATCGAACCTAGAAAGGTCGGCCTGATTTCCTCCTCAGATTGATCATCGTTTGAGGACTCATCATCTGCATCATAACTAGGTCTACTCATTTTAGAGGTGGACTCCTCTCCATCATCATCGTAGATATCTCCAAATTTGAGATCTCCTATAGCATGTGGGTCATGCCTCTGCATACCAGTGTCATTGGTAGCACCATGGATTTGGTTACCTAGGTTGTCTCTGGGGTTGTCCTCTAAGGGCCCGTTATGGTATGAATCAGGCGGCCCTATGGTAACAAACGCTACCGTCTGGAGAGTCCTCCAATAGCTAGAAGGATCAGGGTGATATGGATTAAAATATACATCATCCCCTAGACTCAAGTACATGTGATCTAAGGATGTAGCAAGCAAATCGTCATGACCTTGTACTTATAAAACTAACCCGAACCTATTAGTAGCCAATTGATAATGAGGTTCAAGCAAAGTTCTTCGTCCTTGTTCAAAAAGACCAAGGCCTCACCCATGCCAATGATACGACTCAAAAATGTGCATGGTGTATTCCAGTTGGACAAATAGCACACATTCATAGTGAATGGCTCATAATCATCCTCATCTATAGATATTCTGGTGAGCACTTGATCCAGCCCTGCATAGACGAAGTTTGTTTGGTCGGGTGGTTCACCCAAGGGCACATCCAATCAAAAATTGATGGGTGTGCGGCCGGCCCATCTCTTGTGCATTTTTCAAGATAGGTCTGAAAGTAACATTTTACACAAGATACTCACCCAATATTGTGCTAGCCAGATGAACGGTCACCTATAGTGTAGATGACCCTATTGAAGATGCAGGTGAAGCAGGCTGAGGTGCCTCCTCAACTTTATCTTGAGGTTCTTAAACATCCATGAGAGTGGGAGTCTCATTGGCAACTGATCTAGGCACATGATTTTCCACTTTCTCACCCAATTTCACCTTTAGCTTCTCAACTTACCGATGCATCGTCGATGCAATCAAATTTAGAGAAGTTGTAGTTGTGTGCTCAGATCCATGTGACACAGATATCGATGGTTGAGCACACGGGCTGCTGGTTTACCTATTGGAATCTTAATCAATGAGACAGGTCGAATATCCAAGTTCATCGATGAGAGTACAAAACCCACAAACAAATCTACTAGGTTCACAAACTTGAATGGTTCTTCATCCGATGACACTACGTGCACTTGTCCCTCGTGAATGTATTTCACACACTGATGCAATATAGAGGGGATGCAATTCATTTCATGAATCCAAGGCCTCCCAGGCAGAATGTTGTACTACATGATGCCCTCTATCATGTGACACATCATAGATATAGTCTTGGGTCCCACTTGAATAGGTAGAACAATTATACCAATCGTCGAGCATATCACATTGTTAAATTCCCTCAATGTAAAGGTGGTAGGCATAATGTGTGACTTGGGTAGCTTGAGGTGGCTCAGTACCTTGGTTGTGATTATATTGATCGAGGACCCAGTGTCGATCAATACCATTTTGAAAGGCATGTGGTTAACACATGCGATAATATGCAGCAGCAGGTCAGTCGTAATAGTAGGAACCTGTAGATTAAAAATACAACGCCAAACAGAAATAAAACCACAATAATGGAATACAGGAAAGTTGCACAAAACAAACGATTTATATTAATCGATGGAGTTTAAAAACTCCTTTTGAATACAACTGGGCCTGTAACCCTTTTTGTGATACAAAAATTACAAGTTATGCTAGGGTTCTCCGAAACCCTAGCTGGCACAAAGTGGTGGCGCTTTCGAAGAACGTATCCTTAATCCCAACAGAGTGAGTGGGCTTTGTTGTATCCTTTAGCTCGGACCACTCCAGCTTAAACAACTGCTATCAACACACCAGATCTGCCATTAAAATCCTGCACACATTAACACTATCAAGGAGTTAGAAATTAATAAGAGGGCTCCACTGTGTGAGCCCTCAAAAACAATCTAAAACCCTAGAAAAATAGAATGCAGGAGTTCAACAACAGATTAATAAAAGAAAAGAAGTTACTTGCTTTAAACTGATTTATACCTGTTCTCTGTTAACGTGGCTAGACCAGGAGGCATCTGGAAGTAATGTGGCTGTCAAATCGGCTGCAGAAGGCGCCCTGGTGCACTCGCTGAACGCCCGCATGCTTTTGGATCAAGGTTTCAGACGTCGGTCTGAGTCTGTGGCTGCGGGTAAATGCCCGTGGGCACTTGTGACAAGAATGGGGAATTCTGCAGAATGCTGCAGAAGGGATGGCGGTGAAGTTGGCGATGGATGCGGCGATGGATGCGACGAAAAGGGACGGCGATGGATGGGTAGGCTTAGCTGAAGAAGAGATAGATAGCGATAGATAACAAAAGAGAGATAGTCAAAAAGATAGCAAAAGACATAGCCAAGATAGAAGTAGGGTTTGAGCCATCAAGGTGACTCAATTTATAATCTACTCTTAGGGCACACTTTAGGGTTTTAACGACACTTTGAACGTGTGGCTAAGATTAAAGTGGATCCAAGGGTAGAGAATAAATCTAGGTTGTGAAACGGATTAAGATGGATGGACGGATGAGATTAAATGAAGGATGGACGGCTTAGATTAAATCACTTAAACTATATTTATATATATATATATATTAAAATATATTAAAATATATATAAAAATATTAATTTAAATAAATTTGGGGATGAAAAATGGCGGGAAAGGTGAAATTGGGCCAAATAATGGTGGGAAAGTGTGGATTTGGGCCAAATAATGGCGGGAAGGATGGATGACTGACACGTGGCTGATAGGAAGGTATAGATGACTTACAAGTGGCTGGATTTTGGTGTCTACAGATGCCCCTTTTTGAGCTGCTTTGTGTGAAGACACAATGCAGCACAAAAACTTAAGACACTTGAAAAGCTGGATCAGACGCAACTCTCTCTCAAGACTAAAGCACAACTTTGAAGACCAAAGAATAAAAGAATATTTAAAATTTTATCAGCTTACCCCCTCAATTGGCGAGCGAGAATGGTTCTCACAAGCCAATTGGAAGAAATTCGGAAGAAAATGAACCGTTTTTGCCCCAACGGTGAAAAAAGGGGTTGGTGTATGAACCATCTGTTTATGTCCCAACAAGAAAGGGGTTGGTGTACAAACCAAAAAAGAATATGATTGAAGACGATATGAGTGATGTGAAAGATGGACCGTTTTTTGCCCCAACGGTTATAAAGGGATTTTTGCCAAATTGTAAATTCCATGATCATGTAAGATGAATTCCACTATAGGAAAATTAGAAATTGATAACGGATGCCCCAACTCCTGTGTGTGAATCCATACTGTTGATGAAATTGCCTTGTTGGCGCCATTGATATGCAGAGATGAAAGATGCATGAAAAGAGTCCAGAACTCAGAGATGCTCCTAGTGACTGTATGGATAATTCCTCGGGTCGGAACCAATCAACCTAGGTAGCCTCAATCTCTAGCAAGACTCAAAATAATGATGATATTAAAGATTGTCCATGTTTAAGGCCCCATGAACTAGGCCATCAATGACAACTGTTGAGCAAATTAATCTTGGTATGAGGTCACTTGAAAAGTAGAATACCCAAAATTGATTTCCAATTTTCAAACAGTGAAATAATTGATGATGATAAATGGTAAGTGTCCTTATGGTGGTTTAATCCTCTTACCGAATTGCATGGATGCAAATCGTCGCAATCGCCAAGGTGATAGAATATACCACTAGATACGAGGTTTACTTTAATTTGATTTGGCAAAAATATGCATGATGAAAGAAGAATGAATGAAATTGACGATAGATCAGAAGAATTGATGAATGTGGTTAATTTTGTGAAGGTTTTGAATATTTTTAACCCAATTTGTAAAACAATGATGAATGATGCGCTTTTTGAGCGAAATGACAAAATTTGTGTCCAAAACTGTTGTAACCTTCACAAAATGTTTTATTATGATAAGAAGAATGGATGAATGCAATTTGATGAAATTTGGAGGAGGTAAGCTTCAATTTTGTAAGTTTTGTTCCTTTATTCAATACTGACACCAAACGTCGGTCTGCATTTGGGGGTGGCAGAGACGCCCGCCGGTGTTTAGGCACTCTGCAGATGCAGCACTATGTCTGAATGCGCCATGAAATGCCCCACTACGTTTCAGGGTGCCAAAACCAGCTATTTAAATAGTTTCAGCGAGAATTTCGCTCATTTGTGCGTTCGAGCTTGAGAGAAGTGCGTCTGAGGGAGTGGAATGAAGTGAAAGGTTGTGTGGGAGAGTGAAGCACGCGGGAGCTATGGCGGAGATGGGAGCGGACGCGCCAGTGCAGCCAGCTGAGGTATTTGTTTATTTAAGCAAGTACTTATTATGTGTTTTTTTTTTTTTTTTTTTTTCATTTTTTTTTTTTTTTGAAAAAATTTGTAACAAATTTTTGTTTTGTTGTTTTGCAGCTTAGGGTGTTAGAGGCACGACACCGATTCTCCCCTATCATTTCGGGGATGAGGAGGTCATTGTCCCAGGCAGAGTGGGAGATATTGGAGGCAGTGGGGCTAGCGGAGGCAGCCCGGTTGGAGGTAGTTCGGGCGGATGAGGGGTACCTCTCGGCTTTGGCCGAGAGGTGGGATCCAGATCGGGGGACGTTCCAGCTCCCGACTGGAGAGATGACGGTGACGCTTGAGGATGTATACCGCATCCTCAAGGTGCCCGTGGAGGGGGCACGGGTGGAGGTTGGACGAGATAGGGCCACGGAGATGGCCAAGTTGTTTGGGGATGACTGGAGGGAGATCCGGACGGAGAGCGGGGGGATCCCATACTTGGCCATGTATACGGCCAAGGAGTTGGTAGCGGTGGAGGCTCTGATGATGTTCGTGTTGGCCAACATTGTGGCCCCGAACAGCATCGGGTGCAGGTTCCCATGGAACCTGATGGGTGTAGTGAGCGAGATGCTCACTAATAGGGTAGTGTATGCCTGGGCGCCCGCTTTATTGGCATAGGTGTACCGGGAGTTGTATGAGGTTCGAAGACGGGGCCGGAAGGGCCTAGGTTGCAGTGTGGTTCTCCAGTGCTGGGGCTGGGAGCACTTCAGAGTGGCTCGACCGGAGGGGTTGCCATGGGCTCACTGGGACATGAGCCAGGCTTATGGTAGGAGATGGCCAGTGGCGGAGGAGAGACAGCCTAGCCGCCCCGTGAGATCGGGGCAATGGTATAGGAGATTATGGGCAGACTTGACAGATGCCCAAGTCATTTGGAGGCCCTGGCGGGAGGCGAGGTGGATCGGGGATGGAGAGCACCTGAGACGGGTGCGATAGGCTAGATGGGTAGTGGGGTGGAGCCACAGCGAGGCGGAGTACATACAGATGTCTCGAGTACTCCGCTAGGTCGGATTGAGGCAGGATGTCCCCGGTGAGCCAGTGCGCTACCGGAGGCACAGATCAGAGGGTGATTTGCCATGTGCCGAGCCATGGAGGGAGGCGGTAGAGGACGATGAGGACATGGAGATCCCCGACGTGGACGACGTCGGGGTGACAGCTGAGTATGCAGCATGGATGGCCGCAGAGCCGAGGTGGGAGCCACCATTGGTGGCTGGTGGAGCCGGAGAGCCCGAGGCTGGGGCTGGAGAGGGCGAGGGAACCATGGAGGTTCCCAAGCGCAGGGAGGGTCCCCGCCTTCGATCTGACAGTCGAAGGCGAAAGGGGAAGATGGCACGGCAGGCTTCGGGGAGCGAAGATGACAGGGAGGATGGCGGAGAGGGCCTAGGAGAGGCCGTAGGAGAGGCTAGGGAGGTACCCCCTAGCGGGCACGAGAATGAGCTGGCGTAGCTGCAGCAGCAGATAGCAGAGCGCGATGCTATGCTAGCTGCCCGGGACGAGAGGATAGCTCGGCTGGAGCAGCAAGTGGCGGAGCGGGATGCCCGGTTAGCTGCTCAGGAGGAGAGGATGGCCCAGCTGTAGGCGGACTTGGATAGAGCGACCAGGGTGCCCCAGGATGACAGGGTGACGAGACTCCAAGCGAGCTAGCGGAGCGAGAGCGACGACACGGGATAGACATAGCTAGGCTTAGGTCTAGGACTCGTTACATTGAGGCTCTGGAGGACACATTGTTTAGGCATCACATTGTGTTGCCTGATCCTCCATCCTCCTTTGTCTCTAGGCGTAGTGAGTCTAGGCACACCACTAGGTCTAGGGCTCCTACTAGGTCTCAGGGGTCCTCTTTTGATGGTTAGCTTAGTGCTTAGATGCACTCTTTATGAGCCTTGGTGCTCTATTGTATATTGTAGCCTTTTGGCATTCATTGTAGAGTTTGACCTTTATACATATATATATATACATGGCTTTTATTTATTTGGTGTTTTACTCTCTTTTGTGTGAATGCCTATGTTTTTGTGATGCATGTTTTTATATGTTTTAATGTTTTTGATGCATATGTGATGGAATGGAATGCAAACTTATAGATGATTAATGCGAGACTAAGTATATAACATACAAATCTATGGATGATTAATGCAAGACAAGTAAATGAAAACATGGAAAATGCAAGACTAAGTAAATGAAATATGCACTAAGAAGCACTCATACTTTTAGATAGTTAGATTTAGCCAACTGTTATCATAATTGTTTAATCGGGGGCACCGAACTTGGTGGCTTGTGAATGGATGACGTATGGAATGACATGAATATGGAAGAAGATATGGAGGGTGATATGGAGGAAGATATGGAAGACTGTTTTACAAAGACTCAAACATGCTAGTGGTATCAAACAAACTTACTAACACTTCCTAATTCAACTAGGACCAAATGTGTGTGCATGCGAGTTCATTAACCAAATCAGAAGCATGGTAGTGACTCTAGGCAATCAAAAACCTGTGTGTGTGCAAGTGTGTTCATTAACCTCATCTTGCATAAATTAGGTAACCCTGTTATGGAGAAGACCCCGAAGCTAGTTTGTCCGTATGAGCATTCAGAGGTCTCTTTTTGAGGAGAGACATGTCGCCACGCAATGAGTATACTCCACTGCCAGTCAAGCGTCTATAGCCCCGGTGAAGGTTAACTCCATAGTCCATGTTGTTTTTGACCTTTGTAAGCCTTGGGGATGACTACCTATCCGTCTGACTGGACAAGTAGTACGATCCTTACAACTTATTTGGGATCAGTGGTGTGTGAAAAATGTTCATTTCCTTAGAGCTTTGGGGAATCGGATTCTCAACCGAAGTATGATGAGAATTTTACCCTATCCTTACTACTCTGTTTATATTTATATTTTGTGATTGCTTGTGATAGTGGTAAGAACCACTTGTTTTATGGACTATGTTTGCATGATAGGACAAACGAGGATTACCCTTTTCACTTCAAGGCACAACCCAAGGATGGTGTTATCTCTCTTTGACACAAGATGTTTTTAAGATGTGAAAATGTGATAGGTTCAAGACCGCTTTTGAAATCATTTCCCAATACTCAAGATTTTATTTAGTGTAATTTGTGATATGGCCCTAGAGAACTTTGACATGCATTTCAAAGTTTGCTTAAAACACTAGGAATGGCTGAGTGACTGAAAACATTTTGGCAATGTAAATATGTGCAAATGGAAAATGGGTGTACGAATGACAATTCGGTTTGATGGATTTTATGAAGGTGCCCTTGATTAAGGCAACATGACTTTTGCTTGACCAAATTTTATATCCAAAAGATAGAATGGTCTCTAACATGATATGCAACTATGGCTGAAAATGAAATGTTATGGTTTTCAATGAGATGTATGCACATGAAATGCAATGTTTTTGAATGAGATGTATGCAACTAACAATGAAATGCAAATTCTTTTTATTTTATTTGTTTTTTTTTTTTTTTTTTTTTTTGTTGTACAAGCCATGTATATATGTACATATAAAATTCAAACTATGCGTAGAATGCCCTCAAGTGTATAACATTAAGTGGTTCGGGTTCTTCCTCTCCCTCTAAAGCTGGCAAGTCTATAAGTTTCATTACCCACTCTTTCAGGGACCATATATGGACCTAACCAATTAGCCGTGAATTTATCTCGAAGATGCGGCAATGCATTGGTGTTTTGTTGATTCTCTTTAAGGACAAGATCCCCTACTTGAAATTCTCTTAGATGAACTTTGGCATTGTAAGCACGTTTCAATCGGTCTTGATAAACTCGCAAATGCTCTAAAGCATTGATTCGTTTTTCATCTATGAGTGTGAGTTGATCAAGACGTGCTTGTCTAGCAGTATCATCATCGATAAATTCCTGCAAAGAAATTCGCAAGGAAGGGATCTCGAGCTCAAGAGGCATGATTGCTTCAGCTCCATAGACCAAAGAAAATGGCGTTGCCCCAATGGGAGTTCTGATGCTTGTTATGTAAGCCCATAATGCCAAGGGGATTTGTGTATGCCAATCTTTATGATTTTCTTTAACAAGTTTCTTAAGAATAGCAATTATGGTCTTATTGGAAGCTTCAACTTGTCCATTGGCTTGTGGGTAGTAAGGAGTTGAGAAACTATGTTGGATATTATACTTTTCGCAAAGAGCTCGAACATCCTTATTCTTAAAAGACTTGCCGTTATCAGAAATGATTTTAGAGGGAATACCAAAACGACAAATGATATGGTGAAGTATAAACTCCACAATTCTAGGACATGTCGTATTGGTTAGAGGAATAGCTTCAACCCACTTTGTGAAGTATTCGATGGTTGTAATGATGAAAGTATGTTGTCCTGAAGAGGCGGGTGAAATCTTGCCAATTAAATCGAGACCCCATTGTGAGAAGGGCCAAAGGCTTTGGATGGGCTGTAAAGCTTGTGATGGTATATGGATTAAATTAGCGTGTTCTTGACACTTTTTACATTGTTTAACATATTTGCAACAATCTTGTTCCATAGTGGGCCAATAATACCCCATACGTAAAATACGCTTCGCAATGGCCATTCCACTAAAATGACCACCACAAGTACCATCATGGGCTTCAGCAATAGCTCTATGTGTTTCACCTGCTTCTAGACAACGGAGGAGTACTCCATCATATCCACGTTTATACAACACATCCCCCAAAAGAACAAAACGAGCTGCCTTTTGCTTAAAACAACGATGGGCAGTTCGAGACAAATCAGATGGGAGTGTTCCAAACTTGAGGAAGGCTACTATCTCACTAGACCAAGGCTCATATGGATCCGAATGGATAAAGCAAACATCTTTTTCATCCTTAGACTCAGCACGGACAATTGCAGACTTAGAGATTGTGGAAATGATTAGGGGTTGTACCTCTCCAAGGGAGTCCTTTGGAATCAATGATCCAAGAGAGGCCATGGCATCCGCAAATCTATTAGTCGAACGAGGCAAACTAGTGATCTCATACCAATCAAACTTAGAGAGCAACTTCATTGCTACATCATGATAAAGCTTAATGGTAGGTTCTTTGGCTTGGTATTCTCCTGTAATTTGTTTAACCACGAGTTGAGAATCCCCAAATATCCGAATACGCTTAATGCTCATAGCTATGGCTGATTGAAGACCTAAAATTAAGGCTTCATACTCTGCTGTATTATTGGTGCATTGGAAGTCTAGTTTGAATGATAAAGGGATGGGAATCCCTTGAGGTGTATGAAACACAACTCCAAGCACCTTGACCTTTCGCGCACTTAGAGCCATCAAAGAATAGCGTGATGTCAACATCTTCCTCCGGAATGATGTCCTCTTCTTGTTCAGTGATAGCAAATACCGAATCATCTGGGAGCTCAATAATCAAAGGATGATCACTAGGTAGTGGAGCTTCCGCAAGTTGATCGGCTATAACTTGACCTTTAACGGATTTTTGGCTAATGAATTCAAGATCGAATTCGGTAAGCAACATTATCCATTTAGCGGTACGAGTGTTATTATAAGTGCGAGACATCATATAACGCAGAGGGTTTTCTCTAGCTATGACATATGTTGTATGGCTAAGCATATAATGACGAAGTTTCTTAGTGGCAAAAACCACTTCTAAGCACAACTTTTCCACATAAGCATATCGGGTTTCATAGCTTACCAATGTTCGACTAATATAATAGACAGCTTGCTCACGATTTTGTTCATTCTTTTGTGCAAGCATTGTCCCTAAGGCAAAGTCCGTTGCTTAGATATAAAGATTGAAAGGGACCCCTGGACGAGGCGGAGCTAAGACTGGCGGAGACGCTAAGTACTGCTTGATGTCATCAAAGGCTTTCGGACACTCATCTGTCCATGAAAATTGTACCCCCTTTTGTAGTAGGTGGCAAAATGGCCTACATTTATCGAGAAAGTTGTGCAATAAAGCGACGGATTGAATTAATCTTTCCTTGCAAACTACGCAACTCCTTCAAATTAGTTGGGGGACACATTTCCATAATGGCTTTGACCTTGTTTGGGTCCACCTCAATACCTCGTTTAGAGATAATAAAACCTAGGAGTTTGCCTGAGGTAACACCAAAGACACATTTCTTAGGGTTCAACCTTACTTTATGCTCTAGAAGTCTATCAAAAACTTTTTCCAATACATCAAAATGCTCTTGTCGAGTTTTAGATTTTGCCAATAAATCATCCACATAATCTTCGATAATCTTATGCATATAATCGTGGAAAATATAAGTCATGGCTCGTTGATAGGTTGCACCTGCGTTCTTAAGGCCAAAGGGCATCACCCTGTAACAAAAAGTTCCCCAAGGTGTGGTAAATGTTGTTTTGTGTTGATCTTCAGGGTTTATTCGAATCTGGTTGTATCCTGAAAATCCATCCATGAACGAAAGCATTTCATGACCAGCGCAGTTGTCGACAAGAGTATCAATGTTTGGAAGAGGAAAGTCATCCTTAGGACACGCTTTATTTAGATCTCAAAAATCGGTGCAAACACGTATCCCCCGTTAGGCTTGCGAACGGGTACCATGTTAGAAAGCCACTCGGGATAATCAATCGGGACGACAAATTTAACATCCAGAAGTTTCTGAATCTCCGATTTAACTATGAGGGCCACGGTAGGATGCATTTTCCTAAGTTTCTGTTTGACAAGTTTAGCATCTTTTTGTAAGGTGAGGTTATGGACAACCAAATTAGGGTCTAGGCCTGGCATGTCTTTGTAAGACCATGCAAATATCTCCTTCTTCCGCTTGAGTAGAGCAATCATTTGCTCTTGTTCCTCTGATGATAGACTTTTAGCCGGTTTCACAATTTGGGTGCCATCTTGGTCCGTACTAAGGTCTACATCGATAGTTTCTTCAATAGACATGTGGGAACCTTCCTCAAGGTGATGGGGAGTAGGGATCAGATTTATGTCATCTAAAATGTCATCAAGCTCCTGTGCCTTGCTCTCGTCTATGTCTGCCTGGAAGACCTCTGGCTTAGAAGATGAAGGTGAATGTGGAGGTGAAGGAGGAATGTAGTTGGCGGAAGCCCTTAACAATTCCTCGAAAAGGATGAACTCTGAAATAGATGGAGGGGATGAAATCCGATCCATGTCAATCAGGCTTGGGTTGATCGGGATTGGCTTATCCGGATCATATGGATTATGGAGTGGGGTGAATAAGTCTTCAAAATTCATTGTCGACTTATGAAAGAAAGGATGGGCGGAATGGAAGGGAAAACCGGTGAAGACCTCGGAAGACCGAAGTGCAAAACAACATAGTTTTTTTTTTTTTATTTGATTTTTTTTTTTGAAGGAATTAATATCATATTGTTGCTATGTTAGAAGGGGTCATCTCACAGTACACAATGAACTCGTCCCTCATATACATACTTTAGACATTGATGCAGTATAGAAGGGACACATCTCATCTCCCTAAGCCAAGGCCGTCCAAGCAATACATTGTATGCCATGGACCCTTCCAAGATGTGAAACAAGGTATGCAAAGTTCGGGCCCCTACCTCAATGGGCAAGATAACCGTGCCAACCATGGAAGATAAAGCATCATTGAATGCTTTAAGAGTAAAAGTCGACTTGGTGATAAGGGATGGCGACAACTCTAGATGACTCAACGCCGATGTTGTAATGATATTGATTGAGGAACCGGTGTCAATTAAGACTCTCTTGAATGGCTTGTGATCGATCTTGGCCATGATATGTAGTGGAGGATCTATACTTTCGTTGACATAGGTTTGATTTCAAAATCATAGAAAGTGATGGAGGGCTCCATGCATGTTTGAATACTCCCCACAAAGTTGTTGAAGGCATTAGTATCTTGAGTTTGAAGCTCGATTGACTTTAATATTTCCATTAATGCCTCTCTATGCGGGGGAGATTGTTGAATGAGGTCATAGATCGATAACTTGGCGAAAGCCATTTTTAAACTGGTAGTTAATCGGCTACTCAATGACATGATGGGTCGTTGGCGTTGAGTAGAATGATTTAGCGGTTGTTGAGAAGTACTAGCACGTCGTTGGGTCATCGTTACCCGAGGTGGATCGGGGTTTGTACAGGTGGTCGTGGTTCAGCCTAATTTGGTTGGTTCGCCCTTTGACCCCGGGTTACTACGTTAATAGTACCCACAAAACCTTGGTATTGTTGTACATGGTTGACTTGATTAGGAGGAGTTACCTGAGTTACTGCCCCTGAAGTTGTTGGAGCTTCCTCCCGATGTGGAAGGGGTGTTTGAAATATACCAAGATTTTGATTTTGTTGGGCTAAGGGGCTATCCAATTTAATGGCTCCAATCTCAATAAGATCTTGGATCACATGTTTGAAAGTTGTACAATTATTGATATCGTGCCCATTTTGCCTATGATAAGGACAAAATAGGTACTCCTTGTAATACTTCCCCCTTCTAGATGGTTCTAAAGGTTTAAACTCAGGTAAAGTTAACTGATTTGTGCTATATAACTTGTTGAATATGACCGCATATGGTTCATCTAAAGGTGTGAACTGTCGCTTGGGACGATTATTTTGCCAAGGTCGAGTTTCCATGGTTGGCCCGATGATTGGGAGCTGGTTGAGGAGGGGCGGGTACCGCATGATAAGCAATTGGTTGCGGTTGACTTTGCATTACTTGTTGTTGTTGAGCCATTACGGGCTGGCTCGCCACCACTTGATTAACTTGGTTAACATTTGAGGTTGTACTAGCCTGTGCTTGTTTGTTTTGGCCATAATTATTATTTCGTTGTTGGCCCTTTTGTTGCCATTCTTTTCTACGGGGTTTTAAAACACCCTCTTGGACTTTAATGTCTTCTATGATACTTGCTTGGGCCAAAGCCTCTTCAAAAGTCCTGTATTGTTGTAATTGGAGTAACCAAGAGATAGGTTTTAGACAACTGTGGGTGAACATTTTGGTTAACTCCTCCATTGGTAGGGAGAATGGCAATTTATTAATGATAGCCCTCCAACGGTTTCCAAAGTCATAAACAGTCTCATCGTCATGTTGCTTGAGCTTGTATAAGTCGGACAATGAGACTTTCCTTTGTACATTTAGGGAGAATCGTTCTAAAAACAGATTAATCAATTGCTCGTAAGCATAAATGCTATGGTGAGCTAAATGATTGTACCATTGTACAACATCTCCCCCTAATGTCTGAGGAAAAGTTTTGAGCATAAGAGCATCATTATTTTGGATTCTAAAGCAGGCATGCATGAATGAGCTCACATGTTCATGAGGATCCTCGGTTCCTCGAAATTTGTCAAACTTCGGTAATGTGAAATCGATCGGATATGGCGGTGAAGGTACCGAAGGATGAATTGGTTGATTGATCAACGACCTTAGCGTAGGTTTCCGACTAGATGAGCCGGGCATGTTGAGCATAAGGTTGTCAATCTGTTGTTGCATAGCATGGAGTCGAGAATCTTCATGAAAATTTTGATTCGTTTGATGATTATGATGATGCAATGGAGGAGTGGAAAAATGATGAGATGGGATGAAATTGCCTGGATTAGGCGGTGTGGAATGGACAGGTTGTTGGTATGGATGATACCGAAAAGAAGGTGATTGGGGTGGATGATGAACTGGACTGGGTTGGGAGAAAGGTGGGGTAGGAATGGACACCACCGAAGATTGGGGTACCCAGGTGGGGCCTGAGCTAAGAAAATCTGGCTGGGTAGAAATTGGTTGGGGTGTAGGATTTACTACGACAGGTGGTTGGGCATTTTGTTGTTGTTGTTGCTGAAGCAACTTGTCGAGGTACTCCCTAACCTTATTAATCTCTAACCCAAGGGAGGTGGGATGATTGGATGAAGGTGGAGGGCAGGCTGCCATGGTAGTCACAGGAGACTGCATAGCAGGGGCAATGAAGGTGGCTGAAGTAGGCGGTACCTGGGAAGAAACAGTAGACTGTGCCCCAGGTAGGGTGAAACCATAAATGGTTTGGGAAGAAGAGGGTTGAAATTGGTCATGGCTAGAGGAGGTTCCACCAGCCTCATAGAGAGAATTGGTGTACACCCGGGTAAATGGAGGAGAAAGTGGTCGGGAAGACACTACATTTGTCTCCAAAGGAGGACAATTGAGCATCTGGGAAGATGTTGGAGATGAAGCCGGCTGAGCAGATACAACATTAGCCTCAAAAAAAGGGTTAGTGTAGACCTGAGTGAAACCAACGGGTATGGTTGATGCAATATCCTGCTGAAAAATAGAATCTTGCATAGGGGAATCTTGGATTGGCTCAAGGACATAACCAGTGCCATCTCTTAAGTGAGTTTGCACTTGGGCCATATCAATGTGGGTAATATGACAGGAATTGTCTTCCTCCATGGGCATGGCCATGCGATAGACGGTAGAAGGACGTGAAAGACCTACGAGCGAACCTGCCTGAAATTCACTAGGATAAGTGGCCATGTTGGTGGTGGGGATGTTCTGTGAATTATTCATTTGATTATTTAGATTTAACATTTTAGATTGATTCCTTGTTAAGACCATAAAGCAATAAATCTAAACAAATTTAGAAAAGAAGAATGCAAAACTTGAATGATAAATTTACACTAAAGAAATTATCAGAAAATAGTCACAACCTAGGTTTCAACCAATATGTCTTACCTGCGGTTAATTAATTATTTTCTGATCTTAATCTGTAGTAAATTTTAAGTGTCCGGTTTATGAGTTTTGCATGTGATCTAATCTTGAATTATTCACAAAAAAAGGTAAAAACTATGGCTAGGAAAGGACAACGAGATTCTTACTGGTGATGAAATCCAAGCAAGTTTGCTCGGGGGTGACCTATGGTGTCTAAGGCAGAAGTTTAATGGATGGAGATGAATTCCACCATCACTAAACTTCAAGCAATACCTGGTGATGAAATCCAGGATATTATTGTTTTAAATGCAATATGAAATGCAATGAATTTTATTTTAAGTGTTTTAGTTGTCTAATGTATACATACAAAGCTATAAATCAAAAGTTCTAATGATCTAAGCAAGAGGCCACTGAAAACATGCCATTTCCTCTGAAGAAGTGGAGTACACCGTTTAAAACCCCCTGCCTACCAATGATATCAGATATCAAAGGAGCAACCGGAAGGTTCATCCACTTCTTTGCCTGGAATCACCCAATGGCAGGAGTACTATTGACATCCAATCAATAGTCCTACTTAGATGACTAAAACAAATAATTCGTAGCTATTCTAATATGCAGCTAGGTATGCAAATTTTTTTTTTTTATGCAAGCAACAATCAATAATGCAATGCAAAAAAAATGTAATTAAAAATAACTGTTCTTTTCCAGATTACTTAGTTTTTGTTCATTTTAAAGTAATGATCTGAAAAAGAAACAGAATACAGCAGAAAAACCAAAAACGTAAAAAGTACAGCAAAAGAAAAATGCACTTACTCGGAAGCCTACGCTTTTCTGTAAAACTGTCTTCAAACGCCCAAGGGAGTCTGCACAGGCTGAAACGCACCTCTGCATTTCGGATCGGACTTCCAGACGCCGCTCTGCGTCTGCTGCGTTTTCTGCAAACTCCTCAGAAACCCTAGTTCGCTGGAACAGCGAATTTCACGATTTCTGGAACCTGCAAAATAAAACAAAAATAGGAATAGATCAGTAAAGCAAGTATTAAAAACATGAAACCCTAGGGGGTCCCACCGTGATCGCCATTTGTAGATTAAAGATACAACGCCAAACAAAAATAAAGAAATCACAATAAAGGAATACAGAACACAGTTGTACAAAACAAATGATTTTTATTAATCAATGGAGTTTAGAAACTCCTTTTGAGTACAATAGGGCTTGTAACCCTTTTCGTGATACAAGATTACAATTTATGCTAGGGTTCTCCGAAACCCTAGCTGGCACAATGTGGTGGCGTCTTCGAAGAATGTATCCTTAACCTCAACAGAATGAGTGGGCTTCGTTGTATCCTTTGGCTCGGACCACTCCAGCTTAAGCAGCTGCTATCAACAAATCAGATCTACCATTAAAATCCTGCACACATTAAAAGCATCAAAGAGTTAGAAACTAATAAGAGGGCTCCACTGTGTGAGCCCTCAGAAACAATCTAAAACCCTAGAAAAATAGAATGCAGGATTCAACAATAGATTAATAAAAGAAAAGATTACTTGCTTTAAACGAATCTATACCTTTTCTCTGTTAACGCGGCTAGACCGGCGGCATGAAGTAATGTCCAAACAAGCCGCCCAACCCCCGACATACCTCATCCCTAAACGCCCGGCACGACAAGAATGGGGAACAAGAATGCAATGGCGACGGATGCGGCGATGGATGCGACGAAAAGGGTACGGCGATGGATGGGTAGGCTAGTGAAGAAGAGATAGATAACGATAGATAACAAAAGAGATAGTAAAAGATAGAAAGTATAGCAAAGAGATCGATAGGGTTTGAGCCATCAAGGTGACTCAATTTATAATCTACTCTTAGGGCACACTTTAGGGTTTTAACGACACTTTGAACGTGTGGCTAAGATTAAAGTGGATCCAAGGGTAGAGAATAAATCTAGGTTGTGAAACGGATTAAGATGGATGGACGGATGAGATTAAATGAAGGATGGACGGCTCAGATTAAATCACTTAAACTATATTTATATATATATATTAAAATATATTAAAATATTAAAATATATATATAAATATTAATTTAAATAAATTTGGGGATGAAAAATGGCGGGAAAGGTGAAATTGGGCCAAATAATGGTGGGAAAGTGTGGATTTGGGCCAAATAATGGCGGGAAGGATGGATGAGCGACACGTGGCTGACAGGAAGGTATAGATGACTTACAAGTGGCTGGATTTTGGTGTCTACAGATGCCCCTTTTTGAGTTGCTTTGTGTGAAGACACAATGTAGCACAAAAACTTAAGACACCTGAAAAGCTGGATCAGACGCAACTCTCTCTCAAGACTAAAGCACAACTTTGAAGACCAAAGAATAAAAGAATATTTAAAATTTTATCAGCTTACCCCCTCAATTGGCGAGCGAGAATGGTTCTCACAAGCCAATTGGAAGAAATTCGGAAGAAAATGAACCGTTTTTGCCCCAACGGTGAAAAAAGGGGTTGGTGTATGAACCATCTGTTTATGTCCCAACAAGAAAGGGGTTGGTGTACAAACCAGAAAAGAATATGATTGAAGACGATATGAGTGATGTGAAAGATGGACCGTTTTTTGCCCCAACGGTTATAAAGGGATTTTTGCCAAACTGTAAATTCCATGATCATGTAAGATGAATTCCACTATAGGAAAATTAGAAATTGATAACGGATGCCCCAACTCCTGTGTGTGAATCCATACTGTTGATGAAATTGCCTTGTTGGCGCCATTGATATGCAGAGATGAAAGATGCATGAAAGAGTCCAGAACTCAGAGATGCTCCTAGTGACTGTATGGATAATTCCTCGGGTCGGAACCAATCAACCTAGGTAGCCTCAATCTCTAGCAAGACTCAAAATAATGATGATATTAAAGATTGTCCATGTTTAAGGCCCCATGAACTAGGCCATCAATGACAACTGTTGAGCAAATTAATCTTGGTATGAGGTCACTTGAAAAGTAGAATACCCAAAATTGATTTCCAATTTTCAAACAAGTGAAATAATTGATGATGATAAATGGTAAGTGTCCTTATGGTGGTTTAATCCTCTTACCGAATTGCATGGATTCAAATCGCTGCAATCGCCAAGGTGATAGAATATACCACTAGATACGAGGTTTACTTTAATTTGATTTGGCAAAAATATGCATGATGAAAGAAGAATGAATGAAATTGACGATAGATCAGAAGAATTGATGAATGTGGTTAATTGGAAGGGATCCAAAAAAGGAGGGGAAAAAAAAAAAAAAAGAGGGGAGGGGGGGAGGGGGGGAATGTGAAGGTGAAACCAAAAAAAAGAGAAGGGCGGGGGAAAAAAAAAAACAAAACCAAAAAAAAAAGAGGGGAGGGGAAAAAAAAAAAAAGAAAGGGGGGGGGAAAACCAACGCCGCGGGGGAGATGCCCGTCGGTGTTTGAGGCGCTCTGCGGATGCGAGCATCAGTACATACGAATGCACCATGAAATGCCCAACTACATTTCAGGGTGCCAAAATCAGCTATTTAAATAGTTTCAGCGAGAATTTCGCTCATTTGTGCGTTCGAGCTTGAGAGAAGTGCGTCTGAGGGAGTGGAGTGAAAGGTTGTGTGGGAGAGTGAAGCACGCGGGAGCTATGGCGGAGATGGGAGCGGACGCGCCAGTGCAGCCAGCTGAGGTATTTGTTCATTTAAGCAAGTACTTATTATGTGTTTTTTTTTTTTTTTTTTTTTTTTTTTTTTTTTTTTGGGAAAAATTTGTAACAAATTTTTGTTTTGTTGTTTTGCAGCTTAGGGTGTTAGAGGCACGACACCGATTCTCCCCTATCATTTCGGGGATGAGGAGGTCATTGTCCCAGGCAGACTGGGAGATATTGGAGGTAGTGGGGCTAGCGGAGGCAGCCCGGTTGGAGGTAGTTCGGGCGGATGAGGGGTACCTCTCGGCTTTGGCCGAGAGGTGGGATCCAGATCGGGGGACGTTCCAGCTCCCGACTGGAGAGATGACGGTGACGCTTGAGGATGTATACCGCATCCTCAAGGTGCCCGTGGAGGGGGCACGGGTGGAGGTTGGACGAGATAGGGCCACGGAGATGGCCAAGGTGTTTGGGGATGACTGGAGGGAGATCCGGACGGAGAGCGGGGGGATCCCATACTTGGCCATGTATACGGCCAAGGAGTTGGGAGCGGTGGAGGCTCTGACGATGTTCGTGTTGGCCAACATTGTGGCCCCGAACAGCACTGGGTGCAGGTTCCCATGGAACTCGATGGGTGTAGTGAGCGAGATGCTCACTAATAGGGTAGTGTATGCCTGGGCGCCCGCTTTATTGGCGCAGGTGTACCGGGAGTTGTATGAGGTTCGGAGACGGGGCCGAAAGGGCCTGGGTTGCAGTGTGGTGCTCCAGTGCTGGGGCTGGGAGCACTTCAGAGTGGCCCGACCGGAGGGGTTGCCATGGGCTCACTGGGACATGAGCCAGGCTTATGGTAGGAGATGGCCAGTGGCGGAGGAGAGACAGCCGAGCCGCCCCGTGAGATCGGGGCAATGGTATAGGAGACTATGGGCAGACTTGACAGATGCCCAAGTCATTTGGAGGCCCTGGCGGGAGGCGAGGTGGATCGGGGATGGAGAGCACCTGAGACGGGTGCGACAGGCCAGATGGGTAGTGGGGCGGAGCCACGATGAGGCGGAGTACATACAGATGTCTCGAGTACTCCGCCAGGTCGGATTGAGGCAGGATGTCCCCGGTGAGCCAGTGCGCTATCGGAGGCACAGATCAGAGGGTGATTTGCCGTGTGCCGAGCCGTGGAGGGAGGCGGTAGAGGACGATGAGGACATGGAGATCCCCGACATGGACGACGTCGGGGTGACAGCTGAGTATGCAGCATGGATGGCCGCAGAGCCGAGGTGGGAGCCACCATTGGTGGCTGGTGGAGCCGGAGAGCCCGAGGCTGGGGCTGGAGAGGGCGAGGGAACCGCGGAGGTTCCCAAGCGTAGGGAGGGTCCCCGCCTTCGATCTGACAGTCGAAGGCGAAAGGGGAAGATGGCGCGGTAGGCTTCGGGGAGCGAAGATGATGGGGAGGATGGCGGAGAGGGCCTAGGAGAGGCCGCAGGAGAGGCTAGGGAGGTACCCCCTAGCGGGCACGAGAACGAGCTGGCGCAGCTATAGCAGCAGATAGCGGAGCGCGATGCTATGCTAGCTGCCCGGGATGAGAGGATAGCTCGGCTGGAGCAGCAGGCGATAGAGCGGGATGCCCGATTAGCTGCTCAAGAGGAGAGGATGGCCCAGCTGTAGGTGGACTTGGATGGAGCGACCAGGGTGCCCCAGGATGACAGGGTGACGAGACTCCAGGCAGAGCTAGCGGAGCGGGAGCGACGACACGGGATAGACATAGCTAGGCTTAGGTCTAGGACTCGTTACATTGAGGCTCTGGAGGACACATTGTTTAGGCATCACATTGTGTTGCCTGATCCTCCATCCTCCTCTGTCTCTAGGCGTAGTGAGTCTAGGCACACCACTAGGTCTAGGGCTCCTACTAGGTCTCAGGGGTCCTCTTTTGATGGTTAGCTTAGTGCTTAGATGCACTCTTTATGAGCCTTGGTGCTCTATTGTATATTGTAGCCTTTTGGCATTCATTGTAGAGTTTGACCTTTATACATATATATATATACATGGCTTTTATTTATTTGGTGTTTTACTCTCTTTTGTGTGAATGCCTATGTTTTTGTGATGCATGTTTTTATATGTTTTAATGTTTTTGATGCATATGTGATGGAATGGAATGCAAACTTATAGATGATTAATGCGAAACTAAGTATATAACATACAAATCTATGGATGATTAAAGCAAAACAAAAAAAAAAAAAAAAAAAAAAATGCAAGACTAAGTAAATGAAATATGCACTAAGAAGCACTCATACTTTTAGATAGTTAGATTTAGCCAACTTTTATCATAATTGTTTAATCAGGGGCACCGAACTTGGTGGCTTGTGAATGGATGACGTATGGAATGACATGAATATGGAAGAAGATATGGAGGGTGATATGGAGGTTGATATGGAAGACTGTTTTACAAAGACTCAAACATGCTAGTGGTATCAAACAAACTTACTAACACTGCCTAATTCAACTAGGACCAAATGTGTGTGCATGCGAGTTCATTAACCAAATCAGAAGCATGGTAGTGACTCTAGGCAATCAAAAACTGTGTGTGTGCAAGTGTGTTCATTAACCTCATCTTGCATAAATTAGGTAACCCTGTTATGGAGAAGACCCCGAAGCTAGTTTGTCCGTATGAGCATTCAGAGGTCTCTTTTTGAGGAGAGACATGTCGCCACGCAATGAGTATACTCCACTTGCCAGTCAAGCGTCTATAGCCCCGGTGAAGGTTAACTCCATAGTCCATGTTGTTTTTGACCTTTGTAAGCCTTGGGGATGACTACCTATCCGTCTGATTGGACAAGTAGTACGATCCTTACAACTTATTTGGGATCAGTGGTGTGTGAAAAATGTTCATTTCCTTAGAGCTTTGGGGAATCGGATTCTCAACCGAAGTATGATGAGAATTTTACCCTATCCTTACTACTCTGTTTATATTTATATTTTGTGATTGCTTGTGATAGTGGTAAGAACCACTATTTTATGGACTATGTTTGCATGATAGGACAAACGAGGATTACCCTTTTCACTTCAAGGCACAACCCAAGGATGGTGTTATCTCTCTTTGACACAAGATGTTTTTAAGATGTGAAAATGTGATAGGTTCAAGACCGCTTTTGAAATCATTTCCCAATACTCAAGATTTTATTTAGTGTAATTTGTGATATGGCCCTAGAGAACTTTGACATGCATTTCAAAGTTTGCTTAAAACACTAGGAATGGCTGAGTGACTGAAAACATTTTGGCAATGTAAATATGTGCAAATGGAAAATGGGTGTACGAATGACAATTCGGTTTGATGGATTTTATGAAGGTGCCCCTGATTAAGGCAACATGACTTTTGCTTGACCAAATTTTATATCCAAAAGATAGAATGGTCTCTAACATGATATGCAACTATGGCTGAAAATGAAATGTTATGGTTTTCAATGAGATGTATGCACATGAAATGCAATGTTTTTGAATGAGATGTATGCAACTAGCAATGAAATGCAAATTCTTTTTATTTTATTTGTTTTTTTTTTTTTTTTTTTTTTGTTGTACAAGCCATGTATATATGTACATATAAAATTCAAACTATGCGTAGAATGCCCTCAAGTGTATAACATTAAGTGGTTCGGGTTCTTCCTCTCCCTCTAAAGTGGCAAGTCTATAAGTTCCATTACCCACTCTTTCAGTGACCATATATGGACCTAACCAATTAGCCGTGAATTTATCTCGAAGATGCGGCAATGCATTGGTGTTTTGTTGATTCTCTTTAAGGACAAGATCCCCTACTTGAAATTCTCTTAGATGAACTTTGGCATTGTAAGCACGTTTCAATCGGTCTTGATAAACTCGCAAATGCTCTAAAGCATTGATTCGTTTTTCATCTATGAGTGTGAGTTGATCAAGACGTGCTTGTCTAGCGAGTATCATCATCGATAAATTCCTGCAAAGAAATTCGCAAGGAAGGGATCTCGAGCTCAAGAGGCATGATTGCTTCAGCTCCATAGACCAAAGAAAATGGCGTTGCCCCAATGGGAGTTCCGATGCTTGTTCCGTAAGCCCATAATGCCAAGGGGATTTGTGTATGCCAATCTTTATGATTTTCTTTAACAAGTTTTTAAGAATAGCAATTATGGTCTTATTGGAAGCTTCCACTTGTCCATTGGCTTGTGGGTAGTAAGGAGTTGAGAAACTATGTTGGATATTATACTTTTCGCAAAGAGCTCGAACATCCTTATTCTTAAAAGACTTGCCGTTATCAGAAATGATTTTAGAGGGAATACCAAAACGACAAATGATATGGTGAAGTATAAACTCCACAATTCTAGGACCTGTCATACTGGTTAGAGGAATAGCTTCAACCCACTTTGTGAAGTATTCAGTGGTCTGTAATGATGAAAGTATGTCTGTCTCGAAGAGGCGGGTGAAATCTTGCCAATTAAATCGAGACCCCATTGTGAGAAGGGCCAAAGGCTTTGGATGGGCTGTAAAACTTGTGATGGTATATGGGTTAAATTAGCGTGTTCTTGACACTTTTTACATTGTTTAACATATTTGCAACAATCTTGTTCCATAGTGGGCCAATAATACCCCATACGTAAAATACGCTTCGCAATGGCCATTCCACTAAAATGACCACCACAAGTACCATCATGGGCTTCAGCAATAGCTCTATGTGTTTCACCTGCTTCTAGACAGTGGAGGAGTACTCCATCATATCCACGTTTATACAACACATCCCCCAAAAGAACAAAACGAGCTGCCTTTTGCTTAAAACAGCGATGGGCAGTTCGAGACAAATCAGATGGGAGTGTTCCAAACTTGAGGAAGGCTACTATCTCACTAGACCAAGGCTCATATGGATCCGAATGGATAAAGCAAACATCTTTTTCATCCTTAGACTCAGCACGGACAATTGCAGACTTAGAGATTGTGGAAATGATTAGGGGTTGTACCTCTCCAAGGGAGTCCTTTGGAATCAATGATCCAAGAGAGGCCATGGCATCCGCAAATCTATTAGTCGAACGAGGCAAACTAGTGATCTCATACCAATCAAACTTAGAGAGCAACTTCATTGCTACATCATGATAAAGCTTAATGGTAGGTTCTTTGGCTTGGTATTCTCCTGTAATTTGTTTAACCACGAGTTGAGAATCCCCAAATATCCGAATACGCTTAATGCTCATAGCTATGGCTGATTGAAGACCTAAAATTAAGGCTTCATACTCTGCTGTATTATTGGTGCATTGGAAGTCTAGTTTGAATGATAAAGGGATGGGAATCCCTTGAGGTGTATGAAACACAACTCCAACACCTTGACCTTTCGTGCACTTAGAGCCATCAAAGAATAGCGTGATGTCAACATCTTCCTTCGGAATGATGTCCTCTTCTTGTTCAGTGATAGCAAATACCGAATCATCTGGGAGCTCAATAATCAAAGGATGATCACTAGGTAGTGGAGCTTCCGCAAGTTGATCGGCTATAACTTGACCTTTAACAGATTTTTGGCTAATGAATTCAAGATCGAATTCGGTAAGCAACATTATCCATTTAGCGGTACGAGTGTTATTATAAGTGCGAGACATCATATAACGCAGAGGGTTTTCTCTAGCTATGACATATGTTGTATGGCTAAGCATATAATGACGAAGTTTCTTAGTGGCAAAAACCACTGCTAAGCACAACTTTTCCACATAAGCATATCGGGTTTCATAGCTTACCAATGTTCGACTAATATAATAGACAGCTTGCTCATGATTTTGTTCATTCTTTTGTGCAAGCATTGTCCCTAAGGCAAAGTCCGTTGCTGAGATATAAAGATTGAAAGGGACCCCTGGACGAGGCGGAGCTAAGACTGGCGGAGACGCTAAGTACTGCTTGATGTCATCAAAGGCTTTCTGACACTCATCTGTCCATGAAAATTGTACCCCCTTTTGTAGTAGGTGGCAAAATGGCCTACATTTATCAGAAAGTTGTGCAATAAAGCGACGGATTGAATTAATCTTTCCTTGCAAACTACGCAACTCCTTCAAATTAGTTGGGGGACACATTTCCATAATGGCTTTGACCTTGTTTGGGTCCACCTCAATACCTCGTTTAGAGATAATAAAACCTAGGAGTTTGCCTGAGGTAACACCAAAGACACATTTCTTAGGGTTCAACCTTACTTTATGCTCTAGAAGTCTATCAAAAACTTTTTCCAATACATCAAAATGCTCTTGTCGAGTTTTAGATTTTGCCAATAAATCATCCACATAATCTTCGATAATCTTATGCATATAATCATGGAAAATATAAGTCATGGCTCGTTGATAGGTTGCACCTACGTTCTTAAGGCCAAAGGGCATCACCCTGTAACAAAAAGTTCCCCAAGGTGTGGTAAATGTTGTTTTGTGTTGATCTTCAGGGTTTATTCGAATCTGGTTGTATCCTGAAAATCCATCCATGAACGAAAGCATTTCATGACCAGCGCAGGTGTCGACAAGAGTATCAATGTTTGGAAGAGGAAAGTCATCCTTAGGACACGCTTTATTTAGATCTCAAAAATCGGTGCAAACACGTATCCCCCGTTAGGCTTGCGAACGGGTACCATGTTAGAAAGCCACTCGGGATAATCAATCGGGACGACAAATTTAACATCCGGAAGTTTCTGAATCTTCGATTTAACTATGAGGGCCACGGTAGGATGCATTTTCCTAAGTTTATGTTTGACAAGTTTAGCATATTTTTGTAAGGTGAGGTTATGGACAACCAAATTAGGGTCTAGGCCTGGCATGTCTTTGTAAGACCATGCAAATATCTCCTTCTTCCGCTTGAGTAGAGCAATCATTTGCTCTTGTTCCTCTGATGATAGACTTTTAGCCAGTTTCACAATTTGGGTGCCATCTTGGTCCGTACTAAGGTCTACATCGATAGTTTCTTCAATAGACATGTGGGAACCTTCCTCAAGGCGATGGGGAGTAGGGATCGGATTTATGTCATCTAAAATGTCATCAAGCTCCTGTGCCTTGCTCTCGTCTATGTCTGCCTGGAAGACCTCGGGCTTAGAAGATGAAGGTGAATGTGGAGGTGAAGGAGGAATGTAGTTGGCGGAAGCCCTTAACAATTCCTCGAAAAGGATGAACTCCGAAATAGATGGAGGAGATGAAATCCGATCCATGTCAATCAGGTTTGGGTTGATCGGGATTGGCTTATCCGGATCATATGGATTATGGAGCGGGGTGAATAAGTCTTCAAAATTCATTGTCGACTTATGGAAGAAAGGATGGGCGGAATGGAAGGGAAAACCGGTGAAGACCTCGGAAGACCTGAAATGCAAAACAACATAGTTTTTCAATTTTTTTTTTTTAGTTTGAGTTTTTTTTTTTTTTTTGGTAGTGGTGAAAACCACTATTTTAGTATATACATATAATACAGGTTTGGATTATGGCTTATGGATGTGGCGGAGGGGGTGGTTCACCTCGTTCTTGTGGAAGAAGCAAGCGAAAGATGGCCTCTTGGAGAGGGAACAATTGGAGATAAAACTCGTCTTGTTTAATGAGGGGAACAATGGGCGCCGACTCTTCTTCAGATTCATCACCATTTGACATGACGTCAAATTCTTCATAGGCTTCATCTTCGGATTCGTCGGGGTGGAGGATTTCTTCTTTCGAATTAAGATTAATGCTTTGAAAAGCTCGTTCAAAAGAAGAAAGGGATGGAAGTGGTTGGTAGCCCAGACCAAAATGCTCAGTGGGTCTATGGTATGGCATATCGATGCGTTCAGTTACCCCTTGCTCGTATCGACCTAGGCCAAATTGCTGCCAATTATGTCTGTGGAAATAGCGAGAGGGAAAACCCTCCATCCTTTCGATATTGGCGGGGACTGGATGCTTGGGTTCTAGTATGGTGGTAGTACTAGAAGATGACTCTATTCCCCCATATACAAAATTAATGGAATTTGGCATAGAACCCATGTTATAAACCGATCCAATGGATAAATGTTGGTCATGTGGATGACCAAAATCTTTAACTTTTTGCACATTGAACGGTGTGATGTGGACATCTTGGATGGCATACTCACCAATACCTGCATCAATGAGATGGACCTTGACTTGGGAGGGAGATGGACTAGATGATGGAATAGAAGAATGTGGGATAGAAGAATTGGAAGGATTTGGTTGGGTTGATGCTTCACTAACTTGTGAAACATCAGTGGTGATGGTTGGGAAGATGGAGGAATAATAGGTGATGTTGAAGAAGGTGTAGAAGAAGGGGGTAATGACGTGGAAAGAGATGATTGGTCATGGCCACATGTGCATGTGGTCACTGATGAAGAAGAAGGAAGATTAGGAGATGAAGAAAGTGGTGAATGAGATGGAATAGCGGAAGAGGAAGATGGTTGCGATATGATGGGTAGCTCCTCGGGAATGGGAGCTTTAGAAGAAGATGGTATAGAAGAAGTAGATGGGGTCAAGAAAAGATGAGTGGATGGCAACACAATCTCATAAGGATTTGAGACATAGTTGCAATGTTTGAAGGGTTCAATGTCAGCAGGTACACAATGAACCTGTCCCTCATATACATACTTCAGACATTGATGCGGTATAGAAGGGACACATCTCATCTCCCTAAGCCAAGGCCGTCCAAGCAATACATTGTATGCCATGGACCCTTCCAAGATGTGAAACAAGGTATGCAAAGTTTGGGCCCCTACCTCAATGGGCAAGATAACCGTGCCAACCGTGGAAGATAAAGCATCATTGAATGCTTTAAGAGTAAAAGTCGACTTGGTGATAAGGGATGGCGACAACTCTAGATGACTCAACGCCGATGTTGTAATGATATTGATTGAGGAACCGGTGTCAATTAAGACTCTCTTGAATGGCTTGTGATCGATCTTGGCCATGATATGCAGTGGAGGATCTATACTTTCTGTTGACATAGGTTTGATTTCAAAATCATAGAAAGTGATGGAGGGCTCCATGCATGTTTGAATACTCCCCACAAAGTTGTTGAAGGCATTAGTATCTTGAGTTTGAAGCTCGATTGACTTTAATATTTCCATTAATGCCTCTCTATGCGGGGGAGATTGTTGAATGAGGTCATAGATCGATAACTTGGCAGAAGCCATTTTTAAACTGGTAGTTAATCGGCTACTCAATGACATGATGGGTCGTTGGCGTTGAGTAGAATGATTTAGCGGTTGTTGAGAAGTACTAGCACGTCGTTGGGTCACTATTACCTGAGGTGGATTGGGGGTTTGTACAGGTGGCTGTGGTTCAGCCTGATTTGGTTGGTTCGCCCTTTGACCCCGGGTTACTACGTTAATAGTACCCACAAAACCTTGGTATTGTTGTACATGGTTGACTTGATTAGGAGGAGTTACCTGAGTTACTCCCCCTGAAGTTGTTGGAGCTTCCTCCCGATGTGGAAGGGGTGTTTGAAATATACCAAGATTTTGATTTTGTTGGGCTAAGGGGCTATCCAATTTAATGGCTCCAATCTCAATAAGATCTTGGATCACATGTTTGAAAGTTGTACAATTATTGATATCGTGCCCATTTTGCCTATGATAAGGACAAAATAGGTACTCCTTGTAATACTTCCCCCTTCTAGATGGTTCTAAAGGTTTAAACTCAGGTAAAGTTAACTGATTTGTGCTATATAACTTGTTGAATATGACCGCATATGGTTCATCTAAAGGTGTGAACTGTCGCTTGGGACGATTATTTTGCCAAGGTCGAGTTTCCATGGTTGGCCCAGTATTGGGAGCTGGTTGAGTAGGGGCGGGTACCGCATGATAAGCAATTGGTTGCGGTTGACTTTGCATTACTTGTTGTTGTTGAGCCATTACGGGCTGACTCGCCACCACTTGATTAACTTGGTTAACATTTGAGGCTGTACTAGCCTGTGTTTGTTTGTTTTGGCCATAATTATTATTTCGTTGTTGGCCCTTTTGTTGCCATTCTTTTCTATGGGGTTTTAAAACACCCTCTTGGACTTTAATGTCTTCTATGATACTTGCTTGGGCCAAAGCCTCTTCAAAAGTCCTGTATTGTTGTAATTGGAGTAACCAAGAGATAGGTTTTAGACAACTCTGGGTGAACATTTTGGTTAACTCCTCCATTGGTAGGGAGAATGGCAATTTATTAATGATAGCCCTCCAACGGTTTCCAAAGTCATAAACAGTCTCATCGTCATGTTGCTTGAGCTTGTATAAGTCGGACAATGAGACTTTCTTTTGTACATTTAGGGAGAATCGTTCTAAAAACAGATTAATCAATTGCTCGTAAGCATAAATGCTATGGTGAGCTAAATGATTGTACCATTGTACAGCATCTCCTCCTAATGTCTGAGGAAAATTTTTGAGCATAAGAGCGTCATTATTTTGGATTCTAAAGCGAGCATGCATGAATGAGCTCACATGTTCATGAGGATCCTCAGTTCCTCAAAATTTGTCAAACTTCGGTAATGTGAAATCAATCGGATATGGCGGTGAAGGTACCGAAGGATGAATTGGTTGATTGATCAACGACCTTAGCATAGGTTTCTGACTAGATGCGCCAGGCATGTTGAGCATAAGGTTGTCAATCTGTTGTTGCATAGCATGGAGTCGAGAATCTTCATGAAAATTTTGATTCGTTTGATGATTATGATGATGCAATGGAGGAGTGGAAAAATGATGAGATGGGATGAAATTGCCTGGATTAGGCGGTGTGGAATGGACAGGTTGTTGGTATGGATGATACCGAAAAGAAGGTGATTGGGGTGGATGATGAAGCTGGACTGGGTTGGGAGAAAGGTGGGGTAGGAATGGACACCACCGAAGATTGGGGTACCCAGGTGGGGCCTGAGCTAAGAAAAGTTGGCTGGGTAGAAATTGGTTGGGGTGTAGGATTTACTACGATAGGTGGTTGAGCATTTTGTTGCTGTTGTTGCTGAAGCAACTTGTCGAGGTACTCCCTAACCTTATTAATCTCTAACCCAAGGGAGGTGGGATGATTGGATGAAGGTGGAGGGCAGGCTGCCATGGTAGTCACAGGAGACTGCATAGCGGGGGCAATGAAGGTGGCTGAAGTAGGCGGTACACGGGAAGAAACAGTAGATCGTGCCCCAGGTAGGGTGAAACCATAAATGGTTTGGGAAGAAGAGGGTTGAAATTGGTCATGGCTAGAGGAGGTTCCACCAGCCTCATAGAGAGAATTGGTGTACACCTGGGTAAATGGAGGAGAAAGTGGTCGGGAAGACACTACATTTGTCTCCAAAGGAGGACAATTGAGCATCTGGGAAGATGTTGGAGATGAAGCCAGCTGAGCAGATACAACATTAGCCTCAAAAAAAGGGTTAGTGTAGACCTGAGTGAAACCAGCGGGTATGGTTGATGCAATATCCTGCTGAAAAATAGAATCTTGCATAGGGGAATCTTGGATTGGCTCAAGGACATAACCAGTGCCATCTCTTAAGTGAGTTTGCACTTGGGCCATATCAATGTGGGTAATATGACAGGAATTGTCTTCCTCCATGGGCATGGCCATGCGATAGACGGTAGAAGGACGTGAAAGACCTGCAGGCGAACCTGCCTGAAATTCACTAGGATAAGTGGTCATGTTGGTGGTGGGGATGTTCTGTGAATTATTCATTTGATTATTTAGATTTAACATTTTAGATTGATTCCTTGTTAAGACCATAAAGCAATAAATCTAAACAAATTCAGAAAAGAAGAATGCAAAACTTGAATGATAAATTTACACTAAAGAAATTATCAAGAAACAGTCACAACCTAGGTTTCAACCAATGTGTCTTACTCGCGGTTAATTAATTATTTTCTGATCTTAATCTATAGTAAATTTTAAGTGTCCGGTTTATGAGTTTTGCATGTGATCTAATCTTGAATTATTCACAAAAAAAAGGTAAAAACTATGGCTAGGAAAGGACAACGAGATTCTTACTGGTGATGAAATCCAGCAAGTTTGCTCGGGGGTGACCTATGGTGTCTAAGGCAGAAGTTTAATGGATGGAGATGAATTCCACCATCACTAAACTTCAAGCAATACCTGGTGATGAAATCCAGATATTACTATTTTAAATGCAATATGAAATGCAGTGAATTTTATTTTAAGTGTTTTAGTTGTCTAATGTATACATACAAAGCTATAAATCAAAAGTTCTAATGATCTAAGCAAGAGGCTACTGAAAACATGCCATTTCCTCTGAAGAAGTGGAGTACACCGTTTAAAACCCCCTGCCTACCAATGATATCAGATATCAAAGGAGCAACCGGAAGGTTCGTCCACTTCTCTTCCTGGAATCACCCAATGGCAGGAGTACTATTGACATCCAATCAATAGTCCTACTTAGATAATTAAAACAAATAATTCGTAGCTATTCTAATATGCAGCTAGGTATGCAATTTTTTTTTTTTTTAATGCAAGCAACAATCAATAATGCAATGCAAAAAAAAATGTAATTAAAAATAACTGTTCTTTTCCAGATTACTTAGTTTTTATTCATTTTAAAGCAATGATCTGAAAAAGAAATAGAATACACAGAAAAACCAAAAACGTAAAAAGTACAGCAAAAGAAAAACGAACTTACTCGGAAGCCTACGCTTTTCTGTAAAACTGACTTCAAACGCCCACGGGAGTCTGCACAGGCTGAAACGCACCTCTGCGTTTCGTATTGGACTTCCAGACGCCGCTCTGCGTCTGCTGCGTTTTCTGCAAACTCAGAAACCCTAGTTCGCTATAACAGCGAATTTCACGATTTTTGGAACCTGCAAAATAAAATAAAAAATAGGAATAGATTAATAAAGCAAGTATTAAAAACATGAAACCCTAGGGGGTCCCACCGTGATCGCCATTTGTAGATTAAAAATACAACGCCAAACAGAAATAAAACCACAATAATGGAATACAGGAAAGTTGCACAAAACAAACAATTTTTATTAATCAGTGGAGTTTAAAAACTCCTTTTGAGTACAACAGGGCCTGTAACCCTTTTTGTGATACACAAATTACAGTTTGTGCTAGGGTTCTCCGAAACCCTAGCTGGCATAAAGTGGTGGCATTTCCGAAGACGTATCCTTAATCCCAACAAAGTGAGTGGGCTTTGTTGTATCCTTTGGCTCGGACCACTCCAGCTTAAACAGCTGCTATCAACACACCAGATCTGCCATTAAAATCCTGCACACATTAACACTATCAAGGAGTTAGAAATTAATAAGAGGGCTCCACTGTGTGAGCCCTCAGAAACAATTTAAAACCCTAGAAAAATAGAATGCAGGAGTTCAACAATAGATTAATAAAAGAAAAGAAGTTACTTGCTTTAAACTTATTTATACCTATTCTCTGTTAACGTGGCTAGACCAGGCGGCATCTGGAAGTAATGTGGCTATCAAATCAACTGCAGAAGGCACCCTGGTGCACTCGCTGAACGCCCACGTGCTTCTGGATCAAGGTTTCAGATGTCGGTCTGAGTCTGTGGCTGCGGGTAAACGCCCGTGGGCACTTGTGACAAGAATGGGGAATTCTGCAGAGTACTGCAAAAGAGATGGCGACGAAGTTGGCGACGGATGCGGCGATGGATGCGGCGAAAAGGGACGGTGATGGATGGGTAGGCTTAGCTGAAGAAGAGATAGATAGCTATAGATAACAAAAGAGAGAGTCAAAAAGATAGCAAAAGACATAGCCAAGATAGAAGTAGGGTTTGAGCCATCAAGGTGGCTCAATTTATAATCTACTCTTAGGGCACACTTTAGGGTTTTAACGACACTTTGAACGTGTGGCTAAGATTAAAGTGGATCCAAGGGTAGAGAATAAATCTAGGTTGTGAAACGGATTAAGATGGATGGACGGATGAGATTAAATGAAGGATGGACGGCTTAGATTAAATCACTTAAACTATATTATATATATATATTAAAATATATTAAGATATTAAAATATATATATAAATATTAATTTAAATAAATTTGGGGATGAAAAATGGCGGGAAAGGTGAAATTGGGCCAAATAATGGCGGGAAAGTGTGGATTTGGGCCAAATAATGGCGGTGATGACTGACACGTGGCTAACAGGAAGGTATAGATGACTTACAAGTGGCTGGATTTTGGTGTCTATAGAACCATCTTCACTTCATGATCATAAAATTGTATCGTGGGTTCCTGACACTGTTGTATATGTCCCATAAAATTTGTAAATGCATGGGCATCTTGGTACTGTACCTCAATGGATCTCATAATGTCCATAAGAGTCTCCCTGTGTCTAAGGGACTGCTGAATAAGCTCATATATTGACAACTTTGCAAGAGTTGTCTGTAGGTTCTGAACTAACCTACTCCTTATGGTCACCATAGGTCTAGCTGGTGGGCCTAGAATGTTTTGAGCTAGTCGTTGATCCGGAATAGCTTGTATTATGAAGGGAGCATGAGGTTGATTCGGTTGATCATACCTCCCATGTCTAGTAACAATATTGACCATACCTACGAACCCCTGGGTAGGTGGTTCAATTCGCACTTGATTGACCTGGCTGGCATTGTTACGAGGCACCTCATGATTAGGTAGTAGATTCTTGAAAATCCCCATGTTTCTGTTGTTGGGCACCTGTGGGTTGCTTGGTACTACCAACTCTCCTTTTTATATCATGTTCTACACTATGTGTTTGAAGGACCAACATGTTTTGATGTCATGGCCTTTCGCTTTATGGAATATGCAGAGCAGATCGTCTTAATGCCACTTTGATTTTAGCACATTCGGATCTACTAATTTTACCTTAGGCAATCGTATGGCCTTGGCCTTGCATAGTTGATGAAAAATTGAAGTCATCAATTCCGCCAAGGGTGTGAACTGGCGAGGTGGGCGCTCTTCTTTTTTTTGCTCTTATAGTTTTTTTTGCATGTCTCGTAACGCATAGGAGAAGGTTGAGATTGATAATTAGGCTTTTGCTATCCCTTGTCTTCTCCTCCGAGATTTAGCACTACTTGATTCACGTGGGCCTACTTGCCCTGTTGTTTTTTACTACTCTTTTTAAACCCCTCTTTCCTATTTTTGAGCTTCAAGTTGCCTTCTTGTAACTTGATGTCCTCGATCACCCTGGCTTACGCCACAACTTCCTTGAATGTAGGGTACTGCTACAGATGCAACAATAGTGAGATGTTCTTGGCACAACTCTTTGTAAACATTCGGATCAGTTCGATCGTAGGAATAGGGAATGGCAGCTTTGCCATTATTCTACGCCATCTCTTTCCATATTGCTCGATGGGCTTGTCGTCGTGCTGAGCTAGAGCAGCCAAATCAAAAATGTTGTATTGTTTCTTCACACCAAATGAATAGCATTCAAGAAATGCATTGGCCAACTGTTCAAAACCAGTAATACGGTGTTTCTTCAATTAGTTGAACCACTCTCGAGCTGGGCCAAAAAGTGTCGTAATGAAAGTGTGCAACAACAAGGTATCCTGACTCTCTATCTGGAAACACGCATCTAGAAAACTTGTAACATGCTCTTGTGCATCCTCATCACCCTTGAATTTTTTGAACCAGGGAATATCAAAATGCTCAAGATATGGAAGTGTATGCATCAAGGGGTCTAGAGGTTCATTGTGTATCTTCCTCAGTGTTGGCTTTTGCATAGTCGTGCCTTACCTCTCTATTGCTTTGACCTTATCAACCAAAACCTTGTACACCTTAGAAGACAAAAAGTCCTCCTCCCTAAGCTATCATGGAGGTGGTCTAGGAGGTAATGCCTTCTTTGGGGGAGGTGGAGGACATGGCTCTTCCTCCTCCTCAACCCTAAAACTCTCACGGTAGCCCTAATCGTATCTGTCTGCATCTATGTGCTCATGCTGCCTTTTTCTAAGATCATTTAGTGATGAAAGTTGCTCCCTCTATTGGGAACTGGCATGAGTACGAGCGTCTCTTTGCTCCTCATGCATATCGACTAGGGACACAACCCTTCTATGTACACACTCTCTATGGTCCTTGGGAGGGTATAGGCCAACCCTGGCTAGCTGATCCTCCTGCTCTATGCACTCCTTCTAAGCTATAATATGCTCTTTGTGCATGCATTGTTCACATAATCTCTATCATAAGAGCATTTGTGCTTGAATATTTTCATCTTCAATATGCTACCTCTCTAGGTGAGCATCATCCAATCAATCTTGGAGTAGTTGACATTTTTTCTTTGACACCAGTCTATGTGATCTATCAATTTGGTGGGTCGTAGGAGGCCTCTTGGGTGTGTGCTCTGTGTGAGCTACCTTATGGGTTTTGTACCCATCATACGGATGTGTGGATGGTGGATGTGTGACATGAGGGATCATAGAAGCCTCTCCATGCTCTCTAGTGATCTTGATACAACTACCGCTATGCTCACTTAGAGCATGAGTGGGTAGAGCTGAAGGCTTGCAGACCAGTTGCTCAAGAACACTACCTAGACCATCTAGCTATCTAGACCTCCATCAATCATGCGGTGGTGTTCCATTCACTCCCACCTTTGATATATCAATGGTGATCTTTCATGGTGAGCCACGCACGAGAGTATGGGCAGACCTATGCTCAAAAATGAGCCTGTCCTCTTGCCCCTGAATAGGTGAATCTCTGACTCATCTATACTCTTACTATGGAGGGTTAGAACCTCCTATGGACCTAGTATGTATGGGAACCAACTGTCCCCTGCACCACATATTCCTAGGCCGATCTCATGGATGCACATGCAGTGTGGTCTCGATAATGGCTTTGGGGCAGAGCATATTCGTGTTGAGAAGCTCTGTGCTTAGTCCTATGCCTAGAGGAGTGTACTAAAGCTCCTCTATCAGGGGTCCACTCAATGGGATCTCCCTGTGTTAAGTTGTCACCTCTAATGCTAGGCGAACATCATTCAGTTTGCTCATGTGTATGAGGACTCGACATATGTTACTATGAACCAGTTGGGGTTTGATCATGGGCATTAGTCCTAGACCCTTGCCGATCACCCTGTGTGTTCACCATTTATGTTCCTAATGTCTAGATGTATTTTATTATGCAGACAATGTAAACAAATGTGATTATCTCTTTTAAATGTTTTATTGTGAACCCTAAACTGTTTGATGTTGTTTTTAGATGTTTTGTATCAGTGTTAGAAACTCTTGTGTGTCTTGAAATATTTTTGGATTTTAAACTCAGTTAAATTGGCTTTCACCTGTATACTCGCACAAGCTAAATATGGTAATTACAACCATACTCAATGAAGTATCATAGGTACTACCAACCCTCACCCAGCACACTGTACATAGTGATACACCCTTTTGAGGAAGAGTGTGTGCTATTTTGCATGGATAGGATAGTTATTGGGTCGGCCTTGGCAACGAGCGGGTCTTGATAGTACAATTTCAAATGAGCCAACCAAGTGGTAATAACATCCATTGTTGGTCTCAATCAAGTGGGTTGGATGTGAGAGCCCAATGCCACAGATTTTTAAATGATACATGGTGTGTGTAGTTCCTTTTATTTTGTAAAAATGACAAATGCATCACAAAGCACAATGACCATTCCTACATGATGTATATGAAAATAAAAAGGAACGTTTCACATTCAAAAATAATGCATGCTAATGTGCTACATGATATTTTGACGATGCAATTATAATGACATGGCCACTGATTGGACCTCAAGCATGCAAACGACACACAATATTTATCAAGGTCATTGTATTTAGGGGCAGACTACACTCAGAGGTCCACTATTCCCAATGCCTTTCCACTGAACAAAAATCAAATGCAAATTAGAACTTATTCATTGACCCCTTATATTTTTGTTCCTAATTTACAGCGATTCGATGATCTCTGGAAAGATACAGAGCAAAAATTTGAATACAGAAGGTGAAATTAGGACCTACCTCAGCTCCTACTCTATTTCCCACTTATTTCTTTGTTGTCTGCTTCTTCCTTTGTAAACCGCAGGTTTGACCTACGGGCTACAGTGGAGACCGTAGGTTACAACCGTGAGCCAAAAAATAATTGCAGCTGAAAGTTGTGGTTAGCACCTGTGGACAAAAAAAACCAAGAATAGTTAGAATTCGAGTCTAAAATTATGGGGTCCCACCGTGATCACCATCTGACACAACCACGGAGCATGCGCCCAGCTGGTGTACTAATTTATACCATCAAAAACACAAATATCCACACAAAAATGCACAAATCGAATGAATAATGCCAACTAATGCAAAGTATTCTTGTATTGATATTTCAAAGGATCTTGGGTTACAAAAATTCCCCCCTCGGGGTCACTCCAAAGATGATACAAATGTTTACAATAGCCAACGCCCTCAACAGGGTAGGCGCGCTTGTAGATTTGCTTCGATGACTGCTCACAAACTACCTTGGGGTAGAGCTAACCCCCTTCTCCGTGATGTGGAAGGATTATGATATAGGCTCATTTCTGCACCTGTCTCCCTATTAACAAGAAACAAAAAGGTATGATTATATATATTGATATCCTCTCGTGATGAGGCCCTTTAAAGGATTATACATGTAAATGCCATAAAACTAATGAAACAAGAAAGCATAAAGAAAGGTTCTACGCTATTCTAATTGTATCAAGAATTACAGTACAATATACAAAACATGAATAAAAACATGATGTATTGGACAAATGTTGAATTGAAAGCAATAAAGCATCAAAAATATCCAATATACTTCTACCCACTACAACGTATAAAATGCCTAATTCCTACGGTCATAGTTTCTCTAAAAATACAATTTAACCTATGATAGAACTAATCTAACTAACCTATGCGGTAAAAAGCAAACCGAGTAAGGTGATCTCTAACCTATTGCAAACCATAACTATGAGGGGTGGTCTACACTGTAAACCATGGATGACATCCATGGTTTAAGGTCTGATGTGTTTGCCCTCAGAATTAGGGGCAGTGGACTTGACCTTGTCCGAATTAATGTTCAAGGGTCGCCTTTGTCATCCTCTAATATATTTGATGGTCAAATCACTACGAAGGGCCTTCGTTGGCCCAAATTTGCATTTCTTGATCCTCCTAGGCACCTAGGGCATCCATGGCTAATTGATCGTTGAATGGATAGCAAAGGGGCTCTCAAATACACAAGGTTGTTATGCAATTTGATAGGGCTTCACTGCTCTCTTGATCAATTAGTTTACTCCATAATTCGACAGTGCTTCACTATGCAAATTATCTCTCTTCAGTCCTCCCTCCTCCTCCCCATTGAAAAAAGAGGGTACTTATAGCATGTCCCTAGGGCTAGGGGTGGCTTCATGGAGAAGCCAAGATCAATAAGGTTGGTTAGGATAGTTGGGATGGAAGCCTCTGGAATCTTCCATCCTCCAACTACCTCCTTATAGATCTCTTGGTCGTTCCAACTGATTTGGCTTAGATGGAAGGCCTAACTGAACTCTAGTTCAAAACAAAGGTCATAGTTGTGGTCTAGACTGGAGACCATAGGTGTTAACCATGGTTCAGACTGGAGACCATAGGTCTAGGTTGTGGTTCAGACTGCTTAGGCCAGAATGCCTAAATTGAGTGGTTAGAACCTCTGCTCTATCTTGGAGTCTATCCAAGATCTTTCATATGGTTTTGTATCATGTCCATATGAGTAGTCACCCTCGGCATGACACGTTTTAGGTGTCTACAATATTATTTTCATTGTTATTTTTTGTTTTTATTTGTGGGTTTAGCCTCACTTCTTATTAAAATTAGTGATATTTTCTTTTATTTTCCCATATCAATATCCCTCTAGGTCTTTTTCTCTTTATTTTTGCTTCATGGGTCTTCCTCTTTTTTTTCAATTGGCAATACTTTCATTTTCATCAATTTCTTCAATCTTCTCACAATTCTCAAAGTAAACTTATCATCTTTAGGTTTGTTTTGCTCTAAAGTATTTAAAGTGCAAGAAATAACCTCAAAAGCACATTCTTCTTTATGTTGCCCTAGAAACCCTAAAGTGCAAGGATGCTCTTCCTTAGTAATTACCTTCTTAAAGTGTAAGGGATAACATCTATGCTACTTTCACTTATATCACAAGATAAAATTCTATACTACTTGAGAAAAATGAAGATGATTTACCTAGAATAAATTTCACCTCTTTTGATGTCTTTATTTTGGTATTTTCCTCCACAATTGTGATATTTGATTTTATTTTCCCATATCAATATCCCTCTAGTTTTTTTCTCTTTATTTTTTCTTCTTGGGTCTTCATATTTTTTTCATTCCCAACAATACTTTCATTTTCATCAATATCTTTAATATTCTCACATTGCTTAAGGTAAATCTTATCATGTTTAGGTTTTTCTTTCTCTAAAGGATTTGAAGTGTAAGGAATAACCTCAAAAGCACATTATTTTTTATGTTTCCCTAGAAACCCTAAAGTGCAAGGATGTTATTCCATAGCCATTACCTTACTAAAGTGTAAGGGATAACATCTACACCTCTTTTACTTATATTACCAAAGAGGATTCTATACTAAAGAAAAATGAAGATGATTTACCTGGAATAAACTTGACCTCTTTTGTTGTCTTTGTTTTAGGATTTTCCTCCACATATTCCTTTGCACCTTTAATTCCTTCTGGACTTGCCAAATGATATTTTAGATAAGATTTATTTGCCTCTTATTTTGGAGTGGAATATCCTTGATCTGATCTAGATTCTATTACTATATGATTTCCTTGCTTCATCTTCAAGTTTATCTCATGGCCAAAGTTTTATGTCTCTTTCTTCATAGTTTTTACTTTGTAGACCTTTTTCATGTGTCCAATATCATAACAATTATGGCATTGAAATGTGATATTTTCATAATCCACTTATTGATCCCATTCTATTGATTTTAATTTAATATTAGTGGATTGTGACAAAGATTTGAAATATCCATAGCAACACAAATTTGGGTATATATAGCATGATTTCACTCCTTAGTAGTTAGTCCTTCCTTGATAAACTCCCCTACGAAATTTTCAATATTCTTCAAAACAACCTTATTAATAAGTTGTTATGGAAGTCCAAAAGGCCTATCCCACATAAAAGCTTCTTAATAGTTTTTGTCTCAACAAAAGCAATTTCATTCCATGGTCTCAAATAAGTGCATCTCTCTCCCTAAACCATGGGCCATCACCCATTATTTTATCTCTAATTTTTGAACAGGAAAATATTATGAGGAAAAACCTTTAGAAAGAAAATTCATAGAGTAATTTGAATTTAATCCCCACTTTCACTTGATCAAATTTTTAATCTCTATAAACCTTATCCATGATCTATGGAATTTACATCCTAACCCTCTACTATAAAAAACCATTATATCATGCTCAATCATCTCATCATTAACACCTAATTTTGGTGTAACATATACTACTTGGATCAAACTTGCCATGTATTCGTTCTTCTAATTATCTTCACTTGCTCCTACCTCGCACTCCCTTCTACCTCACACTCACTCTCAACTCACACTCCATTTCATCTCGTAATCTCTCTACACTTGCACTCCCTCTTGCTCACACTTGCTCTTATCTCTTATTCCTCTTGGTGTTCCTTTGCTTCGATGATTTTTTAAAATAATGTTCCATGGATTCGTGGTAAGGGCTTAAAGCATTGATGCACTTTCGATGAACCTATTGCTCTTTCACCATGACTATATCATGACTCACACTTCCTCTTGGTTCACACTCACTTTCGACTTATGTTTTAAATATTATTATTATTATTATTATGTGGAAGAAGGGTTTTTGAAAGGATCCCTAAACCTTTTACAAAAAGAACCAAACTAACCTCCCTAGAGGACCAAAGAAGGTAGGAGCAAAACAATGCTAACAAACAAAGCTGCCACCAAGGAACCTAGTAGATCTCATATCTGGCTCAAAAAAACAACAAACTAGAAAAAGTATTCAAGATTAAAATAAAAAATACCAACCTCCCATGCAAGGGAGGACCACCCGATAAGATAGATAAACACTAGTAGGCAAATGCATCAAGGGATATCACACCGCAATACTTCAAGTTATTTGGCCCAACTTCATTCTTGTTTGCATCTTTCTCATTCACTTCCCACTGTTCCTAGCCTATTAACATCATAATTTATTCTACACACAAAATGGGCGCTTGCATGGAGTCAATAAGGGACTTCTACAGCTTTAGGAGTATCCTTTTAAATAATTTGGGCATACTACAGGTATCTTGGGGTGAAGAATTAATCTCCTTTTTTGTACGGATTGACCTAAAAAGAAGCTTAACTTTCTTTGAAGGTTAAGTGAAGTCATCAGAGTTAGATTCATTCATACAAAGAGTTACATTGTGGTTTAGGGTTAGTTTTCTTTTATATTGATTGAAATGTCCCATTTTGGGAAAGGAGTGAAAATAATAATAAAAGGAGGTGTTGCTTTTATTTGCTAGATTAGCCTATATTGGGTGAACTAGGGTAAATCTCTTGTGTTATATGTGCATGTTTATTGTGAGTCATTATTTTTTTCTGTATCATTTAGTTTTTGCACTATTATTCTGGAATAAGTTAGAGTAAGTCTCTTCAATTGGTATCAGAGCCAAGTTGTTAGCCATAGAGGGAAGCATTTATTTCTAGGGGTTCATTCATTTGAAGAATATGTAGGGTTTCTAGGAGATAGAGAAAACCTATTCTGGAGTGTGAGTTTTTATGCAGAAGGAGTTTGAAGAAAAAATGACAAGAAATAAATCAAGGATAGATATTGAGAAGTTTCATAGAAAAATATTTGAGCTATGGAAGTTAAATATGGAGGATCTGCTTGTGGATAGAGATTAGTGGGTTTTTATTTCTAAAAAAATAAAACCTACAGGTACATCCGATGAAGATTGGGAAAATATGAATCGAAAAGCAAGGAGTCTAATTCGACTGTGTCTTGCAAATTTAATCCTAATCAATATTTTTGGAGAAGCTACTACAAAGGATCTGTAGGAGAGGTTAGGGGCTCTGTATCAATCTAAGTCCCTGGGGAACAAATTATTCCTTTGAAATAAATTGTATAATCTTAGAATTAATGAAGGGGATTCAGTTACAGATCATCTGAATGCATTAAATACGATGGTAAGTCAACTTACATATATTGAAATTAAGTTGAGTGAGGAATATAAATGTATTACTTTTCTATGCTCTTTACTAGATTCATGGGATAACCTGGTTGTAGCAATTGGTAGTACAAATTCATCCACATTAAAGTTTGAAGATATTGTGGCATCTTTATTATCAAAAGATATGAGGAGAAAAGCCATGGAGGACACATCAAAGGATGCCCTAACAGTGAGAGGGTGCACCAAGAAAAAGGATAAAATTATATATGGTGATAGATAAAAGTGTAGAGGTAGATCCAAGTCTTGAGGAAATTTTGAGAAGAAATGTTGGAAATGTGGTAAGCCTGGACATATGAAGAAGGATTGTAGATCTAAGAATGTTGATTCTGTAAAAATATCTTATGAACCCACTTCCACAGAGATAAATAAATCCACTGATGAAGGAGGGGATGTATATCTGGCATCCTGCTCCACACGTTCAGATAAAAATGATTGGTTGATCGATACATGTCCATATTTTCATATGATTTCTCATAGGGGGTGGTTCAATGAATATGAAATATATGATGGAGGGGAGGTAATTTTGGGAGATGATTCACCACTTAGAATCATTGGACATGGAAGGGTGAAAATACTATTGCAGGATGGTAGGATTAAAACCCTACTAGGTGTGATGCATATTTCAGGCCTTGCTAGAAATTTAATTTCTATAAAAAAAATGGCTGATGCAATAGTAAATATAAGTTTCGATAAGGATTCATGCAAAATGGTTCATGTATCTATGGTGTTATCAAGAGGAGTTCGTATTGGAACCTTGTATAAGCTAATGGGAAGCACTATGACAAATGAGTGCAATAGCTCATCTATTCCGGAGGTTGAATCAAATAAAAGTTCAACACTCTAGCATCAAATAATGGGGTATATTGGAGAAAAAGGATTGTGTATCTTGTACACGAAAGGTATGGTTCAATGTATCCCTAATTGCTCAATGTTTTTTTATTTTTGTGAACATTTTATTTATGGCAAGCATAATCATGTGAGTTTTCCATATGGTGCTGCAAGATCAAAAGCGGTGTTAGATATGATTTATAGTGATACCTTTGGTCCTATTCCTGTACCATTACTTGGAAAATCATGGTACTATGCTTCTTTCATTGATGATTTTTCAAGATATGCATGGATTTATTTTCTCAAAAGTAAATATGAAGTGTTTGATAAGTTTAGGGAATTTAAAGCATTTGTTGAAAATCAAACTAGGAAAAATATTAAGGTGTTGAGGTTTGATAATGGAGGAGAGTATTGTTCAAATAAATTTGAGAATTTTTGTAAGCAATGTGGTATTGCAAGATAGAAGACTACTCCATATACACCCCAATAGAATGTAGTTGCTAAGAGACTGAATAGATCACTCATAGAAAAGGCTAGAAGTATGCTTAGTGGTGTAGTTTTGGCATAGGAATTCTGGGCAGAGGCAGTGAGTGCGACATGTTACTTGCAAAATTGATCTCCTCCATCAACATTGCCAGATCAAACTCAATTTGAAGCATGGTTTGGTAAGAAACCCTCTCTGTCATATCTTAGAGTTTTTTTTTGTGATGCATACTTGCATATTCCAAAGTATAAAAGAAGTAAGCTTGATAATAAGGTTGTTAAATGTATATTTATTGGTTATAAATATGGTGTTAAAGGATATAAAATTTGGAATCCAAAAACTAAAAGTATAGTTTACAGTAGAGATGTGGTGTTTAGAGAAATGAAAAGTGATCACAGGAAGGAAGTAACAGAAGAAGAACCTGAAAAGGTGCAATTTGATCTCATGGAAGAAGAATCCTACTCAAAATAAGAAGAGGATGAACCAGAAGTTCATACACATGTGGTAAGGAGATCAACACGATAAAGAAGGTAACCTAATAGGTATAGTCCATCATATTTTCCCTCTTCCTTTTTTTTATCTGTTACTAATGAAGATCCTAGAATAGTTAGAGAATATGTTGCTTATGAAGAGTTAAACCTTTGGGAAGAAGCCATGAATGAGGAAATGATGGCCCTAAAAAAGAACAAGACATGGAATATAGTAAAATTACCTGGTGGAAGGAAAGAAATAGGTTGCAAATGGATCTTCAAGAAGAAGTAGAATTTTGAAGGTAAAGTGGAGAAATATAAATCTCACCTGGTTGCTAAAGGCTATTCTTAGGTAGAGGGAATAGATTATGGTGAAGTATTTTCTCCTGTTTCAAAGCTAACCTCAATAAGATTTATTTTATTTGTGGTTGCTAAATTTGATATTGAGATAGAGAAAATGGATGTAAAAATTATGTTCTTTCATGGATATTTGGAGAAAGAAATCTATATGAGACAACCTAAAGGATTCACTATTGCAGGAAAGGAGGATTATGTATGTAAGTTAAAGAAATCCATGTGCAGATTGAAACAGTCACCTAGAATGTGGTATCAAAAATTTGATACTTATGTCTTAGGAATTGATTTTGTTCGTAGAAATGTTGATCATTGTGTATACTCAAATAAAATTGGTAAAGTACTTGTCATTATAGTTTTGTATGTTGATGACATGTTACTAATTGGAAATAGTAAGGAAATGATCAGGGAAGTAAAGTCTCAGTTAGCATCACAGTTTGACATGAAGGATTTTGGCCCTATCAACTTTATTTTGGATATGCAAACAAACAGAGATCGTTCAAATAGAAAGTTGTGGCTGGATCAAAAAAAAATGTTGAGATAGTATTGAAGAGATTCAGTATGCAGGACTGCAAACCAGTGAAGGTACCTATTCCTTTAGGTGAAAAATTATTTGCTGAACAACGTCCAAAAATAGAAGAAGAGGTAGAAGAAATGTCCCATGTTCCTTATGCAAATTTTGTAGAAATTGTAATGTATGCCATGGTTTGTACTAGTCCAAACATTGCCTATGCAGTGGGAGTTTTAAGCAGATATATTTCTAAGCCTGGTAAAGAGCATTGGACTACTGTAAAAATATTTTTTAGATATTTTTGTGGTACATCTGATTTTTCAATTTGTTATGAAGGTACAATAAAAGAAGACAAATCCTTTGATATAGAAGGTTTTAATGATGCAGACTAGGCTGGAGATCTGGGCAATAGAAGATCTACTAGTATGTATGTATTCAACTTGTTTGGCGGGGCTATTAGTTGGATTAGCAAAAGGTAAGTTGTTGTGGCTCTTTCAACCACTGAAGCTAAGTATATGGCAGCCATTGATGTAAGTAAGGAAGCAGTATGGTTACAAATATTATGTGCTAAAATTGGGTTCCATCAAGGAGCTGTGAAGATAAATTGTGATAGCTTGAGTGCTATATTTTTGGTAAATAACCCTTCTTACCATTCAAGAACTAAACACATTGATACAAAGTACCACTTTAGTAGGGACATGATTGAACAAAAGAAAGTATTACCGAAAAAAGTGGATACCAAGGAAAATGTTGCAGATGCTTTAACCAAGGCAGTTAGCACCTAAAATTTTGTGTTCTATACATTTGAAATGGGTTTAGCAAGACCAAGTGGTGCAACTAACATTGATTACAGTCTTTATGCAAAGTATTCAACAAGTTGGAGAATTTTGGATGTGTCTCATCCTTTGCAGAGGAAGCATTGTACTGTAGACACGTGTTTTGGTGGTCTTTCTCATCAATGAGCAGCCCGAGACCCACTCTAGGGAGCGAAGCCCTCCCAGGGGGGTCCGTGGGGGTCGTAGCCCCCCCGGGAGAGGGTGAAGCCCTCTTGGGGGGTTCGGGGGGGTGGATCCCCCCCAAAAATTTTCCCTTTTTTTGGAGTGACTTACGAAGCAGTTTTTGGGTTTCCTATGGTTGGTGGGTGTGGGAGATTGTAGCCCATGGTATTGTGCCCAATGGTTTAGGGTTGTAAGAGTTTCCTTTTATATTTATTATAATTTCCTATTTTGAGAAAGGAGTTAAAATAATAATAAAAGGAGGTGTGAATCTTGTTTCCTAAATTAGCCCATATTGGGTGAACTAGGGTAAATCTCTTGTGTTATATGTGCATGTTTATTGTGAGTCGTTATTTTCTTCTGTATCATTTACTTTCTACATTATTATTCTGTAATAACTTAGAGTAAATCTCTTCATCTTGAAGGTAAATCGAATTCCGATTCTATTGTTACAATAATATGCAAGAATAAAGGAGACAAAGCAACAATTAAATTTAGACTTAATTTAGCGTATTTTTTGTTTTTCATAATTGAATACATATGATATTATGCTCTATCAAATTACATTGATTTTTTATGTGATTATTGAAAAATAGATGACATATGGTCTTTTACATTGTACTTCCTTTGCATCCATTACTGAAATCACATTCGTAACCATCACTAAAGTCGTTTTTCTATTTTTCCAAAAATAGGGGTTGTGCTGTAATTTTGCGTCAATGGGAATCAGGCACCTTATCTGAAGAAGACAGAAATTAGGCACCAAAATAGAATTTGAGCACCTAACAGGAATCAGGCACCCGATAGTCAATCATCAAACGAGAATCGAGTGCTTGATAGTTAAGCACCAAATGAGAATCAGGCACCTAAACAAGAGTCGGGTGCCTGACTTAGCTCTTCATCACTATTTTGTTGTAGATATTTTTACCTTTTAGTTTTTGTTTTCATCATAATGGGAATTGCTAGGTCTGAATGGGACCTCAACGTAGTCATGCTAAAATATTGTAAAATCCATTGAATATATACATAATTCACTTAAAAACAAGTATTAGACAACATACATAATATAATGTTAAATACATATAAAATTTGCATAAAACATATATTTCTATTAAAATAAATGCCATAATATATATGAAAATTTTGTATAAAAATGAGCATTTTCAGGGCTCATAATTTTCCCATGCCTAAGGAGTGGCACGTCCTTGTGCCACTTTGAACTGGTAATTACCAGTTTTATTTACACCTTTCAAGTAAGCCTGTTTTCCTCCTTCCTTTTTTTGGTTGCGGCCTTGGATTTTTTTATCTTTGTATTTTTGCCCTTTTTGTGCCTTAGGTATGCTCTCTTTCTACTATGGTTGTTTTTGGTGCTTACTGCGTTGAGTTGGTTGACTTGGTCTTGCTCCTTCACCTGGTTATTCCCTTGTCCAAGATTTCCTCCCTACCACATTCCTCAAGTAGTAGCCAATAAAAGTGGAGGTATCCTTCTGGAATGCTTGCTCAGCCTGCTTCTAGTATTCATGGTGAGGGGGTAAACTTCTCCCACTGGCACTATAGATTCATCACCAAATGGAATGTTGGATTTATTAGGTAGAAAAATTCCAAGTGGAGATAAATGGGTGGTTGTTAATTCAATGGGGATTGTACCAAAACTATTTTATAGAAACATACAACTATGAAAACAATATATATAAAATAAAAAATTAAGCATGTACCCGTATTATGTTTCGTACGTGTATAATGCATAGAAGCTCGTGGTGCATTGGCATTGGTTGGTTTATAATGACTAGATGTTCTAGAACAAAGAATGATAGACATATTTCCCATGCAGCAAATTTTCCTTCGTATGACTGGTTCTTGAGTACTGCAATTTGATACATTTGAGAATTCCTACACATTTTCAAAAAAAAAATTAGAAAAACAAGTCTTCGCGAGATGACAAACATCCCCTCTTTGAAAGTTGTTTGATAACAACTTTAGAATGTGCACAAATCTCTAACAAAAAAATTAATATAATTTTATATATGAGAGGTTTGACTTCGTGCACGTGAATGAAATACTGACGTGGCATGAGCCACTTCCTGATGTTGAAGATTATTCGTACGAGGCACAAACACCCATAAAAATAAAAAGTAAGCATCATTTATATGGGAATTGGGCACCTTCTTTTAACTCATGAATGTAGGTGCTTGCTAAAATAGGAAGTGGGAAACTTTTTCTTGCAATCAGGCACCGAATTTAAAACAAACTTTATACAAAAAAAATTTATATATCTCCAAGGAACATAGGTGTCTTCTTCCCAAAAATGGAATTCGGGCACCATTTCCTTAGAAAAATAGGAATCAAGCATCGCTCTATCAAAAAATGGGACTCAGGTGCCTTTTCCTTTATATACTGGGAGTCAAGCACCTTCTACCGTACAAATGGGAATCGGGCACCATTTCCTCAAAATATAGGAATCGGATACCCTCTTCCATAAAAATGGGAGTCGGGCACCTTCGTATGACTGGTTCTTGAGTACTACAATTTGATACATTTGAGAATTCTTGCACATTTTCAAAAAAAAAATAGAAAAACAAGTATTCGCAGGATGACAAACATCCCCTCCTTGAAAGTTGTTTGATAACAACTTTGGAATGTGCACAAATCTCTAAAAAAAAAATTAATATAATTTTATCTATGAGAGGATTGACTTCGTGCATGTGAATGAAATACTGACGTGGCATGAGCCACTTCCAGATGTTGAAGATTATTCGTACGAGGCACAAACACCCATAAAAATAAAAAGTAAGCATCGTTTATATGGGAATCGGGCACCTTATTTTAACTCATGAATGTAGGTGCTTGCTAAAATAAGAAGTGGGAAACTTTTTGTTGCAATTGGGCACCGAATTTAAAACAAACTTTATACAAAAAAAAATTATATATCTCCAAGGAACATAGGTGTCTTCTTCCCAAAAATGGAAGTCAGGCACCATTTCCTTAGAAAAATAGGAATCAGGCATCGCTCTATCAAAAAATGGGACTCATGTGCCTTTTCCTTGATATACTGGGAGTCAAGCACCTTCTACCGTACAAATGGGAATCGGGCACCATTTCCTCAAAATATAGGAATCGGATACCCTCTTTCGTAAAAATGGGAGTCGGGCACCTTCGTATGACTGATTCTTGAGTACTACAATTTGATACATTTGAGAATTCTTGCACATTTTCAAAAAAAAATTAGAAAAACAAGTCTTTGTGGGATGACAAACATCCCCTCCTTGAAATTTGTTTGATAACAACTTTGGAATGTGCACAAATCTCTAACAAAAAAATTCATATAATTTTATCTATGATAGGTTTGATTTCGTGCACGTGAATGAAATACTAATGTGGCATGAGCCACTTCCCGATGTTGAAGATTATTCGTACGAGGCACAAACACCCATAAAAATAAAAAGTAAGCATCATTTATATGGGAATCGGGCACCTTCTTTTAACTCATGAATGTAGGTGCTTGCTAAAATAGGAAGTGGGAAAATTTTTCTTGCAATTGGGCACCGAATTTAAAACAAACTTTATACAAAAAAAATTATATATCTCCAAGGAACATAGGTGTCTTCTTCCCAAAAATGGAATTCGGGCACCATTTCCTTAGAAAAATAGGAATCAGGCATCGCTCTATCAAAAAATGGGACTCAAGTGCCTTTTCCTTGATATATTGGGAGTCAAGCACCTTCTATCGTACAAATGGGAATCGGGCACCATTTTCTCAAAATATAGGAATCGGATACCCTCTTCCATAAAAATGGGAGTCGGGCACCTTCGTATGACTGGTTCTTGAGTACTGCAATTTGATACATTTGAGAATTCTTGCACATTTAAAAAAAAAATAGAAAAGCAAGTCTTTGCGGGATGACAAACATCCCCTCCTTGAAAGTTGTTTGATAACAACTTTGGAATGTGCACAAATCTCTAACAAAAAAATTAATATAATTTTATCTATGAGAGATTTGACTTCGTGCACGTGAATGAAATACTGACATGGCATGAGCCACTTCCCGATGTTGAAGATTATTCGTACGAGGCACAAACACCCATAAAAATAAAAAGTAAGCATCGTTTATATGGGAATCGGGCACCTTATTTTAACTCATGAATGTAGGTGCTTGCTAAAATAGGAAGTGGGAAACTTTTTCTTGCAATCGGGCACCAAATTTAAAACAAACTTTATACAAAAAAAAATATATATCTCCAAGGAACTTAGGTGTCTTCTTCCCAAAAATGGAAGTCGGGCACCATTTCCTTAGAAAAATAGGAATCAGGCATCGCTCTATCAAAAAACAGGACTTAGGTACCTTTTCTTTGATATACTAGGAGTCAAGCACCTTCTACCATATAAATGGGAATCGGGTACCATTTCCTCAAAATATAGGAATCGGGTACCCTCTTCCGTAAAAATGGGAGTCGGGCACCTTCTTCTCTAGAAAACGGGAATCGAACGCCTTCCTCTTTATAAAATGAAAAGTAGGTTCCTCTCCTTTATTTCAATGTATGTTAATGTGTCCACTAGTGTACGCTTATAGTTGATCAAGCATTCAACATTCTATTTTGAAGAACAGGGACATAATCAACATCCGCTACCTGAACCAACATTCGGGTACTTTTCTTCATGAAGACAAAAAACATACACCCAAACACTTTTTCATATATAGCTTCCCCCTCTAAGTGGGGATGAGATACTTCTACTAGAATTTAATCTCCTAGAAATCTGGGATTATGCAGGTTTATGGATCTTGTGCTTGTTAGGCCTAGGTTTCCTAGGCTGCCTAACAGTTGCACTCAGGATATCATTCCTGTAAAACAAAAATACAACTAAAGAAAGAAAAATTGTAGAACTTTAAAATAATAATTGTTTTTGGACCACGTAGAAAACGTCCACATATTACTTACTCATTTTAAAACTAGAATCAACTGGGGTCTCCCCCATACTTAATCTAGAATTCAGCATATAAGTCTCAGACACATGATATGGACACAGTCAATGACCATTGATTGTTAATGTAATATTGTTATTGTCAATTGTTTTGATCCTAACAACACCATTGTTGATGATTTCAATCACTTCATATGGCCCCATCTAGCGCTTCATAAGTTTGTCTTTCCTTTCTTGGAACTGGGAGTCATATAATAATACCCACTCTCCTACTTTTAATTGTTTTGGCCTGGTGTGACGATCATGCCACTTGGCCCTCTATTTTTGGATGATTTCTATTCGGTGCAGAGCACTCCTTCGGTATTCATCCAACTGGTTAAGCTATTGAATCCACTCCTTTTGTGCCTCATCCATATTCAAATTTAAATCTACTACAGTTCTGAGAGTCTTAATCTCAAATTCTATGGGCATAATAATATTCTTCCCCTATACCAACTAGAATGGTGTGAAACTAGTGGTAGTTTTCTAGGTGGTTTTGTATGCCCACACTACTTAAAATAATCTTATGGCCCAATCCCTCCTATGTTGTTGTACCATCTTTGTGAGAATGTTCTCCAGTTCATAATTGGTTACCTCTACCTACCCATTTGCCTTTCGATAATAAGGAGTGGTTTTGTTATACCTAATTTTATACTGCTGCATCATTTTTTGGATCAAATTTAAAGTAAATTGAGGTCCTTGGTTAGTTGTGATCTCCCTTAGAACCCCAAATATTGTAAATATAGATGAAAATAGGAATTTTCTATAGTCTTCTCTTTAGAATCACACAATACATGCACTTCCACCCACTTGATCACATAGATAGTGCAAACTAAGATATACCTCTTACCTATTAATTGTGGATTAATGGGTCCTACGAAGTCCATCCCCCATTTATCAAATGGCTCTATTTCCACATGTGGTTGGATTGATATTTCATCTCTGAGATTTGGTCTACTCATCCTCTAACATTGGTAACATTGGCTCACATGCTTAACTGCATCTTTGAATAGTGAAGGCTAGAAGTATCCAGCCTACAATACTTTGAATGCAGTTCCTTTTCCATAAAAATGGCCACCACAAGGTTCATTATGGTAAGCTTTCAGTGTTTCTATAATCTCATTATCAGCAACACATCTTATAATTTGATCAGACCTTATTTTAAACAGACATTCCTCAATCCATGAGAACTCTACACTTTTCTCTATCAATGTTTCTTTCTCATGTGGTTAAAGTGTAGTGGGTACTTTACCAATGGCTAAATAATTATCCATATTTGTGTACCATGGTATCTATTCATTAAGGGCAAACAAATACTCATCTAGAAACTGATCTTCTATGGCTATATGATCAAGGGGTGTCAATATGGAAAGGAAATCTATGACCACATTATCCTTATCTAGTTTATCCATAATTGTCACGTCAAATTCCTGCATAAGTAACAACCATATGATAATTTTACCACGAATGCCAAGTTTTTTTTGTCAGGTATCTGATAGTTGAATTATCAGTGTGCACACAAATTTGATAACCTGTAATATAGTGGTAAAATTTGTTAAGAGCATGTATGACTGCATGGAATTCCTTTTATGTGATAGTATAATTGAACTCATCACCTGTAATATTTTTAATGACATAATAGATGGCATAAAAATCATCACCATATTTCTATCCCAAAATTAACCCTGTCACATTATTGGATGCGTCTACATATATGTGAAAGGGGATGGTTCAATTTGGACCACTCAAGACTGGAGTAAAAGTTAGTTTTTCTTTTAAAATTTTAAATGCTTGTTCACAATCATTTGTCCTGACAAACTCTATGTCTTTTGCTAATAACGTGCTTAGGTGTTTAGCAGTTTTGTTAAAGTCTGCTATAAACCTCTTATAATAACCAGTTGAGCCAAGGAAGCTTTGGATATCTTTCTGAGTTTTGGGAGTAGGAATATTTTGGATTACCTCTATCTTCTTTCTATCTACCTTGATTCCATCTATAGAAATGTGATGTCCTAATACTATCCCTTCTTGCATTAACATATAACATTTCTCATTGCTTAGGGACATATTGGTTTTATCACATCGTTGAAGTGTTCTTTCCAATTTTTTTGTGGCTTCTTCAAAAGTTTCACCATAAAAAGTGAAATCATCCATGTATAATTCTATATTTTCTCCAATCATATCAAAGAAGATGCTCAAAACTTCCCTTTGAAATGTGGCAGATGTATTGCACAAATCAAAGTAAAAAACTTGCTAAGAAAATATTCCCCATTGATAAGTGAACGTGGTCTTATCTTGATCCTCTTCCCCAATTTGAATCTGATTATATCCACTGAACCCATCCAGGAAAGAAAAGTATTTACTTCCTACTAAGGTATTAAGGACTTAATCTATGAAAGGTAAGGGGAAGTGGTCTTTCTTGGTTGCTTTGTTCAGTGGCCTGTAATCAACACAGATCCTCCATTTTCCATTTTTCTTGGGCACCACCACCAAAGGTGATACCCATTCACTATCTGAGATAGTGTAGATAAACCCAACTATCAAGAGTTTTTTTAATTCTATTTTAAAAATCTCAATCATAGCTAGATTCATCCTACGCTATGGTTGTCTTATCGGTTTTATGTCATCTTCCAGATATATTCGATGAGTACAGGTTTTAGGAGTTATTCCTCTCATGTCTGAATACTCCCAAGCAAAGGTACCTTGATGTTTGACTAATGTTTCTTTTATTTTGATCTTCTAACCAATTTTCAACTCATCATCTATTTAATACCCTCCCAGGTTCAACTTTGATTGGTTTAATATGGTGATTTTTACCTCCAACAAGTGGTAGTTTTGGAGGAGGATAGGAGGGTTCTCCTTGGAAGAATTTTGATATCACTATGTCTTCATCACTCTCATCCTCCAACTCATCAAGTGTTATGATGGATTGAATCATTGATAAACCACTCATATTCTAGTTCTCAAATTTAGATTCTCCCAACAAATCTACAGACTATGCATGCGGATGGATGATCAGATTTTTTATATTTTGACCATCTTAAATGGTCATTTGCCCATCTCTACAACTTATTTAGGCATTATTTATTGCCATCCAAGGTTTTCCTAATATGAGTGGATAACCACCCAACCCAAACTTGGATTATAACACTAAGAAATATGTCGGTTATTCTCATGCATCCACTGTGATAGTTATGTCTTCCAGTATCCCTTTGGGGAGCACTGTCGACCTGTCTACCAACTAAAGGATAGTTTTAGTTAGCTTCAAGTTGGTTAATATGAGTTTTTTCATGGTATCCTTGGGTATGACATTAATGGTAGCACTCAAATCTACTAGTATGTTGGGTAAAACATAGCCTTCAATTTTTATAGTTAAAATAGGGCTTCTTGGGTCTGAATATTTTTGGTTGTAGGTGTTTCTTAGCATAAGATCAGCTAACTGACCTACCAAATTGATTGCTTGTGTTGGTTTTATTCCTTGTTTTCTTAGATAAAATTATCTTATGGCCTTGTTGTAGATAGGAATGTCTCTTATGGCCTAAAAAGAGAGATTGTGATTGTCAAATTTTTTAAACTGGAAAGAATGTCAAATTCTAGTTGTATTGGCTTTTTGGGTTCTTGGAACCTTTTTGGAAAAGGTGGAACCCCTGGTCTAGTATTTACAACTACTGGTTCATATTTTATTTCTTCTATAAGAGGTGATTCCTCGTTCTCTAACTCTATGTTTTCTTCCTCTTCTAACAAAGGAGTTGATTCTACACCTACCTGTTTACCTGATCTTAATTGTATTGGACTACAATCTACTTTGATATTATACATGGGGTACATCTCATTCTCCATCTCATTGCCCATGAAGTATGCTTTCATTACTTCATGATCTTCTTTAAATTTTTTCTAGTTGCGGACACAACTTAGTTTTATGATATTTTTGGCATACAACGCATACTCTAACTTTGTTTTTAGGACATTCATTTCTGGGGTGCTTTCCCCTACATTTAGGATAAAAATAGGCTAATGTTACCTCATTCTCCTACTTCTTTCTCTAAAGTAGAAGAGTTTCCATTTGAAGCACAAGATATGACAACATATCACTCTTAAGGTCTTTTAGCATATTTCTTATTTCTATTTTTGTGACTGTGGCTGATTGTTTGACATTTTTGAAAGTTAATTTACCTTTCCTTCTTGAATAGTTCTGGCATAACTACCGGATATCAAAAATTTAGTGTTGATAAATATCCCCTCCATAAATCATGTTTAATGCATCAAGAGATTCCTTCGTAAGCCCATTTAATAAAATACTTCTCAAGAACCTCTCTCCTAGTTTTGCATGAGGAGATCTTTACAAGTTAAAACTAAACCTATCCCAATATTCCTCCAATGACTCACCTTCCTTCTGAGTCATATCCAGGACTTCTTCTCTGGAATCCTATGCCCTACCAAAGTCTTGATACTGATCTAGGAAGAGTTTTTTCATGTCTTCTCAGGTAGTTATTTGTTTGTATCCTAAACTGATGAACCAATACAGGGCTACATCATCAAGAGTTGAGGGAAATAATTTTAATTTTTGAGCATCGATTTTATAGTCTATCGACCTGCATAGAACGTTAAACTTGAAGAGAAACAGTTCGAGATATTCTGATTGAAATACTCTAAAGATTGGAAGGTGGGCAAGAGAGATGTTTCATCTTGTGGTCTCCTCTTACCTCTTCTATGGGGAAGTTAAAACTAGTGGACACTTCTTCTACTTCAACCATCTTGTCTGTAAATAGGGTGTTTATACCTACTATTTTTAGGGTAGTCTTCAAGGCTTCTAATTCATTTCTTTTATCCTCTAGAAGGATTACTAAATTAGTGTTTGAGATAGTCCCATCTTCAACTGCTTTCCAACATTGAAGGTTAAGCAAATCTTCCGTAAATTGAACTCTTCCTACCACTGATCCTTCCCTAAGATTTTGTTGGTCTGGTTTAGAAGGATCCTGTGCAAAAAGTGGATGTTGAATCTAATGTACAAGTGGATATGGTGGTGGGGAGATATCATTGTCAGTATTTGGCATATATACAACATAGGTTTATTAAGAAATAATGTTTTTTTCTTGATGAAACAATCATCCGATCCTCTAACTCTAGGTGGACTTATACAAAATTTAGAATGGAGTAGTTCTATATAAAGTAACCTGAACTACTTCAAAAATACTTTCTTTAGAACTGGATTTTATAGATGGTTTTTCCCTGGAAACAATGCCAAAATATTGGGCAAAATATTGGTTAACTTTCTATGATTAAATTCATTGCCTTCATTTAATTGTCAACTCGGGACAGCTTGTAAACTTGTGAAAAAACGTGCATAGTATATGCTTGTAAAATCTCCTTAATAAGATGAGTCCCTTAGATACTATAGTTTGGGGTTGTGTTGTTGTTTCGTTGGAGTTCTTATTTATTTTCCAAACTATAATCTAATTTACATCATCTAAGACATGACTGAAATGCATTACAGAAATCAAAATTGTACACTTGCTGGAAACTTACAGAAAACAAAGGAAACTGCAATATTAAACTAAATTACAAAAAATAGGAAAACGAATTAAAATGATAGAAAACATGTAAAATAAGGGAGGAATACTATTGAGAGTGGGCCCAGGCTTCCATCATATTCTTCCCACATTTAGACATTCACCGGATGCTAGTTGAGTTTATCAAAAAACTCAAATGAATTGTATTTAGAATTACAACAAAAATTTACAAATAAAATCAGGGATCTCTTTTTTAGGGGTGGTCTGCATATTTATAAGATATGTGGTCATGCCCTGTTACATCTTGAAGGTAAATCAAATTTCAATTATATTGTTACAACAATACGCAAGAATAAAGGAGATAAAATAAATATTAAATTCAAACTTGATTTGACATATTCTATTCTGATAAGAATAAAATACGTCTAATAATATGCTCTATCTGATTACATTGATTTTTTTACATGATTGCTAAAAATAGATGACATATGGTATTTGACATTGTCCTTAATCCGCATTCATTGTTGAAATCACATCCACACCCATCGTTGAAATTTTTTGTTCTGCCGACAACAGGGGTTGTGCTGTAATTCTTCATCAATGAGAATCAGAAACCAAAAAGGAATTCAAGTGCCTAACGGGAATTAGGCGCCCAATAATAAAGCATCAAACAAGAATTTGGCACTCGACAGTCAAGTGCCAGACAGGAATCAAATGCCTAAATGGGAGTCGGGCGCCTGACTTAGTGCTTCATCACTGTTTTGTTGCAGATATTTTTAGCTTTAAGTTTTTGTTTTCATCACAAAATGGAAAGTGCCAGGTCCGAATGGGAGCTCGATGTAGTCATGCTAAAATACTGTAAAATCCATTGAATCTACACATAATTCACTCAAAAATAAATATTAGACAACATACGTAATCTAATGTTAAATACGTATAAAAGTTGCATAAAACATATATTTCTATTAAAATAAATACCGCAATATATATGGAAATTTTGTATAAAAATGAGCATTTTGAGAGCTCATCAATTGAGTTTTAGATTATGATCATATCTTAGCTTTAATTAATTAAAATTGTTATAGTTAAAACTTTGAATAAAATTTAAAAATTTTAATTATGTAATTGTACTTGATCTAAGATAAAGTATATAAAAATAATAGATATGAAAAATCCCTATATTACCTATAATTAAAATAATTCATAATTGACTAAAACTCATATTTTTGTTTTTTTTCTCTCTATTTTCAAATTTTATAGTAAAATTGAATATAATGTTTCCAAATGTATTGACATTTATACTTTAAAAAGTGAAAAGTAATTAATTAAACAATGGTTAAGAAAATTTTCTGAATATATATTATTTGTTCACAAACTTAAGGTTGTAATATTTTACATACATTCTTATTCTTATGTATTTTAAAAATAAAATAAAATAAAATTTCAAATTTTAAATAAAATATTAAAATTTTAAATTGTGTATTATGTTTGGCCTGCTCCAATGAATATCAATAAAAATAATAAAAATCAATAATAATAAATATAAAATGTAATAAAAATAAATTTATAAATTGTATTTTTTGGGTTCAGATATGAAGAAGCCAGAGGAAGAAGCTGCATGCATTAGGGTTTAGATTTCTTGGTGCCATACTGCCTCTCCACTCTAGAGTGTGTGCGGGATGCCTTTTAGGGTATTTTTTTGCTTCTTTCATCGACTTTACTTCATCATTTGGTGGATTGAACCTCTTTTTTATGGATGAAGTTCAATCAGTAGCTCCAACTTCTGTTGAAGCTGCAGAAAGGAGCAAAGGTGCTAAAGGTGAAAAAGCAACCACAAAAGTTCATTCCCAAAGTTTAACATGAGATAATATTTCTCCTTCGAATGTTGTTATCTCGTTGAGTGAGTTTAATACTACTTGTTCTTGGTTGGAAAGCCATACACTGGTAGGGTATTTTCTTGGTCTCATCCCTAGCGAGCCCCTCCTTCGAAACTGGATCCAATAAGTTTGGCATGATGTCCAGGTTGATGGTATCTAGAATCTCACCAAAGGGTTTTTTTGTTTCGTTTTTCTGACCATGTTTAGGCCAAAGCGATCCTCAACCGTGGGCCTTGGTATGTTCGTAGCTCCTTATTGATTTTTCAACCTTGGACCAAGGATTTTTTGGTCATTGATGATGTTTCCTTACGGTTTTTGGTTTGGGTTGAATTCCCTGGTCTTCCTCTACCACTCTGGCCTTACTATCAGAACCTTGTGGTTCCCATTGGTGATTTTATCTGTTGTGAAATGGATAAATTTATGCCTCACACCCTCAAAAGAATTTTTGTGTCAAAGTTGATATTTCTAAAGACCTCAGGGAGACTGTTGATGTCCAAGTTGGTGACTATAGGTTCAAGCAATGTGTTGTCTACATAAACCTTCCTAACAGATATTATCATTGCCAATCAGTTATCCATAAGATAAAATATTTTCCTTTAATAGTGGATAAGATTAAAGATAAGGAGATGACTGCAACTCCTATTACTACTAGCTCTTTTCCTGCTTCCAAAGGGAGGCAAGATGAATGGAAGGTAGTCCATAATAGGGGTAAGAATGAAAAAACATACAGATGGTTAGCATGGTGTGATGATGGAGCAGTATACCACGCAACCGACGACACCCAGTGCTAGGGCTTCATAGATGGTTCCTAATGTACCATCTACTAGCGCTTCCTTTGCCAAAATTGTTACTTCTTCTATTCCTACTCAGTCTTCAGATTCTCCAATTTTGCATATCAATGGGCAATCTTCCTCAAGCTTCATAAAACCTGAATGGGTTTTCGTTAGTAGACCACCCCAAGGAGACTCCTTGATTCACCAAGACAAAAGGCATCAAACCGAGTTTTGGAAAGCAGGTCAAGAGCATTTTCTCAGTAATATTTATGATTCTCTTTCAAACCTTGGAGATGTTAAATATGTAGTCGAACATATGAGTCTTGATCGATCTCCATGATTTTTTTATCATGGAATATTAGAGGGTTGACGAACCCAATCCGCAAATACTTGGTTCGAGATGAGATTGCTTTATGCTTCAAGTTTTATGGTAATATTGAATTTCTCTGTCTTCAAGAGATTAAGATTTCTAACCTTATTTTGTAATATACTTGCCATTTTCTTTGGCTAGGTTGTTTTTTTTATGTCACTAGTCATTCCCCTAGCAGAGGGGGATCTGTCATTCTTTTGGCAACTAGGTGGAAAGATAGTTTTGTCTCGTGGGGTCTGGAAATCTCCAATCACATTGTTTGGATTTTACTTGAGGTTGGTGGGCTATCTTTTGGCGTTATTAATGTCTATGCCTCCAATGATGCTCAGGAGCACTGTAGCCTCTAGCAATGGTGTGTTTTTTCTATACCACTTATTATTTGGGTTATGTGCAAATATTTTAATATGACTAAAAAGCCTACAGATAAGATAGGACAACTTCCCATGCAATGGGCTATTGGGGAAAGAGAGGCCTGGTACTTCATGAAAAACAAATTGGGTTTGTCAGACCCCAATTCTTGTTTTTATCCCTAGGATTTTCCTAAAAATTTGTGGTATATGTGGTCCAATTTTCAGGCTGGCCATGCAAGAATTCTGAGAAGACTGGATAGAGCCATGCTTTCAAATCATGTGAAATTTTTCTTTCATAGGATAAATGCTTCAACTCCATTTATGGAAACCATTCCTAGTACCACTACTTTCGACCATTCATACATTATGTTTAATGTGTTTATGAAATCCCTACCTTAGAGACACTATAAGTCATAATTTTTTTTAATGCTTCCTTTCTTCAGCACCTTTGCATGGTCTGTCATATCGACAAAGTCTGGAATCTAGTTCCTAGACCTACTGGAGAGTTGGGTTATGGTGGAATGATTCCATTTTTTGTACAACTGTATTGCTTCGTACTTTGGGGAAAAGGGTGGCACGGTTCAAAAGGTATTCCAATTTTGTCCTTCATGTTGAGCTTACAAAATCTTCTCTCAGGCTTGAGGTCTATCTATTTTAATCCTAAACTTTAGTCCCATGTTGCCCAGTTGAGGCATGAACTTTAACTTGCTAAACTTTATGAGGCTCAGGGAGTTCGAATTAAAGCCTGACTTCATTGGCTTAAAGTTGGTGATAGGGTCACAAAATATTTTTTTAAAGGCTTTTCCATCCCAGGAAAGCTACTCAATTCAAGGCCATTCAAGACAATGGAATAAGGCTTACCTCTCTTCCTAATATAATTGATGCTTTTGTCAAGAACTATAATAATATTTTTCCTGCTCAAGATTATTACCATGAGAGGGAGAAAGCACTAGCAGCTTGTATGGCAGTTGTACCAGTTAAGGTTTCAAAGTATTAAAGAGTAGGGTGTGATAAACTACTCTCCCTTATAGATCTAGAGGATGCATTGTCTCAAATGGCAAATGATAAAGCACCAGGTCTGGATATCTTTCCCTGTGAGTTCTACAAGGGTATTTGGGACATCGTTGGTCCTAATATACATAAATTTTATCTTGAGACTCTTTGAGGAGGCTCTTTGGGAGCAATTATTAATAGGGGCAAATCAAATTCATACCCAAGCAAGGGGACCTGGAGTTGATCACTAATTAGAGGCCTATTACTTTGTTGAATGTTAGTTACAAGATCATTACCAAAGCTTTGGCTCTTCATATTAGGCCTCTTCTTCCTTTGATAGTTATATCAGAGAAAACTAGCTTTATTGAAGGAAGGTACATCCTCAACAATGTTTTGGCTATCTATGAGGGCATGGAATGGGCCTAGATATCAAATTGATTTTGAGAAAACTTATGACTGCATTGAATGGACATTCATTCTTGCTATACTCAAAGTTTTAGGATTCGGGCTAGTTTTTATTCATACTATTTCTATGCTATTTAGAGATGCTTCGACTATTGTCAATTTGAATAATTCACAATCTGAAGCAATGGGTATTTTTAGGTTTGTTTGGCAAGGGTGTCCTATTGCTCCCTCTTTATATGTGTTTGTTGCTGAAGCCTTCGGCTATCTTGTAGTTGTTCAATATTTTGTAGATATTATTAAAGGAATTACTCTTCTGAATGATCAGGGACAACTTATTAATGGTCACTTTGTTGATGACTCCTTTCATACTATAAGGGAAAAGGAGCAATCTATTTCTAATGCTCTATTTTTCTGAACATCTTTTGCACAACCTCTAGTTCTAGCATACAATGGAGGAAGACCTGCTACTTCAGATAGTCTCCCTTACCTATACCGCCTTAGCTTCAAGAGTATCATTGGAATTGGATACCTCTTGGAAAAGTTTTTAAGTTTCTTGGTATTCATTTTGCCTTTCAAGGCTCCCCTGCTCAACTTTAGAATTATGTGCTTCAAAGAGTTCAAAAGAAACTTGATTTCTAGCTTACTAAGAATTTGTCATTAGTAGGTAAATTTCAGATTTGCTCTAAAGTTTTAGCTGCCACTCATGTATAATATTCCTCTTGCTGGGTTCCTTCACGGGCTTGCTATAAGAAGCTTGAGAAACTCCTTCAAGATTTTCTTTGGAATAATTCTTCTAAAACAAAGGGATTTCATAGAGTTGCATGGGATATTTGTTGTCTTCCCAGAGAATCTGGATAAATGGGTCTGCTAGACTGTAGATGGTAAGGTATTGCTCTGTGTGCTAAGTGGGTGGTCAGGGCTCTGAGGGGAGCTTAAGCTTGGAAAGTTCTAGTTTGAAATTTCATTTCCTCTGGTTTTACCTTAAATCGTAGAGCATGGAGAGGGTTGGATTTACCCTCTCTCATTGTTGCTCCGCTTTGTGTTAAGATTTATGGCTCCTTTGTTATTAATAGTATATGGAAATCCTGGAAGTAACTCACTCCTTAGATCTATTGGAGAGGAGATGGCTTCCATAAAGGCTTATCCATCAATTCTATGAATATTTTGTGGTCCCATGTGTTTCTTCATCAAGGTTCTCCCTTAGCTCGGGTGCAATGAATTTATGCTCAGTGGTTTTTCAAAAAGGGTATTGTTACAATAGCTGATTTCTTTTTTTGCCAGACCAATGATTGGATCCCATGGAATGAGTTCAAATGCACCTTCAGGCTGAATGGTGTGGACAAAGATACTTATGATGTTGTTATTGCTCTCAACCCTTTTTCTATGTTGCACAAGATTGGTGTGTGCTTGTAGCATCCTTGGTGGTCAGATTGGAGATGGCAGGTTGACACTCTTTTGCTTAATTATAAGGTTCATTTGGGGTATAAATGGTTATCTCCTCATCTTCCTATGGTGCCTAAGCTTAATCAACATTGGGATTCATTTTCTACAAGGACTGGATGGAATTCTATATTTTAGAATGTTTAGGCTACTTATGTTGAGCCCAAGCAATCTTTTTTTGCATGGAGCTTGTTGTGTCAAGGCCTTCCCATTGGGGTGACATTTCAAGCACCTTGGAATTCCTGATCCTAAATGTCCTTTTTGTGGTGTACCCGAGTCTTGTACTCACATCTTTTGGAATTGTAGAATATCTAGGTAAGCTTGGGAATGGGTTCTTTCCCTTTTTCCCCCATTTACAACTACAAGAGTTTCTTAGCCCCAATCTCTTCTTGGGGACTCTTTTACTTTGTATCTCTCATTTTTTGAAGTGTGGCAGGTTTTTAGGCTAGCCTGCTCTTTCATATTTGGAAGGCCCGTAGCAAAATTATTTTTAAACAATATACACCTTCTATCACATTTACTCATGCTAAAAAATTAGAAGTTTTTAATGACATGTGGCTACAAATATGTACTCAAGCCAACAAAGTTGCTATGGAGTTGGATCACCTATAAGTTCTTCTGGCGCACTGGACCAATGCTTCGTGTACATTCAATCGGATCCCCCAGAGCACTCTTCTCAGGAGAATTTTTTATCCCGCTCTCGTTGTCAGCCTCTGTCATATGCAAGAAGTGTTCCCGTAGACAGGCACTGGTCCTAGCCCTCACTAGTCAGGAAGCGACCTAATGTTGACAATGCTTGTTCATCCCACTAGGTTGGAGATGGGATGATGTTCAACTAGTTTCACCTGGATCAGTTATTGGTTGGAGCGATGTGGGTACTGAAGGTCTTAATCCCGATGCAGAGGGGTGGATTCCCATCCCATAATGACTAGTAGTTTATGCAAGACAACACACCAAGGCACATTACTCCATATGATATGCTTTCTTTGATGTAATGATCATCAATGATCATGATTGGTAAAATTGTGTTTTGTTGGCGGCTTTGTTTCCTAAACCTTGTCAATGAGGGTTAGTTTGATTCCCCATGGGGTGTGTTAACCCACCCACTTTATTTTTATTGTAAAGGCTTTTATCTTAATTTAATGTAAATTTGCTCTTTTCATCAAAAAAAATAATAATAAATATAAAAATAATGAATATCACTATATCATCTTTACCTATAATATAATCATTTTTAATTGATTATTTTTCATTTTACTCTATATATATATATATATATATATATATATATATATATATATATATATATATTATTTTTTTGTTTGTGATTGATATTATATTATACTTGTATATTAATTTATATATAGATATATATATTTTTTTTTTTTTCCAAAATTTTGTATTTAACAATATTAATTTATTAATTTTATTAAAATATATAGTATATGTTATGATTTTGAGACAAATTTTAAATTGCTCTTATAATGAAAGGTTTACAACTCTCTTTTCTCTTTATGAAAGACAATTGTTATGAATAATATAACATTTAAGTATTTATAAAAATTACAATTTTGATTGATCTTTTAATATTTCATAGATATTTGGAATTATAATTTTTTTTTTTATTAGGTAAAGAAGGGGTTTTAAGGATCCCCGAACCTAAGGGTTTTGAGAGGGACCCACAACCCGAGATGAGGGTTTTGAGAGGATCCCACAACCATTACAACAAGCTCCAAAAGGGTTACCCAACAACAAGTTTCAAAAGGAGAAATACAGTTTACACCCAAAAGGGTAACCCACCAACGAGGAGCAAAGGTCAAAAAAACCAGCCACCAACCCTCCTATGTAAAGTACAATAATAAAGTCCTAGAGGATATGAACTGATCCCATATGGGGAACAACACCACACCCGTCTAACGGGAGTAAACTAAAACATCCCGCTCAAAATTAAAATTGAAAATTAAGAACCTAGGTGAATGAGAGGAACATTTCGATAAACAATAAACCTGATTTGAGGCTTACACTTGCAATGGTTTGAAAGAGAAAGTAAACAACTATGAGCCGCCTAAACCGAAGAAAGAGCCGCAAAACAAGAACAACAGCTCTCAGGTGCAAGACAAAGGAGAACAACATTCAACACCACACCTGAGAAGGTAAGATCCCAAAAAAATAAACCTTAGAACCCTGGGATAAAACACACCACCACTGCTAGAACTAGAGAAAGAGATCTCTGCAGACCGTCAAAGCTAGGAAACCCACTAGACAATGAAGCCAAAATCCGAAAATCATCGTAGCATAACAACCCACTTTCACCCCAACTCATTTGGGTCGATATTTGACCCTGTCTCCCCGAAACAACCATATACAACAAGAAATTACTGAACCTAGAAGAAAGTGACACAAACCAGCCATAGAACCACTACTGGTAGAGGAACCCTAGCAACAGAGCCATCCAAGCACCATCCAACCAGAGCAGCCAAGCCATCAGAGTCGAAGCCAGCCAAGGGAACATCGATAGATTTTCGTAGTCAAACACCACCAACAAGAGCGAGAGCCAACCAAAGGGTCAATAGCCAAAATTTTCCATTGCATTATAACGGACCAAGATCACCCTTACAGATTTGGGTCAGTATTCGGTCCTCTGCCCTAGATAAGAGTGATAATACCAAACCCATAAGAGAGCAGAAGAACATACCAACAAGACCCCCAATAAGCAAAACACCCCAGTCACAAACCACAATAGAAAAACTAAACATGACTAGTAGCCAGATCCATAATGGGAGAAAGAAGACCTCCCGCTCAAAAGGTTTTAGAGTGTCGAAGCCGAAACGGAAGTGAAACCCTCGCGGAGGAAACCCTCACAAAGGAAACCATCACAACCCCTCTCTACCATGGTGAGGCTCAAACCCTTTCTGCTATGATGAGACTCGCATTATAAATTAATATTTTTTATTTACTGTTTTAAAATTATTTCTTTATTTTTTTATTTTATTTAAAAGATTTAAATTTAAACCCTAATAAAAATAAATAATTTTTTTAAACCATAATTTATCCTAAATTTTTTACCTAAAATTGACAATGTTTACGGATAAACTACCTGAATTTAATCCCCTAGAAAAATATACTCTTTGTGGAGGTAGAGTGGTGGTGTAATCATCTACTTCTGACCTAGTAGGGACATGCAAACAAACTATCTGATGTAGGACAAAAATATTAAATTAAGTTGCATCTCATGTTCATAAAATTTATAAAATTTTAAAATTAATTAAAAAAATGCATGAACATTAGCAATGACAAGAGCCTACCTACACCACATTAATTTAAAAAATTGCATGAACATTAGCAATGACAAGAGCCTACCTGCACCGTGAATAAATTAAAGGCATAAGTTCAGTTTGACACGCTACTTAAAGGCATAAGTTCAGTTTGCCACGCTACTTTCTTTATCTTTTATTTCTTTAAGAAATTTAAAAAAAATATGTGAACGAACTTTTTACTATTTACTTTTTCTTATCTTACAATTTTTAAGTTAGTTAAGTGCACGTGTTAATTATGCAAGCGAACAATTTCATATCCATATCCAAAAGGAAGGTACCACGGTTTTCACTTAAGTAAAAATATATAATATTGAGGAACACGTTTTGTTTTTCAAAATTGGTATGCTATGCAATATCTCACTTTCACATAACCAACTCTCCTACCTAATTTACTTTCCCCGTATTGTTGAATCAATGGTATTTTATAATAAAATATTTTTTTAATATATGGAAGAATTGGTAATTACCTTTCCTTTTTGAATAACTGGTCACAAGGTTAAATTGTATTGTCTCAATTTTAGTGCTAAATCTTGGTTCTAACACAATTCGAAGTGAGGAAGACCCCACTGGCTCGAGGTTGGTATCACCACTATAACCCCTATCTCTATCTCGATTTTAGTGTTAAATCATGGTGCTACCACTATAACCCTTATCTTGCCTTGATAAACACAACTCGAAGTAAGGAATACCCTAGTAGCTCGGGGTTGATACCACCACTATAACCCCTATCTCGCTTTGGTAAACATAACTCGAAATAAGGAAGACCGTCAATAACTCGGGGTTGGTACTACCATCATCAAGTTGAGGCACACTTACTCAGGTGAGACTACTACCTTTGCCGAGATTAGGCATCCTAAATCTCCTCTTGGTAAATGTCCAACATCCTACCAATCCATCTAACCCTAACCTATATTAAAAAACTACATGTCAAAGTTTTATAATATTATTATTATTCTAAATATAAATTAAACATAACTCGAAATGAGGAAGACCGCCAATAACTCGAGGTTGATACTACCATCATCAAGTTGGAGCACACTTAGCAGACTCAGGTGAGACTACTACCTTTGTCGACATTAGGCATCCTAAATCTCCTCTTGGTAAATGTTCAAAATCCTACCAAACCACCTAACCTTAACCTATATTAAAAAAAACTACACAACAAAGTTTTATAATATTATTATTATTCTAAATTAAATTAAAGTGTTATAATATTATTATTATTTTAAATATATTAAAAAAAACATATTAAATAATTACATAATTATTATTTTATTGTTATGAAAAGTTTAAGATAACATTTCAAGGACAACGTGGAGGAATAATTGATATAACATTATTTTTTTAATTTATTATTATTATTATTATTTTCTTCTACATTATGAATCTTCCAAAGAAAAAAAATAATGTACATTTAAAATCTGATCTTATTGATCTTTTATGGAAAGATCATGTAGTTTGAATTTGATCTTAAGGCCCTCTACATAAACAATTATAATTTTTTTTTTGACCGGGTGTAGTTTGAATGTGACCTTTATTTTTTTTTAAGATTTTTAAAAGACACCATAATGAAAATTTAGTTGTTAACCTTTATAATTTCACCTTCAACATATTTATTAAGATTAGATATTTTTATATCTATATAAAATTTAGAAAATATGACAATAAATTTTTTATTTTATTTTTTTAATTGATTTATTTTAGATTTTAAAGTTATAGACAGTTTTTTTTTTTAATTTGGGTATTGTGAGAAACTTTTATGACCGGCGTATAGGCTGAGTAGTCTCCTCCCAACCATGATCCCTAGTAAAATATAGAGCTATACTTATCAATAGAACCATGATCCCTAGCAAAACCTAGAGCTATACTTATCAATAGAGAATTAACACAAAGCCACCATACGTCTACTCCCTCACACCCACGCCCACGCCCACCCCCACCCCCACCCCCACCCCCACGTCGTGGTTTGAACCTTAGACCTCCAAAAAAAAAAAGCTAAAAAGTCTGAAACGTTGCGTTGCACCCAAATGCTTTGTGATCATAGTCAGATTTTTAACATTGCGCTGACATCTTTATTATAGTTAAATATTTTGATGTCTATTTAAAATTTAAAAAAATATGACAATAAATTTTCGTTTAGAAATTGGTTGAAAATAATATTTTATTTTTTTAATTGTTTTATTTTAGGTTTTAAATAGTGGTCAAATTTTTAACATTATTAAAAAGGAAATATCAATTTTAAATTTTAAGTTTTTGATAAGAAGTTATTATAATTTGATATTCACATCTTAAGATTTGCATATGGATTAAGCATTAGGGTAACTCCAAGTAGTTACACAATAACACATGCGAAAGAAGCTACATTTTGTTTGTGAATTGCCTCCAATGACAAGGAACTACTATAATAATATTTAAGTCATTTAAATAGAAAAAAGGAAAATTACAAGATCTAATTTATCTCCACTATTTGCTAGATTTCTTAATTGAGAGGAAGAGGATGTAGGCCATCTAAATGTTATTTTTTTTTAATTATTTGTCTAAAAAAGTGTAACCAATTAAAGTTAATTATAATATTTCATTAGGTTAGTGAATTTCACTTTAATACATAGTAAGGTAAAATTAACAATGTTAGAAATATAAATTTGAATATATTTATTTTAATTTAAAGTTATATCTCAAGGTCAATTTTTCAAGGAATGCTTTAACATTTAATGATTATTTTTATTAATTTTATTTTTTTTTGCATTTTAGGTATTGTTAATAGTTTTTATAGATTTTTTTATCTACTATGATTACAAAAAGGAAATGAGTTTTCATTCTTTTTTTTCTTTATGGTGTTGAAAATATTGAGCATGTTGTGTTGTCATTGATGTCAAAGGTTTGATGTCAAAAGGTTAATGTCAAAGAGAGTTTGGTATGGCAGAAATATTCTCTTCTATGGTTGAATAATTATGTAAGGCAAGGCTCATCTCAAAGCAAGGAAATTGGTAAAAAGAAAAGTTATAATATTTATTTTTAAATATTATACATAGAGGGACAAAGGTTTGCAAGAGAAAAGCAAAGCAAAGGTTTAAAATAAAGGCCATGGTTTAAAAGAGAGGAGATAATACTTGGGCCAAAAGGTTTTATTTGAAAAAGAAAAAGAAATTGAAGATAAGTTTAGTTTGCAAAGCCCAAAGGTTTTAAAAATAATATTTTAATATTATAATATAAGTTTGAAAGGTTGAAGGCGCTAAAATCTTGGAGGGCATGTTAATATTTTAATTATTTCAAAAGGCGTCAACGTCAATGCATGAAGGGGAAAGCATATATAAAGGGGGCAAATTATTTTCATTTGCCTAAGGTTGAAAATGAAGCACAATCATGAGATTCGCTCGATCGTTCGATTCGTTGAGGGTAGAGAAGAAGGAAAGAATAGGCACAATTAAAGGAAAATTCTGAAAGTCAAAAGGGAGTGCATTGAGTTTGAAATCACATCTGGGTGGTTAGCTCATACGGTAGGGAGACCCTACGCTAGATCGCTTATAGAGAGGTCTCGAGTTCAAAGCACGACGAGGATGTTTTTACTAAAGGTTTTTGGTTGAGAAAGATTTCGCGACGCATGTCAGGTAAAATAAAAGCGCATGCACCTTGGTGGTGTCCTAGTGGAAGCTAGGGTGCAGGCCAGCTAAGAGGTGGTAGTTTTGAATAGTGACAACAACGTTAGTAAGGGCACATAGTTTTTAATTAAATTTTCTATAAGATATGTGTTGGTTTTATTATGTTAGGGAGTCATATGATGAGCAAGGTGCAGCAACAGTATTGTCATTGTCAACACAGTCAGACAGATCGGTTGATGCAATGGACAGGAGTTAAGAGGATCTTCAGAGTATGTACAGTGATTTTCCAAAAGATCGAAGTGGCCCATATGCAAAAAATCAAAAGAAAATCACAAGGAAGAAAACTGTCGCGATATCGCGACATGTTGAGCAAGAAAGGAAAACTGTCGCGATATCGTGACATGTTGAGCAAGAAAGGAAAACTGTCGTGATATCGTGACATGTTCGGAGAGAGAGAGCAAGAAAGAAAAACTATCGTGATTTCGTGACATGTTCGGAGAGAAAGAGCAAGAAAGCAAACTATCGCGATTTCGCGACATGTTCGGAGAGAAAGCGCAAGAAAGATAAACTGTCACGATTTCATGACATGTTGAAGAGAGAAAGAGAAGAGAAAAGTGTCACGATTTCGTGACATGTTGGAAGAGAAAAAGGCAAGTAGAAAAAGTGTCACGATTTCGTGACATATTGCAAGAGAGATAGTACGGAAGAAAAAGTGTCACGATTTCGCGACATGTTGGAAGAGAAAAAGGCAAGTAGAAAAAGTGTCGCGATTTCGTGACATATTGCAAGAGAGATTGTACGGAAGAAAAAGTGTCACGATTTCACGACATGTTGGAAGAGAAAAATGCAAGTAGAAAAAGTGTCGCGATTTCGCGACATATTGCAAGAGAGATTGTATGGAAGGAAAAGTGTCACGATTTCGTGACATGTCGCATTTTTGCGACTTGAAAAGAGCAGGAAGGCAGAGAAGGAAAAGTGTCATGATATCGTGACATGTCGCATTTTCATGACCTCGAAGGTAAGAGAAAGTGCAAAGGAGAAAAAGTGTCACGATATCGCGACATGTCACGTTTGCGACCCAAAGGCAAGAGAAAGAGCAAAGGAGAAAAAGTGTCACGATATCGTGACATGTCACATTTTCGTGACTCTAGGAGGAGAGAGAAAGTAAGAAGGCAGAAGTGTCGCGATATCATGACAAAAGTAAAAAGAAAGAGTACGGAGGCGAAAGTGTCATGATATCGTGACATGTGTTTTTTCGGGTACAAGCAAACAGAAGAAGCAAGGAGGCGAAAGTGTCATGATATCGCGACATGTTGTGTTTTTGGGTACAAGCAAACAAAAGAAGCAAGGAGGCGAAAGTGTCACGATATCACGACATGTTGTGTTTTCACGAGCTAAGAAGAGAACCCAACCGAAATAAGATATGTGACCATTAACTAAAGTTATACAGCAGTTACAGGGGCCATTACAAAATAAAATCATGCAGCTAATATAAGAACAGTTGAAGAAGGAGAAAACGAATAGTCGTGGAGGAGAAATCGAACAATCATAAAAATAGAATAAAAAATGCATGCATGCACAGAAAAGAATACGAACAGTCATGACCGAGAAGACGAACAGTCATGGTAGGGGTATATGTGTCAATTCGTAACATGCAACGTGTTTGACGAAATGCCTACCCTATATATACAAAAGGAGTTACATATAGAAGGCGTTACAACTGACAAGTGGCGTATGAGAAATGAAAGAAGGAGTTACAACTGGAGTTACAAAGAGACAATATGGTTATAAAAGGAGGTCTACATGGAGAATTACGTGCTATTGAAATAGTGTGAAAGTGCTACAAGAAGGGGGTTGAAAGAGTGTCGCAAGAGAGTATTAAGTAGAGCAGTGAGAGCCATAAAAGTGCAGTAAGCAGAGCTTTAAGAGTGTGTGGTGTTTTGGTGAATAGTGAGAGAGGTTGGGTTAGCAATAGACCAGTCAAGGTCTTGTATAAGCGAAGGCATTTTTATGTCAATCTTATAGTTTCAAAAGTGCAGTCCAAGTTGGTGCTTGGAATTAGGGGTTGGTGCTCCTTTCTATTGGTGTAGAGAAATTAGGGGTTGGTGCTCCTTTCTGTTGGTGCAGATAAATCAGGGGTTGGTGCTCCTTCCAGTGGGTGCTGGTAAATTGATTGTAAAATTGGTATTTTGCAAAGGCTAGATTTGGACGGGAATCCAAGCAGTCATTTTTGAGGAGTAGCCAAATTGGTGAACCTCGTTACATCGTGTGTTGTGGAATGCTCTCTTGTTATATTTGCTTTATTGGGTTTTAAGTTTTCATTGTTTCGGCATTAAGAGTTGAAGATTTAAGTTTTTAATAGCTACACTGATTCACCCCCCCTCTCAGTGTCATTGTGAGACTAACAATTGGTATCAGAGCCAAGTTCCTGAACAAGCTTAATCGGCTAAGGTGATCTTGGAAGTGAGACAATGGCAGGTGGTGAAGGATTCTCATCAAACAAAGCACCATTGTTTGACGAAACTAATTACGCATTCTAGAGACTCAGGATGCAGACATATTTGTGTTCTTTGGGATACGACATTTGGGAGTCAGTAGACAGTGGATACACCATACCCACCACTCCTCCAACCGATGTTGTCGGTAAGAAACTGTTTGAGAATAACTCTAAAGCAAAGAATGCTATCATGTGCGGTTTGGTGGACAGCGAACTGATAAATATTATGAGTTGTAAAATGGCAAAAGATATGTGGGACAAACTAAGGAGCATTCATGAAGGAGACGACAAGATCAAGGAGGCCAAGTTACAAATGCATCGAGCTCAGTTCGAAGCATTAAAGATGAATGACGATGAGAACATAGAGGCATACATGCTGAGAGTTAATGGAATCATTAATGCGATTAGAGGACTCGATGAGGAAATGGAAGATGTTGTCATCGTGAAAAAGGTACTAAGATCTCTTCCCCAAAGATTTGATTCTAAAGTTTTAGCAATAGAAGAAGCTAAAGATCTTAATACTTTTAGTATGGATGAGATGCATGGTTCTTTGACTCGCATATGAGATGAGAATAGGAAAAACTAAACCCACAGACAGAGAAGCTACTTTTAAAGCACATAAAAATATAAAAGCAAAACAAGAATCCGAGGAAGAAGAGACATCAGATGAAACAGAAGCAAACTTTGTTCGAAAACTAATCAAGGGAAAAGGAAAATACAGAGGAAAGCTACCATTTAAGTGTTTCAACTGTGGAGGCATTGGGCACTTTGCAGCTAAATGTCCACTTAATGAGAAAAACAAAAGTGATGAAGGTTCACACCAAGAAAGAAGTGACTGGAAGAAGAAACCAAATTTTAGAAAAGGAAACTTCAAGAAGAAAAGTTTCATATCCAAGAATGTCAGTCCTTCAGAAGACAGCTCCGGTGAGGATTCTGAAGAAGAAAAAGGTGAAGCTCTTTTCATGGCATTTGAAGAAGAAAAAATAGAGGAAAAATAGGAATGTAATAAAAACCTTGAGGCTGAGGCTGAAGTAGATCTGGAAGGTGAGTTGGTCGCTGCACTTAAAGAGCTGAGTATAGAAAGGAAAAAGAATAAGAAAACTTCAAGAAAGCTTGAGGATGCCAATGAAATCATATCCAACTTGAAAGTACAGATAGATGAATTTAAGAAAATATCTAAAGATATCAAAGTACAATTAACCATGAAAATAGATGAGTGCAGCAAGTTAGAAGAAGAGATTGTTGGTTTAAGGATACAACTAGAAGAGATGAATCAAAAATTGAGTTGCTATCACAAACTTGAAGGAAGTTCTGTGAAGCTGGATAAGATTATAAATAACCAAAGGACTACAAGCATCAAATTTGGTTTAGGTTTCATCGAAGGAGAATCATCAAATGGATCAAAGGCCATAACTATAGAACCCATAAAGAATGAAGATAAGATCAGGGTTGATCAAGAAAAATTGAATCATGCTAAAGAAAGCAATAAAGCCAGGCACGAGAGGAGTATTGACAATGATGGATTCACCAATGTCACTCATCAAAGGAGAAGAAGATTTATGGCTCCCACTACAAAATGGCAAAGACCATCACCCAGGTTCACTCATTCCTTTTCTGGTTATTGTTTTAAATGCAATGGTTATGGTCATAAGATTTCAGATTGCAAGTATAATGTAGGACAAAGGAACTTTACCAGTAGAAATGTTTTTTCACCGTCGATGGATTATGCAGTAGAATGTTATAACTGTCATAATTTTGGGCACATTGCAAGAAATTGTCGAAGTACATTTGCAGCAAATAAACATCAGGGAAGAAAATTTCAACCAAATGGTTTGAGACAAAATAGAAAATTTCCCGAAAAACATGCACAGGCTACTGACAAAGAAAAGTCAAAACAAGTGACCAAAACTATAATCAAACCAGAGTGGAAAGAAAAGGAGCGACCCAAGGAAGAAAAGGAATCCTTGATCGTACAGACAACATTTAAAGCACAGAACAAATCTGCACCATGGATACTTGATAGTGGATGCTCCAGTCATATGACAGGTGACAAACAAAAATTTGAGAAGTTACAGAAATATGAAGGTGGTTCTGTAAAATTTGGAAATAATGATGGAGCTAAGATAGTTGGCAAAGGATCAGTTAAGATCAGTGATGGAAAAATCAAGTCAAAAGAAGTCTTGTTTGTGATTGGTCCGAAGCATAACTTGTTAAGCGTAAGTCAGATTTGTGACAGAGGTCATGAAGTAATTTTCAAGAAGCAGAGGTTGTGAAGTCAGAACAACAAACTATGGAAAGTTGATAGCAACTGGATCAAGGACATCTGGCAACCTGTATACTCTCTCAGAGACTTCAGAAGGAGCATGCTTGATTGGATAGGAAGAAGAAAATTGGTTGTGGCACAAGAGGCTCGGTCATATCAGTTTTGACAATCTAGTAAAAATCAGCTCAAAAAGGGCAGTGAGAGATATTCCCACCATTGGTAAACCTTTAAATAGCATTTGTGCCTCATGCCAAAAGGGGAAGCAAACTAGAGCCACATTTAAAACAAAAGAGTACTTCACAAGCAAACCATTAGAACTAATACATACTGATTTATGTGGACCCATGAGAACGCAAAGCATAAATGGTGACAAATACTTTATGTTGTGCATAGATGACTATTCCAGGATGACATGGGTACTATTTTTGAAGCTTAAATCAGATGCCTTTGAGATGTTCAAGATTTTCAAAAAACAAGTTGAGAATCAAACAGGAAAAAGGATTAAATGTTTAAGATCAGATAGAGGAGGAGAGTTCATTTCAGAGGAGTTTGCAGAGTACTATGAAAAATATGGGATTAGGAGACAGTTTTCAGCAACAAGGACACCTCAGCAGAATGGTGTGGTAGAAAGAAAGAACAGGACAGTGCAGGAAATGGCACGGACTATGTTGACTGAGAGCAAAATAGCAGAAAGATTTTGGAAAGAGGCAGTCCATACTACGGTATACATCCAAAATAGGTGCATGTTGAGGACGCATGAAAGCAAAACTCCGTATGAGCTGTGGTTCGGTAAAAAGGCAACAACAAGATACTTTAAAGTTTTTGGCAGTAAGTGTTACATCAAAAGAACTGAAGATAATCTTGGTAAGTTTGAAGATAGAGCCGATGAAGGTATTTTTCTTGGCTATTCGACAAAAAGCAAAGCCTACACATGCTACAACAAGAGGCTAAAGAAAATTGTGGAGAGTGCCGATGTTAAAGTTGATGAAGGTAGGGAACGAGAAATAAGCTATAAAGAAAACTACCCAATTTATGAAGAAGTTATTGAAGGAGATGAGGAAAAGGAAACGAAAAAGAAACAAAAAATTGACTCAGATGATTTAAGTAGTGATTCAGAAGAGGAAGAAAACAAGAAATTCAAAACAGGTAGCTGGCAGAAAAATCATCCTAGAGAGCAAATAATTGGAGACCCCATAGTTGGTGTTCAGACAAGAAGAAGAGTAGTAAGTAACTACTCTCTATTATCCAGCATAGAGCCCAAAAATATTGTTGAAGCAAGCAAAGATGAAAGTTGGATGATGGCAATAAATGAAGAATTAGATCAGATCGAGAAAAACAAAACCTGGGAGTTAGTACCAAGACCTGCAAATAAAAATATAATCGGTACTAAATGGATTTTTCGAAACAAATTGAATGAAGATGGACAAGTAGTCAAGAATAAAGCAAGATTGGTCTGTAAAGGCTATGCACAAGTTGAAGGTATTGACTTTGAGGAAACCTTTGCACCAATGGCTAGACTAGAGGCAATCAGAATGTTTCTAGCTTTAGCAGTTCACAAGAATTTCAAAGTTTATCAAATGGACGTGAAATCAGCATTTCTGAATGGAAAACTTGAAGAAGAGGTCTATATTGAGCAGCCGGATGGTTTCCAACTCGGTGATAATCCCAACTTCATCTGCAAGTTGAAGAAAGCATTGTATGGCTTGAAACAGGCACCCAGAGCATGGTATGCAAGGCTAGACAACTATCTTACTCAACAAGGGTTCAAAAAGGGTATGGTGGATAGCAATTTGTATGTCAAAATAGAGAATGGCCATCTCATTGTCCTTGTTGTATACGTAGATGATATCATTTTTGGCAGTAGCAATGATGAGTCGTGTAAGGATTTAGCAAATAAGATGCAGAAAGAATTTGAAATGTCAATGATTGGTGAACTTTCGTATTTCCTCGAACTGCAAGTTAATCAAAATGAGAAGGGCATATTTATTTCTCAAGTTAAATATGTGAAAGAGATGCTAAAAAAGTTCACAATGGAGGATTGTAAGCCTGTTAGCACTCCCATGACGACAGGTTGCAAGTTGAGCAAGGATGAAAAATCTCCAGATGTTGATCAAACCATGTACAGATCTATGATTGGGAGCCTATTGTATTTGATAGCTACCAGACCAGATATCTTGCAGGCAGTTTGCATGGTAGCACGATTTCAGGCGAGTCCCAAGGAGACTCATGTGACAGCAATGAAGAGGATTCTTCGGTATCTAAAGGGTACTATGGAGTATGGGTTATGGTATCCGAAAGGTAAGGACTTCACTCTTATTGCGTATTCAGATGCAGATTGGGCAGGATGTGTCGATGACAGAAAGAGTACCAGTGGAGGTGCATTCTATCTTGGAGACAGGTTGGTTGCATGGCACAGTAAGAAACAAGAATCAGTCTCTTTATCCACAGCAGAGGCAGAATATATTGCAGCAACTACGTGTTGTACGCAGGTCTTATGGATGAAACAAACCCTGAAAGATCTTGGCATTAACTTCAGTGAGCCAATTTTAGTTAAGTGTGATAACACCAGTGCCATTAACATCTCAAAGAATCCGGTTATGCATTCTCGCACAAAACATATTGCTATCCGATATCACTTTCTGAAGGAGAAAGTTGCGGAAGAAGAGGTAAAGTTGGATTTTGTCCCAACTACAGAGCAAGTAGCGGATATCTTCACAAAACCACTGCCCAAAGAAATTTTTGAGTACCTTCGCAATAAATTGGGAGTGGTCATGCTTCCCAAGCACTGACTAGCTATCGGGACCACATTCTCAGGGGGAGCATTTATATATTTGATTATCTTTGTGCTCATATTTGTAATTTTTGCTAACTGTCATAACGTGTGCTTGAGAATGTTGTGCATGGACTCAGGGGGAGTCTGCAGTAGCCCTTTGGTATTATTGTCAAAGGGGGAGAAGAATTACAGGAAATTGCACGTGTGTTGCCAACAATTCCAAAGGGGGAGATTGATGAGCAAGGTGCAGCAACAATATTGTCATTGTTGTCAACACAGTCAGACAGATCGGTTGATGCAGTGGATAGGAGTTAAGAGGATCTTCAGAGTATGTACAGTGATTTTCCAAAAGATCGAAGTGGCCCATATGCAAAAAATCAAAAGAAAATCACAAGGAAGAAAACTGTCGCGATATCGCGACATGTTGAGCAAGAAAGGAAAACTATCGCGATATCGCGACATGTTAGAAAGAGCAAGAAAGAAAACTATCACGATATCATGACATGTTCAGAGAAAGAGAAGAAGAAAACTATCAAATTTCAGACATGTTCGAAGAGAAAGGCAAGAAGAAAACTATCACGATTTCATGACATATTAGAGAAAGGCAAAAAATGTCACGATTTCATGACATGTTCGAAGAGAGAGAAAGAGCAAAGAAAAGTGTCACGATTTCACGACATATTGCAAGAGAGATAGTACGAAAGAAAAGTGTCACGATTTGACATGTTGGAAGAGAAAAATGCAAGTAGAAAAGTGTCGCGATTTCGTGACATATTGCAAGAGAGATAGTACGGAAGAAAAAGTGTCACGATTTCGCGACATGTTGAAAGGAGAAAAGTGTCGCAATTTCATGACATATTGCAAGAGAGAGAGGAAGAAAAAGTGTCACGATTTCGTGACATGTCGCATTTCGTGACTTGAAGAGAGGGAAGGAGAGAAGAAAAAGTGTCGCGATATCATGACATGTCGCATTTTCGACTACGAAGGTAAGAGAAAGTGCAAAGGAGAAAAGTGTCACGATATCGCGACATGTCGCTTTTCACGACCCGAAGGCAAGAGAAAGAGCAAAGGAGAAAAAGTGTCACGATATCGCGACATGTCGCATTTTCGTGACTCTAGGAGGAGAGAGAAAGTAAGAAGGCAAAAGTGTCATGATATCACGACAAAAGTAAAAAGGAAGAGTACGGAGGCGAAAGTGTCACGATATCGTGACATGTTGTGTTTTTACGGGTACAAGCAAACAGAAGAAGCAAGGAGGTGAAAGTGTCGCGATATCGCGACATGTTGTGTTTTCATGGGTACAAGCAAACAAAAGAAGCAAGGAGGCGAAAGTGTCACGATATCACGACATGTTGTGTTTTCGTGAGCTAAGAAGAGAACCCAGCCGAAATAAGATATGTGACCGTTAACTGAAGTTATACAACAGTTACAGGGGCCGTTACAAAAGAAAATCATGCAGCTAATATAAGAACAGTTGAAGAAGGAGAAAATGAACAGTCGTGGAAGGAGAAATCGAACAGTCATAAAAATAGAATAAAAAATGCATGCATGCATAGAAAAGAATACGAACAGTCATGACCGAGAAGACGAACAGTCATGGTAGGGGTATATGTGTCAATTCGTAACATGCAACGTGTTTGACGAAATGCCTACCCTATATATACAAAAGGAGTTACATATAGAAGGCGTTACAACTGACAAGTGGCGTATGAGAAATAAAAGGAGTTACAACTGGAGTTACAAAGAGACAATATGGTTATAAAAGGAGGTCTGCATGGAGAATTACGTGCTGCTGAAATAGTGTGAAAGTGCTGCAAGAAGGGGGTTGAAAGAGTGCCGCAAGAGAGTATTAAGCAGAGCCGTGAGAGCCATAAAAGTGCAGTAAGCAGAGCCTTAAGAGTGTGTGGTGTTTTGGTGAATAGTGAGAGAGGTTGGGTTAGCAATAGACCAGTCAGGGTCTTGTATAAGCGAAGGCATTTTTATGTCAATCTTATAGTTTCAAAAGTGCAGTCCAAGTTGGTGCTTGGAATTAGGGGTTGGTGCTCCTTTTGTTGGTGTAGAGAAATTAGGGGTTGGTGCTCCTTTCTGTTGGTGCAGATAAATCAGGGGTTGGTGCTCCTTCCAGTGGGTGCTGGTAAATTGATTGTAAAATTGGTATTTTGCAAAGGCTGGATTTGGACGGGAATCCAAGCAGTCATTTTTGAGGAGTAGCCAAATTGGTGAACCTCGTTACATCGTGTGTTGTGGAATGCTCTCTTGTTATATTTGCTTTATTGGGTTTTAAGTTTTCATTGTTTCGGCATTAAGAGTTGAAGATTTAAGTTTTTAATAGCTACACTGATTCACCCCCCCCTCTCAGTGTCATTGTGAGACTAATATCATAAGGGTATAAGTTATGAAGTTTTGTTTTACAAATAGGGAGTCATAAGGATGTGTTATAAAAGCTTTCTATTTTGCAAATAGGAATCATAAGGGTGTGTTTTATAAAGTTTTTATTTTACAAATAGTATAAAGAGGAAATATAAAGGAGATATTTTTGCATGTGAGAATAGGAGGTATAAGGTGTATGAAAGTGAAATTAAAATTGTATTATGCACTTAGGGTTTTGGATGAATATAAGGTACATTATTAATATTGAAAATTATTTGTCCCTTTTACAAGTAGGAGTTATAAGGTGTTATTGTGGTTTGATTTTTAGTTATAATTTTTGTATGGTGAAAATAAAGTTTGATATTTGATAATTGTTAATGCCCTATCTTTTGAGAACAAAAGGAGAGTCATTGAGCATCATTTTCAGATTCCATTGTGCACATCTTTTTAAGAAGAAATTTAATGTTGATCGTTTGAAAGAGAAATCTACTAATCAGTTTTGAAGTGGCACTTTGAAAAGAAAATTCTTTTGAGATAGGTTTTTGAGGGCACATCTTCATCAAAGCAACTTAAGAGGTATGGTGATATTACTCCTTCTTTAAGGTGTGTGGTTGAGAAAATATTTTTGAATCATAAGGTGGAAAAATAAAGATTATATATGTGCATTGTTGGAAATATTTGAGCTAGGGTTTGTGAAAAAATTGTGCTTCATTGTTTGAATGAATTTGTGAAACTTTTGGGTATTGGTTTGAGTGGCATTGAATGTGAATGAGCAAGTGTTAGAAACTAGTTTTGTGAAGCAATTTGTGGATTGGGCTTGAGTGATATTTGGAAAGAACATATTGTAAAATTGTATTGCACATCAGTTTCTATTTGTTCTTGAACAAGAATTCTAGGTAGAATATGTCTGAAGTATTATGATCAAAGCATGTGTTATGAGTAGTTTTGAGCAAGTATTATGAGCAGTTTTGAGCATGTGTTAGGGCAGAGTTAAGCAGAGACAGTGAGCATATTAATGCAAGATTGTGAGCTATTTTGACCAAGCCTTTTGAGAAGGCTGGTGAGAAGTTCTAAGCAGGGTGTGTGAGCAGACTTGAGGTAGACTTGTACAAGATTTTTGAGCAAGTTTGAGGTAGACTTGTGAGCAGGTATAAGATAAATTAGTATAGGAAGTTGAGTAGAGTTGATCAGAGTTGTGAGTAGATTTTATCAGAGCTAAGCAAAGTTAAGAGCAGGCTTTAGAGCTAACCAGTGCAAAGGGGATAGAGGTCTCCTATAGATAGAGGTCCACAAACCAAAGCAATGGGGACCTAGGTCTCCTATTGTCAGAGATCCATGAAATTGAGCATAGGGGATTAGAGTCTTCTTTGGGTGAATACCTATTGTGATGTCCTTCACAACGACCCCAAAATTTGGGGACCCACTTGAAATTTGAAAGTTGATGCCAAAATATTGCCTGCAATTAAAATTTGGAAGTTGATGCCAATGCATTGCCTGCGTTTATAATTCATATTGTCACCATTGGAATGTCAAGAATATTTATCTTTATGTGTTCTGTCTTATAGCAAGTGCATTGTCAAATTTCACCTTGAGATCTAAAATATTTTGAGTTATGTTTGCAGGGTCGTGTTGTAATTTAGTGATTAAAGCCTTAGTTTATCATTGTTACCATTTGAAATATCACAAAGTTGGTGTTCCTTAGGAAGGTCATATAGCAAGGTTTAATTCACCAAAAGGTGTGAGAGTTTGGATCTATGCTTTAATTCTAGCACATTGTGGTTCCATCAATTTGGCATGAAGTATAATGTGTTTTGTAGGTTTAATTATTTTTAGATTATTTTGTTAGTGTGTGGTGTTATGTATATGTTTGTTCGTATGTTATGTTTAGTTATGTCATGTTTTAAATTAATTAAATTATAAAGTTTTATAACTTTATAATTTAATATATTTAAAATTGTTCATTGTTTTTAAATTAATTAAATTATAAAGTTTTATAACTTTATAATTTAATTTATTTTTTAATTATATAATAAATTAAAAAATTAGAATATTATTTTATAAATGTTTTATATTCTAATTAATATTTGTCTTATTGGCAGGTTTATAACTTTAATTTCCGAATGCCAATGAGGAGAAATATTAAATCCTTTGAAAAGGCTTTATTGATATTAGGGTTTCAAGAATTTGTTTTTAAAAACTGACGGAACGGAGTAAACTAATCAAGAGGAATAAATTTCTCAAGTTATAAATGGAGAATTAGAAACCAAAGAGAGGGTTCAGACATTTTTGCAGAGAAGGAGAGAAGGAAAGTTGAAGAAGCAAAAGAAAGGAAAAAGGAGCTACAGAGAGTTGGAAATTACAGAGAAACGGATTCTATTGTAAGATCTTTGATTATATCAAAATATTTTAGGGATTCAAATAAGCATCATTTTGGTATTTGAATTATAATTAAAATGTTTGGTATAGTTTTCAATAATTAAAAATTCCACTGAAGATTGCATCATATCATTGTTCTATTGTGTGAATACTGGTGGGCAATGATTTGGTTTAAGTCTTTGTGATTATTTCTATCTGTAGCATTTGTCTGAGATAGAATAATATTTCTTCTTTATAGAACTTTTGATTATTTTTTATTTGATATTCAATTATGTTTGCATAGCCTAGTTCAATTTCATAAGAATTAAACCTTACACTAGGTTATCAATAATTTATTTAAATATTAAATTGTTTTAATATTTAAATAAATGAATATATAAAAGATAAATGAGTACTCTGGTTTCAACTTTGATTTAATAAAGTTGAGAATTAGAGTTGATATATTTTATTGAAATTTGTTTGGATTTCATGCTTCAAATATCGTTTTATTTATTTACCGATCCAAACCCTACATTGAGAGGATTATATTTGTTATTAAATATTTTATTCCATAAATATTTAATAAGCAAATAATATGAGAAAAACGTATTTATGAACTTGATTTTCAAAGTATAAAATTCAGAGTTCATAGATCAGTTTTATATTAAAACCCTATGGATTATAATTATAAGATTTGAAAATCTTACAATTTTAGGGTTAAACATTATTACTTTATTTCATTTTCCAAATATTTTAATGTTGATCTTATATTTGGGATGAATAAAATGTTTTATACATAAGTATTCTGGTTCTAACTTTAATTTAATAAGGTTGAGAATTAGAAGTGATTTATTTTATTAAAGTTTGTTTGGATTTCATGTTTTAAGTATAATTTATTTATGCACAAATCCAAACATTACATTGGAAGATTATGTTGGTTATTAAATATTTGATTTCACAAATATTTAATAAACAAATATAATAAGGAAGTACATTTATGAACTTGATTTTAAATCATAGAACTCACAGTTCATAAATAATATTTATAGCAAACCCTATGAATTTATGATTAATAAGGTTTTTAAAACCTTATAATTTTAGGGTTAAACATTTTTATTTTATTCATTTTCTCAAACATTTTAATGTTGATTTTATATTTGAGATGAATAAAATCTATTCATTGATTAGACCTTAGTTTTTAAAGGTGAATATTTATAATCAAGGTTTATATCATCATTTTGAAATTTCACATACTTTAATTTTTATTAAGGTAATTGAAATTTCATATTAATTAAAATGCTAAGGCAAATTGTTATTTCAAATTAGTTTTGAAAGCATTTTAATCAATGGTATTGTTAAGTTTGCATCAATAGATCTTAATCATAAGGTAGATTTACTTTATCATTTAAAAGATAAAAATTTAATGAGATATGCATGTTAGCAGTGATAAACTTAAATCAAATTACCTAGTTTCCCAGGCCCCTTGTTAACAACACTTGCAAACCAAACGAGTTATTCGAGTATTTCTTATACATATACGTAAGATATAGTGAAACACAAAACAAGAACCTTGGAGATATATACTATTCTTTGCAAGAGAGAACTTAACGTTCTAAGTTGTCGAGTGGTTTTGTGACTTGACAAAATCACACCTCAACAAATTGGCGCTAGAAGGAGGGCATGAAAGGTAAATATTTGATTTTCATTTGATAATCATTCAAATCTTAGTTTAAAAAAAAATTACAAATTGAAGGGTGTTATTTAATGCCAAGGTTTAATTGATGCATATCTTTTGATTAATTGATTAGTCATTTCATGCTTAGTTGCAAAATATATTTCTTTGACTAATAAGATTGGCATTAAAATTATGTTCTTTAAAGTTCACTAATGGCATCACCTACTTCAGTAAAGGAAATGATGGCTTCTTGGATAGGTGATTATTATAGCAGTTTAAACATGCCTATTCATCAAATTCCTGAAGGTGTAGAAGTTTGTTTACCCAGATTTAGGCATGATGTGGATCAAGCCAAGGACCATATTCAGAGATACAAGAGTGCGTTAAGTCATTTGCAGCTCATGCAGGGAGATGTTCCTTGCAGATTATTTTCATACCCATTGGATGAGGTTGCGCTTAAGTGGTACATACAATTACCTGTAAGGTATGCTACTTCTTGGGTTAAACTAGAGAAAGCATTTCTCAAACATTTTGGAAGGTTGGATGATTCAGTTATGATGCTAAATCAATTTGTTTCTATTCGAAAAATATTTAATGAACCCATGAGATCATTTAATGATAAATTCCATAGGTTGTATACCGAGGTGGGAACACATTATATCATTTTAGAAGAAAGAGCTACTCAAATATACATGGGAGCCTTAGATCATGTTATTGCTATGTTTTTGAAAGGTATTAAAATTACATCATTGCCTAGAGCTTATAATGAGGCAGTAACATTTGAACAACAATTGATATCTCAAGGTGTTAATATGGAGCAACTATACAGACTTAGACCTAAAACTCATAATCAAAGATCACAAATGAGTCAGGTTGAGGTTGATAGTTTAGATGTCACAAACACCTTAGATATTGAGAATGAGGTGCAGGTTTCAGAGTCAATACCCATCAATGAACATTGTGATGATCAAGTTGATCAAAATGTAGAAACTGACTTAGAGCCATTATTCACAAAAGAGGATTGGGATGATCTTATAAAACAAAATACATAAATTGATCCCACTGAAGAAACCCTTGTCTTACCAAAATATGAATCTGAGGAAGATGAATTCTTTGAAATTGAGGAGGATGAATATGAGAAAGATGAATTTTTTGAAATTAAAGAAAATGAATTTGAAAATGAATCTGAAGAATATATAGAAGAAATGATAGATTTTCATCATTTTTTTTAGGAGGATAATGAGTGTGATGTTCAAACAGGTAAATTTAAAGAATTGAATGATCATATATGTGATTTCATTGAAGATTGCAAGGGATTACAAAAAAATAATACCTCGACGATGATGGTTCAAATGACTGATCCTAAAATCTTATTGCTTGAGGAAGATGAATTGTTTGAAATTGAAGATGAATTCTTTATTGAAGAAGGTGAATCTAAAAATGAATCCAAATATGGTATGAAAGAAAATATGGAATGTCACCAAGTGCTTCAGAAAGATAATGATTTTGTTATTTCAGATCATGAAGAAGAATTATTCACTTTATTCACAATTTCCAAAGAAGTTCTTATCTCAGATGATGTGCAGGAAATTGAAAGCCTTGTGTCACTTAAGGATTCTACAATGCTCATACAACAAGAAATCAATAGGTCTTCATCTCAAGTGATTGATAAAGGTGAATTTGAAAAGGAAATTATAGACCTATCCGAAGTTTGCACAAAAGATATGGTTGAACCTCACCCTTTAACTATAGAAGATAATTTTTATAATGGTTGGGGAAGATATGATGAATGTTTTTCTTTTATGCCTATTGATAAGAATTTTTCTTCATTTGATATGCAAGATGCTAAAATTGATATCTTACATGAAGAGTCTACAACTCTGTACAATCAAAGAATCACATGTTTTCTAAAGCCACGATAAAATCTCATCCCTTAGCTTTAGAAGATAATTATTATAATGGATGGGGTATGTATGGTGAATCATTGTTTTCTCATACTTCTACTGATAAAATTTATGTTTCACTTGATATGCAGGATGTTGAAACTTCTATTTCAAAAGAAGATTTTGCAATTCCTACACAATCAGAAAATGACATGCCAATTGTAGAAATAGAGAAGGTTCCAAAATTGAATCACTTTGAAGATGAATTTATTGAACACCTTGCTGAAATTGAAAATGAAGAAATGGTAAATGTTTCTTATGATTCATTTATTAATAATGAGGACGAGGTAAAGTCATCTCTTTTACCTGTGACTAATAAAAATTTGAGTACAAATTCACATGAATGGTTTGGATTTAATGTTGGTGATGACCTAAAGGAAAATGTTGATCTATCTGAAGTAACTCAGGTGGTTGATCAAGAAAATTTGTTATTTAACACATCTTGTGATCAGCCAGATTTATGGTTTGAAAAATATGGGCATATGTTTAATTGGGTGCCTAATTTTGGTGTCTTTGATAAATAGGTCATGGATGAAGATACATGGATACAAGATGATGATGAAGCCTTTGAAGGAAAAGAAAATACTATAAGTTCTCATCAATTAGTGGTAAATGAAACCACACAAAAGGTAGATTCTTATCCTTTGTATTCAAACATTCAAGAATCAGGTAAATTTTTGCATAACCAGTTATTGGCTTCTACTGTTGTTTATGATGAGATGTCATTAGAGGTCGATGAAGCAATAGAAGGGATTCTCATTCCCAACACCAATAGGATTGCATTGTTAAATGAAATAAGAGGATATGCTTGAATCATTGAACCAAGTTCATCAACAACTAACAATTCAACCTAGGATACAAAACTATAATGATTCTTATTTTACAAATATCCTAGATTCTTGCAAATTGTTACATGAATATGATTGGCCTATAAACATGGATGATGATATTGCTTTAAAACTTTTAGAAGTTGCTTCATATTTGAAAGAAATCCTATATACTTGTGAAAATGAGAATTTAGGTCAAAATGATGAATCAAGGTTTGAAATTCCTACCTTGTTGAATAAGCATAAGATCATGGAAGATCATGTATTTGCTTGTAAGGTTAATGAATCAAATCTTAAACATATAATTGCTTATAAGTTTGAATCAAATCAGTGGGGTGTGAAAGGAAAAATGAAGGTTGCATGGTTTGGCCTAATCTTCTTTTGGTTAAAATTATGTAAATCTTGGAATGCAAATCATGAGATATGTCTTTTAAGGTGTGTCTATCATGTATGGGATCCAGGGAAATGATGGTAGACATTTTGGTAGTGTCTTGTATATTATGTATATTTTTTGTAAATAGTTTTTTGGATTCGTTGTGTTGTTGTTGTTGTTTGATTTTATGTATTGATGTTATGTATTTATGTTGTGTTGTTGATGTTGTCATTATGTTAGTCTTCGTATGTTTTGTTGCTTTTCGGTTGTGTTTGTTGAGCTTAATGACAAATTGACTTTGCTAGATTTTTTGGGAGTTTCATGATTTGGGTGTGATCCAAATTGACACAAATTATAGGTGGATGTTTCAAAAGTAAGATATTTGTGATTGAGACACTGGTCATTTGCTGGTTGTGTTTGGTTTTTGATCCTGGACCGCATAGGATGAGATTACCTGGTTTGAAAACCTGTGAAACCTAGAGAAAAGGAAAAGTGAGATATTGGTTTATGTCCTCATGAATGTGAACTAAGATAAGGCAAATATGAAAAATTGGAATTGTATTGCAAAAAATCCACAAGTATCACAAATACACTTGCATACACTCGCATTTCATAACACATTTCATAACATTGCATACATCACCCTCGCATTCCACATTTCACATCCCATAGAAAGATCATTTATCAAATTCAAAAGTTCTAATTGGTTTTAGCAAAAGTCATGTTGCTTTAATCAGGGGCACTTTCACAAAGGCATTTTGTACAAAACTATAAAAGACAAAGCTTCATGTTTACACACCATAGTTTCCAAATCCCTAAATGTTTTTGGTCACTCAACCATTTCTAGTGTGGTAGGCAACCATCGAAAAGCGTGTCAGATTTTCTTAGGATCATTGCACAATATACATTAAAAATATCTTGAGATCGGGAACTGATGTTGAAATTATCTGGAACCAAGCACAACTTATACATATTAAAAACATTTTTGGGTAAAATGGTCAAAACCATCCTTGGAAGAAAATGTGAGGTAAAAAGGGGCATCCTTGTCGGTCCCATCATGCAACATAGTCCATAAAACTCATTATTATCACAAATACTTGAAACTCTAAAAAATTAGAGTAGTAAGGATAGGGTCAAATTCTCATCATACTTCGGTTGAGAATCCGATTCCCCAAAGCTCTGAGTCTACTTGCATAACACAACACTGACTATTGGGTCATAAGGATTTGTACTATTTGTCCCTCAGACGGATGGGTAGTCATCCCCAAGATTCAAGCAATCAAAAGCCAAAATCATGGACTATGGGGTTAACCTCCACCGGGGCTATAGACGCTTGACTGGCAGTGGAGTAAGCTCATGTGTGGTGACATGTCTCATTGAAAAGTGAGACCTTTGATCATTCAAATGGGTAGGCTAGCCTTGTGGTTCTTTCATAACAGGTTTAACCATTTTGGTCAAAATGAGGTAATGAACTCACTTGTGCACACACTGGTTCTGGATGATAGTAGGATCATAACTGAGATCTTGATCTGGTAAAGGAATTTATTGCACACACATTTGGTCCTAAGAAGCTTAGACAGGTTTTAGTGTGTTTGTTTATTGTACTAAAATGTTTGAGTCTCTATAAGACAGGTTGTTCATTTCAATATGTTCTTTTAGCTCATATCATATTATTTTTCATATCATCCTATCGGTCATGAAATGTCAATTTTAGGGCTCCTGATTAAAGTACGATGACAAGCATGGCCAAAACAAATATTTATATTGAAAATGATCATTAATACATATCACCTGATCCCCACCAACAATACATCATATCCTGCATAAATCATCTCTGATTTCGGTAATTCATATTTGTATTGGTCTATTCTCATTCTCTGGATGCTTATTAATGCTTGTGATTCTAATATTCGAGTTTTTTATTTTTCAGAGTTTGGTTTTTGAATCCTAAATGTCCAGGGACATTTACCAGCAGAGTCGCCAATGTTGTGATGTCCTTCACAATGACCCCAAAATTTGGGGACCCACTTGAAATTTGAAAGTTGATGCCAAAATATTGCCTGCAATTAAAATTTGGAAGTTGATGCCAATGCATTGCCTGCGTTTATAATTCATATTGTCACCATTGGAATGTCAAGAATATTTATCTTTATGTGTTCTATCTTATAGCAAGTGCATTGTCAAATTTCACCTTGAGATCTAAAATATTTTGAGTTATGTTTGCGGGGTCGTGTTGTAATTTAGTGATTAAAGCCTTAGTTTATCATTGTTACCATTTGAAATATCACAAAGTTGGTGTTCCTTAGGAAGGTCGTATAGCAGGGTTTAATTCACCAAAAGGTGTGAGAGTTTGGATCTATGCTTTAATTCTAGCACATTGTGGTTCCATCAATTTGGCATGAAGTATAATGTGTTTTGTAGGTTTAATTATTTTTAGATTATTTTGTTAGTGTGTGGTGTTATGTATATGTTTGTTCGTATATTATGTTTAGTTATGTCATGTTTTAAATTAATTAAATTATAAAGTTTTATAACTTTGTAATTTAATATATTTAAAATTGTTCATTGTTTTAAATTAATTAAATTATAAAGTTTTATAACTTTATAATTTAATATAGTTAGAATGGTTATGTTTTAATAAATTAATTAAATTATAAAGTTTATAACTTTATAATTTAATATAGTTAGAATGATTATGTTTTAAATAAATAAATTAAATTATAAAGTTTTATAACTTTATAATTTAATTAAATTTAAGAATATTATTTTATAAATGTTTTATATTCTAATTAATATTTGTCTTATTGGCAGGTTTATAACTTTAATTTCCGAATGCCAATGAGGAGAAATATTAAATCCTTTGAAAAGGCTTTATTGATATTAGGGTTTCAAGAATTCATTTTTTAAAAAACTAACGAAACAGAGTAAACTAATCAAGAGGAACGAATTTCTCAAGTTATAAATGGAGAATTAGAAACCAAAGAGAGGGTCAAACATTTTTGCAGAGAAGGAGAGAAGGAAAGTTGAAGGAGCAAAAGAAAGGAAAAAGGAGCTACAGAGAGTTGGAAATTACAGAGAAATGGATTCTATTGTAAGATCTTTGATTATATCAAAATATTTTAGGGATTCAAATAAGCATCATTTTGGTATTTGAATTATAATTAAAATGTTTGGTATAGTTTTCAATAATTAAAAATTCCACTAAAGATTGCATCATATCATTGTTCTATTGTGTGAATACTGGTGGGCAATGATTTGGTTTAAGTCTTTGTGATTATTTCTATCTGTAGCATTTTTCTGAAATAGAATAATATTTCTTCTTTATAGAAATTTTGATTATTTTTTATTTGATATTCAATTATGTTTGCTTAGCCTAGTTCAATTTCATAAGAATTAAACCTTACACTAGGTTATCAATAATTTATTTAAATATTAAATTGTTTTAATATTTAAATAAATGAATATATAAAAGATAAATGAGTACTCTGGTTTCAACTTTGATTTAATAAAGTTGAGAATTAGAGTTGATATCTTTTATTGAAATTTGTTTGGATTTCATGCTTCAAATATCGTTTTATTTATTTACCGATCCAAACCCTACATTGAGAGGATTATATTTGTTATTAAATATTTTATTCCATAAATATTTAATAAGCAAATAATATGAGAAAAACATATTTATGAACTTGATTTTCAAAGTATAAAATTCACAGTTCATAGATCAGTTTTATATTAAAACCCTATGGAACCCTATGGATTATAATTATAAGATTTTAAAGAAGTTTTTTGAATATTTGAATTGCATCATCAAGAATGAGTGAGCTGAGGTTTAGCGGATGCGACGGGAGTGAGGGTTTGAATTTTTTGGGCAGGAATCTTAGCCAAGGCGGTAGAGGTAGACCAGATACAAAAGGGGCATGTGGGAACCTCGAGCATGGATCAAGCATGGATCCAAATGAAGGTGGTTAGGCTGCGACATATTTGGAGGTGGGCATAACACGGGGGCCTGACCCTCCTCAGAAAGACCCCCAAAAAAAGATACGAAGGACAATGTGGGGCCCAAGAAGTGGCTATCTTTTGCTAAGACTCTTAGAGGAAAAATAAAGGAGGTTCTCTCTCTTCCACCCCTAGTTCCAGTAAATAATAAAATTTTGGCCCCGATAAGTTCCATGAGCCCTTTTCTTTCAATGGAAGAATTCTCCTTGGTAGGCAAGTTTTTGGGAGGTAGGCCGGACATGGAGACTATTAGGGCTTGGGTGATAGGTAAATGGCGATCGATAAGTAGCTTGGATTTGGTAGCTCTAACTCGAGGGTTCTTCATTATCCATTTTAACAATATGGAGGATGCTAACTATATTTTAACAGGAGGTCCTTGGTTTTTGGGCAAAAGAAGCCTTTTTCTTAGACAATGGGGTGAATATTTCGACCCTAAAAAGTAAAATATTAACATTGCCCCTATTTGGGTTCATCTCTCGAGTCTACCTACCCAGTTCCTTAATGAATATTGGATGCAGGGCATAGCCAAAATTATAGGGGACCTGATATCCATTGACCATGCGACCTTGGCCAGGACAAGGATGACTCATGCACGAATCTGCGTAAATGCTAATTTGAATAATGAATTACCAAGGTTTGTGGAGCTAGAGTATGGAGAATACTATCGAAAATAGTCGGTATAATACGAGAATAGACAGACATTTTGTGCAGAATGCAAAAATCGAGGACATCTATGAAATCAGTGCCCTAACATGGCAATGAATAGAGAAAAGCAGAAGCAGGGAATGCTAGACAGAGGAAATTTGAGGAGTTTCCCTAGTAGAGGCAATTTCAATTAGGCAAACTATGTCTACCAAAAAAATAAAAGAGAGGGTGCAGGGTCCCAACAAGATAAAGGAAAACAATAGGTTGTTGGCAACCAAATTACTGAGGTAAGTTCCAATCCTCTGGGTTCAAATAAATTTTCAATTCTATCCAATATGGTATTAGGAGGATTATCGAAAGAAATGGAAGCCTAGAACCTTCAGGCTAACATTTTTGACTCTCTAGAATCCCCATCCAAGTTAGGATCCTCAAACCCTAATGCTGAAATTATTGTAAGCCCCATGGGCATCACAAAGCCAAACCCTAATGCCCGATCTCTAGAATCCCCATCCAAGTCAAGATCCTTAAACCCTAATTTTGAAAATACTTCAAGCCCAATGGGCATCCCAAAGCCAAACCCTAATGCTAAAGAACTTAGAAAGAAAGTTGAGGCATTGGAAAATAAAAAATCTCATCTCCCTAACATCATCACTAGGAGCCAAGTTAATCCTACTGCGGGGTCATCCCGTAGACTAGGGGAATACAGGAAAAAATGAGAATATTTGGATGTAGGGTTGGAGATATGTGAAACTCTTCATATTGAGGAATATGGCAATTTGATTTTGCAACAAATTGGCTCCCCCTAGTTTAGTCCTAAACAAACCAAGAGCACTGTGAAGTCTCCTATAGATTTGGGTAGTAAAAAAGAAGAGGGAGAATATCAAATGTTGAGTATCAAAGAATTAAAAATGATAATGAAATTGCCAATGGAAAATAGAGAACCTTGTTTCAATAGGTTATTTCAGGTTCTGAAGACAACAAATTAGGAAAACCCCCTCAAGGGAGGGGGAGATGAAGAAATCCCAAACAATCTAAAGGAAGTTCCTCTCATGGAATGTGAGAGGCCTCACTAGCCTGCCCAAACATAGGGAAGTCAGTGCAATAAGAAATAAAATGAATCCAGCTATTATCATGTTGCAAGAAACAAAAACTGATGAGTTTCAGTAAAAAAAAGTAGCAAAAAAAATCTGGAATCAAGGGGAAATGGTTTGCAAATTAGCCAGAGGAGCATCTGGAGGCCTTATGACTTTGTGGGATCCCTAGATAGTAGAAGACACTGTTATTCAGAAATATGATAGGTTTCTTACTGTTTTATTTAAGGAAATAAACAACAATAGGTCATGGATCATTTCAAATATTTATGCCCCAACTTCAATTCAAGGGAGAGCTCTATTGTGGGAGTACTTAGGCAATCTGAGTGAAATCTTCCATAATGTCCCTTGAATTTTGGCTGGGGATTTTAACACTCCTCTTTACCCTTTAGAAAAAATGGGTGGAAATGGACCACCTATCAGGAGCATGGATGAGTTCAATGACTTTTTGAACTCCAACATGTTGATGGATGTAAAAATTAGAGGAGCAAATTATACCTGGAGAAATCGACGGATAGGGTGTCATTTCATTCAAGAAAGGTTTGACAGGTTTTTTTATCAAAGGAGGCTACAAATTTGTTTGGTGATTATACCCTGCAAGCCCTTCCTAAAATTGCCTCTAATCATAATCCCATTTTTTTGGAGATCCTTAACTCTCTGTCATTCAAGAAACCTTTCAGATTTAAATCTATGTGGATAAAACATTCTAGTTTCAGAGATAACTTAATGCAGTGGTGGTAGCAGCATGTTAGGGGGTAGTGCAGCTTTTAAACTTACTGGAAAATTAAATTTTGTTAAGGAAAAGCTTCAAACTTGGAACAAAGAGGTCTTTGGGAACCTCTTTGAAAATAAAAAATAGGTTGTTGAAAGTTTGAAGATAATTGATCAGAGGATTCAACATGGTGATGCTGATGAAACTACTAGGTAGGAGGAACAAACAAAACTAGTAGAGTTTCATAACATTTTGGCCTATGAGAAAATCTATTGGAGGCAAAAATCAAGGGCTCTTTGGTTGAAATATGGAGATTCAAATTCCAAGTTTTTTCACATCACCATGCTTAGAAATAGAAGCAATAACAAGAATTTTTTTTTTTTAAAAGCAGATGGTTCTATTACTCATGACTTAACAGAAATAAAAAAGGAGGCAATTACTTATTTAAATTCTATCCTTGGTCAGGAATCGTAGTGCAATGAGGAGGCCAAAGATATTCTCTTGTAATCCATTCCTAGCATAATAAATGATGATATAAATCTTAAGCTTCTAGACCCCTTTTCTAATGAGAAAATTAAGGAAGCCTTGTTTAGCATGGATCCAGACAAAGCCCAGGGACCTGATGGCTTTCCCCCTTGTTTCTATCAAGCTTTTTGGGACATCGTAAGTGAGGATGTAATTTTTGCTATCAGATAATTCCAAGCAAGCAATCATATCCCAAAAGGTCTCAACTCTAATTTTATTTATCTAATTCCTAAGAAGTAAACCCCTGAATCTATGGCTAACTTTAGGCCAATCAGTCTGTGTAATGTTTCTTACAAGATCCTAACTAAAGTCATTGCAAATAGAATGAGAGATTTTTTGCCCCGTATCATATATCCGTGCCAGGGAAGCTCTGTCTAGGGTAGTTCAATCTTGGATGGAGTTATCATAGTTCATGAAGCTCTACACTCTGCTCATAAGACTAACATGTCTATTTTTGCCCTCAAGCTTGATATGAACAAAGCATTTGATAGGCTAAATTGGGACTTTCTAATTGCTATCCTCCTTAAGTTTTGTTTTCACCACCAATGGGTTAATTTGATCAAAGAATGCATTTCCAAAGCATGGTTCTCGATTCTGGTTAATGGAACAATTGTTGGTTACTTTCAAAGTCACAGAGGAATTCGACAGGGGGACCCTATCAGCCCCATGTTAGTCATCATTGTGGTAGAAGCTTTAGGCAGAACCATCAAAAATGCTTGCAGTTCAAGGATAATATCAGGAATCAATGCAACATCTCTCACTAGGACTTTTTCTCACCAATAATTCATCGATGATACCCTTATATTGACTAAGGCATTGGTGGTTGAGGTCAAAATAATTAAATACATCCTGCAACTCTACGAGGACGTTCTTTGGTCAGAAAGTTAATTTTAGTAAAAGCAAGTTATATTTCTTGAACACCCCCATTCAGAGGAAAGGAAGGATTGTAGAAATTTTAGAGTGTGCTATAGCAAACCTCCCCACTTTGTATCTTGGTCTCTCTCTTTTCATTGGTTCTCCAAGAGAGTCAATGTGGGACAGGGTTATTGAAAGAATTCAAAAAAAAATTGCTGGATGGAAAGGTCATCTTCTATCTCAAGCAGGAAAGCAAAACCTCACTAAGGCCTCTCTTCAGAGCATTCCAGTCTATTTCCTCTCTATTTTCAAAGCCCCTGTAAAGGTTTTCCAAAAAATTGAGAAACTCCAAAAGAAATTTTATGGACTAGATCAAAGGAGAAAAAATGATACACCTTGTAGGATGGACCAAAGTGTACAGACCCAGGGAAAATGGGGGCTTAGGTCTGAGGAGAATTGCTCATATGAATTTATCTTTACTAGCTAAGCAGGCGTGGCAACTCATTTTTGGTGAAGAAAATGAATGGAAAACTATCATCAAACGAAAGTATCTCCAAAATATGGAATTTCTAAGTGACTCAGTTCCAATCAGAGGTTTTGTTTTTTGGAAAGCAATTCTCAATTGTAAGGAAATCATAAAAAAAGGTTTAAGATGGGTTTTAGGCAATGGTGAGAGGATAAATTGCTAGAATGATAGGTGGGCTAAGTACGAACCACTAACGCAATATCCTAACATAGCCCAAATAAGAGATATCATGGAAGAACTCATTGGCAAAAAAGTTTTCGATTATATGGTTGAGGACAGAGGCAGAATGAAGTGGAAAAAAATAAGGATTCAAGGATTTCAAACGGAATCAAATGATCTTTGTAACATTCTCGGGAAAAATTTTATCCCCATGAGATCCAAGGAATATCAAGTAACCTGGGCTCCTACGAAAAACAGGCAGTTCACTGTTAAATCAGCTTACAAGCTTTTGCTTGATGACGAGGATTTTGTCCTCAAAAAGGACTTAGTTTGGATAAAAAATTTAATTCCAAAAATTGCAGTCTTTTCATGGCTGGTTATCTTAGGAAGAATTATAACCATTGATAATATGATTTGTAAAGGTATTTGTATCACTAATCGTTGTTATCTATGCAGGGCTAATTGGGAGACCATTTATCATATTTTCCTTGAGTGCCCTTTTTCCTTAACTATCCTAAGTGGGGTTTTTTAGGCCTTCAATATTTCCTGGGTTAAACCAGCCATCATACTTGATTTTTTCATCCGATGGCCTTACCCCTTTTCAAGCCAAATACTTAGATACATGTGGAAAATTTGTCTCAATCACTATCTTTGGTAGGTGTGATTAGAAAGGAACCATAGAGTCTTTAATGAGTCTATCCATGATCATCAAACTATCATTGCTAGGATCCTATCCTTTGCCAATGATAATGTGAACCTTATCCCTTTTGATAACCATAAACCTCATCTTTAGGAGACCATGATTGCTCAATATTTAAGCTTAACCTTGTTAGATGAGTCTGTACCTAGGGTAGTCAATCCTAGAGCCAATGTTAAGTGGTCTCCACCTCCTACGAGTTGCTTTAAGCTTAATTTTGATGGAGCGGATAAGGACAATCCTAACAGAGCATGCGCTGGTGGCATTGTACGAGATCATAATGGGAATATAATGCTTGCACTTTTCAAATATTTGGGAACAAGGACAAAAAAAAAAGCTGAAGCTAGAGCTAAGTGGAGAGGCCTTCAAATGACTCAAGAATTAGAAGGCAATTTGATCATAGAAGAAGACACTATGCATGTTATAAATCTCCTTAATAATCAAAAAATACCTCCTTGGAGGATTAAGACAATTGTTTAAGAGGCTAGGATCCTTTCCAGGGAAGACAGGACAAAAAAGCCCAACCTGTCTTTCGAGAAACTAACAAAGTTGCTGATAAGTTGCTGGTGACAGACTTTTCAAATGGGAACACGGTGTCCCGAGTGAATTAGAGGAGCTTATTCAACAAGAATGCCAAGAATGATAATTGAATTTACCAAAAAAGAAGGCACTATAAGTTTGAAGGCTATGAGTATTCCCGTCTCTTTTTTGAAATGAACTCACAATAAAAATTATTTGAGTTGTCAGTCTTGGTGGATGCTACTTGGAAATACCACAAAGACTAATGGGGACAATCACATGTCAGATAACATGTCTCTTAGTCATCTTAGTAATTTGAGGGTGGTTGATAATCATAGGACAAGAAAGAAACTACAACATAAGAATTTTAACCAGAGCTACATGGACCACCAGATAGCCACCGCCATAAGGCTAATTGTCCAAGACGGGATGTGGTCCCAAAGCATGTCATATACGAAAGAAAGCAATTACCAAATAATTATTAAGAGTAACTATCAATACAGAGCTTGTGGGAGTTTTTTTCAGTACTCTGCTATGTGTGTTTGCAGCTTTTTGTTTCTCCACTATTTCAAGGAAGGGATCTATATCTGTTTCTTATTTTGTAATTATGATGCAGGTGTGTTTTCTCGAGGTATACCCAAAATTTTGTATGGGAAGTTTCTTTTTGATAGCAAGTTATGTGCCTTACCGGATGTAATGGCTTTGGCGGCATGTAGATTTTACATATATAGGATCCTTAGTAAGGACATGTTCATCAACAACCCTAGGATGATTTTTGTAAAAGTTTTTGGGTCAACCTATAAAACCTAGTATTAATGCTATAGTATCTTATCTACCAAAAAAAATTATAATATTTGAAAATCTTACAATTTTAGGGTTAAACATTATTACTTTATTTCATTTTCCAAATATTTAAATGTTGATATTATATTTGGGATGAATAAATATTTTATACATAAGTATTCTGGTTCTAACTTTAATTTAATAAGGTTGAGAATTAGAAGTAATTTATTTTATTAAAGTTTGTTTGGATTTCATATTTTAAGTATAATTTATTTATGCACAAATCCAAATATTACATTGGAAGATTATGTTGGTTATTAAATATTTGATTTCACAAATATTTAATAAACAAATATAATAAGGAAGTACATTTATGAACTTGATTTTAAATCATATAACTCACAGTTCATAAATAATCTTTATAGAAAACCCTATGAATTTATGATTAAAACAGTTTTTAAAACCTTATAATTTTAGGGTTAAACATTTTTATTTTATTCATTTTCTCAAACATTTTAATGTTGATTTTATATTTGAGATGAATAAAATCTATTCATTGATTAGACCTTAATTTTTAAAGGTGAATATTTATAATCAGGGTTTATATCATCATTTTGAAATTTCACATACTTTAATTTTTATTAAGGTAATTGAAATTTCATATTAATTAAAATGCTAAGGCAAATTGTTATTTCAAATTATTTTTGAAAGCATTTTAATCAATGGTATTGTTAAGTTTACATCAATAGATCTTAATCATAAGGCAAATTTACTTTATCATTTAAAAGATAAAAAGTTAATGAGATATGCATGTTAGCAGTGATAAACTTAAATAAATTTACCTAGTTTTCCAGGCCCCTTGTTAACAGCACTTGAAAACCAAACGAGTTATTCGAGTATTTCTTCTACATATACATAATATATAGTGAAACACAAAACAAGAACCTTGGAGATATATACTATTCTTTGCAAGAGAGAACTTAATGTTCTATGTTGTCGAGTGGTTTTGTGACTTGAAAAAATCGCACCTCAACAATACCCATAAACATTGTAATAGGGAATTGGTTCCCAAGAGATTTGTTGAGAAAATTTATAAGAAATATTTTCTCCGTGGATGTAGCCCACATTGGATGAACCATGTTAAATCTATGTCTCTCATTTACATGTTGATTTTTGCATTATTTACTGCCTTGATATTATTGTTGTTATCATTTGGATTGAAAAGTGCAAAGTTGTATCTTATACTATTCACCCCCCCAGTATAAGCTTGTGTTCTTCATATGGTTAGGATTGAAGGTATGTTCTAGAAAGCTTGTTGATTGATAATAACTAAGATGAAAATTGATAGTCTACTTGAAGATTTTTCTTTAGATATGTCTTGTTGTTTACGTTTCTTACAAGTCATTGCGTTTGGACATGGTTAAGTATCTTACTCAAATAGTTAGTTACAATATATGTTTTAATAATGGATGACATGAGAAGATCATTTAAGGTCACAAATTTTTGTTTCGACATCAATTCAATATAGATATAAATTGCTCATGTTCTTTTTTCACCATGATTTTATAGTGTAAGTCCTTAATCTAAAGGATCAAAGAGTAGTCTAAATGAAAGAATACTCACATATTGTTTCAAAATATATGATTAATTACTTACCAATGGTTAAATATTTCATGACCATTTCCAAAGTGATCATGTGGAAGATTTTAACAATGTCAACTCTCTTAGATTCTCTTAAAGAATTGAGGAAGATTTCATTGATTCTTTGAGAATATTTCAACAAAAATAATAATGTTGAATACTGATGATATTTGGGGTCCTTAAGAAACATAATAAGTGTTTTAAGTTCATGACATTATGATGTCATAAATAAGTTGTGGAATTAGAAAATATGAGCAAGGTTCTTTTACTTACTCAAGATCATGAGAAAATAAGATGATTTAATGATTAGATACTCAAATTCAATACCCAATGCATTCAACAAATATGGACATGCTTCTTCATGGGTTTCTCCACTCTACTTAAGGTTGTGAAATTTTTTATGATAAGAGGAAGATAGTCAAGTTGATTGTTTAGAGAAGGTATGCTAAAGATACTAGAACTATGTTCAAGAGAGCTTAACTTATTCATAAATTAATATATTTATTGGTTAGGATATTTTAACTGAGGGAATAATATGAATCCTTGCATGTTATTTTATGTTCTTTAGAGTCCATGCTTTTACTATTGATTTAATCTCTATTAAAGTGAATATTGTATATTCTATTGGAGAAAGGAGGAGTAGACACATCTCTTATGTCAAGTTGAAAATAAGCATGAAATGCAAGATAGAAATTGGATATTTATATGCTCATAATTTTCATGACTAATAATATATCTATTTTACATGTTTAAGTGTGGAAGAGTTTAAATAAATAAAACTTTAATATTCAATAAATTTTTCATACCTTTTATCCATAAATTTTATCATTTAGCAATGATCATTAAAAATATGAATTCTAGTCTCTTTAGGATCTTTCACTAAGGGAGGATGTTAAGTGACACCAACTTCTACATAAAACATCTCTTTCAAATGTCATTTTATATTACCATGCTATATTTAGGGGATTTTTTAGGATGTAATCTTATAATAGATTTCCAAATTAAGCCTAAGAATGATATTAACATATTGTATGGTATTGGCGTATGTATTTGTTCTACTTACATCTTTATAGTATCCAAGATAATATTGTTAGAACTCAATGCTTCGATACTTTGCATTATGAATTTATAGGTATTTAAATATATAGAATGCCTATTTCAAGTATAACAAACTCTTAACCAATCTTGTAACTATCTTTGTCCTATACTACATGCATATACCTTGTGAGGGGTGGTTATACCACTTTCCACTTCACATACTTCACATGGACTATGATGTAAGAACTCATATTACATCATAGTAAAAGCTCTATTTTATAGTTTAGAACGAAAAATTAATGTCTAGAGTGATGCTAGAATCTATGGATTTGCAAGAGAAATTACTCCCCTTAATATAGACTTTCTAATATGATACTTAGGAGTTTCGAGTTCCACTAATAATGCACTTTAAAAATACATTTATTACAAATACTCATTCAATACTTATAGAATTCAATGCATGAATTATGTGTCTCTTCCAATGTATTCAAGTGAAATATGTGCTACCATGCATCTAGTGTTGCTTTTTCAATTGATTGGTCATCAAATTTTATCTTGCATGTGATTGAATGAAAGTTGTGTATGGCTTTTTCTATTGCTTTATCTTCTACTTTTCATTTCTTTCACTATGATCAAATCTTGGGATTCATGCAAGTTATCCTTTTATCATAAGTTCTTTGATATGATAAATGAGATGTATATTTTGAATGTAATCTTTAGCAATTCTACGTACTTGTTTTAGTCCTTTGAATGATCCCATAGATACCATAATTTTTCTTGAACAAGAATGTAGCAACTTGTCAAGTGATTTATAGTCTTTAGAGTTGAACCATTGGGCCCCAACAATTGTTGATGCTATCTAATAGATATCCATTTATATCATATCATATTATCAATCTTGATGATATTATAATGCATCTTATCATTTAGTATCTTGATTGCTTGTAGTAGTGGCACACTCCTTGACAAGAGTCTTATGAGATCCTAGGATTTAAAAATTATATAGGGATCTCTTGTTTGAGTTAAAAAAATGGATAATATTCTTTCAACAAGATCAGTTTTGTAATCTATGCCATGCTTCTTTTAAAATTTCTTCACTATAGGCCATTCATCCCACAAATATTTTTCTCTGTACTTGGAAAAATGAGTAGAAAAAGAATTACTTTTGAGTGTATTGTCTTAATTCCATAATGTAATGAACTTCTTGGCCTCAGAGGTATCCCATGGATTGTGATTGTAATGGTTCCCTTTATATCTTGATAGTGTTCATTCCTGTTGGTTCCTTGGCTTGAAGTGAGCAATATTTCTTGTACAATAATTTGGATGATTTCAATGGATCCAATTTTCTTTAAAGATTGTATGTTTGGAGTCATACCAAACATTATTGTGTTGTTTTAGCTATGCTTGTGAAACAAACACATATTTTTCTTATTATTTTCCTCCTTTTATCTTGATTTTCTTGACTACATTATTTTGTTGTGCCTTTCTCCAATTTTGATTTTGTTTATCTGACGATGGCTTGTCTTGCTACTAGTTCATCTCTCATGAAGGAGATCCATTTTTAATGGATTATGATAACATTTTGTTATGTATTACCATTTATACCATAATTTTAGCACATCTATTGTGTGTGAAAAATATTTTTTTGAGTCATTTCTCTGATTTTGATATCTTTAAAAATTATTCCTTTGTTGGAAGTGTTGTAGAGATCTCATGCTTCTTCTGAATGGTTGCTTCCTTTTTTTATTTGTAAGAAATAATTGTTCATCTGTTGTATGTGAGGCCTCTACCTTTTGAAGGAGGTTCACCAAATTTTCAAATCTTGGTGTTTGTTCAATGATATTTAATTTTGTCAAAAAAATATTATACTTTAATAGGAGATATATTAAAGTAATTGAAGCAATAATTTTATTAGATACCTTTTCTCTTTATGCTTGCAATCATTCTATTTGTTTTGCAATTCTCCTCATAAAATATTCATGTTTCTCTTCACTCTTCATCTTCAAACAATGGAGTTGGCTCTAGAAGAATAGAATTTTATTTTGATTCTTTGCTTCAAAGACTATTTTAGATTCTCCCAAACATCTTTGGATGTGGATGAATCCCAAATGTATGCTTGGACTACATTTGCTACTCTAAACATGATGATTAATCTTGCTTTTATGTTTGCCTTGTAGAACTTTATTATGTCTTTATTTGCTTATTTAGGATGGGTTATGATCCCATCTACTACTTGCCATACTTTATCAAACTCAAGTTGTGTTCTAAGTTTGGTTTTCCAAGTAGCATAATTATCCCCACTTAATAGTTAGGAATTAGGCAATAATAACTTTGGTGCTCCACTAGCCATAGTAAACTTTCACAAAATTAAAAAAATAATCTTTCACTAAATAATCCTTGAAAATAATTTTTGATGAGTACATATAAGTCTCTACTCGCATTTTTGATGATATTTCAAATTGTGAGAAAATTTTCTCACTTAGCAAAAAAGATAAAACATTTCTCTTCCTTTACACTTAGAATTTTATTTTCAAAAAATATAAATATATTTTATTTCATCTTTAATTAAAATGACTATCCACTTGTAATATAAGTACCTTTTCTTTATTTCTATTATTAATGTGGGATTTTAATTTTTCAATCGCTCTTGAATTCTTAACCTTTGCTCTTTTAAAATTGTTGTCAACTTTAGATTATTGCACTTCCTTTCCTCCTTTCAGGCTATATGCAATTTGAGCTTGAAACCTTTATGGAAGTTTTTGACGCTGAGAGTAAATGTCTATGCATCACTTTTGTGAGGTGAATATTCTGATTACTTTGTAAGCATCAATTTTTTTTGACTTGAGAACATAGGTTATTCTCCATTTGTTGCACTATGTTTGCTTGAATTTGAAGGGTTTTTCTCCTTTTTTTTGTTGGAGCTTCTTCGATCAACTGATTTCTTACAATGTTTGAGTAAGCATTGTCCAAGTGACATTTGGATGATTTCTTTTGATGTTTGGGTGAGCATAAGCGGGTGACTTACTTGTGAGCATCTGAGTGATTTCCTTTGACATAAGGTTGAGCATTGTCCTAGTGACTTTTGGATGAGCATCTAGATTATTTTTTTTGACATCCAATTGAGTGCTATGGAATGCTTCTTTGTTTGAGTAACTTCTTGGGATACTTGGTTTATTGATTTCTCAAGCTTAACTATCCTTCATCTTATGGGATTTTTTTGGATGTCTTGGGTATTTTTATGACATTTTGGGTCACGTTCCAAGATCTTATTTTTGTAATATTTCTTTGTAACTTTCAATTTGTTCCTTATTTGTGATGCACTTCTTGTGTGGATGAGTTTGCTTTTAGTTCTAGAGTCTCCTTTGAATATGATGTTTCAAGCTTGTGTAGGGATTATTTATTTTGCTTTTTATATATATTTGGCTCTGAGATGTTTCAATCCACTAAAAAAATGGTCATTTGGCTTTAGGAGTGCATTGGAAGGACATTTATCATGAACTTAGTACTTTCATAAACAACCACTTTCACTTGGAAATATTATTTTCTTTGAATGAGAAAGTTCAACTTATTTTATTCCATTCATCCTCTCATGAGTAATATTATAATTATATATAGAATAGTTATTTCTTAGTCATTTATTTATCTTCAAGTAACTTTGAACACAAACAATATTCTTTCAATGATACCTCCTATGATGGATCTTTCCACTTAATGATTCTACTATTCTTTCTCATGTTCTTTGTCTATTTTGTTTCTCATAATAGAAGGCTTATTGTTTTGATTCTTTTGAATATGGTATTGAATTTTCTACACTCTAGGAGTTCCTTTTTGGAATGTTTATCTCTTGAGAGATAATATATATAGTCCACTCTTTCTTTAAAAATAAATTTTTCAACAATTTGATATCTTGCTTGTAGTCCAATGTTGATCTTTTGTCTTGTCCTCATTTTTCAAAAAGAATTTCTTTGATAATTTGTTTCTTGCTTGCAGTTCGATGTTGCTCTTTTTAAGGCTAGTGATTTTCTAGCATTTAAGAAGCTCCAACAACTTTCTTAGTGCCTTTTAAATATAAAATGATTTTGTAAGGGATTATTTGTGATATCAATTCCTTTTTCTTGCTAAACTTGACTTTATTGTTTTTAGATTGACCTTATTGGTCATTTTAATGGGGTTGAAAACCTTTTTATTGCTTGATGGATTTCTACCTCTCTAGTCTTTGGGAGGGATTTTTCACGTTGAGACCTTTGAATCTACTATGTAATTTTACTTCATGGAGATAATTACCTCTCTTTTGAGGTTTGTCTTCAATAATATTATATAGGGTAATTTTACCCTTGAATTTATTTTTCTCAAACTGAGTGCTCTTTGAGGCTTGTTTGTATTGAATCTAAAGAAGGATCAGAAGGAAAGTTTTTTTCATTCTACCTACTATGACACCACATGTTAGAACTCAATGCTTTGATACTTTGCATTATGAAGTGATAGGTATTTAAATACATAGAATACCTAATTTAGGTATAACAAACTCAATCAATCTTGCAACTATCTTTGTCATATACTACATGCATATACTTTATGAGGGATGGTTATACCACTTGGCACTTCACATGGGATTTGATGTAATAACTCCTAACATAAATTTGATTAATTATTATTTCTAATTCTTTATATGTTATTGAAAATACCCTAATAATAAAATTTCTAACTTTGTATATTAGCTTTCTCTTTAGTTGATACCACCAAATATCAAGTGAAAGTTTATATTATGTGCAAATATAAATAAATAGATGAGATTTATTCTCTCATTATAATCATAAGTATTATTTTATACATCATTTTTTTCATAAGATATTTATTTTAACATCTACTAACTTTTTTTTCATTTTTTTAGTAGGGTTTTAAAAGGGTTTCCCTTTACCTTTTTACATTGACTTAGTCACATTCAGATATTTGGTGTCATCGAGATTTGAACCTTGGTGTGGGATACATCAACTATTTATCCCAATCGTTGGACAAAGGACCCATTGGAAAAAAAATGAGTTAAAATACTAAGTGGGGTTTGAACCTTGGGCCTTCGCAAAGAAAGGCCAAAGCCCTTACCACTACAGTACACTTTTAGCTATTTTTCAATTCTTAAAAATAACATTTTTCTACTTAAATTTACTTTATTCAATTATTTTTATAATTAAACTATGAAACTAATGTTAATATTATATTTTTAAAATAAAAATAGCATTGGTATGTGTGGGGTACCAAAAGGGATCCCCTTCAGAGGCACTGACCTCCGTATTTTTCCTCAAGGGTTGGCCCACACTCAAATGAGAGAGCCTCATTTCTAACTCATCGTTTTGTGCTTCAAGCTTTTATCTTTGGTGAGGAGTTGGGTTCACCAAGGGATTTTACAGATTACCCTAAATCTAGTTTTTATATGTTCAATTTTTCAAACACCTAAGGTTTGTGTTCTACCCTAGTGTCTAATATATAGAATGCTAAGGATGCAATACAAGTTAAGAGAATGATGTGTAAACAAGATGCTAACCTATGTACAATTTTGTTTTGATGAATGCTAACTAAAATAGGAGTTGTAAGAAACTAAAGTTTTTCTATTCTTTTGAAGAAAGGGCCAAGGAGAATGTAATACACATAAACTATCCCAATACAAAATATACATACAATTTTGAGGGAATGCCTAAGGAAGAGAAACAAAATGTTAAGCTAGATTGGGGATTCTTTCTGATTTTTTATTTTATATACAATCTAAAACAAAAATAGAAGCACATAAAAATAGTATAAAATAATCAAATTATGCTAATGAACAAAAAATAGAGGTCAAGAGTGATACTTACCTAGTCCAATGTTTTTTGCGAATATGTCACCTATGCTTTAATTTGGTACATAACAAATTCATCGCCTAGAAACGTTTAGCTAGCAAATTAGATAAACCTATAAAATTAGATAGAATAAAAGGAGAATCAGAGTTTGAGGTCCTGCCAAATAATGAAAAGTGGAAGATTTCTTGATTGGCACAATCAGGCCCTCTATTGCATACACAATCAAAATTTGATCATGGAAATAGATGTAGTAGTACCTATGATGAATCAATTACCTAAAAATTTATAGCTAGCAAATTTGTTGATGTGATAAAAATAGATGGATGGGAGGCTCAAACAAAGATATGGGTTATAAAAGGTGACAAGTTGCATGGGACTAGATTAGATAAAATGGATACTGAATTGCTAAGAATATCTAAGGTTGGGGTGTAAGGGATAAATATGCCACTTGAAGTGCTTATATGTGGAAGATTTAATTTTGTGATAAAAATCAATAAATGGATTTTGGCTTAGACTCTTAAGGCTATGATACTTTAGAACTAATGTCGCTTGAATAGAGTATATGCGATGAATTTACTTTTGGCAGAGGAAAAGGACAAGGAAAAGGTAGACCAAAAAAGGATGTTGGGCACTATTGAGGATGCTCAAAGAATCCTAGGGATAATCTACTATCCCATAAGCCTTTTGAAATAACCTATAAAGGCTTGTTAGATGCTTAATGGTGTAAAAGACTCATTATATGTAAATGAAATCAAAGAAAATGCATGCAAAACAACTAATCTAATATTTTAATAATGAGTAAGAACTACAAATGAAAAGAGGTGGGAATGATACAACCAAAAGTATGATGTAAGTTGCCTCCTCTCTCCCTTTTAAGCTCACCAAATTACTTGATGGATGACCTCGTGAGCTTGAAGATAGAAAAAAAAATGCAACAAAGTTTTGATACTTTAACAAAAGCCTTGATTAATTTATATAGCATTTTGATACTTGAGAAAGTCTCCTTTCAAATGCTATTCCAACGGGCCAATTTATAGAAAAGGTCCACTTAAGAGTTTTCCTAGGGGGAGGGGTGAGGTGTCCTACTAATTGGGATGATTTGGGGTTGATTGGGAGGAGAGACGTAAGATGCCCCCATGCTTGGAAATTATTGAAAAGGTAGAGGGAAGTTAGCCACCTTCCCCCTAATTGTTGATTGTCTATAGTGGGAAAGAGGACTAGTGGAGTTAATTGTGCCCTAATTGGGAACTATAGGTGGGGATAGAAAGTTGGTTGCATGCCTAACATGAATCCACTACCAGTGTTTTTTTTTTATTTGGCTAATTCATAGATTTGACCATTGTCAATCAAATCCATCAAGGAGATTTAAAAATTGGACATGGGTGTAAAGCCACCATTTGAGGTGTAGATTCGTTGATGATGAATTCATTCTGATATGGTTAATTCACTACTAATTGATTCTAGTTACAAAATATGGGGTTGAGGTAGTCAACATCTCTAGATCATTCTTGTGTTGTTATGACAAAATAGATTTGGTTGGATGATCCAATTTTAGGTATCTACGTTTGTCTCCCTTTTGATGCATTTAAAATAATAAATGGATCATTGGGTAATATTTATTCCATGGCTAAAAAAAGGCCTAAACTAGATTACCCCCAGCCTGGATGCCCATTTGAGTTTTTAAGGGACAAAGGGGTTCTTTATGGAACTCGAATAGGCTAGGTAAGAGACCAAAAAAGATGATTTTTTTTACACAAACAAGGTGAATAGATCAAGGGGTAAGAGAAGAGGTCATTTTCACCACTTGTGAGAGGACAAAAGTGCTCTAGAGAAAATGTTAGGGCTTGGTAGAATGACACAAAAGAGATGACTGGTTAACCAACTATACCTAGTACAAGGAGTAGTTTGGGCTATTGGGGATCAAGAAAAGATATGGGTAAAACCCATCAGCTCATTTTTTAAATTTTTGCTTTTTAATATTTGGATGCCACAATAGATGTACTCGAACTCACATTGCAAATTTGCTATGTAGGTAATGAATCTGAATTATCTAGGGTATAAATGAATTTGAGAATAGATGAGAAATTTACCATGGTGTTGAATTTGTACAAAGTTCAAAATTTTGCAGAGGGATAGGAATGATTGATTTCATTGGTGAAGTCTAATTCTTTTTTGCTCTTTTATGCATGCAGGGACTAGACATTTTAGAGTGTCAAAATCGATCCTCTTGCATCTTGTGTTTAATGTTGGATGCCATGAATCTAATAGATAAATCAATTTTGGATATGGTTGGATTGGGGTATCTGGTGATAATACCCTATATCAAGGTAGACCATGTGCTACTAATGACTAGCAAAGTGATGGCTTTCCAAGTATGCCACCTTTCTCCTATTGACAAGGGAGATATCTTTCACTTTGGAGGATGTCTAGAGGATCCTTCATATACCATTATAGGGTGCCACCATTCATATGACCCAGGATCAAGCTCAAGATCTATAGAGGTTCATAGGGATTTGTAGTTTTGGCTTAGGCAATATGACATTGATATCAATGCTATATTTTAGGTAGGACAACTAGAAAAATTTACAACTATGTTGTATGCTATGGTTGTAGGCATGTTGGTTGGGGATATTAGCAAGAGATTACTTTATAGGGGGTGGGGCAAGATCATTATCCAAATTAGGGATGACCATGTACAGTTTGTATGGGACCCCCTTGTTTTGCATAGGCTATACTAGACCCTCCACTAGGTTGCGTACAAGGAGGGCAAGAGTTTGGTATGTTGCACACTACTACAGGCATGGGTGTGGGAGCACCTGGCTATCAAACAACCAGTTGGAATGCCCATATATGTGGATGATGCACAAGCTCCCATATTTTTTAGGTGGGATAATACCCATGAGATAGTTTAGAGACCTTTAAAAGGCATTTTTATAGTTGTTAGGTGGGTCATAGGTGACGTACAACATGACCAGGTTATCTAGCATCCATGGAGGGGATATATTGGGTGGGCTAAGGATAGATTCCAGTTGGCTTGGGTTAGGAGGATCAAATGGATATGAGGACCTTGAGGGGAGTTTGAGCTTTATCGACTAGACTAACTTTTGCACCAATTCGGTCTTCACTAGGGTATTCTAGTGATGGGGGAGCTATGGTTTCAATGAGGAACATGGGAGAGAGGGAGCGGTTTCAAAGAATTCCCTAATCCCAAAATATTCTAGGAGAAGGATGTAGATGATACTCTAGTTGTAGAACCTAGAGTGGATGATTTTGGGACTATCCCTAGGTATTTCTAGTGGTATCACAAGATTTTATCCAATCAGGGTTTCTAAATCATTTCAATGACCACATATGGGAGTCTAGACCAATTTAATTATATGTCACCACCTATGAGAGGTGTAGGAGATATTGAGGTAGAGATCAAGGGATGGGTTGATATTAGGACTAGCATTGAGTGTACCCCTTATCAAAATTGAGGTGGGCTCAATCAAGACAACAAAGGAGGGGTCCAGTAGGAGAGAGACGCGATGCCAATGATACTACAAATACTTTAGTCTCAGCTAAACTAGGTCTTGTTAGAGTGAGATCAACCTTATCTAAGAGATATTAGGCCAAAGAAAAGAGGGATTAAGCTAGGGTAGAGAGAGACCAGAGGACATAGGAGGCCTCTTAATTGAGGCAAGGGAGGGATGATGTTGTGGTCAGGACCACAATAGTAGGATATAAGAGTAGTGATGTGGTTGTTTGGATCATGGCAGACTAGTTGACCTAGATATAAGCACAATGGGTAGTAGAGATAGAGGAGAAGCCATTATAGGGTGTTATACTATGCAAAAATCCCTTTAGATCAAAGACATCTATCACTAATAATATCGTGCTCTCGATCCCATTATTAAATGAGGTCAATGATTAGGGATTCCAATATACTGGTGCATCCACCAGTTAGACTAGTAGAGGGTGGGTCAGAGCCTTAGGCTTGACTGTTAGGATTTTGGTTAGATTATTTTGCAGTCAAGTGGCATGGGGTACTAATTTTGTTGCTTAGGTTTCCTAGCTAGTTGACTGAGTCTGAGTGTACCTTTTTGAGAGATTGTGACACACCAAACTGATGTATGATGGATGATTGTGATATATATATATATATATAACAATGCTTTATTGATACTAGCTAGCTGACTGAGTCTCGGTGTACCTTTTTGAGTGATTGTGTTGCACCATATTGATGTATAATGGATGATTGTATATATATATATATATATATATATATATATATATATATATATATATATATATATATATATATATATATATATATATATATATCATAGTCATGCATCATACATCAGTTTGGTGTACCACAATCATAGATATATATATATATATATATCAATGCTTTATTGATATGATGTGTTAAAATGTGTGTTGAGTTGATGTGATGTGAAATTTGATATTAAATTGATAATTGAGAAAATGGATATTGATGAGTGTTAATGATGTGTTATGATAGATATGATAGGCATATGTGATTACATATTTGATTTAGAATTTTTGACAAATTATTTTGATTTGGAAAATTCTAAGTGTCAAAGGGTTAATATGATTTTGGCAAATTTTCAAAATGAATTTCTACTTGGTGAAAATGAAAGGATGTGTGATTAGATGAATGTATGTTGATGAAGAGTTTTTAGATTGATTTGGAAAGTTTATGCAATGTTTGACATGACTTTGAAAATTTTGATTTGTTGTGTTAATGTCAAAAATGTTGGTTTTGGAATAATTTTATTAAAAATTATGTACAATTCAATTTTATGATTGAAGATGTGGGCAATCTTTGTGGATATATAGGAATGTCTCCAGGATGGTTTTCCCAAGGTTAAGAAGGTGAGAAACATTTTTTGTAAATTTATTTTGTTTGCAAAAAATAAGGTTATTACATGCATTAGTTTGCATGTTTTATTTAAAAGCACCTAACAAACTGATTATTATTTAATATTATTAGTTTTTAAGTCCCTAAGCATTGTCCTTTTAGCCTGATTAATGGTCAAATGTTTAGGCAACTATGATTGATTGTTTTTAAGTAGTCTATGCCTTTGGAAAGTTTATGTTTATAAAACATTTCTTGCTTGCTTCTAATTCGTGGCTCTTCTAGTCTGATTAATGGACAATCACTTAGACAATCATGCTTGATTGTTTTTGGCAGTTTATGCCTTTGGACAGTTTATGTCCTTAAAAATAAATGTTTCAGATAGTCTAAATCTATATAATAAATGCTATGGTACTTTGCATTTGGATAATCTATATCCATATGACTAATGCTATGGTGCTTTTTTCTTTGGATAGTCTATGTCCATATAGTTAATGCTATGGTACTTTTGCTTTGGACAATGTATGTCCATATATTTAAATGTTGTTGGAGTGGATTCTCACTACACTCGAAAGGAGTAGTTCCCTAACCTATTTTGTGAAAGGTGGCCCTCGTAAGAAGTGAGATATCCAAAGTCTAGATGAAATTTTAGGCAAGACCAGATATGCATGAACCAAAATCTCAAGAAAGTGTTTAAGTAGAGACAAGTGCAAAAGTTTGGTAATCGAACCCTTAGGGTTAAAGTTAACAATAAAGTGACCAAACTAAAATTCCAATAGCCAAGGTAATGAAGTGCATGAAACAATTAAAACTAGAAAGGAAAATGACTTGGGCATATCCACCTAGTTTAAATGTCTGGTAAGTGACAATCAAAACCCCGGACAAGAGCAAAGTTAAAGTTAATTGTAAGACCCAAAATACACAAAGAGACAACCATTGGATCCCAAATCAACTATTGACACCACCAAGACTTTGATATTTTAAGAGGTTGAATTTGCTTAAGGGGCTCTCGCCATCGAACTCCAAATAAAGGGTTACCTATACTTAGCAAACCCAAAAGAAGATACCTCCGCCTCCAATACCATACATGAGAAAATTTCAGTTGGGAGAGGAGAATACGCTATATACAATAACACCTCGCATGAACATGGCACTTAAGGCATGAACAATTACTACTATCTATGTTTTTTATCTTACAATTTTTTAAGTTAATTAAGTGCATGTGTTAAGTATACTCACAAAGATTTTTTTTTGCAAATGAACAATTTAATAGCCATATAAAAAAAAAAATACTAAGGTTTTTACTTACATGAAAGTATATAATATTTGCATATTAAGGAACATGTTTTGTTTCTCAAAATTGGTATGCTATCCAATATCTCTAGAGTTTTTGGCCTCACTTTTACAGTATTGTTGAAGAAACGATATTTTCTAATAAAATTATTATGAGAACTGCATATCAAGTACCACTGTTATGAAAAGTTTAAGATAAGATTTCAAGGACAAACGTGAGGAATATTCAAAGAGACAAAATTGACCATGACATTTGAAATCTTATACGTGTGAAATCTTATCAAAAAGGACTCTTCCAGAAATTTGTACATGTGAAATCTGATCTTATACCACTGTATGTGGTACTCATTTCCTCTTTGGCCCTCTCATATAAACAATTGTAAAATTTGACGGGTGACTTGAATGTGAAGTTTTCAACATTCTGGAAAAAAATAATAATAATTTTTTAAGAAGATTTTTAAAAGACACATGATGAAAATTTGGTTGTTACCTTTATAATTGTACCTCCCACATGCTAAAATTTTAGAAATATGATAAATAATTTAAAATTTTATTTTATTTTTTAAATTATTTTATTTATTTTTTATTAATTGATTGAAAGGTGGGGTTTTGAAAAAGTTGCGGAATATTTTTGTAAAAGAGAAAAACTCAGGGAGAATTAATTGTTTTATTTTAAATTTTCAACTTGTGGTTATATTTTTAATATTTTATTTATTTATTTATTTGTTTTGGAAAACATTTTAGAAGGGATGTTACTTTTGGATAAGATTCAAGGAGGCAGGGGTATCTCTTCCACCAAAAATGCTTAGGGTTTGTACTTGGCTTACTATCTTTAACACAGTCAAGGAGCATGCCTAAAACAACAAAAAAATAAGAACACACAAACACAAACACAAACATAAACATAAACACACAATAAACTAAAACAAAATAACGGGTTTGCCCATGCACAAACAGTAGCCTAGATCCGATTCCTCTGAGTGGTGCGCTAGATTGATGACGACGGTGCAACCCCTGTGCGTCCGGCGGTCCCCATCTCACGTCGGGTTACCATGTACCGAGACGGTGGAAGTCTTGGGAGCCTTCGCAGATAGTTTGAACCCTACCAACTGTGTTGGTAGTTACTAAAAATCGTGATTGTAACCATTGCTTCTATATAAGAAAAAAAATTAAAACAAAATAAATATATTCCTTGAATGTGTCGACAAGATAAAGCACAACCAAACACACACACAATAAGATATATATAAAAGAAAACTACACTAACCACACAGAACAAACACAAAAACATCACAAAACATAAACAAATAAAACACACACAAGAACAACATAATTAATAAAAAGACAAACATAAACAACACCAAAACACGGGTCTGACTAGTAATTGCGTAAGATGGAGGGAGCAGACGACGGTTTTTGCACGTGATTGACCCACAGTAGTGGAGAGTAACATCGAATACGAAGAGGATGATTTGAGGATCGAAAAGGAAATTCGAACGACTCCTGAGCATTGTTCACTGTGGAAAACAATTGCACACAAACAGGGCGGTCGGGAATACTGCCCGATGACGATGAAATGGTGGACAGTGGATTTTGTTGAAGGCCAGGGAATTGAAAATGCAGATTATGGATTTATAATTTTTCTTATAGCAGAACTGTTTGAGGGTGAAAGCGGTCGCATTAGGGTTTACATTGAAAATTTAGGGTTTCCTGCAATTTCATCTTTTGGATATTAGGATGGAGGGTTTCAACAGAGATGCATGCATTAAGTCAAAAATAAATTTTAGAGAAGCAATCCATGGAGGACCACCTCAAACAGGAGGGGAACACAATCAACGATTGCCAAGGAAACCATTGAGGATGCCAAAGGTCGATCCAAGGAAAATAGAGATGGGTTGCATGAAAGCAACTAATGGATCCCCAGTAGTGAAGTTGGAAATAACGGATGTTCAGAAAGGAATAGATGCGATTGAGAGGAAAAGCCTAATTTGTCAATTCATGGGATTTCGACCGACTATTGCTACCTTCAAGCAATGGGCTGCCAATAACTGGAGCACTAAAGGTAAGTTCCAAATTTTTACATACCCTAATGGCTACTTTCTTATTTTTTTTTAAATGAAGAAGATAGGGAGAACATTTTTCAAGGGGGCCATGGTTTTTTGGTAGGGCAGGGCTCTTCATGAAGCCCTGGCATACCAAGTTCAAAGCTGAGGAAGAGATGCCATCAACTGCCCCTGTTTGGGTCCGTTTATTTGGTCTTCCGATAGAATACTGGCATCCAAAGATATTCAAAACAATTGGAAATTATTTAGGAGTTTACATGATGACTTCTGATTGTACCCAACACTTAGAGCATATGATTTATGCAAGGATTTGTGTTTTTATTGATTTTGACAAACCACTTCCAGAGAAGATTACTTTACAATATGGGGAAGAAATATGGGACCAAGTAGTAGATTATGAAAATATTCCATTTAGATGCAAAATTTGTCATGAATATGGTCATCTAGCCAAGGATTGTCCACATAAGGTCCCTAAAAAAGAGAAAGAGGATGGGGACTTGGCAGGGTTTCAAATCCCTAAACAAAAAAACACAAAAAAAATAGCAACAAAAGAGAAAACAATTATTTCTCCTAACACCTTTGAAATTCTCTCCACGGATGAGCAAGTAGATGATGAGGATGGTCAAATGGAAATAGTTATTATGGAGACACAATTTGATGAAGAGAGGGAATAAGAAGGATTGCATGATGAGAAATCATTAAAAGAGCTTGCCTTGATGCTGAGAAATAATAGTAAAGGAAAAAAAAGTACAATGTAGAAAACCAACCCAAGTGCAAAACAAAAGGGCAAGTTCAAACTACAAACAAAATAGATCCTCAAAAAGACCATACAAATTCCAATAGTAGTGTCGTGGTACCAAGTAACCAGCCTATAGTCCCAACTGGAATGAAGCAAGATACGAATAAAAGGATAAGGATGCCATAATCCTAAGGTTTATAGTCAGTATCTTTATGGCAATGTTGGAAGCTTTGGCTATTTTGCTAAGCAATTTTTGATATTTTTGGTAATTTGTTAAGCTTTGGTTTTTTTTCTTAGTGTTACCATATTTTGTTTGATTTGTCAATTGCTCCTTTGGCTTAGTTTTTGTTGTATTTGTTTTTCCTGATTTCGTTTGTGGTGTTTTTTATTCTTTTTGTTGTTTCTGTTTTGGTTTTGTTTTGTTATGTTGTTTTTGGGGTTTTTCTGTGTGTTTTGTGTTCTGTGGTTTTTTGTTTTTTTTGTTGTTTTTGTTATGGTAGTGTTTGTTATGTTGCGTTGGTGGTTTTTTCTATGTATTTCATGTTTTGGTGTTGTTTATTTTTATCATTTTTTTAATTTTATTTATTTATTTATTTTTGAATGTGTTTTCCTCTGTTGTTTGTGTGTTTGTTCTGTGTGGTTCGTGTTTTTTTTGCTTGTGCCTTTTCTTGTCGACACACTCAAGGAGTATGCTTTATTTGTTTTATCTTTTTGTGTGTTTGTGTTTGTTTGTTCTTGTTGTGTGTTGTTTCAGGTATGCTCCTTGCGTGTGTCAAAGGTGGTAGGCCAAGTGCAAGCCCTAGGCATTTTTTGCGGAATAGATACCCCTACCTCCTTGGGTCTTACCCAAAAGTGGCATCCCTTCTGGGATGTTTTCCACAAATAAAAAAACAACACCAAAACATGAAACACACAGAAAAAACCACAAACATAACATAACAAAACACTACCATAAAAAAAACAACAAAAAGATACAAATACACCACAAACAAAAACCACAAAACACAAAAAAAAATAACATAACAAAATAGATCTAAAATATAAACAACAAAATGATACAAATACACCACAAACAAAAACATGAAAAACAAATACAACAAAAACTAAACCAAAGGAGCTATTGACAAATCAAACAATATAAGGTAACACTAAAAATAAACCAAAGCTTAACAAATTACCAAAAATATCAGAAATTGCTTAGCAAATTAGTCAAAACTTCCAACATTACCAACATTATCCTTTTATTTGTATCTTGCTTCATTCTAGCTAAAGGTTGGTTACTTAGGACCATGACACCACTATTGGAATTTGTATGGTCTTTTTGAGGATTATTTTGTTTGTATTTTGAATTTTCCCTTTGGTTTTGCATTTGAGTTGGTTTTCTACATTGTACTTTTTTCTTATAGTTTAAAGGTGGCTGAAATGGCTCTCCTTTACTATTATTTTTCAGCATCAAGGTAAGCTCTTTTAGATATTTCTCATCTTGCAATCCTTCCTGTTCCCTCTCTTCATTAAACCGTGTTTCCATATTAACTGTTTCCATTTGACCATCCTCATCATCTGCTTGCTCATTCGTGGAGAGAGTTTCAAAGGTATTAGGTTAAATTATTGTTTTCTCTTTTGTTGCTAATTTTATTTGTGTTTTTTTTTGTTTAGGGATTTGAAACCCTACCAAGTTCCCATCCTCTTTCTCATTGTTAAAGACCTTATGTGGACAATCCTTGGCTAGATGGCCATATTCATGATAGATTCTGCATCTAAATGAAATATTTTCATAATCTACTACTTGCTCCCATATTTCTTCCCCATATTGTAAAGTAATCTTCTCTGGAAGTGGTTTGTCAAAATCAATCAAAACATAAATCCTTGCATAAATCATATGCTCTAAGTATTGGGTGCTATCATAAATCATCATGAAAACTCCTAAAGAATTCCCAATTGTTGCAAATATCTTTGGATGTTAGTATTCTATCGAAAGACCAAATAAACGAACCCAAACAAGGGCAGTTGATGGTATTTCTTCCTCAGCTTTGAACTTGGTGTGCCAAGGCTTCATGAAGAGCCCTAACGTACCAAAAAACCATGGTCCTCATTGAAAAATATCCTCCCTATTTTGTTCATTAGCAAGAAAAAAAAAGTAGCCATTAGGGTACGTAAAAATTTGTAATTCACCTTTAGTACTCCATTTTTTGGAATCCCATTACTTGAAGGTAGCAAGAGTCGATCGAAATCCCATGAATCGACAAATTAGCCCTCTCCTCTCCATCTCATCTATTCCTTCATGGAAATCTATTATTTTCAACTTCACTAATGGGAATCCATTAGTTGCTTTCATGCAACCCATCTCTATTTTCCTTGAATCGACCTTTGACATCCTTTCCTTAGAAATCGTTGATTGTGTTTCCCTCCTGTTTGAGGTGGTTCTCCACAAATTACTTATTTAAAATTCATTTTTTATTCTATGAATGCATCTCAGTGAAAATCCTCCATCCCAAAATCTAAAAAATGAAGTTGCAAAAAACCCTAAATTTTCATTGTAAACTCTAATAGAACTACAAATCTTTCTGATGCAACCGCTTTTGTCCTCAAAGATCGTTATACTAAACTCAATTTTCCCAATATTATTCATTTCTTCCCTTGCCCATCCACAGTTTGCCACACTCACTTTCATTCTACCACACTCACTTTCAGCAGCAACCCCTACCACTTAATTTAGCTCCATCTCCATTGCAAGAAAAAATTGAAAAAATTAATTTTAATATTGTGTTGACATCTTTATTATAAATAAATATTTCAATATTTATTTAAAATTTAAAAAATATGAAAATAAACTTTCTTTAAAAAATTGTTTGAAAATTATATTTTAATCTTTTTAATTGTTTCATTTTAGGTTTTAAAGTAGTGATCACATTTTAACATTGTTAGAAAGGAAATATCAATTTTAAATTTTAAGTTTTTGATAAGTTGTTATAGTTTGATATTAACATCTTAAGATTTACACATGGATTAAGCATAAGGGTAACTCCAATCGGTTAGACAATAACACACGCGAAGAAGCTACATCTTATTTGTGAGTTACCTTCAATAATGATAAGGAACCACTACAATAATATTTAAGTCATTTAAATAGAAAAAAGAAAAATTAAAAGATTTAATTTATCTCCTCTATTTGCTAGATTTCTTTAATGGAAGAGAAGAGGATGTAGTCTGTAGGCCATCTAAATGTAAAAAAATTTAATTATTTGTGTAAAAAAGTGTAATCAATTATATTCGGTAGCATATTTCATTAGGTTAGTGAATCTGTGAGGTAAAATTAACAATGTTATAAAAAAAAATTGAATATATTTATTTTAATTTTAAGTTATAACTCAATGTCAATATTTTAAGGAATGTTTTAATTTTTAATGATTATTTTTATGAATTTTATTTATTTTTGCATCTAAGGTATTATTAATAGTTTGTATAGATTTTATATTATCTACTATGTCAACAAAAAGAATATGAGCTTTCATTCTTATTTTTCTTGAAGGTTAGGATTGAAGGCTTGTTCTACAAAGCTTGTTAATTGATGATACATAATATGGAAATTGATAGTCTACTTGAAGATTTTTCTTTAGACATGCATTGGCATCTTGTTTGTGTTTCTTATAAGTCATTGCATTTGGACATGGTTAAGTATCTTGCTCAAATAGTTAGTTACAATATATATTTTAATAATGGATGACATGAGAAGACCATTTAAGGTCACAATTTTTGGTTTCAACATCAATTCAATATAGATATAAATTGCTCATGTTCTCTTTTCACCATGATTTTATAGTGTAAGTTCTTAATCTAAAGGATAAAAGAGCAGTCTAAATGAAAGAATACTCACATATTGTTTCAAAATATATGATTAATTACTTACCAATGGTTAAAGATTTCATGACCATTTCCAAAGTGATCATGTGGAATATTTTAACAATGTCAACTCTCCTAGATTCTCTTAAAGAAGTGAGGAAGATTTCATTGATTCATTGAGAATATTTCAACAAAAATAATATTGTTGAAGAAAGATGAGATGTGGGGTTCTTAAGAAACATAATAAGTGTTTTAAGTTCATGACACTATGATGGCATAAATATGTGGTGGAAGTATAAAATATGAGCAAGGTTCTTTTACTTACTCAAGATTATGAGAAAATAAGATGATCTAATGATTAGATACTCAAATTCAGTACCCAATGCATTCAAAAAATATGGACATGCTTCTTCATGGGTTTCTCCACTCTACTTGATTGTTTAGAGAAGGTATTATTAAGATACTAGAACTATGTTCAAGAGAGCTTAACTCATTAATAGATTAATATATTTATTGGTTAGGATATTTTTAACTAAGTGAATACTGTGAATCCATTTATGTTAATTTGTGTTCTTTAGATTCCATGCCTTTTACTATTGATTTTCTCTCTATTAAAGTTAATATTGCATATTCTATTGGAGAAAGAAGGACTACACACATCTCTTATGTCAAGTTGGAAATAAACATGAAATGCAAGATAGAAATTGGATATTTATATGCTCATAATTTTCCTGACTAATAATAATATCTATTTTACATGCTTGGGTGTGAAAGAGTTTATACAAATAAAACTTTAATATTCAATAAATTGTTCATAGATTTTATCCATAAATTTGATCATTTAGAAATGATCATTAAAGATATGGATTCTAATCTCTTTACGAGCTTTCACTAAGGGAGGATGTTATGTGATGCCGACTTCTACATACGACATCCTGTTCATATGTCACTTTAATTCCCATGCTATATTTAGGGGATTTGTTAGGATGTAATCTTATAATAGATCCTCAAATCAAGGTTAAGAAGAATCTTAACATATTGTATGGTATTGGCTTATGTATTTGTTCTACTTACATCTTTGCGTTATCCAAAGACAAATATTATTATAACTCAATGCTTCGGTACTTTGTGCTATGAAGTTATACGTATTTAAATACATAGAATGCCTATTTAGGTAAAAAAAACTCTTAACCAATCTTATAACTATCTTTATCCTCTACTACATGCATATACCTTGTGATGGGTGGCTATACCACTTTTCACTTCACATACTTCACATGGGCTATGATGTAATAACTCCTAACATAATCCTCCCCATATTACATCGTAGTCAAAGCTCTATGTTTAGCTTATGACCAAAAATAATGTCTAGGGTGATGCTAGAATCTATAGATTTTCAAGAGAAATTCCTCCCTTTAATATAGAATTTTTACTATGATACTTAGAATTTTTGGGTTCCACCAATCATGCACTCCAAAAACACTTTTATTACAATTACTCATTTAGTACTTATAGAATTCAAGCATGAATTATGTGTCTCATCCAATGTTTTCAAGTGAAGTATGTGCTACCATGCATCTAGTGTTACTTCTTGAATTGATTGATCTTCAAATTTTACCTTGCATAAGATTGAATGAAAGTTATGTTGGAATATTCAACATTGTCCTAAATATCTAAGTATTAATTTAATATTTAGATTAGCTTTTGCTAAGTTAGTGGTTAGTTTAGCTTTGAGGGCATATAATAAAATAAGATAGAGTTTACTAAGAATAGTGAATGAGTCATCTAGATTAAGTTAGAACTCTCATGAGAATAGTCTTTTGCAACCATAATGTGCTATTATCTAGTTCTTCCAAAGAACTATAAATGTAACATTTTTTACATGAAATTTAATGTTCATTGAGAAAATATCAATTGGTATCAGAGAAATTATATCTCCATTGAGACATCCATCCTCTTTGATATCAATGTGAATGCTTTCCAAGCATGCCATTCCTGCAAAAAAATTATTAGTACAATTTTTCTTTTCATATTTTTCTCCTCCTAAAAGAAACAATTGACTATTACAATTTTCCATGCCATTACAAGACTTGTCTGCAACTATGGGTGTCTCACAATAACTCTCTCCAATGAGAGCTATACAAGGTTCCTTCGCCTTCTCATCCTCTTCTCCATGAAGGGATTCCTCATCTTCGTCTCTCTTCTCTTCAAGAAGTTCATCATCACTCTTTTCTTCAAACATGTCTTCCTCTTCAAGGAAGAATTCACCATCATAAGAATGTATGTCTTCATACGAGTCTTGAAAAGACTCTTCAAAAACTCCTTCAAAAGGATCTAATTCAGAAACTTCTTCGAGGAAGCAAGGCTCCTCCTTGATTAAACAATCTTCATGATTGTCACATATGGCTTTATGGGTGTCCTCATCAAACCCATAAGCATCCTTCAACACTTTCCATGCCATTGTAGCTGATCTACAATTGGTTATGAGAGGAAAAACATTCTTTTCCATTCCTCTCCTCATATCCATAAGAGCTAAGCAATTTGCATATTGTTGCTCCTTCTCTTTTCTCTCCTCACCTTGTAGCTTGCTCCAAGAGGGTTCCTCATAGCCTTATTGAACTATATCCCATAAGTCTTGAGCCTTCAAGAAGGTCTTCATCATTATGCTCCAAATAGCATAATTATCTCCATTGAATTTGGGCACTTCCAATTCTTTATACATGGTGGTCATTCTCAGGATGCATGAGATATTAATGATTTAATCGAGCTCTTCCTTGCAACTCTGCTAAGTGCTGGCCACTTGAGTTTCTCTAACAAAGTGTGTGATTCAGATCTCTTCACACCACTCTCCACAGGTTTTGATCCGTTTGAGAAAACCTGCTCTAATACCAATTGAGAAGAGAACTAGGGTCAAAACCCGTCGGGTTCAAAGTACAAAGTTTTTTGTTATTTTTTTTAAATTTCCGCCAAGGAGAAGTTAAAATAAAGAAGAGCGGTAATTCTTTCAAAGAGGCCGCTTGGTGCAGCGGTTAAGATGCCTGTCCGAACAGACAAGGTCGTGGGTTCGAACTTCAAAAAGGTTTTTTGATATATATATATATATATATATTGTTTTTTAAATTATTTTTATTAAAGTTTTAAAAATTTAATTTAATGGTTTTAATTTATATTTTAATTATTTTTTTAAATAATTAAAAATATAAAAAAAAATTATTAAATTAAAAAAAAAAACTTTATAATTTTTTTTTGAAATTTTTTTTAAGTGAAAAGATATTTTTTTCGGAGGTAAAAGTTTTTTTTGGAACCATAAAAAATTAATGTTGTAACCCAGTTCATGCGGTGTGATTATGAGTAGATGATCCGGTCAGTCGGATGCTATAATGCACTACTCTCTCTCTTAAGAAGAGAGACCCCAAAATCATTCGACGAGAAGGTCCGTCAGACCAGTCTCCACATAGTTTTTTGCCAGTTGGAAAATTAGGTGATTGCTCATCAGAAGAAACCGGACTTTGAATACGAGGTGGATTCTGAAGATAATATCTTTGGGCAAAGAATAAAAGAGTCCAAGACGGTTGAAATAGTACCTCAAGGACCTTGTAGTGAAGACCACTCAAAAGTGGAAGAAGACTTTGAAGATGAAGGAAGAGAAACACCCATATTGGAGTGTTCCTTGCTTGAAGACCATCAAAGCGAAATGTATGATGAAGAATGTCTCATGGAGGAGATAAATGAAGAGTGTATTATGGAGAGTGCATCTACAATTCTCATGAAGGAGAATAAATAAGATGATGATGGAGAAGCAATGTTCATGGATGATCATTGGCTTGAAGACCATTCAATTGGAATGGATGTGTGCTCTCTTGAAAGAACAAATGAAGTGATGTGGGATGTTGATCCACAAGAAAAGTTTTATGAAGAGGATATGGAAGTGATAGGCTTATTGTTTGAAGATAACTCATCAAGGGTGAAGGATGTGTTGTGTGAATAAAAGAACACATGAGACTCTCTCATTTGGTATATGGAAAGTGAGAGGGAAAATGGGATAGAAACAGAAAATGGAAATGAGATTGCTGATTTTCTTGTCATAATGGCAAAGGAAGCATCACTCATGGATGAAGATCACTCACTTGGAGTGACTACATTGCAGAAAGAGAGTTGTCTTGAAAAGGCAACTATGTATGATTGCTTGAATGAATGGTTTTTCAACACACCAATATGGATTGAACAAAGGAGGATAACTCTTAGTGAAGAGTTGATGGTTGATCTTGAAGCACCATACAATGAAGAAGAACTGCTACAAAATAGTTTTATGGAAAGCACCAAATATACTCATACTAAAGGTAATGTTTTTATGATTAATGATTTGTTTTTTGTGAGCAGGAATGAAAAGAAAGGTGTTTGTCTCATTGAGACAACTTTGATTAAGAGTCTTCTTGGAGAGAATACAGTGATGGAGAACTTGGGTCACATGGATCAAAATGATGTGTTCAAAATTCCTTGGGAGAAGGATTCTTGTAAAGTCATTGTTTTGAGAGAATATTTGTGTGAGGAGCAACTTTATGTTGCATGTGTAGTTGGTCATTATATGTCCATATTTGTTGTGATTATTTGTGTAAAAATATGTGAAATATCTGTATGGTATAATCATCTATGTGAGATGATTAATTGTAAATACTCATGTGGAGTATTGCTTAGTGTTGAAAATGTAAAAGAAGATCAAAATGTGAGAGCATGGTTTAAAGACCATAATGATAAATATGTAAGAGAGTGGTTGCTGAAAATCACAAGAGGAGATACTTTTGTTGAAGGGGGAGATAATAAAAAAAATAAGGCACTCAAGCATTTGCAGGAAATCCCACATAAAGAGTGGAAGGAGTGCCACCACAAGTATTTTGCAAATTATGATTTCTTGATTCAAGATTGGAGGAAATGTAAGAGAAATATTTTCTTCCAACTCTGTGATGCTTAAATAACTCTTGCATGAGTGTCTTTAGCATCAAGGGGAAGAATGTTGGAATATTCAACATTGTCCTAAATATCTAAGTATTAATTTAATATTTAGATTAGCTTTTGCTAAGTTAGTGGTTAGTTTAGCTTTGAGGGCATATAACAAAATAAGATAGAGTTTACTAAGAATAGTGAATGAGTCATCTAGATTAAGTTAGAACTCCCATGAGAATAGTCTTTTGCAACCATAATGTGCTATTATCTAGTTCTTCCAAAGAACTATAAATGTAACCTTTTCTATTGCTTTACCTTCTACTTTTCATTTCTTTCATTGTGATAAAATTTTAGATTTCTTGCAAGTTCTCCTTTTATCATAAGTTCTTTGATATGATAAATGGGATGTATATTTTGAATGTAATATTTAGAAAATTTGTGTGCTTTTTTTAATCCTTAGAATGATCTCATAGATACCATAATTTTTCCTTGAACAAGAATGCAACAACTTGTCAAGTACTTTATAGTCTTTAGAGTTGAACCATTGGGGCTCAACAATTGTTGGCATTATATAATATATATCTATTTATCTCATATTATATTATCAATCCTAAAACTGTGGTGGTCTAGGCATTTGATTGTGCCTTATATCTTATGCAAAAGACAAGTGTGTGTATATATAAATTTTTAATCCTGTTTATCCTATTCATCCAATTTTATGTCTTTAGCTGGATCTAGACTAATTTTGATGCAAATATATATATTTTAAGATGAAACAAAGGGAGGCTACCGACGTGACGATGAAGAGAGAAAAGAGAAAACACAACACAATGAAACAGAATGAGAAACAACATGGACGGGTGTGGGAATAATTGAATACAATGGATGTGGAAGGCTATAGACAATGGTGGAGAGATGGCACTTTGTGGAACAAACAATGATATTGATCAAGAGAGAATACCCAAAAAGAGGAGGGTAGCAGTGTATGAGAGGAAAAATAGGATGGAAAACAAGATCTGGAGGTACACAAAATGAAAGGAATGGTAATATTTGGGTACCTCCATAACTATACTCCATAAGGGTGCTACCTCTATAACTATATTCCATCGAGGTGCTTGTTTATTTCCAAAGCAAACAGAATGCTAAAGCTTGGGCATATACTTCCTTTTATTGCACCTTTTGCGTCTCTTACATGGGAACTTATTGTATTTCTTACGGTATCTATAAACATCATATTTTGCACACTTTGGTCCATTTTTGTCATCGAAATCTTCAATTTGACCACTGTCTTCATATAAAGCCACTTTGAGAGGGTCCACTTTGTCATATACCAATGATGTAATCATATTCCATAGCTATGAGAGGATTCGACTTTCTTGAACCAGAATTGAACCTATCACTTGAGTTGCTTGCTCTATGAGTTTGTTCTTTTCAATACAGCCTATGAGATCTCAATCTATGTGGGAAAATTTATTCGTATGGTTCAATACTTTCTTATTTGAGCAATTTTTGATTTCACTAGACTTTTTTTCTCAACTTGCTTTTACTATCTTCTGAACACCCTTAGGCTAGTGGTACTTCTTTTGTGCTTACTCAGGCTTCTGCATGTATTTGTGCTTATTTGGTGATGTTGTGAGAGGTTGTTGCTTGGGCTTACTAGAAGAAGCCATGGATTAGGAATGCAACATAGCTTGTACTTTCTTTCTTACATTCGTAGTCGACAAATTCTTATCTCAAAAATATTCTACGATGGAAATTGAAACCTTTGGAGGGGTATTTAAAATAATGTGGAGTACGTGCATGCAACATTTTTATTTCACTTCTAACCACCATATTCTAGGCGTTCTATAAAAAATGTGTCCATAAAATCTATACAATGACAATGTCTAAGGAATTTCCTTTTTATGATTAGTCCACTAAGGCCTACATATCTCAGCATCGCTCCTTTATTGGTGTCATGTTATTTGTATCTCTCTATGACCATAAGTTTGAAGCTTACCATGGGTGTTCTATTGATCTTCACGTGCCTCAAAGAGATACGTTCATGACTTGGGTCATATTCTAATTTTACCACCCTATATGGGATCATCGCTTTTGAATTTGAGGTTGTCCACCTCATCATGCTTTCTATTAGTTATCAAACTATGAGCCACATACCTTTTTAGTCTCTTATGTGAGGCATAGCTGGTGAAATGTGCATCATTGATCTCTTTGGGGTGATCTAGAGTGTTGATGCACCTATCGCTCTTTCTTGTGGCTTATCGTTGATGCATCAACAATGGGATTTATTGAAGAGCGATGAAGAGACCTTCTTATATTACAAAAATGCACAGTCATCGATCACTTGGAGCTATTACTGATTGAAGAGCGATGAGTCTATCATAAAGGCAATGACTAAAAATCCTATCACTGATCATATTGTGTTATTGTTGATGGATGAGCGAAGGGGGAATGCGATAATGGGTAGGATTTAATTTTTTTTTAAAATATTAAGGCCAAATGACTTAGCAGACTTTATAATAGCTATGACACAAGGTTTATTTAATACATGACAGGAGGGGGAACAATTAGGATTAACAATAACAAGATCCTTAAATGACTCAAAATATTAATCGCTGATAGGGAAACCCTTTTGCTAATGCATCGACGACGTGGTCTTTACATTGACAAAAAACCAAACTTGGACTTAGGGATGAATCACTTAGATGAAAGTTTAGGCTTATGGATTTAGGTAGTTGGAATCCAAGCAAAATACTTATGATCTAGGGCTAATGCATTAATGATGGATTATGGCTATCGTTGATGGATCAATGATAATGAGTTTGGATGAGTGATGCGTTTATTTTTATGTTACTTTTTTTTACACTATCACTGATAGCTTGGAGTAGTTTCTAATCGATGAGTGATGGGGGATTTAGAAGAGCAACAACGAATTTAGTAAAAATTGGCAAGACTTACTCCATCAGGAGGGGGAATGAATAGGGCCAACGATGACTATACCCTCAATTAGAACTCAATTTTTTTTATCATTGATCAGAATTAATGATCATTGATGTATTAACAATAAGGCTTTTGCAAGAGTGATAGTTTATTTCACCTTTATGCCAAGGTTTTCATGATCTTCGATTGAATGAAACTATCACTGATGGATCAGTGACAGTGGTTTCGTATGAGAAATAAAGTATTTTTAAGTTTATGTTGTTGTCGATGGTCTAATGTGGTCGTGGATGAATTAGCGATGACTTTTTTGGAAGGGTGATGATGAATTTGGATGGGTAGACCTTAGCAAGGAAGATTTTTGGCAAAAATTAAGTGGGGGAAATTAGGCTAAGGCTTTATGTCTAGGCATACTTGGAGGCTTAGGACTTAGGAAAAATAAAAGCAAGGTGGACTTTAGGAATGAAAATGAATTAATGGAATGGTGATGGATGGACATTAAGTTGGACCTAGGTGAAGGTAAGTATAATGAAACATGAGTGGGGTTATATCATGACATTAAAAGGGAAATGCAACGGTTAGATGACTTAGATGATATGGGATAAATGGAGGGATATGTGTAATGAAAGTGTTAATGAATATAATGGTAATTTTGAAGGGTATGGACTAAATAACGAAAGTGGACCAAATGATATGTAAAAGGAGAAAATTTGAAAATAATGGTCTTAAAAATGGATGAAATGGATAAGACGATGAAGGGTGATGATATGAAAATGATAACTTTATGTATGAATGAATGGATAGGAATGAATTTATGAAGGATATTTTTGAATGAATTAAGCACAAGATGACCAAGACCTATACCTTCAATGACCATGGAAAATATTTTGAATTGGAGTGACTCTCTCAAGACTTCCCTCTTTTGGACCAACCACGACATCCTATAATCACCTAGACACTCAATTTTACCAACTTTTGAAAACTAGGGGTGAAATATAAGTTGGAATTTTTGAAGCCCAACACAGGCTCTGTTTGGGACAAGAGAACTGGTTGAATTTGAAGGAGTCAACTTTTTTCTTGAGAACCTCAAAATCTTCGACTGACTTAATTGTACCCATTTCATTTGGATCTTCATCAATAGACTTCGAGATAAGTGTGACCCCTACAAACATGACCTCTACCTTTGATATTTGTAGACTCTTTGATGATTCAGATCCCATTATTAACTTCACCAAAAAACCAATAGGCTTTTTATGTGGAAGTAAACAATTTTAGAGTAAAATCCTAATCACTTAAGAAAACAAACGGACTCAACAACCTACTGAAATGAAGCAGACTAAAACAAGACATGATAGACATACAAACACTTTTTTTTTAGTAGACAAAAATAGTTCATATCAATTGATCCCCATCCTAGGGATGGTATATTTTTAGATGTTGGTCATTTATTGAAAACTGCATTTCTTCTCCTTGTAGGGTAGGCAACCTGTAAGTATGATGACCTATTTTCTGGATGATATGGTAAGGACCCAACCATTTTGGCTCCAATTTACCTTTTTCCCTTGATTTTTCATTCTTCAGGTCCCAATATATCACTATGTTTCCTTCTACAAAGGGATTTCCTCTAGATTTCTTGTTTAAGACCTGAATTGTTTTATGGGTTTCCTGAGTCATATTTTGAAATCATCTCTTCTGTCTTCTTATAGTTTTACAATTTGATCCATTCTCCTTTGCAAGTTATCTGGCTTCTTGTGATCTTGAAGTAATAAAGCTAAAGCAGGCCTTTCTACTTGTGGGGGGAGTAGGGAATTTTCTCCATACACCAATTCATAAGGTGTTTTCCTTGTTGCTCTTTTAATAGAAATCCTATTATCCCATAAAGCAAATTTCAATTCATTGTCCTAGCTTCTTTTATTTTTTCCAAGAGATATTTTTATTCTGGTAATAATATTTATAATTGAAGATTCTGCTAGGCCATTACCTTGAGGATAATAATTAGCTAAATGAACCAATTCAATGCTATATCTACTACAGAATTCTACCATATCATATGAAATAAAACTTCTACTATTATCAGTAACTAGCTTCTTGGGTACTCCAAATCTGGTTAAGATATTTTCTTCCAAAAAATTGATAATTACTTCAGTGGTTGATGTCTTCAATGGGGAAGCTTCTACCCACTTAGTGAAATACTCAGTAGTAGTTATTATCCATCGATGGTCTCCTAAGAAATTTGGATTAATTTCACCTATAAAGTCAATTCCCCACTGTGTAAAAGGAGTTTCTACTATCACAGGTGTTAAAGGCATTGCAGACAACTTTTTCTTACTATTAAATATTTTGCAGTTCTGGAATTTTCTTATGAATAGGCGTGCATCTCTAAATATGAAAGGCCAATAATAACCAACCCTCATAATATTGTTCACTATAGCTTTAGGTGAAAAATTTCCACCATAGAAACCTATATGAAACTCTTCAATTATTCCTAGGATTTCATTTTGCATAAGGTAAAGCAATAATACACCACTCAGATACCTCCAATACATTTTATTTTTCTAATTGTAATATTTTTATGCTTGTTGTCCTCATTATAATCTAAGAAAAACTAGTAGGGAATGCCAATATCTACAAATAATTCACATCTTTATACCAATCATCTTCAGATGCTTCTATTTCAACAATCTACTGTGCATTTACTATTAAAATTGTATTGTTGAAGTCTTCATCTCCTTTGGTTACCATCTACTTGGCCAAACCTTACCCTTTAATGATTTTTACATATTTAAATTCTACATCATACTATTGTAACTTGACCATCCACTTGGTTGAGCTTCATGTAGACTCATTCTTAATAAATACGTCCTTGATAGTTGTGTAAGGGATGCAGGCAATTACTTTGTTTGAACCAAAAATTCCTTTGAAGTGTTCCAACTTTTTGATTAAATAATAACTCTACTTTTCAATCATAGTGTATTTTAGCTATGCTCCTTTCAGTTCTGAACTCATGAATGCAACTGGCCTTTCATTATTTTCTTGGTATTTCTGAGATAAAACAACAACAATTGTATCTTATGAAGCAAAATAATACATATTAAAATCCCTGGAATAAATTGGACATGATAGCACGTGGGATTGAGTAATTCCATATTTTATTTTCTGAAAATCCTGCAAATTCTCCTTTGTCCATCTAATATTTCCTTCTTTTTTTATCATATTATTTATGGGTTTTATAATTTGAGCAATTTGGGACAAATATTCTAATAAAATTTATCTTCCTAAAAAAATACCTGACTCCCTTCAAGTTCTTTAGTAGAGGAATATTTGCAATGGCTTTAGTTCTTTTAGTATAAATACTAATTCCTTCTTTAGAAACAATATGTCCTAATAGCTTACCTTGCATTGTCCCAAAGATACACTTCTTGGGATTCAACAAAATGCCAAATTCCTTACATCTTTCAAACACTTGGGAACCTCTCCTCATACTCTATATCTATCTTTAGATGTTTGAACCAGAAGCATTTATAGCTAACAAATTGGCTCTATGATTTTTATCTCTAGGAATATACATGATATTGAAAGCCAAAAATTTATAAATTTCTTCCTGAATAGCCTACTTGTATTGTTCTAACCTAGGGTGTTTGGTTTGATATTTCCATTTAGTCTATTGCATTATTAATTTTACATCTCCATATACAGTTAAATAATTGATTCCTAGCTCTTTGGATTTCCTCAAACCTAGTAACAATACTTCATACTCTACCACATTATTAGTACATGGAAAATGCAATATGTATGGTATGCCCAAATAATTTCTATTAATATCAGTCAAGTTGACCCCTGCCCTTGCTCCAGTATGTGATTTTTCTCCATCAAATGTTAGGGTCCACATTTTTGATGTTAGTATTCTTGTAGACTTAGCATATAACTCTGTTGTTGTTTGTGGGTCCATGTTTACCACTTTCGGTACCTCTGCTAGGAAAGGTGAATGCCAAATAGAATATACTCCTATCTCATTCTCTTCAAAATATTGGACTAAATTTATAGTGGTATTATCAGACTTCTTTAATTCTACTAAATAGCTATGAAAGGGTTCTCTTCTAAGAGTAACCTATTCTTTTGCTGTCAGGGGAATAATAGCATAAGACCAGTATAATTGAATAGATCCTCCTAATTGTTCGACCCAATGTCTTGATAACAATAAAGAGAAGAAAGGGTCTACATAAATCATAACTACATCCATAACTATTACTTTCTTTGGGTACTGGTCTAGATAAAATAACAATCATATGATGATCCTAATACAAGGTATTTGTCTACTATCAATGATTGATATTGGGGGAGAATATCTGGTGCACATTAAACCTATATGATCTGCCACTTGTTTAGGCATGACATTATGTGATGCCCCACTATCTAACATGTAGTTATGAATTACATATTGTTCCCCTAAATCTAAATTATACCTTAAGGAGATGTAGAAGGGTTTGATTGATGATGGGTTCATAGGAATGGGCTTGGGTTTTCATATTGCTGAAAAATTACATATATGAGTGTTTGGTTGCTCAACTAGACCAAAATATCGACACACCTGATATCTATATTTTGGGATGGTCATCAATTCTCCAAAAGTAATGTTTATTTTCTATTTGGTCAACTCCTGACTAGCATCAAATTTAGCTTTCTTGACTTCTATGTTTTTGTCAGAATCCAACTGCTTATGAGTTTCATTTCCTACTTCAACTTCAGGGGCTACTTGTTTATTGTTATTCTATTTCTTGGCACCTTTATCCTTATTTTGGATCTATTGATTTGTATAAGCTTTTTCAAACTTATTGGTTTTATCAAGGTTTGTTATACTTCTCAGAGTAATGGCATGAATACTTTCTAATGCTTCAATTTCTTCAGCTGTCGGAGTGATTTTGCCTTACTTCATAATTTCATACATGTTTTCTTGAGGTATTTTTAATATTTTCACATTTTTGAGAATAAAAACTCTTAGTTATTTTTTGATTTAGGTAGCTCATCCATTTATTTCTCAAATTATATTTCTCTCTCTTCATCATCCTTAGTCCAACAAACATTTATTCTTGTTTCTTCATACGATTCTTCTTCCAAATTGACATTGGTATGTGTACTCAAGAATATGCCACAACCAGTTGGGTTGTGTGGGGCATCACATGTAGTGCAAAAGAACGGGAAATCAAAAACAATATTAGTAGTGGCCTTGGGGTTTGGGACTAAATCCATATACTTTGATCCTTCTTTCCTCTTCCAACCATTATTATTACCTCCATTTTTATTTCCTTCTTCTCCATTGTTCTAGCCCAGTTTCTTTTAAAAATTCTCCAAAATTTTGGTCTGTTATCATTTTATGGTTGTGTAGGTGGCTCACCATTCATTTATTTTTATCTTTCAATTTTAGACAACCTACTATTAATTGTGTTGAAAATCTCTGTAAACTCATTGGATAGTTTTTCTATGGGATCTATCTCAATATTCTTTAGCAGTGAGAACCCAACCTTTTTAGACTTCTTGTCTGCTTGGCTGAAGCTTGACTCAGATGTGTGTGGCTTCATATTTACACTATCTATCATATTCCTCTCAATTTCCAGAGCTTTTTCCATATATTCATTGATGGTGTTGGTTCTATGTTGTCTCAATTCATAGCTGAATTCCCCAAGGAAAGTATTTTTGTAGAAATAGATCATTTGGTGGTCAGTGGGCCTTAGAGTTGTGGGAATTTTATTTTTGGTTTTAAAGAACCGTCTGTTGAAATCTTCAACTGACTCATTTTTCCTTTTCTTGACTATTGCAGGTTCTGTTAATAGATACTGCTCATTTTTATTTTTCCCATACTTTTAAAAAAAATAATATTTCCATTGTTTGAAAATTGGTGATCTGATCAGGTGGAAGACAATTAAACCAATCCTTGGCATCCTTTTCCAAGGTCTGCAAAAATAATCTAAGGAATACATCCTCGTGTTTGACATAAATACTAAGACAAAGAAAACTCTTAATATGGTCCTCTCATGTAATTGCAGTATTACCTTGAAATTTAGGTAACTATTTATGCAAATTTTGGGGTAGTTGAAAATGCCTATACCTATTGGTCCTCCAGGTATGAAGATTTTTGTTTTCCTGATCCATGTTGACTATGTAAGTAGAAAAAATAGGATGGATAGGGGTGTTAATAACGAGTGTAATAGTAGAATTATTTTGAAAATAATTATCTATAGGAGTATATTTTCTAGCATATTTCTTACCAACAAAACAAGATTTATTTTTGATATACAGATTTCTTAGAAATCAGGACTTTTTGAGTATGGGTAAATATCTCTAGGTCTTCAAATTCTGGAAAGAGTTCTTAAATTCTCCATATGGTATGCACCAGGTAAGATTATTCTTCTTATTTTGGGTTCATTCAGAGTTGCCACCACTGAGAGTGCAATAGAATCTCACTCTCGCCAAGATTACTGAACTTTTAAATCTTTTAATCTCTGAGTTGTACATAGAGGTATCCCAAAACACATAGAATTTCAAAATATTATATAAGGAGATAAACTACAGTTACACAGATAAAAATTTATTCCCAAAAATTATGGTATTGATGGGCTAGTATGTAAATCCTATACAAATAAATGTCATGAGGGGGAATGAAATAACAATCAAAGGTTTGATCCCTAGCAAAAATGCTAGAAAATTATTGTGGAAAAAAATGAATATCCTTAAGATTTTATCATGCTATTCAAACTCCTTTGGCCCACAAGCAGATATGTGAGCTCTGGTGGACTCACCGCTTTGACCTAGGATAGCTTGATAACTAAATAGGTCAGGTCTAGACACCCTAATATGAGCCTATGGTGGTGTTATTTAAACAAGTGCGCTCAACCAAATTTTTAATGTATTATTGATGTGCAAAAATGATGACCAAGCATACATACAAAGCATTTTAGACATAGAAGCATACTAGTGCCTTGTCCATTGGGCTATCATAGTAAATTTTTAACCAATCACATGAAATAGAGAGAAAAATAAAGGAAAAATGATAAATCCATATTCATTTGAATATTGCAATCAACAAATTAGCAAGAGAAACATTGTCTGCATATTCAAATAATGTAATATATAGACAAGTGACACACACACATTGCACCAAAAATATGCCAAAGAGCAAAAACCAGATAATTTGTATTATATTCAAAGTATGATGACTACAATGGTAAAGACCAACAAGGTGCTTGGATATTTTAATGAATACAATATAAAGCTCACCTAGTTTGAATAATGTAACCAAGGAACTATGATCTATTTTCCTAATTATAGTGATATATAGATTTTGGCTCCTTGAAGCATCTCCTGGAAATGATCTTAGGTGGGCTACTCAACTCTTAGCAGTACCTGCACAAAGGTGGTAAGAACTAAGAAATGGAAAAAATAGAGAAAATATAGAAGAAGATATAATAACCCTAACAAAACACTTAGAATGTCTCTAGCAAGTTTTCTATCTCATTGCTTGATGATGAATCTTTGCCACTACAACTCCTTATGTAGCCTAGTTGTCCAAAATCTATTACAAATGCTTGGTCCTGGTTCAGCCACGTGTATTTTTCTTGGCCTTGTGTCTCTTCGACTTCCTGAGTATGTTACAACAAAAATTGGTTGATGCCAACTATTAAAATTTCTATCAGACTACTATTTGTTCAAAATTGCACCGTTTGCTACTGCAACTCATCGTTTCAGCTTCTCCGAAGGGGACTCTCAAACTATAGTGGGCTAGGTATTTGGATTTGCCTTATCTTTTGTGCAAAAGATAAGCTTATATATATATATATATATATATATATATATATATATATATATATATTATTCTTGTTTATCCTAGTCATCTAAATTTTTTTCTTTAGATGGACCTAGACTAGGTTTGATACAGATATATTTTTAAGATGAAACAGAGGGAGGCTCTCGATGTGATGGTGAAGAGAGAAAAGAGAAAATACAACATAGTGAAACATAATGGGAAATAATATGGATGGATGTGGGAATAGTTGAATACAATGGACGTGGAAGGCTACAAACAATGGTGGCAAGATGGCATTTTGTGGAACAAACAGTGACAATGATCAAGAGAGAATACCCAGAAAGAGGAGGGCAACAGTGTATGAGAGGAAAAAAAAAATGGAAAACAAGATATGGAGTTAGACAAAATGAAAACAATGGTAATAATGGGATACCTTCATAACTATACTCTACTGGGGTGTTACATTTATAACTATATTTCATCGAGGTGCTTGTATTTTTACAAAGCAGACAAAATATTGAAGTTTTAACTACTTTTTTTTTTGTGCCTTTTGCGTCTCTTACACATGAATTTATTTTATTGCTTACAATATTCTATAAAAATCACCTTTTGCACACTATGGCCCATTTGTATCACTAAAATTTTCACTTCAACCATTGTCTTCATATAAAGTTGCTTTGAGAGGGTCCATTTCATCATCTACCAATGATGCAATCATGTTCCATAGATATGAGAGAATTCGACTTGCTTGAACCAACATTGAACTTGTCATTTGAGTTTCTTGCTCCATGAGTTTTTTCTTTTAGGTACATCTTGTGAGATCTCAATATGTGTGGGAAACTTTATTCGTGTGGTTTAATACTTTCTTCTTTGAGAATTTTTCAAGTTCACCAAGCTTTGTTGCTCAACTTGCTTTTACTATCTTCTGAACACCCTTAGGCTAGTGGTACTTCTTCTATGCTTACTCAGGCTTTTGCACGTATTTGTGCTTATTTGGTGATGTCATGAGAAGTTGCTGCTTGGTATTCCTAGAAGAAGCCATGGCTTAGAAATGCAACATCACCTATAATTTCTTCCTTACAGTTGTACTCAGTGAATTCTTACCTCAGAAAAGTTCTATGAGGGAATTTGAAACCTATGGAGGGGTATTTGAAATAATGTGGGAGTACGCATGATGAGGCCTGAAAATGCCAGTACGCATGATGAGGCCTGAAAATGCCTCAATCATAACATGTTTTGAACACTGAAATTGCCTATAAACTCTTATGTTAATCTAATATGCTAGTTAAGTTAATTCAATATGTTGTGTATTAACTATTTGCATAATAAATGTATTTGAAGTACTATATTCTGATTTTTACAGCTTTTTGTATAAGTTTTATGTTGTTTTGTTATGACTTGCTAAAATGAGATATGCTTAGATTAATAACAACATTTCACTAATCATGTTTTGATATGTCTCAAGCATTCATTTTACCTAAATCTGGCAACAGTTCAAGAAAAGCATTACTTGTGCAGCAAAAACTGGGTTTTCCCATGTAAATTCCAGCCGACTGCCAATGAATGGCAAGGCATGGAATTCACATGTGGAAAGAGATGAAGACCATTGGAATCTGATCCTGAGAAGTAACCCACATAAGAAATGCAGAGAAAATCATTTAAGGAGCCCACATTTGTTCATTCCGAAGTCTCTTCGGAATGAACAGATATCTTCGGAATGAGAAAACACAGTGTCTTCGAAATGAGCGGATCTTCGGAATGAAAGTTGTAGTGTCTTCGAAATGAGCGGATCTTCGGAATGAAAGTTGTAGTGTCTTTGGAATGAGTGGATCTTTGGAATGAGAGCTGTAGTGTCTTCGAAATGAGCGGATCTTCAGAATGAGAATTGCAGTATCTTCGGAATGAGCCACTTATCTTCGAAATGAAAACAGAATGTGCTTTTTGACTTATTGACCGAATTTTGACGCTGGAAAAAGGGAAATAAAGATTGAAAAGGATAAAGGGAAATATCTCAGATCTGACTTTGCCGTCCTTGCCGACCAAAGCCACCATTTATGGAAAGATCAAAGTGTGATCTTCTTTTAGGATAAAACCTGGAATTGTTGCAGCATAATAGGATTAGATCTTCTGAGATATTCTCAGCTTGTTAGTAGATCTTAGGACATCTATAAATATGGCTCCCATTCAGGTTGAGCTAGGTAGAGAAGAAAAGAAAGTAGTAGAGAGTAAGGGGAATAGAAGATAGAGAAATCAGTAATAGGTTATAATCAAAAAAGTGACTGTTACAGTCCTGTAATAGTTTTTAGCAGCATTATTGTAATCATGTGTTTGCATCAATAAAGTATATTGTTTCTATTTCATATTGCTTGTAAATGAGTGTGAGTAAGATCTAAAGAGAGAGAGACTCATACCTTCTTCTGGACAAAGAGGCTGGCCACTTCCAGACCTAGGAGGAGGACTAACAGTAGGTTTTTATTCTGATTTTGTCTGTAATAGAATGAGTTGTAGAACTTGTCCTTTCATTCCTTTGTAAACAACTAATGATATTTGCAATATTAGTTTATTTTATGTTTTGTGATTAATGATTTGGTTGTAATCCCCACTTTCAGCAAAGCTTTCAATTTATTGCAGACTGTCATTTCCAGAATTTGCTATTTTTTGTAATTTCTTGCATTTTATGTTTTGTTGTCAACCCCTGCACAGAAGATTGACAACCTTCTATTACAGAGCCTTGACAGTTTCATTTCCATGTTAGAATTAGATTTTCATTGCTGCAAAAGTAATTAGATTTCCTTTCTGCAATTAGAATCAGACTTTCAATTCTGTAATTGTTATTTCTGCAACATAATTAGGTCTCATTCTGCAATTGTAATTAGGACTTCATTTCTGTAGTTAATGATTAGTTTCCAATTCTGCAACTTAGATTAAGGTTTAATTCATGCAATTTAGAGATAGGAATGTCCTAAAACCCCCACACAATCGGTTTCACCAATAAAACCTGTTGCTCTAGATTGACCTAAGTTATAACCCTGTTTACCCCTTCTTTCGTAGATAGCCTTGTACACAGCCCTGGATTGACAAATTCATTGAGAATTAATGATGTGTATAATGACAACGCATCATTTTGGCATCGTTTCCGAGGAATTGTGTTGCTAGAAGGTAACAACAGTCCAATAGTTGTTAGTTAGACTGAACTGTGAAGATTCAGGATAAAATCTGAATAGAACAGTTGGTTAAAATAACAACTATTGACATATAATTTATGTCATTTAGAGTAAACATGAATGAGTAAGTCTAGGGATGAAAAAGGTAGAATTACCCAAAAGGATCCCTGGCTTGTTCCATTACGGAGATCTTCACGCCTAAGGGGTGAATCACCTGTGTTTGAATTACCAGAAAGATTGAAAGAAAAATCACCAGTCTCACCATCATTAGAACATTCTGAGAAAGTAAAATCACCAATTTCACCATCATTAGAACATCCTAAGAAAGAAGAATCATCAGACTCATCATCAACAGAGGGTCTTGGACCTCTTGAGAGTGAAATTTGGATAGGATTAACTGTTCCCAGAGAACAGGAAACTATGGCAGAGGGAGGCAATCTAGATAGAGATGGCCAACATGGCTATGTCCATGATGAAGGAGATGATCAGTATATTCCTCAACCTTCCAGAACATTTGAATATCCTATCCATTTGAATCCAACACAAAACTCTCCCATGAAGACTATTTCACCTTCAGTACTTCCAACCTTTCGAGGTGTTGTATCTGAAGATCCTGATCAATTTTTGTTTGAATTCAAGGTAGTGTGTCAAACCTATGATTATGTAAATGACAATAAGAAACTTAAGGTCTTTCCCTCAACACTCAAGGACTCAGCATTACGTTGGTTCATGAGTTTAGAGCCAAATTCCATCCGAACTTGGGATCAAATGGAAACTGTGTTTTTAGACAAATATCAGGAGTATTGCCGTGTAAGGAACAGGAAAGATGAGTTATTCAGGATTAAACAAGAAGATGATGAAACATTAGAAGACTATCTTGATAGGTTCTCCTTTGTTCAAAGGAGATGTGGACTTATAGAACCAGAGTTATGCAAAACTATCTTTTTGAGAGGATTGCAAGATGAATCCAGAGACGTATTGGATTTGATGGGAAGAGGAGATGTAAATACTCTCAGTAATGAGGAAATTATGGATCTCTGCAGGAATTACTCTCGCAATAAGCAAGGAAGAAGAAAAAAAATACAAATGGCACTGATGTGAAAGAACTAATAGAGGAACTTGCAAATTTTAAAACTGATATTCTAGTGCAATTAAACACAACTTTGGGGGAAATGTCTGCAAAAGCAAAAAACACAGAACCTTTGGCAATTTATTGCCCAAGATGTAGAAATAAACATGCTTTGCAGGAATTTCCTTTGAATAAAACATCTATCTCAGCCATTTGTAGTATCTGTTCAAAGAGGCATTCAACTGATCAATGCCACCTGCTACCACAACTCAAAACTATGTTAGAAAATCAGACTGAGGAACTCAACTATGTTGGACCAAAACAAGGGGGAAATTTCTCTCAATACCAAAATCCCCCTCGTTTTCCTACAAATTGGGGGCATAATCCTGGTACTATGCCTTGGGGACAATCAGAACCACCCCAACGTCCTTGGAATTATCCTCAATGGACAAATTCCCAAGAATGGCCACAAACAAATTGGAGTAATTCAGCCTGGAATCAAAATCAAAACAATCCATCATGGAATCAAAACAATCCATCATGGAATCAAAACAACCCATCTTGGAATCAAAACAATCCACCCTGGAATCAGAATCAGACTAATCCACATTGGATGCAAAATCAACCATAGTGGAATCAACAATATCAGTCCTATCCAAGGCAGCAAAGAAATCAAGGTCAAAATCAACATTTGCTGCTTGCACCTAATCAAAATTTTCAAGAAAAATAGAACCAACCACAACAAACACAATAGGTGAAACAACCTCAACTTCCAGCTCAATCAGTCACTAATCCAAACAGCATGAGACAGGCATCCCCTGTCTATGTGGCTGAAGCTGAAGACAATGTTGAAATAAATGTTATTGATTGTAGTAACATCCAACTTCGTTCAGGAAAAGTTGTACCTGAACCTGTTTCAAATAAAAGCAAGGAAAATGAAGAGCAAGAACCTTTGGAACCAGTTAGAGTTGAACCAACAATAGAGAAAGAAGAAGAAAAAATAGAACCACAGGCAGAACAATTACCTTCATCAGGGATAATTCCATATCCTGAAAGATTCAATACCACAACAAAAAATTTTGAGTCAGACCTGGTCAAAGAACTTAAAAAGTTAACTATATCATTGCCCTTATTGCAAGCCATTAAGGATATACCAATGATTAAAAGTACTATCCGAGATTTGTGCATTAAAAGAGCAGGAAGAAAAAAGAAAGCATTTCCTAAGACTATTCAGATTGAAGGAAAGATAGCTGATCTCTTGTCTGGAAAACTAGTACCTCCAAAGTATAGTGACCCAGGAAGTCCAGTTATCACAGTTACCATAGGTTCAGTACCAATATCAAATGTCTTAGTAGATCTAGGAGCTGCAATAAATGTCATGACCAAGGATATAATGAAACAATTACAGCTCAAACATCTCAGCCCCACATTTATAGTTTTAGAAATGGCTGATAGGTCGGTTGCAAAACCCTGAAGGTATCATTGAAGATGTTCCTATAGAAGTTTCTTCTTGGGAATTCCCTATAGATTTTTTGGTTTTACAGCCAAGAAATTCAACACATGGATATCCCATCATTTTGGGAAGACCTTGGCTTGCAACTGCAGCAGCCTTCATAGACTGCAGATCTAGAAAAATGACTATTTCAAATGGTATTGATCTAAAACAGATCTCTCTGTATCCTCCTGCAAGACCCTCCAACAATTTTTTAGGTCAGTTATGGTTTCCTGATTCAGATGAAGAATCAGAGGAGGTTATTTCCACACTAGCCACCTTGGTAGTAAGAGAACACACGGAAGACCTCCAAGACACAGAAAATTTAGAAAATGAAACTATCCTAATGAATGTTCTGCAAGAACAAGGGTTAGAAGAGGAAGCAGAAAATATCCAACAATTGTTAAGGAATGAGGAGAACCAAAATTTTGAAGGTGAAACATCTGTACTATCATAGGAAAACTCTGTTTCACTACCACATGGGTGGCACCATCACCTGATTTTTCCTTCTCACTGTTCTATACAGGATATGCTTCCATCAAAGAATAATAAAATAGAAACTTCTTATTTCCTTCCATCTCAACAATGTCCTCTTAACTCCCTGATCACTAAGTATGAAGAAGTGAATTCAGTCCTTCCAAATACAAAACAAATAGAAGTCCAACCAGGCAAATTTTTGAACATTTACAACCGGCTTACTAGGGAAGAAGAAGACAAATTGATAGTTGTCTTGCAGAAGCATGTCCATGCTTTTGCTTGGGACTATAAAGATATGTCAGGGGTTCACCCTGATATATGCACCCACAAAATTTATACTGAAGAAGTCAAGCCAGTTAGACAACCTCAGAGAAGACTGAATCCTGCCCTAAGGGATATTGTAAAGGAAGAAATTGAAAAACTTCTGGAGGTAGGATTCATTTACCCAATTTTTGATAGCCAGTGGGTCTCTCCATTGGTTATAGTTCCTAAGAAAAATGGAAAAATGAGAGTATGTGTAGACTATAGAGAGCTGAATAAAGTAACATACAAAGACCATTTTCCATTACCTTTCATAGATCAGGTGTTAGATACCCTTGCTGGAAAGAGATACTTTTGTTTTCTTGATGGATTTAGTGGATATAATCAAATTCAGATTGCACCTGAAGATCAAGAGAAAACAACCTTTACCTATCCATGGGGAACATTTGCCTATAGGGTTTTACCTTTTGGTTTGTGTAATGCCCCAACAACATTTCAGCGAGCAGTTTTAGCAATTTTTTCTGATCTGACTACCAACGGTGTTGAGATATACATGGATGATTTCACAGTATGTGGACAGACTTTTGACTTTACATTAGAAAACCTTGACAAAGTTTTAACTCGCTGTGAAGCATACCAGTTATCCTTGAATCCAGAAAAATGTTTTATGATGATGAAGGAAGGAATAGTTCTTGGCCATCACATCTCTCTTCAAGGGATCCAGGTTGATCCAAAGAAGGTGGAAATTATCAAGAACCTTCTTCCTCCTAAAACTCAGACTGATGTCAGAAGCTTCCTAGGACACATTGGTTTTTACCGTAGGTTTATTCCCAGCTTTAGCACAATAGCCAATCCCATGTTTGCCCTATTGACTAAAGATTCTAAATTTTCCTGGACTGCAAAGTGTCAGGAATCATTTGAAGCTCTGAAAGAGAAATTAGTAACTCCACCTATGTTAAGAGGACCTAATTGGACATTACCATTTCACATATAGGTTGATGCTTCCAATACTGCAATTGGAGCAGCATTAGGACAAATTGACAATGGTGAACACTATGCCATCTACTACATTAGCAAGAATTTGACAGGAGCTAAAAAAAATTATACCACAACTGAGAAAGAATTCTTGGCGATAATTTATGCCATCAACAAATTCAGGCATTACATCACAGGTTATCAAATATTTATTCACACAGATCACACAACCATTAAATATTTGATGAATAAGCCTATGGTAAGTGCAAGAATTATTCATTGGTTACTATTGCTACAAGAATTTGATATCACTATAATCAACAAACCAGGAAAAGCTAATGTTGTAGCAGACTTCTTGTCCAGATTACAGAACACAGATGAAGGGGAATTAGTTGAAGACACCTTTCCTGATGAAAAATTATTTGCTATATCAGTTCAATCACCCTGGTTTGCAGATATAGCCAATTACTTGGTCACAGGGAAAGTTCCTCCACATTTCACTTCAAAATAGAAAACACAATTGATCAAACAGAGTTCTTCTTTTGAATGGATTAAGGGTATACTTTTTAAGTGCAATCCTGACCATGTGTTACGTAGGTGCATCCGAAAGGATGAGGTGTATGATATCCTTAGGGCTTGTCATGACGAACCCTCAGGTGGACACTACTCTGTAAAAATTACAATTAGGAAAATCTTAGGGACAGGATATTATTGGCCATCTCTTCACAAGGATGTGAAAAAGTACATCAGGCATTGTGATGCATGCCAAAGAATGGGGAAACCCACTCATACAAATGAAATGCCACTGCAGCCTCAATTGGTTTTAGAACCATTTGAGAGGTGGGGGCTTGATTTTGTAGGACCTATTGATCCACCTTCTCAGGGAAAGGTGCATATTCTAGTATGCACTGATTACTTGACAAAGTGGGTAGAGGTGCGTGCTTTCAAACATGCTCATGAAGAGAAGGTCGCTGATTTCTTGTATACTCAAATTTTTTAGAGATTTGGAGCTCCCCGGTCTATCACCACAGACCAAGGACCCCAATTTGCATCCAAAGTCATTGAAGCATTTACAGAATTATATGAAATCAAACATAGAAAATCATCACCTTATCACCCACAAGCAAATGGCCAGGTTGAAGTAACAAACAAGGAACTGGAACGAATTTTAACAAAAATAGTAGCTTTTCATAGGAGAAACTGGCTAGATAAATTACCTGAAGCAGTGTGGGCTTACAATACTACTTGGAAATCCACTACTGGATTCACACCTTATGAACTAGTCTTTGGTAAAAAGCCCCTCTTACCTATTGAATTTGAGCTACTAACACTACGCACAACATTGGAAATTGGAATTGAATTGTCACGGGCACAAACAGATAGGATTCTACAGCTGAATGCATTGGATGAACTTAGGTTGGATGCTCTGCACCAAACTGAAGTAATTCAGGAGCAGAGGAAATTGTGGCATGACAGTCACATTCAACAGAGGAAACTTCAACAAGGAGATTGGGCCTTATTGTTTGATTCTCGCTATGAGGACTTCCCTGGAAAGCTGAGAACTAGATGGCTTGGACCTTACCGGATTGAGGAGGTATTTGACAATGGAGCAGTTCGTTTATCTCCTATTGATGGGTCACTAGAGAAAGTTGGTAGTGAATGGACATCGCCTCAGGGTGTACCATACACCTCTGACTAAAGAGGAATTCTTGCAGCAGCTTGACAGTTTGGATACACAACAGGTGGAAGAAATTTCCTCTTCCACTTCAAAACAATCAGCATGATCATGGATTTCAAGAAAAAAAAAGAAAAATACAAAAAAAAATCAGAAAAAAAGAAAACAAAAAGATGAATAAATTCTGATTATGAATTCCTTCATGGGCATGATTTCAGGGAAATCATGAAATTCCTTCATGGGCATAGTCAGAATCAAAAAAAAAAAAATGAATAACTCAGCAGTGAAAACCTTTTTCAAGGCACTACTAGGTTGGTATGCATGAAAACCAGTTTTCTGGCATGCATAACCTTGAAAATTTTTGAACCATCATTGTACAAATTCACCAACTGCACTTGTTTTGAAATGTTGCAGAAAATCTCAGTAGAACATCAACAGAAGCAGTCATATTTCAAAAACTTGCATTAACTTGTTTTAATCAGGTATGTATTTCTTACATTTATTCATTGTAAATGATTGGTATATAGTATATAACAATTAACCATTAGCATAAAAGATATCCATAAGAGTTGGCATACTTAAACATGTTTTGAGAATGGGAATATTGATTTTTGCCTAATCTTCGAAACAAGAATGCCAAAAATAGTGCCTGCTATCTTCTTCAGACTAATTGTTGTGTTGTCTTCGGATTGAAATTGTCTTCGAAATGATAGTAGATTGTTGCACTTTATCTTTGAAATGACAATTTGTCTTTGGAATGAAGATTTGTCTTTAGAATGAAGATTTGTCTTCAGAATGAAGCTTTGTCTTCGAAATGAAGCTTTGTCTTTGGAATGAAGAGGATTTGTCTTCAGAATGAGGATTTATCTTCGGAATGAGGATTTGACATCGCAAAGAAGCATGATCTTTGGAATGAAGACTCGTCTTCGGAATGAAGTCATAATCTTTGGAATGAAGTCATAATCTTCGAAATGAAGTTTTGTTTTCACAATAAATTATAATCTTTGAAAAGAACATTCAATGAAATATCTCCACATGGCATCCAAGGAAGGAAAGAAATACAATCAAGTGAAAATTCTTTTGATGCATACGATAAAGGAACACGTGTCAGTCAGCATATGATTTGTTTTTGCACCCATTTGGAAAATACCAGAATCACGAAGGACGTAACCAATAGTACGCCACCAATTTTTGATGCTGATAAACATGCACGTGAGAGACCGTAGGCAAAACAGAAAAATAGAAAACAAGTAAGGTGGATCTGACGGCAAGGGCATCTGCACAACCATTGATGGACATGTGTTCAATAAAAAATAGAAATGCGTGCCACCCTTCTTTTCGAAGACATATTTGCTAACGCAAAATGACTACGAGGTACAGTGCTCAGATTACGGTTCATTTCGAAGAACAAAAATAGAGAAATTGCAAAGTTGCAACCACCAGAAACCAGAGAACCAGCAGAGGAATAGCGGTAGAAGAGAGCAGTTTGTGATGAACCAAGACAGGAAAATGGGGCGAAAAACAAGAATGGAACCAGCAGATACCACCCATCTCCGAGAAAATCTAGAAGTGGTGCAGATTTTTGAAGATGGAGGGTTTATGCCATTTTTGGATAAATTTAATGGATCCTCTGAAGACTTGGCCGGCATGTTCGCCCACACGTTCAGAAACAACCGGGCACACGTTAACGACATGACTATTGAGGTAACCCCTGAAGTTTTGAGTCAAATTATTGAGCTGCCATTAGAAGGTCTTCCAATTTCTAGGTCTGGCAAAAATACATTGGTAAACACAGTTAATCAATTTTTGGAAGAAAATGATAGGGCACTTGAGTATTTAACACATAATAACACATGCAAGGGGGTAAAAAGGGCCAGCTTGTAGGAACCCTGGGATGAAGTAGCCACATGGGTAATCAAATTTCTAACCTGTGAAGGGCAGTATGTACTGTTGTCAGGGCATCATATCAAAATTTTAAATCATCTCAGACATGGTAGGCAACAACCAGAGGTTAGGGTAAATCTTCCCCTATATCTGCACCAGGAATTAAAAAACATGGCAAAAAGATATCAAGAAGGAAAAGGAAGTCTTCGCCACCATGGTCTCATCAAACTAATTTGCCAGCACCATTTTAGAGGAAACCCTAGGAGCTTTGAGAGGTTTTACTCTACATTAAATGATGTAATTTTTGGAGATGAGGATGAAGAGGAAGAAACAAATACTACTGATGTTGCTACAGAAGAAGAAACAGCTACTGCAGAAGATGTTGCAGAAGATGCTGTTGTAGAAAAAGAAACACACCCAACAGCAGCAGCAGAACACCTTGCTCCAGAACCTTCAACTTCACAAGCAAAAAGGCAAAAGAAAAGAGGATCTGGAACTGGAAGCAGAAGAGAAAAATAGAAGAAGGTCCATTTTTCTGAAGTTGCAACTAATTTGTTAGAACAGAGAAATGAAACACCTAGCCCAACAGGGGAAGAAACAACAAGGGAAACAGAGGCATCTGAAACTAACCCCATAACCCCTGCTGTCACCAAAAAATAGAGCAAAAAGAAGAAATTTGCATCTAGAACTCGGAGGTCTACAAGACTCCACTTGAGGGAAATGACAGACCAGGTCATGGAACAAGAAGATGGACAAAGCAGCCCAGATGTCACAGAGATACAACCAGCCCTTGAAAACTTCCCAGAATTTCTTGAATAGATAATTGAGGAAGAGGCTGGACAGGATAATCTGGAGGTGGCTACAGTTCAACAAGCCACAGAAATAGTAGATGCAATTATAGACAATTTCATAGAGCCTCCTGAACAGGAGCAAACAGATGTTGCAGAAGAAGAGCCAGTTGTTGAGCAGCCTATTGTAGCTGACTTATCTGCATCTGATTCTGAAGCAGAAATAGAAGAGGAAGATATCACAGAGTAGCTGAGAGCAGCAAGGAGTGTTGTCAAGACACAGACCAGATGGATTTTAGAGAAAGAAAACATCATTGAGATGCAGGAAAGAAAAATTGTAGAGTTACAGCAAGAAGTGGCAGAACTGAAAGAGAAGTTGTCACAGTCTGAAAAACAACCAACTGTATCCAATGATGAAGATGACTTAGCTCAACTGCTTGTGGATTTATCTAGGGCAGATGACTCTGCTGAGGCAGATATAGGAGCTCATTCTGAAGAAGCACCTTTTCATTCTGAAGATGTGCCTTCTCATTCAGAAGCACCCTTTCATTTTGAAGATGCTTCAGAATTGGCAAAAAGCACAGCAGCAAACATTGGAGATGAGTTACCAGCACAGGAACGGTCCAAGCAACAGGATGAAACATATCAAGTAAGTACTCCTAGTGATGTCCCTGTATTTCAAACTGTTACACCATCAGTAGAAGTAGCAGATAAGGAGGTGCAAGTAGAATTACTATCTGATGACAACCCAATAGAAATAGCACATAAGGGGGTGCAAGTAGAATTATTGACAGATGAACAACCAGTGGAAGTGGTAGAAAAAGGGGTTCAGATAGATCTGCTACCTAGAATTCCACCTATAGTCAGACCACCTAATACTGTGTCCTTAGAACAATACAATGCAGACATAGCTAGCTGGATGATTAGGTATGAGAAGCTTGCCACTAAAACTGAAAAGTTCAAATTAGAAGCAAAACAGCTAGAAGCCAAGGAAACAAAAATTTAGGCATTGAAAGAAAAGGTGTCTGACTTATGTCAAATTGCTGAATTTTTAGTCCAATTCAGACGGCCAGCCAGATTTTACAGTCTTATTCTGAAGGAGAAATACCTCAGATGGCAGGTCATGAGGATTAGTTCAGGTCTTCCATATAAATTGGACACCATTGCAGATTTCCTGGAAGCATACTTTGATAGCCCTTTTGAGCAAAAAAATCTCCTATGTGAACTATTTTTACATAGTTTCTTTATTCCAGAAGAAGTAGAGTTTCATCCACAGATCTACATTGGAGATGTTCAATTGAGGGCATTCATGTCCACCTTGCAGAATCAGTTTTATTGGGACCAAGAAAAAAGGCAGAATAAAGAGATTGAAACAAGAGCTGAATTGTTAGTCAGAGCAATTCAGCCAAATCACCCCATTATCACAAGACAACACTTCACCATGATGAACAGGGATGATGTGAAGAGAATGTACTTGATAAACTTAAGGGACTGTGTGAACAGATTCCATAATTTTTGTAATGACAATTTCTTTCCAGCATTATCAGTCTGTAGAAACAGATGGGCTGAACTTCCCATGTCTTTACAGAAAAGAGAACCCATTTCCCCCATCAACTTAGAATGGTCTAGAAGAAGGGTAGAAGGAGTAATACAATTGATTGAACTCATGCAACATAATTGGATAGGTCTCAGATTTAGGCCTCCCACCATCATCACTCCAGTCCCATTCTACTTTGAAGAAGATGCCCAACCTGATGAACAATTTGAAGAATGGCTCAGGGACCTTCAGAAGAACAAGGGATTTTACATAGGCAAGAAGTTGTTTTACAAGTCATGGAATTTGACCATGGACATATGTGATTCCATAGCCCAAAGAATGCATGAGGACATGCATCAATATAAGTTGGGGGAAAATGATGAGGCCTGAAAATACCTCAATCATAACATGTTTTGAACACTGAAATTGCCTATAAACTCTTATGTTAATCTAATATGCTAGTTAAGTTAATTCAATATGTTGTGTATTAACTATTTGCATAATAAATGTATTTGAAGTACTATATTCTGATTTTTACAGCTTTTTGTATAAGTTTTATGTTGTTTTGTTATGACTTGCTAAAATGAGATATGCTTAGATTAATAACAGCATTTCACTAATCATGTTTTGATATGTCTCAAGCATTCATTTTACCTAAATCGAAGCAAGTTCAAGAAAACTGTTACTTGTGCGACAAAAACTGGGTTTTCCCATGTAAATTCCAGCCAATTGCCAATGAATGGCAAGGCATGGAATTCACATGTGGAAAGAGATGAAGACCATTGGAATCTGATCCTGAGAAGTAACCCACATAAGAAATGCAGAGAAAATCATTTAAGGAGCCCACATTTGTTCATTCCGAAGTCTCTTCGGAATGAACAGATATCTTCGAAATGAGAAAACATAGTGTCTTCGGAATGAGCGGATCTTCGAAATGAGCGAATCTTCGGAATGAAAGTTGTAGTGTCTTCGGAATGAGCGGATCTTCGGAATGAGAGTTGTAGTGTCTTCGGAATGAGCGGATCTTCGGAATGAGAATTGCAGTATCTTCGAAATGAGCCACTTATCTTCGGAATGAAAACAGAATGTGCTTTTTGACTTATTGACCGAATTTTGACGCTGGAAAAAGGGAAATAAAGATTGAAAAGGATAAAGGGAAATATCTCAGATCTGACTTTGCCATCCTTGCCGACCAAAGCCACCATTTATGGAAAGATCAAAGTGTGATCTTCTTTTAGGATAAAACCTAGAATTGTTGCAGCATAATAGGATTAGATCTTTTGAGATATTCTCAGCTTGTTAGTAGATCTTAGGACATCTATAAATATGGCTCCCATTCAGGTTGAGCTAGGTAGAGAAGAAAAGAAAGTAGTAGAGAGTAAGGGGAATAGAAGATAGAGAAATCAGTAATAGGTGATAATCAGAAAGTGACTGTTACAGTCCTGTAACAGTTTTTAGCAGCATTATTGTAATCATGTGTTTGCATCAATAAAGTATATTGTTTCTATTTCATATTGCTTGTAAATGAGTGTGAGTAAGATCTAAGAGAGAGAGAGACTCATACCTTCTTCCGGACAAAGAGGTTGGCCACTTCCAGACCTAGGAGGAGGACTAACAACAGGTTTTTATTCTGATTTTGCTGTAGCAGAATGAGTTGTAGAACTTGTCCTTTCATTCCTTTGTAAACAACTAATGATATTTGCAATATTAGTTTATTTTATGTTTTGTGATTAATGATTTGGTTGTAATCCCCACTTTCAGCAAAGCTTTCAATTTATTGCAGACTGTCATTTCCAGAATTTGTTGTTTTCTGTAATTTCTTGCATTTTATGTTTTGTTGTCAACCCCTGCATAGAAGATTGACAACCTTCTATTATAGAGCCTTGACAGTTTCATTTCCATGTTAGAATTAGATTTTCATTGCTGCAAAAGTAATTAGATTTCCTTTCTGCAATTAGAATCAGACTTTCAATTCTGCAACTGTTATTTCTGCAACATAATTAGGTCTCATTCTGCAATTGTAATTAGGACTTCATTTCTGTAGTTAATGATTAGTTTCCAATTCTGCAACTTAGATTAAGGTTTAATTCATGCAATTTAGAGATAGGAATGTCCTAAAACCCCCACACAATCGGTTTCACCAATAAAACCTGTTGCTCTAGATTGACCTAAGTTATAACCCTGTTTACCCCTTCTTTCGCAGATAGCCTTGTACACAGCCCTGGATTGACAAATTCATTGAGAATTAATGATGTGTATAATGACAATGCATCAACACACATGCAACATTTTTATTTCACTTCTAACCACCCTCTTCTAGGTGTTCTCTAATAATCATACCCATAAACTCTATACAATGGCAATGTTTGAGGAAGTCCCTTTTATGATTAATCCACTAAGGCCTGCATCTCCTGGTGTTGCTTCTTTACTAGTTCCAGGGTCATCGCTTTTGGATCTGGGGCCATACACCTCATTATGCTTTCTATTGGTTATTAGACTATGAGACACATGCCTTTTTGGTCTCTTATGTGAGGTATAGCTAGTGAAATGTGCATCGTTGATCTCTTTGGGGCGATCTGGACCGTTGATGCACCTATCACTCTTCCTTGTGGATTTTTGTTGATGCATTAATGATGGGATTTCTTGAATAGCAATGAAGAGACCTTATATTGCAAAAATGCACAATCACTAATTACCTAGATCTATAATTGATTAAAGAGCAATGATTATTTCATAAAGATAATGACTAAAAACCCTATCACTGATCATATTATGTTGTCGTTGATGGATGAACGAAGGGAGAATGCGATCAGTAATGGGTAGGCTTTAAGAATTTTATAAAAGGTTAAGGGTAAATGACTTAGTAGACTTTATAATAGCAATTGCACAAGGTTTATTTAATGCGCGACAATAGGGGGGACACTTAGGATCAATGATAACCGAACCCTCAAATGACTCAAAAAAATGATTGCTAATAGGGAAACCCTTTTGCTAATGCATCGACGATGCAGTCTTTACATTGGTGATAGACAAAATTTGGACTTAGGGATAAATAACGTAGATGAAATTTTAGGCTCATGGGTTTAGGTATTTGAAGACAAAGAAAAATACTTATGACCTAGGGCTAAGGCATCGCAGATGAATTATCGCTGTCATTGATGGATCGACGATAATGAGTTTGGATGAGCAATTAGTTTATTTTTATGTTACTTTTTTGTTTACATTGTCATTGATAGCTTGGAGTGGTCAATAATAAATGAGTTATGAGGGCTTTAGAAGAGAAACAAATGCTTTAGCAAAACTTGGTGGGACTTACTCCATTGGGAGGGGGAATTACTATGGCCAACGATGCCTATACCCTCAATTAGGACTCAAAAACTTCATCGTTGATCAGAACTAACGATCACTGATGTATTGATGACAAGGATTTTGCAAGAGCAGCAATTTATTTCACTTTTATGCCAAGGCTTTTTATGGTCACCGATTGAATAAAACTATCTGTAACCATAAAAAAACTCTTGTTATCTAATCTATCTATTGCAATTCATGAAATAAGCACAAATGAGAAAACATAAGTTGACAACAAGAAATGAAACAAATATAAAGAATCATTTTATTAATTTCAATGAAGCCAAGTTACATATTCGTCCCTCTTAGGGATACCCATTTGATACATCAATTACAATAGAGTTTCAAAACCCTCTCAAGGGTAGATGCAATCAAAATGCCTTCCAAGGTGACACGAATTGCTCTAGGGTGTCAATGACCCTCTTCTCCATGATTAGAGGTATTTTTTGCCTTGCATCCCAAAACCCTATTAGTCCTATGTGCAATAAACAATAAGAAACATTAAAAACAAAGGAGGCCTCTCTTGATGAGGTTTTAAAAGGATATTTACAAAAAAGATAGCAAGATAATCAAGAAATCAAGAAAGTAATTTAGTACATGTAAATTGATCTAAAACATGATAATATGCCATTAGAAACATGAAAGAAACTAAGAAAAATCTATCTAAGCTCCTAATTAGCCAATTGAAGACATAAAAGCATGAAAAATATTCATTATGCCTACACTACAATAATGAAGGAAAATTGCAAATAACTCCTAATCCATCGATCAAATATCTCTAGAATACTAAATTAAACTGACAAAATGATTAATCTAATCTAGTTAAACAAATTGTAAAACTAAGAACAAGGAAATCAGGGATCACCTACTAACCGCGGCTCATTCACGTGGGGGGCACTGTTCACCATGACTGATAGTCATGGTGGAGACTGAAGTAAGTTTACCATCCAAATCAGGGCCAATTCTATGATTCTCCTTGCCAAATTGATGGTCAAGGGTCACCTTTGTGTCCACTGACAGATGTGGCAGTTGAATTGCTCAATGAGTGCACAAATATCATGGATTAGCATTTCTTGGCTCTCCTATCCTCCTAGGACCTCCATGGCAATGTGATCTCTAATTGGGTCACAAAAGTATTCTTATCAATGCATGTGAGTGGTTATGCAATTCGATAGGGCTTCATTGCTCAATTGATTATGATTATCTCTCTTTTTCCCAATTCAGAGGGGGATTATATAGCAATTTCCAAGGGCTAGGAGTAGCTTCATGAGGAAGCTAAGATCAAGATTGGGTGGTTGAGCTTTTTGGATGGAAGGATCCAAAACCTTCCTCACTCAAACCGCTCAAATCCGCAACCAATTGGCTATTGCAACCGATTTTGGATCGGATGAAGGCCACCTAATTCTAAGTGTTGACCATGAATGACGTACGCGGTGAGCACTGCTAAACGTGAGTGTCAGGAGTGGCTAGAACTGACTAGGCAAAGGTGCCCAAATTGAGTGGTAAAAACCACTGCTATACCTTGGAATCTATCCAAGGTCTTCCATATGGTCTTCTAGCATGTACCATATGAGTAGTTGCCTCGGCATGACGTATTTTGGGTGTCTATAGATGCCCATTTTGAGATGCGTTGTGAGATCGAACAACACTGAGCAAAAATAGACCTCCTAAAATGATATCATAGGTTGCATGATGATCATTAGTATGATCAACATTAGATGCCCCAAACCCTGGAAAGAGGATGCACATCCTAGAATCATTGCTTCCAACTCGGTGAAAGGCTTAATTTGAAAGGAGTTTGTACTCGTCATTAGGCATTTGGGTAGCTTTGGTGCTACAATAGGAGTTAGGCCTATATAACTAAAAGGAGGAGAGCTAAAAATAAACTATCATATATGCTATTTGCCCCAATAGAAGGGTAAGATTATGATAGTATTTGGCAATGATTCATAAGATGAACACAATTTTGACAAGATCTAGGGATCTATGATCAAGGGATCTTATGTTGACTTTGATTATGATTTGATGTTATGACTACCCTCTCAAGTGATGAGTAGATGTGGATAATGACAATAAATGAAGCGACGAGGTTGCTTGACCATTATGAATGATTTTGAACAAATTAAGATTTAGCATTTGAATACTTGGCAAGGCCTAATAAGCTATGATTGAAACTATTAATAGTAATTTCTTATTTATATCCCATGGAGCAGTCCAACCACAAAGGCCTTCTTAGGGAATCAAAATGAATACAATATCGATTAGGCATGTGTTGAATCATATTGTCGATGATATGCTAAAAATATCATAGGAGAATTGCGATGAATATCTCGTTCCCTTGGAGCAGTCCGACCGTCAAGGCCTTCTTGGGGATTGAAATTAAGCATGCAATTCAACGATGATGAATTTACCCCAAATTTACTTATGGTAATTTACTCATCTTATCGGATTGCATGGATTGCAAGTCGTTGCAACCGCCAAGTGTATAGGGTAAATAACTGAATACAAGGCACATTTGGATTTTGATTTATTTGATTTTTTTTTGTTAATTTTGTATTGAATTTTTTTTATTTGTTGGGAGGTGTGGCGCTCTAAGGAAGGATTTCCATGGTGATGAACTCGGTTGAATATACTTTGTAATCACATCCAGTTATTCTATTTTGCCTTATGATGACATTTTCCAATGTTGTTGTGCTTTGTTTGGCTTATTTTGCTTAATTTATATTTTTTGGAGTAATTTTGGTTTGAAGAAAAAAATTAATTTGACCTTTTAAGACTCTCCACAATGGGAATTAGTAGCATTTATTACATCTTGCTGACCGTGCCTATCAGATGTAGGAAATTTTGGTGACTGCGACTCGAATTCGTGGTCACAAAACCCTAATTTGGGGACCGTGGCTGTTAGCCGCGGGCCGACCCAAATTCGAAAAATATATATAAGGTTTTGACAATTGAAAATTTCATTATTTACCTAACATTGACAGAAAACTTGAGAGCTCTGATAGGTAAACAATAAAATTAGACCCAAGACACTGCTGAAAACTCAACCCACTTCTATATATTCCACACTGATGGTAGACCAGCCGGAGCCCTTGACCAGTGGAGGAGTCGGTGCCTCCAAGGTAACTTGAAAATCGAGACCACGCTTGTAAATTACTAGATTTAAAATTAACCACACTAAGTAATAGTTAAATAAACCACATTAAATTATCGGTAACAAACCTCACCCTAGCTAGGCTTAGCATAGGTAGATTAGAGGGCGTGTTCTAAATTTTTTTAGGGTTTATTTGGGGAGGACAGGGCCTAAAAAGGGTCTCACTTCTTAACCGTGGGTGGCAGTCGTGACTCCAAATTTGAAAATTAGGGGCCACGGATGTCAGCCATGGCAGGATTTAAATCCCAACGATCATATTTTTGACCGTTGCATCGACTGTGGTTAGGACCCGCGGTGCGCAAACTTTAGGAAAATTTATCAAAATTTTTAAGTCTCATGGTGATGGTGAGCTTGATCACATGACCTCTCATTATGGAGTGGGGGAGAACTCTACTTGCACAAATCTACCATGAGCTATATCAGATCATGCACCACAACAAAGTGGGTATCGACTGTAGGATTCTTCTATAGATTTGAGGTTGGTAGCACATTTTGATAGAGAACCCTATTGATTTACCCTTAGATATCACTACCATTTCTATCGAGCGATAGTGCTACGCAACCTGCTGGACCTAGGATTAGGAGGGCTTTAGGAGTAGCTCTCATGCAGGAGACCTAGATCACTACATTGGTCACTTTGCATAGCCTAACCCCAAGTAGATATGATGGTGACCCTATATGGAATATCCAACCTAGATGGTGGTGGACAGATACCTGCGTCAGGCATGTAGAGACAAGTGGATCATTGACTGAAAGGTCGATATACGTGAGTACAAGTTCTACTATCACATCTTAAGGAAGTTTAGGATTTGTCAGGATATCCTAGATATGCCTACCATATATAGATACCCGGTCCTAGAGAGGGACCTGACCTAGACCTAGGTAACTCCACTGGGGGATGTTGATGATGACTTTCAAGAGTTAGGCCTGGTAGATGCAAGCACTATTGTAGACTATGATGGCTGGTGGTCAAAATTCTAGTGGTAAAAAGAGGGTCCACTAGGCTAACCGATGGATGGGTTCACAACAGAAGGTGCATAGGGTGTAGAGGTAGATCCTCATGGGTGTAGGACCCACCAATGGATAGAGGGAACATGAGGCATAGGGGCCATAATAAAGGAAGACCCATAGGTAGAGGTGGAAGAGGAGGCCTTTGAGGAGGGCGAGGTAGCTCCAGACAGTGAGATAGGGTAGCTGAGAGCATAGGTTGTCAACCTCCAGAGCCAGGTGGAGAGACTCCATACCTAGCTCCTACATAGGGATACTTCTATCGCCACTATGGAGGTGAAGATAGTGCACGATCAAAGTTAGTGGCATGAATACGAGGAGGAAAGGGCAAATCTTTAGGAATGGGTGACCATAAAATACACTCAGGTTACTCAGGTCACTAGCAATCATGATCTATTGTAGGTATAGTTGAGTGTAGTGACCCTAGAGTGAGATCTACTCAGGGTGGCGAGGGAGGATCCCTCATCATCGTAGGTTATCATGGTCCCTATTGAGGTACCATCTACTTGAATACCAGAAGGTTTTGATCCTATGTCCGAGATCAAGAGGCTACATACCCTCATGGAGGAAGGTAATGATTGTCACATAGTGGTTGTATCCCGTAATGCCCAACTAGAGAGTGTCGTCAGGTTACTAAGTGGGCAGGTGCTAGAGAGGATGACTACCACATGGTCACACTAGACCAGGACTAGGGAGATAGGGTAGTCATCAGATAGCTCTAGTCACAGGATGCGTAGGTCTGATAGGAGTCATAGGACCATCTCACGAAGGAGCCAAAGAGATGGCGAAGGCAATGGTGGTGCCTCACATACTGGGGGTGCAGGCCCTATATAGTACTAATATTTTAGAGATGCTATTGTACCATTTTTTAGTGTAAGGTCGAGGACCTTCACATATGTAGCCTGTGGGTATTTTGATGTACCCCACTATGATGTATATTTAACACACACACAAACACACACATATGATAGTTCATCTCATTATATGTGTATTTTATTTTTGGTATTTTATGTTTTATGTTATGCATATGGATGCAATGAATTATTGATTAGATGCTATATGATGTGATGTATAGATGACCTACGCCAAATTAGCTATGTGATAGATGATTAGATGCTATGAGTTATGTATGCAGATGTACTACTTATGATGGATGCATTATGAATGCCATATTTTGATGTTACATGCATGTATACTTTGCTTTACTTGTATGCATTTATTTTATGCTGCTATGTACTGCATGTATTTCTTTGTTTGAATGCTATGTAAATGAACATGTATGCTTTAATAACTTAAAACATAATGTATGCAATATGAGTTTTAAAAATCTAATGGATGACACCACAGAATGTATAAAAATCATGGATTGTAGTTGTTTTATCTTTATGAATGTTTGATAATTTGTACACCCGTTTGTGAGATGCAATGATATATGGTTTCTATTTACTAGTTTTTATAAAAAAGATATGTATAATATAATAAGAGGCCATATATATATAATTTTTGACATCCATACAATATCTAATTATATAGTACAAATAATTCTAATAAACAAACTCTCATAAAAGAAATTGATTTTTGATGATTGCAATTTGAATTATTGTTGCTATTTGGGAATTTTTGAGGTTTACCATGAGACTCAAACACCCTAATTGACTTATCAAAAGTTTTATACTAACCATACTAGACTTCTAAAACATAAGGCTTTCTCTAGGATAGGCCCTAACTGTTCATTACCCCTATGTGTGTAAGTGAGTATATTTGATAAGGCATAAACATACCCTAATGTCAGGTGGGATTCTTTCAGCCCATTGCTAAGATCGGGGGTCCGCAAATGTCTTACCCAATACTAGGTTTAGATTTTAGTTAGACTAGACCATTACGCGATACAGGACACCTGAAGCTAGCTCTTCCACATTAAAATATTGGTTTGAACAGAAGAAAAATGCTAATGCATCAGATATATCATCATGCGTAAGGTACAGTAGTGCTGATAATTCTAGGGATTCAAGTTCACCCCCTTATTTTCTTCAATTTTTTAGGATACTTGCTCATATAAAGTGATAAAAATCACTGTTTATTTTTGTACTATAGTGATAAGAATCACTGTTTATTTTGTACTTTCTATTTTTTATTTTGAGCAAGGGATTTGATACTAATTTTTATTTTCTTTGTACAACTTGATCTTCATTTGATCTAACTTTCTAGGATTTACATTTGATAATTTGCTTTACAAAATTCCTCTAGGGATTTTTCTTTGTGGAACTATTTTTGGGATATTGATCTAGGATATCAATATTATGATATCAATATGGGATATCACTCTGGGATGTCAATCTACGTTATCAATCTAGGGTATAAATCTGGAGGATTGATCTGGGATATCACTTTGGGATATTGCTCATTTTAATGTAAGCAAGGGATTATGGGTAGTAAATAAACCTGTACTTTTGCCAATTTCCAATATTTCCCATACCGTCCACACAAGGGGATAAGCAATAATAAACTTTTTACCTCAGGATACCTAGTCCTACTTCATGGATTTCATCTTCCTCTAGTCCTTGTTAGGATTGTTTAATTTGTTGATTACTGATAGGATTTTGATATGTTAAGGGCTATACTAACTGGAACTTAACTACAAAAGCAAAGAAATCTTTCCATCAACTCTTGAGAAGACCTCTATGTATGGTTGAATGACCAAAAAACCCTAGTATATTCTTCATAGTAACAATATGGGTTGTGTTGAAAAACACAATTATTCACAAGGGTGAATGATAGGTGAAGAAGATAGTGCATAGATGCATGATTGAGATACAAACGTGGTGTCATTTGTAAGATTGTAAACACAACCTATCCTAATGCAAGGGCAACAGATGGAAATACCTAATGCAATGCAAAGGTGAAATGCAAAATGAATGCAATGCAATGATGCAAATGAAATGCACATGTTTTTTATTTTTGATATATTTTTTCAATTTTTTTTTATGGCTTTTAACAATTTGACCAAGGGATTTTTGAAAATCCTTGGAGCCTTTTGAGATTGAAAAAGCAGTTTTGAGAAAACCTTGGAGCCTTTTTGGATTGACAAAGCGGTTTTGAGAAACCCTTGGAGCCTTTTGGGATTGAACAAGTAGTTTTGAGAAATCCTTGGAGCCTTTTGGGATTGACCAAACAATTTTGAGAAACCCTTGGAGCCTTTTTTGAATGACCAAACGACTTACAGATGCCTTTGGACCTTTTCTAGTTCTTAGGAATATAACGCTTTAAGATGAAGGATATTGAGAGCTTCAGGCTCTTCAACTCCTCTAAGCGATGTTAAGCGATATGTCTTAGGTTAAATCTTCTTCGAGATCATATAAGGACCCAACCAGTTAGCCATGAATTTGTCTCACATTTTTAGTGGTAAATTTGAGTTATGTTAGTTCTATTTCAGCATAAGATCACCAACCTCAAAGTATCTCAGATAGAATTTTCTATTGTAAGCCCATTTTAAGTGCTCTTGATAAATGCGAAGGTGTTTGATGGCATTCACATGATGTTCACCAAGTAGCATCAGTTGATCTAGGTGAGTTTGTCGTGCAGTGTCATCATAAATGAACTTTTTTAATGTGATACGTAGCATTGGAATCTCCAGCTCTAAGGGCATAATGGCCCCAGTGCCATATACTAATGAAAATGGAGTTGCCCCAATGGGCGTTCGAATGCTAGTCTTATAAGCCCATAATGCAAGGGGTAGTTGGATGTGCCAATATTTGTGGTGCTCTTATACCGTATTTTTCAAGATGGAGACCACTATCTTATTTGATGCTTCAACCTATCCATTTGCTTGCAGATAATATGGAGTCACAAAATTATGTTTGATTTTATACTTAGACATCAAAGCTCTCATATTTTTGTTCTTAAATGACGTTCCATTATCCAAAATTATCTTGGATGGTATCCCAAAATGACTAATGATATTGGTGAGTATAAACTCAAAAATACCCGCTCCAGTTATCATTGTTAAGAGAATGGTTTCCACCCATTTAGTTAAATACTCAGTAGCCGTGATAATAAAATTATGCCAGCACAATGATGGGGGAGAGATCTTACCGAAGAGATCCAATCCCCACTAAGCAAATGTCCAAGCCACTTGAATGGGATGTAAGGCCTATGATGGCAGGTGCATAATATTAGCATGATGCTAACATTTAATGTATTTCTTGACATACACATTGCAATCCTTCTCCATAGTGGGCCAATAATAACCCATACGAAGGATGCACTTGATGATAGCCATGCCGCTAAAATGGCCATCGCACGTACCATCGTGAGCTTGTAAAGTTGTCCAAGATGACTCTTGGGGCTCAAGACAATGAAGAAAAACTCCATCATAGATTCTACGGTACATGATATCTGCTAACAAGACATTCTTTGTTTCTTTTTGCTTGAATGTGTGTTTTGTGGCATGTGATAATCCCTGAGGGATTACACCAAGTTTAAGGAAGTCATATATATGTGATGTCTATTTATGATAAGCTTCGGCTTCAACTAATAAGATAACATGTTCCCCCTATGGTCCTACACTTGCAAATACATACTAGAAAACAACCCTATGGTGAATGGAAGTACCACTCCCTGTTGGATCCTATGAGATCAAATACCCCCAGGATGCTCTCTTGAGAAAGTCTCTTGCTTTGTAGAACCACTTATCGTTTGGTTCTACATGAATCATGTTGATTGACTCTTTATTATCTAATGCTTCACATTGCACAATAGAATGTGACAAAGTTTTTACATGGATGGTAGTGAAATTGGTAGACTAAGGGATTAGAGATCCCAAAGATACCATCATGTTTGCAAATCTATTGGATGATCGAGGGATTGCCTCGATGTCATACCATTCCAGTCAAGCTAGATAAATTTCAACAAGATCCTTGTAAGCTTTCAATACCAAACATCAACATTGAAATAATCCCTTAACTTGGTTAACAATGAGAAGGGAATCGCCAAAGATATTTAGCCTTTTTATCTTCATGGAGATAGCTGTTTGAATACCCAAAATTAGGGCTTAATATTAAAATTTTTTGTTAGTTCAAGGAAAATCCAACTTGAATGACAAGGGAATTGGAGCTCCTTATGGCATGAACAACACTAATACTACACCACCCCCTTGCTCACACTTCAAACCATAGAAGAACAAGGTCATATCAGATTTGTTTTTTGGTTCTTCAGGCTCGGGTTATTCTAATAAGGCAAAGAGTGCATCATCAGGAAGCTCTATGGTGAGGGGTCTACTATTTTTGAGAGGCACCTCAGCCACTTGATCTGCTATGACTTATCTCTTAATTAAATTTTGGCTTATGAATTCCAAATTGAATTCTATCAGTAGCATGATCCACTTCATAGTACATGTATTATGATATGTCTTGCTCATCATATACTACAAAGTATTTTGTTTGGATATGACATACATCGTATGACTCAATATATAGTGTCACAATTTATTTATAGCGAACACTAATACTAAACATAGTTTTTCAACGTATGCATATCCGAGCCCATAACTCACCAAGGTTTGGATAATATAATATATGGCCTACTTTTATATTGCACATTCTTTTGGGCTAACATGGTTCCCAGTGCAAAGTCAGTTGTCGATATATATAGCAAAAATGGCACATTTGGCCTTGGTGGATCTAGTACTGGTGGAATCACCAGGTATTGCTTAATCTCAACAAAGGCTATTCGACAGTCCTTATCCCAATTGAATGGGACCCCCTTATGTAGCAATCGATTCATGGATCAATATTTATTTGATAATTGGGTGATAAATCACTTTATGGATGGTACTTTGCCCTATAGACTTCTTAATTATTTGATGTTTGTGGGGGGACGCATTTCTAAAGTAGACTTGATCTTTACTGGGTTGAATTTGATGCCTTGTTTTGAAATGATGAATCCTAAGAGCTTTCTTGAAGTTACACCAAACACACACTTCTTAGGATTCAACCTAACATTATGCTCTATCAGGCGATCGAAGACCTTCCTCAAGACCTTCACATGATCAAAATGCAATAATAACTTTACCAACAAGTCATCAATATAATATTATAAGATTATATGCATGTAGTAACGAAAGATATATTTCATAGCCCACTGATATGTGGCACCAGTATTTTTAAGACCGAATGGCATAACTTTATAGCAAAATATTCCCCATGGCATTATAAATGTGATTTTATGCTGGTCTTTGGGCTTAATACGAATTTGATTATAACCAAAAAACCATCCATTAAGGAGAGCATCTCATGACCTATAGTGGCATCTATAAGAGCATAAATATTCGACAACAAAAATGAATCCTTTGGTGTTGCCTTATTTAGGTCTCTGAAATCCATACAGATACAAATTCTTCCATTAGGTTTTCCTATAGGCACCATATTGGATAACCATTTTGGATAGTCAATGGAGATGACAAACTCTATGTCCAAAAACTTTTGTAATTCATCCTTAAACATTAAGGCTACTATTGGATGAATATTCTCGAGTTTCTACTTGACTGACTTGTTTGATAGATCTAGCAAAAGGTTATGAGTAACTAGTTTTGGATCTAGACCTGACATATCCTTGTAAGTCTAAGCAAAGAGAGCGGGTATCTCTCTTAGTAGAGGAATGAGGTTGGCACGCTCATCAAGAGTCAAAATTTCTCTAAATTTAACCTTCATTGGATTGGTGGGATCATTACTAATATCCACTTTAAAGTTTTCCTCTCTTGACATATGGGATCCCTCCTCAAGTTGATGAGGTGTAGGGATCAAGTTGATGTCATCTACTGGTTTTATAGGTTTCACATCAGAAGCATCCTCAGCATAATAAATATCATGTGCACATCCTGGTGCAAAATGGAAAGGTTGCAACATTTATTCATTAAAGAAGAAATATTCAAGCTCTAAAGGTGAATCAACACGATCCCAATCAATAGCATCTATATTTATATGCAATGGTTTGGATGGATCGACTGGATTGTGGAGTGGAGTGGTCAAATAAATGGAGATCATGTTGATGGAATGAATTATGTCTCTAGGACCACGTGCAAGTGACTCAACATTAGTAAAAATACCATTCCCAAGATGTGGTTCTGGGGATATGGGGATCTCTGGATCCAGTCTATGAATAGACTGTCATATGGGATCATTGGGATCTAAGAGCTCCATGTATATTGGTAGATCAAAAAACACCATGTGATAAATCATATTAAGATTTGGCGGTCTTTCCCTAATAAGAGGATTAAGATTAACCTCTCTATGCAAATCCTTAGTAGTGTAAGGTGCATTATGATGGTGTAAGTACGAGGGTCCTAAATAGTCTCTCTTTGTCTCATCCTCGTAATCATTATTGTAATAGAGACCTTCACTGCTACCAAATGGAATCGAGATATTAGGAAGATGAGGTTCCATGTATGCCCACACTCGATAAATATTATCACTCATGAAGGATTGATCATCTTCGATGACTGTTTCCTTTGATAATAGATGATGTAAATTATGAGGGCCCAGATAGGCCACCTCAGTATCATCCTCATATAGCTCACTATTTGAGGTATCATTGTCATTATCGGTCTCATATATGCAACTTGGTCCACATATCTTGTAGATGTATTCTGTTGTATCCTCGTCAGAATGATCTTCTAACTCGAAATTTATCACTAAATTATCATTATGAACCTGCATGCCTATATCATCGGCTGCCTCATGGATTTTTTGGCCCAAGTTTTCTCTTGGCATATGATCTAGACTGGTTCCCACCAAGATATCCTCGTGATATGTCTCGGGTGGTTCTATAGTGACATACGATACTATCTAGTTATCCTTTTGAAACATAGAAGGATTAGGGTGATAAGTATTGAAGTCAACTTCACCCCCCAGACTGAGGTATAGGAAGTCTAAAGATACCATGAGGAGCTCAGCCTATCCTCTGTTATAAAATCCCAACCCGAACCTATCAGTAGGTAACTGATACTATGGTTCTATAGGCCTCTTATACCCCTGCTCAGATAGTATGAGACTGTAACCATGCCAATGGTAACACTTAAAGTATTACATAGCATAGTCTGGGTTAGAAATATAATGAAAATTCATGATGAATGATTCATTTTTGTCCTCATCCATGGGCACGAGAGATGCAATCTGGTCTAACCCTCCATAGATGAAGTTGGTTTGGTTAGGTGGTACCCCCAATAGTTCCATCATCCCTATGGGAAGGTGATGGGCTCATGGTCAACCCATGTCTTGTGCAATCTTGATAATAGGTGTGAACGCCATATTCTACACAATGTATTCCCCTAATCTAGGATTAACCAAATGGATGGTCACCTACGGTGTAGATGATCCCCCTAAAGATGCAGGTGAATTAGGCTGAGGTGCCTCTTCGACTCCTCCCTAGAATTCCTCTACTTATATGGGAGTAGAAGCTTCAACAATAACTGGCTTGGGTGTTTGCTTTATTTTCTTTTCACCCACCTTTCCTTTCAACTTCCTATCATCCTGCTGTATCATGGATGCAGTCGATATAATAGAAGTAGTTGTTGTGTGCTTTGATCATTGAGATATGTACTTTGTAAGTCTAGCACACACTTCTTTGATTTTACCTCCTAGATATTTGATTGGCGACGCTGGTTACAAATCCAAGTGTATTGAGGGGAGCACAAATTCCCTTGGAAAATCTGCTATATTCATGTGTTTAAAGGGTTCTTCATCCGAAGGCACCATGTGAACCTGTTCCTCATGAATGTATTTGATAAACTGGTGTAGAATAGAAGGGACACAATGCATTTATTTGATCAAAGACCTCCTTATAAGTATATTATAATTCATAGCACGTTTTATTATGTGACACATCACCAGGATGGTCTTCAGTCCTACCTAGATAGGTAAAACTATAGTACCAACTGTCAAGCATAATGCATCATTGAAAGCTCTCAACGTGAAGGTTTTAGGGATGATATGCATCTTGGGTAACTTCAAGTGAGTTAATGCATTGGTAGTTATGATATTTATTGACAACCCTGTGTCAACCAAAACATGCTTGAATGGTTTGTGATTCACACATGCAATAATATGCAGAGATGGGTCTACTATAACAGAGAAAACTGTCTTGACTTCATGGTCATAAAATTGAATGACTGGTTCCTGAAACTGTTGCATGTACTTGTTGGAACAAAATCTGCCTTGGGTTGTTTAGTTGCGCCTTAGATTTTGTCAACATTGAAAAGACGAGAAGGTTTGAGACTTTTCGCCTGATCTCCAGAGAAGGTTGGTTCCTTGAAGTTTTTTATGGGAAAAGGGGAAGGAAGTAATACTGAAAGAGAGGGAAATATAGCCGAAGCTAGATCTAATATATGGTGCAGATTAGACAACAACGAAGACAGATTTACTTACTTCTATCCAAAGCATTTAAACACATTTCCATGCAAAAATTATATAATTTCAGATATGATTTCTAATATTTCGTTTAACATGCGTATATATTAGATTCTCATTCCAGCAATATGATTTATGTATTGCGAAAGTTCAGATATAAGAACAAACTCAATTTACAATTCAATATTGTAAGCAGAAATAAAGAACATTAATACATACACTTGCACGATATGAACCAGAAGCCAATGGGAGATGTGATTTTATTGCTTGTATTCGAAGTACATGCATTCAATCTTGTAAACGTCCAAGAGCCGACCCTTTTTCTGGAGTCGCTCACCCCTATATATACCCTAAAAGAGTATCTTTTTCTAAGTACATCTTACTATTTTACAAGCAATCATCCGTACGTTTCTAATAATACACAAGTCTTCTATGAATTAGATATCTTCTCTGCAGATTAGATTCTAGACGAGCCTGTCACATTTTCAATCATCTGGCAAGCCTGCTCTATCCTAGATTTTTGATAATCATGTCAGAAATCACTTCTTGGTGTCAGTGCATGCCTTTGATTGCCAAAAATACATTTTATTCCTTTACAGCTGGCGTGTCGCGAAATCATGACATTCTTTCCTTGCTTTGCTCTTTTGCCGCCTCCAGCCACGAAAATGAGACATGTCACGAAATCGCGACATTCGTCTCTTGTTTTGCTCTTCTACCGCTTCCAGCCATGAAAATGAGACATGTCACGAAATCGTGACATTCGTCTCTTACTTTGCTCTTTTGCTGCCTCCCGCCAAAATGAGACATGTCACGAAATCGTGACATCCGTCTCTTGCTTTGCTCTTCTAGCCACTTCCATGAAAAATGAGACATGTCATCGAAATCTGACATTCATCTCTTACTTTGCTCTTTTGCTGCCTCCCACCATGAAAATGAGACATGTCACGAAATCATGACATCCGTCTCTTGCTTTGCTCTTCTATCGCTTCCAGCCGAAAATGAGACATGTCACGAAATCGTGACATTCGTCTCTTACTTTGCTCTTCTACTTCAAAAATGAGACATGTCACGAAATCGTGACATTCATCTCTTCCTTGCTCTTTCTCTTTGCTTTTGCCTGCAAAAATGCAACATGTCACGATATCGCGACACTTTTCCTCTTTGTTCTCTTTTCTTGCTCTTAGCCACGAAAATGCAACATGTCACGATATCGCGACACTTTTGCCTCCTTGCTCCCTTTTGTTGCTCTTAGCCATGAAAATGCAACATGTCGCGATATCGCGACACTTTTGCCTCCTTGCTCCCTTTTGTTGCTCTTAGCCGCGAAAATGCAACATGTCGCGATATCGCGACACTTTTTCCTCCTTGCTCTTTCTCTTTGCTTTTCAATCACCCCAAATGCAACATGTCGCGATATCGCGACACTTTTTCCTCCTTGCTCCCTTTTTTTGCTCTTAGCCGTGAAAATGCAACATGTCGCGATATCGTGACACTTTTTCCTCCTTGCTCTTTCTCTTTGCTTTTGCTCGCGAAAATGCAACATGTCGCGATATCGCGACACTTTTACCTCCTTGCGGTATTTTGCTTTTTCTTTGATCTTTAGCATATGGGCCACTTCGGTCTTCTTGGAAAATATGCAAAAAGGTGCATCAGCTATTTTTCTGTAGTTAGTCACTTTTTGACTAACATTCTTGGCGCCTTCGAGGGAATTTTTTGCTTGCAAAAATTTTGAACCAGGCCTTCATCCATTGGGAAACGGAGTCAACAACGCAGTTGTAAAAAGAATATTTCAGAGAAAGACAAAGAAAATAGGAAAATGCACTTAGATAAAAAGTGAACATTACCTCGTCAAAACTCCCTCTATACCTTAGTATCTCTATTCAAAAAAAATGTCGACTTCGATTGGCTGTGACTGAAATTTTTTGTTAAGGCCAAAAAATGGTAATATTTACAAATATTGTCCGAATATACTTATATTATACTGTACATATAATTCCTTTTCTGCTTTCTCAACAGAAATATAACTTTAGGTGAAATGCATTCACCGTGATGGGAAGAACCAATCCATCTTGATCTTTCAACTCGAAAGCATTGAACTGTTTCTCTGAAACAATTTCAAATGGTCCCTCCTAGAAAGCATCGAATTTATCATGGTTACCTGGCTTAGCTTTCTTTACATTCCATTTCAAAACCAAGTCTCCCACTCTAAATTTTTTGGCGGTTGTCTTTTTGTTGAACCATCCTTCGGTATCTGCCATATGCTTCTGATTGTGATTGTATGATTGCTCTCTTTGTTCTTCTAACTGTAAGAGTTGCATTGCTCCTGCAACTGTGTGTAGAATTTGGTCAATCTGAGGTAGCGGGTAATGATATTTGAGTGATGCTCTGTTCAGATTTCTGAAATCTACACACAATCTGATATCTCCATTTTTCTTCCTGATTGGTACCAAGTTTGCCACCCAGGTGGAGTGTTTAACAGGGTATACTATTTTAGCTTGAAGGAGTTTTAGCAGTTCTTGTTTCATCAAAGATTCTATCTTCGGATTCACTGGTCTTTGCTTTTGCCTAAAAGGCTTAGCTCCTTCTGATTCTATGGTATGTTGAATAACATCTTTATTGTACACTTTTAGATCACTATACACCCAAGCTATGATGTCAGGGAATTTTTTACACAATTCTCTGATCTGGTTCACTTCCTCTTCTGTACAACTGATTCCAACCTTAATCATTTTGCCTGGCTCCAACTCTACATCTTTGTATCTTCGTTTATCGACCTTGATTTTCTGGCCAACTGCTCTATCATTGTTATCAAACAGGCTTTCAAGGGTGATGAGACCCTTAGGAATATGATTGTTTTTTAACTGAATAATGTCCTCTTCCTCTTCATCCTGCAGATCCCGGTTGGCTGAGCAATTCATTTCATGGATTAAGAAATCCAGTATCTATTCATCATTTTCAAAAACTTGCCAGAAAATATTTTTATCAGGCACTGAAGGCCTGTATATAAGTCTAACAGTTTTAGACTTCTGAATAACATTACTTACAGGACAAAAATTAGCTCCCACTGAAGCTAACAAATCTGCGTGGGTATTCTGTTCTCTAGGGATAAACTTTATATTTAGGGCCTCAAAGGCCTCTAAGAGATCCCACACTTTGTTCCTGTAAGCCTTCAAATAATGTTGTTTACTTATACATTTTTTGGTGACTTGATTCACAATAAGTTCTGAATCTCCATAGATGAGTAACTGTTTGATTCCCAATTTCTCAGCCCTTCTTAACCCTAAGCACAGGGCCTCATATTCTGCTACGTTATTGGAGCAACTCCAAGTCAACCTGTAAGAGAAAACCTTTTCCTCTCCGGTGGGAGAAATCAAAACTATTTCGGCACCAACTCCATTCTTGCACCTAGCCCCATCAAAGAAAAGCTTCCACAATTGATTCACAGAACCATCCTTTTCTAGGGAGGGTATCAATTTTCTTTTTGGTTTCTCAATAGAATAGTTTCCTATTTCTGTTTCTATCATGGCATTAAAATTCTGTAGAGAAAACTCGTCCTCAGCTTGGAGCTCTTCTAATGTTTCTTCCATTAGATCTTCTTCTATTGTTTCTTCAGTCATCATATTTACACGGTCAGTTTCACCAATATTTTCTACATGAAACGTAGATGGTTTCTCATTAAAAATCTTGACCCTTCTACCTTTGAAAGGTATCTCCAAATGAGAATAATCTAAGGATAAGTATCCTCCTATATTTTTTGTGAACTCTCTGGATAGACACATACCAAAATAGGGCTCCAAGTCTACGACTACTACCTCTTGTATGACTGTCATCTGAGGCATTTTATGCAGCCGTATGGGAATATCCTTTATCACTCCTACAGTTTTTACTTGGAGTACCATCTAACTGTAGGACGCTCTGCGTTGCTCCTAGTGTACTCCATTCCCATAATATCACATACTTGCTTTGGGTATCACAGTGGTAGCAGCGCCTGAATCTATCATGCAGTTGTGGACAACCCATCCTTCCATTTGAAGGGACAAATAAAAGGGTGGTGGCCTATTCTTACCAGTGGCAGACGTCAAGTTCGTTAGAACCATTTTTGAAGATGATGCAGTCCCACCTCCATTTTTCATTGTTCTTAGGGATTCCTGTAGGAGATCGATTTGACCTGGGATTTGAAGAGCATCATACATACTTGCCTTAGAAGGAGTCTTTTTCATTTCCTCTACTATACTGAATGTAGGTGAATCAACTATTCTTTCTCTTTCTTTGGCAAAAGTTTCATATTTATTTTTGTATCCCTGGGTAGCTTCAGTTCTTTGCCTTTTTGTCAGTGAGGGGAATCTCAACCTTTCCCTAGCCTGTTCTTGGGTTTCATTTTCCCCCGAGGAATAAATTCTTTGTGTGTTTCTTGCCCTTGAATTTTGGCTGGAAACTGATATTTTCTTTCCTGAGGGAGACTTCCCTTAGGAGTTTCTTTGGGAACTTCCTTGGGAGCAAGGGAAACATTCAATGGCTGAAGCTCTTTAGGGTCTACTTGCAGTGGTTTCTTACCTGATCTTGTCAAAACTGAAACCTGTTCTACTGTAGGCATCATGAAGTTGTGGTCCTTCTCTCTAATTATATTTACATGGCCTTTCATTTTTTCTTTACTCTTTTCAACTGCTATACTTTGTACATAATGCTGGTGTATCATACACGAACTTTCCCCATGTGGATCGTTACATGTAGTACACCAAAAGTTAAAATCAGTGGGAGGCTCCTCGGCCTCCACTGTCTCATTTGTATATACCGTGCTCGGTCTCTCTTGTCCCCTATTGCTTGATTGTGTTGCATCTCTTGTTACCTGAGGGAACCTCCTTGGCAGAAAATTCCTTTCAGCCTCTCTCTTTTTAATTGATGTTATATCATTTGCTAGATTTTTCATGGTGTCCAGGATAAGAGTAAGTTGATTATCGAGGACTTGTTGAGGAGGTGGCGCAGGTAATGCAGGTATAGCAGAAATAGGAGGCAATGCCAAAGGAATTTGAGGCATTGGTATTGTAGGTACAGAGGGTGATCCATTCCATCTTGGAAGATCTGTGAACTTCGATTCAGTAGAGCTAGGAGAAGCAACATGAGTAGCCTAGGGAATATCAAGAAAAATGGGCATTATTGCTTTGGGTGGATACCTTCCAGTGGCTATGAGATCTCTCTCTGCTATATAAGCTTGTTGATAAATGGCAGGGAATGTGAATATTCTTGACTGTCGTATTATCATACTAATATCTGAATCAAAGGATCTCAGATAGTAATATATTGCTTGCTCTTCTGTTGGTTTCAATCCTTGAGGAACCCTTTCCCAAGTCCGACTAAAATGGATATTGAAGTCTACAATTTCTTCTTGAGGATGTTTCCTTATGATCGTGAACTGGTTCAATAAGGAAAATGGATCTGCATGCTGATTGAATTCATCCACCAACTTTCCAGCGAGCTCTGCCAAGGTGGTAATTGATTGAGGAGGGAGTGCACGATACCAATAGAGCATTTTACCCTTCAGAGAGATAACTAGCAATCTGATCATCACATCCTCCTGTGTGATGTTATAGGTTGCAGCCATTGCTGCTACATCTAAGCAATGTTCATATGTTGTTTTTCCTGTTCCATCATATGAAGGCAATGCCTTCAATGCTACGCCAGGAATTTGATTTTGGGCTGCTAAATTTAGTGGACCAGTGTGGTTCCATATAAGATAAGATGGTGGTGGAGGAGCGGCCATTGTAATTGCTATATTCGTCTAAACTATTGGGGTTGTAGTAACAACTGGAGATGAACCAATGATAGAATATGGCAAAATAGAGGGTATAATGGCGCTATTATTGGTAGCAGGTGGATTTGATCTTGCGGATAAAAATGGATTCACTCTTAAGCTACCAATATGTAACTCGAAGAACTCAATGGGCTCTTCTGAGTTTTTTGATTTGGATCTGGTTATCATATAAACATATACTAGCTTTAACCAGGTCTAAAAAGATAAGGTATTTTCTGGGTCTATACCTTCGGACGGAGTCGCCAGGTGATTGGGTTTTTGATTCTAAAGATCAGAGGCAAAACACCAAACCTTGTAAAAATAATGTGGGATTTAGGGTCCCACTAGGCGTGCCAAAAACTGTTGGAACAAAATCTGCCTTGGGTTGTTTAGTTGCGCCTTAGATTTTGTCAACATTGAAAAGACGAGAAGGTTTGAGACTTTTTGCCTGATCTCCAGAGAAGGCTGGTTCCTTGAAGTTTTTTATGGGAAAAGGGGAAGGAAGTAATACTGAAAGAGAGGGAAATATAGCCGAAGCTAGATCTAATATATGGTGCAGATTAGACAACAACGAAGACAGATTTACTTACTTCTATCCAAAGCATTTAAACACATTTCCATGCAGAAATTATATAATTTCATATATGATTTCTAATATTTCGTTTAACATGCGTATATATTAGATTCTCATTCCAGCAATATGATTTATGTATTGCGAAAGTTCAGATATAAGAACAAACTCAATTTACAATTCAATATTGTAAGCAGAAATAAAGAACATTAATACATACACTTGCACGATATGAACCAGAAGCCAATGGGAGATGTGATTTTATTGCTTGTATTCGAAGTACATGCATTCGATCTTGTAAACGTCCAAGAGCCGACCCTTTTTCTGGAGTCGCTCACCCCTATATATACCCTAAAAGAGTATCTTTTTCTAAGTACATCTTACTATTTTACAAGCAATCATCTGCAGTTTCTAATAATACACAACAAGTCTTCTATGAATTAGATATCTTCTCTGCAGATTAGATTCTAGATGAGCCTGTCACATTTTCAATCATCTGGCAAGCCTGCTCTATCCTAGATTTCTGATAATCATGTCAGAAATCACTTCTTGGTGTCAGTGCATGCCTTTGATTGCCAAAAATACATTTTATTCCTTTACAATTGGCGTGTCGCGAAATCGTGACATTCTTTCCTTGCTTTGCTCTTTTGCCGCCTCTAGCCATGAAAATGAGACATGTCACGAAATCATGACATTCGTCTCTTGTTTTGCTCTTCTACCGCTTCCAGCCATGAAAATGAGACATGTCACGAAATCGTGACATTCGTCTCTTACTTTGCTCTTTTGCTGCCTCCCATCGTGAAAATGAGACATGTCACGAAATCGTGACATTCGTCTCTTACTTTGCTCTTTTGCTACCTCCCACCGTGAAAATGAGACATGTCACGAAATCATGACATTCATCTCTTGCTTTGCTCTTCTGTCGCTTCCAGCCATGAAAATGAGACATGTCACGAAATCGTGACATTCGTCTCTTACTTTGCTCTTCTACCGCTTCCAGCCGTGAAAATGAGACATGTCACGAAATCATGACATTCATCTCTTCCTTGCTCTTTCTCTTTGCTTTTGCCCATGAAAAGGCAACATGTCACGATATCGCGACACTTCTGCCTCTTTGTTCTCTTTTGTTTCTCTTAGCCATGAAAATGCAACATGTCGCGATATCGTGACACTTTTGCCTCCTTGCTCTTTCTGTTGCTCTTAGCCACGAAAATGCAACATGTCGCGATATCGCGACACTTTTTCCTCCTTGCTCCCTTTTGTTGCTCTTAGCCTAAAATGCAACATGTCGCGATATCGCGACACTTTTTCCTCCTTGCTCTTTCTCTTTGCTTTCCCGAAATGCAACATGTCGCGATATCCTGACACTTTCCTCCTTTCTCTTTTTTGCTCTTAGCCGAAAATGCAACATGTCACGATATCGCGACACTTTTGCCTCCTTGCTCCCTTTTGTTGCTCTTAGCCATGAAAATGCAACATGTCGCGATATCGCGACACTTTTTCCTCCTTGCTCTTTCTCTTTGCTTTTGCTCGTGAAAATGCAACATGTCGCGATATCGCGACACTTTTACCTCCTTGCGGTATTTTGCTTTTTCTTTGATCTTTAGCATATGGGCCACTTCGGTCTTCTTGGAAAATATGCAAAAAGGTGCATCAACTATTTTTCTGTAGTTAGTCACTTTTTGACTAACAGTACCCCATGAACTATGTAAATGCTTCAAGATCCTAAGGCTACACTTCTATGGACCTTAAAATATCCATAAGCATCTCCCTATGCTTGGAAGATTGTTGGATCAGCTCATAAATTGAAAAATTTGTTGGATTTGTCTATAGGTTTTGGACCAACCTAGTCTTGATGGTCACCACCAGTCTAGTTGGTGGGCCAGGCACATACTAGGCTAGCCTTGGAGGAGGCACAACTTGGACCTTGATAGGTGTTGGAGGTTGATTCATTCATTCATACCTCGTGTTTCTTATGACAATGTTGACTATACCAATGAACCCTTGAGTTGGTGGTTCGATTCATACTTGGTTGACCTGGACAACATTATTCTTGGGTGCCTCATGATTTGGTAGAGGATTTTTGTAAATCCCCATATTTTGATTGTCAATCGCTTGTGGGTTGTCGACAAGAAGCTTACCTTTCTCGTTCATATTTTGTAAAAGATGTTTGAAATACTAACATACGTCAATGTCGTGGCATTTCAATTGGTGAAAGATGCAATAATGATCGTATTTATAGCATTTAGGCTTAGGTTGGTTGGTATCCATGATCTTGACTTCAAGAAAGTTTATAGCCTTCGCCTCACATAACTGATGAAAAATCAAAGCCAACGACTTCAATAATTGAGTGAATACGTGAGGTGGGTATTGTTCCTTATTTTTATCCTTGTAATTGTTGTTGCACTGCTCATACTACGCAGGTGGAGGTTGGGATTGATAATTTTTCTTTTGATGCCCTTTTTCTCCCTTTTGAGGGTTCAAATCCACCTGATTAACATTGGCTAGCTTGGCCTGTTGTCTTTTAGTACTCTTCTTGTTCCCATCCTTCTTATTCCTAAGCTTCAAGTTACCCTCCTATAACTTGATGTCCTCAATCATCTTGGCTTGCGCCAAAGGATCTTCAAATGTCTGTTATTGCTGCAACTATATAAACAAAAAAATGTGCTTGGCACAACTCTTCATGAACATTCATATTAATTCGAAGTACATGATGGAGAATGGCAGCTTTTCCATCATCTTCCTCCATAATTTTATGTAATCCATAATTGGCTCATTTTCATGTTGCATTAGAATGACCAGGTCGGATAAGTTTACCTTCTTCTTGACGCCGAAGGAGAAGCATTCAAGAAATGCATCAGCTAGTTGTTTGAAACTAGTGATGTTGTGCCTCTTTAATTGGTTGAACCACTCTCGAGTTGGACCTTAGAGGGTCATGATGAAGGTGCATAGGAGCATAGTATCGTTTCTCTCAATATGAAGGCACATATCTAGGAAACTAGTCTTGTGCTCCTGTGCATCTTCCTCTCATTGAAACTTTTCTAGCCTAGGCATCTTGAAATGCTCAGGATATGCTGGAATAGGCATTGACATGCATAGAGGTTCATTGTGAATTTTGTTCAAGGTAGGCTTCTGATAAGCCGTTCCTTACTTCTCTATGGATTGAAACTTCTATGCTAAGGTCTTGTAGGCTTACGAGGAAAGAAAATCCTCTTCTCGATATTGCCTAGGAGGTGCCTTCGAAGGTAGATTCTTCATCAGTCAAGGTGGGGGACTAGGCTTGCCGTCCTCCTCAAATTAGGAGATTTTAGGATATTATTGTTCTAATTCCTCCCCCACTTCAATATCATACTATCTATGATCATGTTGTTCGAATGCTGGATGTCGGTCTCTATGTTGAGTTGCATGGCGAGTATGTGTGTCTATGTGCTTAGGGTGTAACTTGGGATATGAAGCCACTCGTCTATCGACATGCACCATGATATCATTATGAGGATGTAAATTGGTGCTATCTAATCGATCCTCTCTCTCTACACACTCCTTCTGATTGAGGATACATTATTCACACATGCATTATTCATATAATTTTTTCCTGATGAACCTCAGCCTCTGAGTATTCTCATTTTTGAGACACTCTTTTTCTGCATGAACATCCTCCAATTGGTCTTGGAGAATCTATCCTCTCTGCTTTGAAATCAGTCTATGAGCCCTATCAATATGATAGGCTATCTGAGGTCTTGGGAGAGTGTGCTCTATTTGAGCGAATTTATGGGTACGTCCTCCAATGGATTGATTTGCCAAACTCTTGTCTTAGTATATAAAAACAATATTTATGTTAGGTTGTATCTTATACTCAGTACCTGCATGTGATGTAGGAGCATGCATGTCTTGATAATTCTTGGAGCACTCTCTAGGTTCTTATGTAGTCCTAATGGTGCTTCTGCTACACACGCTCATAGGTTAAGAGGGTGAACACATAGGATTATATCCTAGATGTGCTAGGAACTTGTCTAGACCATCTAATTGTTTGCTATGCCATGGCTCATGAGGTGGCATATCGTTTGCTCCCACTCTGGATATATCTATGGTCAAATTGGTATGTTCACCCCTATAGGGAAACTCTATGGGCCTATGCTCAGAAGCAACCCTCTCCATTCACCCCTAAATGGGTAAATCTTGGACATGTCTATGCTCTAACAGTGGAGGCCATGAGCCTCCCTTAGATACCGATCAAAGGGGTACCGATATGGATCCCTCGATGACATATTCTTTAGAAAAACCTATGGATCCATGCAGAATGCAGTCACGATAAATGCTACCATATGAAAAACCCCCATGTTAGGAAGTCCCATGCTCTAATCTGTGTCTAGAGGGATATCTAGTACTTCCTCTAATTGGAATATTCTCAACAGAATCCCCTCATGTAGACTTATCCCCTCTAATGCTCATTGAACGATGTCCAGGAGGATTCTGTAATTGAGGGCATTGTACATCATGCTATCCTTGATCTCGGGTCTATGACCGGGTTGACCACTCCATGTTTGTACCACTGTATATCCTATGTCTATATTTAACTTTTATTAGCATGCAAAGAATACAATGATGATTATCTCCTTTTACAATTTTAAAATGAAACCTAAACTATTTGATGTGTTTTCAATTTGTTGTATCAATAAAGTAACTCTTATTGTGTTTTGCAAAGTATTGATGGTTTTATCAATTGTTTAATGGCTTTCACTTGTATGATCATAGCTCGAAAACCTAGCTATGAACTCTAGGTCGCGTAATCCCCCCAAAGTGTGGCAATGGAAGTCCACACCCGGGTAGGTCCTCTCAGATCCTCACCCAATCTCACCTAGTCAAAATTATACCCTTCGAAGAGAAGTACATGCAAATTTTCTAGGCTACGGATGGTTCTTGGATCCGATATTGGTCTAGAAACAAGAAGGTTTGAGGGAGTTGGGCCAAGGAATGGAAATCATCTCCACCATCGTTGAAACCATACTAGTGGTTGGATGTGAATCTCAACTCACTATAATTTATTGTGAAACATGGTGTGTGTGGTTATTTTTAATTTACATAAAGGAAATATGCATAATACAACATTAACATGATCATTTCCTACATGATATGCAATAAATAATGTTTGATATTCAAAGGTATATGCACACTACGCTACGTGATGTTTAGAGAATGCAACTAGTATGAGTAATTGGCCACTGATTGGGCCTCATGCAAGAAAAATCTAACATTCAGATGGCCTAGACCACTGGATACTAGGGCGGGTTGCACTCAAAGACCCACTGTTCCTAGCAGCAACTAGTAGAAGCATCAAATAAAAACCCCAAGGACCAAATTCATTTTACTATTATTTTTATCCTTATCCTAGATAGATTTTATTTTTGATGTTCTAGAAAAATACAGATATAGAAAACAGATATAGAGAGTGTGAGAAGGGCCTACCTCAAGTCCTCATATGATTTAGCTTTTTACTTTTGATATGTGGTTGGTCTTTTTTTGACCACAAATTTGATGCACGACTGTGACTGTTGACCATGCCTATCAACTGTAGGCCAAAATTTTAACCGCTATTGTCAACTGCGGTGAGTACCTACCGTAAAGAAAATAGACTAGAGTTAGTAAATCATGGAAAAAAAAGTGGAGTTCTACCATGATCACCTTCTGTAACCACCAAAAAGGCTCTTACTATATAATCTATCTATTACAATTCGTGAAATAAGCACAAATGGGAAAACATAAGTTGACAACAAGAAATGAAACAAATATAAAGAATCATTTTATTAATTTCAATTAAGCCAAGTTACATATTCATACCTCTTAGCGATACCCATTTGATACATCAATTACAATAGATTTTTGAATCCCTCTCAAGGGTAGATGCAATCAAGATGCCTTCCAGGGTGACATGAACTGCTCTAGGGTGTCCTTGACCCTCTTCTCCATGATTAGAGGTATTTTTTGCCTTACATCCCAAAACCTTGTTAGTCCTGCATGCAATAAACAACAAGAAACATTAAAAAAAAAGAAGCCCTCTTTTGATGAGGCTTTAAAAGGATATTTGCACAAAAGATAACATGATAATAAAGAAATCAAGAAAGTGATTTAGTACATGTAAATTGATCTAAAACATGATAACATGCCATTAGAAACATGACATAAACTAAGATAAATCTATCTAAGCTCCTAATTAACGAATTGAAGACATAAAAGCATGAAAAATATTCATTATGCCTACACTACAATAATGAAGGAAAATTGCAAATAACTACTAATATGTCGGTCAAATATCTCTAGAATACTGAATTAAACCGATAAAATGATTAATCTAATCTAGTTAAACAAAATTTAAAACTGAGAAAAAGGAAATCAGGGATCACTTGCTAACCGTGACTCATTCACATTGGGGGCACTGTTCACCATGGCTGATAGCTGCAGTAGAGACTAAAATAAGTTTATCCTCAAAATCAGGGTCAATTATTTGATTCTCCTTTCTGAATTGATGGTCAAGGGTCGCATGATAGATGTGGTGGTTGAATTCCTAAGTGAGTGCACAGATTGCATGGATTAGCATTTCTTGGCTCTCCTATCCTCCTAGGACCTCCATGACAATATGATCTCCAATTGGGTAGCAAAAGTATTCCTATCAATGTATGAGAGTGGTTATGCAATTCGATAGGGCTTCGCTGCTCATTTTATTATGCTTTTCTCTATTTTATCCAATTTGGAGGGGGATTATATAGCAATTTCCAAGGGCTAGGGGCAACTTCATGAGGAAGCTAAGATCAATATTGGGTGGTTGAGATTGTTGTATGGGAGGATCCAGAACCTTCCTCACTCAAACCACTCCAATCCGCAACCAATTGGACATTGCAACCAATTTTGTGTTGGATGAAGGCCAACTAATTCTAAGTGCTGACCACGGATGACATGCGTGGTGAGCACTGCTAACCATGGGTGTCGGTAGTGGTTAGCACTGACTAGGAAAAGGTGCCCAAATTGAGTGGTAAAAACCACTGCTATAACTTGGAATATGTCCAAGGTCTTCCGTATGGTCTTCTAGCATGTACCATATGGGTAGTTTCATCGGCATGACACATTTTAGGTGTTTACACTATCACTGATGGATCGATGATGGTGGGTTTGCATGAGGAATAAAGTATTTTTGAGTTTATTTTATCGTCAATGGTCTAATGTGGTCGCAAATGAATTAATGATGATTTTTTTGGAAGGATGATGATGAATTTGGATGGGCAGACCTTAAAAAAGGAGATTTAAAAAACAAATTAAGCGAGGGATTTTAGGCTAAGGCTTTATGCCTAGGCATACTTGGAGGATTATGACTTAGGAAACATAAAAGTGGGGTGGACTTTGAGAATGAAAATGAATTAATGGAATGGTGACGGATGGATGTTAAGTCATACCTAGGTGAAGGTAAGTATAATTAAATATGAGCGGGGTTATATCATGACCTTAAAAGGGAAATACAACAATTAGATAACTTAGATGATATGGAGAAAATAGAGGGATATGTGTAATAAAAGTGTTAATGAATATAATGGTAATTTTGAAGGGTATGGACTAAATAACAAAAGTGGACCAAATGATATGTAAAAGGGGAAAATTTGAAAATAATGGTCTTAAAAATGGATGAAATGGATAAGATGATGAAGGGTGATGATATGAAAATAATGAATTTATGTATGAATGGATGGATAGGGATGAATTTATGAAGGATATTTTTGAATGAATTAAGCACAAGATGACCAAGACCTATACCTTCAATGACCATGGGGACTCTTTTGAATTGGAGTGACTCTCTCAAGACTTCCCTCTTTTTGAACCAACCACCACATCCTATAATCACCTAGACACTCAAATTTGACAACTTTTGAAAACTAGGGGTGAAATATAAGTTGGGTTTTTGAATACCAACATCGAATTTCCATCCTTGTTCTTAAAATCTAGGTATTTTTGGCATATCCCAATAATATTAGTGGAGTAAAACTATATGTATCCCCACTATCTATTAAAACTTTAACAATATTTTTAGACAACTTAACATTTAGTAACATAGGTGTTTCTTGTCCCTCTATGTTTTGATTCCCTATAGTGATATAGATCCAGTGTTGCTGCTCCTCTGCTTTGCTACTCTACTATAATTATCAAGGGCACTTATTGGCATATTGGGGGTCCCTATAGGTGAAGCAAACCATCCTAGGAGGTTGAGTTTTTAATTTATCTATCTTAGAAATTTTAGGCCCCTCTCTTGAATTTCCTTTGTTGATTCCATTTCTATGTTCCCATTCAACAATAATTTCCAACATTACTTGTTGTTGTTCTATATGGTCTTGTAGTGACATAATCAATGATGTAATTTACCTTATTTCCTATTATAGCAACCCAAATAGGAAAGTAAAATCTATCATATTCCCATTGGGATCCTTTGTTCTTCTAACTTCCTTATTGGAGCCTATTATTCTCTTAGTTTTCCTACTAGAATCTATTGCTCTTTCCATTTTCTTGTCGGAGTCCCTTGTTCTTCTAAAATTATTTGAGGAAAGTAATACAACTTCCTTATGCATAACTAGCCCCATAATTTTGAATGATCTAAGTACATGCACCATTTTGTATCCACACAAAGGAGCTAGTTTAATTACAATTTTATTCAGTTGTACTTACAATTAGTTAGTTTCATTTTTTCCATGAACTAACTTAGACCGATATCATTATTTGATAATTGTCCCACTTGATTTCCATCCATGATAATTCCATTGAAATTCACCGGATAATGACCATAGCCATTATCGCCTACCCATAAGATGTCATCTATGATAAGACAATTATTACTCACCTAGTAATGATCATGGCCACTTTTGCCTACCCGTAAGATGTCATTCCCAATAAGGGACTATACAAAGAAGTCCCATTGTTATTTTTTAGTAATCTCAAGTGGCCATGATCATTATTGGTGAATGGACTTGGACATAATCATTATTCCAAAAAGTAGGTTCACAAAGAAGTCAAAATATTATCTTTCAACATTGTCAAGGCTTCACCATATTTTAGTTCAATGTTGTTGTAGATGACACTTAGTGGACAAGAGTGATCGACATCTTGTATTTTTGGGTTCACCTTACTAAACCTCACTGTTTAGAAGGACACAAAGTGATCCCCCCACCTTTCCTAGCACATCATTGGTATAAGACAATTTGACCATAGCATAGAGAATATACTTTGAAGGTAATAACACTTAAATGAGAACACCTATTTCCTAACCTATCTATAAGTCTATCTATGTAGGTTATTCTAGTGTAAAGCCTTGGTGCTTAGTTACCACACCTCCATAGGCTAACTAAGGTCATTACCACTCACTTGGTAATGAGCATGGTCCCTAAACCTTACCATTAATGGTACCACCATAATTGTATCGTAATTGATTCCCTTTAATTGCATAGTTGTGGAACACACGATCCTCACCAGTTAAAGTGTTTCAAACATGAGAATCTAGTTATTGCAGTACTACAACTCCTTCTAGATTTGTGATTTTCTAGATATTGCATCATCACAACTCCTTCTAGGAATCACCTCTACATGGTTATTACATCCTCACAACTCCTCCTAGGATTGGGTTAACTATTTGAATTGAGGGTCCTAAAAAGGTTCTAGTTCAATACCCAAGAACCCCATCCCAGATTCATGTTTAACCTAAAAATTAACAACTCTATTATAAATAAGCAAATAAAGTGCTATAACAAAAACAACATGCATAGTTATAACACAAAGCTAGATCTAGGATGAAATAGATCATACATATTTCCATAAAGCTAGCATGAAATAACATCTTGCTCAATTAAAACATGATTAAATTAATCATAATGCTATCTTCTAACATAATTCTAGCATAAAACATCTACTAGTTTGTAAGCAACCTTTAATAGATCAATACTAACATATAATTTTCCTTTTTATTTTCATAGTGAAAACATCATTAAAAGAGATCAATACTAACTCATAATTTCATTCATTCTAAGCCAAATAATTCATACAATTTGTAAAGACTTCCAAGCCTTAATTTTTTTTTAAAAAATAAGAGAATATCTAGATGTTACATAACAAAAATATCATATACATAACAAGATTTCATTCCAAAATACATTAGAGAAAGTACACCTAAGTGGCATTTGCACCCTATTTTCTTAATGATCCTCTTCATAAAGGTTTCTACATGAATGTTAATAGATCTTAGGGGTCAAGACAACTCTTAATACAATGCAACTAACATACTCTGTATAAATGCAAACATCCATGCAAAAATACATTCCAAGCAACAAGGAGAGAATCCCATACTTCTCTCTATAAAGGTTTCTCTATCTACTCAAGCCTTAGGAAACCCTTATAAATATTTACCAAAAACCAAAGCTCTTTTATCTTTTTTTTTTTTTAAATTTATTGAATTGGAAAGAAGATCCTTTTTCTATTTATTAAAAATACAACAACATGAATAAAAGATCTTTAACATTCTTTATCAATAAAATAAAATTAAATATTGCTTCTCTTAGAACAAAGTACCAATCATAATGAAGTCCTATATATATATATTAAAAAGGAAATCACTACCTTGCATGGCTTCTCAACAACACAAAACACAAAATATCTGTAGACACCTAAAACGCGTCATGCCGAGGTGACTACTCATATGGGACATGCTAGAAGACCATATGGAAGACCTTGGATAGATACCAAGGTATAGTAGTGGTTTTTACCACTCATTTGGGCACCTTTGCCTAGTCAGTGCTAGCCGTTGCTGACACCCACGGTTAGCAGTGCTGACCGTGCCTGTCAGCCATGGTCAGGACTCAGAGTCAGTTGGCCTTCATCCGACCCAAAATCGGTTGCAACGGCCAATTGGTTGTGGATTGGAGCGGTTTGAGTGAGGAAGGTTCTGGATCCTTCCATCCAACAAGCTCAACCACCCAATCTTGATCTAGGCTTCCTCATGAAGCCACCCCTAGCCCTTGGCAATTGCTATATAATCCCCCTCCAAATTGGGGAAAAGAGAGAGAGAAGCATAATCAATTGAGCAACGAAGCCCTATCAAATTGCATACTCATTCACATGCATTGATAGGAATACTTTTGCTACCCAATTGGAGATCACATTGCCATGGAGGTCCTAGGAGGATAGGAGAGCCAAGAAATGCTAATCCATGCAATCCATGCACTCATTGAGCAATTCAACCACCAAATCTATCAGAGGACACAGAGGTGACCCTTGACCATCAATTTGGCAAGGAGAATCAAAGAAATTAGCCCTGATTTGGAGGGTAAACTTACTTTAGGCTCAACCATGGCTATCAACCATGGTGAACAGTGCCCATCGCTTGAAGGACCCACGATCAGAGGGTAATCCCTGATTTCCTTGTTCTCTATTTTATAATCTATTTAATTAGGTTAGATTAATCATGTTGTAGGTTTAATTCAGTATTCTAGAGACTTTTGACCGATATATTAGGAGTTAATTGCAATTTTCCTTCATTATTGTAGTGTAGGTATAACGAATATTTTTCATGCTTTCATGTCTTCAATTGAGTAATTAGGAGCTTAGATAGATTCATATTAGTTTCTTTCATGTTTCTAATGGTATATCATCATGATTTAGATCAATTTACATGCATTGAATCACTTTCTTGATTTCTTGATTATCATGTTATCTTTTGTGCAAGTACCCTTTAAAAGCCTCATCAAGAGAGGCCTCCTTTGCTTTTAATGTTTCTTGTTGTTTATTGCATGTAGGACTAACAGGGTTTTGGGATGCAAGGCAACAAATGCCTCTAATCATGGAGAAGAGGGTCATCGACACCCTAGAGCAATTTGTGTCATCCTGAAAGGCACTTGGAAATCACACCTACCCTTGAGAGGGAAACATTACATCCTATTGTAACAATTGTATCAAAGTGATTATCCCTAAGAGGGATGTACTTGTAATTTGAATTTGGCTTCAAATATAATGGAATAAAGTGTATTTCTTATTGTCAATTTGTTGTCAATTTCTTGTTCTTGTATGCATTTTGTGTATCTTTCAATTCTTGCAATAGGAACCGATAGGTGTGAGCCTTTTTTGGATCGTACAGAAGGTGATCATGATGGAACTCCACATTTCATGCCACAAATTTTTGACTTCTATCATTTTTTTATGATAGGTGCTCACCATGGTTGACAGCCATGATCAAAAGTTGTCATCGTGGTTGACATCCATGGGCAACAGTGGTCACCGCGCCATAGAGCCACGGTCAGAATCTGATAAATCAGATAGTAGGGAGAAAAATCTTGATCAAATGAGGATATGAGGTAGGTCCCACTATCATTCTATTTTTTATTTTCTATATGTTTTTTCTAGAGAGTGCAAAATATTAGCATAATTAGGGAAGGCAATGGAAATATGTTAAATGCATTGAGTCCTTAGGTCTTTTGATTAGGATCTACTAGTCGCTGCTAGGAACAATGGACCTCTGAGTGTAGTCACCCTAGTATCCAATGGTCTAGGCCCCTCTTGTATGTTAGTTTTGCTTGCATGAGGCCCGATTAGTGGCCATACCATCGTTAGTATGCATTGTCAGAATATCATGTAGATTAACCATGCATACTTCTGAAATCAAACGTTCCTTTTTCATAGCATGTAGAATCATTTGAATGTTGTATTATGCATCTTTCTTTTCATGCAAATTAAAAGGAACCACACACACCATGTTTCATAGTAAACGCTAGTGAGTTGGGAGTCACATCCAACCACTAGTAGGGTTTCAATGATGGTGGAGGTGATTTCCATCCATTGGCCCAACTCCCACATACCTTATGTTCTAGACCAATACCAGATCCAAGAACCTTTCGTAGCCCAAAAAATTTGCATATACTCCTCTTCGAAGGGTATGACACTGATTGGGTGAAAATGGGTGAGGATCTAGGAGGACCTGTGCTCCCTGCGGGTGTGGACTTTCATTACCACACTTTGGAGGGATTACATGACCTGGAGTTCATAGCCAGGTTGTCGAGCTATGAGTATACAGGTGAAAGCCATTAAAAATTTGAGAAAATCATCAACATATTGCAAAACATGACAAGAGTTACTTTACTGATACAACAAATTGAAAACACATCAAACAGTTTAGGGCTCATTTTAAAACTATAAAAAGAGATAATCATCATTGTATTCTTTGCATGTTAATAAAATTTAAATCTAGACATAGGATACATAATGGTGCAAACACGGAGAGGTCGATCCAGGCATAGACCCGAGATCGAAGCCCAAGCTCCACCTAATGCACAACATGATGTAGAATGCCCTCAATCATAGAATCCTCTTAGACATCATTCAACGAGCATTAGAGGGGATAATTCTACATGAGGGGATTCCATTGAGAATACCCCAATTAGAGGAAGTACTAGACATCCCTCTAGACACAGATCAGAGCATGGGACTTCCCAACATGGGGGTTCCACATATGGTAGCATTTACCATGACCGCATTCTCGTGGATCCATAGGTTCTACCAAAGAATATGTCATTGAGGGATCCAGATTGGTACCCCTTCGACCTGTATCTAAGGGAGGCTCATGACCTCCACCATACGAGTATAGACAGACTCGAGATCCACCCATTCAAGGGTAGGTAGATGGGATCACTTTTGAGCATAGGCCCATGCAGACTCCCCATAGGGGTGAACCTACTAAGTTCACCATAGATATATCCAAAGTGGGAGCTAATGGTATGCCACCTCATGAGCCATGGCATAGCAAATAGTTAGATGGTCTAGATAGAGTCCTAGGGCATCTAGGATATAAGCCTATGCCTACACCCTCTCGACCTATGAGTGAGTGTAGCGGAAGCACCATTAGGACCGCTGAGAACCTGGAGAGTGCTCCAAGAGTTCTCATGACATATGTGCTCCTACATCCCATGTAGGGATAGAGTATAGGAGACAGTCTGACATGAATGTCATCTTTATAGATAGAGGCAAGAGTGTGGTAAATCAGTCCATTGGAGGACATACCCATAAAGTCGCTCGAATAGAGTGCACTCCCTAGAGGCCTCAGATGGTCGATCATGTTGATAGAGCTCATAGACTGATGTCAGAGTAGAGATGATAGATTCTCCAAGACCAATTGGAGGATGTTCACGTAGAGAAAGAGCACCTCAAAAATGAGAATACTCAGAGGTAGAGGTTCATAAGAAAAAAATTATATGAACAGTGCATGCATGAACAATGCATCCTCGATCAGAAGGAGCATGTAGAGAGAGGATCGATTGGCTAGCATCGGTTTACCTCCTCATAATGAGACCAGGGAGTGTGTCAATAGATGAGTGGCTTCACAGCCTGAGTTACACCCTGAGCACATAGACACACATACTCGCCATGCAGCTCAACACAGAGATCGATATCCAACATCCAAACAACATGAGCATAGGTAGTATGAGGAAGAAGTGGGAGAGGAATTAGAACAAGAATATCTAAAAATCTCCCAATTCGAGGAGGAGGGTGAGCCTAGTCCACCACCTCGATCGAGGAAGAATCTACCTCTGAAGGTGCCTCCAAGGCAATCTCGAGAAGAGGAGTTTCTTTCCTCATAAGCCTATAAGACCTTAGCAGAGAAGGTTCAAGCCATAGAGAAGCAAGGAATGACTTATCAGAAGCCTACCTTGAACAAAATTCATAATGAACCTCTATGCACATCAGTGCCTATTCTAGCCTATCTAGAGCATTTCAAGATGCCTAGGCTAGAAAAGTTTCAAGGAGAGGAAGATGCACAGGAGCACGTGACTAGTTTTCTAGATATGTGCTTTCAGATTGAGAGCAATGATGCTTTGCTCCTGTGCACCTTCATCATGACCCTCTCAGGCCCAGCTCGAGAGTGGTTCAACCAATTAAAGAGGCACAACATCACTAGTTTCAAACAACTAGCTGATGCATTTCTTGAACGCTTCTCCTTCGACATCAAGAAGAAGGTAAACTTATCCGACCTAGCCACTCTAACGCAACATGACGATGAGCCAGTGATGGATTATGGAAAATTATGGAGGAAGATGATGGTGAAGCTGCCATTCTCCATCCCATCCTCTAAATTAATATGAATGTTCACAAAGAGTTATGCCAAGCACATTTTATTGTTGCTATAGTTACAACAATACCAGACATTCGAAGAGGCTTTGGTGTAAGCCAAGGTGATTGAGGACATCAAGTTACAGGAGGGTAACTTGAAGCTCAAGAATAAGAAGGATTGGAACAAGAAAAGCACTAAGAGATAATAAGCCAAGCTAGCCCATGTTAATCAGGTGGTGTTGAACCTTCAAAAAGGAGAAAAAGGGCAGCAAAAGCAAAACTATCAAGCCCAACCTCCCTACATAGTATGATCAGTGCAACAAAAATTAGAGGGGTAAAGATAAGGAACAACACCCACCTCACATTTTCACTCAGTTATCAGAGTCGTTGGCTTCGATTTTTCATCAGTTATGCGAGGCTAAGGCCATAAACTTACCCAAAGTCAAGATGTTGGATCCTAACCAACCTAAGCCTAAGGGCTACAAAGATGATCATTATTGCATCTTTCATCGATCGAAAGGCCATGACATTGAGGTATGTTGGTCTTTCAAACATCTTGTGCAAAATATGATCGAAAGAGGTACGCTTCTTGTCGACAACCCACAAGCACCTGATAATCAAAATATGGGGATTTACAAAAATCCTCTACCAAATCATGAGGTACCAAAGAATAATGTTGGCCAAGTCAACCAAGTACGCATCGAACCACCAACCCAGGGGTTCATCGGTATGGTCAATATTGTCACAAGAAACATGAGGTATGAATGACCGAATCAACCTCCAACACCTATTAGAGTCCAAGTTATGCCTCCTCCAAGGCCAACCCAGTATGTGCCTAGCCCACCAACTAGACCGGTGGTGACCATCAGAAGTAGGTTGGTCCAAAACCTATAGATAACTCCAACAAAGTTGTCAATTTATGAGCTGATCCAATAGTCTCCTAAGCATAGGGAGATGCTTATGGATATTTTAAGGTCCATATAAGTGTAGCCTTAGGATCCTAAAGCATTTACACACTTCATGGGGCACGTGCAATAGTGTCAAGAACCGGTCATTCAATTTCATGACCATGAAGTCAAGATGGTTTCCACTATTATAGCAGACCCACCACTACATATTATTGCATGTGTGAATCACAAACCATTCAAGCGGGTTTTTATTGACATAGGGTCATCAATAAATATCATAACTACCAAGGCATTAACTCACTTGAAGTTACCCAAGATGCATATCATCCCTTCTACCTTCACGTTGAGAGCTTTCAATGATGCATTATGCTCAATGATCGGTACTATAGTTTTACCTATCCAAGTAGGACTGAAGACCATCCTGATGATGTGTCATATAATCGAAGGTGCTATGTAATATAACATACTTCTAGGGAGGCCTTGGATCAGAGAAATGCATTGCATCCCTTCTATTCTACATTAGTGTATCAAATACATTCATGAGGGATAGGTTCACATGGTGCCTTCGGATGAAGAACCCTTTAAATACGTGAATCTAGCAGATTTTCAAGGGAATTTGTGCTCCCCTCAATGCACCTAGATGTGCGGCCAGTATCACCAATCAAATATCTAGGAGGTAAAATCAAAGAAGTGTGTGCTAGACCTACAATATCCGTATCTCAATGATCGAAGCACACGACAACTACTTCTATTAGACCGACTGCATCTATGATACAGCGGGATGATAGGAAGTTGAAAGAAAAGGTGGGAAAAAGAAGATAAAGCAAATGCCCAAGCCAATTATCATTGAAGCCCCTACTCCCATGGAAGTAGAGGAAATTCAAGGAGAAGTCGAAGAGGCACCTCAGCCTGCTTCACCTGCATCTTTAGTAGGGTCATATACATCGTAGGTGACCATCCATTTGGTTAATCCTAGATTAGGGGAATATATTATGTAGAATATGATGTTCACACCTATTATCGAGACTGCATAGGACATGGGCCGACCGTGAGCCCATCACCTTCCCATAGGGATGGTGGAACCATTAGGGGTACCACCTAACCAAACCAACTTCATCTATGGAGGGCTAGACCAGATTGCATCTCCCACACCCATGGATGAGGATGATAATGAACCATTCACCATGAATATTCATTATCTATCCAACTCGAATACACCATGTGATACTTTGAGCATTACCATTGGCATGGTTACGGTCTCGAACTATTCGAGCAAGGGCATAGAAGGCCATATGAACCATAATATCAGTTACCAACTGATAGGTTCGGGTTAGGATACTATATTCAAGGTCAGGATGAACTTCTCATGGCATCTTTAGACCACCTGTACCTCAGTCTAGGGGGTGAAGTTGACTTCAATCCTTATCACCCTAATCCTTCTACATTTTAGAGGGATAACCAAATAGTGTCTTATGTCACTATAGAACCACCCGAGACATATCATGAGGATATCTTGGTGGGGACCGATCTAGATCATATACCAAGAGAAAACTTGGGTCAACAAATCTATGAGGCAACCGATGATATAGGTATGCAGGTTCATAATGCTAATTTAGTGATAAATTTTGAGTTAGAAGATCATTTTGATGAGGATACATGTAGATTCCATCTATGAGATAGATGGACCAAGTTGCATACATGAGAGTGATGATGACAATGAGACAAACAATGAGCAATATGAGGATGAAACTGAGGTGGCCTATCTGGGCCCTCATAATTTACATCATCTATTACCTTAGGAAACAATCATAGAAGATGATCAATCCTTCATAGCGACAATATTTATCAGGTGTGGGCATACATGGGACCTCATATTCCTAATATCCCAATTCCAGTTGGTAGCGATGAAGGTCTCTATTATGATAGTGATGATGAGGATGAGATAGAGAGAGCCTATTTAGGACCTCCATACTTACGCCATCATAATGCACCTTACACTATGGAGGATTTGTACAGAGAGATTAATATTAATCCTCTTCTCAGGGGAAGACCACCGAATCTTAATGTGATTTATCACATGGTATTTCTTGATCCACCAACGTACATGGAGCTCCTTGAGCCCAATGATCCCATCCGATAGTCTATTCATAGACCAGATCCAGAGATCCCCATACCCCTAGAACCACATCTCGAGGATGGAAGTTTTGCTAATGTTGAGTCACATGCATGTGGTCCTAGAGACATGATCCATTCCATCAATATGATCTCCATTGATTTGACCACTCCACTCTACAATCCAACTGATCCATCCAAACCATTGTATCTTAATGTAGATGCTATTGATTGGGATCATATTGATTCACCCCTAGAGCCTAAATATTTCTTCCCTAATGAAGAAATATTGCAACCTTTCCATTTTATGCTAGGCTATGCACATGATGTCTATCATGCTGAGGATGCTTCCAATGAGGAACCTATAAACCCAGAAGATGACATCCACTTGATCCCTACACCTCATCAACTTGAGGAGGGATCCCATATGTCAGTAGAGGAAACCTTTGAAGTGGATATCAGTAATGATCCCACCAATCCAAGGAAGGTTAAATTTGGAGAAATTTTGACTCTTGATGAGCGTGCCAACCTCATCCCTCTACTAGAGAGAGACCTGCTCTCTTTTCTTGGACTTATAAGGATATGTCGGGTCTAGATCCAAAATTGGTTACTCATAACCTTTCGCTAGATCTATCAAAGAAGCCAGTCAAGTAGAAACTCAAGAAGATGCATCCAACAATAGCCTTAATGGTTAAGGATGAATTGCAAAAGTTATTGGATGTAGAGTTTGTCATTTCCATCGACTATCCAGAATGGGTATCCAATATGGTGCCTGTAGGAAAACCTGATGGAAGGATCCATATCTATATGGATTTTAGAGACCTAAATAAGGCAACACCAAAGGATTCATTTTCATTGCTGAATATCGATGCTCTTGTAGATGCAACTATAGGTCATGAGATGCTCTCCTTAATGGATGATTTTTTTGGTTACAATCAAATTTGGATTAAGCTTGAAGACCAGCATAAAACCATGTTTATAATGCCATGGGGGACATTCTATTACAAGGTTATGCCATTCAGCCTAAAAATGTTGGTGCTACATATCAATGGGCTATGACATATATCTTTCATGACTACATGCATAAGATCTTAGAAGATTATATCGATGACTTATTGGCAAAGTCATTATTGCATTTAGAGCATGCAGAGGTCCTGAGGAAGGTCTTCGATCACCTGATAGAGCATAATGTCAGGTTGAATCCTAAGAAGTGTGTATTTGGTATAACTTCAAGAAAGCTCTTAGGATTCATCATTTCAAAATGAGGCATCAAAGTTGACCCAACAAAGGTCAAGGCTATTTTAGAAATGCGTCCCCCACAAACATCAAAGAATTAAGAAGCCTTCAGGGCAAAGTAGCATCCATAAAGTGATTTATCACACAATTATCAGATAAATGTCGACCCATGAATCGACTGCTACACAAGGGGGTCCCATTCAATTGGGATGAGGACTATCAAGTGACCTTTGCTGAGATTAAGCAATACCTAGTGACGTCGCTAGTGCTAGCTCCACCAAGGCCAGATGTGCCATTTTTGCTATATATATCGGCAACTGACTTTGCATTGGGAACCATGTTAGCCCAAAATAATGTGCAAGACAAAGAACAAGCCATATATTATATTAGTCGAACCTTGGTGAGTTATGAGCTAGGATATGCATACGTTGAAAAGTTATGTTTAGCAGTAGTGTTTGCTACAAAGAAATTGTGACACTATATGTTGAGTCATACGACGTATGTCATATCAAAACAAAATCCTTTGTAGTATATGATGAGCAAGACATATCATAATACACGTACTACAAAGTGGATCATGCTATTGATAGAATTCGATCTGGAATTCATAAGCCAAAATTCCATTAAGGGACAAGTCATAGCTGATCAACTGGCTGAGGTGCCTCTCAAAAATAGTAGGCCCCTCACCATAGAGCTTCCTGATGATGTAGTCTTTGCCTTATCAGAAGCACCCAAACCTAAGGAACCAGATAACAAAGTTGATATGACCTTGTTCTTCGATGGTTCGAAGTGTGAGCAAGGGGGTGGTGCAGGAATAGTGTTGTTCATGCCACAAGGAGCTCCAATGCCCTTGTCATTCAAGTTGGACTTTCCTTGCACTAACAATAATGTTGAATATGAAGCCCTAATTTTGGGTCTCCAAATAGCTATCGCCATGAAGATAAAAAGGTTAAATATCTTTGGTGATTCCCTTCTCATTGTTAACCAAGTTAAGGGATTATTTCAATGTCGATGTCTGATATTGAAAGCTTACAAGGATCTTGTTGACATTTATCTAGCTCAACTAGAATGGTATGACATCGAGGCAATCCCTCATTCATCCAATAGATTTGTAGACACAATGGCATATTTGGGATCTCTAATCCCTCAGAATCCATCTACTGATTTTACTACCATCCATGTAAAAACATTGTCACATTCTACTGTACAACATGAAGCATTGGATAACAAAGAGTCAATCAACATGATTCATGTAGAACCAAACCATGAATGGTTCTACAGAGCTAGAGACTTTCTCAAGAGAGCATCCTAGGGGTCTATGATCTCATAGGATCCGATGGGGAGTGGTATTACCATTCACCACAAGGTTGTTTCCAATCTACATTTGCAAATGTAGAACCATAGGGGGAACATGTTATCTTGTCAGTCGAAGTCGAAGCTTATCATAACTGGACATCATAGATACATGACTTCCTTAGACTTGGTGTAATCCCTCAGGGATTATCATGTGCCACAAAATGCACATTTAAATAGAAAGTGATAAAGTATGTCTTGTTAGTAGACATCCTATACCATAGAAGCTACGATGGAGTTCTCCTTCATTGTCTTGAGCCCCAAGAGTCATCTTGGGCAATTTTGCAAGCTCATGATGGTACGTGCGGTGGCCATTTTAGTGGCATGGCTATCATCAAGTGCATCCTTCACATGGGTTATTATTGGCCCACTATGGAGAAGGATTGCAATGTGTATGTCAAGAAATGCGTTAAATGTCAGCATCATGCTAATCTTATGCACCTACCATCATAGGCCTTACAACCCATTCAAGCGGCTTGGCCATTTGCTCAGTGGGGATTGGATCTCATAGGTAAGATCTCTCCTCCATCATCGGGTTGACATACTTTTATTATTATGGCTACTGAGTATTTTACTAAATGGGTGGAAGCCATTCCCTTAACAATGACAACTGGAGCACGTATTGCTGAGTTTATACTCACCAATATCATTAGTCATTTTGGGATACCATCCAAGATAATTTTGGATAATGGAACGTCATTTAAGAACAAAACTGTGAGAGCTTTGATGTCTAAGTATAGAATCAAACATAGTTTTGTGACTCCATATTATCCGCAAGCAAATGGATAAGTTGAAGCTTCAAATAAGATAGTGGTTTCCATATTGAAAAATATGGTACAAGAACACCATAAATATTGGCACATCCAGCTACCCCTTGCATTATGGGCTTACAGGACTAGTATTCGGACACCCATTGGGGCAACTCCATTTTCACTAGTATATGGCACTGAGGCCATTATGCCCCTAGAGTTGGAGATTCCAATGTTACGCATCGCATTGAAAGAATTCATTGATGATGACACCGCGTGGCAAGCTCACCTAGATCAATTGATGCTACTTGATGAACATCATGTGAATGCCCTTGAGCACCTCCATGTTTATCAAGAATATTTAAAATGAGCTTACAATAACAAAGTCCATCTGAGAGACTTTGAGGTTGGTGATCTTGTGCTGAAAGAGAACCAACAGAATTCAAATTTACCACCAAAAATGTGAGACAAATTTATAGCTAACTAGTTAGGTCCTTATATGATCTCTGAGAATATTGGACCTGGGACATATCGCTTGACATCACTCGGAGGAATTGAAGAGCCTGAGCCTCTCAATATCCTTCATATTAAAGTGTTCTATGCCTAAACCAGAAAAGGCTCCAAAGGCATCTATAAGCCCCTTGGTCATCCATAAAAGGCTCCAAAGGCATCTATAAGCCCTTTGGTCAATCATAAAAGGCTCCAAGGGCATCTGTAAGCCCCTTGGTCATCCCATTAAAGGCTCCAAAGGCATTTGTAAGCCCTTTGGTCAAATTAAATTCTCAAAATCCATAAAAATTAAAAAAGTAATAAAATCCAAAAAAATATATAGAAATATCAAAAATCAAAAAATATTGTGCATCATTGCATTTTCAATTATATGTTGCATTTCATTTTGCATCATTGCATTTCATTTCATTGCATTGCATTAGGCATTTCCATCCATCGCCCTTGCATTAGGATAAGTTGTGTTTACAATCTTACAAATGACACCACGTTTGTGTTTCAATCATGCATCTATGCATTACATTACCATCTATCATTCACCCTTGTGAGTAATTGTGTTTTTCAACACAACCCATATTGTTGCTATGAAGAATATACTAGGGTTTTTCAGTCATTCAACCATACCTAGTGGTCTTCTCAAGAGTTGGTAAGAAAGCTTGCTTTGCTTTTGTAGTTGAGGTCTAGTTAGTATAGCCCTTAGCATATCAGAATCCTATCACTAATCAACAAATTAAACAATCCTAATAAGGACTAGGGGAAGATGAAAGCTACGAAGTAGGACTAGGTATCCTGAGGTGAAAATTTTATTCTTGCTTATCCCCTTATGCGGATGGTATGGGACATGTGGGCAATTGGAAAAAGGACAAGTTTACTCCCTACCCATATAAATCCCTTGCTTACAAATGAAGGAGCAATATCCCAGAGTGATACCCTAGATCAATATCAAATATTGATATCCCCTATCGATATCCTAGATCGATATCCCAAATTGATATCTCAAAGTCAAAATCCCTAGTATTCAAATCAAAGTTCAAATCAAGATCAAATGAAGATCAAAATCAAGTTCAGATTCAAATCAGTATCAAATCCCTTGCTCAAAAAGAAAGTACAAAATAAATAATGATTCTTATCACTATAGTACAAAATAAACAGTGATTTTTATCACTTTATATGAGCAAGTATCCCAAAAAATTGAAGAAAAGAAGGGGGTGAACTTGAATCCCTGGAATTGTCAGCACTACTGTACCTTACGCATGATGATATGTCTGATGCATTAGCATTTTTCTTATGTGTAGACCAATGTTTGAATGTGGAAGAGCTAGCTTCAGGTGTCCTGTATCGCCTAGTGGTCTAGTCCAACTGAAATCTAAACCTAGGATTGGATAAGACATTTGCGGACCCCCAATCTTAGCAATGGGCTGAAAGAATCCCATATGACATTGGGGTATGCTTATGCCTTATCAAATATACTCACTTGCACACATAGGGGTAATGAATAGTTAGGGCCTATCCTAGCGAAAGCCTTATGTTTCAGAAGTCTTGTATGGTTAGTATACAACTTTTGATTAGTCAACTAGGGTGTTTGAGTCTCATGGAAAACCTCAAAAATTCCCAAATAGCAACAATCATTCAAATTGCAATCATCAAAAATCAATTTCTTTTATAAGAGTTTGTTTATTAGAATTATTTGTACTATATAATTAGATACCGGATGGATGTCAGAAATGATATTTAGATGGCCACTGATTATATTATACATATTCTTTTAATTTACAAAAACCGATAAATAGAAACCATATACCATTGCATCTCACAAACGGGTGTACAATTTATCAAACATTCATAAAGATATAGCAATTACAATGCATGATTGTTATACATTCTGTGGTGTCATCCATTAGATTGTTAAAACTCATATTGCATACATTATGTTTTAAGTGATTAAAGCATACATGTTCATTTACATAGCATTCATCATAGAAAAATATGCAATACATACATGGCATAAATTATGTCATAACAACATAAATTAAATGCATACAAGTATAGAAAGTTACACATGCATTTAAAATAAACATCGCATCCATATGCATCCATCATAAGTAGTCCATCTACACATATATCTCATAGCATCTAATCATCTATCTCATATCTAGCTAGTGCATGTCATCCATACATCACATCATATAGCATTAAATCAATATAAGCAGTGCATCCATGTGCATATCATAAAACATAAACAATAAAAAATCATAATAAAATCTACACATATAATGAGTCTCAAATGTCAGATCATATATATATATATATATATATATGTACCAAAAATAAATAATGTGCAGTACATCGACATGGTCAAAAATACCCATAAGCTACATATGTGTAGGTCCTCGACCTTACACTCAAAAATGGTACAATGATATCTATAAAATTTGTACTAGCCAGGGCTACCCCTAGTCTATGAGGCATCGACATCGCCTCCACCCTCCCGATGGGTCCTCCATGAGCTAGAACAAAAGATCTGTCAGACCTGAGTCCTATGACTCGAGCTAGCTAAAGACTATCCTATCTCCTGAGTGTGAGTCCTCTAAGACCCTATAGCTATGGGCATCTCTAGAATCTCACCCCCAAGAAGTCCAATCCACCCTCTCAAGGTGGTAATATAAGTAGATCTGAGTGAGACCTCCTCAATATGCTCCTCAACCAGAGCTTGAAGCCTCCTGATCTCCACCTGATCTAACCTTCTCTGGTACTACTGGAACAACTGAGGTGCTAAAGCAACTTGAGAAGATGTGGGAGTTGATCCCCAGCCTAGTAAGTGATAAGTAAAACTATAGAAGCATCAACCTAGGACTGTAAAAGAGTGTGCTACCCTATGAGCTTCTATATCTCTACCTCTACTGTGGTAATCCTTACCTATAGAGTCCTCTCTCCCTCATAGTCATGCCACTAGCTCTAGCTATGAGATAGCTTCACCTCTAAAGTGGTGATAGAAGTGTCCCTATGTAGGAGCTAAGTGCAGAGTCTCCCAACCTAGCTCTAGAGGTCAACAACATATGCCCTCAACTACCCTACCTCACTATCAAGAGGTACCTCACCCTCCTCGAAGACCTCCTCCTCTACCTCTACCTATGGGCCCTCCTCTATAGTGGCCCCTATACCCCATGCACCCTTAGTCCTCTAATGGGTCCTACATCCATGAGGGTCCACCTCTACACCCTCTACTACAAATCCATCCATTGGCTAGCCTAGAGGTCCCTCTCCATGCCACTAGAAGTCAGCCCACCACCCATCATAATCTAATCATGCTTGCATCCACTAGGCCCTGACTCCTAGAAGTCATCATCAACATCCCCTAGTGGAGTCACCTAGGGCCAGGTCAAGTCCCTCTCTAGGACCAGGTATCTATAGATCGTAGGCACCTCTAGGACATCTTTCTATAAAATCCCAAACTACCTTAGGATGTGAGAGTAGTGCTGGTACTCACGTATGTCGACCTTCCAGTCGATAACCCACCTATCTCTATGCACCCAACGTAGGTATCTATCTACCTCTATCTAGGTTGGGCAGTCCATGTATGGTCACCACTATATCTATGAGGGTGGAGCTATGCAAATCGACCAATATAGTGGTCTAGGTCTCCTACATGAGACCTACTCCTGAAGCCCTCCTCTCCCAGGGCCAGCAAGCTACATAGCACTAATGATCCTCAAGGATAGTAGTGATCTCTAATGGCAAGTCGATAGGGTGCTCTATCAAAATGTGCTACCAACCCCAAATCTATAGGAGTAGACTACAATGATGCCCACTCTACTATGATGTGTGATCTGATACAGCTCATGGTAGAGTTATGCTAAGAGAGTGCTCCCCACACTAGAATGAGAGGTCACGCGGTCGAGCTAACCATAACCTCCCTAGTCCTAGCCAAGAGGTTCCAAGGGAACCTCATGCCTGATGAGTCTAGGAGGACTATCTAGATGATCAAATGCATGAACACAGCCTCCCACTATGAAAATAAGTCTAGCCTAGAACCACTCCTCAACGTGGATGCCTCCATGGTCGATGGTCCCCTGAGCCTCATAGCTCCATCCATCGAAGATAACATCAAAAATATCCTTCCTCACCATGGTAGGAGAGGAGGTGATGGCCTCACCATCAATAGGAAGTGGAAGATGTGGTAGACATCCTCTAGAGTCACTATCATTTCACCCATCGATAGGTGAAATATGTTGGTCCACGCATCCCAATGATGGGCCAAGGCAGTCAAGTAGGACTGATCAACTCTGATGGTGGGGAGATCCAAGATGTAACCAAACCCCATCATAACAAACCACTCCCACTCCCATCAGTGAGAGTGTGTAGGTTGTGAAGGAGATCAGTCTCCCTCACTCTATTGGTCAAAGCTTGAGTGAAAGCAATCAAATAAAAACAAAAAAAATAATTAAAAATAACTAAAAATGACAAACAAATCATAAAATCTCATGAAAAAGCAAAAACATGCACACACATGATCAAAAATTTCAAAAAAAAAATAGCACTTCAAAAATGCATTAAAGAGCATTAATTGCCAAGAAAATTCAAAAAATAAAATTTTAAAAAATTTCTAAAGTTTGTGCACGAGTCGAAACCTGGTCGACACAACGGTCAAAATATGACCATTGGGATTTAAATCCCATTGTGATACCACGGTCCCCAATCTACCAATTGGGAACCATGTCTACCACCCATGGCTAAGGAGCATGACCTTTTCAGGGTCATGTCCTCCCAAAATAAACCCAAAAATTAAAACCCTCCCCTCTAACCTAACCTATGCTAAACCTAACTAGGGTGAGGTTCATTATCGATAGTTTAGTGTGGTTCGTTAACCCATTTTTTAGTGTGGTTAATTTTAATCTAGTAATTGGATTGCATGGTCTCAATTTTTGAGTTACCTTAGCGGCACCGACTCCTCCACTGGTCGAAGCCTCAGGTTGGTCAACCATCTGGATGGGTGTAGAGCGAGCAAGTCAAGTTTACGATAGCATTCCATGTCAGATTTCACTATTTACCTCTCTTAGTTTTTACTATCAGTATTAGGTAAATAATGAAATATTTCAAATGTCAAAACCTTATATATTTTTCAAATTTGGTTCTAACTACGCTTGACAACCACAGTCCATGAATTAGGGTTCTACGATCATGACTTAGAGCTGCGGTCAAGGAAATTGGACTTTTCCACTGCTTATGATAGATGCGGTCAACAAACTATAATAAATGCTCTCAATTCCCACCATGGAGAGCCTTAAAAGGTCAAATTAAAATTTTCACCAGACCAAATTACCATAAGAAACATAAAATAAGCATATTTGGTGATGAAAATCATCAAAATGAGCCAAACAAAGCACAACATTGGAAAATATCATCATAAGGAAAAATAGAATAACTGGCTGAGATTATAAAGTACATTCAACCGAGGTCGTCACTATGGAAATCCTTTCTTTGAGCGCCGCACCTCCCAACCAATAAAACCAAAAATTCAAAATTAACAAAAAAATCAAATAAATCAAAAGCCAAATGTGCCTCGTATTCAGTCATTTACCCTATACACTTGGTGGTTGCAGTGACTTGTGCTCCATGCAATCCGGAAAGATGAGTAAATTACCATAAGGACATTTGGGGCAAATCCATCATCATGGAATTACTATGCTTCATTTCAATCCCCAAGAAGGCCTTGACGATCGGACTGCTCCAAGGGAACGAGATATTCATCGCAATTCTCCTATGATATTTTTAGCATATCATCGACAATATGATTCAACATAAGCCTAATTAGAATTATCTTCATTTTGATTCCCTAAGAAGGCCTTCGTGGTTGGACCGCTCCATGGGATAGAAATGGACAATTACTATTAATAGTTGCAATCATAGCTGATTAGGCCTTGCCAAGTATTCAAATGCTAAATCTTACTTTGTTCAAGATCATTCATAGTGGTCAAGTGACCTCGTCACTTCATTTAATTGTCATTACCCTCATCGACTCATCGCTTGAGGGGGTAGTCATAATATCAAATCATAATCAAAGTCAACAGAAGATCCCTTGATCGTAGATCCCTAGATCTTGTCAAAATTGTATTCATCTTATGAATCATTGCCAAAGACTATCATAAGCTTACCCTTCTGCTGGGGAAAATAGCATATATGATAGTTTGTTTGTAGCTCTCCTCCTTTTGGTTATATAGGCCTAACTCCTATTGTAGCACCAAAGCTACCCGAATGTCTGATGACGAGTGCAAACCCTTTCAAATTTAAGCCTTCCATCTAGTTGGAAGCAATGATTCTAGGATGTGCATCCTCTTTGCAGGACCTTGGGCATCTAATGTTGATCAGACTAATGATCATCATCCAACCTATGACATCATTTTAGGAGGTCTATTTTTGCTCAGCGTTGTTCGATCTCACAATGCATCTCAAAAGGGGCATCTGTAGACACCTAAAACATGTCATGCCGAGGTGACTACTCATATGGGACATGCTAGAAGACCATATGGAAGACCTTGGATAGATACCAAGGTATAGCAGTGGTTTTTACCACTCATTTGGGCACCTTTGCCTAGTCAGTGCTAGTCGCTACTGACACCCATGGTTAGCAGTGTTGACCGTGCCTGTCAGCCGTGGTCAGGACTCAGAGTCAGTTGGCCTTCATCCGACCCAAAATTAGTTGCAATGGCCAATTGGTTGTGGATTGGAGTAGTTTGAGTGAGGAAGGTTCTGGATCCTTCCATCCAACAAGCTCAACCACCCAATCTTGATCTAGGCTTCCTCATGAAGCCACCCCTAGCCCTTGGCAATTGCTATATAATCCCCCTCTAAATTGGGGAAAAGAGAGAGAGAAGCATAATCAATTGAGTAGTGAAGCCCTATCGAATTGCATACTCATTCACATGCATTGATAGGAATACTTTTGCTACCCAATTGGAGATCACATTGCCATGGAGGTCCTAGGAGGATAGGAGAGCCAAGAAATGCTAATCCATGCAATCCATGCACTCACTGAGCAATTCAACCACCAAATCTATCAGAGGACACAGAGGTGACCCTTGACCATCAATTTGGCAAGGAGAATCAGAGAAATTGGCCCTGATTTGGAGGGTAAACTTACTTTAGGCTCAATCATGGCTATCAGCCATGGTGAACAGTGCCCACCGCTTGAAGGACCCACGGTCAGAGGGTAATCCCTGATTTCCTTGTTCTCTATTTTGTAATCTATTTAACTAGGTTAGATTAATCATGTTGTAGGTTTAATTCAGTATTCTAGAGACTTTTGACCGATAGATTAGGAGTTAATTGCAATTTTCCTTCATTATTGTAGTGTAGGTATAACGAATCTTTTTCATGCTTTCATGTCTTCAATTGGTTAATTAGGAGCTTAGATAGATTCATCTTAGTTTCTTTCATGTTTCTAATGGTAGATCATCATGATTTAGATCAATTTACATGCATTGAATCACTTTCTTGATTTCTTGATTATCATGTTATCTTTTGTGCAAGTACCCTTTAAAAGCCTCATCAAGAGAGGCCTCCTTTGCTTTTAATGTTTCTTGTTGTTTATTGCACGTAGGACTAACAGGGTTTTGGGATGCAAGGCAAAAAATGCCTCTAATCATGGAGAAGAGGGTCATCGACACCCTAGAGCAGTTCGTGTCATCCTGAAAGGCACTTGGAAATCACACCTACCCTTGAGAGGGAAACATTACATCCTATTGTAACAATTGTATCAAAGTGATTATCCCTAAGAGGGATGTACTTGTAATTTGACTTTGGCTTCAAATATAATGGAATAAAGCATATTTCTTATTGTCAATTTGTTGTCAATTTCTTGTTCTTGTATGCATTTTGTGTATCTTTCAATTCTTGCAATAGGAACCGATAGGTGTGAGCCTTTTTTGGATCATACAATATCTTAGGAAAACCATAAGATAGTCCATTAAAATATAAGGCTTCCTTTTTCATTATCAAAATTTCAATTAAGGAAAAATCTAAAAGGTTTTCTAATGCTTTAATACATTCGTTAAATCCTTTCATCCAAAATATTAAAATTAAAACATAGATATAAACCACACTTAAGCCCATGCACAACAATAACACCTAATGAAAGCTTCCTAGATCCAGTAATACCTAAAACTCGGTCAAGCTTCCTTAAGCCAAAAATAGTCCTAAAGGCCTACACCTAGGAAAAAATAAGACATAAGAAGAAAACATAACATAGATCAACACGAAAAAGACCAAATAATAAGGCTTAATAAAATCCCACTCAGGAAGATATATGAAGATCTAAGTGATGATGGTCACCTTGGGAACGTAAATTGGGGACCCACTTGAAATTTGGGAGTTTGTCTTCAAATTATCACTTGAGCTCATTATTCACAGTTGTCTGCATATAAATATCAAAGTTATTTATCCTCCTCATAGTGGTTTTATAGCAAGGTTCATCATCAAAGTCCACCTTAATGATGCAAGGTTCACCTTGAATGGAATTCACAAAAGTCATGATGTAATCAAATGACCAAGTCTAGTTCGCTTATATGTTGTCATCATACTGGATTTGGTTGTTTTAAAAATGTTTTAAAAGTCATATTGTGGTTGTAGTGTATTGTTGTGTCAAAATATCATGAGTTTGTGTTATGTTTTGTCCTTGTGTTATGTTGTTTTAGTGTGTATTTATATGTTATATGTTATAATTTTCAAGTGTGTGTTTATTTTTTAATGTATTATTTATGTCGTTTTGTCTTGTATATGTATTATTATATATAATTTTAATTATGTATTGATTATATATAATTATTATCTATATATTTTGTGTAATGGGATTTATGTTGTTGGTTATATATATGTTTTTATGTGTTATTGTTAATATTGTTAGGATAGAATTTATTATTAGTTTGTGTTAATTTGTTATATGTCTTGTTTTTAATGGTTAGGTGTGTTATTTTATTATTTTGTGTTGTGTTACTTTATATTTTATATAAAGGTTATGTGTTTATGTGGTGTGGTGATTGTAGGCATAGCGCCCTAGGGTTAATGTTAGCTTTATTTTATGTTTAATGAAGTAGTCTTAGTTGTTGTTGTAGGTATTGTTTTGAAAGGATATATGTTAATAGGGTTTACCTTGCTTTGCAGGTACGTGGTGAAGTGCCCAGGATGAAATGGGGCCCATGATGTGGAGGTTGCATTTTGTATGCGGGTTCCATGATGCTGATGAGGCACAAGATTATATGGAAGAAGTCCCATTAAATGTGATATTTTTTTAGTTATGTAATGTTATAAAAAAATTTCAAACATGGTGCTATCTAATGCGTCCGAGTCAGCATTTTTGGAGTAATACAGAGGGTGTTAAATAGAGTGTTACGTTATCCAAGGCCTCAAAGAATGTGAAAGGAGAATCACTCTCTAACAGTCGTATGATGGTGATTTTTATTGGGGTTGCATGGTGAAATGTCTCAAAAGATTCGAGAGAGTTATTTAACATCAATGAAAATTGAAAAGTGGTACAATGTAAACGAATACGGTACAGTAGCATTGATGGAGGTTTAGATGTGAGATTTGAACAATCGAAGTAGAGACATCAAAATTTTGAGGAATGTCAGAGTTTTTCATCAGCTAGAAAATGCATCAAAATACGAAAAAATGTCATGGTTTTTCATCAACCGAAAGAGTTATTATTGTATATTTTGAGAATTGTTGTCGCAGACGCCGAAAAGGGTTAGCGCTATTTACTGAAGGAAGCCATATTTGGTATCGAAGGACAATGCTATCATCATGCAACAAAAAAATGAAGATGTTGGGAAGTCATTTTTGGATTACGCCGAGTTTGAGTTCGCCTTGCTATGGAAGGACAACGTTGGCATTAGAAGGCCATAGAGTGATGCTGCTGGGAAGATATTATTGGAATAATTTTTGTCTAAAATATTTGTGAATTCATAGCATGGATTTCATTTCACTCCGAAAGGATAATAATTCAAATGGAATTTCCATAAGGGTATGTGCAATAGTTGATTAATTATAGAGTTTGTCCATTCGGGTATGAGGGTGATTTATGAAATAAGGTGTATAGTAAGTCATAATATATTTTTAAAATGATTGTTATGATCCTTATGGGATTTACCATATAGTTGAGTCATATTTCGTGGTGCCCAGATGGATAAAATTCTATGTTCTAATATGATTTGGTAAATAAAAATTAAACGAAGGATGGTTAGATGGAAATATAAAGTGGTTAAGGGGAACAGTTTAAAAATTTGTTTCACAAACTTCTTTTGGAATGGAATACTAAGAGATTTTAAATATGACGTGAAGTGACGAAAAGGGGGCTTAGACATTTGGTGCAGGAATTGAAGGAAGCAGCAGAAGGAAAATAGTTTTGAAGTAGCATTTTTCAGAGAAAGTGGTTTTGTAGAGGGTGCACATATAAATTGTAAGATCCATATTTATGTCAATATATTTTTTATTGAAACATGTGCAAGACTGTGTTTTGAATTGAATAAAATATTTTGATGTAAATTTCAAATTTTAAGTTCCTTTGAAGATAGCATTAGCTTCTGGTTTTACTGTGTTAATCTGGTAAACCTTAGGCTAGTTTGGTTGCTCTCTGTAATTTGTTTAATTCCTCTAAAAAAAAATTGTTTTAAGTCTTAGTGCCTAAAAGCCTTTATTTACTTTAATTTTACATGTCCCAAAATAGTGACTTAAGTTCTGAAGCATTATTTGAATTATAACTTAATTATTAAGTCACTAGGAAAATTGTTATTATTCTGATATTAAATTCATTAATGTTCGGAATAATTAAGTTTATCAAGAGATAAATGAATTTTCTATTTTGCAATTTTAAATCATAAAGTTGTAAAAAATGGAATTGATATCTTTCACAGTCAGAGTGGATGTTCTGTTCCAAATTTAATTCAATAAAGTTGTGGATTAGGATGAACTCCTATCATCAAAGTAGGCTTGGATTCAAATTTTAAATAATTTTATTTATGCACAGATCCAAGCATTACTTTAGAAGATCATTTTGTCTATTAAATATTTTTCATAAAATATTTGATAAACAGATGTGATAAAGAAAGATGTTTATGAACTTACTTTTAAATCATAAAATACAAAGTTCGTAAATATTTCTTTCATAGCAAACCCTCTTAATTTATGATTAATAAAGTTTTCCAATATTTACAATTATAGGGTTAAACATCTTTATTTTATCCATTGCCTCAAATATTTCAAAGCTAATTTTATATTTGAGATGGGTAAAATCTGTTCACTGGATTAGACCTTAAGCTTTGAAGATTAATATTTATTATCAAAGGTTTATATCAATATTTTGGAATTTCATATACTTTAAGTTGCATAAAGTAATTGAAATTTCACATTAAATGTTAGGGTAAATTGTTATTTCAAATTAGTCATGTGAAAACATTTTTTTGGTTAAGGGCATTATTTAAATTTGCATCAATAAACCTTAATCATAAGGAAATTTACTTTATCATTTGGATAAAATCAGGTGAAGAACATATTATACATGATGTATTGAAGTCAATTACTGGATTCCTAGGCCCCTTGTAAACAATAAAATTGCAAACCTACCGAGTTATTCAAGTACTTATTATGCATATACGTAAGACACATTAAATTTTGAATAAGAACCTTGGAGAAGTGTAATTCCTTTGCAAGAGAGAATTTAAATTCTAAGTTGTCGAGTGGTTTTTGTGATTGGACAAAATCACAGCTCAACAGAATGCATCCCGATCTTGATTTCTAACAACAATCTCCAAGGTACTCTTTGAGCAACACACACAAGAAAAACAGATCCAAACATGCAAGGGTTCTATCACTTAGAAGAAAAACCATACAAGATGTTTACAACAAAGGATGAATTCCAAAATTTGGATTTTAAAACAATAAAAGCTTTAATCCCAAATCCAATCCTTGAAAAAACAGCTAACAAGAATCGAACACTAAGAAGATCTTATTAAAAAAAATATTAACATACCAAGCAATGAATACAAAGCAATAAATACCAAACAACAAAAGTGGTTCATGGTACTCATTGCAATATCTCATAGGCTCAGGTTCCTGATGGTGCCAAATGCTCCATGATCCTCTCCTAGATTCCGCTTTCCTTCACTACAAACCCCCTACTAGAGAAATCCTTTCTCCACTTATAGTATTTCTTCTTCCAAGGCATATGATTTACTCAAGAATTCTTCCAATTTTGGTCATACATGACATTATAGCTAGCACGTATTTCCTTAAATGTTACCAAGAATTTAAGGCCAATGCCTCATAACATACTTCAATTTAATAAGCACTCAATCTAAGGTTTTAATTATTATTTAATAGCATTATTTCCTTTAATCAAATCAAAACATTAATATTTTACCATAATGTTTTCTACATAACAAACCTTCAAATAAGAGTTAAAGATAATTAATCCCTTCTTTCATTTGAAGCTTTGCTAAACAAAGGAAAAATATAAGTAATTAATCTAAATTTCATCCACAATACTATTACCTTTAACCATAGGTAAATTAGATTAATTAATTTTCAATTAATACCAAGTGTTAATATTAATTATTAACATTGATATTAATAGCACATGTATCTATGCTTTTCAAAACTTAAGCAATACAAGGAATTTCCAAGCAATAATACACCATGTTGCTTTATCCTTTAGTAGGTGGTATTTTAAGATAAACAAAATGTTATCTCCACCCTACTAAGAATGACTTCTTTGCCAAAGCAATTGTAAAAACTCATAACTAAGAATCCAAATATTTTTAAGAGCACTTCCAACATGAAGGCTTGCAAGGGAAAACACCCTTGCTTTATTTATTCCAACATTCAAGGCTTCACCACATTTGAGTTCCAAGTCACTACAGACAACACTTAGTGGATAAGAGAGGCCAGATCCTGTGATTCTTAGGGTTCACCTTAGATGACCTACACATTCAAAATGATACCATAAATGAACCCCCCACATTTTATACACCCTCTTTAGTGTAATACCATCTGACCACAACATAGGGATTATCATTTAAGGCCCATAACACTTAAAGGGGGACTCCAATTCCCTAACCTGACTCTAGATCCTCCTAGAAGGGTTACTCAACATAGAACCTTGGTGCTTAGTTACCATACCTCCATAGGCTAACTAAGGTTATTGCCACTTCTATGACAACTAATATCATCTTCAGATTCTACATAATTTGGAAGTCATCACTATTATCTTGGGAATAGATTTTCTCACACACTCGATCCTAATAATTCAAGGTTTGACTACTCACAAGTACCCTAGATATTGTATACACACAACTCCTATATTTAGGAGATACTAGCTATTTCATCCTTGCAACTCCTTCTAGGACTCTCGTCTACCTGGCTATTACATTCATACAAATCCTTCTAGGATTGGATTTCAAGGTTTACAAGAGGAAAGTCTACCCACCCTAGGGATAGAATAAGATAATAATTATTATAAAGATAAACCAAGCATAAGGAATTTTCAATATTCATCTCAAATGAAAAGCACAAAATTAGATTCCTCTTAACCATAAACTAAAATATGCACAAGCTTGAATCTCAAGTTCTCCATCAACATTTACGCAAAAGCATGATAGCTTATCTCTCTAACATAAGAATTTATTACGAATAGTTAATGGAACAATATAACAATTATATCAAGAGATTAATTAGAAATCATGAAATGCAACCCCAAGTTGCAATTAAAAATTATAATATTACATTGTACAATAACCAAATATTCAATGTTTAACTGAAATAATACAAGATCTTGAGTTTCCACAACCTCAAAACTTTCAAGCCCTAAAAGGCCATATCCAATGGTTCTAGATCCAACTACAAGTCAACAACCTCTTTGCGATGGTAAAACCACCATAGTATTTAGGAGGTATAGTTAGGGATCAGAACAACTCTTTCATGCAATGCAACTTAACACATGCCATAATCAAATAATACAAGCAACTATGTATCATAACATAAGCAACTACAAGAAGATAACCCTACTTCTTTTTCAATGATTTCTTTAACTATTACCAATATCAAGAAACAAGTAGGAGATTTCCTTTCCAACACAAAGTATTAACAAAGAAAATCCCATAATTATCTTAATACGATTCTCTTACTACTCAAGTCTAAAAAATCCAATAAAATATTTTTTTCAAACACACAAAGCATTAAGCAAAGAGAATCCCATTCATCTATTAAGATTATTATTTTACTACTCAAGTCTAAAGAATAAAATAAAATCTTTCTTTCAAACACTCAAAGAATTAAGCAAAGAGAATGTCATTCTTCTCTTAAGATGATTATTTTACTACTCAAGTCTAAAGAATCCAATAAAATATTTTTTCTTTTAATCAGCACAAGCAACTTAAATAAAACTCCTTAATCAACAAAAAAGGATAACAAGCCACTTGCACAACAATAACCAAATATTGCATCAATCAAATATAATCTAAAGTCACCATATAAAGTGCTTAACAACACAAGAAACCGAATACAAATATTAAATCCAATAAAGGTCCACAACAACATAAAAAAGATAACAAGCTATACAAGCCAAGGGTACACAATAGCATAACCAAGGGCTATAAGCTATACAAACAAGGGTGCACAACATCAATAAGAATTCAACAAGGAATAAAATAAAAAGAAGCTGAAATCATGCTAAAATTTACCCTTAGACAAGCACCTAAATAAAACAATAATGAAACCAAAGGTGGTGCAATGCTCATCGACATCAAAATACACAAAAAGAGTGCTCAAAACCTCAATGTAAAATAGTGTAAGCCATAGGAAATGAAATATTAGAACAACCAATAAAGCGATGTAACCAAAGGTTTAATACAAAGATAACATCCAAAAATAAAATGTGATGCATACGTGAAACCCTAATTTATGTCCCTACAAAGCTTTTCCAAGGTGACACATGGGTAGTAGGGAACACCATCCACCTAACCTATGCTTGAAATGACTCAAAGGAAGAGGGGTGTGCATAGCTAAAACAATGTTTAATTGCTCTCCAATGAGGCACCTCCAACAAGCAAAGAATACAAGATAAAGAAAGGAAAAATGAAGGAAAAAGCATAAAAAAATATCTACCAGTAACTCAACATACAATGTGGTCTACTTCATTCCTTACAAATAGCAAAGGAGGAAGAAATAAAGCACAAAAAATCTAACAAAGTATTAACAAAACATAGCAAGCTAACATAAGGCACACACAAATACATCTATTAAAATCTTACCATATCTATGGTCAACATAGCTATTGATCCAATCCACACCTTGTTGTTATACTATCCTCTTGCTCTTTCCTTCGATCCACCAACCAACTACCACCTTGCTCCTCCCATCCACCATCTTAAGGAGTGAGAGATAAAAGCATGCCTTGGTGCATGAGCATTACAAAGAATACCCAAGAAGACGTTCTTCCAAGTGCCACTCGATTCTCATCAAGAGCCACTCACTCTTTCTCACGTAGCAAGGTGGGTATTAATTAGGTTTAATAAAATAAGAGCTTAGTGGATAATTTAAATCCAACATTAGAATATAACATTTAATTTAATATTCCAATCCCAAAATTTAGATTTAATTATAGCTCCAGGATTAATAGCAATTTCTACTTGAAACTAGAATAATTCAGCCCAAGTAATTAATATGCACAAGCAAGCATTAATACATTCTCACCATACTCTACACCATTATTTTATCCTTAAGTAAGAAACCTATTTTAATATAGACACAACTATCACCATCCTACTTTTAAGGAGGCTCATTGCAAGCAACTTCCTGGCCCAATGGTGAAATATATGGTATTTAAGAAAACAAGATATGCATCTACATGAAGGGTAATTATCCATGTTACCTCGAGTTGCTGATGAACCAATCATCATCATCATTTCCCTAAGTATATCTCTCTTGTAGGTGGTTTTCCCATATGGTCCCACCAAGGAGAGCACCTGGTCTTGCATCCACAAACACATCAACAGTACCATATTCCAAGTTTCCAAAAGAATGCATCATTCTAACATGAATAGATAAAGGAGACTATGCCATTAAATCTTCACATTAATACATAGTTCAAAGCACATAAATAGTTCTATCCAAATAGGGGTGTTACATACTACCCCCTTGGACTAAACATAGTCCTCTATGTTTCCTATAAAAGTAGCATACATGATTTATTCAAAAATATATGGAAATTGTTGTCTCATAACTTCAACATTTTCCCATGTAGCATAATTTTCAGAATATTGGTCCCATTGGACCTTACATTGATCTAGGGTTCATTTCCTCAACTTCTTGGAATAGAACCCTAGAATCTTAACTGGCCACACCTCAATGGTTGTGGAGTCTATCATCTACAAATTAGAAACATTCCACACGTGAGTAGGATCAACAACATACTTCCTAAGAAGGGATATGTGGAAAGTATCATGGATCTTTGATAGGTTGGGTGGCAAAGTGAGCCTATAGGCTACTAGGTTGACCTTACCAATGATCTCAAAGGGTCCAACATAATGAGGATCCAACTTAGTTGACTTGATGGAACTTTTCATGGGTTTTACCCTTAAGAATACTTTATCTCCTATAGAGAATTATCTTGGTGATCTTTTCAGATCAGCATAGCTCTTTTGGTGATCGATCACTACCTTGAGCCTAAGTCGGATTACCTTAAGTTGTTCCTCCATCTCTTAAACAAGATCTAGTCTAATCATCACCCGATCCTCTAGATTATCCCATAATAGAGGTGTTTTGCATCTTCTACCATACAAGGCTTCAAATGGGGACATCCCCAATGATGCTTGGAACCCATTGTTGTATGCAAATTCAACAAGATACAAAAAGTCTTCCCACTTAGACTTTTGGTCCATGCAATACATGCGTAGCATGTCTTCCAAAATTTGGTTGACCCTCTTAGTCTGACCATCTATTTTGGGATGATATGTAGAACTAATATTCAACTTAGTGCCTATTGCATGGTGAAGAGCTTGCCAAAATTTAGATGTGAACCTAGAGTCCCTATCTAATATGATCACCTCAAGGAAATCCATGTAACCTAAAAATTTCTTTGGAAAACTTATTTTCCACTACCGGTGCATCATCCTTAATGTTCCCTAGTATGAAGTGTGCAACCTTGGTCAATTTATCAACCACTACCAAGATAACATCATGTTGGAACCTATTCCTTGGTAATCCCACAATAAAATCCATAGAGATAACCTACCATTTCTGCATAGGTATCTCATGTGGGTACAACTTTCTAGCTGGGTGATAATGTTCTGCCTTCACCTTTTGGCATTCTAAACATCTTGCAATAAATTTAGTGATATCCCACTTCATTCTAGGCCAATAAAAGATCTTTTTCATATTTTATCTCATTTTTGACCCTCCTGGATGAGCGGAGTAGGGAGAATTATGTACCTCTTGCATAATCATTCTCCTCAAGTCACCTAATTTGGGTATAACTACCCAATATTTAAAGCATAAAAGCTCATATTTTAGGTTAAAACCCTTACCATCTTCAGGATTTCTTTCTATTCTAGCTTGCATTTCTAAGCAAAATGGGTCTTGTAGTTGCATTTCCTTAACCCTATCCATCAAATCAATATGGCTCTAGGTTAAGGTAGTTATATGCATTCTCCTACTCAAGGCATCAACAACCTTATTTTCTTTTCCTTTGATATACTCAATACCAAAGTCATATTCTGCTAAGAACTCTACCCACCTCCTCTATCTTGCATTTAGCATAGGTTGGGTGAAAATGTACCTCAAACTTTGATGGTATATTCTTAGCTCAAATGACCCACTCAGTAGGTAATGCCTCCAAGCCTTTAGGGCATGCACAACCACTACCAATTCCAAGTCGTGGGTGGCATAATTTACCTCATGCTTCTTGAGTTTTCTAGACTCATAGGCCATTGTGGCTTCTTCCTGAGATAAAAATCCACCCAAGCCTTCTAAAGAAGCATCTGTACACATGGTAAATTTTCCAAGAGGATCTAGAATCTTGAGGATTGGTGTCATTGTCAATTTAGTTTTTAGAGTATCAAATGCGGTCTCACACCTATCCATCCATTTGAACTCTTTTCCTTTCCTTTGAATATTTGTGATTGAATAGGTAATTTTAGAGTAATATCGCACAAAATATCTATAATAGCCTATGAGTCCCATGAAACTCTTGAATTCAGTCACATTTGTAGGTGGAGGTCAATTTAAAATAGCCTCAATCTTCTTTGGGTCCACAACAATTCCCTCTACTGAGATAATGTGCCCCAAGTACTGAACTTGCAAAGTATAAAACTTGCACTTGGATAATTTACCATAGAGATGATTTTTCCTCAGGACTTCCAACACCATCCTTAGATGTTGGTCATGTTCCTCCTTAGAATGAGAATAAATCAAAATATCATCCAAGAATACTAAGACAAACCAGTCCAAATATTTCTTGAACACATTATTCATCAAATTCATGAAAGTTTTGGTGCATTTGTCAACCCAAATGGTAGCACTATGAACTCGTAGTGCCCATATCTGGTCTTAAAGGCTATCTTTAGGGTATCATCTTCCTGAATCCTTAATTGGTGATACCCTAACCTCAGATCTATTTTTGAAAATATGGTAGCTCCTCTCAGTTTATCAAATAGATCCTCTATCCAAGGTATAGGATACCTATTTTTAATGGTCACCTTGTTTAGCATTTAGTAATCTATACACAACCTCAAGGATCCATCCTTATTTTTTCACAAATAAAATTGGAGCACCCCAAGGTGACACACTTGGTTTTATTAGCCCTTTATCCAATAAGTCTTGGAGTTACACCTTTAGCTCCTACATCTCGATTGGAGTCATTCTGTAAGGTGTCTTGGAAATGGGTTTAGCTCTAGGCATCAACTCAATAGTGAAATCAAATTCCCTTTTAGGAGGTAAACCTAGAAGGTCTTCAAGGAATACATCCTAAAACTCATGAAGAATTGGATGCTTCTTAAAAACCTCTTCATCCCCTTTCTCTCCAGTCTTACCATTGATCTTCACTACGTAAAGCATACTACCTCTTTTGATGGCTTTCTTTAACTACATAGCTAAAAGCAAGTGGGGTCAAAAAGTGCCTTGACTACTTTGGACTCTTACCCTCCTTTTGTCCTTATCGATGAATTCCATCCACCTATCTTGAAAATTGATTAAGGCTCCATGAGCCTTCAACCAATCTATCCCTAGGATGATGTCAAAAGCATGAAGGGGTGCCACATACAAGTGCCATATAGTGGACCCTTTAGGTAGAGTTATCTCAGCCATAGGTAAGCATTGATCCACTGAGTAGGTTTACCCATAACCATACTCGACTTTCCACCCTTGTGCCAAATATCCAGGTCTTTCTAGCATATCCCCAATGATACTAGTGGAAATAAAACTATTTGTAGCTCCACTATCTATTAAAACTTTTACATTTTTATCAAAGAGCTTACCATTTAGCAACATTGGTGTTGCTTGTCCATCTAAGTCCTACTTTCTAGTAGCTACATAAATTTAGTGTGATGACTCCTCTGCTTGATGACTAGGATATACTCTTTGGGAGCACTTATTAGCATAGTGAGGACCTCCATAAGTGTAACATCTTATCTTGGAAAAATAGTTTCTTGCCTTGCCCTTCTCACAACCTCTAGATCTAGAGTATCCTTGTTTGATAATTTTTTCTAGTATCATCTGATGTTGACTCATTTGGTATCACAATGACATTACTACTAACTCCAACTACTTTATTTTCATTTGTAGTTTTTGGAGTAGGGATGCCTCATTAGTCATGCCCTTAACAAGGTTTTGTCTAGATTCCTATGTCTTCCCAAAATTTTGGTGAGTAGATAAAACTTTATCCCTTTCTTGACCAAGATATTTCTCAATCCTGGGATTTTTTGGAAAATTTCTTTAGTGTCCTTTTAAATGAGTAAACCAACTCTCCTAGAGGACCTCGACACTAGTGCCATTTCCTATTCATGGAAAGGAGTTGGGTAAGCTACAATTCCCACAATTATACTTACATCATGTTAGCTTCATACTACTCTATGAACTAACACACATTATTATTTCTCAGCTGATAGAGTTTTAGGATCACTCTTGTCTTCATGCAAGGTGTCAAACCCAAAGTGGCACATCAAGTCAAGGCTCAACCCAACATACTCCATGAAAGCTTCTAGTCCTATGACCTAGAGCTTTGATACCAACTATAACAACCCAAAACTACCAACCCAATTTTTTTAAGAGCACTTCCAACATGAAGGCTCTCAAGGGAAAACACCCTTACTTTATTTATTCCAGCATTCAAGGCTTCACCACATTTGAGTTCCAAGTCACTGTAGATGATACTCAATGGATAAGAGAGGCCAGCTCCCATGATTCTTGGGGTTCACCTTACTAAACCTACACATTTAGAAGGACACCATAAGTGGTCCCCCCACCTTTCCTACACCCTCTTTGGTGTAGGACCATCTGACCATGGCGTAGGGATTATCCTTTAAGGCCCATAACACTTAAAGGGGGATGTTAATTCCCTAACCTGACTCTAGCTCCTCCTAGATAGGTTACTCGACATAGAGCCTTGGTGCTTAGTTACCACACCTCCATGGGATAACTAAGGTTATTACCACTTCGATGACAACTAACATGATCTCTAGATCCTACACGATCAAGGAGTCACCACTACTATCTTGTGAATAGATTTTCTCACACACTCGATCCTACTCATTCAAGGTGTGACTACTCACAAGTACCCTGGCTATTGTATACACACAACTCCTTCCAAGTTCAAGAGATCCTAGCTATTGCATCCTTGCAACTCCTTCTAGGACTCTCATCTACCTAGATATTGCATTCATACAACTCCTTCTAGGATTGGATTTCATGGTTTACAAGAGGAAAGTCTACCCACCCCAGGGATAGAACAACGATAATAATTATCATAAATATAAACCAAGCATAAAGCATTTGCAATATTCATCTCAAATGAAAAGCACAAAATTAGATTCCTCTTAACCATAAACCAAACTATGCACAAGCTTGAATCTCAAGTTCTCCATCAACATTTACACAAAAGCATGATAACTTATCTCTCTAACATAAGCATGCATTACGACTAGTTAATGGAACAATATAACAATTATATCAAGAGATTAATTAGAAAGCATGAAATGCAACCCCAAGTTGCCATTAAACATTATAATATTACATTGTACAATAACCAAATATTCAATGTTTAACTAAAACAATACAAGATCTTGAGTTTCCACAACCTCAAAACTTTCAAGCCCTAAAAGGCCATATCCAATGGTTCTTGATCCAACTGCAAGTTAGCAACCCTCTTCATGATGGGAAAACCACCATAGTATTTAGGAGGTATACTTAGGGATCAAAACAACTATTTCATGCAATGCAACTTAACACATGCCATAATCAAAGAATGCAAGCAACTATGCATCATAACATAAGCAACTACAAGAAGAGAATCCTACTTCTCTTTCAATTATTTCTTTAACTATCACCAGTCTCAAGAAACAAGTAGAAGCTTTTCTTTCCAACACATAAAGCATTAACAAAGAGAATCCCATACTTCTCTTAAGATGATTATTTTACTACTCAAGTCTAAATAATCCAATAAAATATTTCTTTCAAACACACAAAGCATTAAGCAAAGAGAATCCCATTCTTCTCTTAAGATGATTCTTTTACTACTCAAGTCTAAAGAATCCAATAAAATATTTCTTTCAAACACACAAAGAATTAAGCAAAAATAATCCCATTCTTATCTTAATATGATTATTTTACTACTCAAGTATAAAGAATCCAATAATTGTTTTTTTCTTTTAATCAACACAAGCAACTTAAATAAAACTCCTTAATCAACAAAAAAGAATAACAAACCACTTGCACAACAGAAACTGAATATTGCATCAATAAAAAATAATCTAAAGTCACCATATAAAGTGCTTAACAACACAAGGAACCAAATACAAATATTAAATTCAATAAATATGCACAACAACATAATAAAGACCACAAGCCTCACAAACCAAGGGTGCACAACAACATAACAAAGGGCCACATTCTACACAAACCAAGGATGCACAACAACATTAAGAACTTAGCAAGGGATAAAATAAAAAGAATCTGAACACATGCTAAAATTGATCCTTAGGAAAGCACTTAAATAAAACAATAATCAAACCAAAGGTGGTATTGTACTCATTTATGTCAAACTATGTAGAAAGAGTGTTCAAAACCTCAATACAAAACAACACAAGTCACAAACAAGAAAGAATTAGAATAACCAATAAAGTGATGTAACCAATGATTTAATCCAAAGATAATATCCAAAAATAAAACATGGTGTATGCATGAAACCCTAATTTATATCCCTAAAAACTTTTCCAAGGTGACACATGGGTAGTATGGAACACCATACACTAACCTATGCTTCAAATGACTTGAGGTAAGAGGTGTATGCATAACTAAAACAATTCTCAAAGGCTCTCTAATGAGGAATCTTCCACAAGAAAAGAATACAAAATACATAAAGGCAAAAGCATCGAAAAACATTTGCCAGTAACTCAACGTAGATGCAGTCCACTTCACACCTTACAACCAACAAAGGAGGAAGAAAGCAAGCACAAAGTAACTAACAAAGCATTAACTAGAATATAGAAAGCTAACATAAGGCAAAAGAAAATCCATATTTTAAAAGCTTCCCCTCTCTCTAGTATACGTAGTGCTTGATACAATCCATGCCAACCAACTACCACCTTTCTCCCCCCATCCACCATCTTAAGAAGTGAGAGATAATGGCATACCTCGGTGCATGAGTGTTACAAAGAATACCCAAGAATATGTTCTTACAAGCACCACCCGATTCTCATCAAGATCCACTCACTCTTTCTCATGTAGGAAGGTGGGTATTAATTAGGATTAAGAAAACAAGATCTTAGTGGATAATTTAAATCTAACATTAGAATATAATCTTTATTTTTTAATATTCCAAGTCCAAACTTTAGATTTATTTATAACTCCAAGATTAATAGCAATATCTACTTGAAACTAAAATAATTTAGCCCAAGTAATTAATATGCACAAGCAAGCATTAATACATTCTCACCATACTCTACACCATTATTTTATCTTTATGTAAACGAATTATTTTAAGATAGACAACTATTACCACCCTACTTTAAGGAGGATCATTGCAAGTAACTTCCTTTTCCAATGGTGCAAGATAAGCCATTTAAGCAAACAATATATGTATTTACATGAAGGGTAATTATCCATGTTACCTCGAGTTACTGATGAACTAGTCATCATCATCATTTTCCTAAGTATATCTCTCTTGGAGGTTGTTTTCCCATGTGTTACCACCAAGGAGAGCACCTGGTCCCACATCCACAAATACATCAGTGGTACCATATTCCAAGTTTCCAAAAGAATGCATCATTCTAACATGAATAGATAGAGACTATGTCATTAAAAATTCACATTAATACATAGTTCAAAGCACATAAATATTTATATCCAAATAGGGGTGTTACATACTACCCCCATTAGACTAAACATAGTACTTTGTGTTTCTTGCAAAAGTATCGTACATGATTTATTCAAAAATATATGGAAATTGTTGTGTCATAACTTCAACATTTTCCCATGTAGCATGATTTTTAGAATATTGGTCCCACTGGACGTAACATTGATCTAGGGTTTGTTTCCTCAAATTATTGGAACAAAACCCTAGAATATTAATTGGTTGCACCTCAATAGTTGCAAAGTATATTATTTGCAAATTAGAAACTTTCCACATGTGAGTAAGATCAACAACATACTTCTCAAGGAGGGATATGTGAAAGTATAATTCATATTTGACATGTTGGGTGGCAAAGTGAGCTTGTAGAATACTGGGTTGATATTACCAATGATATCAAAGGTCCAACATAGCAAGGATCCAAATTAGTTGACTTGATGGCACTTTTCATGGGTTTTACCCTTAAGAATACTTTATCTCCTATAGAGAATTCTCTTTGTGATATTTTTCAGATCAACATAGCTCTTTTTGTGATCGACCACTAGCTTGAGCCTAAGTTAGATTACCTTAAGCTACTCCTCCATATCTCAAAAAAGTTCTTCTTTGATCATCACTCAATCTTCTGGATTATCCCATGATAGAGGTGTTCTACATATTTTTCCATACACAAATTTCAATGGGGACATCCCCAATGATACTTGGAACCCAATATTGTATGCAAATTCAAAAATATACAAAAAATATTCCTACTTAGACTTTTGGTCCATGAAATACAAGCATAGCATGTATTCTAAAATTTAGGGTATGCACAACCACTACCAATTCTAGGTTGTATTTGGCATAATTTTCCTCATGCTTCTTGAGTTTTCTAGACTCAGGCCATTGTGGATTTTTCTTTAGACAATTTTCCACCCAAGCCCTCCAAAGAGACATCTATACACATGGTAAATATTCCAAAAGGATCTAAAATATTGAGGATTGGTGTTGTTGTTAATTTAGTTTTTAGAGTATCAAATGAGGTCTCACACCTATCCACCCATCTAAACTCTTTCTCTTTCCTTTGAATATTTGTGATTGAATAGGCAATTTTAGAGTAATCTCACTCACAATTTCTATAATATACTTTGAGTCCCTTGAAAATCTTGACTTTAGTCACAATTTTAGGTTGAGGCTAATTAAAAATAACCTCATTATTATTTGTGTCCACATCAATCCCCTCTGCTTAGATAATGTGCCTTAAGTATTGAACTTGTGAAGTATAAAACTTGCACTTGGAAAATTTACCATAAATATTATTTTTCCATAGTATTTCCAACACCATCCGTAGATGCTGGTCATATTATTCCTTAGAATGATAATAAATCAAAATATCATCCAAGAATACTAAGAAAAACTAGTCCAAATATTTCTAAAATACACTATTCGTTAGATTCATGAAAGTTGTTGGTGCATTTTTCAGCCCAAATTGTAGCACTATGGACTCATAGTACTGATATCATCTTCCTGAATACTTAATTGGTGATACCTTGACCTTAGATCTATTTTTGAAAATATGGTATCTCCTCTCAATTGATCAAATAATCCTCTATCTGAGGTATAAGATACCTATTTTTAATGGTCACCTTGTTTACAATTTAGTAATCTATACACAATCTCAAGGATCCATCCTTATTTTTCACAAAAAAAACTGGAGCACCCCAAGGTAACACACTTGGTTTGATTAGACCTTTATCTAGCAAGTCTTGGAGCAGCACATTTAGCTTCTACATCTCAATTGGAGTCATTCTATAAGGTTTCCTAGAAATGTGTTTAGGTCTAGATAAAAACTCAATAGTGAAGTCAAATTCCCCTTTAGGAGGTAAACCTTTAAGGTCTTCTAGGAAAATGTCTTGAAACTCATGAAGAATTTGATGCTTCTTAAATACGTCATCATCCCCTTTCCCTCTAGTATTACCATTGATATTCACTATGTAAAGCATACTGCCTCTTTTGATGGATTTTTTTAACTACATAGCTAAAAGCAAGTGAGGTCAAAAAGTACCATGAATACTTTGGACTATTACCCTCCTTTTATCCTTATCAGTGAAGTCCATCCACCTATCTTAAAAATAGATTAAGGCTCCATGATCCTTCAACTAATCTATCCTTAGGATGATTTCAAAAGCATGAAGGAGTGCCACATAAAACTTCCATATAGTGGATCCTTCAAGTATATTTATCTCAACCATAGGTAAGAATTGATCCACCAAGTAGATTTACCTAGAACCATACTCAAGTTTCCACCCTTATGCCAAATATCTAGGTCTTTTTGGCATATCCCCGATGAGAATAGTGGAAATAAAACTATTTTTAGCTCCACTATCTATTAAATATTTTATGGTTTTTATCAAAGAACTTACTTAAATTTTCACTCTGTTACCAAATGTAACATTCCAAAACTACCGACCCACTTTTTTTAAGAGCATTTCCAACATGAAGGCTCATAAGGAAAAATACCTCTGCTTTATTTATTCTAGCATTCAAGGCTTCACTACATTTGAGTTCCAATTTGTTGTAGATGAAACTAAGTGGATAACAGAGGTCAAATATCATGATTCTTTGGGTTCACGTTACTAAACCTACTGTTCATAAGGGTACCATTAATGGTACCCCCACCTTTCCTACACCCTCTTCGAATGTAGGACCATGTGACCAAGATGTAGGGTTTATCCATTAAAGCCCATAACACTTAAAAGGGGACACTAATTCCATAACCTAAATATAGCTCCTCCTAGAAATATTGCTTGACATAGATCCTTGGTTCTTAGTTACCACACCTCCATAGGCTAACTAAGGTTATTTCCACTTCAATAATAACTAACATGATCTCTGGATCCTACACAATCAAGGAGTCACCACTATTATCTTGTGAATAGATTTTCTCACACACCTAATCATACTCGTTCAAGGTTTGACTAATCACAAGTACCCTAGATATTTATATATAAAATTTCTTCTAGGTTTAGGATATTCTAGCTACTGCATCCTCACAACTCCTTCTAGGACTCTCATCTACCTAGTTATTGCATTCATGCAACTCTTTCTAGGATTGGATTTTATGGTTTATAATAGGAAAGTCTATCCACCCTCAGAATAGAACAAAGATAATAATTATTATAAATATAAACCACACATAAAGTATTTGTAATATTCATCTCAAATAAAAAGCACAAGATTTGATTCCTCTTAACCATAAACAAAACTATGCACAAGCTTGAATCTCAAGTTATCCATCAATATTTATGTAGAAGCATGATAACTTATCTCTCTAACATCAACATGCATTACAACTAGTTAATGTAACAATATAATAATTATATCAAGAAATTAATCAGAAAGCATGAAATGCAACCCTGCGTTGCCATTAAATATTATAATCTTACATTGTACAATAACCAAATATTCAATGTTTAACTAAAACAATACAAGATCTTGAGTTTCCACAACCTCAAAACTTTCAAGCCCTAAAAGCCATATCTAATGGTTCTGGATCCAAATGTAATTTAGCAACCTCTTCATTATGGGAAAACCACCATAGTCTTTAGGAGGTATACTTAGGTATCAGAAAAACTCTTTCACACAATGAAACTTAACACATACCATAGTCAAAGAATGCAAGAAACTATGCATCATAACATAAGCAACCACAAGAAGAGAACCCTACTTATCTTTCAATGATTTCTTTAACTATTACCAGTATCAAGAAACAAGTAGAAGCTTTCCTTTACAACACAAAGCATTAACAAAGAGAATCCCATACTTCTCTTAAGATTATTATTTTACTACTCAAGTCTAAATAATATAATAAAATATTTCTTTCAAACACACAAAGCATTAAGCAAAGAGAACCCCATTCTTCTCTTAAGATGATTCTTGTACTACTCAAGTCTAAAGAATCCAATAAAATATATTTTTTCAAACACACAAAGCATTAAGCAAAAAGAATCCTATTCTTCTCTTAAGATGATTTTTTTTTACTACTCAAGTCTAAAGAATCCAATAATTTTTTTTTTCTTTTAATAAAAATGAGCAACTTAAATAAAACTCCTTAATTAATAAAAAAGGATAACAAGCCACTTGCACAACAATAAACAAATATTGCATCAATAAAAAATAATCTAAAGTCACCATATACAAGCTACACAAACCAATGGTACACAAAAACATAACCAAGGGCCACAAGCTACACAAACCAAGTCTGCACAACAATATTAAGAACTCAGCAAGGGATAAAATTAAAAAAGGTGAGTGCATGATAAAATTGACCCTTAGGCAAGCCCCTAAATAAAAAAACAATCAAATCAAAGGTGGCACTACGCTAATTGACATCAAACTATGTAACTGTAGCAACCTAAATTTGGCGCAGTTAAACCATCAGTAAAAAGATAAAAATTTGAATTTTAACCCCAAAACCGTCCGTTAACTGCTCACCCCATTTTTCATGCCATTTTTAGGAGTTGTTTTTACTATTGGACGATATCGTCGCCGATCAGATGAAATCATCCCAGATCATACGAATTCGTCTGGAACAAAATGTCCAGACGATTTTGTCCCAAAATCAAATTTTCATAATTAGCTTCTGTTTCAACAACCTCTCCAACTTGGGTAGAAGTGTTTCTGCGTAGTTGGAGATTCCTCCATTGGAGATCTCCCAGATTGGGATGATCCCCAACCTCCTAACCTCCCCATAATTCTATATAAATTGGGATTTTCTCAGTTTATCCCCCTGGCTCTCCTCCCAACTCTCTCCCTGGTTGATTTTCCCTATAATTTAGCTTTGCTGTGTTAAGACGTCCTATCTACCATTGTTTGCACTCGTAGTTTTAAGTTTTCATTGCAGGACTTCACTATGCTTCAGCTGGAGGAAGCTCGGATCGTCGCAGGTGATTCCACACAATTTCGGATGATCCTATCACAGATCAGTGATGATATCGTACGATTGGAGGCAATCTCGATTGCAGTTCATATTGGGGGAAATCAGAGCCTTGATTTTGTATTTCTCATCTTCCTTCCTTATTTTATTATGCATTAGCTTGATTATTTTCATTCTGCATCCTAGAGTTCACCTCATTTTAGCATAAATGTATGATAAAGTTAAAATAAGTTATTAAAACAATGCATTTTCTTTAATCTGCTATCTAGATATTATTATTATTATTTTTTAAGTGAAAAACCCCTTGTGGGGCCGCCTTGGTCTGAGAGACCATGAACAGGGGGGTCTACACCATCAAAGTCACCCGGGAGTCGCACTCGACCCCTGCCCGCACCAACATTATCAATTGGATTTTGGATACCCAATTCAACTTTTTGGTAGGGTGGAGATTTGAACCTAGGACCTCCCTTGGAGGATAACCCTCTCCTCTCCAACTCACCTAAAACACCTGGGTAAAGCTAATTTATAGTGGAAAACACCCCTTTCGAGGTGCCACTTTCAACAGGTTGGGCATAGGAGGAATGGAGCCTTGTCGGACTCTACCAGCACATAGGACATTCCTAACTATACCATATATCTACAGGATGGAGACAAGGGGAATGGAACCTAGGTCGGCCTCTACCAGCACCCAAGGCATTTACCATTGCACCACAACAAGCAGATAAAATAATTTATAGTGGAAAACACCCCTTTTGAGGTGCCACTTTCAACATGTTGGGCATAGGAGGAATGAAGCCTTTTCGGCCTCTACCAGCACATAGGACATTCCTAACTATACCATATATCTACAGGATGGAGACAAGGGGAATGGAACCTAGGTCGGCCTCTACCAGCACCCAGGGTATTTACCACTACACCATAACAATCAGATTGCTATCTAGATATTATCAGTTAAGCATTTATACTATCATTTCTATCATTTTGCATTATTCTTGCAGTTGCATTTTTGGTTTTTGGTGTTTGTTTCTATGATTACAAGTTTTTGACGAATTCGTCAAATCGACGATGATCTTGTCTGATCTCAGATGATCGCCTATGATCTAGGACAATTCTATACAATTGTAGATGATCTTGTCATATTCGAGATGATCTGGACTCCTACAAGCTTTAGAATCTTCATCAGACATCCGAAATCAGGTGCATTCTTTCTCATTTAACATATTCCTAGTATTTAGGATTCATTCATGCTTTATGTATTCATATAAATTGGCATTTTTACATAGAATAGCTTAGATTCATTTTGGCCAACCTAGGGATATGAATGATTGAGTATAAAATGAACACACCAAATCCATTCTCAACATAGGCATGGAAACTACCACTCAAAGTTTCCTGGTGAACCCCACCATCCGTCAAAAATTCACCCTTATACCCCTCCACCAAGAGGCACAACCTTCAAAGGGCCTCTCAGTCCAAGGTATTGTCCCATCCTTCTCGCATCCCCCTTATGGGCACGGATCCTTTAGCCTGAAGGTAAGGGCATGAAAAATTTGGGTCAGTACATTTTGGTGAACCCGACATGAAACTAAAAACCTTTTGAAAACAATCCAAAAAAAAAAATATTATTCAGAACATTTAGAATCATTAGAAAACTGTTAAAGTTGCATGTCATATTTAGATGGTAGATTATAATAGAAGACGAGGTGTCATCATAAATGTTGAAAATCAATTAACGTCCATAAAGATTACTTCTGTACTTAGAGTACCTCAAACAAATATGGTCCAACCTTTGTGGGACAAACTTGATAGGAGATTGAGTATCATTGAATCTAGATCTACAGAACTTAGACAAACTAAGAGGTTTGTCCTAGATAGAATCCTGGATCCTGATCAGGTGACTTTGTACCATGAATTTCAGAGAGCTTGCCATAGGTGGTTAGCCGATAAAAGAGCACTTGTGTCTTCAAAACTGTATACCTTTGAGGAATACCTTGAGAATGCAGTTGTAGTACATAAGTTTCTATCTTGTATAGAGTATCAAGAAGTTGTTCTTACGGATAGAAAAATATGGAATAGAGTTCCTAGAGCTGTGTTGTATCGAGATATTGCCATGAACTTTATTTTTATAGGTTAGAATACGAAACAGATCATATTACTATAGCACACTTTGTCAAATTATTGAAAAACCATTTCCAATTTGAAGAGGAGCATTTCATGACTCCTGATGAACTTGATCCTATTAATGATATCCATAAACTATTTATAGAAAACTAAGTCATTCTTTTTACTATTGTTATTTTTTTTTTTGCAACTAGAATGCTATTTGTTATCTTTATAATAATATTATAAAAAACAAAACAAAAGAAAAAATAAAACATTTCCTTTTAAGTATTATAGTAGGTATATAGTTAAAATATATACCTCTCAACCCTATTGCACATATATATAAGTATATATATTTTCTAAAAACTAAGTTTAGCACAATGCCTAGACTTAGGAATGGAAAACAAACCGAAGAAGAAGAAGATTGGTTAGGAAAACCATTAATTGACCAAAATGTCCTTCCTGAGGACCAAGTCCAGGAAGAAGAAATCCTAGACCAGCAAGAAGAGGAGCTTGCTGTAAGAAATGAACAAGAAGAAAATGTTAGAGAGGAAGGATCCTCATCCCCTAAAATTTCTTCGGGAGGAGCTGTCACTTTTGAAAACATGGAACAATTCTGAAAGTTCATTAATACTAATATTGGTGTTTTTAATAGAGCAGTTCATATGGACAAGGATCAAAATAGTGACACTCAAGCAACTTTAGAAGACGTATTTCACTCACGCACTAATCCCTTGTCCTTTATTGATCAAGAGAGTGATCAAGCTACACCATCCAATCTAGATATGGCAGCTATAATCTAGAACATTCAACAAAAATAGGTTACCCAACCATCTAAAGTGCCTGTTAGCAAGCCTAGGGCTATTCCCCACAAAATAAACCATCATTTACTACTCTATTTCGCCAAGCTATTGAGCAACATACCTCAAATCAGCAAAAACCCAAAACAAAACCAAACACCAATTACCAACAATTTGTGATACAACATAATACTATTACAAATCCTTTTCATAATACTCTTCCTACCAACGCTTTGCATAATAGCAATATAGCATCTAATCCTTATGTCACACCGTTATACACTCATAAATCCCATGGCTATGTCCCACCGAACCAATATGGTGGACAAAATAGCAATCTTGAAGTTGTGGTGAAACATTTAGTTTCTCGTATGGACCAGATAGATCCCTACCGTCCCTCGTACAATTATCGAGAGATGTGTAGTCAGCCTTTAGATCCTATAGTTGTAGCACAACCGTATCCTAAATATTTTCCTATGCTTGTCTTGCCCATATATAAAGGAATAGAAGATCCCATAGAGCATCTTCATATTTTTAGGATAGCATATCATGATATATCACATGATGACTTGTTATTACTAAAAATGTTCCCGAAGAGCTTGGGAGGAATGGCATTAGAGTGGTATTATCAATTACCCACTAATTCTTTGAGGAATTTCGAAGAAACCGTTGAGTCCTTTGTTCATCAATTTAGTGCCTACATCGAAAGGCATGTGACCATTAAAGACTTGTACAACTTAAAACAAGACAAAGATGAATGTTTTACTGATTTCCTAGCTAGGTGGAGGCAATTAATAGGAAAATTGCACTTTGTGTTGCATTATAGGGAGATGTTGGACATCTTTATTAATAATTTTCAAGAGCAACTATCTTACGAGTTATCAACTGCTACCTTGACCACCTTCGATCAGGCTATAGACTTAGCCAGATGAGTGGAATATGCTCTCATTAGGAGAGGATAGCTTAAAAAGAAAGACGATGAGAAAACATCAAGAAATCAATATAATAATAAACAAGTTGTGGGTGATGGAGTCACTGATAGTAGAAATATTGCTACTATTAATGTTGTGAAGACAACGAAGAAGTTTATACTGAAACCTCTCGATAAACCTCCTTGATAATTTACTATGTTAAATAAACCTTTATCAACTATTCTCCTGTAATTATTAGAATGAGGTTTGATTCAATTACCAAATATCTGGGAACCTGATCCAACTATACTCGGATACAGACCTGATTTACACTGTGACTTCCATAGAGGACCTAGACACACTACCAACTCTTGTAAAAGATTAAAACATAAAATACATGACTTGATTGATAACAATGAGATGGAGGTGCAATCCTTTCAACCTAAGAAAAATCCTCCTAATAATGCTCAAAAGAACATCCCACAAAGCTAGAATCAGAATGCCAATCAGACATTAGACATATTTCAACATCCTTTACCAAAACATGGCAAGGAAGTGGCTAATCAATTTGAACATCATAATGTTCCCCCTCCTGCCCGATATGTAGGAACTATTAGTGGGGATTTACCTGCTCATGAGCCAAAAATATTTGACACAAATTTATCCGTGGTCACAACTAGGCCTCTATACAATATCCAGACACCTGATCTCAGTGATACAGAATATGGGACTGAGAGTGATATGGAAATCACATCAAATCAATCGAATAGTTTTGAAGATGAATCAAATACTATTCACCCTATCACAAGTCATATGGTTCCAGAAGAACCATTTCTAAGAAGAGTCACTACTAGACCATCATCCCGCCAATTAATTTCTAATGAGCAAGCCATGAATGCTAGACCAAGAACCATTCATCATCCATAGAATACTATTGTGGGTACCATCAAAGCTGTTACTAGACAAAAGGCTCAAAAATCTCAACAAGATCAAATGCATAATGATGGATCAACTCCATTTTTTTTTAAAGTTCCTAATAAAGAGAATCAGGCACCTAATGTTCAAACTAAACCTCCTTATAATATTAATGAACAACTATCAAATATTACAGCTAGAATTTCTCTTTTGGACCTTTTAAGATCTTCTCCTACACATAGAGATGAATTAATGCTCACATTAATCCAGATGATGGTACCACAAGACATTCAACCTAAAGCCATGGCTAATACTATAATAACTCGTGAAGTTGATTGTATTGAATTTCGGAATAGATACATATTATTGCCTTAATTAGAGATGTAGCAGTTAAACAAGTCTTGATTGATAATGGTTCATCTTTAAACATCTACACTTTTGACTTCTACCAAAGATTTGGGTTTAGAAGTGATTAAATTAAAAGAACTGATATGATCATAAAAGCCTTCAATGATGAAACACAAGAAACGTGTGGAGTTATTACCATTCCATTGCAAGTTGGTCCGAGAACCTTGGATACGATCGTATTTATTGTACATTGCACTGCATCATACAATATACTATTGGGTCACCCTTGGATCATTGCAATGCGAGCCATTCCCTCAACTTTACATCAATGAGTTAAATTCAAATTTAAGAATCAGTTGGTTACCATTCATGGTGATCCTAGACCCTTTGATATGTGTGCTTTGGCAGAACCTGTTGGAGTTCAATTTTTCCCTGCTCTATCATCCACACATCCTAATTATTGTTACCCATCTAAACATGTGAAACACACACCCACAATGCTATCTACTTCTTCTCCATCAGTTCCACCCCTACATACAACTCAACCATCCTCTGAACAAACCACATTAGGACCTTAGAAAGATCCTAATCCCACAATCGATGCCTCTTGTTCTACTCCTATAACTTCTATACCTATAATAGGCCCATCCATCAACATCTCTACAACATCTAAATCCACCAAAGGCATAGTTTCCACATCAGAAGACATAGGAAATGTTCCTTCTACCTCTTATGCTCTTACTGACGAGCTCTTACCCGATTTATCTAAAATTCTTATATCAGAGAAAAACAAATGTTTCTATGCAAGATTCCCCTATTTTAAATAATTTACCACCATATCCTCATACCTTGGGCCTCCCATAGCCTATGGGAAGTATTTACCAATTCAGGAGCTGTGTTTTTGTTTATAAGGGATATGACTGGGGTAGAATACCCAGAAACATCAAGACTCATTATGATGGATATGCTCGATGTTATTTTACTAATGAGTATATTAAAGCCAAATATATAATGCTTAAATTGGGATATAAAGGGAAAGGTTTAGGACCTTTCCAAAATGGTATGAAAGAACCTTTTGAGGTAGAACCGTGGCCCGCCCGATGTGGTGTGGGCCTATTTCCTAGTAAGGGTCAGCCCTTCCCATTTGAGGATGATGACCAAATCATGTGTTACCAAGATTATTTGGATAAATGTGATGCTTTGCATTTAATGAATAAGCCATTTACATGTAATATGCTATCTATAGCTTACCCTAAGATGATCACTGAATTCGATGATGAGTTGGAGGGAGATATCTTCCATGATGTCTCCGTTGAGGAATTATTACATCATGAATTTTATTTTGATGGCTCTATACCTAGTATAGCCCATATTGAGGCCACGACTCCTCAAGATGAATTATTGAAGCTAACCTTGGCAGAATTACAGGAATTGGGCGTCTCACCCGCCCCACCTAATTTTGAGAAAGATCTACACATGGAAGTAGAAAATGTCATAAAAACTAACATTGGAACCGAGGATAATCCTCACATAATCAACATTGGATCAGAATTGAGTCAAGAAAAATAGGATAAATACATTGAATTTCTTAAAGAATATGAAGATGTCTTTGCTTGGACATATGAAGATATGCCATGATTAGACCCTTCTGTAGTTATGCATCACCTAGTAGTCCACCGGATGCTAAACCTGTTAAACAAAAACTTAGAAAAATGCATCCTAAAGTGGCCTTACTGGTCAAAGGGGAGTTAGAAAAACTCTTAAATGTTATTTTTATACAAGCCATTGATTATACTGAATGGATCTCGAATGTAGTTCTAGTAACTAAGAAAGAAGCTACTAAGGTTAGGGTTTGCACAAACTTTAGAGATATTAATGTTGCATGCCCTAAATACAATTTTCCTCTTCCCAATATGGATCAAATAATTTATTTTACTGCTGGGAGTGGAATTATATCCTTAATGGATGGATTTTCTGGTTATAATAAGATCAGGATAGCTCCTGAAGATCAGGCTAAAACAACCTTTATTACCCCGTGGGGGACATTTTGTTGGAAAGTGATGCCATTCGGCTTAAAGAATGAAGGTGCAACCTATCAACGAGCCATGACTTATATATTTCATGATATGATGCATGATATACTACATGATTATGTAGATGAAATTATAGCTCGTTCTATTAACGAAGATGACCATTTAGATGACTTGAGAAAAGTATTTAATCGGTTAAGGGAATACCTTATCCGATTGAATCCAACCAAATGTATATTCGAAGTTAAATTTGATAAATTATTGGGGGTTATAGTTTCTTTATGTGGCATCGAAATTGACCCTCTCAAGATTAGGGCTATCACTGATATGCCCGCACCCACAAATATATCTGAATTACGGAGTTTACAAGGTAAACTTCAAGCTATCCATTGCTTCATCGATAAGTTGGCAGATAAAATCGGACCCTTTCTTAAGCTTCTTAAGAAGGATGTCTCTTTCCATTGGTACAACGAATGTCAGGAAGCATTTGACCTCCTCAAACAATATCTTCTTAACCCGCCTGTGCTTTCACCACCTAGACCTGATCACCCATTTATCTTGTACATTTTTGCTTTAGATTTTTCCTTAGGAGCTATGTTAGCTCAACTATATTATGAGAAGAGAGAGCGTGCTAATTATTACATTAGTAGAACATTAATTAGTTATGAAACCCGCTACACAACATTAGAGAAGTTATGTCTGGTAGTTGTATTTTCTACACAGAAACTACATAATTATATGCTTGGTCAAAAAACATATGTTATTGCTAAATCCGATCCCTTGCGGTATCTCATGAGTCGACCTTATTTATTTCGTTGCACAAAAAAGTGGGTTCTTGCTCTAAGCGATTTTGAACTCATGTTTATAGGACAAAAGTATGTTAAGGGTCAAATCATAGCAGATCAATTAGCTGCTACACCCTTAGAGTCTACCCATCCCCTCATCATTGAGTTTCCTGAGGAATGCCTTAAACTAGAGGCAGACCATCCAAAGAAATGGTCCTTATACTTTGACGAAGCCCGATGCATGAGTGGGGTTGGTGCAGGTATTATTTTAATATCTCCATAGAAACATCTTATACCTATGTCCTTTAAATTAATGTTTGCTTGTACTAATAATACTGCTGAATATGAAGCTCTAATCCTTGGACTACGAGTAGCCTTGGCACTAAAAATTAAAAATCTATTAGTTTTCGATGATTCTCAACTTGTTATAAATCAAATTAATAATGTTTATCAGACCAGAGATAATAAATTGCGCCCATATAAAGCATATGTATTACAATTAATATCTTTATTTGATCAAGTCACCTTGGAAGCTATTCCTAGAACTAATAATCATGCGGTTGACGCTATGGCTGTAGATGCATCTCTTTTACCCTTGGAGTTAGATGATGAGTATGCTACCATCATTATTCATCGACTCCAAGAACCCGCTTCAAATAAATCATTCTTAGAACCTATGGATGTGTTTCTAATCAACGAAACTACTCCTAAACTTTGGGACACTGATATATTCAATTTTATTCAAAATGGGACCTTCCTTGAAGATTTTAATAGAAACCAGCACCAGTTATTGCGTAGACGAGCAAGTCGCTTCGTAATAATTGACAATACGTTATATAGGAGATCTTTTGAAGGTATCCTACTGAGATGTTTGAATCTAGAAGAATCTAGATCAGCTTTGAGTGAAGCCCACGATGGATCTTATGGGGGACACTTTAGTGGTAGCGCCATTGCTAAGAAGCTCATTTGGATAGGATATTTTTAGCCTACCATGGATAATGATGCACATGATTACGTGCACCATTGTAAAAAGTTCTAGAAACAAGCTAACCTTGTCCATGCACTTGCACAATAACTGCAGGCCATTTCATCTCCTTGGCCCTTCTCAAAATGGGGCTTAGACATCATTGGAAAAATTAATCTTGTGTCATCTGATGGACACAAATTCATCATAACCACCACCGAGTATTTCATGAATTGGTTGAAGCTATGCCCTTAGCTTCTTGCACTGGAACCTAAGTTTCCAAATTTATTTTTAATCAAATTATTTGTAGGTTCGAAATTCCTGCAAATCTCATCTCGGATAATGGAACTTGTTTCAAAAATAAATATGTCAAGAAATTATGTCAAAAATATAAAATTCAACATCGTTGGTCCACTCCCTATTATCCTCAGGGTAATGGCCAAGTAGAAGCATGTAATAAAACATTAATTAAAATCCTCAAAATACTAGTCAATAAATCTGGCCGAGATTGGCACATTCAATTATATCCTACTTTGTGGGCTTATTGAACTAGCATTCGCACTCCCACGGGCACTTCACCTTTTGTTTTGGTTTATGGCGCTGAAGCAGTTTTTCCCTTTGAATGAGAAGTTACTTCTTTGGCTCTACTACTTCAAGATATTGAAGTAGGAGATGAATATTTTGCTAGCATATTTAGTCAGCTAGAACTCCTATATGAGAAGCACATCAATGCTTTGGAACATCTTCAATCCTACCAGAACAAGCTTAAACGAGCATACCTCAAGAAAGTTCATCGATCCTTTGAGATCGGAGACCTTGTCTTAAAAGAAAAAAAAATACTAATGCAACTAAATATCTTAAAGGTAAATTCGATCCCAACTGGCTTGGACCATATATTATCACTGCTAAATTTGGATCGGGAGCATACAAATTAGCTACCTTAGATGGTAAAGATCTTAAAGAACCTATGAACATTATGCATCTTAAATGCTATTATGCATAAATATGGTAATTTCATCATTTGTATATATTTTGCATATTGTTTCATTTTAGTCATCCATATAAAAATTTCAAAAATAGTAATATTATTTATTCTTTCAATTCATAAATTAAAACCAAAATATAAAAAACATCAAAATCATCAAAATCTTCAAAAAAATTGTCTATTTTTGCACCTGTCAATTCTTGAAGTATTGCAGTCATATTTTCAATTATTTTGGATAAATTAGCATTTATTTGGAATCCCGCACTTTCACACTCATATGAATAAATATCTTGATTTTATTTGGTATGATTATTAATCTCTCTTATATCAAAGTCCACAGTTGAATTAAATAAAGTTTTGAGCATAGAGAATTGATCTTGTTATTCACTTGAACCAAGTATATCTCTTCACATTAAAATGATTTCATTGCAAATTCAATATGCTGCTACATAGTAAAAGTGGTTTCTTTAGCGAAAAGTTTCCTCTGCTATCCTATCATGCACATGGTCTAGAATCTTTGAGAATTGACAAAAGGACAAGCTCACCCCTGCCCAGAATAAAAATCCCTTGCTCTACAACCAATCCGAGCAAGTATCCCTAGTATAGGAAGAAAAATAAAATCAAGAAAAATCATGAGAAAAAGAAGCATTATTTCAATATCATTTTGTACCATCTCAGCAATATTTCAGCATTATCTCAGTTCCAAGCAAAAAAAAAAATACAAAAAAAAAGAAAAGAAGCACAAGAGAAAAGAAAAAGCAAAATGCAATAAATCCCTTTCCCTAACCCTTGAAAAGAAAAGAAGGGTGAATGAGCTTGAATCCTTGGAATTCTCAATTATTCGAAAACCGTGAGGTAAGCCCCATAATAGGTGGTTTGTGCCCAACCCACTTGGCCTTGGGTAACTCCTAGCGTGGTGATATGTTTGTTACATTAGCGACCTTCTTTTGTATAGACCTATGTCTGCTTATGGATCAGCTAGCTCTTGACGACCCGACTTACATAGTAGTATGGTACGGTTACATGCATATAAATCATGGTCAACGAACACTTATTTGGTTAATTCAAATTACTTGTATCAAATTATCTTCCTCAAAATTGGTAAATGAAAAATACAATTGCACACACATTTGTATTTGAGAGATTTTGTATCATTATGATAAATCAAGATCGACAATGAACTCACATATGCGCATGAGGGTTCCTTATAAATCTACATTTTGTCTTTGAGATAATTTAAAATATTTATGCGAATATTTTGGAATAATTTCATTTTCTTATTTGAGAACATCTGTTTAATATAAAAACAATTACATACATTTTTTTTTTCAAAAATCCAAAATTTCTTTCAAAAATATATTCAAAAACCATACAATAAAGTCACGTTTATATATACTTTCTACTTCCATAACGATGGTATAGTTCGTAAAACCTAAACTGGAATTTTATTCCTAGCGCAAGTCCTCATCTTATGTTTTCTATTTATCTCAAAATAAAAAATCAATTATACAATAAAACTATTTCTTTTTTGGATTTCTCAATGATGGTATAAGTCTATACCTATAATTCTATGCCTAGCGCAAACCATTGTTCTAATTTTATTTCCCGTTTATTTAATTCATAAAAACATATGGCTTACATCATTATGTTACACAATTGTGCTTTAAAAATAGCGAACACATTTTTATATTTCATTTCATTATGTCAACATTCAATTTTGCAACGATGGTATAATTCCTAAGGAATTGTTCAAAATTTTATCACACTTAGGAATTTTATGCCTAACAAAAATCATATATTTTTTTTTGCATAATATTTTCATGAAAATCTGAAAACAAATCATCACCATCATCATTTTCATCATCACAACACAAAGTCTTAAGATAGTCTCTTAAGCACTCTTTTAATTTTAGCAATATTTCTATACTAGGATTAGCTTGACGACCTAGCAAGCGGTGACTCCATGAAATGGTCATATAACAACGACAATGTCCTTTGAAATTATTGTTAGAAGTCACTTTATTTTTTCATTAAATCACACCACAAACAACCAATTTGTTTACATCAGATTATTTCATTTAAATTTCACAGCATGACATAAAATTATACTATTTCCAATGACATAATTACATGAATAATCAATCAACAATTCAAAATTTAAAGCATCATAACACATATGGACAAGTCATATCACAAAATATCTATATATATATATATATATATATAAAATTATGTACATCATATCAAAACTAGATCGGTATGCCACAATCTATACCTTGGCATACTCAATCCTCTCAAAAATATACAGTCTATAGCCAAAGAGCAGCTAGTCTCGAGAAGCCCTCGAGCTCTCAGCCTCATCTCCTCTCCCGCCCTAAGGTGGAGGAGGTGGTCCCATCGAAGTTTGTGCTATGTCATGGGTCCTCGACATCGATCATGAGGATGTCCTCAACGACCCCATCATGATCGGCTTCGCAATGCTAGTTGGCAGCAGTATCCTCTGCCCCTATGAAAACCACATGATAGTATAATCCATTGTAGAACACGATTTGAGCAATAGCTCATGCTAGATCCTGAGTGCTCACCCCTCCGCTCCAAGCCATGAGTTGTGTAGCATCATCCTATAGTGTCTGCACTTGAGCCCAAAGGTGGGCATTCTCCACCTAGAGAGCCACCATATCGCTACTCTCCCCCACATCGATACCCTTGCCCTTATTGAGTGATGGTGGCCTCTCCCTCTGCTAATAAGGGAGCCCCTCCTCCCTCCTCTCTAGCTATTATGGTCTCTCCAAAGCTTGTGGCACTCTCTGGCATCTCTCCTGAGGAGACTGTCACTGCTCCCTCCCTCCGTGACTCCTCGTTGCATCGATGGCAGCCTGGTGCTGCCTCCCCATCTATCGCACCATAGCATGCATCAGACCCTATGCCTTCGTCATCTGATGAGGGTATATGCCTACGTACCAGGCATCATACCCATCTATGACCCCAATTTCATCCCCATCCATTGGTTGAATGGGGGCATCATCAGCATCCTGACTCTAGAATTGCTGCATATCTAGAGCCCCACTTAGTGTAGTACTATCCCAAACAATTCGAGAGTACTCATAGTCTCTAAGATAAGGGATCCCCTGTTGTAGACCGAACTTCCTCAAAACTCAATTATAGCAATGGAGCTCTACCTCTCCCCGCTCCATCCTCAGCCAGAAGACTCACCTGATGTGAGCCAATTCCTATCCATGCTCTCCCCACCCTGGATTCTCTCTCCATGGCCTCCAAGTGATCTGGTAAGGTATGAGGTTGTCTAGCAACCTTCGGGACATCGATAGATATATCCACCATTGTGACCCTCTCTAGAGCCACCAATAGAAAACTCTCGGTCTCTCTCGGTCAACCCTTGTTAGTGGAAACCCTATTGGGCTTCGCACTACAATGTGCTCCAAGAACCAAACCTGTAGCAGTGATGTCAGTACTAGACATCGACCTCCCTTGTATACGACCCCGTGTAGGATCCTATACAAGCGGTATAGTACAAAGCTACCCTAAGAAAACTTGTACCCATGGTATCTCATGTCGCAGACCACATCTGAGAGCAACCATGGTAACCTGCATCTGCTCTAGTGGCATAGCAGTAGGCCACCCACTACCCATACCAAAACCTAAGTCAATCGAGATGCCCCAGACATCTACCTTAATGTCTCGATGTTCACTCTGCCCTTCTCCAGGGTGAAGCTAGGGTCTTCACACAGTCGCATCATGGCATGGCCCTAATTGGCCATAGGAGTCATCAACCGACCATGTATGGGTATCCTCAAGATCCTCCATACATCCTCTAGAGTGGGAGCCATCTCCCCTATTGGTATCTAGAAATAGGACGACTCCAGATACCACCTCTTTGCTAGGGCTATCAGTAGCCCCATGTCTATAGGTATTTGTGGCATCTCTGCCACATGCTATAGCCCAACCTCCGATAGTCGGTCTTGCTCCGCCTAATCGAGCATGACTACATCGTCTCTTAGACCCTCGTATTTCCATTCCTGACTTTTTAGTAATCTCCTCTACAAAATAAACAATAAAACAACAAAAACCATTAATATATAATCATTAAAATCAGTTAAATCAATTTCATCTTATAAAAAAATGATATCATCCATTATTGGACGATATCATACTAAATTAATTCAAATCGTCCTTGGTAGGACGAAATCATCTCCGATTTCTCAACTTGGGGATTTCCCCTTGTTGGACGGAATCGCCCCTATTTTGTCAATTTCGACCCTAGACGAAATCGACAATCTAGGGACGATTTCGATGAAATAGGGACGATTTCATCCTGACATCGTCAACAGCCTAAAAATGGCCCTGATGCCCCAAAAGTAGTCAAAATTCAAATTAAAAATCACACAAATAAAATTAAAAATATAATGTATCAGGTTTAGATCCTTACCTAAAATCTGCGTTGGACCTCTGTCGATCTGTGTGTTGTTTCCACCATTTTGCCTATAGAGCTCTGAAACAGTGAAAGTGAACAGTAAAAATGAATTAGGGTTTTACCCTATTTTTCCAATTTTATTTAAAAACAATTTTTTTTAATTTTTTTCTTTTCCACGCTTTTACCTCAACCATTCTATTTGGGTAAAAAAATGGAGGGGGAACCATAGCAAGCAGTCGTATGATTCGACCTAGAATTATCGTCTAAAAAAATGGAATAAAATTTTGCTTTCTCGTAAAGTGGGAAGAACTCGTCTTTAATGCATTTTCTTTAGAAAATTCGCTAAAGAGGGGGCAAAATGTAGCACCCTAAAATTGGCACAGTTAAAACATCAGTAAAAATATAAAAATTTGAATTTTAACCCCGAAACCACCCGTTAACTGCTCACCCCATTTTTCGTGCCATTTTTAGGAGTTGTTTTGACCGTTGGACAATATCGTCGCCGATTTCATCCCAAAACGTCCTAGATCAAACGAATTCATCTAGAGCAAAACGTCTAGAAGATTTCGTCCCAAAACCAAAATTTCATAATTAGCTTATGTTTCAACAACCTCTCCAACTTGGGCAGAAGTGTGTCTGCATAGTTGGAGATTCCTCCGTTGGAGATCTCCCAGATTGGGATGATCCCCAACCTCCTAACCTCCCCCTAATTCTATAGAAACTGGGATTTTCTTAGTTTATCCCCCTGGCTCTCCTCCTGAATCTCTCCCTGGTTTATTTTACCTGCCATTTAGCTTTGTTGTGTTAAGACGTCCTATCTACCATTGTTTGCACTCGTAGTTTTAAGTTTTCATTGCAGGATTTCACTGTGCTTTAGTTGGAGGAAGCTCAGATCGTCGTAGGCGATTCCACATGATTTCAGATGATCCTACCATAGATCGATGAGGATCTCATATTATTGGAGGTGATCTCGATTGCAGTTCAGATTGGGGGTAATCAGAGCCCTGAGTTTGCATTTCTCATCTTCCTTCCTTATTTTATTATGCATTAGCTTGATTATTTTTATTCTGCATCCTGGAGTTCACCTTATTTTAGCATAAATGTATGATAAAGTTAAAATAAGTTATTAAAACAATGCATTTTATTTAATCTGATATCTAGATATTATCAGTTAAACATTTATACTGTCATTTCTATCATTTTGCATTATTCTTGCAGTTTCATTTTTAGTTTTTGGTGTCTATTTTTGTGATTACAGGTTTCTAATGAATTCATCTGATGAATTCGTTAGATAGACGATGATCTTGTCTAATATCAGATGATTTCCTATGATCTAGGATGATTCTATACAATTGCAGATGATCCTGTCATATTCAGGATGATCTAGACTCCTACAAGCTTCAGAATCTTCATCAGACATCCAAAATCAGGTGCATTCTTTCTCATTTAACATATTCCTGATATTTAGGATTCATTCATGCTTTTTGTATTCATATAAATTGGCATTTTTACATAGAATAGCTTAGATTCATTTTTGCCAACCTAGGGATATGAATGATTGAGTATAAAATGAACACACCAAACCCATTCTCAACCTAGGCGTGGAAACTGCCACTCAAAGTTTCCTGGTGAACCCCACCATCCATCAAAAATTCACCCTTATACCCCTCCCCTGAGAGGCACGACCTTCAAAGGGCCTCTCAGTCTGAGGTATTATCCCATTCTTCTCGCATCCCTCTTCTGGGAACGGATCCTTTAGCCTAAAGGTAAGGGCACAAAAAATTTAGGTTAGTACAGTAACAATAGTGCTTTGAACCTCAATGCAAAATAGTGCAAGCCATAAGCAAGGAAACATTATAAAAACCAATAAAATGATGTAACCAAAGGTTTAATCCAAAGCCAACATCCAAAAATAAAATATGAAACACGCATAAAACCTTAATTTATGTCTCTAAAAAGCTTTGCTAAGGTGACACATGGGCAGTAGGGAACACCATTTGCCTAACGTTTACTTAAACTGAATCAAGAGAAGAGGGGTGTGCATGAATAAAATAATGCTCAAAGGCTTTCCAATGAGGCACCTTCCACAAGAAAAGCATACAAAATAGTCCAAGGAAAATATAAGGTAAAAGCATCAAAAAAAATATGCCAGTAACTCAACATACAACACGGTCTACTTTATGCCTTACAACAAGCAAATAATGAAGAAAAAAAACACAAAGCAACTAACAAAGCATTAAATATAACATAGCAAGCTAACATAAGGCACAAGAAAATCCATTTATTAAAATATTACCCTCTCTCTGGTCTATGTAGTGCTTGATCCAATCTACGCCTTGTTGTTCTACCATCCTCCTATTCTTTCCTTCAATCTACCAACCATCACCTTTCTCTCTCATCCACCATCTTAACGAGTTATAGATAATGATGTAGCTTGGTGCATGAGAATTATAAAGAACACCCAAGAAGGTATTATTACAAGCACCACTTGATTCTCATCAAGAGCCACTCACTTTTTCTCATGTAGCAAGGTGGGTATTAATTAGGTATAATAAAACAATAACTTAGTGGGTAATTTAAATCCAACATTAGAATATAAATTTTAGTTTTTAATATTCTAGGCCCAAACTTTAGATTTAATTATAGCTTCAATATTAATAGCAATTTCTACCTAAAACTAAAATAATTCATCCCAAGTAATTAATATGCATAAGCAAGCATTAGCACATTCTTACCATACTATACACCATTGTTTTATCTTTATGTAAGCTACCTATTTTAAGATAGACACAACTATCACCACCCTAATTTTAAGGAGTCTCATTGCAAGCAACTTCCCATCCCAATGGTGCAATATATGGCATTTAAGAAAACAAGATATGCATCTACATGAAGGGTAATTATCCATGTTACCCCAAGTTGATGCTGAACTAGTCATCATCATCATTTATCTAAATATCTCTCTCTTAGAGGTTGTTTTCCCATGTGGTCCCACTTGGGCACCACCACCAAAGGTGATACCCATTCACTTTTTGAAATGGGTTAAAAGAACCCAACTATGAGGAGTTTCTGCAGTTCAGTTTTGATAATTTACTTCATTGTTGAATTCATTATTCTATGTGGTTATCTTACTAGTTTAACCTAGTATTCTAGATATATCCTATGAGTGTAGGTTTTAGGAGATATTCCTCTCATTTCAAAATAGCCCAAATCAAAGGTATCTTGATGTTTTAGCAATGTTTCTTTCAATTTGATTTGTTGTTTAGTTGTCAAGTTGTCATCTATGTTCAACACTCTACCAAGTGCAACTTCTATTTTCTAAATATGATGGTATTTTCCTCCCACTAATGGCAACTTAGGAGGAGGATAGGAAGGTTCCCCTTGGAATTTTTTTGATATTACCCTATCCTTATCACTCTCATATTATAATTCATTAAGTGTCATGACATATTGGATCATTGATAGACCACCAATATTTTGATGTTCATCTTCAAGTTCTTTAAATACTTTTGCAGATTGTGCAGGTGGATGGATAATCAATTTTTTTATGTTTTGTCCATAAAAAATTATCATCTGGTCATCTCTACATCTTATGTAAGAATTTACTATTTCTAGCCAAGTTCTACCTAATATTAATGGATATACACTAAAACAGACTTGGATTGTAACACTAAGAAGTCTGTTGGATACTCCCATGCATCCACTATAACTGTAATATCCTCCAAGATTCCCTTTGGAAGCACTATAGACCTATCTATCAACTACAAAATAGTATTTGTTGGCTTTATTTTGATAGTTTAAGTTTTTGCATGGTTTCTTTAGGCATGACATTAATGGTAGGCCCCAAACCTACTAGTGTATTGGGTAAATTGCAGTCCTCTATTTGTACAGTTAAGAAAGGGCTTATTGGATTTAAGTACTTTTGGCTGTAGATGTTCCCCAACATGAGATCAGCTAACTAAACCATAAAACTAATTTACTTTGCAAATTTTCTTCCTATTTTCTTCAGGCACAAATCTCTAATGGCCTTTCCATAGATAGAATTATCTTTGATGGCATGAAAGAGAGGGATTGTGATTTTCAAGTTATTTAGACTATAGAGAGTATCAAATTTTGATTGTACTAACTTTTTAGGTTCTTGCAATATTTGTAGAAAATGTGGAGCATCCTCTCTATTATTTACAGGTGTTGATTCCTCTTCTACTTCTACTATAAGAGGTGATTCCACTTTTCCTAATTCTATATTTTCCTCCTCTTCTACCAAAGGAGTGACTTCTACGCCTACTTTTTTCCTGATCTTAATTCTATTGGACTATAGTTTACTTTAATATTGTACATGGGGTACATCTCATTATCCACTTGATAAGTTGGCTATTGTTTATTATTTGGATTAGTTGTAGGTTGTGTTAGCATTTGAGCAAGCTTGAAAGTAGAAGGAGCAGGCATGGTTGGCTGTAGTGGAACTGGAGTTGGATGTTGTGAGTTTTGATTCCAAGCATTCTAGTTCTTCCACTACTACTCAAGTTTTAGATATTGCATCCATGGATAGGGTTTGTAAGGATTTACTCCTTGGGGATACTGATTCCAAGATTGTTGCCCCCACCAAACCATGTTGGGCGGCTAAGCTTGACCTTGATTATAAAAATTATTGCCCCCATAAGATGGCATTCCTACTAGCATGTTATTTTCCATAGAAGACTGTTGCCTGTTTCTCCTATTACCCATGAAGTATGCTTATACTACCTCAGGTTCTTCTCTAGGTTTTGATAACTATGGACATAACTTTATTTTATGATATTTTGAACATACATCACACACTCGAACTTTATTTTTTGGACATTTGTTTCTAGGGTGTTTTCCCCTGAATTTGGGATAAAAGTATGCTAATGCTGCCTCATTCTCCTGATTATTTTTCTAAAGTAGAAGGGTGTCCATTTGAAGAGCTATATATGATAACATCTCGTTCTTAAGGTCATATAGCATGTTTTCTATTTCTTTTTTAGTGATAGTGGTTGATTGTTTGATATTTCTAGGGATCAACTTATATTTTCTTCTTGAAAATTTTCAACATAAATTTTGAATATCATCCATATGATGTTGATAAATATCTCCTCCATAAATCATGTTTAAGGCTTCCAAAGATTCATTTGTAAGTCCTTTTAAGAATATGCTTCTTAAGGACCTATCTCCTAGTTTCGAATGGGATGATCTTTGCAAATTAAATTTGAATGTATCCTAATATTCCTCCATAGATTCCTCTTCCTTTTATGTCATATCTAGGACTTGTTCCCTTGCATCATGTGCTTTGCCAAAATCTTGGTACTGTTCTAGGAAAAGTCTCTTTAATTTTTTTTAGGTAGTTATCTATTTATCCACCAAATTGATGAACCAGTGTAAAGTTAAATCATCAAGAGTAGAAGGGAATAATTTTAGTTTTTGGGCATCAGTGGTGTAATCCACAGATCTGCATAAAACATAAAATTTAAACATAAACAAATATGGATATTCTTTTGGTAGCCCTATAAAGGTTGGAATGTGGGTAGGAGATATATGTTTCATCTTGTGATCTCCCACTGCCTCTCCTATGGGAAAATTGAAACTAGTGGATGATTCCTCTGCATCAACCATCTTGTCTGTGAACAGGATATATACACCAATTATGTTCAAAGCAGCTTTCAAGGCCTCTAGTTCATTTTTTTGTCCTACAGAAGGATTACTAAATTTGTGTTTGATATAGTTCCTTCTCTAACTTCTTTCTAGCATTGAAATTTTAATAAGTCTTCCTCAGACTAAACTCTACTTATCTTTGATCCTTCTCTATGATGTTGCTGGAATGTTTTAGAAGGATCCTATGCAAACAATGGATGTTCACTCCAATGCACAGGTGGATATTGAGGAGAAGAGGATTTAGTCTAAGGATAGGGTATAGATGAAGCATAAGAATTTTGAGAAATATCCTTATTTTTAATAAAACAACCATTCGGTCCTCTATTCTTATGCAGACTCATACAAAGCTTTTAGGAATGGAGGTTCTGTAGGTAGCAACCTAAACTACAGCTAACATGATTCTGATATAATAAAAAATTATAATAGGATACTCCCTAAAAATGGTGCCAAAATTTTGAGCAAAAATATTGGTTAGTTTTCTACATTTAAGTTCACTACCTCATTTAATTTGTCAACATAGGGTAGCTCATAAACTTGTGAGCAGCCTTGCACAATATATGCTTATAATTTCCTCCACAGCTATGAGTCCCTAAAATTTATGGTTTTGGGGGTTTTGGTGTTCATTTAAGTTTTGATTTTATTTTATAAACCACTAATTTATCCTATGTTTATGAATATATGCCTAAATTACATTTAGAAATTAAAACTACACATTGCTAGAATTTACAAAAAATAGGGGAAATAGAGGGAATGAAATTAATCTACAAAAATAAAATAAAAATAAATTAAATAGGAAAAATGGGAAAGGAAAGGGAATAATGTTTTTGAAAGTGGGCCCACACTTCTAATAGGTTATTCCTACATTAAATCATTCACCAGAAGCTTAGTTGATTTAACCAAAAATTACTCAGAAAATGTTTATTGAAACTTGTAGTAGAAAAATATATAAGAAAATCTGGGATCACATTTCTAGGGGTGGCTTGCATATTTATAACATATGTGGACACCCCCACAGATCACATTCCTACAACATACCCCATAAAGGATCATGGTATTCAATAATAGACAGAATACCTTGGGCATTCACCAGTTTTTACACAACACCTCTTTTTGATGTAATATTGTAAGAACCTTGCTTGCTCATCTCCACTCTTCTAGGGAATCTTCAATCGTAGCACCATATTCAGCTTAATGTTTCTTAACTTGAGCTACTTCTACCATTTGGGTACTTTATATTATCCATTTTCCCATTATACCAGGAGTGGGTATGAATTTCAAGAAAGTAACATATATATTTTATAGGATTATGTGTAGAGATTCTTGAATCTCAAGTCGTAGATCCATTGGGCACAGGGTCACAACAACAAAGAAACACACAAATGAATTTCAAAATGAACCATATTGATGATCCTCTCCCATTCACCAAGAACAAGATAATGTTACCCATCCAAGTGCCTTAAGCACATTTATTTACCAGTCATCTTATGTATGCAAAATTATGACGTGAGTGGAATACCATAACCATTGATTTGCTCTAGAATTCATCCAGTGAATCGCAATGACCAAACTATATTGTATTATACTTGAGGTACATTTTGTAGTTTTTTTGACACTATAATCCTTTCCAAGTCATTAAGTATTCATATCTTGATAGATCATCATGCATAAAAGTACCTATGTAATCGATGATCAGGGTGGCAATGAAATTTTCTATGTGGAAGCCATCCTTTTGTACTGGTTCATCTGGCAATAAGATCCAATGTTTTCAGTCCTAGGGATCCACCTGCTATGAAATTATAGATTCACACACCTTCAACATTCTTGCATAGTTTTTCTATAGACATTATTGATTTAACCTGCAACTAATAGGGCCTCCTTGAGAATTGGGTTTTAATCAGCTAGGCCATCATGGAGATGACTTGGCTCTTTCTCATCATGTTCCTAGAAACAAAAGGGTGTAAAAATACCTCCTCTTTGTGGGTGGAATTTATGCCTTAGTCTAAATCCTCCATATTCTTGGAGAAGATGTAGGTGTTGAAGTTATCATTTTCAAGGCTAGTGCTTGCACTTCTCCTGCATGATATCGAGATGCAATTCGCCCCTTGTGTTCCACTAGATTGTAGCCCTAGCTCTTGCACAACTTGAGATAGCATCCGTGGTGGGTATTGTGCAGTTGGGAGGGAAAAAAAACTAATTGGAAAAGATAATTGGAGGACAGAGTCATCTAAATATGTCTTTCCTACCTGAAGTAGGAGTATCTCTACCCATACAACCTCTTGAAAAACTTGAGGGAATATCCTTTCGCAATATTGTAGTAGTAGGAGGCCTATGTTCGAGTTGAGAACCTAAACATAATATAAGTGAGTTTGGTGGATGATGGCTAATACTATTGGAGAATTCTATTCCAACTCCTTGTGAACTAAATGTTGAAGTCGATGAGGGATTTTAAAGGTGCCCTCTTGATGAATGAGAGGTGCATCAAAATTTGTAAGGGATCCATGGAGCAATCAAATGTGTCTATTAGAGCTATCACCAATTCCAACCATGAGCAGATGGATTTTTACCAAAGGGTTCGGTACCACAGTAGTGCCTTTCCTTCTAGTGATAAGATTAGAAGCCTAGTCATGATGTCTTCATGGGTAATACCATGGAGGGGTTCTAGCACGATGGCATCTTTAAGATGTTCTTGAGTAATATCCAAGGTGCCATTATATTTGGTCAAGGACTTCAGGGAACCTTTGGGAATCTCATGCCATAATTGGAGGTTTATTGGATCGAGGTCATTCCATTAGGGAAAACATGGTTGAGCTATCATGGCACTAGTCTTTAGAGGTCTCAATTCTTCTATCATAAATAGAGTCATAGTTGCCATATGAACATGCTATCTCTATTAGTGAGGTCAAGGTTGTTCATCATACCTTGAGTCCTCCAAGGTGGTTAGTGTAAATAGGAAACTGGTCTCATGATATGGATGTATCGTGTATTTGGATTCACCAGGTGATTTTGAGCAGATATGGGTAAATAAAAGAGTCACCAAACTCTGATTTCCTAAAACATGGAAACTCAGTGAGTTCACTAGTAGAGTCACCAAAAACTATTGGTTTCTAATTCAGCACCATGTGCCAGGACGAGGGCAGACCAATGACTCAACATAGAACAACCATCACATCAATACGAGGTGAATGTTCTCTGGAGGAGATCGGTTACTCAGGGTGGTTCCATATATCTACGTCATAGATTAGGGAAAGGGAAAAATGGAAAGAGATGGAAAGAAATGGGAAATTGGTCATAGAAAAAACTCACAAAGATGGATATAGCTACATCAAGACCTATATAACTAGCACACCATGGGTAGAAACACAGAGATAACGCCTAATAGATCATTCGATGATACCTTCATCAACATCTACTAAGTGGTGGATGGGGGGTAAATTCTAGAACCAGAGGCTATGTGCATGAAATCCAAGATGTAAAATTAGAGCACTCCTATCCTACCAGATTAAAAAAAATAAACCTCAAACTCATATTCATGAATGAACACTCCTGTGTCACTCAAAAAATCCCATGAAATCCAATTAGTAGAATAATATGAGCCCAACCAGATAAATAAAATAGAAATGCACATTCACACAATGAACAAGAAATAAGAAGGCAAAAATTGAAGACCAGATAGTGTTGAGTTTGTATTTACACAATGGTGGAACCTTACATATGCATTGTAATGGCTAAAGATTCATCCTTAGGAATGACTAGCATTCCACTATTTATAGGTATATTTACACTGATTTCAAAATTTGAACATTAATGGTGGTGGGTGGGAAGACAACACTTGCAATTAACAAGCACTGCACTAGTACATTATTCCTTGAGCTAGCATTGATCTTCTATAAGGAGGTAGATGTGTCTGGTTTGATCTAGGCCTTTAGATCATCTAATATTTTTTCCTAGTTCATCAATTCTTAGCTACCTCATCCTCTTCCTTGACTAATGATCTTATAGTTAGGTGGTGTGTGGTAGGAATCAGAGCATTTTGGAAGTAGCGCACCTCATACTAGTCACTTCTACATATGATGTCAAGTACCTAGACTATTGTAGTAGTGTGTATATCTTCAGATTTGAATAACAAGTGATGGCGGGAGATTTTCATACCAAGCAGGAATTTTATGAGAAAATAGACTCATTAGATTAATAATCATAAGAACTTACAATGCTTTTATAGCACTCCAATCGGTTTGAAATCTCTACTATTATGGAGATCTTACTTGCTCCTACTATGTTTAGAAACACTCTAAACAATTCCCTATATGCTCTCACAACAAAACTGATTTCCTCTCAAATAGTAAAGCTGGTGCAACTATATTTAAATGAATGCTAAATATTTAGAACCTAGATACTTTAGGGAAGATACTCTAAAGTATGCTCTAGAGTCCAACATTCTCCCCCTTAAAGTTGAGAGGGCTGACTAGACAGTCTCTCAGCTTTATATACTGAGCTTTAGCAACTCCTTTGGTGAAGATGTCTGCTATGTTGTCCAAAGTGTTGCAATGTCTTAGCTCAATCACCTTTTTCTCCACCATGTCTCTAATGAAGTGATACTTCATGTCAAAGTGCTTTGACCTGCTGTGGTGGATAGGATTATGTGCCAATTGTATGGCACTCATATTGTCACAATACAATATGGTAGGACCACTTTGTCTCTCACCTATTTCTTCTAGTACTTTTCTCAACCATAAGGCTTGGGTACTAGCATTTGTGATTGCTATGTACTCAGCCTCAGTAGATGATAGTGCTACAACAGTTTGCTTTTTAGAACTCCAAGTAATTAGTCCTGACCCAAGACTAAAACAATTCCCTGAAGTAGATTTCCTATCATCTATATTGCTGCCCCAATCACTATCACTAAAGCCAACTAATTTTACATCATTACATTTGTGGTAATGGATCCCATAATCCAATGTACCCTTTACATATCTCAAAATTCTTTTAGTTGCTTGTAGATGAAGTTCAGATGGATCAGCCATATACCTTGATACTAGAGAAACAACATATTGAATATCCGGTCTTGTGTTGGTGAGGAACATTAGACTCCCAACCATGCTCCTGTAAGTGGTCTTGTCAACTTTTGGTGCTCCATCTTCTTTGCTTAATTGTATCCCATGACCTATTGGAGTTGCAACAGACTTGCATTGCTCCATAGCAAATTTCTTTATCATGTCATGAGCATATTTATGTTGACATATGAAGATCTCATTTCCTGTTTGATGTACCTCCATTCCTAGAAAGTAATGCATCAAACCTAGATCCTTCATTTCAAACTCTTTCATCATGGAGTGTTTGAACTCCTCATTCATTTTATCACTACTACCCATGAATATTAGATCATCCACATATAAGCACACAATGAGGATGTCTTTACCTTGTTTCATGTAGTAGAGAGTAGGTTCACTTTTGCTCCTAGTGAATCCATACTTTTGAAAGTAGCCATCAATGCGTGAGTACCATGCTCTTGGTGCTTGCTTTAGGCCATACAATGCTTTCTTCAATTTGTAGACAAGGTTCTCCTTACCTTGTTCTTCAAAGCCTTGAGGTTGTTGCACAAAAACCTCTTCATTCAAGTACCCATTGAGAAAGGCACTCTTAACATCCATGTGTTGAATTTTCCACCCTTTGTGGGCAGCCAAAGAAAGCACTAGTCTAATGGTCTCTTGTCTAGCAATAGGAGCAAAGGTCTCCTCATAGTCAATCCCATACTTTTGAGTAAACCCTTTTGCTACTAGCCTTGCCTTGTGTCTTTCAATGCTCCCATCAGCATTGAACTTGGTCTTATAGACCCATTTACATCCAACACATTTCTTGCCCTTAGGAAGCTCCACTAGCTCCCATGTATCATTCTTTTTTATAGAGGTCATTTCCTCTTTCATGGCCTGTTGCCATACATCATGAGTACATGCTTTTTCATAACTAGATGGCTCTAGCTCTACACTAGTCATTAAAGCATAGTTTACAACATCTCCCTTAGGCTCTTGGGAGTCTTCATCACCATACATGTGCAAATTTTCAAGTCTTTTCAAGACTTCATTCATTTCACTAGCTTGGCTTCTAGTGTATCTTCTTTGAAAATTCTTATCCATCATTTGGTAGGAGGGATGGTACTGAAGTGTTCTCTTACCTCTTGATGGTGAATCTACTTCCATGGGCATTGGAGAAGAACTTGCTGATCTTTGTGGACTTGGAGTAACACTTGTTGTACTTGAAGTAGAACTCTTTCTTGGACTTGGAGGAGGACTTCCATTGTTGTTCTTGTTAATGGGCTGCATTTGGGAGGAGCTTGCATCTTGAGATCCATCATCAAAAAAAAGTTTTTGATGACCCCATTCTCCCCCTTCATCAAAAATTACATCTCTTGAGATTACAACTTTGTGAGTTTTTGGATTGTAGAGTCTATATGCCTTTGAAGACTCACAATACCCAATGAAAATACATGCTTGACTTTTGGGGTCAAGTTTCTTTCTTATCTCATCAGGAATGTGTGCATATGCAAGACAACCAAAAACTTTGAAGTGCTTTACATTTGGCTTTTTGCCATACCAGCCCTCATAGGGAGTTATCCCATCTAAACTAGAAGTGGGACTCCTATTCAAAATGTAACCACTTGTCCTAACAACATCAGCCCAATACATGTTACTGAGTTTCTTTTTTTGAAGCATTGATCTAGCCATTTCTACAATAGTGCGGTTCTTCCTTTCAGCCACACCATTTTGTTGTGGAGTGTAGGCAGTAGTTAATTGCCTTTTGATCCCACAATATTTACAATATTTGAGAAATGCATTTGAACAAAACTCCCCTCCTCTATCAGTCCTTAATCTCTTTACAACATACTCACTTTGATTCTCTACATTATTTTTGAAATCCTTGAAACATTCAAAAGCTTCATCCTTAGTTTTCAAAAAATAAATCCAACACATTCTAGAGAAATCATCAATGAAAGTGAGAAAGTAAGAATTGTTACCCAAACTTTTGGTATGCATTGGACCACAAATGTCCGAATGTACCAGTTGTAGTGGATGGCTTGCTCTCCATGCTTGACCTCTTGGAAACTTTGTTCTTGAGTGCTTTCCCAAAACACAACCTTCACACACCTCCTTGTGCTCTTCAACTCTTGGTAGTCCACTCACCATAGCTTGAGAAGTCAACAACTTCAAGCTTGCAAAATTAAGATGACCAAATCTCAAGTGCCAAAGCACACTTGGATTTTCTATGGCTACACTAGCAAGTTGGGCACCTCCTTGTTCCCCAAATTTAAGAGGAAATAACCTATTCTTTGTCATAGGTACTTGTGTAACAACTCTATTACAATTGTTTTTGTCAAAAATTACACATTTTCCATTTTCAAAAACAAGTTTATAGTTCTTTTCCATGATTTGTCCAACACTAAGCAAATTATGTTGGAGTTTAGGAGTGTAATAGATATTGTTCACCTTCTTTGTGCCTTCTTTTGTTGGAACCTCCATGGCTCCCATACCTTCAACTTGTAGTGCCTTGTCATCTCCCAATTTGATCTTTGATTTATATGTGGAATCCATTGTAGCAAATAACTCTTCTTTGCCACTCATATGATTTGAGCAACCAGTATCCAAAATCCAAGTTTCATTAAGATTTTGATCTGATTTTCCATATGTGAGGAACAAATTTGAAGAAGTTCCTTCCTCTTCTCCATAATTTCCATAATTATTACTTCTCCCTTCTTGAGAAGTCTTGGACCAACAATCTTTAGCAAAGTGACCAAGCTTACCACAATTGTAACAAGCTTTGTTTGATTTGTCACCTCCTCTTCCTCTTCCTTTTCCTTGGTAGCCACCTCTTGATCTACCTCTTCCTCTTGCTCTTCCTCTTCCTTGTCCTCTTCCTTGTGCATTGCCATGAGTCTCACCTTCCTTGGATGAGAATGCTTTGTCATCACCTCCAAAGCTTGATGATGTAGAAACCTGTAGTCTCTCTTCATGGGACATCAAAGAACCAATTAGAGCATCAAAAGTTAGAGTAGACAAATATTTAGATTCTTCAATAATAATAGCAATATGATTCCATTTATGAAGAAGTGTTCTCAACACTTTCTTCACAACCACTTCAGTTTTTATGTCTTCACCAAGTGTCTCCATTTTGTTTACAATTGCTTTCACTCTCACACAATAATCTCCCACTCTTTCATCATCTTGCATCTTGAGATTCTCAAAATATCTCTTCAAGGTTTGAAGCCTCACTTGCTTCACTTGATTTCTCCCTTGATAGCTATCTCTCAAGGCTGTCCATGCTTCTAGGGCTGTTGAACAAGAAGCAATCCTTGGAAAGATGCTTTTCTCCAAAGCTGCTTGGAGATGGTAGAGAGCAAATGAGTTTTTCTTTTGGGCATCCTTTTTATTGGTTCTATCAGCTGCACTCAAGGTGGTCCAATCTGTAGGTTCATTGTAGCCTTCTTCTACAATATCCCATAACCCCTTGCCTATGAGTAAGGTCTTCATCTTGATAGACCAATACTCATAATCTAACCCATTAAATTCAGGAATGGGAAGATTGTTATTGGCAACCATTGATGCTAATCAACAAAACTTTGGAATAATGTAGATAGCTTCTAATACAATATTTTTGCAATAAAGAGCAGCAACAGATCTTCTTTTACTCAATTGACTCAACCTGTTAAGTCAATCTCTCAGAATTAACCTCTGATTGCAAAAATACATGCTTCTTTTTTATTTACCAAAATCTCAAGCACCAAATTTATCATAAATCGGCCAATACTGATTGAAACAAACTAAAATTTTTACTGTAGACTTTTGATATACGTATCTAAAAACCCACTAAATTTTAGAAGCAAATTCACACAAATGAGAAATATGCGATCAATTTACTTTTGCCCTTTCTAGATCTTAGAGTGTTTTTTGAGACAACCTCAATGTTTTTCACATAAATCAATCCATACAACTCCAAAATTTCTGAAAATTAAACTCTGTATTCCTGAGACAATAATATGAAAACCCTCTAAATTTTAGAAGAAAATTCGCAAAGGTGAAAAATATGTGATCATTTACTTTTTCCCTTTTTATCACAATTCTGGATCTAGGATTTTTTGAAGAAAAAATCAATATTCACACAAATCGATCAATACAGATCCAAACGACCTGAAATTTTGTCTGAATGATGATTTTATCTAAATAAAATTTCTCCCAAAATTTTAGAAGCAAATACCCTGTCTTCCACCTTATACAACCATTTTATTGCAAAACTCAAAATGCTAATAAAATCAGCAAATGAGCTCCAAATTACCTAAAATTTTTACTGCATCCTCTTGATGTGATTATCTAAAAACCCTCAAAATTTCATTAGAAAATACCTCAGGATGCATGATATATGAATGATTTACTCGAGCTCTTCCTTGCAACTCTACTGAGTGCTGGCCACTTGAGTTTCTCTGACAAAGTGCGTGCTTCAGATCTCTTCACGCCACTCTCCACAGGTTTTGATCCATCTGAGAAAACCTATGGATCTGATACCAAAATGAGAAAATAGACTCATTATATTAATAATCATAAGAACTTACAATGCTTTTATAGCACTCCAATCGGTTTGAAATCTCTACTATTATGGAGATCTTACTTGCTCCTACTATGTTTAGAAACACTCTAAACAATTCCCTATATGCTCTCACAACAAAACTGATTTCCTCTCAAATAGTAAAGTTGGTGCAACTATATTTAAATGAATGCTAAATATTTAGAACCTAGATACTTTAGGGAAGATACTCTAAAGTATGCTCTAGAGTCCAACATTTTCTTCATCAATCTTTCTACAGACATAAGCATCAGGTAAGAGGGTGGACATTTGTACATGGTTTCACCTAATTTGTTCTTTGCAATTATTTCCTAAGATGGGCGGGGGTCTATACCTTCCCCATGAAAAGCTTTTCCTAACTTTTCCACCCTTTCCAACTATTTTAAAGGCCTGCCCAAGGAGTGGGTGGTTTTTTGACAAAGTTTCACCCAAGAAGTGGGTGAGCTTTAGGAGAGTTCCATCCAAGTCCAACGATAGATCATATACCTGCTTTATCATCCATCCTACTTTAATCCACCATCTGCTTGCTACTTTAGTTTACCCATTACTACTACTATGATCGTTTGATATGTTTTGCTCAACCACCATTGTCCTTAAAATTTTGGTGCACTCCTTTTAGAGGCATCATCCTGCAAAAAAGCATTTGGGTGCGGTAGAGCAAAATTGCACCCACAAAAACTTATGAGGTCAAAGACATAGAAAATATTTTAATCAATCTACCTAATGTAAAATGAACAATTGAAAATGTATTGTATGTACTTGGTTTAGCTAATAATATGTTATTAGCTTTTCAAATGTTATACGAAGATATGATGGTTGAATTTAGAATAATTGATAGAAAAAATGCTTCATCATCAAACAAAGAAAACTTTGCAATCACTTGTTCCTTTAAAAATGTTTTTTTGTTCTTGATATCATCTCATCACCAAATGTTGCTTTATTTATCAACATGTCAAAATAAAATGGTCTTTGGCATAAGATATTTGGGCATATAGGTGCTTCATCCCTAAATTAAGTAAACAAATACCAAATGGTAATAGGGTTGCACAACTTAACTTGGCATACCATAATTTGTCCAAAATTCTTAATAGGTAAACATAGAGCACCTTTTAAACTTAGCTCATACAAAGCTAGAGAACCATTAGAGGTGATACATATAGATTATGTGGACCAATATCAATAAGTATTAGTGGACACAAATACTTTCAACTCTTTGTTGATGATTACTCATGCAAAATGTGGGTATATTTTCTAATATTACAATTAGATGTCATTGTCTACTTCAAATATTTCAAACACCTTGTGAAAACAAAGATTGGATGTTCAATTCAAAATCTTCACTTAGATAGAGGAGGAGAATATTTTTCTAATGAATTTGAAACATTCTTCAAAAAAAAATGAAATAAAAATACAATGTACTATATCCTATACACCATAATAGAATGGTATTGTAGAAATAAGAAATTGATCTATTATGAAAATGTCTCGTTGTATGCTCAAAGAAGAAAATCTTGAACAATAATATTGGGAAAAATTTGTTGAAAATATGATATTTATTAAAATAGGTAACCCAAATAATTCTTAAAGCATTACACATGAAGAATCTTGGTCAAGACAATCACCATTAGTATCACATCTAAGGATATTTGGATGCAAAGCATATATTATTATTCCAAAATAAAAAATGACAAAGTTATATACCATAACATTTTGTGGTATATTCCTTTGATATGATGATTCATCAAAAGGTTACAAAATAATTAATCTAGTGACAACTAAAATCATTGTAAGTAGAGATGTAGTTTTTGATGAATGGTGCAAGGAAATTATGAAAAATTCTAAGGATACTACATTTCTCATTTTAGATATTAAATTAGGTGAATAAATTCATGAAGAAACTACTAAGGAAGAACAAAAAATAATAATTAGACCTACCAAAGAATTAGTAACTCTAGCTCCATATAAAATAAAAGGAGAGGCAAAATGGTAGGAAAACACTTTCAAAGATTCAAATTTGGAAAAACTACATAGCCTCACTATTACTAGACCTTGAACTTGCAATATGACAAGAGAAGTAATTATGGGTCTAATGACCTTAGTAATGGAAAATACAAAATGAACATAGTACAAGATACAATCAACTTACTAGAATGAAAGATAGTAATGGAATCATAATACATAACATAAATAAAGAATAAAACTTAGAATCTTGTTTGTTTACCCAAAGGAAATAAAACTATAGGATGAAAAATACAAATTAGATAGGTCCATTGAAAAATATAATCCACAACTTGTTGCAAAATAATTTATAAAAAAAAAAATGACTGTGAAGAAACATTTGCACCTACACCAAGAATGACTACAATTCATATAATTTGTGCACTAGTAGCTCAATTTGGGTGGAAAATACATCAAATGGATATTAAAAGTTCATTCTCAATGGTGATCTTGAAGAATAAGTATATCTGACTTTGATAAATTTTTAAACCTTAATACTACCACAAATATTATAGGAATGAATATAATATAGCCACAATATAATAAGGTCAAGATAATGATAAGAGTAGAATAATATGAGCAAATTAATATGTATATCAAGGCTTATAATAACTCAAATAACATTCAATAATAAACAACAATATGAATGTAAATAGCCTGAATCATTCATGAACTATGCATGAAGAACAACTTACAATATTAATTGCTCAAAATGTATGCAATATTTATTATTTCTCTTGCTCTTAAAAATATAATTGTTTGTGATGCTTGCTTGTGGATTACTATCTCCATCATATATCCAAATTAGTGTGACTCTTTTCATACTTGACTATTGCTTTCCATATGCCAAGTCTCATGACTCTTGGATTCTCTACTTGACACTTGCATACTTGATGAACACTTGACTCTATAATGTATGCACACCTATACATGACTCTTATACTTATCTAACTTGCACACTCTAACCTAAGACACTTGTGCACATATTTACATTACATATTTGCACTCTTACATATAAGACACTTGTGCACATAAACTCAACTTACACTTGCACACTAACTCACATGACACTTGTGCATTTCCTACACATTACAACTTTACATGATACTTGTGCATATCCTACACATTCACACTTACATAAAAGGGAAAATATTACTCACACTCTAAACTATGACTCAACCCTAATTTAATATTTACAATTGTACCAAGGAGGTACCATGGGGGTACATTAGCATGTACCAAATAATATAATATACTCCAATACCCCCTTATACTACATTATTTGGTTATTGAAGAATTTAGTCTTCAATAATGGTATTCATATTCAATATTCAATCTTCAAGTGGATTTGCAATGCATTTGATCTTCCTATTGAGCTCCATCTTCTTGCTTGATTTCTACTTTGAGTTCATTATTAACTTTATATTCTTCAATATTTGTAGATTCAGTATTACAAGTTTATTGAACTCTCTCATTGTTATCATATTATTGCATAAGAATTTTTTCTTTGCCTTTACCCTTAGAATCATATGATTCTTTCTTTTCTTGTATAGTAACTTTTGAATATTCACTTAAAACATCATAATAAGTCCATGATTTAGATGAAATTGGAATATCAATACTACATAAAAATGAAACATTGTTCTTAGAGATGCTTCACTTGATTCATTTATATAAATATCTACCTTCAGCTTTAGAGTTTCAATCAATTATTTTTTTTTCAAATTTTCATATTTATGAAGCTTAAGTAAAAGAAATGCATTATAAATTATGCTATCTATATCTATAGGTATCATAATATTATCCTTTCCATCATCAATTGCTTCAATAAGTCTTGCATGCAAATAGCATTCAAATGTTTCAAAATTTTCTTAAATGGTTTCACTATAGATTAATTTTGAAACTATATCTATCTTTCCTTCATATTTTTCAATCAAATTTTTAATCCCAAATTTTATGACATCTACTTTTTCTTTTTAATCATAGACTCCATATTGTTATCCATAAAATTTGTAGATTTTGATTCCTTTTAAGTAGACAACCTTATAACTCCTAAGTTCAAATTATTCAAAATTTCTAATTTAATTCCTATAAATTAGTAAAACTTTTTCTCTCTAATTTTAGAAACAAAAAAATAATTATTACAAAATTATGTTTTCCTATTTTGATGTAGAAAACATTTTATCTCCCAAACTAGTTAAATTTGCAAAACTTCAATTTTTCAATTTTCTCAAAATAAATTTTAAATATTCTTCAAAAAATTCAAATACTAAAAAATATTTAAATTTTCAAAAAAACAAATATCAAACTATTTTAATTCCTTATCACTCCAACCTTCTAGTTTCATTAATAATTCTATTAACCAAAAAATTAAGTAGGCACCCTTATTACTCCATATCTAAAAATTAACAAAATACTCATTAAACATTAATAATCCTATAAACCTTATATCTCCTTATAAACTTTATAAACCTTTAATTTATTTAATAATAATCAAAGAACTTTAGAATACCTTCTAAAAACTTTGATTTGCACTTGAATTTGTATCATGTTTGCAGTCTCACTTCTACGTTTGTTGTTGCTGCTAGGACAACTTTGAATTCCTATTGCTTTACCTCAAAACTAATTTGTAGATAGCACCATTCTAATTAAATACTTATAGTTGTTGAGATTCATGTCAAAATAGTATTCTCTTTTATTAAACCGAAGGAACATTTTAAAAATTGCTCAAACATTCCATTCTAGTTTGAAATGTTTGATTTTCATCATGCATTACATCGCTTTAATATATCATCAAATATGCACTATTCCAATAGGTGTAATTAATTTGGCTTCAATATTGTGTGGAGATGAGTGGCTTGTATAGATTCACTATTAATTTAATTTTCATCATGCATTATCTAGTATTAAAGTGGATCATAAAGCTTGGCTTCACTATTGGGTGGAGGCGAGTTGCTTGTATAGATTCACTATAATTTGGCTTCAGTGTTGCACAATGTATTATATTATTGCTAGATAAAGAAATTTCCTTTTACTTTTTCTTGAGTTCTAGTCACTTTGTAGTAGATGTCTTCTATTTGCTTAAGTAGTCTCTATGTATGCTTCTTTATTGTAGGTGTATGTGCAGGTACATATGACTCCTTCATGTTACTAGCTCCTCTTTAACCTTATCCTTGCTATTCATACATGCTTATCATTTCTACTCTCAGTTGAAAAACTTGGCCATTTGCATTATTCTTTCAACATTGTGAATCTTGGCTATATTGCTATATATCTTGCTAACTGCACTATCCTAGCCTTCATGCTTGTTTTTTGTGCTATGGCTTTATGTTCTTAATGTTGTCTTAGATAATTTTTCTTTATACAACCTATGAAATATTTCTTCTCTATATGCAATTCGACCTCTTTCCTTATTATCTATAAGATCTTCTTCTTTAAGACCCTTTTCTCTATTATATAATGTTTCCTTTCGAATATATCTCAGAATCTTCTATATGAATATAAATATATATAGGGCCTTATTTTATATATTCTAATTTCTTTCCTCTTAAAAAAACCTCTATCCAATTCTGTTCTACTCTATAACGAGCTACTTTAATCAATGTCAAGGTCTATGAGACCTTAATATCTTCTTCTGGTGTCAAGGTCAATATCCTTATGACTTTAAATATTCTTTTGGTGTCAAGGTTAATATTCTTATGACCTAAAATATTCTTTTGATGTCTTTTAGATCAATGCTTGAAGTAAGCTTACTTTATGTAGGTTCTTCAATATTGATATATCTATCTCAATATTGATGTATATTTATTATTACCTAACATATATTTCTTCTTTCCTTTTCTATTGTGTTCTATTTGAAATAGAAATTTACTAAGCTCTAGAGATTCTACTCTTATGCTTGAGATTTTTCAAGCTAAGCGATTTTGTTCTATAAATACTTCATCCTTTTTATGTTAAAGTAAATGTGTACTTCTCAATGCCACTTTTGGGTAAGACCTAAGGATTTATGGGTATATCTTCCACCAAAAACACCTAGGTCTCACACCTAACCTACCACCTTTGACACATGCAAGGAGCATGCCTAAAACAACAAAAAACAACACATAAACACAAAAACTCAATAAGCTAAAAAAAATAAAGCATATTTCTTGAGTGTTTCAACAAGATAAAGCAAAACCAAACACAAGCACAATAATATTAAAAAAAAAAAACACGAACCACACAGAACAAACATAAAAACAATATAACAAAACACAAACAAATAAAACACACACAAAAATAAATAAAAATAAAATAAAATAAAATAAACGATAAAAATAAACAACACCAAAATACGAGTCACACAGGAAAACCACAAACTAAACATAACAAAACACTACCATAACAAAAACAATAAAAATATACAAATACACCACAAGCAAAAAACCACTGAACATGAAACACATAGAAAAACCACAAAAACAACATAACAAAACAGATCCAAAACAAAAATAAAAAAATTAACCAAATACACTAGAAAAAAAAACATGAAAAATAAATATGACAAAAACTAAGACAAAGTATCTATTGGAAAATAAAAAAAAATGAGGTAACATTAAACATAAACCAAATCCTAACAAATTACCAAAAATATCAGAAATTGCTTAGCAAACTAGTCAAATCTTCCAAAATTACCATCAAGAGACTGAAGGATAACACCCATCCTATAAACCCTTAGGATTATGGCATCCTCATCCTTTTATTTGTATCTTGCTTCATTCCATCTGGGACTATAGGCTAGTTACTTAGAACCACGACACTACTATTGGAATTTGTATGGTCTTTTTGAGGATCCATCTTATGTGTAGTTTGAATCTGCCCTTTGTTTTGCACTTGGGTTGATTTTCTATATTGTACTTTTTTTCCTTTATTGTTATTTCTCAACGTCAAGGCAAGATATTTTAGTGATTTCTCATCATGCAATCCTTCCTATTCTCTATCTTCATCAAACTATGTTTCCATAATAACTATTGCCATTTGACCATCCTCATCATCTACTTGCTCATCCACGGAAATAATTTCAAAGGTGTTAGGTGAATTTACTATTTTCTCTTTTGTTGGTATTTTTTATGTGTTTTGTGTTTAGATATTTGAAACCCTGGCAAGTCACCATAATATTTCTCTTTGTTAGGGATATTATGTGGATAATCCTTGGCTACGTGGCTATATTCATGATAAAATCTGCATCTAAATGGAATATTTTCATAATCTACTACTTGCTCCCATTTTTATTCCCCATATTGTAGAGTAATCTTCTCTGGAAGTGGTTTTTCAAAATCAATTAAAACAAAAACCCTTGCATAAATCATATTCTTTAAGTATTGGGTGCTATCAGAAGTCATAATAAAGACTCCTAAAAAATTTCCAATTGTTGCGAATATCTTTGGATGCCAATATTCTATTAGAAGACCAAATAAATGAACCCAAACAATGGTACTTGATGGCATTTCATCCTCAGATTTGAACTTGGCATGCTAAGGCTTAATGAAGAGCCCTACTCTACAAAAAATAATGGTCCCTCTTGAAAATGTTCTCCCTATCTTCTTCATTAGCAAAAAAAATAATAAAGTAGCCATTAGGGTAAGTAAAAATTTGGAACTTACCTTTAGTGCTCCAATTTTTTGCAACCCATTTCTTGAAGGTAGCAAGAGTCGGTCAGAATCCCATCAATCGATAAATTAGACCTCTCCTCTCCATCTCATCTATTCCTTCTTGGACATATGTTATTTCCAACTTCACTAATGGGGATCCATTAGTTGCTTTCATGAAATCCATATTTGTTTTCCTTGAATCTATCTTTGGCATCCTCAATGGTTTCCTTGGTAATCATTGATTATTTTTCCCTCCTATTTTAGGTGGTCCTCCTTGGATTGCTTCTTTAAAATTAATTTTTGGATTAATGTATGCATCTCTATTGAAACCCTCCATCCTAAAATCCAAAAAATAAAGTTGCAGGAAACCCTAAATTTCCATCGTAAAACCTAATGGAACTATGAATCTCTCTGATGCAGTCGCTTTCACCCTCAAAGGTTGTTCTTCTAAACTTATTTTTCCCAATTTTGTTCACTCCTATCCTTTTCCATCCATATTCTACCACACTCACATTCAGGTAGTGACCAGTATTGTTGTTGCTAATTTTAGCTCCATCTTCATTGCAGGAAAACCTAATTTTTTTCACATATTTGTTTTGACATGTTCGTGAACAAAATCTCATCAACACTTGTCATTTTTAATTATAGGTATATGCCTATATGTTGTACTCCTTTCATGTATAATACATCTTGTAAGTTTCTATTCCAACATTTGGTATTAGAGCTTGTAGGGTCCTAAGCCTGTAGGATTGAGGGGTAATTTTCATCATGGAAATATCCCCTTCATTTTTTTCCTTTCCATTCGCATAGTGAAGCCCTGTAATTTTTTTCAATATTTATGGAGTATGCTCTCCATCTATGATGGATTAGAAACCAAACATTTAAGAAAAAAAACCTCCCTCTTTCACAATTTTAGTTTATGTCAAAGTATTTTAAGGGGTTTATTGTATGGAATCCTTATATTTCCAATGGGGGCATGTTTTTGTTTCAATATCGTTTAAACATTTTTTTTAAGTAGCACGATGGGCACCAACTTTGAATTGCTATTGCTTTACCTCAAAACTAATTTGTAGATAGCACCTTTCTAATTAAATACTTCTAGTTGTTGAGATTCATGTCAAAATAGTCTTCTCTCTTATTAAACCAAAGGAACATTTTAAAAATTGCTCAAACATTCCATTCTAGTTTGAAATGTTTGATTTTCATCATGCATTACATCGCTTTAATATATCATCAAATATGCACTATTCCAATAGGTGTAATTAATTTGGCTTCACTATTGTGTGGAGATGAGTGGCTTGTATAGATTCACTATTAATTTAATTTTCATCATGCATTATCTAGTTTTAAAGTGGATCATAAAGCTTGGCTTCACTATTGGGTGGAGGCGAGTTGCTTGTATAGATTCACTATAATTTGGCTTTGGTGTAGCACAATGTATTATGTTATTGCTAGATAAAGAAATTTCCTTTTACTTTTTCTTGAGTTCTAGTCACTTTGTAGTAGATGTCTTCTATTTGCTTAAGTAGTCTCTATGTATGCTTATTTATTGTAGGTGTATGTGCAGGTACAAATGACTCCTTCATGTTACTATATCCTCTTTAACCTTATCCTTGCTCTTCATACATGCTTATCATTTCTACTCTCAGTTGAAAAACTTGGCCATTTGCATTATTCTTTCAACATTGTGAATCTTGGCTATATTGCTATATATCTTGCTAACTGCACTATCCTAGCCTTCATGCTTGTTTTTTGTGCTATGGATTTATGTTCTTAATGTTGTCTTAGATAATTTTTCTTTATACAACCTATGAAATATTTCTTCTCTATATGCAATTCGACCTCTTTCCTTATTATCTATAAGATCTTCTTCTTTAAGACCCTTTTCTCTATTCTCTAATGTTTCCTTTCAAATATATCTCAGAATCTTCTATATGAATATAAATATATATAGGGCCTTATTTTATAGATTCTAATTTCTTTCCTCTTAAAAAAACCTCTATCCAATTTTTTTCTACTCTATAACGAGCCACTTTAATCAATGTCAAGGTCTATGAGACCTTAATATCTTCTTCTGGTGTCAAGGTCAATATCCTTATGACTTTAAATCTTCTTTTGGTGTCAAGGTTAATATTCTTATGACCTAAAATATTCTTTTGATGTCTTTTAGATCAATGCTTGAAGTAAGCTTACTTTATGTAGCTTCTTCAATATTGATATATCAATCTCAATATTTATGTATATTTATTATTACCTAACATATCTTTCTTATTTCCTTTTCTATTGTGTTCTCTTTGAAATAGAAATTTACTAAGCTCTAGAGATTCTACTCTTATGCTTGAGATTTTTCAAGCTAAGCGATTTTTTTCTATAAATACTTCATCCTTTTTATGTTAAAGTAAATGTGTACTTCTCAATGCCACTTTTGGGTAAGACCTAAGGATTTAGGGATATATCTTCCACCAAAAACACCTAGGTCTCACACCTAACCTACCACCTTTGACACATGCAAGGAGCATGCCTAAAACAACAAAAAACAACACATAAACACAAAAACTCAATAAGCTAAAAAAAATAAAGCATACTTCTTGAGTGTGTCAACAAGATAAAGCAAAACCAAACACACGCACAATAATATTAAAAAAAAAACATGAACCACACAGAACAAACATAAAAACAATATAACAAAACACAAACAAATAAAACACACAAAAATAAATAAAAATAAAATAAAATAAAATAAACGATAAAAATAAACAACACCAAAATACGAGTCACACAGGAAAACACAAAACTAAACATAACAAAACACTACCATAACAAAAACAATAAAAATATACAAATACACCACAAGCAAAAAACCACTGAACATGAAACACATAGAAAAACCACAAAAACAACATAACAAAACAGATCCAAAGCAAAAATAAAAAAATTAACCAAATACACCAGAAACAAAAACATGAAAAATAAATATGACAAAAACTAAGACAAAATATCTATTGGAAAATCAAGAAAAATGAGGTAACATTAAACATAAACCAAAGCCTAACAAATTACCAAAAATATCAGAAATTGCTTAGCAAACTAGTCAAAGCTTCCAACATTACCATCAAGAGACTGAAGGATAACACCCATCCTATAACCTTAGGATTATGGCATCCTCATCCTTTTATTTGTATCTTCCTTCATTACATCTAGGAATATAGGCTAGTTACTTAGAACCATGACACTACTATTGGAATTTGTATGGTCTTTTTGAAGATCCATCTTATGTGTAGTTTGAATCTGCCCTTTTTTTTTGCACTTGGGTTGATTTTCTATATTGTAATTTTTTTCCTTTATTGTTATTTCTCAACATCAAGGCAATATCTTTTAGTGATTTCTCATCATGCAATCCTTCCTATTCTCTATCTTCATCAAACTATGTTTCCATAATAACTATTACCGTTTGACCATCCTCATCATCTACTTGCTCATCCATGGAAAGAATTTCAAAGGTGTTAGGTGAATTTACTATTTTCTCTTTTGTTGGTATTTTTTATGTGTTTTGTGTTTAGATATTTGAAACCCTGGCAAGTCACCATACTCTTTCTCTTTGTTAGGGATATTATGTGGATAATCCTAGGCTACGTGGCCATATTCATGATAAAATCTGAATCTAAATGGAATATTTTCATAATCTACTACTTGCTCCCATTTTTATTCCCCATATTGTAGAGTAATCTTCTTTGGAAGTGGTTTTTCAAAATCAATTAAAACAAAAAACCTTGCATAAATCATATTCTTTAAGTTTTGGGTGCTATCATAATTCATAATAAAGACTCCTAAAAAATTTCCAATTGTTGCGAATATCTTTGGATGCCAATATTCTATTAGAAGACCAAATAAATGAACCCAAACAACGGTACTTGATGGCATTTCATCCTCAGATTTGAACTTGGTATGCTAGGGCTTAATGAAGAGCCCTACTCTACAAAAAATAATGGTCCCTCTTGAAAATGTTCTCCCTATCTTCTTCATTATCAAAAAAAATAATAAAGTAGCCATTAGGGTAAGTAAAAATTTGGAACTTACCTTTCGTGCTCCAATTTTTTGCAACCCATTTCTTGAAGGTAGCAAGAATTGGCCAGAATCCCATCAATCGATAAATTAGACCTCTCCTCTCCATCTCATCTATTCCTTCTTGGACATATGTTATTTCCAACTTCACTAATGGGGATCCATTAGTTGCTTTCATGAAATCCATATTTGTTTTCCTTGAATCTATCTTTGGCATCCTCAATGGTTTCTTTGGTAATCATTGATTATTTTTCCCTCCTATTTGAGGTGGTCCTCCATGGATTGCTTCTTTAAAATTAATTTTTGGATTAATGTATGCATCTCTATTGAAACCCTCCATCCTAAAATCCAAAAAATAAAGTTGCAGGAAACCCTAAATTTCCATCGTAAAACCTAATGGAACTATGAATCTCTCTGATGCAGTTGCTTTCACCCTCAAAGGTTGTTCTTCTAAACTTATTTTTCCCAATTTTGTTTACTCCTTTCCTTTTCCATCCATATTCTACCACACTCACATTCAGGTAGTGACCAGTATTGTTGTTGCTAATTTTAGCTCCATCTTCATTGCAGGAAAACCTAATTTTTTTCACATATTTGTTTTGCCATGTTCATGATCAAAATCTCATCGACACTTGTTATTTTTAATTATAGGTATATGCCTATATGTTGTACTCCTTTCATGTATAATACATCTTGTAAGTTTCTATTCCAACATTTGGTATTAGAGCTTGTAGGGTCCTAAGCATGTAGGATTGAGGGGTTATTTTCCTCATGGAAATATCCCCTTCATTTTCTTCCTTTCCATTCGCATAGTGAAGCCCTGTAATTTTTTTCAATATTGATGGAGTATGCTCTCCATCTATGATGGATTAGAAACCAAACATTTAAGAAAAAAAACCTCCCTCTTTCACAATTTTAGTTTATGTCAAAGTATTTTAAGGGGTTTATGGTATGGAATCCTTATATGTCCAATGGGGGCATGTTTTTGTTTCAACCTCGTTTAAACATTTTTTTTAAGTAGCATGATGGGCACCAACTTTGAATTGTTATTGCTTTACCTCAAAAATAATTTGTAGATAGCACCATTCTAATTAAATACTTCTAGTTGTTGAGATTCATGTCAAAATAGTCTTCTCTCTTATTAAACCGAAGGAACATTTTAAAAATTGCTCAAACATTCCATTCTAGTTTGAAATGTTTGATTTTCATCATGCATTACATCGCTTTAATATATCATCAAATATGCACTATTCCAATAGGTGTAATTAATTTGGCTTCACTATTGTGTGGAGATGAGTGGCTTGTATAGATTCACTATTAATTTAATTTTCATCATGCATTATCTAGTTTTAAAGTGGATCATAAAGCTTGGCTTCACTATTGGGTGGAGGCGAGTTGCTTGTATAGATTCACTATAATTTGGCTTCGGTGTTGCACAATGTATTATGTTATTGCTAGATAAAGAAATTTCCTTTTACTTTTTCTTGAGTTCTAGTCACTTTGTAGTAGATGTCTTCTATTTGCTTAAGTAGTCTCTATGTATGCTTCTTTATTGTAGGTGTATGTGCAGGTACATATGACTCCTTCATGTTACTAGCTCCTCTTTAACCTTATCCTTGCTCTTCATACATGCTTATCATTTCTACTCTCAGTTGAAAAACTTGGCCATTTGCATTATTCTTTCAACATTGTGAATCTTGGCTATATTGCTATATATCTTGCTAACTGCACTATCCTATCCTTCATGTTTGTTTTTTGTGCTATGGCTTTATGTTCTTAATGTTGTCTTAGATAATTTTTCTTTATACAACCTATGAAATATTTCTTCTCTATATGCAATTCGACCTCTTCCCTTATTATCTATAAGATCTTCTTCTTTAAGACCCTTTTCTCTATTATATAATGTTTCCTTTCGAATATATCTCAGAATCTTCTATATGAATATAAATATATATAGGGCCTTATTTTATATATTCTAATTTCTTTACTCTTGAAAAAACCTCTATCCAATTTTGTTCTACTCTATAACAAGCTACTTTAATCAATGTCAAGGTCTATGAGACCTTAATATATTCTTCTGGTGTCAAGGTCAATATCCTTATGACTTTAAATATTCTTTTGGTGTCAAGGTTAATATTCTTATGACCTAAAATATTCTTTTGATGTCTTTTAGATCAATGCTTGAAGTAAGCTTACTTTATGTAGCTTCTTCAATATTGATATATCTATCTCAATATTGATGTATATTTATTATTACCTAACATATATTTCTTCTTTCCTTTTCTATTGTGTTCTATTTGAAATAGAAATTTACTAAGCTCTAGAGATTCTACTCTTATGCTTGAGATTTTTCAAGCTAAGCGATTTTGTTCTATAAATACTTCATCATTTTTATGTTAAAGTAAATGTGTACTTCTCAAATACACTTTTGGGTAAGACCTAAGGATCTATGGGTATATCTTCCACCAAAAACACCTAGGTCTCACACCTAACCTACCACCTTTGACACATGCAAGGAGCATGCCTGAAACAACAAAAAACAACACATAAACACAAAAACTCAATAAGCTAAAAAAAATAAAGCATACTTCTTGAGTGTGTCAACAAGATAAAGCAAAACCAAACACAAGCACAATAATATTTAAAAAAAAAACACGAACCACATAGAACAAACATAAAAACAATATAACAAAACACAAACAAATAAAACACACACAAAAATAAATAAAAATAAAATAAAATAAAATAAATGATAAAAATAAACAACACCAAAATACGAGTCACATAGGAAAACCACAAACTAAACATAACAAAACACTACCATAACAAAAACAATAAAAATATACAAATACACCACAAGCAAAAAACCACTGAACATGAAACAGAGAAAAACCACAAAAACAACATAACAAAACAGATCCAAAACAAAAATAAAAAAATTAACCAAATATACCAGAAACAAAAACATGAAAAATAAATATGACAAAAACTAAGACAAAGTATCTATTGGAAAATCAAGAAAAATGAGGTAACATTAAACATAAACCAAAGACTAACAAATTACCAAAAATATCATAAATTGATTAGCAAACTAGTCAAAGCTTCCAACATTACCATCAAGAGACTGAAGGATAACACCCATCCTATAACCTTAATATTATGGCATCCTCATCCTTTTATTTGTATCTTCCTTCATTACATCTGGGAATATAGGCTAGTTACTTAGAACCACGACACTACTATTGGAATTTGTATGGTCTTTTTGAGGATCCATCTTATGTGTAGTTTGAATCTGCCCTTTGTTTTGCACTTGGGTTGATTTTCTATATTGTACTTTTTTTCCTTTATTGTTATTTCTCAACATCAAGGCAAGATCTTTTAGTGATTTCTCATCATGCAATCCTTCCTATTCTCTATCTTCATCAAACTATGTTTCCATAATAACTATTACCATTTGACCATCCTCATCATCTACTTGCTCATCCATGGAAAGAATTTCAAAGGTGTTAGGTGAATTTACTATTTTCTCTTTTGTTGGTATTTTTTATGTGTTTTGTGTTTAGATTTTTGAAACCCTGGCAAGTCACCATACTATTTCTCTTTGTTAGGGATATTATGTGGATAATCCTTGGCTACGTGGCTATATTCATGATAAAATCTGCATCTAAATGGAATATTTTCATAATCTACTACTTGCTCCCATTTTTATTCCCCATATTGTAGAGTAATCTTCTCTGGAAGTGGTTTTTCAAAATCAATTAAAACAAAAACCCTTGCATAAATCATATTCTTTAAGTATTGGGTGCTCTCAGAAGTCATAATAAAGACTCCTAAAAAATTTCCAATTGTTGCGAATATCTTTGGATGCCAATATTCTATTAGAAGACCAAATAAATGAACCCAAACAACGGTACTTGATGGCATTTCATCCTCAAATTTGAACTTGGTATGATAGGGCTTAATGAAGAGCCCTACTCTACAAAAAATAATGGTCCCTCTTGAAAATGTTCTCCCTATCTTCTTCATTAGCAAAAAAAATAATAAAGTAGCCATTAGGGTAAGTAAAAATTTGGAACTTACCTTTAGTGCTCCAATTTTTTGCAACCCATTTCTTGAAGGTAGAAAGAATCGGCCAGAATCCCATCAATCGATAAATTAGACCTCTCCTCTCCATCTCATCTATTCCTTCTTGGACATATGTTATTTCCAACTTCACTAATTGGGATCCATTAGTTGCTTTTGTGAAATCCATATTTGTTTTCCTTGAATCTATCTTTGGCATCCTCAATGGTTTCTTTGGTAATCATTGATTATTTTTCCCTCCTATTTGAGGTGGTCCTCCATGGATTGCTTCTTTAAAATTAATTTTTGGATTAATGTATGCATCTCTATTGAAACCCTCCATCCTAAAATCCAAAAAATAAAGTTGCAAGAAACCCTAAATTTCCATCATAAACCCTAATGGAACTATGAATCTCTCTGATGCAATCGCTTTCACCCTCAAAGGTTGTTCTTCTAAACATATTTTTCCCAATTTTGTTCACTCCTTTTCTTTTCCACCCATATCCTACCACACTCACATTCAGGTAGTGACCAGTATTGTTGTTGCTAATTTTAGCTCCATCTTCATTGCAGGAAAACCTAATTTTTTTCACATATTTGTTTTGCCATGTTCGTGAACAAAATCTCATCAAAACTTTTCATTTTTAATTATAGGTATATGCCTATATGTTGTACTCCTTTCATGTATAATACATCTTGTAAGTTTCTATTCCAACATTTGGTATTAGAGCTTGTAGGGTCCTAAGCCTGTAGGATTGAGGGGTAATTTTCCTCATGGAAATATCCCCTTCATTTTTTTCCTTTCCATTCGCATAGTGAAGCCCTGTAATTTTTTTCAACATTGTGAATCTTGGCTATATTGCTATATATCTTGCTAACTGCACTATCCTAGCCTTCATGCTTGTTTTTTGTGCTATGGCTTTATGTTCTTAATGTTGTCTTAGATAATTTTTCTTTATACAACCTATGAAATATTTCTTCTCTATATGCAATTTGACCTCTTTCCTTATTATCTATAAGATCTTCTTCTTTAAGACCCTTTTTTCTATTCTATAAATTTTCCTTTCGAATATATCTCAGAATCTTCTATATGAATATAAATATATATAGGGCCTTATTTTATAGATTCTAATTTCTTTCCTCTTAAAAAAACCTCTATCCAATTTTGTTCTACTCTATAACGAGCCACTTTAATCAATGTCAAGGTCTATGAGACCTTAATATCTTCTTCTGGTGTCAAGGTCAATATCCTTATGACTTTAAATCTTCTTTTGGTGTCAAGGTTAATATTCTTATGACCTAAAATATTCTTTTGATGTCTTTTAGATCAATGCTTGAAGTAAGCTTACTTTATGTAGCTTCTTCAATATTGATATATCTATCTCAATATTGATGTATATTTATTATTACCTAACATATCTTTCTTCTTTCCTTTTCTATTGTGTTCTCTTTGAAATAGAAATTTACTAAGCTCTAGAGATTCTACTCTTATGCTTGAGATTTTTCAAGCTAAGCGATTTTGTTCTATAAATACTTCATCCTTTTTATGTTAAAGTAAATGTGTACTTCTCAATGCCACTTTTGGGTAAGACCTAAGGATTTAGGGGTATATCTTCCACCAAAAACACCTAGGTCTCACACCTAACCTACCACCTTTGACACATGCAAGGAGCATGCCTAAAACAACAAAAAACAACACATAAACACAAAAACTCAATAAGCTAAAAAAAATAAAGCATACTTCTTGAGTGTGTCAACAAGATAAAGCAAAACCAAACATAAGCACAATAATATTAAAAAAAAAACACGAACCACACAAAACAAACATAAAAACAATATAACAAAACACAAACAAATAAAACACACACAAAAATAAATAAAAATAACATAAAATAAAATAAACGATAAAAATAAACAACACCAAAATACGTGTCACACAGTAAAACCACAAACTAAACATAACAAAACACTACCATAACAAAAACAATAAAAATATACAAATACACCACAAGAAAAAAACCACTGAACATGAAACACATATAAAAACCACAAAAACAACATAACAAAACAGATCCAAAACAAAAATAAAAAAATTAACCAAATACACCAGAAACAAAAACATGAAAAATAAATATGACAAAAACTAAGACAAAGTATCTATTGGAAAATCAAGAAAAATGAGGTAACATTAAACATAAACCAAAGCCTAACAAATTACCAAAAATATCAGAAATTGCTTAGCAAACTAGTCAAAGCTTCCAACATTACCATCAAGAGACTGAAGGATAACACCCATCCTGTAACCTTAGGATTATGGCATCCTCATCCTTTTATTTGTATCTTCCTTCATTACATCTGGGAATATAGGCTAGTTACTTAGAACCACGACACTACTATTGGAATTTGTATGGTCTTTTTGAGGATCCATCTTATGTGTAGTTTGAATCTGCCCTTTTTTTTGCACTTGGGTTGATTTTCTATATTGTACTTTTTTGCCTTTATTGTTATTTCTCAACATCAAGGCAAGATCTTTTAGTGATTTCTCATCATGCAATCCTTCCTATTCTCTATCTTCATCAAACTATGTTTCCATAATAACTATTACCGTTTGACCATCCTCATCATCTACTTGCTCATCCATGGAAAGAATTTCAAAGGTGTTAGGTGAATTTACTATTTTCTCTTTTGTTGGTATTTTTTATGTGTTTTGTGTTTAGATATTTGAAACCCTGGCAAGTCACCATACTCTTTCTCTTTGTTAGGGATATTATGTGGATAATCCTTGGCTACATGGCCATATTCATGATAAAATCTGCATCTAAATGGAATATTATCATAATCTACTACTTGCTCCCATTTTTATTCCCCATATTGTAGAGTAATCTTCTCTGGAAGTGGTTTTTCAAAATCAATTAAAACAAAAACCCTTGCATAAATCATATTCTTTAAGTATTGGGTGCTCTCAGAAGTCATAATAAAGACTCCTAAAAAATTTCCAATTGTTGCGAATATCTTTGGATGCCAATATTCTATTAGAAGACCAAATAAATGAACCCAAACAACGGTACTTGATGGCATTTCATCCTCAGATTTGAACTTGGTATGCTAGGGCTTAATGAAGAGCCCTACTCTACAAAAAATAATGGTCCCTCTTGAAAATGTTCTCCCTATCTTCTTCATTAGCAAAAAAAATAATAAAGTAGCCATTAGGGTAAGTAAAAATTTGGAACTTACCTTTAGTGCTCCAATTTTTTGCAACCCATTTCTTGAAGGTAGCAAGAATCGTCCAGAATCCCATCAATCGATAAATTAGACCTCTCCTCTCCATATCATCTATTCCTTCTTGGACATATGTTATTTCCAACTTCACTAATGGGGATCCATTAGTTGCTTTCATGAAATCCATATTTGTTTTCCTTGAATCTATCTTTGGCATCCTCAATGGTTTCTTTGGTAATCATTGATTATTTTTCCCTCCTATTTGAGGTGGTCCTCCATGGATTGCTTCTTTAAAATTAATTTTTGGCTCAATGCATGCATCTCTATTGAAACCCTCCATCCTAAAATCCAAAAAATAAAGTTGTAGGAAACCCTAAATTTCCATTGTAAACCCTAATGGAACTATGAATCTCTCCGATGCAGTTGCTTTCACCCTCAAAGGTTGTTCTTCTAAAATTATTTTTCCCAATTTTGTTCACTCCTTTCCTTTTCCATCCATATTCTACCACACTCACATTCAAGTAGTGACCAGTATTGTTGTTGCTAATTTTAGCTCCATCTTCATTGCAGGAAAACCTAATTTTTTTCACATATTTGTTTTGCCATGTTCGTGAACAAAATCTCATCGACACTTGTCATTTTTAATTATAGGTATATGCCTATATGTTTTACTCCTTTCATGTATAATACATCTTGTAAGTTTCTATTCCAACATTTGGTATTAGAGCTTGTAGGGTCCTAAGCATGTAGGATTGAGGGGTTATTTTCCTCATGGAAATATCCCCTTCATTTTCTTCCTTTCCATTCGCATAGTGAATCCTTGTAATTTTTTTCAATATTGATGGAGTATGCTCTCCATCTATGATGGATTAGAAACCAAACATTTAAGAAAAAAAACCTCCCTCTTTCACAATTTTAGTTTATGTCAAAGTATTTTAAGGGGTTTATGGTATGGAATCCTTATATGTCCAATGGGGGCATGTTTTTGTTTCAACCTCGTTTAAACATTTTTTTTAAGTAGCATGATGGGCACCAACTTTGAATTGTTATTGCTTTACCTCAAAAATAATTTGTAGATAGCACCATTCTAATTAAATACTTCTAGTTGTTGAGATTCATGTCAAAATAGTCTTCTCTCTTATTAAACCGAAGGAACATTTTAAAAATTTCTCAAACATTCCATTCAAGTTTGAAATGTTTGATTTTCATCATGCATTACATCGCTTTAATATATCATCAAATATGCACTATTCCAATAGGTGTAATTAATTTGGCTTCACTATTGTGTGGAGATGAGTGGCTTGTATAGATTCACTATTAATTTAATTTTCATCATGCATTATCTAGTTTTAAAGTGGATCATAAAGCTTGGCTTCACTATTGGGTGGAGGCGAGTTTCTTGTATAGATTCACTATAATTTGGCTTCGGTGTTGCACAATGTATTATGTTATTGCTAGATAAAGAAATTTCCTTTTATTTTTTCTTGAGTTCTAGTCACTTTGTAGTAGATGTCTTCTATTTGCTTAAGTAGTCTCTATGTATGCTTCTTTATTGTAGGTGTATGTGCAGGTACAGATGACTCCTTCATGTTACTAGCTCCTCTTTAACCTTATCCTTGCTCTTCATACATGCTTATCATTTCTACTCTCAGTTGAAAAACTTGGCCATTTGCATTATTCTTTCAACATTGTGAATCTTGGCTATATTGCTATATATCTTGCTAACTGCACTATCCTATTCTTCATGTTTGTTTTTTGTGCTATGGCTTTATGTTCTTAATGTTGTCTTAGATAATTTTTCTTTATACAACCTATGAAATATTTCTTCTCTATATGCAATTCGACCTCTTTCCTTATTATCTATAAGATCTTCTTCTTTAAGACCCTTTTCTCTATTATATAATGTTTCCTTTCGAATATATCTCAGAATCTTCTATATGAATATAAATATATATAGGGCCTTATTTTATATATTCTAATTTCTTTCCTCTTAAAAAAACCTCTATCCAATTCTGTTCTACTCTATAACGAGCTACTTTAATCAATGTCAAGGTCTATGAGACCTTAATATCTTCTTCTGGTGTCAAGGTCAATATCCTTATGACTTTAAATATTCTTTTGGTGTCAAGGTTAATATTCTTATGACCTAAAATATTCTTTTGATGTCTTTTAGATCAATGCTTGAAGTAAGCTTACTTTATATAGCTTCTTCAATATTGATATATCTATCTCAATATTGAGGTATATTTATTATTACCTAACATATATTTCTTCTTTCCTTTTCTATTGTGTTCTCTTTGAAATTGAAATTTACTAAGCTCTAGAGATTCTACTCTTATGCTTGAGATTTTTCAAGCTAAGCGATTTTGTTCTATAAATACTTCATCCTTTTTATGTTAAAGTAAATGTGTACTTCTCAGATCCACTTTTGGGTAAGACCTAAGGATTTAGGGGTATATCTTCCACCAAAAACACCTAGGTCTCACACCTAACCTACCACCTTTGACACATGCAAGGAGCATGCCTGAAACAACAAAAAACAACACATAAACACAAAACTCAATAAGCTAAAAAAAATAAAGCATACTTCTTGAGTGTGTCAACAAGATAAAGCAAAACCAAACACAAGCACAATAATATTAAAAAAAAAAACACAAACCACATAGAACAAACATAAAAACAATATAACAAAACACAAACAAATAAAACACACACAAATAAATAAAAATAAAATAAAATAAAATAAATGATAAAAATAAACAACACCAAAATACGAGTCACACAGGAAAACCACAAACTAAACATAACAAAACACTACCATAACAAAAACAATAAAAATATACAAATACACCACAAGAAAAAAACCACTGAACATGAAACACACAGAAAAACCACAAAAACAACATAACAAAACATATCCAAAACAAAAATAAAAAAATTAACCAAATACACCAGAAACAAAAACATGAAAAATAAATATGACAAAAACTAAGACAAAGTATCTATTGGAAAATCAAGAAAAATGAGGTAACATTAAACATAAACCAAAGCCTAACAAATTACCAAAAATATCATAAATTGATTAGCAAACTAGTCAAAGCTTCCAACATTACCATCAAGAGACTGAAGGATAACACCCATCCTATAACCTTAAGATTATGGCATCCTCATCCTTTTATTTGTATCTTCCTTCATTACATCTGGGAATATAGGCTAGTTACTTAGAACCATGACACTACTATTGGAATTTGTATGGTCTTTTTGAGGATCCATCTTATGTGTAGTTTGAATCTGCCCTTTGTTTTGCACTTGGGTTGATTTTCTATATTGTACTTTTTTTCCTTTATTGTTATTTCTCAACATCAAGGCAAGATCTTTTAGTGATTTCTCATCATGCAATCCTTCCTATTCTCTATCTTCATCAAACTATGTTTCCATAATAACTATTACCATTTGACCATCCTCATCATCTACTTGCTCATCCATGGAAAGAATTTCAAAGGTGTTAGGTGAATTTACTATTTTCTCTTTTGTTGCTATTGTTTATGTGTTTTGTGTTTAGATATTTGAAACCCTGGCAAGTCACCATACTATTTCTCTTTGTTAGGGATATTATGTGGATAATCCTTGGCTACGTGGCCATATTCATGATAAAATCTGCATCTAAATGGAATATTTTCATAATCTACTACTTGCTCCCATTTTTATTCCCCATATTGTAGAGTAATCTTCTCTAGAAGTGGTTTTTCAAAATCAATTAAAACAAAAACCCTTGCATAAATCATATTCTTTAAGTATTGGGTGCTCTCAGAAGTCATAATAAAGACTCCTAAAAAATTTCCAATTGTTGCGAATATCTTTGGATGCCAATATTCTATTAGAAGACCAAATAAATGAACCCAAACAACGGTACTTGATGGCATTTCATCCTCAGATTAGAACTTGGTATGCTAGGGCTTAATGAAGAGCCCTACTCTACAAAAAATAATGGTCCCTCTTGAAAATGTTCTCCCTATCTTCTTCATTAGCAAAAAAATTAATAAAGTAGCCATTAGGGTAAATAAAAATTTGGAACTTACCTTTAGTGCTCCAATTTTTTGCAACCCATTTCTTGAAGGTAGCAAGAGTCGGTCAGAATCCCATCAATCAATAAATTAGACCTCTCCTCTCCATCTCATCTATTCCTTCTTGGACATATGTTATTTCCAACTTCACTAATGGGGATCCATTAGTTGCTTTCATGAAATCCATATTTGTTTTCCTTGAATCTATCTTTGGCATCCTCAATGGTTTCCTTGGTAATCATTGATTATTTTTACCTCCTATTTGAGGTTGTCCTCCATGGATTGCTTCTTTAAAATTAATTTTTGGATTAATGTATGCATCTCTATTGAAACCCTCCATCCTAAAATCCAAAAAATAAAGTTGCAGGAAACCCTAAATTTCCATCGTAAAACCTAATGGAACTATGAATCTCTCTGATGCAGTCGCTTTCACCCTCAAAGGTTGTTCTTCTAAACTTATTTTTCCCAATTTTGTTCACTCCTATCCTTTTCCATCCATATTCTACCACACTCACATTCAGGTAGTGACCAGTATTGTTGTTGCTAATTTTAGCTCCATCTTCATTGCAAGAAAACCTAATTTTTTTCACATATTTGTTTTGCCATGTTCGTGAACAAAATATCATCGACACTTGTCATTTTTAATTATAGGTATATGCCTATATGTTGTACTCATTTCATGTATAATACATCTTGTAAGTTTCTATTCCAACATTTGGTATTAGAGCTTGTAGGGTCCTAAGCCTGTAGGATTGAGGGGTAATTTTCCTCATGGAAATATCCCCTTCATTTTTTTCCTTTCCATTCGCATAGTGAAGCCTTGTAATTTTTTTCAATATTGATGGAGTATGCTCTCCATCTATGATGGATTAGAAACCAAACATTTAAGAAAAAATACCTCCCTATTTCACAATTTTAGTTTATGTCAAAGTATTTTAAGGGGTTTATGGTATGGAATCCTTATATGTCCAATGGGGGCATGTTTTTGTTTCAACCTCATTTAAACATTTTTTTTAAGTAGCATGATGGGCACCAACATCGATGCCAAGTTGGATGACTACAAATGCCATTTTTTAGAAGGTTTTTTAGATTTTTTGATGAGATCTAGTGCACTGGCTCCATTGTAGCAACACCATAGCATGCAAGAGGTATGCAGACACCACCGTAACACCACTACTAAGCCTTTGTAGTAGCTATTACACCCATCTATGTATGTTGTAGTTGATAAGAATGGGCCATGTATGTACAGGGTAAATCTACCCGTTGAATATATGCTTCACACTCTTCTCATTCATTAAATTTTTAGGTGTTATGTATAAGGTAAATCTACCCACTGAAGGTATGCTTTGTGCTCTTCTCATTGAGAAAAATTTTGGGTGCTATGTATGAGGTAAATCTTCCCGTTGAAGGCATGTGTTGTAAGTGTGAGGAAACCATGATGGGGACTATACTGGTCTATATCATTTTATCACTGATGACAAATAAGTTTTTGTTAGAGCAGACATTTTGAAACTCTGTAATCTCTTCCCATATTTATTTGTGCTCCCAAGGGGTTTTTAAATTCTTCACTATGCACTACTTATTTGAAATAACACCTTTCTGGCCTTAGATAAATATAAAATAACCCCATATATCTAGAGTTTTTCATTCGTGATCCTCGATAGGAGATCTACTTTACGCTGGTTAATCGATGGAAAATGAGAGGAGATTCGATATGTGTGGAAAATGGAACAAATTTGTAGAATGGAAAGTCACATCAAAATTTTTATGGGGGGAATACATTGTTGATGTATTTGACTATGTTAAACATCAAAGGTGAGCCATAACAAATGGCTAAAAATCATGCGAGAGGTACATGGCTATATCGGTGGGCTCAGATGCTGAACACAATTAGGGGTTGAAGTGGGGGTTGGTCTACGTGGCCAAGAAATTTGGGGTCCCACACATTCTACCCATATACCACTACAAGTGGTCCTACTACGGGTCTCTTCTACTGCAACACAATATTAGAAATCAATGCAACCAACATCCGTGATCTGCTTTGATCACCCAAATGATATGGAAGCCCTAGTATGATCCTACTCTCACACACCGAGCTCTTTTTGATGGTATCCTAGTGACATTTTATATTTTTAGTGACCCCTACCATTCTCTAGTGACTGTAGTACTTACCAATGATTGAGCACAATAGTTCATTTTACATTCACATCAACCTTGCCATTGAAGAAATTTATGTGCCTAACTTAGCGCTGCTCATTTTTATTTAAGAAGGGAAAATAAGATACCTTGTTATAGGGACCAGGATTGCTACTACATAACAAAGGCAAGGGCCATTTTTTGTCAAACCATGAGGAGTGAGGTTCCTCCAAAAAAAGAAACTGATGTTATTTGATAGACCTGAGGATATTTATTACACCATTTTGTTAGCATCTTTTGCACCGATTCTCAGGATATGATAGCACCCGTGTATGGCCCATATTTATTGTTTCTCTCATAAATAATTTATATTTAAAATTCAAATGTTCTTTTAATTATATAATTTATTGAAAGGGCATATTTTATAAATTGTATGGGGATCACTTTATATTTTTCAATTGTATGGGACTTGGAAGGGGAGTGCCCCTGAAAATGTGGCTAACAATATGGCCTCATTGGGTAATTTTTACTATCCCACATTGATAGTGGGTGGGTCTATTGTTTTTTTAATATTTGGTTCTCTCCCTTATTTAAGTAAATAATAAGTGGATATGAGAAAGGTGATGGCCCAAGTAGACCCATGTAATTATTATGAAGGACATTTTTGGAATCTTTCCTAAAAAGGAAATTTTGTAATGATGCAGTTGATTCCACTTGAGGAAAAATTCCCTCCCTTTTGCTACTAGAGAAATGTTTATTCCAAGGAGATTATTATTTTATGCCAGGAGAATTTTCCTAATGTAAAGGAACATAGTTTCCCTCTTCTATTTTGCTACCTAAAGAGGCATGTTATTTTTCCCAAAAATGCAAACCCCATCTAGACCTGAACATAGGGGTATTTATACTCATTGGAAAGGTTTTCTTGAGATGAACACATTAGTTACGTTAAATTTTAATTTTGAGGCTATTCTATATGCTTTTTTGGACCTCAAATATTATTATACTATGGAGTGCACTCTCGGTTGAACCTAACACTCCAAGGCAAATGTAAGTGATCCTAGTACCTAGTCACCTTCTCTATAGCACTTTGTGGATGTCACGATTTCTTATCCATGCATTTTTATAGGATGATAAGGTCACCATAAGGACACCTACCACTCTAGGGACTATAAAATCTTGACACCCTAGGCTCTATCTGAAGACTATTACATGAAGATAATTCGGATAAACTTTTAAAGACTACAAATATAGACACTTCAGAATATTCTCTTCTATATAATTTTTTGTATTCTAGTCTATGGATTCTTTTTTGTAATATAGAGTGCATTTTTTGCAAAGATAAACACTCTCATATGGCTCAATTTATGGTATTATGATGCATTTTCAGCAGATATTGACATCTTCTAGATAAAGATTTTACCATGATGCGGGGATCATGCCCATGGTAAACCTAGTAAGTGACCTACAAAGGCAACAGACCCAAGTAAGAGGCTGACCTTGAGGTACTAAGACAAGGCTAAACCAAAGGCAACAAACCCGAATAAGTGGTTGGCCCTGTGGTAACAAACTTAGACATATACACTGCAGATTTAGAACTATATTTCAAAGTAGAAGAGCCAAGAGCCAAAAGCAAAAACCTAGACACTATTCCAAATCATGTAATGCAAGTCAACATTAAGGGGGAATGTCTCTAATGTTGACTTACCTTTCTTTTGAAACATACACATTAACAGGAAATGTTAAATTCAATGTGTACTTCTCCTTGACATGTGTCCTTGACACTTGTCATTTTTTCATATAGGCTTATGCCTATATATTGTACTCCTTTCATGTATAATACATCTTGTGAGTTTTTGTTCTAAACTTTTACAATGGCCTCTTTATATTATGAAGCTTTGAATGCTTCTCAATCCACTAATATCTTTCTTTCTAAATTTAAAAGTTGAAACTCTTCACTATCTACTATAGGAAGCTTCTCACACTTCTACTACTTAATCTCTATTTCAATATTTCTTCTATACTCTCAAGATGACTTGAACATCCCTATATCTTTATCTTTCTTTTGAGTTGGTAATAATCACTGTCAAAGGTTAGAAAAGACCCTAAATTCTTTATTAATTTCAAGGTGACTTGAATGTCCCTCATTCCTCTATCAATGCTAAGGGTTAGCTATGTCCCTGAATGATCAACTATCTCAAATTTGATAGGCCTTTTAATCTACAATGTCAAGGGTTGGTAACATCTTTGAATCTAGTTGAGTCTTGGTCTTCATTTGTTATTCTTAAATCATGGAAATACTCTAACCTTTCTACTCAATATTACCTTATAAGAGTTTGAGTCTCACTACCTCCAAAGTAGATAGAATTTGAATCAACTTTATCAAATTGGATAAAAACAATTTTGTAATAGTGGCTAATATAGACAGAGTCTAGTGGTAGCTCTAATACCACTGATGGCTTTTGAAGCCTCAATACTACCACAAATATCACAATAATAGATATAATATAGCCACAATATAATAAGATCAATATAATGATAATAGTAGAATAATATGAGAAAATTAATATTTATATCAAGGCTTATAATAACTCTAAACATAATAAATAATAAACAATATTATGAATGTAAATAGCCTGAATCATTCATGAACTATGCATGAATAAAAAATTACAATATTAATTGCTCAAAATGTATGTAATATGTATTACTCCTCTTTCTCTCACAAATATGATTGTTTCTGATTCTTGCTTATGGAGTACTATCTCCCATAAGCAAGAATAATGGGTTTGTAAGTTAAAAAATTGCTATATGAATTCAAAAAAACCCCTAGATCCTGGTATACTAAGATAAATGACCATCTTCTGTGACATGGTCAAAAGGAGTTATTCTAATCCACATATTTATATTAAGAAAACTAGTTCTGAAATCATGATTCATGTAGTCTATGTAGATGATCTAGTAATTATAGGTAATTAAAAAAATATGAAAAATAATTTGAAAAGGGAATTTAAAATGATAGACCTAGGACTTCTACATTGTTTTCTTGGTTTAGAAGTTTGGAAAAATAAGAATCACATCATATTCACTCAAACTAAGTATGTTAGAACATTACTAGAGAATTAAAAAATGCAATAATGTAAACCTAAAGAGACACCCATGGAACAAGAGCTATAATTATCAAGATATGATGAACCATATCAAGTATCTACTACCATATATCATCAGTTTATTGGAATTATTCTATACTTAAGGAACATCAGACTAGATATTGTATTTGATATGAACTACGTCTCTAGATTCATGAAAATCCCAAATAAAGTCACACAAAGTCTATAAAAAGGATACTACACAACATCATAAATACTACAAAATATGGTCTAGAATATAAGAAAAATAATAATTTCTATTTATAGGGATATTCAGACTCAAACTATGTTATATTAATTGATGACAAAAACTTAATATTAGGGTATGAATTTCATCTTAGATAAAAATCTATCTCATGGCATGGTAATAAACTACATGTAGTGGCACTTTTCTCCATAAAAGTAGAATATTGTACAGTAAAATATGATACATGTGAAGCACTATGGTTACAATATATTTTTTTAGATATGGGAATATCTAGAAATCATACAGTGTTGAACTGTGATAAGTAAGAAATTTAAAACTAATAAACAACCAAAAATTTCATGAGAGAAAAAATCATATTGAAGCACAATGTCATTTTATTTGAGAACATGTTGAGTATTATCATATACAACTTAAATACATCTCCACTAAATATCAACTTGTAGATATTTTTACAAAAGCACTCAATCAAAACGAGTTTGAATTCTTTTCATAACTATATTTGCATAAATAACATGATAAGATGATTATTTGACTCAACTAAGCCAATGTAAAACATTGATCCATAAAAAAGGTTCGAAATAAGAACAAAAAATATAATGGCCCTCCTTGGCAAGACTTATTCTTGACATTTGAATTATGTATTAATGAGTGGATATCTAATACATAGTTTCATTTTATGTTTGAAAAGTGCATTTAATGGTTGATTATGCTACTTTAGAATATGGTATTGTTGATGGATTTTATGGTTGTAAGACTAGGTACTCTCACTGATGGATTGATATGGGACAACCACCAAAGTTGAGAGAAATTTAGGAAATGATGGTTGATGACTTGTTCATTGATAGCTCAAGGGTAAAATACCCTTCATTTAGATGCATTACATATATGCTTGTGTTTGACTACACTATTGGGCCATGAGATTGTTGTAGCACCACTACTTCCAAAAAAATCTTTATGTGGTTTGAACTATGTATTAATGTGAAGATTTAATGGCATAGTCTCATTTATCTATTCATGTTAGAATAATCCATTCTTTTGGAAAATTGGAATATGATATTGTTGATGTGTTTATGGATGTAGGATCAGGTGCTCTCCTTGGTGGTACCACATGGGTAAACTGCATCCAAGAGATATACTTAGGAAAATTATGATGATGACTATTTCATCAACAACTCGGGGTAACATGGATAATTACCTTAATGTAGATGCATATATTATTTGCTTAAATACCATATCTTGCACCATTGGGATTGGAAGTTTCTTGTAATGATCCTACTTAAAAGTAGGGCAATAATAGCTATTTCTATATTAAAATAGGTCGATTACTTAACGATAAAACAATGGTGTAGAGTATGATGAGAATGTATTAATTCTTGCTTGTGCATATTAATTACTTGGGATGAATTATTTTAGTTTTAGGTAGAAATTGCTATTAATCCTAGAGCTATAATTAAATCTAAATTTTGGGCTTGGAATATTAAAAATTAAAGGTTATATTCTAATGTTGGATTTAAATTATCCACTAAGCTCTTTTTTTATTAAACCTAATTAATACCCACCTTGCTACATGAGAAAGAGTGAGTGGCTCTTGATGAGAATCGGGTGGTTCTTGGAAGAACATCTTCTTGGGAGTTCTTTGTAATGCTCATGCACCAAGGCATATCTTTCTCTCTAACTTATTATGATGGTGTATGGGAGGAGCAAGGTGGTAGTTGGTTGGTGGATCTAAGGAAAGAGTAGGAGGATGGTATAACAACAAGGCATGGATCAGATCAAGCTTTTAACAAGTGGATTTGCTTATACTTTATGTTAGCTTGCTATGTTTTATTTAATGCTTTGTTAGTTTATTTTTTCTTGATTTATTTCTCCTTTTATGGTTGTAAGGCATGAATTAGATCACGTTTTACATTGAGTTATTGGTGGATGGTTTTTATGCTTTTGTCTTCCTTTTTTATTGATCTATCTTGTATGCTTTGATTTCTATTTTGCTTGTGGGAGGAACCTCATTGGAGAGCCTTTGAGAATTGTTTTGGTTGTGTGCACACCTCTTCCCTCAAGTTGGATAAAGCATAGGTCAGGTGGATGGTGTTCTCTACTACCTGTGCATCACCTTGGTGAAGCTTTTTAGGGATGTAAATTAGAGTTTTACACATGCACCATGTTTTATTTTTGGATGTTGGATTTGGATTAAACATTTGGTTACATTGCTTTATTGGTTGTTCTAATATTTCCTTGCCTGTGGCTTGCACTATTTTTAATTTATGTTTCGAGTTCTCTTGCTATATAGTTTGATGTTGATGAGCATCGTGTCACCTTTGGTTTGATTATTGATTTATTTTTATTCTTGCCTAAGCGTTGATTTTAGCAATGTGCTCAAATTGTTTTTATTTTATCTCTTTTGGAGTTCTTAATGTTTTTGTGTGCCCTTAGAAGTGTGGTAACTAAGTATCAAGGCTCTACATCGAGTAACTAACCTTATTTATCCTATGGATGTGTGGTAACTAACAACAAAGGCTCTACAATGATTAACCTATCTAGGAGAAGCTAGAGTTAGATTAGGGAATTGGCATCCCCATTTAAGTGTTATGGTCCTTAAATGATAATCCCTACACCATGGTCATATGGTCCTACATAAAAGAGGGTGTAGGAAAGGTGGGGTAACCACTTATGACACACTTCTGAATATGTAGGTTTAATAATATGAACCTCTAGAAACATAAGAGCTAGCTTCTTCTATCCATTGAGCATTACCTACTGCCACATGGAACTCAAATGTGGTGAATCCTTGAATACTAGAATAAATAAAGCAAGGGTGTTTTGCCTTGCAATCCTTCGTGTTGGAAGTGCTCTTAAAAAAATTGGGTTGGTATATTTGGGTTGTTATAGTTGGTATCAGAGCTCTAGGTCATAGGAATAGAAGCTTCCATGGAGGATATTGGATTGATCCTTGATTTGATGTGCCAATCTAGGTTTTATACCTTGCATGAAGACAAGAGTGACCCTACAAATATATTAGCTAAGAAATGCTAATATGTGTTAGTTCATAGAGTAGTATGAATCTAAGAAGATGTAAGTACAATTATGGATATTGTAGCTTATCCATCCATGAATAGGAAATAACACCAGTGTTGAGGTCCCCAAGGTTGACAAGGACATTGGCCAAGAAAGGACTAAATTTTTATCTACCTTCCAAACCTTGTTGAGGGCATGACTAATGAAGCATCCCTACTCCAACAACTATAAATGAAAATAAATTAGTTGGAGTCAATAGTAAGGTCACTGTGTTACCAAATGGGTCAGCATCATATGCTACTAGAAATAGCTACTAAGCAAGGATACTCGAGATCTAGAGGCCATGAGAAGGGTAAGGCAAGAAATCATTTTTCCAAGACAAGATGTTACACTTGTGGAGGTCCTCACTATGCTAAGAAGTTCTCCCAAAGAGTAGAGCCTAGTCACCAAGTAGAGGATTCATCAAATTGAATTTATGTAGATACAAGAAAATAGGAGTTAGATGGACAAGCAACACCAATGTTGCTAAATAGTAATCTCTTTGATAAAAACATAAAAGTTATAATAGATAATGGAGCTACAGATAGTTTTATTTCCACTAGTCTCATTGAAGATATGCTGAAAAGACCTAGATATTTGGTACAAGTCTGGAAACTTGAGTATGATTTTGAGAAAATATACTTAGTGGATAAATTCTTACCTATGGATGAGATAACTCTACTTGAAGTGTCCACTATATGGCACTTGTATGTAGCATTCCTTCATGATTTTGACATCATATTAGGGATATATTGGTTGAAGGTTCATGGATCCTTAATCAATTTTCAAGATATGTGGATGGACTTCATCGATAAGGACAAAAGGAGGGTAAGAGTCCAAATTATTCAAGGCACATTCTGACCTCACTTGTTTTTAGCTATGTAGTTAAAGAATGTCATCACAAGAGGCAATATGCTCTACATAGTGAACACCAATGGTAAGACTAGAAGGAAAGGGGATGAAGATATTTTTAAGAGGCATCCAATTTTTCATGAGTTTTGGGATGTTTCCTATAGGAACTTCTAGTTTTACCTCCTAAAAGGTAATTTAACTTCACTATTGAGTTGATGCCTAGAGCTGAAATATTTCTAGGACACCTTACAGAATAACTCCAATAAAGATATAGGAGCTAAATGTGCAACTCCAAGACTTCATAGATAAAGGGCTAATCAAACCAAGTTGTCACCTTGGGGTGCCTTGATTTCATTTTTGATAAAATATGGATACTTGAGTCTATGTATAGATTACCAAATTCTAAACAAGGCAACCATTAAAATAGGTATCCTATACCTCGGATAGAGGATCTATTTGATTAGTTGAGAGGAGATACCATATTTTCAAAAATAGGTTTGAGTTTAGGGTATCACCAATTAAGGATTCAAGAAGATGATACCCTGAAGATAGGATTTAAGATCAGATATAGGTACTACGAGTTCACAGGGCTACCATTTGGATTGACAAATGCACCAACTTTTTTCATAAATATAATGAATAGTATGTTCAAGAAATATATGGACCGGTTTATCATAGTATTATTGAACGATATTTTGATTTATTCTCATTGTAAGGAATAACATGAACCACATCTAAGGATGGTGTTGGAATTCCTAAGGAAAAATCATATTTATGGTAAATTATCCAAGTGCAAGTTAAATACTTCACAAGTTCAGTATTTGGGGCACATAATCTTAGTAGAGGGTATTGTTGTGGAACCAAATAATATTGAGTCTATTTTGAATTGGCTTCCACCTACAAATATGATTGAATTTAGGATATTCATGGGACTCATAGGCTATTATATAAATTTTGTGCAAGATTACTCTAAAATTACCTATTCAATCACAAATATTCAAAGGAGATTGGTGGATAGGTGTGAGACCACATTTGATAGTCTAAAAACTAAATTGAAAATGACACAAATCCTTAAGGTTCCAAATCCTCTTGGGAAATTTACCATGTGTGAAAATGCTTCTTTGGAGGGCTTGGGTGGAGTTTTATCTCAAGAAAAATCCACAATGATCTATGAGTCTAGAAAACTCAAGAAACATGAGGTAAATTATACCACCCACAACTTGAAATTAGTAGCAGTTGTGCATGCCCTAAATGCTTGGAGGCATTACCTATTGAGTGGGTTGTTCAAGCTAAGAATATACCATCAAATTTTGAGGTAAATTTTCACCCAACCTATGCTAAATGCAATATGGAGGAGTTGGATAGAGTTCTTAGCAGAAAATGACTTTGGTATTGAGTATATCAAAGAAAAATAAAATAAGGTTGCTAATGCCTTGAGTAGATAAGGCATATAACTATCTTAACTCAAAGCCATATTGATTTTATAGATAGGGTTAAGGAAATGCAACTACAAGACCCATTTTCTTAAAAATATGAGATAGAATAGAAAGAAATCCAAAATATGGTAAGGGTTTTAACCTAAAATATGAGCTTTTATGCTTTAAATATTGGGTGGTTATACCCAAATCATGTGACTTGAGAAGAATGATTACGCAAGAGGCACAAATTCTCCCTACTCCACTCATCCAAGAGGATAAAAACTAGGAGAAAATATGAAAAAGACCATTTATTGGCCTAAAATGAAGTGGGATATCACTGAATTTATTTCAAGATGTTTAGAATTTTATAAGGTGAAGGCAAAACATTGTCACCCAACTAGAAAGTTGTACTTAAATGAGATACCTATGCAGAAATGGTAGGTTATCGTTATGGATTTTATCATGGGATTACCAAGGAATAAGTTCCAACATGATGCTATCTTTCTAGTGGTTCATAAATTGATCAAGGTTGCACACTTTGTGTCGAGGAATATTAAGGATGATGCACCAATAGTGGAGAAAATATTTACTAAAATTTTTTTAGGTTATGTGGATTTCCTGAGGTGATCATATCAAATAGAAACTTTAGGTTCACATCCAAATGTTGGCAAGCTCATTACCATGTAGTAGGCACTAAGTTGAATATTATTTTTGCATATCATACCAAAATAGATGGCTAGACTGAGAAGTTCAATAATATTTTGGTAGACATGTTACTTATGTATTGCATGGACCAAAAGTCTATGTGGGAATATTTTTGTATCTTATTGAGCATACAATAATGGGTTCCAAGAATCATTGGAGATGTCCCCATTGAAACCCTTGTATATCAGAAGATGTAAAAAATATCTATCATGGGACAATGTATAGGATCGGGTTATGAATGAACTGGATCTTGTCCAAGAGATGGAGTAGCTTAAAGCAATCCAACTTAGGTTCAAGGTAGCGACTGATCACCAAAAGAGCTATGTTGATCTAAAAATATTATCAAGAGAATTATTTGTAGGAGATAGAGTATTATTAAAGGTAAAACCCATGAAAAGTACCATAAAGTCAATTAAGTTTGATCCTTTATATGTCGATCTCTTTTAGATCATTGATAAGGTCAGCTCAGTAGCCTATAAGCTCATTTTGCCATCAAATATGTTAAAAATCAATGATACTTTCCACATATCCCTTCTTAGGAAGTATGTTTTTGATCCTACTCATGTGTGGAATGTTTCTAATTTGTAGATGATATACTCAAAAACCATTGAGGTGCATCTAGTTAAGATTCTAGGGTTTCATTCTAAGAAGTTGAGGAAAGGAACCCTAGATCAATGTAAGGTCCAGTGGGACTAGTATTCTAAAAATTATGCTACATGGAAAATGCATAAGTTATGAGACAAAAATTTCCATATCTTTTTGAATAAATTATGTATGCTACTTTTGCAGGAAACATAGCGGATTTTGTTTAGTCCAATGGGAGAAGTATGTAACACCCCTATTTGGATAGAGCTCTTTATTTGATCCGAACTATGTATTAATGTGAAGATTTAATGATATAGTCTTCTTTATATATAAATGTTAGAATGATGCATTCTATTGTAAAATTGGAATATGGTATTGTTGATGTGTTTGTGGATGTAGGACTTGGCGCTCTCCTAGACACCTAAAACACGTCATGTCGAAGGTGACTACTCATATGGGACATGCTACAAGACCATATGGAAGATCTTGGATAGACTCCAAGATAGAGCAGTGGTTCTAACCACTCAATTTGGGCTCCTTGGCCTAATCAGTCTGAACCACAGCTGAGACCTACGGTCTATAGTCTGAACCATGGCTGAGACCTATGGTCTATAGTCTGAACCACAGCTGTCACCTGCGGTCTTAACTGAAGTTTAGTTGGCCTTCATCCGAGCCAAATCGGTTTGAACGGCCATTTGTTCTAGAAGAAGGTGGTTAAAGGATGGAAGCTTCCAATCCAACTATCCTAACCACCCCTTCTTGTTCTTGGCTTCTCCATGAAGCCACCCCTAGCCCTTGGGTAGTCCTATAAGTACCCCTCAAAATTAGGGCAAACGATGAGAGCAAGAATTGGAGATTAGAGCAGTGAAGCCCTATCGAATTGTGGACTCACTTGAGTGCACTAAGAGAGAGATTTGTTGCTATCACTTTGCCAACCTAAGCATCATGACGAATTATGCCATGGATGCCCTAAGGAGCTAGAACGCCAAGAAACGCTAATTCGGGCAAACGGAGGCCCTATCAATAATTCAATCGCCAAACCTATCAGAGGACACTGAGGTGACCCTTGATCATCAATTTGACAAGGAGGATCAAGCCCACTGCCCTAGAATTGGAGGGCAAACCTACTTGGTTGCAGGCCATGGCTGTTAGCCATGGTTTACAGTGTAGACCGCTCATCAGAGCTGTGGTTTGCAATAGGTGTAAGATCTCCTTACTATTCCTTTTACGTTTATTTAGTTAGATCATATTAATCATTTAAGTACTTTTTTTAGTATTTTAGAGATCCCGACTAATTGTATTAAGGATTTCATTAGGTTTAATTCATTTTAGCAAGTAGGACCTAAATGGCTTCTTTTCATGTTTTCATGCTTCATTTCACATAATTGATCCATTAGATTGATAGCTGTACATCTTGTTTACATGTTTCAAGCAATCTTTATGAATCTTGCATAGGTTTAGCATATTTTATCCATGCTTTCTTGATTTCATTAGTTATTATGGCATCTTTATGTTTTCATGCTTTAAAGGGCCTCATCACGAGAGGTTGCCTATTTGTTTAATGTTTTTATGTTGTTTCTTGATCACAGGGAACATATTCAAAGGAGATTCAATCATCAAATTCCTTCCTCAACGTGAAGAAGAGGGTCAACTCCACCCTAGAGTAGTTCGTGTGACTATGAATGGCTAGAAACTAACATTTGCCCTTGAGAGGGATTTATGCTTTCCAATTGTAATAATAGTATCAACATTTGGGTAACCCTAAGAGGGACATAATTGTAATCGAGATTAGCTTCATTAATGGAAATAAAGTGTTATTCTTATTTATCATTTGTTGTCAATCTTGTAATCATGCTTTTGTATTTTTATTTCAATTATGTAATAGAAGATAGGTGTCAGGCATTTTTGGATAGGTCAGAAGGTGATCATGGTGGAACTCCACATTTCTTGTATTCGATCTCTGAAATTTTATGTTTTCTATCATCAGGTGCAAACCGTAGCTTCGAGTTGTGGTCTCATTGTTGGCCCACAACTTCAAGATGTGGTCTACTATCTGAACCATGCATCAGACCTACGGTTCATAGAAGACACATCAGAAAATAGGGAGTTAAAAGCTAAATAAAATGAGGACCTGAGGTAGGCACTTTTTGCCACTTTATATCTCTATGTTTTCTAGAACAAAAAAATTGAAACCTAAATAACTAGGGATAAAAAAGAACATGAAAATGAATTAGGTCCTTAGGGTTTCTTTTTCTAAATTTTAGCTAGGCACTGCTAGGAACAATGGACCTCTGAGTGCAATCCGCCCTAGAATCCAACATGCTAGGTTTAAATTGTGTGTTGGTTTGCATGCTTGAGGCCCAATTAGAGGCTATATCATCATAATTTGCATTGTCAAAAATCATATAGGATATAGCATGCATTCTCTAAAATGAAATATTTATTTTTGCATATCATATAGGAAACAATCATTTATGTTATATTATGCATTTTCCTTTTATGCAAAAGATTAAAATGAACCACACACACCACGTTTCACTTAAATGCTAGTGATTTGGGAGTGACATCCAACCACTAGTAGGGTTCAACGATGGTGGAGGTGACTTCCATCCATTGGCCCAAATCCTATGTACCCTTGGATACTAGACCAATATCGGATCCGAGAACCTTTCGTACCCTAGAAAATTTGCATGTATTCTCTTCGGAGGGTATAACACTGACTGGGGGAAAATGGGTGAGGATCTGGGAGGACCTGTGCTCCCTGACCATGTGTGGGCTTCATTACCACACATTATAGGTTGGATTACGTGACTTGGAGTTCATAGCCAAGTTGTCGAGCTACGAGTATACAAGTGAAAGCCCTTAAACTAAGTATATCATCAACTATTGAAAAACATGATGAGAGTAGTTTAAGTTTTCAACAAATTTCAAAACACACTAAACCAGTTTTAGGACACACATCTAATCCTTAAAAGAGATAATCATATTGTCTACTTTGTGTGTTTCATTATTATTAGGGAAATCAACATAAGATCCTTGATCTAGGGCCAAAACCTAACCCTAATAATAAATATACTTTTTTATTCTACATCCAACGGTTCGAGAATCATGTAAATCAGAGCTATAACGAAGATTTTATTTTGGTTTTATGATTACTCTATTTTCGAAGTCGAAAACTGAGAAAAACTGCACTAAAACGATCATAAAATGGTCTAGACAACTCCAAAACTTGCCAAATTTGTTTTTTTGTCTTAGTTTAGTCCTTGTGCACCTCTCACAAAAATTTTGGGTCCTAAATCTTCATGGTTCAAAATTTCCCAAAAATTCCTAAAAGTGGTCATTTCACCATGAGCCCCGGTTGGCCAAATATTCCAAAAATACTAAATTTTGACCCGAAAATCACTTTTTTGAGTTATAGCTCATTGTGATCAGCTCATCGCACTGATCATTTTGATATATAACACTTACAAATTTTTTTGGAAGTCAAAATTCATAAGGTCATGGTCAATGCACGAGGCCATCCCCGATCTAAGACTGAGGTTGCACCCAATGCACCACAGGGTCTAGATCACCCTAGAGGTAGCACACCTACCCAAAACATACCTGAACGCACTTCAGGTAGTCTCAGAGGAGACAACACCACTCATAATGGATCTCATCAAGGAACCCCGCTCAAGAGAATTAACAATAGATCTTCTCGTGACCTAAACGAGAATACCTCCAGACCTACCACATCTCATTACATTGAGAGTTCAAATCAGTCCAATGAAGGGTGAGATAGAGGTAAGACAACCATTCACATACCTATTATAATGCCAAATCCTTTTGAACACGGAGGATGTCATTTGTCTTATCGTAGTGTTGGCGAGGAAGGTACTCCTCTTGCCCAACCTTGGAAGTCCCATCACCTTGACTTCTTAGATCAAGGTGCTGGAAGATCTCAACAGGGGAAATTGGAGCATAGAAGCATACATCATGATCATTCCTCTCATGGATCTACTAGATCCATTGAGGAGTACATCATGGATGAAGGAACTATCATGCAGTTGCATCCTATCCATACCCACAGTGAGTGTTCCCAATGAACACGTGGCACCCCTGCAACATCCTTGCATGAGGATTGCACCCTGAGGGAAGAACATAATATCAATGCAATCTTGACTCATCAAGGAAAAAGAGTTGCCAACCTTGTTGTGCATAGTTTGAAGCAAACAAGAACCCTCACAAGGAGTTGCAGAGTCCTAGACCTAGCACAACAAATCGATCAAATCGATCACATAGGTCAGATGCAATCCAGAGAGAACAAATGCTTCAAGACCAATTGAAGGGTTTGCGCATTGAGCATGAGTGTTTAGAAAATCTAGAACGAGAAAGTGCAAAACAATAGCGGTTGCACCTACAATGGTTATATGAACACCGCTTAGAAGAGCAACGCCTCCTCGATTTAAAGGAGCAAGAAAAGTGATCAAATAGATTGGCTCGATCTGAATTATCTCCTCATAGTGAGTATAGGTAGCAGCACAATGAGAGACATGCTACTTCGCACCTTGAGCTGCATAATAGGAGAGTAGATGATTATGTTCGCCATACTTCTCGACATGCTTCTCAGCCACGAGAGCATTTAGTGCCAAACAGGCATGAGCACAGGCAGTATGAAAGATCAGAGTCAGATGACCAGGATCAACTATATCCTGAACCATCTTCTGTAGACGTGGTCGATGAATACAATCGACCACCTCATGCTCAAAGGAACTTACCTCCGCTTGCACCTCGAAGATCCCTTCGGGAGGAAGAGATCATCTCTTCTCAAGCCTACAAGGTGCTTGCCGAGAAAATCAAATCTCTCGAGAAACAAGATGTGGCTAGTCAAAAGCCCACTCTAAGCAAGATACACAATCAACCATTGTGTCCATTAGTGCCAAGCCCTGCTTATCCTAAGCATTTTGAAATACCTAAATGGGATAAGTTTAAAGGTGATGAAGATGTGCAAGAGCATATAACAGGCTTCATGAATGCATGTTTCCAGCTGCAACATGATGATGCCTTGATGTTAAGAACTTTTGTTATGACCCTCTCAGGTACAACTACCGAATGGTTTAATCAATTACCTAGGCACAACATCACCAACTTCGAATAGTTGGTGGATGCTTTCCTTGAGCGCTTCTCATTTGGCACCAAAAAGAAAGCTAATCTATCTGACTTGGCCAATCTATGTCAAAATGATGATGAGCCAGTCATGGATTATGGGGATAGGTGGCAAAAATTAATAGCAGAGTTACCATTCTCTATTCCCACTACTGAACTTACCCGAATGTTTACCAAAATTTGTGCCAAGCACATATCATTGTTGCTCCAGTTGCAACAATATACAACATTCGAAGAGGCTTTGGCACAAGCCAAGGTCATTGAAGATATCAAGCTAGAAGAAGGAGACCTAGAGCTTCATAGCGAGAAATAATGGAACAAGAGCACGCGATATCAACCACAATAGGCTGAGCCTGCACATGTCAACCAGATCATGTTAAACATTCCAAAAGAAGCATAGAGCCAACAACAAGAGAACTATCAGGCTCAACCTCCTCCTGCACATCACAACAAGTGCAACAGGAATCAAGGCAAGGACAAACAGAGACGTCCACCTCGTAAATATACGCCATTGCCTGAATATTTGGCATCAATTTTCAATCACCTTTGCGAGGCTAAGGCCCTAATATTTCCTGAAGTGCGTGCCTTGGATCCTAATCACCGCAAACCTAGGGGGTATAGAGAAGATCTCTATTGTGTTTATCATCGACAAAATGGCCATGATATCCAGGATTGTGTTGCATTCAAGAATGTAGTGCAGAATATGTTGGATAAGAACAAATTACAAATAGATAGCCCCTTAGCTATCGATAATCAAGACATCGACATATCTAGAAACCCTCAACACAACCATGAGGATGACAACAATCAAGTTGAGCACGTTAATGAGATGCACATGGCCCCACTTGATGAGGGTTTTATCGGTATGATCAATATTGTAGCACAAAGTAAGAAATGCCTTGATCAGCCCAACATACCAAAAAGTTCAACTAAAGCTGATAACCTATCATGGTCCATATCAACAATGAATTTAGTTCACTTACAAAAGGACCCTGTGATTACCTTTCATAGGCAGGAGATTAAGCTAATCTCTAAGGATGAACCCGATCCTCCGCTACACATCATAGCGAGCATCAATCAGATTTCGTACAAGAGAGTCTTGATTGATACCGGGTCATCTATCAACATCATCACAACTGCAACTTTGAAGCATTTAAATCTTCCATCTTCGCACATTAAGGACTCAACATTCACATTGAGAGCCTTCAATGATGCCACATCCCCAACAATCGGCACAACAATCCTACCTATAAAGGTTGGGATAAAGACGATTCCTACATTGTGCCATATCCTAGGGGGTGAGAGGCAGTATAACATATTGCTAGGGAGACCATGGATGAGGGATATGGAATGTGTGCCTTCCATAGTGCACCAAAATCTAAAATTCATACACCAAGGACAAGTGTATGTGGTCCCCCATGATCCTGAGCCATTCAAATATTGTAAGAAATTCGATGAGCCACAAGAAACTCTAGTGACATGCAAGCCTCAAAATATTCATTCGAATAAAATCATCAAACATGCAACTAGGGCTTGCATCAAGAAATCGCTACCTTCTCCCATCACCAAAAATCATGGTATCATATTACCTGATGAGGAGAAGAAAACATCAGTTAGCATGACTGATGCAAAATCATCTCGACTAGTTGATGATTTACTTACAACTGGTCTAAAAGCTAAAGCACCTTCTCAAGAGTTCATGGGAATGGTTGACATTAAGCCAGAGGATCGAGGGATTCTAAAGCAGATAGAACAAGAGAGGGGGCAATCAGATGTTGCTTCCATATTGAAAGGGACAGAACCTTTGAAATTAGTCACTCCTGACTCATTGCTCATGGTGCCTCTTCAAGAGAAAGAACGGGTGCCTTCCCCACATCAAACTGGGGGTACTCAGGCTTACATAGTTCAATAGTACAAAGTGAAACAAAAATATGAACTGAGTCATGAACATGAGCATGTGGATGACACTAACAAAGTGGATCATCAAGAAGCAGCCACATCAACTCAAAGGAAGGAAATAAGTGATGTACAATTACCTAATGGATCTCTAGCATCCACTCTTTCACCTTCTTCAATAGACAAGGGTATTTCGAACCAATCATTGGAAATATGCATGAATTCTTTGTCAGTATTGCAATCCATTCTAAGTCATATAGATAGAATGGAGCATCGAATGGATGATCAAGATAAGGCATTGCACAGTATCATGAACCGGATTGAAAACTTAGAATTACAAAAGCAACCCACATCTAAGGCTGAACCACTTTCTATGCAAGCACAGGAAAAGCCTCAGCAAGAGCAAGAGCCAATTCGGCTAACTCAACCATTGGGTCCTCATGACAAACCAATGCGGGTTAGGCACCCAAGACAGTCACAGCGCATTTGGACTCCTTTAAACGAGTCTATGTCTAACATTCTTCAAAAGCTACAAGAATCTAAGGTCATCACCTTACCTGACATCAAACCTGTAGACCCAAATCGAGTCAAACCTGAGGGTTATAGAGAGGATCATTATTGTCTCTATCATCGAATGGAGGGTCATAACATTCATGATTGCTATGGATTCAAGCATAAGGTGCAGAACCTCATAGATAGTGGGATTTATCACGTAGATGGTTCACTTATAGTGCCCCAACCTACTAAAATAGAGTCTTCCTCATCCCAATCATCACCTCAAAGGCACCCATCGCCTCGTAGGCCTAGCAAGACTCTTCCACGAGTATTTGCATTTCAGATGACTACTGCAACTTTATTCCAAAAGTTGTACGAGGCAAATGCATTTGTATTGCCTGAGGTCAAACAAAGAAAGACCAAACATGGATCCATAGATAAAAGCCTCTTTTGCATTTATCACCGTATACAGGGGCATGACATTTGTGGTTGCTATTCATTTAAGAAGATGGTTCAAAACCTGGTAGAACAAAATGAGATCCATGAAGACGGTTCTCTTGTTCACCCCCACCAAGACATAGGCACTCCATAGAGGTCCATGCCTCAATTGGAGGAGTTGATTTCTATCACTCTTCCTAAGCAAGTTGATTACATTTCAGTAGATAACATGCACATTAGGGGTACATAGGGTAGCATACTAAAACTACTTGGTCATGTCAGTCAAAGGCCCTGAGGGTTTGTTTATAACCACTTGGTCATCCCCAAAAGGCTCCAAGGGTTCCTAAAACCGCTTGGTCATGTCAGTAAAAGGCCTCGAGGGTTTGCTTATAACCACTCGATCATCCCAAAAAGGCACCAAGGATTTCCTAGAAATTGCTTGGTCAGCCCAAAAGGCTCCAAGGGTTTGCTTAAAACTGCTCGGTCATCCTAAAAGGCTCCAAGCTCTATTGTGAGTAGTTTGGTCAATCAAAAAGCTCCAAAGGTATTTCAAACCTTTGGTCAACCCCAAAAGGCTCCGAGGGTTTTCTTAAAACTGCTTGATCATCCTAAAAAGCTCCAAGGATTTTTTGAAAAATTGCTTGGTCAAGTTAAAGGCTCCAATGACATTTCCTTACCATTTGGTCACTCCTAAAGGCTCCAATGGTATTTCCTCACCGTTTGGTCACTCCTAAAGGCTCCAGAGGCATGTATTCACCATTTGGTCAGATATAAAGGCTCAAAATCAATAAAAATTAAAAAATCAATAAAATCCAAAAAAATTGGTAAAGCATAAAATCCAAAAATATTTGCATTTGCATTATGCATTTTTCATTTGCATTCACACATGCATTCACTGCATCACATTGCATATAGGCATTCTTCATCCATTGCATTCCGTAATAGGATGGATTGTGTTTTTCAGTCTTACAAATGATGCCATGTTTGTGTTTCAATCATGCACCTCTGCATTTATCATAACCTTCATTTATCATAATCCATCATTCATGTGAGTAATTATGTTTTTCAACACAACCCATTTTGTTGCTATGGAGAATATACTAGGGTTTTCTAGTCATTCAACCATACCTAGAGGTCTTCTCAAGAGTTGATAGAAATCTTGCTTTGCTTTTGTAGATGAGGTCCAGTTAGTATAGCCCTTAGCATATCATAATCCTATCACTAATAAACAAATTAAACAATCCTAATAAGGACTAGGGGAAGATGAAAGTCATGAAGCAAGACCGAGTATCCTGAGGTGAAAAGAGTTATTCTTGCTTATCCCCTTGTGTAGACGATATGGGAAATGTTGGTAATTGGAAAAAGGACAAGTTCATTCCCTACCCAGAATCCCTTGCTTACGATAAAATGAGCAATATCCCAGAGTGATATCCCACATCAATCCTCAAGATTGATACCCTAGATCGATATCATAGATCGACATCCCAGATTGATATCCCATATTGATATCATAGATCGATATCCTCAATCGATATCCCAAAAATAGTTCCCCAAAGTCAAATCCCCAAAGGGAAGTTTCTGAAGAAAATTATCAAATGTAAATTCCAAAAGTGAAGATCAAAAAATAAGTTCAAGTGAAGATCAAATGAAGATCAAAAATCAAAGTTCAAATGAAGATCAGAAATCAAGTTCAAACGAAGATCAAATGAAGATCCAAAGAAAGTTCAAAGTCAAAATGGAATCAAATCCCTTGCATAATTATATATGAGCAAGTATCCCAAAAAATTGAAGAATAGAAGGGAGTGAACTTGAATCCATGGAATTATCAGCACTATTGTACCTTACGCACGATGATATGTCTGATACACATTAGCACCTTGCTTATGTAAAGACCAATGTTTGAATGTGGAAGAGCTAGCTTCAGGTGTCATGTATTGCCTAGTGGCTTAGTCCAACTAAAATCTAAACCTAGGATTGGATAAGACATATGTGGAGCCCTATCTTAGCAATGGGTTGAAAGAATCCTGCCTGACATCGGGGTATGCTTATGTCTTATCTTAATATATTCATGTGCACACATAGGGATAATGAATAGTTAGGGCCTATCCTAGCAAAAGCCTTGCATTTCAGAAGTCTAGTATGGTCAGTATGCAACTTTTGATAAGTCTACTAGGGTGTTTGAGTCTCATGGAAAACCTCAAAAATTTCTCTAATAGCAACAAAATATCAAAATATCATAGACCATTAAAATAAAGTCATCTCAATCATCAAGCTGCAAAGTATCGAATCCATGATACATAATTTACATTGAGCACAAAGTTTTCATGATATAGGATAGATATCGGATGGATGTCAGAAATGATATTTAGATGACCACTGACTATATTGTGCATATCTTTCAAATTGCAAAAGGAATATTGAGTGACATATTATATCATTCGCATAATACCACTTCACATCATTGCATTTCATATATGGGTGATTAATTGATTAAATTCTTGTAATGAGGATTTTCAATTACATTCATGATTTTTACACATTTTGTGGTGTCGTCCATTAGATTGTTAAACACATATTGCATTCATTCCTTATGTTTTAAGTAATTAAAGCATACAGGTTCATTTACATTAGATTACCATCATGTAAATAATGCATTACATACATTGCACCAACATATCATGACATGGTCATAAATTAAATGCATGCAATAAAGCAAAATTAAATATGGGTTTAAAAGTAAACATCGCATCCATATGCATCCATCATAAATAGCACATCTAAGCATCTAGATCACTGCATACCATCATCATCATAAATTAAAATAGCTACCTAGTGCATGTCATCCATACATCACATCATATAAGCAGTGCATCCACGTGCATCTCAAAAATGTAAAAATAACAAAAAAATCAAATAACTCAAAAGCCAAATGTGCCTCGTACCTAGTTATTTACCCTATACACTTGGCGGTTGCAGCGACTTGCGCTCCATGCAATCCGACAAGATGAGTAAATTACCATAAGGACATTTGGGGAAAATTCATCATCATAGAATTGCTATGCTTCATTTCAATCCCTAAGAAGGCCTACACAATCAGACTACTCCATGGGAATGAGATATTCATGTCAATTCTCCTATGATATTTTTAGCAGATCATCGATAATATGATTCAACATATGCCTAATTGGAATTGGCATCATTTCGATTCCCTAAGAAGGCCTTCATGGCTGGACCACTCCATGGGATAGAAATAGGCAATTACTATTAATAGTTGCAATCATAGATGATTAGGCCTTGCCAAGTATTCAAATGCTAAATCTTAAGTTGTTCAAGATCATTCATAGTGGTCAAGCGACCTCGTCACTTCATTTAATTGTCATTACCCTCATCGACTCGTCGCTTGAGGGGGTAGTCATAATATCAAATCATAATCAAAATCAATAGAATATCCCTTGATCTTGTCAAAATTATGTTCATCTTATGAATCATTGCCAACAATTATCATAAGCTTACCCTTTGTTGGGGCAAAAAGCAAAAATGATGAGTTAAGCCTTTGTCACTCCGTCTATCGGTCCTATCCGATTATACCCAAAAATGCCAAAGCACCAGATGTAAGCCTTCCATCCAGTTGGAAGCAAATGTAAGCCTTCCATCCAGTTGGAAGTAAATTTAAGCCTTTCACCCAGTTGAAAGCAATGATTCTAGGATGCGCGTCCTTTTGCAGGACCTGGGGCATCTAATGTTGATCAGACTAATGATCATCATACAACCTTCGACATCATTTTAGGTGGTCTATTTTTTCTCATGCGTTGTTCGATCTCACAACGCATCTCAAAAGGGGCATCTGTAGACACCTAAAACACGTCATGTCGAAGGTGACTACTCATATGGGACATGCTACAAGACCATATGGAAGATCTTGGATAGACTCCAAGATAGAGCAGTGGTTCTAACCACTCAATTTGGGCTCCTTGGCCTAATCAGTCTGAACCACAACTAAGACCTATGGTCTACAGTCTGAACCATGGCTGAGACCTGTGGTCTATAGTCTAAACCGTAGCTATCACCTACGGTCTTAACTAAAGTTTAGTTGGCCTTCATCCGAGCCAAATCGGTTTGAATGACCATTTGTTCTAGAAGAAGGTGGTTAAAGGATGGAAGCTTCCAATCCAACTATCCTAACCACCCCTTCTTGATCTTGGCTTCTCCATGAAGCCACCCCTAGCCCTTGGGTAGTCCTATAAGTACCCCTCAGAATTAGGGCAAAAAATGAAGCAAGCATTGGAGATTAGAGCAACGAAGCCCTGTCGAATTGTGGACTCACTTGAGTGCACTAAGAGAGATTTGTTGCTATCACTTTGCAAACCTAAGCATCATGACAAATTATGCCATGGATGCCCTAAGGAGCTAGAATGCCAAGAAACACTAATTTGGGAAAACGGAGGCCCTATCGAGCAATTCAACCGCCAAACCTATCAGAGGACACTGAGGTGACCCTTGATCATCAATTTGACAAGGAGGATCAAGCCCACTGCCCTAGAATTGGAGGGCAAACCTACTTGGTTGCATGCCATGGCTATTAGACATGGTTTACAGTGCAGACCGCTCATTCGAGCTGCGGTTTGCAATAGGTGTAAGATCTCCTTACTATTTCTTTTATAGTATATTTATCTAGGTTAGATTAGTCATTTTAGCAGTTTATTTAGCAGTTTACAGACCCTGACTAACAGAATTAAGGATTTAATTAGGTTTACTTAATTATAGAAAGTAGGAACATAAATGGCTTAATTTTAGGTTTTCATGCTTCATTTCACATAATTGATCCATTAGATTGATAGCTGTAGTTCTTGTTTACATATTTCAAGCAATATTTATGAATCTTGCATATGTTTAATATATTTTATACATGCTTTCTTGATTTCATTAGCATTATGGCATTTTCATGTTTAAATCCTTTAAAGGGCCTCATCATGAGAGGTTGCCTATTTGTTTAATGTTTTTGTGTTGTTTCTTGATCATAGGAAAGCAGATTCGAAGGAGATTCAATCATCTAATTCCTTCCTCAACACGAAGAAGAGGGTCAACTCCACCCTAGAGTAGTTCGTGTCACCCCGAATGGCCTGAAACTCATATTTGCCCTTGAGAGGGATTTCATATGCTTTCCCTACTATAATAAGAGTATCAAATTGGTATCCCTAAGAGGGACGTATTTGTAATTGGGATTGGCTCATTTAATGGAAATAAAGTGTTATTCTTATCTATCATTTGTTGTCAATTTTGCAATGCATGCTTTTGTATCTTTTATTTCAATTACGCAATAGGAAGCATAGGTGTGAGGCCATTTTGGTGGTCACACTAAGAAAAATGAAAAGTGGTGAATTTGTATGGATTATAGGTTGCTGAATAAGGTAACTAAGAAAGACCACTTCCCCTTATCCTTAATAGATCAGGTCCTTGATACCTTGGTAGGCAAGAAGTATTTTAATTTCCTAGATGGGTTCAGTGGCTACAATCAGATCCAAATAGGGGAATAAGATCAAGACAAAACCATATTTGCTTTCCCTTGGGGGAATTTTGCTTACAAAGTTTTACCTTTTGGTTTGTACAATGCACCTGCCACATTTTAGAGGGTAGTTCTGAGCATATTCTCTAATATGATTAGAGAAACTATGGGGGTATACATGGATTATTTCACTATATATGGTGAAAATTTTGAAATAGCCACAAAAAATTTGGAGAAAACACTTGAGAGGTGTGAGGAAACTAACCTATCCCTCAGCAATGAGAAATATTACATGCTAATGTAGGAAGGGATAGTTTTAGGATATCATATTTCTGTAGATGGGATCAAAGTAGACAGGAATAAGATATAAGTTATCCAGAACTTGCATAGTCCCAAAATATAGAAGGATATCCATAGTTCCCTGAGATCAACTGGTTACTATAGTAGGTTTATAGTAGAATTTAGCAAAACTATTAAAAACCTGAGCGCATTGTTAGAAAGGACATAGATTTTACCTCGATAGAGGAATGTGAATAAGCATTTAACACCTTAAAGGAAAAACTTATTACTACCCCAGTATTGAGAGGTCCAAATTGGACCATACCTTTTCACATATATGTTGATGCATCTAACAATGCAATAGGATCAGTGTTAGGATAGAAGGATGGTGATGATTTTTATGCCATCTATTATGTTAGTAAACACCTCACAGGTGCTGAATTTAATTATATTATCACTAAAAAGAGTTTCTTGTAGTTATACACATGCTTAACAAATTTCATCATTATATTATAAGATATCAAGTTTTTGTACATACTGATCACTCAGCCATTAAATACCTGATAAATAAACCTGGGATTAGTGGCAGAATTATTATATGGTTGTTGCTTCTATAGGAGTTTGATGTGATAATAGTAGACAAGCTAGGTAAAGACAATGTGGTAGCTAATTTCTTGTCCAGGTTGACACCTCCAGATGAAAATTTTCTAGATGAGCATTTTTTTCTCTGAATGAACATTTACCATGGTATGCAATTATGGCTAATTATTTAGCCACTGGTAAAGTATCCCCTAAAAAAAAACTTTAATTGAGAAAAGTGCAGACTTATCATGGATTTATGGGTGCCTGTTTAAAACAGGACTTTATCAGATCATGATAAGTTCTGTTGTTGAGAATGAGATAATATAAATATTGAAGGCTTGCCATGATGAACCTTGTGGTGGCCATTTTGTAGGAAAAATGACTGCATATAAAGTGTTGTAGGATGGTTATTACTGGCCTACACTATTCAAATATGTAGCCAAGCATGTGAGCTAGTGTGATCAATGTCAGAGGATGGGCATACCTACTCTCAAATATGAAATTCCACTCCAACCACATGTTCACATAGAGCCATTTGATAAATGGAGAATGGAATTTGTAGGACCCATTAATCCACAGTCAACAGGTAAGAGGTTTATCTTAGTTTATACTAACTATGTGACCAAGTGGGTTGAAGTGTAGGCTTTGTGTGATTCAAAAGAGAATATTGTAGTAGACTTCTTGTATTCATCTATTTTTATGAGGTTTTGGGTCCCAAGAGAGATCAAAACTGATCAAGGACCTCAATTCATATAACAAATTTAATAAATGCTAAGCCACGTATACAATGACATCATGTCATATGATTGTGTTGACTATGTAACACATGTAATAATGATATAATATAATCAAACGTGGAGTTCCAACACATCATATGGTTTACTCGGTCAATGCACTTTCAGTAAGTGCTTTTTGTAACACCTTTTTGTAATATATTTTTGTAGCACATTTCCATAGTCCATCTGCTATGCACGTTCTCATGAACTAATTTTCCTAATGTTTAGTCTGCATTCAATTATGGCTACACTCAAAGTGTACCTACAATATAATATTTCAAAAACACAAAAATTCCACATGGTTTGACATAAAATATCAAAAATTTAGCACTCAATGTTTCATTCATTAGTTTTACTGCAATTCACACAATTAAAATATATTAGTAATTAAAATACATTCAAATTTATCAAGTTGGCATATAAAAACTAGATTATGACTTACAAATATCATCATGATTTAGCCCCCATCACTTATCCTTTGGAATTAAGAATATTTGTGGAAAATATTTTCAATAGAAGTATGGGCTTCTTATGCTTGTGAATGTTGTATTGAATTGAATAGAAATTCATTGCTTAGGAAAATATAGAAAAAGGAATTGAAAATATTTGTGGAAAATATTTTGGAAAGAAGTATGGGCTTATTTTACTTATGGTTACTATGCATCATTGAAATGAATCATATAGAAATTCATTCATACCTTCAAATGAGCTATTATGATCCCTACCTTCCTATAAATATGCTACGAAGGTCAAGCGAAGAAGATGTTGGATCATGATAATATATTTTTCAATTGTTTCTTGGAATCTTGTGAAGGATTAAGTTGGAAATCACTCTTGGTGAAAGAGGATTTATTGTAATAAAGACTACTCAAATGTATAAAATAAACCTTTAAATGAATGGTTATACTTGGTATCATGTTGTACTAATATTTCATGGCTCTTATCTTTGTTGTTGAAACTAATGCTTTGGTCTAAAGGATTTTACTAGATTTATTTGCATGCTTAAGTTCAATCCAGTTAAAAGTATTTTGCTTCCAATTTTGGAGGATGCTCTTATTTAGTGCTTGTAGAGAGAGTGAGAGAGATAGAGAGAGTTAAAACTTTGGGTTTGGAGGGAGGGGGTTTCTTTTATAAAGGCTCTAAAGGTAACCTCATCTCAAACTATCCTTGTCAAGCCAAACTTGAGGTTATTGTGGGGTGGCAACACCTAGTTTTTGGTGTCTATGAGAAGACAATCATGTGGAGTAATTGACACTTAGTTTCTCATCACGAATATGAAAATATAAGTATTAAGTTTAGAGGATCATCACAAATATGCACATATTTAAACTCAAGGTATTACACCCTAAGGGACCCAACATAGATTAAATTATAGCTAGTGGAAGGAATTGATATTTCCCCTATCTAATGATTGAGAAGGGATAATCCTAATGCTAAGGTCAAAAATTCTACATTCGAGGAGAATTTCATAAAAGTGGGGTGACCTTTATAAAGCATCCTTTATACTATATAGGTATACAAGGTAAACCCTAGCACCTACGAGAGCTTGGCCTCTCTTGTCCATTCGAGAGATATCTAGAATGTCATAGACTCGAAATATGGATATGCCCAGTTAAATATATTATATGGATACTCATGTTGAACCTTGTTGGGATTATTTAAAAAAAAAATCTCTCTTGGGTTTGTTAGCTTTTGGGTTGCTACAAAATGAAACTACAACACCCATATAGCATGGAAATCCAGGATAAAATCAAGAAAAGTCTTGAAAGAGATAAGGATTTTGGCATAAAATATGGTCTTTTATGCTTTAAGGATAGGATAGTTATACCAAAAAAATATGATCTAAGGAGAATGATCATGCAAGAGGTACATAATTATACCTATTTAGCTCATTCAAGAGGGTCAAAAATAAGGGAAAACATGAAAAATACCTTCTATTGGGTTGGAATGAAGTAAGATATCACTAGTTTTATTACAATATGTTTAGAATACCAAAAGGTGAAGGCAAAACATTAACACCTAATAGGGAAATTGTACCCACATGATGTACCTATGCAAAAATGATAGGTAATATCTATGGATTTTATTGTGGATTTAACTAAGAATAGGTACTTATTGAGTGATAATTTTACCCAATTTCAAAACCATACTCATAGTCAGGGTATTGTTAGAAAACCCTCTCTTGCAAAGAAATTTAAAATTTCTCCAAGGTTCTTATGTGCTTAATGTGTGCTTGAATGTTTGTGAAAATATGCAAAATATGCTGAAATACCTTAGAGGTGCAAGTAACTATTAATAAGGGGCTTGTGGTTTGGTATTAATTTGATTTGATATGCTCTTTATTGTTCATGAAATTTAAAAAAAAAACTGCAAATGTGACATTATTTGTCCTCTATGACCATCCTAGAATGGTGATTTAATTCATTTTATCTTAAAATGTTTTAAGTAGATTTTATATTCCTTTGTTAAGCAAGTTTTAAAAAAAATTATCTTCCTTTTTTAAGCTTTGCTTTGAGCATAAAAGAAACGACTAAAATTTAATTTTGAAATGTTGATCCTGGAATGGTGATTGAATTCATTTTATCTTGCTCTGTGAAACATATTTTATCTTGTTTTGTTAAAAAAAAATTATCTTACTTTGTTAAAACAAATTTTTAAAATGATAGAACGTGTGAAGTGCAAGAATTTGTTTTGAAACCAAAAAAAAATACCTTAATTGAATGTTTCCAAATAATTTAACATATTAGCCTTAATAAAAAAAAATATTTGGATTGTTCTAATTACCTCAAAACCCCTAGTATTAATTTTTTTTTTGTAATACAATATAACCTTTTAGGGTTTTGAGTGCTTGATGGAACTTAAAGAAAATAAAATGGAAAATAAATAAAAACAAAAGCTAGGGTTAGAGAAAAAAAATGAAAAAATCTAAAATAATATGAAACAAAGTGCGAAAAAGCAATCAAAGAGAGCTACTGTAAATTAATTTCTCCTATTCTGCAAAAAATGGAAGATTATGAATATTAAAACAAAACCAGGTTAGACTTGCATCCACATAATCTAAATCTAGTTAAGTGCAATAGTTTGAAGGGATAAAAGCATGCATTAAAAACATTAAATGATACTACCATATCCATGCATAAAACATCATAAAATTAACTCAATGTATGAGAAATATGTGCAATGAAAATTATATTCAAAACCTTATTTGGTTGCATACAAGGTGGAAAAGTCAGTGTTTACAATAACTTGAAGACCTTCCAATCCTCTTATTGCTCCCTTGTTCGAAAAACATTTTAGTCCCTACTTTGTTGTTATGCATGGATATTTAAAATATTTAAGGAAACTCTTCTGCTATGTTTCCTTTTCACCCACCTCCACTTGTATTCATGGTGCCCATATTACTTCTATCTTCCTTTATTTCATTTTGTCTTGTTATGATCATAACATCTTCAGCCAACAAATCCATTCTTTCCCACCTTTTGATTTTGTAACACCTTTTTTGTTTCATCCCAACATATCATACATTACAAATACGTATGATTAAATTTTCTATATTGGAAACTTTATTTAATACCATACAATTTTTTATTTTCTTGAGAACATTGCATCACTTTACGTTCGTATGTGGGACAATAGCCAACTAGACCTGAATCTTGTGAAGTCTCTCCGGCTATTGAAGCATTCTTATTGCCATAGCAATGATTGACTATGACAAATGGCTACGACCCCATCCACTTGAACCATGAAAATTTTCATGACATATGAATATGAAGACTTGCTTTGATTCTCAAGCATGCCAACTCATTCTGAGATGCATTGGCATGGATAACAACATGTAGGATTTTCCTACTTATCTAGTGGGTTTTTGTTAGTGGACAATTTTGATATCATATGCTTTGGGTCACAATGATGAATTTATCTATATGTCTTTGATCTTCATGTATACATTTGTGCTCTGTATATTTTCACTAAGGTCTTTAGGTAGGCCTTTTCATACACCTTGCTCTTCTCTCCATGCAGAAGGTTTGAACCATCGTATTCAAGATCATCGGGCACCCTCGTATCATTGTCCTTGTAGTGCAGTGATGACTCATTGTCAAAAACCATTGGAATAATAATGGGAACTACTTCTTTTGCAGATGTATACATAATCAAACCATAGCTCCCAATTATGGGATGGAGTTGATGAATATTTATACCTTCCTCTTAGTGCGATATTTATGTTTTTAAGATAAGTTTAATAATGTGCTTTATGACCATTCCTTCAAACCTTTGTACTCCTGACATTATGGTATCTTCATTATTAATTAACATCCTTCGTTATTCAGTGTATTGTTGTTTCTAGTTATGTTTAACTTATTGATGATTTCTTATATAAAATCCTCACACATCAATGGTGGGCTTCAAATATTCCATGTTACATCAGTGACATTGATCCCCCTTGAATATCATTGTGACCACATTCCAGTTTTATATCTTCAAGAGTGCATGTTGAGATTTTAAATAAAGGGGTAAAAATTTATTGATAAGAAGACAAGATTACAAAGTATAGTGAAGCCCCCAACTAGGACTCAAATAAATAAAAAAATAGACTAAAACCATAATACAGGATCGAAATACAAAAAATACAACAAGAACAAACCACATTAAGTTTGTACATCCTTGTGGATCAACTACCAAATGCGCTATGAGTCCCCAACCAAGATACTCTCCTAGTTATCCATAATCCAAGGACCTGAAAGCTTAGAATCCCTTTTGGTCAAATAATCAGCAACCCCATTCCATTCCCTTCGTATGTGTACAAAGGAGATAAATTTAAACTCTTCACAAATTCTAATAATTTGAATGAACACAAAGAACAAATGCCAGTTAACATCCTCCAACCTTTTGCTATTTAAAATATTAACCAAAATTTTAGAATTGGACTCACAGGTGCTCCCGTACCATCCAAGATAAAACCCCGTTTGCAAGGCCTCGAGAATCACAAGAGCTTCCATAAAATTGTTGGAGTGAACACCTTTATAAATGGAAAAGAAAATTTGACCATGCCAATAGAGTCTCTCCCAACACCACTGATTCCAACATGTCTAGGATTACCCTTGGATGACCCATCAATATTAATTTTTAAAACTTCTCTAGGGGGCAACCTCTAACTACCATCTCTTTGAACTTTCTTGCTGAGATGGGAAACCCTACTAGGGCAAGAATATTCCACACCAACCCCAAGGAGACTAAGGGCCTACCAAACCTTCTCCTCCATAGAGTCCAAAAGAGGATCCACATCACATTTGCTATGGATAGTTTCATAAACCATACACAAGATCATTTTCTAGATTTGTTGAATAGAAAAATATCTACCTTGAAATATGCGATGGATTCATTTGATCCAAATCTACCAGATGATGCAATAAGGGCCCAAATTCCAAGCCACATGGAGGAATGAGACATTGGCTAGACATCTGCCCAAACTAATCCAAAACTCCACCAAGGAGAGCACATGAAAACAAGGATGGTTCTAGGCACTCCACCAATGGTTCCAAATGTCTCTAGCAAGGGAGCATTGGAAAAATAAATGAGAAGAGTCATCCTCATTATTACCACAAAGGACACAAAAAATGGACCCTAAAATTATTTCTTCCTCAAGTTATCCCAAGTGAGTCATTTATTACAAGCTACCAACCAGAGAAAGAAGTTACATTTAGGCCAAGAAAATCTATTCCACGTCATTTTCCACCATGTGATAGGGAGTCTCCCAAACTTTTGCATATCAAGAACCTAATAACCATAGGCTACAGAGTAGGTTACCTTGGGATCAGTATTATAAGACAAAATGTCTTTATCCCTCAATGAAGAGTAGGGAATCCCCACAATAATAAGAGCAAGGACATCTTTGTCCTTGGCCAATCCCCTCTAGGGCCATTATTGAAGATCTTTCCACTTGTACATCTCCATATTACCAAAATGTTGGATTATTTTAAAGTCCTCCACATGAGACCAACTTGCTTCCAAGAAACAAACACTTAGGGAATGTAACCTGGGATATTGAGTCAATATAGGAGGATGGGCATCCCAAGAATCCTCCCATAAAAGAGCATTTGATCCTTGATTGCAAATCTAGAACAAACCTTAATTAAATTAGACCCTCTTTTTAGAGTGTCCTAGATAACCAAACCTTTCCCAACCAAGCTGACTCTAGGGATATCAACCTCAAAAATACCTCTCAAGTACTTACAAGATAATATTTTAGCCCAAATCTAATCTTGAGAAGTACACCATCTCCAGTAGAGTTTTATAGCCAAATCCTACCTAGAAAGAGTCACCTATCACAACCCAAGGCCTCCATATTGAACCAGACTACAAATAGTATCCCACCTAACCAAAATATATTTAGATTGAGCAAGTTTTCCAGACCATAAAAACTATCTTGACAAAGCATCTATATCCTTGATAAAATGAGAGGGAGCTATTTACACAAAACACCTATAAATATGTAAATCTTGAACAACAAATTTTAAAAGCAACACTCTACCCATAAAGGAGATCCATCTAACGATCCAGTGATTCACCTTCCCTCTAAAGTTATCAAGCATATACTACAAATAAGATCTAGGTAGAGGATGAGATGAAATCGAAATACCAAGATAAATGAAGGAGGGAGTCTCGACTTGGAATCTTAGAATTCGAGAAATCCTAGATTTAATAAGAGAAGGGGCATTGAAGAATAAAATAGAAGATTTTTTCTCATTAATCAACTACCCAGAAGCACCAAGATATATGTCAAGAGACTTTCTAATGTTTCCAGCTTCCCTAGTAGTGGCAACTCTCAAAAAAATTGTATCATAAACAAATTGAAGGTGGGAAAGAGACGGTAAATTGTTATCCCACTTCCAACCTTGAATGATACCATGCCTAACCTGAGACTTGAGTAGTCTTCCCAACCCTTATGCCATAATTATAAAAAAAATAAGGTGATAGAGGATCTCCTTGCCTCAATACTCTCAAGGCCTCAAACAACTCTGATGAATCATTGTTAACATGAACATAGAATGAGGAAGAAGAAACACAACTCATCACCCATCTAATCCACTCCTCCTCAAAGTCATAATTCTAGCTGTTGGCTTTTGGGATGGCTAACAACACATGTCGTTGTTCCCAGTAGAAGCTAGTAGAAACATAGAAGAAAATAATTAATTAATCATTTTAAAAAAAAATTGTGTCTTGATTTAATCTCTAAATTGCATTTTTAGAAAACATAGAGAGCAAAAAATTAAAAATAAGGATAGAACCACTTACAGGTGGACCCACATCCAAATAAGAATTGTTGTAACTACCTTTCTCTATAATTTTCCTATAGTGACTAATGATTAGGGCGGCTATTGTGGTAGCCACTGATATTGATGATGGCTAAGACTTCTAGCCACTATCACTTAGAGTGGGTGTACCTATGATAAAAAAATAGAAAAATACATCAATAAATAGCAAAAAAATGGGTCTATTCGATCGTGATTGCCACTGAAGGCAACTAAAAATCTAACACCTAAGCATAATATGTAATCAAATAAGCATGATAAAGCATATACTCAAATAAAAGAGAAGGAAATAGAAGTAGTGTCCATTTTATTCATATTCAAAGTTCTCTTTTACATAGAGGTTACAAGTGCATCTCTCTTAGAGATTGACCATTTGATACATATTACAATAGAATCACTCCATGTGATTAGGTGCCTTCAATAGACTCTTAGGATCCTCAAAACTTGATTATAGGAGGGATTACTCTTGGAACCTCCACTTCTAGGCCAAAGACATGGATCTTGATGATGAAAGGTCCTTGATCAACCTGTCACTTGCACACAAAGAAACTTACAAGATATTAATAGCAATGAAAGCCTCTTCAAATGAGGCTTATTTCTTGATAAGTGCAAGATATAAAGCATATCCATAAAATTATATAGAACTACTTTAAAATAGTGAAATAATGCTTAAAGAAAGAATGCAAAGAATGTAAATGTTGCTACACTAGGTTAGAAATCCAATGAAAAGACTTTAAATATAATCTAATGCTAAAATCAAGGGAAAAGAGACATCATACAGTAGCTGCTTATGCTCAGAGAAGCTGGCTCTATTAGTCATTGATGACATCAGTGGTCGCACCTATGAGCCGCTATTAAAATTGTGGCCATGGGATAGAAGCTCTACTCTTTGTGTTCTAGGCCTGGCGTCACTCAATTCCAATGCTACGAGGATTGACGTTCTTGGTGCATTCTCTTAGGACAACTTAGGATGGGAAATTGGTTCAAATCATTTTGAATTGAATGCTTGAACAAGTGGTTGTTCTTCTCAAAATGTGGTAATATCCATTGGTGGGTAGGCACTTTTCATGGCATAATTTCAACAACACCATCTCACTTGTGAGGGATTGTACTCTTTTTTTGCAAAGTAGTAGTACTTCATTGTGCAAAATCTTGTTAATTATTCAGGTTTTTCTTGGTAAATTTGAGGCCTTAAGTAGACTCCCAAATTCCTTGACCTAGCTTCCTTAGGAAGCCAATATCAAGAACTTGTTGAGCTACAGTGGTTATACAAAGCTTCTAGAGGCTTCTGAAACCAAAACCATTGCTAATTTTTTAGATGTAACTAATTTTACTCAACTCAAGGAGCTCGAATTAATTACAAGGTTAGCCACTATTGATCGATATGGCTACAGTCATAGCTACTATCATATTCAACAGATAGCCTATGGCCACTTTGATTTTCAGTGATTGAGATCACGACTACTATTGACATCAATGGCTAGATTTACATAGGACTAAGCTACCCTAAATGAGTGGTTAGAACCATTGTTGTGTCTTGTAAAGTTCCAAGATCAATAATTTGGTCTGCAAAGGTGCCCATATGAGTAGCCTCCTAAACATGACATGTTTTATGTGTCTACACATAGTTTCTTTCATAGTATAAAATGAAATGATTACATTTCATTGCATCTAGAGTTGTCCTTATCTCTATGTATTCCTTATAAGATATGAGTGGTTTTCCAATCATGAAGAAGCTTGCAGATACTTAGATGGATTGAAGATATTTTGTGGATGGATTCATATGGATTTGAACATATATATGACATGGAAAAGCAAAGGCCATGTAAAAGAATGTTTTGTTCAATGATTTTGTAAACTTGATTACTGTTCAAAACTGAAATATTATGTTGCTTTGGTGATATATAGGGTTTTATACATTAAAGTGCATTGAGCAATATTTTATTTGGATAGTTAGTTTTTTATTTTTATAAATTTTAGGAATTCATGATTTATATTATAGGAATTATGTTATATATGAGTACTTTGAAGCTTATGTCAAGCATTTGGGTTAAGCAAATATGGGATTTATTTAAGAGGTATCCTTGTTTATCTATTATAGCATTTTGGATTAAATGGATTATGACTTAATTTAAAGTGATTTTGATATGATGTGATGTTTGTTGCTTTAATTTAGAATTATGTTTTAAAGTACAAGAATTATTTATGATAAGATTGTCTTGGGGTGGTTAGAATCTCTTGTCAATAATTTAAATCCCAATCTTGGGAGGAGTTACGTGAATGCAATACCTAGTTAGCCATGAGCCTAGAAGGACTTGTAAGAATGTAATAACTAGGGAATCATGCACCTATAAGGATTTGTAAAAATACAATAGCCATGTCTTCCTCTGAATCATTGCACCTTGAACATAAAATATCGTGTATACTCCAACTAAGAGTTATGGAATCATTCATAAGGCAATAATGGTGATCCCTTAGTTAGACCATGGAGATGTGGTAACTAAGAGTAGGATCAAGTTAGTTGCTAATAAAGTGGAAATGACCTTAGTTAGCCCATGTAGGTGTGGTAGCTAAGAACCAAGGCTCTATGCTCGATTAAGATACCTAGATGGATTTAGAGTCGGGTTAGGTAATAAGCATCCCCCTTTAAGTTATATGGGCCTTAAAGGATAATACCTACATCATGGTCACATGGTCCTATGCTGATGAAGGTATGGGAAAGGTGGAGGACCAATTTTGGCATCCTTCTAAATGTGTAGTTTTAGTAATATGAATACCAAAAAATATGGGATTTGACCACTCTTATCCACGAAGTTTCATTTGTAGCTACTCGAACTTAAATGTGGTGAAGACTTGTATGCTAAAAAGTTAAAAAAAAAAATAGGTTGGTAATTTTTGGTTTGTTACAATAATCGAAGCTAATGGTATCTTAGATGGCCTTAGGCATGATTGTGATAGTAGCTTCTAGATCTACTATGTAGTTATGTAATACTTACCCCTCTAAGAAAAATGAAAAATAAAAGGATAGAGACTTGGTATCACCCATATCAATAGATGGTATCTTGTGTGGTAATTTGGAATCCAAAATGGCAATTCTACCAACCGTTGAGCCCTTCAAGGCTACTTTAACCAAATTCACCTAGTTGGAGACCAACATAGTGTCTTCTATCTTCTTTACTTATTTTACAATGCTCCTTTTGGGAATGTCCAATGGCTTGGTTTCCTCCTAAGATGATTGTGGGAGTAATCTTTAACAACTTTCCATCATCTCTTCCCTTTATTTCCTTACGATTGTTAAGTTATAACTTTTGATAAGCCTATTTTATTTGGAAATGTAAGCATAACGATTTTGGATTGTTTTGTTTTGCAAACAACTCCAAATTCTACTTTTTTGAATGATTTACTTGTGAATATAGTATCTCTTCCAACTCATCTTCTTCGATTTGTTCCTTTTATTTCCTTGATATCTACTTCATATTTTCTAAACTTTCAATCTCTTGAACACATGCTAGTAAATAAATATGGCTAATCCTACATCTGGATTGATCAGATAAATTATGTAGAATTTATATGTTGTAAAATATTACTTTGGATCCATTACTAGGGCTACAAAATCACTTGACTCCTGAGCTACCATTGGGTGGAAGTGTGGTTGAAAATTTTTATAAGTGCTACCATTGTAATGATTTTCAAATGTTGAGCACTTAAACTTGGTTGCACTAGGAAATTATTCTTGCTCTTGATCTTTGATGACATGAACACGTTCTTCATTAACTTCACCAAGTGTATCTATTGGTATATTATGGGAGACACATTTTGAATATATGCCTTAATTCCTACTTCATAATTTTTTTGTTCCACAACATTGAGCTCATTAGTCAAGTGTTGAATCATAGCTCTTAGTTCTTGCACTATTTGAGATTCTAGGGTGTTCATTTTAGGTGCATTCCTTGTCAGAGAAACATGTGGGGAATATTATTTAGGCAAAATATCTAGAATTAGAATAGGTAGGTCCAAAAAAGGAACTTCTTTGTTTATTTTATGGACCTAAGAGGTATCCAACATGGTGTTTTTAAGAGAAAGCTTCTTGCTGAAATGAGCATATTTTTTGCTATGATGACCATTTGGAAAATTTATGGGAACTTTTTTTCAATAAGTTGTATTAGAAGACTTAGGTCAAAGGAAAAATTATAAGGGTAATAAATGTAATCTTGGGATTGGGATAGTCTTATTTATTGAGGGATCCTTTTCTAGGTTATTCTAAACTAGATATTAAAATCAGTTGTGCTCTCCTAATAATCATTTGAATAAAAGAAAATTGAGTGAGAAAAAATAAGGGATCTCCTCGGTCATCAAATTTTAGTATGAGGGGTGCATCCAAGTCAGCCCAAGCCTTAATGTTATTATCCTCCAAGAAGTGATACCATTGCAACCCTTTTTCATGAAAATATTGAGTAAGGAGACTCACCATCAAAGGTGGTAGTATAAATGGTTTGCAAAGCAACAACACTTGGCAGTGCTCATAAGCTATTATCCCACTACCATATTAGTAGGGTAAAAATTTTAATGTAGCCCATGAAATCTCATTAAGGTATAGAAGTTTGAGGGACTAGACACTATTCCAAGACAAACAAATCTATCCATCCATGGTTTTGGGAAAATACACTATGATATTTGTAGATTCATCATTTTGATTGGTATGCATCAAGCTATATTGGCTTTATATTCTTGTTACTATGTGATTCTAAGAACTTTTAATCAACAAATTTTCTAATTTATCTGATTCTTGAATCAACAAAGTTGCTAGGTGAACATGTATTCTCATCTTATGAGGTCAATACTATTCACTAGAATCTTGAGTGTTTTGGGTGAATGGGATGAGATTTATGAAATGTAGTCCCACCAAGCATGTCAAAAAATATTTTCTTGTGCATGATGGATAATTTATTTTTATATTTTAGTATACTCTTTGTGGATGGGATAAATTTATGAAGTACAATCCCATAAAGTATGCCAAAAACTCTTAGTCTAAAATCCACCTATGTGAATGAGATGTGCTCTTGAATAATGCCCAAGATTGGATAACCAAAAAATTGCTTCTCAATCAACTTTTGAATAAGACCAATTCCTTATAAATCTAACTAAAATAAAATGGGTTTAAGACTAAATCTATAAATATGAGGGTTTAGAAATAGTGCAAGGAGATAAATTAAAATAAAGTTAGTCGGGATTCAGTTAATAACAATGAGATCAACTGCATACGAGTCTTACACTCTCAATCTAATTGAAGGCCTAATAGACCAACTAACACACAATCTTATGGAAAATCATTTAAATCAATCTAAATATATCTTAACATTCTAGATATAAAAAAAACAACAATCTAAATAGCTATCCAGTTTAGTAGAATAAGCTTTGAAAAAATTCACCATTCATATAATATAAATAGAAATGTGTAACAATATAACTCACATTAACACATGTATTACAACATTTTTGATAGAGGCCAAACAATACTTCAATTCTATTGAAAGTAAATAGTTATCATACAACATACATAAATTATAAATGCTAAAGAATTTACCCTATATTAGAGGTACATTAACCTAATTATAGATTTACATTACATTATGTTAGCTCTAGTCATCATGGGAAAGTTTTTTGTATGCCTTACATAGGTGAGTATAGGGAGTGAGCATCACATTCAAGCTCAACCTAATTTAACTGCCATAAGTCAAGCAAGCTAACATGGTTGGTCCATATTTATTTCATGATCTTGAAATCCATGTGCTTCCAATAGGTATCTGATGTACTCTAACATGATTTATTTTTACCATTACATTTTTTGTAGTGCTAGCTCATCTACAGTCTTGGATTTTTCTAACTTTGATATGAGTGACTATTCAACATGGATGAATCTAGATGACAAGGATAGGTCTAAAATACCTTTACTTAATACCAAAGACTATAAGCATGACTAGACTTCTACATTTATTTTTCATTGGTGCTTTGTAAGTATGATATTTGTTCTTGTAAAATTTTATAAAATGATGAGTCTGACATTGAACCTCAAAGCCAAAATTTTCTTGCTCTCATAATGATGACAACTTCCTCAAAAGTCTTGCCACATCCCACACTTAGCCAAAATTTAAATTTGGCTCAATTCATTATTGAATGGTAGACACTAGACTTTAATTATACTTATCATGACATGAGCACTTTGTAAGTTTTATCATTTGTTAATTCAGGCTCTTTGCCTTAGTTAATTTTTGAGTCTGGTAATATGGTGCAAGGTTATATGTTGGACGTCAATTTTTTGTAGCTCTTTTTATTACATTAGCTTACTTAAAAGCATGGCCCTCTTCCATACTTAGCCAAAGTTTGAGTCCAATAGAATGTAGACCATCAAATACTTTTACCTTGGTGAAACTTTTAGTCCAACATGCAATACATTGCTAGCATTTTTACCTTAGCCAAGTTTTGGGGTCAACAGGGTGTTACTACATGTATGGATACCTTAATATTCTTTAGCTTGACATTGATTGCTATCTTGTAGCCAAATATTTATAAGGGCCTTGCTCAAATAGTTATTTTATCCCACCAATGCTCTTGTTCAATCTTTTGTATTGTTGCTTTGCAAAATTTTGATAAAAGTTCAACAAAGCTATAATTCGGCTAGATTTGCAAGGGTTTATGGATGTGGGTAATAACATTGACCCACATTTATATATAGAGGCAATAAAATTATAAATTTCCTTTATTGGATTCCTCCATGATGCTAATTTATTATTTGTATATTGAGCATTAAATTTGTGTACACCAAAATCTAGCCACTTGTCGTCCATCCAAATATTCCCACCATTTTTACCCAATATTTACATATATTTATATATATTTATTTAATATATATTTAAATATTAATATTTTATATTATATTTTATATATATTTAATAAATGTATATATATGTGTGTGTAAATTAATCTCAACCATCCATATTGGTCTAATCCTAGCCATTCATCCACCTCAATCCATGCCACCTACCTAGATCTAATATCCACCCTCCATCATATTTTAATATTGACCACACAAATTGTGTCATTGAAACCCTAATGTTACCTAGGGAAGATTATAAATAGGAGTCATTTTGATGGCTTAACCCCTAAATCAAAACCTAAGAAAGCTAAGCAATTCATGACCTAAGCTTTCAAAAGTCCCCTTTCACATCCCTCACCTTCACCTCCACATCCGCTATTGTATCTCTCACCCGAAGTAGATCTACTTCTACAAACCTTACCTCAATATCTAAATGCCTTGTTGATATCCTCGAGTACCCCTTTTCTACTCTTGAGTACCTCTAGGATCTTTCCACCATACCTGAGTGTCCACGAGCATTCTCTGCTACCGCCGGGCACCCGTGGGGATTTCAAACCCTAGGCCAGTAGACCAACAAACCCTCAGGTGTGACTAGGGCATATGCACACCTATTTTCCTATAACAATGATAATGACAAATCATAAAATGATAATTTTACAAGGTAAATCTTCCATTATTGTATTGATTTCATTATTTCTATATTTTCTCATAGAATTGTTATTTGATAGCTAGGGTTTTTATTGATTTCTAAGGGTCTCACATAGTGGAGCCCTCATAATTGTTATTAACCCTCTTTTTTCATTTTATATGTGCATATTTGGATATATACAGGCATTTGGAAACTTATTAAGCTAGAGTGGTCCAGTCAATGGATAGTTGAAGCCCACTCACCTTTGTTGGGAGCAGAAAAAAGCTTTGAAGACACCACAAGCATTATTGTCTAGGATTTCAGAGAACCCTAGCATATTGTATTCATTGTATCAAAATAATAAATAGTATAAAACCCTATTTGGGGCACATTTTATTGTATTGAGATCCACCGAAATTAATAATATAAGATTTATTTTACTATGCAATCTCTTGTATCACTGTTTGTTCATTTTATGTTATCTATATTTGGTGTTTCATTTTTGTCTTCACAATTTGAAATATGTAGACCTTATCTTAGTTTTAAAAACTATTAATTGTACTTTGTATTAGTATCCAAATATTTTAATATATTTTGCATTTAAAAAATTCTATGTTAATGTGAATATAAATAATAAGGTTTTGAGTGGGTCCTTGTTCCACATATAAAAATTATTCTATTGTTATTATCTATAAACACTCAAAACAAAAATCTAGGCATATACAAACTTAAATTATATCAACCAAAATTGTAATAAAACTTTTCTCTACATTGTTAAAAATAAAACTAAAACTAAAACTTCAAGCACAAAGCAACAAATAGGTAACCATAAAATAAGCACTAATCATCACCATCAAAGTCATATTCAAAGCTAGTAGGAACATATAATTTCTTTATGTGTCTTTTCTAAAGGGCTTAACCCCTTCTAATTTCATTTTTAATAGTGTTAGTTGTTTATCATTTTCTATATCTTTCTATCTCTCTAGCTCTTGTTTCTAAACCCAAGGGTTTACCCTTTTTTTAGGAGCTACTCCTAATTCTAGTTGCACTATTTTATTATTCTTTTTATTACTATGGGTAAAATTTATGCCCTCATTTGCAAACCTTTTTGTTGATATGTTGCTATAATCTTCTTGAGGGAAATATTTTGAAGTCGACATGAGAACTCAAGCAAAAAAAATAAAAAATCCCCAATACATCAGTCCAAAATTATGTTCCAAGGTGGTTAGGCACTATTCTAAAAATTAGTTAAGTCCCAAAGAAGATTGTTGAAATGCATAAGTCCAAAGTTGAATAATTTTATATTTTTCCAAGTAATGACATCAATAAAGTATTAAAAAAGTTAAAAAACATGCCAAAATACCTTTAAGTATAATAAAGTTAGATTTTTGAAAGGTCAAAGTAGCACAACCCTGATATCAATCAAAGAAAGCTCTCTCAAATGAAAGCCAAAACAGAACAATTTTGAACTTTTCCAAGAAATGACATTAGCATCCCCACTATAAAGTCCAAAAATGAGTAAAATATGCTGAAGTGGAATAAAATTGAGTTTTGAGAGCAAAAGTGCCATGAAGGCTCAAAATGTATAAAAGTGGGAGATTCAAGTGTGGTAGAGAAAACATGCCATTTCATTAGTCTTGAAATATATTACAATAATACTCATTATTATAATACAATATTTCATCACATACTCCTTGGGCTAAAATAGGGTTTCCAACATGAAAATATCCTTTCACAATATAATGCAATGACTCACTAGTATGCAAAAACCACCTCAAAGAGTGGGTGGGTATTTATGCTTGATGAAAACCATTGGTTGAATGAGCCTCTAAAAGCCTTACACACAACCAAAAAAAATAGTTAGTAGCACCCCTTGGGTCCACTTAAGTTGGACCCAAGCTTATGAGGGAAGAAAATAATGATAACTTGTAGTAAATTATTATATCAACCTCAAATGAGATAAAAATATCAAAAACTTACCTTTATCACCTCCATAGATTGTTTATGGTAGAATGCGTAACTCTGTCTAGTTACATATGGAAATCATCTTAGGTGGAGTTGTCCTAACTATGAACTATCTAGGTATGGACGGTTCACTTTGTACAACCTATAATGTGATGAAATTTGTAGGATACCTTTAGTCAACTATGAGGTGTTCCTAGTCTGAATCTGGAGTCTATTGGAGCTTCCACCTACAAGTAGTTTCACAAAATAGATGCATACAAATAGAGGCCTATAATGCTATCCATGGTTGATATGCAAGAAAAAAGGATTATAACAATGTGCACACAAGTAATTTCAAACTAAATATTGGTAGAGTTTCCCTATAGTAATCTCACACTCATGAAATAAAATAAATGGGGGCTTATTTATAAAATTTTCCAACAGCAATTAGGTAGTGAGGTGTAGATGAGATGGATGTGACATGGTAGCCAAGTTACATATGTGAGGGGAGGAAAAATTTAGGTTTTCCCACTTTGATGGTCAAATGGGTATGTGTGCACCATACGTCATTAACATTATTGGTTGGGGAGAGTAACCCCTCTCAAGTGGCATGTGCATACCATGCCTCATTAATGCTCTTGGGTGGAGAGAGTCCTCACCCCACCCATATGCATTAAGGAGCATGGGGGTTTGTGTGGGTGCATGGGGATATGGAGAGTAGGGGGTAGGCTAGGCTAGGATGAGGTGGACCTAAGCTAGATTCAAAGGGTAGACTAGGGAAATGTGCACATAGATTAGGGGAATATGCACATATGCTAGAGGGAGTGGGTTAGTTACATGGCGACCATGGATAAGGTGTAGGATGGGGCTTAATAGGTAAAAATGGGCTAGAATGGGTTGATTTTATATTTATAAGGTTACCATAGAAAATATTTGGGTTAATTATAACCATTGCAAAATTATTAAATATTAACATTGGATAAATGTTAATATGATAATTTTTAGGTGTCTACATTTGCTCCTTTTTGTACTGCATCATGTGTGAACATAATGTAGTGTGAAAATACATGATATGAAATGATTGGACTAAAAATGGATGATAGTGGATCATGATGGTTGACCAAAAATTTTGGCACACTACAACAATAATTTATGGAGGAAATATAGGGTTGTATCAAATCAAGAAAAATGTAGGATGATCCAATTATGGAAGGGATGAATATCTTCAAAACTTTACCTTTGAAAAACTATTGATATCACTTAATTTAACAAGTTGACTAGCCATTGGTATGGGTCCTCATGATGCTATAGTCAATTATATAAGTGGACTTAATGTTACCACCTCGATGAAGTGAGTGTGTGAGTAACCATACAAAATTGGCATGGAGCATACAAAATTGGATCGGATTGGAGTTTAGGTTTTGAAGATAAATTTTGTATTTTTGCCCTAATAGAGGGGGGTTAGTGATAGTCTTAGGCAAATATTCTTGGACAAACATGATTCTAGGATTGAGTATTTAGATATTGGACCTACTCATGGTGGCATTTATTGGTAATGTATACCCCCTCTACTAGTGAGTTGATGAGATAAGAATTAGAACACAACAATAAAGTGCTTAACAAAGAGTCATTACATGACCAATAAATGAAAGTGATTAAAGAAAATGACAAGCTTTGATGGCTAGATCAAGAAATAGTTGGTCAAACATTGATAGTATGGGTCCATACGGTTGCATACCGTATGGTACTATATAGCCCTTAACCATACGAGGTCTTATGGTTACCTACTATATGGGCCTATATGGTCATTGACCGTACATGGTGGTTATTGATGTATATATGTGTAGTTTTTCTATATTTTGGATATCAAATTATGTTATAAAATAGGTAAACCTATACTCATAAAAAATATATTTTTGAGCTCAATCCAATGGTAGTGGTTTTGTGAAATTTGGATAATATTTGATAGGGATAAGTTGGATCAAATATGAACTTACTTTTTGAAGCTATAATGCTCAGTTTTAGGTCTTTACAAGGTAAATTTGACTTGGTTGATTAGAGGGTCAATGTATGAGGGTGAATTGATGAAGATTGATAAAAATTTGATCAATTTTAGTGTCTAAAGAGATAGTGAATGGGATTAGGGGAAAAGGACCAAATGATAGAAACAATGGATAGGAGGGGACTAGAGAGACTCCAACAGATCAACAACAGTGAGTCTATATTTGGTGTGGTAGATTTACCATGATTTTGGATCATTTTTTATAATATGAGGATGATGTATGTATTGTGGCCTGTAGATATATGGATGTAGGATGAAACAACCCTAGGGAAAATTTTTATGTAGTCCCATGGGTGTTGTGCAAAACATTGGTTAGTTTTCTATGGTATAAATCATTACCTCCATTTAATTGTCAACCCGGGACAGCTCGTAAACTTGTGAGTAACCCTGCACAGTATATGCCTGTAATCTCCCTTTAATCAGATGAGTCCCTTAGATTCTATGGTTTGGGGGGTGTTGTTGTTTCATTGGAGTTCTCGTTTATCTTCCAAACCACTAATCTAATTTGCATTATCAAAGAAATAACTAAAATTCTTTGAAATCAAAACTGCACACTTGCTAGAAATTTACAAAAAATAGGGGAAATTGTAGTATTAAACTAAATTACAAAAAATAGGAAAATAAATTAAAATGATAAAAAATAGGTAAAATAAGGGAGGAATACTATTGAGAGTGGGCCCAAGCTTCCAATAGATTCCACCCACATTAAGACATTCACCGGATGCTAGTTGAGTTTGATTAAAAGACTCAAATGTATTGTATTGAAATTTGTAGCAAAAAAATACAGAGAAAATCTAAGATCTATTTTTTAAGGGTGGCCTGCATATTTATAAGATATGCGGCCATGCCCTATTACATTATGAAAGCAAATCAATTTTCAATTTTTTTGTTACAACAATACATAGGAATAAAGGAGATAAAGCAAAACATTAAACTCAAAATATATTCAACGTATTCTATATCAGAATAGAATACATCTGATATTTTACTCTACCCGATTACATTGATTTTTATATGATTACTAAAAAATAGATGACATATGGTCATTGACATTGTCCTTGGTCTACATCCATCACTAAAATCGCATCCGCATCCATCATTAAAATCATCATTCTATTCTACCGATAACAAGGGTTGCATTATAATTCTACATCAATGGGAATCAGGTACCTTATCTGTAGAATATGGGAATCAAGTGCCAAATGAGAGTCGAGCACCTAACGAGAATCAAGCACCTAATAGTCAAGCACCAAATGGGAATCGAGCACCCAATAGTCAAGCACCAAATGGGAATCGAGTGCCTAAACGAGAGTCGGGCACCTGACTTAGCGCTTCATCACTATTTTGTTGAAGATATTTTTACCATCACAAAATGGAAAGTGCTAGGTCCGAATGGGACCTCGACGTAGTCATGCTAAAATACTATAAAATCCATTAAATCTACACATAATTCACTCAAAAACAAATATTAGACAACATACATAATCTAATGTTAAATACATATAAAATTTGCATAAAACATATATTTCTATTAAAATAAATATCACAATATATATGGAAATTTTATACAAAAATGAGCATTTTCAAGGCTCATCATCCCCCATGCTTAAGGGTTGGCATATCCCTATGCCACTTTAAACTGATAATTACCAATTTCATTTACAACCTTCCAATAGGCCCTAATTTTCTCCTTCCTCTTCTTTTTAGTGGCTTTGGCTTTTGCCTTATCTCTAGGCTTTCACCCTTTCGATGTTTTGGGGGTGGCTACCTCCTATTGCTACTTTTTTAGGTGCTTACTATACCGAGTTGGCTGACTTGGTCCTACTCCTTCACCTAGTTGTTCCTTTGTCCAAACTTTCCTCCCTACCACATTCCTCAAGTAGTAGCCAGTAAAAGTGGAGGTATCCTTCTAGAATGTTGGCTCAGCCTGCTTCTAGTATTCATGGTGAGGGGGTAAACTTTCTCCCACTAGCACTATAGATTCATCACCAAATGGAATGTTAGATTTCTCAACAACCTTGGCCTTGGGAAAATTGGCCATCACTAGCTCAAGTTCAACATCATCTTTAGACTCTGCTTCTTCTACCAGAGGAGCTTTGCTTGTTGTTGCCTGAGCTGCAGGTGGTACAAGACCTAGCAGTCCCATATTCATGAAATATACCTTCATATTTGAAGGTTGATCACCTGTTGACCCATACAAATCCTAAAACTATGCTGGTCAAGCAAATTTAATTTTCTTACGAGGAGCCTTGGATGCCTTTTTGGCCTCTTTTCTAGTTTCCTTGGCCACTCTCTTAGAGGCTTTCCTATACTCCTTATCTACCTTGATATCTACCTTGAGTTATTCAAACTTCTTTTTCTGCTCATCAAACAACTTCAAAGTCTCTACCCATTCTTCATCAGAATTCATACCTGATTCTTTTAGTTATGCAGTCCTTACTCTAGTCCTAGGTCTTCATTGAGGTCCCCTTACAACCTTCCTTTTTATCTCAACTTCTTGGGCTATCTTTGTGGGCCTATGTAATATCTAAAATAGGGGGATTTCCCCTTCTACTATTTCTTCTATTTTTCTACTTGATCTTCAAAAGTTGGAGACTTTTGAGTCTCCTATGCCTACTCTATAGGCATTTTCTCAAGTGACCCTTCAGTCACATTTTGTGCAATAGGTGATTCCTCTACTGAAATCCCTTTCTCTACCTAAATCTACTCAAGCTCAGCCCCTACATCTCCTTCTAACTCCTAGCCTATAGAATGAGTAGAATCTTAAGATTTTGCAACCCCCTGATCCTCCTCTACAACCTTATCTAAAATATGAGGCTCTTCAACCTCAATTTCATCTTCCTATCTTATGTCTTCCTCTATAGATTTTGTTAAAAGTTGAGGTTCTTCAACCTCAATTTCATCCTCCTAATTTACCTCTATATCTACAGAGGAAGAAGATGTTGGGGACTATCCCATATCAACTTCAGGACCCTGATATTGCCCCTATTCTATAGAGTGAGCTAGTGAATGGGGTTGTTCAACCTCCATTACTGCATTTATTTCCTACTCTACTTCTGCATGGGATTTTAGGGAGGATTCTTTAGTTGCACTTTCTATAATAATTGTAGGGGTCCTTGCCCAAGAATTAGGGCTCCCCTATGTAGACATATATCTAGAAGAAGCCACTGATTGGTCCCCTACCTCAGCTTCCTTGCTAGAATTCCTTGCATCTGATCGAAAAGGGCCAGAGGAGGCTATTTTCTCCTTAAAATCTAGAGAGGTAGTGGGCACTTCCATAGCCTAGTCAATTTTGTACTATCACATCTACCCTAGTTGGCCGTTCAACCTCAATTTTTTGGGTCTATAACTACAACTTCAATATCATCTCCTATAACTGATGGATGGTCTGATACAACTCCTACAATTTTACTATAACTACTTTTCTAGACTCTTGAAAAAGAGTTTGCTCCTCCTTATACTTGGCCTCCCAAGTACAAGCCTATTCTTTCAATATCTATAGTTATTGCTATAGATCCTCCATCTATATTTCCTACTAAGGAGTACTTCCCTTGGATAAGTCCTATAATATATGGGCCATGAACTCATCCTTATTCAACTCATCAATCGTTGCATCATCATCCGATGAGCTATAAACCACCATGGATGCCTTCATCCTCCTACTCCTAGTTCTGGTGGAAATTGGCATGTAAGTAGGGCTTGGTGGACCATGCCCTACCTCATAATAAAATTGAGGGCCAATAGGGGATGAAGCCTATCCTGCATCCTCATAAAATTGAGGAAAAATAGGGGATGAGGCTTGCCCTACATCCCATATATTTTTCTTAGGTTAGGATGTAGGTACCATATCTATTTGCTCTATCATCCTATCAGTCGATCGATTAATCTATTATAGTGCCACCACTTCTTCCTCTACCTTAAGAACTACATTATTTCCTTCAGCTTCCTCAACCATTACATCTCTATGTGACTCGACATGTCGCACCAAGGCCAAAATCAGGCCATGGTGAGCCAGGGTAGATGTTGTGCCTACCTGGTACCGACTGGCCTCATCCTTGAGTGCACATGCAAGATAATGGGGGACATTGATCTTGTCCCCATGTAGTAAATGGTTGAGGAAACAAAAATGGTTAGAGTTTAGTTTGGAAAACCTACCCGTACAAGTGAAGAACCGAACAATCTACTCGAAGACCGATCTCCAGAATTTGAGGATGTACTACTTCGACAAACCAATGCACATTAGGTATTGCATTGGGTGCCCAAAGAATCATTACATATAGAGTGTAGGGTTGTCCTCCTTATACATGCATTCTCCTATTTGGGGAAGGCCTATTACCATGACAATGTACTCTTCGATGACTAGAATTTCTAGTCCCCACATGCGAACAACTTCATCCCTCATAGATATTACAAATTCTTTAGCTACTTCTACATCCTAGTTTTGGCTAACCAGATGGTAGTATTCCAACCATCCGATGGCATTGAATTGTACCTATACATCCTCACTAATTCTTGAACAATCCGTAGGCTCACTCTTTTTCAATAGATGGTTGGTCGATTTTCCCCCATGGCAAAGTTCAAAATTTTCTTGGCTCTGAGTTTTACTTGCAGCAATTTCTCACACCCTGGTTTTTTCTTACAACTCTATTATTTTCTTGCACAAATTTTTCCAATGCATGGTTTTAAATTACCTGCATCCATGAATGCAAGTGCCTGATTACCATAATTAGAAATAATTATGATTATCTATGCAAAATATTATTAAAGCATGTGTGATTTTACGTAGATGATGACCATGAGTGTTTTCCCCAATCAGAGTAGTGACACATGGAAAAATGCCAAGTGGAGAGAAATGGGTGGCTGGTAATTCAATGGGGATTGTGTCAACACTATTTTATAGAAACATATGCCTATGAAAATATATATATATATAAATAAAAAATTAAGCACATACTCATATTATGTTTTATGTATGTATAATGTGTAGACACTCATGGTGCACTAGCATTGGTTGCTTTATGGTGACTAGATGTATCGAAACAAAGAATGATAGGCATATTTCCCATGCGGAAAATTTCTCTCCATTTTGATTGGTTCTCGATTGCTACAATTTGATACATTTGAGAATTCCTACACATTTTCAAGAAAATATTAGAAAAACACATCTTCATGGGATGACAAACATCCCTCCCTTGGAAATTGTTCATTGATGACCTTGGAACGTGCATAAATCTCTAATGGAAAAATTAAAATAATTTCATCCATGAAGTTTGACTTATGCACATGGGTGAAATGTTGACGTGGCTCGAGCCACTTTCCAATGTTGAAGATTATTCATACGAGGCACAAATGCCCATGAAAATAGAAAGTAGGTGCCTCCTTACATGGAAATCGGGTGCCTTATTTTGAATCAAGGCACGTAGGTGCTTGGTAAACAGAAAGCAGACACCTTTTGTTAGCAATCGGGCATCATGCTTAATATGGAAAGCAGGCACCTTTTGCTAGAAATCAGGCATCGTACTTAAAGCAAAAAATAGAAAGTAGGCACCTTTTTATTGGAAATCAGGTGCCATACTTAAAAATAGAAAGCACTTTTTTTTATTATGTCTAGGAAATTAGGTGTCGCTTTCCCAAAAAATGGAAGTCGAGCACCATTTCCTTATGAAAAATAGGAATCAAGCATCGATCTACCAAAAAATGGGACTCAAGCACCTTTTCCTTGACATAATAGGAGTCGAGCACCTTCTACCATACAAATAGAAATCGAGCACCATTTACCTAAAATATAGGAATTGGGCACCATCTTTCATAAAAATGGGAGTCAAGTGCCTTCTTCTCCAGAAAATGAGAATCAAGTGCCTTCCTCTTCAGAAAATGGAAAGCAGGTGCTCCTCCTTTATTTCAATATCTATTGATGTGTCCACTAGTGTACGCTTATAGTTGATCAGGCCTTCAACATTCTAGTTTGAAGAACAGGGATAGAATCAACATCCGCTACCTGAACCAACATTCGAGTATTTTTCTTCATGAAGACCAAAAACAAACACCCAAACACTTGTTCAGATATGGTTTCCCCCTCCAAGTGGGGATGAGCTACTTCTACTAGAATTTAATCTCCTAGAAATTTAGGATTGTGTAGGTTCATGGATCCTATGCTTGTTAGGCCTAGGTTTCCTAGGTTGCCTAATAGTTGCACTCAAGGCATCATTCTTGCAAAATAGAAATACAACTAAAGAAAGAAAAATTGTAGAACTTTAAAAGAATAATTATTTTTGGACCATGTGGACTACGTCCACATATTACTGACTCATTTTAAAACTAGAATCAACTAGGGTCTCCCCCATGCCTAATATGGACTTCATCATATAAGTCTCAGACACATGATATGGATGTAATCGGTGACCATTGACTATTAATGTAATGTTGTTACCATCAATTATTATGATCCTCATAACTCCATTGTTGATGATCTCAATCACTTCATATGGCCCCATCCAGCACTGCATAAGTTTACCTTTCCTTTCCTAGAACTGAGAGTCATACAATAATGCCCACTCTCCCACTTTTAACTACTTTGGCCTGGTGTGATGATCATGCCACTTGGCCCTCTATTTCTGGATGACCTCTATCCGATGCAGAGCATCTCATTAGTATTCATCCAGCTGGTTAAGCTGTTGAATCCACTCCTTTTGTGCCTCATCCAGATTCAAATTTAAATCTACTATAGTTCTGAGAGTTTTAATCTCAAATTCTATGGGCATCATAGCATTCTTCCCATATACTAGCTAGAATGGTGTAAAACTAGTAGTAGTTTTCCAGGTGGTTCTGTAAGCCCACACTACTTCTGGTAATCTTGTGGCCTAGTCCTTCCTATGTTGTTGTACCATATTTGTGAGAATGTTCTCCAGTTCATGGTTGGTTACCTCTACTTGCCCATTTGCCTATGGATGGTAAGGAGTGGTTTTGTTATACCTGATTTTATATTGTTGCATGAGTTCCTGAATCATATTTGAAGTAAATTGAGGCCCTTGATCAGTTGTGATCTCCCTTGGAACCCCAAATCTAGTGAAAATAGATGAATACAGGAAGTCTGCTATAGTCTTCTCTTTAGAATCATGCAATGCCTGCACTTCAACCCACTTGGTCACATAGTCAGTGTAAACTAAGATATACCTCTTACCTATTGACTATGGATTAATGGGTCCTACGAAGTCCATCCCCCATTTATCAAATGGCTCTATGTGTACATGTGGTTGGAGTGGCATTTCATCTCTGAGAGTAGGTCTACCCATCCTCTGACATTGGTCACATTGGCTCATATGCTTGGCTGCATCTTTGAATAGTGAAGGCTAGTAATAACCAGCCTGCAATACTTTGAATGCAGTCATTTTTCCTACAAAATGGCCACCACAAGGTTCATTATGGTAATATTTTAGTATTTCTACAATCTCATTATCAACAACACATCTTCTCATGACCTGATCAGACCCTATTTTAAATAAGCACCCATCAATCCATGAGAAGTCTACACTTTTCTCAATTAAAGTTTATTTCTCACATGGTGAAAGTGTAGGGGATACTTTACCAATGGCTAAATAATTAGCCATATCTATATACCATGGTATCTATTCATTAAGAGCAAACAAATGCTCATCTAGAAATTGATATTCTATGGTTAAATGATCAGGAGGTGTCAATATAGAAAGGAAATCAGCTACCACATTATCCTTACCTAGTTTATCTACAATTGTCACATCAAACTCCTACAAAAGTAACAACCATATGATAATCCTACCACTAATTCTAGGTTTGTTTGTCAGGTATCTGATAGTTGAATGATCAATGTGCACAAAAACTTGATAACCTATAATATAGTGGTAAAATTTATTAAGAGCATGTATGACTGCAAGGAATTCCTTTTCTATGATAGTATAATTGAACTCAACACCTATAAGATGTTTACTGACATAATAGATGGCATAGAAATCATCACCATATTTCTATCCCAGAACTAACCCTATCGCATTATTGGATGCATCTGCATATATGTGAAAGGGGATGGTCCAATTTGGACCCCTCAAGACTAGAGCAGAAGTCAATTTTTCTTTCAAAATGTTAAATGCTTGTTCACAATCATTTGTCCAGACAAACTCTATATCTTTTGCTAACAATGTGCTTAGGGGTTTAGCAGTTTTTCTAAAGTCTGCTATAAACCTCCTATAGTAACCAGTTGATCCAAGGAAACTATGGATATCCTTCTGAGTTTTGGGTGTAGGTAGGTTTTGGATAACTTCTATCTTCTTCCTATCTACCTTGATCCCATCTGCAGAGATATGATGTCCTAAAACTATCCCCTCCTACATTAGCATATAACATTTCTCATTACTTAGGGACAGATTGGTTTCCTCACACCGCTGAAGTGTTTTCTCCAAATTTTTTATGGCTTCTTCAAAGGTTTCACCATATACAATGAAATCATCCATATATACCTCCATAGTTTCTCCAATCATATCAGAGAAGATGCTCAAAACTACCCTTTGAAATGTGGTAGGTGCATTGCACAAACCAAAGGGTAAAACTCGGTAAGCGAAGGTTCCCCATGGACAAGTGAATGTGGTCTTATCTTGGTCCTCTTCCCCAATATGAATCTGATTATATCCATTGAACCCATCCAAGAAAGAAAAGTATTTCTTTCCTGCTAAGGTGTCAAGGAATTGATCTATGAAAGGTAAGGGGAAGTGGTCTTTCTTGGTTGCTTTATTCAGTGACCTGTAATCAACATAGATCCTCCACTTTCCATTTTTCTTGGGCACCACCACCAAAGGTGATACCCATTCACTATCTGAGATAGGGTAGATAAACCCAACTAGTCAAGAGTTTCTGCAATTCTATTTTAACAATCTCCTTCATAGCTGGATTCATCCTACGTTGTGGTTGTCTTACCGATTTTATTTCATCTTCCAGATATATTCGATGAGTACAGGTTTCAGGAGCTATTCCTCTCATGTCTGAATACTCCCAAGCAAAGGCACCTTGATGTTTGACTAATGTTTCTCTTAGTTTGATCTATTGTTCAGATGTCAACCCATCATTTATGTTTAATACTCTCCTAGGTGCAACTTCTATTTGCTGAATATGGTGATCTTTACCTCCCACTAATGGCAACTCTAGAGGAGGACAAGAGGGTTCTCCTTGGAAAAATTTTGATATCACCCTATCCTCATCACTCTCATCCTCCAACTCATCAAGTGCCATGATGGATTGAATCATTGATAAACCACTCATATTCTGGTTCTCACATTCAGGTTCTCCCAACAAATCTACAGACTATGCAGGTGGATGGATGATCAGATTTTTTACATTCTGACCATCAAAAATGGTCATTTGTCCATTTCTACAACTTATGTAGGCATCAACTATTGCCAGCCAAGGCCTACCTAAGATGAGTGGATAACCACCCAACCTAGACTTGGATTGTAACACTAAGAAATCTGTTGGGTACTCCCATGCATCCACTATGATAGTTATGTCTTCCAGTATTCCTTCAGGGAGCACTATTGACCTATCTACCAACTGAAGGATAATTTTGGTTGGCTTCAGATTGGTTAAACTGAGTTTTTGCATGGTTTCCTTGGGCATGACATTAATGGTAGCCCCTAGATCTACTAATGTATTGGGTAAAACATAACCCCCAATTTTCATAGTTAAAATAGGGCTTCTTGGGTCTAAATATTTTTGGTTGTAGGTATTTCCTAGCATAAGATCAGCTAGTTGTCCTACCAAATTGATTGCCTGTGCTAGTTTTCTTCCTAGTTTTCTCAGACACAACTCTCTTATGGCCTTATTGTAGATAGGAATATCCTTGATGGCCTAGAAGAGAGGAATTGTGACTGTTAGGTTCTTCAAACTGGAAAGAATATCAAATTTTGGTTGTATTGGCTTCTTGGGTTCCTACAACCTTTTTGGAAAAGGTGGAACCCCTTCTCTATTATTTATAATTGTTGATTCTTCTTCTACTTCTTCTATAAGAGGTGATTCCTCTTTTTCTAACTCTATGTTTTCCTCCTCTTCTACCAGAGGAGCTACTTCTACACCTACCTATCTACCTAACCTTAATTGTATGGGACTACAATCTACTTTGATATTATACATGGGGTACATCTCATTCTCCATATGGTATGTTAATTATGGTTTATTGTTTGGATTAGAAGTAGGTTATACCAATAGTTGAGTAGGTCTCAAAGTAGGGGGAGCTAGCAGACTTGGTTATAGTGGGATTGGTGCAGCATGTTGTGGAGTTTGGCTCCAAGCATTCTGATTTCTCCACTACTATCTAGGCTATTGGTATGGCATCCATGGGTAGGGATTGTAAGGATTTTCTCCTTGGGGAAATTGAGTCCAAGGTTGTTGTCCCCACCAGCCCATGTTGGGTGGCTAAACTTGACCTTGGTTCTGATAATTGCTACCCCCATAGGATGGCATTCCTATTGGCATGTTGTTTCCCATAGGAGACTATTGCCAGTTTCTCCTATTACCCATGAAGTATGCTTTCATTACTTTAGGTTCCTCTCTAGATTTTGATAACTATGGACACAACTTAGTTTTATGATATTTTTGACACACAATGCACACTCTAACTTTATTCTCAGGACATTCATTTTTGGGGTGCTTTCCCCTACATTTAGGACAAAAATAGGCTAATGTTACCTCATTCTCCTACTTATTTTTCTGAAGTAGAAGGGTATCCATTTGGAGTGCAAGAGATGACAACATCTCACTCTTGAGGTCTTCAAGCATATTCCCTATTTCTATTTTAGTGATAGTGGTTGATTGTTTGATATTCCTAGGGGTTAACTTACCCTTCCTTCTTGAAAAGTTTTGACACAACTATCGGATATCAGACATTTGGTGTTGATAAATATCCCCTCTAGAAATCATGTTTAAGGCTTCAAGAGATTCATTCGTAAGCCCCTTTAAGAAGATACTTCTTAAGGACCTATCTCCTAGTCTTGCATGGGGAGATATTTATAAATTAAAGCTAAACCTATCCCAATACTCCTCTAATGATTCTCCTTCCTTTTGTGTCATATCCAAGACTTCTTCTCTAGAATCTCGTGCTCTACCAAAGTCTTGATACTGATCTAGGAAGAGTTTTTTCATGTCTTCCTAGGTAGTTATCTATTTATTTCCTAAACTGATGAACCAACATAGGGCTACATCATCAAGAGTTGAGGGAAACAACTTTAATTTTTGAGCATTAGTTTTATAGTCTACCGACCTGCATAGAACATCAAATTTGAAGAGAAACAGGTCGAGATATTCTGATTGAAATCCTCTAAATATTGGAAGGTGGGTAGGAGAGATATATTTCATCTTGTGGTCTCCTCTTACCTCTTCTATGGGGAAGTTAAAACTAGTGGATGCTTCTTCTACTATTTCAGCCATCTTATCTCCTATCAAGGTTTCTACACCTACTGCATTTAGGGTAGCTTTCAAGGCTTCTATCTCATTTCTTTTATCCTCTAGAAGGATTACTAAATCAGTATTTGAAATAGTCCCTTCCTCAACTACTTGCCAATATTGAAGGTTCAATAAATCTTCCTCAGATTGAACTCTTCCTATCTCAGATCCTTCCCTAAGGTTTTGCTGGTCTATTTTAGAAGGATCCTATGCAAACAATGGATGTTGACTCCAATGCATAGGTGGAGATGGTGGTGGAGAGGTTTCAGTCTCAAGATCTAGCATAGTTAAAATAGAGGCTTTTTGAGAAACAATATTTGTGTTCTTGATAAAATGATCATCTGGTCCTCTAATTCTAGGTGGACTCATACAAAATTTCAAATGGAGGTTCTATAGAAAGTAACCTAAACTACTTCTAACATACTTTCTTTAGAATAAAAAATTATAGTTGGCTACTCCTCGAAAATGGTGCCAAAATTTTGGGCAAAACATTGGTTAGTTTTCTATGGTATAAATCATTACCTCCATTTAATTGTCAACCTGGGATAGCTCGTAAACTTGTGAGTAACCCTACATAATATATGCCTGTAATCTCCCTTTAATCAGATGAGTCCCTTAGATTCTATGGTTTGGGGGGTGTTGTTGTTTCATTGGAGTTCTCATTTATCTTCCAAACCACTAATCTAATTTGCATTATCAAAGAAATGATTGAAATGCTTTGAAATCAAAACTGCACACTTGTTAGAAATTTACAGAAAATAGGGAAATTGCAATATTAAACTAAATTACAAAAATAGGAAAATGAATTAAAATGATAGAAAATAGGTAAAATAAGGGAGGAATACTATTGAGAGTGGGCCCAAGCTTCCAGTAGATTCCACCCGCATTAAGTCATTCATCGGATGCTAGTTGAGTTTGATTAAAAGACTCAAATGTATTGTATTGAAATTTGCAGTAGAAAAATACAGAGAAAATCTAGGATCTATTTTTCAAGGGTGGCTTACATATTTATAAGATATGTGACCATGCCCTATTACATTCTGAAAGCAAATCGATTTTTGATTTTGTTGTTACAACAATACGTAAGAATAAAGGAGATAAAGCAAAACATTAAACTCAGAATATATTCAACGTATTCTGTATCAGAACAGAATACGTCTGATATTTTGCTCTACCCGATTACATTGATTTTTACGTGATTGCTAAAAAATAGATGACATATGGTCATTGACATTGTCCTTGGTCCGCATCCATCACTGAAATCGCATCCACATCCATCACTGAAATCATCATTCTATTCTACCAACAATAGGGGTTGTGTTGTAATTCTACATCAATGGGAATTAGGTGCCTTATCTATAGAAGATGGGAATATACACATAATTCACTCAAAAAAAAATATTAGACAACATACGTAATCTAATGTTAAATACATATAAAATTTGCATAAAACATATATTTATATTAAAATAAATGCCGCAATATATGGAAAGTTTGTACAAAAATGAGCATTTTTAGGGCTCATCAATGGGCATTGATGATGATGAGGCACATGTTGATTTTGGATGTATAATAATTATTGATTATTTTTATGGACATGGATATTTTATGGAATGTATTTATTTATTCATGATAGATATATGATGATGAGTTGATGGTTTATATGATGTGATGTGATGTACGAGTGGTGTTATGAATATGTTTAGGTTAATGTGATTGTTATGTTTGATATATGCATGTGATTAGATAGTACTCATGATATGTTATATGAAATGGATATGATGTGTTGATGTGATTAATTGATTCTCTTATTTATTGACATGGTGTAGGCTCATATGTGTTTATTTAATCACTTTCTAGATGTTTACAATGCATTTCACAATTAAAAGTGGGTTGATTAATCAATTCCATTTTAATGGTCATAATAACACATTAACACAACATAATATAAGAGAACAACAATGGACATAAGACTTAGGACATGGATAATATGATGACATGTAATATATAATTTGCTAACTAGATAAACAATGAATAATGACTAATGATTAATGACATGGATTGAGACATAATACATATGGAAAGTGAATGGTGGCTAGCCAAGACACTTGTCACCCAAAGTTCTTAGGGTATTTTAGATACTAGAAGTATCTCAGGAAAATAAAATACCCTAGTTATGACATTTGTTCTCATATAATGGTCAATCAATATCCCATAGAAACCCAGACCATCTCGAATAAAATCAAGCCAATCATGGATTGACGTGTGTGCAATGAAGTTCATTTTCCATATTGAGTAAGGTTGGCCTAACAAAATGTGAATCAAGACAATATAATATAGCTTATTCATGATAATTTAAAGTTCTATACAAAAAAATCTCTTTAATATGACAAACATGTTGCCACTCAGATGATATTCTCCACTACTATATAGGAATCTATAGCCTCGATGGAGGGTCACCCTATAATACTTTGACATAGCTCCACTACTAGTGAGGCATCTAAAATACCTGAGGTGACAAATATTTGGATCTCTTTTACTATTTATTTTACAATTTTTATCCTTAGGTTTGTATTATGTGAATGATAGGATGAGCGAGAAAAAGTTCACTTTATGGCAAGACTACTCATGGTGTCATCTTCCTCAAACTAAAAATTTAAGTATTGTGTGTTATGTTTTTGGTACAAGAAGGAAATTAAGTTAGGCAGGGGAGGCTAAAATATCCTTAGAACATGAAAACATTTGATAAAGGTTTAGTGGAAAACTAGGCATGGTTGAATAACAAAAACAACCTCTATTTTCAAGGAACCTAAGAAGATGATTGAAAAAGATGTCATGATAGTTGGGACAAGTAAGGAATGTGACAATCATAAATCTAAATACAAAATATGGGTGCATGGAACATGGGGGACAAGACATAATATGAAACAAGATATGCAAACAATGGATAAAAAGGCATGGGATAAACAAAGTGTGAGACACATAGATGGACATAATAAGTACAACCATTAGATGTTATTGAGTAATTATGTCAATCAAGATTGATAAACATAGATTATGCACCAAAAAGGAGATGAAATTAGTGCATAATGAGTTACCATGTTTATTTATGGATGAATGTGTTGAAATAATGCAATGCAAAAGAATAATATGAAATGAAGCCAAGTGATTGTGAGCATCATGCATGGGCAAGAAGTGATAAAATTTAATTCGAAGGGAATGTCAACTCCCCTAGACACAAAATTGGTTGGAAGGAGTTTCGAATCCACTTGATAAAAAAAATGGTTGGAAAGAGGGTCAAATTAACTAGATCAAAAGGTGGTTTGAAATAAGGTGAACTCCCCCTGACATAGAATTGGGTTGAAGTGGAGAGAAATGAGGAGTAAAAAAATCTTGAGGGAGGGGAAAAGAATGAGGAAAATAAGAGAAGAAGAATTATGGGAAATAGAAGAAGGTGGAGGAAGGAGAGAAGGAAAATGAGGGGGAAAAAGAACTAGACATAGGTATGTAGCCTCTTGTACATGATAGTACAATAATGACATGGAGGCTATGAAAGAAAGATATGAGGAGGTTGAGGACACGAGGAATAAGGAGAAACTAGAACAAAGTCAATAAAAAATGGATGATGATAGTGGTTGATGGTATCTTGGAGTGGGTTGTAGTGACACTTGAGGAGGAGATATAAGATTTTATTGAATCATGATAAGTGTAATATGCCCTAATAATGAAAGGGATTAATGTATTTAAAACTTATCATTGATATATTGTTGATATTATTTGATTTTGGCAAGATGACCAGCCATAGGCAGGTATCCTCATGACACTTTTATTGATTTGATAAGTGGACTTAATGTGGCCACCTCGATGAAGAGAATGTGTGAGTAACCTTACAAATAAAGGCATGGAGCATACCAAGTTGGGTTTTATTGGAGTTTAATTTGAGAAGATAAATTTTTATTTTTATCCCAACAGAAGATGATTAGTGATAATCGTAGACAAGGTTCTTGGAAAAAAATAGATTCCAAGAATGACTATTTGGATATTGATCACATTCTTGACAACCTTGATGGATAATGTTGTCCAAATCAAATGGTGAGTTTATAGGTGATGGGAGGTGTTTAAAATTTTGAAAATTCAAGGGTAGCTATTGATAAGAGGTGTAAATGAGTGGTTGTTGTGAAAGAGCAAGAGGTTGAGTGGGAGTCTATGAAAGAGGGTGGGTGAAGAAAGATAGTTGACTAGAATGAAGAGGAGGGATAAATTATGGAGGGCAAGGAGCCATTGTGGGGTCATGTTGTTGACATGGTCAACTTGGGTATCCTAGATTTTTGGTAACAACATAAATCATACCAACAAAACCTTGGTAGGAAAGGATGTGATTTACATTATTAATTTTGTCGGGGCATAGGTGTAGATGTCGAGGCTCTAACCTATGGTTGTTGCATCCCATGTTGTGAAAGTGTATTTATAAGTATACCAAGGTGTTTGTTGGAGGGGTTAATGGGATTGTGTTAGGACCCTCCTATTAAAAATAAACTTACTCAAATATTGCAAGTAAACATAAATACTTGAAACACAAACTATTAAAATACGAATATTAAGTGTAAAAATGAAACAATATCACAAAATAACATAGAATCATAGGCTTATTTGAAGGGGAAACCTCCTTAAAAACTTTTATTTATTTGTACAAAAGTACATTTGTACATGGATCATTGTATTTTAAAGATACACTTCATGCAACTCCAATATAATACTCAATAGTTGGATTACATGCAAAATGCCACTCGAGCTAGAATCTTCTACCAAACATCAGTTACACTCTTGATAATTGTTACATGAAATGGCCCCACTTGTCTATATGCCTTACTTACAACATACCATTATAGATTATTACAAGATATCATTATAAAGGGGTCCCCACATTAGAAGTGGTGTTAGCTTTTGATGGGATAGTAATACAGGAAATACAACCACAAGATGAAAGATAGCTATTTTAAGATAGCTATAAACTAATGTCACAATAATATGTAGGAAAGTAATGATATGAACATCTACAAATAACTTAGAAATATACCATTAATGAAAGTGACAAAAATAGTACAATGCTATATAATGGAGGACATGAACACTCCATGAACATATATGAAAGAACTACATTGTACCATACTACTAAAATATACCACACACTCTCTATATTTACAACTACATAGAAAATACTCATTATGAGGCCTTTATATAGGAATAGACATTCCTTGGACCTTACTCTACCTATCTACTTGATGTACAAGTGGAATTCTTGTACATTTACAACTTGCACATTGACACTTGTGCATTTATTACAATACTTGAAGTAACTAACTTTACTCTAAAGTAAACTCCTACTCTAGTTATGTACCAAAGGTGGTACATTGATATGTACCCAATAATGTTAAATTTTATTTAACACCCCCCTATATTACATTATTTGGGTATTGAAGACTTTAGTCTTCAATATGGATCTTTATGTTGGTTCTGGAAATTGAGCTCTTCTCTCTAGCCTCCTTCATTGTCTAATTTGTCTGATGAGTATCTTGTTCAGGTTCTTCTTTTCTAGGTTGTAGATGGCCAAGTAAATAATAGTGTAGCTTTTCCCTCATTATTTTAATTTTGAACCTTCCATTTCCTCTTCTATTTTTATGATATACAAGTTCCACATTCTCTCCAATCTGTTCCTCAAAAACTACATTAGTATTGTTTTGAAACATAACAATATCTTGTGAAGTTTTGATAGAATATAGAGTATATATATATATATATATATTTGTATTGATACAATAACTTCAATTTCATTTTTATGTATAATAATACACACATTAGTTTCATTTATGTATTTGAATTCAACCACCCTTTTACTTTCTACTAACTTGGATACTAAAATGAGATTAGATGTTAATCCAGGAACATACATTACATTATGTAGCAGAAAGTTTGGAAACAATTTACTAGGTGACACACACCCATATCCATGTATATGATAGTTATTATCATCTGCAATTTTTAACTTGTAGCTATTAGTGACTTCAAGACAATCAAACCAATGTAGATTTCCTGTCATGTGGTGGCTTACCCTTGAATCAATATACCAAATGTCCTTTTCACTTTGACCTGTGAAATTACTTGAATTTGAAGTGATTTTACATATATGATATGGTATATTGGATGGATTTTGATCTTGAGTCCTTTTGTAGTGTGTATTATGATGAAATGTCTCTCTTGCTACTTTATCCATTGTAGTGTATGATAGGGTTATTTTAATACTTTAGATAGATCCTTTGAAGTAGTCTACCTTATGAATCACTAGTTATTAGAGTAAGCTATAAGCTTGATAAAGTGCTTATTAAGTAACAGTTCATATTTTGGGTTGATTTTATAATATTTTGTAAATAAAAATAATCAACTCCTATTTCAACTTATCTTTCCTAATGAACTATGCACTTATTAATTTGAAGTTCTCTATGGTTGGGCTTTTTTTGTCCCTTTAGTATAAGTATGAGACAAGTGTAAGTAAATAATTCCAACTCCTTTAAGTAAACAATGAACTTCCTTTTATAGCCCTTAATATCCAATATTCTAATATTTCTAAATTCCAATAATCTATGTTTGATGTAGTATACCTTATATCTCTCTAGTTTTGAAATTTTAGAAAATAATGATATCAAGTAGAAAACCTTATACCTCCTATGATATTAATTGCAAATATTGTATTTAGCTAGAGTGATAATACTACTTAAGGACCACATCCTATGGGTTGGTTTAAGCTTAATTTTGATGGAGTAGCTAAGGACAATCCTAGCAGAGTAGGGACTGGTAGCATTGTGCAAGATCATAATGGGAATATGATGCTTGCATTTTATTAATATTTGGGAACAAGGACGAACAACGAAGTTGAAGCTAGATCTATGTGGAGAGGCCTTCAAATGACTCAAGACTTAGAAGACAATTTGATCATAGAAGGAGACTCTATGCATGTTATAAATCTCCTCAATAATTGGAAAACACCTCCTTGGAGGATTAAAACAATTGTTGAAGAGGATAGGATCCTTTTCCAGGGAAGACAGGATAGAAAATCCCAACATGTCTTTCGGGAAGCTAACAAAGTTGCTGATAAGCTAGCCAATTTGGGTGTCGATGGTGATGGACTTTTCAAATGGAACACGGTATCCCAAGAAAAGTAGAGGAGATTATTAAACAAGAATGCCAAGAATGATAGTCGAATTTACCAATATGGAAGGCACTATAATTTTGAAGGCTATGAGTATTCCCGTATATTTTTCAAATGGACTCACAATAAAAATTATTCAAGCTATCAATATTGGTGGATGTTGCTTGGAAATACCAAAAAGACTAATGGGGACAATCACATCTCAGATAACATGGCTCCTAGTCATCTTAGTAATTTTAGGTTGGTTGATAATCATAGGGCAGGAAAGAAATGATAATATAAGACTTCGAACCAAAGCCATATGGACCACCAGATAGCCATCGCCATAAATCTAGCCAGCAGGTTCACTTCTCCAAGGTTGATTGGCCAAGACAGGATGTGGTCCCAAAGCATGTCATATATGGAATAAATCAATTACCAAAGAATTATTAAGAGTAATTATCAATACAGAGCTTGTGGGATTTTTTTTAGTACTTTGCTATGTGTGTCCGCAGCTTTTTGTTTCTCCACTATTTCAAGGAAGGGATCTGTATCTGTTTATTTTTTTGTAATTATGATGTAGGTGTGTTTTCTTGAGGTATACCTAAAATTTTGTATGGGAAGTTTCTTTTTGATAACAGGCTATGTGCCTTACCAAATATAATGTCTTTGGTGCATGTAGATTTTACATATATAGGATCCTTAGTAAGGACATGTTCATCAACAGCCCTGGGCTGATTTTTGTAAAAGGTTTTGGGTCAACCTGTAAAACTTGGTATTAATGCTATAGTATCTTATCTACCAAAAAAAAATATACTACTTAAGGATAATAATATTTAATCCTTGATTTTCTCTCAAATATATTAAGGTTGATTTTACAAATAACTTTAATTGCAAAATATAATGATAATTTGAACCTTATATTATCCCTCATTACTCCTTATGAAAGAAATTTAATCAACATATTCAAAATAATACCTTAGTACGGTTGATGAGCATCAAAACTCCTTGGAATTTGTTGTATCTTCTTGTTGGTTTATGATAGGCTAGTGCACATCCTCTTATGATAGTATTAAATACACCTTTGAATCCTTGAATTTAGTCTTTGAATACACTCGAGCTTAGAATGTGCTCTGACTCTCTACAAGAGCACTCCTTTTTATGGTAGCTATATATGTGCTACCACCTTCTTGATGGGTGCTTCAAGTGGCATGAAGCATTACCAATATTATTTTTTCTCCTCCTTGAGTAGAACTTATCTTTGAGTAGCATTAGACCACATGGCATAGGATGAATTGCTTCTTGTTGATCATTTGAAAATTCTTGAACATTAGTAAAATGATGAAAGGTGTTACTTATATGGGAATATTTCTTTGAGTGTTGGAGAGAAGATGATAGTATTACTTGGTTGAGCACTCTTCCTCCTTGAGCATAGGCATTAGGGTTTGAATATTCTCTTACATTTTTTTCCAAGTGGTACAATATTTCCTCCTTGTCAAGATAAGTGTTTGAGCCTTCTTTGCATGAACTCTTACCTTCAGTGTACCAATATATTAAGTCTTCTCAATGTATTATTACCAAATATTGCAATATTTCTTTTGTCTCCTCTGTGACAAAAAATTGTGATATGGCTCCTCATTTTCTCCAGTGAATATGTATGATGTATTCCAACAAGGTTGACTCTAGCTATGAAGATTCTCAAGCATTATAATGGTGCTCCCTCTTGGCTAGCAGTTCTTCCATGTTGGAACTTTGGTAAGATATTCCTTGTTATACATAGGATATGTTATGTTGTCCTTTGTATTTTCCACCTTGCAATGAATTTTGGTTTCTTATGTAGTATTTTTATTTTTACTTTCTATGTAGGTGTTAAGTTGGAGTCTTGATACACCTTGGTGGTGTAGCAAAAATTGAGCTCCTTTGGAATGGCTCTCTACTCTGTTCAAAGGTTGCTCCTCAAAATTTAGTGATATGGCCACTTGGAGACCGTTTCTTGCTACTTGTAATAGTGTATTTAAGACACCCTTTCTTTGTTATATTTTTTTGTAACTAAAAGTATGAAGTCAGTGCAAATATTTTGCAAAAATATTTTTAGTAGATTAGGATAAAGTGTTATATTTTACATCGAAGTTATACGTCTCCTATTGAAGCTTTCCTTGCTTCTATAATTGAGTATTATTTCTAGATTTCTCTCAATCTCTCTCTCAATCTCTCTTATGAATCTCCCTATCTTCTAATTAATCTACCATGGCTCTGATATCACTATTATATTTTTATGGGATGGTAGTATAGGAAATACAAACACAAGATGAAATATAACTATTTCTAGATAACTATTAACTAATGGTACAATAATATGCAAGAAAGTAATGATATGAACATTTGTAATTAACTTAGAAATATGCCATTAATGAAAGTTATGAAAATAGTACAATACTATATAATGGAGGACATGAACACTCCATGAATAGATATGAAAGGACTACATTGTACCATACTACTAAACTATACCACACACTATATTTACTACTACATAGAATACACTCACTATTAGATATTTATATAGGAATATATATTCCTTGGACCTTACTCTACCTATTTACCTGATGTACAAGTGGACTCTTTGGACATTTACAACTTGCACATTGACACTTGTGCATTTGTTACAATACTTGAAGTAACTAAATTTACTCTAAAGTAAACTCCTACTCTAGTTATGTACCAAAGGTGGTCCATTGATATGTACCCAATAATGTAATATATTATCTAGTGGTTCATTACATAATCATATGAGAATTACAAAATTAATGTTAGGATGGGGTCCTAACATGATATTTCCCTTCAAAAAAATTTCCTCAAAGTTGTAGATGAGGAAACTAGTGTTGTAGCTGCTAGAGAGACTCCTACGTAGCATCTTATGGTTGTAGACCATGCCATTGAACAAGGGTATTAGTAATTACCTGGTTATGAAGAGTGTGTGTGCTATGGTCTTATTGGATACTGGTTTATCATAAAGACTAATCCTCAAACTGTGACTATTATCAAAAGGATTTTGAAGGTGAGCACCTGCTAGTCACAACCCAAACCAAACATTGGAAGAATCAAATTGCTTTGATTCAACCTCCAGAGTAGGTTGGTATACCTTGTCAACTTAATAGATGTTGACTCTCTTTTAGCTCAAAAGTAATAAAAGCTTAGGGATAGATATGTAAGGGTTAAGAAATGAATGAATTAAAATGGATGGATGAAGCTAACAACATAGGCATCCACAAAGAATATTCTCACAACTTAACTTCTAGCAACAAGGCTTGGGGCTAACAACATTTGAGACTTGACAATCCTTAACATCAAAAGCTATGACATACTTAAGGAATTATTCCAAACATCAAGAGCACTAATTATCCAAGTTAATAGAATAAGATCAATGCACTAGCTAAAAGAAATAGAATTACCATAAGTATACATACAAATATGAAGCATTCCAATTTGCTCTAAGTTAGCAATCCAAATTAATAGAATAAACTAACCATAGTAGCAATAGCAAAAATGACTCCAAAAATTATAATCAACAAGCAATGTAGACACAAGTCTGAGGTAAACATCCCAAGCAATGCTCCTTTCATTAATTTAAAAAATGTACAATAGTAGCACAAGCAAACACTTCAGAGCTAACCTTTTGGAAGGAGGTCATAACCTCTATTTATAGTTTTACAATAAATTTTAAATAAAATAGAACATTACAAGGAAAATACATGCTTAGCCATTGGTATTCTGATGTGGTGGTCTTATATTTAATTTAATAAAATAGATCTAATATGGGTTCATTGATCTTCTACAACTATCTTTGCAACTTGTTCAGCTCTCATGGTTTCCAGTTGCATATTCTAGAATAGTTACAACAAATTTTGAACAAGTGTCAACCCCTATTGTCCTATGTTCTTGATATACCTCCATGGCCATAGATCTACAATAAATTTTATTGATCCAAGACTTCTACAAACTTCTAGATTGCAACTTGGTGTTTTGGGCTTTCATGGCATCTGCATCAACCTCCTCTACTTACTACAACATGTGGTCATGCGTAATTGCCTTAAGAATTTGAAATCATGGAAGATTCAACCTTAGTCATTGATCTAAGGATAACCAGTTGTGATTAGCTGACTCCTAGCTACTCTATACCTTTATGTTTCTACAATTTTCTATATATTTTTACCCTTTTGATCTTCTAATATATCTAGCCATGAAATTAGAGAAAATAGCAAATTTGAGAGTCAACCTACATCATGTGCTTACCTCGCAATTGCTATAATTACTCGATCTTCTTTGAAGTTCAATGGAGTCACTAAAAGAACACTTATCAACATTTTTAGGTTCTTGCTTCATTCCTAAAGTCAACTCATGGCTACGCATATTCTATGATCCTTGGAGAACTTTCTTCTTTTTGTTCCATTACTAAAGGAAATAGTCAGTTGCACGCTATTTTCAACTTTAGACAATTTTGTTCATTCTAGTCATGGGTTGACCAAAATAAATGAATTCTAGCTTGAACCTCCTGACCTCTATGCTAACAAAAGAGATAGGTTGGCCGCACTCCATTTTTCTATTTTGCCCTTTTTTACAAACTCTCTCGTAGAATCACATTTTTTGGCCTTCGCACTTCTTCCTCTAGTGGCTTTAAATTTTTTGCATTACTAAAAAAGGAACCTGACAATCACACTCCAAAATGAGATGTTGGCCTCTTGTCATTTTTATCCAATGGAATACCATTTTTTAGTGGATTCAAGCTAAATTTTTGAGCACTTAACCAGATTTTGCAAAAAAAATTGGACCTTCAATTATGTATGTGGCTATCTTTAAAACTTTCTAGGATATGTAGCTTTCTAAGCCTACATTATGGTGCCTCTTAGGGGACTTTGCTTGCAAAGTTACAAAACTCAGATAGTATTATCCTTGAGCCAACACTTACTAGAGCTTAGAAAAAATTAAGGAGAATTGGGGGAGGAAAAGGAGATTAAAAAAAGTGAATGGTAACACTAACGGGTAGAGAGTGAAAGTAAAAAAAATACAAGACAAAATGAAAGTGAATGGATGCTTATAGGAAATAACTAAGGATAGGGACATAACAAGCCTCACTACACATGAAATGGTAGTGAGTGGAAATATATGGAAATGAATCATAGCATGGAAATCCATAAAAAATTAAGGGGGACACCAAAAAATGGAAGGCATGCAATATTTTTGTAGGGAAAAGAGAGGAAGCAGCACTAGGATTCTGGTGATAGCGAAAATAGAGGAACAAAAAAGAGAATTGGAGGTACACAAATTAAGAAACTCTCTAACAACAACATGCCTTGTTGTATATACTCTTTCAAGGTGTATATTTTTTTCCAAATTAGACATATTACCATGAGGTAAAACCTTTTGGGGGTAATTGTCTATCTCTTTTGTGACTTCTCCTCTCTGTTGTGCAATCAGACAATATTTTCCTCAACCACTCATATTCCTCTATAGTTCCTTGTGTGCACCATCTGGCCCATATTTCCTATCAAAACTTTTCTCCTCTTGATTTTCAACTAATACTTCTCTTTATATAGGTTCGAGCTAAAGATGAGCATTTCATCAACCAATGACTGTGAAATCACACCTCTCAAGTTCAAAAATATATGGCTTTATTAAAACTGATATTCATGCATCAACTACGTATTTTACTTATGTCGATCTATCCTCGGCTATCTGCATGGGACATGATGTTATATGCTCAATTTCACCCATGTAATTCTTAATTTTTTGAGCATTACTTCTACCACCTTAGGGTCACTTTAGTTTTATCCATTGAACATTAGAGTCAAAAAAATATTATTTTTAAGAAAAATATAAAGGAGAAAACACCAGTATGTAGTTTTGAGCCTAATAAAATTTGGCGATTATGGTGGATATTTTGTATGAGTATACATAAGTCCCAATCCTTGAAGTATGATTTGCTCAATCTATTCCCTACATTTCCATTCATTTATCTAAAATATATGTACAATATGATGCAAGGCACATGCTCTTTACATGATATAACCCTAATTTTTTATCATGACTATAGTTAGCCATTTTATTTACTTTACGACTATGTACACAAAAAAGTGGTGTGAAGGCCCATGCTTGGCTTTGGGACTCATTTTATGGGATTATCCCATGAATCTATAATATTTGGACCATATTGTGTTGAATTTAAGATTTTTTTTAATTTTTGATAGTTCACACATTCTTTCTGCCCTTCCATAAAAATGCTCTGATTCTCCACTCCTTAGATATTCAACATATAGACATAATGATAATCCTACAATTTCCATAATTTTTGTAAGCTCCTCTTAGTATATTATCAAGGTTGTCAAGTCTTTCTAAAGATACTTGTACCTATATGAGAGTGGTGTTTCAGCTTCTGCCTATTCTGGCTAACAAAAATTCAAAGGATGGGATCCCCATGCTTCTCGATAAAAGAATAAATTAACTGTGATCCCTCCTTGTGTCTCTTCATTGATGGAATGGTATTGAGAGGAATCCTTTTATGGGGATATATCCATGTCCAACTCAATACCGCCATCAATACCTACCATTAACTAGCTTGACGTTGACTGTAATTTTCAATGATGAAAGTATGAGGGCTTTGGGAAATTTTTTTGAACATATTATTTTTACCAAAGATTTTAATTTGCTCCTCCTCTTGTTCTAGATAGATTCTTGAGTAATTAAGTGCAGCCTTAGAAATACTTATACCAAATAATGGAGGAATTTTGACTACTACTATGTCATGGATCATCACTAAATTAGGATACCCATACCACATCATCATGAAGAACCTTAGAATGCCCAAAACGTTTATAGTATTCCCATTTATTTACAACCATTTGGGTTCCATTCAATCCATTTTCAAATCTAGAACTTTACATATATCTAGAGGTATGATATTCCTTTTGGATCTTGGATCAACTACACAATTATACAATATCCCCTTTTCCACAAAGATGGGCGAAAGTTCATGAGCCAAACTATTATTTTCTAGAACTTAAAACTCCATTTTTTGAAATTGAGTCACCCTCCTTAGTTAGGTCTCCCAAAGAGATATTGATCAAATCAAATTCTACAAGCACTAACAAATATTCCCTCATGTCTTGACTAAGTTGGGAAATTTTTTTGAACAAGCTTTGGAATTGGACCACTTTTTCTTTTCTTTCTTCTTGAGTCACAAACAGGAAATACAAGCTTTGAACCTTCTTTGGTTTAGGAGCTCCACTGGTGGAATTTGTACTTGTGTCAATGTTCGACTTTATTTGCCTACCACTTGGACCTGAAAATTTGGAGAGTAATTGCTCAAGTTGCCCATTGAATAATTTATCATTGGGATAAATGCCCTTACATCACCTGAATCATTTTTGCTTGGGAAACTTGTTTGAAAAAATTTAAGTGATAAGGGTGAGGGAACCATTGACATTTCAACACTTTCCATTTTTGGTATTTAAAATCTTTCGCTTATTCTTCCCTTTTACCATCATTTCTTTCAATAAGCTACAACCCATAATTATGATGGGGTTGTCGGCACTAAAATTCTATACTATTGGATCCCTCCATTTTGGTGTTAAAAAAATATGGTTCTTTCCTTTCCTCTTTCCAATCAGTGTATTACATCATCATTCTTGGTCCTTTATTTCTATGAGCTTGACTAGCTTGATAATCAGGGAAAATAATGTTTCTAGTTTCTTGTCATGGCCATGACTTCATCTCTTCTATGGATTCATTATAGGATGAGCTGAGAGGGGAATTAAAGGAAGGATTGATTTTTCTGGGGTAAAATTTACCTACTGTAATCAACATATTTTTAGCTCGGATAGCCTCTTGGAAGACATGGGGAACCTCTTATCTTTGGAATTCTAAATAAGGAGACTTATATTAAGATGGAGTGAATGAATGCAAAAAATATATGTTTGGGGATGGAAGGGTTGGTATTCTTGGGGAATTATTCTCCATACTCTCTTAAAACATACATTGAACTCATAAAGGCTCTCATGAGGAGTTTGTTTTATGAATGAGAATTGAGTGAGCAATAAAATGGGATCTCTAAGATCTTCAAATTCAACAATAAAAGCTTTGGTAAGATCTTCCCAACTTGCAATGCTCTTATTTTCCAAAGATTTATACCAAATCAATACCCTACCTTTGAAAGATAAAACCAACAATCTAACCATGACATATTTAAATATAATTTTGTAAACTTATGACAAGGAAGCTATACCTCGACAATGCTATTATGCGGTATTTTATTTACGTTGATAACTAGGCATATTTTTCAAAAAAATCCTAGGAATTTTATGAATAATTGAGATATTGAGGGGACCAAAGTCATTCCGTGGGGGTAATTTTGATGAGCCATCAACTCTATCCTATGTGGTCATGAAAACCTAGGGTGTGTGACCTTTTTTTATAGTTTTAGATCCATATTTTGAGGCTATAAAATCTGTCAAAAGAATATAAATCGAATATAACCTCCTAATGATACTAGTGAATAAGGCATCTAGTTCATTTATATATAGAGGTGCCAAGTGAATTTACAATATCTTCCAAATGAGGTCAAGACAATTCACCAAATCTTGATTCCTCTAGGAAAAAGATATAACTATATTTAGTGTGCAAGTGAATACATCATGAATTTGTCCCACTGAGTGTGCCAAAAAATGCTACTCACATGGTAGGCTTATGCTTTTAGCCAAGTTTCTCTAGCATAGCTCTGGATTACACTTGTAGCAGAGTTACCAGGTGATTTTATGAAATAAATATGCAACAAAGTATTATCTATACGAATGTGAAAACCATGCATCTAGACTATTTAAAAGCATGTAACAATCTAATAAACAAAAATTAAGTAACCATTTCCACAAATAAAATATATCCAAGAAAATGGGGTTGCCATTTTATTAAAAATGGTAGATCTCGGTCACAATAGGTCCCTCTTAGGGATTTATTCAAATTGATACAATATTTACAACAGTTGAGGCCCCTCAACAAGGAGAGATGCACTCAAAGGGTCTTCACTTCGATACCAATTTGTGTGAGGGCTTACTAGATGCCTCCTTATCCAATGTTCAAAGGGAATGTTTTGAATGCAGCTTATTCTTGAACAAATCTATCACCTACGTGCAAGGAAACAACAAGAAACATTAAAATCATATGAGACCTCTCAAAATGTGGCTTATTCCATATATCTACAAGAAATAGTATGAGACCATAAAGAAAGCATGAAAAAACATAAATGGAAGCAAAATACATCTATTACAATGCTTATGAACCATGAAAATATGATAAAATAGTAAATATAGACTAGGGTAAACTAATGATGCATAAAGGAAGGTAGATCTACACTAGAATCTAAACAAATTGCATCTCAAACCCTAGCCACTATCACTCACTATGGTTGGTCTGCTAGCTGCTGCTGTTGTTGGCGAATATGCCTGAAAGATGTTGTCGAAGACAATAACCACTAACTGTAGTCTTTGTTCCTCATATAAAGTTTTGCAACTTAGAATTCCCTAGTTGAATTGATTTTCAAGGTTCACTGGTATGTCTTAGAATGTATTTGTGAGTGAAATATCTTGGATCTACAATAGATAAATGGAAAATGGATTATTTGCTTCTCAACCTTATGGAAGCTCCATCGTTTATGGTATGCTTTTCGATCTGAAATCAGGCAGCACTTCAACACTCATCATAGGGTTGTCAATTTTTGGATCAATGTGGTAGGGTTTCACTACATAAAGTTTGATAGCCATACTTATTCCTAGGAGGGTGCATATGTAGGCCTCCTAAATTCTAAATTTTGTCTTCTTGGAGAAGCTAAGATCCAAATTTGTATGAAACTAGTCATTGGAGGGAAAGGCCCAGCTCTAAACTTGCATGGGAGTGGTAGTTATGCCTAAAACTACTCAAATTCAATGCAATTTTAGTTATCATGCATGATTCGGTCCTGCATTTATGGCTATCTTTGTCTCAGTGCTAATCGTTGTCCATAGTAGTAGCTAGCTTGTATCCACTCTGAGATTTATTAACCAAGCTAGTAGCCACTCTAATCGATAGCGGTTGCACCTGAATACATTATAAATACCTCTAGTAAGTTGTTAGAACCATTGCTAGCTCTTGTAAAGGTCTAAGATCAGTCATATGGTCTATAGAGGTGCCCATATGAGTAGTCTCCTAAACATGACGTATTTTAGGTGTCTACAGATGTCCATTTTTGTGATGCATTGTGGGAAAAACAATGTTGAGCAACAAAATAGACCACCTAAAGCCATATTGTAGGGTGTATGATGATCATTGATTTGATCAACATTAGATACCCCAATCTAATGAAAGGCATGCATCTCTGAATCATTTCTTCCAATGGCATAGAAGGCTTAGTTTGCATAATATTTTTAAGTACACTAGAGTCTTAGGTCATATTGCTTAACATTCACAAAGGACAAAAAGCTAGATTATCAAAGGTTTAAATCAACATATTTGTTTTTGCCTCAAGCAATAGGGTAATATTATGATAGTTGTTAGAAATGATTTGTAAGAAAAATGTGATTAACTTGATAAAGTTATAAATTTTTTATTTTTATTATGATTTTTTTATTAAGACTACCCCCTCAAGTGATGATTCGATGAGGAGAATACTACTAATGAAAGTGACGAGTCATTTGACTAAGATGATTGATTTGTAATTTTTAATATGATTACTTTGTTGTTATATGGAAAGTCCTATTACAGGTGTGATTTAAACCAATAATAGTAATTGTACATTTTTATCCTATGGAACAGTCGGGATGCCATAGAATTCTTAGAGAATCAATATGATAGCAATTTGATTGAATCTTGTGTTGACTCAATCAATGATCTGCTAAAAATATCATGGAAAAAATGAAACGAACGCCTCGTTCCTATGGGGTAGTCTGTCCACAATGGCCTTCTTAGGGTTTGAAGTGAAACATTTGCAACTCAAAGATGACAATTTTGGCTCAAATGACCTTATGGTAGTTTACTCATCTTGTCGGACTGCATGGAGCGCAAGTCACTACAACCACTAAGTGTATAGGGTAAGTTTGATGTTATATGATTTTTTTTTTAATTTGATGATTTTTCTATTATTTTTGAGCTTTCGAATTAATGATTTTTTTTTGTTATTTTTGCAATTTTGATGATTTTGGACTGTCAGATTTGCTTAATTGTCCATTTTGAATCTTCCCATGGTGAGAAGTTGCAGGTATTAATTGTTGTTTCTTATCCACTGTCATCATAGGCATCGTAATTATGTAATTTCACGACCACTGACAACATAAGTGGACTCCACTTCCTAGCAACTGACACCAATAGTGACCACAGTAAAACATAAATATATAAAAAGCAAATTAGGGTTTTTAATTCATTATTCCAGCTATCAATTTGCCACAATGAGCTCTGAGAGAGAGGGATAAAGTGACCCAAAATACTAATGAATAACTCAAACTATGGTGAAGCAATGCAAGGCATCTATGAGTAGAGGAGCTGGAGTTTCATGGGTATTTATCCAAACACTAACTTATTTAGTTAACTAGTAAAATGAACCAAACTAAGTAATCGATAAATTAACCTCACTAGACTTGTTTGTAACGAAATGCACTGGTAGCTAGGCTTAGAACTAGGTTAATTTATGTGGGTGTCCTTTAGTTTTAGCATTTTGTTATTTTTTTTGGAATTTTTGGTGAGGGTGAACATTGTTGGCATGCTGCCTCACAACCGCTATCGCTCAAGGCAGCTCCTAATTGATAAAGAGGGGCCCCTATCATTGAGGGTGACTAGTTTGAATCCCAATGGTCAAATTTTTGACCATTGGTGGCTAGCCACTATCGACCTCGATGGCTAGTGTGGCGATCACTATCACCGTAAGTAGTCACTAACCTTAGAATTTTTTTTAATTTTTTTTTTTTTGCTTTGTTTAATTTATTTTTTGAGTTTTTCAAGTGAAATTTTTGATTTTTTTACATGTTTTGGTGCATTTTAGTATTGTGTTTGTACCCTTTTTTTATTATGGGTTATTATTACACCATTTTTTGATTTATTATGCTTTTTAATGCAAGTTCATATGATAAGACATTTATTTTGGCATAATTAGATCTTGTTTGTGTGGGCTCAAGAGCCTGATTTACTCATAAAACTACTACCACACATGACACAGGTAGATTGGACATGGTTCAATGCTCGTGGCTTGATGTATACTGCTATATTGGTGATGATTATGTTGTACTAGGCCTACCTTACTACACTAGCCCATATATGGGACTATCGGATGAACAATTTTCATCTCCCAATTGGTGAGATGACCATCACTCTCAAGGATGTCTACAGGATCTTCAGGATCCCTTTCGATGGATGGGACATCATCTCATCCCCTAATGTACATAGGCCAATTGTTTTTTATAGAGTCTTCGACACCCAGGCATGAGAAGCTGTAGGAGATATACATCATGGAGGAGTTTCTATCACCCATTGGTATCATGCTTAGGTATTCTCACAATGCCAGGCCATTTTGATGCATGTTATCTACAATGTGCTTCTCCCCAACACATCAAGAGTGAGGTTACCTTGGAACCTCTTAGCGATGGTGCAATACATTCTAGACAGTGTTGAGACTATCATTATGGCTTTGGGGAGTGCACTATTGGTGCAACTCTATGATGAGCTATATAGGATTCTATGGTGAGGTCAGGCCAAAGTTGCTTACAACTTTCTCCTATAGATCTAGGGGTGGAAGCATATCAAGATAGATCACCCAAGTGGATTTCCCTAGGATATTACTACAATAGATGTGACGGCATAGTGTTACAAGTCTAGATGGCCACGAGATGCTAAGGAGAGATGAAGTCATCACCATGCAGAGGATTTGGCCCACTACATAGGTTCTATGATTGAGCTACAAGCTCAGGACATCATTTGGATATCCTATGTGGATTGACCTATGTGGGAGGAGGTAGATCGATACTTGGCATAGATGAGGTGCGATTGATGGGTCATCAGTTGCAAGGCAAGGGTGAGGGAGTTATTTCATTACTCCTGGGTGACCAGGTATTTTGGGGTCTAGTAAGACATATTTTTGGAGCCAGTTCTATATTGGTGCATCTAGGTAGAGAGGGATATTCCAGTGCCCCATGTTACATCTCTTGTAGAGGAGGTATATCCTCCTATAGTTGATGTCGGTGTAGCAGATTTTGGCACTACATATGCATATACCCAGTGGTGGGTGACATAGCTATGGTAGGGCAGTGGTAACCTTGGGCAATCCAAGGATGAGCCACGTAAGAAGGATCATGAGGCATGATGGGTGTGACCTAGGATAGAGGAGTAGGGTCAGGCTATTGAGGAGCAGGTAGTACCAGAGGAGGAGGAGGAGGAGGAGGTAGGTCCAGAGGAGTAGGAGTCTCCCCTTTGGGCTTAGCTACATATTTGGATATCAAGCTTCAAATAGTTCAAATATAGATCCTAGAGTGGGACACCTCTCTCGCTACATTACAAAGTTAGTTGTCAACAGGATAGGCCACCTAGCATAGATATAATGAGGAGACGATCTCTTTACAGATGCAGCTTGACTCATCACTAACAAGGATAGAGGATCTCACTATAGAGCAAGACGCTCTATAAGTACATGGTGCACTAGGCACTCTAGCTGCTCAGGGGCTAGCAGGTTTAGACTCAGAGGAAAATATTAGGTGTGTGCAGGCCCAAAATGGCCACATCCTTAGAAAGCATTGCAAATTTCATTCTAAGGTATGTAAGTTCCATTCCACACACTTTTTAGTGTATTTTGGAGCGGATCCGCTACATTAGTTTCCTAATCCACCAACACTTAGTGCAATTTTTGCCTTGAGCGATTCCATTGGGTTTATAACGTAAAATGGTGCGGATTGGCGATGGGTCCCGATTTCACAAAAGTTTTTGGCAATGATGATGTCAGCACAAAATAAAGTGTGGAATGGAGACCGAGAGTAATTTCTTGCATGCTCCGAGCGGCTAAGTGTCGGTAAAGCAAATTCCATCGGGTTTATAACGTATTTTGGTGTGGACTGATGACAAAGTGTGGATTGGTGATAAAAGCACTTTTACATTGTATAAAGTGTGGATTGGAGACAAAGAGTAAGTTTACACTAGCTCCGGTGTGGAATGAGGATAAAAGTCTTTTTACACTACAGCTAGTGTGGATTGGAGACAAAGGATGATTTACACTTGCCCAAGTGTGGATTCCTGATTCCGCAAAAGTTTTTAGCAAAGGTGATGTCAGCATGCTTTAAGGTGCGGATTTCAGAAGCTTTGAAGCCGAAGAAGAAGAAAAGGAAGGGTAATGAGTGGATTGCATCCCGCTCACCTCTTAGTTCATTTTACGCTAGAATGCGATTTCGCAGGATCAAGGCTATAATGATGATGTCAGCAACTTTAAAGTGCGGAATGGCACCTGAGTTCTCCCTACCAATTTGCAGAGTATCTTGGGAGGTTTTAATCGTAGCCATCCATGATGAAGATCAATGGTTGAGAACTTGCTAACACTGATAAGGTATTTAAAGGCATTTTCTCACGAACCAGAGCACAATTAGTTGGAGGGTAGGAAGATGAAGCATCGAGGGTTTTCAAGAACAAGAACTAGATGCAGTTGTAGATCTACGATGGAGCTGAGCTTCCAAGAATGATCGATGGATGAGATGCAATGTCCAACTATTAGAACTCCAACTACCACCAACAAACCAGCAAGTTGCAGAGGTATGCTGCCATGGTGGATTTCTCATAGTAGATTTCTCAGAGCTCCACAACTAGTAAGATGATGCCAGCAAACTCTCTGTTGAGCTATAAATATACAATCTTTGTAATGTCTCCTAAAAATATTCTTTCATTTACAAACTATAAATAGAGGTCGAACCCTCATTTTTTAGGGTCGGCTCTAGTGTGTTTGCTTGCCCTACTATAAATATTCTTGTGAGCTAATGGAAGGAGCATTACTCTGATTTTTTGACTCAAATTTGTCATCTTCATTATCTTGTGCAAGAGGTTCGAAGTCTTGAGTTGCATTTTTGTTAATACTTGAATGGTTAGTTCATTCCAGCTTTTGGATTACTAGTTGTGAGAGTAGTTGAAATCTATTCTTGATTAGATCTGTATTGTTAGGAAGTTTATTTCTATTAAATCTAACTATTGGTCTATTATGCTATTTGGATTATCAATATTGGATGTTGGAATTGCTTTCTGCAATATATCTCTATTTATGCTTTAATGTGTGAAGGTTTCATTAATTTGGGTAATGTTAATCTTGAGTGATGGGACACTGGAAATAGCTTGTGGGAGCCTTTTGTTGTAGTTGCCTATGTTGTTAGCCTATCCGACCACTATTTTTCATAACATTTCTAACCCTAAACCTTTTCTAAACCCTTATCTCAAAACCCTATTGGAGCTTTAATTGAGTCAACACCATTTTAAGTTGACAAGGAACCAACCTACTCTAGAGGTTGGATTGAAGTTTTCTTTGGTCCATCCAATGCTTGAGTGTCGAGATGTGACTATCGGGTGCATGCCTGGATAGAAAATTGGAAGATAGACAGTTGCAGTGTCAAGTAAAGCTTGATGACATTTTGGTGCCCAATAGTTTTTGGCATGCCCGGTGGGACCAGTTCACAAGGAACATGAAAACCCATCATATGAGTTATTATTTTATCTCTACCTAGAGGAATCAAGATTTGGTGAATTATCTTGACCTTGTTAAGTGGAGAATAGAAAATTCACCTGGTGACTCCCTAGTCTTTAAACCCAAAAAATAATTACCCTTATAGACCAGTGTCCTTTCATGTATACCAGGTCTTTCAAAAGGAATAACCCTAACTCATATTTTCATTGTGAGCTACCTTATAGAGGGTCTACTATTATCAGAAGTTTGAATCAAGATTTCCTCTCAGAAGAAGAGCTTCCTGAGGAAAATCCTATAGTTAATCCAACAACTCTTGCAATAGGACCTACAACTAGAAATATGGTTGGAAATGCAACAACAAATCAGGGAAATGTACCCCCAAATCAGCCATTATAGAAATACCCTAGCTGGAACATAATTGGTCCCCTTAGATTAGCCCATATGAATGCCATTCCCTAGGCTGTGTCCAAGGCTATTCCCACTTATGATGGATCTAGAAAGACAACATATGAGCATTGTCAGGATATTTTGAATCTGGTAGCAATCCACAACATAAAGGAGGAGGATGTTATTGTGAGAATCCTAGCCCTATCCTTCAGAGGAAATATTTTGCATTGGTTTAGGACTCTTGAGGATAACACCATCACTTCATGGGAAGCATTGGCTGAGCCTTTTGTGGAAGAATTTAATGAATCTACTGACCCTTTCTCCTTGCTTAATCAGTTTACATCCATGCAAAAATCTCAACAAGAGATTGTCTCAGATTTCAATTTGAGGTTTAGCAGAACATGGAAGAGAATTCCCCCTATAGCTAGACCAACTACATGCTTGGCTTATATGTATTATATCAGAGCTCTTGGATCAGAGCTAGGCTTGCAAACCCAAAAATATAGAGTGGAAACCTTTCCTCAAGTTTATAATGCAATAGTTCATGCAGAGAATATCCTAATTAATGTGGGGAGGTTACCTCCCAAAACTATGCTACCTTATAGTTCAGAAACCACTAATGGCCAAAGCCAAGCTACAAACTCATCTTACATGGATCCCCTTTCCTTATCATCCCCATATCCACAAATGAATCCCATTCCTCAACCGAAAGCACCATCTACTGTAGTTCCTTTCCCTCCCCTTCCTTCTCAAACCTCTCAAGAGTTTTCTGCCATTCTTGATATACAAAATACTCTAAAAACTCTGAGTAACAGAATGAATTCAATGGAAAAAAGGGATCAGGAGAGATCTCAACAGAGGAGATTTCCATATGTGAACAAAGATCAAAGACCTGGTCCTAGTAACAATACTAGGGTCAGAGTAAATGCAACATATGAAGAACCTGAGTGTTCTTCAGAAACAAGTCTAGTGAATGTTTGGTGTTTGGTATGTAATGATCCTCATGATTCATAGTCTTGTGTCATGTACCAACACCATGTTCAACAAGCTATGGATCAAGCTGAGAGGAATCAAAAGGGAAGAGTAAATATGTTATGGTAGCTTGACCAAATCATGGTTGGAAAAGAGTTGGATGAAGATGGCCCAATTGTTGTTATGACAAGGTCAAGGAAGAAAACCTTGCAAGTAGACCCACAAAATATGGGACAATTCTAGGTTCCTTCTCAGAAAAGGAATGACCCACTCCCCCAAAGTAGTGATACTTTTCCTATTCCCTAGGCTAAAGGGAAGGAGAAGACAGACAGTATCCCCAAGAGATTTGAAAAAGAGACTGAAGGAGACCGAATGAAGTCTAAATATGAGGCTCAAGAGAGGCTTAGATTCCCTTCTATTACCAAAATATAAAGAATAGAAGCCACTCAACAATATAAAAGAAAATATGGTGAGCTAGAAAGAAGGCCTGAGAGGACCACTTTGGCTAAGTCTGAATACAACATTGTGGAAGAGATGAAAAGGATTCCATCAAAAGCTAGTTTATATGATACCCTTTTCATTCCTGGCCAGATAGACTTGCTTAAAGCTTCTCTCAACAAGTATCCACAGGATAGGCAGGCCACCACAATCCTTAGTATACCCTCAGAAAAGAAAGAAATGTCCCCTACTATTTTAAAGAATAAACCCCCTCCTTTCTATATCTCTTTAAGAATGGAAGGTTGGGTAGTCCAAAATTGTATGATAGATTCAGGAGCATCAACTACAGTTATGCCTAAAGTAGTCTATGAAGAGATGGGTATGGAGTATACCCGATATTGCCCTAGAGTACTACAATTGGATGGGACACCTATGAAAATAGTGGGAGTAATAAAGGATGTTTTAATGAGGTTACATAGAGCCCCTGAGGTGAAAATAGTACAAGAAATAGTAGTGGTTGATCTAGAGCCCTACTTTAGTTTATGCCTCTCAAGGGAGTTCACTACAAAATTAGGTGGATGCATGTACATGGATTATTCCAGCATGGTCATTCCCTTCAAAGGGAAGAGGATAAGGATAACACCTAAAAATCTTGTGTCTTATCACATAGAAAAAATTGAGGAAGACATGTGCAACCTCACTCCTCTTGAAGAATTTGAAATTATGGATAAATTTGAGGAACTGGAACTGGAAGATGAATTACCTTTTAGAGAGGATTACAGTCAGTTTGGGATAGGCATGGGCACATATAGTATTTCTGTAGAATCAGAGAAGAAAATTCTTGCTATATCTAATCAGTCTCTGAGAGAGACAGAGGTATGGACTATGCACTTTGATGATGCTAGATGCAAAAATGGAGTTAGTGCTGGTGTGGTACTATAGTCCCAATCAAAAGGGACAAAGAGTTTTACCTATAGGTTAACATGGTCATGCACCAATAATGCTACAGAGTATGAGGCTCTATGCCTTGGACTGATGCAAGCAGAAAATATGGGCATTAAGGTCCTAAACATATATGGTGACTCTGAGTTAATCATCCATCAGGTAAGAGAAAGGTGCAGTAGTAAGCACCATTACCTAAAAGCATACAAAAATAGGGTATGGGATCTGATGGAATCCTTTGATGCCCTAAATATAAATTTTATTCCTAGAGAAAAGAATACTTTGGTAGACTCCTTAGTAGCAAGGGGAGCTAACTTCAACCCTTCTATAGATATTGGAGTCAAGAAAGACAAGGGAATCAAAATTATTTTTAGACCTACAATACCAGATAAGCAAATTTTCTAGTAGGTTTTTGAGAGTGATGAACAAATCATTGAATTTATGGTAAGAGAAGCCTATCTCTCCACTATCCAAGAAGAAAATCTAGAGGAAATTGATCAACAGGATGTTATTCAACTTAGAAATAATCATATACCTAGAGGGTTGGTCACCCTAGAGAGCCTGTTTGACAATGAAGATAGGAGAAAGATCAGATCTATGGAAGTCAATGACAAAATATACAAAGAAGTTGAAATAGAAAAATAAAAGAGGCTCAAGGTTGGAATCTGATGTTCACTAGAAGAAGAAGAGGACATTAAAGCTTTATGTATAAAGTACCAAGACATTGTGGCTTGGTCATATGAAGACCTCAAGGTATATGACAAAAGGATTATCCAACACACCATTGAGCTAGAGCCTGATGCAAAGCCTTTTAGGTAGAAGCAAAGGCCTATAAATCCAAGGATCGAAGCCATAATGAGAGAAGAGCTCTTAAATTTGTTAAAGGCTAAGATCATCTATCCAATAAAACACTCCACCTAGGTAGCCAACTTGGTACCTGTGAGAAAAAAGAATGGTGATATTCGCTTGTGTGTAGATTTCAGGAATCTTAACCAAGCATCTCTTAAGGATCACTACCCCCTTCCATAGATTGATCAGATATTATAGATAGTGGTAGGGGTAGAGAGGTTCTCACTATTGGATGGCTTCTCTGGATACAACCAGATTTGGGTGAAGAATGAAGATCAGTATAAAACAACATTCACCACAAAATGGGGCACATTTGCCTACCAGAGAATGCCTTTTGGGTTGTCCAATGCGGGAGCCACATTTTAGAGAGCCATGGATTATGCCTTTGGGGAGCTTATCAATAAGGTCATTCTAATCTATTTGGATGACATGATAGTGTTTTCCCATAACAAGCATGACCACTTAGCACACCTTGAGCAAGTTTTTCAAAAGTGCAGAGAATTTGGCATTTCCCTCAATCCTAAGAAATCATTTTTTGCAGTACATGAGGGAAAGTTTCTAGGTCATGTGGTCTCAAAAGAAGGTATGGCCATAGATCCAGATAGAATCCAGTCCATTCTAGCCCTTCCACTACCTATAAACAAGAAAGCCTTGCAGTCCTTCTTCGGCCAAATAAACTTTGTCAGGAAGTTCATTTCTGACTTTGCACAGAAGGTAAGGCCTATATCTAAGCTATTGAAGAAATATGTAGAGTTCAAATGGACTGAAGTGAGGAAACAAGCCTTTGAGATTATCAAGAAGTCCATTGCCATAACTCCAGTGCTAGTAAATCTAGATTTTAGTAAATATTTTATTCTTTACGCTTATGGAGCTGAAGAAAGTTATGCCTCAGTACTTACTCAAAAGAATGAGCAAGGTGAGGAACATCCCATATTCTTCTAGAGTCAGACTCTCCATGATTACCAGGTCAAGTATAATTTTATTGAGAAACAAGTATTTGTAGTGATGAAATCATTGAAGAAGTTCAGGCAGTATTTGGTTCAAAGTAAGACCCTGGTATATGTTGTTCACCCGGATGTAAGAAGCTTTATTCTACAAGGTGAACTAGGAGATAAGAGAGTTGGATGGATCACCAAGATCTAGGAATATGATGTGGAGATACACCCCACCAAGTTGGTAAGAGGTAGGGCCTTATGCCAAGGTCTAATAGAGGTAGCAACATCAACTGAAATGATAGCTTGTCAGGCAATAGAGGATGATCAGATTGAAGGGATACAACCAGGTGACTCTGATTGGGTAGACCAGATGATCAATTACTTTCAAACTAGAGTATGTCCTCCTGATCTTAATGCATCACAAAGAAGAAGATATAGACTTCAATATTTGAAGTATATCTTACTACCAGAAGGGCTATACAAAAGGAACCTTGATGGAGTCCTCCTTAAGTGCTTAAAATATGATCAACAACAAAAGGTCATTGAGGAGTTCCATGGAGGACCATCTGGAGGACATTTCTCAGGTAGAGTTACAACTTTGAAGATCATAAGAGTAGGTTATTATTGGCCTACTATATTTTTTGACACCTTCAAAGTCACTAGAGCCTATGACAAATGTCAAAGGCATGTAGGGAGGACAAGAATTGCTTCATTCCCCCTCAAGCCAATACAGGTAGAAGAACCTTTTCAAAAATGGGGGTTGGATTTCATAGGTGTCATCAATCCAAATTCTTCAGCTGAGCACAAGTATATTCTAACTACCATTGACTACCTCACCAGATGGGTAGAAGCTATCCCTACCAAGAAATCAGATCAGGAAGTTGTGATCAATTTTATGGAAAGTTTGATTTCAAGGTTTGGAGTTCTGGAAGCCTTGGTGAGTGACAATGGGCCAGCCTTTATAGGAGCCAAATATATTGAATTTTCTAGCAAGTATGGCATAACCATTAAGAATACTTCAAATTATTACCCTCAAGGGAATGGACTTGTAGAGTCTACCAACAAAAATCTATTAAGGATTTTGAGGAGATCACTAGAAGGGAATAAAAGAAGTTGGCACCTAATGCTAGAACAAGCTTTGTGGGCAGACAAGATTACTATCAAGAAGTCCATCAAGACTTCCCCTTATGCTCTGGTATATGGCAAGGAGGTAGTGTTACCTATCCATTTGGAAATTCTAGCACTCAAACTGATAAATACAGAAGAAGAATCAGAGGAAAATCTAGTGGATACAAGGCTAACACACCTACTACAGTTGGAAGAGAAAAGAGCTCAGGCCTATGAGAACTTTCAGAAACATTCTATGGACATCAAGGCATGGTTCGATAAAAAGGTAAGATTCAAAAAATTCTAGGTTGGAGATTCAGTTCTCAGGTGGAATGTTGAAAGAGCAAAACCAGGTCACCATCAGAAGTTTGACTCCTTCTGGGATGGCCCTTTCAAGATAGTAGAAGTCAAGGAGACCAATGTTTTCCAACTTGAAGATCTAGAGGGAAACATACAACCAATTCCGGTTAATGGTTTTCATCTCAAACTCTACTTTGATTGAAATATAAGCTCATTGTAATATATGTATATACATTGTATCATATTTCCTTTCTTTCTGCACTTTGTATCAAGTTTTGTTTTAACAACATATTATGCAAAATATAAAAAAAAAGAGAAAATTTTGCAAAAAATTGGCTAAGTGTTCCCATAGGATGCAGCAGTTCCTATTCCACACTCAAATACACTAAGTGTAAAGTGGAATATTATTGGACTCTAATCCACATTCAAAAGAACCATCATATCAATAAAATGACAAGCGGGTTCCAATCCACACCTAAATGAACTACATTTTAGCGGAATGCAACATGCACTATTTTTCTACACTCAAATGGACCATGATGCCAATGGAGTAATGAGCGGGCTCCAATCCACCAAGTTTTGAGACTTATGAGGTGTGGAATGAGGAAGTTCCTAATCCACCACAATTTAGAGTTAAGTTGTGCAGAAATAGAAGAAGTGTCACCAATCCATCGATTTTAAGTCTACATTTGAGTGGGGCAGCAATTCCACATCATATCACTTGGAAAAGGGTAAAAGGTCCATAATAAATGCTAATTTTCCTATGCTCAAAAGAGAAAGGACAAAATAACACCGCAAGGTTGAAGCACATTTGAATTTTGACCAATCAGAGGTTAGAATACCACCTCTAAGCCACCAAAAGGGATAGAGTGCTAGTTGAGAAGTGTGCCAATGGGTAAGTCGCATAGTAGCCACATTAATGGTGGAAGACATGCATGCAATATTAATTAAAAGAACAAAGCACAGAATCTTATTCATTTGACAAGAGCAGCATTCACTGAGTGGAGAAGAGCAGAATGATAGCAGAAGCATTACCTACAAATTCTATAGAGAAAATCTAAGTCATTACAGATGAAGATGGCTTTCAAAGATTCCCAAGAAGCTAGAAAATCAATGAAGAAGATAGTGGGCCATTATATCGATAAAGCAGAAGCTATAGCGGATACTGAGCTGGTCCTCATAGAGAGATCAAAGCTCAGGAGAAACATCAACAATAGATACAAGGAAGGAGTGGCCCTGTCAGTTGAAGGTAGATGTGTTGTGCTCTCATTTCTATATTTTTATATTTGTGATTCTATCCATCCTTACCCTAAATTAATAGTGGCCATCATTAAGTTTTATGACCCAATGGCAAAAGTAGTAAAGACTGCTAAAGGCAAGACCCTATTTAGCATCATGGTTGCAAACTGTCACAAGTTTTTTGCCATAGAAGCAGAACCACCGGTAAAACCAAAGGAGTTTAAAACAACTACCCAGGCTGGGTATTACTCCCTGGAGAAGAGAGCTAATGATGGTGAGTCTTTCAGAAAGTGGGTATATAAACAACTCAAGGACACTAGGCCTAGAAAAGGATTACCTCAGGTCCCAATTTCTATTGAATATTTTGAACACCCAGAGCTTTACTCCATGTTAGCCTGTATGGATGGTCTGGATTCTGATAAAATGGTGCAGGGTTGGAAAATAGTCATTGCATATTGCATTTCCAATGAGAGGATGTATGAGGAAGATGTGGCTGAAAAGGGTATTAGGGTTATCTATTTTTATTGGCCAACTTTCCTTGCCCAGAGAATACATGAGCAATTAGTAGCATTGAAAAGAAGCTCTGATGCACCTTGTTTTTGACATTGTTCAAGCTTGGTCTGGTTGTTTTTCGCTATTGTAAGAGATATGATGCCCTAGATTCCAATCAAGGACAAGACCAATGAAGGAGAACCCCTACCATTTTATTACTAGACTAAGCATCTCAGAAGTACTGAGTCTTTTTACAAATTCAATTTGGAATTCTTAGGGCCAACATTGAAAATAATGTATGGAGTTTTCCCTAGGATACCACTTTTGGCTGAGAAAATATTGAGAGCAGAAGGTGCAGAGGAAGGAGACTGGTATCTCCTAACATAGGGTATAGTCATTAGACTGTATGGCTTTATGGGTAAGCCTTTTCTACTGCCTCACTTTGTCACAGAGAGGCTATTTGCCTTAGAATATTTGAGGTAAGCAAAATCTATTGATTTGAATTATGGCTCTGGGAGAAAGAGGAAGTCTATGTTGACCTATCAAAATGTTAGTGATATAACTATTACAAAGAAGTGGTAGGGTGAACAAATTGACCAATACCTAGATAGGTTGGGTCTATTCTATATTCCTCAGAGATGGAGTTATGATCCAGATGATATATTCTATAAAAGAAATATAGCCTTAAATGGAGAAAAGGCCTACAAATTTGAAAAGAGATCTAGGCCCCATTTTGAACAAGGCAAAAATAACAAAGAAACTGATCTTTTAGAATGGAATGTTTCTAAAATGGATCAACTCCCTCCATGGTTGGACTTTTATGAGAAAATTGTGGATTTTGACCCAGACAACAATGTAAAACATCAGTTGAAGGAGTCTACCATCAAATATATTGAGGAGAAAATAGAAAAGAAAGAGGACCCTCAATCTCAAGAACCTGATGATGAAAAGATAGAGAATAAAGGGAAATGGAATGAGGCCAAGATATCAGATTGGTGGAGGATGAGAATTGAGACTGGTAAAGTAAAATCCAAATTTGGGATTAAAATGGATGTTGAATTCTCTAAAAGGTATGATAATAATCTCCAAAATTGGAGGCCCAAAGACACAAGGAATATAGTGTTAATATACAAAATGACACAAACCGGATCTGATTCCCCATCCCCACCGATGAGCACCAGAAATGCTCATTTTATATACACGGTTAAGGAGAATTATCACTGGTTCAATTAGCATATGAGATGTATTTTATATAACTTATGCATATAATTGATAGAAAATTCGGTATTATGCTTGATTGGTGTTTTTAGTGGGAAATGTGTATAAATGCAGGTTTTATTACTAATATGGTGTTTTCCAATCTACATCCACTTGGACCTGGCATACTTCTTCTTACAGAGACTAAGGCAAGAGAGCAAGTGCCTTCCTCTTCAAGGAAGGTGCCCAATAGAAATAGGTGCCTTCCTCTTCAAGGAAGGTGCCCAATAGAAGTAGGCGCCTTCCTCCTTAAGGAAGGCACCCAAGGCGCAGGAAGGCGCCCAACAAAAGTAGGCGCCTTCCTTATGAAGAAGGCGCCTCCATGCCTTCATACTTTGCAAGATTTACCAAGTCAACTTTGATTGGTTGACCAAGGACTATGGAGGAGGTTGCACATGAAGACAAAGGAGATCTATTTTAATCATGCATTTATTAAATAGAATAAAGTGCTTGTTATTATTATCAACCGATTGGTCGGTTGACCTTGTAAAGCTCTTAAAGCATATTATTATTTTTAGGATGCATTAGTTTAGGATTTGTTGTTACGTACACCTAAGGATGTTTATATTTATCCTTCTAGTGAACAAACATACTTTAAAATAGAAGAATAAAATATGTGTAGAATCAATTGTAACTAAATCACATCACGTGATTAAAATAGACTGATTTGTTATTGTAATGAGATCTGGCTGCGCTTTATATAAAGACGTAGGCCAAATGAACAAAAGGGAGATGAATGATTAATTTTACATAGAACTTATTTTATTTTATTGTTTAATTAATTAAGAGTGCAACTCCTCTTATTCGAGCAAGCTCTACGTAGCTAGTCGGGCGGACTATCTATGGGAGCTTGGGCCCACTCCCTGTAGTAGTCCTCCCCTATTTAATTTGTGCATTTGCTTTCTGTAGATTAGTTTACTGCTTTATTTAATTTTAGTTGTGTGTGTTTATTTCCTCGCATTTTATTTCCACATTTTATTTCCAGCACTTTACTTTTTGTTTATAATTTATTTATTTCATTTCCCGCACTTAGTTTATTTGGTTTGGTCGGAATCCAATTGCACAAACCTCCCCACCAAACTAAATAAGGTACAACCAAATTTTTTCCCCAACACTGCAGGCATATACTATACGTGACACTCATAAGTTTACGGACTTACCGGATTGATAATTTATGGAAGAGAAATGAATGTTTTTCAAAACGTAATTTTTGCTCACCATTTTGGCATCATTGTCGGGGAGTGTCTAAACTGTAGTGTTCTAATTTACAGGTCAGATAAAAATTCTATTTAAAATTACCTATAGATATTTTACTTGAGAAGTGTGAGTCCACCGTGGGCCTTTTTATAAGGCCAAAAATAGTTGTCGGCACAGTTAGAGCTAAATTCCATTGGAAACTATTTGCATTTTATAGCTTCTCAGGTAAACATGGGAATGAACCTGATGTACCAAATTAAGTGTAGAAGTAGGAATAAAACGTGTTGTTGAAAAAAATTAGAAAAATCTGGCATTGAAGGATTTCCATCATATTTTCAATGGTTCCAAGAAATCAAAATAAATAAGCACAACCCAAGTCTGATTGAAAATTTTTAGGGACGTGTTTTTATACAGAAACCATTGAAAAATTGTGCCTCTAGAAGCTTGGTTTTAAATTAAAAAATTTTACAGACTTGAAACTTTTGCAACGTATTGGTAAATGTTTTTTTATGATGAAATTAATAATGCAGGGAAAATGACAGAGCATAATTTAAAGAGAATACCTTGTTATGGAGTATGCTCTTCACTTGCGCTTAAGGCGACCTGGTGAATCAGAAACTAGCATGTGTTTTTAATAGACTGCTATGCCATGTTTTCTTCAGGTTGCTAGCTCGTGGATAGTCATTTCCTAGCCTGCATGTTTTGCCATTATGTTGAGAAAATTTGGTTTTGAGGCCATGGGATAAAATGCTCTTCTCATGCTATGACGTATTAAACTAGTTGATAATGAAGCAGATGATTTTTGAAAGACTAGTTTAAATATAGGCATGGGGGAGACCCCACCTTCATCAATGCCATCAACAGCACAATGAACGCTATTTATAGTGTTCGTTAAAAAAAAAAAAAGAGAAAAAATAAATCATCTGTTGAAAAGGCTCCAAGTTAATGAGCAAATCAAAAATAGAGTTTTATTTTGTTGCTTGTTGAAAGAGAGTATCCTCTTTCCCGAGGACCAGCTTGGTCCAGAAGGGAAATGAGAAATCTCCAATTGGTAGCTAAATAAAACAGGGAAAGAGCTTGGAGGAGATCAGATTTCAAATGTCTGCACAAAGGCCACATGGTGCTTGAAAATTAATCCCTGCAATGCATACGGAGAGTCCAATACTTTGGATATGCATTAGAGCAGGATTAACATTTTTTTATGTGCTAATTGAGGAGGAGCTTGGTGTTTCAAAAATGTGAGTTGTTGGTTGTCATAAAATCCTTTCATAATGGTACATGGAATGTAACTTTCACATAGTAGGCTGCGTAGTTACCTGACTCACACGACCTCCACTTTTGAATGCATAGTGCCAACATTATAGTTTTTATGGTAGCATTCTCATTCTATTAAAATATGTGAAGAAAATATACAAAAGAGAGGCAGAGTCTCACTATGGTGGAAGATAACATCAACTTTGAGAGGATCTGAAACCATGGAGAAATCTACTTTTCACAAAAAAAAAAAAAAATGTGAGGGCAAAGATGTTTCATTACATGGCACATTTTTCCAAATTCTTAGGATGGATCATTGACAAACCTCCAGATGTGAAAATCACCAGCTCAAATGGTTGAAGTTGACATTCTGTTCTTTGATGTAGATGATGAAAAAAAAAAATGATAATCCAAGATCTGTTCTAGTCAAGGCAGAATAGACCAAAAAAAAAAAAAAAGAAAAAAATTAGTTAGAATTTTATTTTAATGCCTTTAGTTTAGATTTTTCTTTTATGTTTTGCATAAAAACATGAAGTGCAAAGTAGAAAAATAATGAGGTTTCTGTGAAGATTTTATGAATTGAGAATTATACGTGGAGTTTGTAATAACACTATACGAACTATCTCGTGTACCTGATCGTGTAGCATCCAATCTAGTAGGTGAAAGCTAGCAGAGTTTTACCTTGGCAACATTAGCCCCTGAAGGCAGGCTAAGTAACCCTGATCAAGCGAAAGGCTTCCATTCCAAGGTGCTTGTGAAACTTTGGGAATTTTTTGCGACAAGGTGTGTGACTGTTACAACCTGAGTAAATGATGAGCAGAGTCAAAGATGCTACACCACGTACAAAGTAGAGTGTCGAGACAATGTTCAAGTAACGGTCAATGAGATCTATTAACAATCACCTCACATTTGTGATAGTGGATCAGACATCGGCATGGGGGAGACCCCATACCATACCAGTAGCTTGGACGAATGTTCAATCATTCGTTGAAAAAAAAAAAGGAAGAAGAAAAAAAGAGAGAGAAAGAAAAGAAAAAAAAGGAGAAAAAAAAAAGAGGGGAAGGATACGTGAAAAAAAAAAAATAAAATGATGAAGTGAAGGATGCCTTGATCATAAATAAGGCGCCTTCCGCATCAAGAAGGCGCCATACAATGGAGGCGCCTTACACATCAAGAAGGTGCCATACATTGGAGGCGCCTTCCACAGGAAGAAGGCGCCATACATTGGAGGCGCATTCTGCATCAAGAAGGCACCATACATTGAAGGCGCATTCCACCAAAAACAAAAAAAAAAAGAGAAAAAAAAAAGAGGAAGAAAAAAAAGGGAGGATGCGTGAAAAAAAAAAATGAAGTGAAAGACGCCTTGTTTATAAAGAATGCGCCTTCTGCATAAAGAAGGCGCAATACATTTGAGGCACCTTCCATAGGAAGAATGCGCCATACATTAGAGGTGCATTCCACATCAAGAAGGCACCATACATTGGAGGTGCCTTCCACATCAAGGAAGGTGCCATACATTGAAGGTGCCTTCCACAAAAAAAAAAAAAAAAATTATGCGAATCCTCCCAATGAAAAAAAAAAGGCATAGAACATGTCCTGCTTAGCATAAAAATTTCTTTTTATTTGCTTTGTAGGAAACCATGAACCGAATTGCAAGCTACAGGCATCCTGAGAGCCAGGGCCTAATAGGCACGGAGTCATGACTCCTATTTTACTACTTTTGTGTGTGCAGGTAATCGTGCCCGATGAGTGCAATCTAAAGGCATCCTAAGAGCTAGGTCCTCAGGCACAAGCCATGATTCTTGTTTTCCAGTTTTTGTAGGTGTAGTTTCACAATACACAACCATGAGCATGATTTGTAGGAAAAGCCGACTTAAACTAGGCCTAAAAGATGTGACATTTTATGCCCTACAATTAGGAGTGCGATGAAGTAGAAAAGACACTTACTTCCCACTAGGAAGAGAGTGCCTACAATCAACCCAATACAACAGTGCCTTTTTCCACCTAGAGGAAGGCACCAATAAGTAATTTTCTTCTCCCTTGGATGGGGGTACCTATTTTTCAATGTGGGACCTGACGTTTGGAGGGCTGCAGACCTATTGCATAGAGGGACCTATTGCTGGAGATAAGGGCATCACCAATTTAAGTGGGGGAAGATGCAGGTGAATCAGAACCTTTTGTAAAAAAAAAAAAATGGGAAGTTCGGAAGGCTGTTGTCACGAGGACATGATAATTTTTAGACATGGGGGGAAAGACCCCTTCTCGGCGGCCCCCCCCCCCCCAGAAAAAAAAAAAAAAAAAAAGAAAAAAAAAAACACAAAGAAAAAAAAAAACAAAAAAAAAAAAAGAAAAAAAAAACAAAACAAATCACCCCAAAAAAAAAAAAAAAAAAAAAAAAAAAAAAAAAAAAAAAAAAAAAAAAAAGCAAAGTTTTATTTTTGCTGCCCATTGGAAGAGAGTATCCTCTTTCCCGAGGACCAGCCTAGTCCCGAAGGGAAATGAGAAACCTCCAAATTGTAGCTAAATAAAATGGGGGAGGAGTTTGAAAAAAAATAGATGTCAAATATCTATTTCCTTTGGAATCAATGCATGGTAAGTAGGCACCTTTCTCTTCAAGGAAGGTGCCAGAAGAAGGTAGGCGCCTTCCTCTTCTAGGAAGGCACCAAGAAAAGATAAGTGCCTTCCCTTTCTAGGAAGGTGCCAATAGAAGGCCAGTTCCTTCCTCTTCCAGGAAGGCACCAAGAAAAGATAAATGCCTTCCCTTTCCAAGAAGGCACCAATAGAAGGCCAGCGCCTTCCTCTTCCAGGAAGGCGCCAAGAAAATATAAGCACCTTCCCTTTCCAGGAAGGCACCAATAGAAGGCCAGTGCCTTCCTCTTCCAAGAAGGCACCAAAAGAATGCAAGCGCCTTCCTCTCACCGAAAGGCGCCGACAGGAAGGCACCGATAGGAAGGCACCACAGGAAGGCACCCACAGGAAGGCACCATAGGAAGGCATCGACAGGAAGGCACCAACAGGAAGGCGCCGATAGGAAGGTGCCATAGGAAGGTACCACTAGAAGGCAAGTGCCTTCCTCTCATAGGAAGGCACCGATAGGAAGGTGCCACTAGAAGGCAAGTGCCTTCCTCATAGGGAAGGCGCCCCTATTCTTCGCTCGTTGACTAGACAAGCACGACATGGGCAAAAAATATTGGTGTAGTTCCAACTCTACATCATGTAGGTTAATTTGGGGATTGCACCAACGGATGAGAAAATCCTACCAATGCCAGCACATACATCTCAGTAATGCACCTAACAGATGTCATGAATGATGAAATAAATATTGTTTTTCCTCACTCCAAAAAACAAAGGAATGTAGTGTTGTTCCAATTATGCATGCAAAAGAAATAATTAAGAGGGGAGATCATTTTGGATGCACACATGCCATAGGATTAAAAAAAAAGAAAAAGGGAGAGAGTCAAGATCTGTTATGTTCATGGCAGAATAGATAAAGATACATATAAATAAATAAATAAAATCTCCAAGAGCACCAACATGAAGACGTCTCACACCACCAGCATCATATATATCAATTTCTACGAAATTTACCTAGGTATGTACCGATTTTCTAGTTAATTATGTGTATAGTTATTTTAAAATCATTTCTATGCTAATACCAATTGACGCCTCCATATTTTTTGAAAATCTCCCATTAGAATTCAAACACATGATGTGCCTTGAAAAAAAAATATAATTGAAAAAAAAAAGAGGCTATGGCATCTACATGAATAAATTTGGCATCATTTTCATTGCCACCTCTTGACAATGGTAGTCATCTTGAGCAAACACATATAAATGATGCTACTCTCTACCACAAAGGAGGTTCTGGAGATGCCAAATATGTTTCAGATGTGGGTAAAAGTAGTAGCTGGTGATTGCACTTATTTTAAACAAATTTGGTCTCACCAAATCTGACTAATGTGCAACACTAGAAAATGCTAGCATTAGTGCAGTGGTAATTTGCCCTAAACAGTGTGGTCACGATTTAACTATTTATTTGCAATGATTAGTCAAGATGTGTTTCTGACTTCTGCTGGTGTCACATCACTCTATGGATGAAGAATAGCAACACTCAATGAAAAAAAACACAGTGTTGAATAAAAAAATAGTACTGAGAAAAAATATAAAAAAAAAAAAAAATTATTTTAAAAAAAAAAACAAAAAAAAAAAAAAAAAAAAAAAAAAAAAAAAAAAAAATATATATATATCCCAGGGGTTGTTGTCACGAAGACATGACAAACTTTTTGGCATGGTCAGCCTGCGAGAGGGATAACTTCACCTTTTGGTGCCACGAGGGCATGGCACATGTTAGGCATGGGGGGATGATGAGAACCAAAAATGCTCATTTTATATACACGGTTAAGGAGAATTATCACTAGTTCAATTAGCATATGAGATGTATTTTATATAACTTATGCATATAATTGATAGAAAATCTAGTATTATGCTTGATTGGTGTTTTTAGTGGGAAATGTGTATAAATGCAGGTTTTATTACTAATATGGTGTTTTCCAATCTACATCCACTTGGACCTGGCATACTTCTGCTTACAGAGACTAAGGCAAGAGAGCAAGTGCCTTCCTCTTCAAGGAAGGTGCCCAACAGAAATAGGTGCCTTCCTCTTCAAGGAAGGCACCCAACAGAAGTAGGCACCTTCCTCCTTAAGGAAGGTGCCCAGCAGGAGTAGGTGCCTTCCTTATAAGGAAGGCGCCCAACAAAAGTAGGCGCCTTCCTCATGAATAAGGCGCCTCCATGCCTTCATACTTTGCAAGATTTACCAAGTCAACTTTGACTGGTTGACCAAGGACTATGGAGGAGGTTGCACATGAAGACAAAGGAGATCTATTTTAATCATGCATTTATTAAATAGAATAAAGTGCTTGTTATTATTATCAACCGATTTTCCAGTTGACCTTGTAAAGCTCTTAAAGCATATTATTATTTTTAGGATGCATTAGTTTAGGATTTGTTGTTACGTACACCTAAGGATGTTTATATTTATCCTTTTGGTGAACGAACATACTTTAAAATAGAAGAATAAAATATGTGTAGAATCAATTGTAACTAAATCACATCACATGATTAAAATAGACTGATTTGTTATTGTAATGAGATTTGGATGCGCTTTATATAAAGACGTAGACCAGATGAACAAAAGGGAGATGAATGATTAATTTTACATAGAACTTATTTTATTTTATTGTTTAATTAATTAAGAGTGCAACTCCTCTTATTCGAGCAAGCTCTACATAGCTAGCCGGGCGGACTATCTACGGGAGCTTGGGCCCACTCCCTACAATAGTCCTCCCCTATTTAATTTGTGCATTTGCTTTTTGTAGATTAGTTTACTACTTTATTTAATTTCAGTTGTGTGTGTTTATTTCCTCGCATTTTATTTCCACATTTTATTTCCAGCACTTTACTTTTTGTTTATAATTTATTTATTTCATTTCCCGCACTTAGTTTATTTGGTTTGGCTGGAATCCAATTACACAAACCTCCCCACCAAACTAAATAAGGTACAACCAGATTTGTTCCCCAACACTATAGGCATATACTATGTGTGACACTCATAAGTTTACGGACTTACCGGATTGATAATTTATGGAAGAGAAATGAATGTTTTTCGAAACGTAATTTCTGCTCACCACTCACCTCCAGAAGAATAAGTTCAGGAATAAGAGGAACCTAATGATCCATTAATAATTGTTGAAGTCTTGAAGCCTTTTCAGCCTTCAACTAAGCAGATAGAACAATTTCCAAAGGGGGCACGGTTGATGAGTAAAATGCACTATTATGATGATAGGACTATCACTGCACCAATTATAGAGATAGCAAATAGGCCTAAGCATCTAGCCCTGGGTGCACAACCTCTATATATAGATATAAAATGGAAAGAAAAGGATGAGAGCTTCAAGTTTACACCTCCGAGTTTCACCATTGTAGCAATAGTGGAATTGAATCCCATTTCTGAGTAGGTATTGCTAGAGGAAATAGTTCAAGGAGGGTTATCTAAATAAGAGATAGAAAGTGAGAAGGTTACCTTTCAATTTTTCTAGAGAAAATCCAAAAGGGCCCCAAAAAGAGTTTAGAAAGATATTTCAAAGAAGCAGAGGCTGGATAAAGAGACAGTAGTTGAGAAAATAACTATTCTAGTTGCTGAAGAATTGATACAACAAGAACATCAACAAATTATAGAGATAGCTCCTAAAAACCCTACATTAGTAGGCAAAGGTATGGTCTCTAATCCCTCTTCTCCTCTTCCTCCTCTATATTCCCCAAGGAAATCTCCCTCCCTTTCTAAAAAAGAAGTTGTAACAAAGGTACCCTCTCTGCCTCATATTTCACCTCCTCCTTCATTGATCACCACTGAGGTAAAGACAAATCCATCTCCCCCAAGGTCATCACAAATTCCTTCTTCATCACCCCAAGTCCCTGTTTCATTATCTAAAATTCCTTCTTCATCATTCGAAGTTCCACATTCATCAGCTGAGATTCCCCTTTCATCATCTCCCATAGTTACAACTTCACCATTACCACCACCACCATCATTAGAGAAGCAATCTATTCATATTTCACCCCCTCACCCATCTGTGAGTCTCCCTTCAGTTTCCATGAGTTTACCAATTGCAACAATGGTAGTGGTCATAGATTCCACTATGGTCACAAATTTTACTATGACTTCTTATGCACAACTATTATCAATAGTTGATTCTACTCTTACATTCCTGGTGTCTTCTTCTCCTATTGCTACAATTTATCCTACTCAGGTGAGTTTGAAAAAGGAGTAGGAATCTACATAGAAAATCAATGATTTCTAGGTATAAAAGTTGTCCAAACCTTCTAGTAGGATGACCAGAAGGAGAAAAAGAATGTTTGTTGATCCAGTTTCAAGGCAAAGGACATCCAGATCCATGATTCCCCTTGTGAGCAAGCTTGAAACTGAGATGACAACTCAAGATTATTGTATAGAAGAGTAAAAAAAAGATATTAAGAAGTTGCCTGATGAAGATGAATTGGTCATGGCCAGAGCCCACTTGGAAAATTTCTATGTAAAGAATGATATATTCAAGGAAAAGGTGGGTAAGTTGGAAAAGCAAATTGAAAAGCTTTAGAAAACTATCAACAATCAGAAAGAAGTGGAGAAAGCTTTGAGAAAATAAGCTAAAAACTAGCAAGATAAGTTTCAAGAAGCTAATAAGCTCAAGGAGCATATTGCAGAACACCAAATAAAGAAATAGGAGTAAGCTAAGGAGATACAAAGTTTGAAGCAACAACTCTAGATTAAAAAGGCCAAATATTCTTGTTTTTCTAAGGTTGGACTAAAGAAAGTGAGAAAGGAATTGCTTTCTGAAGTTCTAGAGAAATGCTCAGGGTTGCAGCTTATTTTTGACTACTTAGATGATGCTAGCCACCTACTCCAAAGTATTCATAAGGATTTGGACAAAATCATTGGAGAGCTACAACCTATGGTAATTCCAGCTGAACAAATGCATAGGTTGGTGGATAGTAGACTCAATGATTCTACTAAGCCAATTCCTAACAAGGAGTGGAACATTGCTAGGGTTGCTACCATAATAGTAGTAAATAAGCACAGAGCAATCCAAAAGGCTTGGCTATTGTATGACAATATTGAAGGAGTAATCAAGGATGTAGTAGATATTAACAAGGAAATGATCCAAATTGGTTTCATAGGATTATGGATGGAAGATCACATCCTTCTATCAGTAGAAGAAATCAAGAAAAGTACTAGAGAGAGCTTACAATATGAATCTAAAATTGATGCTCTAGAAGAACCAATTGACCGAGATCAGGATTCGCAAATGATCATTGATTTTATCAGGCTTAGAGACCTCATGAAGGACCTAGTTAACAAAGGAAGTGTTTCTTACTATGAAGACATTGGTGAACTCCATTACATTTACAAGTAGTTAAAAGAGAATTCCAACCCCTCAGAAGCAACCTAGAAACAAGCCCTACAAACCTTGAAATTTATGGTGCAACTGTTTGGTGATAATGCTGAAAAGGGAAATAAGGAGCAATCTTCTCTAGAGGAAGAAGCTGAGCAGGAAGAGGACAATGCTGAAGAAGAGGTTCAACAAGAAGAAGAGTTGGATAGAGATGCTACAGACCCTGAAGGGGCACAAGCTTAGCATTTTTTTTTTGTCTTTGTACATATATAGTCATAAGTTTTGTATTTTTGTCTGATTCATTTTTACTCTGACATAGTCAAAAGGAAACAATAAAAGCATGAGTCCAGAGAGACAAAAAATAACAAGTTTTGTGTGAAGGTATTTTTATCATGTATTGTAAGAGGGCTTTATGAAGAGAACACAACTATGTTTTTGATGGAGCAGTGAAGCAGTTTTGCTGGAATGGCACAATGTTTATGGCATAGTCTCCAGATGAATATTTATCCTCTAAGATGCATGGAGCATAGTCTCAATATGAATGTTTATCCTCTAAGGTGTTCAATTTTTTAGAGGGTAGTGTTCATATGGAAGTTATTATTTAAATTATTTTTTGAAGATAAGCATTTTTTGACTCCTAATACCTAATGAATAAGACTCTGATCTTGATGGCTTTGCAAGAAAATCCACCCGGGAGGCGCCAGAATGTAGGCCCAAAATGGCCACATCCTTAGAAAACATTGAAAATTTCATTCTAAGGTATGTAAGTTCCATTTCACACACTTTTTAGTGTATTTTAGAGTGAATCTGCTACATTAGTTTTCTAATCTGCCAACACTTGGTGCAATTTTTGCCTTGATTGATTCCGCTAGGTTTATAACATAAAATGGTGCAGATTCGCTATGACTCTCGATTTTGCAAACATTTTTGGTAATGATGATGTCAATGCAAAATAAAGTGTATAATGGATACTAAGGGCAATTTATTGCATGATCTGAGTTGCCAAGTGTCAGTAAAGCAAATTTTTCCAGTTTTATAACATATTTTCGTACAGACTGATGACAAAGTGCAGATTGATGATAAAAGCACTTTTACATTGTATAAAGTGTAGATTGGAAACAAAGAGTAAGTTTACACTAGATCTGGTGTAGAATGAGGATAAAAGTCATTTTACACTACGATCAATGTGGATTGAAGACAAAGGATGATTTACACTTGCCCAAGTGCAGATTATCAATTCTGTAAAAGTTTTTTGCAAAGGTGATGTCAATGCACTTTAAGGCGTGGATTTCATAAACTTTGAAGTCAAAGAAGAAGAAAAAGAAGGGAAATGAGTGGATTGCATCTCGCTCACCTCTTAGTTTATGTTATGCTAGAATGCATTCTACAAGATCAAGGTTATAGTGATGATGTCAACAAATTTAAAGTGTGGAAAGGTGCCTGAGTTCTCCCCACTAATTTGTAGAGTATCTTGGGAGGTTTTAATCACAGTTTTCCATGATGAATATCAACAGTTGAGAACTTTCTAACACTAATAAGGTATCTAAAGGAATTTTCTCACCATACCAGAGCATAGTTAGTTAGAGGGTAGGAAGATGAAGTGTCAAGGGTTTTCAAGAACAAGAACCTGATACAGTTGTAGATCTACGGTGGATCCAAGCTTCCAATAATGATCAATGGATGAGATGCAATTTCCAATTGTTAGAACTCCAACTATCACCAACAAATCAGTAAGTTGCAGAGGTATTCTTCCATGGTGGACTTCTCACAGTGGATTTCCTAGAGCTCCATAGTTAGTAAGATGATGCCAACAAACTCTCTACTAAGCTGTAAATATACAATATTTGTAATATCTCCTAAAAATATTATTTCATTTAGAAACTATAAATAGAGGTCAAAACCTTAGTTTTTAGAATCATATTTAGTGTGTTTTCTTGCCCTACTATAAATATTCCTGTGAGCTAATGGAAGGGGAATTACTTTGATTTTTCAACTCAAATTTCTCATCTTCATTATCTTGTGCAAGAGGTTTGAAGTCTTGAGTTGCATTTTTGTTAATACTTGAATGATTAGTTCATTCTAGATTTTGGATTACTAGTTGTGAGAGTAGTTGAAATTTTTTCTTGATTAGATCTGTATTGTTAGGAAGTTTATTTCTATAAAATCTAACTATTGGTCTATTATGCTATTTGGATTATCAATATTGGATGTTGGAATTGATTTCTGCAATATATCTCTACTTATGCTTTAATGTGTGAAGGTTTCATTAATTTTAGTAATGTTAATATTGAGTAATGGGACACTGGAAATAGCTTGTGGGAGCCTTTTTCTATATTTGCCTATGTTGTTAGCCTATCCAACCACTATTTTCATAACATTTCTAACCCTAAACTTTTTCTAAACCCTTATATCAAAACCCTATTGGAGATTTAATTGATTCAACACCATTTTAAGTTGAAAATGAACCAACCTACTCTGGAGGTTGGATTGAAGTTTTCTTTGGTCCATCCAATGCTTGAGTGTCAAACTGCAACAATCAGGTGCATGCCTAGACAGAAAATTGGAATATAGATAGTTGCAATATCAAGTAAAGATTGATGACATTTTTATGCCCAATAGTGCCTACAAGGGCTCTTAGAGGATTGTGAGACTCATATTTTAGTGGATTCTGGGTATATTGTCTCTCTATAGCTCTAGATCAGGAGGCTAGGTGGCACTCCTTGAGAGAGTTATACCATAGGGGGCTCACACCGTAGTAGGTAGAGTGAGTTAGGGTAGTCATTAGTGCAACCTAGCCATAGGAAAGGGACCCAAATAGAGAGGACCATAGGGACTAGCTCTAGATAGACTCGTAGAGATGGAGCCGAGGGTGGAGGTGAGCCTAGGGGCATAGGCCCAGTCTAAGTTTTTAGATACATGTACCATTTTTGAGTGTAAGGTCTGAGGACCTACACTGTTGTAGCCTATGGGTATTTTTGTACCTCTATGTACTTATTTGACACACATATATATATGATATTATTGTTTGAGACTCATTATGTGTATCATGTGTTTTTGCTTTTATGTTGATGTTTATGAGATGCACATGGATGCAATGTTTATGATCTTATGCTATATGATGTGATGTATTAATGACATGCACTAGCTAGATGATAGATGTATGATTAGATATTATGATCTAGATGTGTAGATGGACTACTATGATGTATGCATATATGGATGCAATGATTTGTGTTAAATGCATGTTTAATTTATTTTCAATTGTTTATGCATTTAATCTATGTGGTATGATATGATGAATGCAATGTATGTAATGCATTATTTACATGATGATGATCTAATGTAAATGAACATGTATGCTTTAATCACTTAAAACATAAGGAATGAATGTAATATGTGTTTAACAATCTAATGGATGACACCACAGAATGTATAAAAATCATGAATGTAAATGGTAACTCTTAGCATAAGAATTAATCATTTAAGCATCCATATGTGAGATGAGATGATATGATATGTATTCTTTTTTTTTTTTATGATTTATGATTATTAGATATTTTATTGCTATGTGGGAATTTTTGAGGTTTTCCATGAGACTCAAACACCCTAGTTGATTAATCAAAAGTTGTATAATGACCATACAAGACTCCTGAAAGATAAATTTTTGTTATGAAGACCAAGATATTCATTATCCCTATGTGTGCAAATGAATATATTAGATGAGACATAAGCCTACCCCAATTCCAGGAGAGATTCATTCAGCCCATTATTGTATTGGGGATCACCAAATGCTCATCATGATCCTAAGTTGGACTCAATTGGATTAGACCATTAGGTGATACAGGACACCTAAAGCTAGCTCTTTTTGCAAATTGCTTAGAACTACCCCAATGCCAGGCGGGATTCATTCAGCCCATTGTTGTATTAGGGATCACTCTATGGTTTCAAGTAGTGACCATTCCAAGGATTCAAGCTCTTCACCCCCTTATTTTCTTTTGATTTATTTGGGATACTTGCTCATGCTTAGTGATGAAAATCACTATTTATTTTGATTTTATTTTGAGCAAGGGATTTATGTAGTGATGATAATCACTATTTATTTTGCTTTTGAATTTTTCTTTGTTTTGGATGAAAGCAAGGGATTTCTTTGGGTAGGGGGAGCTTGTCCTTTTTTCAATGATCAACACTCTAGACCATGCGCATCACAAGATGAGCAAGTAAAAACCTTTCACTTAGGATGCCTAGTACCACTTTGTAGTGTTCATCTTTCCCTTGTTCCAACTAGGATTTTAGTGTTTTGATTAGTGATGGGATTTTGATATATGCTAGGTACTATCAAAACTAGACCTCATCTACAAAAGCAAAGATAGCTTTCTACAAAATCTGAGAAGATCACTAGGTATGGTTGAATGATCAGAAAACCCTAGTATATTCCTTATAGCAACAGGAAGGGGTTGTGTTGAAAAACATAGTTACTCACATGGGTTATGGATGAATGAGGATTTGAAGATGCATGATTGGCATACAAACATGGTGTCATTTGTAAGATTGAAAACATAGTCTATCCTAATGTGAATGCAATGGATGCAACATGCCTAATGCAATGCAATTACATGAATGCAAATGCAAAATGTAAGATGCAAATATTTTTGTATTTTAATGTTTTCAATTGTTTTTGTATTTTTGTGTTTTTTTTTTACCAAAGGGCTTAAATACCTTTGGAGACTTTTGTGAGTTGACCAAAGGGCTTATGATACCTTTGGAGCATTTTGTGAGTTGACCAAAGGGCTTATGATGCCTTTGGGGCTTTTTGTGAGTTGACCAAAGGGCTTATGATGCCTTTGGAGCATTTTATGAGTTGACCAAAGGGCTTATGATGCCTTTGGAGCATTTTGTGAGTTGACCAAAGGGCTTATGATGCCTTTGGAGCATTTTGTGAGTTTGACCAAAGGGCTTATGATGCCTTTGGAGATTTTTTTTGATTTTGATGTTTTTTAATTTGTTTGGAATTTTATGATTTTTTTTTAATTTGTTTTTGAAATTTTGGATTTTGTTGCTTTTATGTGTAAAATGCCTTCAGATGAAGAATTTTGAGAGGCTCAGGCTCTTCAACACCTTCTAACGATGTTAGGTGATATGTCCTAGGTCCAATCTTCTTTAAGATGATATAAGGACCTATCCAGTTGGTCATAAATTTGTCTTGTAGGTGCAGTGGTAGGTTTGAATTCTATTGGTTCTCTTTGAGCATGAGATCCCCAACCTTAAAGTCTCTCAGGTGGACTTTATTGTTATAAGCTCATGTTAGATGATCTTGGTAAACATGGAGATGCTCAAGAGCATTGATGTGATGTTCATCAAGAAGGGTCAATTGATCAAGGTGAGCTTGTCGTGCAGTGTCATCATCGATAAACTCTTTCAATGTGATGCATAATGTTGGAATTTCTAACTCCAAGGGCATAATGGCCTCAGTGCCATATACAAGGAAAATGGTGTTGCCCTAGTGGGCATCCACATGCTAGTTCTATAAGCCCATAATGCAAGAGGCAACTACAGATGCCAATCCTTATGATTTTCTTTTACCATCTTCTTTAAGATGGCTATGATTATTTTGTTTGAGGCTTCTGCTTGCCCATTTTCTTGTGGATAATATGGTGTCACAAAACTATGTTGAATGTTATATTTGGATGTTAAAGCTTACATATTTTTATTCTTAAATGAAGGACCATTATCCAAAATTATCTTGAATGGGATCCCAAAGTGATAGATGATATTGTGAAGTATGAACTCCATAATTCGTGGTCCTATCATTGATGTTAAGGGGACCACTTCCACCCATTTGGTGAAGTACTCAATGGTCATTAAGATAAATATGTGTCAGCCCAAATATGGGGGAGAGATATTTCCAATTAGATCGAAACCCCACTGAGAAAATGGCCAAGCCACTTGAATGGGTTGTAAGGCCTATGATGGTAGGTGCATCAGATTTGCATGATGTTGACACTTAACGCACTTCCTGACATACTCACAATAATCCTTTTCCATGGTGGGCCAATAATAACCCATTCGAAGGATGCGCTTGATGATGGCCATGCCACTAAAATGGCCACTGCATGTACCATCATGAGCTTGTGAAATCACCCAAGCTGATTCTTGGGGCTCAAGACAATGAAGGAGGATTCCATCATAGTTTTGATGATACAATATATCTCCTAGCAAGACATATCTAGTCACTTTTTATTTGAATGCTCATTTTGTAGCCTGCGATAATCCCTATGGGATGATTCCAAGCTTAAGGAAATCTTGTAATTGGCATAGCCAATCCTGATAAGCTACAACCTCAATAGACAAGATGACTTGTTCTCTCTATGATTCGATGTGCACAAATGCATATTGAGAAATAACCTTGTGGTGAATGATGGTACCATTCCCCGTAGGACCCTACGAGATCAAAGACCCCCAAGGTGCCTTCTTTAGAAAGTCTCTGGCTTTATAGAACCACTCATGGTTTGGTTCTATATGAATCATGTTGACTGATTCTTTGTTGTCAAAAGCCTCATGTTGCATCATTGATTGTGAGAGCATCTTCACATGAATGGTAGTGAAATCAGTAGATGGATTCTGAGGGATCAAGGATCCCAAAGATGCCATAGTGTCTGCAAATCTATTGGATATGCGAGGGATTGCCTCGATGTTATACCATTCTAGTTGGGCTAGATAAGTGTCAACAAGCTCTTTGTAAGATTTCAAGATTGGACACCTACATTGAAATAATCCCTTAACTTGGTTAACGATGAGAAGGGAGTCACCAAAGATATTTAGCTTTTTAATCTTCATAGTGATTGTTGTTTGGAGACCCAAGATTAGGGCCTCATATTCAACATTGTTATTTGTGCAAGGGAAGTCTAGCTTAAATGACAAGGGCATTGGAGCACCTTATGGCATGAAAAACATAATCCCTACACCACCCCCTTGCTCACACTTTGAACCATCGAAGAACAAAGTCATGTCAACTTTATTATCAGGTTCTTCGAGTTTGGGTGCTTCCGATAATGCAAATACTACATCATCGAGAAGTTCTATGATGAGAGGTCTATTATCCTGAAGAGGTGCCTCTACTAGTTGATCAACTATGACTTATCCCTTGATGGAATTTTGGCTTATGAATTCCAAATCAAATTCTATCAGTAGCATGATCCACTTTGCAGTACGTGTATTATGATATGTCTTGCTCATCATATACTACAAAGGATTTTGTTTTGATATCACATACATTGTATGGCTCAACATGTAGTGGTGCAACTTCTTAGTCGCAAAGACCACTGCTAAGCATAACTTCTCTATGTATGCGTACCCTAGCTCGTAACTCACCAAGGTGTGGTTGATATAGTATATCACTTGTTCTTTGTCTTGCATATTCTTTTGAGCCAACATGGTGCCCAAAGAAAAATTGATAGCAGATATATAAAGTAAAAATGGCACATCTAGCCTTGGTGGAGCTAGTACTGGTGGTGTTGCTAGGTATTTCTTGATCTCAGCAAAGGCTTGCTGACATTCTTCATCCCAGTGGAATGGGACCCCCTTGTGTAGCAATCGATTCATGGGTCGACATTTATTTGATAGTTGTGCGATGAAATACTTTATGGATGCTACTTTGCCCTGTAGGCTTCTCAACTCTTTGATGTTAGTGGGTGGGGCCATTTCTAGGATAGCCTTTACCTTTGTTGGGTCGAATTTGATCCCTCATTTAGAAATGATGAATCCCAAGAGTTTTCTTGAAGTTATGCCAAAGATGCATTTCTTGGGATTCAACCTGACATTGTGCTCTATCAAGGCGATCGAAGACCTTTCTCAGGACCTCAGCATGCTCTTCACATAGTAATGACTTGGCCAATAAGTCATCAATATAATATTCTAGGATCTTATGCATGTAGTCATGGAAAATATATGTCATGGCCCATTGATATGTGGCACCAACATTTTTAAGACCAAATGGCATTACTTTGTAACAAAATGTCCCCCATGGAGTGGTGAACATAGTTTTGTGTTAGTCTTCAAGTTTAATCTGAATCTGATTGTAACCAAAAAATTCATCCATGAGGGAGAGCATCTCATGACCTACAGTTGCATCTACAAGAGCATCTATGTTGGGCAATGAGAATGAATCCTTTGATGTTGCCTTATTGAGATCTCTAAAATCCATGCAAATACAGATCCTTCCATCAGGTTTTCCTATAGGCACCATGTTTGATACCCATTATAGATAGTCGATGGGGGTAATAAAGACTACATCCAATAGCTTCTATAACTCATTCTTTACCATCAAGGTGATGGTTGGATGCATCTTCCTAAGTTTTTTCTTGACCGATTTCTTTGTAGGATCTAGCGAAAGGTTATGGACAACCAATTTTAGATCTAAACCTAACATATCCTTGTAGGTCCAAGAAAAGAGATTAGGTCTCTCTTTCAATAGAGGTATGATGGTGGCCTATTCTTCTAGAGATAAGCTTTCTATAAACTTAACTTTCTTTGGATCAGAAGGATCATCACTGATGTCCACTTTGAAAGTTTCCTCTATTGACATGTGTGACCCCTCCTCAAGCTGGTGAGGAGTGGGGATCAAGTGGATGTCATCCATTGGGTTTAAAGGTTCAACTGAATTAGGGTCAAAACCAGTGTGATAAACATCATGTGCGCAGCCTAGTGCAAAATGAAATGGTTGTAGCATTTCTTCATTGGGGAAGAAATCTTTAGGCTCTAAGGGTGAATCAACATGATCCCAATCAATAGCATCTAAGTTAAGACACAATGGTTTAGAAGGATCGGTTGGGTTGTGGAGTGGAGTGGTCAAATCAATGGAGATCATGTTGATGGATGGGATGGAATCTCTAGGACCACATGGGTGTAACTCTGCATTATTGATTTACCTTCCATACCCAAGATGAGGCTCTAGGGGTATGGGGATCTCAGGATCTGATCTATGAATAGATGAGAAGATGGGATCATTTGGTTATAGTAGCTCTCTAAATGTAGGAGGATCAAGGAAAACCATATGATGGATTACATCTAAATTGGTTGGTCTTCCCCTGAGGTGAGGGCCAGGATATACTCTATGATACATCTCATCTATGTCAAATGGTTCATTATGATGATGTAAGTAGTGAGGTCCAAGGTAGGCCCTCTCAGTTTCATCTTCATAATCACTATCATCTATGAAGAATCCATCATTCATACCCACTAGCACTATGAGGTGATGTAAATATTGAGGCCCAAGGTAGGCCAATTTAGTCTCATCCTCATACTCACTATGATCTATGATGTACTCATTCTCTTCTCACTCATAACCATAGCTTGGTTCATCCTCCCATAGGATAAGTCCTGATGGGCTTGCCTCAAGAGAGAAATTTGGATGATACACAATAGGTGGTTCTATAGTGACCATGGTCACCAACCTATCATCCATGTAGCTTATGTTTGGGTGATAGGGATTCCATTCAATATCTTCCTTGAACCCTAAGCTCAACCTATCTAGAGATGTTGCTAATGAATCATCATAGCTTTGGATATGATATCCTAGGCCAGACCTATCAGTAGGTAACTGATATCATGGTTCAATTAGGTTTCATCACCCTTGCTCATATAGACCTAAACCATAGCCATGCCAATGGTTGTGTTTGAAGTATCTCAGAGTAAACTCAGGATTGGACAAGTAATGAACATTCATGGTGAATGGCTCATCCTCATCCTCTTCAATGTTTGAAGCATCATGGGCATAATCCAACCTAGCATAAATAAAATTGGTCTAGTTAGGGGGATCCCTAATGGTACCACTATCCCTATGGGTAAGTTTGGGACTCTTGGTCATCCCATGTCTTGTGCAGACTCGATAATTGGAGTGAAAGTAACATTCTACACAAGATATTCACCTAGTCCTATATTAGCTAGGTGAACTATCACCTGCGATGCAGATGATGTTGATGATGATGTAGGTGAGGCAGGTTGAGGTACCTCCTCGACTATGTCTTGGGAATCTTCCTCCTCCATGGGATTTGGAATTTCCACTATTGCTATGGTTGGGACTTCCTTAGGTCTTTCCTCCACCAAGGGTGCTTTTAGTTTTTGAGAGTCTTTTGCCTTAGATGTTGTTGGTTTCTCAGAAGTGCCAGTAGCTTTAGAAGTTGGAGGTGGCACCGATGTGGATGGGTCACCTCACACTGATTTGGATTTGCTTCCTGGTTGTGTGGTAGGGGATGATGGCCTAATGTATAGGTGCATGGATGGAAGGACAAAATCCCTCGATAAGTCAACTTGATGAACATATTTGAATGGCTCTTCATCCGATGGTACCACATGTACCTATCCCTCATGCACATATTTAATACATTGATGCAAGATCGAGGGAATGCACTACATGTCCCTTATCTAGGGATGCCCTAGGAGGATATTATACTGCATGGCCCCCTCCAATACATGACACATCATAGGGATGGTCTTATGCCCCACCTGCATAGGTAGGATGATTGTACCCACTATGGAGCACAGTGCATCATTGAAGGCTCTCAATGTGTAGGAGGTAGGGATGATGTTTGACCTAGGAATCTTCAAGTGCCCTATAGCCTTGGTTGTTATTATGTTAATCGATGAGCCTATGTCGATTAAAACCCGCTTGAAAGGTATGTCATTGATACACGTGATGATGTGCAAAGGTGAGTCTGCTATGGTAGTAGGGACTACCTTTATTTCATGATCATAAAAATGAATCATGGGCTCTTGACACTATTGTACTTGCCCCACAAAGTTTGTAAATGCATCAGGGTTCTAGGGCTATAGCTCAATTGATTTCAAGATTTCCATTAGGGTCTCCCTATGTTTGGGAGACTATTGAATGAGCTCATATATTGATAACTTAGTCGGCATTATTTGGAGATTCTACATAAGTCTATTCTGGATAGTTATCATAGGTCATGTTGGTAGACCTGGAGGATTATTTTGCACTAGCCTCTATTGAGGTGTAGTTAGGATATGAATAGGAGCTATTGGAGGCTCTGGTTGGTTGTATCATTGATTTCTTGTAGCCATATTGACTATTTTGACCATTCCAATGAATCCCTGGGTGGGAGGTTCAACTTGGATTTGATTTACTTGAGTGCCCTAATTTCTAGGGGCTTCATGGTTTGGAAATGAGTTTCTAAATATACCCATATCTCTATTGTTGGGTGCTAGTGGATTATCAACTTGTAGCTCACCCTTCTCGATCATATTTTGTACAATATTTTTGAAATCGATGCACACTTTGATATCATACCCCTATTGTCTATGGTATGGGAAATAATGATCATCCCTATATCCCTTGGGCTTGGGATGGTTAGGGTCAATAATTTGTACCTCAGGTAATCTGAGTCTTTATGCCTCACTTAGTTGATTGAATATCGATTCCATCAATTCTGACAAAGGTGTGAAGTAGTGAGGTGATCGACATTCCCTATTTTGACCTTGGTTGTTATTTTGGTTGTAATTGGTTGGGGGGTTGAGCCTAGTAATTCTATGGTTGTTGGCTATTTCCTCCCTTTGGTGCATTTAGTACAACCTGATTGACTAGAGTAGGCTTGGCCTACTATTGTTGATTTTGGTTGTTGTGGTTGTTGTTCCAATATTTCTTGTTGTGGAGCTTAAGATCTCCTTCTTCAACCTTGATATCCTCTATCAACTTGGCTTGTGCCAAGGCTTCCTCGAATGTTTCATACTATTGTAGCTGCAAGAGCAGTGAGATGTGCTTAGTGCAACTCTTAGTGAACATTCGGGTGAGCTCAGTAGTGGGAACAAAAAATGGTAGTTTTACCATTATTTTTCTCCATATATTCCCATAGTCCATGATCGACTCATCATCATATTACTTTAGATTAGCCAAGTTGGACAAGTTTACTTTCTTCTTGATGCCAAAAGAAAAGTATTCAAGGAATGCATTCACCAACTACTCAAAATTGATGATGCTATGCTTGGGTAGTTGATTAAACCACTCAGTTGCTGCACCTGATAATGTCATGATAAATGTTCTTAACATCAAGGCATCATTGTGTTCGAGCTGGAAGCATGCATTCATGAAATTGGTCACATGCTCTTGTGCATCTTCCTCTCCCTTGAATTTATCTAACCTAGGCATCTCAAAGTGTCTAGGATAAGTAGGACTTGGTACCGAAGGGCACAAAGGCTGATTGTGTATCTTGCTCAGGGTTGGCTTCTACCCAACCATGTCTTATTTCTCGAGAGACTTGATTCTCTCGATGAGTATCTTGTATGCCTTCGAAGAGATGATCTCTTGTTCCTAAAGGTTTACTCAAGGTGGTCGAGGAGGTAACTCTGCATTTTCCTACTTTGGGCATCTATATTCATCTCCCATGACTACGGATGAGGGTTCAGGATATGTCTATTCTTGATCCTCCATTTCTACCTATTCTTGTTCATGTTGTACCTATTCTAGATCTAGGCATTATTGGTGTTTTGAAGCATGATGTGATGTGCGGTGAGTGCATTCATCTCCTTGTTTAGTGCATCTCTCATGTTGAGAAATGACATATCTATTGGATTGGTAATACTCACTACCCATGTGTAAGTTGGCTCGAGCCAACCTATTTGCTTATTCCTCATGCTCTATTTGTTCCTAGTTTCTCCCTCAAGAACTACTCATTTAGGTGTAAATGCCTTTTCCTTCATGCTTCCTCCTATTTGAGGATGTCTAAGTACTCTTGTTCTACATGTAATACCTCCCTCTTATCTTGGAGTAATTTTTTTTGATATTGTGCATCTTCATATAACCTACGCACGTGATCAGATTGATCCACCACTGAAGGTCTATGACTCTATAACTCTGTATGAGGAGTCCTTATGGAGAGGCCCTTTGGAGGAGCTCCTACTATGCTTTTACCTCTGTCTATCAGGGCAACATGGTCAGTGTACAATGACCTATGTTCAGTATCCCCATGATCGGAAGTAGTGTGCATGCTGTGGGGGCACTTTGAAGCTTCCCCTGACTCATTAGTGTACCTCATTGTTTGATGGCTATGTGAAATCCCAAAAATGGAGTGCATAGTAGCATTGCTTCTCTGATTTGGTCTCAAGAAAACCTGATCCAACTCATCAAGCTATCTAGATTTCCATGACTGATCTCATGGAGTTCCATTGGCACCAATGAGATTAAGGTCTATTGCTATCCTACCACCTTCAGAGTGGCTAGGAGTTATGGTGGGTCTACGATTGGATGCAACCCTTGTGTTTTACCCCTTAGTGGGCTGATCTTGCCTATGTCTATCATGTGAGGATTGGGGCCTTGAAGCTCCCTCATGTCTATCATGAGAAGAACCTGGATATGGTTCTCTAGCTGGGGTTTCTTGAGGAGTACCCCCATGGGTTGAGTTATCCCCTTGAGGCTCACTGAACTTCATTCAATGGTATTCTATGTGGGTGGCTCAACATCATTGTTGTTGTGATTATGGTTGGGTGGAGCAGTAGTTCCTACCTCGATGTTGGACCGAGGGTGGTTGCTCCACGTGAAGACCATGACAATGTGAAATTATATTTTATGTAAATTTTAAGACATACAAACAAAGTAGAAAAAATGTTTATCTCTTTTAAATGTTCTTGGTGTTCCTAAAACTAGTCTTGTGTGTTTCAAATTTATTGAAAACTTTAATCTATCTCTCATCGTGTTTGGAAATTTGTTGATGAAATACTTATATAGTTTAAGTGGATTTCACCTATATACTCACAATACAAATATGGGAGTGAAGTCCATATTCAATTACAAAGCACTCAAATGATTTTCCTACATGCTTAAAAAGAATGTTTCATTTTAAGAAAATGCACATCTAAATAACTACATGATTTTCAGAGAATGCAATATTACTTATGAAGAAATGGCCTCTAGTTGGGCCTCAAGCATGCAAACTCTACATACAATCTAGACCGCTGGAGACTAGGGTGGATTGCAATCAAAAGTCCACTGTTCCTAGCAACGACTAGTAGAAAACCTAAGAGAATTTAATCATTTTTCCTTAAAATTTCTCTATGTTTTCTAATTAAACAAAATTTCACCTACTACATTATGGAAATAAACACAGACAGAGAAGTGAAAAATTGTAGAGAATTCCACCAACCTAGAATCCAAGTCTATTGATGTTTAGGCTATATTCCTTTGCATGTTTTCTATCTACTGCTATCTCCCAGGGTGGTTCTAACTAGCCACTATCTTCAAAAGCGGTTGAGCTCTACTAGCCATTGTCAATCAGAGTGGTTGTACCTACATGTAAAAAATATAAAATAGATCATCAATCAGTGTAATTTTTGGGTGTCCCCACCATGATCGCCATATGTACAAAGGTGAAAACCATGCATCTAGACCATTGCAAGCATGTAACAATCTAATAAATAGAAATCAAGTAACCATTTGCACAAATAAAATATATCCAAGAAAATGGGGTTGCCCTTTTATTAAAAATGATAAATCTTGGTTACAATAGCTCCCTCTTAGGGAGTCACTCAAATTGATACAATGTTTACAATAGTTGAGGCCCCTCAATGGGGAGAGATGCACTCAAAGGGTCTTCACTTCAACACCAATTTGCGTGAGGGCTTACTAGATGCCTCCTTCTCCAATGTTCGGAGGGAATGTTTTGAATGTGGCTTATTCTCGGATAGATCTATTACCTACATGCAAGGAAACAACAAGAAATATTAAAAGCATATGAGGCCTCTCGAGATGAGGCTTATTCCATAGATCTACAAGAAATAGTATGAAAGCATAAATAAAGCATGAAAAATCATAAATGGAAGCAAAATACATCTATTACAATGCTTATGAACCATGAAAATATGATAAAACAATAAATCTAAACTAGGGTAAACTAATGATGCATAAAGGAAGGTAGGTATACACTAGAAACTATGTCTCAAACCCTAGCCACTATCACTCAGGGCAATTGTTTTGCTAGCCACTGCTATCGTTGGTGGTTGTGCCTATAGGCCACTGTCGAAGACAATGACCACTAACTATGATCTTTGCTCCTCGTATCAGGTTCTACGACTCAAAAATCCTTGATTGAATTGATGTTCAAGGTTTGTTGGTGTGTCTAAACATGGATTTGTGAGTGAAATATCTTGGATCTATAGCAAATTGATGGCAAATGGATGATTTTCTTCTCAACCTTGTGGAAGCTCCATTGTTGATGGCATGCTTGGTGATCTGCAATCGGGTAGCACTTTGATGCTCCTCATAGGGCTGTCAATTTATTGCTCAATGTGGCAGGGCTTCGTTGCATAAAATTTGGGATCCATACTTGTTCCTAGGAGGGTGCATATGTAGGCCTCCCAAATTCCAAATCTTGGCTTCTTGGAGAAGCCAAGATCCAGATTTGCATGAAACTAGCCATTGAGGGGAAAGGCCTAGTTCTAGAATTGCATGGGAGTGGTAGTTAGGAGGAAATCTGGGAGATTCACACCCAAAACTACTTGAATCCAATGCAAGTTTAGTTACCATGCGTGATTTGGCACCACATTTACGATCGACTTTGTCTTAGTGCTAGTCGTTGTCCACAATAGCGGCTAGCTCGTAGCTGCTCTAAGCTTTAGCAACTGGGTTGGAAACCACTCTGGTCGATAGTGACTATGCCTGAATAGGTCAAAACTACCCCTAGTGAGTGGTTAGAACCATTGCTAGCTCTTGGAAAGGTCCAAGATCAGTCATATGGTCTGTAGAGGTGCCCATATGAGTAGTCTCCTAAACATGACGTATTTTAGGTGTCTACATTACCAAACTCCGATTTATCCAAAATGTGATAATTGTCCCATAGGACATGTAAAAAACTATTGGGTACTAATTTTCATCAAGGCTAAACATCAAAATATGACTATTATAAAAATTATTTTGAATTTGAGCACCCGCTAGTCACAACACAAACCAAACATTAGAAGAATCAAATTGCTTTGATTCAACCTCCAGAGTAGGCTCGTATACCTTGTCAACTTAAAAGATGTTAACTATTTTTTATCTCAAAAGTAATAAAATTTTAGGTATAGATATGGAAGGATTAAGAAATGAATGAATTAAAATAGATGAATAAATCTAACAACATAGGCATCCACATAGAATCTTCTCACAACTTAACTTTTGGCAACAAGGCTTGGGGCTGAAACAATTTAAGACTTGACAATCCTTAACATAAAAAGCTATGAAATACTTAAGGAATTATTCCAAACATCAAGAGCACTAATTATCCAAGTTAACAGAATAAGATCAATGCCTTGACTAATAGAAATAGAATTCCAATAATCATACATACAAATATGAAGCATTCCAATTTGCTTTAAGTTAGAAATCCAAATTAATAGAATAATTTAACCATAACAATAGTAATAGAAATAACTCCAAAAATTATAATTAGCAAGAAAAATAGACACAAGTCTGATACAAACATACCAAGCAATGCTCCTTTCATTAGTTTTTAAAAAATGTACAATACTGGCACAACCAAACAATTCAGAGCTAACCTTTTGGAAAGAGGTCATAACCTCTATTTATAGTTTTACAATGAATTTCAAATAAAATAGAGCATTACAAGGAAAATACATGCTCAACCAGTAGGATGCTAATTTGGTGGTCTTATATTTTATTCATGAAAAGAGAGTTGATACAGATCCATCAATCTTCTACAACTATCTCTGCAACTTGTTTGACCCTCGTGGTTTCTAGCTACATCTTCTTGAATAGTTACAATATATTTTGAAAAAGCATCAACCCCTATCATCTCCTATTCTTGATATACCTCCGTGGCCATAGATCTACAATAAAATTTAGTGATTTGAGGCTTATAAAAACTTTTATACTGTAACATGGTGTTTCGAGTTTCCATGGCATCTGCATCAACCTCCTCTACTTACTACAACATGCAACCACAACAATTAACTTAAGAATTTAAAATCATAGAAAATTGCTCCTCCATGGGATTTGGAATTTCCACTATTGCTATGGTTGGGAATTCCTTAGGTATTTCCTCCACCAAGGGTGCTTTTAGATTTTGAGAGTCTTTTGCCTTAGATGTTGTTGGTTTCTCAAAAATGCCAGTAGCTTTAGAAGTTGGAGGTAGCACCGATGTAGATGGGTCACCTCACATTGATTTGGATTTGCTTCCTGGTTGTGTGGTAGGGGATGATGAACTAATGTATAGGTGCATGTATTTAAGGACAAAATCCCCCAACAAGTCAACCTGATAAACATATTTGAATGGATATTCATCATATGGTACCACATGTACTTGTCCCTTGTGCACATATTTAATACATTGATGCAAGATCGAGGGAACACACTGCATGTCCCTTATCCAAGGATGCCCTAGGAGGATATTATACTGCATGGACCCCTCAAATAAATGACATATCATATGTATGGTATTATGCCCCACCTGCACAAGTAGGATGATTATACGCACTGTGGAGCACAGTGCATTATTGAATGATCTCAATGTGCAGGAGGTAGGGATGATGTTTGACATAGGTATCTTCAAGTTCCCTATAGCCTTGGTTTTTATTATGTTAATCGATGAGCCTATTTCAATTAAAAATTTCTTGAAAGATATATCATTGATACACATGATGATGTGCAGCAACGGGTCCGCAACGATAGTAGGGACTATCTTTATTTTGTGATTGTAAAAATTAATCATGGGATATTGATACTATCGTACTTGCCCCACAAAGTTTGTAAATGCATTAGGATTATGGGGATATAGCTCAATTGATTTCAATATTTCCATTAGGATATCCCCGTGTTTGAGAGACTGTTGAATAAGCTCATATATTGATAACTTAATCAACATTGTTTGGAGACTCTGCATAAATATATTCTGGATAGTTGTCACAGGTCGTTCTGGAAGACATGGAAGATTATTTTGCACTAGCCTCTGTTGAGGTGTAGTCAGGATATGAATAGGAGCTATTGGAGGCTCTAGTTGGTTGTATCATTGGTTTCTTGTAACCATGTTGACTATGTTGACCATTCCAACAAATTCCTATATGGGAGGTTCAACTTGGATTTTATTTACTTGAGCACCCTGGTTTCTAAGGACTTCATGGTTTGGTAACGGGTTTTTAAATATACCCATATCTCTATTTTTGGGTGCTATTGGATTATCAACTTGCAACTCACCCTTCTCAATCATATTTTGTACAACATTTTTGAAACCAATGCACACTTCAATATCATGTACCTATTGTATATAGTATGGAAAATAATGATCATCCCTATATCCCTTGGGCTTGGGATGGTTAGGATAAATAAGTTGTACCTCAGGTAGTATGAGTCTCTATAACTCACTCAGTTGATTGAATATCGATGCCATCAATTTTGAAAAAGGTGTGAAGTAGCAAGGCAACTGACATTACCTATTTTAGCCTTGGTTGTTATTTTGGTTGTAGTTGGTTGGAGGGTTGAGCCTGGTAATTCTATGATTGTTTGCTATATCCTCCCTTTGGTGCATTAGTACAAATTAATTGACTAGAGTGGGATTGGCCTACTATTGTTAATTTTAGTTGTTGTAGTTTTTGTTTCAATCTTTCTTATTACAGAGCTTAAGATCTCCTTCTTCAACTTTGATATCCTCTATCAACTTGGCTTGTGCCAAGGCTTCCTCGAATGTTCCATATTGTTGTAGTTGCAAGAGCAGCGATATGTGCTTAGCACAACTCTTAGTGAATATTCGGGTGAGCTCAGTAGTGGGAACAAAAAATGATAGTTTTACCATTAGTTTTCTCCATCTATTCCCATAGTCCATGATCGACTCATCATCATATTAATTTATATTAGTCAAGTTGGACAAGTTTATTTTCTTCTTGGTGCCAAAAGAAAAGCATTCAAGGAATGTGTTCACTAGCTACTCAAAGCTGATGATGCTATGTTTTGGTAGTTGATTAAACCACTCAGTTGCTACAGATGATAATGTTATGATAAATGTTCTTAACATCAAGGCATCATTTTTTTGGAGATGGAAGCATGCATTAATGAAATTTTTCATATGCTCTTGCGCATCTTCCTCTCCCTTAAATTTATCTAACCTAGGTATCTCGAAGTGTCTAGGATAAGTAGGACTTGGTACCGAAGGGCACAAAAACTGATTGTGTATCTTGCTTAGGGTTGGCTTCTGCCAAATCATGTCCTATTTCTTGAGAGACTTGATTCTCTTGATGAGTATCTTGTATGCCTTCAAATAGATGATATCCTATTCCTAAAGGTTTACTCAATGTGGTCGGGGAGGTAACTATGAATTTTACCACTTTGGGCATCTATATTCGTCTCCCATGACTACGAATGAGGTTTTAGGATACGTATGTTCTTGATTCTCCATTTATACCTATTTTTGTTTATGCTCTACCTATTCTAGCTCCAGGAACTATTGGTGTTTTTAAGCATGCTATGATGTGCGATGAGTGCATTCATCTACTTGTTTAGTGCATCTCCCGTGTTGAGAAACAACACATTTGTTTTATTGGTAATACTCATTGCCCATGTGTAGATTGGCTCGAGCCAGTCTATTTGCTTATTCCTCATGCTCTAATTATTCCAAGGTAAGCTTCTCCCTCAAGAACTTCTCATTTAGGTTAGAATTTCTTTTCCTTTGTGCTCGTGCTTCCTCCTTTTTGAGGATGTCTAGGCACTCTTTTTCTGCACGTAATACCTCCCTCTTATCTTAGATTAATTTTTCTTGATATTGTGCGTCTTTATACAACCTACGCATACGATCATATTGATCCACCACTACAGGTCTATGAATCTATAACTCTGTACAAGGAGCCCTTATGGAGAGGCCCTTTAGAGGAGTTCCTAATACGCTTTTGCCTCTGTCTATTAGAACAACATGGTTAGTGTACAATGACCTATATTTAGTATCCCCATAATCAAAAGTAGTGTGCATGTTGTGGGGGCACTTTGAAGCTTCCCCCTACTCATTAATGTACCTCATTTATTGTTGGCTATGTAAAATGGAGTGCATAGTAGCATTGCTTCTCTGATTTGGTCTCAAGAAAACCCGATCCAACTCATCAAGCTATCTGGATTTCAATGTTTGATCTCATGGAGTTCCACTGGAACCAATGAGATCATGGTCTATTACTATCCTACCACCTTCAGAGTGGCTAGGAGTTATGATGGTTTTGTGATTGGACATAACCCTTGTGTTTTACCCCTCAATGGGCTGATCTTGCCTATGTTTATCATGTGAGGATTGGGGCCTTGAAGCTCCCTCATGTCTATCACAAGAAGAACCTAGATATGGTTCTCTAGATGGGGTTTCTTGAGGAGTACCCCCGTGGGTTAAGTTATAACCTATGAAGCTCATTGAACTTAATTAAATGGTATTCTATGTAGGTGGCTCAACATAATTGTTTTTGTGATTATGGTTGGGTGGAGTGGTATTTCCTTCCTCAATGTTGGACCGAGGGTGGTTGCTCCACGTGAAGACCATGACGATGTGAAATTATATTTTGTGTAAATTTTAAGACACGTAAACAAAGTAGACAAAATGTTTATCTATTTTAAATGTTTTTATTGTTCCTAAAACTGGTCTTGTGTGTTTGAGATTTTTTGAAAACTTTAACTATTTCTCACCGTGTTTTGTAATATTTTGATGAAATGCTTGTATATTTTAAGGGATTTCACCTATATACTCACAAGCCAAATATGAGAGTGAATTCCATATTCAATTAGGTAGCATAGGTACTACCAACCCTCAACCAACACATTGTGCACAATGATACATCCCTATTAAGAGGAGTGCACGCTATTTTGCATGGATAGGACAAATCTTGGATTGGCCTTGGCCATGAGCATGTCCCAATGATACAATTTCAAGCAAGCCAACCAAGTGGTAATAACATCCACTGTTGGTATCGATAATTGGGTTGGATGTGAGATCCCAATTCCACTGATGTTTAAATGATACGTGATGTGTGGAGTTATTTTTAACTTTGCATGAAAAGGAAATGCATTACAAAGCACTCAAATGATTTTCCTACATGATTAAAAATAATGTTTCACTTTAAGAAAATGCACATCTAAATAACTATATGGTTTTCATAGAATGCAAGATTACTTATGAAGAAATGGCCTCTAATTGGGCCTTAAGCATGCAAAATCTAATCATATAATCTAGACCACTGGAAACTAGGGTGGATTGCAATCAAAAGTCCACTATTCCTAGCAATGACTAGTAGAAAACCTAAGAGAATTTTATCATTTTGCCTTAAAATTTCTCTATTTTTTCTAATTAAACAAAATTCCACTTACTACATTATGGAAATAAACACAGATAGAGAAGTGAAAATTTGCAGCATATTCCACCAACTTGGAATCCAAGTCTCTTGATGTTTAGGCTATCTTATATTACATGTTTTCTATTGGCCACTATCTCTCAGGGTGGATCGAACTAGCCACTATCTTCAAAAGTCGTTGAGCTCTACTAGCCAATGTCAATCAAAGTGGTTGTACCTACATGTAAAAAATATAAAATAGATCATCATTCAATGCAATTTTTGGGTATCCCCACCATGATCACCATCTGTAAAAATATGAAAAGCATGCATCTAGACCATTTGAAAGCATGTAAAAATATAATAAATATAAATCAAGTAACCATTTGCAAAAATGAAATATATCCAAGAAAATGGGGTTGCCCTTTTATTAAAAATGATAGATCTAAGTTACAATAGCTCCCTATTATGGAGTCACTCAAATTGATACAATATTTACAAAATTTGAGGCCCCTCAATAGGGAGAGATGCACTCAAATGTTATTCACTTAAACACCAATTTGAGTGAGGGCTTACTAGATGTCTCCTTCTCCAATGTTCATAGGGAATGTTTTGAATGTAGCTTATTCTCAAAAATATCTATTACCTACGTGCAAGGAAACAATAAGAAATATTAAAAGCATATGAGGCCTCTCAAAATGAGGCTTATTCCATAGATATGCAAGAAATAGTATGAGATCATAAAGAAATCATGAAAAAGCATAAATGGAAGCAAAAGACATCTATTACAATGCTTATGAATCATGAAAATATGATAAAACAATAAATCTAGACTAGGGTAAAATAATGATCCATAAATAAAGGTAGATCTACACTAGAAACTATGTCTCAAACCCTAGCTACTATCACTCATGGCAGTTGGTCTTCTAGCCACTGCTACCATTGGTGGTTGTGCCTGTAGGTCGCTATTGAAGACAACAACCACTAACTATAGTCTTTGTTCCAAGTATCAGGTTCTACGACTCAAAAATCCTTGATTGAATTGATGTTCAAGGTTTGATGGTGTGTCTAAGCATGGATTTGTGATTGAAATCTCTTGGATCTATAGCTGATTGATGGAAAATGGATAATTTTCTTCTCAACCTTGTGGAAGCTCCGTTGTTGATGGCATGCTTGGAGATCCGTAATCAGGTAGCACTTTGACGCTCCTCACAAGGATGTCAATTTTTGAATCAATGTGGCAAGGCTTTTCTACATAAAGTTTAGGATCCATACTTTTTCCTGGGAGGGTGCATATGTAGGCCTCTCAAATTCTAAATCTTGGCTTCTTGGAAAAGCCAAGATCCAAATTTGCATGAAACTAGCCATTGGAGGGAAAGTCCTAGTTCTATAATTACATGGGAGTGCCAGTTAGGAGGAACTTTGGGAGATTCACATCCAAAAATACTCAAATCCAATGTAATTTTAGTTACCATATGTGATTTGGGCCCACATTTACGATCGTCTTTGTCTTAGTGCTAGTTGATGTCCACAATAGCGGCTAGCTTGTAGCTACTCTAAGCTTCAGCAACTGGGTTGGTAACCACTCTGGTCGATAGCAACTATGTATGAATAGGTCAAAACTACCCCTGGTGAGTGGTTAGAACCACTGCTACCTCTTGGAAAGGTCCAATATTAGTAGTCTCATATGTGCTCATCTGAGTAGTCTCATATGAGTAGTATCCTAAACATGACGTATTTTAGGTGTCTACATTACCAAACTCTGATTTATCCAAAATGTGATAATTGTCCCATAGGACATGTAAAAAACTATTGGGTACTGATTTTCATCAAGGCTAAACCTCAAACTATGACTATTATCAAAATGATTTTGAAGGTGAGCACCCGCTAGTCACAACCCATACCAAACATTGGAATAATCAAATTGCTTTGATTCAACCTCTAGAGTAGGCTGGTATACCTTGTCAAATTAATAGATGTTGACTCTTTTTATATCAAAAGTAATAAAATTTTAGGGATAGATATGGAAGGATTAAGAAATGAATGAATTAAAATGGATGAATAAAGCTAACAACATAGGCATCCACATAGAATCTTCTCACAGCTTAACTTTTGGCAACAAGGCTTGGGGCTAAAACAATTTAAGACTTGAAAATCCTTAACATCAAAAGCTATGAAATACTTAAGGAATTATTCCAAACATCAAGAGAACTAATTATCCAAGTTAACAGAATAAGATCAATGCCTTGACTAATAGAAATATAATTCCAATAAGCATACATACAAATATGAAGCATTCCAATTTTCTCTAAGTTAGAAATCCAAATTAATAGAATAATTTAACCATAGCAACAGTAATAGAAATGACTCCAAAAATTATAATCAGCAAGCAATGTAGACACAAGTCTGATACAAACATACCAAGCAATTCTCCTTTAATTAATTTGTAAAAAATGTACAATACTAGCACAAGCAAACACTTCAGAGCTAACCTTTTGGAAAGAGGTCATAACCTCTATTTATAGTTTTACAATGAATTTCAAATAAAATAGATAATTACAAGGAAAATACATGCTCAACTAGTAGGATGCTAATTTGGTGGTCTCATATTTTATTCATGAAAAGAGAGTTGATATAGGTCCATCAATCTTCTACAACTATCTCTGCAACTTGTTTGACCCTCGTGGTTTCTAGCTACATCTTCTTGAATAGTTATAATAGATTTTGAAAAATCATCAACCCCTATCATCTATTATTCTTGATATACCTCCATGGCCATAGATATACAATATAATTCATTGAGGTGAGGCTTCTAGAAACTTTTAGATTGTAACTTGGTGTTTCAAGCTTCCATGGCATCTGCATCAACCTCCTCTACTTACTGCAACATGCGACCACAACAATGACCTTTAGAATTTAAAATCATGGAAAATTAAACCTTAGTCATTGATCTAAGGATAAGAGGTTGTGATTAACTAATCCATGTATACTCTCTACCTTTATGTTTCTAGAAGTTGCTCTATATTTTAACCTTTTCAAGCTTCTGATATTTCTCGCTACAAAAATAGGGAAAATAATGGATTTTAGAAATTGCTCACATCATGTGCTTACCTCACAGTTGCTAGAATTACTCGATATCCTTTGAAGTTAAGTGGAGTTACTGAAAGCACATTTGTCCCTAGTTTCAAGTTCTTTATTCATTCCTAAATTAAACCCACGACCGTGCATCTACTATGCTCCTTGGAAAATTTTCTTATTTCCATGCCATTACTAAAGGAAATGGTTAACCATGCGCTATTTTCAACTTTAGATAATTTTACTCATTCTAGCCATGAATTTACAAAAATCAACAGATTCTAGCTTACACCTCCTGGTTGATATGGTAATAAAGGAGATAGGTTAGCCACACTCCATTTTTTCTATTTAGCCCTTTTTTACAAACTCTCTTACAAAATCACATTTTTGTGGTTTTGAGTTTTCTTGACCTCTGCACTTCTTCCTCCAACGGATTTTAATTTTTTGCATTGATAACAAAGGAACTTGGTAGTTGCACTCTAAAATAATATTTTAGCCTCTTGTCACTTTTCTCCAGTGGAATAGCAATTTTCAGCAGATTTTGGCTCAATGTTTAGCACTTAGCTAGATTTTGAAAAATTTTGGACCTTAAATTGTTTATGTGATTGTCTTTGAAATTTTTTAGGACATGTAGCTTTTTGAGACTACAGGTCTGATAATTGTTCTGGCTTGAGCAATATAGAACCCTCTTCATCTAATTTTGGTAAAGTATATTGAACCTATACATGATTTACCATAACATTCTTGAGAGAGGATACATGAAAGATAGGGTGGAGCTTGGATGTATATGATATGGCCAATTTGTAGGCCATTGCACTAATCTATTGTAAGACCTAGTAGGGACCATAGTATTTGACGATGAGTTTTTGGCACCTACGAAGCTGGAGTGATGGCTATTTATATGTTTGCAAGTGAAGGAAGACCATATATACAACATAAAAGATACACTTAGAACGATATTGATTATCTTGTTGGCACATATGGTTCTAAACCACTTCCAAATTCATCTTTAGTTGATGGTGGAATTTGACATGTTGGTTGAGTGCAGTGTCGACTGCATGGACCTTGGAGCTACCTGGAATGTAGGAGGGTTTTTATGGAGGCCATCTATAAACTACTTCAAAAGGGGTGACCTTGGTTGTAGTGTGGTAGGAAGTGTTATACCACCACTTGGCCAAGGGAAGCCACTTCACCCATTTTGTAGGATGATCAAAGGTAAAGCAACATAGGTAGGTTTCCAAACATTTGTTGACAATCTCGATTTGACCATCCATTTATGGATGATAAGCTAAAATAATTTTGAGCTTACTTGTAACTTAAATAATTCTTACCAAAAATTACCAGTGAATGTAGGATCACAATCAGACACAATGGATGCAGGCATGTCATGAAGGTGAAAGATAGAATTGAGAAAATTTTGGGTTACTACAGAGGCTATGTAAGGATGGGAGAGGGAACAAAAATGAGCATACTTTGATAGATGATCCACTATCATGAAAATAACTATTTTGAATTTGGACTTAGGTAACCCTTCAATAAAGTCCATAGAAATATCTATCCAGACCTATTCGAGAATAGACAATGACTAAAGAGTTATTACAAAATGCACCATTTTGCATTTCATTCATTGGTATATGTCACATGCTACCATAAAATTTTGAATATCCTTCTTCATGACCTTCCAAAAAATTATGTTTAATCCTTTCATAGGTCTTGAGGAACCCAAAATGGCCTATAGTGGGTGAAGCATGCATCTCTTTCAATATGAGTTCCCAAAGTTGAGAAGTGTGGGGAATAACAAGGCATTAGAGATATCATAAATCTTGTCCATCCCAAGTGTATCTCAGACATGAGGTGGCTTCTATTTTAAGTATGGTAATCAAAGTTTGCAAGCTTGAGTCCTTAACCATATCCTCTCAAAGAGAATGTATCCACTGAGGTATGGGTGAAGATATGACACACAACATACTTTAAGCCTCAAATTGGTGAGAGAATGCATCTACCACAATGTTCTCCTTGCCTTTTTTATAGGTAATATCATAATCATAGCCCATGAGTTTAGAGACCCACTTTTTTTGTTCCTGGGGTAGCAACCTACTGCTCTAGGAAGTACTTGAAACTTTGGTGATCTATTTTAATGGAAAAATATTACCCAATGATATTGGATCACCAATGGGTAACTGCATGCAGAATGGTGAGCATCTTCTTTGCATAAGTTGATTTGCCTAGATTTTGGCTTGAAAGAATCTTACTAGTAAGGGCCAAGGGGCATCCTTATTACATCAACATGGATTCAATGCCATTGCCAAAAGCATCACTTTCAATGACAAATTATTTAGAGATATTAGGCATTACTAATACTGGAGTAGTTGTCATAGCATGCTTAATATCAATGACATCCTACTTAGTTAGGCCTATCCAAGTAATTTTTTTTTTTTTAACAAGGTCATTGAAGGAGCAATTATTTTTCCATAATTGTAGATAAATTTGTAGTAATAGCCTATGAGCCCCAAAAATCCATGAAGTCTATTAAGAGTGTGAGGCTTTGACCAATATTGAACTGCTTGGACCATTTTAGGGTCTACTTTAACTCCATCCTTAGTGATAATGTATCTCAAATATTCTACTTTGGACAACCCAAAAGAACACTTGGACCTCTTAGGATAAAGTTGATGTTGAGCCAAAATATTCAAAGTAAAATCTAGATGGATGAGGTGCTCTTCCCAAGAGTGACTATAGAACAAAATATCATCAAAGAAAACTAAAATAAAATTACCAAGGAATGGAAAAAAATGTTGTTCATGAGGCTCTAAAATGTGGAAGGTGCATTAGTCAAGCCAAACAACATCACCAAAAATTCATAATGGCCCTCATGAGTGTAGAATGTTGTTTTGGGAATATCTTCCTCCTTGAGTCGTATCTGATGGTAACCCAAATGAAGATCTAACTTGGAGAAAAACATAGCACCATCCAGCTCACCCAGTAATTTATCTACTATGTGGGTAGGAAATTTATCCTTAATATTGAGCTTATTGATCTCACAAAAATCTATACACAACCACCAAGACCTATACTTCTTGCAATCCAATAAGACTAGAGAAGAATAAGGACTAAAACTAGGCTAAATGACTCCTACTTTTAACAATTCTTGTACTAATTGTAGCCTAAAAATTCCTGCACTCCTTTCCTCTAGGAAAATGGATCCGTGCCTCAGAGGGGAATGGGGGAATAGGTGGTCTACACCTCGAAATGAGAAGTACTTAATCATACTTTCTATATATGGTGATTTTTTGACAAATTGGTTTTGGGTTCACCAGGAAACATTTGTGGCAGTTTTCGAGCCTAGGTTTTAGGATTTGTTTAGATGAGTTTTTTTTTTTTAATTCAAATCATACATACACCTAGGTTTTGGCCAAATGCTACTAATCTAAATCTATATGCAATTTTCGATTTATATGAAAACAACAGACATGAAAACAAAATACTAATGCAGTATTAAAGTCTAATTCAGAAAGGAATGCAAACGTGCACCTGATCTGGATGTCTGATGAAGATTCTACAATTTTTTGAGTCCAAATCGTCTATAATCTGATGAAATCACCTGCAATCAGACATAATCATCTACAATTATGTAGAATCGTCTGTAATTGCACAGAATCATCCAAAATTAGACAAAATCATCTCAAATTTGGATGAAATCATCTTAGACGATTCCGTTCATTCTCGATCGATGCACAATGATAACCTGCAATAAAATGATGAAAACAAATGCAAAATATAGTGCTCCTTAAGCTTCATAGACTAGTGCTATCAAGGGTGCAGATATTTCAATCAGCCAGGGGGAATTCTATGAAAACTCATAGTTTAAATAGGCTTAGGAAGTTGTTTAGGGGGTTTGGGATCCTTCCCAACTTGGAATATCTAGAAGGTTGTAGAATTCTAACGCCCACATGCTTATCCTAAGATAAGCAGGGTCGTTGGAGCTGATTTTGTCTTGTTTCTATCTGGGCAAAATTTAGTTTTGAACAAAATCATCCAGATGATTTTTTCTAGAAATGCTAGACGATTTCGAACAATTAGGGACGATATCGTCCAATCGGAGATGATATCATCGCACCGTTGCAACAACTTGTATTTTTGGCATGAAAATCGAGGTGGGTAGTTTTAGGTTGTTTTTCGTTTAATTTTGGTTGATTTTGATTGATTTTCGAATATTTTAACTTTAGGTAAAATAATGTGTCCTTTTTAACTTTAGGTAAAATGATATGTGTCATTTTTAACCCGTTACATTTTGCCCCCTCTTTAGCAAATTTTCCAAAGGAAAATGCGTTAAAGAAAATATTGGCACGCTTTTCGAGAAAGCAAAAATTTATTGTAACTTTTGTTGGTGATTTTAAGTTGGGTTGTTAAATGTTTTGTGTATGGTGCCCCCTTCGAGTTTTTTACACCAAATTCTATGTTTGGTGGAAAACTCAAAATTTTATGATATATATATTGATCTTCTTTGTTTCATGTGACTTTGTATGGTTTATTGGATGATTTATTACATTTTCTTATGATGGTTGTGTTACATAATTTCTTGTAGTCATGCTTTGATTTTTGAACATTTTGATCATGCTTAACATAAAAGGAAACTGATTTTGTAAAGTGTGTTTTGAGAAAGATGTTTTGTATGGTGATAAAATAGATGGATTAACAATGAACCTCGAAGGATGTTGTGTTGTTATATGACCGTTGGTGGAGATCAATGCTCGCTAGGTCATGAAGCGGATCCTATTATGAGGAAGTTTTGTATTGCTAATACCAAAATATTGTGTGCTTAAGAATAATCTTAAGGCTTTATGATGAGAAAGAAATGTTTGATGTTGTTTTGAGACAAGATGTTTGATAGATGTGAAAATGTATGAATTTAAGCATGAAAAATTCGAAATATGATTTGCGCTAAGCATATAATTCCTAAGTGTGAAATTATATGAAATAATTACTTAGGAATTATACCATCATCATGAAAATCAAAATGAAATGCATGATGATATGAAATTATTTGTTCTTTTTAAAATGCAAAGTAATGTAAAATAAATCATTGTGTCACATGTTGGAAAATTTTGAAGATAATATATATATTGTATGTGCTAAAATGAAGTGAGTTGTGGGGATTAATGCAAATGGTTACAAACTTATGTTTTATAGCAAAAATCAAAGAAATATTTTAAATTATTTCAAGGATAAAGTCAAATTTATCAAGAACCCAGTGTGTGATTGTGTGAGTTCATCATCCATTTTGATTCATCATAATGACACAAAATCTCTCAAGGATCAAATGTGTGTGCTTTGTAATGTTCATTTACCAATTTTGAGTAAGGTAGTGATGCAAGCAAACTTGAATGAACCAATGTGTGTGCAAGTGAAGGGTTCATTAACCATGATTTTTGTGCATGAAACCATACCAAACTACTATGTAAGTCAAGTCATCAAAAGCTAGCTAATCCACAAGCGGACATAGGTCTATACAAAATAAGGTCGCTAATGTGACAGACATGTCACCATGCAAAAGGAATTACCCAATGTCAAGCAAGTTGGGCACAAATCACCTGTTATGGGGCTTACCTCATGATTTTCGAATAACTGAGAATTCCAGGGATTCAAGCTCATTCACCCTTCTTTTCTTCACTTTCAAGGGGTAGGGATTTTGTTCATTTTGTTTTGAACAAGGGGATTTTATTGCTTTTCTTTTTCTCTTTTCGTTCTCTTTTTTATTTTTTCTCTTTCTTTTTCTTTTGATTTTTGACTTTTTCTTTTCTTGATTTTTCTTTTGGGATACTTGCTCGGATTGGTTGTAGAGCAAGGGATTTTTATTCGGGGAGGGGTGAGCTTGTCCTTTTGCCAATTCTCAAAAATTCTAGACCATGCGCATGATAGGATAGCAGGGGAAACTTTTTTCTCAAGAGACTAAGACTACTATGTAGTATCATTTTTTGAATTTGCAACAAATCATTTTAATGTGTAAAAGTGTACTTGGTTCAAGAAGTAGCAAGATCATTTCCCAAAACTCAAAATATTATTTAGTGAAATAGTGATCTTCGATACAAGAGAGATTTATAATCATAGTGATAAAATCAAAATAATTAATTTGTGAAATTAAGTGTATGGTTCAAGATAACTTCTGAATTAATCCGAAATAAAGGAAAATATAGCTTCAAAATTTTGAAATACAACAATAAATAACAATGCAGAATGATTTGAAATAATTTTGAGATTTTGATATTTTTTATTATTTTTTTAGTTGTTTTATTTTTATTTTTTTATTTTTTACTTTTGATGATGGAATTGGTGGTATATACAATATGATCTATATACACTATATGAGATGATTTGTGTATAGCATGTCTAAGGTGGCTTCAAAATCAAAAGAGGTTTTGAAGGATAATTTGGTTGTAGTGAAGGTAATTGAAGTAGATTTGTTGATAGTTGAGAGTGTTGTGATGAAGGGTGATGATCAGATATAGATGAAGAAAAGTGATTGATAGGAGGTAGTTGTGACAATGGAGAATGTATAGAACTTGATGTTTCAACCGTTAAAGATTCTTCAAATGGTGTTGGATCACCATGTATGGTAACAATTTTATTTGCAAGTTTAAACTTCAAACATTGATGAAGAGTGGAAGGGACAACCCTCATCGTATGAATCCAAGGACTTCTGAGAAGTAGGTTGTAAGGTGAAGGGCAAGATGCTACATAAAACAAAGTATCCAGGATCTTGGATCCACTCTTAAGGGGAAGAATTATAGTGCCTCGAGCTTCTTGAATTTCATTGTTAAAATATTTTATAATAACATTTGATTCATTGAGATCTTCTTCCTTTAATCCGAGTTTTTGGAATAATTGATAAGTGCATAAATTAAGAGAGGAGCCATTATCTACCATGATAGTTTTAATAGATGTTTCTTTAATAAATCCTGTAATGTAAAGAGAGGAGTCTTCTTGTGGAGTAGAGGAAGGAATCTCCTCATCATAGAATGAAATATGGTTAACCTCAAGAGGGCTTACACCATTAATTGTGTTCTTAGGGAAAAGATCATGAGGAACAAATTGTTGGCTAAGTATCTTGAACAAAGTTTCCCTATGAACATGAGAACTTTGTAATACTTCTAAAAGGGATATCTTTGCTTGAGGATTAATCACTTGTTGTTGGCTATCAAAGTGGATTTTAGATTGAGATTTTGATGCTAAATATGGGCTTTCTATACTTACATTCCATTTTGGATCATTCTCTAGAGCCAAAGATAGTTTTGAAGGTTGGTCAAATGAGGAATCCATCTCTTGAATATCAAATTGAGTTGATTGAACTTGAGGTTGCTCATTTGTAGTTTCTATTACAATATTAGTGATATCATTGTGATGGGACATATTAAGATGCAATATTTGATTGGTTTCCTATTGTTGATGATTGAATAAGGGTTCTTGGGAGATCCCCATGTCTTGATTGATTATGGGTATTTTTTGTGTAGGAGTTTGATTATTTATTGGAGATTTATAATCAGTTGTAGATTGTAATTCCTTTATAGTAAAAAGACCCTCATCAATCAAATATTGAATTGCACATCTTAAACTTCTACATTTTTGTGTCATATGTCCATCCATTCTATGATATTCACAATGTAGCTCAGGTTTATACCAATATGTTGTGGTATCAGGTTGTCTTATGGGAGGGAATTCAATCCTATTTGTATCAAGTAAATGCTTGAGAATTATATCCATTGGTTGATTGAGCTTAGTAAATTTACGTGGTGAAGGTTTTCGAGAGGCTTTTGATAATAGTCTTAGGAATTCAGACCTAAAAGGACTTACTGGTTTATTACCTCTTTTTTCTTTATTATGGGTAGAATGATGATAGGAATATTGTGAAGTATGATGTGAGTGCATGGTAGGATTGGATGAAGAAGTATTTTCTTGTTGAAATGGATGTGTTGTGTTGAAAGAAGAATGTTGAAATGGTGGAGAAGGATTGTATGTGGATCGATAGGCATAATATGGATATGTGGGAGAAAAGATAATATCGTTATGAAGAGGATTGGAAAAGGGATTGTCTTGTTGGGGTAAGGATGAAAAATGAGAAAAGTGTGATAAAGGTGATGTTGAATATGGATGAGGTTGGTCATAATCAACAAATGCATTTGGCAGAATTTTCCCAACATTACTGATGGGCTCATATTGATTTGAGTTAAGACTCATGGTTTCTTTAGTACTTCTAAAAGTAATATTTGGTATCTACCATTTAGAATTGAATCTAAAACATACAAATTTGAAATGATGATTTTGTTGTTGTTTTTCTTGTATATATATATTTTTATTTTTATGTTTTTGAAATCAGAAGAAATGCCTATGTTATTCACGTCGGGTTCACCAAATAATGTAGCCCAAAAATTCTTGCACTCCTTTCCTCTAGGAAAATGGATCCGCGCCTCAGAGGGGAATGGGGGAATAGGTGGTCTACACCTCGAAACGAGAAGTACTTAATCGTACTTTCTATATATGGTGATTTTTTGATGAATTGGTTTTGGGTTCACTAGGAAACATTTGTGGTAGTTTTCGAGCCTAGGTTTTAGGATTTGTTTAGATGAGTTCTTTTTTTTTAATTCAAATCATACATACACCTAGGTTTTGGCCAAATGCTACTAATCTAAATCTATATGCAATTTTTGATTTATATGAAAACAACAAACATGAAAACAAAATACTAATGCAGTATTAAAGTCTAATTCAGAAAGGAATGCAAACGTGCACCTGATCTGGATGTCTGATGAAGATTCTACCATTTTTTGCAGTCCAGATCATCTGTAATCTGATGAAATCACCTGCAATCAGACATAATCATCTGTAATTATGCAGAATCATCTGTAATTGCACATAATCATCTGAAATTGGACAAAATCATCTCCAATTTGGAAAAAATCATCTCAAACAATTCCGTTCATTCTCGACCGATGCACAATGATAACCTGCAATAAAATAATAAAAACCAATGCAAAATATAATGCTTCTCAAGCTTCACAAGCTAATGCTATCAAGGGTGCAGAGATTTCAATCAACCAGTCAGCCAGGGTGAATTCTATGAAAACTCATAGTTTAAATAGGCTTAGGAAGTTGTTTAGGGGTTTGGGATCCTTCTCAACTTGGAATATCTGGCAGGTTATAGAATTCTAATGCCCACATGCTTATCCTAAGATAAGAAGGGTTGTTGGAGCTGATTTTGTCATGTTTCTATTTGGGTAAATTTTGATTTTGAACAGAATCATCCAAACGATTTTGTCTTGGACGATTTCGAACAATTAGGGACGATATCACCCAATCGGAGATGATATCATCATGTCATTAAAACAACTTGTATTTTTGGTGTGGAAATCAAGGTGGGTAGTTTTAGGTTGTTTTTCGTTTAATTTTGGCTTATTTTTAATTGATTTTTAAATATTTTAACTTCAGGTAAAATAATGTGTACTTTTTAACTTTAGGTAAAATGATGTGTCATTTTTAACCCATTACACTAATTAGTCAATTTTTTATTTAAGTGCATGGGGGTAGCGGTAAGGTTTGATGTTAGGTGAAACACTACTTGGTACCAATGGAATTGCATGATCATGGGAGATATGGGATGGTAATTGTGTCTATTATACAAATACTGCATCATGATGTGTTAGAATGAGTTTCAAATATTCTAGAAGTTTATCCTTGATTGAAGGGGGTGGTTGTATGGAAAATATCTGAGAGATTATCCCACGAGAAGATTTTTTAACTTCTCCGTATAGTTTGAACTGATAATCTAAGGAGATCCTACTTGTAATCCATTGAGTGTAGGAATGACCATCTTGTAAAAATTGCATCCACAAATCTACAAAGTCCTAGGTGATGGTTCTCAAATTACCTAACCACTATGCTTCAAGCACAATATCACATCCCCCTATTTTAAGAGCAAATATATCCATTTTGAGCTCATAATCCCGTAGCTTTTACAAGGTAGAGTTCCACCAATTGCCACCATAACCTGAAAGGAGTTGCATGTATGTATGTGGTGACTTGGGGATCAATAAAGTTGTGTGTGTTTCTTGAATCAATGAGGACTATAAGGCATTGGCCTTTGAAAAAAATGACTACTTTCATTGTATGTGGGGTAGTAATACCTACAAGAGCATGAAAAAAATTGGGCTATGGCTCTTCTTGTGTGTCATCCTTATCTAGAGGAGGTTCCTATAATGTTTCTACTTCATCCTCAAGTTATTCACTGCTTGTTGAATCCTCTACATAAATTAGGAATAACTTCTTTTGGATGCACTTATGTTATAATTGTGATGAAAAATATACATAAATCAAGAATAACTTCTTTTGGATGCACTTATTTTGGGCTATGGATCTTATTTTGGATGTATATTTTTCATCACAAATATAACATAAAACTTGGGTGTGTTGAGCATGCATCTCTTTGGTAGTCAAATACTTGTAAGGAGTAGATTTATGTTCAACATTGTATGTGATCTTGGGAGGAAATGAGGGTTTAGCCTTTGGAAATCTAGGCATCCTTTGAGCTAAGGATTTTTCTTTGGCCAATTGTACCAAGATTATGGTCTGCATCATAGTTTTTAGTTTTAACATCTTGACCTCAACCTTGAGATCATCCTTCATTCAACCCCTTGGTCCTGTTAGCTAGTTTTTCAAATTAGTTTTAGTAGTCATGAACTATAGAGGTTTGTCTCAGTTTAGTTAATACTCATGTGAAGTCATCATACTCACTAGGGCAAAAATGAGTGAGCAATTGAGACTAAAAAATTTCCCAATAAGGGTTAGAAACTATGTCTTGTAACCAATGATACCACTATAACGCTTCAAATTCAAAATTAAAAGATGCCATAGTGAATCCACAAATATTTAGGGATATTATAAAGTTTGAAAAAATGATCTACATGACATAACCACCCATCGACATCCTTTTCATTGAATTTAGGAGAGTCCAATTTAGGCATCTTAAAGGAAGCATATTGATCAAAAAGAGTGTGAGAGCCTTCCTTGTCCCTATGAAGTCTTTTTCCTTATTCGATGTTTTCAATGTCACGATGCTAAAATAACTTTGGGTAATCCTTAAAGTATTTCCTCAAGCTCTAAGAAGCGATCTTCAAAGTTGGATTTAGAGCTATAGTAGTCACTTCCCAAACATTGTATGCCATCCTTCACAAATTACATTATCTTCATAAGGGATTTAAATGCGGTTCCTATTGTGTAACAACCCTTGGAAAAATTATTTATGGATAATGAACAATGTTTCAGTGTGAATATTTAATGGCATAGCTTTATTTTATAATGTCTTTATGATGGGATGATTGCATTATTTTGAGCTTGGAATATGGTACTATTGACATATTGGTGGATACAAGACTAGGCGCCCTCTCTGGTGGGATCGTATGTGTGAACCACCTACAAAGATATATATTTTGGAAAATTATGTTGATGCTTACTCATCGACAACTCAAGCTAACAAAATACCATTCATGTAGATTCATTTACATTTTGCTTATTTTCATGTTCACACCATTGGGCCAAGAAGTTTTCTAGGCATTGAGTCTTCTTAATATATTGGCAATAGCATCAGACTATATTAAATGAGACTACCTACTTAAGGATAAAACAATGGTGCGTAATGTAGAACTAAGCGTGACACTGAGAGGGGGGTGAATCAGTGTGTATTAAAAATTTAATCCAACTATGAAATCAAATCAAAACAAGCAATCACACAAACATGCATCACATAACACCAGATTTATAGTGGAAACCCGATGTGGGAAAACCACTATGCCAATGGACTGTTTGGACTCCCATCCAAATCCAACCTCAAAAATATTTGGTCTTTACAATATTTTTGCAGCACCAACTACAGGGAATGGCACCAACCAACCCAGACTTTAGCAGCACCAACTGCAAGGAGCACCGACCCCGATCGCCAAGCACCCACTCGACAAAAACAAAAACTGTAGTAGAAAATCTGATCTCCGTTCCAAAAGACCCTGAGTGGTCTAGCTCATTGCTTCTCTCTACACATCCACTCTGACTAATCTCATCTGATCTGAATCTCAATCTCACACCCTTCTCTGTACTCACACTGACTCCTTTTAAAAACCTTTTTGCAATACCTTCAACTTCCAACACTTCAACTTCCTAACAAATTTTGAGCTGCAAGATGACCGTTTCAGCATTCAATAACGTCTCCCTTGGGAGACATAACGTTCTTCTAGATTTTAAAATTCTGCATGCACTGGAAAAATAACGGACTCAAAAGGAGTTACGGATCAAAAGTTATGACCTTTTTAAATTTCACTTTTATTTTGGAGAGGCATTTTGTCAAACAGTTCACGGACAAAGTGTTGTGCACATTACTCATTCTCACACTTGGAGGCCTCGAAATTACTCCGACCAAAAAGCAAATATGTTCAATTCGATGAGCTATACGTGAAACAACACTTAAACGACACATTCGGCAACAAGAAAATATGAATTTGAGTATTCGAGTGCAAAAGCACTTGGCTGCCCAAAACTGGAAAAAGTGCTACGAAGGCATTTTGCAACTGCTTCCGTTTCTTCCTCGGGTCTCCGTTCGGGCTGAAATTTAAAACATAAGCTCTCTATATATCAGAATACCTCCAGTAAAAATTTCAAAGTTTTATTCCTCACATATTGCTTAATATACCTCCGACAAAGTGGCCTCTGACGCTGATTTTACACTTGTCACATAAACTGAAAAAGTGCTCCAGAGCCATTTTGCAACGCTCACCGTTTCTTCCTCCGAACTTCGTTTGGGCTGAAATTTAAAACTTAAGCTCTCAATATATCCAGATACCTCCAATAAAAATTTGAGGTCCAATTCCTCATGGATTGCTTAATATTCCTCCCGTAAAGTGACCTCCGACGCAGATTTTACAACTGCAGTTTCATGACCAACAATGCACCGACGAAGCAACCGATCGTTCCAACACTGCAACCACACTTGCTAATGATAAAAAAACCTCCAAATAGTATCTTGGGCTGTCCAACACATTCCATTGACATTTTGCCACTTTGACAACTTCCTTTTTTGCTACTTTGACAACTTCCTGACGATTTTTGCAACTTTTGCAAATTTGCACGAACAACCTATAACAACTTCACCTGAACATCACAAACATTCTCATAAGCATTGAACACCACTTTACATACTCTGAAAAACCTCCAAACAACTATCCACTGCATCAACCTATCCATCTGAGTGTGTTGACAACAATGACAATATTATCGTTGCACCTTGCTCAACAATCTCCCCCTTTGGAATTGTTGGCAACACACGCACAATTTCCTGTAACTCTTCTCCCCCTTTGACAACAAGACCAAAGGGCTACTGCAAACTCCCCTGAGTCCATGCACAACATTCTCAGGCAAAAATTATTACACTTAGCAAAAATCACAAACATGAGCAAAAAGATAAACAAAGACACAAATGCTCCCCATGAGAATGTGACCCCGATAGCTAGTCAATGCTTGGGAAGTGTGACCACTCCCAATTTCTTGTGAAGGTACTCAAAGACTTCCTTGGGCAATGGTTTGGTGAAGATGTCCGCTACTTGCTCTGTTGTTGGAACAAAATCCAACTTAACCTCACCTTCCGCAACTTTCTCCTTCAAAAAATGGTACCGGATAGCAATATGTTTTGTGCGAGAATGCATAACCAGATTCTTTGAGATATTGATTGCACTTGTATTGTCACACATGATCGATATGGGCTCACTAAAATTTATTCCAAGATCCTTCAAAGTTTGTTTCATCCAAAGTACCTGTGTACAACATGATGTCGCTGCAATATACTCTGCCTCTGTTGTGGATAATGAGACTGACTCCTACTTTTTGCTATGCCACGCAACAAGATTATCACCAAGATAGAATGCACCTCCACTGGTACTCTTCCTGTCATCTACACATCCTGCCCAATCTGCATCTAAATACGCAATAAGGGTGAAGTCCTTACCTTTCGGATACCATAACCCATACTCCATAGTACCCTTGAGGTACCAAAAAATCCTCTTTACTGCTGTCACATGAGTCTCCTTGGGACTAGCCTGAAATCGTGCTACCATGCATACTGCCTGCAAAATATCCGGTCTAGTAGCTGTCAAGTACAATAAGCTCCCAATCATGGATCTGTACATAGTTTGATCAACAGGTGGAGATTTGTCATCCTTGCTCAACTTGCAACCTGTCGTCATGGGAGTGCTAACTGGCTTGCAATCCTCCATTGTGAACTTTTTCAGCATCTCTTTCACATATTTGATTTGAGAAATAAATATGCCCTTCTCCTTTTGATTAACTTGCAATCCGAGAAAATACGAAAGTTCACCAATCATTGACATTTCAAACTCTTTCTGCATCTTATTTGCAAAATCTTTACACAACTCATCTTTGCTGCTGCCAAATATGATATCATCTACGTATATAACAACAACAATATGATGACCATTTTCTATTTTGACATACAAATTACTGTCCACCATACCTTTCTTGAACCCTTGCTGAGTAAGATAATTGTCTAGCCTTGCATACCATGCCCGGGGTGCCTGTTTTAAGCCATATAACGCTTTCTTCAACTTGCAAACCAAGTTGGGATCATCACCAAGCTGAAAACCATCTGGCTGCTCAATATAAACCTCTTCTTCAAGTTTCCCATTCAAAAATGTTGATTTCACATCCATTTGATAAACTTTGAAATTCTTGTAAACTGCTAAAGCAAGAAACATTCTAATTGCCTCTAGTCTGGCCACAGGTGCAAAGGTTTCCTCGAAGTCAATACCTTCAACTTGCGCATACCCTTTGCATACCAATCTTGCTTTGTTCTTGACTACCTATCCATCTTCATTCAATTTGTTTCGAAAGACCCATTTAGTACCGATTACATTTTTATTTGCGGGTCTTGGTACTAACTCCCAAGTCTTGTTTTTCTCGATCTGATCTAATTCTTCATTTATTGCCTTTACCCAACTTTCATATTTGCTTGCTTCGACAACATTTTTGGGCTCAATGTTGGATAGTAAAGAGTAGTTACTTACTAATCTTCTTCTTGTCTGAACACCAACTATGGGGTCTCCAATTATTTGCTCTCTAGGATGATCTTTCTACCAGCTACCTATTTTGAATTTCTTGTTTTCTTCCAATTCTGAATCACTTTTCGAATCCTTTGAGTCAATTCTTGATTTCTTTTCCATTTCCTCTTCCTCATCTCCTTCAATGACCTCTTCATAAATTGGGTAGTTCTCTTCATAGCTAATTACTCGTTCCCTTCCTTCATCAACTTTAACATCGACACTTTCCACAATTTTTCTTAGCCTCTTGTTGTAACATTTATAAGCTTTACTTTTTGATGAATAGCCAAGAAAAATACCTTCATCCGCTCTATCTTCAAACTTACCAAGGTTTTCTTCAGTTCTTTTGATGTAACACTTGCTGCCAAAAACTTTAAAATATCTTGTTGTTGCCTTTTTACCGAACCACAACTCATAAGGAGTTTTGCTTTCATGCGTCCTCAACATGCACCTATTTTGGATGTATACCATAGTATGGACTACCTCTTTCCAAAATATATCTACTACTTTGCTCTCAATCAACATAGTCCATGCCATTTCCTGCACTGTCATATTCTTTCTTTCTACCACACCATTCTATTGAGGTGTCCTGGCTACTAAAAACTATCTCCTGATGCCATATTTTTCACAATACTCTATGAAATCCTCTGAAATGAACTCTCCTCCTCTATCTGACCTTAAACATTTAATCATTTTTCCTGTTTGATTCTCAACTTGGTTTTTGAAAACCTTGAACATCTCAAAAGCTTTTGATTTATGCTTCAAAAACAATACCCATGTCATCCTGGAATAGTCATCTATACACAACATGAAATATTTGTCACCATTTATGCTTTGCATTCTCATGGGTCCACATAAATCAGTATGTACTAGTTCCAAAGGTTTGCTCGTGTAGTACTCTTTTGTTTTAAATGAGACTCTAGTTTGCTTCCCTTTTTGACATGAAGCACAAATGTTATTTGATGGTTTGCCAATGGTGGGAATATCTCTCACTGCTTTCTTTGAACTGATTTTTACTAGATTGTCAAAACTGATATGACCAAGCCTCTTGTGCCACAACCAATTCTCTTCTTCCTATCCAATCAAGCAAGCTCCTTCTGAAGTCTTCGAGAGAGTGTACAGGTTGCCAGATGTCCTTGATCCAACTGCTATCAACTTCCCACTGTTTGCCTTTCTGATTTCACAACCCTGCTTCTTAAAGATCACATCATGACCTCTGTCACAAATCTGACTTACGCTCAACAAGTTATGCTTTAGACCAACCACAAACAAGACTTCTTCTGACCTGATTTTTCCATCACTGATCTTAACTGAACCTCTGCCAACTATCTTAGCTCCATCATTGTTTTTGAATTTCACTGAACCACCTTCATATTGTTGCAACTTCTCAAATTTTTGTTTGTCACCTGTCATATGACTGGAGCATCCACTATCAAGTATCCATGGTGCGGATTTATTCTGCGCTTTAAATGTCGTATGTACGATTAAGGATTCCTTTTCTTCCTTAGGTTGCTCTTTTTCTTTCCACTCCGGTTTGATTACAGTTTTGGGCTCTTGTTTTGGCTTTTCTTTTTCAATAGCTTGTGCATGTTTTTCGAGAAATTTTCTATTTTGTCTTATTCCATTTGGCTGAAATTTTCTTCCCTGAAATTGATTTGATGCAAATGTACTTCTACAATTTCTTGCAATATGCCCAAAGTTATGATAGTTATAACATTCTACTGCATAATCCATCAAAGGTGAAAAAGCATTTCTACTGGCAAAATTCCTTGGTCCTACATTATACTTACAATCTGAAATCTTATGTCCATAACCATTGCATTTAAAACAGTAACCAGAAAAGAGATGATTGAACCTGGGTGGTGGTCTTTGCCATGTTGTTGTAGGAGCCATAAATCTTCTTCTTCTTTGATGTGTGACATTGGTGAAACCATCATTGTCAATTCTCCTTTCTTGCCTTGCATTATTGCTTTCCTTTGCATGATTCATTTTTGCTTGATTAACCTGTTTCTTTTCTTCATTCTTTGTGGATTCTTCATTTGTGGCCTTTGATCCATTTGATGATTCTCCTTCATCAAAACCCAAACCAAATTTGATGCCTGTAGTCTTCTGGTTCTTTATAATCTTATCCAGCTTCATAGAACTCTCTTCACGTTTGTGATAAGAGCTAATTTTCTTATTCATCTCTTCTAGCTGCATCCTTAAACCAACAACCTCTTCTTCTAACTTGTTGCAATAATCTATTTTCATGGTTATTTGCACTTCGAGATCTTCGGAGATCTTCTTGGATTCTTCTATCTGCACTTTCAAACTTGTTATTATTTCATTTGCATCCTCAAGCTTTCTTGAAATTTTCTTATTCCTTTTTCTTTCTATCTTCAATTCATCCAAAGCTGCAATTAGTTCCTCTTCCAAATTCACTTCTACGTCAATTTCTTCTTCATCACATTCCTATTCTTTTTCTGGTTTTTCTTCTTTGAATGCCATGAAAAGAGCTTCACCTATTTCTTTTTTAGAATCCTCACTAGAGTTGTCTTCTGATGAACTGACATTCTTGGAGATGAAACTTTTCTTCTTGAAGTTACCTTTTCTGAAATTTGATTTTTTCTTCCAGTCACTTCTTTCTCTGTGCGATCCTTCATCACTTATGTTCTTCTCATTAAGTGGACATTTAGCTGCGAAATGCCCAATGCCTCCATAGTTGAAACATTTAAACGGTAACTTTCCTCTGTATTTTCCTTTTCCCCTTTTTAGTTTTCGAACAAAGTTTGCTTCCATTTCATCTGATGTCTCTTCTTCCTCGGATTCTTGTTTTGCTTTCATATTTTTTGGGCTTTAAAAGCAGCTTCTCTATCGATGGGTTTAGATTTTCCTATTCTCATCTCATATGCAGTCAAAGAGCCATGCATCTCATCCATACTAAAAGAATTCAGATCTTTAGCTTCTTCTATAGCTGAAACTTTAGAATCAAACCTTTGAGGAAGAGATCTTAATACCTTTTTGATGATTATCGGGTCTTTGATTTCCTCTCCAAGTCCTCTGATAGCATTGATGACTTCATTAACTCTCAACATATATGCCTCTATATTCTCATCCTCATTCATATTCAATCCTTCGAACTGAGCTCGATGTGTTTGTAACTTGGCCTCCTTGATCTTATCGTCTCCTTCATGAATGCTCTTCAGTTTATCCCATATTTCCTTTGCCATTTTACAACCCATAATATTTACCAGTTCGCTATCCACTAATCCACACATGATAGCATTCTTTGCTTTTGAGTCATTCTCAAATAGTTTCTTACCAACAACATCGGTTGGAGAAGTGGTGGGTATTGTGTATCCACTATCTACTGAATCCCAAATATCGTATCCCAAAGCACAAAGATATGTTTGCATCCTGAGTCTCCAAAATGCATAATTAGTTCCATCAAACAATGGTGCTTTGTTTGATGAGAACCCTTCACCACCTGCCATTGTGTCACTTCCAAGATCACCCTAGCCGGTTAAGCCTGTTCAGGAACCTCGCTCTGATACCAATTGTAGAACTAAGCGTGACACTAAGAGGGGGGTGAATCAGTGTATATTAAAAATTTAATCCAACTATGAAATCAAATCAAAACAAGCAATCACACAAACATGCATCACATAACACCAGATTTATAGTGGAAACCCGATGTGGGAAAACCACTATGCCAATGGACTGTTTGGACTCCCATCCAAATCCAGCCTCAAAAATGTTTGGTCTTTACAATATTTTTGTAGCACCAACTACAGGGAATGGCACCAACCAACCCAGACTTTAGCAGCACCAACTGCAAGGAGCACCGACCCCGATCGCCAAGCACCCACTCGACAAAAACAAAAACTATAGTAGAAAATCTGATCTCCATTCTAAAAGACCCTGAGTGGTCTAGCTCATTGCTTCTCTCTACACATCCACTCTGACTAATCTCATATGATCTGAATCTCAATCTCACACTCTTCTTTGTACTCACACTGACTCCTTTTAAAAACCTTTTTGCAATACCTTTAACTTCCAACACTTCAACTTCCTAACAAATTTTGAGTTGCAAGATGACCATTTCAGCATTCAATAACGTCTCCCATGGGAGACATAACGTTCTTCTAGATTTTAAAATTCTGCACGCGCTGGAAAAAGAACGGACTCAAAAGGAGTTACGGATCAAAAGTTATGACCTTTTTAAATTTCACTTTTATTTTGGAGAGGCATTGTATTTCATGTTCACGGACAAAGTGTTGTGCACATTACTCGTTCTCACACTTGGAGGCCTCGAAATTACTCCGACCAAAAAGCAAATATGTTCAATTCGATGAGCTATACGTGAAACAACACTTAAACGACACATTCGACAACAAGAAAATATGAATTTGAGTATTCGAGCGCAAAAGCACTTGGCTGCCCAAAACTAGAAAAAGTGCTACGGAGGCATTTTGCAACTATTGTCGTTTCTTCCTCGGGTCTCCGTTCAGGCTAAAATTTAAAACATAAGCTCTCTGTATATCAGAATACCTCCAATAAAAATTTCAAAGTTTTATTCCTCACATATTGCTTAATATACCTCCGACAAAGTGGCCTCTGGCGCTGATTTTACACCTGTCACATAAATTGAAAAAGTGCTCCAGAGCCATTTTGCAACGCTCACCGTTTCTTCCTCCGGACTCTATTTGGGCTGAAATTTAAAACTTAAGCTCTCAGTATATCCATATACCTCCAGTAAAAAATTTGAGGTCCAATTCCTCATGGATTGCTTAATATTCCTCCCATAAAGTGACCTCCGACGTAGATTTTACAGCTGTAGTTTCATGACCAACAATGCACCGGTGAAGCAACCGGTCGTTCCAACACTGCAACCACACTTTCTAATGATAAAAAAACCTCCAAATAGTATCTTGGGCTGTCCAACACATTCCATTGACATTTTGCCACTTTGACAACTTCCTTTTTTGCTACTTTGACAACTTCCTGACGATTTTTGCAACTTTTGCAAATTTGCACGAACAACCTGTAACAACTTCACCTGAACATCACAAACATTCTCATAAGCATTGAACACCACTTTACATACTCCGAACAACCTCCGAACAACTGTCCACTGCATCAACCTGTCCATCTGAGTGTGTTGACAACAATGACAATATTGTCGTTGCACCTTGCTCAACATGTAATATTATTGGTGTGAATCTATGTTTGTTCATGGTATGCATAGATTTTTTTGGATAAGAATTATTAAAGTAATATTATCTTTAATACTATAAAATAGTAAATTATTAATTAGATTGGTAGCTTTACTATTTGAAAAGAGTGAGTTTAATTTTTCATGAGCACTATATGATTGCTATCTAAGCTTTGCTTAATCAAGAACTACTAAATTAATTAGCTTTAAGTGCATGAGATAATATTGTGATGAAAATATAGGACAAATGGCATTCACTTTTCTTATGTGCACTATTTCGAGTGAGTCTTGTGTTACCTATAGCTTGAAAAGTCCTTTGCTCTACTTATGTGAACTATTTCGAGTGAGTTTTATACTACCTATAGTTTTTTGATGGCTTTGTTTAGGCTTGTTTGACTGCCTTGGTTAATGCTTTGATCGTTCTTTGGGTGGTGATCTTGTGGAGAATTCTTGATTTTGTTATAATCAGTAAATGAATGTGTTTGTCACTATGTATGACTTATGGGTATGTGCCATCCATGGTGGTTTATGGTTAAGTTTTGTTACCACCTATGAGCACCTTGTTTTCTAATTCTTAATCATCTAAGTGATTGTATATAGTGTGGTTTTTAAGTTATGGGGAGGTATATCTTTTGGTTCTTTTTTAGCTTCTTTAATTAACCTCAAATATCGCATCTTATGTGTTGGGTCCAAGTTGTCTCGATAGTTTTAACATGGGGGTGGATCTACATTCTAGGATGGCCTAAATAAAACTTGCTAGGTGAACATTTAGGATGTTATTTACCTTGGCAAGCTCGGCTTGGATTATCATGTAAAAGCCTATTTTAGAACTCCATTTATTTGTTATGAATTTGCTTGTTGGATGGCTTGGTTTAGTTTGTTGTTGGTCTGCTTCCTTTAAGAGCAAAGATGAATTGTGTCCTTGATTAAGATATTGATGGATTTGGTTAGGTTTAATTAATTTGAAGGTTTTTTTAAAACATTTATAAATTAGTTTTTATTAAAAGTTATGTTTCTCAAAACTTAGGATTTTAGTTCTTGTTTTGAAGAAAATCATTTAGTGAAAGAATTTTGAAATCTAAAAGAATGAACAAATTAATTAATGGAATGAAATGGATAATGTTAAGGCATATTATGCTTATTTTTGAATTGTATGGCAATGGTTATTGTTATTATGGAAAGAGATTTTTTTTAGTTTTATGTTGTAGCTTGGCTTTTGGAATGTAACCTCTATGGTAATGGATTATTGATTTTGGGTTTTGAAATAGAAACCATTATAATGATTCCTGAGACTTATGTGGATTAAGGAATCATTAAAAATAGAAGTATGGGATTCTCTTTTATAATATGGATTATTGTATGTTGGTTTTGAAAGATAAACTATTATAATGATTCCTGAGACTCATGTGGGTTAAGGGATCATTATAAAGAGAAGTATGGGATTCTCTTTTATAAGATGGATTATTGTATGTTGGTTTTGAAAGAGAAACTATTATAATAATTCCTGAGACTTATGTGGGTTAAGGGATCATTATAAAGAGAAGTATGAGATTCTCTTATTTTTGGCTTGTTTTTATTATGTTTTAAGCATGGTTGCTTGCATAGTAGAAATAACATGATTAAGTTGCATTGCATTTAGAGTTGTCCTGATCCCTAAGTATTCCTCATGAGTCGTGGGTGGATTTCCTATCATGAAGAAGCTTACATATTTATAGATGGATTGAATATCCTTGGTGGATGGCTTCATAGTAATTTGAATGTATAGATGAAAATACTATGTCAAATAATGTTTTGTTCAATGAGTTTTGTAAGATTGATTATTGTATAAACTGAAAGATTATGTTGCTTTAATGCTACCATGGGTTTTGTACATTAAGGTGATTTAGTAATTTTTTATTTGGATAGTTAGTATTGAGCTCTATCAATTGTTGGAATGCATATTTATGTTAAATACTTGGTTTATTATGTTATAGCATTTATGTTAAAATAATGCACCTTTTTTAAGCTTTATGTCAAGAATTTGAGTTAAGTAAAATGTGGCTTTATTTAAGAGACATCCTTGTTTATTTATTATAGCATTTTAGATTAAATGGATTATGACATGATTTAAAGTACTTTTGATATGATGTGATTTATGTTGCTTTACTTTAAAATTATGTTTTAAAGTGCAAGATTTATTTAAGATAAGTTTACCTCGATGTGGTTAGATTTCTTCTTGTAAAGCAAGTCATAATAAAGTCCAATCCTAGAAGGAGTTGTGTGAATGCAATAACCAGGTAGATATGAGTATTATAAGGAGTTGTGAGAATTCAATATCTAAGAACTCATGAATCTAGAAGATGTGTGAATACAATATCCAGGTTTCTTATGAATCAATATACCTTGAACAAGTAGGCTTGGGTGTACTCCAACTAAGAGTTATGGAAACATTCACAAGATAAAAGTGGTGATCCCTTGAATGTGTAGGATTGGTTGATCATGTTCATTTCCACTAAAGTGGCAATAACCATAGTTAGCCCATAAATGTGTGGTAACTAAGCACTACAACTCTACGCCTGATTAACCTATCTAGATGGACTTAGAGTAAGATTAGGGAATATGCATCCTCATTTAAGTGTAATGGACCTTAAAGGATAATTCGTACACTATGGTCACATTATCCTATACTGGTGAGGGATGGGAAATGTGGGGGGACAACTTTTGGCATCCTTCTAAATGTGTAGGTTTAGTAAGGTGAACCCTAGAAACCATGGTATTTGGCCACTCCTATCCATTGAGTATCGTCTATAGCAACTTGGAACTCAAATGTGGTGAAGCCTTGTATGTTAAAAGGATAATATAATAATTTTCCATTGAGAGCCTTTGCTTGTAATATTTATTGAAAAAAATGTGTTGGTAATTTTGGGTTGTTACAATTGGTATTAGAGCTCTAGGTCATAGGGCTAGAAGCTTCCATGGAGTGTGCCTAGGTTGAGCCTTGACTTGATGTGCTACTTTAGGTTTATCACCTTGTAGGAAGATAAGTGTACCCTAATTATTATTTATTGAGTGATGATGATCTATGTTAGTTCATTGACAGAATGAAACTAACTAATTGTAAGTATAATTGAAGAAAATTGTAACTTACCCAACTCCTTTTTTTGGAACCTATTCAAAAACAAAGTTTTTCAAAGAAAACCAAAATGGTTGCATAAGAGGGTAACACAGTGTAAAATACTAGATAAACTGTGGACTCTAGTAAGAAAACTAGGAGAGTAGTGGCTCCTAGTAAAAGGTCTAAGAGGATAACAAACCTCGATAGGGTAACCAAGGAAGCAACATGTTTTGAGAGAAGAAGATATCTCCTCCATAGTGAAGTTGCTTCAATAGTAATTGGAGCAAAAATAAAAATTGATAGAAACCTTGATCAATAAATAATCTAATACTAGAAATATAGAGGGTAGGAAGGAAGAGAACCCTATCAAAATAATCCAAGAGGGAAGAACCTAGATAGAGGTTGAGCTAGAAAGAGATATTAAGAATGTTAAAGTAACCAAATTTAATGGGAAAGAAGGATATGTGGCTGAGTCATGGATGAAAGAGTTAGAAATCTTCTTTTCCATGAAATATTACTCATTTGAGACTAAGACTATGTGGGCTACCCTTCATCTCCTAGATGTAGTCTTAGAATGGTGGGACACATTCAATATAGGTAAAAATATCCAAGCCAAAAAACTTAAGTGGGATGATTTTGTTGGGGCTTTTAAGAAAATGTTTCTTTTGGAGAAATTTTATGTAGAGAAGTTTGAGGAATTCTCTACGCTTCAACAATGATCACTATCAATAGAGGTGTATTTTCAGAGATATATGAAACTTTTGAAGTATATTATATAGTATGAGAACAATGAATGCCTTAAGGTGCATAAGTTTATTCTAGGGATAGACCCTAAGATAAGTATGATTAATCTGCTCAAACCTAAAACTTTGCAAGAGGCCTATGACCTGGCTAGACAAGAAGAAACTAATATTTAAACTAAAAAGTATTTCTTCAACTATTTAGGATTGACAAAGCTAGAGAGACTAAAACTCAAGAAAAAAAGAGTGAAATTTTTATGAAGTGGGATAAGAAATAAAACAAAAGAAATAAGAGCAACCAAAATTTTAGTAGTAGGAACAATGGGAATCAAGGGTAAAATAAGAAGATATTTCAAAAGGACAATTCCAATCCTCATCCCCCAAAGCGAAATAAACTAGCACAAAGAGAAGAGATAGGGGAGAAAAGGCAAGAGAGATCCTCGACAACCAATGTAGGTTGCTACATATGCAAGGTTCCTCATTATACCAAAAAGTATCCCCAAAAAGTAGATAGGGTAGAGAAGAATAAGTGTACTATACCAAGGATAGATGACCTCTTCGATCAGCTAAAGGATGCTACCATATTTTCAAAAATAAATTTCAGATCAGGGTATCATTATTTAATGATTTGGGAAGAGGATACCCCTAATATAACCATTAATATCAAACATGGGAACTATGAGTTCATAGTGCTACCATTTGGGCTAATACATGTACCAATAACTTTTATGAATTTTATGAAGAGTGTGTTAAAAAAATATCTAGACTGGTTTATCTTGGTATTTTTATATGATATTCTAAAATATTCTTGTACTAAAGAGGAACATGACCACCATATTCAGTTAGTGTTGGAAGTATTGAGGAAGAACCAACTATATGGTAAAATGTCCAAGTGTAAATTCTATACATCACAAGTATAATATCTAGGGCACATCATCTTGGCAAAAAGGATTGTTGTTGACCAGAAAAAATTAGGCCATACTAAGTTGGCCTCCACCAACAAATGTGACAAAAGTAAGGAGTTTCATGGGACTCACTGACTATTACAAGTTTTTTGTGAGAGATTACTCTAAGGTTTCCTATTATATCACCAATATTTAGAAAAAGGAAAAAGAGTTCAAATGGACGGATAAGTGTGAGGTCGCATTTGAAACTCTAAAAAATAAGTTAAAAACACCAATTCTCAAAATACCAGATCTTGTTGGGAATTTTACCATGTGTACAAATGCTTCCCTAGAAGGTTTGGGTGGGGTATTATATCAAGAAGAGGCTATTGTAGTATATGAATCTAGAAATCTCAAGAAACATGAGATTAATTTTTCTATACATGACTTAGAATTGGCTGCAGTGGTGCATGCCTTAAAGGTCTGGAGACATTATTTGTTGGGAAAATATTTTGGGCTAAGAATAGACCATCAAATTTTGAGGTATATATTTATGCAACCTATGTTGAATTTAAGATAGAGAAGATCAATAGATTTCTTATCAGAATATGACTTTGGTATTGAATACATCAAAGGAAAAGAGAATAAGGTTGTATATGACTTAAGTAAGAGAAGGCACATAGCTGCATTGACTTGGGGCCATATATATTTGATGTATAGGGTTAAGGAAATGCAACTACAATACTATTATTGCATAGAAATATTGGATAAAACCAATGGAAATATTGAAGATAATAAGAATTTTAACATAAAATATAGAATTTTATGCTTTAAAGAGAGGGTAGCTATACCCAAAATTGGTGATCTAAGGAGATTGATTATGCAAGAGGCACATAATTCTCCCTATTATACTCATATTGGAGGTTCAAAATTGAGGGAAAACATGAAAAATGCCATCTATTGGGATGGAATGAAGCAAGATATCATTAGTTTCATTATGAAATATTTAGAATGCTAGAAGGTCAAGGTAGGATATTGACACCCAATAAGAAAATTGTACCCACATGATGTACCTATGTAAAAGTGGTAGGTAATCTCTATGGATTTTATTATGGGTTTACCTAAGACTAGGTAATAGCATGATATGATATTGGTAGTGGTTGATAAGTTGATCAAGTTTACACACTTCATACCTAGGAACATCAAGGATGATGCACAAATGGTGGCAAACAAGTTTGCCAATGAAATATTTAGGCTACATGGGTTTCTTGAAGTGATCATTTCAGAAAGGGATTCTAGATTCACGTTAAAATTTTGATATACTCTAGATTTTGTAATGTATACTAAGATAAATATTAGTTTTGCATATCATCCTGAAATAGATGGTCAAACCGAGAGGGTAAACCAATTTTTAGAAGACATGCTACACATGTATTGCATGGACCAAAAGTCTAAGTGGGAGGAATTTTTGCATCTTGTTGAATTTGCATATAATAATGGGTACCATGCATCATTAGGGATGATACCATTTGAAGACTTATATGGTAGAAGATGCAGAAAATTATCTAAGATATGGAGGAACAATTTAGATTTATATGGATTAGGTTCAAGGAAGTGGTTGATTCCCAAAAGAGCTATGTTAATATGAAAAAAATTCCAAGAGAATTATATGTGGGGTACAAAGTTTTCTGAAGGGTAAGACCCATGAAAAGTGCCATCAAGTCAACCAAGTTGGATTATCACATTTTTGGACCCTTTGAAATCATTGATAATATTAGCCTTGTAGCCTATAGCCTCACTTTGCCAACCTATTAGAGAATGATACTTTCCATATATCCCTACTTCAAAAATAAGTTGTTGATCCTACTTCCATGTGGAATGTTTCTAAATTGCAGATGGTATATCCCTCAACCATTGAGGTGAGACCAGTAAATATTCTAGGGTTTTATTTCAATATGTTTGAGGAAAAAAACCCTAGATCAATGTAAATTCTAATGGGACTAGGTTTTTGAAAACTATGCCACATGGAAAAATGTTAAAAATGAGGTAGCAATTTCTATATTTATTTGAATAAAATAATTGTTTACTCCCTTGCAAGAAAAACAAAAGACTGTGTTTAATCCAAGGAGGAGAGTATGCAATAGCCCTCCTTGGAAGAACTCTTTATGGACAATGAACTATGTTTTGGTGTGAATATTTAATGGCATAGCTTCATTTTATGATGTCTTTATGATGGGATTATTGCATTATTTTGGGATTGGAATATGGTACTACTGACATATTTATGGGTGCAGGATTAGGTGCTCTCTCTAGTGGGATCATATGGGTGAACCACCTACAAAGAGAGATATTTTGGGAAATGATGGTGATGAATTTATCATCAATAGCTCAGGGTAACAAAATACCCTTCATGTAGATGCATTTGCATTTTACTTATTTTCATGTTCACACCATTGGGCCAAGAAGTTGCTTGTGCGATGATTCTCCTTAATATTTCGATGATAGTATTAGACTATTTTAAAATTAGGTGCCTACTTAAGGATAAAATAATGGTGTATAATATTATTGGTGTGAATCTATGTTTGTTAGTGGTATGCATAAATTTTGTTGTATAGGAATTAATAAATTAATAGTAGCTTTAATACTTTAAACTAGTAAAGTATTAATTATATTGGTGACTTTAATATTTGAAAAAAGTGAGTTTAATATTTCATGAGTGCTAGATGATTGCTATCTAAGCTTTTCTTAATCAAGAAGTTCTAAATTAATTAGCTTTAAGCACATGAGATAATGTTCTGATGAAAATTAGGATAAATGGCCTTCACTTTGCTTATGTGAACTATTTCAAGTTATTCTTGTGTTGCCTACAGCTTTAAATGGCCTTTGCTTTGCTTATGTATGTTGTTTTGAGTGAGTTTTGTACTACCATAGTTTTTGGATGGCTTTGTTTAGGCTTGTTTGACTACCTTGGATAACACTTTGATTGTTCTTGGGTGATGACCTCGTGAAGCATTCTTGCTTTTGTTATTATCGATGAATGAATATGTTTGTCATTGTGTATGACTTGTTGTTAGGGATTCTTGTGATTGTGGGTATGCACCATCCATGGTGGTTTGTGGTTAAGTATTATTACCACTTATAAACACCCTGTTTGATGCTTCTTAATCATCTAAGTGATTGGTTGAAATGTGGTTTTTAAATTATGGGTAGGTCTATATTTTGGTTCTTGCTTAGCTTTTTTAAGTCACCTCAAATGCCACATCTTATGCACTAGGTTCAAGTTATCTTGACAATTTGAACATGGGGGTGGGTCTGCATTATAGGATGGCCTGAATCAATATTACTAGGTGAATGTTCAAGATGTTATTTACCTTAGTGATCTTGGCTTGGGTTATAATGTAAAAGCCTATTTTAGAACTCCTTTTATTTGTTATGGCTTTGCTTGTTGGATGTATTGGTTTAGTTTTTTTTTTATCTAATTTCTTTAAGAGCAAAGATAAAGTATGTTCTTGATTAATATCTTGATGGATTTGGTTAGGTTTAATTAATTTAAAGGTTTGTTTAAAACCTCTATAAAATAGTTTTCATTAAAAGTTATATTTCTCCAAACTTAGGATTTTAGTTCTCATTTTGAAGGAAACCATTAAGTGAAATAAGTTTGAAAGTTAGAAGAGTGAATGAATTAATTAATGGAATGGAATGGATAATGTTAAGGCATATTAAGCTTATTTTTGAATTGTTTGGCATTGGTTATTGTTATTATGGAAAGAGAACTCTTTTAGTTTTATGTTGTAGCTTGGTTTTTGGGAATGTAGCCTCTATGGTAATGGATTATTGATTTTGGATTTTGAAAGAGAAATAATTATAATGATTCTTGAGACTTATGTGGGTTAAGGTATCATTAAAAATAGAAGTATGGGATTCTCTTTTATAAGATGCATTAGTGTTTGTTGGTTTTGAAAGTGAAACTATTACAATGATTCCTGAGACTCATGTGGGTTAAGTGATCATTATAAAGAGAAATATGGGATTCTCTTTTATAATTTGAATTATTATATGTTGGTTTTGAAAAAGAAAACATTATAATAATTCATGAGACTTATGTGGATTAAGATATCATTATAAATAAAATTATGGTATTCTCTTCTTGTTGGCTTGTTTTTATTATGTTGTAATCATGGTTGCTTGCATAGTAGAAATATCATGATAAAGCTGCATTGCATTTAGAGCTATCCTAATCCCTAAGTATTTCTCATGAGTTGTGGGTGGATTCCCTATCATAAAGAAGCTTGCAAATTTATGGATGGCTTGAATATCCTTGGTGGATGGCTTCATAGTACTTTGAATGTATAGATGACAAACACCATGTAAAAGAATGTTTTGTTCAATGAGTTTTGTAAGTTGGATTATTGTACAACTGAAATATTATGTTGATTTAATGCTACCATGGGATTTGTACATTAAGGTGAATTAGAAATATTTTATTTGGATAGTTGGTATTGAGCTCTATCAATTGTTAGAATGCATATTTATGTTATATACTTGGTTTATTATGTTATATAATTTATGTTAAAATAATGCATATTTTTAAAACTTTATGTCAAGCATTGGAGTTAAGAAAAATGTGGATTTATTTAAGAGACATCATTGTTTATCTATTATATCATTTTGGATTAAATGTATTATGACTTAATTTAAAGTGCTTTTGATATGATGTGATGTATGTTGATTTACTTTAAAATTATGTTTTAAAGTGCAATAATTATTTAAGATAAGTTTATCTTGGGGTGGTTAGATTTGCTCTTGTAAACCGAGTTATAATAAAGCCCAATTCTAGAAGTTGTGTGAATGCAATAGCCAAGTAGATATGATTCTTAGGATTTGTGTGAATACAATACCCACGTTTCTTGTGAATCATTACACCTTGAACAAGTAGGCTCAGGTTTACTCCAACTAAGTGTTGTGGAACTATTCACAAGATAATAGTGGTGATCCCTTGAATGTGTAGGATTGGGTGATCATGTTCATTGCCAGTGAAATGGAAATAACCTTAGTTAGCTCATAGAGGTTTGGTCATTAAGCATGAGGTCAGTACGCTTCAATAACCTACCTATATGTACTTAGAGTAAGGTTAGGGAATATGTGCCCCCATTTAATTATTATGGGCCTTAAAGTGGTCACATTGTCCTATACTAGTGAGGGCATGGGAAAGGTGGGGGAATCAATTTTGGAATCCTATCCACTGAGTGTCATCTCCAAAAACTTGGAACTCATATATGGTGAAGCCTTGTATGCTATAAAGATAAAAGAAGGTTTTTACTTGTGGACCTTTGCTTGTAAATATTCTTTAATTAAAAAAAATTGGGTTGGTAGTTTTGGGTTGTTACATATTGCCTCTATAGAGTTGAATTGTTTGATCTCATTTTGGTGTTTGCAAGTGCCCCCAACCATTTTGGATTTATTCAAACAACTACCACTAAACTAATAAAAATAAAAGTGTAAATTCAATGGTTGCTATTTTTAGTAAGAAGCCAAAAAATATCTTGGGCATGATATAGAAAAATAATCAGCTTGGCGAGATGATTCCAATGACCTATATATCACAAAACTAGTTTTGGATACCCCAAATTTTTTTATTTGCTTTATTGTCGAGTGTGCTTGTGTTGTTGATTTTCCACTTAGGCTTGGTTCAAAACATGAGTTTTTGGTCAGCCAACCCCTTATGACACTATCCCTAAACTACCCATTATTGACACTATCTCTACACTATTTTTTACTAATACTATTTGGTCATTGGTATTGTGATTCCTTGTGATAATGACTAGTTGTTCTAACTTTTTTGTTAACAATTCTCTACTCATTATAAGCCTAATTCTCATAGATAACTGTTACTGACACTACCAACTGATAACTCTAACTTTACTATTACAGTTCTTAGATTGAAGTGATACCCTTCTGTTACTGAAATTGGTAGACTCTATTATGATTGTTTATGTTATGTTTACCAATTTTTCCTCCATTTCAAAAAATATTATGTGATAGGGAAGTCTCCTCCATATGCTCAATTTTTATGGGAAAATTTGTGGTTGTAGGTTTAACATTCACAAATTTTTTTTTTGTTTTAGTTGGAACAAAAATAGGTACTCTAAGCCAAGAAGTATGTACTACATATAGGCCCTCTATTAAATATTAGTGACAAACAATAATGTTCAAAAAATATTTTAGACCACAACTCAAGGAGGATTCTTCAGATACCCTTGAGCACATTACCTGCCTCTCTAACAGGTATGAGACAATGATATTTTTAGAGGTTGTATCCAGTGTACTATGGATAACACAAGGTCAAAAAATATTCCTAGGGCTAAAGGTTTCTTGTAATCCTAGGTGGTCTCTCAATATACCTGAAGATACGTGGGAGCTCAATTTCATAGATGGGTGTTGTCTAAGTCCTGGGTATTAGAGCCTGATTGCCCCTCACTTCACTAGATACTTTATGGGTAATATAGCTTAGCCAATAATGATAGCTCCTCCATGATATTTTAAAACCCTTAGCATAGGGTTTCTAACCTAATAAACTATTGCAAAAAAAATTATTATGTTTTTGCTTGTTTTTTTTTTATTAGATAAAGGACATACAAAAAATGGAGAACATGAGAAATTAAACTTAACAATTGAAATGGAGGGAAAATAATTACCTCACAACATAAATCGGTCCTAGAAATAACTTTGATATCACTTGTTAGGAACCTACTATTAAAAATAAACTCTATATATATATATATATATATATATATATATATATATTGAAAATAAACATAAATACTTGAAACATAAACTATTGCAATACAAAAATTAAGTGCAAAAATGAAACAATATCACAAAATAACATAGAATTGTAGGCCTCTTCAAAGGGGCAACCTCCTTCAATACTTTCATTCATTTACAAAAAAATACATTCAAACATTGATCCATATATTTGAAATATACACTTCATGCAACCCCAACCTAATTCTCAAGAGGTGTCTTGCAAGAAAAAACCACTCGAGCTATAATATTCTACCAAATATCGATTACATTTGCGATAACATTTACATGAAATGACCCTACTTTTCTAGGTGCCTTACTTACCACATACCATTACAAAGTATTATAATAATTTTTTTTTAAAGGGGTATCCAAGTTGGAAGTGGGTTATTACATAATCATATGAGAATTACAAAAATTATGTTAGGATGGGGTCCTAATAGATTATCAAATTATACATCCTCTAAATCAAGTAGATCTTGTACCAGGTGTTTGAAACATCAACAAACATTAATGCCATGACCTCATTGATGATGGTAGATGTAAAATTGATGTTCATTAATTTTTTTGGGTTTCACCCTATTGGGGTTCTCTGGCCTAACTTTAGACAAGGAAATTACTTGTTTGTCATACAAATTTTAGAAGACATTGGACAATGGCTTAGAAAGGGGAGTCTAGATTCAAGGTGGACAAGGAAACTAATGGAAAGTGGAAGGCTTATTAGGTGGAAATGGGGTGGATACCCCATAGTGACTTGACTGTAGCTTAATATTTGTGAGCCAATCCAAGATTTTTTGTAGTTCATTTGGATATGGAGTTGGAGTGGCTTGGATAGGATTGACTAGGATGTCAATGTGGGTAGGATCAAGTTAGAAGGAAGAAGAATATGAGTAGGAGAAATGTGGAGGAGGAGGATATTTTGAGTGGTGAGGTTGTGATATGTAGGCCACGTGGGCCATGTAGGATGGAGAATGGGGTATTGAAAGAAGAGGTGAAAAAGATAATGTGGATCGATGCAATGAAGATGAATTAGTCACCTCATGAAGTCTCTTGGGTAGAGTGGTGTAAGTGGCCTGATGCATTTGGCCTTGGTTAGAATTCAAGGGTCCAAAATGGTCTACATCACTTAGATAGGGGATATGCTGAATAGTGGATAGGGTACCAAGTAGTATGATGGGTACCTCCTTCAAACGAGTTGGAGGGGTCACTTAAGGGTGAGGGATAATCTCAGAGTGGTCCATGGAAGGGCACTCTTATGCTCTAGCTTGAATTTTGGTTATGACCATAAGTGGTTAGAGATAAAACAAAAGGTGGAGAAGCTGATGATGCAAGAAGAGGATACTATAACTCAAATTTGAAAGGAATTTTCCCTACCTAGATGGTCCTGGATAGAATAGTACTTGGCTAGATGGCTTTTATTAAATATAATTTATAGGGTATATGAAGCAAAAAGGGAGGGTTTACTAGTTCTCTTTGGGTCTTTTTATATTTTGTGAGTTTTTTTGGTGTTTCTAAATAATTTTCTAACTAAACAAATAAACAAGTAGACAACAAAAAATTAAAATGAAGGTTTTTGACATGATTGAGATCTATTTTGATGTTTGATGTTGCTTAGGTTTTGATTTTTTTTAACTTTTTGGTTTTTGTGTGTTTTAGTGTTACCTACCCTTAAAATCTATACAATGTGGATAGGGGATATCTAAAGGTGTGTCTATGCATACTACTCAATATAACCAAGAGTACGTTGAGAGAAGTTGTGCATAAATGACTGGGAGCTTCCTAAGGAAGGGGTGTATTGGGGTACCTAAAAGGAAAAAAGACCTCCAATATCCTTTTTTAATGGGTATAAGAAGTGGTGTCATCTAAAACTTACATCGACCTAGTTGGATTCTACTTCATCCTTGTCCAAGTTTGGTCAAAAATGATAGTTGCACACTCACTAATTATTTAGCCCTATGAGCAAGGGTGTCTAACCTCAAACTACCCCAAGCTAATCCCAAGGGTAGTCAAATTCTTGGTGATGAAATCCAAGAAACTATGTATACTAACTATGGTGTCTAAAGGGACAACCAATGGTTGGGGATGAAGTCCAATGTCACTAATTGGTTTGTAATGTGCTATGCAAGTGTGATGTGAACTTGTGTGTTTGATTGATTATTTTTGGATTTTCTTTTAGATATGCCTAACTATGATGCACAAACAAGACTATCCTAAGAATGCAAATGTAAATTTTTCCTAAACTAAATGCAATGAAGCAAATGCTAATCTAGGAATGCTCTTTTTCTACCTAAGATGCAAGGAAATGAAATTCTATCTATGAAATGAAATGCAATTTGCTTAAATTAAATGACAAGAAAGGAAACTACCCAAACAAAACACTTTTTGGAAAGACAACCTTATCTAAGAAGCAAACAACAAAAGACTCATATATTGATCAAGCAAACAAAGAAACCTATACTACTTGGACAAAAAATAAAAAATCCTATGCTAAGTTGCAAGAAAGAAATTCTATACTAATAAAAATAAAATGCAAGGACAATAAAGAAAATATCTATTCTAAAAAATTAAATTGCAAGTACAATGAAAAAAATCTATTTTAAGGAAAGTAAATTGCAAGTATATTAAATTAACCTAGACTAGCAAATGGAAATGGAAAGATAATAAAGGAAGTCTAAAATAATGGAAGTGATCAACAATACAAGTAAAGGAAACTAGATTAAAGAAAAAAATACAATACAAGAAAAGTAAAGGACTTGAAAGTAAATGCTTGTAAAGTAATGACATGAAAAGGAAATGATGTGGAAAGTAAAATCTACTCTAATGTATTCTATTAAAGTGACAAAAATGCATGAAATAAAATCTAATTTTAAGAAAGCAAAGAAAATATGAGGTTTTTTGACTTGATGTGACTTACCCGCTTTTTATTCCCAAGGTTGCACAAAGTGCAAGGGAAGAGCATACATGTGATAAGGTACCTCTTAGTGTGATATGATGTGGAGTGTATGTGATGTTCCTTGACTTAGAATAAATGACTCTCTTTTGATCTCCAAGATCACCCTAAGGCGTGAGGAGAGAGCATACGAGGGTCAAGTCCTCTTCTTAATGTGAATTGTGGTGGGTTCATTAACCTAGAAGAAATGACCCACTTTTGATCTCCAAGATCACCCTAAGGTGCAAGGAGAGAGCATACGGGGGTCAAGTCTCCTATTTAATGTGGATTGTGGGAATGCAATGCAATTGAAAGTCCTAGAAAGTGAAAGGAAATTTCTTTGACCTCAAAATCTACTTCCACCCTTTTGATCCTCAAGATCACTTTTTAGTGCAAGAGGAGAGCATATAGATGGTAAGGTAGCTTTTATTTAATGTTATCTAGGATAAAGAAAAAAATGCACAAACAAAGCAAAAGTCCTAGATTAAGTGTGCTTTCATGAAATTAGACCTAAAGTTGAATACAGGAGCACCTACCTGAGGTCCAATGCTCATTGGAATTTGGTTGGAATTGATGCATAGACATTGTTTTTGAAATGGACTATGTGGTAGAAATTACCCCAGGTAGGATGATTGAAAACAAAAATCATCTAGGATGGGATGGTTGAAAGAAAAAATCATCCTAGGTAGGATGGTTCCTACTGGGTTAGATTTTCTACTTCAAAGAGTTAGTTTGATTTTCTTGCAAAACCTAGAGAACAAAAAAGTCAAAAAATGGTTTTGAGCCCAAAAATAAACAAAAGGAAAAGTAGCAATGCTAAATAACAAACACTAGAATTGATTTAAGCTAGAAAACATCAAATCTAACTAGCAAAGTATAAAAATTGCAATGAAAGTGATAAAATGGATAGTTAGACAAATTTATTGATGGGGAAGATGTGATACCTTTGGACACCCCCAATATGGTTTATTTTGCTTAAGAAGGTGCTTTAGTGATAATTATGATAAATTACTAGGTATTAAGGGCTCATACTCAATTGATAATATGAAGTTAGATACCTAAAAAATGGGTTTCCTATTCAAAGCTTAGTAGGAACTACGTGCATAGGGATAGTCTAGACTGTGAAACACCCATGCAAGGATGGTTTGTACTGTGAAACATTAGGAATAGGATGGTTGATACTATGAACCATGTAGGGTATAATGGTTTAGACTATGGATAGTTGATGTGGGACCAACCTAGATGGATCTTGATTTGGATAGATTGTTGATAATTTGATAGTTTTGGACCTACAAACATAGACAAAAGATAAAAAAATATGAGCAAGATGCATAAAATATAAGTAGAACACACAAGGAAAATGATGAAGCAAATGATGATAAAAACAAAAAATTTCTACATCCTACAAAATGAAAATGCCCATGTGTGGTCAAGGGTTAGAAGGTCCCATCATGATCACCAAAATGTGGAAGAGAAAACATGCCATTTTATTAATCTTGAAATATATTACAACAATAGCCTTTGTTACAATACAATATTTCATCACATGCCCCTTGGGCTACAATAAGGGTTTCCAAGATGAAAATCCTCTTTTACAATATAATGCAATGACACACTAGTCTTCTAAACCACCTCAAAGGGTGGGTGGGTTTTTATGCTTGATGACCACCCTTGGTTGAATGAGCCTCCAAAAGCCCTGCACACAACCAAAAACAATAGTTAGTAGCACCCCTTAGGTCCACCTAAGTTGGACCCAAGCTTATGAGAGGAGAAAACAATGATAACTTGTATTAAAGCATTAAATCAACCTCAAAATGAGATAAAAACATCAAAAACTTACCTTGCTCACCTCTGCAGACTATATGTGATAGAATGTCTGAATTTGTTTGGTTTCGAATGGGAACCATATAAGGGGATATGGCCCTAAATATGAACCAACTAGGGATGAAAGGTTCTCTCTATACTACCCAAAATATGATAAAATTTGTAGGAGGCATTATGTCAACTATGAGGTGTCTTTGGTCCAAATATAGAGTTTGTTGGAGATTCCACCCATGAGCGATTTCACAAAATAAATGCATGCAAATAGAGGTTTGAAATATTGTCAATGGATGATATACAAGAAAAGAGAATCCTAAAAATGTGCACACAAGTAAGTTCAATCTAAATTTTTGCAGAGTTTCCCTAGAGTAATCTCACACTCTCATGAGATGAAAGAAATGCTTAAATAATATCAATATTTTAGTTTATCAATCTCTTCATCAATAAAAAAAATTGAATAAATCATGTGTATGCTTAGATTTAAAGCATTTATTGCTCTAAAATTAAAAGCATTAGGGCATGAGTGAAAGCATTACCAACACTTTCATATCTTGAGCAATGTTTTTTCTAGTTTTGAATTTTACCCTTTCCTACCCAAAGTTGACCTCCATTAGTCATGTTAGCAAAAGAACCAACTCAACTTCCAATGCTTTTCCTTCTAGCACTTTTGACTACCATGCTTTAAAATTAAAAAACAATATGTTGGTAACTTCTAAGTCACCCACCATATATGATCCTCGTGATTTGATTCATAACCACAAAAAAATTCTAAGTTTAAGATTTAACATTTATAATATTCCTCCATTAATACCATCTTGATCCCATTTCAAATTATTACCATCTCTTATTCTATCAACTATAATGTAATCCTTTCCCCAATAAGCCATGGCATCCTATAAAACTAGTGCTTGGTATGCCTAATCTATATGTCCTTTTGAAAGCAACAAAATTTTATCAAAATATCTCTAGAATCATAGGAGTTAATATTTATGAATGACAAGGTTATTCCAAATTCCTTTCACAATTTGGTGAATACATCCAAGATCTATTCCAAACATTCAATATTCTATTTTTGTAAGCATCCAAGCATTCAAGCTTAAGCTCTCAAGTGTCTATAAGCAAAAATGCAAGATTTAATCAAGCTTCTATAAATAAAGAAAAAAATCTTAGAATATTAGGTTATTCTCTTTCCCCCTACATTTTACACTCTCTTTTCTTTACAACTATAAGATCTAATCTTGTTTTATACTAGCTAGCTTTACATATATCATTTGCATCTAGCTTGATATCTCATTTTAGCGTTGTTAGTCTTTACTTTAAACAAGTGATCTCTATTTTTCTATCAAATAGTAGGGTATCTATACTCCAAAATTAGAAGCCTTCATCATAGACATTATTAAGAAATTTATTTAATATTGTTTAGTAACTCTTTGAAATGAAAACTTTGTTATATTGGATGTCCAATGGCATTATCGATATCTAGATTTTATAGATATAGAAATAAAAAGCCTTGCATGTTAGGTAAAAGTGTTGACAATGCTATCACTCACCTAGTGGTGCTTTTGCCTTTGATAATTTGTTACATGCATTTGTCATCTCTATCATTTTTAACATATATTTGAATAAGGCCTTAATGCTAGCAAGTGAGTCTAATATTATCCTTGGGCTTTGGTAGGCCCTATTTATTATTTATCATGTATTTTTTATCTATTTTGTAGGAAGATAAAAGAGGTATTAGCAGGTGAAAGCATTTGTAGTGCTTTTATGAGACCAATAGTTATTTTGTCTTTATGGTAGAAATAGATTCTTCCACTCCATTACCCTTTTTATTTTAATATTTAGGACTTAATTTTATTTGTTGTTTGCTAGATTAGTTTTTGTTCTCTATTTTATTTTCCAGAAACAAGAAAATGAAAATAAGGAACTAGTTTAGTCTTTAATCATTTAGGGGACCAACTAAATCTTCAATCTTTAGCATTAAATAGAAATTGCATGTAGCCACACCTAGGAATTTTTTATTACATATTTCTTGCACCCTTCCTTCAAAAGGAAAACTATATTTTACTTTATCATAAAAATTAAAAGCATTTTAGTTGTAGACCTTGTTGTTGCATTTGTATGTTACATTAAGTCTAGACTATGGTTAATCTTAGTAAAATAAGTATCATAGGATAAACATAAGTATTCTTCAATGAATCCATCAAATACAAATATCTTAGCTCACAAACTACCTCTATACTCAAAGTAACAAAGGAGGAGAGTGGAACACATTGTGAAGAGGTCCTTCATGACACCTTTCCCCTTTTTCCTTCACACACACACACACATACACACCTCAATAAATTATTATTAGTATTTTTATTTTTAAACAATCATAACCTCTTAAAAGTTTAAATTTTAGTGTTGGTTTCAAAATTTTATTTATATACTTTTTATTTTAGCAATTTATGAAGATATGGCTTCCCATAACCCCTTAATAATAAAAATCATCCTTAAATATTTCATTCATCTATGTTATTTTTTATAATTAAGTCACTTCATAGTCATTTATAATATGTCTCCTTATTTTTTTATGATTCTGATTTAGGCCCTAGGAAGATCTCTCTCTATAGTTTTTTATTCTCAAGTTGTTCAAGGTATTAAGCCTGTTGCTCAGTTAAATTTTGCTTCTTTGCAACTATTTGTGGATGATATGCTTTTGATGACTGTAGCCTAAATTTCCCAATCCCATGTGCTAAAACATATTCTTAATCTTTATGAGCTTGTTGCAAGACAAAAAATTAATCTTGGTAAAAGTAAGATATTTTTTCTAAATACTCCTTTGAGGCAGCAAAGAATTATTGTTGTTGTCCTTGGATGCTCCATTGCTTATCTTTCTACTCCTTATTTGGGTATACCTTTATTTAAGGGTTGTGCTAAAGAGGATTTATGATTTCCTATTTTAGAAAGCATGTATAAGAAACTTAAAGGGTGGAAGGGTGCCATTTTAAGCCAAGATGGTAAAGCTCTGCTAGTTTTGACAACTCTTCATAGCCTTCCTATTTATTTTATATATATTTTTAAAATATCGACTAAAATTGTTTATAAAATTGAACAAATCTAGAAAAATGTTTTTGGAATGGCTCTAAAAATTTATAAATATTTCATTTAGTCTCTTGGGATCATGTATATTATAGAAAAAAGAAATGTGGTCTTGGTTTGAAGAGATTAGGCTATATGAATCTTGCCTTGTTGGAAAAGCAAGGACAGAGACTCATCTTGTCTCAAAGCATTACCTAGATTAAAATTATTTAGGTTAAATATCTAAACATAGGTCTTTCATTTTTGGAGAAGCAGGGCCTCCCTTTAGGATTGGCCTTTTGGAGAAGCATGGTCTCTACTAAAGGTGTCATACAAAAGGGTTAATCTCCAACATTCCTACCTATGCTCAACTTAAAATGTTGGTGGAGCCCATAATAGGTTCTAAAATAAAGTTGTAGACTTTATTAGAGAGGTGAATGGAATAAAATGATGGAAGGAGTTTGTTATTCCTAATATTAATCAAGATATTAGACATGCTCTATAGATCCTATGAATATACTAAAGGTCCAAGTTATTTCTTTGAAGGATAGTAGATATTCTTTGGTCTAGGCTCCAGAAAACAATGGTGAATTATCTATTAAATCAACTTATATAATAATAGAGCCAGAGAAATATTTTTGGACTCCTAATAAGTAGGTATGGATTAAGGCCCTTACTCCTGAAGTCATTTTTTTTCCTTTGGTTAGCTATTCAAAATAAAATATAACTATTGAAAACCTCAAGGAGATAGGCTTTTTGGTCAACAGATGCTATCTTTGTGGTCAAAATGAGAAGAATTCAAATCAATTTTTTTTAGATTTTTTCTTTTCTTTTGAAGTCCTTTGGATTCTTCTAAATCTAATTGAAATCCCTTAGGTCTTCCTAAACTCTTTTAGTGAGCTTTTTGATCAATGGTTAGTTCCTTTTTTGAGTAGAAGATGCTAGGCTTTTTGGACCTTTCTTCTTCCTCACTTTTTGTGGGGTTTTTGGAAAGAGAGAAATTATCAAGCTTTTAAGAATTCTCTTAAGGATACCATATCAACTAGTAATAAAATTCTTAGTGATATTAAATAAAACATCTCTTGTATTTATTTCCCTATTGACAAAGAACCTCCTCATGAATTCAGTCTTGTAGGGATCCTTGGCATTACAAGATATTTTGTCTAATCACCTAATAACTCTTAGTGATTTAGATGATAAACTATTTGGAAGCCACCTTAGGTTGGATGGTTAAAATTCAATTTTGATGGTGCATCCAAAGGAAACCCAGGGCCAACAAGGGCTGGTGGAATTCTAAGAAATGAGAATGATGGAATTATCTTAGGTTTTTCTAAAAATATGGGTTTCTAGTCAAGCCATTTTGTGAAATCAAGAGAGGCTCATCAAGGATCCATTATCCTTAGCTCCTTTTAGGGTAGTAAATTCTTGTTTGAAGGAGATTCCTTAAATATAATCAATATTATTTTAGGTAAACAATCTGCTAATTGGTCCATTGCTAATATGATGTGTGATATGATTAGATTCTTAAGAGATCATGAATCCTTAAATTTTGAGCATATTTTTAGAGAAGGGAATAAAGTGACAGACATTTTGGTAAACCTAGGAGTGATACAGATTGGATTGAAGGTTTGGAGAGGGGATTTCCCCTAGGAGCTTGTGCAAATTATTCAAAATGAAGGCTCATCATAGTGTTTCTGGTTATTTTTTTATCTTTGATGAGGTTTATTCTCTTGGGATGTCAGGTTTTGATTCCCTTTTCAACAAGAATGGAAAATATCCAAAGAGAAGCCCTTATTTAGATTTTATTTATGAGCCTCTATTTGCAAATTATTTTGGTAGCATTGATTTTAATATTGGTCTCCTCTATTTTTGGTGGAAGGTTGGTGTTGCTTCGTATTCAGCTTGTAGAAGATTTGGAACTAGTGTCCAAATTTAGAAAGTAGATGTTGGTTGTACCGTAATAAATATTTTGGTTTTTTAAGCTAATTTCAAGGAAATTGTACCTCATCTTATGGAAAAGAAATTTGAACTAGGATCACATTATTTGTTTTTATCAGAGATGTTCTTGTTACATGATAAGCAGTGCTAGAATATCTTGGCTCCTTTCCTATTTCACTTTGAATTGGTTCTAATTATGTCATAATTGGCACACCCTTATGCTCACACATGGTTTTTGTTTGTGTGTCCTCTTCAGGTTGGAGAGGGATGCCATCATGGTTGATACTTCATGTGGATTGTATCATTTCATGATGTATGCCAATAAACATAATTATGGTTGTTGTCATTCCTTTCTACATGAGAGATTTGGAATTTCTAGGAGGTTCTTTGTTGATCCGCATGCTTACATTTGGATTCGATATTGGGTTCTTGATATATTTATTTAGATTTGTCATCTTTTTCTAAATTGTGATTTTAAAATGTGTTATTTAAGGAGGCATGGGCTAGTACACAATTTTTAATTGTACTGAATCCTTTTCTCTTGCATCATGTATCTATATGGTTCTACATCAAGCTTGAGTTGTTAGGAATCATGGAGGATGTGGCCAAAGGGATATAACCTTCTTTAGTGGTGGTAGATAAGGAGGTTTTACATATCTTGTAAAAATAGGGTATCTTACACTTTATAAGAATGTTTGATGGACATGATTCTAAATTGGTCAGAGAGATGGCATTTTATTGGAATAGAGAGAGGGTTTTAGTGAAAGGGGTAGCTCTCACCATATCTATTCCACTGCTGGCTAAAATTATAGGAGTTTCATCTTAGGGAGACTATGTTTATATAAAGAAATATTCATTAGCAAAAGAGTTGGAAATATTTGGACATAAAGCTGGTCAGCTAAAGAAATACCACAATGGTTACAAAATAAGCTCTTTCAAGTCTCTTTGGAATAGATTAATCATTGTGCTAATGGAATTATTCACTCCTGAATGAAATAGAGATGTTATTCATAGCTTTCATCTAGCTCTGGTGAAACACATCAAGGGTAGTAAATATATGAACATACTAGGCTTCCTATTTAAAGAACTGGAGAAAACAATATCAGATATTCAAGATGGTAATATCTCCCTTCATAATCATTAGGGTCTTTTCAAATTGATTTTTAATTTTGTTTCCCTAAAAAATAATTTACTATTTCTAGATAAAATTGGGGTTGTTCCATTTGTCCCTATGAATTCCTCTATCTCTAGGAAAATATTGACATTTATTATTCTAAGTTTGGGGGTAAATGTTCTACTCCTTTGATTGAGGATAATGTTGGTCATGAAATGTTTTCTAAACTACATCTAGAGCATGGGATTGATAAAATAGAGTTGGATACTCTTGTTAGGAATATTTTTGAAGGTGTGAGTCTAGGACCAAAGTCGGGGGAGATGACCCTCAAGACAAAGTGGAGGTTTAGGTTCCAAAAGGAATCTCTCCTCCAAAATCGCTAGTGTTTGATGACAACGACTCATATTCTATGAAGGAGGAAGAGTTAGCTAGGAATATAAAGTCTAGCTTCGAAGCCAAAGGTTGAAGCAAAAGGTATAAGGAGATCTATGCACATCCATTCCAAAGTTCCAAATAGGTTGAAGACTCATTGCTCAGATGACTTTGACGATTCAAATTAATCCCCTATTTCTAAGGAGAAGCTTAAGAATCCAAACACCCCACTGTCTAGGCATAATATTATTGAAGACTTTATTGTAATGCCAAGATCCTATCGTGACCCAGTGAAGGAGCTAATGATATCCATTAAAATATTTGTAAAGTATACTCCTTACTTTGTTAATGAACTAGCATGGAAGTTAAAACAAAATCCAAATACCCTAGAGATAGATGTTATCATTGCTGATGACTCCTCCCAATATTAGATTTGGGGTCTATTTTTTCTTTGTGGATCTCTTTTGTTGGGTTTTAGATCTATCTTCTCCTCGCCTAGGGTATTTTGGTTGGGTTGAGCTGGCTCTTTCTTGGTGGTTGTTTTTTTGTGGTTCTATGGTGTTTCTCTTGCTTGGTTGTTTTTGGGTCTCTAATGTAAAAGGTTTGGGGGAGCCTTTCAAAACCCCTTCATTTTCCATCTAATCAAAATAAAATAAAATAAACCTATTTAAATAGATATATAAATATAAATACCTCCTCTCACATTTTTCTAATAAAAACTATATCTATTTATATTTTCTTCCCAAAAATTAATCCCACATCCCCTTTGTCTTGTATTTATTTATTTTTTACATTATTTATATATAATTATATATGCACACATATTTTTTCCCTTCATGGCTAAGTTTATTTCTTTATATAATTACATTGTAAGTTTTTTCTAAAACAAATTTTATTCTATATTATGAGTATTTGGTTTTCCATAATATCTCTTTCAATGAGGTGCATGATAAACTTCTTTTTTGCTTGATTCTTGTTTCTTGTTTTTGGTTTTTTAATTTTTGTTTTTCTTATACAACCAATTGTTTGTTATGTTTTTTCTAATAAATCATAATGTTGATTTCCTACAAGTATGTTCTATCCTACTACCAAACCCAAGCATTTTTGTTTATAGTGGAATATTTATAATAACTTCTTTTTTTTAAATATATCAACATCCAATCAAAATGCTTGAAATTCAAAATTTTCTTATGTTGGTTTCCTATAAGTATGTTCTAACCAATAATATAGTGTAATTCAAATTATATACATTATAATATCAAGCCACACATTTCCTAATACAATCATAAGTACATTAATAAGCTACTTTATATAAATATTTATTCTTGGTTGTGCTCTACATCCTAATGGTGACTATGTCACAACCCTCCTTGGCAGGTCTCATCATTGATATAGATTATATGCTTAATCTTGTTTTGTAGTTGTAAACATGATGAGTAGTTAAAAATATTTGATGTTTTGAATATGGTACTACTGATATTTTCCTTGATTGCAGGACCAGGTGCAGGGTATTGGAAAAGGGATCTAGCAAAATATCCATCCAAGAGGCTCAATTAATACCTGATTTGCAAGCTAATAATTAATATTAGTATTGGTATTAAATAAAGCAATTATGAGAAGATAATTAGCTTAATTATTAATGTTTTTATCATTAATAAGAATTTTTAATTGTTTGATTCTGCATGATGGGGATTGTGATTATTTTATCTGGGGTGTTGTCCATGTCTATCCCTCCGTGTCATGTGAATAAAGAGGGTAAAGCATTATTTAAAATGGGCAAGGGATAGGAGATCCCATGAGTGTCTCTTATCATGCTTTAGTGGGAGTTAAATAAAATATCTCCTTGTCTTCTCCTTCCACCTTACATAGGTTTAATATTAGTTAAGTAGAAGCATGGGATAGGAGATCCCTTGAGTGCTTCTACTTGCCCTTAGTGGAGATTAAAATAGATTATCTCCTTTGTCTCCTTTCTCCTCCACTTTGCATGGGTTTGATAATATTTTATTGGAAAGAGGACCTCCACTCCTCTAGTGCTTATCCTTTTTTAGATTATTTTATTAAGGGCCCTTGCTCTTAAATAAGGAAGGAGGGAGGCTTAGAAAGCTAGAAACAAATAGTAGGTAATATTTGAAGGCTATCACGGAGAGGTTAAGATGGGGAGGGGAGCACTTGAAGGTGGACTTGAGAGGAACTTGGGGGCTAGAGTCTAAGCTAGAAAGGAGGGCTTTAGAAGGAGAATAAGGCACATAAAACTTGAATGAGAAGGAAGGTGGACTCTTTCCTTAATTTCTTCCAATTATTTTGATGTTTTAAATATTGTATTTCCAATAATTGTATGCTCTATTATGTAATGTGAGGTTATAGTAAAATATATTGGTAATATGGTTTAGTTTGAAAATTCCCAATTAATGGTTGTCTTAGAGAACTTTATCTCTATTTAAGCAATGTTTTCTTTAGAGTTTTGGAAACTCCATTTATATCCAATTCAAATGAGGATATGTGTTTAATAACAAGATTGATATTCCTCATCCCTATTCTTTGAGTAGTGTGAGTTTGGCTATAAATACTTGCTACTCTAAGTAGGTTCATTTTTATTCCTTGAAATCGGTCTTAGGTTTCTTTATGCAGATAATTCACATATTTTAAAATTAGACATTTACACAAGCCATAATTCGGCCTTGTCTAAACTAGTAAATTTTAGGGGCCACATATTGGTCCTTCCTCCCCTTTATATTTCTCAATTGAATGCTCTAAATATTGTTTCCTCTTTGTTCCATTATGTTTATATAAAATATTATTTGATAAATTTTGAAGGGAGGTCGCATGTACTAGGTTTCAAAATGCACTGTGTGAGATTTGAAGAGCCTCTACTCTATTTAAATCTCCTTGTATACCTTTATATAGAAATAAACTTGGTTCATTTTTTCTCTGCACTAAGCTAACAAGTGGCCTTCACTTTCATCAGGATGAAAGTCATTCGTAGGGAGGTTTGGTTCTGTCAAAAACCGTAGAAGAAGGTAAACTTAAATAAAGTCAAGCCTCAGAAATATTAAACCCTCCTTGCTACCTAACACTTGGATATCTACTTGTGGCTATAAATCCTATAACCTGACATTGATAGTGCTTTAGTTTATTTTTAACTATTAGTCCCACATGGGACATGAAGAAGGCAAGGTCCTATTCATAAAGCAAAGGTCATAGGAGCTCAACAACCAAGAATATCTTGGGTGCTTGTCTATCCAAGGTAGCTCCATGTGGAGCCACATCATAGGTGCTAGTTGGCCATATCTGGTGACCACCACATGGGGGCCATAGGCCCGACTCAACTAACAATGCCTTGTGATCGCCCAATTGACTGCCAATTGATCACTAAATTAACCATCATTTGACTTGGTCAAACCTATAATTTAATAAATATTTTTGGGTTTAAATTATTTAATTAATCTCCCAAGATATTAAGTGGATCAATCACCCTTTATAGATATTAAGTGGATTAATCTCTCTTTTGAATGAATAAAGAGATTAAGTGGATTAATCTCTCCTTTTAATTGATCCAAAGGGAGGATAAATTAAAGAAGTTAATCAATTCTACTTAGGAATAATTAGAGATTAAGTAGTTTAATCTCCTTTTGATTAATCATCATTTTGATTAAGAGTTTTGAGGGATTAATATATTTTGTTTTAAATATCCTTTGACTAAGGGATTGTTGGATTAATTATCTTGTTGATTAATTAAAAAAGGTAATTTGGTTATAAGAAAGATTAGATTATGATTAATTGAAAGAGGGATTTTTATGAATGATCCTTAGGGAAAGTTTATATGTCTAGAATGATTTTCTAAAGGAAGTATGGGCTTCCCTTAGCATGTTTATGAGGAAATTGAATGAATGTTTAAGAGAAGTATGAGCTCCTCTTAGTGTGCCTTTTTAGAAATTGTATGAATTTCTAAGAGAAGAAAGGGCTTCTCTTAGTGCACCTAGTGAATATAATGATTTATTCATGGCTTGCTTATTGAATGGTTGTAGCCATTCATGGATAGGAACTATGTTGGAAAGAATAGATGAGGAGATCTATTCTTGAGAAGAGTATGGGCTCTTCTCCTTGAAATGTGATTAATGATAGAACTATGGAAGTTCTAAGATATTGATAGAACTGTGGTAATGTTGAGTGGATATTTTTCCCTATTGTAAAATAATCACCGCAATCAGAGTATTGAGTTGAAAAATCTCTCTTGCAAAGAAATTAGATGAGATCACCCATTTCTCCAAGGTTCTGGTAAGCAAAAATTTGTGCATATATAAAATCAATAAAGATTGAAATAGAAACAAATGTATACCAAAATAAACTCAAACCTGCAAGTGACAGTTAACAAGGGACCTTGATAGTTCAAACAATGCTTAGCAATCATGATCCTTAAACCTTCAAAAGTGCAAATGATTGGTTCCTTTTAGTGCTCTTGATATTAATTTGACTTACCCTAAATCCCAGTCAATAAGCTCCTTTTTACTTCAAATTAAAAGGGTCAACGCTAACCATTATAGTGAATTAAACCTTATTCATCCAGTGTGGTTGTCGATAGTCACCGATAGGATGACACCGAACATAGACCGCAATTTAGACAACGTCGAGTGTTTGATGATGAATATGGATGGGACTTGGATGTGTCTAGTGCATATAGCGGCTAGGGATGGCCATCACATTATAGCCAAGGAGTTTGTCAAAAGAATTCCCAATTGCATCAACATTCATAATAAAGAGTATTAAAACAACATTACATTTTGCTGTCAAAAGTGGCAGAGACATGGCGGTAATAGTGGATATCGTGGCAGTATAGAGCCATAGCGCAACATGGGATGAGCCTCACGCAGCGAAGAAGAAATGAAGTCAGATGGGTACGAATGACATATGACATAGATTAATAGGGCAGGTTAAAGGTTCACATCTGTTGTATCGAAAGCCTGTCTACAATCAGGGGTACTCAACAATAAAGAATACAGCGGCATCATTGGTGGTAGCCAACGAAATAGGCGATGATATCTCATACACTTTCTCATTTTTAGATGATTCAAAAATGCAGAGTTTCAGGCTGACCAATGGTGAAGGACGTGGCATTAATGGAAAAACAAAGTGGCAGGACTGTTCAGATGCGGCATACTATGACAGCAATGGTATATGGGGATACCCGGTGCGGCGAGCGACAATGTAGGGGCATCTATTTTGGGCATATAGAGCATCCAAAAAAAGCGTTCGAGCTAGTAAATGAACAATGAGTGTGTCCATTTCTATATAGTGTGATAGGACCTGCATAAATCCCCCAAAAACATAAATAGAATATGCAGCCGATAGTCAACATGCGACATGTGTTGGCCGAGAGGTCACGACGGAGCTGTGATTTGTGCGAAACCCGTGATATGGAATGGTCAGCAAGAAAGGCGACGATGCCACGATGGAGAGCTCGCGTAGTCAAGTGACCAATAAGAGTTTGGTAGCGACCCACGTGGGTGACTAGCAGAGTGTTAAGAACAACAAGAACATAAATAACCGGGGACAAGTTGTCAGAGATGGCACAGTAAAAGTTAGACGAACGCAGGATGTAATCGACGAACAGAGGCAAAGCGGTTTCAAAATGCCAACAAAAAATCTGAGATAAAGGGAACCACATCATCGTGTGCATTTTGCTTTACTTTATCATAATTTGGGCATGGCCGTTGAAAGGGGGTTCGAGGTATCTAATAGCATTAGGCCCTAATTTTCATGAAAAATAAAGGAATGGGTCAAGGTCATAAAAGACAAAGGATGGGCCTAAAGGTAGTTTAATAAAATTACACAGTTTTTATGTGTTAACTAAAACCTTACTCAAATTAAAATTTGCGAGTGGATCTTTACGTGGCATAAGGAAAGACTTGGGTATTCAAGGTTTACGACAAAGATGGTTTATCAATCGAAAAGGCATTACCTCAATAGTGAAAACAAAAAAAAATCATGTAGAATGCCTTGAAACATGCACAAACATTTGGAAATGAAGCCAACAGTTGGAAGAAGAAGAGTTTTATAACTGAAGCCAAACCAAGCGTTTGGAAGGGAAACGAACAATCAAGCCAAGGAGAAAGACCAAAAAAAAAAAAATTAAATAAGTAATGTAAACACTAAAATAGGGTTGGATCTCTTGGAGACCGCATGCTGTTGAAATGCCAGGCCTGCTATGTTTTGGGAGAGGTCAGATTCTACTGAAAGGAATGTAGAAACAAGGATTGTTTGTGTAATTGCAGGATTTCTGCACTTTGGAGCAAAATAAGAGTTGAAAATCTCTGAGTGTTCCCGATTTAATGTTTATTTTTCCTTTCTTTGTTTTCTGGATTTCTAGACAATGCTATTGCTTTTATGGGTTCATTGTTGAATGTTCAGGAGCAAAGATTTCCCATTTTTCCTTAGACTCTTGCACCTACTTTGTTTTGGGATGTGTAAATGCAGTTTCGATAGAGATGGGTTATGCTCAGAAAAATCTCATGTCTCGGATTTTGCATGCTAGGGTAGCATAAAACTGCATTTTCTGGTTTTTTGCATTTTATTTCAGTTTTCAGATTTTATTTTTATTTTCTAACTTTTTATTTTCAATTTTTTTTTAATTTTCGGACATTAAAATAAAAATGAAAAAAAAATCAAAATCCAAAAATAATTGCATGGTTGTGTAGAGTATACTTCGGAGTTCTATTTTGCACTTAGACATTTTTCTTCGAAGTCATTTCATATTTTTAAAAATTAGCCGAAGTTGCTATTTTTATTGCAGATTTTAAAATTTTGAAATTTCATAATTTTTATTTTGGGGCCAAATTTAATTTTTTCAGTTTTATATTTCATTCATGAGCCTATGATGACATTTCCTTCATGAAATTTTCAATTTCATTGAAGGGGTTATGTTTATGGCATTCCACAAATTGGCATGTTGGGAGCAATAAATGCACCTTCTTCATGAAAATTCTGATTTCATTGAAGAGGGAGAATTTTATAATTTACATAAAAAGGTCATTGTTTCAAAGCATTTAATTATTCTCCTCTATTTTAAGACAATGGATTATCATCTCTTTGTGAAAATTAATTTCACTAAAGGGGGATAATTTATTAATCATATTAAAGGCTATCTTCATCTTCATGATAAGAAGTTATATTTGGGGAGCCTATTCAACATTTCGGATTGCACATATAGATAGATTTTGATCTTTACTTTCACATTTAAAGTAGGATTTAATGCAAGATAAAACTTGATTAAAATCCACTTAAGAAGGGAAGATAAAATATACTTGAAAATCCTCAAGACAAAAGGAATTAAGGCACTGCATCGTGGTCATATGAGGGTCAATTCACATCTATGTTTATTTCAGTTTCATGTACAATCATTAAAGTAGCATGGTAAAATAAACCAACACATGCCCCTTGTTTATAGTTACTTGCAGTCACTAAGGTGTTCCTAGCATTAAATTGATACATTTTTATTGAGATCACTAATACACATGCAAATTCTAATATAGTGGAGACCTTGGAGAAGTTGTTTTATTTAATTTCTTTGCAAGAGAGGGTTTTGGGATCCAAACCCTAAGTGAGAGTGTAATTTCACAATTGGGGAAAATTAACACTCAATATTTTGGTGCTAGAAGGAGGGCATGATGTGGTTTATTTTATTGTGGTTATTCAAGAGTTTTAATTGCTAAATATTTCAAGTTCATTTGACTAGCATCTTTGGCATCCTTTAGCACTCAATACTTTGGGAGCTAGGAGGATTTGAATGGATTTATTTTATTGCTATTTAGATGCTAAATTATTCATGTTACTTGAAACATTTATTTAAAAATATTGGTCTTGACTAACGGGGTTTTGTTTCTATATGATTACTTTCATTGATTCTAACATTCTCTATTTTTTATGATGCATAAATGCTAACATGCTACAAATTTGAGAACGATCTTCAATTTTATGGTTTAATGGATATATATCTATTGGTTGATGCTAACATGATGATTCGTATGTTACATATTTGAGATTGGTTAGTCATTTCATGCTTCTTTGTAAAAAAAAATCTTTATTGGACTAACAAATTGGTTTTGAAGCTATTCTTTGAGTTTCACTAATGGCATCAGTTGTTCTAACTCGGGCACGAATTTCATTGTGGATAGCTGGCTATTATTGTCGATTGGATAGGTCTACTCATAAAATTCAAGGGGTAGAAAATCATTTACCTATGTTTAAGTATGATGTGACTTCAACTAAGGAACATATTCAAAGATACAAGGATACCTTAAGGTAATTGCAAATATGGAAAGGAGATGTTCCTTGTAGACTATTTTCATACACTTTGGATGAAGTTGCATATGAGTGGTACATACACCTACCTATAGATTCCATTACTTCTTGGGATCAACTAGAAGCAACATTTACTAGTCATTTTGAAAAACAAGTTTACCATGTTTGGATGTCAAATCAATTTGTCTCTATCTCTAGCAAACCTAATGAGTCCATGAGTGAATTTATTGATAGGTTTCATAAGTTGTATACCGAAGTGGTACTCCATTTCCTCATTTTAGAAGAGAGAGCTATTGAAATATACATGGGAGCTACACAACCCTTAGTGGCTATATTCTTAAGGAAAAATCTTGATGACCCATATTTGCATGGAATCTATGAGGCCATGAGAGAATTAGAATAATGGGCCATTTTGAAAAGAGAAAAGGTGGACCAACCATCATTGCTTAACCCTAGGGTGAAAAATCAAAGGGACGAAGTTGAATGTCCAAATATTACAACCACCTTAGATTTCATCCAAGAGGATGTGCAAGTATCAAAACCAAATTTTATTAATTACGATTAGAATGAACAAACCCATCAAGATATGATTTTGTCATGTTTACGCACAAAGGATTTGGATGACTATTGGGAGAAAGAGACAAGATTTGATCCTATTGAACAAACCCTTGACTCAACAAAGGTGGTTGAGACTGAATTTGATAAATCAATAGATGAATTGGAAGATACAATAAAATATCAACACTTGTTGTTGGAAGATGATCATTGTAAAAAGCAAGAAAACCAACATGAGTCAAGTAGTGATGAATTGGAGATGAGTGAATCAGAGTCTTGGTTTTCAAGTGAGGATTGGTGTGATCCCATTTTAGAAAACCCTAAATCATCAAAAGTGGTTGAAAATGATTTTGTAAGTAAGTCAATAAATAAATTCGAAAACATAATAGAGTTTCACCACTTATTATCGAAAGATGCTTTGGATGATATTGTTGATAATGATAACCAAGAAAACCCACACCTTCCAAATTGTGATAAAATTGAATTTTGGGTTACAAATGTAAATGGTGATCTTACAAATTTGGATACAAAGAGTAACCCACTTTTGGAAATGATCGAACCATTGAAGAAAGGTGAAGGTGAGTTTGAAGATCAACCTATTGATGAATTGGAAGAATGTAAAGGTATAGTTAAGCATCACACCCCAATTTTAGAAGATGATCATTGTTGATGGAATAAATGGGAGAACTTTGTCACTCTTTCTAATGAAGCACTCACTTCACTTGATATGCATAACAAGTTGCAAAGGCTAGTTTTAAAACTCAAAGAAAACATTTCTCAACTACAAGAACAAAAGCCTCAAGATGCATATCTATATGATGCTCCAAATCATCCTGATGAGACAAATATTTAAGATAATAAAAGTGATGTTATTTATGACAATGAAGTGATTTCATAGTGGACTGGTTTTGGAAATTGTGATGAATCAGGATCTTCCATAAACTTGGATGAGATGATTAAATTTGGTGATCAAAGCCTTCAATATGCTAGAGATGATGACCAAGGAAAATGTGAAGAAAAATTTCTTAAAGATTATGAGGAAGAAATAGTATGGTTGGTTAGCAAGAAATGGGAAGGATATGCTCATTCTAAACCTTCTAATGAATTTTTTGTGTCATCTGATATGCAGGATAATATAATTGCTTCTTCACACGAGGATATTACAAGTCCTATGCAATTTGAGAAAGTTTTGGAAAAGGGATTCAAATCTCATCAAATTTTGGAAAGTAATAAGGATTCTACAACCATGGATAAAGAAGGAGAATCATTTGATTTAGATCATGCTGAGGAGCATGGAATTGAAAATATTGATCCACTTATCAATTCTAAAATGTCTATGCCATCTCAAAATGAGGAAATTTCAAAACCTGAATGGTTTGGGTTTGATATCACTGATGATCCAATTGAAAATATCATGTTATTATAAAATAACCCAAGTGATTTATCATGGAGATGTGTTAGTTGACCCATTCCTAGATAAACAATACTTATGGTTTGAAAAGGGTGGACATGTTCTTAATTGGGTGCCTAATTTTGGTGTCTTTAATAAATAGATATTTGATGATGATGAAAGTCATGAAGAAAAGGTAGAGATTACAAATGCTCACAAAGGTTTTTCAAATGATAATATGCAAAAGGTAAAATCTCACCCTTTGTGTTCTACCATTTGAACTTCAGGTGATGGTTTACCTAATTGCTTGTTGGATTCAAATACTAGTGATGATGAAATGTCATTTATGGTTAATAAAGAATTTGATTTAATTTCTCCTCACACCACTAATGATATTCCTTTTTTGAATGAAAAAGAAGTTGATATGCTTGAAATGTTAAACCAAGTACATAATAAATTAACTATTGAATCTAGGATACGAACTTATAACGATTCTCATTTAGTAAATATCCTAGATTCTTGCAAATTTTTGCATAAATTTGATTGACCTAAAAACATGAATAATGAATTGGTTTCAAAAATTTTAGAAATAGGCTATTGTTTGCAAGATCTCATATCTGAAAAGGAAATCCTAATCCTAAATCAAGAAGAGAAATGTGAAATTGACATCCTAAGGAATAGACAAGAAACTATTGAAGATAAATTATCATCTAATCAATTTGACTATTTACTCCACTATGGGATTATTAATGAAACTTTACTAAAATGGTGGGGTAAGTGAGGAAAGTTAAATTTTGTTGTATTGTTTGGTCCAATCTTGTTTTTGTTCGATTCCTACAACTTTTGTTATGCTTATCATATTATTTGTCTATTGAAATGTGCTAGTCATGTTTGGGATCCAGGGAAGTGATAGTTCAAAATTTGCACTATATTGTACCATATTGTACATTTGTATATAGTTTCAGTTTGTGTTTTGTTTTTTTTGTGTGTTTTAGGTTGGTCCCTTGTTTTGAGGTGAGTTTCGTGGTTGCTAATGTTTAATATCTGGCGTGCATTGGTTTTTCTGTGTTTAGTAGGCTGGAGTATGTGAGCTAAAAGTTTGTAAGTTGAGATGTCAGTTTATATCCTCATGAATGTTCACTAAGATAAGGAGAATATGAAACATTGGAATTATATTGCAAAAGGCTCCACGAGTACCACAAACACAGTAAAGAATATCATTTGAAGCTTGGGATGCGTGAAGTTCTTGATTTTGAAAATTAGGATGAAACATTTTATATACTCCATTTACATTTCAAAAACAATGCATACACCCATATTTCATAACACTTTCATAATATTACATACATCACCCTCACATTTCGTATTTCACATCCCATAGAAGGATCATTTATCAATTTCAAAGGTCCTAATGGGTCCGTCAAAAGTTAGGTTGCTTTAATCAGGGGCACCTTCACAAAGGCATTTACACAAAGCTACAAAAGATAAATCTTCATGTATGCATGCCATAGTTTCATAATTCCTAGGATGTTTTCGGTCACTCAGCCATTTCTAGTGTGGTGGGCAATTGCCAAAAAACATGTCAAATTCTCTTAGGACCATTGCTTAATATACACTAAGAAGATCTTGAGATTGGAAATTGATGTCGAAGTTGTCTTGAACCAAACACAATTTGCACATATTAAAAACATCTTGGGTAAAATGGCCAAAACCATTATTGGGAGAAAATATGAGGCAAAAATGGTCATCCTTGTCGGTCCTATCATGCAACATAGTCCATAAAATAGTGGTTTTCACTACTATCACAATACTTGAAACTAAAAAATCATAGTAAGGATAGGGTCAAATTCTCATCATACTTAGGTTGAGAATCCAATTCCCCAAAGCTCTAAGTTTTCTTGCATCACACACCACTGACTATTGGATTGTAAGGATCATACTACATGTTCCCTCAGAAGGATGGGTAGTCATACCTAAGATTCAAAAAATCAAAAGCAAAATCATGGACTATGGGGGCTAACCTCCATCGGGGCTATATACGCTTGACCGGTAGTGGAGTACGTTCATGCATGGCGACATGTATCATTTAAAAGTGAGACCTCTAACCACTCAAATGGATAGGCTAGCCTTGTGGTTTCATCCATAACAGGTTTAACCATACTGGTCAAAATGAGGTGATGAACCACTTACACACACATTGGATCTGGATTGTAACGGTTCATAACTAAGCTCTTGATCTGGTAAATAAATTCACTACACACATTTGATCCTAAGAGGGTTAGAAAATTTTAGTGTGCTTGTTTATGATACTAGAATATTTGAGTCTCTACAAAATAGGTCGTTCATGTTATAGCATTCGTTCAACATATTCAATCTTGCATAAATCATATGTAACATATTATATGCATCCATGTGATACTGATGATGGAATGTTGAATGGTTTTAAATGATAAGGAATGAATCCATTTGCACACACTGAGCTGATGTTGAATGATTCATATGGGTCATGTATTTTTGATCTATTATCATTCTATGGATACTTGTTGATGCTTATAATTCTAATATTTGAGTTTTGTGTGTTTTCAGGTTGGGTTCTTACCAAAATGCTCAGGAGCATTTCCCAGAAGAGTTGCCATTTGTTGTGGCTGCTCCACAACTAGCCCAAAAACTTGGGGACCCCCTTTTCATTTTGGTTGTTGAGAGTTTCCTTTGTCCTTGATTGACATTCTCCATAATCTTGTAGTTAACATCTTAAGGTTTGCATGATTGATCAATACCTCCTTCATTTTCTTGTAAAACCAATAATGAGGTTTTGTGAGTTTCATGTTCTTTGAGTGAGGATTTTGATAAGTTCTCAAGGTTTGATGCTGATAGGCCTACATGTGTTCATGTGTCTTTTCAATGTTCTTTCAAGGGATTTTGGTGTGTTAATTAGATTCTAGTGTCTTAGGTTTGGTGTAATAATCTTAATTTTGTTTGCATATTTTGGCTTTAAGTTTTAATGGGTCATTTTGTTTGGGGTTTAATAAGGCTTTTAAGAAAATTAAATAAATAAAAATAATAATAAATTTTTATATTTATAAAAGTCTTTTTAAAAATATATATATATAAAAAATTAAAAATATAAAATATAATTAAAATTTAAAATATATATATATACATTATATATATATATATATATATATATATATATATATATATATATATATATATAAGTATTTTAATAAATAAAAATACAAAAATCACAAAGGAAGATAATAAAATAAAATAAACTTTCATGGGTGTTTATATATATGAAAGTTCCAAATGAATGAAATAAAATATAACATAATAGAAATATAATATAATAATATTATTATTATTGTATTTTATATAATAATAATGACGATTTAAAACAATAATAAAGGGAGATATATATCTTCATATATTTGTTCATCGGTTATTGAATTTTCAATGTTTGTATTGTGACTGTAGTTTGAGTTCTGTTGCGTTTTTCATGAAATAGAGGATGCCTACTCTTGACTAAATTGAGATAGATATTGTCGAAAGACCTACGATGCTGATGATAAGGTGAAGATGTGGTAATCAGGCCATAGTTTGGCGAGAGATGATAACAACAGATGCTGCAATGGATGCTTACATGGTGAAGGTGGACCCAACAGAGACTACAGCAAAGATGATGACAAAAGTGGGGTCTGCTTGGCCATGTGGGGAAGTGAATATTGAAATGGAAGTAATATGTGCCATTCTCGACAAATTCTAAAGATAAACGATATGGTAAAGTCATGATAAAAACAAAAATGGTCGAGAGTTCCAAGTTTTGGGGTAGCGTTGGGTCCAATAAGCTATAGTGATGCATGGATGGGTTTTAGATAGAATTCAGGTGATGTCGATAGGACATAGACAGTAGACATGGCAACCGATTGGGTGAGTTGGATGATAGGACAAGACTTATGGACGTCTACGTATACCATACTAGGACTCACAAGTGACATCGGTGGATGTCGACAGTCACTACAGACCACAATTTAGACAACATCAAGCGTTTGATGATGAATATGGACAAGAATTGGATGTGTCTAGTGCATATAGTGGCTAGGGATGGTCGTCACATTATAGCCAAGGATTTTATCGAAAGAATGCCCAATTGCATCAACATTTGTAATAAAGAGTATTAAAAAATCATTACATTTTGCTATCGAAAGTGGCAGAGACATGGCAGTAATAGTGGATATCACGGCAGTATAGAGCCATAGTGCAACACGATATGAGCCTCACGCAGCAAAGAAGAAACGAAGTCAAACAGGTACAAGAAAAATATGACAAAGATTAATAGGGCAGGTTAAAGGTTCACATCTACTGTATCAAAAGCCCATCTATAGTCAGGGGTACTCAGCAATAAATAATATAGTGGCATCATTGGTGGTATCCAAAAAAATAGGGGGTGATATCTCATACACTTTCTCATTTGCAGATGATTCAAAAATGTAGATTTTCAAGTTAACCAATGGTGAAGGGCACAACATTAATGAAAAACCAAAGCAGTAGGAATTTTCAGATGCAACATACTATGACAGTGGTGGTATGTGGGAGATACCTGATGCGACGAGCGATAACGTGGGGGTGTCTATTCTAGGTGTACAGAGCATCCAAAGAAAGTGTTCGAGCTAGTAAATGAACAACGAGCATGTCCATTTCTATACAGTGTGACAAGAGCTGCATAGCCCCCTAAAAATATGAATAGAATATGTAGTCAGTAGTCAACATGCGACATGTGTTGGTTGAGAGGGCACGACAGAGCTACGATTTGTGTGAAACCCGTGACATGGAATGGTCGGCAAGAAAGGTGATGATGCCATGATGGAGAGCTCATGTGGCCAAGTGACTAATCAAAGTTTGATAGCAACCCGTGTGGGTGACCAGTAGAGTTTCAAGAATAGCAAGAATGTAAATGACTAGGGACAAGTTGTTAGAGATGGCTCTTGAGCAAGGTGCAGCGACAGTATTGTCATTGTTGTCAACACAGTCAGATAGATCGGTTGATGCAGTGGACAGGAGTTCAGAGGTTATTAATAGTATGTACAATGATGTTAAATGCTTATGAGGATGTTTTTGATGTTTGGGTGAAGTTGTTACAGGTTGTTTGTGCAAAGTTGAAAAAATCGTCATGTTGTGGCTGCTCCACAACGTACCCCAAAATTGGGGACCCACATTTTTGCATATTTTCCAAGAAGACCGAAGTGGCCCATATGCTAAAGATCAAAGAAAAAGCAAAACACCGCAAAGAAAAAAAGTGTCGCGATATCGCGACATGTTGCATTTTCACGGCCAAAAGAGAAGAGAAAGAACAAGAAAAAAAGTGTCACGATATCACGACATGTTGCATTTTCATGGCCAAAAGAGAAGAGAAAGAACAAGAAAGAAAAAGTGTCGCGATATCGCGACATGTTGCATTTTCGTGGCCAAAAGAGAAGAGAAAGAACAAGAAAGAAAAAGTGTCGCGATATCGCGACATGTTGCATTTTCACGGCCAAAAGAGAAGAGAAAGAACAAGAAAGAAAAAGTGTCGCGATATCGCGACATGTTGCATTTTCACAGTCCAAAGCAAAGAGAAAGAACAAGAAAGAAAAAGTGTCACGATATCGCGACATGTTGCATTTTCATGGTCCAAAGAAAAGAGAAAGAGCAAGAAAGAAAAAGTGTCACGATATCGCGACATGTTGCATTTTCGTGATCCAAAGCAAAGAGAAAGAGCAAGAAAGAAAAAGTGTCGCGATATCGCGACATGTTGCATTTTTACGGTCCAAAGCAAAGAGAAAGAGCAAGGAGAAAAAAGTGTCGCGATATCGCGACATGTTGCATTTTCATGGTCCAAAGCAAAGAGAAAGAGCAAGAAGGAAAAAGTGTCACGATATCGTGACATGTAGCATTTTCATGACTCAAAAAGGGCAGGCAGGCAGAGAAACAAAAGTGTCACGATATCGCGACATGTTGCATTTTTGTGACTCAAAAAGGGCAGGCAGACAGAGAAACAAAAGTGTCACGATATCGTGACATGTTGCATTTTCGCCAAAGGAACAGAGTAGTTGACAGTGCATCTGATATTAGTGATGAACACCAGGATAGTGAAACTGAAGACTGCATAGTGACGTGGACCTATAAGGAATAAATCAAAGATTGAATAAGGTAATTTGTCACATAAGGACAAAATTCAATGAATAAGACAAAACGTTACATAAGGAATCTTTAATGATTTGAAATCATCTAAGATGGTCGTTACACATGGAAAGAAGCGGACGCATGCCCATGTGGAGAAAAGGAAACGAAGGGCCACAAAATAGAAATGAAAAGCCTTTTTGGAAACCAAAACACATGCATGCACAAGGGAAGGAGAAAATGAACAGTCATGGAAGGAGAAAACGAATAGTCATGGAAGGAGAAAACAAATAGTCATGGAAGGAGAAAAAAATTTTTAGAGGTTTTAAATACGCCATTCAAAGAGGCCATAATAAGTTGGTGCTCCTTTCTATTGGTGCAGATAAATTAGGGGTTGGTGCTCCTTTTTATTGGTGCAGATAAATTAGGGGTTGGTGCTCCTTTCTATTGGTGCAGATAAATCAGGGGTTGGTGCTCCTTCCAGTGGGTGCTGGTAAATTGATTGTAAAGTTGGTGCTTTGCAAAGGCTGGATTTGGATGGGAGTCCAAACAATCATTTTGAGGATGTAGCCAAATCGGTGAACCTCGGTACATCTTGTGTTGTGTGATGTTCTCTTGTTATACTTGCTTTATTTGGTTTCAAGTTTTCATTGTTTCGGCTTTAAGAGTTGAAGATTTAAGTTTTAAAAGAGCTACACTGATTCACCCCCCCTCTCAGTGTCATTGTGAGACTAACAATTGGTATCAGAGTGAGGTTCCTGAACAAGCTTAACCGGCTAGGGTGATCTTGGAAGTGACACAATGGCAGGTGGTGAAGGCTTCTCATCAAACAAAGCACCATTGTTTGACGAAACTAATTACGCATTTTGGAGACTCAGGATGCAGACATATCTTTGTGCTTTGGGATACGACATTTGGGATTCAGTAGATAGTGGATACACAATACCCACCACTTCTCCAACCGATGCTGTCGATAAGAAACTGTTTGAGAATGACTCAAAAGCAAAGAATGCTATCATGTGCGGATTAGTGGACAGTGAACTGGTAAAGATTATGAGTTGTAAAATGACAAAAGAAATATGGGACAAACTGAGGAGCATTCATGAAGGAGACGTTAAGATCAAGGAGGCCAAGTTACAAACACATCGAGCTCAGTTCGAAGTATTAAAGATGAATGACGATGAGAACATAGAGGCATATATGCTAAGAGTTAATGAAGTCATTAATGCGATTAGAGGACTCGACGAGGAAATCAAAGATTCTGTCATCGTGAAAAAGGTATTAAGATCTCTTCCCCAAAGATTTGATTCTAAAGTTTCAGCTATAGAAGAAGCTAAAGATCTAAATTCTTTTAGTATGGATGAGATGCATGGTTCTTTGACTGCATATGAGATGAGAATAGGAAAATCTAAACCCATAGATAGAGAAGCTACTTTTAAAGCCCATAAAAATATGAAAGCAAAACAAGAATCCGAGGAAGAAGAGACATCAGATGAAATGGAAGCAAACTTTGTTCGAAAACTAAAAAGGGGAAAAGGAAAATACAGAGGAAAGTTACCATTTAAATGTTTCAATTGTGGAGGCATTGGGCATTTTGTAGCTAAATGTCCACTTAATGAGAAGAACAAAAGTGATGAAGGATCGCACCAAGAAAGAAGTGACTGGAAGAAAAAAACAAATTTCAGAAAAGGCAACTTCAAGAAGAAAAGTTTCATCTCCAAGAATGTCAGTTCATCAGAAGACAGCTACGGTGAGGATTCTGAAAAGGAAACAGGTGAAGCTCTTTTCATGGCACTCAAAGAAGAAAAAATAGAAAAAGAACAGGAATGTGATGAAGAAGAAATTGATGCAGAAGTAAATTTGGAAGAGGAACTAATTGCAGCTCTGGATGAATTGAAGATAGAAAGAAAAAAGAATAAGAAAATTTCAAGAAAGCTTGAGGATGCAAATGAAATCATAACCAGCTTGAAAGTACAGATAGAAGAATCCAAGAAAATATCTGAAGATCTCGAAGTGCAAATAACCATGAAAATAGATTATTGCAGCAAGCTAGAAGAAGAGACTGTTGGTTTAAGGATGCAGATAGAAGAGATGAATCGTAAAATTAGTTGTTATCACAAACGTGAAGAAAGTTCTATGAAGCTGGATAAGATCATAAATAACCAAAAGACTACAGGCATCAAATTTGGTTTGGGCTTTGACGAAGGAGAATCATCAAATGGATCAAAGGCCATAAATGAAGAATCCATAAAGAATGAAGATAAGAAACAAGGTTGATCAAGAAAAATTGACTCATGCAAAAGAAAGCAATAATGCAAGGCACGAAAGGAGAATTGACAATGATGGATTCACCAATGTCACACATCAAAGAAGAAGAAGATTTATGGCTCCTACGACAACATGGCAAAGACCATCACCCAGGTTCAATCATCTCTTTTCTGGTTACTATTTTAAATGCAATGGTTATGGACATAAGATTTCAGATTGCAAGTATAATGTAGGACCAAGGAATTTTACCAAGAGAAATGTTTTTTCACCTTTGATGGATTATGCAGTAGAATGTTATAACTGTCATAATTTTGGGCACATTGCAAGAAATTGTCGAAGTACATTTGCATCAAATCAATTTTAGGGAAGAAAATTTCAACCAAATGGAATGAGACAAAATAGAAAATTTCTCGAAAAACATGCACAAGCTACTGAAAAAGAAAAGTCAAAACAAGAGCCCAAAACTGTAATCAAACCAGAGTGGAAAGAAAAAGAGTGATCTAAGGAAGAAAAGGAATCCTTGATCGTACAAACAACATTTAAAGCACAGAATAAATCTGCACCATGGATACTTGATAGTGGATGCTCCAGTCATATGACAGGTGACAAACAAAAATTTGAGAAGTTACAGCAATATGAAGGTGGTTAAGTAAAATTTGGAAATAATGATGGAGCTAAGATAGTTGGCAAAGGTTCGAGTTAAGATCAGTGATGGAAAAATCAAGTCAAAAGAAGTCTTGTTTGTGGTTGGTCTGAAGCATAACTTGTTGAGCGTAAGTCAGATTTGTGATAGAGGTCATGAAGTGATTTTTAAGAAGCGGGGTTGTGAAGTCAGAAAAGCAAACAAGTGGAAAGTTGATAGCAACTGGATCGAGGACATCTGGCAACCTGTACACTCTCTCAGAGACTTCAGAAGGAGCTTGCTTGATTGGACAGGAAGAAGAAAATTGGTTGTGGCACAAGAGGCTCGGTCATATCAGTTTTGACAATCTAGTAAAAATCAGCTCAAAAAAGGCAGTGAGAGATATTCCCACCATTGGAAAACCATCAAATAGCATTTGTGCTTCATGCCAAAAGGGGAAGCAAACTAGAGTCTCATTTAAAACAAAAGAGTACTACACAAGCAAACCTTTGGAACTAATACATACCGATTTATGTGGACCCATGAGAACGCAAAGCATAAATGGTGACAAATATTTTATGTTGTGTATAGATGACTATTCCAGGATGACATGGGTACTATTTTTGAAGCATAAATTAGAAGCTTTTGAGATGTTCAAGGTTTTCAAAAACCAAGTTGAGAATCAAACAGGAAAAAAGATTAAATTTTTAAGATCAGATAGAGGAGGAGAGTTCATTTCAGAGGATTTTACAGAGTACTATGAAAAATATGGTATTAGGAGACAGTTTTCAACAGCCAGGACACCTCAGTAGAATGGTGTGGTAGAAAGAAAGAACAGGACAGTGTAGGAAATGGCATGGACTATGTTGACTGAGAGCAAAGTAGTAGACAGATTTTGGAAAGAGGCAGTCCATACTGCGGTATACATCCAAAATAGGTGCATGTTGAGGATGCATGAAAGCAAAACTCCTTATGAGTTGTGGTTCGGTAAAAAGGCAATAGTAAGATACTTTAAAGTTTTTGGCAGCAAGTGTTACATCAAAAGAACTGAAGAAAACCTTGGTAAGTTTGAAGATAGAGCGGATGAAGGTATTTTTCTTGGCTATTCATCAAAAAGCAAAGCTTACAAATGCTACAACAAGAGGCTAAGGAAAATTGTGGATAGTGTCGATGTTAAAGTTGATGAAGGTAGGGAACGAGTAATTAGCTATGAAGAGAACTACCCAATTTATGAAGAGGTTATTGAAGGAGATGAGGAAAAGGAAACGGAAAAGAAACAAAAAATTGACTCAGATGATTCAAACAGTGATTTAGAAGTGGAAGAAAATAAGAAATTCAAAATAGGCAGCTGGCAGAAAGATCATCCTAGAGAGCAAATAATTGGAGACCCCACAGTTGGTGTTCAGACAAGAAGAAGAGTAGTAAGTAACTACTCTCTATTATCCAACATTGAGCCCAAAAATGTTGTTGATGCAAGCAAAGATGAAAGTTGGATGAAGGCAATAAATGAAGAATTAGATCAGATCGAGAAAAACAAAACTTGGGAGTTAGTACCAAGACCTGCAAATAAAAATATAATCGGTACTAAATGGGTCTTTCGAAACAAATTGAATGAAGACGGACAGGTAGTCAGGAATAAAGCAAGATTGGTATGTAAAGGCTATGCACAAGTTGAAGGTATTGACTTTGAGGAAACCTTTGCACCTGTGGCTAGACTAGAGGCAATTAGAATGTTTCTGGCTTTAGCAGTTTACAAGAATTTCAAAGTTTATCAAATGGATGTGAAATCAGCATTTTTGAATGGGAAACTTGAAGAAGAGGTTTATATTGAGCAGACAGATGGTTTCCAACTTGGTGATGATCCCAACTTGGTTTGCAAGTTGAAGAAAGCATTATATGGCTTAAAACAGGCACCCCGAGCATGGTATGCAAGGCTAGACAACTATCTTACTCAACAAGGGTTCAAGAAAGGTATGGTGGATAGTAATTTGTATGTCAAAATAGAAAATGGCCATCTTATTGTTCTTGTTGTATACGTAGATGATATCATATTTGGCAGCAGACAAAGATGAGTCATGTAAAGATTTAGCAAATAAGATGCAGAAAGAATTTGAAATGTCAATGATTGGTGAACTTTCGTATTTCCTCGGGTTGCAAGTTAATCAAAATGAGAAGGGCATATTTATTTCTCAAATTAAATATGTGAAAGAGATGCTAAAAAGTTCACAATGGAGGATTGTAAGCCAGTTAGCACTCCCATGATGACAAGTTGCAAGTTGAGCAAGGATGAAAAATCTCCACATGTTGATCAAACCATGTACAGATCTATGATTGGGAGCTTATTGTACTTGACAGCTACCAGACCAGATATTTTGCAGGCAGTATGCATGGTAGCACGATTTCAGGCTAGTCCCAAGGAGACTCATGTGACAATAGTGAAGAGGATTCTTCGGTACCTCAAGGGTACTATGGAGTATGGGTTATGGTATCCGAAAGGTAAGGACTTCACCCTTATTGCGTATTCAGATGCAGATTGGGCAGGATGTGTAGATGACAGAAAGAGTACCAGTGGAGGTGCATTCTATCTTGGAGACAAGTTGGTCGCGTGGCACAGTAAGAAACAAGAGTCAGTCTCCTTATCCATAGTAGAGGCAGAATATATTGCAGTGACAACGTGTTGTACGCAGGTATTATGGATGAAACAAACCTTGAAAGATCTTGGTATTAACTTCAGTGAGCCAATTTTAGTTAAGTGTGATAACACCAGTGCCATTAACATCTCAAAGAATCCAGTTATGCATTCTCGCACAAAACATATTGCTATCCGGTATCACTTTTTGAAGGAGAAAGTTGTGGAAGGTGAGGTTAAGTTGGATTTTGTTCCAACAACAGAGCAAGTAGCGGATATCTTCACAAAACCATTGCCCAAGGAAGTCTTTGAGTACCTTCGCAATAAATTGGGAGTGGTCACGCTTCCCAAGAATTGACTAGCTATCGGGACCACATTCTTAGGGGGAGCATTTGTGTATTTGTTTATCTTTTTGCTCATGTTTGTGATTTTTGCTAAGTGTAATAATTTTTGCCTGAGAATGTTGTGCATGGACTCAGGGGGAGTTTGCAATAGCCCTTTGGTATTGTTGTCAAAGGGGGAGAAGAGTTACAAGAAATTGCACGTGTGTTGCCAACAATTCCAAAGGGGGAGATTGTTGAGCAAGGTGCAATGACAGATATTGTCATTGTTGTCAACACAGTCAGATAGATCGGTTGATGCAGTGGACAGGAGTTCAGAGGTTATTCAGAGTATGTACAGTGATGTTAAATGCTTATGAGGATGTTTTTGATGTTTGGGTGAAGTTGTTACAGGTTGTTTGTGCAAAGTTGAAAAAATCGTCATGTTGTGGCTGCTCCACAACGTACCCCAAAATTGGGGACCCACATTTTTGCATATTTTCCAAGAAGACCGAAGTGGCCCATATGCTAAAGATCAAAGAAAAAGCAAAACACCGCAAAGAAAAAAGTGTCGCGATATCGCGACATGTTGCATTTTTGTAGTCCAAAGCAAAGAGAAAGAACAAGGAGAAAAAGTGTCGCGATATCGCGACATGTTGCATTTTCGTGGCCAAAAGAGAAGAGAAAGAACAAGAAAGAAAAAGTGTCGCGATATCGTGACATGTTGCATTTTCACGGCCAAAAGAGAAGAGAAAGAACAAGAAAGAAAAAGTGTCGCGATATCGTGACATGTTGCATTTTCGTGGCCAAAAGAGAAGAGAAAGAACAAGAAAGAAAAAGTGTCGCGATATCGCGACATGTTGCATTTTCGTGGTCCAAAGAAAAGAGAAAGAACAAGAAAGAAAAAGTGTCGCGATATCGTGACATGTTGCATTTTCGCGGTCCAAAGCAAAGAGAAAGAGCAAGAAAGAAAAAGTGTCACGATATCGCGACATGTTGCATTTTCGTGGTCCAAAGCAAAGAGAAAGAGCAAGGAGAAAAAAGTGTCGCGATATCGCGACATGTTGCATTTTCGTGACTCAAAAAGGGAAAGCAGGTAGAGAAACAAAAGTGTCACGATATCGCGACATGTAGCATTTTCGCGACTCAAAAGGGCAGGCAGAGAAACAAAAGTGTCGCGATATCGTGACATGTTGCATTTTCATGACTCAAAAAGGGCAGGTAGGCAGAGAAACAAAAGTGTCACGATATCGTGACATGTTGCATTTTCGCCAAAGGAACAGAGTAGTTGACAGTGCGTCTGATATTAGTGATGAACACCAGGATAGTGAAACTGAAGACTGCATAGTGACGTGGACCTATAAGGAATAAATCAAAGATTGAATAAGGTAATTTGTCACATAAGGACAAAATTCAATGAATAAGACAAAATGTTACATAAGGAATCTTTAATGATTTGAAATCATTTAAGATGGTCGTTACACATGGAAAGAAGTGGACGCATGCCCATGTGGAGAAAAGGAAATGAAGGGCCACAAAATAGAAATGAAAAGCCTTTTTGGAAACCAAAACACATGCATGCACAAGGGAAGGAGAAAACGAACAGTCATGGAAGGAGAAACAAAAATTTTTTAGAGGTTTTAAATACGCCATTCAAAGAGGCCATAATAGGTTGGTGCTCCTTTCTGTTGGTGCAGATAAATTAGGGGTTGGTGCTCCTTTCTGTTGGTGCAGATAAATTAGGGGTTGGTGCTCCTTTCTGTTGGTGCAGATAAATTAGGGGTTGGTGCTCCTTCCAGTGGGTGTTGGTAAATTGATTGTAAAGTTGGTGCTTTGCAAAGGCTGGATTTGGATGGGAGTCCAAACAGTCATTTTGAGGATGTAGCCAAATCGGTGAACCTCGGTACATCTTGTGTTGTGTGATGTTCTCTTGTTATACTTGCTTTATTTGGTTTCAAGTTTTCATTGTTTCGGCTTTAAGAGTTGAAGATTTAAGTTTTAAAAGAGCTACACTGATTCACCCCCCTCTCAATGTCATTGTGAGACTAACAATGGTGCAATCGAAGTCAAACGAGCGCAGGATGTAATCGATGGAAAAATGTGTAGCGGTTTTGAAATACCAACAATAAATTTAGGAGAAAGAGAACCACCTCACCACATGTGTTTTGCTTTAATTTATCTTAATTTGGGCATGGCCATTGAAATTGGGTTTGAGGTATCGAATAGCATTAGGCCCTATTTTTCGTGAAAAATAAAGGAATTGGTCAAGGTCATAAAAGACAAAGGAATGGGCCTAAAGGTAGTTTAATAAAATTACATAGTTTTTATTTGTTAACTAAAACCTTGCTCAAATTAAAATTCATGAGCATATCCTTACGTGGCATAAGGAAAGACTTGGGTATTCAATGTTTACAACAAATATAGCTTATCAATCAAAAAGGCGTTACCTCAAAAGTGAAAACAAAAAAATCATGTAGAATGCCTCGAAACATGCACAAAAATTTGGAAATGAAGCCAACAGTTGGAATAAGAAGGGTTTTATAACTAAATCCAAAACAAACGTTTAGAAGGGAAACGAACAACCAAGCCAAGGAGAAAGACCAAAACAAACGTTTAGAAGGGAAACGAACAACCAAGCCAAGGAGAAAGACCAAAACATAAAATTTTAAATAAGCAATGCAAACACTGAAATAGGGCTGGATCTCTTGGAGACCGCATGCTGTTGAAATGCCAGGGCTTCTATTTTTTGGGAGAGGTCAGATTTTGTTGAAAGGAATGTAGAAACAAGGATTGTTTATATGTAATTGTAGGATTTCTGCACTTTGGAGCAAAATAAGAGGAGAAAATCTCTGAGTGTTCCCGATTTAATGTCTATTTTTCCTTTCTTTGTTTTATATATTTCTAGACAATGCTATTACTTTTATGGCTTCATTTTTTAATGTTCAAGAGCAAATATTTCCCATTTTTCCTTGGACTCTTGCACCCACTTTGTTTCGGGATGTGTAAATGCAGTTTCAACGGAGTTGGGTTATGCTCAAAAAAATCTCATGTCTCGGATTTTGCCTGCTAGGTAGCATAAAACTATATTTTCTGGTTTTCTGAATTTTATTTCAGTTTTCAGATTTTATTTTTATTTTCTAACTTTTTATTTTCATTTTTTTTAAATTTTCGGACATTAAAATAAAAATGAAAAAATTTCAAAATCCAAAAATAATTGCATGGTTGCATAGAGTATACTTAGGAGTTCTATTTTGCACTTAGACGTTTTTACTTCGGAGTCATTTCGTATTTTTAAAAATTAGCCGAAGTTGTTTTTATTGCAAATTTTAAAAATTTGAAATTTCATAATTTTTATTTTGGGGCCAAATTTAATTTTTTCAGTTTTATATTTCATTCATGAGCCTATGATGACATTTCCTTCATGAAAATTTCAATTTCATTGAAGGGGTTATGTTTATGGCATTCCACAAATTGGCATGTTGGGAGCAATAAATGCACCTTTCTTCATGAAAATTTTGATTTCATTGAAGAGGGAGAATTTTATAATTTACATAAAAAGGTCATTGTTTCAAAGCATTTAATTATTCTCCTTTATGAAAATATTTCATTAGAGAGGAATAATTAAAAGACATTTAAAAGTCTTTATTTTAAAGCAATGGATTAACATCTCTTTGTGAAAATTAATTTCACTAAAGGGGGATAATTTATTAATCATATTAAAGGCTATCTTCATGATAAGAATCTATATTTAGGGAGCCTATTCAACATTTCGTATTGCATTTATAGATAGATTTTGATCTTTACTTTCACATTTAAAGTAGGATTTAATGCGAGATAAAACTTGATTAAAATCCACTTAAGAAGGGAAGATAAAATCTATTTTAAAATACTCAAGATAAAAGGAATTAAGACACTACATCATGGTCATATGAGGGCCGATTCACATCTATGTTTATTTTGGTTTCATGTACAATCATTAAAGTAGCATGGTAAAATAAACCAACACATGCCCCTTGTTTACAGTTACTTGCAATCACTAAGGTATTTCTAGCATTAAATTGATACATTTTTATTGAGATCACTAATACACATATGTAAATGCTAATATAGTGGAGGCCTTGGAGAAGTTATTTTATTTAACTTCTTTTCAAGAGAGGGTTTTGGGATCCAAACCCTAAGGGAGAGTGTAATTTCACAATTGGGTAAAATTAACACTCAACGGAAAGTTCTAAGCTAATTATATAATTGTGGAAGTTTTAAACTTTTGATAAGCAGACTTGGAAATAATGAACATGGAGTTTATTCTTGAAGGGATTATGGGATCCCTTCTTGAAATTTTTTTTATGCAAAATGATTGTTGAAAACATGATACCTTGTTTGATGAAAACATGTTGTTATTTAATGTATCTAGAAATAATGGTGTTCTTTTCCAACATAAGAATTATGGAAATTCTTATGGATGTTTTTGAAAGAATGGTGTTCTTTTGTAACATAAGAATTGTGGAAATTTTTATGGATGTTTTTGGAAAAGGAATCATGGAAATTCCTTAAATTTATTGTATTGGTGGAACATCATGTTTATGAAATGAAAAGAGATGTCTTTGAGGTTATTTTTTTCCTTTAGGTGTTTCCCACATTATATGACGTGTTGTATCTTCATCTTGTGATATTACATTTGATGTTTTCTAGATCTAGTTATTGGAGTTATGTTTGCACTTCAATGAGATATTTATTAGAATAAATCATGGAAATGAGTTTCATTTGAAAATAGATGTAATATTCTATGCTTTTATCTTACATGGAATGTTCAAAGAGGAAGTCTTTGATTATAATAATTTATGAATGAATGTTGTAGCCTTTTACATTGTTTAATGATGAATGACTTATGTTGCTATGGAAATGTTAATTATCATGAGATAATAATAATGAGTTTAATTAGGGATTAAGTTTCATGTATGAGACTTCAATTAATTAATTAAGTGTATAGACTTAATAAACCCCTAATTAAAGGAGAGAGAATTAATCAAAGGATGGATTGATAAGTTCAAATCCTGATGGAGTTGTAGGGAGGCAACACCTAGGATCTATGCATAATTTTTTTTGAGTACAACTTATATTGAATACATTCTCCAATGATCCTTGATTATATATATATATATATATATATATATATATATATATATATATATATATATATATATATATATATATATATATTACTCTCTCTCGAGTTGGTTGGATTTTGATATTTGTCACAAATTAGGTAACTCCTACAAGCAACCACTATGGAAAAAGGGCTTGTACCAATTTCCATCCACCAAGTCTTACTTACACATTTTGAATTAACATAAGGTTTGACTAATATAAAATCAATCAAGACACATTGCATGCATAATATAAAATTATCATACATATTCCACAAGAATTCCACATATGAAAATATCATATAGAGAAATTCATTGCCAAAAACCATATCCAAATAAAAATTGATCAAAAAATCAAATCAATATAACATATAAACCCATTAAAATCTAAAAATATTCTCTGAGTGAATCCATGGGAACATATTCTCAATTATCCATCCAACACTTCCATCGATCATCACGTCCTCTATTCAAATACCCAACATATATTTTCCTACATATATTTCACCTAAATACAATACCCAATATAACTTTCCACCACATATAATTTATCTACACATAATCACATCCTCCATTAAAATATCCTACATATATTTCTTTAATGTATAACATCTCCAACCATCATCATATCCTCCATTGAAATACTTAACATACATTTTTCTACATACAAAACCCAATATACAAGAACATAAATATATGTTTTCATCCAAATGCTCAAGTCCAACCTATCTGAAGTATCAATTATATAACCACTAATATAAATTCCTATATATCCATCAACTCAACATTCAAGAAGCCCATAACTTAAAATAATGTGACCAGGATCCATTGGGAATTCCATTTACAACTTATAAATATATGTTTCTAAAACTTTTATTAGGGGTTTCTAGGACATGTTTAGCTAAAATGACTATACTCAAGAAGTCTCACATATCCCACATGAGAACTACAAATTACACAAGCCTTTTGAATAAATAACACACAAGGGGATTTTACATAAGAATACAATGGGAAATACCAATATAGGATCTAGAAAACTAATATAAAAATACTAAAAATATATATACAAAAAGGCAAACCAATATAGGATATAGAAAACCAATATAGCAATACTGAGAACTATATCATTAAGAAAAATTATAGAGGGGAAAAATAATCTACTATGCATAAGATATTATAGTTTATTATGTGAGAGGTATCCAAATTGTACAATCCCCTTTGTGTAACCAATCTCCTCTCTACTCCTGTTCTTTAAATTTCTACCTCCACTTCCTCCATTTTCCTTCCATAATAATATTTTTTATTACATACCCCCATACACCATGCACCCTATATTCCTCCACCAACTCCACTTCACTCCATATCACATCTCATCCCACCATTTTTTTATTTTCTCCAAATAAACCTTTTTCATGCCCCTTTTTATTTTATATTTTATCTTTTTTAAATCTTATAAATAAAATAAAAAATCAAAATTAGACCACAATACATAAAAATTCATATGCCAGCAACATTCCTTACAATATTTAAGAACAAAAAGAAAAACAAAATGACATTACCACAATCACACAAGTCTTCACATGACATGCATACAATCAAGCACATAGTTATTATTTCCACAATGGTGACCTTAAACTACTTATACCTACAAAACATCATCAACTATAAATACTCCCTCTTGAAAGATGATTAGTATGATGGGGTAGTATTATTTTTTAAATTCAATATATCATATACTCAACTCATTATTATAATTTTTATATATTAAAATTAAGACATCCATCAATTAGAATTCACTTTTTTCATCAATCACATTACAATAGTACATATTTAAATAATAAAGTACCATCCTTGATACTATAAAATAATAATGTCAAGTCACAATAACTTATCTTTCATAATGTCATTGTCCAACATGTCTTTAGGGAAACCAAGACGCTAACTTTCTAGCTAACCTAGGGGTTTCTTTGCCTAACCTCACCATTTGGAATGAAAGTTCTCCTCCCCCCTGGTCGATGGCAATCCCATGCTTGTATCTCTTTTGTGAGTTTTCCTAGGATTCAGGTTTCTTGGGTAGCCACATATTCTCCATGTTATGGGAATCCTCAAATTGGATAGCATTTTTAGGACACATCATTGGGGGTTTCATCAATTCATGGAATTTTTTTAAGTTCACAGGATCTATTTTCAACATACACTTTCATGTGTGGCTTCACCTTGACAAAATGAATGTTCGAGTCACGTGGATCCTCTGTCTCAACATGGAGAAGATCTTTGTGAGCCATACATGGAAATATTGTACTACACCATCTTCAATGAAAACCTTCAGCAGGTTTTTTGTTGTGTGACAAATGATAAAAGGAGCCATCTATTATTTTACCCAGATATGTGAGCAAGCTCTACATGAGATTTTTGAGGCTTCCTCTTTTACCCCTATGCGGGTTTCTCTATCTATTTTTGTCTTTCTTCTTGGTTGTTTTTATTAAATAGATCATAATATCTACCTAATCAATAAATCAAAGCTATTAATGAGGCAAGAGAGCAGGAACAACAATTGCATCAAACTAGTATCAAATATATTTTAGACAATGGATATACTTCAATGCAATGATTAATTTATTTTCATAAAATATTAAAAACTAATTATAAATTTAAGCTAACATAATTTAATAATGTAATATATGTTTTAGGATTATTATTGTTGATTGGCATATAAATTATTTCTTGTATCTATGGAAAATATTTTATATTATATATTTATGAGTACAAACATTTAAAAAATATAATGTGCAAATATACATTCCACATAAATAGGTAAATATATATATATATATATATATATATATATAGATATATATATATATATATATATATATATATATATATATATATATATATATATAAAGTAAACATGCACATCAAATATACATGTATATCAATAGATATAAAAAATGAGTGTATGACGATGATTCAACCACCGACTATTGAGGTAGTGGACCAACCATAGGCCACTGAGGCAATGAGGTGAAATTTTTTGATGGCCTCCACTGAGGGTTGTTTGGATAAGGTTGGAGAGCTTGAGGCTGATGAGGGGAAGAATTTTCATCTAGATCCAGGTATACACAAAACCTGGGCAAATCTAGTTATGGGAGGAGTGAACCCTAACAAGGAATTTTTTTATCTAAATCTAGAGAAAATAGAGGAAGTGTTGACTCTGAGGGTTCCATAGGTTATTCTAAGTAGAACCTCCAAAGAAAGAGAAAATAGTCTTGTTGGAAAATTCATTGGTGTCAGGCCAGATCTAGATACAGTTAGAAAATGGGTATCCCACAAGTGGAAACCCAAAGGTAACTTGGATATTGTTGCATTAGCAAAAGGTTTTTTATTATTTAAATTTATGTGGAGAAGATATGAATGGGGCTCTATTGAAAGGCCCATGGTTTTTTGGAAGATGAGGGCTCTATCTCCAAAAATGGAAACCAAGATTTGACCCAAATACTGAGAATATAAATGTTGCACCATTATGGGTCAGACTTCTAGGGCTTCCAGTCGAGTTCTGGGATGAAGATGTCATTGAAGGGATTGCTAAAGGCATAGGAAAATTAATAGCATTTGACCTAGCTACTCGATCCAAAACCAAAATGGTTTTTGCTAGATTTTGCGTGAATGTAGATTTGACCCAGCCATTACCTTCCTCAATAAAACTTGTTTTAGATGCGGGGGTGTGGAGTCAGCCAATTGAATATGAATCATCAATGGTAGTTTATTTTGGATGTAAGATAGTAGGGCATATTATAGCTCATTTCCTAGAAAGAAAACAACCCAAGAAAAAAGAAAAGGTGCAGATTTGGAAAAACAAGGAGAAAGAGTTGAGACAAACAAATGTTTTGATAGAGAAAACTGAATTGTTGAAGATAAAAAACCTAGAAACTAATAAATTCTAGATCTTGCAAGGTTTGGAGGAAGAGATCATGAGAAAACCAGATCTGGAGGAGGTCAGAGAAGTTAACAAAGAACTAGAGAATGTAGATTTACAGTCTCAAGAGGAGAATCAACCAGATCTATTGAATAAATATTTAGACCCAAAATTAGAAGAAGGAAGTAGTTAAAGAAACTCCTATAGAGGAAGGAGAGGTTGAAGAAACAAAGTCGAGAATAGAACTTGAACCAGAGGAAGTATGGTTGTCTTTGGAAGAGGGAGAAGGCTTCAAAGAGGTGGTATATAAAAGGAAGTTAAAAAGAGGTAAAGCTTTGGAGAACCAAGAAGTTCAACAATAGCAAAATACCAAGGGTTCCAAAGGGGAAAAAAATTCTTCCATAGAAGAAACCAGTACGATGAGGTTGATAAGAAATACATGAAAAACTATAGATCTGGGTAGTGTGACAAAGCCTGGAAGACCCAAACTGGCAGATATAAGGAACAAGAAAGTAACTCAGGACATAGCAAATGGAACTCAACAGGTGTTGGTACTGAGTGGGGTGAAAGCTCCCACCAAAGGTAAGAAATGAAAGTTATTTCTTGGAATATTCAAGGACTAAATGCCCTGAACAAGCATATGGTAGTTAGGGATCTTAGAAAAATGCATGGGATAGATATCCTTTTACTTCAAGAAATAAAAATTGGAGAAGGAAATTTAGACAGGATTAAAAATTTGGTATGGAATAAAGTAGAAGGTACCTATAGACCAGCTAGAGGTGCTTCTAGGGGTTTGTGGACTCTCTAGAATCCAAATAACCTAGAAGGGGAGTGTGTGCAATAGAATGATAGATTTATTTTGGTCCTCTTTCGATGTAAATTAACTGATTTTTGTTGGTTAGCTACAAATGTCTATGCCCCTAATTCTCAAGTGGATAGGAGAAGGCTTTGGGATGATTTAGAGAGATTTGGTGCTTCAGTTAGTCTTCCTTGGATGATAGTGGGAGACTTCAACACTACTCTCCTACCAAGTGAGAGGCAAGGAGGAGTAGTTGACTTCACAAATAATATGGAGGATTTTGGTAAGTTTCTCTCTTCTTTGGGCTTAATTGATGTGGATTTGTAGGGGGCCAAGTTCACTTGGTCGAACCGAAGAATAGGAGGGGGTCTCATCCAATCCAAGATTGATAGAGTAGTAGCTTCTACTGATTGGTATGGAAACTTTCAATTTTGTTCTTTGAGAGCCTTACCAAAAATTGCCTCTGACCATAGCCCGCTTCTTTTAGAGTTTTCTAAGGAAAAAAGGACAAAAGGATTTCCTTTCTAATTCGAGATGATGTGGTTGAAGCATCCTCAAATTGAGGATAGGATCAAATATTGGTGGAACATAGATGTGTATGGAACTAAAATGTTCCAAGTTGTCAAAAAACTAAAAATCATAAAGGCAAATCTCAAGAAATGGAACCGAGATGTGTTTGGAAATATTTTCTAGCAAAAACATGAGATTTTAGATAACCTGAAGGAAGTGGAGTTGAAGCTTCAATAGGAAGGAAGAACTTTGGAGCTAGATAAAAGAGAAAGAGAGGTTCTTGTAGAGTTTCATAATGTTTTAGCAAAGGAGGAAACTCATTGGAAGCAAAAATCAAGGGCAACATGGCTAAAGGAAGGAGATCGTAACATGAAGTTCTTCCATATCTCAACCATAAGGTATAGGAGTGCCAACAAGATAAAGGAGCTTAAGCTGGATAATGGTGATGTAGTGAAAAAGGAGGAGGAAATAACAGCAACAATAATAAATTTCTTCCAGACTCTATTTTCTAAAGATCAGGATGAAGATGAGGTAGCAATGGACTCCCTTCTTGGAAATATTCCCTCACTGATTTTAGAAGAAATGAACAACCTATTACTTACTCCCTTCTTGGAAGAAGAGGTCAAGGAAAGTGTGTTTGATATGGTAAAATATAAGGCACTAGGTCTGGATGGTTTTTTAGTTGGCTTCTTCTAGAGTTTTTGGCACATAATAGGAAAAGATGTTGTAGAGGTAGTAAGAGAATTTCAAGTCTCTAATTCATTACTTCAGGATTGGAATAATACTTTTCTGGTTTTGATCCCAAAGAATCATGGAGCCTCTTCCCTAAAATATTTTAGACCTATTAGCCTCTACAACTCCATATACAAAATCCTCACTAAGACATTGGCCAATAGACTCAAGAAGGTACTTCCAAGGATCATCTCTTCTATGCAAGGAGGTTTTGTTCAAGGGAGACAAATAATAGATGGAGTAATGACAGTACATGAAACATTGCATTCGATGGATAAGAGGGGTGTTGTAGGTATGCTATTTAAACTAGATATGAATAAAGCATATGATCGAGTGTCATGGATTTTCTTGGATAAGGTAATGCAAAAATTTGGTTTTGATATTAAGTGGAGACAGTGGATAAAAATATGTCTCTTTAACAAATTTTTTGATCATAGTTAATGGTAGATCAACAGGTTTCTTTAGGGGGAAACGAGGTCTAAGACAAGGAGATCCTATATCCCCATATTTGTTCATCATCATGGTTGAAGCTTTAGGTAGAACTTTGGGAGCAACCACTACCACATAAAAGATAAGAGGGATTAAACTTGTAGGTAATGTTTGCATTAGTGTCTTACCAACAATTCATGGATGACACTATCATCTTGGGTGAAGCCTCAATAAGAGAAGCAAAGGAGATACTCAATATCCTACATCTTTATGAAAGAGCTTCCAATCAAAGTGTCAATTTCAAAAAAAGTCATGTTTATTTTGTCAACACAACTAGACAAGTGCAACAGAGAATATCTAGGATTTTGGGATGCAACATAGCAGAATTTCTAGCTACCTACCTTGGATTACCTCTTTTCACAGGTAGAATGAAAGAAGAAATGTGGGCTCCAATCATAGACTAAATTCAAAGAAAGTTGGTGGGGTGGAAGGGTAATATGCTATCTCAAGCTAGGAAATTACAACTTCTAAAGGCAACATTACAAAGCATCCCAATTTACTACATGTCACTTTTCATAATCCCCTACAAGGTCAAAAATAGAATAGAGAAAATATTTAGAAGGTTTCTTTGGGTAGGGGTAGAAGAAAAACAAAGGCTTGCTTTGGTATCATGGGATAGAGTTTGCTCTTTGAAGAGGGAAGGTGGTCTAGGGATAAGAAAGTTGTAGCAGTTCAATAAAGCATTGCTAACTAAAATAGGTTGGAGATTGACCAAGGAACAAGATTTGCTTTGGGCTAATATTCTTAAAGGTAAGTACTTGGAAGGTTTCATACCCTTCTTTAGAAGTTTAGACCCTCCTAAAGGATCAACAATTTGGAATGGAGTTTCAAAAACTAGGAAATTGTTGAGAAGTGGTCTAAGATGGATGGTAGGAGAAGGCAAGGAAATATTTTTTTGGGAAGACACTTGGATTGCAGATAGTCCTTTACAGTATATGAAAGATTTTAGAAGACTAAAATATCCCTTGGTTCAAAAATATGGACCACTAGTCAAAGATTACATAGAATTTGGGGAAGGTCAGAGGTTTTGGAAAGAGCTAACTTTGGATTTTATTGATTCAGAACTACAACAATCTCTGCTAAATATTAATAGGTTGTTGTAGTAGTACCACTTACCTCAGAATGAAGATAAGGACTCTTTGATTTGGTTTCCTACTTCCTCAGGGGAATTCTCTATGAAATCAACTTATACCTTACAGGTGTGGAGGGGGACTTTCTTGTAAATAAGGTTTGGAAGAATGAGTTAATCCCTAAATTGGCTTTCTTTCTTTGGTTATGCTTACAAAATAAGATTCTAACTCTAGATAACCTAAGTAAGAGAGGTTTTCAAATGACAAATATATGTTCTCTTTGCATGAAGGATGTTGAATCAATTGACCACTTGTTTATTCATTGTGAGTTTGCAAGTAAGGTACTTAATAATCTAATGGAAGCTATGTTCTGCTCTTGGGTGGTCCCTAGTACTTTTAGGCAGCTTTTTAACCAATGGAGATGCCCTTTTAGCAATAGTAGGTTATCAAAACTCTGGAATTTATTGTTACCTCATTTTTTGTGGGGTGTTTGGTGGGAAAGAAATCAGAGAGTATTCAGGGGGGAAAGTAAGGATGAACTTTCAGTGTCTAACATAATTAAAACTGCAGTGAGGGAGAATTTTCTTGCCTTTGATAATAGTGTGGACTTTGAGAACAATTTGGAAAAGAGGATCACTAGTGAATGGCACTTGGGAGAACCTAGAGCAACACCTTTGCCAATCAGTTTGAAAAGAGCAAACACTAGATGGCTAAAACTAGAGGAGGGTTGGGTAAAGTTAAACTTTGATGGAGCTGCAAAAGGTAACCCAGGTAGAGCTGGGGGAGGAGGTGTCATTCGAAATGAGAAAGGTGAAGTGTTATGGGCTTATGCAGAAAGTTATGGGATACAAAGCAATCACTATGTGGAAGCTAAAGCCCTATACTCTGGTGTTATGTTGTTGAGATAGAAGAGTGTAAGGAAGGCCATCATAGAAGGGGACTCTATGAATATTCTCAGGGATCTTAAGAAAGGAAAAGCTGATAACTGGTAGGTGTCAGGTTTAATTAAGGATACCTCATCCCTATTAAAAGAAATGGTAGAGGTGAAGATATTACATATATATCGGGAAGGAAATGTTGCAGCTGATTGTTTGGCAAACATTGGAGTTCATTTTGATCAGAGGAAGATATGGGAAAATAATTTTCCCTTATCTCTTTTAAGGATTACCTCATCAGAGGTAGAAGAAAATTCTATTCCATAGGGTGTTATCTTTTGATGTTGTCGGTATTGTTGTTGCTTTTGGGGTCTTTTGGTGCTATTGATGTGATTGTATGTTGTTGCTATTACAACAATTGTAGTTCTAGCGAATGCTACTGTAATGTGATTCTGCTTTTGTTGTTGCTATTTCTATTACCTATTATTGAGAATTGGAGTGATTGCTACTACTATTGGTGTGGAAGGGAGGAATAAACAATAGTCAGGTCGACCTTTGCTCCCTTGCTAGAAATAGATTTTGATATCAGCCAGAGTGTTGTTTTTTGTCTGGTTTTATTCTAGGATTTTTGTTGCAACTTTGCTTTTGTCTCATGTTATCCAGGGAGGAGGTTGATGTTTATCTTGTAACCTTGGATAACTTAATTCTGTAATAGGGTTGGGGCCCCTCCAAAACCCCTTTTTTTCACCACTACAAAAAAAATGAGACTGTATAAACCCATGTCTATGGATTGCCATCACTCTACACATCAACATCATCATTTATGTCATCCTAATTATTGATTTCAACATTGGCAATATATCCATATCCTCCTTAGCTCTAAATAAACACCTTTGATTTAGACATTGCCCTATGACCAATATTATAGAAAACATATTTTAATAAAAATACAAAGAATTTTATAATTTACATAATATTTTAATTAGAAAATATAATTGCATTTAAATGTATATTATAATTTCTAGAATTTTCTTTGATTGTCCTCTTGAGTCAATAGTATAAATAATAACTAATCAAATGCTGAAATTTAAGAGTAAAGGGTTTCTATTATTCATACTCCTAAATAATACAATACAAAAGTTAAGTTTCTATGGTAGATCAATACATGAATCTAGTAAAAATGAGTATACTAATGTAAATATACAAAATAATGAACTTACTAATAATTACATGGTGTCAAGACTCATTCTGCTTAGACAATGAGTCACTTTCTTCTCCTTGTTATGCATAGACTCATGGACATTGTATTGGCTACTATCTTTATGACTATCATTTTTCTATTTTCTTACTCTTGTTGAATGTATAATTTCTCTCAATCCATGGGTTTATAACAATTTGGTCTTATTGAACCAAGAAAATATCTGGCAGTTAAATAAGGTTTAGAAGAATGAGTTAATCCCTAAATTGAATTTCTTTCTTTGGTTATGCTTATAAAATAATATTCTAACTCTAGATAACCTAAGTAGGAGAGGTTTTCAAATGACAAATATATGTTATATTTGCATGAAGGATGTTGAATCTATTGACCACTTGCTTATTCGTTGTGATTTTGTAAGTAAGGTACTTAATAATCTAATGAAAGCTATGTTCTACTCTTGTATGGTACCTAGTACTTTTAGGAAGCTTTTTTAACCAATGTAGATGCCCTTTCAGCAATAGTAGGTTATCAAAATTCTGGAATTTATTGTTACCTCATTTTTTATGGGGTGTTTGGTGGGAAATAAATCAAAGAGTATTTAGGGGGAAAGTAAGGATGAACTTTCAGTATCTAACATAACTAAAACTACAGTGAGGGAGAATTTGCTTACCTTTGATAAAAGTGTGGACTTTGAGAACAATTTGGAAAAGTGGATCACTACTGAATGGAACTTGGGAGAACCTAGAGTAGCACTTTTGCCAATCAGTTTCTAAAGAGCAAACACTAGATGGCTAAAATTAGAGGAGGGTTGGGTAAAGTTAAACTTTTATAGAGCTACAAAATGCAGCCCAGGTAGAGTTTTTGGGGCGGTATGATTCAAAATTAGAAATGTGAAGTGTTATGGTCTTATGCACAAATTTATGGGACACAAATCAATCACTATTCGAAAGCTAAAGCCCTATACTTTGGTGTTATGTTGTTGAGATAGAAGAGTGTAAGGAAGGCCATCATAGAAGGGGACTCTATGAATATTATTAAGGATCTAAAGAAAGTAAAATTTGATAACTGGTAGGTGTCATTTTTAATTAAGGATAACTCATCCCTATTAAAAGAAACGATGGAGGTGAAGATATTACATATATATCAGGAAGGAAATATTGTAGGTGATTATTTGGAATAAATTGGAGTATATTTTGATTAGAGGAACATAGGGAAAATAATTTTTTCTTATCTCTTTTAAGGATTACCTCATAAGGGGCAGAAGAAAATTCTACTCCATAGGGTGTTATCTTTTGATGTTGTTGGTATTGTTATTGATTCTGGGAACTTTTGGTGCTATTGATGTCACTATATATTGTTGCTATTATAGCAATTGTAGTTCTAGTGAATGCTATTGTAATGCGATTCTAAATTTTTCACTACTAATTCTATTACCTATTATTAAGAATTCAAGCAATTGCTACTATTGTTAGTGTGGAAGGGAGGAATAAAAAATAGTTAGGTCGACCTTTGCTCCCTTGCTAGAAATATCAATATAAGTCAAAGTGTTCTATATCTAGTTTTATTCTAGGATTTTTTCTACAACTTTGATTTTATCTCATGTTATCCAAGGATGAGGTTGATGTTTATCTTGTAACCTTGGATAACTTAATCCCGTAATTGGGTTGGGGCCCCTAAAAAACCCCATTTTTTCACCACTACAAAAAAAATGAGAATGTATAAACCCATGTCTATGGATTGTCATCTAGAAATCAATATCATCATTTATGTCATCCTAATTATTGCTTTCAACATTAGCAATATATTCATATCCTCCTTAGCTCTAAATAAACACCCTTGAATTAGACATTGCCCTATGACCAATATTATAGAAAACATATTGAAATAAAAATACAAAGGATTTTATAATTTACATAATATTTAAATTAGAAAATATAATTACATTTAAATGTATATTATAATTCTTGGAATTTTCTTTGATTGTCCTCTTGAGTCAATAGTATAACTAATATCTAATCAAATGCTGAAATTTAAGAGTAAAGGGTTTCTATTATTCATACTCCTACATAATACAATACAAAAGTTAAGTTTCTATGGTATATCAATACATGAATCTACTAAAAATGAGTATACTAATGTAAATATACAAAATAATGAACTTACTAATAATTACATGGCTATGTCAAGACTCATTCTCCTTAGCCAATGAGTCCCTTTCTTCCCCTTGTTATACCTAGACTCATGGACCTTGTATTGGGTACTATCTTTATGACTATATTTTTTCTATTTTCTTCCTCTTGTTGAATGTATAATTTCTCTCAATCCATAGGTTTATAGCAATTTGGCATTGTTGAACCAATAAAATATCTAGCAGTTAAATAAGGTTTGGAAGAATGAATTAATCCCTAAATTGAATTTTTTTCTTTGGTTATGCTTATAAAATAAGAATCTAACTCTAAATAATCTAAGTAAGAGAGGTTTTCAAATGAAAAATATATGTGCTCTTTGCATGAAGGATGTTGAATCTGTTGACCATTTTTTATTGATTGTGAGTTTGCAAGTAAGGTACTTAATAATCTAACGAAAGCTATGTTCTGCTCTTGGGTGGTCCCTAGTACTTTTAGAAAAAAAAATTAACCAATGGATATGCCCTTTCAGCAATAGTAGGTTATCAAAACTTTGGAATTTATTTTTACTTCATATTTTATGGCATGTTTGGTGGGAATGAAATAAAATATTTTTTAGGGGGAAAGTAAGGATGAAATTTTAGTGTCTAACATAATTAAAAATGATGTGAGGGAGAATTTTCTTACCTTTGATAACAATGTGGACTTTGATAATTATTTGGAAAAGAGTATCACTAGTGAATGGCACTTGGAAGAACCTAGAGTAACACATTTTCTAATCATTTTGAAAAGAGCAAACACTAGATGGCTAAAATTAGAGGAGGGCTAGGTAAAGTTAAACTTTGATATAGCTGCAAAAGGCAACCCAAGTAGATCTGGGGAGGAGGTGTCATTCAAAATGAGAAAGGTGAAGTGTTATGGTATTATGTAGAAAGTTATGGGACACAAAGTAATCACTATTCGAAATCTAAATCCCTATACTTTGGTGTTATGTTGTTGAGATAGAAGAGTGTAAGGAAGGCCATCATAGAAGGGGACTCTATGAATATTATTAGGGATCTTAAGAAAGGAAAATTTGATAACTGGTAGGTGTTAGTTTTAATTAATGATACCTCATACCTATTAAAATAAATGGTGGAGATGAAGATATTACATATATCAGGAAGGAAATATTACAGTTGATTGTCTAACAAACATTGGAGTACATTTTGATTAGAGGAAGATAGTGAAATGGCCAAAAGATTGCATTTGATATAAAAACACATTAAAGACACATGTTATTCAGTAAAATAATTTTTTATTCATGTAAAGAGTGCATAGGTTACAATGGGGGCAAATTCCCTTTATCTTTTCTTTCCATAAATGTTACAATAGGTCTGATTCTATCTTTTTATAGTCCTCAGTGTGGATGGGCTTGTGTACCACCATGGGGTTGTAGTTTGTAGTTGTTTTCCCTTCTTGGTTCTAGGACAAACCTATAAAAAGGGTTTAGTTTGCTAGAGGGCTTGCCTTAGTCAAACCCCATATTTAAAAATACAAACAAATGGTAAAAACATATTAAAAACTGAAATGAAAGATGTAGGAGCTCATAAAATGACAAAATAAAGCTTACCTCCCAAATCTAAGCTGATTTAGGACCTGTAGAACCAATTCACCACTCGGGGGGTGAACTGGTGCCGGATTTGTGGGGTGGGGGGTGAATTGGCCTCTGAGTAACCTTTTGCTAAAATCCTTTGATGGGAAGATTCCTTTTCTGCTATATTGTTGTTGTTTTGGTTCAGATCCACTGTATTATGCTTCCATATGCATTTTGGTAGAGTTTTTGTACTTTGGACATACGGAGAGAGAGATAAATGAGGTTTTGGTCTCACTATAAATAGAAAATGGTAAGGTGTAGGGGGAGAGTTAAGGAAACTAACCCTAGGCTGAATTCTAACTAGAGTTAGGTTAGGGTTTATGAGGCGAAAGCCTCATATTTCTCATAGGAAATATCCTATCTTCACACATGTGTGAGGAAGGATTAGGTCTAATCAGGATTAGGAGATCTTAAGTCAAATTAGGGCTTGATTAGGGTTCTTAGGAAAATATCCTAGATAACCCTAATTACACACATGTGGGAGGGTGCAATTAGTGTTAATTAGGGATTAAGAGTTTAATTAATCAAATTTTCCCTAAAAATGGGACTTAAGTGAAGTCAACATTAAATTAGATTTTAGGAATTGACTTGATAATTGCTTTTGCCAATTAATAGCCTGTGGGGGCCTCAATTGAGTGAAAATAGGCTTTGCATCATCTTGGGAAGCTGATGGAAAATATCTCGATGCATGGAAAATGTTTGTGATGTGATTTTGCTATCTTATTAGGGTTTTGGACCTAATATCTAGCAAAGTGGTATATGGAATTCTACATAATGTTACGATAATCTACTAAGATCTACACATGACTATGCATGACTATGGTGGTCTACGCATGACTATAACAATCTACGCATATCTAGGAGGAACTACAATAGTCTACATTGGTCTACGATAGCCTAGGGGTATCTAGGATGGCCTATGTAATCCTACAAGTGTCCAAAAGGATCTACGAGTATATAGGTATAGCAATGTGCGACTTTTAGGTGTTTACAGATAGGGAAAATAATTTTTCCTTATCTCTTTTTAGAATTACCTTATCAGGGGTAGAAGAAAATTCTATTCCATAGGGTGTTATATTTTGATTTTGTCTATATTATTTTCATTTCTAGGGACTTTTGGTGCTATTGATGTGACTATATGTTGTTGCTATTATAGCAATTGTAATTTCAAAAAATGCTATTGTAATGTGATTCTACTTTTTTTGCTAATACTTCTATTACCTATTATTGAAAATTAGAGTGATTGCTACTACTATTAGTGTGGAAGAGAGGAATAAATAGTAGTTAGGTCAACATTTTCTCCCTTTATAAAAATAGATTTTAATATAAGTCAAAGTGTTGTTTTTTGTCTAGTTTTATTCTGGGATTTTTGTTGCAACTTTGTTTTTATCTCATGTTATCAAAGGAAGAGGTTGATGTTTATCTTGTAACCTTAGATAACTTAATCCTGTAATGGGTTTGGGGCCCCTCTAAAACCTTTTTTTCACCACTATAAAAAAAATGAGAATGTATAAAATCATGTCTATGGATTGTCATCACTCTACACATCAATATCATCATTTATGTTATCCTAGTCATCGCTTGCATAATTAGCAATATATTCATATCATCCTTAGATCTAAATAAACAACCTTGATTTAGACATTGCCCTATGACCAATTTTATAGAAAACATATTGAAGTAAAAATACAAAGGATTTTATAATTTACATAATATTTAATTTAGAAAATATAATTGCATTTAAATGTATATTATAATTTCTAGAATTTTCTTTAATTGTCCTCTTGAGTCAATATTATAACTAATCTCTAATCAAATGCTAAAATTTAAGAGTAAAGGGTTTCTATTATTCATACTCCCACATAATGCAATACAAAAGTTAAGTTTCTATGGTAAATCAATACATGAATTTTAACAACCCAAGTCTTACCTACTTGGTTGTCTTTTCATGAAGATCACAAAATAAAAAAATTTCAACTAATCTCAATATTTATACTAGTACGAGACATGCATATTCTTCGTGAGTATCCATTTCACTGTAGTTAAAATACTCATGAGATCGAGAATGGACAAGTCCCGCCATTGTTTCCATAGGTGAAATTTACTCTCATCCCAAGAATCCAAGTTCAAGAGGGGTTTCTCCTCTAGGGTCAATTTCACCTAGAGGTTGGACACATATTTTCCCCAATTATTATCATGACCATAAATCATGCAAGAGTTAGCATGTGCATGTCTAAGCTAGATGAGCATACACCTACCCTATAGTTCATATAGGGTCTACCAATACCCTAGTAACAACCCGGTGTCACTTGTCTTTATTTGATTGACAACACAAGGTCTCATATTTACACCAGTGGGCAATAGAAGTTTCTCTCCTACTCATATTTAGGTGTGAAATAATTTTAGATGTGAAATAAGTTTATATTAGCTTATGCTAAGTTGGAATTCAGAATTTTATAATTAATCATAAATTCACAATCCAACACTATTAGTCTCATGTACAACATAACATATACATATTATATCTCCCACACGTAATCATATGTAACCTTATAATCATGTTTTTTTTTTTTTTTGAAAAAATGAAAAACTTGTATTAATACAAAGAGCAATTACAAGCGGGAGAGAACACATCCCAACCAAGAACAGCAAACAACACTACAAGAGTAGAGCACAAAGTCAACCCAGCACAACACAAAGCAAAGAAGTCAACTGGGCACGAAAAAGCGACATGTCGCGAGATCGCGACAGTCAACCCCGTCTCCTCCGCAGCGGTGCCAACAGTCACGAAAACGTGACATGTTGCGAAATCGTGACATGTCACAAAATCATGACATGTCACGAAATTGCGACATGTCGCGAAATCACGACATGTCATAAAATCGCTACGACATCTCCCTCCAGCGACCCTTCGCCAAAATTGTCGTGAAATCGTGACTAGAAGACCAACTTGCTCCATAACGCCAAAAATGTCATGAAATCACGACAGAGTGCCTCCGAATCATCCAACCATCAAAAGTGTCATGAAATCACGATGAATTATCCTTATGGCATCCAGATCGCAAAAGCGTCGCGATATCGCGACAGTTTTCTCCATTCCGCTGGTAAGCCAAAATTGTCGCGAAATCGCGATGAGATTTTCTTGCAGCAGCCATCGCCAAAAAATGTCGTGATATCGCGACAAATTATCCACTTTGCACCACATCATCAAAATGGTCGTGATTTCGTGACGGGTTTTCCTTATGACACCAGATCGCCAAAAGTGTCGCGATATCGCGACGATTTTTCCTTTCGGCGCCCAGTTCTCAAAACTGTCGCGATATCGCGACGAATTTTCCACTTTGCTCTCCATCTGCAAAAGTGTCGTGATATCGCGACAAGTTTTCCAGTTAGCCCCAAATTGCCAAAACTGTCACGATATCACGACAATTTTACCATGCGCCTTCCCCGAGGGCCGCGATGGTGCGACATGTCATGATATCGCGACAAAAACCCACCAAAGGCCGTGAGGGCGCAACCTGTCGCGATATCGCGACAACTTCCAACTTGAAGCTGCGACGGCGCTACATGTTGCGATATCGCGATAGAAATATTCCTTAGCATAAAAAACACTGCACATAATTTCAAAAAACATTCAAGGCCTTGTCGAATCTCTGCATCCTCCACAAGCATGTCACTATGTAGCTACATCCCAACCTCCCTTTCAGCACCCATCTTAGCAAGGAAATCAGTTGCCTTATTGAGATCTCGATTCACATAGACAGGTATCACATCATCTAATTCCCTCCAAAGCTCTTTAATTTGGGAGACTAAGATCCGCAACCTCCAAGATTTCGAGACAAAGTTTCTCATACAGTCAAGAGCACCCACCAAGATTTGGGAGTCAGAATCAATAATAATCTTCCTGTGTCCCTGTTTGACAGCCCAGAAGGAGGCAAATTTAATGGCAAAGGCCTCGGCTTCATTGTTTGTGGCACATCCCAGACCCTGTAGTTCCCAATAGAGCAAAGACCCAGCATGATCGTGGCACACTACTCCAATTCCAGCACTTCCCGGATTGCCTTTAGCAGCTCCATCAGTATTGATTTTGATCCATCCTTCAGGAGGAGGTTTCCAACTACCACTCACCTACCTTTGTTGAATAACAGCTCCCTCTTCCAAAGGCTTAGAAGTAGACTGAATTTCCCCCTCGGCATGAATGGCAACCATTTTTGCCACTTTGCTCCAAATGACTTGCCATATTCCTTCTAGAGAGGAGAAGGTTTCACGAAAAATACGAGCATTTCTCTCCAACCATACCTGCCACCAGATAAAAAATAAACCAAGCTCCTAGCCAATTCGAAGAGCTTTGGATTTAAATCTACCTTTCTTCCAGATTTCCCAAATATTGTTTCAAGACAAGACCCCATTAGCCTGAAGTTTAAAGTGGGAGAACCAGCGTTTCTAGATCTGTCTTGTGAAAGAACATTCAAACATTAGATGATCCACAGTTTCCTCCTGCTTGTGGCATCACACATTGAGAAGGGCCAATGATGCCTCTGAGTCTGAGATTGTCATAGGTGAGAATTCCATTATGCAAAAACTGCCAGGCAAAGAAGTTCACTTTCAGACAGCCCTGGGGATGCCATATCTTTCTCCAATCATGAAGAAAAAAAAAGTGTGGGGGGGGCTCTGGAAGGATCTCATCATATCCCTCTTTCATAGTATAAACCCCAAGGCTCCCATAGCCCCAGGCCAGTTCATCCTCCTCATCTCTCCCAGTAAGAAACTTTTCTGCAAAGATTTTTCCCAAATTAGGTACCAACTCCGGAGGGATTGGTATTGGCCACTCATCCAGTCGCTTAAAATTTATGATCTTGTAGTCCCCTAATTGACTAGTGTTAAAGTAGCTCTCAATTTGGATCCATCCCTTATCTTCTATAGCAGATTTTATCGGTTGCAATTCAGGAAACACAGTAATAATGGGAGGATTCTGGTCCCAAGAATTAGTCCAAAACCGAGCCTTATCCCCTCTCCCCACTTTCCAGAATAGTTGATCTTTGATGAGTTGAGCTCCAAGCTTGAGCGCCTGCCACACTGGTGATCCAAAACCTTCCAGAGGAAAGCGGCCCACATCATTAGGATGGACAAAACCCAAGTATTTGCTAGAGAGGATTCTGCTGAAGAGGGATGTTGGCTGAGAAATCCACCTCCAGTACAGTTTGCCAGCCAAAGCCTTGTTGTTAAACTTGGAGCTTCTTAGTCCCAACCCTCCTTTTTCCTTGGGTTGGGTAACCTTGTCCCAGCCAACCAAGGCCCATTTCCTCTCTCCCTTGGCACCTTTCCATAGAAATATTCTAGCCATTTTATCCAGCTCTTTCCAAATAGACTGGGGAGCAGCCAGGATGGAGAATTTATAAATTGGCATGGCCTGAATAACTGACTGTAGAAAAGTTAGACGACCCCCATAAATTAACCATCTATGCGACCAATGGTTCATTCTATCTTTGATGCCATCCAATAGGTCCTTCCAAACATCTATTTTTAGTTTTTTGAAATGGAGAGGGACCCCCAGGTAAACTACTGGGAGAGAGGTCCGAGTGAAACCTAAAATCTCAATAACTCTGTCCTGTAACCGTTGATCAATATTGAAGAAGATCACTTTGGATTTATTGTCATTGATGACTTGATTAGAGGCCCGGAGGTAGACATTTAGAGTATCTCTGATTCTTATTGCTTCCCTAAGGCTGGCCACTCCCACCAATCCAGTATCATCTACAAACTGTAAATGAGTCAAAACTTCAGCCCCGACCTTAATACCTGTTATCTGACCTTGAAGTCTTCTTCTCAGAAAGAGTCTACCCAATCCTTCAGCCAAGATGAGGAAGAGATAAGGAGAGCAAGGGTCTCCTTGCCAAAGGCCATGAGATGCACCAAAAGGAGGCGAGGGAAGTCGCTTGATAAGAACAGAGTATGAAGGCGTAGAAATATAGCTCATGACCTAGTCTGTCCAGTCCTGAGAGAAACCAAAGGCTGTCAACATCTTTGCCAAGAAGCCCCACTCCACCCTGTCATAAGCCTTGGACATATCCAGTTTAATGAACATTCCTTTGTTCCCAGATTGGTGCATTGTATGGATAGCCTCCTATGCTAGAATCACTCCATCCAATATTTGCCTCCCTTCAACAAAACCCCCTTGCTCTGGGGAAATTATATTATGCAGGATAGGTTTTAACCTTTCAGCCATAATCTTAGTGATTATTTTATAGATCACATTGCATAAGGCAATAGGTCTAAAATCAAATAAATGAACCCCCCCCTGCTCCTTTTGGAATTAAAGTAATGAAGGTATGATTTAGAGCCTTGAGCATTATTTTATTGGTTCTGGACTCCTCAGTGACAGCTAGAACATCTTCCTCCAGGGTATCCCAAAAGGCCTGGAAGAACTTAATAGGGAAACCATCAGGACCGGGCGATTTACCAATACTCATCCCAAAGACCAACTTCTTAAGTTCATCTCTATCTATGGGTCTAAGTAGGGCTTGGTTCTCTTCAGGAGAGATTATAGAAGGAATGACAGCAATAACTTCATCTTGGGCTGCCCCATCTTGCTCCATACTTTCCTTAAAGAGTTTTGAGAAATACTCCATTGAGTGGGAGTGCATACCAGGAAGAGTGTCAAAAGAGTATCCATTCTCATCTTGAAGGAATTCCATATTATTCGCTTGTCTCCTAGCACAGGCAGAGCGCTGAAAAAATTTTGTATTTTTGTCTCCTTCTAATAACCAAGTATTTCTTGCTCTCTGTTTCCAGTAAATCTCTTCTTGATTATCAATATCCTCAACCGCTTTGCGCAAAGCATCATCCTCGGATTTAAGGTGCTCGAAAATGTTTCCTTCCCTGAAATTTTTTTGCACCTCATCCCATCTGGCCAACAAGGGGCCCGTTGGTGCTGGAAGTCTGATTTGTTAGTTTTCCTCCACTGTTTCAGTTTACACTTGACAAATTGAAGCTGTTTGTGAAATTTGAACATTACAGTCCCAAAAAGTGGGCGGCCATCTTCCCACCACTGAGGAATTTTTCTTCGGAGATCTTTTTGCAACCAAAAATTTTCAAATTTAAATGGTTTATGGTACTGCCCTGTCATAGCCCCTCCCTCCAACCAAAATGGGAAAGTGGTCGCAAGCTGGGCCTTCCAAAATCTGAAATTTAATATTCCATTTCACAAATGCTTCCTCCGAGACCAGAAACCGGTCTAGTTTTACCTTCCTACTGTGTGGCTCTCTTCTCTTATTAGTCCACGTAAAATAAGTGCCAGGACCTTTGATATCAACAAGGTGAAAGGCCTAGACTTGAGCAATCAGAAGCCTATCCCCTGGATCCAAAACTGGGATACCACCTTCCTGATCCTTGGCGGATAATTTGGCATTAAAATCCCCAACAATAATCCAATCGCAATCTTCCCAGGAGGATCTCATTGAATGAACAACATTCCATTCAAGCCGCTGGCCATCAATGCTTTGAGCCCCATAGAAGTTTGTGATTAAAACCTGTTCAGCTGTAACAATGTTCTTAAAGAGAGATGTGAGAACACTCCTCCAAGCTGTATGTTCTATTGCTATCCACACCAGAGGGTTCCAAAGAGTAACAATCCCCCCCGAAGCTCCTTGGGCCGCCACATCCATATATCCAACGGCCCTCCATATTCTACTAACAGTTTTACACATAAGATCTAAAGACATTTTTGTTTCCTGAAGGAGCAAAAAGTTTTTTTTGTGTCTTCCTAAAAGTCTTTGAACAGCTGATTGATGGGTTCTCTTGTTTAAACCCCTTACAATCCGGGATTGTATAATCATTGGAAACCTTGGGAGCAATAAGAGTCAATTGTTCTCACCGATCCTCCATTGATCAGCTTGTCCCCTTGCGCTACTAGTAGATCCTTATTGGATTTTCTACCAGCTCCTTGGGAATTACTATTCTTAGACCTCTTTTCCACCTGGGTAATCCCAAACGCTAGTCTTTCTTTGTTCTTTTCTGCACTTCCCATGTTGACATCCTTAATAACTGGTTGTGCAGGGGAATGGATTACCATAGCCCCTAGGTTCTCTGGTTGCAAATTCTCAGGGGTTTCAATCACCTATTCTAAGACAGGAGTAGATGATAGAGGAGCATGAGAGTGGGTGTTATTATCCTCAGCATTCCCATCCACTCCTTCCATGACTTGGTCTTCTTGGTCTACAAGGGATTTGAAGATTTCATATTGATTGGTTGGCTTGGTTTGGGCCTGCTCTTTGCCATTTCTCTTTTTGTTTTTCCTCTGCTTCTGCTGTTCAAAGCCATATTTCTGGGCATCAGAACCCTGGGGGATATTGAGGGGTTCTTTGACCGGAGTGAACTTACCCTCTCTAGGGCAATTTGGTGCTCCCAACGGAGCTTCCGCTTTTGTGGTCAGGATATTTGGGTAGAACCTAGCCAAATGGCCATGCTTATGGCAGACTCTACATCTAAAAGGTAAGGCTTCATAGTCTAGCTGTTGTATCCAGGTTAGTCCTGCCAACTCCAATTCCACCTCGACTGGAAGTGGCTGGCTAATATCCATTTCTATGCATATTCTAGCAAAGACAACAGTATTTCCCTCCATGGTATCTCTGGAAACTCCCAAATATCTACCTAGAGAATTACCAATCAACTCAAGAATTTGCTCACCCCAAAACTCCATCGGGAGAGCGTACAGCCAAATCCAAACCGGGACAGTCGTGGGCTCAATGCGAGGATCAAAACCCACTCTCCACGGTTGGACAAATAATCCTGCCAGGTCGTGGCTCCTCTTCTATGATTCAAATGCTCTATTTCTATCTACTAAAGAAGAGAAACTAATAATAAAATACCCATTGCTTATAGGCCATAGAGAGTACTCACCAATGGGCTCCCAGTTCTGTCTCACCCAGGTGTGTAGAAAGTTCAGAGTGGGTCGGATACCCATGAATTTGTAGATCAGATCATGGGTAGCACGGTATATAATTGTATCCTCAACCAGTTTTGGTTCTATGACAATCTTAGGCCTGGAAGCAGATTGTGGAAGGCAGCCGTTAACTCTGTTTGCAGGTAAACCCTTTCTAGCATTCTTAAATAGCATTTGATAAGCACTTCGCTGAGCTTCATCGAAGGAAGATGCAGGGTTTTCTTTTAATATATCAGCATATGAGCTTTTCTTCCCATCGATAGATCCTGGAGGAGACCCCATTGGGCCCTCCCGAGGCAACGAGATCCTTCAAAGTAGTGTAGATTCAATCCACCGGAGGTCCTGGAAGAATCTTCCCACCAGAAACCCTGGAGCTTCGCCCGGTGCCTGCACAGAAGGTTTCCCGCCAAATCGCCAGAGCTCGAAAAAAACCTCACCCGTTTCCAATCATAAAGTACCAACCTTATAATTATGTTAAAGGAAATAACTATCCAATTTTTTCTACATATCTAGTAAGTAAATTTGTCTAAGTAAATTTGTTCAATGTAAATGTAAAAAGAAAATTAAGATTTTTAAAATCCTAACACACTATTCTTTTATTTTATAACCAAACCAATCTTGCATCCTAATCACACTATTTTAAATCTATGGTTGATTTATTTTTTATTTTTTTATTATTTCAAGATAAGTCTAAGGAATTAAATTGAATTAAATAAATATTCAAGCACTTTTAAATGTTATTACATCAAATCATAGTTTCGAAAGTATTACCTACGGTTGCTATGGAATTTAAGATTACCTAACATAACATCTTGTAGAGTTTACACTTACTATTTAGATCACTTACACATTTCAAAAAAAATTATTTAGTTCTAAAAATATCTCACGAAGCTTGTTTCAAAAGAAATAATAATATAAAATTAAAAAAAAATGATTTGCTATATTTAATTTAAATATTAGACAACCCTATGGAGTTTAATGCTTGGGTATTAACAAGTCAGACTTCAAAGAGTGCATTATCTATGACAATTTCTAAAGTAAAATTTAAATTTAAGCAAAACATCCATTACTCCCTATCTTGTGACGGATGTCAAGAACCATGCCAATTTTAGAATTAGAGAGGTAATTCAGTGGTTACGCCTTAGCTTCTAGTTTTTATAACATGCAAGAAAACTAAGGTAAAATCTAGTTTGTAGTTTACCTTATTTCTTTATAATCTTAACCAGTTACTTAACATAGGTAATATCATTCCTAAAATCAAGACAACTGTTCAACCAGGTTTTGGGTTATTTAGTGTTGTAATGACTTAATGTACCCAAATAGTGTGTTAAAAAATAATCCCAATTAATTCACAACATCTAAAGGCCTACACAATTTTTTTTGCCAACAAACTAATCAACACGCGACCCTAAAATAGGTTTTATTTTTCTCACCATTCGGACAAGCTACCACAAAATTTTCTAAGGAGACTGAAGTTTACCTAATTTATATAATGTTTTGTTTACTCAATTAAAACAACCATTCAATAATGGTGACTAAAGGACATATTCAAAATTTTTTGGTACACAAGATATTTCTCACAGTGATGGAAATAGGAAATGTATACATTGTTTTGCTTTATTAATAACAATTAATGAAAAGATAGGCTATCTACAATCGCCTAGTAAAAATAAACACACCTTTACTATACAACATCAGGTTTAATGCTATTATATAACTTGGATTCTTAATACATTCTCCATATAAACAAAAGTTACAAATGTTGGGTTTATAGGTGTTGGGTTCTTTGTTTCAAAATAAAGATACAAACACTTTTTTTTTGTACATGAATTGACCTTATAATTATTTTAAATTAAAAACTACAAGAAATATTTGATTTTTCTTCTCATTGAATCTATACATAAATTTGAGGAATACAATGAGCTCTTAACAGTTGACGACCCTATTTGATACACATAGATTTGTTAAGACATAGAAAACAGTAGGGTAATGCCTGGTAGTATCTTCTTGATTTCACTGTATGTGCTCAACGGACGTCAGGATCCGAATGTTTGGATTACACAATAAATTATTTGGATATTCGAACTAGAAATATTATCCATAATCGACTGTGAGTGAATACAAATCCCATGGAAGCTTCATCGAGGATCAGAGCGAATGACCTATGTTATTGAATACAATCTACCTAGATATGCATACAAGATTTTACATCCTATGTGCAATACCATTAAAATTATGCAGAATTCACTATTTAAGACTAAAAGTACTTGGCCTCAATTTTAACATTATAAATTATAAGAAAACCAACAATACTTTACTCAAATAGATAAGCTATCAGACCCACTCTTTTATTCATTAAAATCTCTCAAAAAAACACACACAACATTCACAACTAATCATATTATCAAAAGAAAACTTTAGTATAGAACAAGTGAAAGAGAATCCAACCTTTTTCAGCACTGGAAAATATTTCGAAACTTCCTACTAGCAATGCTTCCATGAGCCTACCACTACACTTCGTTATTCAACCATTCTTTTTTCTTTTTCCTTCCAATGTCCCTAAAATCCCTCTTATATTTTTAAATAGAAGGCTTATTCACATGATGATGTGCCATTTGTGCAAACTCATGCAAGGGCTTTCCATGATGATATGCCAGGTGTTTTTTTCTCCCGAAAGGTTTATATGGCTAAGATATAGTAACAATATTGCATTCTAGGTTATAAGTTTTATTTCTTATTTTATTTCCAACATTTTTTTATTATTTATTTTTGTTATTATATTGTTCTAAAATGGAAGTTTTCCTTACTTTATTTATTAACTATTTTATTAATATATATTATTTTATTATTTATTATATATATTTTAATTATTTTATATTTTATTGATAAAATCTTCTAAGTATTAAAAGCATATAATATAAAAAACCCTAAATGTGATTACATGAATGCAACTACATGGACCACTGGCAGATATACTATCGATAGAGAATTTAGATCCTAAAAATCGCAAATACCTCATCCCTCATCATATCCCTGAATTACCTTTTGCTGGCATTTTATGTTTGCTATCAGGAGGAGGTATATTTTTTTAAACTACTCTTTTAACAGGTGACACCTACAACTGCATCCCTAAAGAGATTAGAAGTACCATATTTTTGCAAATAAATAGATAATTAATTGAGGGTTGTTACATACTCCCCCTCTAGGATTAAACACAATCCCTGTGTTTACAATGCTTTGTAAATTGTTACATATACAATGCTTAGTAAAAAAAGAAATTACATAGCCAAAATACATATTCAGATAACATGCATACATCATTGAAACATTATTTTTTCACACCAAAATTATTATTATATCATTGTTCAAACAAAAATGAAAACTATCTTTTCATGATAGCCACATCCTCCCATGTGGCACTATTTTCAGAATACTGGTCCCATTGGACCTTATATTGCTCTATGTTGTGATTCCTTAATAATTTTGTTTTGTAATCAAGAATCCTGACTAGTCGCACCTCAATGTGCAGGGGATTGGCCATCTGCAAATGATCAACATTCCAAATATGAGAGGGATCAAATATATATTTCTTGAGGAGGGACATGTGGAATGTATCATGGATTTTTGACAATCTGGGTGGCAAGGCTAGCTTGTAAGCGACTGGGCTTATTTTATCAATAACAGAAAAATGTCCTACAAATATTGGACTGATTTTAGAGGATTTAATAGAGCTTTTGGTTGGTTTAACTCTTAGGAATACTTTGTCTCCCATAGAAAATTTATTTGGCATCCTTTTTAGGTTCGTATAGCTCTTTTGTTGATCTAAATCTTCTTTGAGCCTTTGACAAATTTCATTAAGTTGCTTCTTAATTTATTTAACGATATCCATTCTGATCATCACTTGATCCTTTGGATTACTCCATGAAACGAATCCATGCCTCATGAAGCATGGATAAGAAGGGGTAATATTCCTACTTTATTTGATGATCTATGCAATACATTCACAATATAGCCTCTAAAATCTGGTTTACCCTCTCAGTTTGACCATCTCTTTTTGGGTGATAGGCAGTACTGATGTTAAGTTTTACTCCCCATACCTGATGCAAAGTTTACCAAAATTCAAAGGTGAAACAAGAATCCCTATCTGATATAATCATTTTAGGAAAACCATACAGTCGTACCACTTCCCTGGAAATTTTTTGATATATAACAGGAGTACCATCTTTAATATTTCTAGTCAAAAAATGTGATACTTTAGTCAGCTTATCAACAACTACCAGGATGGCATCATGTTGAATTTATAGGTAAACCAACTATAAAGTCCATAGAAACAACCTGCCATTTATATATTGGAATTTCATGTGAATAAATGCATCCAGCTGGGTGTAAATGTTCGGCCTTCACCTTCTAACATTCTAAACATTTTACCACAAATTTAGCGATATCTTTTTTCATCGCTGGACAATAATATTCTTTCCTCATATTATCATACATCCTTACAGAGCCCAGATGGGTGGAGTAAGGAGCACACTATGCCTCTTGAAGTAATATTTTTTTAAAATTATTATCATTTGGCACTACCATTCTATTTCTAAAGAATAATATATCTTCCTGGATCTCAAATTTCTTTGCTTTCTCTGAGCCTTACCAAATTAGGTTACAACACTTTTGTGAATATTCATCTTGAAGCTGAAGGTTTCTTATTTGTTCAATTATACCAAATTGGCATTGTGACATAGTAGTTATATGCCTTCTTCTACTTAAGGCATCTACTAGTTTGTTTTATTTTCCCTTAATGTATTCAATGCCAAAGTCATATTCTGCTAGAAATTCCATCCAACATATTTACCTTGCATTGAGCATTGGCTATGTAAAGATATACCTTAGACTTTGATGATCAGTCCTAAGCTCAAAAGGTTTGCCAAGCAAGTAATGATACCATATTTTAAGAGTGTGCACAACTACAACCAACTCCAAATCATGTGTGGCATAGTTCAATTCATGTTTCTTGAGATTTTGTGACTCATAAGCTATGACACCCTCCTCTTGCATGAGGACCCCACCTAATCCTTCTATGGAGGCATCAGTACAAACTGTAAATGGAATTTTGGGATCCAGTATTCTAAGGATAGGAGCAGTTGTTAATTTTTTTTAAGCATTCTGAAAGCTTCTTCATTCTACGTTGACCACTTAAAATTATTTCCTTTCTTTTGAAGATTTTTTATTGGATAGACAAATTTAGAGAAATTCTTGACAAAGCGGTGGTAATACCCAACCATTCCCATAAAGCTTCATACCTCAGTGATATTTTTTAGAGCAGGCCAATCAATGATGGATTCTATTTTCTTTGGGTAAACTCACACTCCCTCTACCAATATTACATGTCCTAAATACTATACTTGGGAGGTATAAAACTCACACTTGGAAAATTTTCCATACAACTGATTCTTCCTAAGTATTTCGAGAATAATCCTCATATGACGATCATGCTCCTCTTTGTTTTTGGAGTAGATCAATATATCATCTAAAAATATGAGTACAAACTAATCTAAATGTTCATGAAATATGCTATTCATTAGGTTCATAAAGGTTGTTGGAGCATTAGTTAATCCAAAGGGTAACACTATAAACTCATAGTGGCCATATCTAGTATAAAAAGTAGTTTTTTAGATGTCCTCGTCTTGAATCCTCAACTGATGATAACCAGATCTGAGATCAATTTTGGATAAAATTATGGCTCCTTTCAGTTGATAAAACAAGTCATCTATTCTGGGTAGAGAGTACTTATTTTTGACAATCATCTTATTGAGCATTCTGTAGTCAATACATAGCCTTAAATATCCATCCTTATTTTTAACAAATAGAACTGGTGCACCAAATGGAGAGATACTTGGTTTAATGTGCCCCTTTTCTAATATATCTTGGATTTGGGTCTTGAGCTCCAACAATTCTATCTTAGTCATCATATAAGGTAATCAGGCTATAGGTGTTGCTCTGGGTAAAATTTCAATAGAGAAGTCAAATTCTCTCTAGGGCGGTAGTCCAGGCAAGTCTTCAGGAAAGACATCCCAAAAGTTGTTCAACACTGGATAAGTTTGGAAAAGACTTGCTCTAGACTCAGTTTCTTCCTTTTTATTAATTTTGACTACATAGACTCTACTACCCTTCCTTAAGGCTCTTTTGACTTGCATGGTTGTTAGGAGATGGGGTTCCACTGATTCACATCCACAATAAACTCGAATCCTTTGCTTAGTGTCATTAGTGAAATCTAGCCATCTATCTTCAAATTTCATCAGTACTTTATGTGATTTAAGTCAATCAATACCTAAGATAATATCAAAGGCATGTAATGGAGCCACATACAAATGCCAACTAGTTTTTCCTTGAGGTAGTATTATCTGAGGGTCAAATAATCATTGACTAATAGTATAGGTTTGCCCAGACCCATACTCAACCTTCCACCCATTTTCCATAAACCCAAGTTTTTTGGTATGTCCCTCAGAATGTTAGAAGAAATAAAACTATCAGTTGCTCCAGAATCAACCAAAATGCGTACATTTTTATTGTAATTTTTTCCATTTAACAAAAAAGGTATTGCATGTCCATCTAGTTTGGGATTACCTGTTGCTGCATATATTTTGTGGGTAGGTTTTGTAGGTTCTTTCCTCCTATCAGCTCTCAGAGGATACTTATCAGTGTAATGAGCTTCTTGATAGATATAGCATCCAGTTCAAGGTGCCCTTTCTCTTTTATTTCCATCATTGCTCTCCTGAGTGCCAGCTCCTGGTGCATTAGCTCTTTGATCATTTAGATCCCTAAAATTTCTTCTATCTTGGCTACCTAGATTGTTTTGATTATCCTTGTTTCCTTTATATGTATTCTTTTTCTTGTCAAATATGTTTGTGTATCCATATCTACTCTTATTGTTCCAATTCTTATCCCATTTTTTTGAGCTAATATTCTTCTTTTTCTGTGGCTCTTCTCTTTCAAAGGATTTTTGGTAATAGGTCTTCTTGGCCTTCTGGTTGGCTTATTTTTTATGATCCAAATCATAGGTAACAGTAATTTTTGCGGGTTTCAACATAAGGATCAGATGTCCAATATTTGGGTGTAATCCTAGGAGAAATTTTTGAACTTTAATTTCAGTCTGCTGCTCATATTCAGGCATATACTTGAGCAGTTGCACAAACCGTTGATAGTACTCGATCACGGTCATGCTTCCCTGAGTTAATCTTAAAAATTCCATGATTTTCTCAAGGTAAAACTACAGTTTCAGGAATATATCTTTAAGTTCTTTCACAAATGTTTCCCAGTGAACATCAATGACCTCCACATTATTTATTTTTCTATACGTATCCCATCAGTTAGAAGCTACTCTAGTTAAATGTCACCCATGCAGTTTTTGATTCGGAAGTGAGGGTTCTGATGGTAAAATATGGTTCTAAACTATTTAGCCATCTCTCAGCCTCTTCTCCATCTTCTTTACCATCAAACTTGGATATGTCAATTCTTTGCATATCACTTATTAACTTAGGTCCTACTTGATTTCTTTTGAGATCAACATATGTATCATATTCTATTATCATTGGCTCTTTCTCTTTAGATATATTTTCAATTATCTTTTGTTGTTGAGCAATCATTTCTAATTGTTGGGTTAACTGAGCCTTTTTATGTTCCATTTCTTCCAATATTTGAGATTTTTTTTAGCCATAAGCTTATCCATCTGAGCTTGTTGTTGATCCATATGTCATTTCTATTGGTTCATTTTCTCTTGCATCAAATATATCATCTGGACCATCTTACCTCTTTTTGAGCAGGTTCTTTCTCTTTTATAACCATTTGAGGAGAGTTTGCGACCTCATATGAAGTTCTTATCCTCAAAATATGTTAGAGGACCCTCTTAGGATTTTCAGTCAATCCTTCCCATTGTACCATCGTAGGTCTCTTTGAATAACTAGCTTTCATTCCAGATGCCATTGCCTGGTAGAATAGAACTATGTTAATTATTTTTGGTTTGATTTAAATTTTTTAGATATTTAGCATAAATTTTACTAAGACTATGTTTAACATAAGTTTTTCTAAATATTTTTTTCCTAGGGGTTCACAACCTAGAGCTTTGATACCAACTGTAACAACCCAATTCTTACCTACTTGGTTGTCTTTTCATGAAGATCACAAAATGAAAATTTTTCAACCAATATCAATATTTATACTAGTACAAGGCATGTAGATTTTTCATGAGTATACATTTTGCTACAGTCGAAATACCCATGAGATCGAGACTAGCCAGGTCCCACCATTATTTCCATAGGTGAACTTCACTCTCATCTTGAGAATCCAAGTTCAAGGAGTTTCTCCTCTAAGGCCCATTTCACCTAGAGTTTGGACGCGTATTTTTTCCAATTATTATCATGACCATAAATCATGCAAGAGTTAGCATGTGCATGCCTAATCCATATGAGCATCCACCTTCCCTAGAGTTCATCTAGGGTCTACTAATACCCTGGTAACAACCTGATATCACTTGTCTTGATTCGATTGACAACACGATGTCCTATTCCATCATGTTGTTGGTACCCCTCAAATGATTCAAGCACAAGATCCACCTATATGTACTATCAAGGATTAACCTAAGAGTGATGCCCATTTCATCCTCTGTTACCTCCCGTCCTAATCCTCCCCGTCAAGATTTTGGGTATCCCTATATTTAGATGATTTCCCTCCCACAAACACCATTAATGGTAACGATTGACATACAAATATTTTCCTACCCACAATATTGGAATTTCTTTTGTCATCGATTACACCAGTGGGCAATAGAAGTTTCTCTCCTACTCATATTTAGGTGTGAAATAAGTTTATATTAGCTTATGCTAAGTTGGAATTCAGCATTTTATCATTAATCATAAATTCATAATCCAACACTTTTAGGATCATGCACAACATAACATATACATATTACATCTCCCACACGTAATCATATGTAACCTTATAATCATGTTAAAAGAAAAAATTATCCAATTTTTTCTACATATCCAGTAAGTAAATTTGTCTAAGTAAATTTGTTCAACATAAATGTAAAAAGAACATTAATATTTTTTAATTCCTAACACATTATTCTTTTATTGTATAACCAGACCAAGGTTGCATCATAATCACACTTTTAAATCTATTGTTGATTTTATTTTTTATTTTTTTATTATTTCAAGATAAGTCTAAGGAATTAAATTGAATTAAATAAATATTCAAGCACTTTTAAATGTTATTACATCAAATCATAGTTTCAAAAGTATCACCTACGGTCGCTATGGCATTTAATATTACCTAACATAACTTCTAGTATAATTTACACTTACTATTTAGATCACTTACACATTTAAAAAAAAAATATTTAATTCTAAAAATATCACACGACGCTTCTTTCAAAAGAAATAATATTATAAAATTAAAAAAAATGATTTGCTATCTTTAATTTAAATATTAGACAACCCTATGGAGTTTAATAGCTGCGTATTAACAAGTCAGACTTCAAACAGTGCATTATCTATGACGATTTCTAAAGTAAATTTTAAATTTAAGCAAAACATCCATTGCTCCCTATCTTGTGACGAACATCAAGAACCATGCCAGTTTTAGAATTAGAGAGGTGATCAGTGGTTACGTCTTAGCTTCTGGTTTTTAGACCATGCAAGAAAACTAAGGTAAAATCTAGTTTGTAGTTTACCCCATTGCTTTATAATCTTAACCAGTTACTTAGAACATAGGTGCATTTCTAAAATCAAGACAATTGTTCAACTAGGTTCTAGTTTGTTTAGTGTTGTAATGACTCAATGCACCCAAAAATTGTGTTAAAAATAGCCTTGATTAATTCACAATATCTAAAGACCTACGTGAAGTTTCCAACCAAAAAATAGAACAACACGCGATCCTATAATAGGTTTTATTTTACTCACCATTTGGACAAGCTACCACCGATTTTTTTAAAGAGATTGAAGCCTGCCTAATTTCTATATTTTTTGTTACTCAACTAAAACTACCATTCAATAATGATGACTAAAGGACATATTCAAATTTTTTTGGTACGCATAGGATATTTCTCATAGTAATGAAAATAGGAAACGTATACATTGCTTTGCTTTATTAATAATAATTAGTGAAAATATAGGCTATCTACAATTGCCTAGTAAAAATAAACACACCTTTACTATACAACATCGGGTTTAATGTTGTTATAGAACTCGACTACTTAATACGTTCTCCATATAAATAAAATTTACAGATGATGGGTTTACAGGTGTTGGGTTATTTGTTTCAAAAGAAAGATACGAAAACTTTTTTTGTACACGAATTGACCTTATAATTATTTTAAATTAAAAACTACAAGAAATATTTGATTTTTCTTGGCAATAAATTTTAGGAATACAATGAGATCTTAACAGTTGATGACCCTATTTGACACACAAATTTATTAAGATGCAAAAAAAGGTAGGATAATTCCTGGTAGTATCTTCTTGATTTCACTGTATGTGCTCGATGGACTTTAGGATCGAAATGTCTGGATTACAAAATAAATTATTTGGAGATTTAAACTAGAGAGCTTCTCCATAATCGACTGTGAGTGAATACGAAGCCCATGGTAGCTTCACTGAGGATTAGAGTGGCCGACCTATCTTATTGAATGCAATATACCTAGATATGAATACAAGCTTTTACATCCTATGTGCAATACCATTAAAATTCTTCTGAATTCACAGTTTGAGACTAAAAGTACTTGGCCTCAATTTTAACATTATAAATTATAATAAAACCAACAATACTTTACTCAAATAGCTAAGCTATAAAATTCACTCATTTATTAATTAACAACTCTTAGAAAAACATGCACAACATTCACAACCAAGCATATTATCAAAAGAAAAAATTAGTATAGAACAAGTGAAAGAGAATCTGACCTTTTTCAGCACTGGAAAATCTTCTGAAACTTCCTACCAGCAAAGCTTCCATGAGCCTACCACTACACTTTCCCCCTAAAATCCCTATTATATTTTTAAATAGAAGGCTTATTCACATGATGATGTGCCATTTGTGCAAACTCATGCAAGCGCTTTCCCTGATAATATGCCGGGTGTTTTTTTTTCTCCTAAAAGGTTTATATGGCTAAGATATAGTAATAATATTGCTTTCTAGGTTATAAGTTTTATTTCTTTATTCCCATCATTTTTTTATTATTTATTTTTGTTATTATATTGTTCTAAAATGGAAGTTTTCCTTACTTTCTTTATTAACTATTTTATTAATATAATTTATTTTATATATATTATTTTTATATTTTATTATATATATATATTATATTTTATTGATAAAGTATTCCAAGTATTAAAATTATAGAATAGAAAAACCCTAAATGTGGCTACATGAATGCAACTACATGGACCACTGGTGGATGTACAGTTAATAGGGAATTTAGACCCTAACCATCACAAATACTCCATCACTCATCATATCCCCGATTTACCTTTTGCTAGTATTTTCCATTTGTTATCAAGAGGAGGTATATTTTTTAAACTACCATTTTAACTGGTGACACCTACACCTGCATCCATAAAGAGATTAGCAATATCATATTCTTACAAATAAAGTAGACAAACAAATAGTTAATTAATTGAGGGTTGTTACATGAATTTACTAAAAATGAGTATGATAATGTAAATATACAAAATAATGAACTTACTAATAATTACATGGTTATGTCAAGATAAATTATCCTTAGCCAATGATTCACTTTCTTCCTCTTGTTATACCTAGACTCATGGACCTTGTATTGGCTACTATCTTTATTACTATCATTTTTCTATTTTTTTCCTCTTGTTGAATGTATAATTTCTCTCATACATGGGTTTATAATAATTTGGCCTTGTTGAACCAAGAAAATATTTGGCAATTAAATAAGGTTTGGAAGAATGAATTAATCCCTAAATTGAATTTATTTCTTTGGTTATTCTTATAAAATAAGATTCTAACTCTAGATAACTTAAGTAAGAGATGTTTTCAAATGATAAATATATGTTCTCTTTGCATGAAGGATGTTGAATCCATTGATCACTTGTTTATTCATTGTGAGTTTGCAAGTAAGGTTATTAATAGAATAATGGAAGCTATATTATGCTCTTGTATAGTCCCTATTACCTTTAGGAAGATTTTTTAACCAATGGAGATGCCATTTTAGCAATAGTAGGTTAACAAAGCTTTGGAATTTATTGTTACCTTATTTTTTGTGGGGTGTTTGATGGGAAAGAAATCAAAGAGTATTTAGGGGGGAAAGTAAGGATGAAATTTTAGTGTCTAACATAATTAAAACTGTAGTGAGGGAGAATTTGCTTACCTTTGATAACAGTGTGGGCTTTGAGAACAATTTGGAAAAAAGGACCATTAGTGAATGGCACATGGAATAACCTAGAGCAGCACATTTTCCAATCAGTTTGAGAAGAGCAAACACTAGATGGATAAAACTAGAGGAGATATAGGTAAAGTTAAACTTTGATAGAGTTGCAAAAGGCAACCCAGGTAAATCTGAGGATGAGGTGTCATTCAAAATGAGAAAGGTGAAGTGTTGTGGGATTATGCAAAAATTTATGGGACACAAAGTAATAACTATTCAAAAGATAAAGCCCTATACTTTGGTGGTATTTTTTTTGAAGAACACAAGCTTATACTGAGAGGGGGGTGAACAGTATAAGACCACTTTTTACTTTTCTTTCCCAAAATATATTATCCAATATATCAATGGCAATATCAACAATAGTAATCAAAGCAATGCACAAATCACCACACACAATAGAGACACCAATTTAACGTGGTTCACCCAATGTGGGCTACTCCACGGAGAAAATATTTCACTAAAATTTTCTCAACAAATCTCTTGGGAATCCCTTTCCCTATTACAATGTTTATGGACCTCTGTCCAAAGGAGACACCAATCCCCTAATCAAGTTCATGGATCTCTATCCATAGGAGACACCAATCCCCTCAGCTGGTTCATGGATCTCTATCCATAGGAGAACTCCTTCTCCTCTTCTCTAGTTGGTGATCCTCTAGAAGACTACTACCTCCACTATACTGGCTTGTGGATCTCTCTCCACTGAAGACTCATGTCCTCACTCAAAGACCTCTATCCTCACTACCCTGGCTAATGGATCTCTATCCACTGGAGACTACTATCCTCTACTCTATCACCTCCAAAGCTTGCTCTTAGCTCTGTCTCAAATCTACACTAAACACAGTCCTTTGGTCTAGCACAAATCTACTCAATCTCTAATCTACACTAAACATAGTCCTTCGATCTAGCACAAATCTACTCAATATCTATCTCAAATCTACACTAAACATAGTCCTTCGATCTAGCACAAATATGCTCAATATCTATCTCTGATCTGCACTAAACATAATCCTTCGATCTAGCACAAATATGCTCAATATCTATCTATGATCTGGCACAAACCTATCCTCAAATCTACACCAAAATCTATCCTCAAATCTATCCTCAAGCCTTAACACAAAGCTTGAATCAATCACAAATCAACTCTACTAGATATACCCCAAACCTTAACTCAAGGTTTGAACAAATCAATCAATCAACTCTGCTCACAAGTCTTCTCAAAGACTTACCTCAAATATATCAACAAGTCCTCACTAGAACTTGTCCAATATTCTCAATAAGTCTTCACCAAGACTTACCTCAAATATTCTCAACAAGTCCTCACTAGAACTTTCTCAATCTATTGTAAGCTTCCACAAAATCTCACACAAATCTATCCTTAAGTCCACTCTAGGACTTACTCAAATCATCTCACTAGCTTTCACAAAAGCTTATTCAAATCAACTCAATCTATCACAGAAAACCTCTTCAATCACACAAACAAGTTTCACACAAAATCTTGTTTTAATCTCACAAAAACATATAGAGAATGGTTAGAGACTCAATATGTTTCACACTCACAACAATGCTCAATCACTTTCAATCTCTCTTTTTACCATAGAAACATATAGAGAATGGTTAGAGACTCAATATGTTTCACTCTCACAACATCTCAATCACTTTCAATCTTTCCTTCAAATCAATTCAGAATAAAGAACAATTTATTTCACAGAACTTGAACTATCACTCCAACACTTCCAATCAACTAAGCTCAATCAACTCCACTCAACAAATCACTCAATGAAAGCTTAGTCAACAATGCTTATCAAACAAACCTCACATAACAATGATACTCATGATCTTTCACAACCCTAGTTCAAGATAGTTCTCAACTTCACATAACAATGATACTCATGATCTTTCACAAACCCTAGTTCAAGAATATGAAATATTACTCAATATTTCCAACAATGCTTATCAAACAAGGTTTCTAGTATCAAATTTCATTCCAGAAAACCAAACTCAACAATGCTTATCAAACAATCCTTTTCACTCCAACTTAGCATTCATAACATCCAACAATATTTCACTCTCAAGGAAAATATGCCCTTACCTTTTGTTTGAAGAAGATTTGACCTCAAACACCTGTCTCAATCACAATCAACTCTTTGCCAATCTCAAAGGTTAGGTAGCAAAATATTCACTCAAAAATTCACTTAAATGATTCCTCAAAATATTTCACCATACATAGCATAAGATCTCAATTACACCTTATAAACTCCACACTTTAAAATATTAACAAAAACCAAGTAAATCACTTCACAAATAATCTTTCAATAATCACCTTATTACTCCTTTTAAAATAATTAACACCTTTATATTTAAAATAAAATTTAACTCCACTTATCCCCTTATTACTCCTAAAAGGATAATTTAATTTTTAACTTAACCAAAACCTTATATCTCCCTCTTTATTTCCTTGCCAACCACCTTAGCACTAAATATAATCCCCTAGCGCACGTTCCACAAATTCCACCTAGCAAAAACCTTAATAAAAATTAAATTTCAATTTGCATACCTTTTTCTTTGGAAAAATGTCCTCGATGGGTTTCGAACTCCCACCTTTCCTCCACCAAGTGCCTTAGCACTTCAAGCTAGTACCGCTTGGGCTACGTGCCCTCATGTGGTCTAAAAGGTGTGTCTCGATGCCTTTATCTTCTTCCCTTACATGAAGTGCAAACAAAAACCACTTCCCTCTTCAGCAAAATGGAACGTCCACAATTCGAACTTGGGTCTAGCATTCCCTGAATTCTTTATCATATCCCCTAGCTACCAACTAAGCTATAGAATGCTTTGGAATAAATTTCATTGTCCATTGTTACTTGTCGTTTCCTCTGTGCTCAACAATTTAAACACATGTGAATCTCTTATGGCATATGAACTCTTTGCATAAACTTTGATTCACAAGGATGATTAATGCCAAGGTTTTGTGGCATTATTTATATGCATTTTCATGTGCTTTCTCCAACGTCGGTGAAGACATTCGAATTTATAAAATTTAAATTTATAATTTATAACCTTAGGCCCTTTAAATTATTATTATTTAATTTTAAATTTTAACCTTAAGGTTAAATTATTTAAAATTAAATAATTAAACCTTTAACCACTCAATCTGCCATATGGGTTTTTTAGATGCTTTATAATGTGACAACTCCTTGCATTTATTTTTCATAAACCAACCTTGGATTCTTAAATATTATAATATTAAACCTTCTTCTTTGCATTTTTGGAAAAACCACCGGAGGATATTAATGAAACTTGAACATCAACCTTGCCTATCAAACCTCGGACATAAACACTTGGATGACAATAAACTTGGTCCTCATCTTCCTTGACATCAATGACAACAAAACTTGCTCATATTTCCAACAATCTCCCCCTTTGTCATTGATGGCAACCCATTTTCCTTTTACCATTTCTTTTACCTCTTTCTGCTTTGCTCCCCCTGAGAAACTGCTCCCCCTGACTGAATGCTCTCCCCCTAACTCAAATATCTCCCCCTTTGACATCAATGGCAAAGGGTCACCTTTGGGGCTCGGGGCTAAGAATGAGAATCTTAGCTTAGCCCCTCCCCCACCTCCTTTTGAGGTGGTTAATTCTGGGGTGGGAGTATTTCTACTCCCAACAAGCACTGATCTTTACCTTTGTCCACTTTCTTCCTCAACTGATCCTTTTGATTCCTTTGACTATTCCTGTTCCTGCTTGTCTCTGGAATTTTTGCTCTACACCACTTTGTTGTATGCCCATCATTATTGCACTTATAACACTTAATGTTGTTATTCCTTGGAGGTGCAAATATCTTGGGGTTTCTCCTAGTGAATCCATATCCATTCCTATCATGAACCCTACAATTTACTACCTTGTGACCAAACTGATTACAAGAGTAGCAATACCCTTGAAAAAGATGCATGTTTCTAAAATTCCCATATTCCTATCTTCCATGTGTCCTACACTGTGAAGCCTTGTGCCCAAACCTGTGACATGAGAAGCATCATCCATTGAAACTACCTTGCCTTGACCCCATTGGTCTCTTAGTCTCTTCTACCCTATGTTGCTTCCTGTTCCATATGTTCCTCATTTGTGCATTGTTCCTTTCCTTGTTGAAATTTCTATTATCCAACTCATCCTCAGAAGTCTCACTTTCTCTTACACTCTCTTCTTCTAAAGCTTCTTCTTCTTTGGAGCTTGAGATTGACTCCTCTCCTTGTTTTCTTTGTACCTATTCAAAACCAAGACCTGTTTTGTTTGATGAAGATCTTTGTACCTTGATAATATTATCCAAGTTCTTTGAGCTTCTCCCAAACCTGTGTAACTTATCCTTAGACTCTTTTACTTCCTTCCTTAGTGAAGCTACCTCATGCTCTAACCTTTCACATTCTAAAACCTTAGCTTCTAACTTCTCTTTGAATCTCCTTGTCTTAGCTATTGAGTTAGTTAGATCCTCTATAAGATTTCCTTTCTCTTCATCACATTCTTGAAATTTAAGCTTGAGTTTTGAGTTTTGCTTTCTTACCTCCCTTAATGCATCAAGGGCATAAATAAGTTCACCCTCAAGATCAACTTCTCCTTTCTCTGATTCTTCCTCTATTTGTTTGCCTTTGGGATCATCTTCATTCCTTTATGATTTATCTTCCACTAGAAGTACTTCCTTCTTCTTCTATTGCCATAAGAATATTTTCTTCTGGTCCTTCAAGTGTATCTTCATATTCATCATCACTAAAACTGAATCCATTCCTTGTACAACTATCTTCAAGATGACCAAAGTTACCACATCTAAAACACTTGAGAATCATTGGTGCCCTTTTTCTAACATCATCCTTTTCTTTTGCTAGAAATAGTACTTCATCTTTATCATTATCCCGAGGAACTTTCATCACTATCACTTGAGCTCTTACCTGCCTTGTCTGCATAGAAACTCTTCTTATGCCTTTGGAAAAACTTCTTTCCTTGCTTGCCTTGTCCATCCCTACTTTTCTTTTGGTACATGTGTTTTCCTATTTCCCTATTCTTATGATCCTATTTTTCTTCATCATTGCTATTTCTAGCTTCTGGACAATCAGATGCATAGTGACCATATTTTCCACAATTGAAACATCTAACTGATTTCGTACCTTTATACTTTCTTGAGTCCTTGTTCCTTCTACCATAATTTACTTCTTCATCACTAGATAACTCATTGCTTGAATCTAACTTCTTACCCTTTGTCTTCTTAGTAGCTTTGAAGGTTGCTTCTTTCTAGGGATTAGGTTCCTCTTTTATTCTCATCTCAAAAGCTATGAGAATTCCATGTAATTCATCCCTTGTCAAAATATCAATATCTTTTGACTCTTCTATAGCTGAAATATTTTCACTAAACCTTTTTGGGAGTGACCTTAAAATCTTATCACAAACATTAGATTCTTGAACTTCAAGCCCAAGTCCTTGCATGGAGTTAACAACCTCGTCTACACGAAGTAGATAAGCATTAATGTTTTCCTCATCCTTCATCTTTAGGTCTTCAAATATTCCCTTGAAATTTTACAACTTTACCCTTTTGACCTTTTTATCTCCTTCATATATGCCTTGCAACTTATCCCAAATTTCCTTTGCTGATTTGCAGTGCATAACCTTTATAAACTCTATTTCATGCAAACCTTTCAAAATTCCATTCATTGCTCTTGAATTGTAATGATGTAGAATCTTACCATATTTATCTATAGGTGGAGTAGCTGGTGGTATGTATCCATTCTCAACTACTTCCCATACCTCATTTCCAAGTGCCATTAGGTGAATCTTCATTCTCATACTCCAAAGTACATAATTGTTCCCATCAAACAATGGTGCTGAATTCCCTGAAGATCCATCCTTAGAATCCATCTATGTTCTTGTGAGATTTTCCTTCAAGTTGTTAAACTCTTCTGAAGGAACCCACTTTGATACCAATTGAAGAACACAAGCTTATACTGAGAGGGGGGTGAACAGTATAAGACCACTTTTTACTTTTCTTTACCCAAACAATATTATCTAATATATCAATGGCAATATCAACAAAAGTAATCAAAGCAATGCACAAATCACCACACACAATAGAGACACCAATTTAACGTGGTTCACCCAATGTGGGCTACTCCACGGAGAAAATATTTCACTAAAATTTTCTCAATAAATCTCTTGGGAATCCTTTCCCTATTACAATGTTTATGGACCTCTATCCAAAGGAGACACCAATCCCCTAATCAAGTTCATGGATCTCTATCCACAGGAGACACCAATCCCCTCAACTGGTTCATGGATCTCTATCCATAGGAGAACTCCTTCTCCTCTACTCTAGCTGGTGATCCTCTAGAAGACTACTACCTCCACTACAATGGCTTGTGGATCTCTCTCCACTGAAGACTCCTATCCTCACTTAGAAGACCTTATCCTCACTACCCTAGCTAATGGATCTCTATCCACTAGAGACTACTATCCTCTACTCTATCACCTCCAAAGCTTACTCTCAACTCTATCTCAAATCTACACTAAACACAATCCTTCGGTCTAGCACAAATCTGCTCAATATCTATCTCAAATCTACACTAAACATAGTCCTTCGATCTAGCACAAATATGCTCAATATCTATCTCAAATATGCACTAAACATAATCCTTCAATCTAGCACAATCTACTCAATTTTATCTATCTACACTAAACACAGTCCTTCAATCTAGCACAAATCTTCTCAATATCTATCTCTAATCTAACACAAACCTATCCTCAAATCTACACCAAAATCTATCCTCAAATCTATCCTCAAGCCTTAACACAAAGCTTGACTCAATCACAAATCAACTCTACTAGATCTGCCCCAAACCTTAACTCAAGGTTTGAACAAATCAATCAATCAAATCTACTCTCAAGTCTTCTCAAATACTTACCTCAAATATTCTCAACAAGTCCTCACTAGAACTTGTCCAATATACTCAACAAGTCTTCACCAAGACTTACCTCAAATCTTCTCAACAAGTCCTCACTAGAACTTGTCCAATCTAATTTTAAGCTTCCACAAAAGCTCACACAAATCTATCCTTAAGTCCACTCTAGGACTTACTCAAATCAACTCACTAGCTTTCACAAAATCTTATTCAAATCAACTCAATCTATCATAGAAAACCTCTTCAATCACACAAACAAGTTTCACATAGAATCTTGTTTTAATCTCATAGAAACATATAGAGAATTGTTAGAGACTCAATATGCTTCACACTCACAACAATGCTCAATCACTTTCAAAATCTCTTTTTTTACCATAGAAACATATAGAGAATGGTTAGAGACTCAATATGTTTCACTCTCACAACATGCTCAATCACTTTCAATCTCTCTTCAAATCAATTAAGAATAAAGAACAATTTATTTCACATAGAACTTGAACTATCACTCCAACACTTCCAATCAACTAAGCTCAATCAACTCCACTCAACCAATCACTCAATGAAAGCTTAGTCAACAATGCTTATCAAACAAACCTCACATAACAATGATACTCATGATATTTCACAAACCCTAGTTCAAGATAGTTCTCAACTTCACATAACAATGATACTCATGATCTTTCACAAACCCTAGTCAAGCATATGAAAGCTTACTCAATATTTCCAACAATGCTTATCAAACAAGGTTTCTAGTATCAAATTTCATTCTAGAAAACCAAACTCAACAATGCTTATCAAACAATCCTTTTCACTCCAACTTAGCATTCACAACATCCAACAATATTTCACTCACAAGGAAGATATGCCCATACCTTTTGTTTGAAGAAGATTTGACCTCAAACACCTGTCTCAATCACAATCAACTCTTTGCCAATCTCAAAGGTTAGGTAGCAAGATCTTCACTCAAAAATTCACTTAAATGATTCCTCAAAATATTTCACCATACATAGCATAAGATCTCAATTACACCTTATAAACTCCACACTTTAAAATATTAACAAAAACCAAGTAAATCACTTCAAAAATAATTTTTCATTAATCACCTTATTACTCCTTTTAATTAATTAACACCTTTATATTTAAAATAAAATATAACTCCACTTATCCCCTTATTACTCCTAAAAGGATAATTTAATTTTTAACTTAACCAAAACCTTATATCTCCCTCTTTATTTCATTGCCAAACACCTTAGCACAAAACATAACCCTCTAGCGCACGTTCCACAAAATCCACCTAGCAAACACCTTAGTAAAAATTAAATTTCAATTTGCATACCTTTTTCTTTAGCAAAATGTCCTTGGTGGGTTTCGAACTCCCACCTTTCCTCCACCAAGTGCCTTAGCGCTTCAAGCTAGCACCGCTTGGGCTACATGCCCTCACGTGGTCTAAAAGGTGTGCCTCGGTGCCTTTATCTTCTTCCCTTCCATGAAGCGCAAACAAAAACACTTCCCTCTTCAGCAAAACAGAGCGCCCATGATTCAAACTCGGGTCTAGCATTCCTCGAACGCTTTATCATAGCCCCTGGCTACCAACTAAGCTACAGACTACTTCAAAATAGTTTTTACGCTCCACTATTACTTGTCCTCTCCTCTACGCTCAACAATTTAAACACATGTGAATCTCTTATGGCACATGAAATCTTTGCATAGGCTTTGATTCACAAGGATAATTAATGCCAAGGTTTTGTGGCATTATTTATATGCATTTTCATGTGCTTTCTCCAACGTCAGCGAAGACATTCAAATTTATAAAATTCAAATTTATAATTTATAAACTTAGGCCCTTTAAATTATTATTATTTAATTTTAAATTTTAACCTTAAGGTTAAATTATTTAAAATTAAATAATTAAACCTTTAACCATTCAATATGCCATATGGGTTTTTTAGATGCTTTATAATGTGACAACTCCTTGCATTTATTTTTCATAAACCAACCCTGGATACTTAAATATTATAATATTAAACCTTCTTCTTTGCCTTTTTGGTAAAACCACCAGAGGATATTAATGAAACTTGAACATCAACCTTGCCTATCAAATCTCGGACATAGACACCTGGATGACAATAAACTTGGTCCTTATCTTCCTTGACATCAATGACAACAAAACTTGCTCATATTTCCAACATCTCCCCCTTTGTCATTGATGGCAACCCATTTTACTTTTACCATTTCTTTTACCTCTTTTTGCTTTGCTCCCCATGAGAAATTGCTCCCCTAACTGAATGCTCTCCCCCTAACTCAAATCTCTCCCCCTTTGACATCAATGGCAAAGGGTCACCTTTGGGGCTCAGGGCTAAGAATGAGACTCTTAGCTTAGCCCCTCCCCCACCTCCTCTTGAGGTGGTTAATTCTAGGGTGGGAGTATTTCTACTCCCAACAAGCACTGATCTTTACCTTTGTCCACTTTCTTCCTCAACTGATCCTTCTGATTCCTCTGACTATTCCTGTTCCTGCTTGTCTCTAGAATTTTTTCTCTACACCACTTTGTTGTATGCCCATAATTATTGCACTTATAACACTTAATGTTGTTATTCCTTGGAGGTGCAAATATCTTGGGGTTTCTCCTAGTGAATCCATATCCATTCCTATCATGAACCCTACAATTTACTGCCTTGTGACCAAACTGATTACAAGAGTAGCAATACCCTTGAAAAAGATTCCTATTTCTAAAATTCCCATATTCCTGTCTTCCATGTGTCCTACACTATGAAGCCTTGTGCCCAAACCTATGACATGAGAAGCATCATCCATTGAAACTACCTTGCCTTGACCCCATTGGTCTCTTAGTCTCTTTTACCCTGTGTTGTTTCCTGTTCCATCTGTTCCTCATTTGTGCATTGTTCCTTTCCTTGTTGAAATTTCTATTGTCCAACTCATCCTCAAAAGTCTCACTCTCTCTTACACTCTCTTCTTCTAAAGCTTCTTCTTCTTCAGAGCTTGATATTGACTCCTCTCCTTGTTTTCTTTGTACCTGTTCAAAACCAAGACCTATCTTGTTTGATGTAGATCTTTGTACCTTGATAATCTTATCCAAGTTCTTTGAGCTTCTCCCAAACCTGTGTAACTTGTCCTTAGACTCTTTTACTTCCTTCCTTAGTGAAGCTACCTCATGCTCTAACCTTTCACATTCTAAAACCTTTGCTTCTAACTTCTCTTTGAATCTCCTTGTCTTAGCTATTGAGTTGGTTAGATCCTCTATAAGCTTTCCTTTCTCTTCATCACATTCTTGAAATTTAAGCTTGAGTTTTGAGTTTTTCTTTCTTACCTCTCTTAATGCATCAAGGGCATGAATAAGCTCACCCTCAAGATCAACTTCTCCTTTCTCTGATTCTTCCTCTATTTGTTTGCCTTTGGGATCATCTTCATTTCTTTCTAATTTATTTCCACTAGAAGTACTTCCTTCTTCTTCTATTGCCATAAGAATATTTTCTTTTGGTCCTTCAAGTGTATCTTCATATTCATCATCACTAAAATTGAATCCATTCCTTGTACAACTATCTTCAAGATGACCAAAGTTACCACATCTAAAACACTTGAGAATCATTGGTGCCCTTTTTCTAACATCATCTTTTTCTTTTGCTAGAAATAGTACTTCATATTTATCATTATCTGAGGAACTTTCATCACTATCACTTGAGCTCTTACCTGCCTTTTCTGCATAGAAACTCTTCTTATGCCTTTGGAAAAACTTCTTTCCTTGCTTGCCTTGTCCATCCCTGCTTTTCTTTTGGTACTTGTGTTTCCTTGTTTCCCTATTCTTATGATCATGTTTTTCTTCATCATTGCTATTTCTAGCCTCTAGACAATTAGATGCATAGTGACCATATTTTCCACAATTGAAACATCTAACTGATTTTGTACCTTTATACTTTCTTGAGTCCTTGTTCCTTCTACCATAATTTACTTCTTCATCACTGGATGACTCATTGCTTGAATCTGACTTCTTACCCTTTGTCTTCTTAGTAGCTTTGAAGGTTGCTTCTTTCTGGGGAATAGGTTCCTCTTTTATTCTCATCTCAAAAGCTATGAGAATGCCATGTAATTCATCCCTTGTCAAAATATCAATATCTTTTGACTCTTCTATAGCTGAAATATTTTCACTAAACCTTTTTGGGAGTGATCTTAAAATCTTATCACAAACATCAGATTCTTGAACTTCAAGCCCAAGTCCTTGCATGGAGTTAACAACCTCATCCACATGAAGTAGATATGCAACAATATTTTCTTCATCCTTCATCTTTAGGTCTTCAAATATTCTCTTGTAATTTTGCAACTTTACCCTTTTGACCTTTTTATCTCCTTCATATATGCCTTGCAACTTATCCCAAATTTCCTTTGCTGATTTGCAGTGCATAACCTTTATAAACTTTGTTTCACGTAAACCTTTCAAAATTCCATTCATTGCTCTTGAATTGTAATGATGTAGAAGCTTACCATATTTATCTATAGGTGGAGTAGCTGGTGGTATGTATCCATTCTCAACTGCTTCCCATACCTCATTTCCAAGTGCCATCAGGTGAATCTTCATTCTCATACTCCAAAGTACATAATTGTTCCCATCGAACAATGGTGCTGAATTCCCTGAAGATCCATCCTTAGAATCCATCTATGTTCTTGTAAGCTTTTCCTTCAAGCTGTTAAACTCTTCTAAAGAAACCCGCTCTGATACCAATTGAAGAACACAAGCTTATACTGAGAGGGGGTGAACAGTATAAGACCACTTTTTACTTTTCTTTTCTCAAACAATATTATGCAATATATCAATGGCAATATCAATAGAAGTAATCAAAGCAATGCACAAATCACCACACACAATAGAGACACCAATTTAACGTGGTTCACCCAATGTGGGCTACTCCACGGAGAAAATATTTCACTAATATTTTCTCAATAAATCTCTTGGGAATCCTTTCCCTATTACAATGTTTATGGACCTCTATCCAAAGGAGACACCAATCCCCTAATCAAGTTCATGGATCTCTATCCACAGGAGACACCAATCCCCTCAGTTGGTTCATGGATCTCTATCCATAGGAGAACTCCTTCTCCTCTACTCTAGCTGGTGATCCTCTAGAAGACTACTACCTCCACTACACTGGCTTGTGGATCTCTCTCCATTGAAGACTCCTATCCTCACTCAGAATACCTCTATCCTCACTACCCTAGCTAATGGATATCTATCCACTAGAGACTACTATCCTCTGCTTTGTCACCTCCAAAGCTTACTCTCAGCTCTATCTCAAATCTGCACTAAACACAGTCCTTCGATCTAGCACAAATCTGCTCAATCTCTATCTCTAATCTACACTAAACATAATCCTTTGATCTAGCACAAATCTACTCAATATCTATCTCAAATATACACTAAACATAATCCTTCGGTCTAGCACAAATTCTGCTCAATATCTATCTCTAATCTACACTAAACATAATCTTTTTGTCTAGCACAAATATACTCAATCTATATTTTTGATCTAGCATAAACCTATCCTCAAATCTACACCAAACACTTTCTTCAAATATATCCTCAAGCCTTAACACAAAGCTTGACTCAATCACAAATCAACTCTACTAGATCTACCCCAAACCTTAACTCAAGGTTTGAACAAATCAATCAATCAACTCTGCTCACAAGTCTTCTCAAATACTTACCTCAAATATACTCAAAAATTCCTCACTAGAACTTATCCAATCTGCTCAACAAGTCTTCACCAAGACTTATCTCAAATATTCTCAACAAGTCCTCACTAGAACTTGTTCAATATGATTGTAAGCTTCCACAAAAGCTCACATAAATCTGTCCTTAAGTCCACTCTAGGACTTACTCAAATCAGCTCACTAGCTTTCACAAAATCTTGTTCAAATCAACTCAATCTATCACAGAAAACCTCTTCAATCACACAAACAAGTTTCACACAAAATCTTGTTTAATCTCATAGAAACATATAGAGAATGGTTAGAGACTCAATATGCTTCACACTCACAACAATGCTCAATCACTTTCAATCTCTCTTGTTTAACCACAAAAACATATAGAGAATGGTTAGAGACTCAATATGTTTCACTCACAAAATGCTCAATCACTTTCAATATTTCCTTCAACTCAATTCAGAAATAAGGAACAATTTGTTTCATAGAACTTGAACTATCACTCCAACACTTCCAATCAACTAAGCTCAATCAACTCCACTCAACCAATCACTCAATGAAAGCTTAGTCAACAATGCTTATCAAAAAAACCTCACATAACAATGATACTCATGATCTTTCACAAACCCTAGTTCAAGATAGTTCTCAACTTCACATAACAATGATACTCATGTTCTTTCACAAACCCTAGTCAAGCACATGAAGGCTCACTCAAATATTTCCAACAATGCTTATCAAACAAGGTTTCTAGTATCAACTTTCATTCCATAAAACCAAACTCAACAATGCTTATCAAACAATCCTTTTCACTCCAACTTAGCATTCACAACATCCAACAATATTTCACTCACAAGGAAGATATGCCCATACCTTTTGTTTGATGAAGATTTGACCTCAAAACCTATCTCAATCACAATCAACTCTTTGCCAATCTCAAAGGTTAGGTAACAAAATATTTACTCAAAAATTCACTTAAATGATTCCTCAAAATATTTCACCATACATAGCATAAGATCTCAATTACACCTTATAAACTCCACACTTTAAAAGATTAAAAAAAACCAAGTAAATCACTTCACAAATAATTTTTCATTAACCACCTTATTACTCCTCTTAAATTATTTAACACCTTTATATTTAAAATAAAATATAACTCCTCTTATCCCCTTATTACTCCTAAAAGGATAATTTAATTTTTAACTTAACCAAAACCTTATATCTCCCTCTTTATTTCCTTGCCAACCACCTTAGCACTAAATATAATCCCCTAGCGCACGTTCTGCAAATTATGCCTAGAAAAAACCTTAATAAAAATTAAAAACCAATTTGCATACCTTTTGCTTTGGCAAAATATCCTCAATGGGTTTTGAACTCCCCACCTTTCCTCCACCAAGTGCCTTAGCACTTAGACATTCACCATTTGGGCTACGTGCCCTCACGTGAACTAAAATGCGCCCCGACACCTTTATCTTCTTCCCTTCCACGAAGCGCAAACAAAAACCACTTCCCTCTTTAGGAAAGCAGAGCACCCATAATTTGAACATGGGTCTAGCATTCTCGGAATGCTTTATCATAACCCTTGGTTGCCAACTGAGCTACATACTAGAGTTTTTGGTATCCACTATTACTTGTCCTCTCCTCTATACTTAAAAATTTAAACACATGCAAATCTCTTATGGCACACGAACTCTTTGCATAGGCTTCAATTCACAAGGATGATTAATGCCAAAGTTTTGTGGCATTATTTATATACATTTTCATGTGCTTTCTCCAACGTCGGTGAAGACATTCGAATTTTTAAAATTTGAATTATAATTTTTAACCTTAGGCCCTTTAACTTATTATTATTTAATTTTAAATTTTAACCTTAAGGTTAAATTATTTAAAATTAAATAATTAAACCTTTAACCATTCAATCTGCCATATGGGTTTTTTAGATGCTTTATAATGTGACAACTCCTTGCATTTATTTTTCATGAACCAACCCTGGATACTTAAATATTATAATATTAAATATTATAATATTAAACCTTCTTCTTTGCCTTTTTGGTAAAACCACCGAAGAATATTAATGAAACTTGAACATCAACCTTGCCAATCAAACCTCGGACACAAACACCTGGATGACAATAAACTTGGTCCTCATCTTCCTTGACATCAATGACAACAAAACTTGCTCATATTTCCAATATTTTTGAGATAGAAGAGTGTAAGGAGGCCATCATAGAATGGAAGTCTATGAATATTCTCATGGATCTTAAGAAAGAAAAATTTGATAACTAGTAGGTATTAGGTTTAATTAAGGATACCTCATACCTATTAAAAGAAATGATGGAGGTGAAGATGTTACATATATATCGGGAAGGAAATATTGCAAATGATTGTTTGGCAAACATTGGAGTACATTTTTATTAGAGAAATATAGGGAAAACATTTTTTTCTTATCTCTTTTAAGGATTAAATCATCAGGGGGGTAGAAGAAAATTCTATTTCATAAGGTGATATATTTTGATGTTTTCAGTATTGTTGTTTCTTCTAGGTACTTTTGGTGCTATTTATGTGACTATATGTTGTTGCTATTATAGCAATTGTAGTTCTAGCGAATGCTATTGTAATGTGATTCTACTTTTTTTGATACTACTTCTATTACCTATTATTGAGAATTGGAGTGATTTCTACTACTTTAAGTGTGGAAGGGAGGAAAAAACAATAGTTAGGTCGACCTTTGCTCCCTTGTTAGAAAAATATCTCAATATAAGTCAAAGTGTTGTTTTTTATCTGGTTTTATTTTGGGATTTCTGTTGCAACTTTTCTTTTATCTCATGTTATCCAAGGACGAGGTTGATGTTTATCTTGTAACCTTGGATAATTTAATCCCATAGTGGGGTTGGGGCCCCTCAAAAACCCTTTTTTTTCATCACTACAAAAAAAATGAGAATGTATAAACCCATGTCTATGGATTGTCATCACTCTACACATCAATATCATCATTTATGTCATCCTAATTATTGCTTTCAACATTAGCAATATATTCATATCCTCCTTAGCACTAAATAAACACCCTTGAATTAGACATTGCCCTATGACAAATATTATAGAAAACATTGAAATAAAATACAAAGGATTTTATAATTTACATAATATTTAAATTAGAAAATATAATTGTATTTAAATGTATATTAGAATTTCTAGAATTTTCTTTGATTGTCCTCTTGAGTCAATAGTATTACTAATATCTAATCAAATGCTAAAATTTAAGAATAAAAGGGTTTCTATTATTCATAATCCTACGTAATACAATACAAAAGTTAAGTTTCTATGGTAGATCAATACATGAATCTACTAAAAATGAGTATACTAATGTAAATATAAAAAATAATGAACTTACTAATAACTACCTGGTTATGTCAAGACTCGTTATCCTTAGCCAATGAGTCACTTTCTTCCCCTTGTTATACCTAGACTCATGGACCTTGTATTGGCTACTACATTTATGACTATCATTTTTCTATTTTCTTCCTCTTGTTGAATGTATAATTTCTATCAATCCATGGGTTTATAACAATTTGGCCTTGTTGTGCCAAGAAAATATCTGGTAGTTAAATAAGGTTTTGAAGAATGATTTAATCCTTAAAATGAATTTATTTCTCCGGTTATGCTTATAATATAATATTCTAAATCTATATAACCTAAGTAAGAGAGGTTTTAAAATGACAAATATATGTTCTCTTTGCATGAAGGTTGTTGAATCCATTGACCACTTGTTTATTCATTGTGATTTTGTAATTAAGGTACTTAATAATCTAATGGAAACTATGTTCTAATCTTGGGTAGTCCCTAGTAATTTTAGGAAGCTTTTTAACCAATGGAGATACCCTTTTAGAAATAGTAGGTTATCAAAACTCTGGAATCTATTATTACCTCGTTTTTTTTAATGTTTTGTGGGAAAGAAATCAAAGAGTATTCAGGGGGGAAAGTAAGAATTAACTTTCATTGTTAAAATTATTAAAACTATAGTGAGGGAGAATTTTCTTACCTTTGATTACAGCGTGGAATTTGAGAACAATTTGGAAAAGAGGATCACTAGTGAATGGCACTTAGGAGAACCTAGAGCAGCACCTTTTCCAATCAGTTTGAAAAGATCAAACACTATATGGCTAAAACTAGAGGAGGGTTGGATAATGTTAAACTTTGATAGAGCTACAAAAGGTAGCCTAGGTAGAGTTGGGGAGGAGGTATCATTCAAAATAATAAAAATAAGTTGTTATGGGATTATGCAAAAAGTTATGGGACACAAAGCAATAACTATTCAAAAGCTAAAGATCTATACTTTGGTGTTATGTTATTGAGATAGAAGAGTGTAAGGAAGGCCATTATAGAAGGGGAATCTATGAATATTCTTAGGGATATTAAGAAAAAAAAAATGATAACTGGTAGGTGTCAAGTTTAATTAAGGATACCTCATCCTTATTAAAATAAATGGTGGAGGTGAAGATACTACATATATATCAAGAAGGAAATATTGCAGTTGATTGTTTGGAAAACATTGGAGTACATTTTGATCAGAGGAATATAGGGAAAATAATTTTTCCTTATCTATTTTAACGATTAGCTCATTAGGGGTAGAAGAAAATTATATTCCATAGGTTTTTATCTTTTTATGTTATCGGTATTGTTGTTGCTTCTAGGGACTTTTGGTGCTATTGATGTGACTATATGTTGTTGCTATTAAAGCAATTGTAGTTCTAGTGAATGCTATTGTAATGTAATTCTACTTTTATTGCTACCACTTATATTACCTATTATTGAGAATTGGAGTGATTGCTATATTGTTAGTGTGGAAGGGAGGAATAAACAATAGTTAGGTCGACCTTTTCTCCCTTGCTATAAATATATTAAACATAAGTGAAAATATTGTTTTTGTCTAGTTTTACTCTGGGATTTTTGCTACAACTTTGCTTTTGTCTCATGTTATCCAGGGAGGAGGTTGATGTTTATCTTGTAACCTTGGATAATTTAATCCCGTAATGGGGTTGGGGCACCTCCAGAACCCCTTTTTTCACCACTAAAAAAAATGAGAATGTATAAACCCATGTCTATGGATTGTCATCACTCTCCACATCAATATCATCATTTATGTCATCCTAATTATTGCTTTCAACATTAGCAATATATTCATATCCTCCTTAGCTCTAAATAAACACCCTTGATTTAGACATTGCCCTATGAGCCATATTATAGAAAACATATTGAAATAAAAATATAAAGTATTTTATAATTTACATAATATTTAAATTAGAAAATATAATTACATTTAAATGTATAATATAATTGTTGGAATTTTTTTATTGTCCTCTTGAGTCAATAGTATAACTAATATCTAATAAATACTGAAATTTAAGAGTAAACGGCTTCTATTATTCATACTCCTACATTATACAATACAAAATTTAAGTTTCTACGATAGATCAATACATGAATCTACTAAAAATTAGTATACTAATGTAAATATACAAAATAATGAACTTACAAATAATTACATGGTTATGTCAAGACTCGTTCTCCTTAGCCAATGAGTCACTTTCTTCCTCTTGTTATACCTAGAATTATGGACCTTGTATTGGCTACAATATTATGATTACCATTTTTCTATTTTCTTCCTCTTGTTGAATGCATAATTTTTCTCAATTCATGGGTTTATAACAATTTGGCCTTGTTGAACCAAGAAATTATATGGCATATAATGCACTCAAATTCTAGTTTCAATGAGATTGGATAGAAGGGTTTGTGGATTTTCCAACCTTAGGATTTAGTTTACCTCCCTACTATCTTTATTAATTCCTAATATAAACTTATCTAATTGTAAAATAAAATATAAATTAAAATACATGAAAAGTAAATTTTTTAAGTTTGATTTGTGAGGGATTCAAATTAATATATGGTCATATCATAGTCGGAATTGTGTCATGAATAAACACATGAAAATATGATTAACATAAATTCTTCCCATCTATCAAGTATTAAAATTCTAAGTGAATCACAATATGGGTAAAAGGGTTATGCCTCAATTACTACGCACTTCATAATCTAGGAGGGTGGTTCCACTAATGGAATGCAAGGAATTTCCAATTTCTCACCAATTTTACGAAATATGAAGTAAAATGTGAGTTTCACAAAGCGTAGATTTGAATTTTCATGGCCAAAATATGTTTACAATGGATTCCATGAGTTCTATTTATTGTAGGATTTTACCCATGAGTTACGTGGGGGGAGAAACTAGTACTCTTAGTAAAAGTAAAAATTTAAAGGAAACTCTAATAAAATGATGCAACTTTGAATGTTACATGTATCTAAATATACTCTAATAGTCTTATAAACCTTTAAAAAGGAGTTAGTTCTCTACAACATGCCAAAATGTCACTCTTAAAATATTCTCCTTGTTATTTATATCTTTAATTTTATCTCTCAAAGGTTGGAAAGTGATTCAATCTAGAAAGTGAGTAAATTTCTCAAATTTACTAGAAAATCTCTAGCTTACCCTAAGAGATTTGTTTCCATGTAACAACCCACAAATACAAAAATAAGAAAAACACACAAAAAGAAATAAAAAGGTTTATATAATTTTTCTTAGATCATGAGAAGAATTCATAAATCCCTATACATCCTTAGACCAACTTAATGTTTTACATCCCCTAATTTTCTCAAGAACCATACCACATGAGATTCTCCTCACACAATTTCATTATGTGTAGGCCTATCTCATGGCATGCATGTAAGTCCATCCATATCACCATTCTTTATGAGCTGGACTTACCACCCTCAATCATTGGAAGGTATACATGCATCTCCATACCACACACAAACCATTATGTGTGGGTATGCTACTATTGTAAATTTGAGCATGTTGTGTTGTCATCGATATCAAAAGTTTTGATGTCCTAAGTTGATGGTAATTTTTGTGAGAATATTCCTCAAAGGGCACATGAGGTATGAGGCAACAAGAAGAAAGAAAAAATTTCTCCATGATGGTATTGAAAAATAAAAGGGTCAAGTTGATTTATCATGGGGGTATTTAAAAAATGAAAAATAATAAGGTCTATATGATTTACCTTGGTGGTAATTTTGCAAAAGAAAAATGTTAAATTGATTAATTATGGTGGCAAAATTCTTAACCTAAAAAAAGGCCCTAAGAGAAATTACAATATTTAAATCCCTTGGATTTAAATTATTATAATTAAAATATAATATTTTATCAGTGCCAAAGGTTTGAAAATTTAAGTGCTGATGTCAACGTTAATACCAACCATTGCATATAAATATTGGATGCTAAGGTGGTTAATAAAGTGTGTTCATGTGTTGAGAAATTTATGCGCCCAAAATCATCGTTCGATTCACTGTGGAGAGGAAGAAGACATCAGTTTTCAAAAACTGAGGTAGAGTAAAGGACAAGGTATAGGGGCTCCAAATTTCTATTCCATATGGGCAGGTAGCCTAGATGCTATAATCTGTGATGCTAGGATGTGACAGCAGATAGGTCTCGTGTTCGAGATGTGGTGGAGGTAGGTGATAAGGTTTTTTTCTAAGATTTGCATTTTGCACCAGTGATAGAGGACAAGAAGAAGCACGTGCTCCTTTGTCTTGTGTGGGAAACTATCCCATGTGGCATTTGCCCTTGTGCTAGGATGCGGAGGCCAGCGAGGTTGTAGGTTCGAGCAGCGATGGCAGCACTTGAAGGCAGAATAATTTTTTTAATAAACGTATACATGTTGCGCTTGTTTAGGGAGTTGGTCAAATTTATTATTTTGATATGAAATGGTTAGGGAGCTATAAGGATAGTAAAGTGATTTGATTTTTATTTTAGAAAGGGATGAAAGGTGAAATTTTATATTGCTAGTGCTTTGTTGATGCATGAGATGAAGTGATAATTTCATTGGTCTTATTAAAATTTGAAAGTGCATTATTTATGTCTTCATAAGGAGTTATAAGGTGTATTAGTGAAATTCATGTATTTTTTTGTTGAGCAGTATTTTGCATGAAATAATAGGAGTTATAAGGTGTAAAAGTGGTTTGATATTTTATTGTAATTTTTGTATGGTGACATATCTTTTGAGAATAAAATTCATATGGATGTATTGAGAGCGTTTTGATATCTAACTCTTGAAGTGGCACTAGAAAGATAAATATTTTGTGAGACATATTTTTGAATACAAATATCCATAAGAGCAATTAAGAGGTATGGGCACATCATCCTTTGTAAAAACGTATTTGTTGGAATGAATGATTTGGAACATAAGGTGGAGTTAAAAGGATTTTTTGATAAGTATTGTTGGAAATATTTGAGTGAGGTTCTTTTTGTGCTTCATTTTTGAATGTTTTGGAAAAATTTGATATAGAATTTGAGAACAATTTGTGCTTCTATTGTTGAAAGGTTTTGAGATATTTGTGCTAGAAATTGTGAACTACTTATGCTAGGGTTGAAGAAAAGTTTTGCATCTTTGAGAAATATTTTTGAGCATGTATTAGAGCAGAATTGAGCAGAGATTGTGTGCAGGTTAAAAATAGATTTTGAGTAGGTTTGAGGTATATTTTGAGCAAGTTTGAGACAGATTGTGAGTAGGTTAGAGATAGAATTGGGAGCAGGTTTGAGGTATGTTTGACAGTAGGTTAGAGGTAGACTTGTGAGTAGGTTTGAGGTAGATTTTGAGTAGGTTTGAGGTAGACTTGTAAGCAGGTTAGAGGTAGAGTTATGAGTAGAGTTGATCAAAGTTAAGTAGAGTAGATGGGATATAGTTATCCTATGGAGAGAGATCCACCAACCAGAGTAGATGGGATAGAGGTGGAGAGGAATCCATAAATTAGAGCAGTGGGGACAAGAGGTCTCTTATGGAGAGAGATCCACAAACTAGAGCATAAGGGGATTGGTGTCTCCTTTGGATAGAGGTCCATAAACATTGTAATAGGGATTGGATTCCCAAAATATTCATTGAGAAAATTTATAAGAAATATTTTCTCTATGGAGTAGCCCACATTGGGTGAACCACGTTAAATCATGTATCTCATGTGTGTGATGATGTGTGCACTATTTACTACTTTGATATTATTGCTATTATCATTTGGATTGAAAAGTAAAAAGTTTTATCTTATACTGTTCACCTCCCCTATCAGTATAATATTATCTTCTTCAATTGGTATTAGAGTGGGTTCCTTCATGAAAAGCCTAAAATATTGAAGTAATATCCCACAAAAACATACATGACCTCAAAAAATGGAGAAGATGCCATGATCGAGATAAAAAAGAGGAATTCATTGCTGCTCTTCTTGGAAAAGTTTAGAAAGAATAATTCAAGTTTGAAGGATCAAATCCAATAGGATGAGGAAGCAAAGATGGAACTTCTAAAAAACCTCACAGATCTCAAGGTAAGAGTTGAAGAGGGAAGGAAAATTGAACAAGATATGCCAGAACAATTAAAGGCAAAAGAGTTAGAATGTGAAAGATTGGAATCTAAAATTGTCTCTCTAAGAAAGGAAGTTGAAAATACTAAGGATAAGTTTCAGCAAGATATAAAGTTAGGGAAATATAAATAGGATTCAAGCTCCCAAGAAACAAATATATCAAAATAAGAAGAGCCCATGACTTATGATAATGCATTGAAAGGTAAAAGCATCAAGAAGAAAGAAGGCAAAGAAGATCCATGGATAATAGTCAATTACATGAACAACAAAGGAAGAAGCATACGACCATATTAGTCAAGGCACTCTAACAGGTTACAAAATTTCTTCCATGGATATTGGTTTTCATGTAACAAATATGGTCATAAAGCCATACATTGCATTTTTATATGATAAATAATGTTGATAAAAATTTCAATGCTTTTGTACCTCTCATGAATAACAATATCATGTGTTATAAATGCAATTACTTTCGGTACAAGGACAAATGGTGTAAAATAGTATTTCCTAAATTAAGCAAAAATGAGGATCGAAAGGTTCAAAATAATACAACCTCAATAATTAGGAGAGAGAGAAAGGAGCAAGAAAAAGTGAAGTAAATGTTGGTACAAATAGTTCTTCATGTATGAGATAAGAGAAAATAGTGGTTTCTTGACAGTGGTTGTTCAAGTCATATGACAGGGGACAAGAATAAATTTCTTGAACTTAAAGAAATTAATTGGGGATCAGTAAAATTTGGTGACAATGGTTCAAAAAATCTATGGGAAAGGAAATTTGAGTTTAGATAATGGAAAAACAAAGACATAGAATATATTGTACGTCAAGGGATTAAGGAACAATTTACTAAGTATAATGCAACTTTGTTATCAGGGGCACACGATAACTTTTCATCCAAATAAATCTGAGATTAGAAAATATAAAACTAAAAATCTCATTGTAGATGTCAATAGAACTACAAATAATCTCTACATGCTAAGTGATATTAAGGGAGAAAAGTGTTTCTTATCACAAGAAGATGAGATTTGGTTATGGCATAGAATAATGGGTCATCTAAACTTTTATAACATAGTGAAAATTTTGAAAGCATCACTAGAAGCTTCTAAAAATAAACCAAACCATAGATTTACCCAATATAAAAAGGTACTTCATCCTTTGTTTAAAGTGTTTGTTGGAATGAATGATTTGGAACATACCGTGCAGTGAAAAGGATTGTTTGATAAGCATTGCTAGAAATATGCGAGTGAGGTTTTTTTTGTGCTTCATTGTTGAACAATTTGGAAACATTGAATTTGAGACCAATTTGTGCTTCTATTATTGAAAGGGTTTGAGATATTTGTGCTAGAAATTGTGAACTACTTGTGCTAGGGTTGAAGATAAGTTTTGCATCTTTGAGAAATATTTTTGAGCATGTGTTATAAACTATTATGAGCATGTCTTAGAGCATAATTGAGTAGATATTATGAGCAGGTTAGAAACAAATTTTGAGCAGGTTTGAGGCAGATTTTGAACAGGTTTGAGACAGATTGTGAGCAACTTAGAGATATACATGTGAGCAGGTTTGAGGCATGTTTGATAGCAGGTTAGAGGAATACATGTGAGAAGGTTTGAGGTAGACTTATGAGCAAGTTAGAGGTAAAATTGTGAGCATATTTGATTAGAGTTGAGTAGAGCAGATGGGATAGAGTTCTCCTTTGGAGAGAGATCCACAAACCAAAGTAGAGGGGTAGATATTTTCTGTGGAGAGGAATCTATAAATCATAGTAGTGGGGACAAGAGGTCTCCTATGGAGAGATATCCACAAAATAGAGCATAAGGGTATTGGTATCTCCTTTGGATAGAGATCCATAAACATTGTAATAGGGATTAGATTCCCAAAAGATTCATTGAGAAAATTTATAAGAAATATTTTATCTATGGAGTAGCCCACATTGGGTGAACCATGGTAAATCATGTATCTCATATGTTTTATGATGTGTGCACTATTTACTACTTTGATATTATTGCTATTATCATTTGTATTGAAAAGTAAAAAAGTTTTATCTTATACTGTTCACCCCCCCCTCTTAGTATAAGCTTATGTTCTTCAACTACGTATATTGTGAGTTAAGCTATCAATCTCATCCTCTAACAAGCTATCTTAACCTTGGTATGAACTTTTAAACCTAGATAACCCATATTCCTAAGGGGGTTTTAAGCCCTTAGGTCATCCTCTAAGTTCACCTATAACTTACAACTTTGTATTTTCATATTTTATAAAAAAAATAATCATAATAATATCAAAGATAAATCTATGTACTAAATCTAACAAAACAACAAAAGTAAACAAGCATAAAACATACATTAAATAGAAAGCATGCGATAGACAATTAAATAGCATTTCAATCAGAAAGGATATCAAAATACAATAATAAACAATTCTCATTCAATCCATAGGCAAATATGGTAAAACCCCATGCTTCCATAATTACTTTACATATAATCCATTGGGGAAATCTCCCCATAAATCTATTCTAATGCATAATCAAAAAGGAAATAAGGTAGAGAGTTAAATTGCAAAGTAGTCCATCTCATGAATTTGATCCTCTTGCTCTCCTATCGATCAAGTGATGATAGTAGGGGATTAGGACCCTCATGGATCCGGATAGACATGCTTCTAATGCATTTACTCATTTATTTTATAAATTGCAACTATACAATTAATCCAAGAAATTCAATATTATAATGCATAGTTATTATCATAGAGCTTCCCTCTCTATGACCCATCTCACCCACTTATGAGAGTCATCCTACTATGCATCCCACCTCATGCTTTCTTTGCAATAAATTATCTAACCCTCACTTAATAGTTAAAGTCCCATACCTTTAACTATTTAATGTATTGGGTTCTTTAATCTCATTTAATAAAATCAAACCAATTTAGTTTGCACCACATATGTTTCTCATCACTTCATAAATTAAGGGCCTATACCCTTATTTTACAAAATGAACCATAACATAATATAAATTCATTCCATTTCATAAAGCAAGAATTTATATTATGTTTATGGTTCATTTTGTAAAATGAGGGTATGGGATGTTGCTTTATGAAATGGAATGGATTTATATGATGTTATGTTTCATTTTGTAAAATGAAGGTCCCATACCTTCATTTTACAAAATGAAACATAACATCATATAAATCCATTCCATTTTATAAAGCAACGTCCCATACCCTCATTTTACAAAATGAACCATAAACATAATATAAATTCCATTCCATTTTATAAAGTAAGGTCCCATACCTTCATTTTACAAAATAAACCATAACATCAGTTAAATCTATTCCATTTCATAAAGTAAGGTCCCATACCCTCATTTTGCAAAATGAACCATAAACATAATATAAATTACATTCCATTTTATAAAGAAAGATCCCATACCCTCATTTTACAAAATAAACCATAACATAATATAAATCCATTCCATTTCATAAAACAAGGTCCCATACCCTCATTATACAAAATGAACCATAAAATCATATAAATCCATTCCATTTCATAAAGCAAGGTCCCATACCCTCATTTTACAAAATGAAAATAATATAAATTAAATTAGAAGTCTACCACTAAGGGAACCTTCTCCTTAAGACAAGCTTCATACTTGACTAGAGCTAGCAGGATATTTTTACCCACCATATTATGGTCCTAAGATGGTGTTTCTAATATGCTATGCGTACAACCCTTCAACTTTGGGTGCACAGCAAAAATGAACTACACTTAGTGATAAGCTACGCATGGCTATGGTCAAAACCATAACATAACTATACCACGACAACGAGCTTTTCTTGGCTACTACAGAGGAAGTGAGTTATTAACAAAGCTAGAAAAGATATAAGCTTCACTTGACCACTACAAAGGTAGTGAGTAATGCTCAGTTAATAGAGATATGAAGCTAGACAAGCGGTAAGCTTCACTCGACCACTACAAAGGTAGCAAGCAACGCTCAGCCAATAGAGCTATTATAAGAGCTATTAATAAAGCTAAAATAAGTGGTGAGATTTACTCAACCACTATAAAGGCAACAAGAAAAACTCGACTAATAGAGATATTAATAGAGCTAAAACAAGCGTAAAGCTTCAAATACCAACATGTCGCCTGCTCAAATTGATTCTTATGGTTGCCCGAATGAGTTTGACACTCTGCTTTCTAATTCTCCTTTTTTTTTGCTTTGGCTCCCATATATTTGTTGCTCTCCATTTTGCTTCCCTCTCTCTTTTTTCTTAGTGTTCCTCTCTCTTCTTCCTCAACTTCTATCTTCTAACCACTATCATTACTTTTGTACCCCCACATCGTCAAGTGGTAGAGGAGATGTCCCTTCCTTGACTTTCCACTACGCTCTGTATTGAATTATTTTTCTTTACATAGAGGAAACCATTCCCTCGCTCTGGCGGAGCCATTCTTGCATTAATGGATCCATGCCTCTTGCCAGCTAGAATCTTCTTCGGTTGGCCTGCCCAATTTTGAAGTAAGCAAAAATAGGTTTCAATGCATCTTTTATATTCTTTTATTTAATAATACACTCAATTATCATTTAACATAAATCTTACCATTTTATTTAAATGAAAGGCCGCCTAAAATAAGGAATTTACAAATCTAATTATCCTTTAATTAAATTCACCATTTATTTAAAGAAATTACTATCTAATACATTATTTTATTTAAGAATAAATCTATTTATCATCTAAAATAAATTTACCATTTATTCAAATGAATGACTATCTAAGACATTCTTTTATTTAAGAATAAATCTATTTATCATCTAAAATAAATTTATAATTTATTCAAATGAATGACTATCTAAGACATTATTTTATTTAAGAATAAATCTATTTATCATCTAAAATGAATTTACCATTTATTTAAATGAATGACTATCTAAGACATTCTTTTATTTAAGAATAAATCTATTTATCATCTAAAATAAATTTATCAAGAAGTTATGAAGACAGTTCATTCTTTCCAAATTTCCATTGCTAAGTGCTCACATAAAAGATAAGTAAATGTGGGCACAAATAAAGAAGAATATCTTTCCATGTATTTAGTCACCCGTATCTACATCAAGAACTTATGATAGCTACTAGGTCATTAGTCTGGGGATCAAGGTGGCTATTTATTGATGATTATCCCTAACCAAATGCATACCTATATGAAGGTATCTATCCTTGTTACCTTCGAGATATCATATCATCATTTTCCCCAACCTCAAGTACCTTCATATTCAGTGGAGGACTCAAATTCTTCCACTTACGAGTGCACTTGATCCTACACATTGGAAATTTGTTAGCAGTAACATATTCTTTATTTTCTAGTAATATTGCATAACTACTTTATTGTATAAAATTTGAGTATTAAAGCATCACTCTTAAATATATTGTTTCTTCATTTCAAAATTTCATCTGGGAGGGTCATGACATCCTCACCCACTAGGACTAACATGGTCCTTAGTGTTGTTGTTATTTTTTTTTAACAAAGGTAATTGTAGCCAAGATAGAAATTATAAAAAAAGAAAAATGACTTTAGAGTTCATAAAATAGAAAAGAAAAATATTTTTGCATATCCACCTCTTTTTACCAAGTGGCATTTATTTTTAGATAAACGGTCCCAATTGACCTTACATTGCTCAAGGGTTTGATTTCACATAGCCTTAGAAAAAAATTTGAGAATTCTCACTAGCATCACTTCAATTGATTCTAGGTTTACCATCTGTAAATTAAAAATATCCCATACATGATGAGGGCCAGCAACATATTTTTTAAGCAAATATATGTGGAAAGTGTCATGGATTTTTGATAAATTAGGAGGTAAGGTGAGTCAGTATGCAACCAAACTAATTTTCTCAATGATCTCAAAGGGTCCTACAAACCATGAATCCAATTTTATGGATTTGATCACACTTTTCATTGGTTTAACTATTAGAAACACTTTATCTCTCATCGAGTACTCTTAGGGAGTCCTCTTTAGATCGACATAACTCTTTTGCCTATCAAAAGCTTCCTTTATCCTTTTCCTTATTACCCTAATTTTTTCTTCCATTTCCTTGACCATTTATGGTCCAATCATGGTTCTATATTTAGTATTATCCCAATACAATGGTGTTCTACACCTTCATTCATACAAAACATCAAAGGGTGACATCCCTAGGGAAGAGTGATATCCATTATCATAGGTAAATTCTACTAATGGTAGAAAATCTTCCCATCGAGTCTTGTGGTCCATGCAATACATATAGAGCATGTCCTCTAATATTTGGTTTACCTACTCTATTTGACCATCCATTTTAGGATGGTATGATGAACTCATATGCAATTTTGTGCATATTGCTTGGTGAAGGGCTCTCTAGAATTTAGAAGTTAACTTGGAATCCCTATACAATATGATTACCTCTGGAAATCCATGCAATCAAAACACTTCCTTGATAAATCTATTAGCCACTATTTAGCATCATCATTGGTGCTACCAAGTATGAAGTGTGCGAACATGGTCAATTTGTAAACCACCACAAAAATTGCATCATGTCGATACTAAGTTTTTGGTAGACCCACTATGAAGTCTTTCTATATGACATCATTTTTGAGTAGGTACACTATGAGGGTATAAATATCCTATGAGATGTTTTCATTCTTCTTTGACCTTCTGGCATTCAAGGCATTGGGCTACAAAATCTGTAATATCCTTCTTAATTCCTACCCAAAAGAAGATCCTCTTAATATTTTCCCTCATTTTTACCCCTTTAGGGTGAGTTGTATAAGGAGATATATGGGCTTCTTGCATTATTAGTCTCTTTGAATCTCCTAATTTTGGTATGATGACTCTTCCTATATAGCACAAAAGGTCATCTATCACCTCGAACTCCTTATTGGTCTCAGGATATTTGCTCATTCTTGCTCGAATTTCTTGGAAATACTCATCCTGTTTTTGCTCTTGCCTTACTTGTTCCATGAGCATTACATGACTCCTGATTAGGGCTGCTATGTATCTTCTTCTACTTATAGCATCTACCACCTTATTTTATTTCTCTTTTATGTACTTAATCTCAAAGTCATATTCAACTAGAAAATCAACCCACATTTGCCTTGCATTGAGTATTGGTTGGGAAAATATATAATTTAGTATTTGATGATCCATTTATAATTCAAAAGGCCTTCCTACGAGATAGTGGCACCAAACCTTAAGGACGTGTGCTATAGTGGCTAATTCCAAATTATGAGTAGCATGGTTGAATTCATTCTTCTTGAGCTTCCTTGAGGTATACGATACTACGAACTCCCTTTGCATTAATACTCCTCCTAATCCTTCCAACGTTGTATTTGTGCACATTGTAAAATATCCTTGAGGATCTAGAATATTTAGTATTGGTGTAGTACTGAGCTTTTACTTTAACAACATGAAAGAAACCTCATACTTTTCCATCCATTTGAATTCCTTTCCTTTTTTCTAAAGGTTCATTATTTCTAAAGCAATATTTGAGAATTATTTTATGTGACATCAGTAATAGCTTGCTAATCCCATGAAGATCCTTACCTCTATAACGTTGGTAGGAGGTGGCCAGTTTAGCATGGCTTCTATTTTCTTTGCATAAAATGTGACCCCTTCTACTGATATGATGTACCCTAAATAGCACACCTATAAAACATAGAACTCACTTTTGGTTAGGTTCTCATAGAGTCTATTTTCCCTCAATAGTTCCAACACAACTTTGACATGCTTGTTGTGCTCTTCCTTGTTTTTAGAGTATATTAGGATGTCATCTAAGAACACAAGGACAAACTGGTCCAGATTCCTTCTGAACATACTATTCATTAAATTCATGAAAGTGGCAAGGGTATTAGTCAAACCAAAAGGTGGGACAGTGAACTCATAATATCCATACCTTGTCTTAAATGTTGTTTTGTGAATTTCCTCTTCATGTATCCTTAATTGATGATAACCTAATATCAAATCTATCTTTTCAAATATTATGGCATCTCTTAGTTGGTCTAATAAATCTTGGATCCTGGGAATGGGGTACCAGTTCTTGATGGTAGCTTTATTCAACATTCGGTAGTCAATACACAATATTAAAGATCCATCCTTCTTTAAAAATAAAATAGGTGCACCCCAAGGTGACACACTCGATTTTATCAACCCCTTCTCTAATAACCCTTATAATTGTACTTTCAATTCTTGCATATCAATGGGTGAAATCCTATATGGAGATCAGTGAATTGGTTTTGCTCCTGGTATAATATCAATGGTGAATTTCAATTCTCATACTGGAGGAATCACATGTAGATCCTCAAGAAATACATCCTATAATTCTTGAAAAACTAGGTAAGTCTCAGAAATTTCTACCTTTAGGCTCCTTTTGACTTCATTCATCTTTACCACAAATGCAATCCCTCCTTTCTTGAGGGATTTATTTAATTGCATAGTTGACAACATATTGGGCTAAAATACCCCTTGATTGCTATGAATTTGCCACCTTGTTTCACCTTCCTCGAAATATTTGATCCATATATCTTGGAATTTGACTATGAATTTATGGGCCTACAACTAATTCATTCCAAAAATTACATCAAAGGTATGAAGTGGTGCTACATATAAGCATCCTTATGTAGTTCCACCGGTTGAGGTAATTTCCATCATTGAAAAACATTGGTTTATAGAGTAGGTCTATCCAGATCCATACTCAACCTTCCATCCATGAGTCAAATTTCTTGGCCTTTACAACATATCTTTGGCTAGCTTGCACGAAATGAAACTATCAGTAGCTCCACTATGTATTTAGATATTTACTTTCTTTTTAGAGATCTTACCTTTTATGATCAACGGAGTGGTCTACCCTTCAAGTTTCTTATTCCTAGTTGCAGCATAGATCTTATACATCGGTTCCTTTCCTTTAGTGATAGGTGTACTTGGCCCTGATCGATATGGAAACTGATTAGCAAAATGTGCTCCTCAATAATGATAGCATCCATCCTTGGATACTTGTTTCTTTTTTATCTTTCACTCTTTGTCATTAATTGCTAAAATAGGTCTTGGTGGCTTCTGTGAAGGGGGTTTAGCATTATTGGGTTTTTGGTCTTTCTTATAAATATTATTTTTAAACTTCTTTTGGCCTCCATTGAATTTCTTCTTCAGATTCTAGGGATTCTTAGCCATTCATTCTTGCTCGACCTCTAATTTTATAAACCCATTGTTATTCATATTCTTTAAATCCTATCATTCTTGATCATTCAAGGTTTCATATTTGTATAAAAAATGTGAATCTGATTTCTTTGCCATGTCATATGCCTTTTGCAATGATTTAGGTTGATGCATCTCCATATCATGCTTCAGCCTTGATTTCAGTCGATGGGTAAACTTATGAATCCATATTTTCTCATTATAGGTAGGTACATATTTTAGCAACTTTACTAGATTCTTGTAGTATATCTCTACTAGGTTGATTCCTTGCATTAGACTGGAAAACTCATATTTTAGAGCATATAAATGCTCCATGATGAACCTCTTCTTGAAGATGTCCATATTTTTTTCCATGGAATGTCTACCGGCTCTATTTTGGTTTCCTCATAATAAGTATTCCACCAATCTAGGGAAGCTCATTCAAGGTAGATAGTTGCTTAAACCATTCAAATTCCTAAGAAATATCCTTTTACTATAAACAAAACTTCTAGTTCCCTTAACCAAGCCTTAGCTGCATCTCCACATCCTTCTCCATAAAATTTGGAGATACAGGCATTATTTAGGTCTCTTACCGTATCCTTTTCTAAGAGGGTTCTTGCTTTTTTTTTTTTTACTATTAGTCCCTCAACTTGGTTGACTTTCAAATATCTAGCTTTTAAATTTTAATTCGCCATAGTTTCCAAAACTTGTCTTAACTAGTCTTGTATCTCATCAACTATAGTAATAAGTTCTTCTATTCCAATATTGTGAATTATTAGATCCTCATTCTAGATCTCTTCTTTGACATTACTTTTTTGAGTCTGTCTAGGTAGAAGCCTCTCTTTTTGAGACTTACATGGCATCTTGATCTGGTTCCAACCAAGAATAAAATTAGTTCCTAGTTTATTTGTTGATTCAATAATTCCCAACCACATTACAGAGTTCTTTCTTGCTAATCATTAAAAATATAATTAGGATAAGGTTCTAAGTTTATGATGTAACATTGACACAAAAGCCCATATTAAGGTATCACAATGTTCATCTCTCCTTAGGAACGATTCCACTTAGATTCAAAATGAGCAGAGACTCTAGGTTATCCTAGCCCTTTTTGTCTTAACCCTAAGCAAGATTTTAATTGGACATACCTGAATCCCTTTTTGCACATAAGAAGCTCTATACCCTCGAACCTAGAGCTTTGATACCAAATGTAACAACCCACTAATACGAAAATAAGAAAAACACAAAAATAGAAAGAAAAAGGTTCATATCATTTTTTTGGTCAAGGGGAAGGATTCATAAATCCCTATCCAACATTAGACCAACTTAATTTTTGACATGCCCTAAATTTATCAAGAACCATACTATAGGCCCAAAATGGCCACATACTTAGTAAAATTTTGTATAATTTTTACTAAGTGATAAAACTGCCATTCCGCTCCGGAACAAGGTTGATAAGACGAATCCGCTCAACAGTCATGCAGTTTTGCTTGTTTAAAATGATTCTGGGGAACTCCATTCCGGGTCCGGATTGAAGAAGGATTGCAAAATCCACAAAAGTTTGTGAAAGGTGGTGACGTCAGCAGAAAAAAAGTGTGGAATGGCCCTTTTGCATATACCCGATTCTGAAAACTCTTTTTGCTCTCCGCCTCGGATTAGCGCTATCCTCAAATCCACAAAAGTCTCAAGGAGATGATGATGTAAGCAGCAGAAAAGTGTGGATTGACAATCCGGAGAATGAACGAGTCTTTTTCTATCCGAAATGAAGATAAGGCGGAATGGTGGAATGATGTAAGAACTTAACTCGAATCGGATCTGAGGAAGATGCTCATTCTATCTGGAATGGAATCCACAAAAGTTATAAGGAAGAGGTGACATCATCACCATTTTAATGTGGATTGGAAAGGATAAAGTGGAAGATAAGGGTCCCAGAGCGGATTCAAGGTTCGAATTTCCAAGATCCGGATTGGATGTTCTGCTGCTAAGTAAAATGACGTCATCCAACGGATGGGCTTTTAGCTTATACCGGATCTAATATGGACCATGGGATAAAGAAGATCAATGGTGGAGGTTAGTCTACTAAATATGGGCCATTTAAAAGGATGTCCCTACACCAGAACTATAACAGATTGGCCAAAAGATGAAGCGTCGAGAGTTTCCAAGAAGATCAAACCAGAGGCAGTTGCAGATCGACGGTGGCGCTCTACTCCCAAGAAATATCTATGGAAGTGCGTGATCTAGAATGTTCTGAACTACAGTTCTAATGAGCGACCAACAAGTTGCAGAGAACCCATGCTGCCATGGCGGTTTCCCTTTCAGTGGATTTCTTGGAGGTCTGACCAATGAGCTAATGCCAGCTAAGCTCTTTGTTGAGCTGTTGTAACAAGATTTGATGTATTGTTTCTTGATTATTGTAATATGAAAAACTATAAGTAGAGGTTGAACCCTCATTTTGAAGGGTCGGCTCTAGCGTGTTTGCCTGTACCATTGTAAATATTTCTGAAGAGCTGAATGAAAGGAGCAATACATTGATCTTCGCCTCAAGGTTGCATTTCCATGCTTGATGTCAGAGGTTCGGATTTCATAGTTGTATTTTTGTGAATACTTAGATGGTTAGTTTGTGCCTATCTTGGATTACTAGCTGTTATGAGTAATTGAAATCTGCTTTGAAGTTTGTTCTGTGTTATTAGTAAGTACATTTCTATAAAATCTAGTTTTGGTGAATTCTGCTATTTGGATTATCATTTCCTAGATATTGAAATTGCTTGCTATAACATTTCTCTGTTATGCTTTAATATCTGAAATGAGCTATCTTGGGATAAGGGTTGATCTGAATGTATGTCTTTAATATGGTTTTTTGGGAGCTTTTTATGGTGATGCAATGTTGTTAACCTATCCATCCACTGATATCTACATCTCTCTAACCCTAACCTTCTCTTACCCTAAACTCCAAGCCCTAATTGAGCATAATTGTGTCAACAATCTGCTAAGTTGACAAGGAACCAACCTACTCTGGAGGTTGGATCGAAAACCCCTATTTTGGTCCTTCCAATGTTGAGTGTTGAGCTACAGCTATCGAGTGCAAGCCTAAACAGAAAGTAGGAAGATAGACAACCATAGTATCAAGTAAAACTTGGTGCAATTTAGTGCCCAACAATTTTTGGCATGCCCGATGGGACAGTTCACAAGGAACACGAAACCCATCTAGAAGAGTTATTATTATCTCATCCCGAAGGAATCAAGATTTGGTGAATTGTCTTGACCTTATTAGCAGAGAAAAGAAAGTTCACCTAGTGACTCCCTAGTCAGAAGACCCTAAAAAAGTATTGTAGACCAGTACCCTTTCATGTATACCAGGTCTTATAAGAGGAACAACCCTGATTATTTCTTTCATTGTGAGTTACCTCAGAGAGGGGCTATTATTATCAAAAGTTTAGATCAAGATTTTATTGAAGAAGAAGAGCTTCTAGAAGAAAACCCAATAGTTCCCCCAAGAAGACCTACAACCAAAAATATGGCACAAAATGTGGCTCCTAATCAACCACTACAGAAGTACCCTAATTGGGATTCAACTGGGCCCCTTAGATTAGCACAAATGGATGCCATTCCTTAGGATGTATCTAAGGCAACCCCCACATATGATGGATTTGGGAAAATAGCTTATGAGCACTGCCAAGATATCTTGAATCTAGCAACAATCCACAACATAAAAGAAGAAAATATTATTGTCATAATTCTAGCCCTGTCCTTTCATGGAAAGATATTGCATTGGTTTAGAACTCTGGAAGATAATTCTATCACTTCATGGCAATCCTTGGCTAAGCCATTCATAGAAGAATTTAATGAATCTGTTGATCCCTTTTCTCTACTGAATTAGTTTACAGCCATGCAAAAAACTCAGCAAGAAACTATCTCAGACTTTAATTTGAGATTTAGCAGAACATGGAAGAGAATTCCCCCACTACTAGACCAACTACTTGTTTGGATTATATGTATTACATTCATGCCCTGGGATCAGAGCTAGGTCTACAAACACAACAATATGGAATTGAAACTTTTCCCCAAGTTTATAATGCAGTCGTCCATGCTAAAAATATCCTGATTAATGTAGGAAGAATTCCCGTGAAGACCATGTTGCCCTACAACTCAGAAACCAGTAGTAGCCATGAGAAATCCATAAAATCTTCCTACATGGACCCCCTTTCTTTACCATATCCATCTCCTAAGATAAATCTGATTCCTGGATCTAAACTTGTGTCCTCCATACCTTCTTTTCCCCCCTTTCTTCTCAACCTTCTCAAGAATTGTATGCTATTCTGGACATACAAAATACCATGAAAACTTTGAGTAACAGAATGAATTCAATGGAAAAGAGAGATCAAGAAAGGTCACAATAGAGGAGATTCCCATATGTAAACAAATATCAAAGGCCTGGCCCTAGTAATAGTATCGAGGTTAGGGTGAATGCAGCATATGAAGATCCAGAATGTTCTGTAGATACCACTCTTGCAAATGTCTAGTGTTTAGTATGCAATGACCCCCATGACTCACAGTCTTATGTGATGTATCAACACCATGTTCAACAAGCCATGGATCAAGCTGAAAGAAATCAGAAGGGGAGAGTTAATATGTTATGGCACCCTAATCAGATCATGGTTGGAAAAGAGTTGGAGGAAGAAAGCCCAATTGTTGTTATGACAAGGTCTGGAAACAAAGCTTTACAAGTAGACCCTCAGAATATGGGACAATTCTAGGTCCCTTCTCAAAAGAAGGTTGACTTCCCTCCTCAGAATAGTGACACTTTTCCTATTCCCCGAGCCAAGGGAAAGGAGAAAACTGATAATTTCCCTAAAAATCTGGAAATAGTAATGGAAGGAGACAGAATCAAATCCAAGGGTGAAGAACAAGAAAGGCTCAGGTTCCCCTCTATTACCAAAATACAAAGGTTAGAGGCAACCCAAAAATACAAAAGGAGGTATGGTGAGCCAGACAGAGGACTGGAAAGACTATCCCTAACCAAGTCTGAGTATAACATTATGGAAGAGATGAAAAGGATTCCATCAAAAGCTAGCCTATATGATACTCTTTTCATCCCGGGCCAGATTGACCTGCTTAAAGCTTCCCTCAACAAAAATCCCCAGAATAGACCAGCCACTACCATCCTCAGTATACCATCAAAAAAGAAAGAAATGACACCTATTGTTCTAAAGAACAAACCTCCCCTTTTTATATATCCCTAAGAATGGAGGGATGGGTAGTCAAGAATTGTATGATTGATTCAGGAGCATCAACCATAGTTATGCCTAAGGCAGTCTATGAAGAAATGGGTATGGAATATACCCGGTCTTGTCCTGGAGTGTTACAGTTAGATGGGACACCTGTCAAGACAGTTGGGGTTATTAAAGATGTACTGATGAGGTTGCACAGAGCCCCTGAGGTGACAATAGTACAGGAAATAGTGGTGGTGGATTTAGAACCCTATTTTGGGTTATGTCTCTCAAGAGAATTTACTACAAAGCTAGGAGGATGTATGTATATGGATTATTCTAGCATGGTAATACCTTTCAAGGGAAAGAGGATAAGGATAACTCCTGAGAAACCAGTTGCTTATCATATTGAAAAAATTGAAGAAGATATGTGCAACCTTAACCCTTTGGAGGAATTTGAGCTAGTAGAAAACATTGAGGAACTAGACATTGAAGATGAGTTACCTTTCAAAGAATATTACAGTCAATTTGGAACTGGTATGGGTACATACAACATCACAAATGAATTGGAAAAGAAACTCCCTGCTATTTCTAATCAATCCCTAAGAAACAATGAAACATGGGTTATGCACTTTGATGGTGCTAAATGTAGAAATGGTGCAGGGGCTGGTGTGGTTCTACAATCACAGTTCGAAGGAACGAAGAATTTTTCTTATAGACTGACATGGTCATGTACCAACAATGTTGCAGAATATGAGGCTTTGTGCCTTGGATTAATGCAAGCTGAAAGCATGGGCATCAATATTTTGAACATATATGGTGATTCTGAGTTAATAGTACATCAGGTAAGGAATAAGTGTAGCAGTAAGCACCATTACTTAAAGGCTTAAAGGAATAGAGTATGGGACCTAATGGATTCATTTGATGCCCTGAACCTAAATTTTGTGCCTAGAGAAGAGAATCACTTGGCAGATGCATTGGCAACAAAGGGAGCTAATTTCAATCCTCCTATAGATTTTGGAACTAAGAAGACCAAGGGAATTAAAATGGTTTTCAGACCTACAGTGCCGGATAAGCAAATATTTTGGTAGGTTTTCGAAAGTGATGAAAATATTCTAGACTTTATGATAAAAGAAGCATGCCTCACAACTATCCAAGAGGAAGACTTGGAGGAGATAGATCAGCAAGACTTCATCCAACTGAGAAACAATCATATCCCAAGGGGATTGGTCACCCTTGAAAGTTTATTCGATAATGAAGATAGGAAGAAGGTTGGAGCTATGAAGGTTGGTGAGAAGATCTATAAGGAGGTAGAAGTAGGAATAGGAAAGAAGCTAAATATTGGGATCCAATGTTCTCCTGAGGAAGCAGAAGAAATCAAAGCTTTGTGCTTAAAATACCAAGACACTATGGCTTGGTCATATGAGGACCTTAAAGTTTATGACAAAAGGATTATCCAACATACTATTGAGTTAGAACCTGATGCTAAACCATTCTGATAAAAATAGAGGCCTGTCAATCCAAGGATAGAAGCCATTATGAGAGAAGAACTTTTAAAGCTACTAAAGGCTAGGATAATATATCCGATAAAACATTCCACTTGGGTAGCCAATTTGGTACCCGTAAGAAAGAAGAATGGAGATATACACCTATGTGTGGATTTTAGAAATCTGAATCAAGCTTCCCTCAAGGATCACTATCCCCTTCCTCAGATTGACCAGATCTTACAAGTGGTAGTTGGAGCAGAGAGATTCTCGATATTGGATGGTTATTCTAGATATAACCAAATTTGGGTAAAAGATCAAGATCAATACAAAACAACATTTACTACAAAATGGGGTACATTTGCCTATCAGAGGATGCCCTTTGGTCTGTCTAATGTAGGAGCTACATTTCAGAGGGCCATGGATTATGCCTTTGGTACACTTATAAACAAAGTTATTCTGATTTACCTAGATGACATGACTGTGTTTTCTCATGATAAAAATGATCATCTATCTCATTTGGAACAGGTTTTTCAAAAATGCAGAGAATTTGGTATTTCACTAAATCCTAAGAAGTCATTCTTCATAGTACATGAGGGAAAACTACTAGGACATGTGGTCTCAAAGGAAGGTATGGCCATAGATCCGGATAGAATTAGAGCAATTCTAGCTATTCCATTGCCTACTAATCAGAAGATGCTGCAGTCTTTCTTAGGTCAGATCAATTTTGTCAGGAAGTTCATTTCTGATTTTGCACAGAAGGTGAGGCCTATATCTGAACTACTCAAGAAAAAGGTAGAATTCAAGTGGACTGAGGTTAGGAAGCAAGCTTTTGAGATCATCAAGCAATCCATTTCCACAGCCCCAGTCTTGATAAATCCTGATTTCAGCAAATATTTTATTCTCTATGCTTACGGAGCTGAACAAAGTTATGCTTCGGTGCTCACCCAAAGAGATGATCAAGGGGATGAACACCCTGTATTCTTTTGGAGTCAGAATTTACATGACTATCAAGTAAAATATAACTTTATTGAAAAACAAGTGTTTGTTGTGATGAAGTCACTTAAGAAGTTCAGACAATATCTGGTACAGAGCAAAACTCTGGTGTATGTGGTTCATCCAGATGTGAGAAGTTTTATCTTACAAGGTGACCTAGGAGATAAAAGGGCTGGTTGGATTACTAAGATCTAGGAGTACGACATGGAAATACACCCCACCAAGCTGGTAAGAGGTAGAGCCTTGTGCCAAGGATTGATAGATACTTTAGCATTGATTGGAGTGATAGCTTGTCAGATGACAGAAGAGGATCAAGTAGAGATTGTCCACACTCCAGATTCTGATTGGATCGAACAAATGACTAGGTATTTCCAAACTAGAATTTTCCCACCTGATCTGAATCCTTCTCAAAGAAGGAGGTATAGACTTCATGCTCTAAAATATGTATTACTTCCTGAAGGGTTGTTCAAAAGAAACTTGGATGGTATTCTCCTAAAATGTTTGAAGGAGGACCAACAAAAAGAGTCATTGAAGAATTTCATGGAGGGTCAGTAGGTGGCCATAGCTCAGGTAGGACTACAACTTTGAAGATAATAAGAGTAGGCTATTATTGGCCTACTATGTTCAATGATGCTTTTAAAGTTACCTAGGTCTATGATAAGTGTCAAAGGTATGTTGGAAAGATTAGAAATGTTGCATCCCCCCTGAATCCTATTCAAGTTGAGGAGCCTTTTCAACAATGGGGATTAGATTTCATAGGAGTCATAAATCCTAATTCTTTAGTAGAGCACAATTTTATCTTGACAGCTACAGATTATCTTACCAAATGGGTAGAGGCTATTCCTACAAAGAAGGTAGACCAGGAAGTTGTGATCAACTTTATGGAGAGTTTGATTTCCAGATTTGGAGTTTCGAAAGCTTTGGTGAGTGATAATGGCCCTGCTTTTATAGGAGCTAAGTACATTGAGTTTACCAGTAAGTATGGCATCACTCTTAAAAATACTTCAAACTATTACCCACAAGGTAATGGACTTGCAGAATCTACCAACAAGAACCTATTAAGGATTTTGAGAAAGTCTTTGGAAGGTAACAAAAGGAGTTGGCACCTATTGCTCGACCATGCTCTATGGGAAGACAAGATTACTATTAAAAAGTCTATCAAAACTTCTCCTTATGCATTGGTATATGGAAAAGAGGAAGTATTGACGATTCACCTAGAAATCCCAACACTTAAGCTTGTCAGTATAGAAGAAGAGTTAGAGGATGATCCAGTGAAAATTAGGTTGACACACTTGCTACAACTGGAAGAGAGCAGAACTCAAGCATATGATCATTTTCAGAAGCATTCATCAGACATTAAAGCATGGTTTGATAAAAAGGCCAGGTTCAGAAAACTTCAAGTAGGAGACTCAGTTCTCAGGTGGAATGTGGATAGAGCAAAGTGGGTAAGCATGAAAATTTTGATTCCTTTTGGGATGGTCCTTTCAAAATTGTGGAAGCAAAAGAGTCTAATGTATTTCAGTTGAAAGACTTAGAAGGAAACATACAACCAATTTCGGTGAATGGTTTCCACCTTAAGCTTTACTATATGTAAGAAATAAGCTCATTGTAACATATGTATATACATTGTACAAATATTTCCCTCTCCTTTCTGCACTTTCTATTTCATTTTATTTCTACACTTTGTAATTAGTTCTTTTTGGAGAAATGCTAAAAAAAAAAGAAGAGAGAGAGAAGAAGTTTTGCAAGAAATGACTAAGTATTGGCCAGATTCATGGTAATATTCCATCCCACACATTGTGTTGTGCAAAACTCCTCGGAGTGGCATTCCGCCCTCAAGACCGCATGGTCGAATCCGGATTGGCGATTCTGCAAGAATGGTCCATCAAAAGAGAAACAAGAATGGCACTAATCCGGGAACCTCTCAAAGCTAGAGATAGCTAGAGCGGAATCAGGGTAAAGCCAAACAACAAGTTCTAAGTTGACACATGGAGGCTAAATATTGCTCGCGCATTCAATTCTAACAAACTTGCATAGGGATTGAAGAGTAACCGAAGGGATGTGATGAGTTGGCAACACGATTTCAAAATTTGGCCAATGAGAAGGGAGGACGCCACTTTTTGAGCCACCAAAGAAATAATGGAAAGGATGGTGAAGTGTGCCAACAAGATGTCATGCAACAACTACATTTATGGTGGATGATATGCACGTTCCAGATGATAAAAGTGATGAAGTCCTACATGGGATTCATTTTGCAACCACTAGATTGTAGAGAAGCTTAGCAGTGTTCTGAAGCCCTCCTTGCTTACTCAGTGCAAAATCTTACTATTACAAAATGGCTCCTAAGAAATCTCCTACAGAAGTTGCAGAAGATGTCCCAAAATTTGAAACTCTAGATGAAAGAACATATGTGCCTTACCTGGACAAAGCCAAGGTGGTAGTAGATACAGAAATGACCATCATCAAAAGGACAAAATTAAGGAGCATGAATGACAGATACAAAAAGAATGTTGCTCTATCGGTAGAAGGTAGATGCTCCATTCTCTCTTATTTGTCCTTTTATATTTGTGATTCTGTCCATCCATGTCCTGAATTGATAGCTGCGATAGTGAAATACTATGACCCACTAGCTAAGGTAGTAAAAACCAGCGAGGGCGAAACCCTTTTTAGCATCACTGCCTCTTTCTATCATGAGATTTTTGCCTTAGGGTCTGACCCACCGGTACCACCAAAACCCTTTAGAATTGTTGAACAAATGGGGTTTTATTCCACAAAGAAGTGGGTGAATGACTGAGTCATTTAGGAATTGGGTCTATAAGCAGCTGGATACCAAACCCCAGGATGAGTTGCCTGAAGTTCCCATTTCTATCAAAAAGTTTGTAACTCCCGTTATGTTCTCTATGTTGGCCTGCATGGAGGGTTTGGACTCTGATGAAGAGGTTCATGGTTGGCAAATTGTCGTTGCATACTGTATCTCTAATGAAAGGATGTACGAAAAGGAGGCGAAAAAAGAGGAATAAGGGTGATTTATTTTGATTGGCCAATGTTTCTCGCCCAAAGGATTCATGAACAATTAGTAAGCTTAAAGAGGGGCTCTGGTGCTCCTAGCTTTAGGCATTGCTCAAGCTTAGTATGGATGTTTTATGCCATTGTGAAAGATAGAATGTCGTGGATCCCAGTCAAGGATAAAATCGATAAAGGAGAACCTATGCCAGTCTACTATTGGATAAATCATTTAAGAAGTAGTGAGTCTTACTATAGGTTCAATTTGGAATTTCTTGGACCGGCCCTCAAAATAATGTATAAAAATTTCCCCAGATTACCACCCCTGGCCAAAGAGGTTCTGAGGAATAAAGATGCAGAAGAAGGGGACTGGTATCTGTTAACTGAGGGAACAATCATCAGATTATATGGTTTCATGGGTAAACCTTTTCTTTTGCCCCATTTTGTCATGGAGAGACTCTTTGCCTTAGAATATTTGAGGCAGGCAGAATACATTGACTCGAGATATGGTTCAGGGAGAAAAAGGAAGTCTTTGCTTTCCCACCACACTTTGAGTGATATCACCATTACTAAAAAGGGGTAAAGTCAGCAAATTGACCGATACCTGGATAGGTTAGGTCTATTTTATATCCCGCAGAAGTGGAGTTATGATCCCGATGGTATTTTCACTACAAAAAATAAAACTCTGAATGGAGATAAGGCCTACAAATTTGAGAAAAGGCCCAGGGCTCATTTTGAACAGGGAAGAAACAATGATGAGACTACCCTGTTAGAGTGGAATGTTTCCAAGATGGATCAGTTACCTCCATGGTTGGATTTTTATGAGCAGATTGAAGATTTTGATCCCGACCACCAGCCCAGTCATCAGATTACTGAAGAGATGATTGACAAAATTAAAGCCGAAACTACAAAGAAAAATAGGCCCTCTTCCAAGTCAAAGTCGGCAAAGAAAAAAGACATGTCATCTAAGAAGGAAGCTTCAGAAGAAGTAGAAGAGGATGATTTCAAGGGACCATGGGAGGATGCCAAGATCATGGATTGGTGGCATATGAGAGTTGAAATTGGAAAAGCTGAATCTAAATTTGGAATAAAATTTGATAAAGAGTTTTCAAAAAGATATGATGAAAATATTGATACTTGGGAACTCAAGGATGTAAGGCACATTGTATTGATGGTTGAAAAACCCTAGGGTGATTCTGAATCTCTCCAACCTTCTACAGATCAAAGGACTTATTTAAAAAATACTGAAGCATTGAGGACTTTCAGTCCTACTTCTGAGCAGGCGGAGATATTCCCTAAAGGAGCTAGGATGATGAGCAAAATGAAATGTTCTAAAGAAAAGGTTGTTAGTACCCTGGTTATTGAAGCAAAATCTAGGCCTAAACATTTAGCTCTAGGAGCACAGCCTCGGGACAAAGTTGTTGATAAAAAAAGGAAGGGTAAGAGCATTGGAATCAAGCCACTTTCTTTTACTCCTACGGCATCAGCAAAGCCTCAATCCATTACTGAGCAATCTTTACCTTTCAGAGGAGTGCAAGGAGAATTATCAGAAGAAGATTCTGGAGATGAGATGGATGCTTTCCGATTAGTTCATAAAAGGGCTAAGAGAACTCTGGATACAGAAGGGAGAGAGCTTTCCAAAAGGTAGAAGATGAGTATGGAGGAAATTGTGGAAGAAGTAGTTATTTTTGATACAGAAGGATTAGTTGAACAAGAACAACAACTTGAAAAAGGAGTTGAGCAAGAACACCCTACATTTGTAGGTGAAGGTATGGTTTCTAATCCCTCTTCTCCTTCTCATCTCCATGAATCCCCAAAAGAATTTCCCTCCCTTTCTGAGCAAGAAAATGTGGTAAATTTACCTCCTCCATCTCCCAATTTTTCTCTCATTCCATCAGTATCTATGGAGGTACCAGTCAGTTCTGTTATGTCACAATCTTTCTCAAACCCACCTTCCACTTTTGAGGCATCCACTTCAGTATCCACTATCATTGCGCCCCCATTTTCTTTGCCACAATCCATGGGACACTACGTTCCAAGTTCATCCATCCCTTCTACTATCAGTACTATTCCCGTTTCTCTAAATTTACCTATGTCCACAACAATGGTAGTCACAGAATCTACCATTGTAACAGAGGTTGTTGTCAATGTATCTCCACCCCCATCAATAGCAAATCAGTCCACCCTTATATTTTTAATGTTGTTATCTCCTTTGGCTATTGATATTTCAAGGTCTATTGTTGTATCAAAAGAACAGACAACTACTCAGAGTATAAATGACTATTGGGTAGAGAAGCTTACCAAGCCTTCCAGCAGAATGGTCATGACAAGGAAAAGTATGTATGTTAACCCTATCACTAGGCAAAGGATTTCAAGATATTTGATTCCACAAGTAAGCAAACCTAAAAATGAAATGACTGCTCAAGATTATAAAGTAGAGGAAATCATAGAAGATATCGACAAGCTTCCTACTGAAGATGAGTTAGGGATGGCCAAGGCTCACTTGGATACCTTTTATGTGAAGACTGATATAGCAAAATATAAGGTAGAAAAGTTGAAACAACAAGTTGAAAAGCTTAAGAAGGGCCTCCATGATCAGAAATAAGTGGAGAAAGTTCTGAGGAAAGAGGCTAAGAGTTGGCAGGAAAGGTTCCAGAAAGCTAATGAGTTGAAAGACCAGCTGGAGGAACAAAAGAAGTTGAATGAGCATCAAGCCAAAGAAATTCAAAATTTAAAACATCAGCTTCAGATTGAGAAGGCCAAGTCCATCGGATTTTCTAAAGATAGTTTGAAAAATATCAAGGAGGAATTGCTTTATAAAATTCAAGGAAAATGCTCAGGCCTTCAACTTATCATTGACTACTTGAAAGATGCCAGCCAATTGCTATCTGCCATTCAGAAGGACTTAGATCAGATCACTGGAGAGTTACAACCTATGGTGATTCCGATAGAATGAATGTACATATTGGTTGGTAGTAGGCTCAGTGATGCCGCTAAACCAATTCCTAGTAAGGAATGGAATATAGCTAGGGTAGCCTCCAAGATAGTAGTAAAAAAGCATAGGGCAGCTCAGAAATCTTGGTTGTTGTTTGACAGAATAGACAGGGGGATTAAAGAGATCATTGAATTAAATGAGGAAATGATTAAGGTCAGTTTTAGAGGACTTTGGAAGGAAGATCACAACTTGTTATCTATGGAAGAAGTCCAACAAAGCATTAAAGATAGCTTACAGGATGAGGCTGGAATCGGTTCATTAGAAGAGCCACTATCTCAAGAACAAGCTGCTAAGCTAATTATGAGCTACACACGCCTAAGAGATCTCATGGAAGATCTAGTGATTAGAGGAAATGCTACTGATTATGAGGATGTGGAAGAATTACAATACATTTATAAGCAGCTTAAAGAAACATCAAATCCTTTTGAGCAAGCCTGGAAGCAGGCTCTTCAATATTTAGAATCAATGATTCAAGTGTTCGGGGACACCTCTGGCAAAGATAATCAGGAAGTACAGACTCCTAGAGAGGATGAAGAGGAAGAGGTTGTAGAAGAATGAGAATAATATTGAGCAGTTACAGGCCCGGGAGGGGCTCATGCTTAAGACATTCTATGTTTGTACATATAACATCATTTTTGTATTTCTATTTTTACCCTGACAATTGTCAGAAATAAGCAATAAAGGTATGAAGTCTATAGAACAACATTTTTGTGTGAAGGTATTCTTTGAAATAAAGCCTTATAAAGGAGGTAGAGTTGTGTATAGTTTTGGAAGACAGTAATAGTACTGATATTATGGACACAAGTCTATGGCCGAACAAGTGGGTTTTATGATTTTTTCATTTTATATATAACCTTTACCTCTAATAAATTTAGGTAAGGTTTGTATGGAAGTTATTCCTTAAAACATATCTTCAAAAATCAGTTTTGTTTTGACTCCTAAGGCCCAATGGATAAGACTCTAGATTCGATTGGATTTGCGAGAAAATCCACCCAGGAGGCGCCAGAATGTAGGCCCAAAATGGCCACATACTTAGTAAAATTTTGTATAATTTTTACTAAGTGATAAAACTACCATTCCGCTCTGGAACAAGGTTGATAAGATGAATCCGCTCAATAGTCATGCAATTTTGCTTGTTTAAAATGATTTCGGGGAACTCCATTCTGGGTCTGGATTGAAGAAGGATTGCAAAATCTACAAAAGTTTGTGAAAGGTGGTGATGTCAGTAGAAAAAAGTGTGGAATGGCCCTTTTGCATATACCCGATTCTGGAAACTCTTTTTGCTCTCCGCCCTGGATTAGCGTTATCCTCAAATCCACAAAAGTCTCAAGGAGATGATGATGTAAGTAGCAGAAAAGTGTGGATTGACAATCCGGAGAATGAACGAGTCTTTTTCTATCTAGAATGAAGATAAGGTGGAATGGCGGAATGATGTAAGAACTTAACTCCGGATCCGGACTGAAGAAGATGCTCATTCTATCCGGAATGGAATCCACAAAAGTTATAAGGAAGAGGTGACATCATCAACATTTTAATGCGGATTGGAAAGGATAAAGTGGAAGATAAGGGTCCCGAAGCGGATTCAAGGTTCGAATTTCCAAGATCCGGATTGGATGTTCTGTTGCTAAGTAAAATGACGTCATCCAATGGATGGGCTTTTAGCTTATACCGGATCTAATATGGACCATGGGATAAAGAAGATCAATGGTGGAGGTTAGTCTGCTAAATATGGGTCATTTAAAAGGATGTCCCTACACCAGAACTGTAACAGATTGGCCGAAAGATGAAGCATCAAGAGTTTCCAAGAAGATCAAACTAGAGGCAGTTGCAGATCGATGGTGGCGCTCTACTCCCAAGAAATATCTATGGAAGTGCATGATCTAGAATGTTCTGAACTGTAGTTCTAATGAGTGACCAACAAGTTGTAGAGAACCCATGCTGCCATGGTGGTTTCCCTTTCAATGGATTTCTTGGAGGTCTGACCAATGAGCTAATGCCAGCTAAGATCTTTGTTGAGTTGTTGTAACAAGATTTGATGTATTGTTTCTTGATTTGTAATATGAAAAACTATAAGTAGAGGTTGAACCCTCATTTTGAAGGGTCGGCTCTAGCGTGTTTGCTTGTACCATTGTAAATATTTTTGAAGAGCTGAATGAAAGGAGCAATACATTGATCTTCGCCTCAAGGCTGCATTTCCATGCTTGATGTCAGAGGTTCGGATTTCATAGTTGTATTTCTGTGAATACTTAGATGGTTAGTTTGTGCCTATCTTGGATTACTAGCTGTTATGAGTAATTGAAATCTGCTTTGAAGTTTGTTCTATGTTATTAGTAAGTACATTTCTGTAAAATCTAGTTTTGGTGAATTTTGCTATTTGGATTATCATTTCCTGGATATTGAAATTGCTTGCTATAACATTTCTCTGTTATGCTTTAATATCTGAAATGAGCTATCTTGGGATAAGGGTTGATCTGAATGTATGTCTTTAATATGGTTTTTTGGGAGCTTTTTATGGTGATGCAATGTTGTTAACCTATCCGTCCACTGATATCTACATCTCTCTAACCCTAACCTTCTCTTACCCTAAACTCCAAGCCCTAATTGAGCATAATTGTGTCAACAATATGCTAAGTTGACAAGGAACCAACCTACTCTGGAGGTTGGATCGAAAACCCCTATTTTGGTCCTTCCAATGTTGAGTGTTGAGCTGCAGCTATCGGGTGCAAGCCTAAATAGAAAGTAGGAAGATAGACAACCATAGTATCAAGTAAAACTTGGTGCAATTCAGTGCCCAACACATACCACATAAGATTTCCCTTACACAATTTCATTTTGCATAGGACTATCTCATTTCATGCATGTAAGTCCATCCATATCATCATTATTTATGAGCTGGACTTACCATCCTAAATCATTGGAAGGTATACACACATCTCCATACCACACACAAACCATTATGTATGGGCATGCTACGTATATTACGATTTAAGCTATCAATCACATCCTCTAACAAGCTATCGTAACCCTTGGTATGAACTTCTAAACCTAGATAAACCATCTCCCTAAGGGGGTCTTAAGCCCTTAGGTCATCCTCTAAGTTCACCTAGAAATTACAACTTTTTATTTTTATATTTTATAAAAAAAATTCATAAGAATATCAAAGATAAATCTAGATACTAAATTTAACAAAAATTGTGAAATTAAACAAGCATAAAACATACATTAAATGGAAAGCATGTGATAGACAATTATCTAGCATTTCAATCAGAAAGGATATCAAAATACAATAATATATGGTGCTCATTCAATACATAGGCAAATATGGAAAAAACCCATGCTTCCATAATTACTTTACATATAATCCATTAGGGAAATCTCCCCATAAATATATTCTACTACATAATCAAGAAGGAAATAAGGTAGAGAGAAAAATTGCAAAGTAGTCCATCTCCTTAATTTGGTCCTCCCGCTCTCCCATTGATCAAGCGAGGATAGTAGGGGATTAGGACAATCATGAATTCATATGCACATGCTTCTAATGCATTTACTCATTTATTTTCCAAATTGTAACTATACAATTAATCCAAGCAATTCTTATTTATAATGCATAGTTATTATCATAGAGTGTCCCTCTCTATGACCCCTCTCACCCACTTATGAGAGTCATCCTACTATGCATCCCACCTCATGCTTTCTTTGCAATAAATGATCTAACCCTCACTTAACAATTAAAGTCCCATACCCTTAACTATTTAATGCATTGGGTTCTTTCATCTCATTTAATCAAAGTAAACCAATTTAGTTTACACCACATATGTTTCTCATCACTTCATAAACCAAGGTACCATACCCTTATTTCACAAGATGAACCATAACATAATATAAATCAATTCCATTTCATAAAGCAAGGTCCCATACCCTCATTTTACAAAATGAACCATAACATCATATCAATCCATTCCATTTCATAAAAAAAGGTCTCGTACCCTCATTTTACAAAATTAACCATAAACATAAATAAAATCCATTCCATTTTATAAAGCAAGGTCCCATACCCTCATTTTACAAAATGAACCATAACATCATATAAATCCATTCCAATTCATACCCTCATTTTACAAAATGAACCATAAACATAATATAAATTCCATTCCATTTTCTAAAGCAAGTTCTTATACCGTCATTTTACAAAATGAACCATAACATCATATAAATCCATTCCATTTCATAAACCAAGGTCCCATGCCATCATTTTACAAAATGAACCATAAAGATAATATAAATTCCATTCCATTTTATAAAGCAAGGTCCCATACCCTCATTTTACAAAATGAACCATAACATAATATAAATCTATTCCATTTCTTAAAACAAGGTCTCATACCCTCATTTTACAAAATGAACCATACCATAATATAAATCCATTCCATTTCATAAATCAAGGTCTTATACCCTCATTTTAAAAAATGAACCATAAACATAATAATAAATTCATTCCATTCTATAAAGCAAGGTCCCATACCCTCATTTTACAAAATGAACCATAACATCATATAAATCCATTCTAATTCATAAAGCAAGGTCCCATACCCTCATTTTACAAAATGAACCATAAACATAATATAAATTCCATTCCATTTTGTGAAGCAAAAATACAACACTAAAACAAATATGAAAATAAAATAACTCAGATGAACAAGATATTGTACAAAATATGATTTTATTCAATAAATGGAGGGAGAGCTGAGAAAATCCTTTGTTATAATGGATATGTTCAAAGGAATTATTTTGATACAATAAATACAGATTCTAGGGTTCTCCAAAACCGTAGATACACAACAAATAGTGTCTCCAATGTATCTTGCTTCCAACAGGGTGAGTGGGCTTCTGGTTATCCGTGATCAGGACAGTCTAGCTTCAATAGCTACTCAACAATCCTTGATGAATGCCACCTGATCCTGTACACACATCAAATATAAAATAGTTAGAAAAAAAAATGAGGGTTCCACGGTGTGAACCCTCAAAAATGTAAACTAAAAACCCTAGATCTGAGTGAATAAAACATGTAGAATCTAAATAACATCCAATAATAAAATGCACAAAAATACTTACTTTACTATTTTGTTACTCCATTGCAGACTGATGGTAGAGTGCCCTGGCAACACTTGATGACCTTATGTGACAAATTTTGGTATGGGGCTGAAGGAACATTAGGCTTTGGGTTGCACCTATAGAATGTGGCAGGTGTGCGACTATGCCTATAGGATGAGGTAGGCACTCAACTATGTCTATGGATTAGGGTAAAATCTACATAAGCAGATCAAGGGAATGTGAAGGGCTCGATGGATGGACGATGATGGCGGTGGTAGAAGTGGGATGTGAAGGCTACTAGAATCAAGAAATCCTAGGGTAAGCTAGTATTTTGGGGAAGGTTGTCCTAGAGAACAACTACGACAGTGTAGATCGAATTTACTCAGAAATCAAGAGCTCTAATCAAAGCTAATTCACACCAGTTAGCCAAAGTTCTAGGTTTTTCTAGGAGTTGAGCATTGAGAATGCTCCTATTTATTATCATACTTAGGGTTTACTTTTAGGGTTTTACCAAATCATGTGGCTAGGATAAAAGCAATTCCAAGGGTTGATATTAAACTTTAAGTGTGACACGGATTAAGGGGTATGGATGACTGATATTAGATTAGATCGAACGGCTGAGATTAATTTGGTTTATAAATATATTATAATATAATATAAAATATTATATTTAAATATAAATAATATAAAATAAATATAAATAAGTCAAATAGGGGTTGGAAAATGGCGGTAAAAGGCTAAAGTGGGCCATTGGATGGTGGGAAAGGCATGGAATAGCTAATTGCATGGTGGGAAAGGGTGATGGTGGAGGTGTCTACAAATGTGCCTTTTTGTACCATGTTGCGTGAAACACAATATGGTGCAAAAACACGAGATACCTGGTTGGGCTTTGGGCACAGAAGCAACTTCTCTCTCTTGTTGGATTTTTGAGCAATAATGTTGAAGACAAAAGAATAAAGAATTTTGGAATTTGCATAGCTTACCCCCTCAATTGGCGAATGAGATTATGGATGAATCTCACAAGACAATTAAAAAATTTGTGCAAATGATGAATGATGTGGTACCATTTTTGCCCCAATGGTGTGAGAGGGGTTGGTGTAAAATGTGATATGATGTGTCTACGTTTACCCTAGCGGATGGAGGGTTTTGTGCAAATGTGATGTGATGTGGATGATATGAATGATGTAAAATGTGATACCATTTTTTCCCCAACAATGGGAAGGGGGTTGTGTCAAATGTGGATTTCATGATCATGTAAGATGTATCCTGTCATGGGAAAATCTTAATCATATTGTGGTTACCCCAAATTTGGGATGAGTCGATGTTGCTGAAGCATTTTGCCTTTTTAGCATCATTGATATGCAAATTGATGATGAAAAAAGGAAGAAAATATAATTAACCTTGGACATAATGATAGTGATCTGTCAAAATATCTAGTGCATATCTTGAAGGTGTTAAGGATATTGTGAATTATGAAATTTGATTTGTGTCCATGTTTTAAGCCTCATGAACTAGGCCATCAATGACTAATTTTATGCAGATTCTTCTTGGCAAGGTTTCACTCAAAATGTGAGGTACAAAATGTGATTGTGTTCTTAGATAAGGAATGATGATTATGACCAAGCGTTCTTATGGTAATTCATTCATATTATCAAATTGCATGGATGTAAATCACTGCAATCATCAAGTATATAAAATGAACCACTATATATGAGATTCACTAGTAATTTTGACACATATTGGAATAAATTATGGTAGATTATGATAATGGGAATAATGTTGATGGAAGAATGTGATGAAATCATCAATATGAGAGTTGATTTGTAGATGTGATATTGTTAGTGATTGATTTTCACTTTTCGGATGAAAACAATTTATTTTATGGTCAAATCAACTTCAATTTTTGCAAAAATTTGTGGTATGATGAAGAAGATGGAATAGAGGAGATGAGTGTTGGTTTTATGAAAATTTGGATTCATTTGACATGTTTTGAAACTTGATTTGTGCTTTTGATAAATGTGTATTGTATTCAAAAAATGTGGGTACAAAATGATTCATGTTTTTACAAAACATGATTTTATGATATGTATGATGTGTGGGTGAAATTTGGTGAGATTTTGAGGGGGCAAGCTACTATTTTTGTCCCTTTTGCATTTATGGTATTCTAACATGAGGCATCCGAATACACCTCTAGTATTCTGTAGATGTCCAGATGAGCTTGGGTGCACCTACAGGTTCCCATGCATGACCATAGCCCGTAGGCATTGTACTTCACCTGAGTGCGCTAGATGCAACTATAAATAGCTTGCAGGGCAATTTTCAAGGTTCATTTCTATTTTTGAGAGTTTATGAAGTTGTTCCTGAGGAGTGAAGTGGATTGGTGAGGAGGGTGAGGTTGGTGAGAATATGCACGAGAGTTATGGTGGAGGAGGGATTTCATGTTGCTGGTGGAGCGGAGGCTCGATTTGCCTTGGTAATGTTGAAAAACACTTTCTTTTGTGCAAAGATTTTGATTTTTTTTTTTGAAATAATATTAATGAAAATTTTTGTTGTTGTAGTTGAGGGAGATAGAGCCTCAACATCCTTAAGGTACCAGTAGAGGGGGAGAAGGTGATGGTTGGGCACAATAATAATGTGGAGATGGAGAAGATATTCAGTGAGTGGTGGTGGGAGGTGAGGTTGGTAGATGGGGGTATATGCTACTTGAGCATGTACAAGGATAAGGAGTTGGATGCACTCCCGACCTTGATCATGTTCATGTTGGTAAACATAGTGCTCCCAAAAAAAACTAGTTGTAGATTCCCCTAGAACCTATTGGGATTGGTGAGTGATATACTTATCGATCTGAGGGTGTATGCATGGGCTCCTACGTTATTGGTTCAGCTATACCAGTAGTTATATGAAGTTACATGGATAGGGAGGAAGGGGATTGGGTGCAACTTCCTCCTACAATATTAGGCTTGGGAGCACTTTAGTGTGGCTCGACCCAGAGGGGTTACTTGTTGGTCATCAAATCCACACAGGAAAGGACTTTCGGTGGGGTTTGCGTGCCCTGGACCTGCGACCAACATTGAAAGGCCGAGAGGAAGAGATGCCCCTCGTGCCAATCTTCGGAGAAAGGTCGGCTCCTATACTAATCTACTTTTGGGGTTTGAGATAAGAGTGCAGGAAAGAAATAAAAGGAGTTCGGGTTAGAGAAAGAAATAAAAAAGGATAAGGGTTAGAGATTGATGATTTAAGGTGGGGAAGAATAGGAAGCACGATCACTCACTAATAACTCAAATAGCAACAAGAAACACCAAGAATAGAACGAAAGAAAAGCAGTGCCGACCTTCCTATGTATCCTCTGGACGGGTTCGCAGGGTTCTCCTCTCTCTCTCGCTGGAATTTAGGGTTCAGAGTAACAACGATTAAGAAGAGGGAATAACAGAAACCTCGATCCACCAGGCAGCATAAAAGAAAGCAACAAAGCATTTTTCCTCTCCTATGTATCCTTCAGGGCGAATTTTAGGGTACAGTTCCCAATCGCACACCGGATTCAGGATTCAAAGTCTCAGTATACGAGTGCAAACAGACAAAAGAATTAAGCACAGAAGGCAGCATAAAAGAGAGAAATGGAGCATAAAAATCTTTAGTATTAGACGTAGGACATTAAGTTACAGCAGCTTTCTAGCAGAAAGTTCCCCCCCCTTTTACATTACATGCCTGGGTTTTTATAGAGGACCCGACCCTCTGAGTCATTATCACAAAAACGGCGGAGTACACCCTTGGGCTCTGAGAAATCGGCTCCTCGTGGCTGCTGCAATTGAGTTTTCAAATCGGTTGCCGAAATTGGCAACTGTGATCGGGTCAACCGTGGAAACATTCATTTAATGCATCGCCCGAGTGTCCCTGGCTTCTGGATGCTATGCTTGAGTGATCGCTATGCCCATCGGGTTTTACTCCGAGGACTGTTACGTCCCTTTCATTTGCCAAGAATAGTCAGCGGACCTATCGGGCAAGAAAGGGGGTACTTATGAGGGGCCTTCGATCACCTTGGGAAGCTGCCCGCCTTGGAACGTGGGCCCGAAAAGTGCTTCGCTACATATTCGCCTCGCTAAAGCCTCGGGCCGAAGTAGATTCCTTTTGATTTGTCCTTCACAGAATAATGCTTCGCATAAACTTCTTCGGGGATGATGATTGCCGATCGGGTTCCATCTTTGAAATGGGCCTTTTGTCCTTCATTGGAAAACGCTGCCGACTGGAAAATGTTTCGGCCCGATTCTCCCTCAAAACTGTGGTTCGGGGCATATCTTTTCGAAGCACTCTTCTGTTTTCGACACATTGTCATTTTGCTTCGGGCGCCACTGCTTCGGGTGAAAACTGGCCGAAGTAGGTGTTGGAAATACTTCGAGCCCGAAGTAGTTTCCTTGCCTTGGCTGATTTGGGTTATGCTCTCCTCCTTCGGCGAAGTCATTTGGATGTTGCTTCGCAAAAATTTCTGCCCGAAGCGGCTGCTAAAAATGCTTCGGGTGCGAAGCGTTATCTTTGTATTTTCTTCGACAAAATTACTTCGCAAGGTTTTCGCCCGAAGTGGTGATGAAAAGTGCTTCGGGCCCGAAGCTCTTTTCACATTCTCCTCTTTTTCTCTCGACGAAGCTATTTTCCTGTAGCGAAGCTCTTTCTTCTTCATTTTATAAAAGGGCGGTAGGGAGAGTCAAAATTGCTGCAACTTAAAATAAAAGAAAAACTTTTAACAAGGAAATATTATACAAAATTCTACTATCTTCTACCCCTTGTATAATGTGACAAAAAGTGTCAACATTCTTGGCGGCTCGCGGGGTGACGAGCTTGCCTCGGAAAAAGAACCCTTTAGTTCTAATCCATTGGGCTATGGAGTCACTGATCTCCCCCGGATCCTGCTTCTGCGGTCTGTCCCTCCTCTTGTTCTTCTTCTTCTCCTTCTTCTTCTCCTTCTTCTTCGGGCACGGCTTCTGGCTGAGGCGATGGTGCGAGGTGATCACGGATGCGCTTCATCATTTTTCGGACATGGGTCCAGGCACTCTTTTGAAATGGTTCTTGATCATGTAATGCTTTTACCAGAACATGAAACCGATCAATTTGCCCGATGTCGGCATGCTTGGCCCTGGTGAACAGATCATCTAGGCAAGCCTTGATCTTACAGTATCTCAAGATGAAATCTATCACTTGCCCTTCTGTGATTGGTTCTTCCCAGCCATCGATCTCCGAGACATCATTCTCGAACTGCAGCCAGACTGGCTTGAGGTCATCCTTGCTGAGAAGATTTCCGTCATCGTCCGTGAAACTCGGGAAACCCAAGGAAGAAAGGTCCTGAAAATAATTTATTGAGGCACGCTGCTCATTGTCAAAGATGTCCTGGAGGCTTTTCGCCTTCTGAGCTTTTCGCACCTTGGAGAAGAAGGCGCGAACCGTGGCCTGAGCCGTGGACCAATCCCTGGCCGTCCGAGTCATCGCAGTGACCTGCAAGTCTTGATATTTTGCATTCTGGACGTCGAAGGCTAGCTTGAGTCGGCTTCGGGCTTTCTGCATGACCTCGTTGATGACTGACCCTCCCTCAGCAATAGCCTGCTATGCTTCGATGATGAAGACTAATATTGTGAGGGCACTGGAACACCGAGACCAAAAATTTTTGAGCAAATGGGCATGAATTTCCTTAATTCTGCTCCTGTCAAACAACGTCGGGTCTTCTTTCTCGTACAGCTGGGCTTGCATTTGTGCAACTCTGCCTTCTAGCTCCTTGGTCTTTAGATCGCTCTCCATCTGCTTCTACGCTTGGCTTTCGGATGTGGACTGGAGCTGTTGAACCTGCTGCTTTAGGTCGAACGTCTCCTTCTTCATGGCCTTGCATTGCTCCTCGGCCTCTGCCAACTTGGAGCGGACCCTTGCCAAATCTTCCTCCGACTTAACATTGGCGGCCTCGGCCTCAATCCTACGTTGGTTGGCGATAACTGCATGAGCCCTAAAGGTCTCAATTCGGACATGCATGGATGCCGACTCATTATCAACATTCAGGTGTTCCAGGTCCTTGGGTGTCTCTTGATAATCGTAGTCTGCTGGAGTCATTTCATCCAGAGGCTTTTGTACCTTGGGGACCTTCTTAATTTTATGCACCTTTCCGGCCTCTAAATCAAAAACAACGCATTTTTCAACTGATGTCGTCGAGCGCCCTCTTCTTTTCCTTGCCTCCCTTAGTATTTGCTCAGTGTTTTGCCGTGCTTGGAATAGCTTCTCAGCAAGGGGGCGGTCCTTAATTAAAGACATTTCTGATTTGGACAAGGCTAGATCTCCAGTCGAGGGAGTAAACAAATATAAAGAATGTGTGGGGGATGCCTCACCAGAAGGCTCGGCGACATACGTGGTGGGACTCGATGTTGAAGTGGGATCAATGGTCTTACCCTTGTCATGATCATGGGGTGAGGCCGGATCAGCGATAGGTGACGTGTGATGGGGTGATGGGCTATGCAGGGGAGACTGGTGAGAACTCTCAGCTGGGGTTTCGACAAAACTATGTGAGGCTAGGGCAAAGGGTGGAGAATGCGTACCTGCGTGCCCTCCTGGCATTGTGGCAGTGGTGACTTTTGGTGCAGCCGCATCTTGTTCTTTCTTGGTTTCGACACTTGGCAGGGCTACGACCTCGACACTTGCTTTGGATGGGTCTGATACCAGTCGCCTAGTGGAAGGGCTTACACGTCCTGTGCGAGGTCATTTTGGGTGCTTTGTGGGTGCCAGGGTCTGCTCTTGCTTTTTCCTTTTCCTCCTTACCAGTGGTTGCTCTGACCCTTTAGTGCTCGAGTCATGGCCTCCTATAGGCCCCTACGGTGATCTTGGAGGTATAACTTGGGCTTTTTCCTTTCTCGAAGTAGTATCATCTCTTTCTAGACTTTTTCCCGAGCTTGGGATAGCTGGAGGGATGAGGGCGGCGAAGGAAGAAGGCTTCCACTTTCCAGCGTTGGCTTCATAAATTTTTGTGAAGTCCTTGTCCGTTGCCAAGAATCCATAAGAGTTCATTTTCTGTCGGTGGACCCTCATTATCCACCATTCTCTTAGTTTAGCCGCGTCCCAATCCTTTACTCCCTCCTTCAAGTCATCTTTCGCTTTCCTCCAGAAGGTGGAGTTGGGGCTCGGGAGTGAATGCCGATTTGGGTCATATGCGACCTCCATTGGGTAGAATTCATGCCAGGGAGGTAAGGCTTCCATCCTTTCCAGATGCCACTCCAGATCCTTTCCTCGAGGATTATTCCTTTGCTTCACAATTTCTGGATAGGGGCACACATGGAAGCTCTTGACCCGTATATGGTCCCTCATTACTCCCAAAGGATCATAAAGCCATTGCTAGGGAATTTGGAGAAGGCCAAACTTGGCAAGCTTCTCTTCCAAGAAGACGTTCTGATTTAGGGCGAACACTTCGACAACTCCTATCTTGAGAGGGAAGTCACAAGTGTGGGCCCATTTTCGACCCTTGCCATAGATGGCATTGGTTGCATCGCTCTGCCTAGCGACTTCCAACGTGAATTGATACTCGGAGGGGTAAACTGGCAGTATGAAGGGCTTCCCTATGAAACCGAAGATGCGAATCACCAGCCCCTACATTAGCCAAAAAATGTCTCCCCTCTTCTCTCGGACTACCTTGTTTCTTAAGCCGAGGGGGACTCGCGGGGAGGATCCTGCCAACATGCGCATGGCGGGTCCCAAGAATTGTTGATTAAAGGAATAGTAGGACTCTGATCTCAATAGTAGGGGAGTCCACTGATATACGGGCAAAGGACTTCCATCCTTGCCACTTGCCATAATGGCAACATGAGGAAAACTATTATGTACATGAAAGAAAAGTAACCAAACAAGAAAGGAGCAAGGCGCGAAGTGTTGGCTGGTCCCAGCATTCTTCATGTTGGCGAGTTGCGCATGCAAGCCCCTGGCCACCCATTCTGCCCAGTCTACGAAGACTGGGTTGGAACCGGGTCTCGAATTATCGGGGGCATTGAACTCCCCTCTGGAAATGCATTCGGCCAGGGACACCTGCCATGGGTATACCAAAGCGTCGGTAGATAGGCCTACCACCCATGCAATGATGGAGAAGAGGTCAGCATTTTTAAAAGCCTCCAAGGGAAGGGGCATCTGGGGTAATCCCGAAGGGAGCCCGCTTTTGAGGCTCTGCTACAAAAAATTGATCATGTAGCCAGCAGACGTGAACCTCTGCGTTTGTTCGCTCAAAACAATGTTGCGAACTATACATCCTTCGGGTGGGCCCTGCTGGGGCGCAAAAGCTGCCTGTACATCTTCTTTCAAAATTGAAAATAACTTTTGGCCAGATGCGTCCAACACCTGTCTGGTGGAGGGCTGGTAATTCTGCGCGATGACATTGACCAGCTCAGGGCAATGGTGTGTGGGGGGCACCAGATACCAGTATATCTGGGAGTAGTATGCGATGGATTTTTTACTTTCCATCGGGAGCTTGCTTATCATGAGCTCAATGGTGCTCCTGAGCTCAGCTACGCTCTTCGACAACTCCGTATCCCTGATTCTTTCCCACCTATCGACTGGTGGTTCTAGGGGTTGCTCATCTTTGAAATCCCCCTTTTCTTCCATGACACGCTTATCTGGGCGAAGGCCCGAATCAACGGGCCTTGGCTTCGGCCTTTTTCCATGGCCTTTTACCTTTGGTTTCTCAGAGGCCACTACTTCTAGCCCCTTTCCCTTCTCCTTAGAACTTTCCATCGTTGATACTTGGGGCGACAAATTTTGCAGTATGGAAAAAAAATTGGCGTTGAAGCTTTAGAGTGCAAAGTGGGAAAGCTTGCAGGTTAGCAGTGGGGTCTGTATGAGTCGTTGAGTGAGTAATCCTCTCGGCTGCTTGGAGTCTGCGTTATATAGCCGCCAAAGACAACTACCCGCATTTATGGCCTATGCCACAATTAATCCTGCACTTCTCATCGGAGAGATCATCGGTTCGTCGGATTGGCCCCACGGTGGTGTAGTACACAGGGCCATGCGTTATGACGATTACGACTGCTTTGGGAACGTAGCCGACCGCCACCTGGTACTTGAGGGTGAACTTTTCTCTCAATCGAATCCCCTGAGGATGTACCCGATGCCCTTTTCATTTAACTCGCTTGCTTTGGATGCTTTTGAAGGTGACTGTCGGCACGTTCCTCTAGGCGAGCAATAAATGCTTCTGCCTTGTGCATCTTTGGGTCAGCGAAGCCAAAATTGGAGCTGACATACTTCATGGCGAACCTTTTTCATACCTTAGTTGGAACCTTGCTCGGCCAATCGCACTTCACTGCGAACCACTTTGCATGCACTACTTCGCAAGCCAAGTTCCCGAAGGAGTTTTTTTTTTTTTTTGATATAGCTGCCGAGGCAAAACTCAACCTGAGTCTCTGAGCAGCATCTTATTTAATAGCCAAACTTTTTACAATATTCACATAGGCTTGCGGCATAATGGGCATGCCGCCACCACAAACTCAGCTTCGGATGTTTATCCGGTGAATCTGCAATGCCCGGACCAGATCAAATTGAACTTCAGTTGATCCTTGAAGTCCGGATGGCTCCTCCCCAAAGTCCTCCATGCTGCGAACAGGAAGCAATACAATAGTTCGCCGCTCTTGCCAGTACCCGTGCTACTGATGCAGGATGTGATGAAGCAGTTTGCCATATGCGGGCCCTCTTGGGGTACTGGTTGTAGCGATGGCTGGAACCAAAATACCGAAGAGTCTATCAACTATGGGCTGGGTACAGGTTCTTTCACCTCCTTGATGCCGTAACAGGGCTCTTCTGACAATGAGCAAACTTCTATGATCTCTTCAGGCTCAGTCTCTTGAGGTAAGCTTGACGGATTCTGGCTGAACACCTGCATGCCATGCCCTGGGATACAAAAAGGGTGCAAAAATGTTCCCTCTTCATTCTCAGGCGCTACCTCTTGAACTTGTTTCTCTTCTTGGCCTGTCCTCTGATGGAGATTGCAAGCGCCCATATTGTTCGTTGTGGGGGCAAAGCTTGCGAATTGCCATGGTTGGACTTGGATGGGATCTGCCTCTCGAGCTCCACATGACTGCATCTCAGGCTTCTGCTCAGTATGAGGAGTCTGCCATGAAGAATATTGCGTTGGGCAGACAGGAGAAGCGATTATCGGAGAAAGTGATGGGGCTTCTCCCCATTGCCACTTTCTCGATAGAAACTGCTCCGCTCGTACTGCTTCCTCAAAAATCTGAGGGAATCTTTGTTTGCCTGATCGCAGCAAGAGGAGGCCTATGTCCGGGTGAAAAGCCCGAACATAGTAGAGGTGAGCTTGGGCGGGCGTTGGTTGAATCTCTCCTAGAACTTTCTTCCAAGTTCTGGAGAATCGGACATTGAAGTCCGTGATGCTCTCCAAGGGTGTTTTCTTGATGGTGGAGAGATGCGTCAAAAGTTGGAAGGGATCCTGAGAGCCATCAAATGTTTCGAATAGTGCTCCCGCCAAGTCATCCCATGAGTAGATGCTCTTAGGCCCGAGCAGTCTATACCACTGCAGCGCCCTTCCTTCCAGAGACAGGACCAGAAGTCTGACCATGACATCTTCATGGATTATGTCATAGAGGAACGCTAAAGCAGCAACAGCTTCGAGGTGCTCTCGGGCCATTCCCATGGTGCCATCGTATGTTGCCAATGCCTTCAATGCGATTTTGGGAATTTTGTGGTAGCTTTGAAGATTTAAGGGGCCTCGGTCATCCCAGCTGGGAAAACTTACCCCTGCCATTATAGCAGTGGTCTACAGAGATCACGGTTATCATCGCTAAATCGGAGTCGCCAGATGAACATTCTTTCTCCGCTTGCGAGGTCAAGGCTGCTCACCGAACCTTGATTCCTTCGGGATGTCTTCTTTTAGCTTTAAAAGGTGCCTACGATCGAGAAATCTGGATCTTCAGCTCAGTCAGAGTCGCCAGGTGATTTTATCAGATGGAGGCAAGCCGGAGATTCACCAACTCGGGCTTCCTTAAAACATGGGGACTTTTGCCATGAAGGCACAGATTTGGGTACTGGTCTTTACGACTTGGAGATTTTCAAGTTGAACAGAGTCGCCAGATGCTATTAGTCTTTCGGTAGTGAGCGCATCGATTCTCACTACTACTCAGAAGATGAGACTGATCGGATCTCACCGGGAACTTTGTTAGAACTACTGGCTCCGATGAAGACGGGCTAGAAATTTTCTCAAATATGGGACCTTGTGTCCCATCGAGCGTGCCAGAAACTGTTGGTCATCAAATCCGCACAGGAAAGGACTTTCGGTGGGTTTGCGCGCCCTGGACCTGCGACCAACATTGAAAGGCCGAGAGGAAGAGATGCCCCTCGTGCCAATCTCCGGAGAAAGGCCGGCTCCTATACTAATCTACTTTTGGGGTTTGAGATAAGAGTGCAGGAAAGAAATAAAAGGAGTTCGGGTTAGAGAAAGAAATAAAAAAGGATAAGGGTTAGAGATTGATGATTTAAGGTGGGGAAGAACAGGAAGCACGATCACTCACTAATAACTCAAATAGCAACAGGAAATACCAAGAATGGAATGAAAGAAACGCAGTGTCGACCTTCCTATGTATCCTCTGGACGGGTTCGCAGGGTTCTCCTCTCTCTCGCTGGAATTCAAGGGTTCAGAGTAACAACGATTAAGAAGAGGGAATAACAGAAACCTCGATCCACCAGGCAGCATAAAAGAAAGCAACAAAGCGTTTTTCCTCTCCTATGTATCCTTCAGGGCGAATTTTAGGGTACAGTTCCCAATCGCACATCGGATTCAGGATTCAGAGTCTCAGTATACGAGTGCAAACAGACAAAAGAATTAAGCATAGAAGGCAGCATAAAAGAGAGAAATGGAGCATAAAAATATTTAGTATTAGACGCAAGACATTAAGTTACAACAGCTTTCTAGCAGAAATTTCCCCCCCCTTTTACATTACAAAGCCTGGGTTTTTATAGAGGACCCGACCCTCTGAGTCATTATCACAAAAATAGCGGAGTACACCCTCGGGCTCTGAGAAATCGGCTCCTCATGGCTGCTGCAATTGAGTTTTCAAATCGATTGCCAAAACTGGCAACTGTGACCGGGTCAACCATGGAAACATTCATTTAATGCGCCGCCCGAGTGTCCCTGGCTTCTGGATGCTGTGCTTGAGTGATCGCTATGCCCGTTGGGTTTTACTCCGAGGACTATTACGTCCCTTTCGTTTGCCAAGAATAGTCAGTGGACCTATCGGGCAAGAAAGGGGGTACTTATGAGGGGCCTTCGATCACCTTGGGAAGCTGCCCGCCTTGGAACGTGGGCCCAAAAAGTGCTTCGCTACATATTCGCCTCGCTAAAGCCTCGGGCCGAAGTAGATTCCTTTTGATTTGTCCTTCGTAGAATAATGCTTCGCATAAACTTCTTCGGGGATGATGATTGCCGATCGGGTTCCATCTTTGAAATGGGCCTTTCGTCCTTCGCTGGCGAAACTGCTTCGGCTGGAAAATGTTTCGGCCCGATTCTCTCTCAAAACTATGGTTTGGGGCATATCCTCTCGAAGCACTCTATTTTCGACACATTGTCATTTTGCTTCGGGCGCCACTGCTTCGGGTGAAAACTAGCCGAAGTAGGTGTTGGAAATACTTCGGGCCCGAAGTAGTTTCCTTGCCTTGGCTGATTTGGGTTATGCTCTCCTCCTTCGACGAAGTCGTTTGAATGTTGCTTCGCAAAACTTCCGCCCGAAGCGGCTATTGAAAATGCTTCGGGTGCGAAGCGTTATCTTTGTATTTTCCTCGACAAAATTACTTCGCAAGGTTTTCGCCCGAAGTGGTGATGAAAAGTGCTTCGGGCCCGAAGCTCTTTTCACATTCTCCTCTTTTTCTCTCGGCGAAGCTGTTTTCCTGTAGCGAAGCTCTTTCTTCTTCATTTTATAAAAGGGCGGTAGGGAGAGTCAAAATTGCTGCAACTTAAAATAAAAGAAATTTTTTTAAAAAGGAAATATTATACAAAATTCTACTATCTTCTACCCCTTGTATAATGTGACAAAAAATGTCAACAGTTACCTTGCCAAGCATGGCATATGGGGGAACCCTATGCGAGGAGATGGGCAATGGTGGAGGAAGTATAGCTGAGTAGAGAGGTGCATACCAGCTAGTGGTATAGGGATTTGTGGTCAAGGTTGACTTGGGCTGATGTGATATGGAGGCCATGGAAAGGAGTCATGTGGGAGGGTGATGAGGGATAGTTGCATTGGGTGAGGTAGGCATGGTGGTTGGTTGGGATGAGGGATGAGGAGGTGGAGTACTTCTAGTACTCATGGGTGTTGAGGTAGTTTGGCTTACCTCTAGATGTATTGGATGAGTCGGTGTTGTACCGACATCGATGCAATGGGGTGGGGCTTCCATGTGCAAAGCCATGGTGGGTTCATATGGAGGATGATGAGTGACTAGAGGGATTGAATGTACATGATGTCAGGGTGACTTCAAAGTATGCATCATGGTTTGGTGCCCAACTAGTATGGGTACCAAAGGTGGTGACTGGTGGGGATGCGATAGCTATAGGGTTGAGGGTGACTCCAAATAGGATGAGGCCTCAGTGATAGGTGAGTCAAAGGTAATCAAGAGGAGCAGCCCAGCAAACTCTTGAGGTGGAGGTGGCAAATGATGAAGGTGAGGATGATGAGGATATGTGGGAGATTTATAAGGTGGTAATGCTAGGAGTGGATTTGGAGTAACTTCACGAGGAGCGAGAGACTACACTAGAGTCTCATAGGGAGGTTCTAGAAGTGTGAGATGGGTTCATAGATAGGTTTTTGGCTATGATATCCCGGATGGAGGTGGAGCAACCAACATCTAGGGATGGTGATCAAGAGATGGTCATGAGGCTTCGATATGATATTCTAGAAAGGAAGCATCGACACTAGATTGAGTTATGATGACTACATGCTAATGAGACATATGCACACTCCTTGGAGGATTTATGCATGGCTAATAACATTCCTTTTCTAGATCCTCCTTCATCCTCTAGGACCGAGGCATCAAGGCATATGACATCTAGTCATAGGTCTAGGGATCCTCCTAGATCTCAAGGGTCCTCTCATGGACATTATATTAGTGCTTAGATGCACTTTTATATATGAGCCTTGGTTATCCATTGTAGCCTTTGTTGAATTCATTGTACATATGATATTATATATATATATATATATATATATATATATATATATGGATTTTTATATACTTGTGTTATATTTTGTGTGAATACTTTTATGTGTATGTAATGCATGTTTTATGAAAATGTTTTTATTCATATCTTATGGATTATTAATGCAAGCAAAATGGCATGTATATGAATGCTAACTATATGAGAGGAATGCATGATGTTCTAATGATACTTTTTAGTTCAGAATTTTTTTGGTCATTTTTTTTCATGTTTTGTAATCGGGGGCACCAACCTTGGTGGATTTATGCAGGTTGATCCATTATGAAGACATGGATGTTGACATGGAAGAAGATATGGATGATGATATGGAAGAATATATGGATGTTGATATGAAAGAAGATATGGATGTTGATATAGAATGTTGCAGAATTTTCAGACTCAAATAGACTAGTGCTATCAACCAAACTCGCTAAAGGTTGTCTAACTTTATTTAGGACCAATGTGTGTGCAATTGGAGTTCATGTACCAAATATTGAGCATGACAATGATCCTAGGAAATCAAGAACCAATGTGTGTTCATGTGAAGTTCATTAACCCATTATGAGGAAATTTGACATGACCTGTTATGGAGAGGACCAAGAAGCAAGCTTTTTCGTATGTGCGATCAAAGGTCTCTCTTTTGGAAGAGAGACATGTCACCTTGCATGAGCTTACTCCACTACCATTCAAGCATCTATAGACCCGGTGGACACTCACTCCATAGTCCAATGATCTAATATTTAGGCCTTGGGGATTACTACATAAATTTCTAATGGAAATGTAGTACAATCCTTAAATATTTAGGGATATGTGGTGTGTGCATGGAATTTGTTAATTTTAGCTAGAGCTTTGGGAATCAGATTCTCAACTAAAGTATGATGAGAATGTGATCCTATCCTTACTACTCTATGATTTGTATTTATATTTAAATAGCAACTTGTGATAGTGGTGTGAACCACTATTTTTGATTTTGGACTATGTTGCATGATAGGACAAGCAAGGAATGCCCTTTTCATGTCAAGGTGCCACCCAAGTATGGTGTTATCCCTCTTTGACTGAAAATATTTTAAGATGTGAAAAAGTGTGGTTGGTACAAGATTGTTTTTAGAATCAGTTGACATGACTCAAGATTATTTTAATGTGAAAAAGTTTTTTTGGTCCCAAAGAAAATTGGACATCTTTTTGGAGGTTGCTAGACACACTAGTAGTGGCTGAGTGAATGAAAATTTGGGCTTTATGACTTTTAAAAAATGGGAATGTTGGTTTATGATATTGGGAAAAATTGCATCAATACCAAAAATAGATACCCCCAATTGTGGAAAATGGACTTTTTGTATTTGATCATATCATCATTGCTATAAAAGATCACTGAACATGGGATGGGTTGAATGCAATATGAAAAATGAAGTAATGTAGTGGAATGCATGCGGGATGTAAAATACAGTGGAATGTATGTGGAATGAATGCAAATATAATTGTTAAGATGTAGTATGTATGAATACAATGTGAAAAATATATGTTAAAAATATTTATATGTAAATGCAGTATGCAATGAGAACATGTCTAAATGAATGATTTGTCTTTTTTTTGTTTTTGTTTTTTTTTTAGCCATGTATATATAGTAATCAAATCATGCATAGAGGAGGACTCCCAGACAAGGAAGAGCTAAGACAAGTCTCCAAAATCAATGCAAATGTGTATAGCCCCATTAAGCTTACAAATGGGTACCAGGCATGAGAGCCAATTGGGATAGTCTATGATGTCATCTAATTATTCTTGCTTATCGTCATCTAACTCTACCTAAAATACCTCAGGATTATTGGTAGAAGAAGGAGGTGAAGGTGGAGGGGAAGGAGGAATGTAGTTGGTAGAAACCCTTAAAAATTCCTCAAAGGATGAACATGGACAAGGAGGGTGGGGAAGAAATTTGGTTCATGTCAACAAGGCATATATAAATTGGAATTGGCTTAGCCAGGTTGTATGGATTGCAGAGTGGGGTGGATAAGTCAATAGGATTCATATTGACTTGGCATGAGAGGATGGATTGGAATAATGGATGGGAACTGATGTTGAATTTCCTTAACCCTAGATAACAGTAACACACATGAAATTAAATGCTATGTACATGAAAAGAAACATTTTGTTGTTGTTTTTGAATTTTTTTATTTTTTTTTTATGTACATATGTTACAAATTTTAGCTTTGTGGAATGGCTCAATGGAACTCATGTGGGGGTGGTTCACCAGGTGAGTCAGCTTGTTCTTATGGAAGAAGTAAGCGAAATATGGGCTAATGGATGGGAAATAGTCTGAGGTAAAACTCATCCTGTTGGGTAAGGGGAATGATGGGCAGAAATTCCTTTTTAAAATCATCAGAAGCATTGGACATAAGTTCATACTCTTCATAGCTTTCATCATCAGAATTTTGGAGTGGGTAGGAAAAATTTATGGGGTCTTCTTCTTCTTCGTTGAAATTTGTGAAGCAAAAATATGACATTAAAACAAATATGAAAATAAAATAACTCAGATGAACAAGATATTACACAAAATATGATTTTATTCAATAAATGAGGGGGAGCTGATAAACTCCTTTGTTACAATGGATAAATACAGATGCTAGGGTTCTCCGAAACCCTAGCTACACAACAAATAGTGTCTCCAATGTATCTTGCTTCCAACAAGGTGAGTGGGCTTTTGGTTATCCATAATCAGGCCACTCTAGCTTTAGTAGCTACTCAAAAATCCTTGATGAATGCCACCTGATCTTGCACACACATCAAACATAAAATAGTTAGAAAATAAAATGAGGGTTCCATGGTGTGAACCCTCAAAAATGTAAACTAAAAACCCTATATTCGAGTGAATAAAACATGTAAAATCTGAATAACATACAATAATAAAATACACAAAAATACTTACTTTATTGTTTTGTTATTCCGTTGCATATTGATGGCAGGGTGCCCTGGCGGCACTTGATGACCTTCTGTGGTAGATTCTGGTATGGGGATGAAGGGATATCAAGTGTTAGGGTACGCTTATGGACTATGGTAGGTTCATGACTACACTTGTAGGATGAGGTAGGTGCTCGATTGCATCTGTAGATTAGGGCAAAATCTGTAGAAGCATATCAGGGGAATGTGAAGAGCTCTATAGATGGATGATGATGACAACAACGGAAGTGGGATGCGAAGGCTGCTGGAATAAATAAATCCTAGGGTAAGCTAGGGTTTTGGGGAAGGCTATCCTAGGGCACAACTAAGGCAATGTAGATCAAATTCACTTAGAAAGCAAGAGCTCTAATCAAAGCTAGTTCACACTAGTTAGCCAAAGTTCTAAGTTTTTCCAGGGGTTGAGCATTGAGAATGCTCCTATTTATTATCATACTTAGGGTTTACTTTAGGGTTTTACCAAATCATGTGGCTAGGATAAAAGTAAATCCAAGGGTTGATATTAAACTTTAAGTGTGACATAGATTAAGGGATATGGATGGATGAGATTATATTAGATCGAACGATTGAGGTTAATTTGGTTTATAAATATATATTTTATAATAAATATATTAGAATATAATATAAAATATTATATTTAAATATAAATAATATAAAATAAATATAAATAAGTCAAATAGGGGTAAAAAAATGGCAATAAAAGGCTAAAGTGGGCCATTGGATAGCGGGAAAGGCATGGAATGGCAAATTGCATGGTGGGAAAGGGTGATGATGGATAAGTGGCTAGTATTTTGTGTCTAAACATTTTATAAAGCAAGTTCCTATACCCTCATTTTACAAAATTAACCATAACACCATATAAATCTATTCAATTTCATAAAGCAAGGTCCCATACCCTCATTTTACAAAATGAACCATAAACATAATATAAATTCCATTACATTTTATAAAGCAAGGTCCCATACACTCATTTTACAAAATGAACCATAACATAATATAAATCTATTCCATTTCTTAAAGCAAGGTCCCATACCCTCATTTTACAAAATGAACCATAACATAATATAAATCTATTCCATTTCTTAAAGCAAGGTCCCATACCCTCATTTTACAAAATGAACCATAACATCATATAAATCCATTCCATTTCATAAAGCAAGGTCCCATACCCTCATTTTATAAAATGAACATAATATAAATTAAATTAGAAGTCTACCACCAAGGGAACCTTCTCCTTAAGATGAGCTTCCTACTTGACTAGAGTCGATAGGGGGTTTTTACCCACCACCTTACGGTCCTAAGATGGCACATCTAATCCACTATGTGTACAACCCTTCAACTTTAGGTGTATAGCAATAGCGAGCTATGCTCAACGATGAGCTATGCTCAGCTATCATCAAAACCATAAGATAACTATACCATGATAATGAGCTTAACTAAACCACTACAGAGGAAGCGAGCAATGCTTAGCCACCACAGAGCTATTAACAAAGCTAGACAAGCAATGAGCTTTGCTCGACCACTACAAAGGTATCGAGCAATGCTCATCCAATAGAGTTATTAACAAAGCTAGAAAAGTGGTAAGCCTTGCTTGGCCACTACAAAGGCAGTGAGCAACGCTAAACCAACAAAGCTATTAATAGAGCTAAAACAAGTGGTGAGCTTCGCTCAGCCACTACAAAGGTAGTGAGCAAATGCTCATCCAACAGAGCTATTAACAGAGCTACAACAAACAAAAATATTTGAATACCAACTTGTCACCTACTCATCTTGATTCTAGTGGTTGCTCGATCGATTTTTGCACCCCACATTCTTGTTATCCTCCTTTTATTTTTTTGCTCTGGCTCCCATATTTTTGCTGCTCTTCATTTTGCTCCCCTCTCCCTTTTACCTTAGCGTTATTCTCTCTTCTTTATTGATTTCCATCCATCAACCACCATCATTACTTCTGCACCCCCACCTTGTCAGGTGATAGAGGAGACGTTCTTTCCTTGCCTTTCCACTATGCTTTGCATTGAAGTCTTTTCCTTTGAATAGAGGGAACCATCCCCTCACTCTGGCAGAGCCATTCTTACATTAATGGAGCCATGCCTCTTACCAACTAGACTTTGCTTCAGTTGGCTTACCCAATTTTGAGGTAAGTAAAAATAGGTTTCATTACCTCTTTTCTATTATTTTATTTAAGAATACACTCAATTATCATTTAACATAAATCTAACCATTTTATTTAAATGAAAGGCCACTTAAAATAAGGTATTTACAAATTTAATTATCCTTTAATTAAATTCACCATTTATTTAAAGGAATGACTATCTAAGACATTCTTTTATTTAAGAATAAATCTATTTATTATCTAAAATAAATTTACCATTTATTCAAATGAATGACTATATAAGACATTATTTTATTTAAGAATAAATCTATTTATCATCTAAAATAAATTTACCATTTATTCAAATGAATGACTATCTAAGACATTATTTTATTTAAGAATAAATCTATTTATCATTTAAAATGAAATTAAAATTTATTCAAATGAATTACTATCTAAGACATTCTTTTATTTAATAATAGATCTATTTATCATCTAAAATAAATATATCAAGAATTTATGAAGACAGATCATTCTTTCCAAATTTCCATTTCTAAGGTGAAGTGCTGAAGTAAAAGATAAATAAATGTTGGGTGAATAAGTCAATAGGATTCATATTGACTTAGCATGAGAGGATGGATTGGAAGAATGGATGGGAACCAATGTTGATTTTTTTTAACTCTAGATAGCAGCAACAAAGATAAAATTAAATTCTATGTACATGCAAAGAAACATTTTTTGTTGTTTTTGAATGTTTTGAATTTTTTTTTAATGTACATATGTTATAAATTTTAGCTTGGTGGAATGGCTCAATGGAAATCATGTGGGTATGGTTCACCAGGTCATTTTGCTTGTTCTTATGGAAGAAGCAAGCAAAATATGGGCTAATGGATGGGAAAAAGTCTGAGGTAAAACTTATCATGTTGGGTAAGGGGGATGACGGGCAGAAATTCCTCTTTAAAATCATCAGAAGCATTGGACATAAGTTTATACTCTTCATAGCTTTCATCATAAAAATCTAGGAGTGGGTAAGAAATATTTATGGGGTCTTCTTTTTCTTCTTCATTGAAATTTGTGAAGCAAAAATATGACATTAAAACAAATATGAAAATAAAATAACTCAGATGAACAAGATATTACACAAAATATAATTTTATTCAATAAATGGGGGGAGCTGAGAAACTCCTTTGTTACAATGGATCCATTCAAAGGAATTATTTTGATACAATAAATACAGATGCTAGGGTTCTCTGAAACCCTAGATACACAACAAATAGTGTTTCCAATGTATCTTTCTTCCAACAAGGTGAGTGGGCTTCTGGTTATCCATAATCAGGCCACTCTATCTTTAGTAGCTACTCAAAAATACTTGATGAATACCACCTAATCCTGCACACACATCAAACATAAAATAGTTAAAAAACAAAATGAGGGTTCCACAGTGTGAACCCTCAAAAATGTAAACTAAAAACCCTAGATCTGAGTGAATAAAACATGCAAAATCTGAATAACATCCAATAATAAAATACACAAAATAGTTACTTTATTATTTTTTTACTCCGTTGCAGATTGATGGTAGGGTGCCCTGACGGCACTTGATGACCTTATGTGGTAGATTTTCGTATGGGGATGAAGGGATAGAAAGAGTTGGGCTACACTTGTGGAATGTGGTATGTGCACGATTGCACCTATAGGATGAGCTAGGTGCTCAACTTCATTTATAGATTAGGGCAAAATCTGTAGAAGCGTATCAGGGGAATACGAAGGGCTCGATAGATGGATGATGATGGCAGCAGCGAAAGTGGGATGTGAAGGCTGCTGGAATCAAGAAATCCTAGGGTAAGCTAGGGTTTTGGGGAAGGCTATCCTAGGGCACAACTAAGGCAATGTAGATCAAATTCACTCAGAAATTAAGAGCTCTAATCAAAGCTAGTTCACACCAGTTAGCCAAAGTTCCAAGTTTTTCTAGGGGTTGAGCATTGAGAATGCTCCTATTTATTATTAGACTTAGGGTTTACTTTTAGGGTTTTTACCAAATCGTGTGGCTAGGATAAAAGTAAATCCAAGGGCTGATATTAAACTTTAAGTGTGACATGGATTAAGGGATATGGATGGATGAGATTAGATTAGATCGGACGACTGAGGTTAATTTGGTTTATAAATATATATTTTATAATAAATATATTAGAATATAATATAAAATATTATATTTAAATATAAATAATATAAAATAAATATAAATAAGTCAAATAGGGGTCAAAAAATTACAGGAAAAGGCTAAAGTGGGTCATTGGATAACGGGAAAGGCATGGAATGGCCAATTGTATGGTGGGAAAGGGTGATGGCGGATAAGTGGCTAGTATTTGGTGTCTACAAATTTTATAAAGCAAGTTCCTATACCCTCATTTTACAAAATTAACCATAACACCATATAAATCTATTCCATTTCATAAAGTAAGGTCCCATACCCTCATTTTACAAAATGAACCATAAACATAATATAAATTCCATTCCATTTTATAAATCAAGGTCCCATACCCTCATTTTACAAAATGAACCATAACATAATATAAATCTATTCCATTTATTAAAGCAAAGTCCCATACCCTCATTTTAAAAAATGAACCATAACATCATATAAATCCATTCCATTTCATAAAGCAAGGTCCCATACGCTTATTTTACAAAATGAACATAATATAAATTAAATTAGAAGTATACCACCAAGGGAACCTTATCCTTAATATGAGCTTCCTACTTGACTAGATTCGGAAGGGGGTTTTTACCCACCACCTTACGGTCCTAATATGGTGCTTCTAATCCACTATGTGTACAATCCTTCAACTTTAGGTGTATAGCAATAACGAGCTATGCTCAGTGATGAGCTACACTCAGCCATCATCAAAACCATAAGATAACTATACCATGATAATGAGTTTCACTCAACCACTATAGACAAAGAGAGCAATGCTTAGCCACCACGGAGCTATTAACAAAGCTAGACAAGCAATGAGCTTTGATTGACCACTACAAAGGTATCGAGCAATGCTTAGCCAACAGAGTTATTAACAAAGGTAGACAAGTGGTAAGCTTTGCTTGGCCACTACAAAGGCAGTGAGCAACGCTCGACCAATAGAGCTATTAATAGAGCTAAAACAAGTGGTGAGATTTTCTCAACCACTACAAATATAGTTAGCAATGCTCATCCAATAGAGCTATTAACAGAGCTACAACAAAAAAAAAATTAATAACAACTTGTCACCTGCTCATCTCGATTATGATGGTTGCTCGATCGAGTTTGGCACTCCACTTTCTTGTTATCCTTCTTTTATTTTTTTGCTCTAGCTCCCATATTTTTGATGCTCTTCATTTTTCTCCCCTCCCCCTTTTGCCTTAGCATTATTCTATCTTCTTTCTTGAATTCCATCCATCAACCATTGTCATTACTTCCACACCCCCACCTTGTCAGGTGATAGAGAAGACCTCCCTTCCTTGCCTTTCCACTATGCTTTGCATTGAAGTCTTTTCCTTTGCATAGAGGGAACCATCCCCTCACTATGGCAGAGCCATTCTTACATTAATGGAGTCATGCCTCTTACCATCTAGACTTTGCTTCGGTTGGATTACCCAATTTTGAGGTAAGTAGAAATAGGTTTCATTACCTCTTTTCTATTATTTTATTAAATAATACACTCAATTATAATTTAATATAAATCTAACCATTTTATTTAAATGAAATGCCAACTAAAATAAGGTATTTACAAATCTAATTATCCTTTAATTAAATTCACCATTTATTCAAATGAATGACTATCTAAGACATTCTTTTATTTAAGAATAAATTTATTTATCATCTAAAATAAATTTACCATTTATTCAAATGAATGACTATCTAAGACATTCTTTTGTTTAAGAATAAATCTATGTATCATCTAAAAAATATTTACCATTTATTCAAATGAATGACTATATAAGACATTCTTTTATTTAAGAATAAATCTATTTATCATCTAAAATGAATTTAAAAATTATTCAAATGAATGACTATCTAGGACATTATTTTATTTAAGAATAGATCTATTTATAATCTAAAATAAATATCAAGAAGTTATGAAGACAATTCATTCTTTCCAAATTTCCATTTCTAAGGTGAAGTGTTGAAGTAAAAGATAAATAAATGTGAGGAAAACAAATATGGAGATCTTTCCATCAATTTAGTCACTCGTCTATGCCTCAATAACTTATGATAGTTACTAGGCCATTAGTATGGGGCTCAAGGTGCCTATTTATTGATTATTAGACCTAACTGAATGCATGCCTATATGAAGGTATCTATCCTTGTTACCTTTGATCTATCATATCATCATTTCCCCAACCTCAATTACCCTCATATTCAATGGAGGACTCAACTTCTTCCACTTACGAGTGCACATGATCCTACACATTGGCAATTTGTTAGCAGTAACATATTCTTCATTATCTAGTAATATTGCATAATTGCTTTATTGCACAAAAACCGAGTATTAAAGCATCACTCTTAAATACATTGTTTATTTATTTCAAAAGTCCATCTGGGAGGTTCATGACATTCCATGAGCCAATAGGACCAATTCTCAATCAGATCACTCCTAAAATAGTATATACTTATTGGTAAAACTAGCACCTAATTCATACTTAGTAAAAATTTGAGGGGTGTTGGAAGGTATTGACTACTTGATTTTATCATTTTTTACTCTTCTAAAACAGTTAATTTCAAGGTAGTGACAAAACATTATATGTTTTTTTTACTTTATGAATTTCATGATTGATTGGTAAGAGACCCAAGATCCAACCTTTAGCCTTGGGTGTTGAGTCTACAAAATTGGAATCTATGCAACAAAACTATTAAGATTTTGATCTCCTTATTCCATCTTTTATGGCAAAGGTTTCAATACTTCCTACCATTCCTCATCACCTAGTAATTGGATGGATGTTAAATCCTTAATACCTTTCAAACTATTTTAATATGAATTTTGGGACAACCCATATTACTTCCATTCAATATCTTAAAGCTTAGCATAAAGAGGCTCTAGATTTTTGTATATTTCAACTACATCCCCTTTGTCAGCTTGACTCTTCTCTTATTCGAATATTTCATCAATATTGTCATAATCAAGGATTTTTATTTCTTAGTCTGGAAACAAGTATCCCATGATTCTTCTTTATCATTTCCTACACTAGGGTTTTTAGAGAGGCTAATGTTTCTTTGTAGGTTTTAGGTCCATTTGCATATATAATATTTTCTTAAACTTATTTACCAATTATTTTTTATCAATCTATAGCTATTGTAGCTATATTGTCATACTTACTAGAATATTTATTTCACAACTAGTTGTTTTTTAACCTGCACGATGACTTTTATCACTTGGTTCAGGCTATGTTTCACATAAGCTAAAAAATAGAAGTATCTCTTAGTATTGGTTATTTATGAAATAATTTTATTCTAAATGGGCTTGACCCACTTAATATCAAAAGATTTATTAGGGTTCATAGTTACCTCCCTTTGCTTTGAAGTTATCAGTTCTCCTTGGAGCTACTCAATTATTTAATCTCTTTCCTATAGTGAATCTTAGAGTTGTTCAATATAATTTTACCCTTTGACTAGTAGATATGAGAGACCCTCTAGCTATTGTGTTTTCTTTTTAGCCTCAACAATTTGGGATTTGAGATCCCCAACATACTCTAGTTGGTTTTTTGAGGCATCTTTTTTAGTGTCTCATTATCTTACTAGAGTTGATACTTTTATATATTAATTTGAACCACATCTACTTCAAGCTATCCATTTTTATTTACAAACACTTAACTGTCTTTTTTTAGTCAATTTAAATTAATAATAATTGCCATTAATATTTGGTTTCTGAGTTTTATCATGTGGTATGGATCTATCTAGCTCAAGTCTAGCTTAGAAAATCTAGTAGTAAATATTTGAGAATGTTACATTATTCGGTATCTTATATTTGGTATTTAGTAATAATTATATGTTTGTATTTATTAGGGATTCAATAAAATATATTTCTTCTATGAGAAATTTAAATATTCATATATCCTAAGTGTTTGAGGAGATGAATAGACATTTGAAGATGAAATTTCAAGAGCCTCTTTGTAAAGGCTATTCATAGAGTAGTACATGAGGTGTTTTTATAACTAGAAAATTGCAATGCATAATATTTTATTATAATACTTTATAACCTTGTCATTTGTGAATATAATGTGAGAATTTTACCTTAAGTTATGGGTTGATTATATAAGCGATATTGTGTTCCATTATTTTGTGAAGAGAAATAAGAGAGTAAGGTAAACCCTAGGAGTAACATGTTGTTAATACATTTAAACCTATATAGGAGAGATAAACCAACATGTGTTAAGAGCCAAAGCAGCCTATGAGAAACCTGTGTTAAGATCCAAAAGCTTTTTTAACATATTAGGATAGACCATTACATGAGATAAACTAGAGTACTTTTGAGTGTGAATTATCTAGAGGTGAAGGCAGTTATTTCATAAGAAACACCTACTAAAAACAAGTTGGACACCAAAAATTTGCTATAGAATAATATTCAATAACTAAGGATGTTTAACATTAGAGTGAGAGCATCTAGATGGAAAATAGTAGGAAGAAACACTTAAAGGGCACAATAATACACAAACATGTACTAGCAGATAAAGTGCACAATTTTAAAATATTGGTGTTTTAATTCCAATCTGGAGGGAAAGCTAAAAGCTTAAGTACACAAAGGTACAATGTCATTCATTGTCTAAAGTTTAATTTAAAATGTACATGGTAATTTTATTTATTAAGAGAGACACACTTCGAAGTAATACTTTTTGGAGGAGAATAATTAAAGAGTGGAAATGAATTTTGTTTAAAATAATCAATGAAGATATTTGAGAAAATATTAAACAATTGAAAATAAAATAGTTAAGAAGAATCAAAAGTGAAATAATTGAAAAGAGAAAATAATTTGAAGGAAAATTAAAAGTGGAATATTTGAGACTTAAAAGAAAGAAAATATTAAAGGATAAAACTTTGATTTGTCCAAAGAGGAAAATATTGGATTAAAGAAGATAATAAGAAATATTTTAACCAAAAATAAGATAGAAATAAAGAAAGGAAAAGGACAAATTATTGAAATAATATTGGTTCACACTTCTGAGAAAGGAAAATAATTCAAATTTTATTCTAATAATGAAGTCCATAAAGTGAATTTGATTTGCAAAGGCTATTGCGGAAGGAATATTTGAAAGGTACATTGTTGAAGAAACATTTTTCAAGGCAAAGATAAGGATAGATTAATGAGCAAGAATCATAAGGTCCAAGACATTTTTTACCTCAACTTGCATTCTTCAAAGATAATTAAAAGAAACCTAACTAGAGATTCAAAAGGTTTTCTACTTTGTTTTTGAGTTGAATATCCCATCATGACAATTACAAATATAGTATTAGTTACTCAAACATGAAAAAAATTAGAAGAAAATTATTGGTATATTAACTAAGGAGTATGCAAATATATGATTGGAAATAAACAATGGTTTAACTCTCTTCAAGAAGGCAATGGAAAACTTGTTATAATTATAGAAAATAAAATTGTTGGTCATCAATCCAACACTGCATACTAGGGCAAGGGTGGACCAATGAATCAGCATAGAATGGCTACCATGTCGGGATAGGGCAGACAATATTCGAAGGAGACCGGTTACTCAAGGTGGTTCCAACTATCTACACTTCAGATTAGGGAAAGGAAAAAAGGGAAAGAGGGAAATAAATGGGAAAATAGTCAGCCGGAACTCACAAGGATGGGTATAGCCACATCAATATCTATGCAGGTGGTGCACCATGGGCAGAAACATAGAGACAAAACCTAACAGATCAGTTGATAATACCTTCATCAAAATATCTTAAGTGATGGACGAGAAGCAAATTCTAGAACTAAAGGCTAGGTGCATGAAATCCAGGATGCATAATTAGAGCACTCCTATCCTACAAGATTTAACATAGATAAACCCCAAACCCATATTCATGAATGCACACTCCCGTGTCACTCAATGAATCCCATGAAATCCATATAGTAAAATAACATGAGCCCACCCAGATAACTAAAATAGAAATGCACATTCACACAATGAACAAAAATAAGAAGGTAAAAATCAGAGACCAAATAGTGTTGAGTCTATATTTACACAGTGGTGAAACCTTACATATGAATTGTAATGGCTAAATATTCACCCTTAGGAATGACCAATATTCCACTATTTATAGGTATATTTACATTAATTTCAAAATTTAGACATTAATAGCGATATGCAGGAAGACAACTCTTATAGTTTACAAGTGTCACACTGGTACACTATTCCTTGAGCTAGCACTGATCTTCTAGAAGGAGGTAGATGCATCTGGTTTGATCTGGACCTTTGGATCCTCTAATATTTTTGCCTAGTTCATCAATTCTCAGCTACCTCATCCTCTTCCTCGACTGGCGATCTTCTAGTTAGGTGATGCATGGTATGCATCGGAGCACCTTGGAAGTAGCACCTCTTAAAATTCACTTCTACGTATGATGTCAGATACATGGACTACTACAGTAGTGTGTATATATTTAGCTTTGAATAGAAAGTGATGGTGAGAGCTTTACATATAAATCAAGCATTTTCTTCATCAGTTTTTCTACCCATAGAAGCATCAAGGAAGAGAGCATATATTTGTCTATGGTTCCACCCAACTTATGCTTTACAATTCTCACTCGAGATGGGTGGTGGTATATACCTTCCCCATGGGTGGGGTTTCTCGAATTTTCCATCCTTGCCAACTGTTTAAAAGTCCTTCCCAAGGAGTGGGTGGGTTTTTTGTAAAGTTCCACCGAAGAAGTGGGTAAGCTTTAAGAGAGTTTCACCCAAGGCCAAGGATAGATCGTCCACCCACTTTATCACCTGCCCTGCTTCAATCCACTATCTGCCTACTAATTTATTTTACCCATTACTACTGATGTAATCATTTGATATATTTCACCTGACCACCAATGTCCTTCAAAATTTGGTGCACTCATTTTATAGGCATCATCCCACAAAAAAACATGTGGATGCAATAGAGCAATATTGCAACCACACTCTTGGTGACTCACAAAAAATTTTCCCTTGCGAGAAAGGAGGACCCAAAAAGCTACATCTTAAAATACACACAACAAAAGGAGGAAAGGGAACAATGAGATCATAAACAAAAGTATCCAAGGAATACCACAAGATAATGGAGGAAGAAAGCCAAAGGTGAATGGAAAAATACGGGGAAGAGGGTGAAATATAAGAAAATAATGGATATGAAAAGTAGAAACAACAAGAAAAACTAGGAAAAGATAAAAATAGGGGAAGAGAGGAGGGAGTTGTTGGACAAAAAAATTGGTTAGTTTTATACATTTAAGTTCACTGCCTCATTTAATTTTTCAACCTGAGGTAGCTCATAGACTTGTGAGCAGCCTTGCATAGTATATGCTTATAATTTCCTCCACAGTTATGAGTCCCTCAGATTTATGGTTTGGGGGTGTTTGTGTTCGTTGAGGTTCTGATTTTACTTTCCAAACCATTAATCTATCCTATGTTTATGAAAACATGCCTAAATTACATTCAGAAATTAAAAATACACATTGCTGGAATTTACAAAAATAGGGGAAATACAAGGAAATAAATTAATCTATAGAAATTAAATTAAATTAAAGAAAATATAAAATAGGGGAAATGAAATGGAAGAAAGTTGTTGAGAGTGGGCCCACGCTTCCAGTAGGTTCTGCCTATGTTAAGTCATTCACCAGATACTTAGTCAATTTAACCAAAAATTACTCATAAAATGTTTATTGAAACTTGCAACAAAAAATATACAGGGAAATCCAGGATCACCTTTTTAGGGGTGGCCTGCATATTTATAATAAATGCGGACACACCCTGTTACAAAATAGAAAAAAATCAAAGTTTAATTTTACTTTACAACCACATGCATGAATACAGGGGATCGAGAAAAATATCAAGGCGTATTTTGTTTTATCAGAATGTGTCTGATATTGGTTTTGCTTGATTTAAATAGATATTTATGGAGTAACTAAAAAATAGATGGTTAGTCATCTTTGACATTGTCCCTCATATTTATTCAATACTAAAATTACATTTGTGCTCCTTGTTGAATTCGTGTTCTATTTTTTTGACCACAGATTCATGCTGGAATTCAACATCAATGGGAAGCAGTCACCCTTTTGATAGAATTTGGGAAGCAGGTGCCTTGTTGGTAGAAGTCAAGACACAGGTGTCAACATGGGAGTCAAGTTACTAATGGGAAGTAGGTGCCTAATGGGAAGCAGGCATCTACTAGTTAAGCGCTAAACAAAAATTGAGTGCTTCAAAGGGAATCATGCGCCTGACTTAGCACTTCACACCAGTATACTACAAATATTTTGTCTTCATGAAATCAAAGGTGTTAGGTCTGAGTGGGACCTTGATGAAATAATGCTAAAATACAATAATTTCTATGAAATCTACACAAAACATGCTTAGAAATAAATATTAAATAACATGTAAAATAAACTGTTAAACATGTATAAAATTCTCATAAACATATACATCTATAGAAATAAGTGTCATTGTTTTATAAGGAAAGTGGTACAAAAAATGAGCATTTTCAGGGCTCATCATCCCCCATGCTTAAGGGGTGGAACATACCTGTGCCACTTTATACTAGTAATTACTAGTTTCATTTACAACTTTCCAATAGGCCCTGACTATATTTTTCCTTTTTTTTTAGCGACCTTTGCTATTTCTTTGTCTTGGTTTTCACCCCTTTAGTACTTTTGGAGTAGTTGCATCCTGTCCCTTATGTTTTTGGCATTTGCTACATCAAAATGGATGACTTGACCCTACTCTTTTTCTTGGTGGTTGCCACCTTGCCTTTCTCAATATTTAAATAGTAGCTAGAGAAACTGGTGGAGTCCTTATGGAATGTAAGATTAGCCATTTTCCAATATTCATGGTGAAGGGGTAACTCTTCATCCATAGGTACTGCTGATTCATCACCAAATGGGATGCTAGAATTTTTAGCAACCTTGGTTGTGGGAAAATTGACCCCTATTGGTTCAAGTTTAGGTTTAGCCTTGACCTATGTTTTTGCCATCAAAGGGGTTCTGCTTATTGATGTTTGATCTGTAGGTGGCATAGGACCTAAAAATACCATACTCATGAAATATGCCTTCATCCTTGAAGGTTGACCACCTATCGATCCATTTATACCCCAGAATGGATGAGGTTGGGCAACTAGAATTTTCTTGGGAGGATTATTGGCCTCCTTTTTGGCCTCTTTTTTTGATTCCTTGTGTGCCCTTTTAGAATATTTTTTCTAGTTATTCTTGTCTACTTCTATATCCTCAAGTTTTTCAAATTTTTTATTTTGGGTAGTAAACAATTTATTTGTTGCCTCTCATTCCTCATCAGATTTGATGCCCAATTCCTTAAATTTTGCAACTCTTGATTTGGTTTTGGATCTTCACTAAGATGCCCTTATAGATTTTCTTTGATCTCAAATTTTTGGGTTGTATCTCATAATATGTTGGTGTTGCTACTATTTTATGGTTTTTAGCAGATGTAGGCTACTGAGCCTCTTCTTTCTATGCAATGAATTGTTGCTCGGTTGTAATCGCTTTTTCTCCTAGGGCTATTCAGCTCCTACATTAGTTGGAGAATATTTTGGCTCTTCCTCCATACCTAAAACTTGAGGCTCTTCAGCCTCTACCTCATTCTCCCCTTATTTGATTTTTCTACAGATTATTTTTAGGTCTGAGGTTTCTCAACCTCAACCTCATCTTCTTGAATTATTAGTTCTATAAAATGCGATGTTGAACAAGGCTGCTCTATGTCCATTGTAGTATCCACTCTTTGCTTAGTTTTTTCATTGTTAATGGGTACCTATGTTACCCATTAGTCTACACCACAACATCTATTTTGGTTGGATGCTCAACTCCCACTGCTCTACCCTATAGTTGTAGTATTCATATTTACCCCTACAATTGTCAAATTGTCTAATACAATTTATGCATATTCAATTCAACTTATTTCCTAGACTCTTGAAATAGAGTTCATTCTTCTCTGTATTTGGCTTCCCAAGTGGAATCTTGCTCTCTCAATAATTGTAGCTATTGCTACAAATCCTCCTCCTAGCCCTCCTATGGCAAATATTCTATTGCAAACTCTTGTTGAGAAGTTTTTCCCTTTGAAATATTTTGTAAAATATAGTCTAGGTACTCTTCCCTATTAATCTCATCGATCACCCCTTCATTTTTTGATGAACTTGAAACCACCCAAGATGCTTTAGTACTTCTAATTTTATTCTTGGTGGAAATTGGCATGAAAGGAGGGCTTTTCAGATCTTGCCTTACCTCATAATTGAATTGAGGGCCAATGGGGGATAAATTTTGCCCTGCTTCCTCATCAAATTGGGTAAAAATCAGGGACGGGGCTTATCTTACATCCTGTGTATTTTCCTCAAGCTAGGATCCAAGCACCATATCTTCTCATTTTACTACCCTCTTAGCTAAGTTCTCATTCTGTAATGGCACCTCTACTCCTTCTTGTACCCATAGAACTACATCAGTGTCTTCAATCTCTTCAACCGTCACATTTCTATGTGACTACATATCGTACCAAGGTTAAAATTATGCTATGGTCAGCCAAGGTAGATGTTGTGCCGACCTGGTACCATTTGGCCTCATCTTTGAGTGCACATGTAAGGTAATTTAGGACGTTGATCTTATTTCCATGTATTATGTGGTTTAGAAATCAAAAGTAATTTAAGTTTAGTTTTGAGTACCTACTAGAATAGGTGAAAAATCATACGATCTATTTGAAAACCATCCTTCAAAGCTTAGGAATGTGTTGCTTGGGAAAACTAGTATGCATTAGGTGCTCTATTTATCTTCCAAATAATCTCTATGTAGAGAGATTTTGGTTTTCCTCCTTTTATGTGTGCTCCCTTGTCAGAGAAAGGACTATCACTATGGTGATATACTCTTCGATGACTAGAATTTCCAATATCTACATACGTATGACTTCATCCCTCCTAGATGCGACAAACTCACTGGCGATCACTATGTCCTAGACTTAGCTGACCAATTGACAATACTCCATCCATCTTACAACATTGAATTGGGTTTGGACATCCAAAAAAACACCTAAGCAACCAATAGGTTCACTCTTCTTCAAATCATGGTTTTTAGATTTCCCCCATGCTTAGATTGCAAATTCCCTTCGGTTTACAATTCACTCAGTAGTTTCTTCTTACTTGGATTTTTATGAATTGCCACACTCTGTAGTTTCCCTCCTTACATAGTAGTGATTTTAGTAAGCAATTTTAAAACCAGTTGCTTCCTTGGACACATGCAGTTAATTTTTCGTAATTAGAAGTGGTTATGGTTATCCATGCAAAATTTTTCTTAGAGCATGTGCCATATTGTGTCGAGGTGATAACCATAAGGATTTTACCAATCATAGCCATTACACATAGCCAAGTGCCAAGTGGAATTATTTTTGTGGCTAGGACTATAATGGGGTTTGTGCCAGCACTTTTCCTTAGAAACACATGTATATGAAAATAATACAGACATAAAACAAAAAATTTAATCATGTGCCTAAATTCTTTTTGTGGGTGCATCATGTGTGGATATTTGTGGTACATCATTATTGGACATTGGATGATGACTAGATAAGCCTCAATGGATAATGATGTCCATATTTCCCATACAATGAATTTCTCTCCACGTGATTGGTTCTTGGTAGCTACAACATGATTTGTTCGAGACATCCTACAAGATTTCAAAGCAAAGTTTAGAAAAAATATATCTTCATGGGATGACAAAAATATCCTCCTTGAAATTTGGTTGATATCAACTTTGCACGTGCATGGGGTGCTAACGTGGCTTAACCCACTTTTCCAATGCTAAAGTTTTATTCTTCCAAGATAGAAATGACCATGAAAATGGAAAGCATACACCTTTTCTTTGCGGAAATCAAGCACCTTCTTTTCAAATTATGGCATGCAGGTGCCTCAAAAGTAGAAAGCAAGCACCTTAGCAATTGGGTGCTATAATTAACATGGGAAGCAAGGGTATTAGTAATAATGTTCTATACTTAACATGGGAAGCATGCACCTTAGCAATCAGGTGCTATACTTAACATGGGAAGTAAGCACCTTAGCAATCGGGCACTATACTTAACATGGGAAGCATGCGCCTTAGAAATTGGGTGCTATACTTAACATGGGAAGCAAGCACCTTTTCTGATTGTCTGGTTTTGTACTTTTAAAGAAAACTTTATACAAACTCAAACTTACTTTTTTTGTGTTTAGAATATTCGGTGTCTCTTTCACAACAAATGGAAGTCGAACGCCATTTTGTTAGAAAACCTAGGAATCAAGTGTCGATCTACCAGAAGACGATATGTAGACACCATATTCTTAACATACTGGGAATCAGGTACCTTCTTTCGTAAAATGGGAATTAGGTGCCTTTTACTGTTTAAATGGAAATCAAGTGCCACCTTTTTGTAATATGGGACTAAGGTGCCTTCTACCATAAAACGGGAATCAGGCACCTTTCCCATAAGTTAAAAAAAATAGATGCTCCTACTTTATTGGAATTTCCACTTGACATTCCAACTTATATATGCTCAAGGTTTATCCGTCCTTTTAGCACTTTGGTTGAAGAACAGGGATAAAATTAGCATCCATCCCTAAACTGTAGTTGAGTGTTTTATTGTCCATAAAGACCAATCCAAACAATCTTGTGCAGATTAGGTATAGTATTCCAATTTCTAAATGGGGACAAGCTACTCCTACTATAAAATATTCTTCTAAAAATCTAGAAAGGTGTAGATTCATGTATCTTGTGCTTGTTAGGCCTAGGTTTCCCAGGTTTCCTAACAATTGCACTAAGGGTATCGTTCTTGCAAAACAAAAATACAACTAAAAAGAAAACTTCAAAAAAATAATTGTCTTTGGGACTATGTGGACTAGGTCCACATGTTACTGACTCAATCTAAAATTAGAATCAACTGGGGTCTCCCCCATGCATAATTTGGACTCAATTATGTATGCTTCAGACAGATGGTATGGACACAGGCTGCGACTATTGAGTATTAATATAATGTTACTACCATCAATTGTTTTGATCCTCACAACTACATTGTTTATGACTTCAGTCACTTCATATGGCCCCATCCAATGTTACATGATCTTGCCTTTCCTTTCCTAGAATTGGGAGTCATATAGTAAATCCCATTCTCCTACTTTGAGTTGCTTTGGCTTGGTGTTGCAGTCATGCCACTTGACCATTTATTTTTGAATGATCTCTATTATATGTAGAGATTCAAGGTGATATTCATCTAGCTGATTAAGCTATTGAATTTATTCTTTCTATGCATCATTCATATTTATATTCAACTCTACTGCAGTCCTAAATTTTTTGACTTCAAACTCTATAGGCATCATAGCACTCTTCCCATTGACTAATTGGAATGGTGTGAAATGAGTAGTAGTCTTCCAGGTGGTCCTATAGGCCCACACTGCTCCTGGTAATCTAGTGGTCTAGTCCTTCCTATGTTTTTACACTATCTTTGTCAGGATATTTTCCAACTCTCGATTGGTTACTTCAACTTGTCCATTCACCTATGGATGGTAGAGAATGATTTTGTTATGCCTTATTTTATATTGTTGCATGAGTTCTTGAATCATATTTAAAGTAAAATGTTATAAAGTTGTTAATTTATTAAGTTGCTTAGATATGGACGTAAGATTTATTTATCCCTTCCTGTGAAAAAAGGATAAACAGTTGCATTACTTTGTCAACAACTTATTTAAATTTATGACTTTCAATTATGTTAGTTTAGAAATTACAACTTGGAAAAATTCAAATGCAATAAGTCCAAGGTTAGTTGTTAGCATGTCTTAAATTTAGAGTACTTTTGTTATGTAAGTTAGCAACCAAATATTCAAGTATTCAAGATGACAAAAAATCATACATAGAAGACTTTTATTGAAAATATCTAAGTGATATTATAAATACAATGTAAAAGACCTTCAAAAGGGTTTGCTAGTTATTGTCTACTATCAAATATCTAAAATTCATCATATTTCATTGAGCATTATACGAATGAGGATTTGAATCTATCAATAAAGCAACAATATTTTCTTTCATGAGTTTGGTAATTGTATCTTGTATCTCTGTTATGATTTATTTACTGTTGTAGTCTTTATTTTATTTTTTTGCATCAATGAAATAAATAGTGTTAGAATAGATTTAATGGAAATTAATTACTTAAGTAAATTATATTAGGGGAGAAGAGAATTACAGTGTCCTCTAGGAGGTAATGTCCACTCCGAAAACTAGTCCCTACTCTCTTGCTCCTAAAATAGATTAGGATTAGTTAGTGCATAGGATTAATCTTAGATTATAAGATAAATCAAATTGCATCATTTTAAACTATAAAGTAAATCAGCTAGTTAAAATCATAAATGCATTATTAGAATTGCACGTGGATCCACACCAATAAACATACACAACATATAGAATTAGTCTACATTATAATTACACTTTTAAACATTTCATTTTATTTCATTTCATTTCCTATAATTTTTCTTTCCTGCAACTAAAACTAATATAATAGAATCAAGATAACAGATTAATATTATGGAATAATCTATATTGGATTTACTATTCTTTAAATCGTTTAGCCTGGATTGATAAATTAAGTGTAGAGTATACAACTCTATATTTTGGTATCGATGTTGGGAAGAATAGTGCCATAATTTATAATCAGATATTATTGCGGTGAGAAGGAGACCTACCTGCATGACTGGTAAGGAGCTCCACATTTATGTAGCTCAAGGTTGGGATAATAGGGTTTCATCAAGTGTCTTCATCTCAATACTTCCAAGTTCCACTTTCTTAGTATCAATTTTTACTACCTTCCTAGATTAGCATTTGATTTTTACAAGTAATTTTAATTTATGGTTGTTACATACTTTGGTTTGGGTCCCTTGACTTGCAAAAAACAAGGAGTAAGTGTGACAGTGATAGCATTATTGAATAGTTCCTAAGCTACCAAGTAGTAACAATTATTTTTATTTTAGCACTTTTACTTTCAAATAAATTTACTTTCCCGTATAGTGGTATTGTTGCTAGCTTAGGTCTGGGTTCTCTAACCTTGTGAAAATAATGAAGTAGGTGTGATTGAGTGACACAATCATAGTGAAATATTCCTAAAAAGAAAGTAGTAACAATGCCACTTTACTTTCCCTTACTGTGCTAAAATTTGCTAGAAAATCAAACCTGGTTTTAGTGGTAGTAAGAACTATATTAAAATAGAAATTTTATTTTCCCTTGCTATGTTAAGATTAGTTGGAAAATAAAACCTGATCTTAATTATAGTAAGACTATTTTATTGAAATTTATTTTCTAAAAACTAGATCTTGAAAATAAAAACAAAAACAAAACAAAAATTAAAAAAAAAAGAGAAAAAAGGAGAGAAGTAAAATTTACTAGATGGTAAAGAGTTATATTTAGTCTACTTTAATAGACCTCATAAAACTATTTTTGGAACAATAAATCAACCTAATTTTTGAACAAAGACATAGGTCATTTGAAAAATAGAGGAAATATATGTGCGAACACATGGATCTCATTGGGAAAAGAACACAAGAACAAAGCAAAATTGAGAGGATTGACATAGTTAAAGCCCTAGGGCTATACTATCATTCACCTTATATTAAAATTGTGAGAATTTGTGAAAGCTAGCTAGGAGATAGAATAGTGAGTGTAAACTCAACTACATATCCTTGGGGGCAATACTTTGAGGACTCCCTTGCTATCCAAAAATTCCTAAAAGATATATAAAATAGAGAATTGGATCTAGAATACAACAAAAGGTATAACAAGGCTCCTAGAATTGTATGCTTCAAATAATTGTCTTTATTTTCATTACGAGCTATAGTTTGAAATTCCCATCTCATATAAAAAACAAGCCTTTATTGTTCAACTTATTCTTCTTGTGAAAAATATTTTGATTTTGAAGAGGAACATTACCTAACTCCTAAACATATAGATCCAATTAATGATATTCATAAAATTTTTAAAGAGGAATGAATTATTTTTGCTATTAAAAAAATTAGATAGTCACAAATTTATGAGTAGACCTAGAGATTCAAGGGGAAGATTCATCAAAGTCTATAAATAAAACTCTAGTGAAAATTTTGATAATCCTATATCAAAAGAAACCGAGATTGTGGTAACTAAGGATCTACTAGGAGAACAATTTGAGCTACCATTGACTCTACTAGATCAAAATCCTAAATAATTTTTATTGCTAGAACCTAAATTTGATAATCACATCGATCTCCGAACCTATACCAAGTCCAATCCTAGAATTCATCCAATCAGTCATGGTTGACCAAGTTAGTGAATATGGAGAAGTAGATGAAAACCAAAGAGGACATAGGTAAAGGAGTAATGATCATGGAGAAATAGGAAATTAAATAAGGGATAGAAAAAAAAATACTTTTTTCTTCCTAATTTCTTCTTCAAAATATAGGCTAACAAGAGAACCAAAACCAATATCCATTGATTTTTTTCCTACCTTTCATGGAAAACCACATGAATACCCTAATGCTTTCCTCTTTGAGTTCGAAGTAGTATCTCAAACCTATTTTTATACCATGGATGAACAAAAATTAATATTGTTTCCTTCTACCCTTAAGGATGCAACTTTAATATAGTTTATGGGTCTAGGAGAAAGTGTTTGCAACCAATGGGATGGTGATCATGGATTAAACGACATATTCCTTGAAATATATTAGGATTATTGTAGATTTAGGGACAAGAAAGTTTAGCTCTTTCGTATGAACCAACAAGAAGAAGAATCACTTGAGGATTATCTTGAAAGATTTTAGTTTGTAGGATCTAGAGTAAATATAGATTTATATGAAGAAGTCCTAAAAGAACTCTTTCTAAAAGGGTTAAAAGAAGATGTTCTTGATATCCTAAACCTTATGGAAAAATGGAATATTCATCTAATGGCATTTGAAGAGATTGCGAATATTTGTAGAAATTATTCAAGGAATAAGCCTCTATGGAATAACAAATACTCATCCACATGTGGAGGAGTAACAAGAGCAAAAATTGGTAATATGTTGGAAAGTTTAAAAACTAATTTTCTAAGTACATTAATTACATCTCTTGATATTATGGTTAAGAAACTAAAATAACAATATATTGAGGAAATATACTATCATAGATGTAGAAAAAAGACACAAATTGAGGGAATGTCCTCTCAACATTACAAATATTTCCAACATTTTTTCTTGTTATAAAATTTGTGACAAGAATCATAACACTGAAAATTGTAAGTATATCTCAGTTGTGAAATATTCTATAAAAGAGATTTAAGTTGAGAAGGTAGAGGATGTTTATTTTGTAGCTCAAAGAAAAAATGTTCCATTAAATTTTCCATCTAATTGGTCAAATTCCAACTATTCCAACCCAAAAATACCTAACCAATGGTCATAAACATCAAATTGGACAAATTGGAACCCATATCCAAATAACCAAGACTAGAATATACCTCCATGGGCTCAATTTATGGCCAATACATATGGAATTCGACCTCCATGGACTGAAGGAATATCAGGTCAAAATATGCTTAATTGGAGCACTAATGGCCAATACAATCAAGGAGGGCCTAGCTAGTCTCAAAATCCACCTCAACAAAAATTTTCTAAAACCAGTTTAGGGGATTTGATTAATGAATGTGTAGAAGTCTATATGGATGACTTCATAGTCAATGGTAACATCTTTGAAGAAACTATATCAAACCTACAAAACCTATCTTGGTTAGATGCCAAGAACAAAACCTATCTTGAAGCCATGAAAAGTTCTTCATGATGATGAGAGGAGGCATTGCTTTAGGACATTACATATATGAGGAAGGTGTTAAAGTAGATCCTACAAAAATAAAAGTTATCCAATCCCTCCAACCGCTAAAAATACAAACAAAGGTAAGGACTTTTTTAGGATATGCATGGTGCTATCATAGATTTATTAAAAATTTCAACAAATTTGCCTCTCCCATGCTCAAGCTCTTACCAAAATAAAGTGAATTTAATTAGACTGGAGCATGTCAGGAAACCTTTGAAGTTATAAATAGTAGACTAAAAACTTCTCCAATTTTAAGGGGACCAAATTGGGAATTTCCCTTTCATATACATTGTGATGCTTCATTATATGCAATAGGAGTAGTACTTCAAAAAATTGAGAACAAAATACCTTATGCTATCTATTATGTGAGCAAAAAATTGCATGGGACTGAACTTAATTACATAGTTATCAAAAATGAATTCTTAGTTGTAGTTTATGCCATTAATATGTTCAAATATTACATAACAAGATATGAAGTATTTTTTCAAACAGATCACTCTACCATTAAATACTTGATGAAAAAAGCTACAGTAGGAGGTAAAGTGGTTAGGTGGATTCTCTTATTGCAATAATTTAATGTCACAATTATAGATAAAGTAGTTAAATATAATATCGTTGCATATCATTTATCTTGTATGCAAATATTTGATGATGATGAGTTAATTCCTGATAATTTTTCGGATGAACATTTTTTTGCTCTTTTTTCACTCCTTGGTATGTTGACATTGTAAACTACTTGGTAACAGGAAAAATACCATAAATTTGTACACCGCATGAGCATATAAAATTAATACATCATAGTACCCCTTATATGTGGATTAATGGAATATTGTTTAATTCTTGCCCTGACCAAGTAATTAGGATATATGTGCAAGAATAGGATGTGTATGACATAATTAGAGAAACACATGAAGAACCCTATGGAGGTCATTGTGCAACCCAAAGAAAAACTAGTAAAATATTCCAAATAATTTATTATTGGCATATTATGAATAGGGATACCCACAAATTTGTTGATAGCTGTGATACTTGTCAAAGGGCTAGTAAACCTACAACTACAATGGATATACCCTTCATCCCAAAAATAATGTTCGAACCATTCAAGAAATGGGGGATTGATTTTTTTGGTCCAATAGATCCTCCAAGTGCATGCAATAAACACATACTTGTGTGCACATATTACGCCATCAAGTGGGATGAAGTAAAAGCCTTGCCATGAGCACAAGCTAAATAAATTGCTGATTTTATGTATTCCTTAATTATGCAATGCTTTGAAGCACCTAGAGAACTATGTATTCCTTAATTATGCAATGCTTTGAAGCACCTAGAGAACTAGTATTAGACCATGGATCTCAATTCCTCTCCAAAGTAATTGAAAATTTTATTCATATATATAAAATAATACATAGAAAAACTTCACCATATCATCCTCAAGCTAATGGATAGGTAGAAGTTACAAATAGGGAACTTGAAAAGATAATAACAAAAACTATATCCATTAGTAGGGTTGATTGGGTAGAAATATTAAAAGAAGTTGTATGGGCATATAATATAACTTGGAAAACTACCACAAGATTATCACCTTATGAAATGGTTTATGGAAAGCAAGCTATTATGTCTATTGAATTTGAAATAGAGACTCTTCACATAGTGGTACTAGTTGATATGAATTTGGATAAAGCATAAAAAGCTATATTGGAAAAATTAAACATTCTAGATGAAAGAAGATTAGAGGTATTACACAGGACTGAATTAACTCAAATAAAAATAAATAAATGGCATGATAAATATATTGTACCACATACATTTCAACCAGGATATTGGGCCTTGCTATTTGACTCTCGTTACCAATATTTATAAGTTGAGCTAAGGACAATATGGATTAGACCCTATGATATTGAAGAAATATTTGGGAATGGTACAAGGAAAATTAAGCCCATTGATGACTCAACAACGATATTATTAGTTAATGTACATAGGGTTAAGCTCTATAGGAAGCCATTATCTAAAGAAGATTTTATAACCCATATTAAGAAACATGTTGATTTTTAGTGCATTTTTGAACTGCAATCAACTACTATTAAATAAAAAATTCTCTTTTCTATTCTAAACAACAAAAATATATATTTTTTATTAGTTGTATGAAAGGAGTTTTGAAAGGACCTCCAAACCTTATAATAAAAGGAAATGAATCTCTAGCCACTAGGAGACTGAGGACACTTCAAACATAAAATACAACCAACCCTTTGACACAACTACCTACATCCAGACCAACATATACTAGTTGAACAAACCCAAAAAAATAAGCCAAATAGAGATAAAATCTGGGTACGTAGACCCATATGGATAAATAGAGACAAACAACTGGGCACATAGGCCCAACCAAAATATTCAAAAATCAACATCCAATGGGGAGGGTTCTAGCCACCCACCCTAAGTATTCTGACTCGAGTTTGACCTTTGCCTGAATTCATTATCCAATGATCTAAGGCCATCTAGGAAATTACCTGTCCAAATGTGAAGATCTTGTTGTGTAAGACCTTGATTAGCCAGGAAGTCCATAACTTTGTTACCTTCCTTGAACCGGTGCTTGAATTGGACTTCTTCTAAATTTTGAATCATTCTCCTGGCTTCAAATATAAAATTTGCAATAGCATAGGAGGTATTTTGGTTGCCATTAATCATGTTGATAACAATGAGTGAATCTCATTCTATGATTAGTTTCCTTCAATTCATATATTTTAGTTGGAAAACACCCTAAAATAATGCTCGAGCTTCAATGAAATGGCTGATTTGGTGATCCAAGTTTTCATCAAAGGTAAGAAAAATTTTGCCCTCTGAGTTTCTAAACAAACCCCCTACACCCATCGGACCTGGATTCCCTTTAGAAGCTTCGTCAAAGTTTAATTTTATTCAAATTTGTGGAGGAAGTTTCCAAATCATGCTAGCCCTGTACTAACTCACCCTGCTCACTATATTTTGAGGTGGAGTTAAAAAATTATTGGAACCGATTCTTGCATCCATAGGAAATCAATTGTCATGCTACAAGAACCCGTTTGAAACCAACGAGCTATTACAGGCTCTGGTCGACCTGCCTCATGTTTTGTTAAACCCGAATATTGCTATAAAATATGGCATAACGGGTAAGGAAACCCCAATGACAATTCTATGATTAAACTTCTAATTTGCATGCTCTAGATTTATATTAAACTATAGTATTCTTATTAAAATTACCAAGCATGAAAACAACCAACTGTTATGCCTTATGTAGACTAGTGCCTAGATTCATTGGGCTGTTATAGCAATTTAACAACTACTTTAATCATGAAAAAAAATAAGGGGAGAAGGAAATTAGCGTTCTTGCTTTCATTCGAATATCGTAACAAAATCAAGAGTTAACTAATGAAAGAAACATGTATAATGCATTCAAATAATGTAACCCATTATACAGATACACACAATACTAAGACAAAGAAATGACAGGAATAAGATTCAAAATTGTATTGATTTATGGAAAAATTACATGTAGAGTGGGCAGAATGCCTTTTAACTCTATTTTTCTCAAAAGAATACAACAATACAATAGAGAAGACTCTGTTCAAATGATGTAACAGGTCCCTCCTATTCTTCTTATTCCAATATGGTAATAAAAGAATCTCTTAATCCTAAGCTCAATAGACTGGAAATATTCTCAGCTTCTCGAACGCTTTCCTATCATACAATCCTGCACAACAAGGGGAGGAAGAAAGAATGAATAAAAGAAAATAGACACAAAGAAAATACAACATCACAACTAATAGGGCACTCAAGTATACCTCTTAGCAAAAATGCTATTCTCTAATTGCTTGATGCAGAATCTAAACCTGTCTACTTCCTTTTATAGTTGCTGGTTCTTGATTCTATTATTCTTGGTTCATTCTTGTCTGTACACTTGTCAACATCTGATTGAGGAGAGGGGAGAACTATCTGTTGTCAACTAACCAACTTTTCCTTGCCTTTATCCATAGTTGTTCCCATGGAGGTTGATCCTATAACTGACTCATTAGCTAGTTTCTTAATTTTCTCTATGTCATCAGTTGTGGCCCCCACCAATTCAACAATACGAAGCCATACTTCCATGTGGATGATTCTTTACTGAGAGACCCTATCCAACATTCATGAAGCCTTGATTCTATTTTCTTTCAAGATCGAGGCTTTGTCTTGAAAGAAACGGACCTGACTGTGTATGTGTTTGACTTCAAAAAAGAACTGGGCCACCAACTTGTCATCGTCTTGCTCATCAAAGTTGACTTCTTTCAAATGTTTTATAATGGTCTGGCTGAAAACATCTTGGCCCATTAATGTGGCTGGATCAATTCTTGATTGTCTCACTGTGGTTGTCAACTATGGTTCAACATTTTCCAGTTATTTAATCATCAACTTATATTTAGATCTCTCATTGACGTAGTTGGTGATTTTTTCATGTTCATCCAAGCAGCTTCAGCTTTGGCCATCTATAGTTATTACTTCCTCGGTCCTAATCTTATCGTATCCAATTTTACACAAATCATATATGGGAAGTATAATGGCCATATTCTTATCAAGGTCTGCTATCAAAGGCCTTATTTTCTTGTTAGTTGACATCAACTCCCTAGCCTCTTTGCAGCAACCATTTATTATCTTTGCATTGTCATTGATCAAAGTGATAGCTTTTTCTCTGTATTTTTCAATCAAGGTCTCCTTGGACCCCATGGTGCTAGAGGCTATTGCCTGTACTAGAGCTGAAGTAGTGGTAGCTTTCAGCTTCTCATTTTTTGCCTGTAGTTCTACGGCCTTGGCTTTCCAAGTGGATATTTTTGATATTACGACTTTTGTAGTCTGAGAGTGAATGTTCACTCCTTGTCTTACCATGGCAATGGTATCTCCTGTCGCTTCTGCTATTTTGGTCTTTGGATCGATCTGTAGAGAAGTGATCCCTTGGGTCGACAAAGAGATGGTCGTTTGGCCACCTTCCTATGTTGGGACTTCAGGGAGCTTCTCCACCCTTCTCCCTTCATTGATGGCATCCAACTCAGCTTCTTGAGCTGGAGTGAATTTTGGTACTTCATTTATTTTGACCAAATGAAGGCTTACTATGCCTTTGGCTCCTATTTCGATCCATGGCTTCTTGGCAAGTGGTGTCTCATCATCATCCATATATTTCACCTGATAATTTTGGAATATTTCTACCAATCCACCACTCTCTTCGATGGCCTTCTAGGCCCTTTATGATATCTTGGCCTCTTTGTTATTATATTTGATGGCCATTGGAATGGCTCGAGAGGTGCCTATAGCAACCACCTGTAAGTGTCTTGGTGCAAGTAAGGTGAGGGTAAGGTTACCTGGTTCTTGTGGGCTTGAGGTCGAAGCCTCGACAACAACCTGTTCTCCTCCTCTGGTGGGACTGCTAGCCTTGATACTAGGGACTTCTGGTGTAGGTGCTTCTACTACCTGAGCCACTATCTCCAGTTGCTCAAGAGTGGTAGTAGTGATCTCTGCTAATGGGTCATTGAACTCTTCTAGAGGAATGACTGGTCGAGCTAGTGTAATCTTGTCCATAGTGGTTTGCCTGACTAGCTTGAGTTCTGAGGAATACCGTCCCACCATCTCTAACTAAGTATAGGGCCTTTGCATGCTCTTGTTTTCCTAGATAGCTTTCATCTCTTTTTCATCCTTGTTGGCCCATAGCAGAGCTTTCTCATAATCATCCTCATGGTGTTTCATGGGCTTCTTTTCTACCATGATGTCTCTATACTTATCTTTTGGATCATAAGGCCTCCACACTATTTTAGTGAAACAAAACTTGTCCATTATGGATATGGCTTCAACAAGGCTGGGATAGCCTCTGTATACAATGTGGCCAATCTTCGTTGGTGTGGATACCCATGAAATTCTGGTCTGTTTTCTCAAATATCGTAGTCTGGCCTCCTCGGTCGACTATCGTACTATCTCCAGTACTCCTACTGACTTTGGGCAATATGTGGGTAAGGCCTTTGGGGGTAGCTTTGCCCCGTACGTTCGAATGAACGTAAAGTTCTCCATGAAAAATATGTCCCCAACTTCTTTCTCTCTGAGGTAACCCACAACACCTGGGCTTATTCTGGGAGGATGTTGCTCGGTCAGGACATGATACATGGCCAGAAGAAAATGACCATAGAACTTTGAGAATGAAGAAACATTCTGGTGAATGATCGAAAGCCGATCCTGTATCATACAATCGAGGTTTCCCTCAAGTTGTGCTATTGCCTCTCTTCTGAATTGACCCATTATCAGGTGGATCAAAAATGAATAGTGAGAGAATCGAGGCATTATATCTTTATCATATTTTAAAGCCTCTTGGAGTTGCTTCAACTCCTTATCCATGGTGTTGCTCATTACTTCCTCCCATTGATAGTGAGGAAAGCATCATTTATTGCATTGAGCAATAACATACGTAACTGGCAAGCTCAACCAGTTAAGGTCCTCTATGCCTAAGGTGATCTGAATCATGTTTGAGTAATCTTTCACCCACCATTGCAACAAGGACTTTGGGATAGGGAAGTCAGTTGATACTGGCCCTTTGAATAGACCGACATAGAAAGAAGTCCCCAGCATGTGCTGAGCCTGCAGTGCTACCACCTTTTCATCATATAGTAAATCTCCCTTGGTTAACTCAAACACTGTTCGAATCCGATCAGGTGTGAGGCGGTAGAGAGCCTTTCCCTTCTCATTCACAATGGAATGGCTCCATGGATCGTAAGATATTGCGAGCCACGACAATAGGTCTAGAGAGAAGTGAACCCGAGGACACAACAACTTCACCAAATTGGTGTTCCAACGGTTGTTGGCAACACCCTTCTTATATTTTGCCTCATAAGCCCTCAAAAAGACCATTTTTAATACATGATGGGGTTGACTTCGATCTTCCATGCTGGCTTGAAAATGGAATTCAGCCAGCTCCTCTTCATTCCAGACCTAGTGTCCGGGCTTCCTGGCTGTCACCTTTTTAAATGACACTCTCTCTTCAAAAGCCTCAATTTTGCCTTTCTTAGCACTTGAACTCGAAGACGCCATTGCTCTCACTTACGTAAATTCTATCCTTCTAAGCTTTCAGAAAAACCCTCGGCTCTTGCACACTGCTCAATCACTGAACACTTCTGTAAATACACTGGTGACGGTTTTCTTTTGGAAATAGGGGGGTTTTATAACCTTTTTTTGAGTCGAGGTCATTTAATGAGGGGAGTTGGTTGTTTTTTTTATGACCATCCTAGGCTCGCCACCTTTTTGGTCTTTCGCACATTCTGTTTGAATGATGTGCCATTGGTTTATTTCGAGCGAACGTGCCTGCATGGATCCGAGGATGATCCTTACGTGTCTTGGCTCATCGTGATTGGATGAGAGTTCTACCATCGAGATTTGCTCTTTGGCATAGATGCCTTGTCATTCTTACTCATTTTGAGACCACCTTGGTTAGTGGTCTGACTAAGCATTCTACTATGTCCTTTTAGGCATGGAGGCCAGCTAGCACCCAAATTTTGGCATGTGTAGCTGTTTATTGTTCTCGGCCAATTATTTTGGCTTCTCTCTTATTTGTGCTAGCCGATGGCAACAAATCCTCGGCCGATCGACCTCATAAAGTTGCTTGCACAAGAAACCACTAATCAACAAGGTTAAATTAATTTTGCAGGATGGTTAGGCATACCTCGTGCTTGGTTCACGTGCCAAGCTTATTTTTTGCATGATGGCTCCGCTTATCGAGGCATCGATTGTCAGAATTCTTCGATCGACCAACTGCTTTCTTTCTCGAGCCGATCGGTCACCGATCTGGGAAGCTCGATCGAGTGATGTGTCGAAGGAGCCGATCGACTTCTATTTGTCGCTTATTTATCGATCAATTTTGGCTCATAGATAACTCATGGGAGTCGATCAACTTTCTCTTGTAATGCATCAGCCGATGATCTTTTCAATGAGTGTTCAAACTTTTGGCCCATCCTTGTTACTTGGGAGCCGATCGGTTCCTTTCTTGTTTTTGCCAGCCGAGAAGGCTTCCTCCTTCATTGGCTTATCTTTTAAAGCCGAGAGTCGATCGATCGGCTAGTTAATCGAACAAGTCGATTGGTCGGTATTTTTTTTTGGGAGCCGATCGATCGATGGACCCTTCAAGTTAACCGAATAGTTGATGGTCTTTTCATCATCGGTGGATCGGTTGACTAGTTGTAATCGACAATCGATCGGTTGGCCAGCATTGGTCGAGAGCCGATCGGTCGGTTAGTGTAGTCTGAGAGCTGATCGGTCGGCTAGTGTTCAAAGGCGGCCAAAAAAATCTATCGACTGGATTTTAGCATTTGTGAGCCGATCGGCTAACTTTCTTTGGCCCTGAGCTGATTTTTTGACTTGTCCTTTGGTTCGCTGTCATTCGATTTCTTCTGGATCGAGCACGGCCCTTGGATTAAATCTAAGGTGCTCGATTTTTAGCTTGGAGGGGTGCATACCCTTAGGTTTTAATTAATTAATATTTTCTTTAACCTTAGACCTTTCGAATTTTGAGACCATGGTGAATGTTTAACCGACTTATGATTTAAGGACTTTATTAATCGGTTTTTAGGCCCAAGGAAAGATTTATGAAGGTCGGACTTTGGCTTTAGGTTTTTAATTTGAAAATTTCTTCCCTAACCATTTGAGGTACTTTGATTAATACAATGAAGCCCACATTATTAAAAAGGTTAAGGTTAGACTTTATCAAACCAACCAATGAAAAATTGAATTACTCACAACAACTTAAGCAATGACCAACAGTAAGGATACTTTGATTGAAAACCAAAATTTAAAAATGGGGGTTTAAAAGTTGAGTCAAATTTGGCTCCAACATAGGCTCTGACTAGGACAATGTGTTGAAAACATGAAGCACTTGAGAACCACAGAATCTCCTGGTTTATAAGCAATTTTTTTTGGACAAAAATTTACATCACCAAACATGATGATCAAAGCTTTAAAAACAAAGAAAAATGACAATTTAATTTAAAAATTATACATGCAATAGGATATCAAAGTAATAGAGTATATCAAAACTGAAAATCATTTTATTCATTTTGGAGACAAGAGTTAGATTCTTAGAAACAAATGAATATTTGAATAATTTGTAATGTTTTTTTTAGCCGAGTCATAGGATATGTTTACACAAGAATTTTTATCAGAGCCATTTAGTCTCATCATATTTAAGCCCATGTGTGTGTTTGTGCATTCTTTTTTATTTCTAAATCTTTCAAAATTTTTCACCATATCTGAGGCAAAATAGCCAAGCCTATACTATGTGATTTCCCTCTTTTTAAAAAAATCACCATTTTGTAGGGCTCCACTGCCAGTCAAGCATCTATAGCCTCGGTGGAGTTGCTTCTAATCCCATATTGTTTTACTCTACTGCCAGTCAAGCGTCTATAGCCCGGTAGAGATTTTGCAAGATATCTCAAGCAGTGACTCAATTTTACTTTATTGAGATTTTTCTTCTTTGTGAGAGAAGTATTTGATATAAGAAAATTGTGCAACAAGTATGCCTGAGTTGAGGATTAGTTTTTGGCTAAAAAGGATGAGTGTAATGATTTTTAGCTTAACTACCCTCTCAAAGATAACTAGGTTCTTTGGACTCTTGAAATTACTTTAAGTATCATTTGTATTGTGAGGCTTTGACATGATATTTCAATCAACTTAGTTTTCCTTCTGTTTTATATCATATCAAATGACTATTGTATAAACACTCATATTTGAAAAATTGTAAACCTCATCGATGTCTAAAATAAATTCCCTTTTCTTCTTATTGCTTTTGGAGGAATTCACAGTAATGAATACTCATCAAACTAAGAATATCCTGGATACAATGAACTCAAAATTTTAAACAAACAAAAATGAAAAACTTGAAATAAAACACTCTATTTTTGGATGGTGTTTTTCTTTTTTTTTTTTGTAAAGTACACCTTCAACAAGGATTGTACATTTTGAGGTGTTGGCCATTAATAGGGATAGCCATTATTTCACCCTACAAGGTCTGCAACTTGTATGTATTCTGGTTGATAACATGGGCTATTTGGTATGGGCCAATCCATTTAGGTTCAAATTTACCTTTTTCACCATGCTTATCATTTTTAGGATCCCAATAGATGACTATATCTCCTTGGGAAAAAGGAGTACCCTTAGCTTTCTTATTAAACAATTTAATGGTTTTATGTGTTTGTTCCATCATTCTATTAAGGGTTTCTCTTATTTGTTCTTCTAACAAGACAATTTGGTCAAGCCTTCTCTGAATGGGATCAGGGTTTTCATGATCTTGCAATAAAAGGGAAAGTGCCATTTTTTCCATTTTTTGGGGCAGTAGGGCTTTTTCTCCATAAACCATATCATAGGGGGTTCTTCCTGTATTTATTTTAACAGACAACCTATCAGCCCATAAAGCAAATTTAAGTTCACTATCCCATCCCCTTTTGTTTTTACCTAATGACCTTTTTATTCTTGTTATTACATTTTTATTTGATGACTCAGCTAGACCATTTCCTTGGGGATAATAATTAGCAGAATGAGATAATTCAATTCCATATTCAGCACAAAATTCTACCATTTCATATGACACAAAATATTGAGCATTATCAGTTACAAGATTTTTAGGAACTCCATACCTGGTCAAGATATTTTCTTCTATGAATCTGATGACTGCAATCGATGTAGATGTTCTCAAAGGTGCAGCTTCCACCCACTTGGTGAAGTAATCTATTGCGGTTATGATCCACTTATGCTGGCCGGATGAATTAGGCTTGATCTCTCCAATCAGGTCAATACCCCATTGAGCAAAAGGTGCTTCAATGATTACTGGCCTAAGGGGCATGGCTGGTAGATGCTTTTTCCCTATAAAAACTTGGTAGTTATGACAATTCCTTACATATTTATATACATCCTTAAAAAGGGATGGCCAATAATATCCTGCTCTCATGATTTTATTGGTTGTAGCTCTTGGAGCAAAATGTCCCCCACAGAAACCATTATGAAATTCATTAATTATTTTTGGGACTTCTTTTTCATATAAACAGACTAATAAAATTCCATCAGGGTGTTTCCAATATAGCACACCATCCTGTATATAGTATTTTTGAGCTTGCAACTTGACTGACCTCATTCTGTTTATTGACATGTCTATGGGAAATGACAGAGTTTGTAGATAGGACAAAATTTCTTCATACCATTTACATTCTTCATTTTTTATTCTTCTATCATCATATGTCTGATCTATGGTAAGAATATTTTTAGATCCTACTTCTTCTTTGTTAGCCAATAGTTTAGCTAAACCCTACCCTTTGACTATTTTAACTATTTTGAATTCAACATCATATTGCAAAAGTTTTACCATCCATCTTGTTGGTCTTCCCAATGGCTCGATTGAGAAAAGATATATTTTATTGCTATAAAGGGAATACAACAATAAACTTTGTTTGAGCCAAATATACCTTTAAAGTGTTCCAAATATTGGATGACTGCATAGGCATGTTTTTCCAACAGGGTGTATTTAAGATTCGCTCCTTTTAGTCCTGAGCTCATAAAGGCTATTGGCCTTTCATTATTTTCATTATCTTTTTGTGAAAGGACTGCAGCAATAGAATGTTCAGATGCATATGAATAGATATTAAAATCCTTTGCATAATCAGGGCAACTTAAAGCTGGAGTGGTTGATATGGCTTCTTTGATCTTGTTAAATGTTTCCATATTTTCTAATGTCCATTTAATTTCTCCAGTTTTCTTTACCATATCATTTATGGGTTTGGTCATTTCTGCAAAATTTGGGACAAATATTCTGATAAAATTTATTTTGCCAAAGAATGACCTTACTCCTTTTAGATTCTTGGGTGGGGGAATTTTAGAAATGGCTTCTATCCTTTCTGGATCAATGCTTATTCCCTTTTTCTGAAACTATATGACCTAGAAATTTTCCTTGTGTAGTTCCAAATATGCATTTTTTTGGATTTAGAGAAATTCCAAATTCCTTGCACCGGGCAAAAACTGCAGTCAAATGTTCTAGATGATCTTCTGGATTTTTAGAAAAAACTGTGATATCATCTAAGTACACTACTACAATTTTGAACATTAGTCCTTTGAAAGCAAAGTCCATCGCTCTTTGGAAAGTAGCACCTGCATTCATCAATCCAAAAGGTATTCTTAAATATTCAAATGTGCCCTAGGGTGTGGTGAATGTTGCCTTGTGTCTATCTTCTGGATTTATCAGAATTTGATTGTACCCTAAAAATCCATCTAACAGGGACAATCTAGTTGAACCTACTACTGCTTGCAGCAGTTGTTCCATGTTAGGCAATGGGTAATTGTCTTTCAGTGAGCTCTTGTTTAAATTTCTAAAATCCACGCATAGTCTAATGTCCCCATTATTTTTCCTAACTGGTACTAAGTTGGATATCCAGGAGGAAAATCTGAATTTTCTTATTATCTTGGAGTCCAACAATTTTTGAACTTCTTTTTGCATTATTGGGTGCAGAGTTGGATTGTACTTTCTCTATTTTTGTCTAAAAGGCTTGGCCTCTTCTTTCAAGGGTATTATATGTGTCATCACATCCATTTTGAAAGTTTTGAGATCTTCATAGGTCCAAGCAAAATGTTCTTTGTTCTTTTTTAGGAAACTGATATATCCAACTTTTTCTTTAGCAGGTAGTGCCATGTCTACTTTCACTATTCTGGGTTCTTTCATAGAGCCAATATTAATATCCTCAGATATCACTTCTCTACGTATAGGTTTATAGGCTTTGTCAAAATCATCAAATAGGCTTTCAAGAGACACCAATCCTTTGGGTATTCTATTAGTTTTCAACTGGATTACTTCTATTGGTTCTCCTATTTGATATTTTAGCTTTTCTTCATATTTTTCATCACATATGACATCTGCATACTGATTTTGCAAAGTCATAAAATCCTTAATATCTATATCATCTTGAAAGACCTGAAGATAGACTATGTTATCTGGCACAGAAGGTTTATAGACTGAGATCGTTGGAAATCTGTCCATATATTTTGTAGTTATCTCTGGGTGATCTAGACCTGAGGCATTCACAGCTAAGAGATCTGCAACATGATTTTGTTCTCTAGGAATATATGAAATATTGAAAGCCAAAAATTTATCAATTTCTTCCAAGATCTTGCATTTCTATATTGCTTAAGTCTAGGATGCTTGGTCTGATATTTACCTTTTATTTGTAGTATAATAAGTTCTGCATCCCTTGTTATAGTTAAGTAGTTAATACCTAACTCTTTTGCTTTCCTTAGCCCTAATAGTAAAGCTTCGTACTCAGCTACATTGTTTGTGCAAGGAAATTACAATCTGTAAGGTATACCAAGGTAATTTCCTTTAATATCGATCAAATTTACACTGCACTTGCTCCAGATTGGGATTTAGCCCCATCAAATGACATGGTCCACATTTCTTGGGTTAATACTCGATTTGATTCAGCATCAGTTATTCTCATATCCTCTGGATCCATGTTCTTTGCATCAGGTACTTCCATCAAGAATGGGTTGTGCCATATTGAATAGACTCCCATCCCTTTTTCTTCCATAGAGTTAACTAAGTTAATCATGGTTTCATCTATTTGAATTAACTCTACGGAGTGTTTATTGAATGGTTCCCTTCTTAAAATTATATTCTCCTTATCCGATATGGGGATGGTAGCATAAGACCAGTCTAGTTGTATTGATCCCCCTAGTTGTTCTGCCCAATGCCTACTGAGTAATAGTGAGAAGAATGGGTCAACATCAACTACTGCTACATCCATAACAATGCCCTTTTTGGGGTGTTGGTCTAGGAAAACTAATAATCCAGTTATCACCCCTACACAGGGAATTTGTCTATTGTCCATTACAGAAACAGGGGCAGAATCTCTAGTACAGATTAATCCCATTTGGTCAACTATTAACTTAGGCATGATATTATGTGAAGCTCCACTGTCAAGCATGCAATTATGAATCACATATCTTTCCCCTTCATCTGAATTATATCTTAATGACACGTAGAAGGGTCTGACGGAAGATGGTGATCTTGTATCATGTTGATTTTGTCTAGCAACATGACAAGTAGGGTCTTCTTTCTGCTCTACTAATCCAAAAGCTCTGCATACTTGTTCTCTCTATGTTTGAACTTTCATAAGTTCACCAAATGTGATATTAACTTTTTGCTTACTGAGTTTTGACCCAACATCAAATTCTATCTTCTTTATATCCAATGGTTTATTACTTTCTTCTTTGGGAAATTCTTTTGTTGATTCTATTACCTCAGGAGTAATTTTGTTATGGTTCCTATCAGTTTTCTCTTTACTGATATTTTTATTGGTGAAAGTTTGTCTTCTTGTTTCATTTGTAGATAATTTCTCTATTCTTTCAAGGACTGTTCTATTCCTTAAATTTAAAACATGGGTTGCCTCTAATTCTTCAACCTCTTGAGCAGTGGGAATCAATTTCCCTTGCTTCATCTTATCATATCTTGACTCATGTGATTTATGTAAGATTTTAGTTCCTTCAGTCACTAAGATCTGAGGATGATGATTTGAAGCATATTTATCCATGTCTTCTTCAAATAACCTTTCTCTAGATTCATCTTCAACGGACCAACATGCATTGATTCTTATATCCTCTTCTGATTTTGCATGCATATCTACATTACGTTGATCACTCAGGTGTATTCCACATGCATCAAGGTTATGGGGTGCATCACAAGTAGAGAAAAAATAGGGAAAACCTTCAGCTACATTGGCAGATGGTATTGGGTTAGGGACATTGTTCTGATCCCTGTCAGGATCTCTGTTTTTCTAGTTGTTATTCCCATTACCCCTATTCCTATTCCCTTCTTCAAAACCATTGTTGTTTCCCCAATTCTTGTTGTAATTTTTCTTAAATGGGGGATGGTTGTCAACATGTGGTCGCTCTATCTATGAAGATTCATCGCTATTTCCATTTCTTTCAATTCTTGCTAACCTGTTACTCATGTTGTTGAACATTTCTGTCATTTGACTGGTCAACTTCTCCATAGGATCAATTTCAGTTCTTCTTTGTATATCAAAAGTCACTCTCTTAGGTTTTCTCTCAGGCATGTTAACCTCTAAAGAATAAGGCTTCATCTTACCACTATCAAGCATATTTCTTTCTATATCCATTGCTTTTTCCATACAACCATCAATGGTATTGGCTTGTTCTTGCCTTAATTCATAGTTAAACTCTCCTTGAAAAGCATTCTTATAAAAACAAATAGACTGAATATCACTAGGCCTAAGGTTGGCAGGGATTTTGTTTCTTGTTTTTGAAAATCTCCTATTAAAATCACTAACAACCTCATTTTCTTTCTTCTTCATAGTGGCTAGCTCAGTTAACAATGATTGTTCATTTTTCCTTTCACCATACTTCTTTAGGAACACCTCTTCCATTTTGGTGAAGTCTGGGATATCATTGTTAGGAAGGGAATTAAACCATTCTCTAGCATATTTTTCTAAAGTCTGTAGAAACAGTCTTAATACTACATCTTCATGTTCAACTTCCAGACTGTCCATTGCATATAAGAAACTTTTGATATGATCCTCTCTAGTTACTACACTGTTTCCTAAAAACTTAGGGAGGTATTTGTGAGCTTTACTAGGTAAGGCATTTAAATTTACTGGTAATACAAAAGGCCTATATCTGTTAGTTCTCCACAAATGAACATTACCCTGAGCCATAGCTACTATTGTATTTAATTTCATAGATGTAGTACCTACAGTGGTATGGGTCTGGGTAGTTTGTACGTAGATTGATGAATTATCTACTCTTGAATGAGAATAATCACATATATCTTCTACTACTGATTTTAAACGTTCATCTACAGTAATATCAGTAGTAATAGTATTCTGGATTTTCTTCACGTACCTTTTACCACTAGAATTTAATCTACTATTATAAATGGTATTCTTAAAAAGTGGAGTTTTCTGGGTATGTATAAATACCTCTGGATTCTCGAGTTCTAGAAATAGCTCCTTACCACTTCTCCTGGTGTTCGCCAACACGTTTTGTTCTCTCTTTTTTTTATATTTTTCTTCTGGGTTCGTCCAGCAGAGTCGCCAGCACTGGGGTGCAGAAAGAACAACGTATACTCTTATCAAGAATGCTTGATATTATCTCTCATCCTCACAGGAGTGGGTTCTTGGGAAAAATCAAGAAAATCAAGAAACCAAAATTTCAAGAAAATCAAGAAAGAGAAATTTTCAAGAAAATCAAGAACGTAAAGAACTTATTTCAAGGCGTAAACTATGGACATAATGAAAAATAAAGAACTTCTAACTAAGTGAAAATTAAAACGCTGGTTCTTTACTTTAACTGGTCATCCGTTGATTAAAAATAATCATTGAAGAAAAACTTTTAAGAAGATAATTGAATCTTTCTAAGAAGTCCTCCTCGACAACGGTGCCAAAAAACTATTGGAACCGATTCTTGCATCCGTAGGAAATCAATTGTCATGCTACAAGAACCCGTTTGAAACCAACGAGCTATTACAAGCTCTGGTCGACCTGCCTCATGTTATGTTAAACCCGAATATTGCTATAAAAGATGGCAGAATGGGTAAGGAAACCCCAACGACAATTCTACAATTAAACTTCTAATTTGCATGCTCCATATTTATATTAAACTATAGTATTCTTATTAAAATGATCAAGCATGAAAACAACCAACTGTTATGCCTTATGTAGACCGGTGCCTAGATTCATTGGGCTGTTATAGCAATTTAACAACTACTTTAATCATGAACAGAAAGAAGGGGAGAAGGAAATTAGTGTTCTTGCTTTCATTCGAATATCATAACAAAATCAAGAGTTAACTAATGAAAGAAATGTGTATAATGCATTCAAATAATGTAACCCATTATACAGATACACACAATACTGAGACAAAGAAATGACAGGAATAAGATTCAGAATTGTATTGATTTATGGAAAAATTACATGCAGAGTGGGCAGAATGCCTTTTAACTCTATTTTTCTCAAAAGAATACAACAATACAATAGAGAAGACTATGTTCAAATGATGTAACAGGTCCCTCCTATTCTTCTTATTCCAATATGGTAACAGAAGAATCTCTGAATCCTAAGCTCAATAGACTGGAAATATTCTCAGCTTCTCGAACGCTTTCCTATCATACAATCCTGCACAACAAGGGGAGGAAGAAAGAATGAATAAAAGAAAATAGACACAAAGAAAATACAACACAACTAACAGGGCACTCAAGTATACCTCTTAGAAAAAATGCTATTCTCTAATTGCTTGATGCATAATCTGAACCTGTCTGCTTCCTTTTATAGCTGTTGGTTCTTGATTCTGTTATTCTCGGTTCATTCTTGTCTGTACACTTGTCAGCATCTGATTGAGGAGAGGGGAGAACTGTCTATTGTCAGCTAACCAACTTTTCCTTGCCTTTGTCCGTAGTTGTTCCCATGGAGGTTGATCCTGTAACTGACTCATTAGCTAGTTTCTTAATTTTCTCTATGTCATCAGTTGTGGCCCCCACCAATTCAGCAATATGAAGCCATACTTCCATGTGGATGATTCTTTGCCGAGAGACCCTATCCAACATTTGTGAAGCCTTGATTCTATTTTCTTTCAAGATCGAGGCTTTGTCTTGAAAGAAATGGACCTGACTGTGTACGTGTCCGACTTTAGAAAATAACTGGGCCACCAACTTGTCATCATCTTGCTCGTCAAAGTTGACTTCTTTCAGATGTTTTATAATGGTCTGGCTGAAAACATCTTGGCCCATTAATGTGGCTGGATCAATTCTTGACTGTCTCACTATGGTTGTCATCTGTTGTTCGACATTTTCTAGTTCTTTAATCATCAACTTATATTTGGATCTCTCATTGACGTAGTTGGTGATTTTTTCATGTTCATCCAAGCAACTTCGGCTTTGGCCATCTATAGTTATTACTTCCTCGATCCTAATATTATCGTATCCAATTTTACACAAATCATATATGGGAAGTATAATGGCCATCTTCTTATCAAGGTCTGCTATCAAAGGCCTTATTTTCTTGTTAGTTGACATCAACTCCCTAGCCTCTTTGCAACAACCATTTATTATCTCTGCATTGTCATTGATCAAAGCGATAGCCTTTTCTTTGTATTTTTCAATCAAGGTCTCCTTGGACCCCATGGTGCTAGAGGCTATTGCCTGTACTAGAGCTGAAGTAGTGGCAGCTTTTAGCTTCTCATTTTTTGCCTGTAGTTCTACGACCTTGGCTTTCCAAGTGGATATTTCTGATATTACGGCTTCCATAGTCTGAGAGTGAATGTTCACTCCTTGTCTTACCATGGCAATGGTATCTCCTATTGCTTCTGCTATTTTGGTCTTTGGATCGATCTATAGAGAAGTGATCCCTTGGGTCGACAAAGAGATGGTCGTTTGGCCACCTTCCTATGTTGGGACTTCAGGGAGCTTCTCCACCCTTCTCCCTTCATTGATGGCATCCAACTCGGCTTCTTGAGTCGGAGTGAATTCTGGTACTTCATTTATTTTGACCAAATGAAGGCTTATTGTGCCTTCGGCTCCTATTTTGATCCATGGTTTCTTGGCAAGTGGTGTCTCATCATCATCCATATCTTCTACCTGATAATTTTGGAATATTTCTGCCAATCCACCACTCTCTTCGATGGCCTTCCAAGCCCTTTTTGATATCTTGGCCTCTTTGTTATTATATTTTATGGCCACTAGAATGGCCCGAGAGGTGCCTGTAGCAACCACCTGTAAGTGTCTTGGTGCAAGTAAGGTGAGGGCAAGGTTACCCGGTTCTTGTGGGCCTGAGGTCGAAGCCTCAACAACAACCTATTCTCCTCCTCTGGTGGGACTGCTAGCCTCGATACCAAGGACTTCTGGTGCAGGTGCTTCTACTACCTAAGCCACTATCTCCAGCTGCTCGGGAGCGGTAGTAGTGATCTCTACTAATGGGTCATTGAACTCTTTTAGAGGAATGACTGGTCGAGCTGGTGTAATCTTGTCCATAGTGGTTTTCTTGACCAACTTGAGTTTTGAGGAATACCGTCCCACCATCTCTAGCTGAGTATAGGGCCTTTGCATGCTCTTGTTTTCCTAGATAGCTTTCATCTCTTTTTCATCCTTGCTGGCCCATAGCAGAGCTTTCTCATAATCATCCTCATGGTGTTTCATGGGCTTCTTTTCTACCGTGATGTCTCTGTACTTATCTTTTGGATCATAAGGCCTCCACACTATTTCAGCGAAATAATACTTATCCATTATGGAGATGGCTTCAACGAGGCTGGGATAGCCTTTGTATACAATGTGGCCAATCTTTGTTGGTGCGGATACCCACAGAATTCTGGTCTATTTTCTCAAATATCGTAGCCTGGCCTCCTCGATCGACTATCGTACTATCTCCAGTACTCCTACTGACTTTGGGCAATAGGTGGGTAAGGCCTTTGGGGGTAGCTTTTCCCCATACGTTTGAATGAACGTAAAGTTCTCCATGAAAAATACATCCCCAGCTTCTTTCTCTCTGAGGTAACCCGCAACACCTGGGCTTATTCTGGGAGGATGTTGCTCGGTCAGGACATGATACATGGCTAGAAGAAAATGACCACAGAACTCTGAGAATGAAGAAATGTTCTGGTGAATGACCGAAAGTCGATCCTGTATCATACAGTCGGGGTTTCCCTCGAGTTGTGCTATTGCCTCTCTTCTGAATTGACCCATTATCAAGTGGATCAAAAAGGAATAGTGAGAGAACCAAGGCATTATATCTTTATCCTATTTTAAATCCTCTTGGAGTTGCTTCAACTCCTTATCTATGGTGTTGCTCATTACTTCCTCCCATTGATAGTGAGGAAAGCATCATTTATTGCATTGAGCAATAACATACGTAATTGGCAAGCTCAACTAGTTAAGGTCCTCTACGCCTAAGGCGATCTGAATCATGTCTGAGTAATCTTTCACCCACCATTGCAGCAAGGACTTTGGGATAGGGAAGTCAGTTGATACTGGCCCTTTGAATAGACCGGCATAGAAAGAAGTCCCCAACATGTGTTGAGCCTGTAGTGCTACCACCTTTTCGTCATATAGTAAATCTCCCTTGGTTAACTCAAACACCATTCGAATTCGGTCAGGTGTGAGGCGGTAGAGAGCCTTTCCCTTCTCATTCACAATGGAACGACTTCGTGGATCGTAAGAGATTGCGAGCCATGACAATAGGTCTGGAGAGAAGTGAACCCGAGGACACAACAACTTTGCCAAATTGGTGTTCCAACGGTTGCTGGCAACACCCTTCTTATATTTTGCCTCATAAGCCCTCAAAAAGACCATTTTTAATACATGATGGGGTCGGCTACGATCTTCCATGCTGGCCTAAAAATAGAATTCAGTCTAGCTCCTCTTCATTCCAGACCTGGTGTCCGGGCTTCCTAGCTATCACCTTTTTAAATGGCACTCTCTCTTCAAAAGCCTCAATTTTTCCTTTCTTAGCACTTGAACTCGAAGACGCCATTGCTCTCACTTACGTAAATTCTATCCTTCTAAGCTCTTAGAAAAACCCTCGGCTCTCGCACACTACTCAATCACTGAACACTTCTGTGAATACACTAGTGACGATTTTATTTTGGAAATAAGGGGGGTTTTATAACCTTCCTTTGAGTCGAGGTCATTTAATGAGGGGAGCTGGTTGGTTTTTTACGACCATCTTGGGCTCACCACCTTTTTGGTCTTTCGCACGTTCTATTTGAATGATGTGTCATTGGTTTCTTTTGAGCGAACGTGCCTGCATGGATCCGAGGATGATCCTTACATGTCTTGGCTCACCGTGATTGGATGAGAGTTCTGCCATCGAGATTTGCTCTTCGACGTAGATGCCTTGTCATTCTTACTCATTTTGAGACCACCTTGGTTAGTGGTCTGACTAAGCATTCTGCTACGTCCTTTTAGGCGTGGAGGCCAGTTGGCACCCGAATTTTGGCATGTGTAGCCGTTTATTGTTCTTGGCCAATTATTTTGGCTTCTCTCTGATTCGTGCTAGCCGATGGCAGCAAATCCTCGATCGATCGGCCTCATAAAGTTGCCTGCACAAGAAACCACTAATCAGCAAGGTTAAATTAATTTGGTGGGATGGTTAGGCATACCTCATGCTTGGTTCACGTGCCAAGCTTATTTTTTGCATGATGGCTCCGCTTATCGAGGCATCGATTGTCAGAATTCTTCGATCGATCGATTGCTTTCTTTCTTGAGTCGATCGGTCACCGGTCTAGGAAGCTCGACCGAGTGATGTGTCGAAGGAGCCGATCGACTTCTATTTATCGCTTATTTACCGATCAATTTTGGCTCATAGATAACTCACGGGAGTCGATCGACTTTCTCTTGTGATGCATCATCGATGATATTTTTGGTGAGTGTTCGAACTTTCAGCCCATCCTTGTTACTTGGGAGCCGATCGGTTCCTTTCTTATTTTTGCCAACCGAGAAGGCTTCCTCCTTCGTCGGCTTATCTTTTAAAGTCGAGAGTCGATCGGTCGGCTAGTTAATCGGACAAGCTGATCGGTCAGTATTTCTTTTTTGGGAGCCGATCGATCGGTGGACCCTTCAAGTTAACCGAATAGTTGATGGTATTTTCATCATCGATGGATCGGTTGACTAGTTGTAATCGATAGCCGATCGGCTGGCCAACGCTGGTCGGGAGCCGATCGATCGGTTAGTGTAGTCTGAGAGCCGATCGATCGACTAGTGTTCAAAGGGGCCAAAAAAATTTGTCGATTGGATTTTAGCATTTGTGAGCCGATCGACTAACTTTCTTTGGCCTTGAGCTAATTTTTTGACTTGTCCTTTGGTTCGTTGTCATCCGATTTCTTTCGGATCGAGCGTGGCCCTTGGATTAAATCTAAGGTGCTCGATTGTTAGCTTGGAGGGGTGCATACCCTTAGGTTTTAATTAATTAATATTTTCTTTAACCTTAGACCTTTCGGATTTTGAGACCATGGTGAATGTTTAACCGACTTATGATTTAAGGACTTTATTAATCGTTTTTAGGCCCAAGGAAATATTTATGAAGGTCGGACTTTGGCTTTAGGTTTTTAATTTGAAAATTTCTTCCCTAACCATTTGAGGTACTTTGATTAATACAATGAAGCCCACATTATTAAAAAGGTTAAGGTTAGACTTTATCAAACCAACCAATGAAAAATCGAATTACTCACAACAACTTAAGCAATGACCAGCAGTAAGGATACTTTGATTGAAAACCAAAATTTAAAAATGGGGGTTTAAAAGTTGAGTCAAATTTGGCTCCAAAAAAACCCAATGATCTCTCCAAACTGATCTCCCCTTCATAAGTTATCAAATCCAATTTTAAAGCTTTCACATTTTACACTGTATTTAAAATGGCCCTCAAGGATACTGATGACTCGGGATGGCAAATAATTTTAAAGGAACGGGCATTCCTTTCCTTCCACACCCACCACCAAATATGGGGTAACCCAAATTTCCAAAACTAGTGTAGATGTGGAGAGGAGAAGGGGGAGACCCATTGAACAATAAGGTCCTCCAGAAAATTAGGAAGAACCCAAGCAATACCCAGCTCCAAAATAACTAATGAAAGACTTCAAGGGTATAGAAACAATGGGAAAATAAGTGGAAATATAATTAAAAAGCTCTACCACATAGGAAGAACCTATTAGGGATAATTATTTCCCATTTTTGAAGATTATCAAGAGTAAGGCACTTTCCCTGAATTGCCAACCATAAAAAAAAATTGAATTTAGGTATTAGTCCTTTAATCCAGACATGATTCATCAGGAACTAGGGATCCGAATCATAGTCCAAGAAACCATAAGTAGAATTAACTAAAAACTGGCCATCTTTCTCAAGATCCCAAACTAGCCTATCATGAAGACCAGTACCTAGGGTTAGGAACCATTTTATGGAGTTTTTTAAATTTATAAAAGCAAGTTTCTCCTCCTGAGAAATATTTGGGAAGTCAAAGGACTTCCACCAAAGATGACCATTGAATAATTCTAAAAATTCAAAAACTTTGGGACCAAAGAACCTATCTATGATTGGATTCAAATAGGCAAAGTTCAAGTAAACTTTAAGATGGGATTATGAGGCCCAAGAATCTCCCCAAAATTAAATGGAATAACCATGCCCCACAATTCAACGAAGGCTTTTACGCACATATTCTTGACTACCAACTATGATAGACCAAAAATAAGACTCCATTGAGAGAGGTTGGGATTTCAAGAAATTACGACCATCGCCAAGATACTTAGCCTTCACAATCTTAACCCAGCTAACATTGTCATCCTAAAGTAATTTCTAAGATTGTTTTGCAATCAAGGCTATGTTTAAAATTCTCAACCTTATCAAACCTAATTCTCCTTATTCTATCCTACTATAGACTTGATTCCATACCACCAGGTAGAATCTCTTTTTCTATTCAAACCCTAACCACAAGAAGGATCATTGGATTTGCTCTAACTTATCGATAACTTTCCTCAAAATCTTGAACAAGGAGAGGAAGTACACTAGGATGCTTTGTAAAGTGGATTTGACCAATAAAATATTCCCCTCTTGACTTAAAAGGGCACCTTTCCACCCCACTAACTTCTTCTAAACTCTTTCAACTACTGAATCCCACAATGATGGTTTCGATACACCTTTGAATAGTGGCATCCCAAGGTAAACCGAGGGAAGGGAACCAATGCTACACCCTAGAATATTTTCTATATTCCTCTACCTATCAACTAGGGTGTGAAAGAAAAAAAGTAAACTTTTTCTAAAATTCACCTTTTGACCTATCACATTCTCAAAATCCATAAAAAATGATTTAACCACTTTAGCCTGAGGGATTAATGCCATGAAGGAAATAAGAGTGTCATCAGTTAATTAGTGATGGGATATGGGATATATCAATTGGGATGGATTCAAAACTTGAATAACTTGATTAGCTTTGATGGACCTACCCAATGCCTCAACCATAAGAATAAAAAGGTAGGGTGATAAAGGGTCTCTTTGACGCATACCTCTATTGCTATGAAAGTAGCCCATCGAAGATCCATTAATAATTACTGAAAATATGGCTGAAGATATACATGATTTAATTAGTCTCAACCAGCACTAGGCAAAGCCAAACCTGTCAAGGACCCTAAGAAGAAAATCCCAAGCCACTCTATCATATGCCTTGTTCATGTCCAACTTGAGAAGAGTTTTGGGCCTCCCACTTTTATCAGTAGAGTAGATTATCTCATGAACAACAATAACACCATCCAAAATATATCACTGGGGCATGAAACCACTCTATGGAGCATCAATGATCAAAGGGAGTAAAATTTTAAGTCTATTGGCCATGGATTTAGTCAAAATTTTGAAAATCGTATTACATAGGCTAATCGGCCTAAAATCTATAAATCCTTTGGCACTCGACAATTTAGGCAGTAAAACCAAAAATGTGGAATTTACATCGGTGAGGATAAAATTATATCTTTGGAACTCTCTGATTGAATTACAAATATCAGGATCCAAAATATGTCAAAATCCCTAAAAAATATAGGTAGGAAACCATCTGGACCTGGAGATTTAAGACCTCCCATTGATAATACCACCTTTCTAATATCATTGTCATTGAAGGGATCACACAAGATCTTGTTCATATCTTTAGAGACCAATGCTGGGATGTTACAGAGAAGATAATTTTTTTCTTGCAAGTTTCTAGGAATCGAGGAGCATAACAAGTCTTTGAAGAGCTCCACAACACTTTTCCTAATTTCATTAATTTCCTCAGTAACCTCACCATTCACATTTCTGATTTCCTTGATCATGTTATGACTCCTATGCCTCAATACAAATGTATGAAAAAAAAATTGTGTTTCGGTCTCCTTCTTTGAGCCATAAATTTCTTGATTTTTGATGCCACATAATCTCTTCTTTAGCCAAGACATTGTGCAAATTTGCAAGCAGACTTCCACTACCTCTGACCTAGCTAAAATGTCTTCCACTTATTTGAGTTGCTCAATAATTTTATGTTCCCTTAACAAAATATTACCAAAAATAAATTTATTCCATTCCTTTAGCTTTGCCTTAGTATACCTCAACTTCAATGCAACCTGAGTAATAAGGTGGCCCAAAAATATTTTATTAAGGAATTAGAACAAGAAAATGACCTTTCTAGGGCATTGGAAGGATTTGTTAGTAGACCATGGAATATTTCTTTCAGAGACCAGAGAGGTAGTAACATTTTGCATAATATCTTTGCTATTGGTAACAAGCAATTCCATTCTAAGAAGATTATTATCCTACAAACTTATTTGATGGTATGAAATGCATAAATAACATATAAGTAAAACCCCCATATCCTTAATTAAATAAATAAAATAATATTAAAATTATATATATATATATATATATAATATAAACTTTTACAAAATAAGAATTTCTCTCCTTGTCCTATTTTGGCTATATAGCCAGAAATATAGTTTAAGGGGGGAAGTAAACGCTTAAAAAAATAAAATCCATGATATACAAAAAAATAAAAAAATGGGAAGAGCAAATTGGGATAAAATCAGGTAAGTATTTCCATGTCCCTATAACTAGTTGCGTAGCTAGTTTCTGTAACTAGTTTCTGTAGCTAGTTTCCATAGCTAGTTTTCGTAGCTAGTTTTTGTAGCTAGTTTTCATAGACATTTTTTTTAGATATTTTAGTAGTGTTTGAATTTGTAAGTTATTGGCTATTATATTCATGTGTGATTAAGGACACGTGGCAATATGGAATCAAATGATGCAAGATGATTTTTATTATTTCTCATTTACAAAGGCCTTGACATGGTAAACTTGCGTGCGGTTGTTCAAATTTCTACCACAAGTGATTTGCACATAATTTAGAAAACATGTCATAATAGAGAGAACAACTTAAATAAAATATTATTTTCATTTACAAATTTTTTGACATAGAAAAATAAACTTATGCAATATCCCTACCGTGAAAACCATAACATGAATATTTAATTTTTTACCTATGAAATATGGCACAAAAATTCAAACAGTGGAGTAACCTTAGAAGTCATGCATAACAAGTTTGATGATCATAAGGCATGAATAATAATATTATGGGAAATCTAAAATTATGCACATATGATGAAACTCGATGCTAATTTAGAAGTGATCAAAGGTAATCTAGAACGAAATGATGATATGAATGCTTCTGACTGGTTCATGGTTGGAAGTGCCACACAAAATACCAATCATGCATAATCATGACTCACAACATAGATAAGAATGGTATAAATATCTAAAGTTTGAAAAAATGTATACACAAGTTTGGTTTCAAAGTCCAATAAAAATAAAAACACATATGAATTACACCTTCGAGGAAAGACAACACATGAAGTATAGCAGTTCAAAGAGTGAATCAAGGAATAAATTATAAGTTTTTTAATATACCAAGGAAATTCATGAATTAAATGAAGAAGGAGGTAATAATTAAAATTTTATAGATGCCAAATAAAAAAATTAAAGTAAAATTCTCCTACCTCGATAGACGACATATCAATTACCACCGTGCACCTAAGGAAAGATGGCAAGATAAAATGGTGTCAAGATAGTGTGGCATGGTATTTTCCAAGGTAGGATGAATTGTGAATATAGTATTGATGATCATCGACACTTATCCATAAAAATGAATGGAAAAAACCAATGCGGATCAATTATGGAAGTCGTTGATCAAAATTTTGATCGATGACCAGTATTTTTGTAGTAAATTGAATAAATTAAATGAAAAGAAAACCTAATTTTATTGAAGTCTCCTCTGCGAAAGCAACAAGTGATCTATGATAGAATCTTTGTGCAGCCCCACCACAATTAGAAATATGATGATTTTTTAAGATACACAACTAGCTGGAATGATGAAATTGTAGTTGGGTGATGAAAAAGGGAATAAACTAGATCATATGACATCAAATATGGTAGAAGAAAACTGTAAGTAGTCTAAAAACTGTAATGGGGAATCAAAATTATGAATTTTTTCTTCTCTCTAATGAAAATACTAAATTTTAAAATAATAATGTTTGAATTTATGTTGTTAATCAATGCAAATATAACAAAAATGACAAGTTTTAAAATGTATGTAATGTTTTAATTTTTCTGTTAATCAATGCATGCACATGTTTCAAACTCTTATTTTTGCATGTTTTCATCTATCAACAGAATTTGGAAACTAAAACCATATCACTTTCTATTCCCTATTCCCTTGTTTACCTACCCTATCACCATACCGAGAGCCACCTTTCAAAAATGTAGTGAACCCTCATCCGTGAGTACCCAAAATCCTAGTGATTATGTTGGAAAATTATTCCAATAAGCATGCTGGTGGGAGGCATTAACTAAATTCCAAGGCCACAACCAGGGCGTGGTAAAGTAGTTCATACTAAAATGCAATTCCACAACCATGGTCACCTAGGTGGAAAAAATTAAAATTAATACTACCCCTAGTCTAATCTCTGATGTTTTGAGTCTCCCAAAATTTGGCCAATAATATTATAAATCTACTTAGAAGGGAGTAGACCAAATGATTAGTATATTTGGAGAGAAATGTGTTGTTGTTCAAGATAGAGAAGGGTGGATAAAGGGAGTGGCCACCTCTTCACTCCCCTTGAAGTGGTAGGAGGCTGCAACTATTCTGATGAAATTATTTATAGTAGAGGGGAGGCTATCTATTTGTGGGGGATATCATTTGAAGATGATGTTGAATTTAAAATACCCTAAAAGAGAGGATTTTATTATCAATTTACCCTACTATCTATAAAAATACCTCAAAGCTACTATAATTCAAGAACAACCTAGGAAACCTAATGAATATCCTAAACTACATATGATCACCCACCATGGGATGATAAAACTATTAGTCCTTCATAAAGCAACTAAAAAGGAAATTTCCTAGGATAAGGTAGTTGAGGAGGCAAACCTGATCCTCCAACCTGAGCCAAGTGAGTCAGAATCCATTGAGGATAGTGCATCTAAATAAATACCTAAATTTGAGAATGAGGAGGAAACCCTAGTACAAAAGCATCTTGCCCATGCCAAACCACTTAAGTCTTCTCCACCTACAAGGAAAACTGGGTATGAAAAATATAACCTGAGATAATATGAGAAATCGAGAGACACCCAATCCTAACATGTAGCCTAGGTAAAAATAGCTTTGAATCATCATCTTGACCTCCTAAAGTAGATTTATATGGATAAGGTGAAAAAACCCATTGAACCAGTTGACCAACTAGTAAATAATAATGCATCCTCAAATAAAAGCTCCACATTAGGGAGAAATATGAGGAAATTAGTAAATTTTAGCAAGTATTTTAAATTAACCGATATATTAGATGAGGACAACTCACTTCCATGGTCCGACTACTTACTTTAGAATCACCTTATATATAGCACTCAGAAATTGAAGTCATCCATTGAATATGGGATGCCTCATGATGTCGACAAGGTGATTAACCAAATGCACAATATTTGCCACACGATTTAGGAGAAAATTATAAGGAGCCCAAGGACATTGCATATGTAAAGACTATAACTATTAAAATTCCACTTTATGCCAAGAGGGAGAAGGCATGGGTTGATAAGGTGAAACACGAGAAAATATTGCCAAAGAAAGTTCCAAATCCCACTTGAACTTTAGCTCGTATTAGATCTCAGTAACGTTAATCCTTGGGAGAAGAAAGATAAAATTTACCATATTTTATTTTATAACTTTATATTTGTAGTCATATATTTGTTCTATTTTATAGTAGTTTGTTTAATCATGTGTGAAATGATTTATCAGACATAATTGCTATGTTTCATGTTTTTAATCTTTTATCAGTTATATTTGTAGTTTTATCAGAATACATTGGTTGTGTTGAATATTGCTTTATTTTGTATGCATGAGGACATGCATTTCCTTTAGTTTGGGGGAAATTATGGGTGCTAAATCATGATGATATTTTGCAAGTTATAATCTGGTTTTTATATGCCAACCTGATAAATCTGAATGTATTTTGATTACTATTATGTTTTATTTATGTGATTTGTGTTAAAACTAATGCATGATACATTGAGTGCTAAATATTTAATATTTTATGTCAAACCGCATGGAATTGTTGTGTTTTTAGAATATTATATTGTAGGTATGCTTTGAGTGTAGCCACAACTGAATGCAGATTGAACATCAAGAAAATTAGCTCATGAGAACACATGTAGTACACGAACTACAAAAAGGTTCTGTAGAAATATGTTACACAAAGGTGTTACAAAAATCACCTACTAAAAGAGCGTTGATAGAGTAAACCACCTTATTCATTGGAACTCCACGTATGATGATAGCATGGCATTATTACGTGTGTTACATAGTCAATACAATTGGATGATACGATGCCATTGTATACGTGACTTAGCATTTGTTAAATCCATTATATGATTTGTTATTAAAAGTTGTAAAGTTGTTAATTTATTAAGTTGCTTAGATATGGATGTAAGCTTTATTTGTCCCTTCCCATGAAAAGAGGACAAACAGTTGCATTACTTTGTTAGCAACTTATTTAAATTTAGGACTTTCAATTATGTTAGTTTAGAAATTGCCACTTGGACAATTTCAAATACAATAAGTCCAAGGTTAGTTGTTAGCGTGTGTTAAATTTAGATTACTTTTGTTATGTAAGTTAGCAACCAAATCTTTGAGTATTCGAGATGACAGAAAAACATACATAGAAGACTTTTATTGAAAATGTCTAAGTGACATTATAAATACAATGTAAAAGACCTTTGAAAAGGTCTACTAGTTATTTTCTACTATCGAGTATATGAAATTCATCATATGTCATCGATCATTGTATGCATGACGATTTGAATCTATTAATAAAGCAACAATATTTTCTTTCATGAGGTTGGTAACTGTATCTTGTATCTCTATTATGATTTATTTACTGTTGTAGTCTTTATTTTACTTTTCTACATCAATGAAATAAATAGTGTTAGAATAGCTTTAATGGAAATTAATTATTGAAATTAAATTAGATTAGGGGAGAAGAGAATTACACTATCCTCTAGAAGGCATGGCCCACTTTGACAGCCAGTCCCTACTTTCTTGCTCCTGAAATAGATTAGAATTTGTTAGTGCATGGGATTAATCTTAGACCATAAGATAAATCAAATTGTCTTTTAAATCTATAAAGTAAATCAACTAGTTAAAATTATAAATGCATTATTAGAATTGCATGTGGATCCACACCAATAAACATACACAACACATAGAATTAGTCTACATTATAATTGCACTTTTAATATTTCATTTTATTTCATTTTATTTCCTGTAATTTTCATTTCCTACAACTAAAACTAAGAAAATAGAATCAAGTCAGTAGATTAATATTATAGAATAATCTATATTGGATTTACTATTCTTTAAATCGTTTAGCCTGGATTGAAAAATTAAGTGGAGTATACAACTCGACAATAAGTATAGCCATATTAAATATCATCTTCCACTAATGTAGCATTATTTTTCCTTCATTATATTATCAACAATATTAATAATATAGTAATCTAAATCTATCATTAGATTTAAAAAACCTAAAATATTTTATCCATTAAATCTAACATTAGCTTATTAAGCAATCTAAAATATTATCTCCATTAAATCTTACATTATATTGAAACCAAATCTAAATATTAATTCCATAAAATCTATCATTGGTTTAATATCAAAACTATAGATTAATTCCATTAAATATATCATTAGGTTAATATCAAAACTATAGATTAATTCCATTAAATTTATCATTAACTTAATATCAAAACTATAGATTAATTCCATTAAATCTATGATTAACTTAGTATCAAAACTATAGATTAATTCCATTAAATCTATCTTTAGCTTAATATCAAAGCTAGAGATTAATTCCATTAAATCTATCATTGGCTTAACATCAAAACTATAGATTAATTTCATTAAATCTATCAATAAGTTAATATCAAAAATATAGATTAATTTTGTTAAATATATCATTAGCTAAATATAAAAACTATAGATTTATTTCCTTCTAATCTATAGATTAATTCCTTCTAATATAACATTCGATTGAAATCAAATCTAAATATTAATTCCTTCTAATCTAACATTATATTTAAATCAAATCTAATGATTAATTCCTTATAATATAAAATTCAGTTGAAATAAAATCTAAAGACTAATACCATTAATTATATCATTAGATTAATATCAAAACTTTAGATTAATTCCATTAAATCTAACATTAGATTGAAATAAAATCTAAAGACTAGTTCCATTAATTCTATCATTAGATTAATATCAAAACTTTATATTAATTCCATTAAATCTAACATTATATTGAAATCACATCTAAATATTAGTTCCTTAAAATCTAACATTAGATTGAAATCAAATCTAAAGATTAATTCCTTCTAATCTAAGATGCATGAACAAAAGCATTCAAAATTATGGAAATCCTAACCTTAAGGACTCAAAGAGGCACCATTCTGTGTAGAAGACTTAGGCAACAACTAGGATTAGGCTCAATGCCAAGCAATAAAGGAACAATGCTAGACCAGATTAACAAAAATAAACATTATCATTCCACATAAACTACCATGCAAGGAGAACTAGTTTTAAGCTAGAGGAGGACGAGCAAACAACCAAGGTTAATATCGTAACACTAGGCTTATGAGGCCCTCAAAAACAAATCTAATAGTAACACTCAACAAAATAATCAATGAACTCTCAACCAAGGAACAAGATCAAAAGCAAAAACCCATGCATAGAGCATGTCTTAGCACTAGTCTAGAAGAGCTATACAACTATGAGAGCAAAATGAAAGGTGCACATAAAAGTAACAATAGTTGATAAGAAGCCAAAATGAAAGGAACAACAATGAAACTAACTAGCTTATCATAATTTCCATCAGTGAATCTTACCTATGTGTGCTAGTCCGTAATAAGGTACACAAGAGGTGATACTTCATCTCCACCCTTCACTCAAGCTATTGTCTGCCACCAGCTCTATGCACTAATACTTACTTTAGATCCTTCTGCCCTCTCAATTATATCCAAAAATGGTGTCCCCTCCAAACCACCATCTTCCCTTTTTAAGCATGGAGACTATTGAGCACCTTCATGCAAGGAGTGCTTGTGGAGTAGCATTCAAGAGTATTTTCCAATACCCATATACAATCTCATGAAGAGCCACTCAACATAACAAGGAGGAAAAAGAATAAAGCATTCACATTAAAGTCTTGAGGTGGCTCCACCACTTCCATTTGCAAAGGTAATAATAGATAAAAATGGGGAGTCAACCTCAATGTGGCTAAAGCATAAAAAAAAATCAACCTTAGATCTACAAAAGGACTAGCATTGAAAATACCTCCATCAAAAATATGAAGGAATTATTTCATGACCAACATGCCATAAAAAATGCAAATGTATTTTCTTGATGTTTCATACCATTTTTTTATCCTTAATTGGATGGTCTTTTCTTTTAATATAGACTAAGTTATCATCAACTCACTTTTAAGGAGACTCATTGTAAGTAACTTTCTAGTACAATGATGCAAACATGAGTCATAAGAAAAATGTGATGCACTCACATGAATGGTATTTATCCATGTCACCCTGAGTTATTTTATGAATAAGTCATCATCATCATTTTCCTTTTAATATGGTATGTCGTTCCTTGTATTCAATTATCTTGTCCATCCATGAGAGTACCTAGTATTACAACCATGCAAAGAATTAGTAGTACCATATTCTTATATAAAATAGACACAACAACAAAAGCATATATCCATAAAAAGAAATAAATATAAGCATTAAACATCATATTTCAATACATAGTCCATATTATAAAGCAAGTACTACCAAGGTGGATTGTGACACATTTTATTGACTCTATCCATAAAATTGATATGGCTGGAAGTCAATGCAGCTATGTGCTAAAGAACATAAGATTATACTGAGAGGGGGGTGAAAAATATAAGATAAAACTTTTTACTTTTCAATCCAAATGATAGTAGTAATAATATCAATTGTAATAATGAAACAATGCACAAATCACCACACACATAAGAGACATATATTTAACATGGTTCACCCAATGTGGGATACATCCATGGAGAAATATTGCTCTATAAATTTCTCAACAAATTTCATGGGCACCAACCCACAGGAGACAAAAATCCTCTATTACAATGTTCATGGACACCAATCCATAGGATATACCAATCCCCTCTCAATTTCATGGACACCACTCCATAGGAGACCAATCCCCTCTTCTTTAGTTTTGTGGACACCACTCCACTCTATTCTGGTTTTGTATACACAAATCCATAGGAGACACCAATCCCCTCTTCTCTAATTTTTTGGATACCACTCCACTCTATTTTGGTTCTATGGACACCACTCCACTCTATTATGGTTCTATGGACACCACTCCACTCTGTTATGATTATGTGGACACCACTCCACTTTTTTTGGTTCTATGGACACCAGTCCACTCTATTTTCATTTTATGGACACCACACCCCTTTGTTCTAGTTTTGTGAACACCATTCCATAGGAGAAACCAATCCCCTCTTCTTAATTCTTCTCTAAAATCTACTCATAAATCATGCTCAAATATTCTCTCAAATATTCTCATACATAACACTCCAAATCAGCTCACAAAACCTGCTCAAATATTCTCCAAACCCTACTCATAAAATCTACTCAAATCTACTCCAAAATCTGCTCATAAAACTTGCTCAAATATAATCCAAAACCTACTCATAAAACCTGCTCACAAAAGTGCTCAACACTGCTCCAAAACTTGTTCATAAAACCTGCTCAAATTTTCTCCAAAACCTACTCACAAAAGTGCTCAACACTGCTCCAAAACCTGCTCACAAATGTGCTCAAAAATCTGATCCAAAACTTTCTTACAAACATTGCTCATCTACTCCCAAATCTTGCATGCATATAATGCTCATCTATTCCCAAATATTGCATACAAAACAATGCTCATCTATTCCCAAATATTGCATACAAAACAATGTTCATCTGTTTCAAAATATTGCATGCATACAATGCTCATCTATTTCCAAATATTGCATACAAAACAATGCTCATATATTCCCAAATATTGCATACAAAACAATGCTCATCTATTCCTTAATGTGCTTTCCTCAACTAAAGCAATTCAAACATATTCTACCCAAAATTCTTTTTATATTTATGAACATATAGAGAATGATATGCACTAACAAATGCCCAATATGTTCTTCACATTCATTAATTTTATCGCTTTCACATGTCTCATATTTATTACATAAAAAGGTAGCTTTAGTCTAGCACTTGATAACTAACCCAGTAATTGTTGATTTGCATCTTTCCTTTAAAACCAATCACGGTGCAAAAATATGTCATTTTCATCTACTTAAAAAATCAATCATGAACAATGTACAAATTTGTTCTCAAATATGACCTATAACCCTTGCACATTTATTTCCAATTTCAAGAAAAAACAATGCACATCCAATAATTCCTTATACCTCCCACTATATGACAACAAGAAATATTTTCCTTAACCAAAACCACTTGATAAAGGAATTATATCACCATACCTCTAAATCTACCTCAATGATGATGATCTTCTTTTTGCATGAGCTTCCCAAACCTATCTTGATAAGAAATAATTTTCCTTTTTTTCTTTTACCCCTTCAAAAATTGGTTAGAAATTCTCTTTTTATTTTCTTGATTAGATATCAAATCAATCACTTTAAAAACCCTTATAAAAAGGATGCACAATAAAGCTTTAAAAATAACTCCTTATATCTCCCTTTTTGAAACTCACAAAAATAAAGCTTTATTAACAACAAAAACTCATATATCTTCTTTTATAACATGCAAAACACACCTTTTAAAATATCAATATTATACCTTATAACTCCCTCACACAACATGCAAAACACAATTTAAAATTAACCACAATACACCTTATATCTCCTTTTTCCAACATGCAAAAATACAATTTTTAAATAACCATAACCCACCTTATATATCCCACTTATATTTAAACTTTAATAAAAAATTTAAATACCTTTTCACAACCATGAATCAAACCCCTAACCTCTAGAAGCACAATGCTTTCAAAAGCACTCATGGCCAGCTATGCTACCACAGCGGGTGAAACAAAAATGGGTGCTTAAATATTTATCCATGTTCTTACCCTATCTCAACAACAAAACCTCAACAAAAGTAACATCGATTAGATTTGAACTCATGACCTCCTTCTCAGTAGCAATCCATGTAAAGCCACACAATTGGTTGCGCTAGCATGATGTAATATTTGTTCATTTATTTTTGCTCCTTCAATGGAAAAAATTTCAACAAAATGGCATCAACCAGATTTGACCCTGCAACCTCATGCATAACAATGCTCCACATAAATCTCGATAACCAGTTGGGCTATCATAGCTATTTACAACAAAGGGGCATGATATCATCTTTAACCTTGTCTTTCACTTACTTCTATTTTTTTGTTGTTCCTCTACTTTGGCTATTGCTTGCATTCCACGACGGATTTAATTGATTGCCATTACATTTTCAAAGGTGAATTATCACCATATATTTATATGCTTCCTAATGTTGGATGATTTTTGTCCTAAGCTCAAACCTTTTGCTTTCAAACTTTATAATTTTTGGTACCTTCTTATTTTTCAAATTCTTTATATTATAATATTTTAAATCTAATTATTTAAATATTATAATAAAACCTTTGTCCCTCTCTTGAAATATTTAAATATTTTTGTCCCAAGAAACTTTTAAACCTTTGTCCTTTTCTTTATAATATTTAAATTTAATATTTAAATATTATAATCATTTTCTTAAAAGATAGTTGCCTTGCTTTGAGATATACTTTACCTTGAATAATTTTCCATTTTTTGCTATTCACCAAATATATTTTTGACACCGTTGATATATTACCCAACCTTATAAACTTCTCACCCTTGAAGAATATTTCTTCTTTGAATACCATGCACCTTTGATATCAATGACAACTCAATATTTCCAACATGTGCCTTATTTTTCTCAAGGCATCCATAACCTTATTTTCCTTCCCTTTGATATATTTGATACTAAAGCTGTATTTTGCTAAGAATTCTATCAATATTATTTGTCTTACATTCAACATAGGTTGGGTGAATATGTACCTTATAATTTTATGATTTATTCTTATCTCAAAAGGTTTTCCAAACAAATAATGTCTTCAAACCTTTAAAGCATGCACCACTACCTCCAAATCTAAGTCATGGGAAGAATAATTGACCTCATGCTTATTGAGCTTTTGAGACTCATATGGTATTATGGACTCTTCTTGGGTTAGAATTCTACCTACACTTCCCAAGGAAACATTTGTACAACTGTAAAACTCCCAAAAGGATTCGATATCTTAAGGATTGATGTCATAGTCAATTTTTGCTTTAGAGCTTCAAAGGTGACCTCACACTTATCCATCCATTTGAACTATTTACCTTTCCTTTGAATGTTGATGATCGAATATGCAACTTTAGAATAGTCCTTTACAAAACTCCTATAATATCCAGTGATTCCCATGAAACTTTGAACCTTTAACACATTTTTTGGTGGGGGATAAACTTAAAATAGCCTCTATTTTATTTAGTTCCACAACAATTTCCTCTATAAAAATGATGTGTCCCAAATATTTCACTTGTGTTGTATAAAACTTGCACTTGGACAACTTCCCATATAGTTGATTCTTCCTCAATACCTCTAGCACTAACCTAAGATGGTCGTTGTGCTCCTCCTTAGTGCAAGAATATATCAGAATATCCTCTAAAAATACTAAGATAAACCAATATAGATACTTTTTGAACACATTATTCATCATATTCAAGAAGACTACTAGTGCCTTTGTGAACCCAAATAGTAATATTGTAAACTCAGTGCGTATATTTTTCCTTGATCCTCAACTGATGATACCTCGATCTTAGATCTATTTTTGAGAATATAGTAGCATCCTTTAATTGATCAAAGATATCATCTATTATTGGTAGAGGATACTTGTTCTTAATGGTTACTTTATTCAACATTCTATACTTTATACAAAGCCTCAAGGAACCATCCTTCTTTTTCATAAATAGCATTGGAGCACCCGAAGGTGACACAATTGGTTTGATTAGACCCTTTTCTTACAAGTATTATAGCTACACCTTTAGTTATTTTAACTCATTTGGGATAATTTTATATGGTGTTCTTGCAATATATTCATCCCATAGCATTAACTCAATAGAGAAGTCAAATTCTTGATATTGGTTTCCTTATCCATATAATCCATTATTGCTCCATCTACTCTTGAAGTAAATTAACTATGTAAGAAAAATTTCTACCCTCTCAATGGAACTTCTTGTTCCTTTGGTTTTCTTGTTGGAGTTTGTTGTCCTTCCAAACTTCCTACTAGGTTCGTTGTTCTCCTACTTCTCTTGTTAGAGTCCATTATTATTCTAGACTTCTTTTGGGATCATACTATAGCTTCCTCCTATGTAGTTGACCCTTCCTTCTTGGAAGATAATTCTTTCAACCAAGTGTTATCTCCTATCCATAAATGATTTAGGAAAGCCACAATTTCTCCCAAATTGTACTTATAATTAGTTAGTTTCATATCCCCATGAACTAACTTAGACCATTATCACTCTATTGCTAAGGTCATGGTCATACTTATCTGGACATAAGATGCTATATCTAAGAAGAGCACAATTTTTTACTTTTTAATGATTATGGTCACACTTACCCACCCACAATATTCCACCTCTGATAAGACCATTATAAATTGTTTGATAATGATCATGGTCATGCTTGCATCCACAAAATATGTCATTTACTCTGGCCACAACGAGAGTTGAGTTAAGTTATAATTTTATCCAAAATTGTAATTCTAACTTAAGTTAGTTGTATTACCCTCATGAACTAGCTTAAATTATTATCACTCATTCAATAATTATTATGGTCACAATTTAACCATGCAAGGTGCCATACCCAATAAGATACTATGATATCTAGGACTTTTATTCCTTAGTTTGATTGGTACCAACAACATGCAATACTCATGGTATCCCAAGTCATGTTAAGGTCCCTAAAATATTAAGTATCCCCAAAGTAGCACATCAAGTCAAGTATTACCCTAAGAACACTCATTGGAAGCCTTAAGCCATATGACCTAGAGATATGATACCAACTATAATAACCCAAAAACTACCAACCCCCCAAAAAAATAACTTTTCATCAGACAAGACTTCACCACATTTGAGTTCTAGTCGTTGCAAATGACACTCAATGGATAGAAGTGGTCAAATATCATGTTTTTTGGGGTTCATATTACTAAAAATACATTTTTAGAAGGAAATCAAAAGTTTTCTCCCCACATTTCCCATATCCTCATTGGCATATGACCATTCAACCATAATGTGGGGATTATCATTTAAGACCCATAACATTTAAAGGAGGATGCTTATTCCATAATCCAACTCTAAATCTACTTAGGTAGGTTAATAATTTGTAGAGCCTTGGTGCTTAGTTACCATACCTCCATGGGCTAACTAAGGTCATTACCACTTCATCGACAACTAACATGATCCTACTCTTAGTTACCACATCTCCATGGGCTAACTAAGGGATCACCACTACTATCTTGTGAATGGTTCCACAACTCTTAGTTGGAGTACACCCAAGCCTTCTCATTCAAGGTGCAATGATTCACAAGAAGACCTGGCTATTGTATTCGTACAACTCCTTCCAGGTAGCTATTGCACTCTCGTAACTCCTTCTAAGCTCATGGATACTTGGGTATTGCATATACGCAACTCCTCCCAAGATTGGACTTTAAATTATTGACAAGAGATTCTAACCACCCCAAGATAATCTTATCATAATAATTCTTGTACTTAGCATCATACATCACATCATATTAAAAGAATTTTAAATTAAGTCATAATCCATGTAATCTAAAATGCTATAATAGATAAACGACAATGCCTCTAAAGTAAATCCCATAGTCACCCAGGTGTTGTAGGTGAGTTGGAGAGGAGAGGGAAATCCTCCAAGGGAGGTCCCAGGTTTAAATCTCCATCTTACCAAAAAGCTAAATTGGGTATCCAAAATCCAATTGATAATGTTGGTGTGGGCAGGGTCGGGTGCTACTCCAGGGTGACTTTGACAGTGTAGAACCCCTTGTTCACGATCTCTCAGACCAAGACGGCCCCACAAGGGTTTTTCGCTCTAAAAAAAAAAGTAAAGTCGATAGTTGCTTAACACAAATTCTTGACATAAGCTTCAAAGTACTCATCTCTATAACATAATTGCTATAACATAAAATCATAAACATGCATTCCTAAAATTTGTATAACTCAAAAAATATCCAAATATAAGATTAATCAATACAATTTAATGTATTAAACCTTAGATATCATTAAAGGAACATAATATTTCAGTTTTTTACAATAATCAAATTTACAAACTCATTGAACAAAATATTCTTTTACATAGCCTTTGCTTTTCCACATCATCTATATGTTCAAATCCCTATGAAGCCATCTGCCAAAGATCTTCAAGCCATCTAAGTATCTGCAAGCTTCTTCATGATGGGGAAACCACCCACATATTATGAGGAATACTTAGGTATGAGTACTATTTAGATGCAATGCAACTTAATCATTATATTCTCTACTATGCAAGAAAACATGCATAAACATAATGAAAAACAAGCCAACAAGAAGAGAATCCCATACTTATCTTTATAATGATCCCTTAACTCACATGAGTTTTCATGAAATCACCATAATAGTTTCTCTTTCAAAACCAACAAGCAATAATACATAAAAAATAGAATCTCATGTTTCTCTTTATAATGATACCTTAACTCACACGAGTCTCAAGTATCATTATACTAGTTTCTCTTTCAAAATAAAAATACAATAATCCAAAAGAGAATCCCATACTTCTCTTTATAATGATCTCTTAAACCATGTTATTTTTTAGGAAGTCACCATAATAGTTTCTCTTTCAAAACCAACAAGCAATAATACATACAAAAGATAATCCCTTGCGTCTATTTATAATGATACCTTAACTTACACAAGTCTCAAGTATCATTGTACTAGTTTCTCTTTCAAAACCAACATACAATAATCCAAAAGAGAATTTCATACTTCTATTTATAATGATACCTTAACTTACACAAGTCTCAAGTATCATAATAATAGTTTATCTTTCATAACCAACATACAATAATCCAAAAGATAATTTCATACTTCTCCTTATAATGATATCTTAACTCACACAAGTCTCAAGTATCGTCATAATACTTTCTCTTTCAAAATCAACATACAATAATCCAAAAGAGAATCTCATACTTCTCTTTATAATGATTCCCTAACCCACAAGAGTCTTGAAAAATATAATATTAGTTTCTCTTTCAAAATCAAAAATTTTTAACACCTTCCCATAACAAAACTTTTTATAATAAAAAGAGAATCATCATCTTCTCACAATAATATAAAGAAACATTATCTATCTAATATAAATAAATATTTATTCTTCACATTATTAGATGCATTCTCAATCTAATATAAATCAAATTTTATATTTTCTCATTATAAAGATATGTCCTCTATTTAACATGTGAAAGCTTCTAACTTTTCATAACCAAACTATAAAAGACATAGGACTTAGAGAATCTACCTCATAATAAATCTTTCCAAAAGAAATTATCTTATTAAGGTCTTATTAAACCAAGTAGTAAAGCTCTTACTTTAATACAAAACCATATTCATTCTTTAGAAGTAAAGCTTCTACTTAAAACAAAACTATCTTCATTATTTAAAAGTAAACATTCTACTTAAATATAAAAACCATATTTAGTTTTTAAAAGTAAAGCATATAATTAAATATAAAGCCATATTCATTCTTTAATAGTAGAAAGGTATTATTTTAATCTATTAAGGTGTAGTAAAATATATAAAATAATTTAAAGGAAGGCGTGAATGCTTGAAATATTTCTCAATTAAGAAAAAACATAATAAAATAACATAAGCCATTCAAGCATAAAAATATCTCCCAAAAACTAACTTGAAACTATAGGAGGTCAACCACCAACAAGCATACAGAGGTCAATTTTCACTCACCCCTAAATAAGCATATAGACTATAACTCAAGATATAAGGGGTGATCCACACAATCAAATCAAGTAGCTCTACCACTACGTTACACTCATTCGGGTCCTAACTAAGGTAACAATGTCATATAGCTTACACACATGCCACAACCAAGAAAAAAGGAATACATGGATTGGATGAGCTTACATGCAATACACAACTGAGAATAAAAAATCACACAGGCTAGACGAGCTTAGGTACTTGCAACAACAATAAAAAATAGGTTGTGTCTACAGAAACATCGACCTTCCTAGGTGATCCAAACAACAAGGTATAACATCTATGCATAGAGAGCTAAATAGAATGAAAGGTTATACTTTGATGGAGGGAGCAACACTAAAATGCAAATGCCAAGGCATGGCCAACAAAAAATAAGAAATGCAATGAAAGGAAATTTTAAACAAATGAAAACATCTTTAACCAAATATGCTTAAAAATTTTACAAATGGGAGGACATAAATTGTAAACTCCATTTGTTTCCAAGGTTGATGTTGTTTTCAACCAAGCCTCCTCTCCCTTGCCTCTATTTTGCCAGTACCTCCTCTAGAGCCAATAACCTCTCCCTTGCTTGCTTTCCACAAGATTTAAGAAAGGAATATAGTCTTGCATGGGGGATACCATCAATGAAACACCCAAGAGAGTGTTACTTGCACCTTTTCATGAGAGCTCATGCAAATAAATTATCCTATTTTTTAATGAAATTTAAGATTACCTTAATCCACCACAATGATGGAATTAATGTTTTATTATCCCTCTTCTTTATTTAATTAATATTCAAACCAAAGTAATTACTTTAGACAAGTTCACACTCCATGATAGCTTATTATTAATATTAATTTGGTAATTGATATTAATTAATTTCTTTTAAAGATTAAATATCTAAAATTAAATTAATAATTTATTTTACTAATTAAGCTTCCATTTAAGAAAATTTAAAAGTATTAAATTATCAATCAATACTTATCAACATTTTTCATCATCTAGGCATATCATAGATAAACATGAATTTGCATCAACAATGTCCTACACCATTGTTTTATCCCCAAGTAGGTGGTCTCTTTTAAGATAGTCTAATGCTATCACCAACCTATTAAGGAGACTCATTGTGCAAGCAACATCCCAACCCAATGGTGTGAACATGGAAACAAACAAAATGCAATGCATCTACATGAATGGTGTTTTGTTATCCTAATTTATCGATGATTAGGTCATCACCATCATTTCCTAAAATATCTCTTTGTAGGTGGTTCACCCTTATGATCCCACCAATGAGAGAGAGCACCTAGTCCTACATCCATAATTATGTCAGTAGTACCATATTCCAAGCTCAAAAGAATGCAATCATTCCATAATATAGACATCATTAAAGAAACTATGCCATTAAACAATCACATCAATAGAAAGTTAAGTGTCAATAGACAATATCTACCAAGAAGGGGTGTTACATACTCCTCCCTTGCACTAAACACTGTCCTCTGTGTTTCCTACAAGTGAGTAACAATTATTCATTCTAATAAATATAGAAATTGCTACCTCATTTTCTTAGCACCATGTAGCACATGCATTAGAATATAAGTCCCACTAGATCTTACATTGCTCTAGGGTCTGTTTCCTGAATACCTTGGAATGAAACCCCAAAATATTAACTAGTTTAATAGGATGAAATTGACCCATGTTAATTTACCCTAAGTTCAAAACATTCAAAAATTCATTAAAATTGCTTCCCAACTTGCTACCTCGATTTTTATGCTCGTATCAAGTTTATTTAAACTTCTTGGCGATATCAGTTCTTTTTGAACAATATCGATCGTTTGATACAATATTGGACCTTCTCAGTACAAAATTGGCTTGTATGATTTCATCTAAAATCAAAAAATGCCTAGAACAAAAAAAAGACAAAATTTTTTGTAACCCCCTTTGTTCGTATCTGACCAATGACATGGATGTTACGGTATCGGGTCTACCGATATTGTCCAAAATAAGGGAAAGCATAAATTCCCTTGTCCTCTAGCATAACTCCCCAAAAATTCCTCTACCTATTTAATCTAGGTACCCTTCCTATATCTCCCCTGACCCCTAGCCCTTTTCACTCTCTAATCCTATCACACATTTGTCATTTCTTTGTGTTGTAGGTTTGAAGATCCGAAACTATGCACCAGATTGTACGATATGTTATTGATCATCCGATTTCATTATAACTCATCCGATATCATTTGCAGATCACTTGGGGGCATCTCTCAACCACTGTTTGCATATTTCTCATTTTACTTTGCATTTATAAAACTTTATAGGTTGTTTATCATTTTATTCAAATATAGATTTTGTTATCATATCCTATTTTTATCATTATAGTATTGTATTTGCATTTTATTTGCAATCATAGCATAGATTCATACTAAACTCATTTGAGTATTACAAATTATGCATCTTACCTAACTCAATACATGTTTAATAAAATGCATGCTATGCTTTGAAATTGTATGTTGGCATCGATTTGTGTAGTTGTATGTTTTTGACTCTATCGGATCCCCGATACCATATTGGACCATCCGATACTATATCGGATATTCGATATTGCCCTACAACATACCATATCATCAATATCAGGTATAAATACTTCAAATCAAACATCCATGTCAGGTACACTTTTAATATTTTATATTTGAGTATTGCATTATCTCTAGTTTTCACATTTTGTTTTACATTGTCTTCATTTGAAACAAAATTGCATATAGTATCAATTAGTTGCATTTGGCCAAACTAGGTGAATGTGAGTGAATTAAAATGAACCCATAAAACAACTCCCAACCTAGGTGTGGAAACTACCATACAAATGTTTCTTGGTGAAACCACCCAATTCATTGACAATCACCAAAGAGAGCACGATATCAAGTGCTTCTCCTCCGAGGTGTAGACCCATAATTTTCCCATTATCCTTCGAGGCACAGATCCATTAGCCTGAGAGAAAGGAGTGCAAAAATTTAAGATCTAAATTTTTGGGTGAACTTGACATGATCCATAAGAATCCTTCTGATTCAAAAACATAAAACATAAAACATAAAACAAAAAAACAATCAATCATCATTTAAACTTGCATGTTTTAGATTCATTTCTTAGATGGTAGATTCCAATATAGGAAGATCCATAATTATATACATTAGAATGCTATTATATATACAAGAAATATCTTTAGTGGTTGAACGCCTTTCTATCCCATCTCAAGAAAAGTGGGCTGAACTTTGGAAAATACTTGACATCATTAAAGCCAACACACAAAGACTTAGTCAAATAAAGAGATTCAAAATGGCTAGAATTCTCAGACCCGATCACTATTCTCCCTATTTTGACATACAAATATCATGTGAGAGGTGGCTATATGATAAGAGAGTAAGCATATCTTCATATATTTTCTCTTTTGAGGATTATCTTGAAAATGTCATAACTATACACTAATTTCTTGTGCATGTAGAAGATCAAGAGATAATTTTAGAAAACAAGAGAAGATATCAGATAACTCCTAGAGCAATCCATTTTCATGAATATTGTCATGAAATATATTTTTATTCTCAAGATTCTGAAATTGATAGCATTACTATAGCTCACTTTGTCAAATTCCTAAAAGTAAACTTTCAATTTGAAGAAGAGCATTATATGACTCCTGAAGAACTTGAACCTATTAATGACATTCATAAACTCTTTTAGGAAGACTAAGCTTATTATATAGAATATTATAATTCTTATTTCTACTTTCTTAGCAAAAAAAAAAGAGAAAAACTTTCAAAAATATGTCAAATTGTTGTTAAGTCATCATTTTGCATCATTAATTGTTGTCTTTCAAAATTCAAGTTATATTTCATGTTTTTTCGGATAAACTCAAAAATTACCTTGAACCTCTCACCTAATTCACATTTCTACTAAATCTTGATTTTGTAATTTTTATTATAAATCTCTCTTGAACCAAAATCACTATTACTTCACTAAATAAAATTTTGAGTTTTGGGAACTGGTCCTACTACTTTTTGAGCCAAGAACACATTTCACATCTTAAAATAATTTTTGCAAATTCAAAATATGATACTATATAGTAGTCTTAGTTCCTTAAGCAAAAATTTTCTCTTGCTATCCTATTATGTGCATGGTCTAAAATACTAATAATTGGAAAAAGTACAAGCTCCCCTTGACCCAAATAAAATCCCTTGCTCCTTGTCTAATATGAGCAAGTATCTTGAAAAAAAAGAGATGGAGAAAAAGTAGTTTTACTCCAAAAGCAATAAAATTCCCTTGTTCACAAATAAAATGAACAAGAATCCATATTCAAATAAATCAAAATAAAATAAGGGGGTAATAAGCTTGAATTCATGGAATTACTCAGTCATTTGAAAGCCATGGGGTGATCCTCATTATAGGTTAGGCAACATCAAGCTGGATTGGCAATTGTGGTATCCTTACGTGTGGCAACATGTCTGTCACATTAGAAACCTTCTTTTGTATAGATCAATGTATGATTATGGATTATCTAGCTTGTTGTGGCTTGAATTACATAGCAGTTCAGTACAATCGCATGCATAAAATCATGGTTAACAAATATTTCACTTGCACACACATTGGTTCATAAAATTTGGCTTGTATCATTATCTTACTCAAAATTGGTAAATCAACATCAAAAGCACACATATTTGATCCTTGAGAGATTTTATATCATTATGTGAATCAAGTTGTATAATGAACTCACACACCACACACTGGTTCTTGATAAATTTGACTTTATCCTTAAAATAATTTAAAATATTTATTTGAAATTTTCTAGAAAAAATTAGTTTTTGTAACCATTTGCATTAATCCCCACAAATCACTTTATTTTAGCAATTATAGTATATATTGTCTTCAAAATTTTCAACATGCAACATAATGATTTATTTTCAAATAAACCTTGCATTTTAAATCACACATAATTATCTTATCATGCATTTGCATTTTTGACTTTGCGATGATGGCATAATTCCTAGTAATAAATCTCACTTCAAAATTTGCACTAGGAATTCTATGCCTAGTGCAAGTCATCCTTCCCAAAATTTTCATGCTTAATTTACTCTATATTTCTCACAAATACAATATTTATCAACCTATTTTTCCAAAATCAATTCTTATTAAAGGAATCACCATCCGTTTTCATTTTCATAATCCTCAAGGTTACTCTTAAGCCCAAAATATTTTTTTGGTGTTAGCAATACAAAACTTCCTCAGAACAAGATGCACTTCATGACTTAGCAAGCATTGATTTCCATGAACGATCATATAATAGCACAACATCCTTTCGAGCTTCATTTCTAATCCATAAATTGTATCACTTCACAAAAACATCTTTTGTATTTCAAATACACTTTGTAAAACCATTCCTTTTTCAAGTTAAGCATGATCAAACATGTTCAAAAATAAAAGCATGATTACAAAAATTATGTAACATAATCATCATAATCAAATGCAATAAATCATCCAATAAAATCATACAATGTTGCATAAACAGGATCAGTATATATATATATATATATATATTTATATCACAACATATAAGTACAAAATGAAGCCAACTAATATGCCATAATCTCCAAAATCAGCATACTCAATCACTAGGATATATACCACAAAAACAATCTTAGTATATCACCCCTATACTCCCCTCAAGCCTCTAGAGATCTAAGCATCGTCATCCCCGCTAAGGGGGCAAGGTGATCAAAACTTGGGGACCTCTAAGGTTGTCCTAGATGCAGAGCAAGACACTGATCTTGAGCATATTAGAGTTGTAAAAGCCTTAGGTAGTGGAACTCTCTGACCCTCAGGCACTACCTAAAAGTACAATGTCTAATAAAAAGCTACTCATTGGGTTGCTCGAGATGCCTCACTCTCTAAATCGCTCCTCCTTGACTAAACCTACTAGGAATATGTCAGAATAGATACCCCCCGAGCCACCTGAGCCTATGACTATGCGAGATTCATCTCCAATGTATGTATCTTGGTCTTCTGAATCATAATATGCTCTCTCAGACCCATATTATCTTCCCTCAAAGCTGCCATCTCATTTATATCCTTCCTTTGTGGCCACGCCCTTATCAGGAAAATCAAGCCTCATATCCTACTAAGGAGAGGCTCTCCTCTCCTCCTTTACCCTCCTAGATCTATACTTTGTACTAGAGGCCCTCTCTGTCCTAGTTGTCCTCTATATCTGATGTCCTCTTTTAGTGTGAGATCTCTCTCTCCTAGGGGGTATCTGTATCCTCCTCTACTATTGGTCAGTAGAGCATCGCTATCAAACAACTAGATCAACTTCCTGATGAACTACGCCCCTTGACTGGTAATCCATGTAGGATAAATGCTAGCATACCACTACGAATATCATGTAGTCACTATAGCATAATCACCCTCTATCATGGAAACCATATCATCATATTCTAAAGGATCCATAAAGTGAGCCATATTCAAAGCACCACTCACTATTGTGGTTTCTCGTGTAACCCTAAAAAATATAAAATCCTTCATGTCAGGGATGTCCTACAGAAACCCAAACTATCATAGAACGTGGTCTAAATGGTGTAGTTCCACCTCATCTCTCTCCATCCAGAGCCAGATCACTCACCTCATGCAATCCAAATTAAATCCATCCTCTCCCCACCATGGAAGCCCTCTCAAAGTCCTCCACTGGATGCTATCTATAGTTAGCTCATCCATCATCTTCCTAGTTGTATCGAGGCTAACTTGTCGTAGGTGTCCTCTATGCAAGAACTAGTAGAACACTCTAGGCCTCTTTGCTACCACTCCCATTAGTGGAATTCCTATAGGTCTCTTTATTTCTATGTGCTCACAACACCATACCTGTAAGAAAAAAGTAAGTACCAATGCTACACCTCCTTTGTATACAACCCTAAATATATTCTTGTACAAGTGACATAAAATGTATGAATCCCATACAAATCACTAACTCTAATCTCTCACATTAACCACAACCTCTACCAAAATCTACGGTAGGTGGCAACCACTTTTATGACACAATAACAATCCTTCCACCAAATCACTGAGAAGCACTATCAATCAAGAGACCACATTTGTCTAGTTGAGTCTCTTGATGCTAACTCCACCATTTTTTATCAGGAAGATTGAATATCCTAATAGTTGTTGCATCACCTGACCTTGATTACCCAACACAACAATAAACATGACCCTGATGGGCACCTTCAATATCCTCCATACATCCTCTAATGTCGAGGTCATCTCCCCTATCGATAGTTAGAAGCATGAAGACCCAAAATACCATCGCTTGACCAATAAATAAACTCAAATCTATCGATGTTTATGGCATATCTACCACATGTCTCAAAATAGCAAGAGTGTTTCTCTATGAATTTGTGAGGGCACTCAAATCTCCTTGGAGACCACTGTACCTTTAATCCTTGTTCTTCAAAACTTCTCTATAAAAAAAATTAAATTAGCAATCAGTAACCATTATCGGACCTAATATTATAATATCAAACTATTTTGTTCAATATTGGCCCTATTTTGATGATATTGTATTCCTTGATACCGCCAAAATTTGGCTGAAATTTCTAAAATCGGACCCATTTTAATGATATCGAGAACTTTGATATCGTCAAAATTGAGTAGATATTGCTAAATCAGCCCGATATCATCAAAATCGAGTTGATATTGCTAAATCAACCCAATATCATCAAAATAACTACAAAACAACATTGTGCCCTAAAAATCTTAAATTTGCAAAAATTAAACCCTAAAAAAAAATCCTAAGTTAAAGAGGTTCATGATCCTTACCTGTATCCTCCCTACTCTCGTTTGCACCTCATCAGCTTGGTGAGTGACCTCAACCATTTTTTCTCTAGAGCAAAGTTTCAGCAGCAGTAAAATGAAAATGAGTTAGGTTTTACCCTAATTTTTCATTTTATTCACTTTTACCCTAAATTTCAAAAAATTTGAGTTTTCCACAAAACATAGAATTTGGTGCAAAAACTCGAAGGGGGTATCATACCTAATACAATTTTACAATAAAATTTCAACAAACTTTGTAATAAATTCTTGCTTTCTCATAAAACATGCCATCTTTTCTTTAACGTATTTTTTCAAAAATGCACTAAAGAGGGGGCAAAATGTAATAGGATAAAATTGACCCATGTCAATTTACCCTAAGTTCAAAACATTCAAAAATTCATTAAAATTGCTTTCCAACTTCCTACCTCAATTTTTGCACCCGTATCAAGTTTATTTTAAACTTCCTAACGATATTGGTTCTATTTGAACGATATCGGTCGATCGATATGATATCGAACCTTCTTGATATGAAATCGGCTTGTTCAATTTCATTCAAAACCAAAAATTACCCAAAAAAATAAAAATACAAAAAAATTTCTAATCCCCTTTGTTAGCATCTATCAAACAATGTGGAAGTTATGTTATCGGGTCTATCAATATCATCCAAAATAAGGGAAATCATAACTTTCCTTGTCCTCTAGCATAACCCCCCAAAAATTCCTCTATCTATTTAATCCAAGTACCCTTCCTGGATCTCCCTTGACCCTTGGCAATTTTCACTCCCTAATCCTATCGTACATTTGTCATTTCTTTGTTTATTACAAATTTGAATATCTGAAACTACGCATCGGCCTATACGATACGTTATCAATCATCCGATTTCATTAGAACTCATCTGATATCACATGCAGATCACTTGGAGGCATCTCCCAAACACTATTTGCATCTTTCTCACTTTACATTTAGAAAATCTCATAGGCTATTTATAATTTTATTCAAATATAGATTTTGTCATCATATCCTATTTTTATCAGTATAGTATCGTACTTGCATTTGTTTTTAAATCACAACATAGATTCATACTAAATTCATTCAAATATTACAAATTATGCATCTTACCTAACTCAATCCATGTTTAATCAAATGCATTCTATGCTTTGAAATCGTATGTTGGCATCAATCTATGTAGTTGCAGGTTTCTGACTGTATCGGATCCCCGACACCATATCGGATTAATCGATACTGTATCGAATGTCCTATATCACCCTATAATGTCCGATATCATCTAGATCAAGTATAAATACTTCAAATCAGATATTCAGGTCAGGTATGATTTTAATCTCTTTTAGTTGAGTATTGTATTATCTCTATTTTCCACGTTCTATTTTACATTGTCTTCACTTGAAACAAAATTGCATATAGTATCAATTAGTTGCATTTGGCCAAACTAGGTGAATGTGAGTAAATTAAAATGAACCCATCAAACAACTCCCAACCTAGGCATGGAAACTACCATACAAATATTTCTTGGTGAACCCACCCAATTCATCGACAATCACAAAAGAGGGAACGATATCAAGTGCTTCTCCTCCGAGGTGTAGACCCATCATTTTTCCATTCCCATTTGAAGTGCAGATCCATTAGTTTGAGGGAAAGGAGTGCAAAAATTTTATATCTACAATTGGTCTCACCTTAATGGTTTATGGATATACCATATACAAATTAGAAAAACTCCACATGTGATTAGGATTAGTAAAAAATCTCCTAAGTATATGTGGAAAGTATCATTGATATTTGACAGGTTGGGTGACAAACCAAATCTATAGGCTACTAAAATAATCTTACCAATGATCCCAAAGTGCCAAAAATAGAAAGGATACAACTTGGTTAACTTGATGGCACTTTTCATGAGTATTACTCTTAAGAAAAATCTATCTCCCATAGAGAATTCTCTTGGTGATCTATTCAAATCAGCATAAATCATTTGGCGATCGATGACTTCCTTGAGCTTAGGTTAAATTGCTCTGAGATACTCCATATTTTGGATAATATTTAGTTAGATCATCACTCGATCCTCTATATTATCCCATGATAGAGGTGTTTTAGATATTTTGCAATACAAGGCTTTAAATGGGGCCATCCCCAATGATGCATGGTACCCATTATTATATTCAGCTTCCACAAGATGCAAAAAGTGCTCCCATTTGGACTTTTTATCCATGCAATACATGCACAACATGTCTTCTAAAGCCTAGTTTACCCTATCAATGTGACCATCTATTTCAAGATGATAAGCATAACTAATATTCAGTTTACTACCCAATGCACGGTGTAGAGCTTACCAAAATTTTGATGTGAACCTAGAATCCCTGTATGATATGATCACCTCAAGAAACCCATGTAATCTAAAAATTTATTTGGTAAACTTATTTTCCAGCATCAGTGCATCATTCTTGATGTTCCTCAGTATAAAATGTGTAACCTTGGTCAACTTGTCAGCCACCACCAAAATCACATCATGTTGGTACCTAGTCTTAGGTAAACCCACAATAAAATCCATAGATATTACCTACCATTTTTTCATTGATACATCATGTGGGTACACTTTCACTGCTAGGTATCGATGTTTTATCTTCACCTTTTTGCATTCTAAACATCTTGTAATAAAACTAGTGATATCTTGCTTCATTTTGGCTCAATAAAATATATTTTTTATGCATTCCCTCATTTTTGACCCTCTTGAATGAGTAGAGTAGGGAAAATTATGTACCTTTTACATGATCATTCTCCTTAGATCACCTATTTTTTGTATAACTATCCTATTATTAAAGGATAAAATACCATATTTTATGCAAAAATCCTTATCTCCTTTGAGACTTTTTTTATTTTATCCTGTATTGCCATTTCATATGGGTCCTATAGTTGCATTTCCTTGACTCTATCCGTAAAATTGATATGAATCTGAGTTAATTTGGCTATATGTCTTCTTCTACTCAAGGTGTTTGCAACCTTATTTTTCTTCCCTTTGATATATTTGATACCAAAGTTTTATTCTACTATAAACTTCGTCCTTCTCCTTTGTGTTGCATTCAACATAGGTTGGGTAAATATGGGTAAATTTGTACTTATATCAAAAGGTTTTTCTAACAAATAAAGTCTTCAATTATTTAAAGCATGCACCACTACTTCCAACTCTAATTCATGGGTAGCATAATTGACCACATGCTTCTTGAGCTTTTGAGACTCATATGTTATTGTGGCCTCTTCTTGGGTTATAAATCTACCTACACCTCATAAGGAAGCATATGTACACATTGTAAAACTTCCAAATGGATCAGGTATATTGAGGATTGATGATGTAGTCAATTTTTTCTTTAGAGCTTCAAAGGTGGTCTCACACTTATCCATCCATTTGAACTCTTTACCTTTTCTCTGAAGGTTGGTGATAGAATAAGAAACTTTAGAATAGTCCTTTACAAAATTCCTATAATATTCAGTGATTCCCATAAAACTTTGGACCTCTAAAATATTTGTTTGTGGAGGATAAACTTAAAATAGCATCTATTTTCTTTGGTTCCATAATGATTGCCTCTACCAAAATTATGTGTCCCAAATATTGCACTTGTGGTGTATAAAAATATCACTTGGAAAAATTTTCATATAGTTTATTCTTCTTCAATGCCTCTAGAACTAACCTAATATGGTGGTCATGCTCCTACTTAGTGCAAGAATATATCAGAATATCCTCCAAAAATACCAAGACAAATTGGTCTAGATACTTTTTGAACACATTGTTCATTATGTTAAAGAATGCTATTGGTGAATTTGTGGACCCAAATGGTAATATTGTGAACTCATAATGCTCAAATGGACATCTTCTTCCTTGATCCTCAACTGATGATACCCCGATATTAGATCTATTTTTGAAAAAATAGTAGCATCCTTTAATTTATCGAAGAGATCATCTATTCTTGGTAGAGGATACTTGTTCTTAATGGTTACTTTATTCAACATTATATAATTTATGCAAAGCCTCAAGAAACCATCCTTCTTTTTCATAAATAGTACTAGAGCACCCCAAGGTGACACACTTGGTTTCATTAGACCCTTTTATAACAAGTCTTGGAGATGCACCTTTAGTTCTTTCAACTCATTTGGGGTCATTCTATATGGTTTTATTGTAATAGGTTCATCCCTTGGTATTAACTCAAAAGTGAATTCAAATTCCTTATACTGGTTTCCTTATCCACATCTTCTATTGTTGTTCCATCTACTCTTGAAGCAATTTAACTATGTAAGAAAAATTTTCTACCCTCTCATTGGAACTTGTTCCTTTGGTTTTCTTATTGGAGTTTGTTGTCCTTCCAAACTTCCTACTGGATCCATTGTTCTTTCAATTATTTTGTTGGAGTCCCTTATTCTCTCATACTTATTTTGGGATCATACTATAACTTCCTCCTATGTAGATTACCCTACCTTATTAGAAGATCCTTCTTCCAACCAAGTGCTATATCCTATCCATAAAGGATCTATACAAGTCATAATTTCTCCCAAATTGTACTAATAATTAGTTATTTTCATCTCCCTTTGAACTAACTTAGACCATTATCACTCTCTTGATAAGGTCATGGTCATAATTATTTGGCCATAAGATGCCATATCTAAGAAGAACATAATTATTCATTATATAATTATTATGGTCACATTTATCCACCCATAATGTGCCACCTTTGATAAGACCATTATCACTCATTTGATAATGATCATGGTCATGCGTACCTCCACAAAAGGTGTCATTCACTTTGGTCAAAAAAGAGCTAAGATAGGTTACAATTTTCCTCAAAATTGTACTTCTAACTTTATTTAGTTGCATTACCCTCATGAAATAACTTAAATCATTATCACTCACTTGATAATTATTATGGTCACACTTTCCCATGTAAGGTGCCATACCCAATAAGAGACTACACTCTCTAGGATTTTTATTCCTTAGTCTGACTAGTACCAATGACGTGCAATACTCATGGTACTCCATGTCATGTTAAGGTTCCTAAATTATTAAGTCTCCCCAAAGTACCACATAAAGTCAATACTTACCATAAGTGCATTCACTGGAAGCCATAAACCATATGACTTGGAGCTCTGATACCAACTATGACAAACCAAAAACTACCAACCTAAAAAAACTTTCACTTTTCAACATACAAGGCTTCACCACATCTGAGTTCTAGTCATTGTAAAGGACACTCAGTGGATAACAATGGCCAAATATCATGTTTTATAGGGTTCACGTTACTAAAAATACACGTTTAAAAGGATACCAAAAGTGGTCCCCCGACCTTTTCCATACCCTCATTGGCATAGGACCATGCAACCACAACGTAGGGATTATATTTTAAGGGTCATAACACTTAAAGGGAGATGAATATTCCCTAATACAACTCTAAATATACATAGGTATGTTAATTAAGTATAGAGTCTTGGTTCTTAGTTACCACATCTCCATCGGCTAACTAGGGTCATTATCACTTTTTCAACAAGTAACATGATCCTGCTCTTAGTTACAAAATCCCCATGGGCTAAGGGATCACCACTATTTCCTTGTGAATGATTCCATAACTCTTAGTTGGAGTACACCCAAGCCTTCCTATTCAAGGTACAATGATTCACAAGAATACATAGCTATTGTATTCATACAACTCCTTCCAAGTGCATGAGTCCCTAGCTATTACATTCTCGTAACTCCTTCTAGGCTCATGGCTACCTGGGTATTGCATTCATGCAACTCCTCCTAGGATTGGGCTTTAAATTATTGACAAGAGATTCTAACCACCCCAAGACAATCTTATCATAAATAATTCTTACACTTTAAAACATAATTCTAAAGTAAAGCATCATACATCACATCATATCAAAAGCACTTTAAATTAAGTCATAATCCATTTAATCCAAAATGCTATAATAGATAAACAAGGATACCCCTAAAGTAAAGCCCATAGTTGCTTAACATAAATGCTTGACATAAGCTTCAAAGTACTCATATCTAAAACATAATTTCTATAGCATAAATTATAAACATGCATTCATAAAATTGATAGAAATCAAAAACTAACTATCCAAATAAAAGATTGATCAATACACTTTAATGTATAAAAACCCCAGATATCATTAAAGCAACATAATCTTTCAATTTTGAACAATAATAAAGTTTACAAACTCATTGAACAAAACATTATTTTACATAGCCTTTTCTTTTCCACATCATCTATATGTTCAAAGCCCTATGAAGCCATCCACTAAATATTTCAAGCCATACAAGTATCTGCAAGCTTCTTCATGATGGGAAACCACCCACAACTTATGAGGAATACTTAAGGATTAGGATAGTTTTAGATGCAATGCAACTTAATCATGCCATTCTCTACTATGCAAGCAACCATGCATAAACATAATGAAAACAAGCCAACAAGAAGAGAATCCCATAATTCTCTTTATAATGATCCCTTAACCCACATGAGTTTTCAAGAAATCACCATAATAGTTTCTCTTTCAAAACCAATAAACAATAATCCATACAAAATAGAATCCCATGCTTCTCTTTATAATGATACCTTAACTCACATGAGTCTCAAATATCATTATACTAGTTTCTCTTTCAAAATCAACATACAATAATCCAAAAGAGAATTCCATACTTATATTTATAATGATACCTTAACTCACACAAGTATCAAGTATCATAAAAATAGTTTCTCTTTCAAAACCAACATAAAATAATCCAAAAGAGAATCTCATGCTTCTCCTTATAATGATACCCTAACTCACAAAAGTCTCAAGTATCATCATAATAGTTTATATTTCAAAATCAACATACAATAATCCAAAAGAGAATCTCATACTTCTCTTTATAATTATTACCTAACCCACAAGAGTCTCAAAAACCATTATATTAGTTTCAATTTCAAAACCAACTTCTTTTTTTAGAAACACCTTTCCATAACAAAAACTTCAACTTTTCATAATAAAAAGAGAAGCATCATCTTCTCACAATAATATAAATAAACATCCTCTAACTAATATAAAGAAAGCTTTATTTTTCATATTATTAGATACATTCTCTATCTAATATAAATCAAACTTTAATTTTTATCATTATAAAGATATGTCCTTTATTTAACATAAAAAAGCTTTTAAATTTTCATAACCAAACTATAAAGGACATAGGACTTAGAGCATCTACCTCATAGTAAATATTTTCAAAAGAATATAGCTTATTAAGGTCTTATTAAACCAAGTAGTAAAGATTTTACTTTAATACAAAAACATCTTCATTCTTTAGAAGTAAAGCTTCTAATTAAAACAAAACCATCTCCATTATTTAAAAGTAAACCTTCTACTTAAATACAAAAACCATATTTACTCTTTAAAAGTAAAGCATCTAATTACATATAAAACCATATTCATTCTTTAAATAATATAAAGGTATTCTTTTAATCTATGATGGTGTATTAAAATATCCAAAACAATATAAATGAAGGCATCAATGCTCAAAAGAATTCTCAATTAGGCAAAACATAATAAAATTACATAATCCATTCAAGCATAAAGAGATTTCCCGAAAAACAACTGGAAACTATAGGATGTTAGCCACCAACAAGCACACAAAGAGTGATTGACACTCTCACCGAAACAAGCACACAGGTTATGACTCAAGACACAAGGGGTCAATCTACATAACTAGTGTAGACCCAAAATTTTTGCACCCCTTTCTCCTAGGCTAATGGATCCGTGCCTAAAAGGGGGAGGGAAAATAAAATATCTACAACTTGGATGAGAAGTGATTTTATTGCACTCTCTTTGGTGTTTGTCAATGAATGGGGTGGGTTCACCAAGAAATACTTGCTATGGTGGTTTCCATGCCTAGGTGAAGTAATATTTTGATGTGTCTTTTGTTTTAAAAGCATACACCTAGGTTTTGGCCAAATGTAATTTCTACATAGCTATATGCAATTTCTATTTTAAATGAATACAAGGTACACAAGTCTATCTAGAAAACAATACGAATTTTAACTAAGATGCAAGGTTTTCTTTATGCTTCCATGTTCTCTTTTGGTATTTTTTTGTTTTGTAAAGAATGTAATAAATCTATGTTTTTGGGAGTTTTTTTTCGAATAATATTTTATATCCTAAGTTGTTACTAGGATAATTTGTGTGGCTGAGATTAGCTCAGTTTGTTATGATCCAATGGATCAGATTGTACACCTTTGCTATTTAAGCAAGGTATGTTTCATTCAATAATATCAAGTATTTCATTTTCTAACATGGTATCAGAGTAGGATTTCCTTGTCCTGTGAGCTTGAGGAGATTGTCCTCATGGGGGGATTTATGGATGGAGGGTTTCATTAGCAAAAGGATTTATGCTGCCTGTTGTATTTTCTAATCTGGTCGTCACTTTGCAAGAAATCATTCGACTGCATTATTTTGTGAACATAATATGGATCTGCATTTTTAAAATTATGTTTTCACATGATTTGATGTTTCATGAGAGGTTTTTTGACCATGATGGATGCATATTTGAATGCCTTCATGGCAGACTTCAACCTCACCTCACTTTGGTGAATATTTTTTGTGGAGGAGAGATTGAAATTTTTTATCTACGTCTTTTCTCCACAGTGTCATGGAAAATATTCAAAATTTGTATGGAGTTCTTATCTCATGGCCGCAAAGGTGAACAAAAGATGAAGAGCATGTAGATATTGTTTCCACCACATTCGATGCTAGACCTGAGATCGTCATTTTTTATTGCTAGAAGCACCATATTTTGCACATCTCCATTTCATCGTTGAGCTGGAAATGATGCGATCAAAAATAACAATGCCATGATCAAGTCTTTGTTTCTAGTTCTGATTTTTTCCATGTGTTCCAAAATATTTTGGTGACATCCAAGAGGAAGTTGCTACCATTGTTTTTCTCTTGCTTCTCGATAGCTATAGCCAAGACAGATAGATTCAGGTTGAAGAATGAAAACATTAGTGCTGTTTAATTTTTTTTTTTAGAGTTTCCAATTTGACAGAGTTGAATAGCGATAGACATATGTGTCGATCTATTTTCTTTGTTCATGTTATGATGTTGTGATGGTAAGGTTTTAATTATTTAATGTGGAGCTGAAAAGATTCATTCATGTATCATTGATCGAGGTGATCACAGTAACCAGGTGGCATTATGGCAATAGGAGAAGTGGTTGGTGGGTATCACATTAGGTGATCATAGTATCGAAGCTCAAAAACAGTGGATGGATATGAGCCCTCTTTGGTTTTTTGGACGTGTGTTTGTTGATCTGTGAAGGGCCCACAACGAGGAGCGGTATACCAACCATGTGGAATGGAGTTAATGGTGCACTATGGGAATCATAAAATATGATGAACAGTCTCATATGTCACTAGAAAGCTGATGTTATAATATAGTTTCTAGGAAAGTGTGTGTTATAGTTGATAGCTTCGGACTGGGTTTGACAAACTGCATTGAGTCTGACAAAACTGTTGTGCAATTCTAAAGATGACACTATTGATTTATTTTAGTGCCATGTTGTTTTATTATTGCAGGTTTGTAGAGCATGTGTAGTGCAGTGGGACTGCGTGATCAAAATTATGAGGACCTTAAAAGAACCAATGGTAAAATTATATGTTTTAGTGAATACTAGCATGAAATATTGTTGGAGATGCTTGTACTTTGAGGATTTTTATTTTATTGGTGATGTGGATGGCACTATCTATCGAAAATGGTTACCATATATGGGATGTGGATTGTTTCGACACCGGATTCGATATTTTCTACATCAAAACAAAACCAAATCAAATATCAGTGCATTATGTGGGATGCTCTTAGACAACAAAGATTGTAGTCGTGTCTGCACAATATGAAGTCCAATGCCATGATTATTTGTAATTTGTAGTGGTGGCTGCATGGAAAAGCATCACGGTAGTGAAGTTCAATATTTTGATGCCCAAAGTTGCCTATTTTTCTCAATGGAGGTGGATGTACCAAAATTATCACAAAACATTAATGCTCAGAGTACATGCCTTTTTTTCAAATGTCGATAGATGGAATCCAATGGTAGAATGTCCAAATTTGTTGAAGTTTTCATCTCCCATTAACGAAGGATTGATGATTTTTCAAATCTATGTATATTGCCACCAAATGCAGCTATGGTCAGGCGAGCAATAGAAGAAGAGTTGTGTGGTGATCTGACCACATGGGAACATCACCTTCTAATCCCATTATGAGGGACACTTGAAGGAAGTTGCAGGTTAAAGCTACAAAGGCTTGGCCTATGTGGGTGGAAGAAGCAGCTTGTTCTGTTACTGCAGATATTTTGCTTTTTGCAGCTTTTGTTGTGATGTCGACTGCGAGATTTACTGCATCACGAGATTTACCAGCTAAAGGATGTCAAGAACCTAGCAACAAGCATTTTGAGTACCGAATACTAGCATGTAAACTAGAAGTTGGTGGCTTGGGGCCATGCATCCACTACTTGATGGAGAAATATATTCTTGTGGTAAATGATGTCCATATGGAGGCATTGTTTTTTAATGCCTATGTGCCAAATCCATATATTTTTTTATGGGTGTTACCCTATTTTAAAATAGGTTAAATAATTTTTAATTAAAACATGCTCTAATAAAGAGGACATCTTATTAATTGGGGCACATTTTTTATTGAAAGGGGTAGTTTATTAAAATGAATGGCCATGATAGTTGGACCATTATTTTTTATTCAAAACGGAAGGCAATTTTTTTTTGTATGGGGACTTGATTGGCCCATGTAATTCCCCTGCGAGAGAATATTGAAACTTTTTTTTCCTCGCCAGAGTGCGAATCTAGGAGAACATTTTTTATGTTTTTTTTCTCACAATATGAAGGTCCAATTTTAATCCAAACATAGGGGTATTTATAGTAGTCGAAAAGGTTTTTCCACGATGGAAAATATGGTGTAGTCTTTTTTCAATTTAAAAAATATTTTCCATATTTTTTTGTGGCTCAAAAATATTGTATCATGGAGTGCATTCTCGGTTGAACCCGAAACTCCTAGACATTTGCTTAAGTGATCCTAGTATCTAGTCATATCCTCTATATCACCTAGCTATTACAGTAGCTAGTTACCAATGCATTCCAGTAGGATGAGGAGGTCACCTAAGGACACATTCCATATCTACATTGGTACTCTTTCATTTTAAGATTCCCTTGAAGTAAGTTGTTTGTCCACTCAGTTTGGACCTTGTTAATCAGCCCATTATGTTCATATAGGTGGAAACCACTACTTATGCTTGTGGAGTCAATTTGGACATCCCTTGTGATTCTTGTGGTTCTTTCCACACTATCTTCACTCTTATTTTTGTGAGACACTTTGGTTTCAAGGGGTTTTCTTTAGTGACCTTTTTCATGGCTCAAAGCCTTGATCTATGTCACAAGCACCAGTATGGGAATATGGTTTTATTCTTTCAGTGATGAGTACCTACCTTTTTTTTTGAGATATCTAATGGATCCTTTACAGGTTTCTTGATGGAAGTTTTCCTTAAGGGGGGTTGAAAATCTTCTTTCATCCTCCATGCACATATTCCTCCTTTTTCTTTCTATTCTGGCAAGTGGTTTTCTCCATTATGGTTTTTCATCATCTTTCTAGTTGTTTTTTTATGGATATATTATACATGAGTACCTTATAAGGCCTTGTTTTCAAGACTCATACTTGTGGATATACCACTTGTTTTTGTTGTTTTTCACTACCTCCTAATATCACTTAAGGGGGGTGTTAGTATATCCTAGTACCACTTAAGGGGGGTGTTATAATAATATTTTATATCCTATGTTGTTACTAATATAATTTGTGTGGCTAATATTAGCTTAGTTTGTTATGATCCAATGGATCAGATTGTACACCTTTTCTATTTAAGCAAGGTCTTTTTCATTCAATAATATTAAGTATTCCATTTTCTAACAGTTTTTCTACTTTTTGATTTAATACAAATGACTACATAGCAGAGAATGTAAATCTAAGTATGAGAGAATGAATTCTAATCAATTAAATGATTTGTATATCTTATTTTTTATGAAATTGACTGCATTGTATGAAATCAAATGTAGACAAGATGAAACCGGATGTGTGATTTCAGCTGATGAAATCAAATGCATACGAATTCATCTGAAACCTATAATTTCATAGTAGAGCACTAAATTTTGAAATTAGGGATGCGGGATATACATAGGCCATAGTGTATCATGGTATGTGACAATAAAATCCCCTTGATTGTTTTAGCCAACTGTAAAGAAAATGAAAAATTGATTATTTTAATATGCAGCATGCGATAATAAAGCAATAGATCTAACAACAATAGAAAAATATAGTATAATACTAGAGTAATAAAAGATGATATAATGCTAATAGAATGAAATTTACAATCTTATGATTAGAATTTTACCCCTAGAGGGAAACATGTATGAAATCGTAGGCTGTGTACGAAATCGCACATATGTATAAAATCGTACATAGTCGAATTTATCCAACAACTAGTTTTGCAAGACAAAGAATGAAATCGGATGCAGCTGATTTCGTACAAATAATGGAAAAATGCAATATAAATCAAGTAAATTGAGAGTGATGCCATGGTTGTACGATCATTGTATGATGATTTGATAGTGATATCTTCCACTGTAAACTACAAAAAGCTCCAAAAACTCTTTTTATTCTCCAAGATCTCTTGCAAATATCATCAACCAAGATGATTACTGTGAATCTAAGGGGTTAAAATGGTTGATTCCATTCAAGGAATTAGGTGAGTGCCAAAAAAAATTAGGTTTTTAGGCCAAATTAAGTTTTTGGCTTGATTTGGACGAAACCGGTTGTATCCAAATTTATCAAATCATCCAATTTTGTCAAGAATATGGTGATGCCTAGATTAGATTCAAAGACCAACTAGGCACATAAATTAGGTGTATGTGTGATTTAGATAAAATTGGACACATCCAATTTTTTTGGATACATTCGATTTCATTGGGATCATCTGATTTTGTTGGAGAGAGTACAATTGAACTATTTTTTTATTTCTTTTGGCATGGATATGAAGGTAGGGGTTATTGAGGGTGATTTATACATTATTAGGATAATTATGATGTCTTAATAATGTTAGTAATTTGGAGGTGTGTCCAAATTTGGTGGCTACAATTTATCCCCTCTTTAGCATATTTGTGAGCAATAAATGCATTAAAGAAAAATAGCAAAAAAAGTATGTTACGCAATTTTTGTTGTGTAGTTACTATGAGAGATACCCCCTTCGAGTTTTGTAAGAAATTCGTGATTTATTACAAAAATCAAAATTTAAAGTGAAAATGGGGTAAAATAGGGTATAAAATGAAAATTAGGGTAAAAAATCCAAATTCATTTTTCTTTCGGTTTTAGTGAATTTTGCTATGGATAAAATGAGCAAAATGTCTACTACAGTGCATCAGGTATATGAAGTTTACATCATGAGTGGTGGCAATGGTGGGAACATCCAAGTAAGGGATTCTATCCATTCTTGTTTGGAATTTTTTGGTTAAATTTTTAGATTTTTAGAATTTTTAATGTGGCCTATCATCGCGAGGCCGCAATAGCAAAATCGGATCATCATGACAAAATCGGATGTCTAAATTCGTTGGAAACTATGTTTGATTTTGAAAAAATTAAACATTTTTGATGAATTTGTACATACAATTTTGTACATATTAGGTTTGATTTGACAAATTCAAATGTACGATTTTGTTTTTGTGCATTCGAATTTATGAATTCAGATGTACGATTTCATCTTTGTGCATCCAAATTTGTGCTTTAAGTCCATTTTTAGACATTAGGGCTAAAATTGGAATATTTTTATCATTTTTGTTTTTTGTTTGTGTAATTTTTGTGACTAATTTGTTTTTGTTTTATGTTTGTTTCTTTTGCAGGGAGGGTTACTTAAGGGTCGCAAGTGGTGACATATTGGCTTTGAGGGTTGGGTTGGAGCTCTCAGTGTGGATAAGAGGAATAATATCACCATAGTGGGGCTTAATCATGTGATTGATATGCCATGTATAGAGGTAGACTATAGTCTACTTACTACATTGGTGGAGCACTGGTATCTAGGCTCATTGACATTTCAATTTCTAAAAAGGGAGATAGCCCCTACGTTAGAGGATGTGTGGAGGATTTTGAGGGTACCCATCAAAGGGTAGTATGTATATCAATACTTGGCCTAGGATTAGGCCATGCGAATATTGATAGGAGATCCATATTTTGTGATTGAGCAGAGTGGAGTTAGCATTGATCACCTTATGGCAATATATGGGATTTATACTTTGATAGTGGTGTTATCATAGGTAGTAGAAGGGCTCCTACTATGTCATAAGAGTGGCAGTAACTTGCCATGGGGGTTGACCAAGGTTGTGGCTAATATGTGGGACACTCGCATGCAATTTACGTAGGATCCCTAAATTTTGTACCACTTGTACTAGATCTTGTTTAGGGTGGTGTACAAGGGAGGTACTAGTTTGGTTTTGACCTCATTTATTTAGGTGTGGTGTTAGGAGCACATTGTAGTGATGAGGGTCAAGGGGTTTCCTCTTCAGGATATTGAGAATGGGAGACCCATAGTATTTCATTGGGATCCATTAGTTGGTCATCTACAAAGGAGAGGTGGTCTAGAGGAGGCCAGATGGGTTTTGGATGAGCTATCCATGGTATGGATTTGTTGGAGATCTTGGAAGGAGCATTATAGGTGGTAGGATGATCAGGTAGAGTTAGCTTGCATGAGGTGAGTGCAATAGCTCCATATGAAGTGAAGATAGATAAAGCTCCATCACATTGATCAAGTACTACGTTAGTTTGGCATGGTACATAGGATTCTATAGGTTTAGAACTTTACTTATTCTTGAGTAGTACAAGATTTTACTACCACTAGCAGAAGGCTAGATATCACCAAGTTTTTGGAGGTGTATGAGGATGATGCAAAGATTGCCCTTGTTGGAGATTTGAGCATGTTGTGTTGTCATTGATGTCAAAAGGTTTAATGTCCTAAGTTGATGGAAATATTTGTGAGAATATTCTTCATGGTGGCACATGAGGTATAAGGCAGCAAGAAGAAAGGAATTCCTCTCCATGGTGTTTGAGAAATAATTTATAAGTCTATTTGATTTACCTTGATGGTAATTTTGCAAAGGTTAATAATTATTTATGGTGGCAAAAGTTTCTCCTTAAAGAAAAGGCCCAAAAGGATTTTTAATATTTAAATTATAATATTTAAATCCATAGGATTTAAATTATTATAATTAAATATAATATATTTTTCAAAGCACCAAATGTGATTTTCAAAGCGTTGATGTCGAAGGTTAATGCTATCGAAAGCATATTAATATTGCAAAGGTTGAGGGGGAAAAAGGTTGTTCGATCATCGATTAAATCTAGCGCCTCGTTTGTCGATCGATTCACGGTAGGGAAAGGTGGAAAATGTTATTTTTCAGAGTTTGAGGCAGGTGGAAAATAAGGAGCAGAGGCTCCATCTTCACATCCCATCTAGGTGGGTAGCCCAGATGGCTGTGGTCGTAGCGCTAGAGCATAGCAGCTGACAGGTCTCGTGTTCGAGATGCGATGGAGGTAGTGGAAGGTTTTGCATCGTGGTTTTTGTTTTGCATGGTGGAAGGCATGTTAAAGGAAGGGAAGTGTCCCTTTGATTTTGTGTGGGTGGCTAGCCCATGTGGTGGCCTAGCCACGGCTAGGGTGTGGGGCTAGTAGGTAGTGCGGGTTCGATTCTTGGTGGTAGGCAGCAGCAAAGTTTTTTTTTAAATTGATTTATGCCAAAGTCCAAAGTTTATAAGGTATGCACCTAGCCTAGGGAGTCATAAGGAGTTTTTGTGATGATTTTATTTTTGCAATAAAAGGGGTTATGAAATATTTTTTCTTGTGCAAGAATTAAGTGGAGTTGTTTGCTAGTGCTTTGGAGGAAATTTTTGAAGTGGTGATTTATTTATCTTTTGGAAATGCATTAATGACAAGTAGGAGATATAAGGTGTAAATGAAATATTTTGCTTATGTAATTGGTGATATTTGTTGATGAAATTTTATTTGCAAGGTTAGGAGTTATAAGGTGTAAAAAGTGGTTTGAATTTTATGTGTACCTCTTGCATCGTGAAAATAATTTTTGTGGGGTTGTGTTGAATGTTAATGCATTTTCCTTGAGATCAAAAGAAGGGTCCTAGAGCATCTTTTCAGATTTCATTGAGCACATTTTGGAAGGAATATTCATGTGGATGTTTTGAAATAGACTGTTGCTATCTAACCCTTGAAGTGGCACAAGAAGAATTGGTTGTTTGTGAGACAGGTTTTAATGACATATCTTCATCAAAGCAAATAAGAGGTATGGGCACATCATTCCTTGTTTAAAGTGTTTTGTTGAAGTGAATGTTTTGGAACATAAGGTGGAGAGAAAAGGATTGTTTGATAAGCATTGTTGGAAATATTTGAGTTAGGTTTTGAAATCTACATTGTGCATCCTTGTTGAAAGAAAGTGGAAACACCTGTGTTAGGGTTTGTGAGCAAGTTGTGCTTCATTGGTTGAATGATTGTGTGAAACTCTTGAGCATTGGTTTTGAGTGATATTGAAAGTGAATGTGCAAACATTAGAAATCATATTTGTGAAAGCAAGTGTGTGCATCAAGAAGATAGGTGTCATATGCTAGACTAGATCTATCTTTAAAAGAGCAATAAATGTGAGACATGTGAAAGTGATAGACTTAATGATTGAGTAGAACATATTGAGCTATTTGCAAGTGCATATCATTCTCTATATGTTCCAGAGGTTAAACAAATTCTGAGTAGAATATATTTTGTTTGAAGAAAGCATTTCTGAAAAAGATATAAGCTTTGCTTGTGTGCAAGGTTTGGAAATATTTGGTATAGTTTTGTGAGCAGTATTGAGGATAGATTTGAGCAAGTCTTTTGAGAAGGCTTGAGGATAGAGTTGAGCAAGTCTTTTGAGAAGGCTTGAGGATAGATTTGAGCAAGTCTTTGAGAAGGCTTGAGGGCATATTTGAGCAAGTATTTGAGAAGGCTTGAGGGCATATTTGAGCAAGATTTTGAGAAGGCTTGAGGATAGATTTGAGCAAGTATTTGAGAAGGCTTGAGGGTAGATTTGAGCAAGTCTTTGAGAAGGCTTGAAGGTAGATTTGAGAAATTATTTGAGAATACTTAAGGGCAGATTTGAGCAAGACCTTGAGAAGGCTTGAGGATATATTTGATCAAGATTTGTGTTAAGGCTTGGGGATAGATTTATGAGTAGATTTTGGTACAAATTTGTGAGAAGAGTTTGGTGTATATTTGTGAGAAGAGTTAGAGTAGATTTGTGCTAGACTTGGGATAGAATTTGGTGTAGATTTGAGATAGAGTTGAGAGTAGGCTTTGGAGGTGATAGAGCAAAGAGGACAAATAGTCTACTATGGAGAGAGATCCACAAGCTAGAGTAGTGGGGGTATAAATCTTCTAGAAGATCATATCCAGAGCAGAGGGGATAGAGTTCTCCTATGGAAAGAGATCCATGAACTAGAGCAAGGGGAAATAGTTCTCCTATGGAGAGAGATCCATGAACCAGAGCAGAGGGGATAGAGTTCTCCTATGGAGAGAGATCCATAAACTAGAATAGAGGGGATAGAGTTCTCCTATGGAGAGAGATCCACAAACCAGAGCAAGGGGAAATAGTTCTCCTATGGAGTGTGATCCGTGAACCAGTTGGGAAGATAGAGTTCTTCTATGGAGAGAGATCCACAAACCAGTTGAGGAGATAGAGTTCTATTGGATCAAGTTCCATGAACTAGAGAAAAGGGGAAATAGTTCTCCTATGGAGAGAGATCCACAAATTAGAGCATAGGGGATTGGTGTCTCCTTTGGATAGAGGTCCATAAACATTGTAATAGGGAATTGATTCCCAAGATATTTGTTGAGAAAATTTAGTAGAAATATTTTCTCTATGGAGTAGCCCACATTGGGTGAACCACGTTAAATTTGTGTCTCTCTTGTGTGTGATGATTTGTGCATTGCTTTGATTACTTCTATTGATATTACCATTGATAATATTGGATAATATTATTTGGGAAAGAAAAGTAAAATTTGATCTTATACTATTCACCCCCCCCTCAGTATAAGCCTGTGTTCTTCAATTGGTATCAGAGTGGGTTCCTTCAGGAAGCCTAATAGTTTGAAGGAAGATCTACAATAACACATGGGAAGGAAAGGTAAAAGAAAAACCATGAGATCTAAGAAATAAGGAACACACATTTCTATGATGGAAGAATAATTTGATCTCTTTCTCAGCAAGATTGTTAGTAAGAAAAAGAAAGAAGAAAATTTTATGAGATGTTAGGAATACATGGAATATTGCTAAGAAATGGAAAAATAGAAAGAAAAGATTTTCAAAGAGATTGTTCTCAAAGAGGAGAAGTGGAAATAGAATCAAGTGATGAATCAAGCAATGGATAAGAAGCTAACTATGGTAAAAGGAATAAGAAGGAACCACGGATGAAAATAGTGAAATGTTTTATCTGTGGTAACTTTGGTCACTATGCAGATCATTGTCCAAAAATCGGGTATAGTAGAAGTGAAGAAGGATATGAAGATACTCTTGAAGAGCTAGAGGAAGATTCAGAAAAATAAAATAAGGGAGCCACAGTTGAGGAATTTTTTGATATGAAAAGGGAGAACTTAAAATTTAAGGTTCAAATACAAGAGGATGAGAAAACTAAGAAAAAGCTTCTACAAGATCTCTCTAAATTGAAATTTAAGGTTGAAAAGGTAAGGAGAGTTGAAGATATGGTTGAGTAGTTAAAGGTAAAAGGGCTATAATATGAAAGACTCATTGTTGATATTGAAGAATTAAAAATAGAGAACTCAAGATTGAAAATCTAAGTACAAGAGGATAAGGAAACAAGGGAAAATTTTCTTCAAGATCTCACTAACCTTAAGGTTAAGGTTAAAGAGATAAAGAAAATTAGAAGTAAAAATTCAAAGCAAAAGAGCTAGAATGTGAAAAATTAGAACATGAGGTAGTTTCACTAAGGATGGAAGTGAAAGATTCTAAGGATAGGCTACACAGGTTTGGGAAAAGTTCAAAGACTTTGGATAAGATTATCAATGCACAAAGATCTTCATCTATCAAAATAGGACTTGTTTTTGAAGAAGGACAAGGGAAACAAGAAGAAGGGTTAAGCTCAAGCTCAAAAGAAGAAGAAGTTTTAGAGGAAGAGATAGGAGGAGAAATTGAGACTTATGAGGATGAGTTGAAGAGTAGAAGCTTCACTAAGAAAGGAAACAATGCACAAACAAGGGACATGGATCATCACAAAGAAGAAAGGACTAAGAGACCAGTGGGTTCAAGGCAATATTTCTTCAAAGGATATTGTTTTTCATGTAACAGGTTTGGTCACAAGGCTATGCATTGCAAGACTCATGAAAAGAAGGAATATGGTTTTACTAAGAAGAACTTCAAATATGGACATCTCTTTCAAGGGTATTGCTACTCTTGTAATCGATTTGGTCATAAAGCAATCCAATGCAGGGTTCATGATAAAAATGAGTATGGCTTCACCAGGAGGAACTTCAAGATATTTGTACCTTCTATGAACTACAACATTAAGTGTTACAAGTGCAATAATCTAGGGCATAAGGCCAAGTGGTGTAGAACAGAGTTTCTAGAGCTTCCAAAAACAAGCAAGAATAGGGACACTCAAAAGGATCAAAAGGGTATGTTGAGAAAGAAGGTTGACAAAGAAAAAGAGCATTGTATGTTGGGAGTAGAGATACTCCCACCCCAAAATTAATCACCTCAAGGAGAGGAGGCGGGGAGGGGGCTGAGCTAAGAGTCTTATATTTAGCCCCAAAGGAGTCCCTTTGCCATTGATGTCAAAGGGGGAGATATTTGAGTAAGGGGGAGAGCATTCAGTTAGGGGGAGCAATTTCTCAGGGGGAGCAAATTTGGAATCAAATGGTTTTGAAAAAGGAATTTTTAGAAAAGTTTTAGAAAAGGGTTGCCATCAATGACAAAGGGGGAGATTGTTGGAAATTTGAGCATGTTGTGTTGTCATTGATGTCAAAAGGTTTAATGTCCTAAGTTGATGGAAATATTTGTGAGAATATTCTTCATGGTGGCACATGAGGTATAAGGCAGCAAGAAGAAAGGAATTCCTCTCCATGGTGTTTGAGAAAGAATTTATAAGTCTATTTGATTTACCTTGATGGTAATTTTGCAAAGGTTAATAATTATTTATGGTGGCAAAAGTTTCTCCTTAAAGAAAAGGCCCAAAAGGATTTTTAATATTTAAATTATAATATTTAAATCCATAGGATTTAAATTATTATAATTAAATATAATATATTTTTTGAAGCGCCAAATGTGATTTTCAAAGCGTCGACATCGAAGGTTAATGCTATCGAAAGCATATTAATATTGCAAAGGTTGAGGGGGAAAAAGGTTGTTCGATCATCGATTAAATCTAGCACCTCGTTCGTCGATCGATTCGTGGTAGGGAAAGGTGGAAAATGTTCTTTTTTAGAGTTTGAGGTAGGCAAAAAATAAGGAGCAGAGGCTCCATATTCACATCCCATCTAGGTGGGTAGCCTAGATGGTTGTGGTCATAGCGCTAGAGCATAGCAGCTGACAGGTCTCATGTTCGAGATGCGATGGAGGTAGTGGAAGGTTTTGCATCATGGTTTTTGTTTTGCATGGTGGAAGGTGTGTTAAAGGAAGGGAAGTGTCCCTTTGATTTCATGTGGGTGGCTAGCCCACGTGGTGGCCTAGCCATGGCTAGGGCATAGGGCCACAGGCAATGCGGGTTCGATTCTCGATGATAGGTAGCAACAAAGTTTTTTTTTAAATTGATTTATGCCAAAGTCCAAAGTTTATAAGGTATGCACCTAGCCTAGGGAGTCATAAGGAGTTTTTGTGATGATTTTATTTTTGCAATAAAAGGGGTTATGAAATATTTTTTTCTTGTGCAAGAATTAAGTGGAGTTGTTTGCTAGTGCTTTGGAGGAAATTTTTGAAGTGGTGATTTATTTATCTTTTGGAAATGCATTAATGACAAGTAGGAGATATAAGGTGTAAATGAAATATTTTTCTTATGTAATTGGTGATCTTTGTTGATGAAATTTTATTTGCAAGGTTAGGAGTTATAAGGTGTAAAAAGTGGTTTGAATTTTATGTGTACCTCTTGCATCGTGAAAAGAATTTTTGTGGGGTTGTGTTGAATGTTAATGCATTTTCCTTGAGATCAAAAGAAGGGTCCTAGAGCATATTTTCAGATTTCATTGAGCACATTTTGGAAGGAATATTCATGTGGATGTTTTGAAATAGACTGTTGCTATCTAACCCTTGAAGTGGCACAAGAAGAATTGGTTGTTTGTGAGATAGGTTTTAATGACATATCTTCATCAAAGAAAATAAGAGGTATGGGCACATCATTCCTTGTTTAAAGTGTTTTGTTGAAGTGAATGTTTTGGAACATAAGGTGGAGAGAAAAGGATTGTTTGATAAGCATTGTTGGAAATATTTGAGTTAGGTTTTGAAATCTACATTGTGCATCCTTGTTGAAAGAAAGTGGAAACACCTGTGTTAGGGTTTGTGAGCAAGTTGTGCTTCATTGGTTGAATGATTGTGTGAAACTCTTGAGCATTGGTTTTGAGTGATATTGAAAGTGAATGTGCAAACATTAGAAATCAGATTTGTGAAAGCAAGTGTGTGCATCAAGAAGATAGGTGTCATATGCTAGACTAGATCTATCTTTAAAAGAGCAATAAATGTGAGACATGTGAAAGTGATAGACTTAATGATTGAGTAGAACATATTGAGCTATTTGCAAGTGCATATCATTCTCTATATGTTCCAGAGGTTAAACAAATTCTGAGTAGAATATATTTTGTTTGAAGAAAGCATTTCTGAAAAAGATATAAGCTTTGCTTGTGTGCAAGGTTTGGAAATATTTGGTATAGTTTTGTGAGAAGTATTGAGGATAGATTAGAGCAAGTCTTTTGAGAAGGCTTGAGGATAGAGTTGAGCAAGTCTTTTGAGAAGGCTTGAGGGCATATTTGAGCAAGTCTTTGAGAAGGCTTGAAGGTAGATTTGAGCAAGTCTTTTGAGAAGGCTTGAGGATATATTTGAGCAAGTCTTTGAGAAGGCTTGAGGGTAGATTTGAGCAAGTCTTTGAGAAGGCTTGAAGGTATATTTGAGCAAGTATTTGAGAAGGCTTGAGGGAAGATTTGAGCAAGTATTTGAGAAGGCTTGAAGGTATATTTGAGCAAGACCTTGAGAAGGCTTGAGGATAGATTTGAGAGTATATTTGATCAAGCTTTGTGTTAAGGCTTGGGGATAGATTTGTGAGCAGATTTTGGTATAGATTTGTGAGCAGAGTTTGGTGTAGATTTGTAAGTAGAGTTAGAGTAGATTTGTGTTAGACTTGGGATAGAATTTGGTGTATATTTGAGATAGAGTTGAGAGAAGGCTTTGGAGGTGATAGAGCAAAGAGGAAAATAGTCTACTATGGAGAGAGATCCACAAGCTAGAGTAGTGGGGGTAGAAGTCTTCTAGAAGATCACAACTAGAGTAGAGGGGATAGAGTTCTCCTATGGAAAGAGATCCATGAACCAGAGCAAGGGGAAAGAGTTCTCCTATGGAGAGAGATCCACGAACCAGAGAAGAGGGGATAGAGTTCTCCTGTGGAGAGAGATCCACGAACCAAAATAGAGGGGATAGAGTTCTCCTATGGAGAGAGATCCACAAACTAGAGCAAGGGGAAAGAGTTCTCCTATGGAGTGTGATCCATGAACCAACTAGGAAGATAGAGTTCTTCTATGGAGAGAGATCCATGAACTAGTTGAGGAGATAGAGTTCTCCTAGATCAAGTTCCATGAACTAGATAAAAGGGAAAAGAGTTCTCCTATGGAGAGAGATCCACAAATCAGAGCATAGGGGATTGGTGTCTCCTTTGGATAGAGGTCCATAAACATTGTAATAGGGAATTGATTCCCAAGAGATTTGTTGAGAAAATTTAGTAGAAATATTTTCTCCGTGGAGTAGCCCACATTGGGTGAACCACGTTAAATTTGTGTCTCTCTTGTGTGTGATGATTTGTGCATTGCTTTGATTACTGCTATTGATATTGCCATTGATAATATTGGATAATATTTTTTGGGAAAGAAAAGTAAAAGTTGATCTTATACTATTCACCTCCCATATTAGTATAATAATTTGGTCTTTAGCCCTAGCATAGGGCGATGATGTAGGGGTCGTGGATGAATATTATTCTTAGTATGCTAGTATTTGCATGATGAGACTCACTTAGGTGAGGGGAATTTTTGGTCAGTTATAGGAAGCCTTATGAGAGGTACATAGGTGATGATCTGCCAAATCAAGGGTAGAGGGACAGAGATAGAGGCCACCCTAAAGATAGGGGCCTTGAACGTTAGGAGGATTTTGGTCTCATGGGGTTTGAATGTGTGGAGGGTTGTGGCCACAAATATCTACTCAATGGACTCTCAGGATAGAGGGAGAGAGGAGACATCATTAGTGGGAGGGAGGTTCATAGTAGGATCTTCCTCTACCAAAGTAGATAGTTCCTCTCCACAACAAGAGACTCATACTTCCCCTAGACTAGATTTACCTAAAAAGGGCATTGTGATAGAGGTAGGAGAGGTGAGCAACATAGGGGAGATAGCTTCTCTACATTTATAGAATGATGGTCTGAGGAGTTATATTGTCATTTAGGCAACTCGCATCTAGTAGCTAGAGGCATAGCTTACATAGGCACATATCCTCATGAGCCAGGCTCAAGATAAGGTAGCCCAGATGTAGGGACATGGTCCATCACGTCAGACATAGTCATAGTATTGAAAATCAAGGAGTGTGACTTCAAGATAGTATTTAGGGAGTAGGATAGTAGTGGTAAAGTTAGTCGCAACCTCTCAATGGGTATTTTTTTATCATACATTTCGAAGATAATTTCAAATTTATCAAGAACCGGTGTGTGGTTGTGTATTCATTTTTCATATTATCCTTACTTATGATACAAAATATCTCAACGATCAAAGATGTGTGCTAATAAAATTCATTTACTAATTTTGAGTAAGGTAATGATGCAAGCCAATTTTAAGAATCAATGTGTGTGCAAATGATGAGTTCATTTACCATGATTATATGCATTTAGTTAGATTTAACTACTATGTAATACAAGCTACCAAAAAGCTAGCTGATCCATAAGCTGACATTAGTCTGTACAAAATAAGGTTTCTAATGTGACAGACATGTCATCATGTGTAAGGATACCACCATTGCCAAGCAGGCTTGATGCCATCTAACCTGTAATGAGTATCACTCCATGGTGTTCAAATAACTAAGGAATTCCATGGATTCAAACTCATTACCCCCTTATTTTCTTTTGATTTGTTTGAGTAGGGATTCTTGTTCACTTTTTTATTTTTGAACAAGGGGATTTTATTTCTTTGTAGTAAAGAGCATTTTCCTTTTACTCTCCTTTTCTTTTTCAAGAGTACTTGCTAAGATTAGACAATGAGCAAGGGATTTTATTTGGGTAAGGAGGAGCTTGTCTTTTTGCCAATTCTCAGTATTCTAGATCATGCGCATAATAGGATAGGAAAAGAAAAATTTCACTTTAAGGAGCTAGGACTACTATGTAGCATCGTATTCCTTTGTACAAAATAATTTTAAATATGTGTAAGTGTATTTTGGTTCAAAAGGTGGCAAGATCAGTTTCCAAAAATTTATTTATTAGAGTAGTAGTGTTTTTGTTTCAAGAGAGATTTATAATAAATACCAAGAATAAATATTCTTATTAAAAATGTGTATTTTGATGAGTGGTTCAAGGTAATTTTGAATTTCTTCAAAGTAAACCAAAATTAACTATGAATTTTGACAACATCAGGAATACTAAATGGATACGACCATATGGCATGTGTAATTGAGTTTCAATTTTATTTTTATAGATGAATATGATAAATATAACTAATTGATATAGGATTTGAAATATGATGATCTAAAGCAGATGCAAGAAATATGATTAAAAGTATTTAAAACTATGTATAGTGATAAGATTTCTTGATATTATGCATAGTATCATTTTAGGTGCATTATATTCATGGTTTCCTTAAGATATTTTCCATCTAAAGTTATCAATAGATATGAACCAGATCCAAATTTGGCAGTAATAATAAATGGTCCTAACAAATTTGGTTGGAATTTTCCATTTAAATATTTTTGAGCATTTGTATTTTTTTTTATTTTCTTTAAGAACTAAATCACCAATATCAAAATATTGAGTGTGTAATTTCATAGAATATGATATTTTGATTTTATCTTGATATGAGCAAAGGTGCTCTAAGGAATTTATATGCTTTTCATCTAATAATTCCAATTGGATTAATTATCTAGCATGATATTCATCTCCTACTTCAGAATTTTGAAGTAAAATACCTAGAGAAGGGACTTCAAGCTCAAAAGAAAATACAACTTTAGTGCCATATACTAAGATAAAAGGTGAAGTGCCAGTAGGTGTTCGAACACTAGTTTGATAAGCCCATAATGCTAGATATAGTTGGTTATGCCAATCTTGTCCCGATTTATTAACCAAACTTTTTAGGATTTTAATTAAAGTTTTATTAGAAGCTTTAACTTGACCATTCCCTTGTGGATAATATGGAGTAGACCATCTATGTTGAATTTTATAATTGGTAGAAATATTTTTGATGTCTTTTTTTTTAAAACATGTTCCATTATCTGAAATAAGTTTGGATGGAATCCCAAATCTATAGGTAATTTGATTAAAAATAAATTTTGAGATCTTAGTTCCTGTACAAGAAGCTAATGGCATAGCTTATACACATTTTCTAAAATACTCTATTGTTGTAATAATGAATTTATGGTTATCTGAAGAAATTGGATTGATTTTCCCAATAATGTCTAGGTCCCATTTTGAGAAAGGCCAGGGGGATGAACTGGCTTGAAGCTCTTGGGTATGAGCATGAACGAGGTTTGCATGCTTCTAATATATGTCACATTTATGTACATATTCATGAGCATCCTTTTACATGGAGGGCCAAAATTATCCCATTCATAGGAGATTTTTGTCTATGGTATCTCCACTAAAATGACCTCCACAAGATACGTCATGGACCTCATTTAGAGCTATTTTAAATTCATAAGTATTGAGGTGTCATAAAAGGATACCTTAAAAATATATTTTATATAAAGTACCTATGATAATTATGAAATGGACAGCTTGCTTGCACAATGATCATCGTTGATTTCTATCGAAGCTATCTAGGATTGATCCATATTGGAGAAATTTTAGGATATCTCCATACCATGGTTCTAAAGATGCTTCTTTAGTTGTGAATACTTCTAAAGGTTCTAAATATGAATCTAACTATGTGGGTTCTCGAAGTTGATGAATGATGATAGTAGCATGATCATCATCCAAATCCAAAGGGATGAGAGAAGCAGTTGCTACCATAGCATCCACAAAATGATTACTGGTGTGAGGGATAGCTTCTATAGTAACCTTATCAAATAAAGAAACAAGTTTTAAAATACATTCTTTATAAATATGGAGTTTCTCATCTTGGATTCGATAAGTGTCATTAACTTGATTCACCATGAGTTGCGAGTCTTCAAAAATAGATAAAACTTTAATATTTAGAGCTAAGGTTACTCGTAATCCAAGGATTAAAGCTTCATATTCTAATGTATTATTTGTGCAAGTAAATTGGAGTTTAAAGGATAATGAGATAAGTTGCTTTTGTGGGGATACCAATATGAATCTTGCACCTATGCCACTCATACAATAGGCTCCGTCAAAAAATAGAGACCATGATTCTAAGGAATCATTATCTATATTAAGACATTCATTAGGAAATTCTATCATCAAAGGGTGAGAAGATTCAAGAGGGGCAGCAACAAGTTGATCTGCTATGACTTTTCCTTTAATGGATTTCTGCCCAATAAATATTAGGCCAAACTCAATAAAAGAAAGAATCCATTTTGCTACTTTTCCTAATAAATAAGGCCTACTCATTAGATATCTCAATAGGTCAAATTTGGCAATTACATAAGTCATTTGACTAAGCATGTAGTGGCACAATTTTTGTGTAGAAAATACAATAGCTAAAAAAATATTTTCTAAAGGAGTGTACCAAGTTTCATAACTTATTAAAGTTATTCTTATGTAGTAAATGGCTCACTCTTTCTTATCCTCATCATGTTGTGCTAACATTGCACCTAACGCAAGTTCTGAGGGAGAAATATATAATATGAATGGGTGCTCTGATCTAGGTGGAACAAGCACTGGTGGGATAGGTAAATATGTCTTAAGGGTTTTGAAAGCTTCTTGAAATTCCTTATCCTATAAGAAATGTGTATCTTTCTTAAGCAACCTAAGAAAGGGTTTACATTTATCTACTAGTTTATCAATAAAACAGTGGTAGACTAGAGCTTACCTTGTAAACTCCTGAGTTTTGATAGATTTTTAGGTTGTGGTATATCAATGATAGCTTTAATATTGGTAGGGTATATTTCTATACCATGCATGGAAACTATAAACCCTAATAAATTTATTGATTTTACTCCAAACACACATTTATATAGATTCAATCAAACTTTGTATTTACGGAGTCTATCAAAGACTCATCATAAATCAAGAATGTGATCTTCTCATTTTATAGATTGAGCTATAATATCATCCACATAATCATGCAAGATGTCATACATCATGTCATAAAATATCTATGTCATAGCTCGTTGGTAAGTTTCCCTTGCATTATTTAGACCTAAGAGCATTACTTTCCAATGGAAAGTCCCCCGAGGTGTAATGAATGTAGTTTTAAGTTGATCTTTTAGTGCTATACGAATTTGATTATATCCTAAAAATCCATCCATAAGTGATAACATTCCACATCCTGCTATAAAATCAATAATCTAATCCATATTAGGAAGGGGAAAGTCATCTTTGGGACATGCAACATTGATGTCCCTAAAATAAATGCAAACTCTGATTTTAGTAGCTTCCTTTCTGGTTACAAAAACAACATTGGATATCCAATCATAATAATATATGGCTTGAATGAAGTTTACATCCAAGAGTTTTTGTAATTCATTTTTAACAAACAAGGCTACTTTAGGATGAATTTTACAAAGTTTTAGTTTGACTGGATTAGCATCAGAACGAACCACTAAGTGGTTCATAACCACAAAAGGGTCTAGTCATGGCATAGTTGTGTATGTCCAAGTGAAGATATCAGGATATTCTATGAGAATTTTTGTATATTTAATATGTTCTTCCATATTTAAATCAATCCCAATTTTAACCATAAAAATATTATTTTATGTTCTGATATTACTTCTTAGGATAGCTTCTATTTCAATATTTAGATCTCTTTCAAAATTAGGAGGGGCGGGTGAAACATCCATTTATTGAAGTTCTTATAGAGATAAGTTAGCTAATTCTTCTTGTGTAGTTGTTTGAATGTGGGCTATACATGGGATATACCCATATAAGAAGAACCTATTTCTCATAATTTCTTCATTAGAAATTTCAAAAAAGACATTTCCTTCTACAAATTCATTCGAACTAGCTATTATTTTTGGGTGTACCATCGATAACATGTTGCAAGAGAACTCATGAGCTCTCTTGTTGGAATCTTGTACATTATAATCATCCTATTTTGTGGGTTCCAATATAGTGGATAAGTCTTGTAACACTTCATCTATAAAAGGATATGATGTAGAGGGGTTATCCTTATTAGAAGGTTTTGATGCTTCACAAGGAGGCTATGGTTTTGATTTGGGTAAAGAGGTTTTAGAAGGTTTTGGTTCCAATGATGAGATAGCAGGACAAAAGTGTATGTTAACAGGTTTCACTATTGCACACATTTCAAATGGCCTAGGATCACCATGAATGGTGATAAACTAATTCTTAAAATTGAATTTAATACATTGATGCAAAGTAGAGGGGACTGCCCTCATAGCATTAATCCAAGGATGTCCCAAAATAATGTTGTATGATGTTGGGCATGGTACAACAAATATTGATGTGTCTAGAATATTAGGACCAACTTGTAGTGGAATAGATATTACACCACAAGCCTCTTGTGTTTCATAATTAAATGCTTTAATGATCATTTCAGTTTATCTCAAATCTTCTTTCTTAAATCCAAATAGCTTTAATGATCATTTCAGTTTATCTCAAATCTTCTTTCTTAAATCCAAATATCTTGAAAAAGTCATAAGTGCATATGTTTAGGGATGAACCATTATCAATTAACACTCTTTTGAGACAAAAATCCCCAATTAAAGTTGTTATATACAAATAATTGTCTCTATACATACTTTGGGGAGGAATGTCTTTATCAAGGAAATTAATGTAATCTGTTGCTTGAGAGACTACAACATTAACTACAACCAGTTGAATCTATATCCTGAGGAACCATAATTTGGCTTAAAATGTTTATTAACTCCTCTCTATGAATGGTTGAAATTCTAAGAAGGTCTAAAATGAAAATCCTAGCTATTGTATTAGCCAGTTGAGAATTGATATCAAATGGAGTCTTTTGTTGGGATCTAATCATATTATTTCCCGTATGAGGTAATTTTAGAACAACAGGCGGTTGATCTGCATCATTTGTTTTAGTTTGAGGTTGAGAATTTTGGGTTTGGACTTGCTATCAAGTAACAACTCCAATTTTTCCTACAATGTTGTTTGATCGAACAACTTGTAATCTTGTATTTGAGCCTTGTTCAATACGAAGAATGTGTTGCAATGAAGGACACATGATCATTATTCTTGTAAATGGTTCTTCTAGGGGTAGTGAATCAATAATGGGTAAGATTTACCTTGACTCATCTTTTGAACTATTAGCATGTTGTGAGTTGATATCTATTTTAGATTCTGATTCACTTTCTATTTTATCCAAGGATGATAATGGTGGTTTTATTCCCTGGAGTTGCTTAATTGTCATATCATATTGAGTAGGCATAAAAATGTTTTGTAGAGGTTGAGATGGTAAATAATTTACAATTATTCCCACATATATTGTTGTATGAGGTGTATTTTTGTAATCTAGCTGATTTACAGCTTCCTTACCATGATTTGACAACGGGTTTTCGAAAATATCCATATTTTGATTTACATTTTGAGCCTATTGTGGTTGTGTATTTGTTTGAAGATTTTTATTCGGTGGAGGACTTTCCACTTCTAATTTTCCTTCATCAATCAATTCTTGCACTACATATTTTAATCTTCTATAGGTATTTGTTGGTTGTCCATCAACTTGGTGGTAGTCACAATGTTGGTCAGATCTGTACCACATTTGGGAGGGGTCAGGTTGTTGTATCTCTAGTAATTTTATTAGACCTGTTTATACTAGTTGTGGTAAAATCATTGTCAAGGGTTGATTTAATCTTGTAAAACAATGCAATGGATATTTTTCGGTTGCTTTCCACAAACATTTTTTTAGTATCCGTGGTATTAGAATTCTAAGGGGGTCTACTATTCGTGACCCCATATGCTACCACACTTTTATTTTTGTATTTATTCTTAGATGACTTATCTTCATATTTATTTTTAAATTGTACCCTAATGATTAGGGCTTCCTCTACCCTTCTTGCTAAATCTATAACTTGGTTAAAGGAGGTCACGGTAGATGTGGCTAACTCGTAAGACAATTTTTCTTGCAAATTTCTAATAAATATGTCAAGAATTTCTCTTGGAGATAAAGCAAAATGTAATTTTCCCAAAATTTTCCTCCATTGATCTAGGAATTCTCCAAAACTTTTTATTTTCCTTGTTTAATATTGTATATGTATTTTATTGTAACATGCATTTCTATGTAAGCACCAAATTGATGTACAAAAATTTATGTGGTTTCTTCAAAATTTCTTAAGGAATGTGTTTGCAACTGATAATACCACTCTAATGCCATTCCCCCTCAAATTTTTAGGAACATTTTTAGTAATAGCATATCATCATAAGTGATGTCATGATATGTTGTCCAAAACATACGAATATGTTCTATGGGATCTTTTGTTCCCTTATATATCAAAAGAATAGACATAGAAAACCATTTAGGGTATGGTCTAGAAGTGACCATAAGATCTAATGGTTGATTACACATATATTATAGCTATACGTAGGACGATATGGGTCAATTTGGTCTAAGCGTGAAGTCACTATAGCTTCGAGATGATGTGGCGGCTCATTGCTTTTATTTTGGTTTATTATGTTGCCATGTGGTGGATAATAATTTTGTTGCACTACCATATAAGGAGTTGTGGTGGGAATACTATTATGCATAGGGTTTGAAGTATGAGGAGGATATTGAAGTTTATAAGGAATTGTATTTTGTTGAAAATTTGGTCGAGGAGAAATTGGAACTTGTGTGTTTTTATTTTTTTGAGATGAAGAATTTAGGGTAAATACATGTTCAAAATATTGAGAAAACAAAGTAGGATTTTTAGAAGAAGTTGGTTGCTTTTGATTGGAAGTAGTTGCAGCTGTTGCACCAATGGATTTTTCTGGTGGTGGTTCAGGCACCTTTTCTTGGGAATTATCTTCTAGAGGAGGTATACTTTTAGTATTATATAAGGAGGGATCACCGTTATTGGTATTTTGTAATGAAGTGTTCATATATGATTCAGGTTGTGGGTAAAGTCGAAAGGCTGCTTCTAAGGCTGCATCCATAGAAAAATAACCCTTTTTAAATTGGTCTTCTATTTCCAACACATTAGTGATAGTTATTTGATTTTGATTTAAGAAATCACATAAATGTTGCATGGACTGAAAATGAACTCTTCCTCGATGTCCTAGTTTTGGATCGACATAATTAATAGTTTCATATTCTTCACTCTAGCCTATTTGATGTTCTTGTTCTTCTAAAACTTCTTCTATTTCAACCTCTACATTAGGGTCAATATATAGCACATATTCAGATCCAACCACCACTTGTTTACCATTTCTTAGGTGTTTAGCCATATTTCCTAGCGATGCTAAAAAGATTTTTTTTTGTTTTTTTGTTGTGTTTTTGTTGTTTTGTTGCTTTAATAAAACAATTTACTATTCTTTAACCCAAATATTTACAAGATTTTTGAAAATAACATTAAATGGTTTAAATATTTTCCAAAGAGCCTATGGATATCATTGATAGTTTCTAAGTCTCCTGGGCTCATATAATGTTCTTCCTAAAAAGAGAAATCATCTATTAAGATTTGAATGAAATGAACAAATGTAAATTCTTGAGTTTCTTAGTTAATAGGTTGGACTTGTAACTCGTAACAATACTCTCAAAATAAGATCACCCTAGGTGCCTTTTGAATTTTTTTTCTTTGTTCTAGGGTCACTTTGTTATTTTATAAGTATGCTAAAAATTTGTGGATGCTTAAAGCCTATTCCAAGTAATTAAACAAAGGATAAATATTTGTGTGGATACTAGCCTATTTATTTGCAATCCAACGCTCATGCCCTCATTTTATTTCAAAGTAAGGAGAATAAAAGCTAGGTCCTAAGGATATAGCAACATAAATTCTCCTAATTTCTCTAATTTCTTGGGATTTGTTTTCAATGGTGCCAAAGTATTTTCACAAATCTACTTGGCATTCTGTTCCATCACATTCATAGGAAATATTAACCTCTTGTTCAATACGTGTTCTCCTAAGATCTATGAAGAATGACTCATTGAGTCTGTTTTCTACAATTTATTGAGATTTTGTTTTTGTTTTTTGTTTTGTTTTGTAAAGAAAATAAAATTTAATACTAATTGTGTAGTTCATGTCAAGTTCACAAAATAATGTAGGCCCAAAATTAGGCACACATTTATCCCAGGCTAATGGATCCATGACTAAAATGGGGAGGGAAAATAAAGGATCTACAACTTGGAAGAGAAGTGCTTTTTTTGCACTCTCTTTGGTGTTTGTCGTGAATGGGGTGGGTTCACTAGGAAACACTTACTATGGTGGTTTCCATGCCTAGGTGAAGTAATTTTTTGATGTGTTCATTGTTTTAAAAGCATACACCTAGGGTTTGCCAAATGGAATTTCAACATACCTATATGCAATTTCTATTTCAAATGAATACAAGGCACACAAGTCTATCTAGAAAACATTATGAATTTTAACTAAGATGCAAGGTTTTGTTTATGTTACCATGTTCTCTTTTTATATTTTTTTGTTTTGTGAAGAATGTAATAAATCTATATTTTTGAGAGTTTTTCTATTTTTTAATTTAATACAGATGACTACAGAGCAGAGAATGTAAATCTAAGTATGAGAGAATGAATTCTAAGCACTTATCTGGTTTGGATGTCTAATTTTTTATGAAATCATCTACATTTTATGAAATCAAATGTAGACAGGATGAAACCAAATGTATGATTTAATATGATGAAATTAGATGTGTACGAATTCATATGAAACCTACAATTTCATAGCAGAACACTAAATTTTGAAATTAGGGATGGGGGATATGCATAGGCCACAGTGTATCATGGTCTATGACAATCAAATCCCCTTGATTATTTTATCCAACCATAAATAAAATGGAAAATTGATTATTTTAATATGCAACATGCGATAATAAAGTGATAGATCTAACAACAACAAAAAATACAGTGCAATACTAAAGTAATAAAATATTATGTAATGTTAATAGAATGAAATTTGCAATTTGATGCTTATAATTTTACCCCCAGAGGGACTCAGGTATGAAATATTACGCTGGGTATGAAATCGCACGTAATGTATGAAATCAGATGCAACCAATTTCATACAAATAATAGAAAAATGCAATATAAATCAAGTAAAAACAAAATCTAAGTAAAATTAAGAGTGATGCCATGGTTGTACGCTCCTTGGATGATGATTTGACAATGATATCTTCCACTGTAACCTACAAAAATATCCAAAAACTCTTTCTATTCTCCAATATCTCTTGCTAATATCATAAACCAGGCTAATCATTGTGAATATAAGGGGTTAAAATGGTTGCTTCCATTCGATAAATCAAGTGAGTGGCAAAAAAAATTAGGTTGCTAGGTCAAATTAATTTTTTGGCTTGATTTGGATGAAACTGGCTGTATATGATTTTATCGGATTGTTATATTTCATCGAGAATTTGGTGATACCTAGATTAGATTAAAAATACAAATGGACACCTAAATTAGGTGCACGTGTGATTTAGATAAAATCAAATGCATCCACTTTTATCAGATACGTCCGATTTCATCAAGATCATCCAATTTTTTCAAATACAATTGAATTATTTTTTATTTATTTTGGCATGGATATTGAGGTAGGGGTTTGTGAAGGTTATTTACACATTATTATAATAATTATGATGTATTAATCATATTATTAATTTGGATGTGTGTCCAAATTTGGTGGCTACAACTAGATCAAGTAGCTCTACTATCAAGTTACACTTATGTCCTAAATAAGGTAACATTATTGGATGGCTTACACATAGGCCACAACTAATAAAAAAAGAGCACATAGACTGGATGGGTTTACACATAGGCCACAACCAATAACAAGAAATCACATAGGCTAGATGAGCTTAGATCCTTCTAGGAAGAAGAAAAAAGAGAGGATGCAACTAGGAAAACACTGACCTCCTTAAACGATCCAAACTACAAGGTATAGCATCTATGTATAGAGAGCTACACATAATGAAATGGCATACATTGATGAAGGTAGAAACACTCAAAAACCATTGCTAGGGCATGACAATTAAAATATAAACAAGGTAGCGAAAGGAAAAATTAAACAAATGAAAACAACATCTTTAACTAAAACATGCTTTACAAATTTACAATTGGGAGCACCTCAACTATAAGCTTTGTTTATCTCCAAAGGACATAATTATTTGCAACCAAGCCTCATCTCCCTTACCTCCATTTAACCACTAGCTCTTCCAAGCCAATAGCCTCCCTCTCGCTTGCTTCCCACAAGATTTAAGAAAGGAGCATAGTCTTGCATGTGGGTGAACATGAATGAAACACCCAAGAGAGTGTTACCTGCCACCTTCTTGTGAGCACTCATGCAAATAAATTACCCTAATACTTAATGAAACCAAAGCTTAACTTAATCCACCAAAGATGTGGCATTAATTATTATTCCCCCTTATTTATGTTATTAATATTCAAACCAAAGTAATTTCTTAAAAAAAGTTCACACTCCATGATAGTTTATTATTAATATTACTTTGGTATTTTATATTAATTTATTTATTTTAAATCTTAAATATCAAAATTCCATTTAATACTTTATTTTACAAAATTATTTAAGCTTCCATTTAAGAAAATTCAAAAGTATTTAAATTACCAATCTATACTTATCAACCTTTTCATCAACTAGGCATATCATAGATAAACATGAATTTGTATCAACAATGTCCTACACCATTTTTTTATCCCCAAGTAGGTTGTCTCTTTTAAGATAGTCTAATGCTATCACCAGGAGACTCATTGTGCAAGCAAGATCCTGACCCAATATTGTGAACATGGAAACAAACAAAATGCAATGCTTCTACATGAAGGGTGTTTTGTAACCCCGAGCCATTAATGAGCAAGTCATCACCATAATTTCCCCAAACCTATTTCTTTATAGGTTTTTCACCCTTATGATACCACGAGTGAGAGAGAGCACATGATATTACATCCATAATTACATCAACAGTACCATATTACAAGCTCAAATGAATGCAATCATTCCATCATATAAACATAATTAAATAAATTATTTCATTAAAAAATTACATCAATACATAATTCATTGTCCATAACAAGATCTTCCAAGGAGGGGTGTTACAATTATACTAAGATTGATTATGGAATAATGCACCTCAATGGGATGTCAATATAAATAATGGATTTCAAAAAAATTCTAATCTTTTTGTATAGGTTGTCGAACCTTGCAATAGTGCAATATGTGATGGTTGTCGACTTATAATCATTGTTTGGGATGAGCCCATCAAAAGAGTTTTGGAAATAATTACAAGGACACATGGCATAATATCATGATTACATGACTATCCCATGAATCTAAAAAATGGTTTGAATTTATGTTGAGAAGCTCAGGCCATATAATTTTAAAATATATGAAGAGAAAAAGGTAAATGTGATTGAATAAATCATGGAAGCAATTAATTGACCAAAAAGTAAGCAAAGGCTAATCTGGCATGAGTTATTTTATAGTAGTTCTAAAGTAGTAATTTTATCAAACATGGGAAAGAAAAAAAACCTAGAGGCTAGCTACAATTAGTCTCATAACACAATGAGTCACACATCTCAACAAGAACTCCGAAAAAAATTGAAGCTGCTACTAGAAGACTCACATATGGTCAAAAAATTCTCTAGGTTGTGTTTCAAGATAAAGATTCTCATATGCCTTGGAAATTTAAACTTATCAAATATATATGTGATAAGTAGATTAATGCATATAAGGAGAATAACCAACAACTCATATTCTCAAGGAAAAACACATGCACTAATTCTTGATGCTACTTGTTAGACAAGCTTGGGAATTAATATTTGCTTAATTTCAATCCCATGGCAAAGTTTTGCTAGAACAAGCTACATGTTCCAAGAAGTAAATAAAAAATAAAATCACAAATTCAATAATATTTAGTATGGTCATTGATGAAGAAGCTAAAATCAAGCACCACTGGCATGAGGAGGTACACTACAATTTTGTGTAAATAAGTTGATATATAAATAAAAAGTCAATAATAAGTAGATGTAGCTAAAATAAGGTAGCCAAAAAAATAATTAGCTAAATGGTAGAAGCAAGGTATTGAAAGAAGGCCTAAGCATATCACAATAGCAATATCAGGAAAATTAAAGTGGGATTGCATTAGAAGTATTCATTATCACAAGCTGGTAGCATCAAGATTAAAGAAAAAGAGGATGGGCCTAGTAGTTGATCAATGACTTCTCTCAACAAGGAATATATATAAGGAGGTTTCTTCCTTAAAATTTGCATTATTTTTGGTGATTCTATTAGGGATTTTTCTATTTTGGCATGATTATGGTATCTCCTATTGAATACCAGTAGGAACAACAACATTCTTATGATAATTGGACATCACTAACCTAAGGGAATATCAATACTATCAAAAGAGCAAATTCTAGGAGTTAGTAGAGGTAGTTATTGATTAAGAGGAAGCCCTATTTTTTTGATCTTAAAGAGTGTGTAGAGCTACCTCCATTGAAGCATTCCAACCTCCTAGAATTTTTCTCCTTTATTTTAATTCACTCTCTTATGATAAATAACCAAGTTATATTTCTCACAAAATGCATCAATATTCCAAGACATGTAGATTTTCACTCTCTATAAACTTGACTAAATAAATATTTCTCTAAATATTTGGGAAAAAAGAGAACCAAAATCTTAAAAGAACCTCTCCATTAAGGAGTGGTGGCTTTATATTTCTTATGTTTTTGTTTTTTGGAGTCTCAAATTGCTGAACAACAAAGTAGAAATGTGAAGCCCAAAGTTGTGATAAAACAATGAACATCATTAGAGACACACAAATATTAAATATTCAAGTGTTTTCACTACTTATCCTCCACACATTCGTCTTCCTTATTTTACATAATTTTTCTATCCGAATTCATTTCCCTTTCTTCCAATCATTCCACATCCACTTTTTCATTCCTCATTCTTATTGTTCAAAAAGTTTCCAAAATCTCTATCCACCTTCAACCTCTCCATTAATTCTTTCTATTTGTATCCCAATGGATAAGCTAGCTAAATTCTTCTTTTGTGAGCAATGGAGGGAGATTTGGTTAATTATGAGGATGTGTGAAGATGACACACAAGCATAAGAAAAGAATGTACAAATTTTATAGGGTGACACCTCAATGCCTTGATGATGAAATTAAATGCAAGGTGTCATTATGGGAAGGATAGTGTTGGTGAAAGGCTATTGTAATAAAAGGAAGCATCATAATAAAATGTTGAGACTACTACTATTGATGTTGATAAGTAACAAGTGGCACAAAAATAATGAGGAGAAAAGAGAAATATGATGTACTAAGCCATTGGTCATATGTCATGGCACTCAGATCATAAAGGTAAGTATGTGATGCCCAAAATGGAAAAGCATGTGTGCATGATGCATGAGGTGAAATTTTTATTTGATAGTGCCAACTATGTTAAAGTCTATCCGAATTAAGACTCTAGTTGTTGCTACCATCCACAAAGGTTATAAAAGGATATGAGAGACAAGGATAATGCATGGAAGTTTTCTTTAGCACTAGGGTACTAGTCTAAATTTGTTCTGTTTAAGCAACCATGTATTTTTTGGGGCATCAAGGCACTAAACAACTATGTGCAATCCTAAATAAAAGTACCTGTATAATATTGCAAAGAAGGCAAAAAAGAGTATAATATTCTCAAGTTCTTGGAATATTTACCTAAGGCTACTTGCCTGCACCTAAAACAACTTTTAGCTATAGCATATTATGCTCATGAAAGATTTAGTTTTGTCAAAGGTATTTGCAGCTAGGTATCTCCTTGCCTCTTTCTTTCTCTTCCTCTTCTTATGTTTCCTTCATATTTTTTATTCTACTTCCCTTTTTCCTACACCCTTCTCCTTATTCACCTCCCCATCATCCATCCTCATGTAAACCTCAACCTTTTATTCTTTTGAAACATTTCCACCTCTGCATTTTGTAGAAAATCCCATATTTTATAGGCAAATGGGATGGATATCCAACAAGGGCATCTTCCAAAACATGTCTTAAAACCCTCGTTTCAGCTATAGAATTTATTTTCCTCCACATATCCATAATTTTTTTGTGATTCCCTATTCTATAGTTCTTCTATCTCTTGTAGCTTAAAATTTTGTTGTATTTTAAACGTCGAATTTTCGTCAACTTATCTTTTAGCTCATTTTTCATCATTTTGACTCTACACCCAATAAATAAGACTATCTAGGTTCCCTATTTCCACAAACAAAAATTATTGGAATTTACCAATAATGTCGGTAAATGCGATTACCCACATCCACAAATCCTTACAAATCCAATCAGATAGTGGCTCTGCTAAAGTTTTATCAAATTTTATGAAGGCAAAAATACATGATCTTGATCAAAAGTATTGATGGGATAAAATAAATGTTGAAGCAAGGCCCTAATAAATATTTAGTTACAAGAGAGTGATGGATGTCAAGTTGGAGAATATTGAAGTAATCGAACATGTAGTAGCACCTTGTTGATATCAAAATTTGGCTAAGGTAAAGAGTCAAATATTGTGCTTCATGTTGAATTGGAAGTTTCACCAAGGTAAAAGTATCTGGTGCTCTACATTTTTTTAGATTCAAAATTTGGTAAAGTATGGAAGGACGACCATACTTTTTAGGAAGCTAATATAATCAAAGGAGCTATAAAAGGTTGATGTTCAATGTATGCTATTTTCACTGTATTAACAAAATAAAAAATTTATTGAGACAAAGATCCCAAAATAACAAATAGGTGGACTTACAAAGCATTAATGTCATCATAAGGAAAAAAAATTCTGACATTTGATATTCAATACTGCATTGAGTTGGATTCAAAATTTGGTTGTGTGGAAAGTGGCTAGACTTTTGAGGAAGTTGATGTCATCATGAGAGCAAGAAAAGTGTGACATTGAGGTTCAATGTTAGACTCATTATTTTGCTAAGGCATGAAGTTTGGCATGAAGAAGAATTAGACTTACAAGGCACTAGCGACAAATAAATGCAAAATTCTATACTTCCAAGATTCGACATTAATTAAAGGACTTCCAAACCTATCCCTATCATCTAGATTCATGTGTGTTGACCATTCATTCATATCAAAGTTACTAAAACTAGCCAAGATTTTAGATGAGCTAGTGCCACAACAAATGTAATGGTAAAAATTAAACTTATCAGAGTACATTAAGGACCTACTAGAATAACATGGACATTGAGCTCATGAAATAAATCTAGATTAACCATATTAGTTTACCTAACTTATGGCAATTAGGCCAACCTAAGCATAAAAGTGATGCCTACTCCTTGCACTCACTTATGCCAGACTTGTAGATAGATTTTCCATAATGATTAGAGCTAACATAATGTAATGTAAATCTATAAATAACTCAATGTACCTCTAATAGAGGATCAACTCTATAGCATTTAAAATTTGTGTATGTTGTATGATGACTACTTCCTTTCAATAGAATTGAAGTGTTGTTTGGGATCTATTAAAAATATTATAGGACATGTGTTAATGTGAGTTATATTTTTATACATTTATGTTTATATTAAATGAATGGCGAATTATATTAAAGTTTATTCTACTAAACTAGATAATTATCTAAATTGTTGTTCATTTGATATTTGGAATGCTAAGCTATAATTAAATTTATTTAAATGATGTTCCACAAGATTGTGTGTTAGTTGGTCTATTAGGAATTTAATTGGATTGAGAGTATAATAATCTTATGCAGTTGAGATCATTGTTTTTAGTTGAATCTTGAACAACTTTATTTCAATTTATCTCACTACACTCTTTATAAACCCTTGTATTTCTATCTTTAGTATTAAACCCATTTCAATTTTGTCAGCTTTAAAGGAACTGGCCTTCTTCGAAGGTTGAATAGGAAGAAATTCTCAATAATCTAACCCTAGTCGAGATTCAAGGATGCATAGACCATGAATAAATTATGTATTTATAAACAATGCATTATTAATTTACTTTTTTGAATGTGAAATTTGTTATAATTGTCTAAAATTGTTTTTTTCTCCTATGTGCAGTATAATAATAACCAAGTACCATATTTTTTATTTAATTAAAAAATTATAGAACCATTTAAACTTATAAAGATTTTGTCGTCATAAACATATGAAATAAATAAGAAACACATGATATTACATGTTCCCTAATGTTAACATATAAATTTATATATTAAATAATATGACCTTATCAAATGATATTAGTTGAAACAATTAAATCTTCAACTTACATACATAAGATAAAGGATTAAAACTACAACAAAACAATGTTAATCCATATATCAATAAAAGAAACCAATTAATGCATATTAAAACTACAATTTATTCAAATAAATTTAGCTATGAGACCAAGGACGAGTCAATCATCATTATAACCAAGCAACGAATTCAACTAAAAGTGAGACCCATACTAGTTGGAGCTTGACAGAGAACGTAGTAATGAAAGGTGATAGGGGAGTCTCTACTGTCATTCACCATGAATCATGCAAGCTATTTGAATGTATTTGGGTATGATGATGACCCGCTTGGCATGGATGGAACAAATATGGATGTCCTCAAAGAGCCCCAACAAATAGGCCTCATCCACCTCTATCAGGGTTGGATAACACGACACACATATCGTTCTTCAAATCGTACGTTATAGATAAATAGGTAGGTATTAACGTGAAACCGAATTTCAATCATGAAATATGCTATTATATTTGCATCATCACAGCCCTTTTTACGGACCATTGCTTATTTTTAAAGTTACATAGGTTGGTTACAATCACTATTTTTTAAGTTAGATAGGGAGTTGGTTATAACCAGTACAAGATTTAAACCACAAACCTATTTTTCAACTCTTTACAATAATCAACAATTATTTTTACACATTTCCAAAAAAACTTATATCCGACGATCCAATAAAATTAACACAAACATGATCTTTCTTCCACAATATACCCACCCCTAGTTGATGGTATGGATATTTTATTCTTGTTCATAATATCTAATCTCATCTCATTTCAAGATATGTGAGAATGTCATTGGCTCATATTGTTATTTAATGGTATGTTGTTACTTCCCATTTGTAGCATGTGTTTTAACCTGACACAAAGGATGAGTTGCCTTAATGGTCGGACCTACCACATTTAGTCTTAAGCTCTGTGTATCTCACCGAAGAAATGACCAGTATAATAAAATAGTGTAGGGAGTATTTCCTCATTGTTCAATCAATTCCTAAAAAATAGTCAACTTCATTACAACTTTTTTGTGGGAACTGAAGTTTGCAGGAGCACAAAAGGAACAACATGGACTCTATCAACAACACTATAAAATGGAATGTTGGCCTAAGAGAACAAGGAATCATTTATGGTTCTCCATAGAGAAAATAATATATCCATCTTGAATATGTGTTAAACTTCTAGAAACACTAGAGGGAGGAGAGGGTCTCCAAGGAGAATTTGTTTCCATGTGAACCACTATGAAAGAAAAGGCTAGAAAAAAAATCCACTTCTAGGTATCCTAAGTGTTATGACATCTCCAAAAAGGTGAAGATATTTACATTCATGGTATAATGGACATAGTAGGTTAGGAATACCAATGTAGATAAGTCGTTAACCAAGTGAGAGGTCTTGGTGAATTAAAATCTAGGTGAAGACAATATGTTTGGGTTTGAGATAAGTAGACCATGTGTGAAAATGATGGGCCCAAATATGCCTAGGTGAAGAGAAGCCCTAAAGAGAAATTAGTTTTTCAACCATCGGTAAGTATGGTGATATTCATACATAACCTAATTTGGTCTTATAATTAAGGAGGGGTGTCTCTGGATATCATTGTCAGTCATTCCACCAAGGACATTGAGAGCAAGGTTATGCGTAAGGGGCCGAATCTAAAATGTATTTATAAAAATGGGATGAATCAATTTTGAAATTGAGGCAATCGTGTCCAAAATCATATAAAAGAGATGAAATATTTATTTTTTTCCCAAAAAATTATAAAAGTATGGAAAATCTGTTATAATATTTTAAAATGTGGATGATAGGCAATGGACAACAGATAATGGACAATAGGTAATGAACGATAGATAAGAAAAATTAGATTATAGATAGTGGGTAATAAACAAAAAAAATCGAATGATAGATAGCAAAAAGCAAACGATAAAAAGAAAAAAATTGGATGACAAAAATTAAAAAATTGGACGACAAACAATAGTTGATAGACAAAAAAAATCAAATGATAACAAAAAGGATGGGTTTTTTTTGTTTGTCATCCATTTTTTTTGTTGTCTATCATCTAGATTTTCGATGTTTGTCGTCTATTTAATTTTTTTGTCTACCTTCTAGTTACTTTTATTTTTTGTCATCTAGGTTCCTTTCTTATCTGTCATCTAGGTTCTTTTGTTGACTGTCATCTAGGTTATTTTGCTATTTGTCATCCAAGTTCTTTTGTTGTCTGTCATCCTAAATTTTTGCTACCTATCGTTTTAGTTCTTTTGCTGTCCATCATCCTAATTTTTTTGTTTTTCATATTTTTTTTTGTTGTCTAGTGTTTGTTTACTTTTGTTGTCTGAAATCCAGTTACTTTTGTTATCTATCATCTATTTACTTTTGTTGTATTTCGTTCAATTATTTTTGTTTTCTATCATCTAGTTATTTTTGGTGTCTACCACCTGCAAATGCTCTAATTAAATGTTACCACATGTCATAAATGTTACCACGTGTCAAACATGCATTTAATTCATGCATATGGACTTCTATAAAAAGGTATAAATAGTTATTTTTTGTATTTTTCCCCCATAGTGTAGATCAAAGTAGTAGATATTCCTTGAACCTTTTCCCCCATAGCCCAAATTAGAGCACCAGATATCTATAGTATAAATCAGACATCCACGGTACCCTAAGCCCTCATCCAAATGGTTAGCTCTTTCTCTCCTATTTATTCAAAATTTTCCTTCAAAAAATGTCTTTGCCATAACATTTCCAATATTTTGAATACACATAGACATGATACCTCATGGGTCAAACTCTGTAGTCTTATGGAATTGACAAAAATAATGCATTACAACATCGATATTAGTTTGTTACAAACTATTGTTAACTCCTATGATAATGACAGGTCCATTATCCAGATTTGACAACAAGAATATTTCTTTTATTGTGAAACATTTAGACGTGTAGAGACTAATAGGGCTGCCACACAAGGATGCTCAATCCATCACAAATCGGTATGTTTTGAGTCACAAAAAATATACCTAGAGATTGATGCAGGAGCATCCGATGGCGAAGCTGCAATCTTGCATCACCCAAAATGTATTTTTTTCCTTAAGTACTAAAACTGTCGCGATATCGCGACGCTTTTTGAAGAAGGTCGCCAGCGGGCCAAACTGTCGCGATATCACGACGCTTTTTGAAGAAGGTCGCCAGCGGGCCAAACTGTCGCGATATCGCGACGCTTTTTCATGGAAAGGGCCAAGGCGTGAAACTGTCACGAAATCGTGACATTTTTGAAGAAAAGAACTCAAATCTTTTCAAACAAACGTCGCAAATCGTGACATTTTCAAAGGAATCCGTCGCCAAACGGTCGTGAAATCACGACAATTTCGGAGGAAAGCAGCTGCGCCCAACGGTCGTGAAATCGCGACAGCTCGAGGCAAAGTCACTTGAGCGCCAAATGGTCACGAAATCGCGACGCTTCCGGGAAGCAAGATTTGAAAGCACAGGGACATCTTCGGCAAAATATTCTAAGGCACAAGAATGGTCGCGAAATCGTGACACCTTCGAAGGCAAGCTTAAAGGACGTCGCGAAATCGTGACACCTTCGAAGACAAAGTTCAAAAGACGTCGTGAAATCATGACACTTCTGGGAGGCAAGACTTGAAAGCATAAAGACATCGCAACACCTTCGAAGGCAGAGCTCAAAGACGTCGCGAAATCGTGACACTTCCGGAAGAAAGGTTCTTAAACGCAAAGTGGTCGCGAAATCGTGACACTTCCGAGCCGAAGACTCAAGGGCGTGAAATGGTCGCGAAATCGTGACATGTCGCGGTTTCGCGGCCCGAAACGAAGCAGCAAGTACGGAATGCAAAGATGTCACGAAATCGCGACATGTCGCGGTTTCGCGGCCCAAAGGAGGAAAGCGAGTAAGAAAGGCCTAGACGTCGCGATTTCGTGACGTGTCGCGGAATCGCGGCCCCAAGGAGGAGAGAGAAGCCTAACGCCAAAAACGTCGCGATATCGCGACCAAAGAGGAGAGAGAAAGTATTGGAGCAAAAACGTCGCGATATCGCGACCAGAGCTCTCACGACGTTGACCAGCCGACGATTGCAGAGACCAGTGTAGAGGGACACGTGGCGTGAAGTTACAGGTGGCCCGAGAGTATGGAGCGGTTACAGGGACTCTGGCAAGGGGACGCGTGGCATCAAATTACAAGCGGCTGTGACGCATCCCTTTGAATGATGAATTGGCGAAAGGATTGACAGGCGGCCGCAGCGCACTCCGCCACCCCAGACCATGATAATACGGGGCACCTGGCAGCATGTTGCAGGCGGTCACAGGACATTCGTGCGAAGGGTTACAGGGAATCCCGCACTTGATGTAATGATGGAAAGAAGTTGGGGCCGGTGATATAAAAAGACCGCGCATGCATTGTATTGGGGGACTCCTGGCCATTTATTTTGGGAATTGCTGTGTATTCGAATTAAGACCTCTGTTTAATGAAACTTGCTGGAATTTTGGCCTGTGCATTGTTGATCTCGGCACTCTTGCTGTGTGTTGTTTATAGCCCTATATCAAGTGGTATCAGAGCAGGTTGGTTCTGAGAGTGCAAACCGATCGCCGAACAGAGAGGCAGTTTGCGCCAGGACTGTGGTTGTGGGTTGCGAAGAAGAAGCAGGATGCCTCCGCGTAGAGACCGTGGTGGTATAAGGCACAGGCGAGCAAGAAGGGAGGAGGTCGATCTAAGAGCCCTACAGAGGCAAGTTGAGGCCCTGCAAGAGGAAATTCGAAGAGGAGTCGAGCCGAGAAGGGAAGAACCCAGCGAAGATGAAGTGTGGGAAGAAGAGGTTCCATCCGACGAAGAAGAGGCTTTGGATCCAGCAGAGGCTAGGCTGTATAGGGCCATCTCCCAGATCGGGAAGAAGCCAAAATTTGACGTCTCCACTTACTCGGGGAACCTCAACCCTGAGGAGTTGATAGACTGGATCAACGACATGGAGGAGTATTTTGAATACGAAGAGATATCAGATCCAAATCGGATCAGGTTCACGAAAACCAAGCTGAAAGGACATGCTAGCATCTGGGTGGAAAGGAGTGCGGTTGGAAAGGAACAGGAGGGGAAAGGAAAGGATCACCAGGTGGGATAGGATGGTAGAGAAACTAAAGAGGCAGTTCATCCCTGCAGATTATGAGCTGGACTTGTTAAAGAAAATGCAGAGTCTTCGACAAGCTAGTAAGACTGTCAAGGAATATACTGAAGAGTTCTATCAAATCTCAATCAGAACCGGCCATTCGGAGGCGAATAAGGAGAAGGTCGCACGTTACATCAATGGATTGCGAACCAGTATTCAAGAAGAGCTGGGGCTGGTTAGAATGAGCACGATAGATGATGCATATCAATTTGCATTAAAAGTGGAGGAGAAACTGAATAGGAGGTTTGATGGTAAGCAGAGAGGGAAGGACAGGGGTGGAAGAGGCAGTGGTGGAAGATACAAAGATTTTGGGAAAAGCTGGTGAAGCTAGCAGTAGCCAAAAATAGAAAGAAGTGAAAGAGGAGGATGACCAACGCCCACGCAATCAGAACAACAACTACCCAAGAGGAAGAGGTAGGTCTGGGCGAGGGTTTGGCAGAGGTGTCTTTCGAGGAACTTGCTTCAACTACGGAGAAGAAGGACACAGGGCATACAACTGCCCGCAACATCAAGAGAGGCCAAATCGAAGACCTGAGGGTCAGGCCCGAGCTACTGTAGCAGACGAAGGTGTAGAGTCTGAGCACTCAGAGGAGGCAGAAAGAGGAGAAGCGATGATCATCAGAAGAGTCCTGTTAAATGAAGAGAAAAGGGGAGACCAAAGGAACAGCCTATTTCGAACAAGATGCAAGTGCGCAGGCAAGGTATGTAACATCATCATAGATAATGGAAGCAACTGACAATTTGGTTTTCAAGGAAATGGTTGTCAAGCTGCAGTTGGAGAGGAGAAAACACCCGCACCCTTATCGGATTGCATGGTTGCAAAAGGACCATCGGGTGCTGGTCAGTGAGCAATGCATGGTGAAGTTCAATATTGGAACTTACCAAGATGAGGTTTTGTGTGACATCTTGCCTATGGATGCATGTCACCTGCTGCTTGGGAGACCATGGCAGTTTGACCGAAGTGTTGTCCATGATGGTCGAGCCAACACATATTCTCTGTCAAAGAATGGAGTTCGCCACAAGTTAAAACCCCTGAAGGAGGCGGATGAGAAAGTATGCAGCAGTGCACGAGTCTGTCTAGTTGATGGCAGAAGATTCTTGGAAGGCCTGAAGCCGGATCATATGTGCTATGCTATAATCCCCAGGGTTAGGGAAGAAGGATGCAAGGAAATTCCAGTGGAAGTCATGGGACTGTTAGAAGAATTCCCGGATATCATTTCAGATAATGTTCCTGAAGGTTTACCGCCTGTTAGGAAGATCAGTCACCACATAGATTTGGTGCCTGGATCGAGCTTGCCAAACAAGGCTGCACATCGAATGACGCCTGTGGAGACTGAGGAACTAAATCGGCAAGTTCAGGATCTGTTGAAGAAGGGACTGATTAGGGAGAGTCTTAGTCCATGTGTTGTACCAGCAGTATTAGCACCCAAGAAGGATGGAGAATGGAGGATGTGCACCGACTCTCGGGCAATCAACAAGATCACCATTAAATACAGGTTCCCACTGCCAAGGATGGATGATATCATGGACTGCTTGAGTGGAGCTGAGTACTTCACAAAAATTGACTTGAAAAGTGGGTACCATCAGATTCGCATTAGAGAAGGGGATGAGTGGAAGACAACCTTTAAAACCAGAGAGGGGCTGTATGAGTGGTTGGTTATGCCATTTGGATTAACCAATGCACCTAGTACCTTTATGAGGTTAATGAATGAGGTTCTGAAGGAATTTTTGGGCAAATTTGTTATTGTTTACTTGGATGATATACTGATTTTTAGCAGAACCTTAGAGGAGCACCTGATGCACATCAGGAAGGTTTTTGAGAAACTGCGGGAGGAGCAATTACTGATCAATCTGAAGAAGTGCAACTTTGTGAAGAAGGAGCTGGTATACCTGGGATTTGTTATATCAGCTAATGGTCTCAAAATGGACCCCGAAAAGGTGAAGGCTATCCTAGAATGGCCTGTCCCAAGAAGTGTGACCGAGGTTAGATCATTTCATGGTCTGGCCAGTTTCTACAGAAAATTCATTAGAAACTTCAGCAGTATTTGTGCATCTCTTACAGAGACAATGAAGGGGAACAAGAAGGAATTCCAGTGGACGGTTGGAGCAGATAAAAGCTTTGCTATGCTGAAGAAGAAGGTCACTGAACAACCCGTCTTAGCACTTCCAGATTTCAATAAGGTGTTTCAGGTAGACTGCGATGCGAGTGGCAGTGCGATAGGAGCCGTATTGAGCCAAGAGGGTAGGCCTGTAGCTTATTTCAGCGAGAAGCTCAATGATGCCAGGAGAAAGTATTCGGTATATGATCAAGAGTTCTACGCCATAGTCCAAGCGCTTAAGAAATGGAGGCATTATTTGTTGCCCAAGGAGTTTGTTCTCTATACCGACCATCAAGCGCTGCAGTATATTAACAGTCAAGGAAAATTGAATCAGAGGCACCTGAAATGGGTAGAGTTCCTGCAGAGCTATACCTTTGTGCTGAAGCATCGGAGTGGAAGATCCAATAGGGTGGCAGATGCACTGAGTAGGAGGCAATGTCTGATGCTAGAAATGAAAGTGGAGGTTGTTGGGTTTGTTGAACTCAAGAACTTATACCCTGTAGACCCCGATTTCGTAGGAGCTTGGAAAGCTCACACTGCGCCTGTTGCGTTGGACAGGACTAAATGGTTGGATTACCTGATTCAAGATGGAATGTTGTTTAGGGGGAACCAGTTGTGCATTTCGAGGAGCTCAATGAGAGAGAACCTCATTAAAGAAAAGCACAGTGGGGGTTTAGCTGGACACTTCGGTCGTGACAAGACCATCTCACTGGTTAGTGAAAACTATTACTGGCCACAATTGCAGAGTAGGATGTGGCAAAGTTTGTGCAGAGTTGTAGGATTTTCCAGATGGAAAATGGTATGAGGCAGCCTACTGGTTTGTATCAACCGCTACCTATACCGAAAAGACCGTGGGAAGATATTAGTATGGATTTTGTGCTTGGTTTGCCCGGGACGCGAGGGGGGCACGATTCCATATTTGTGGTAGTGGACAGATTTTTGAAAATGGCACACTTTATCCCATGCCAGAAGACTAGCGATGCGGTCCATGTAGCTGGTTTGTTCTTTAAGGAAGTGGTACGCCTTCATGGGCTGCCAAGAAGCATTGTGTCGGACAGGGATACCAAGTTTGTAGGTTATTTCTGGAAGACCCTGTGGAAGAAACTGAAGACGGAGTTAAAGTTCAGTTCTGCATACCACCCCCAAACAGATGGCCAAACAGAGGTGGTTAATAGGAGTTTGGGCAACCTACTGCGATGTTTGGTAGGGGACAAGCCCAAGGGATGGGATCTAGTTCTATCGCAAGCAGAATTCACGTATAACAACTCGGTCAATAGGAGCACAAATAAATCCCCATTCCAGATTATCTATGGGAGCAGCCCAAGAAACGCTTCAGAATTAAGAAGGATAGATCCGAGGGAGAAATGCAGTGCTGAAGCAGAAGACTTTGCTGAACACCTGAAGGGAGTGCATGAGGAAGTGACAAAACACATTGCCAAGATGAATGCTCAGTACAAGGCAAGGGCGGATCAAAAACGCAGAGCTAAGGAGTTCCAAGTAGGAGATTCTGTCATGGTCCATCTGAGGAAGGAACGGTTTCCTGCCAAGACCTACAACAAACTAAAAATGAAGAAATTTGGGCCATGTAAGATCATTGGCAAACGGGATTCGGGTAATGCCTACGAGGTGGAGTTACCAAGCGAACTTAACATCTCCCCCGTGTTTAACATCTCGGATTTGACCGAGTATCATGAAGGAGAAAGCAGTGAGATACCCAATCCAGATTTGTGGAGCATTCCAGCAGTCATTCCAGTTGCGGACGAGATAGAAGAAGTTCTAGATACGCGCGAGGGCCGAAGTACTCGAAACAAGAATTACTCTGAGTATCTAGTCAAATGGAAGGGCAGACCCATGGAAGATGCGACTTGGTTATCAAAGGCAGAGGTTGATCGCCTGGGTCTACCTCGAAAAGATCAGAAGTGAGGTCACTTCTCAAACTCACCCTGGGTGTCTGATGCAGGAGCATCCGGTGGCGAAGCTGCAATCTTGCATCACCCAAAATGTATTTTTTTCCTTAAGTACTAAAACTGTCGCGATATCGCGACGCTTTTTGAAGAAGGTCGCCAGGGCCAAACTATCGCGATATCGTGACGCTTTTTGAAGAAGGTCGCCAGCGGGCCAAACTGTCGCGATATCGCGACGCTTTTTCATGGAAAGGGCCAAGGCGTGAAACTGTCACGAAATCGTGACATTTTTGAAGAAAAGCGACAACAAACGATCACGAAATCGTGACATTTTCAAAGGAATGCAGCTTCAACGCAAAACGGTCGTGAAATCGTGACATTTTCAAAGGAATGCAGCTTCAGCGCCAAACGGTCATGAAATCGTGACAATTTCGGAGGAAAGCAGCTTCAGCGCCCAACGGTCGCGAAATCGCGACAGCTCCGAGGCAAAGTCACTTGAGCGCCAAATGGTCACGAAATCGTGACGCTTTCGGGAAGCAAGATTTGAAAGCACAGGGACATCTTCGGCAAAATATTCTAAGGCACAAGAATGGTCGCGAAATCGTGACACCTTCGAAGGCAAGCTTAAAGGACGTCGCGAAATCGTGACACCTTCGAAGACAAAGTTCAAAAGACGTCGCGAAATCGTGACACTTCTGGGAGGCAAGACTTGAAAGCATAAAGACATCGCAACACCTTCGAAGGCAGAGCTCAAAGACGTCGCGAAATCGTGACACTTTCGGAAGGAAGGTTCTTAAACGCAAAGTGGTCGCGAAATCGTGACACTTCCGAGCCGAAGACTCAAGGGCGTGAAATGGTCGCGAAATCGTGACATGTCACGGTTTCGCGGCCCGAAACGAAGCAGCAAGTACGGAATGCAAAGATGTCGCGAAATCGTGACATGTCACGGTTTCGCGGCCCAAAGGAGGAAAGCGAGTAAGAAAGGCCTAGACGTCGCGATTTCGCGACGTGTCACGGAATCGCGGCCCCAAGGAGGAGAGAGAAGCCTAACGCCAAAAACGTCGCGATATCGCGACCAAAGAGGAGAGAGAAAGTATTGGAGCAAAAACGTCGCGATATCGCGACCAGAGCTCTCACGACGTTGACCAGCCGACGATTGCAGAGACCGGTGCGAGAGGGACACGTGGCGTGAAGTTACAGGTGGCCCGAGAGTATGGAGCGGTTACAGGGACTCTGGCAAGGGGACGCGTGGCATCAAATTACAAGCGGCTGTGACGCATCCCTTTGAATGATGAATTGGCGAAAGGATTGACAGGCGGCCGCAGCGCACTCCGCCACCCCAGACCATGATAATACGGGGCACCTGGCAGCATGTTGCAGGCGGTCACAGGACATTCGTGCGAAGGGTTACAGGGAATCCCGCACTTGATGTAATGATGGAAAGAAGTTGGGGCCGGTGATATAAAAAGACCGCGCATGCATTGTATTGGGGGACTCCTGGCCATTTATTTTGGAATTGCTGTGTATTCGAATTAAGACCTCTGTTTAATGAAACTTGCTGGAATTTTGGCCTGTGCATTGTTGATCTCGGCACTCTTGCTGTGTGTTGTTTATAGCCCTATATCAGAGATCAACTGTGATATCTCAAAAAAAAAATTGAGAGGTATTCTACATCTTTCAAATATTTTTTGTAAGAGTTAATTTTGTCTTACAATGTTGTCCTATAATTCTCAACTAATAATGTTGTCCTTTAATTTTTTTGTAGTTCACTCTACTAAGTCCAAAATTTTAGCAATTATTGTATTTCGTGTAGACACCTAAATCATGTAAATTAGATAAGACTACCAGTGCATCACATGTGCCACTCTTATCGACATCATATGGCCCCATTGGGCACCCCTATAGGCTTGCATAAGGCTCCAAAACACATTTGAAAAGGTTCCTAGTATTTTTAGGTAGTTTTGGGGCATATCCTAGTGATCATCCCACTAAGGGATGGTCACAGATGGTGATCGTCCCACCCAAGTATGACCATCCAAAACCATCCCTGGGTAGGATGATCCCTAAATAGACCCTCCAAAAATTCAATAAACACATGAAATGGCAATAAAAGACTACCATTTCCATGTCTAATAAGTCTAAATTGATTTGGGACCAGACATGGAAGTCAAGAACTCCAAATTAGGAGCTCCAAATGGGCAACCTTCTCCCACCCAATGCATGCAAGGGTTTTGACAAGTGGCGGCACCTGCCTCGCATGCCACTACTTGCCCCTTTTCCCTAGATGCCATTTTTTGGGCTATAAAAAGAGGTGCATTCACCCTTTTTAGAGGAGGAGAGTTGAAGTATTTTAGCAACAAAGTGCTACCCAATTCCATCCTCACCTTTTGCAAACCATCATTTGCCCTCCTTTAGCCTTGAAACCCTCTTCATATGAAGGCACTTTCAGGGGCAATAGAAATCGGTCCAAACCATTATAAACTGGCCAAATTGGAGAGAAACTTGGCCCCATCTACTGACACAACCTTTAAACCTATTTTGGACCAAATCCCATTAGTATTAGTGGCAAAACTTGAGCATATTTGTAACCATCCCACCTAGGGATGGTTAATAGCAGCTAGATGCACCACCTAGGTATGGTTAGAAAATAGTAGAGAATTTGGAATAAATTCCACCATAGACCCTTTAGAAATGTTTATATTAGCCTATGGTCCAAATTTGATGAGATTTGGAGTAGTTTTGATGGCACTTTTGAAGTTCTCTTTGTTGTAGGTCTAGATGCCCCTATCAGGGATGGTCACTACTTTTGCTAACATTTACCTTCAATATTGTGTTCATATCTCTCCAAAAGTATCTATATTACAACATATTCCATTCATATATCATTTAGAACAATTTGCATGTGTTATAGATTAGCTTTGTTATTGCTAGATTAATGCTTTTCTATGTTTTCAAGGCTTTGATTCTATAACGCATATGCTATTAACCCATTTTCAATCCCTTGTGTGTAGGTGTAGGTATTCTATATAGAAGGGAGGAGATAAAGAGGCAAGGAAGAGAAGCCCAAGACTAGCTCTCAAGTGTGGGAACACGAGATGAACCATAATACACGCCTTAAGGACCTTTCAAGGGATTAGATCCCTTGAATCATTGTAATATTGAAATGTATCACATTGTAAAGACCTCAAGAGGAGGTATTTTAATATTATTTGGAACTCATGAGTGAATGAATATAAGGATAAATACACTACTTTTATTACACATTTCACTTCATTTCAATATATTACATATTTATGCACCTTTTCCCTTTTAGTGCCTTTAATATGCTTTACATTGCAATAGAGTGCCCTTAAGGCGATGTAAATTTTACTTCTTCAGTGGTGATCATGGTATTTGATATTTGTATCTCTCCCCTTTCAATTTGTCTATTTTTTACCTTCATTTTTTGTTTTGAATGTTGCAGGATTTGGCCGTTCTGAGCAGAAATGACCCCTTTTCTACTAGGTGACATAGGGTGGGACGGCCAGCTAGGTGACACTGGTAGGGATGACCCCAAAATTTCTAACTATCCCTTCTAGGGATGGTTACAAAACTAGAGGTTTTCTACAAAAATTTGTAGAAATAGCAAGTTCCAGGTCAGCAAAGACACCTTTCCCAACCTTCAATTTGCATATATGTTGTTTAAATTAGTGAAATTTCAAAATTTTCTTGTCTTCTTTATGCATGTGAAGGTTAGATATCATATTTTTGAATTCTTGCATTAATTATATCAGAGAAAATAGGAAAATAATAGTAGTCTATATGCTTTTTGTCTGGTTTGCATGCTTGAAACTTACCAAAGAAGGTTAAGTTCATATAGGTTGTTAATTTTAGTGCTTTCCTTTTATGCTACTAATGATTCTAAAATAAAATTTACTTTTATGCATATTAGTGAATCATAATTGTATGATGTCTTGTTTTATTTTAAATTTTAAAAGGAACAACACACACAACACGATCTTCTTAAACATTGGTGAGTTGGACTTTCATTCCCAACCACTAATTCCTATGAACCTTGTTCTATTGGCCAATACCGACTCTAAGATATGTCCTAACCATGAAAAATATCATGCATCCTTCTTTAGAAGGGTGTATCACTACACACGGTATGTTGGGTGATAATCGACAAGATCTATGCTCCCTGATCGAATATGGAATTCATCACCATACTTTAGATTGGATGACGTAACCAGAATAATATGGAATTAATCACCATACCAGTTGTCAAGCTGTGAGTGTATAGGTGAAAACATTTAAAAATTTGAGTATATCATCCAATGAAATATCAAACATGCCAAGTATTCTCTTTACAAAGCAACACATCTTGAAACAACATCAAATAGTTTAGGATTCACATTTTAAAACTTAAAGAAGATAATCATCTCTATTTTTGAGTGTTTCTATTGTTTGTTTGTTTCAAATTCATAAAAATTGTAAAATGAGATAATCATATAGTAGTATAGAGTACATAGCTATGGTACATACCCGTAGCCAAGCCCATTTAAATGTGGAAGTTGTGGGGAGTAGGGAAGAGGATGTACAATGTATTCACCTAGATCCTAAGGACCTAGTCATACCTCCTTGGAGACCACCTAATATTCCTAGCCCTAGAAGGGCTAATAGGAGACCTAGCCAACAAGGGACCCCTACCCGGGGTACCCCCACAGGCGATGGTCTCAACTTAGGAAGTCATATCCCTAATCATCGAGTGGCAGATGAATGGATGGTTACTCCTAGAACCGTAATAAAGGGACCTAGCCAACAAGGGACTCCTACATGGGGTAACCCCATAGGAAACAAACCCCTATTAGGGAATTTATTCCCTAATATAGATATTTCTAATTCCTTCTTTTGAGAAGAGTCACCGTGCAATGGATAACTTACCAATAGAGCAATCCCACGTATTCGTGTGCCCGCTTGATCTACTTGTCACACTATTGTGCAGGAGTCTTACTTGTCACCTAAGGTAGGGTTGAATGATCATCTTATGATTTCAAACCACCCTTCTCTATGGTCCATGATCGTGATGAGGGTAATACTCATCGTCATAGGTGACTTCATTCCACCTTACCTTTCCTTTTCTACGAGGGAATACCTGAGGAACATCCAGATTATCCTCATTCAAATGTGTCAATGCAAGCATGCTGTGCCTCTACACCAGTAGATCATCAAGAAGATCTATTTAGGGGTGAGCCTCAATTCAATGTAGCCTCCCTCAATTGAGGTAAAGTTGTAATAGATCTCACAAACTCCCTTGAAAAATATAGATATCAAAGTAACAATGCTAAGGCATTTAGACCTAATACAACTAATAAGATAAAATAGTTGGTAAATAAGTATGTTGATCACTAGGCCAAGTTTAATCAACTTAAGTTTGATAAACATCACTTAGATATTTTAGAGCAGTGACAACAATTAGAGAAACAAATACTTGAACACCAAATTCAATAAACTTTATGTAATGGAGCTTCTACTCCAAATACGCGTAGATAGGAAGCTCACACAAGGCAACCAAACCTCCAAAAATATATTTCTCCTAGACCCCATAGTTATAAATAGAATATACATGATAGGCCAAATATAGATTACCTTCAAGATTCTTTCATTCCTCCTTTGAGGCCCATACCTGAAACAACCTATGGGGCTTACGATGACTTGGAATAAAATGACGATTATGTAGAAGCACCTTATGGACGAGTGGATGATGTCAATAAACCACCCAAACCTATGCTTAATATTTCTTGACCACCTCTACAAGTTCAAAATAAATAAGAGGAAATCATTTCTTCAGATGCATATCAAACTTTGCTTGCATGCTTAGAAATTGTAGATGTATCGCTCCAAATTTTTTGCATCCCTACCTTCAGGCTATTGGATCCACGCCCGGAAGGAGGATGGGAAAAGGATGGTGTGGTACCTCGAACGAGAGGACTTTGCGAAGGTCCCGCCTCTCAAGGGAGGTGCATTTTGGTGATTTTTTGACGGATGGTGGGTTCACCAGGAAACATTTGGCGGTAGTTTCCACGCCTAGGTTTTGGGAATGAGTTTTGATGAGTTCGTTTTATTTTTAAACATTCATCCTAGGTTTGGCCGAATGATTCTAACTTAAACTACATGAAAATGCAATTTAAATGAATACAACAAACAGAAAAGAAAGCAAAAATAGAGAATTTGCAGGAGGCCAATGAAGATTACCTGATCCGAAAGTCTAATGAAGTTTCTGATTACTTGTAGCAGTCTGGATCATCTGTAATTCAACATAATCGCCTTAAATTTTATAAAATCATCTAAACTGACAGGATCGTCTGCAATCTGACGAATTCGTCAAACGAATTCATTAGAGACCTACAAAACAACAAACAGATGCGAAATACAAGAAATTCTATTTTGTAAACAGGGGCAAACTATATGAAAAAGTAATATGAGTATTGAACAATATGCAAGAACAAAAGTAAATGCAAATCACTGTGTTTAAATAGCAGAATATGATCTTAATATGCAAACTAGACAAAATGGGTGAACTCCAAATGCAATATAGTATAAAAACTAAATAGACAATCTAATTTATAGCATAAAATGACAGATAAAAGAGAAAGAAGAGCAAACTCCAGGCACTGATTGCCTCGATGTGTGCTGCAGTCGAAATCATCTCGCATCAGAATGAGATCATCCCGAATTTGACGAGATCACCTCTGATCTTGACAGGTTCGTCGATTGCGATAGGTGCTGGCTCCGGTTGAAAACCAGTGGTGTATCTGCAATAAAATTAATATAGAAATAGTGCAAAGGAAAATTTGAAGTATTTTAGCGCATAGGGAGTTGATTTACATAAAAATTCAGCCAGGGGTTGGGGAAGGAAAAGTTTTAGAGTTAAATAGGCATAGGATAGTTGTTGGGAGGTTGGAGATCATCCCAATTTGGGAGATCTCCAACGGGGGAAAGGTCCCAACGGCGCAGACACGCTTCTACCCGGATTGGAGACCCGTTGGGATGGATTCCAACTATGCAAATTTAGTTTTGCGACGAAATCGTTTGGACGTTCTAGTCCAGACAAAATTGTCAAATCTGGGGCGATATCGTCTGATCGGTGATGATATCGTCCAACGGTCAAAACAACTGCTAAAAATGGAACGGAAAAAGGGGAAACGGATTTCCCGATGGTTAACGGGCGGTTTGGGAGGTTAAATTTGATTTTTAAATTATTTACTAAGGTGAATGTAATTATTGTAATTTTACTGCGCCAATTTTAGGGTGCTACATTTTGCCCCCTCTTTAGCGAATTTTCCGAAGAAAATGCGTTAAAGATGAGTTCTTCTCGATCTACAAGAAAGTAAAAAATTATTTCCATTTTTAGGTGACGATTCTTGCTCGAATCGTACGACAACTTACTATGGTGCCCCCTCCGTGTTTTTACCCAAATCGAACGTTTGAGGTAAAAACGCGAAAAAGCAAAATTAATTTGAATTATTTTTGAATGAAATTATGTTTGATATATGATATGTTTTTGATCATATGACTTGTGTTATGTGTATGTTTATGATGCTTTTATGTTTGATTGATTGATTTGATAATTGGATTGATGATTCATGAAATTATGTCGTTGGAAATATTATAATTTGAATGTCATGCTATAACATTACAAATGAAATAATCTGATGTGACAAAGTGGTTGTTTGTGATGCAATGTGATAAAAATAAAAAGACTTCTAACAATAATTTCAAAGGACATTGTCGCTATTATAGACCATTTCATGGAGTCGCTGCTCACTCGGTCGTCAAGCTAATCCCATTTATAGAAATATTGTTAAAAAGGAAAAGAGTGCTTAAGAGACTGTCTTAAGACTTTAGTGCAATAGTGCAAATGATGATGATGATGATGATGGTTTGTTTTCAGATTTCCATGAAAATATTATGCATGAAATATTGTGAAATGATTTTTGTTAGGCATAAATTCCTAAGTGTGATAAAATTTGTGAATAATTCCTTAGGAATCATATCAGCATTGCAAAGTTGAAGGTTGACATAATGACATAAAAATAGGGAAAAAATGGGTTTGCTTTTGAAAAGCATAATTTGTGTAAAATGAAGTCATATGGTTTTTATGATTTTTGATAAAATGGGGAATAAAAATTGTTACAATGGTTTGCGCTAGGCATAGAATATGTAGGTATAGACTTATACCATCATCGCGAAAATCAAAGAAAGGATAGTTTTATTGCATGATTAATTTTTGATGAACAGAAAATATGATAATGAGGACTTGCGCTAAGCATAAAATTGCAATTTTGGTTTTGAAACTATACCATCGTTGCGAAAGTCGATAAGATATATATGATATGTTTTGATTGAAATTTTTGATTTTTTCTATTATATAGTTGTCTTTGTGGTAAATAATTGTACTTGGTTTATTCCAAACAAGTTTGCAAAAATAATATTTCAAAGCATTTTGAAAACAAAAAGTTAGATTTATAAGGAATCCCATGTGCATAAGTGAATTCATTTCCAATCTTGATTTATCATAATGATAGACAAAATCTCTCAAATACAAATGTGTGTGCAATTGCATTGTTCATTTACCACTTTTGAGCAAGATACTATGATACAAGTGATTTGAAGAAACCAAATAAGTGTTCATTAACCATGATGTAGATGCATATAACCATACTAGGCTACTATGTAGATCGGATTATCAAGAGCTAGCTAATCCATAAGTAGACATAGGTCCAGTACAAAAGAAGGTCGCTAATGTGATAGACATATCGCCACGCTAGGAGTTACCCAAGGCCAAGCGGGTTGGGCACAAACCACCTGTTATGGGGCTTACCTCACAGTTTTCGAATAATTGAGAATTCCAGGGATTCAAGCTCATTCACCCTTCTTTTCTTTTCAAAGGGTAGGGAAAGGGATTTTATTGCTTTTCTTGCTTTCTTTTGAACTTTGCTTATTTTTATTTTTGTATTTATTTTGCTTGATAATGCTTGGAACATTGTTGACATAACATTTTTCTTTTCTCTTTTTCTTGAATTTTTCTTTTCTTTTTCTTTTTCTAGGGATACTTGCTCAGATTAGCTGTAGAGCAAGGGATTTTTATTCCGGGTAGGGGTGAGCTTGTCCTTTTGCCAATTCTCAAATATTCTAGACCATGTGCATGATAGGATAGCAAGGGAAACTTTTCACTCAAGAAATCAGTTCTACTATGTAGCAAAACATGGAAATTACAAATATAATCATTTTATTGTGAAAATATGTGCTTGGTTTAAGTAAATAACAAGATCAATTCTCTATGCTCAAACTTTATTTAATTGAATTTTGTGAACTTTGATATAAGAGAGATTAGTAATCATGCCAGATAAAATCAAGATATTTATTGTGTGAGTGTGCAAGTGAGGGATGCCAAATAAATGCTAGTTTTATCCAAAATAAGTTGAAACATAGAATTGCAATAATTGTAAGAAAATAATGATTTTGAGAAAGTTTTGAGAATGTTGACTCTCTCTTTATTTTGTATATTGTTTTGGTTTCGAAAGAGTCAAGCATATAGCTATTTTTGGATTTTTATGTTGATTTTTGTTTTGGAGCAAAAGGAACTTTACAAGTGCTTTAAATAAATGCAATAAATATTTTTGAAGATTTTATGAATGTTTTTGAGGTTTTTGAATAAATTGAAAGAAATACACGATAATGATTTTGAACAAATATATACATGGATGAAAAGACCAAGTTTATGCATAATAACGTTTGAGATGTAAAATATTCATGGGTTCTTTAAGTTCTTTACCATCTAAGGTAGATAATTTATATGCTTCTGATTCAAATTTTGCAGTAATGATGTATGGTCCGAGCCAGTTGGGCTCAAATTTACCTTTAAGTTCTTTGGTTGCATTTGTATTTTTTTTTTTTTTGATTTTGAGGATTTTGATTTTTTTTGTATTTTGATTTTAATTTATGAATTGAAATTGGGGGTATATACAAGATGATCTATATACACTATACAAGGTTATTTGAGTATAGCATGTCTAAGGTTGCTTCAAAATCAAAGGAGGTTTTGAAGGATAATCTGGTTGAGGTGAAGGTAAGAATAGAAGGTGATGAATAAAAGGTAGTGATAACAAAAGCTTTGTTATAATGTAGAATAATGTAGAAAAATATTTGGCTTTTATATGTGTAAAATTGATTATATTACAAAATAAAATGTAAGAAGGATAAGAAAGTTCTTCATTCTTATCACTATATTCCAAATATTGATAAGATAGAGAAAGTATATGTGAAAGATATGCATGGATGTTATTTGGTAAACAAAGATGATCATATATGGATAAAAAAAAGTGATGGATAGAAGAGAATTGTGATAATAAATAATATATAGAACTTGATGTTTCAACCATTAAATATTCTTCAAATGGTGTTGGGTCACCATGTATGGTAACAATTTTATTTACAATTTCAAACTTCAAACATTGGTGAAGAGTGGAAGGGACAACTCTCATCGTATGAATCCAAGGACTTCGGAGAAATATGTTGTAAGGTGAAGGGCAATATGCCACATAAAACAGAGTGTCCAGGATCTTGGATCCAATATTGAGGGGAAAAATTATAGTACCTTGAGCTTCTTGAATTTCATTGTTAAAAGATTTTATAATAACATTTGATTTATAAATATCTTCTTCCTTTATTTTGAGTTTTTGGAATAATTGATAAGTGCATAAATTAAGAGAGGAGTCATTATCTGTCATGATAGTTTTAACAAGTGTTTCTTTACTAGATCCTGTAATGTAAAGATAGTAGTCTTATTGTGGAGTAGAGGAAGGAATCTCCTCATCATAGAATGAAATATGGTTAACCTCAAGAGGGTTTACACCATTAATTATATTCTTAGAGAAGATATGATGAGGAACAAATTGTTGGCTAGGTATTTTGAAAAAAATTTCCTTGTGATAAATTTGTAATACTTCTAAAAGGGATATCTTTTCTTGAGGATTAATCACTTGTTTTTGGTTATCAAAGTGGATTTCAAATTGAGATTTTGATTCTAAATATGATCTTTCTATGCTTACATTCCATTTTGGATCATTATATAGATTCAAAGATAGTTTTGAAGGCTGGTCAAATGAGGAATCCATATCTTGAATATCAGATTGGGTTGATTGAATTTGAGGTTGCTTATTTGTAGTTTTTGTTACAATATTAATAATATCATCATGATGGGACACATTAACATGAAATATTTGATTGGTTTCCTATTGTTGATAATTGAGTAGGGGTTCTTGGGAGATCCCCATGTCTTGATTGATTATTGGTATTTGTTGTGTAGGAGTTTGATAGTTTATTGGAGATTTATAATCAGTTGTAGATTGTAATTCCTTTATATTAAAAATATTCTTATCAATCAAATCTTGAATTGCACATCTTAAATCTTTACAATTTTGTGTCATATGTCCATCTACTCTATGATATTCACAATGTAGCTCAGGTTTAAACCAATCTGATGTGGTATCAGGTTGTCTTATGGAAGGAAGTTCAATAATATTTGTGTCAAGTAAATACTTGAGAATTATATCCATTGGTTGATTAAGCCTAGTAAATTTACGTGATGAAGGTTTTTGATAAATGCCTTAGGAATTTCATCATAAAAGGACCTAATGGTTTCTCACCTCTACTTTCTTCATTTTGGGTAGAATTATGATAGGAAGATTGAGATGTAGGAGGTGAGTGAATGGTAGAATTGGAAGAATAAGTATTTTCTTGTTGAAATGGATGTGTTGTATTGAAAGAAGAGTATTGAAAAGGTGGTGGAGGATTATATGTGGGTTGATAGACATAATATGGATATATGGGAGAATAGATAATATCATTATTAAGAGGATTGGCAAAGGGATTGTTTTGTTGGGTTACGTATGAAAAATAAGAAGAGTGTGATAGAGGTGGTGTTGAATAGGGATGAGGTTGGTCATAATCAACAAATGTATTTGGATGAATTCTTCCAACATTACTAATGGGCTCATATTGATTTGAATTAAAACTCATGGTTTCTTTAGTACTTCTAAAAGTAATATTTAGCATCTACTATTTAGAATTGAATCTAAAAACATACAAAATTGAAATGATGATTTTGTTATATTTTTTTTTTGCACACATATATATTTTTTTGTTTTTGTTTTCAAAAGGTTATGATGCATTCATGTCGGGTTCACCAAAATGTATCGCTCCAAATTTTTCGCATCCCTACCTTCAGGCTATTGGATCCGTGCCTGGAAGGAGGATAGGAAAAGGATGGTGCGGTACCTCGGACGAGAGGACTTTGCGAAGGTCCCGCCTCTCAAGGGAGGTGCAATTTGGTGATTTTTTGATGGATGGTGGGTTCACCAAGAAACATTTGGTGGCAGTTTCCACGCCTAGGTTTTGGGAATGAGTTTTTATGAGTTCATTTTATTTTTAAACATTCATCCTAGGTTTGGCCGAATGATTCTAACTTAAACTACATGAAAATGCAATTTAAATGAATACAGCAAACAGAAAAGAAAGTAGAAATAGAGAATTTGTAGGAGGCCAATGAAGATTACCTGATCTAGAAGTCTGATGAAGTTTCTGATTACTTGTAGTAGTCTGGATCGTCTGCAATTCAACAGAATCGCCTTAAATTTGATAAAATCATCTAAACTGATAGGATCATCTACAATCTGACGAATTCGTCAGACGAATTCATCAGAGACCTACAAAACAGCAAACAGATGCGAAATACAAGAAATTCTATTTTGTAAACAGGGGCAAACTATATGAAAAAGTAATATGAGTATTGAACAATATGCAAGAACAAAAGTAAATGCAAATCACTGTGTTTAAATAGCAGAATATGATCTTAATATGCAAACTAGACAAAATGGGTGAACTCCAGATGCAATATAGTATAAAAACTGAATAGACAATCTAATTTATAGCATAAAATGACAGATAAAAGAGAAAGAAGAGCAAAATCTAGGCACTGATTGCCTCGATGTGTGCTGCAGTCGAAATCGTCTCGCATCAGAACGAGATCGTCCCGAATTTGATGAGATCGCCTCCGATCTTGACAGGTTCGTCGGCTGCGATAGGTGCTGGCTCCGGCTGAAAACCAGTGGTGTATCTGCAATAAAATTAATATAGAAATAGTGCAAAGGCAAATTTGAAGTATTTTAGCGCATAGGGAGTTGATTTACATAAAAATTCAGCCAGGGGTTGGGGAAGGAAAATTTTTAGAGTTAAATAGGCATAGGATAGTTGTTGGGAGGTTGGAGATCATCCCAATTTGGGAGATCTCCAACGGGGGAAGGGTCCCAACGGCTCAGACACGCTTCTGCCCAGATTGGAGACCCGTTGGGACGGATTCCAACTATGCAAATTCAGTTTTGTGATGAAATCGTCTGGACATTCTAGTCCAGGCGAAATCGTCAAATCTGGGGCGATATCGTCTGATCGGTGACGATATCGTCCAACGGTCAAAACAACTTCTAAAAATGGCACAGAAAAGGGGGAAACGGATTTCTCGGCGGTTAACGGGTGGTTTGGGAGGTTAAATTTGATTTTTAAATTATTTACTAAGGTGAATGTAATTATTGTAATTTTACTGCACCAATTTTAGGGTTCTACAGTAGAAGATAGAATAGTTGGCAATGGGCTTCAAAAACCCACTTTGTGTCAGCTAAAGAATCAACCATTACATCCATCCATTCCTTCCTTGATATACCCTGAGCATTTCAAAATGCCAAAATTAGATAGATTCAAGGGGGAAGAAGATGCTCAAGAGCACGTTACTAGATTTTTAAATTTGTGCTTTAACATACAGGACAATGATGCATTGCTCCTCAAAAATTTTCTAAGTACCCTCTCTGGTCCTGCCATTGAGTGGTTCAACCAACTTCCAAAACATAGCATCTACACATTTGAACAATTCTTTGATGCATTTTTGGAATGTTTCACCTTTAACACCAAAAGGAAGGCAACATTAACAGACCTCACAGGGTTAAAAAAAACTGATGATGAGTCAATTACTGATTATGGAAATAGGTGGCAAACACTTTTGGCTAAGCTACCTTATCTATTGCTAGTGACTAAGTTAACTCATTTGTTTTCAAAGAGTTTCTTAAAACCCATCTCTTTGATATTGCAATTACAACAATACCCTACCTTGGAAGAAGCTCTAGCATAGGCTAGAAACATAGAAGAAATAAAAATCCAAGAGGGAGAAATAGCCAAACCTTGTAAGAAGGAGTGGACAAAGAACCCTAAAAGTAGCTCGACACCTACAAAGCCAGTAATGGTCAATCAAGTGGCCATAAATATCCCTAGGCCTACACAAGCGATGCCTCCTCAAAAGGTGAACTATCAGGCCCAACCTCCTCCTATGAGCTATAATAGTAATGGTCAAGTGAATCAGGGACAAAACCAACAACGTCGCCCTAAGCGACAATTTACTCCCTTTGTTGAATCCATGGATTCTCTATTCGATCGATTGTGGGTTGCAAAAATGATTAATCTACCAGATATCAAACCCATCAATCCAAAAATAGGCAAACCCAAGCCTATGGGATGCCGAGAGGATCAATATTGCAAATTTCATCGGCAAGGTGGCCATGATTTACCAATGTGCTATGGTTTTAAACACCTAGTACAAGATATGATTGAGAGGAATGAGCTTCAAGTCGATGCTCCACTAGCCCCTACCAATCAGTAGATGGGTATATACAAAGACCCATTACCAACTCATGAGGTACAGGTAGCACTTGCTAAACCGATGAATGAGGTGAAGACAACACCCCCTATCCAAGGGTATGTTGGGATGGTGAGTATTATGACCAGGAATAGAAGATATCCAAGCCAAGTTGCACCAGCTGTAGCTTCGAGTGATGTTCCCACTACATCACAAACTACACCACCTATAGTACAGGGCCTTCCATCTAGGCCAACGTTAACAATAAATAACAAGCTTGCACAAAGCTTGAGGACAACATCAACATGATTGTCCATCTATGAGCTAATCCAACAATCACCTCCACATTGGGATGCTTTGATGGACATTCTAAAGTCAATAGAGTTGCAACCATAGGAGTCTAACTCCTTCATTGATTTTGTGGGTCATGTGCAATAGTGCAAGGAACCAGTAATAACATTTCATGAGCATGAGCTTAAGAAAATAGCCAATGACGTGGTAGATCCTCCTTTGCACATCATTGCATGTGTAAATGAGGTACCATACAAAAGAGTGCTCATAGACACTGGTTCCTCGAGTAATATCATCACAACCATAGCATTGAAACATTTAAAATTACTAGCATCTCATGTCATTGCATCAACTTACACTCTTCACGCATTCAATGACACAATATGCTCTACTATTGGTACCATAGTCTTACCCATCTAGGTGGGGTGCAAGACTATACCGACATTGTGTCATGTGCTGGAAGGTGAGATGGCTTACAATATTTTTCTAGGTAGACCTTGGATACGGGATATGAAGTGTGTCCCATCCATTGTGCATCAATGTCTTAAATACACTCATGAAGGGCAAGTGCACGTAGTCTCTGCCGATCTAGAGCCCTTCAAATACTACAATATGGTGCAGTAGATGCCAGAGTCGACATTACCTTTGACTCATGTAGACTTCCAACTGAATACACCTATTCAGGGTCTACCCATTCCATCATCACCTTCCATTTCACCATCTACATCTTCATCCATCCCATCCTCATCATCGATAGCTATAGAGATACCTTCGACATCGTCAGATCCTCCATCGAGGAACATGTCGAAAAGGCCCATTGATGAGAGCCCACCTTTAGTGTCCACCATATCCACATGAAGGATATTCCTTGTTTAGTAGATGAGGAATCATCTCCAGAGGTTCACATTGAGTCACCTCAAACCTCACTTCCATCTCATTCACCTTTGCCATCCCAGACCACAGTGCATATGTCTAGTACAGGGATAGGAGAATATCTAGTGAGAAATGTCACAACGGTTCCATCTGTAGAGACAATGCAAGATATGGGGCGACCTCATCTTCCCATAGGTAGCATTGTGCCTCTTGGTCTACCTCCCAATCAAACTAATTTTGTATATGGAGGTTTAGAGTATGGAGCTCTACCAATTCCTCCGAAAGAAGAAGATGATGAACCTTTTTCGGAGGATGTAAACTATTTGTCAAATCTATATTATGCATTGTGGTACTTAGATCACTGTAATTGGTATGGTTTTGGTTTAGGCCTATATGAGTAGGGTACTCATGTCCCATGTCAGCCCCAATATCAGCTACCTTATGATAAATCCGAGTTGGGACACAATAAGCCAGTATCGTTGGACGTCCTCATAGATAGTCTAGAACACCTATGTCTAGGTTATCAAGATAAGCTTGCATGTGATCCATACACCAATACAAATCACATTCATTCCTTGGGGGATCATTTCCCCATAGAGATGATAGATCAAGGACTATCCAGTGATGTTTCCCAACCCCATGAAGTGGGGGAAAGCTCACATACCTTGAAATTTGATAATGAGGAAGAGGATCAAGGTCCTCCTCATGAATGGATGAGTGATGATGAAGATGACTATGGCATCGCACCAATAAACTATCCTAGCTCAGATGATGAACATGAGAGAGTGTTCCCCTTGGATGATGAGGATGAATATTATCTTTGCATGTTATTCCCCATCCAAGGCCCCATTTGATGCTAGCTCTTACTACGTGAAGAGCAAGCTCATCCTCTTTCACATAGGCCATCACCATTTATTCCACTTCCACTAGAGCCACCCCCATGAGTCATGAGACAACATCAGGTCTCTAGACCCACTCACCCTAGAATGGGAGATCATGTATCCATCAACATGATTTCCATAGATTTAACCACACCATTTCTAGATCTGAATAACCCATCAAAGTCATTGCATCTCGACATTGAGGCAATTGAATTTGATCGGGGAGATTCTACCCCATCACCATCAGAGTATTGGCCTTGCGAGGAAATGTTACAACCATTTCAATTTTCTCCAAGAACTACTCAGAATGTTTTTCAAGCCAAGGTTGATCCTGAATTTCCTATGGATGAAGCAAACCTAGCTGATGACATTCACTTGATTCCCACTCCACATCAATTGGAATATGGGTCTCATATGTCAATTGAGCCAACAATTGACAAGGATATCGGTACAGATCCCGATAATCCTCGCATTATCAAACTAGGGGAAGGTCTATCCCTAGTTGAACAAGATGATTTCACACGAGCATTGAAAGAAAGGATGAATGCTTTTGCTTGGTCTTATAAAGACATGCCAGGACTGGACCCAAATCTAGTCATGCATAATCTTACATTGGACCCAAAGATAAAACCAGTCAAGCAAAAGTTGTGCAAGATGCACCCAATAGTAGCCTTAATGGTGAAATATGAATTGCAAAAGTTGTTGGACGCTGATTTCATCATCTCAGTAGACTATCCGCCATGGGTTTCAAACATGGTTCCCATCAAAAATCCTGATGGGAGGATTCGCATTTGCACTGACTTTAGAGATCTCAACAAAGTGAGTCCTAAGGATGAATTTCCCTTACCAAACATTGATGCATTGGTAGACGCTATAGTAGGACATGAAATGCTATCCCTCATGGATGGTTTCTCTAGATATAATCAAATTCATATTAATCTAGAAGACCAAATCAAAATGGCATTTACAACGCCTTGGGGGACATTCTGTTATAAGGTCATGCCTTTTGGCCTTAAGAACGTTGGCGCCACCTATCAATGAGCCATGACATATATCTTCCATGACTACATGCATAAGATTTTGGAAGATTACATGGATGACTTATTGGCAAAATATCTATTGCACCATGAGCATATCGATGTATTATGTAAGGTTCTAGATCACCTCATTGAGCACAATGTTAGGCTTAATCCCAAGAAGTGTGTCTTCGATGTCACATCTAGTAAACTTTTGGGATTCATAGTCTCCAAGCGAGGCATAGAGGTAGATCCAAACAAGGTCAAGGCAATATTAGAAATGCCTCCCCCCATAACCATTAAGCAGCTATACAGCTTGCAAGGAAAGGTCACATCCATAAAATGCTTCATAGCGCAATTATCGGATAAGTGTCGACCCATGAATAGGTTGCTACACAAGGGGGTCTCATTTCATTGGGATGAAGAATGTCAAAATGCCTTTGATGATATTAAGCAATACCTAGCTTCACCACCCGTATTGGCTCCTCCATGACCAAGAGTGTCATTCTATTTATACATCTCAGCTACTGAGTTGGCATTGGGCACCATGTTGTCCCAAAAGAATGAATTTCATAAAGAACAGGCTACATATTATATCAACCGCACACTAGTCAGCTATGAAATCAAGTATGCATACATTGAGAAGCTATGCTTAGCAGTGGTCTTTGCCACTAAAAATCTATGCCATTACATGCTCAATCATACCATGTATGTCATATCTAAAGAAAATCCATTGCGATATATGATGAGTCGAACATATCACAATAGTCACATGGCAAAATGGATAATGTTGTTGATGGAATTTGACCTAGAGTTCATTGGATAAAAATCAATCAAAGGATAGGTCATAGCCAATCAACTAGCAGAGGCTCCTCTCCAGGATGACCAACCTCTGAATGTAGATCTTCCTGATGATGGAGTGTTTCATATCTCAGAATCGCCTGATTCTACAGAGCCTGAGTCACAGGTGGACATAACTCTATTCTTCGATGGTTCTAAATGTGAGCAAGGGGGTGGCATAGGTATCATGTTTTTCACACCACAAGGGGCTCCAATACCTCTTTCATTTAAACTTGATTTCCCATGTACCAACAACAATGCCGAGTATGAAGCCCTCATCATTGGCCTTCAGATGACAATCACCATGAAAATTACAAAGTTAAACATTTTTGGTGATTCCTTGCTCATAGTTAACCAGGTTAAAGGGATATTCTAGTGTAGGTGTCCCATCTTGCAAGCCTACAAAGCCCTAGTGGACAAAATTCTAGTACAATTTGAATGGTATGATATTGAGGCACTCCCTCGGTCATCTAATCATTTTGTAAACACAATGGCTTCCTTAGGGTCGCTAATCCCACAAAACCCTTCAGATGATATCACTACTATTCAAGTAAAAATGCTAGCACAATCTACGACTAAGCGTGATGAGCATAATGCCATACCAAATTTTCACATGATTCAGATTGAGCCTTCACATGAACGGTTCTCTCAACTACACAATTATTTGAATAACGCCCAATGGGGGACTCTGTTCCCTCAGAATTATTTTGATACTAGCATAACGCTATATCTTCAAGTTCATTCTCAATCAGCATTCGCACGAGATGAACGTCAAAAGGATTGCATGATTCATAATATTGAGGCTTCTTCAAAGCAATATTGGGCCATACAGATCAAATATTATCTTAAAACTGGGAAATATTCCGCCTAGATTGTTGCATGTCGTAAAGTGAGCATTTAAGCAAAAAGTGGCAAAATATGTCTTATTAGGAGACATAATGTATCATCGAAGCTATGAGGGTATCCTCCTTCATTTCTTAGACTCACAAGAGTCAGCTTGGGCCATTTCCCAAGCCCACGATGGTACATGTGGTGGTCATTTTAGTGGCATGGCCATCGCTAAGTGCATTCTTCGCATGGGCTATTACTAGCCAACTTTAGAGCAATATTGTTGCGCTTATGTAAAGAAGTGCATGAAGTGTCAACATCATGCAAATTTGACACATGTACCTTCATAGGCCTTACAACCGATTCAATCGGTATGGCCATTTGCACAATGGGGGTTTGATTTAATTGGGAAAATCTCACCTGCCTCTTCGGGCCATCACACATTTATCATAACGACAACTGAATACTTCACAAAATGGGTGGAAGCAATTCCCCTTACCACTATGACTGGACCTCGCATCACGGAGTTCATGCTACATAACATCATATGTCATTTTGGTATTCCATCCAAAATAATATCGGATAATGGAACACCCTTTAAAAATAAGGATGTGTGTGCGTTAACAACAAAGTATAACATAAAGCACAGCTTTTCCATGCCCTATTATCCATAGGCCAATGGGCAAGCAGAGGCATCAAATAAGATAGTAGTAGCCATCTTGAAGAAAACCGTTAAGGAAAATCATAAATATTGGCATAATCAATTACCTCTTGCCCTTTGGGCCTACTCGCACTAGCATTCAGACGCCCACTAGGGAAACTCCATTTTCACTAGTGTATGGTGCTGAAGCCATCATGCCTCTAGAGTTAGAGATTCTATCGCTACGCATCTCCATGCAGGAATTCATTGATGATGATTCCACTAGGCAAGCTCATTTAGATCAATTAACGTTGCTTGATGAATGATGTGTCAATGCCCTTGAGCATCTACGCGTTTATCAAGAATACCTTAAGAGAGCTTATAACTTGAAAGTACACCAGAGAGACTTTCAGGTTGGTGATTTAGTTCTAAAGGAGAACCAACAAAACTCAAATTTTCCATCCAACTTGTGGGACAAATTTGCAACAAACTGGTTAGGTCCATTCATCATTACAAGTCAGATTGGACCTGGAACTTATCACTTAGCATCCATAGAAGGAAGTGAAGAGCTTGAACCAATGAATGTTAGTCATTTGTAGTCATTTCATGCTTAGAGCACCATAAAATACCCCTAGGTAGTCTATGGCATTTCCTTAATGTCTATGACCATCTAGGTCACCTAAAATGCCCCTAGGCGGTCGATGACCATCTAGGTCAAAATAAAATATTCCTAGACTATCTATGATCATCTAGGTCAATCCAAAAATCCCAAAGGCATCTATAAGCCCTTTGGTCACCATAAAATACCCCTAGGTAGTCTATGGCATTTCCTTAATACCTATGACCATCTAGGTCACCTAAAATACCCCTAGGCGGTCAATGACCATCTAGGTCAAAAGAAAATATTCCTAGACTATCTACGATCATCTAGGTCAATCCAAAAAGCCCCAAAGGCATATATAAGCCCTTTGGTCACCCTAAAATACCCCTAGGTAGTCTATAACATTTCCTTAATGTCTATGACCATCTAGGTCACCTAAAATACCCCTAGGCGGTCGATGACCATCTAGGTCAAAATAAAATATTCCTAGACTATCTACGATCATCTAGGTCAATCCAAAAATCCCCAAAGGCATCTATAAGACCTTTGGTCACCATAAAATTCCCCTAGGTAGTCTATGACATTTCCTTAATGCCTATGACCATCTAGGTCACCTAAAATACCCCTAGGCAATCAATGATCATCTAGGTCAAAAGAAAATATTCCTAGACTATCTACGATCATCTAGGTCAATCCAAAAAACCCAAAGGCATCTATAAGCCCTTTGGTCACCCTAAAATACCCCTAGGTAGTCTATGGCATTTCCTTAGTATCTATGACCATCTAGGTCACCTAAAATACCCCTAGGCGATCGATGACCATCTAGGTCAAAATAAAATGTTCCTAGACTATCTACGATCATCTAGGTCAATCCAAAAATCCCCAAAGGCATCTATAAGCCCTTTGGTCACCATAAAATACCCCTAGGTAGTCTATGACATTTCCTTAATGTCTATGACCATCTAGGTCAACCAAAATCCCCTAGATGGTCTATGACCATCTAGGTCAAAGGAAAATATTCCTAGACTATCTACGATCATCTAGGTCAATCCAAAATCCCAAAAGTCATATATAAACCCTTTGGTCACCATAAAATACCCCTAGGTAGTCTATGACATTTCCTTAAAGTCTATGACCATCTAGGTCACCTAAAATGCCCCTAGGCAATCGATGACCATCTAGGTCAAAAGAAAATATTCCTAGACTATCTACGATCATCTAGGTCAATCCAAAAATCCCCAAAGGCATCTATAAGCCCTTTGGTCACCCTAAAATACCCCTAGGTAGTCTATGACATTTCCTTAATGCCTATGACCATCTAGGTCAACCAAAAACATCCCTAGGCAGTCTATGACCATCTAGGTCAAAATAAAACATTCCTAGACTATCTACGATCATCTAGGTCAATCCAAAAATCCCCAAAGGTATCTATAAGCCCTTTGGTCCCCATAAAATGTCCCTAGGTGGTCTATGACCATCTAGGTCAAACTAAAATGTTCCTAGGTAGTCTACAATTGTCTAGGTCATCCCAAAATGCTCCAAAGGCATCTATAAGCCCTTTGGTCACCCAAAAGCCCCAATGGCATTCATTAAGCCCATTGGTCAACCTATATATACATATATATCAAAAATACAAAAATATTATTAAAATCATCAAAATACAAAAATATTGCTTCATTACACTTCATCTAAATTGCATTAGGCATACTCATCATTGCATTATGCATCACTCTAAAATTGATCATACATGTCTAGCACCAGGTCTATACACTAGGCATCTATTAAAATCATTGTTATTATATGTCAATATTACCACCTATTTACATTACATATACCATTTACATTTACATCTCCATATTATATGTCTATTTCCCATCACTTAGCCATTGTTAGTAAAACATAGTTAAAGTTTTTGGTCACTCAACCATATCTAGTTATCTTTCTAGATTTTGTAGAAAGCTATCATGATTTTTAGAAGGTAGAATCCTACTTAGATAATGCTTGATATACATCAAAATCCCAACACATTTTCACATTAATAAATCCAAGTCTAGCACAAGGAAAGATGAAAACTATAAAGTGGTCTAGGTTACTTTTAAGCAAAAAATATTATCTCGCTCATCCCCCTGTGTGAATGGTTCAAAGATGCTAAGAATTGACAAAAGGACAAGTTCCTCCTTACCCAAAAATCCCTTGCCCTACACTGGGGCAAGTATCCCAAAGAGAAAAATCAAATAGTGATTATTATCACTTCAAAAATATGCAAAAAAAATAAATAGTGATTATTATCACTAGAAAAAGCAAAAATAAACAATGGTTCTCACCACTACTAAAATCCCTTGCTCAACAAACAAAAATGAGCTACTCCCTTGAATACTTCAAAATTAAAATAAAATAAGGGAGTCTTGAACTTGAATCCCTAGAATTCTCAGCATTAGAGAACCATAAGGTGATCCTCATTACAGGTTTGGTGGATAGCCTACTTGTCAATGGTGGTAGCCTCCCGCATGATGATATGTCTATCACTTAAGCAACTTGCTTAGGTATAGACCAATGTTTGAATGTGGATGAGCTAGCTTGTTGTAACCTATATTACCTAGTAGTCTAATCTAACTAAGTACAAAACTCAAGATAATGAGACTCGTAGAATGATCTCTAGTACAGATGGGCTGAGTGAATCCCATTTGCACTAGGGCAACCTTATGCATTATCATGGTAATGAACTCACGTGCACACACAAGGATGTTGATTATCTTGGTTATATTAGTAGGTGCATACTTTGTCAAAAAGTCTTGCATAGTTATTATACAACTTTTGATTAGGTAACTAGAGTGTTTGAGTCTCCTAAAAACTATTAAACATATCATATCACATTACATTATCCATTTCATTTTACATCATGTTGTCACATGTTTGTCAAAATTATAAAATCCATTACATAAGTGTTATAATAACATGAAAATAATAAAGATACATTTTGTATAGTCTATGGTGCTAGCATATAATGCGTCAAATAGTCATCATAAATCCATCATACAAAATTAAATCATACCAATCATTACATCAAATCATACACATTTTTTCCTTTTGAACTATTGTTTATTAAGTGGTGTTCATGAAATAGGATAGATACCAGATAAATATTAGCAATAATATTTAGATGGCCACTAACTATTTTATGCATATATTTTAATTTACAAAAGCATATAGAGAATGCTTACACATCATCTGATAAATACATGCATCCATGTTAGACATTTATCAAAAGCATCATAAAGCATAGAATAAGCATACATATCATAAAGCAGCAAAATATGACATAATGATCAAAGCAAAGTCAAACATATATATATATATATATATATATATATATATATATATATATATATATATATATATATATCCATATGTAAAAGCCAAAAGCTACATCATAGTCCATAAGCTGCCCATAGGCTACAATAAAGGTGAGTCCTCAGACTTCACACTCCAAAAAGCCAAAAAGACCAAAAAGAGCCATCAGAGTCTGCTAGCCATGGTCATGCAAGACCGACACCGTGACTCTCTCCTCTACCCTCAGTAGGAGTTCATCATGAACTCCCAGACCTACTACCTCCAAACCTGCTACCCCTAGACCTGCTCCCTCCAGATGTGTCCATCCTCCGTGTAGAACTTGGAGCCCTCATCCGAGTAGATGACTATCATGTCTCGCTCCTATGGCTACGTTATGATCCAATAGCCAATGCTTGATCTGGTATGCACCCCTTAAGGTGCACTATCTCATCCTCCATCATATCCATATAGGTTTGATCCTCTCAACACCAAGTCTGATAGGTCACCACCAAGCCCTGGAGATGTGCCATCTCCTCCCACATCATGACTATCTCCTCACTACTGGACTCCCCATGACTAGGGCCATGTACACCAACCTATGCCTGAAGAGTAGCTATCAAAGATGCCTGTCTCTCCATATCCATATATGCACTCTGCACCCATGCCTATAGTAGAGCTCTCTCCTCTAAGAAATCCCATCACACCCTACTGAGATCACCCCGTAGCTCTATAATCATAGCATCTCATGCTGCTAACTATGCCTGCATACCCTGATCTCCAAGGTCCTCCCCATCAAAGTCTAGTGGATCCTATACATCAATCAGCTCCACCCTATTTGCTACCACATGACGATGCACAAATCACTCACCTATGTCTACCTCCTCATCATCTAGAGACTCATCCTGAACCTCCTCATCTAGAGCACCCCTAGCTGCATCCGTTGCTCTAGCAGTTGCATCCCCTCCTAGTGGTCCCTCCCCTCACCACTATTGTATGACCCACCAAGCATCATACTCCTCTATCATACCTACATCATCCAACTCAGAAACTACCACCATAGGATCTGACTCCTCCCCTAGTGCCTCCATAATAGGCCATGCTAGAGTCCTCTCATCCCCATGATGATGATAGATCATAAGATCCCTAGGCAACCCCTGGCATAGCCCAAACTATCATAGCACATGATCATAAGGGAAGTACTCTCACTCTATCCCATGTCACCCTATCAACCACCTACCTCGCCAAACTTAGTGTAGCTCTATCTCAACCTCCCTCCATGTAGGACAATCCCTATAGGGTCTCCACTCAATGTCTACTACTCTAAGCCATGCAAAAGCCTCTGCATAATGCTCAACCTCCCCAGCATGTCGATGGCTATAGCCTAACTCATGTGACCTCTGCCATAGCACCCCATAACCAATCTCCCTATCCGGTAGCTCCGCTCGAGTAGTCCATGGTAATCCCCATGGTCGCTCCACAATAATATGTTGCCAACCCCAAACCTGTAGCAAGAAGCTATAACCCAATCCCTTCCACTTATGAAAGTAGATCTCATATAGCTCCTCATATAGCTATGCTAACAAAGTAGGACCCCAAGCCATCACTATCGGCTCATCCTCCATACACTCCACAAGAGTGAACACCAGCTCTATAAGGTTCCATGGGAACCTAGCACCTAAAGAGTCAGGAAGTAGCATGTTGTTGATCAAGGTCATCAATAAAGCATGCTTAATCCTAAGCACACTATCCTGGTACCATGAGACCACTAATATCCCTCCGCTGAGAAGATCAACCACTGCATCCTCCCAACGCACCCCAAAGTACCTCCATAGTACGACCTCTCATCGCTCTATAGGAGTAGATACTATGGGATACCCCTCTATCAGAATATATAGTATCTGATATACATCCTCTAATGTAACTATCATCTCCCCCATAGCTAGATGGAAAGTATTAGTATGAGGGTCCCACAAATCTATCAGTGTAGTCAGATAGGCGTGGTCACTCACTACAAGATCTAACCGCGTAACATGCTTCAGGCCAATGACATCAAGCCATCACCAGTACATAGTAGTCAATAGGTCTCTAGCAACCTGAAAGAGAGTTAGAACTCTATACCGACTCTTAACTATCTGATAATGTAAAATAACTTGTCAAAAATGCCATAAAAATGCTCTAAAAATACCAAAAAATGCTTAAAAAAGGGCCTTTTTGGCCCAGTTTTTGGCCATCCCACCCAGGGACGGCCCCCAATTTGGTAACCATCCCTCTTAGGGACGGCCACCAGTGACCATACCCTATAGGGATGGTCCCAAAAAATGGCTAAAACAGGGTCATTTTGACCCCTAAATTAGCCCTAAAAATGCCTAAAAAACACTAAAAATCTAGCATTAAACCCTAATTTTTAGCATCTAAAACACAAATAAAAGCTCAATTTTATACATTCCACTATTCCTAAGGTTTTTTAACCATGAGTGAGTGTGTAGTACGAAAATTGTAACAGAAATCACAATTTCACAATAAAATAGTGAAGAGAAGGACATGTGTTCCATACCCGTTTCGCATCGGCTCCACCACCTGTTGCATCTGCTGGCTGGATCATGTTGTTGGGTTGATATTTTTATAGTGCTCCACTTCATAAAATCACTCTCCTACCTCTCTCCTCTCCAAATTCTCCAAGAAAAGTGCACAAATGAGCTTATTTGCCCCATTTGAGGCTTATATAGCTCCAAAAGAAGCCGACCGCCCCTAGGTGGGATGAGCACATAGTTGGCTGGCCATCCCACCCTAGGATGGTCATAAATAGTGTACTCATACCCCCCTAGGATGGTCACCAAAAAATTGCACAAAAACAACCCAAAAATATCAAAAATTGGGTCCAAAACCCACCAAAAATAAGGCAAAATGGTCTAAAATTTTGCAGGGATCAAGATTGAACCTATAATATTTTTGGATCCATAAAAAGTCTTTATTTTACTCCCCAAGAAGGCCTCCATGGCTGGACCACTCCACGGGAATGAAATTTTTAGCCTTTTGCTTCCAGAAATGTTCATCAAAACAGTCAAAAATCCCCTCCAAATAGGTATATAGTACCATGGGAAAAATAGAGAGTTACCCCAATTCAGTCATATGAGTCAAGAGACTCATCGCTTTATCATTGGTCATGCCCTCATCAACTCATCGCTTGAGGGGGTAGTCATAATAATGAATTCAAAAATCAAATCAACATTAAAACACTCAAAAGTGTAATTTCCATACATTCAAAAGAATCTTTGCTAAAGATAAATTTTCAAGCCCATGCTAGGGAAAAGAATCAGCATAAGAAACAAACAAATAGGCTTGACCTCCTTGAAGCCTCAGGAATCCACCCATGTAAAGGTTTACAAGAACACAAGGCACCAAGACCTAGTATACTCTAAGCCCCATAAGACTATTACTACAACACGGTTGAAAGGTATACCCAAAATTGATCCTTCGACTATGTCAATAGTAAGGATTCCAAGAATGTATGCTCTTTCCATAATGGAGGCATCCAAAGTTTATTAGGTTAATGAAAAACCTTAGTCATTTGATGATTTAGTGATCTATTTTTGCTCAATGCTTTGTTGCACATAGCGCATCCCAAAAAGGGGCATCTGTAGACACCTAAATCACATAAATCAGATAAGACTACCAGTGCATCACATGTGCCACTCTTATCGACATCATATGGCCCCATTGGGCACCCCTCTAGGCTTGCATAAGGCTCCAAAACACATTTGGGAAGGTTCCCAATAGTTTTGGGTAGTTTTGGGGCATATCCTAGTGACCGTCCCACCAAGGGATGGTCATAGATGGTGACTGTCCCACCCAGGGATGGCCATCCAAAACCATCCCTAGGTGGGATGGTCCCTAAATAGACCCTCCAAAAATTCAATAGATGCATGAAATGGCAATCAAAGACTGCCATTTCTGTGTCTAATCAACCCAAATTGATTTGGGACCTGCCATGGAAGTCAGGAACTCCAAATTAGGAGCCCCAAAGGGGAAACCTTCCCCCACCCAATGCATGCAAGGGTTTTGACAAGTGGCGGCACCTACCTCACATGCCAAGACTTTCCCATTTTCCCTAGATGCCCTATTTGGGCTATAAAAAGAGGTGCATTCACCCATTTTAGAGGAGGAGAGTTGAAGCATTTTAGCAATGAAGTGCTGCCCAATTCCATCCTCACCTTTTGCAAACCATCATTTGCCCTCCTTTGGCCTTGAAACCCTCTTCATATGAAGGCACTTTCAGGGGCAATAGAAACTGATCCAAACCATTCCAAACCAGCCAAATTGAAGAGAAATTTGGCCCCATCTACTGACACAACCTTTAAACCTGTTTTGGACCAAATCCCATTAGTATTGGTGGCAAAACTTGAGCAGATTTGTAACCATCCCACTTAGGGATGGTTAGAAAATAGTAGGGAATTTGGAAGAAATTCCACCATAGACCTTTTAGAAATGCTTAGATTAGCCTATGGTCCAAATTTGGTGAGATTTGGAGTAGTTTTGATAGGACCCATTTGAAGTTCTCTTTGTTGTAGGTCTAGATGCCCCTATCAGGGATGATCACTATTTTTGCTAACATTTACCTTCAATATTGTGCTCAGATATCTCCAAAAGTATCTATATTACAACATATTCCATTTATATATCATTTAGAACAATTTGCATGTGTTATAGATTAGCTTTGTTATTGCTAGATTAATGCTTTTCTATGTTTTCAAGGCTTTGATTCTATAATGCATATGCTATTAACCCCTTTTCAATACCTTGTGTGTAGGTGCAGGTATTCTAGACAGGAGGGAGGAGCTAAAGAGGCAAGGAAGAGAAGCCCAAGACTAGATCTCAAGTGTGGGAATGCGAGATGGACAATAGTACATGCCTTAAGGACATTTCAAGGGATTAGATCCCTTGTACATTGTAATGTTGAAATGTATCAAATTGTAAAGCCCTCAAGGGGAGGCATTGTAATCTGATTTGGAATTCATGAGTGAATGAATATAAGGAGAAATCCACTACTTTTATTACACATTTTGCTTCATTTCAATAGATTACATATTTATGCACCTTTTCCCTTTTGATGCTTTAATCTGCTTTACATTGCAATAGAGTGCCCTTAAGGCGATGTCATAAATTTCACTTCTTCATTTCACATATTACATTATTGATTGGTAAAATAGTGCATGAGCACTCTCCAATTATTTGGGGTGGTTGGTAGTTGAGGAACCATCTAATGCATTGTATTTATTCAAAATTATATCAATACCAATGTTTTTGATTGCTCACATTTTTGACATGGTATCAAAGCTATCGAGTTGTACATGGTGGTTTTAAGGTGGCTGGAGAAGGTAGTTTCTAAACTACTATATTCATCCAAGAAATCACTCCAATGCATATCATACTCTGATGAACCGAGATGCAGATACTGATGAATCAGATAGGACTAATGGTAGATCGACCCTGGCGTAGGACTGACAAACCAGATGGTAGGATGAGACTACAATTGATGAAATAAATAGGACATGACTCAATTGACTCTATGTAGACAAAACTGACAAGGACATAAACAAGAAAAGACGGACGAGGACACAAACTAGACCAGGTTTGGCAGAGGTGGTAAGGAGACCAAGTGGCTAGACCACGAGAGATCAGGCTTGGCAAAAGTGGTAAGGAGACTAAGTTTGGCAAAGGTGTAATAGGAGACAGTCATAGGGCTTGGTAGAGGCATAAGAGGAGATAGTTACAGGGCTTGGCAAAGGTGTAAGTGGAGACACGATGACATGTTTTTCAAGACTAATAACATAGACCACATTTTCCAAGAGATATGTTGATTTGGATGAGTTTGAATGTGTGGCGAATGATAAAATAGGTAAGGAATATTGACTACCCAAATGCAATCACTAAACTAAATGTAGTTTGCAGTTTTTAAACCACATCCAGTGCATTGGAGTGGCGCATGTCGGATAAAACACCCACATTAAAAAAAAAATTCCACTTTCCATTTTAGACACCTACAAAACTCTTATAATATACCTTTTTTTTTTTGTAGACCACTGGTGCTTGACTGGTAAGCTTATCCATTGTTTAGGTGGACATCGAGGGTATGACTCTTGCATAGAGCAATAAGGTTTTGTTTATTTGTTTTTCAAAATATTTCGCTTGGACAATTTTAAATCTCCTACTGTTGTCTTCTATACCCATTGGAACCTGCAGAAGGATTGGTCGGGCACCACCCACCAAGGAACTACTGCACATGAGGTGTCAAGATCAAATCCCGCCTATAACACTAATTTTTTTTTTTAATGCATTCCGCTCATTGACAATTTTTTTGCAAAGCAATTTTTTGTTTTTTTTGTTTTTATTTATGGAAAACATCCCAAAAGGGATGCCACTTTTGGGTTAGACCCAAGGAGGTAGGGGTATCCATTCTACAAAAAATGCCTAGGACATGAACCTGGCCTACCACCTTTGACATACTCAAGGAGCAAACAAACACACAAAACCAATTTAAAAATAAGTAAATAACAACAAAAATAATAAAATAAAATAAAAAACATGCTCCTTGAGTGTGTCAAAAATAAAAGCACAACCAAACATGCACAATAAGATAAAAGAAACCACAACACGAACCACATAGAAAAACACAAGAACCACATAACAAAACACAAACAAGACAAAAACAACAAAACACTACAAAGACATAACACAAAAAAAAACATGAAAAATAAACACAACCAAAACCTAAAAAATTAAAAAAAATAAAAACAAAAAACAACTAACAAAATAAAATAAACAAAAACAAAAAACATATAAAACACTCACACATAAAAACACAAATTAAAACAAACAAAGAGAAACCCAAGAATAAGAACAAAAAAAACACAAGAACAATAACAAAAAAAAACACAAAACAACAAAAACAAAATAACAACAACAAAAAAAACACAAAGAACACAAAAACAAAACAAAACAAAAGAACCCACCCACCTTAAAAAACTAAAAAAAAAAAACAAAAAAGAAAAAAAAAATGAACATAATAATGAACTATCTAGACCAGAATACTATTAAGGCAAGAATCAACAGAGGAAACAAAAGAAAGAATAGAATGAGCTAGGGAACTAAAAAAAACTTAATGAACCAGAGAGAAGCAAAAAAAAAAAAAAGCAAGAACTAGATACCTTTAGAACTGGAGCCATCCAAAGAAATGATAGAAAAAAGAGCTTCCCTAATTTGAGAAGCCCACCATCTAGGAGGGTGGCCATAACAAGTAAGATCACCTTTCTCCAAAGCCTAATTAGCTAAAGCATCAACACTCTTGTTTTGATCTCTGACCACATGATTGTAATCAACTTTCAAAAATCCCATCTTGGATTAATTGAATCTTCTCAATAATTCTTTTTATTCTCCAATCCACCTTATGATTCTTAGAATGAGTATTCAAGAGATTAATCATAAGTTGAGAGTCAAAATCAACTAAAACCTTTTCCCATAAAACCTTAGTAGCCTCTTGAAGGTATCTGAGGATACCATACCCCTTAGCAAGGTTATTGGAAAGAATACAACATCCTCCAATATAATTTAGCAGCTAAAGCTTTGTTGTTATTAATAGAAGACCAAAATCCTAACCCCCCTTCATTCTTAGGAAGACATAAAGTATCCCATTTCACCAAGGCCCATTTTCTTTTCTCCTTAGTACCACTCCAAAGGAAACGATGACTGATTTGATCCAATTCTTGAAGAACAGCCTTTGGGATATTCAAAATGGAAGAAACATAAATAGGAATAGCTTGAAGGACTGATTTTACCAAGATGGTTCTACCCCTTGAAGAAAGCCACCAGTTGGTCCACTTTCCAGTTTTCTTCTTGACTTTGTCCAACAACCAATTCCAATATTTATTTTTTTGCCTTTGAATATTTATGGGAATACCTAAATAAGTGATTGTAAGGGAGGTCTTATTATATATTAATTTATCCAAGACCATGGATTCCTATCTAGCAGGAAGCGATGAAAGAAAATAACTTTAGATTTGTCTTCATTGATCAACTGCCCAGTAGCCTTAGAAAAATAGCTAATGTTTTGCTTAATATTAAAAGCTTCCTTAATTGTAGCTTTACCTAAAAGAGTAGAGTCATCCAAAAATTGAAGATGAGAGATAGGTCTAGCTCCATGAGCAATGGTAACTCCCGCAAGGGTTTTGTTTTCCCTCTTCAATTTTTTGTTTGAAAATATTTTTTTGTCAACAATTATTTGACATTTTTTTATCAACTATTTTTATGCCAAAGGAGGGTCATTTTTTTGCCAAAGGAGAGGCATATTTTTGACAAAGAAGGGGAAAGAATCGAATTGTTTTCTACAAATCAAGCGGAGGAGTTCTTTACGAGGTATTTTTTTTCCAAAATACTTTGTTTATTCCTTTCAAGAAATTGTTTTTGGAGAGATAAGTATTTTTTTGGCACTTGAAAGGGTATAGCACAATTTTTTCATCATTGTTTATTTTTCAACAAAAAGGGGAGATCAAGAGAATTTGCTTTTGTAAAATTCTAAGACAAAGGGGGGAAGAAAATTTGTTGATTTGAAAAGAACTTTTGGAAGTGAATATATTCATTGTAACAAAACTGGCATTGTAATAGGTGCATTTTTGATGGAAATCGACACCTAAAGTGTTTATTTTTGTGGGCACTTGTGATTGTATTTTGCATTTAAATTTTCTATTTTCTTGCATTTCAATCATAAACTAAAATATACAAAACAAAGAAAATATCCCAAATTTTACACATATTTGTGTAATTTATTGCACAGTAGCATTCAAAATATATGGTACCTTTGGTCCACACTTACAAGTGATGTTACTGTGCTTGGAATACTATATCTAATGCCTAATATAACTGCAAAAATGATGTATGAGCTATTATTCTCTATAAATCATTGAGGATAAATAAGGCAAACCAGTTCTGATATTCACTCCATTTAATACCCTAATTATTTTTTATTCTTTGGCTTAAACTCCTCCAACTCTTCAACCTTATTTCGAAGGGTTTTGAGGCATGTGCCATCAGTCTGATTGAATTCCCTTTCATGTAATATTACAAGTATAAAGAAAGGGGGACCATTTGGTGTTATAAGGAATCTTCATAATGGCCACTATTCACAAATGTCTATCAAATTTACAATTTCTAAAAGGTTCTAACTTTACACCAAGGAAGACAAATATGAGAGCTATCCTTCAGGTTGAATATTTGTGGTATGTAGTGACTGGCACTACAAAATGTCATACAATAGTAGGGATAAATCAAGAGGCCTTTGATAATAAGGATAGAAGATGTCTCATGTTTATTCTGCTTGCTACTACAGATGAGGTCCAAAATCATATTTGTGATGCCAAATCTGGTAAGGAAACTTGGGATGCTTTGATTACCATTTATGAAGGGAAGAATCAATCCACTATTCTAAACCTTAAAACTCAACTACATACACTTAGTATGAAATCTGGTGAGACAGTTGACCTATTTCTATGCAGAGTGGTAGAATTGAAATCCAAATTGAATTTTATGGGAGAGATAGTGGCAAATACTCTCTTGACCTCATTCATCTTGAGAGCTTTGCCATAATCCTACAAAGTGTTGATTACCTCTCTCAATGTATCTGGTAGATAAGTTACCTTTGTGGAATTGGTGAATTTGCTTCAAACTGAGGAGGCAAATCAATTTTAGAAATATGAAGTACCAGATAATGCCCTCTACACCAAACAAGGGGGTAAGAAACAAGGTAATTTTCATAAGTGAGGATCTTCATAAAAAGGAAAAGGAAAACAACATGAGTAGAAAGACAAAAAATATTGCAAAATTTGTGATATGAATAACCATAATACCAACAAGTTTTGGTTTAAGAATAAACAATAGAATGACCAATATCACAAGAATAAGGGCAAAGGGAAATACAAACCACATAATAAGAATAAGCAACCCAAGGGGAATTTTGCTTATGCCAAATCAGAATCAGACTCAAATTCTAAGAAAGCACACAAAGTGATCATGACTCACACTTCATCTAAGCAGAAATATGCAGTGTGGTATATTGATTCATGTGTCAATAAACACATGACTAGAGATAGATCATGGTTTGAGACATTTGAGGAAAAGGAAGGTAAGCCAGTGATAATTGCTGATAATCAAACCTATCGAGTCTAGGGTGAAGGAGATATTTTTGTCACTCTTCTAGATGGAAAATTTTAGATTGAGAAGGTACTCTATATTCCTGGATTGACCAATAATTTTTTGTTCATCCCTCAGATCTTGGATAGAGACATGAATGTTGTTTTTCATATTGAGGAGGGCATAAAGAGATGTTTCATCACTAGTAAGGGAAAATATGTAGCCATAGGATCATACAAGCATATCTTATTCATCTTAGATGTCATTTCCATGTATCATGTTGCCATGGAAATGATAACAAAGGAGGCTACTCATATTTGGTACAAGAGATATGGGCAACTGAGTTCAGGATATTTTCTTGAGTTGAGAAAATATGAGATGTTGAAAATCCTTCCCAACCTTTCATCCACATTGCCAGTATGCTTGGATTTCTTAGCAGGGAAGCAACATCGGGTATCATTTGAGATTATCTCTTTAAGAGATAATAAACCTTTGGAGTTGGTACACATCAATCTGTGCAGTCCTATGCCAAAAAACTATGGTGGAAAGAGGTATTTTCAAATTTTTATTGATGATTACTCATGAAATATGTGGTTTTTCTTTATTTAATTGAATTTAGAGGTATTTATGTACTTTCAACAGTTCAAGAAGATTTTTGAGGAGTCAAGATGTTCCATAAAAATACTCTACTCAAATTGAGGGGGGGAATATACCTCCAAGTAATTTTCATTATTTCTAAATGAACATGGGATTAAAAGACAGCTGAAAACAGCCTATACTCCATAGAAAATTGAAGTTGTTGAAAGGAGGAATCATTCCATTATGGAAATGGTTCGATGTATGCTTAAGGGGGCACATATTGAGCATTAGTATTGGGCAGAAGTTGTGACTACAACATCTTACCTCCTGAATAGAGCATCCACAAGATATCTACAGGTCAAGAATCCATAAGCATGGAGTGGTAAAAAACCCTCCATTTCTCATCGAAGAGTTTTTGGATGTAAGGAATTCATGCACATACCAAAATAGAAGAGGAAGAAGTTAGATGAAAAGACCTTGCAATGTATTTTTCTTGGTTATGATGAGCATTCAAAGGGATATTAGTTGATAGATCCTATGACCAAGAAAATACACATTAGTAGATATGTGGTATTTGATGAAGCTTTCACATCAGATAACACATCTACAAATGTATACTTGGAGGAAGAGGAACCTAAGAAAGAGGTTCCACCACCACAAAACAAGGTTCAAAAATGGTATACAAGCACATTGAGAGATTTAAAGTTGAATTCACATCTAGATATCACTTTAGATAAACCTTATACTCATAGTATGACTCAGTAGATGAGAGCAGAGGCATCCACTTCATAGGTTGATGAGCTTTGCCAACAGTTTTATGAACTATCTATAGATGCAGAGGAATATAGAGAAACATATATGGATGATGAATGGGTTTATATGTCAGCATTGGATGAAAATGAACCCACAACAGTTCAAGATGCACTTAGTGAGCCTCAGTGGAAGGCTACTATGGATGCAGAACATACATCTCTCATGAAAAATCATACATGGAAGCTAGTAAATCTACCTTCAGGAAAGAATCCCATTGGCTACAAATGGGTGTTCAAAGTGAAGTAAGGCAGATGGTACTATTGATAAGCATAAGGTCTACCTTTTTGAAAAGGGCTATGCTCATAAAGAAGGCATATATTATGAAGGGATTTTTGCCCCTACTACAAATATGACTACCATTCGAGTATGCCATGGCAGCTCAGCTTGGGTGGAAGTTACATCATATGGATATCAAAAGTGCTTTCTTGAATGGTGACCTACAATAAGAAGTGTACATGATCCAACTAGAAGAATTTTTGGTTGAAGGGTAGGACCAGAAAGTTTGCAAGTTGATCAAATCCTTGTATAGGCTAAAACAAGCTCCACAAGCTTGGTACATCAAATAGATAGTTACCTAGTGTAGCATGGATTCAAAATAATTCCTTCAGATGCATATATCTATATCAATAACATGGTATTGATATAGTGATTTTGGTACTATATGTGGATGATCTGATCATAACAAGTAGTTCAGAGAACATGATTTATGTAGTAAAATATTATTTGAAACAATATTTTGAAATGAAAAATCTAGGACTTCTTCACTATTATATTTGGTTTGGAAGTGACTCAAAAGAATAATCATATCATAGTAACACAAAAGAAGTATGTCAAGACATTAGTCGATAAATATCGCATGATTGACTGTAAATCTAAAACGACTCCAATGGAACTAGGACTTAAGTTATTGTGATATGATAAATCATCACAGGTAGATGGTACTCTCTATCACCAATTGATTAGGAGTCTCATGTATCTAACAAATACCAAGCCAGATCTTAGTTTTACTGTGGGTTACCAGATCTTAGTTTTACTATGGGTTATCTTTCATGGTTCATCCAATAACCTAAGGTGAGTCATTGGAAACTAGCAAAGAGAGTTCTTCATTATGTTCATGGTAGTATATACTATGGCCTAGAATATAATAAGAATAATAAGTTATTACAGGGATACATAGACTCATACTATACCAGATCCATTGATGATTGCAAGTCAACTTTTGGATATATTTTCCATCTTGGATATAGACATGTCTATTGGCATAGTAAGAAGCAATAGGTGGTTGATTTATCATCTAAAAATGTAGAATATCACATAGCAAGTGGACCATTTTGTGAGATAATGTGGTTAATTCATATTCTTACAAACATGGGTCTTCCACAAAATCTTCCACTTCATTTATTTTATGACAATCAAGGTGTTTTGAATCTTGTAAAGAATCCAATTTTTCATGAGCGTACCAAAAACATCGATACTTGATGTCATTTCATTTGTGATGAAGTTCCAAAGGACCAAATTTGGCTCTAGTACATTCCCATTGATAAGCAAGTTGTAGAAATTTTCACCAAGTCACTTGCATGTATCAAATTTGAATTATTTCACAATGCTTTGTGTATTTGCTAGTAATGTAATAAGGGGGATGTTAGCAATTATTGTATTTCATATATTACATTATTGATTGGTAAAATAGTGCATGAGTGCTCTCCAATTAGTTGGGGTGGTTGGTAGTTGAGGAACTACCTAATGCATTGTATTTATTCAAACTCATATCAATACCAAGGTTGTTGATCGCTTGCATTTTTGACACACAAGGGGCTTAAATATTTCAAGTGTTTTAGACAAGTTTCTTCATGCTTGCATTGAATTATTCCAAGTAATAATTGCTTTGCAAGGAATAACTATAGATATTCTATTATGGGCATTGTCATGTTTGGTTTTATGTCTTTGGGGCACCAAATTTTACTGGAGCACCTATATTTGATACACATTAAATAGGATATCCTCAATGCTTATACACAACTGAATGTGTGTGTAACAACCACCAATTTTATTATTTACTTTTTTATGAAGCATATTACAATGTGAAAGATACCCCACCTCCTACCTCAATGCACCCTAGCTTGACTATTGTTGGTCTAGCAGTCCAACAATTGTAGGTAAAATTATATTTTTGAATAAACTCAATATTATTATTTTCAATTTTTTTAATTTGTGCTTGAATGCAAAGAAAAGCATCCACCTCTTCTACTCGAAGGGAGGTCATCGTAAGGGGTCACATGCAAGAAGCCATTGGAGATTCTGACATGTAGTTGGAATTGACACCAAGACTTGCAAGATCTACAAAATGTATTAGGTCTTCCTCACCTCTTCCTCGCACACCTTCATTAATTTCATGAAATATTTTGATTGATGTTGAAGAAGTCGACCAACCCTCGCATGCAATAGGTAACCTTACTATTTGAAACTATTGTTTAATATTATGTATTTTATTGATTTAAAATTATAATTAGTTTAATGACTTTTTTTATATGTTTTAAAAGCAACATCAAATGGATCCATCAATGAGAATGGAATCGGCTATACAAGTTACATTTTCCTCTGGTAAGTGTAGTTAAGCTAAATTTATTTTTTTTGCATTGTTTTTTTATAATATTTTAAATTAAAATTTTAATGTAAAATTTTATAGGGAAGTCAACTGAATTAATCCACAAAATAATACAAGTGATGCTTCCACCGCCTCCACCATGACAACTATTTATGAGAGGCAAACAACACATGTGTGGAAAACAATTCCTTTCTCTAATGGATTAGGGACACACACTAAGTTAGACATAGATTGTGTTATATTTTCCAATAATTTCCCTTGGAAATATCTCAAGTATGCCTGACATTTTAGAATTGACTAATCCTCCTCTTGATGATGATTATATTTTTCAAGGCACCATTCTAGAATCTTTGTCTTTCAAGGCCATTGATGTGCTTCAAGATCTATAAAAGCATAATGAAGCACAAGAGACTATCGGGTTAGCTACCGTTGCACTTAGCTCATCCCCTACCCATCAAACCACCACCCCTCATCCTCTCACTAATGATGAGAAAGTTAATTTTTTAGAAGATATTTTATTAGCTTATAATTGTGAAGCAATAATTAAAGATAGTCTTCTTTCAGATATTGAAGAATTAAGAGATTGGGAATATTGGAAAAAGGTTTTGATCAAAGAAATAAATGCCCAATTGTAGAGGGGGAAAACTGCCCTATTGCATATAATTCTCAAACAAAAGGGTTGGATCCACAATGAGGGAACCCTTTCATGGGGTGAACCACGGGGGTATGTTGTACTCTACACTCAGTGCTAGGGGTAAGGGTTCACCAGGAATGGTTTAAGGACTTGATCCAAGTCCTCAAGATATTTAGGATTTTTTGATGTATTCAAATTTAGAAAATCACCTAAATTTGGCCTTTTTAGATCTAAACTAGAAAAGATAAAGGACAATGCAAAAAATAGAATAATCTAATTAAAAATAGAATGCAGACATACACGAGCTATCTTGGAATGATTATTTCTTTTGAATGCTCACTAATCCTATGGTTTTATTTCAGAAAACCTTTAAAGCATAACTATGTAGGAGTAAATACACAAAAATTATCCCTAGATGCAAGCTAGATGCTTTTCACTTTCAGATGCCTAGAAATAAAAAATGAAATCAGATTCTCAACCAATAATATTTATAGAGCACTTATCTATACCGATGGTTGATTTAGCCTTTTTTTGTCTCTTGTCCAATGATATCAAAGATTCTTGTTCCTATAATATCACTTATAAAACACTAAAAATTAAAATTAGTATTAGGGGGTCTGCATAGGTCGTTGTATGACAAATCTAGCACCAGTCAAGCCCCCTAGGTCCTTTTAGATGACCTTGTAATACAAAATTAGAAATTGACCTTTGGATATTCAATCATAAATAAAAAAGACAACAATATAAAAAAAAAAGTATAGTAGAATGATATAGAGACAAAATGGAATGTAACAGTGAAAGAAGAATCTAAAAATTACCCTTGGTGTGCCCTAGAGAAAAATCACACCTTTCTTGGAATGGGTGTGATATCGCAACAGAAAAGTCACACCCTACATGGATGGGGAACGATTTCGCTTCTATAAATAACTTTACCTAATTAGAGCAAGAAAAGTTGTGCGTCACCAATTCTATGCATGAACCAATTCTAGGCATGATTTAACTATAGAATAAATAAAAATAATAAGCGAAAGTAGAAGGTTAAATAAATGCAGACAACAAAGTGATCAAACCCTAATGGATGTTGCAGAAGCAGGCAAAAAAGAACCAAGTATCTATATGGGCACTCGACCTCTTCAAGCTATGCCACAAATCCACCAAGTCACATAGAAAATCAATCCAATCCACACAATATAATATCAATCCAAAATTTGCACTTTGGGGGTTAGCTTGTAGCAGAGAAAGTAAATTAGAAATAAACTCTAAATAATTCGTATATAGATCACATATAAAAAGTTTGCATATCACACTTGAACTTAAAATTCACATGTCCCTAATTTGGCAAGAGCATCCTTCCTTTTATATAAAATCAAAATAAGGAAAGTGAGCACAAATAAAATCGTAGCCGATGCCAAAACACTTGAGAAGGTTTAAACTTGGGTCTAAGCGAGCTTAAAAAATAATAATAAAAAAAATTAAAAAAACTTGGGTAAACAGTGATGTCGTGCCCCTACCTAACGAGGTGCAATATCATTGGCACGAAGTCATGCCTCATAAATTCGGGGCATGATTTTTCTAAAATACAAACACATTAAAAAAGGGAGGGACAAAGGCCTTCCCTTGCACTTGGAAAGGGGTGAGGGCCTCTTAAGGGAACTAAGGAAGATTACCCACTCAAAGTGGGTCAATTTTCTGTGTCTACATTTTCCCCCTCTTTGATGTATTTATGACCTAGTAAATGCATAAAATAAAATATGTAGACACACACTAAAAAATAAATAACTACAAATGAAAATGGGGCAGTTGGGTTAGAAGAAAAGGATGGTGCAAAAAAGGTGTCATTCCAAACACCTTATAATTTGTATGTAAATCAAGGCATTAGGGACATTAATGCCTCTATAGGCTGGGGTGCCCCATCGAGTGATTATGCAAAATTAATATTTCATAAGAACTCGAATTAACTCAACACAAAAGAAAGAAGATAAAGAACATGCGACAATAAAAAAAGAAGAGGAGAGAGAAAATCCAAAACAAGGTTTAAAAATAAAATAGGGGTAAAAACCCTAATTCACTTTTACTACGAGGAGAAGAAAAGGGCTCTGGAGAAATAGTGATCATGCTTCTGGTTCATTGAGCAACAACTACGAGAGGTGAGGCTGAGGCTTAGGAACAAGTAAGAATCATCGATGTCTCTCTTTCGCAATATTTTTTTCTCGGTTCACATAAATAGAAATTTAAGGGTTTTTTGGAAAATAATCGTAAAAATCGATGAAATTTGCACCACGACTCGGGTGTGACTTTGCGTCCTAGGAATTATTTCACTTTTTGAGTGATACACAATGAAATCACACTTGGAAAAAACCAAACACAATTTTGTGAAGTCATGCCAGAAAAATAGAGGGTGCGACTTTGTGAAAGCGAAATTGTGTGCCTAAAAATGGGGTAAGACTTCACTAGAACTTAGGATAAAAATGAGAGAGAGAGAGAGAGAGGGAGAGGAAGAAAAAGAAACAAAAGGAAACAAGGAAACTCGAAGTGCAAAGGACTATTTGAAAATTCTTTATGCTAAATCAAAAAAAAAAAAATTATTAATTAATTTGATTTATATGATGAACGAATTAAATTTTTGTGTTTGTTTATTAAATGTAGCTAGGTATTCTTGAGACTCGAGAGTGGTGGGTAGGGGCTCTGGTAGAGCTAGACACACTAGGGTAGGTGGAGAGGGTGATACTAGAGGTAGTTGGGTTGGATGACATGGTGAGGATGCCATAGATCAAGACAGATAAGGCTATGCTGACTGCCTTGGTAGAGCGATGGTATCTAGAGTCCTCTAATTTTTGACTACCAATAGGGGAGATGAACATCACATTGGAGTACGTGTGGTGGATCTTGAGGTCCCCATTAGGAGGGGAGAGGTTTACGAGACCCGAGGGAAGGCTGCTACACTACAACTATTTTCTACAGGCTTCATCCACCAGGTGCGGTAGGTCACCATAGTAGTTGATGACCTAGTTGGCAACTACGGAGTGAATCATTTGACTATGGTACTCATAGGTGTGGTGGTCGATCTATTGACTTGCCACACTAGCATATAACACTTTCCAAGGGTACTAGTGATGGTAGTGGTAAACATGCAGTAACAAAGAGTCTGCTTCACATGGTATCCTTATGTGTTGGCCTATTTATATAGGATGTTGTACAACATCATGTATAAATGATGTACATGACTGGTTTGTATGACATTGCTCTAGGTGTGGTGCTGGGAGCACATTATGATATAGAGATCGTTATCATTGCTAGGACCATTGCCCAACTTGAAGTGACTAGCAGAATACAGATGGTCTCAATCCTCGGATAGGACTACAAGGGCCTATGCAGGGAACTTACAACTAGATATATGGGTGATCTATGATTTGCAAGAGGCACAACTTATTTGGTGACCATGGAGGCTTCACCATGGCTAGGAATAGGATAGTACAAAGCTAGTGAGGGTGAGGATAGTTAGATGACTGAGGTCAGAGTGGGGAGAGCCATAGGTGCTCAAATTTGATCATCTTGAGGTAGTTCAAGATCTTACAGGGAATCCTAAACCTGGGGGACTACTGGTACTAGAGGGTGACTTGGTATCCAATAGGGGTTAGAGGTAGGCTAAACTTCACCAGGTGGGACGAGGAGGACCAAGATGACCCTCCTAAAATCGACCCAAGTGTGGATGACATAGGGGTAGCCATTGAGTATAGGTAGTGGTATAGAGGGGTTACACCTCAGAGAATCTCATCGCCCGTACCAGTGTAGAGGCACCAGGTTATGAGCTTGGACATGCAGTAAGCATTCCAAGAGGTAGTTCATAGGACCATGAAGAGGGTACAAAAGGTCTTGACTATACCTATATAGAGACTGACATGGGTCTAGGTCCAGGTGGTGGAGGAGACCATCCTGTTGAGCAAGGTGTTGCAAGAAGTTTGTCATTGTTGTCAACACAGGCAGTTAGATCCAATGATGCAGTGGATAGATAGTTCAGGAGCCATTCAGATGTAGAGAACAGAAATTCAAAGGATAGTCAGATTATGTAAAGTGCAATTCCAGGAAAACAAGAGTGACCCAGTTTCAAAAATTCGAAGAAAAAGACAAGTTAGAAAACTGTCGCGATATCGTGACATGTTTTCTGTCATGATTTCACGACAGGTCGGAGGAGAGAGAAAGCACAGCCGAAAATGTCACGATTTCGCGACGAAAGTGAGGAGAGAGAAAGCGTAGCCGAAAATGTCACGATTTCATGACGAAAGTGAGGAGAGAGAAGGCACAGTAAAAAATGTCACGATTTCGTGACAAGTCGGAGGAAAGAAAAGACGCAAGGCAAACTGTCATGATTTCGTGACATGCTGGAGGCCAAGGAGCTAAGTCGAGAAACTGTAGCGATTTCGCTACATGTTGAAATTTTGTTGGCCGAAGCAAGGAGAAAGCGTTAAGTTGAAAAGTTGTAGCGATTTCGCTACATGTTGAATTTTCGTTGGCCGAAGCAGGGAGAAAGTGTTAAGTGAAAAGTTGTAGCGATTTCGCTATGAATCAAAAGTGCACAAAGCAAAGGTGTAGCGATTTCGCTACGTGTCAAAATTGCACAAATCAAAGGTGTAGCGATTTCGCTACGAGTTGAAAAAGCACAACACAAAGGTGTAGCGATTTCGCTACGAGTTGAAAAAGCATAACACGAAGGTGTAGCGATTTCGCTATAGGTCTAAAGTGTAGAACTCAAAGGTGCAGCGATTATGCTTCAAGTCGAAAGTGTAAGGCACAAGAGTGTAGCGATTTCGCTACGAGTCAATATTTCACGGGTAGAAGCAAAGTTGGAAGCACAAGGCACTAAGTTGTAGCGATTTCGCTACTGCATGAAGCAAGGAATGTACGGAAGCCGAAAGCATCACGATTTCATGACAAAGATGAGGATGACGTCAGCAAAAGCTGAAAGTGTCACGATTTCATGACAAGTTGCAAGAAAAGCCTCTGGAAGCCAAAAGCGTCACGATTTCACGACAAAGCTGAGGATGACGTCAGCAAAAGCTGAAAGTGTCACGATTTCGCGACAGGTTGCAGGAAAAGCCTCTGGAAGCCGAAAGCGTCACGATTTCATGACAAGGATGAGGATGACATCAGCAAAAGTTCAAAGTGTCACGATTTCATGACAAGAACGATGGCAAAGCTTTCAACGGCCAAAAGGGTCACGATTTCGTGACAGCAAGGACAAGAAGGCATACGGCTACAAAAGGTGTCACGATATCGCGACATGTTATTATTTCATGGCAACAGTTACAAAAAGGTGACAAAGGTGGTAGCAGCGGTTGAGGCCGACAAAGTTGAATCGGGGCCGACGGATTTTAGGGTTTTGCAGCCGACATCTTCTAGGGTTTTACAGTGGATGTTCTTAGGGTTTGTAGCCGACATCTTCTAGGGTTTTACAGTGGATGTTCTTAGGGTTTGTAGCCGACATCTTCTAGGGTTTTACAATGGATATTCTTAGGGTTTATAGCCGACATCTTCTAGGGTTTTACAGCGGATGTTCTTAGGGTTTGCAGCCGACATCTTCTAGGGTTTTACAGTGGATATTCTTAGGGTTTGCAGTTGACATCTTCTAGGGTTTTACAGTGGATGTTCTTAGGGTTTGCAGCCAACATCTTCTAGGGTTTTACAGCGGAGGTTCTTAGGGTTTGCAGCAAACTTTCTTAGGGTTTGCAGCCGACGTCCTTAGGGTTACTTTCGACTATGATTTGAGAATTGATCTTGATTTTTCTTCTATAAAAGCAGGGCTTCCTCGAGTTTGAAGAGTAAGGTGTGAAGATAGGGTGCGAAGGTGAGTAGAGTGGTTGTGTAAGTGAAGTTCATGTTGGAGCAGAGTGCGAAGTAGTAGTTCGAGTCTGCATATCGTGATTGCATGTTAGAAGTGCGAAATGTGTAGAGGTGGAGATCTAAGTTCAAAGTGATAGCGCGTAGACAATAGAAGTGATCGATCATCCGATTGTAGCAGAGAGTGCGAAGAAGTACATAGAAGCGATCGGACAGTGCGAAGTGTTTTGTGCAGAAGCAGCAAAATGCAGAAAAACAACAGACTATAAGGAACAACGTGAAAGTTTTATTCTATCATTTTTATTATCTTTATTGACTTCCAAGTTGTAGCTTGGTATAAGGGGTTGGTGCCTCTTTCCAGTAGGTGCTGGTAAATTAGGAGTTGGTGCTCCATTCTGTTTGAATCAGATAAAGCCAAGGGGTTGGTGCTCCTTCCAGTTGGTGCTGGTAAAAGATATTGTAAAGTTGTAGCTTTGCATTGACTGGATTTGGATGGTAGTCCAAGCAGTCATTTTTGAGGAGTAGCCACATTGGTGAACCTCGTTAATATGTTGTGTTGTGTGTCATGCTTTCTTGCTGCATTTGATATTTTGTTTATCAGTTTTAAATAGTTGCTGGATTTAAAACTACATATATTAGAAATTTAAAAGATCACACTGATTCACCCCCCTCTCAGTGTCACTGTGATTACAACAATTGGTATCAGAGCTAGGTACCTGAACAGGCTCAATCAGCTAGGGTGATCCCAGTAAGTGACATTATGGCAGGTGGTGAAGGTTTCTCCTCAAACAAGGCACCACTGTTTGATGAAACAAATTATGCTTTCTGGAAGATCAGAATGCAAACATATCTCCAAGCTTTGGGATTTGACATCTGGAATGCAGTAGTCAATGGTTACACAGCTCCTGCTACTTCTCCAACCGACAGCACCGGTAAAAAGGAGTTTGAAAATGATTCTAAAGCTAAAAATGCCATCATGTGTGGATTAGTGGACAATGAGTTGGTCAAAATCATAAACTGTGTTTCAGCAAAAGATGTGTGGGACAAACTGGAGAATATTCATGAGGGAGATGACAAGATCAAGGAAGCTAAGCTGCAAACTCATCGAGCTCAATTCGAATCACTAAAAATGACCAACGATGAGAACATAGAAGCCTTCATGCAAAGGGTAAATGGAATCACTAATTCAATGAGAGGTCTCGACAAAAAGTTGGATGATGCTACTATTGTGAAAAAGGTTTTAAGGTCGCTTCCTCACAGGTTTGATTCTAAAGTCTCTGCCATAGAAGAGGCTAAAGACTTAAATCATTTTAGTATGGATGAGATGCATGGTTCCTTGACGGCTTACGAAATGAGAATAGGAAAGTCTAATCCTACAGACAGAGAAGCAGCATTTAAAGCCCAAAAGGGTAAAGACACAAAGCAAGAGTCTGAAGAAGAAGAAATTTCAGATGAAATGGAAGCAAATTTTGTCAAAAATTTGAGAAAGGGCAAAGGAAAGTACAAAGGAAAACTACCTTTTAAATGTTTCAAGCTGTGGGGGAATTGGACACTTTGCAACCAAATGTCCTCTCAATGAGAAGGACAAAGGTGAGGAAACTTCACATCAAGAAAAAGGTGAATGGAGAAAGAAATCTAACTTCAGAAAAGGCAATTTCAAAAAGAAAAGCTTTATATCCAGGAATGCATATTCCTCAGAAGACAGACTCTAGTGAGGATTTTGAAGAAGGAACAGTGAAGCTCTATTCATGGCATTTGAAGTCAAAAATTCTGAAAAGGCAAAAATCTCAGAGAAGGAAGAAGGTATGAACTCTATCTTGATTGTTGAAAAAACTGAGGCTGAAGTAGATTTAGAAGGTGAACTAGTTTCTGCTCTTATAGAATGGAAATCTGAGAAGAGAAAAAATAAAAAACTGTCAAGGAAACTTGAGGATGCAAATGACATTATAACAAGTTTGAAAATATAGTCAGAAGAGTACAAGAAAATGTCCGAAGATCTTGAAGTTCAGGTGACCATGAAGATAGATTGCTGTTGTAAACTGGAAGAAGAAAATGTTGGTCTTCGAATACAGATACAAGAGCTGGATCGAAAAATTAGCTGCTATTACAAACGTGAAGAAATTTCGATGAAGTTGGACAAAATTTTAAGCGATCAAAGACCCGCAGGTATCAAATTTGGTCGGGCTTTGTTGAAGGAGAATCATCGGCCAAAAATGTTGAAAGGAGTGAAGACAAGAAACAAGGTTGTGGAAAGAACAACTAATCAGGAAAAAGAAAGAAATGATGCCAGGCCTGAAAAGAGGACTGACAATGATGGTTTTACCAAGGTCACACATCAAAAGAAAAGAAAATCTATGACTCCTGCAACAAACTGGCAAAGACCATCTTTCAGGTTCAATCATTACTTTTATGGTTTCTGTTTCAAATGTAATGCTTATGGACATAAAATTGCTGATTGCAAGTATAATGTAGGACCAAGAAGTTTCACTAGTAGAAATGCTTTTGCTCCTTTAATAAGTTATGCAGTAGAATGCTTCAATTGTCACAACTTTGGGCATATTGCTAGAAACTGTCATAGTACCTCTATTTCAAATCAAATTCAGAAAAGAAGAGTTCAACCATATAGGGCAAAACAAAGTAGAAATCATTCTGAAAGATATGTGCAAGAGTCTGAAAAGGGGAAATCCAAGCTAGAATCCAATACCACGGTCAAATCAGAATGGAAACAGAAAGAACAACTCAGAGAAGAAAAGGAATCTCTAATAGTACAGACAGCCTTCAAGGCTCAAAATAAATGTGTTCCATGGATTCTTGACAGTGGTTGCTCAAGTCATATGACAGGTGATAAACAGAAGTTTGAAAAACTACAGAAATATGAGGGTGGCTCTGTAAAGTTTGAAAACAATGATGGAGCCAAGATAATCGGAAAGGGGTCTGTCAAAATTAGTGATGGGAAAATTAAGTCAGAAGAAGTTCTGTTTGTGGATGGTCTGAAACACAATCTGTTAAGTGTGAGTCAAATCTGTGATAAAGGACATGAAGTAGTTTTCAAGAAGCAGGGTTGTGAAGTTAGAAAAATAAACAATGGGAAATTAATAGCAACCGGCTCAAGGACGTCTGGCAACCTGTACACACTCTCAGAATCTTCGGAAGGTATGTGCTTCATTGGACAAGAAGAAGAGAACTGGCTGTGGCACAAGAGGCTTGGACACATAAGTTTCGACAACTTAGTGAAAATCAGCTCAAAACAAGCGGTGAGAGATATTCCAACCATTAGAAAACCTTCAAATATTGTCTGTGCCTCATGTCAGAAGGGAAAGCAAACCAGAGTTTCATTCAAAACAAAAGAGTACCACACTAGCAAGCCTCTGGAACTTATACATACAGACTTATGTGGACCCATGAGAACACAAAGCATAAATGGAGACAAATATTTTATGTTATGTATCGATGATTATTCCAGAATGACATGGATATTTTTCTTAAAAGACAAAACAGAAGCTTTTCAAATGTTCAAATCCTTCAAACATCTAGTTGAGAATGAAACAGGAAAAAGGATTAAATTTTTACGATCAGATAGAGGAGGAGAATTCATTTCAAATGAATTTTTAGAATACTTGTGAAAATCATGGCATCGGGAGACAATATTCGGAAGCTAGAACTCCCCAGGAGAATGGTGTAGTAGAAAGAAAGAACAGAACTGTTCAGGAAATGGCACGCACTATGCTGGCAGAAAATAAAATAGCAGACAGATTCTGGAAAGAAGCAGTTCACACAACAGTATACCTCCAAAACAGATATATGTTAAGGACTCATGAAAGCAAAACTCCTTATGAGTTGTGGTTTGGTAGAAAAGCAACAGAAAAACATCTCAAAGTATTTGGCTGTAAGTGTTATATCAGAAATACTGATGACAATCTCGAGAAATTTGAAGATAGAGCAGATGAAGGTGTCTTTGTTGGATATTCTCCAAAAAGTAAAGCTTACAAATGCTACAACAAGAGACTCAAGAAAATTGTGGATAGTGCAGATGTTAAATTTGATGAAGGTAGAACACGGTTAACTGACTTTGAGGAAAACTACCCAATCTATGAAGATGTTTTTGAAGGAGATGAGGTAAATGAAGAAGGAAACAAACCTACAATTGATTCAATTGACTTAATCGATGACTCAGAAGCACAAGAAAATAAGAAATTTAAAACTGGCAATTGGTAGAAAAATCATCCAACAGATCAAATAATTGGAGATCCCACAGCCGGTGTTCAAACAAGAAGGAAAGTAATAAGTAATTACTCTCTTTTATCAAGCATTGAGCCCAAAAACATAGATGAATCCAACAAAGATGATAGCTGGATGAAAGCAATAAATGAAGAGTTAGATCAGATTGAAAAGAATAGAACTTGGGAACTGGTACCTAGACCTACAAATAAGAATGTAATCGACACCAAATGGATATTTCGAAACAAATTAAATGAAGACGGTCAGGTCATTAGAAACAAAGCAAGACTGGTTTGCAAAGGCTATGCACAGGTCGAAGGCATTGATTTTGAAGAGACTTTCGCACCAGTGGCTAGACTAGAAGCTATTAGAATGTTTTTGGCACTAGCAGTTCACAAGAACTTCGGAGTTTATCAAATGGATGTAAAATCTGCCTTCCTAAATGGGAAACTTGAAGAAGAGGTCTATATTGAACAACCAGATGGCTTTCAAATTAGTGAAGATCCTAACCTTGTCTGCAAATTAAAGAAAGCATTGTATGGATTAAAACAAGCACCACGGGCATGGTATGCAAGGCTAGATAATTATCTCTCTCAACAGGGATTCAAGAAAGGTTTAGTGGATAGTAATCTGTATGTAAAAACAGAAGGTGGGCATCTCATTGTTCTAGTTGTCTATGTAGATGATATAATATTTGGCAGCAACAAAGATGAATCTTGTAAAGACTTAGCAAATAAGATGCAGAATGAATTTGAAATGTCTATGATTGGTGAACTGTCTTACTTTCTTGGGCTGCAAGTTAATCAAAATGAGAAAGGCATATTCATTTCCCAAATCAAATATGTGAAAGAAATGCTAAAAAGGTTCACTATGGAGGACTGTAAGCCAGTCAGCACTCCCATGACAATAGGCTGCAAATTGAGTAAAGAAGACAAATCTCCACCTGTAGACCAAACCATGTACAGATCTATGATTGGAAGTCTACTATATTTAACAGCCACTAGACCTGATATTCTATAGGAAGTTTGCATGGTAGCTAGATTTCAGGCCAGTCCCAAAGAGACTCATGTGACAACAGTTAAAAGGATTTTTCGATATCTCAAGGGCACCATGGAGTATGGGTTGTGGTACCCAAAAGGCAAAGACTTCACTCTTATATCATATTCAGATGCAGATTGGGCTGGATGTGTTGATGACAGAAAGAGTACCAGTGGAGGAGCCTTCTATTTGGGGGACAAATTGGTTGCATGGCACAGTAAGAAGCAAGAGTCAGTTTCTTTATCTACAGCTGAGGCAGAATATATTGCAGCAGCAACATGTTGCACACAAGTCTTGTGGATGAAACAAACTTTGAAAGATCTAGGTATTAATTTCAGTGAACCAATATCAGTAAAGTGTGATAACACCAGTGCAATCAACATCTCTAAGAATCCAGTAATGCACTCACGGACAAAGCACATTGCTATAAGGTATCATTTCTTGAAGGAGAAAGTTGCAGAAGGAGAAGTTAAAGTGGACTATGTCCCAACTACAGAACAAGTAGCAGATATTTTTACAAAACCTTTGCCCAAGGAAGTATTTGAGTACCTTCGCAACAAATTAGGAGTAGTCACACTTCCTAAGAAGTGACTAGCTACAGGGATCACTTTCTCAGGGGGAGCATTTGAGTATTTGACTATTCTTTTGCTCATGATCATAATTTGTGTCAGATGCCACAAATTGTGCCTGAGAAGTGTGAGGTTGGACTCAGGGGGAGTCTACAACAGCCCTTTGGTATTATTGACAAAGGGGGAGAAGAGTTACAGGAATGTATATAGGTGTTGCCAACAATTCCAAAGGGGGAGATTGTTGAGCAAGGTGTTGCAAGAAGTTTGTCATTGTTGTCAACACGAGCGGTTAGATCCAATGATGTAGTGGATAGACAGTTCAGGAGCCATTCAGATGCAGAGAACAGAAATTCAAAGGATAGTCAGATTATGTAAAGTGCAATTCCAAGAAAACAAGAGTGACCCAGTTTCAAAAATTCGAAGAAAAAGACAAGTTAGAAAACTGTCGCGATATCGCGACATGTTTTTTGTCACGATTTCGTGACAAGTCGGAGGAGAGAGAAAGCATAGCCGAAAATGTCACGATTTCATGACGAAAGTGAGGAGAGAGAAAGCATAGCCAAAAATGTCATGATTTCACGACGAAAGTGAGGAGAGAGAAGGCACAGTTAAAAATGTCACGATTTCACGACAAGTCGGAGGAAAGAAAAGACGCAAGGCAAACTGTCATGATTTCGTGACATGCTGGAGGCCAAGGAGCTAAGTCGAGAAACTGTAGCGATTTCGCTACATGTTGAAATTTCGTTGGCCGAAGCAAGGAGAAAGCGTTAAGTTGAAAAGTTGTAGCGATTTCGCTACATGTTGAATTTTCGTCGGCCGAAAGAGGGGAGAAAGTGTTAAGTGAAAAGCTGTAGCGATTTCGCTACGAATCAAAAGTGCACAAAGCAAAGGTGTAGCGATTTCGCTACGTGTCAAAATTGCACAAATCAAAGGTGTAGCGATTTCGCTACGAGTTGAAAAAGCACAACACAAAGGTGTAGCGATTTCGCTACGAGTTGAAAAAGCATAACACGAAGGTGTAGCGATTTCGCTACAGGTCTAAAGTGCAGAACTCAAAGGTGCAGCGATTATGCTTCAAGTCGAAAGTGTAAGGCACAAGAGTGTAGCGATTTCGCTACGAGTCAATATTTCATGGGTAGAAGCAAAGTTGGAAGCACAAGGCACTAAGTTGTAGCGATTTCGCTACTGCATGAAGCAAGGAATGTACGGAAGCCGAAAGCATCGCGATTTCATGACAAAGATGAGGATGACGTCAGCAAAAGCTGAAAGTGTCGCGATTTCGTGACAGGTTGCAAGAAAAGCCTCTGGAAGCCAAAAGCGTCGTGATTTCATGACAAAGCTGAGGATGACGTCAGCAAAAGCTGAAAGTTTCACGATTTCATGACAGGTTGCAGGAAAAGCCTCTGGAAGCCGAAAGCGTCGCGATTTCATGACAAGGATGAGGATGACGTCAGCAAAAGTTCAAAGTGTCACGATTTCATGACAAGAACGGTGGCAAAGCTTTCAACGGCCAAAAGGGTCACGATTTCACGACAGCAAGGACAAGAAGGCGTACGGCTACAAAAGGTGTCGCGATATCGTGACATGTTATTTTTTGTGGCAACAGTTACAAAAAGGTGACAAAGGTGGCAGCAGCGGTTGAGGCCGACAAAGTTGAATCGGGGCCGATGGATTTTAGGGTTTTGCAGCTGACATCTTCTAGGGTTTTATAGCGGATGTTCTTAGGGTTTGCAGTCGACATCTTCTAGGGTTTTACAGTGGATGTTCTTAGGGTTTGCAGCCGACATCTTCTAGGGTTTTATAGCAGATATTCTTAGGGTTTGCAGTCGACATCTTCTAGGGTTTTATAGCGGATGTTCTTAGGGTTTGTAGCCAACATCTTCTAGGGTTTTATAGCGGATGTTCTTAGGGTTTGCAGTCGACATCTTCTAGGGTTTTATAGTGGATGTTCTTAGGGTTTGCAGCCAACATCTTCTAGGGTTTTACAGCGGAGGTTCTTAGGGTTTGCAGCCGACGTCCTTAGGGTTACTGCCGACTATGATTTGAGAATTGATCTTGATTTTTCTTCTATAAAAGCAGGGCTTCCTCGAGTTTGAAGAGTAAGGTGTGAAGATAGGGTGCGAAGGCGAGTAGAGTGGTTGCGCAAGTGAAGTTCATGTTGGAGCAGAGTGCAGAGTAGTAGTTCGAGTCTGCATATCATGATTGCATGTTAGAAGTGCGAAATGTGTAGAGGTGGAGATCTAAGTTCAAAGTGATAATGTGCAGACATCAGAAGTGATCGATCATCCGATTGTAGTAGAGAGTGCGAAGAAGTACACAGAAGCGATCGAACAGTGCGAAGTGTTTTGCATAGAAGCAATAGAATGCAGAAAAATAGCAGACTGTAAGGAACAACGTGAAAGTTTTATTCTATCATTTTTATTATCTTTATTGACTTCCAAGTTGCAGCTTGGTATAAGGGGTTGGTGCCTCTTTCTAGTAGGTGCTGGTAAATTAGGAGTTGGTGCTCCATTCTATTTGAATTAGATAAAGCCAAGGGGTTGGTGCTCCTTCCAATTGGTGCTGGTAAAAGATATTGTAAAGTTGTAGCTTTGCATTGACTGGATTTGGATGGTAGTCCAAGCAGTCATTTTTGAGGAGTAGCCACATTGGTGAACCTCGTTAATATGTTGTGTTGTGTGTCATGCTTTCTTGCTGCATTTGATATTTTGTTTATCAGTTTTAAATAGTTGCTATATTTAAAACTACATATATTAGAAATTTAAAAGATCACATTGATTCACCCCCCCTCTCAGTGTCACTGTGATTACAACACATCCCTAGAGTAGAGATCAGAGATGGAGGGATGGGGTATTACCCTTATAGGTAGAGGGGCCATGGGCTAGAGACCCTAGGAAGGCATTGATATTGGTAGTGATGGGCGGCCAAAGCCAGTGCACAGAAGAGCGGTAGGTATAGTTAGCTTCTCAGGCATAGGTGGCCCAACTACAAATGGAGAGGGACACTGTATGAGTAGAGCTATCTTGAATATAGGAAGAGGTGGTCTGGATGAAGGAAGAGTGTCAATGGGCCTAGGCTGAGGGGATGGCTATTGTTGGGAGTAGCCAAGTAGGGGATATAGTGTAGCTCCTTTAGGTGTAGTGGTGTACCGGTGAAAGGTTGGCTATGGCCATTCAGGGGGCCATTTTTTTTAGATGGCTTACTGCACAACTATCCCTCCAGAGTAGAGGATGGAGATTCCTCCATCCCTTTAGGTAGCTAGTAGGTCGTGGTCTCGATCATAGGTATCATTGCCATCTTATTAGTTAGTGACACCATTGAGGATGCCTCCACCCTAGGGAGGGCTATAGGGAGCTGGCTCTCAGAGCTAGGGTGGGCTAGGCTAGGGATCAGGATGACACACCAATTTTTGATTATGGTGTGTATCCTTAGGTTGAGTGTATCGAGTCTGGATTGTGGTACACCAACCTCACACAATGTACTCTTTTGTATTACGAGTAATACATAGCTAAAATTTTATCTATTTTTATGTGTAAATGATTTAATGCATGTCTTTTTGTATTTATTTTGTTTTATTTATTTAAGTGTTTTGAATGTATGTAATTTATCCTAATGCACACTACATGAAGGGCGGAATGAAGGCAAACAAAATAAGAGGAAATGGTAAAAGCAGAATGAGGAACCAACAATGAAAACAAGAGAGAAATAATAGAGAAATGAGGAAGAAGAAGATAGAGGAAGAGAAGAAGAAAGAATAAGGAAAAGGAAGAGAAGAAGAAAGAAGAAGAGGAAAATAAGAGAAGAAGAAGAAATAAGAGAGGAAAATAAGAGAATAAGAAGAAAGAAGATAAAAATAAGAGAAGAAGAAGAAAGAAGATAGGCCCAAAGATCAACCATAAAAAAAGGAGAAGAGTGAATGACCCAAAAATATAAGGCTAGCATAGGTTTCTATGAACCATTATAGCCAGACATTATGGATCAGATGAGTGAAGTTGCTAGACCTTCTAAGGGTACAACACTTGCCTTAATGTGACTAAGTGTGTGGATTTTTGACCCATTATGGGTGGTTTCTCCCTTATTGACTGCAATGATATGATTACCCACTAGGATGTATGTCGAGGTCTGTTAAAAAATGACCAAGAAGCTTATCCTGTAATGGGATGTTAAGCCTGCTAAGTCAAAAGAGATTATGACCCAATAGAAGATCATGAATAGTTTAATAGCTGCTAGGATGTATAAATATCCTGTATGGGGTGTAACATGTATGTATATATAAAATATTATGCAAGTGTTGTCCCAAAGTGGGAATATGAGGAAATTTTTGAACAAAATTATGAGGATATTAAAAAAAATGAGGATAAGCAATCACAAGAAACTAGGAAGGAGAGAAATAATCCCTAGGGGGGATATTTCTAGGCATTAGAATCCTAGTGAAAAGTGCAATGCATATGAGCTATGACCTAACTAGGTATCATCACATACCATTGTCTCAAGATCCCCAAAATCTATATGAGCAAATAGGCATGAACAAGCAGTCATGCATTTATGAAAAACAAACATGCAAGGTGTTAAATTAGATTTCAAGAAATCATGCAAAGAATGACAAGAAACAATGCAATATAAACAGGCAAGCGGATGCAATGAAAGTGCAACTATTTTGTATATATATTTTTTTCTTTTTGTTTTGTTTTTTTGAAAGAGTTAAAATAAATGCAAAACCTAAATTCACCATTCATCTTATTAAAATGTATTAACGTGCCATGATATTTCAAATCAAATATATCCCCAAGAAGTGCATTTTATTTTTGATGAAAATCATGAGAAAATCCTTCCAAGGCTCTTCTTCTAACACCCATAGCATGATAATCACTACATTTTCTAACAATACCATTTCTCTTAGCAAAAAATACATTAAAAAAATATTTTTCATTTCTTAATACAAAGGTGAAATAATATTTAGCATAGACAGAACCAATCATGTTACACAACAATACCTTTGAAGGAAAAGAAAAATCAATACCTTTATTATCATCTATTGATAGATTTTTATATTCTATAAATTCTACATAAGTCATAATATGGTCATCATCCTCAAACGAAAAAGGTTCATTTTTGTTAGGTATTAAACCTATACCACATATCCCAGTCCAAATCTCAATATCCAAGGGATCTTGAATACCTTTTGTTGTGGTCTCAATCCTTTACCTGCATACCCCATACCTAACAGGATATGCTTAGAAAGGGGATAGTCATTAGTGAGATAGCATTGAGAAAAAAAATGCTCATTGAGATATGGGTTGCTACCATGAAGCTTTTATTTGGAGGCCATGCTCCCAAAGATAAAAGCACGCATGCCAAAGTGCACAACTTCAACCTTCTTATGAGGCAGGCCCATATTTCTAGGTGAAGGTGGTAGCTTAGCTAGATCCAAAAGAGGCTCTTGAAGAAATTGATTATCATGATCTGAGGAGATAATATGGGTCCTATGTTCCTCACTCACTTTTAAAATTTAAAATACACTCAAAAATTTGAGAGGAGGAACATGAGGAAGTTGTTGAATAAATAGAGGGACAATAATATGAATCTATTTGGGCTAGCTCTATATTTGAAAAAAATTCAAATGGTCGAGGATCACCTGGAATGGTGATAACTTGATTCTTAAACTCAAACTTGAGAAACTAATGAAAAGTATAAGGGATGGTCTTCATAGCATGAATCCAAGGTCACCCAAGGAGTATATTAAAATAAGCAGGACAATATACCACATAAAACAAGGTATTCAATATCTGTGGCTCCACTTTTAATGGTAGAGATATGACACCATAGGCTTACTGGGACTCATTGTTGAAATATTTAATGATGATATAAATTTTTGTTAAATATCCCTCTTTTAGTATAAATATTTGAAAGAATTGATATGTACAAAAATTGAGGTATGAACCATTATCAATCAATACTTGCTTGACAAGGGTATCTCCAATAAGTGTGGTGATGTAGAGTGATGAATCTTCATGTAAGTTTGAGGAAATTTTATCATCATCTAAAAATGAGATATGATGTATCCTAAAAGAACCTATAGTTTCAACTATGGCATCAGGAGTGATATATGGAGAAATAGATTGTTGTTGTAAAAATCTCATTAAAGCATTCCTATGATCAGGAGAAGTCTGCAACAATTCTAAAACTAATATCTTTGTTGGATTACTAGCTAGCTACTTCTAAATATCAAATGAAACCTATGACTGTGGTCTCAATACTATAGGTGTCCTTGTAGCTGAATCTTTTCTCTAGATTTCCCTTTAAAAATGTACTAGGTTGAGATACCGAATTCTATCATTGATGATGTTGCTAATTATGAGCCTATTTTCTTGTGGTTACCCCAACCATGCCAACCACATTGTTATGGCATAGGTATTCATCTTGATGAGCCACCTGATTTGCTGCTTGTTGTTCATGCTTAGGCAAAGGATCCTTAAATATTCCCATATCTTGATTTTTTTTTGGAGCTTTTTGAGCAGGATTTTGACTACTCATTGATTGGAGATTTCCTAAATAAATAAGTCCCACATTAATTAAATATTGAACCACATGATTCAATCTCTTACAAGTGTTCATCCAATTCCATTCTACTCTATGATAAGTGCAATATTGTCCTACCTTATACCAATGAGCTACAATAGCTGGTTGTCTTACTAGAGGTAAATCTATTGCTTTAACATCTAATAGTTGCTTTAAAATTGATTCCATAGGGATACTAAGTCTTGTGAAATTCCTTTGAGGAGGTTTCTAAAGCACAATCTTCTATAGGCTATTATTGATATTATTAACAGGCCTACTATCACTATTACCTCCTATATGTTTATTCTTAGATTGAGACTTAGTTGGCTTATCTTCTTTAACCTTGATTTGACCTCTCTTGATGAGATATTATTCCACTTTTCTTGCTAACTCAATTGCTTGGTCTAAATATGTGATAATAGTAGTTTCTAAAGCATAAGATAATTTTTCATGTAAATTTCCCATAAATATATCAAGCATATCTTTTTGAGACACATGTTGTCTTAATCGACCAACTAAAATCCTCCACCAAGCTAAAATTTTTAAAAAACTTTCCTCTATACCTTGCTTTAAATCATATAGATCTCTCATAGTCACTCCCTTTTCAATATAAGCACTAAACTTATGAAAAAACATCTTTGCAATCTTCTAAAAACTTTTCAAAGAATAGTTGGGTAACCGATAGTACCATTCTAATTCTACTCCATCAAGACTCTTTGGAAATGTTTTCAATAAAAGCATATAATCATAAAAAAATCATGGTAAGCTATTTTGAATTCCCTCAAATGCTCTATTGGATCTTTATTCCCTTTGTAGATCAACAATACTAGCATGGAAAAATGCTTAAGATAAGGTCTGACGGCAACAATAGGATCCAATGGCTGACTACACATATATCTATAGTTGTATGTAAACCTTGATCATTGAATAATATCCATTTTTGAGACCAATTGATTCACAACACTTATTAAATTCTACATTTCTGGATTGCTATGTGTGTTCCCCAAAATCCCTAAGGGAGGAATGTATGCATGTTGAAATCCTGATGTTGGATTTAAACTTAGGATACCTTGGTTGTATGTGGAATTTTGAGAACAACTAATATTTGGTGGAATAGAAGCAATAGTGTTGATTTTAGAGGATGTAGGAGGAAATTGAGAATAAATTTTTGGGCCACTACTAGTTAGAGGGAGTTGCTGATTCCCTCCGATATTATTGGAATTAGTATTGGCACAAGTCACTTGATCCTTAAGATTACTTTGATGCAAATATGTAGGAATATCATGATTAAGAAAAGGAGACCTATTAGGAGGGGAAGGAGTAGCATCATCTTTTCAAGATGAGCTTCTTGCTGTATAAATTCCAATAGTTTTTCTTGATGAGCTTTCATGAATTCCCAAATGTGATCAAATGATGAAAATACTAAACTTCCATTAGTCCCAATAAGAGGATCAGAATTAGAATCAGTTTCCATATTTACATCTTATTGCTCTTCTGGATCTATATTAAGGTTTTCCCCATCAATATAATCATCTTCCAAAGGAAAATAATAATATTCTAATTGTTTCCTCTAACTTCTAAGAACATGAGCCATTAGAAGAAGTGAAAAATAAAATAGGGAAAAACACTATTAAACAAATTCTAAATTACCTAAAGATTTTCCAAACATCATTAATGATATTTCTTAATGTTTAAAAGAAAAGGAGGTGTTCACATCGGGTTCACCAAATATGTAGAGGGGGAAAACTACCCTACCACATAAAATTCCCAAACAAAAGGGTTGGATCCGCAAGGAGGGAACCCTTTCGTGGGGTGAATCACGGGGGGTATGTTGTACTCTACACTCGGTGCTAGGGGGAAGGGTTCACCAAGAACGATTTAAGAACTCGCTCTAAGTCCTCTAGATATTCAGGATTGTTTTATGTATTCATATTTAGAAAATCACCTAAATTTGACCTTTCTAGATCTAAACTAGAAAAGATAAATGACAATGCAAAAACCAAAATAATGCAATTGAAAATAGAATACATATATACAAGAGCTATCCTAGAATGATTATTTCTTTTCAATGCTCACTAATCCTAGGGTTTTATTTCAGAAAACCTTTAAAGTAGAACTTTGTAGGAGTAAATACACATAAATTATCCCTAGATGCAAACTAGATGCTTTTCACTTTCAAATGCCTAGAAATCAATAATGAAACCAGATTCTCAACCAATAATATTGATAGAGCACTTATCTAGATTAGTGGTTGATTTAACATTTTTCTTTCTCTTGTCCAATGATATCAAATATTCATGTTCCTTCAAGATCAATTATGAAACAATAAAAAATGAAATTAGTATTAGGGAGTTTGCATAGGCCACTGTATGATAGATCTAGCAGTAGTCAAGCCCCCTAGGTCCTTTTATATGACCTTGTAATACAAAAGCAAAAATTGACCTTTGGATATTTAATCATAAATCAGAAAGATAGTAGTAGAAAACAAAAAGAAAATTACAACAATATGATCTAGAGACAAAATGGAATGTAACAGTGAAAGTGAAATCTAAAAATTACCCTTGGTGTACCCTAGGGTAAAATTGTGCCTTACCTAGAATCAGTGATATATCACAACAAAAAAGTCATACCCTGCCTGGATGAGATGTGATTTTTCTTCTACGAATAACTTTGCCCTAATTAGGGTAAGCGAAGTCACACCTCACCAATGTCAGGTGTGATTTCATTGCAGAATAAAGAAAAATAATAAGTGAAAGCATAAAGTGAAATAAATGCAAACAACAAAGTGATCAAACCCTAATAGATGTTGGAAAAGTAGGTATAATAGAACCAAGTATCCATATGGGCACTCTATCTCTCCAAGCTACGCCACGGATCCACCAAGTCACACAACAAATCAATAAAATCTATGTAATAGAAGATTAATCCAAAATTCACACTTCGGGGGTTATCTTGCAACAGAGAAAGTAAATCAAAAATTAAATCTAAATAATTCACATATAGATCGCACATAAAATTTTACATATCATACTTGCACTTAAAATTTGCATGTCCCTAATTTGGCAAGAACATCCTTCCTTTTATAAACAATCGAAAGAAGGAAAGCAAACACAAATAAACTCAAAACCAATGCCAAAACATGCGAGAAGGTTTAAACCTGGGTCTAAGCGGGCTTAAAAAATAATAAAATAATTTAAAAAAAAAAATTGGGTAAACAACAAAGTCGTGCCCCGTCCTGACAGGGCATGATATTACTGACGCAAATTCATGCCCCGTACTGACAGGGCACGATATTACTAGTGCAAAGTCGCACCTCGTAAAGATAGGGTACGATTTTGCTAAAAGATAAAAAAATTAAAAAGAGGAGGGGCAGAGGCCTTCCCTTGCACTTGGAAAGGGGTGAGGACATCTTAAGGGCACTAAGGAAGATTGCCTACTCAAAGTGGGTCAATTTTTCATGTCTACACCAATATAAAAACTTTTCAAAAAGATAGGATATTTTTTCATTGGTGGAGAATGAACCACAAAAGCTTGATGCTTTGTTACATCAGGCTGAATCTAGCAAGGTGAAGGCTACCTCCAAGTACAATGATGAAATTCTAGAAATTATGTTGAATAGGTTAGAAAACCTCAATGTCGAAGCCCAAGCATTTTTCAACCAATGGGCTACTGATAAGAAAAAAGTAGAAGTTGCAAGAGATGTTGCTGACGTAAGTCATATGTTTTATGTGTAAGAGAAGTTTATTATTTTTTTACATATATTTTGTTTATTTATACTAACATATTTTTCTTCTCTTTTGCAGTCTAATTTTGAATACCTGAAGAAGTAGGTGAACAACATGAAAGTTTATTTAAAAACCACAAAAAATAGTTTGCAAGCAACTATCAAATTAAAAGAACGATTACAATATACAATAAGGGAAAACAATACCCTTAGGAAGATCATCAAAGAAAATGGTTTGGATCCTGAAATTTTGCTTAAACAAAAGGAGAAAGAAATGGGTACAACATTGTAGGAAGATCCTGCAAAAGAAGACAGGGCGTTGTTAGTGGGTTTGAACACAGCGGAAGAAGGTCTGTTAAGAGCTGGTGCATTGCAAGAGGAAATTGTTGAGGAAACACAACCTCAACCTCAAGAAGATCCAAAAGATGCTTCAAGCACCTAGTAGATTGAGAAAGTGAAGAAGAAAGCTCAATAGTTGATTGTAACTTTTGTTGTATAGCAGTCAACAATTTTGTAAATTGTAAAAATATGCTTTCAAATTAATAAAAGAGACTTTTTCTAGAATTTGTGTATTGTGTTTCTAAAATTCTATTTTTTTTAAACCATTGAAACCATGGAATTTTAAAAATTATGATGTTTTAATTTGTTAATGTGGATGCAATAAATGATTGTCAATTATAAATGAATTGCTAGTCAAGATGGACATAGGTAAAAACTTCTCTTCTATTTTATAAAAACTTTTTAAATGATTGAATTGCAACACAGATATCTGCTTAGCCATAAAGGCTTTATAAAATACACATATAATATAAAATTTAAATATCATAGATAGATAATCCAATAACAAGGCTTAAATATAAAATATACAATTTCATGAACATATACATAATCAAATAATAGGGCTATGATATTAAAAAAATTTATGAACATATACAAAAAATCCAATAACACGTCTATGATATAAAACATATAATTTTTTGAAAATAGACACAATCCAATAACAACGATATGATATCAAAACAAAAAATTTATGAACATATACACATAATCAAATAAATTTTAAAGTCTCAATAAAGCGAAAAGTCAATTTTCAAAATCTAGTAGAAAACTGATAACAAATAATGTGAAATATATTAAACTTTTAAAATCTTCCATATATTACAATGAAGGAAGTTGAAACAAACACTTTTTAGATTGTCCAAAATCATTTGTACGCATACCTAAACTTTGTGTCTCTACAACCTGATCACTACAAGTATCATTATCCTCATCATCATGAGTATTCATGATACCTCTTCTATCTGCTAGAGATTTCCAATATGCCAAAGCTCTATCATAAGGATATTGTTCCACCTCATAGGTTGACACATATACTCTCAAACAATTTTCCAAATTTTTATCCAACCTATTGTAAACTTTAGATTTTACAAAAGATAATGCACTAAACACCCTTTCATCTTCCATAGATCCCAAAATCATCGTTTGACATAATTCATATAAATGAAAATATTCACTGATCGTATCTTGTAAAACACTACTGGGATACAATTTTTTCCACAATCATGTAATAGAACCTAGCTCATGATGGTTAGTCAATCATGAAACTTGACCAACCATTGTCATTCCAAAATGGTTTGATTGTTTTATCAAAATATCTTTATTGAGAATACCATTGATTTCAATACCATTGACTTCCACACATTTAGTGAAATGCTTAACAAGAGTGCCCATGTATTTGAGAAACAAATCACTTATATTTTTGTATTCAATACAAGGATCCTAAAACATGGGGTTAACCACACCCATAGCCTCAAGCAATTCATCTCTTTGAAAATGGTCTCTTATTTCTCTTGTCAAGGTTTCTGCTATTTTTCTCAGTTTAATCTTTGTATTGTGTACAACTACATCAAATCTGTTGTATGTTATGGGTATTTGTTCAACTTCATTTGTAGCTATATCTGATCGCTTTTCAAAACAATATAAAGGTATCTCATTTTGTGGACATTAATACAAAGATGATCGTTGATGTTGAACTTCAAAAATATTTTAGGATCATTGATGTTTGTTAAAGTTCTCCAACTCTCAAACATGGGATCCATAAAACTTTCACTAGATGTGTACAACATATCAATATGCATACATATTTGTTTTCTCATCCTGATGAAATCCATAATATAAATTGATCTTTGTTGTGCAAGTTTAATCAAAGTATTCATTTCTTCCAACATTGGAAGAATACCACATAATGTGAGAAGTGTTTCCAAGTTAGTCATACGGTATAGCAAATATTTAGCCTTATCAACTGCCCTACGATTTGCATACATAAACCTTGCCAAGGATTGATATTCTTTGAAAACTCTATATGCTAGTTGAAACAATGAAATCCACCTAGTATCTACATCTTTTAACAATTTTTTACCTTCAGTAACTCCTAGTGCAAACTGTTGAAACTCTACAAATATTTTTGGACTACACAAAAAATAAGCATGAATTTCATGGACAAGTTCTTCCACTCTCGCAACATTTTCAAATGTGCTCACAATTTTGTATGCAAGATTCATTCTATGAGCCATGCAATGAATAGGGATCAAATATGGGGTAATTGATGTCTGTAGTCAAACACAAAGACCATTCATGTGTCCTTGCATTGTAGCAACACCATCAACTCCGACACATATTAACTTAGTGGCTATTTCTATATCATTCATTCCTGCTATGTCCTTTAAACTAGTTACAACAACATTGTAAAGGTTTTCCACATTACAATTTTCCACCATCTTATGTAGTGCAAGTAAATGAGGTTGCCTTAAATGATTTTCCAATGTGTAAACATGCATGCAAATCCAATATGTGTTGTCAACAATAGTTACCTCATCAATTGAAAGTGAAATGAATTTGGCATGTTTTACTTTCTCTCTAAGGTCCTCCTTCTCAACCAATGAGAGACATTTTGCCATTTTCCAACCACTTCGATCTGACCAATGGGCACTGGGAAGGTTCTACACATCAACTAGTTGAAATAGATATTTATAATCAATGAAATCAGACATAGGTCTACCCTTTTTAAGAATAGTATATACAACAACAAACTACAAACTTTTTGAAGCTAAAGTGGTCTTATGAATTTTTTGAAATTGGGCTTGAATCATTCCACCCTTCTCAACCAGAGTTTGTTGTTGTTTCAATTATTTTTCATATTCTTGTGCATATCTGACATGTACGCATTCTGATGCATCCTTCCACCTAATTATTTTCTTAGTTGTTCCATCACTTTATTTTACTTAAACTTTTCCACAATGTTTTTCTATTGTATCCAACTTAAGTTGCATCCTATGATCCTTTTCAAGTTTCCAACTGCAAATCATGCATCTACATTCTATTGGTATATCATTACTATTCTCTAGTTGCACTGGCTCAATAAATGGATATGTTGATGACCATTCAAGCTGAAATGTTCTTCCAATAGTCCACTTGGTTAACTTTCTATATTTAGGTTTCTTAGTAGAAGATTCCTCGAAAGTCGGGATTGTATGAGAAGGATCATTTTCTTTTTTATTTGGCATGTTAGTTTCAGGAATCTCTTCATGTTGTTGTTGCATTTCATTAAGAAAATTTTCATGTGTGGGCATTTCATTATCGAGAATATCTTGAAGTGGAGGCATATCAAGGTCAACCAGGGTTATGCACAATGGTGAATATTCACCAATAGGGTGAATATTTGCATTTTTAAAAATTCAAATTGGCGAGTTTGGGGGACCCTAGACATCGGTCCTTTCACCCAAAATTTTTGGATTTTTTTTAGGTGTCGGTTCACCATTCATTGATAATAGTATTACATTTTTTTTAAACTCACCAACACTCCCACCTAAATTGTGGACCATTTTCACCTTAAATTTCTAAAATTTTTAATTTATCCCACCCAACTCACCAACTATAACACTATAAATAACTAACATGCCAGTGATACTTTTTCACAACCGAACCGAAGAGTACATTCGATCTGTTGCAGAATTCCATCGAAGTTCAATCGGGTCCAGAAACCCATCGATCTAGGTCAAAACTCCACTCGGACCAAAATGAAAGCCATACCTACACTCGAAATGATAGACAAGACACATTTTTGTACCCAGACCGACATCCAGGTATTGTTATGCAATCGAGCCAAAAGTCGTTTGTTTGACATAGTTCTACACATGGACCGATAGATAAAACAATTGAATAAATATACACCTAGATCGACATCCCAACTTTATTCTGTACCCGGACCACCACACGAAAACTAATTTGTAGTCATTCGAGTATTCAGATAACCTGACAAAGTTTTGATTCTGGATCTTCAACCTGTTCCTATTTTGTACCCGGCTGACATCCGATATCTATTCTATACACGGACCGACATCCGATCACTATTTTATCACTAGATCAACATTCAAGCCTTGTTCTATACCCAGACCACCATTTGGTACTAACCTATACACAGACCAATATTTACACTAACTACGGATGACCTGACATAGGACTACAACCGACACTATTCTTAGAACGGGTTGACTATTGATCTTTTTTCCAACCGCATCTACCTTCGAACCTTTTTTTGCACTAGGTACTCTATTTCTTAAAACATTGTGAATCTGTGATGCTTGTATTTTTTCTTTTTTAGAGAATATGAGTTGAAGCAGTTGTAGAAATAAGATAAGTCAATGCTCTATTTTTAGAGAATATGAGTTGTAGAAATAAGATAAGTCAATGTTCTCCATGTTTTCCCATATTTTCTCTCTTTCTGTTAACACTTTGATTCTCTATTTCTATTGAGATATGCTTTTATGTTACAAGATTATGAGTAGGTAATTGCTTTGGTTCTCTAAGGATATTGTGATGCTCTATTTTGCATACACAATTTTTTTCTTACATTGATTTGAATTTGTATATTGATTAGTTTTATGCTCTTCTTAGTTACAAGTGCTATCTCCAGTGTAGTGGCAAAAAGAACACAATAAATCATGTCTGGAAATAGGTATGTATTTTCTACCAAACCACCATCTGTTTGTTCTAATTACTACATTATCTTGAGCCCTCACAGAATTAAAATCTCTTCATTTTATTACTTTTCTAAATTGAAAAATATTTTCTTTACAAGTAAAATATCACCTACTAGCAATGCAAAGAAGGGGGCCAAATCTCCTACTGAAAAGAGTATCCTGAATTATTTTAGCAATATATCAAAATCCAATGAGCCATCGACATTAGAGCAAATTAAAGGTACAAATGATTTTTGACTTCTAAATAGTTAGTTGTATATTCAATGATTATTTTAAATAATGTTTTCTTTCTCAAATAGTTAACTCACAGTATGTGCCTCTATCCATATTTCATGATGATATGAATCATATTCTTGTTTGTAAGTTTTTTTTGTTAAATCCAAAAATGATAAAGAATATTATTGTATGCTACTATGCAGAATACCCTGTTGACCCTGATATGCCTCCACTTGAAGATATTCCTCGCCAAGAGATGCCTCCTAATGAAAATTCTCTTAACAATGACATCCAACAAACACTTGAAGATATTCCTCAAATGAACATGCCAGCTGAAAATGAAAGTGATAAATCAAATACATTAAAATATTCTTTCGAATCTTCAAGAAAAAATACTAAAAAGAGAAAGACATCTAACTGGGCTATTGGAAGGGCATTTAAAGATGAATGGGCAGAAATATTTTCATGGATAGAGCCTATCCCTTCCATGGACAACCAATTCGAACAAAAAGAATGTAGATGCAAAATTTGTAGTTGGAAACTAGGTAAGGATCATAGGCTGCAAAATAAGAAAGATACAATAGAAAAACATGTTGGCAAAGTTTATGTAAAAGTTCGAGGAAGTGATGGTAAAATTAAAAAGAAGTTAAGTGGAAGGATGCATCAGAATGTATGCATGTCAGATATGCAATAGAATATGAAAATCACTTAAAGCAACAACAATCTCTTGTTGGGAAAGGTGGAATGATTAAATCCCAATTTCAAAAAATGCATAAGACCATTTTAGCTTCAAAAAGTTTGCAGATGGTTGTTGTATATAATATTCTCAAAAAGGGTAGACCCATGTCTGATTTTAGTGATTATAAGCACCTATTTGAAATAGTCGATGTGCAAAACCTTCCTAGTTCCCATTGGTCAGATCGAAGTGGTTGGGAAATGGTAAAATGTCTATCATTAGTTGAGAAGGAGGACCTGAGGGAGAAAGTAAAACATGCCAGATTCATATCACTTTCTATTGATGAGGTGATGATTGTGGACAACACATCATGGATTTGCATGCATGTGTACACATTTCAAAATCATGTAAGGCAACCTAGTTTGCTAGGATTACATAAGATGGTGGAAAGTTCAAATGCAGAAAACATCTATAATGTTGTTGTGAGTAGTTTAAAGGATATTGCAGGAATGAATGATATAGAGATAGCCACAAAGTTAATATGCATCGGAGCTGATGGTGTTGCTATAATGCAAGGGCACATGAATGGTCTTTGTGTTCATCTCCAAATGTCAGTTGCCCCATATATGATACCCATTCATTGCATGGCTCATAGAGTAAATCTAGCATATAAAATCATGAGCTCTTTTGAAAATGTTGCAAGAGTAGAAGACCTTATTCATGAAATACATTCTTATTTTTCTTGTAGTCCAAAAAGGTTCGTAGAGTTTCAACAGTTTGCACTAGGAGTTACAGAAGGAAAAAAATTGTTAAAAGATGTGGATACAAGGTGGATTTCAATGTATCAACCTGCACACAGAGTTTTTAAAGAGTATCAATCATTAACAGGGTTGATGTACGCAAATCATAGGGTTGTTGATAAGGCAAAATATCTGTTGTTCCATTTGACTGACTTTGAAACCCTTTTAACGTTATGTGGTATTCTTCCAATGTTACATGAAATGAATAGGTTGATTAAACTTGCACAAGAGAGATCCATCTATATCATTGATTTCATAAGGATGAGAAAGCAAATATGTGTGATTATTGATAGGTTATATGTTTCCAAAAAATATTTTGAAGATCCCTTGTTTGAAAGTTGGAATACATTGACAAACGTAAACAATCCAAAAAGCTTTTTGAAGTTTGACATCAGTGATCATATTTGTATTAATGTTCATGGAAAGATGATACCTTTGTATTGTTTTGAAAGGTAGGCACGTATAGTTGTTGATGATGTTGAACAAGTTCCTGTGACACACAATAGATTTGAAGTTGTTTTACACAAAATAAAGATAAATTTGTTTAAAATAGCAGAATCATTGACAAAAGAGATAAGAGAATGGTTTCAAAGAGATGAGTTGCTTGAGGCAATGGGTGTGGTTAACCCCATGTTTTGGGGTCCTTGTACTGAATACAATTATGCACATGAGTTGTTTGTTAAATATATGTTCAAACTTATCAATCATTTTAGTAAAAGTGTGGAAGTCAATGGTGTTGAAATCAAAGGTATACTCAACAAAGATCTCTTAAAACAATAGTCATCGCATTTTGGTGGAACAATGGTTGAACAAACGTCACTTTTGAGTAACATCCATGAGACTGGTTCCATTGCACGTTTGTGGCAAAAATTGTATCCAAGTAGTGTCTTGCAAGATACTATTAGTGAATACTTTTGTTTATATGAATTATGTCAAACAATGATATTGGGATCTGTGGAAGATGAAAGGGTTTTCAATGCACTATCTTTCATTAAATCTAAACTCCACAATAGGTTGGACAAAAATTTAGAAAATTATTTGAGAATTTATGTGTCATCGTATCAGTTGAACACATTTCCTTATGATAGGGCATTGGCATATTGGAATTCCCTTGTAGGCAGAAGGGGTACCGGGAATACGAATGATAATGATGATAATGATGATTTCAGTGATCATATTGTGGGGACACAGATAACTGCTATGCAAAGTAATGATTCTGGACAAGTTGAGAAGTGTTTGTTTCAGCTACCTGATTTGTGAATTTTCTAGTATTGTGATTTTTCCAATATTTCACAACATTAATAAATTTGAATTTATTTGATATCAGATTTCACAATAGTGATTCTGGACAAGCTGAGAATGTTTGTTTCAGCTAACTGGTTTGGGATTCTGGACAAGCCAAGAATGTTTGTTTATGGATCCAGTGTTATTTTTGAAATAGTTTTAATTGCATTTATATCATAGTATTTGTTTGTTTCAGTTACCTGAATTGTAATTTTTACAAGATTTTACAACCTTGTTCAATATGAATGTGTTTATTGTCATTACAAGATTGTTTCATCTATCTGAATTGTAACTTTATTCTTTATCACACAACACTATCTTTCAAATTATATGTTTTATGATGTAAAAGATAGAATTCTCTTTCATAATCGATTTACAACATAATTTTTAAAAATATAGTGTACTGATATTAATGTATGGGATAACTGAGTTGAATGGTGAATATAGTTTAATCATTCATTTCTTTTCAGATTGTAATTGTGAATATAGTTGAATCATTACAAATTTAAAAAACAACACATGAATATAAATAGAAACAACCAATGAGTGATAGAATTTGTAGAATATTTGAAGGTTCATTTCAAATTATTCTTGATTAGTTGTGGTAAATTGATTAAGTGCATTTTATTGAGAGTATATTGTAGTGATAAGGTGTAAATTGTTAGTGCATTAAAAAGTAGAATTTGTTAGATTCATTTGCACTATTATTACTCTCAAAAGAAATTAGTTTTGTGCATTGAAGAAAAGGTACAAAATCTAGTTTGCATCAAGTTTCTAAAGACACTCTTAAAGCACAAAAACCTGCAACTCTTAGTGAATATAGTTGAATCATTACAAATTTAAAAAACAACACATGAATATAAATAGAAACAACCAATGAGTGATAGAATTCAAATTAACAAAAGCATTTTTCATTAATTGCATAGAAAATATATAGTAAAAAATTGTTTATACAACCACCATCCAAAAATTTCTTTCCACAATGAAACGTATTACAACAAAGCATTTTTTTCAAGGGTGAGCAGGGGCAGATTCAGATCCTCCTTGTGCACATGGATCACCTAGGCCTTGAGATTCAGTCTTTCCTTGTATATCTGCATCTCCTTGAGTTTGAGATGCTCCATGTATATCTGCATCTCCTTTACTTTGAGATGCTTCCAAAGTTGTAGGTTCTTTTCCCTTATCTCCTGTACCAATAACCTGCTCAGGCCGGTTCAGTGCTCCCATTCTGATGAGGCCTTCCTCTACCTTTTGTAAGCTCCCCAACAACAATCTATCATCTTTGGTTGGATCCTCAAGGACTACATGTTCATTTTGTTTAAGCTTCTTCTTAAGCAAGATATTTGGATCCATTTTGTGCTCGAGGATAATTGCTTTTAAATAATTATTATCCCTGACCTTAGCCTGTAAGGTCTCCTTCATTGTTATCGCATTCAAGATTGATTTCTTTGCAGCCTCAAGATTAACAACCAAGAAATTAACTTGTTTCTGTAAATTCTAGAAATTTACCTGCATTAAAATTAAAGAACAACTTAGTTAGTCGAGAGTAAAAGATAATGATAAATTTGATTGAATTTAAAGCCTCACCTCCGTAGCATCTCTTGCAGCATCAACAATTAAAACTTTCTTCTTATCAGAAGCCCATAGGTTGTAGTACGCCTAGGCTTCAACATTCAGGTTCTCTAACTTCATCAACATAGTCTTTAAAATTTTATCATCATAAGAAATAGAAGGGTTCACCGATCCTGATTGGGCTTGTTGTAGCAACCCAACAAGCTTCTCAGGTTGGTTTCTGATAGGGGCAAAAATTTCTTCCCTTTTATCATAATTTTTATAGCGGGCATTTATTTCCTTGATAAGGATCTTTGCCCGCAATTCCCAATCCTTCAATTCATTCATTTTTTCAAGTAAAACATCCTGGATCAGTGAATAACAACCATCAAAAACCAACTTATCTTCAGACAATGTAACTTCTTCATCCTCAAGATCAGAATCGGAGGTGTTAGAAGGTGACGATGGAATTATCTGAGCTTCTGGTTCTGGTTGTAAATTTACCATATCTGACACTTTTAACCCTTCAATGTTCCCCTGTAGAAGATAATCCTGATCGAATTCTGGCACATCTAAACCGGAGGTCGAAACATCTTTCAAAGAAACACTAGTTGTTGAAAATGACAAAGCTGGAAATGCAGATGCCTATCCTTGTGTGTTCGATTGTGTGGGTCCCACCCGTGATCTCGGTCCATCAAGCTTTTTTCCAGCAATTTGACCTCGCATAAATTGTTGTCATTTTTGAGATTGTCGTGTTGGTGGTGATGGACCTGGTGGTGGTGGTGGACCTGGTGGTGGTGGTGGACCTGGTGGTGGTGGTGGACCTGGTGGTGGTGGACCTAGTGGTGGTGGTGGTGGCATCATTTTCTTCCTTCTTTCATGAAATTATGGGGAGGGACCTAAATATATTATAATAAGATATTATTAAACAAAATTAAAGGAGATAAAATTTATAATTAACAATTAAAAAACTCACATACCCGATGAACAGATCTCGTGTTGCCCTTCAACCTATGGAGACAACTAGGTGTGAGTGTTTGTGGTGGTTTTGCATAAAACTAAAAAACATACCAAAAAATGAAAAATAGATATAATTTCAACTAAACAAAAATGGTAATGAATCAACAAAAACTTGAAATAGTAAACTTACCCATCATTGGTGCGACATAACTGGATTCACCTTCCATGGCATTTGATTGCACATGTTGACGAGAAGCGGGAGAAGAAGTTGGCTTCTACCATTTATGAGGTCTCTATGGTTGAAAGTCAATCATTGTCCCTTCTGAATCACCATAGTCCTCTGGCATGTGACTTTTAACACCAACATCCTTCTTTTCCCGTGTGATGGCTGCCTTACTCTGCATTTAGATGCAAAAAAAAAGTTAAAACATAAATTAAAAACATCTTAAAATATAAAAATTACTATTGGTGAAAAATAGAATAATTACCTTCAACTCTTCGGCAGTCATAGCAATGCTTTGTAATTTAGTGTGCAAAATAGTTGGTGAACCAATATCCTGCAAATTATGAAAACTTTCATAATAAAGAGCTAAAATATAATTTACCGAAGCAACCATGAGAGGTTTGTCTGACTAGCTAGTCTGAACAGTATAGAGTTCTGATCTGATTCGATCAAAAATATATGTACACCAGTCGAATCTCTCATGGTACTATAAACAATGAATAATATAAGCCAATGACCAGAATGGAATCTTTGATCTTCCAAGAAGAAATAGTCTTGCTTGGAAAAATTCAAGAATTGCCTTGAAATCATCATTTGAAACAGAGTTATTGGTTAACCCTCTCTTGGACTTCATCGTAGAGGCTGCAAAAAAAAATTAGGTGACAACAAATTTTAAATTATAAAATTTAAGATAATCAAATGAAGAGAATTATACCTGACAATAATTTCGAAGAGATGTCGAAATGCTCCGCCAAGAAAGCCTTGTCATTCTTATTGAGAAGAAGCTTCTGTGATACTGTAGTGAGACCCTTCTATGGAAGTCCAATCAATATCTAGATATCAGAGGGTTTGATTATAAAATATATTTTTTGATTGTGTGTCGACATAGTAATGGCCCCAAGATCATTGTCATAAGCATCAATTATATTGTGTAGAACAAATTTATCTATTCTAAATTGGGGCATAGAAGCCAAACCCCCAAAACCTGCATTCTGAACCCATATGCGGTCGATGCCATCTATCCCAGCTAAGTACTCTTGAAAAGTGACACAAATTTGATTTTTGAATGCTATTTTATATGTCATCATGGTCACCATCACTCTGGAAAGGTGTGGGGTAATGGTCTCTTGGGGAAGGGAAGTGATAGCAGCTTCGCTCTGATCTCATGTAGTGGAAAAAAGTCTATAAAAATAACTCCTGATGCCTTTTTATAGATGAGACTGAGTGGGGTGGACATGTGGTAGCGTGTTATTGGATATGCGTGTGGGGTGGACACGTGGCAGCATGTTAGTGGACATGCATGTGGTGGTGTCCATCTGCATTATTGTACTCAAGATGTCTGCATCATCGCACTCGATCCATCTGCATTAATGCACCCGATTCATTTGCATTTTGTGCAATCAAACCATCTATATTTTTGCACCCGACCCATCTGCATTGCTACACCTGACCCATGTATTAAACTTCACCCGGTCCATCTTCATTTTTGCACCTAGTCCATCTGTAATGTTGCACCTAGCCCATCTACAATACTTCACCCGATCCATCTATAATGTTGCACCCGATCCATCTTCAATCCTTCACCCGATCCGTTTGCATTTTTGCACCTGGACCATCTTCAATGTTGCACCCGATCCATCTACAATGTTGCACCCAGTCCATCTTCAATCCTTCAACCTCCATTTCATTTTGCACTCGATCCATCTTCAATCCTTCAACCGATCCATCTACATTTTTGCACCCTAAGCCATCTGCATTTTGCACTCGGTCTGATTCCAAATCGTGTTTTGCACCCATTCGAGCTCGGATCTTGTTTTGCACTCGGTCCGAGCTCGGATCTTGTTTTGCACCCGGTCCGAGCTCGGATCGTGTTTTGCACTGGCTCGACGAAAAAAAAAACATTCAACTCACCAAATTTTTACAATTTTTTATTAGAATATAAGGTAATTCACCATTGCCTTCGACGTGAGGTTGGCCAGGATTCGCCATGGTTTCAAAATGGATTCGCCAATTTTCTACAAGTACATTTCGGGTCCGACCCCTTATGCATAACCCCGGGTTCAACAGTGTTTTCTACATATAAAGGTGTTCCAATTTTTTGATGTAAAAAAATATTCTATTAAATAATTAAAAATATATTTTTTTTCAAAAAAAAAAAAGTAGATAAACACTGGCCAAATCCATCAACAAAAAAAACATAACTTTTTAATGAAGAAAGGCATTATATAAAAAAATTAACAATATACAAAAAATAATTGTTTAGTAGGTAAAAGGCATTTGTACCTTGAATTTGTGTAGATGTTGATGGATGACTGGATTTCAATAAATGAAAAAAGTATTTTAAGATACTTGATGCCACTGTATTTGTATAAAGGAAAAATAAACATGAACATGATATTAAAAAATACAAATTCCTTTATTTTTATCAAAAATGAACATGATGTTAAAAAAGGGTGAAATTTCTAGAACTGGTAAAATGAAATTACTACTAGTGAAAATCCCCTGTTATCTATCAATTCTTCTATCAGTTGATATTCTTTGCATCTTTGTGCTATCATTTGTCTCTATTTTCAAATAATCATCTCTTCTAATTCCATGTGTCTATCACCTATTATGGCATTAGGACGTCCTTGTTTCCCTTTTTCCTGTGCCTACTCTATATATCGACTGCCTTTATTTTCTTTGTTGTTTGTCATATTCTCTATCAATTAACCTCCCTTATTTTTCTACAATATTTCATCTACTATTTTAGGCGCTTACCTTTACTTCTCATCCTTGTTTTCTTGTTGTTTATTATTTACTCTTTTAGTGGACTAGCTTTATTTTCCTATTGTTTGTAATATTCTCTATTATTCAACCTCCTTTGTTTCCCTATTATTTTTAATCTAATATATCAAGTTATCATATTTTTATTTTTGTTTTTGTCACCTATTCCATCAATCACTCACCTCTACTTCTCGTTGTTGCTTGTCATCTACTCTATCAATCGATCGTCCTTGTTTCTATTTTGTCTATCATTTTTTCTATCAGTTGATCTCCCTTATTTTTCTATTGTTTGTCACTTATTCCATTATACAACCATCCTTGTTTCTCTTGCTATCTTTCCTAATCTATTAGTCGATCATCCATATTTTCCCAGTTACTTGTCATCCTTGTTTTTATTGTCTATCGCTTATTCCATTAAGTGATCACTTATTTTCATAGTTATATATCATATTTTATATTAGATGAACATCCTTATTTATCTTGTTATCTATCACCTATTCTATCATTCAATTGCCTTTGATTCTCACTATTGTCAATCATATTTTTTATCACCCGCTTGTTTTTCACTATTAAATTTTGTTTTTCATTGTTGTTGGTTATTCACTGTTATAGGTTGTTTTTTGAGGAGAATAAAAATTTTAAATGTATGAGTATCATTGTCACATTAGCTATATATAATGGTGGTATAAGAGGTAAATTTGGTAGGATAAATAAAATTATTTATAATTTGAAGGTGAAAAGGTCCATGATTTAGGTAGGAGTGGTTGGCAATTTAAAATAAAAATGGTGAAATTATTATCAAAGTGGGGTGAACCAACCCTAAAAAAAAATCTCCCAAAATTTTTGGGTGAATGGGTCGACGTCTAGGGTCCCCATATTCACCAATTTCTAATTTCAAAAATCCTAATATTTGTGAATTAACAATGATTTACCACTATGCATAACCCTAGTTGAGAGCGTATTGTGATGTTATGAAGCATAGAATCAAACATATTTTCTTTAATTGCTTCAAAGGTTTCATTATTGATGGAGGTAAGTCTAAACTTGAATATGATATAATCACATTAATGTCAATCCCTAGTCGATTGGGCAAACAAGTTGGCCACTGTAGAGATACCCCTTTTATAGAATTTTTGTGCATGCATCCAAGGGATTTGAGAAAAATGAACTCCTTAGATAGTCAGGATAGGTGACCACCAAAGGTTCATAAAATTTATGGAAAGCCCATCCCAAAGATCATTGCCTTTCCATAGGATCCATGGTTTTATTTTTTTCCAAGCTTGTTAAATGTTACGGATGATAAAATATTTTGACATCTTGATGGAAATTGAGGCAATGAGAAGGGATAGGAAATCCATACCTCTTCATCCTTTACATCCATAAGGAGAGCCTAAGGTAATGTAGTGTTGAACCAATACTTTATAGGCTTCCTCACCTTTGATGGCTCTAATTAGGCATTCGACACATAAGACCATGCCTTAGCATTTGTAGTTAAGAAGACCCATTTCCCATTGTTCCTAGGCAAACAAAAAAATTTAAATCATATATTTCCTTTATTTATCCCTTACTCTAACATCAATGTTATTAAATATTTTTAAATCACAAATATTTTATTAAATCATAAATGCATTGCTTCTGTATATAGAACCTGGGCAACAAATATTTAAAGAGGAAATTTGTACAAGGGAAATGCATTTATGATTTAAAGAGAAAAATTTCTAACATCAATGTTATTAAATATTTTTATACCTTTTAAATTTATCTATTAAAAAATAAAAATGATTATAAAGTTATAATAATAATTGAATGCATTATAGAGTATCATCAACCTTTATTTTTTTCTTTTTTCTTTTTAGTACAAAGGGGGATCAGTAACACCATTGGGTGCTACCACTATCAACCCTAGCCCACTGGGTTAGACAAAGTAAATGGGACTCCCAACCCTCTAGGGTATTTAACTACGACAACCAACTAACATACACTCGACTGCTACCATCCAACCTATTCCCTTTTGGTATGTCATGGTTTAAACCTTAGACCTCCCAAAGAGAGGCCAAAGACCTAACCACTATGTTATCCTTGTCAATTTCAATGATATATTCAAACTATTTTACATTTGGTTGACTTAAAACTAATGCTCATATTCAAACACTAATAGGTTGTAGGATAAAAAATGATCTTAGTAACTCATAATGCTAAAAGAATTTGAAGAATATATATAATCAATTATGATACTTCATAAATAATACACCAAACATTATATTTTAAAATTATAATATATAATGACAATTTTAATGTAACAGTTTCAATATAGCCATGTTGGCTATCTATATTTTTATTAGGCAGATAGTTGGCCCTTGAGCATTAAGGTTAGGGTTAATGTTGATTCAATTTACAAATAGGAAGAATTATGTGTTGGATTTATCTTTCATATTTGATAGCATCTGCTACACATATGAGACTTTGCCCTCTCCAAGTGGATAATAATTTACATTGTTTAAAATCTAGAATTTAATTTTTCCTTATTGATTTTTTTGGCAATTGGATTTGAATAAATATTTATGTAACATTGGATTGTTTCTAGTAGTTGTTGTGTAACATTTGGTATGAGAGCAATGTTTTTGGAAAGTGGGCAATTATTTTTTGTGTGAATTGCAGAATTTTGAAGATTTTTTTTAAAAATCATCAAAAAAAATTTGTTCACTTTGTAGATAACCTTTTCCTTGTTCACGCTTGTATTGCCTAACACTATAGTTTATTTGCTTTAGTTATAGCTACACTAAAGTAGGACCCATGCAACTACTGTATTTTTTATGATCGGGAATTGTTGGCAAGGTAGAGATAAAACTATGAAGTGTTGGGAGTTAGAGATGAAGTTCTGCATAAACTTCAAAATTTGTTAGGAAACAAGAAAACAAAGAAAGTCATTGAACATACTAATTGTACCTCCTATCGACTACAACTAGTCTTAGGTCTCTTAGGTACATACATACGCTAAACTAAGTTCTACAACACCTCCAACTATTCAACATCCATAATATCATAGTTTATAGTCTTGATCTATGTGCTCTTGAACAACTAATCATCTTATGCTCTTGAGTAGTACACTCTTGGGAAAATAGTGTCCTTGTCTTTGGGTAGAGTAATGCAAAGAGGGAGAGCCATTCAAACCCTTGTCCCAAGTTTCTCCCTTGTTAAAGTGCACTTTGGTAGTTTCGTGTGCACAACGTTGTTTATTTAAAATCACTTGTTTTTCCAATCAATTTTGGAAACACTTTGACAAATTTAGATAGAAACTTCAATACTAGATTAGTCTATTGTTTAACATGGGGTTCAAACTTGAGAGTGAATTTCTTTTTAATTATAAATGGATGCAACATTTATATAAATTAGACAAATTCTCACTAAGAAAACTAGTGAAAGGGACTAAATAAGGCATGTTGTCTAGATTTTGAAGGGGGGGAAATAAGAAAAGAGGGAAATTTGATCTTTGTAAAATCCCAATTACTTAAATCATTAAAAAAATTGCAACTTTGATTTATTGCACAAATAGATTTTATTATAAAAAATCAATCAATCTATCTATCATTGTATACCTCACTAACCACCACAGGTATACCATAAATATACAAATAGAGTCATTTACCCCTATTCACTTTCCATTAATTTATATATAATAGTATATTTATAACTAATTAATTAATTAAGAAAAAATAAGCAAAAATAAAAAATAAATTAAAAAAATAAAAAGATTAAATATTATCTTCTAGCTGATCAATAAAAGGTATTTTTCATAATATCTTTTTTCATTAGTATTCCATGTATTTGTTCAAGTTATTCAATTTTTTTTTTTGTGTGAGTGAACTTGCTACTCCTATAGGTTGGGCATGAGTCAATGGTTGATTATAGTTTACTATTATTTTAGAGGATGTGTATATGAGAAGAAAAAAATGCCAACCTAAAAACTCTGGTAATCATCACAATACTTTCCCTAATATTTATGGTTTTGACCAACATCTTCTTTCTTCCTTAAATTTCATGCCTTTGCCTCCATCTAACGCATCTAGTTATCATCTCCTCTTTCCAATAATCACCCCTCGGTCACTCCCCCTGCTACGTCTCCAATTAGTAATCCTCTTCTTAGTAATATTGACCTTGATCTCCATAATGTCTTTCGCATCATGAACAAACAATTACCTCCATTATCCATACCTTGAATAATCAAGATCAATCAATTACTTCCATGTCCAAGACCTTGAGTAGTCAAGACCAATTGATTTCTACTATGGCCAAGTCTTTGAAATAACATCAAAATACTCCTACAAACTTCTATTACTATTCCTCCTCTTGTCTAACAGTCCCAAAAAATCATCAAGAAACAACCTATGACCATTTATCAAGCACCAAATACTAGTGCTCTTCCACAACCATCATCTAGTCATAATCCTCTAGTTTTTTATCCTTATGAACTAATATTTACTTCTAATTTATATTCCATGGTAGGAGATGCTTCTCATTTCCTTAAATGACCATATAAAATTCTTGTTACTCACATTGACATATCCACCTTTTAAGATATTAATCCTCAAGGATATCTAGCCAAAATTAAAGGTCTTATCCATATTTACCATGTTCTTAAAGCAATTTTGTTGTATTAGAAACTTCTATGTTGGTTATCCAAGCTTATCAATGGTTGTTGTGGTAGCTCTACCAACATGGTAGTCCTCTTTTGTGGATTGATTTCAAAGAATGATTTCTCCAAATATTTGGTAAGGTATCTTCTAAATCGTATGTGGTGTGTCTTATGCAAACTAATAAAAAAGGTACAATAGAGGAGTATTGATTTGAGTTCACAAGTTTTACCACCTATATCCATTAATTGAATTTAGCGATGGTGGTCTTCAATTCTTACAACCTAAGATTTTATTTTGATATAGTTTCCATGGAAGGAGGTGCTTCTCATTTTCTTGAATGGCCTTATAATTTTCCTATTACTTATATCAATATGCCCACCTTTAAAGATATTTATACCCAAGGAAGGCTAGATAAAATGGAAGACCTTATACATTGGTACCATGTTCTTGAAGTGGGTCATATTGTAATAACAAATTCTAATTTGGGTACCTAAGCTTATCAATTGTTGTTGTGTTAGCTCCACCAATATGATGGTCCTAATTTATGGCTTAACTTCAAATATTGATTTCTCCAAATATTTTTCAATGGATATTCCACATCCTATGTGGTACAACATATGAAAACTAAGTGAATAGGTACAATAGAGGAGTATTACTTTGAGCTCACAATTTTTCTCACCTATACCCATAAATTGAATCTAGTGGTGGTCGTCTTAGTATTTTGCTATGGTCTTAAGGATAAATTTTGAAAGGTAGCTTACATGCATGATCCCTATACTCTAGATAATGCACAACTTTTATATTTGGAAACAAAACAAAATATCCAAAATTCTAGTTCCCCATATATGCATGACTTCAAATCTTGTCATTCCTACCACAATATTGAGAATTCCTAAGAATTTTTCTATTTCAAATATCATTCTCACCATCCCTGAGATCAGGCCTATGAATAAATTTATAACTTTCAATTAGAAGGTGAAGACATAATAGTATATAAAGATGAATATTCATTATAGTAGGATCAACCAACAAAAGTAGATGAAGCAAAACAATAGGATGATACCATGTTTCTCTCTGCCCACACTTATTGGGCTCCAAGCTCACCATACTATCAAGGTATAAGGATTTAATTAAAATATGTGTCATTGTGTTGATTTATTTAGGTAGCACACATAAATTTATAGATAATAAGATAACAAAGTCCTTAGGCTTCTATATCAATACTTCAAATCAGGATAAATATTAGGTCTTAATTGCAAAGGAGGTATTTCTTAGTGTATGGGTCAAATGACTAAAGTTAACATCCAAATGTGATATTATACTTGGGGGGATAATCTCTTTGTCATGACCTTAGGAATTCTAGATGTCATATTAGGAGCACAAAGGCTATCTTAACTTGGTGATGTTGTTATTAATATGTCAAGTATATAGATAATGGAATGGATATTTATCTCCAAGGATTCCAACCCCATTCCTCTAATATGGTTACCTCACATAGCATGAAAAGATATCAAATAAAATTTGTTGGGAATTCTTTGTCAAAATCAATTGCATGGAGGTTTAGTCCTCGAATATACCTCTTCTAGTACTCGATATAAAAGGTTGAATAATTATTTATATTGAAGTAGTATTGAGGTCTAGAGTTCATCATCTTTAGTATCGATAAATTTATGAGTTCCTCATCAAGTGGTAGAACCTTCCAAAATAATATGCTACATGGGAGTCTAAAAATATTTTCAAGTCTTTTCTAGGTTTGAGGATAAAAGTTTCTAAAGGGGGGATCCATGTAATGGTTCCAATATAGCCATGTAGGCTATCTTTATGTTTATCATCTTGGTCCCTCGGTTCAGCTAGTCAATCCTTGAGCATTAGAATTAGGGTTGATGTTGATTTAATTTATAAATAGAAATAATTATGTGTTAGTTAGATTTATCTTTCATATTCGGGTTTAAGTTGCATCTACTACGCATATGAGACTCCACCCTCTCCAAGTAGCTAAGGATTTACATTTTTGGAATATATAATTTTATTATTACTTATTAATTTTCTAGAAATTTAATTTGAATAAATATTTATACAGCATTGGATTTTTTTGGTAGTTATTGTGTAACATTTAACTAGTCATATATAGACTCTTGATTCTTGATTCTACAATTATTCAAGGACACCTTGAAACAATAGAGTTAGTAAACCAAACTTATAATTTTAATTTTTGAATTTACATGGTGGAATAGATAGCCACCATGAATCCAAGAAGGTTTTCCAGCTTTTATGGCCACCATAGTATTCTGCGTTGTCCACCCCGAAATCCACCACACAAATATTTGCACAATTCGCCCCTATAACCACCATGCCATAATCAATATAAACCTCTTACACCATTGAAAGCACCAAGAAAGGGACAAAAATTTAGTCTGGCAAGGCCCGAGATTTGAACCTTGGACTTTCACCCCCTTTATAGGATTTGGTCGAACCAATTGGTCTACACCTCGAACCTAAAATTAGTTTTTGTGCTACATGGGGTTTGATCCCCCGAACTCCCACAAAAAACAACCTAGCACTGGCACCAAACTTATAATTCAAGAATAAATATTTTTTAATAAGTTATATATGGCTTTTACTAGGAGCCTCTCCTATTAAAATACCAAAAATATACATTTTGTAGACACCTAAAACATGTCATGTTTAGGGGAGCTACTCACATAGGCACATTCATAATATCATAAGACATAACCTTGGACTTTCCATGCATCAAAAGTGGTTTTCACCACCCATTTGGGACATTCTGAGGCCATCCAAGATTAGTCGCTCAAGACCAGAGTGACCGGATCTTAGCCACTCAAGCTTAGAGCAACTAGACCTTAGCCACTGTAGATGATAATGGCCAAATCTTAGTCGCTGTAGACGACAACGACTAAGCCATAAAAAATATTTTTTCGATAAACAAGCCTAATCAAAGGTGGAAGTGGCAGTCTGTATGTAATAAATGTGATTGGGAGTAACTTTGCATTCCCCTTCACAACCAGTTCACATAGAAGACTTGAGTCTGAATTTAGACTCTATTTAACGAGTCTTTAAACATAGAAAAGATAAAAATATTCTCATGCTAACATTCACTACACATGAGGGATTCAATCCTAGGGTTTTGAGCATAGACTTTAGGATTTCACACACTTTAAAATATGCAAGACTAAGAGCACCAAAAAGGGGACACAGATGATATATCAAAGAGAATCAATCAATTTAGAGATACAAGAATGCATTAGATCATTGAGGAGAGCTTTTGATACTTGGAGTGTTTCCCTTGAAGATCACATTTATAGGGAAGCCCTGACAAATTGGAGAGCATAGAAACCACCATTCCAACATCAGATACAAGCTTTGATCAATAGCTTTGGAGCAAAGAGAACGAGATTCACTTTAGCAACTGTTATCATTGGATAGTGGCCCGTAGTCCTATCTTAGGGTTTAAACATTAGTTTCATTATTCTGTTTAGCATATCATTAGCATAGCATCATTTCATTTATTCACATTCATAGAATTATTTTCATTTTCACTTGCTTTCATTTTAGCATATTCATTGCTAACAACCTCATCCGAGGAGGCAATCTCGTACATCTAAGCATGTGTTGTTGTTTCATTGCTTACAGGGCCATAGGTTCATCAAACGGAAGCTACAAAATATGAGAGCAAGATGATCCCTCTAGCAATCAGACCTAGATAAGGAGGCATCTATAAGCCCTCATACATTTTTGTGTGTAGAACCAGGAAGCTCGTGAAAGCGCATCACCCCTTGCTAGGGGACTTCTTCCTCACTTATAATTTATTGTATCAAAATGGGTATCCCTAAGAGGGACCGACATGTAACCGAGTTTCAATACAAATAAAGAGATCCATATTTTTTACTTCCATGTTATCTGCGTTTTCATGGTCTTTCATTTCATCTTGGGTATAATATTGCAAGTAGAGTAAAGTGGTGTGTGCATCCCGGGGTCGCTACAGATGGCGATCATGATGGGACATCCACTGATTTTTCATTTTTTTTCCTAGAAACTAACTTAGCTTTGTATGAAGGTGTAGCCACTCTAAGCTACAACATCTAGAAATCAGTTGCTCTTATCTACATTGGCCAACAGTCAACCGCTCCTGCTAACAGTGGCCATAAACCAACCACTCTAGTCAATAGCGACCAACACATGAGTGCAGCAGAGGCTAAAACCTTGGTTTTCTGAGCTGGATTAGATGTTGGTATAGCTTTTTTGGTATTTCATGGATTTTTTTCTACTTCTGTTTGTTTAAAATAGTGAACTTAAAACACATTTATATTTGGAAAACTAAAAGAATGAAAGAAAAATAACTTGCATCATGCACATCTCACATTTCCTTTTAGATTTTCCACTAGGCGTTGCTAGGAACAACGGATTTTACTTGTAAATTTTACCCTAGAATCCAACGTGCTAGAAATTGTATGTTGTTTGCTTGCTTTGAGGCCCTGCTAGAGGCCATAGCTGCATGGAATAAAGTGTGTCCATACAAATCATGGTAGTTCATGCATTTTTCTAAAAATCAAAATGTCTCTTTGCATTTAGGCATATAGGAAAGATTCATTATTTCTATATGATGCATGTAACTTTATGCAAGATTAAAATGAACACCACACACATATGCATCATTTAAAAATTAGGGAGTTGGATTTTATCACCAACCCTCAATTAAATCTAGTGACGTTGGAATTCATCTCCTTCCATTGGCTTGGCCCCTAGATCTTCCTAGAAATGGACTGAAAAACTTACTTATAGTGGTACTAAGTTACTTGTGCTCAAGCTATCTCCCATTGTTGGAAAAATCATTGGTTTAGAGTGGAAGAGCTATGCAAACCCCCTAATGGGACTTTAGTGGTGCACCCTAGAATATTTTGGGAAAATCATGTTTGGCACGGGTGTACTTTATTATTACTATGGATGAGTCTTCTCATTATTAAACCAATAAAAAAAGCAAGAAATCAAAGGAACAACAAATCATCAAAATATAACAAATAGTTTAGGACACACTTAAATTGATAATCAAGATAAAAATTTGCTTGATATTGTTTGTGTACATTGAATTGCAACTCAAAAGACAAATTCCTAAAAGTAAAAATGGTCAAAACAATAAGTAAACATCCTCGGTATGATGTCGAAGGAGAGTCTAAAGTAGCCCATACCAATAGGCAAAATCATAGTCATATTGGAAGACCTACCTGCAAGACCATGAGACGAAGGTCCATGAGCCTAAGGGGTGATAACTCAATCCTTGGGGGTTCTCCTCGAGAAACCCCAAGTAGGAAACTACATCATGGAACAAAGTCATATAAACAAAGAGAGGCTTAAAATCCATCCTCATCAAGGAGACATGAGGGGACCTCAAAGGCCTCCTCTAAACACATAGAAACTTCTCAAAGGCATGAAGAAGCTTCAAAGGCTTCCTCCTCACATAGACATAAAGAAGGTTCTAAATCTCAATATTCACATAAGGATGATGAGGTCACTACATCTCCATTCTCATGGAGAGAGCATGTGACCACAAAGCCTTACTTATCAAGAGGGCACACAAGAGTTACAACTTCTCAAGCTTTAAAAGAAACATATGGAATAGGTCTGCCTACTGAAGAGTAAGAAACTAGAGAAACATCGAGTCATAGACATCAAATAGAAGTAACCCTTCACATAAGAGGAAGGATTCCTATAGACTATGACCTTATTGGAGAGAATGGCACCCCACAATATTAGCCATGGAAAACAAGACAACTGAATGAGTTGGATAAGTTTCATTAGAGGCAAACTCAAATAACCATAGTTACTAAGAACGCTGCATCTATAAGTTCAAGAACTATGACTTCTAAGCATACCTCTCAATCTGGGGGTGCCTTAGAATGATCCCATAGTAAAAATACAAAATATGATCATGAAAACACTCAAACATACACTAAAAAATTTACATTAGCTAGCAAGAGTAGAGAAACAGCAAAAACCTCTTCAAGCAATCTGCACGTCAGAACCACCAAAACTAGATTAGACACGCATGACTCCTCTATGACAGTGCATTCTGACCATATGCGATGGTTAGAGAATGCCTTGCACAAAGAGTGAGAGCTTGTGGAAGCTCTTGAACATGAAAAACAAAGAGAAAAACTCTTGCACCAACATGAGCAACGTTTAAGAGAGCAAGCTGCGTAGCTAGCTTGCATCAACCATCAAACAGATGGTAATGATCATAGAAGAGATCAACGCATTGAATCACCAAGAGAAAGGTGCGCTAGACAAGAAAGTGACCCACAAAGGTTCATGAGGTTCCTTTTGGTAGGGCCTTCATCTCCAATTACGCAACTGAAGGACAAAGACAAAGGGGTACAAAAATTCCCATCCACATTAACACCTCAAAATGCGCCCAACATGACTAATGCTTCTAAGAAACCATCAACATCTAAGCCACAAGATAATTAGAAGGTAAAGGCACCCTTAGTCAAGGAAATAAAGCCCAGGGAAGCACTAACCATAGCCATTGAGGAAGGTCCAAGTCCCATGGATGAAGAAGATCTCCAATAGTAAGTCAAATATGATGACTACCATATTGCTTTGCCAATTTCATCCATGGGGTCATCCACATCCCATGCAACCATACACTTGGTAAGCATAGGGATAGGAGAATACCTTGTTTAGAACATAACATTCACACCTATCATAGAATATACACAAGATATGGTAAAACCAAAAGACTTGAGACCACCAGTGGGAATAGTTGTTTCTCTTGGAATCCCTCCCAATCAAACAAACATCATCTATGTTGGACTAGACTGTGCCCATAAGTCTACTGAAGAGGAAGAGGACAACGATGAATTATTAATTGTTAATGTTTGTTACCTCTCTAATCCTGAGTTTGCTCTAAGATACTTCAAATTTTGCCATTGGTATGGTTACGGTCTTGGTATATATGAGCAGGGGTATAGGCGGCCACTTGAGCCATAGTACCAGCTTCCTACTGATATATTTGGGGTAGTTTACCACATCATATGTTGATATGACTATTTGGCAACAAATTTAGATAGATTGAGCTTGGGGTTAGGATAAGACATCAATTTTATTCCCTATCACCCATTCATCTCAAGTCTTATGTGCAATAGACAAGTGGTCGTAGTGAACATCCCATCGCCTAATACATATCATCCAAGACTCACAATTGATGCCATACCAGTAGGATACAACTCATGGGATGATGAGAAAGAAGAAAATAGATATGTGGTAAGTAATGATGAAGCACAAGAGGGCTTGGCCTATCATGGGCCTCACTATTTACAAAGGTTTACTTGGTCTATCCACAACGAGAGTGGATACATATCAGATGAAATCAGCTATGAGTCAGAGGAATCGACAGAAAGAGCCTACTTAGGACCAAGGCATTGGCCCCATGGCATAGGGAAAGAAAATAATGCAAATGGCATCTTCATAAGTGACAAGGTGTATGAGGATGAGACAGATATGGCCTACTTGAGGTCAATATATGTGTCCCATATCTTAGAGCCGCACACTAATGCCAATGGATTCTTCATAAGTGACAAATAATATGAAGACAAGACAGAGATGGCCTACCTGGGGCCAAGGCATGAGCCCCTTGTCTTAGGGCCGCATACCAATGCTAATGGTTTCTAGATAAGCGATGACAACTTTGACTCCAAAATTGAGATGGCTTATCTTGGGCCTTGCCACTTGCAGTAATTTAACATGTTGGTAGAGAGAGAGGTGGCACTTCATGCCATATATACAATTTTTGGGGAGACCTATTGATCTAGCTGCCATTCATCAGATGGTCGATCCATCTCCACCTACATTCAGAGAGTGGTTAGAGCCCAATAATCCTATTATCCACCCTACTCATGAGCCAGATCTATAAATTCCCATTCCTCCATAGCCTCATCATGAATATGGAATAGAAACCTCTGAGATAAGATTGCACCCATGTGTTCTTGAATATTTCATTCCATCCATCAACACAATCTACATTGATTTGACCACTCCACTTCATAATCCAGTCGATCCTATAAAATATTTGTGTATTGATACAGAGGCAATTGATTGGGACCATGTTGATTAACCCATAGAGCTTGAATATCTTTTCCCTAATGAAGATATTTTACAACCATTTCATTTTGCATTAGGCTGTGCATATGACGTATTTCATGCTGGTTTGGATCTTGAGTCAGTAGGACCTGTAAATCCCATCGATGATATTCACTTGATACCCACACCTCATCAGATGGAGGATGGGTCACATATGGTTGTAGAAGCAACTTTCGAGGTGGACATCAGTGATGATCCTACTCAACCAAAGAAAGTCAAGTTTAGATAAAATCTATCTCTAGAAGAACAAGCCATCATAATTCCTCTCCTGAAAGAGAGGTCAAATATTTTTGCTTGGAATTACAAATATATTCTTGGGACAGATCCAAAGTTAGTTGTTCATAACCTTTCACTAGATCCCATGAAGAAACTAGTCAAGAAAAATTTGAGGAAAATGCATCCAACTATCGCTTTGATGGTAAAGAATGAATTGCAAAAACTATTGGATTTAGTTTTCATAGTTTGTATTGACTACCCTGAGTGGGTGTCCAACATGGTACCTATGGGGAAACCCGATGGGAGAGTTTGAATTTACATAGACTTTAGAGACTTAAATAGGGCAACTCCAAAGGATTCATTCTTGTTGCCAAACATATATGCTCTTGTTGACGCCACCACAGGTCATGAGATGCTTTCCCTAATAGATGGTTTTTTTGGATACAATCAAATTCAGATTAAACCCAAAGACCAGCACAAGAGTGCTTTCATTAATCCATGGGGAACATTTTGTTACAAAGTGATGCCATTTAGGCTCAAGAATATTGGTTCCACCTACCAGCAAGCCATGACATATATAATTCATGACTACATGCACAAGATCTTAGAGGATTATATGGATGACTTACTCGCTAAGTATTTCCTATGACAAGAGCATGCTAAAGTCCTTAGACAAGTCTTTAACTGCCTCATTGAGCACAATGTTAGATTGAATCCTAAGAAGTGTGTATTTGGTGTAACTTCTGGCAAGCTTTTGGGATTCATAATTTCTAAGAGAGGCATCGAGGTAGATATGGAAAAAGTAAAGGCTATACTATAAATGGTCACCCCTACCAACATTAGGGAATTAAGAAGCCTTCAAGACAAGATAGCATCCATCAAATGGTTAATTGCACAATTATCAGACAAATTTTGACCCATGAACTAGTTTCTACACAAGGATGTCCCATTTTATTAGGATGAAGAGTGCCAACAAGCCTTTTCAAAGATCAAAATATACCTATCCATGCTACTAGTGTTGGCTCCACCAGGGCCAGGCATTCCATATTTGCTATACATATCAGCTACTAATTTTTCTTTGGGCACCATGTTAGCCCAAAATAATGTGCAAAAAAAAGAGCAAGCTATATATTACATTAGTCACACTTTGGTGATTTATGATCTAGGATATGCGTATATCGAAAAGTTGTGTTTAGCAGTGGTCTTTGCAACTTGAAAGTTGTGACACTACATGTTGAGCCATACAACCTATGTTATATCCAAACAAAATCATTTGCAGTACATGATGAACAAGACATATCATAATACTCGTACTACAAAGTGGATCATGCTACTGACATAATTTTATCTAGAGTTCATAAGCCAAAATTCCATCAAGAGACAAGTCATAGTAGATCAACTAGTAGAGGTGCCTCTTCAGGATAGCAAGCCTCTCACCATAGATTTGCCTAATGATGCAATATTTGTGTTATCAGATCTGCCTAAAATCAAAGAACCTAAGAAATAAAGAGACATGTCATTGTTCTTCGATGGTTCAAAATGTGAGCAAGGGGGCAAAGCAGGTATAGTCTTTATCACACCATAGAGCACGTTGTTGTACTTATCATTTAAACTAGACTTCTCTTGCACAAACAACAACACAAAATATGAGGCTTTGATCTTGGGACTCCAAATAGCCGTAGCAATGGGCATTAAAAGATTGAATATCTTTGGTGACTTCTTGATCATATTAAATCAAGTTAAAGGCCTATTCCAATGCAGGTGCCCACTCCTGAAAGCTTACAAGGAACTTGTTGATACCTACCTAGCCTGGTTGGAATAGTATGACATCAAGGCAATCCCTCATACATCAAACATATTTTCAAACACCATGGCTTCTCTATGATCCTTAATCCCTCATAACACATCCAATGATTTTACAATCGTTCATGTGAAAGTGCTCTCGTACTCAGCAATACAACATGAGGCTTTGGACAATCAAGAATCAATCAACATGATCAACATTAAACCTCATCAGGATTGGTCTATCACAACTAAAGACTTCTTGCAAATAGCACCTTGGGTATCTTTGGTTTCTCAAGGACCTATAGATCATGGCATGATCATTCACCATAGAGTTGTTTCTCAATATGTGTTCGCACATGTTGGATCATAGGAGGAACATGTTTTTTTATCAATAGAAGTTATGGATTATAAATATTGGCTTTCCCAATTGTGGTATTTCTTGAATCTGGGAATGCTACCGCAAGACCTGTCGCATGGTGAAAGATGAAAATTTAAACAAAATATGACTAGGTATATTTTTCAAGGAGAAGTCCTCTATAGGTGATGTTATTATGGAGTACTCTGTTTTCTTGAGCCCTAGGAAGCATCCTAGGAAATTTTGCAAGCTCACGATGGTACATGTGGCGGCCACTTCAGTGGCATGGATATTGTTAGTGTATCTTAAGAATGGGTTATTATTGGCCCATTATGGAAAAATATTGTTAAGAGTATGTCAAGAAATGCATTAAGTTCTAGCATCATGTAAATATCACCCATTTTCCATCACAAGACTTGCAACCCATCTAGGTAGCATGGCCATTCTCGCAGTGGGGAATAGACTTGGTGGGGAAGATCTCACCCCCATCCTCGGGCTGACACACATTCATCATAATGGCCACTAAGTATTTTACTAAATGGGTCAAAGTGATCCCTTTAACATTGACAATAGGACCAAGGATTATAGAGTTTATACTCCATAATATCATAAGTCATTTTGGGGTCCCTTCGAAGATAATATCGAATAATGGGCCATCTTTAAAGAACAAAAATGTGTGTGCTTTAATGAACAGATACCAAATTTGGCATTGTTTTTCAATGCCTTATTATCTGCAAGCAAATGGGCAAGTAGAAGCCTCAAATAAAACAATCGTCTCCATATTGAGGAAGACGATAAAATAAAATCATAAGGACTAGCACTTGCAATTACCTCTTGCACTATGGACATACAAAAATAGTGTGTAGACGCCCACTGGGGCAACACCGTTTTCACTTGTATATGGAATTGAGACCATCATGCCCTTAGAGTTGGAGATTCCAACATTGCAAGTAGCCATGAAGGACTTCATAGATGATGACATGGCATGACAAGGCCACCTTGATCAGCTAATGCTTCTTGATGAACGTCGGGTCAATGCCTTGAAGCATCTTCGCGTTTATTAGAATCACCTTTCACAAGCTTACAACAATAAATTCCACTTGAGGGAATTCAAATATGGGGATCTTATGCTCAAATAAAACCAACAAAACTTAAATCAGCTACTGCTCCTATGAGATAAATTTGTGGAAAACTAGATAGGCCCCTACATGATTTTAGAAAGTGTTGGACCTGGAGCATATTGCCTTACATCATTGGATGATGTTGAGGAGCCTGAACCTCTCAATGTCATTCACTTGAAGGCATTTTATACATAAAATAAAAAAAATTCAAATATGTCAAAAATAAAAAAACATTCAAATATGTCAAAAATCAAAAAACATTCAAATATGTCAAAAAAAAAAAAAAACATTCAAATATGTCAAAAATAAAAAAAAACATTCAAATATGTCAAAAATAAAAAAACATTCAAATATGTCAAAAAAAAAACACTCAATAATGTCAAAAATAGAAATACAAAAGCCCTTAAAGCTCCAAGGGTATCTTCACACCGCTTGGTCACCTTCATCAAAAAAATCTCCAAAGGCATATTAAAGCCCTTTGGTCAAAATCAATCAAAAATTCTCCAAAGGTATCTTCACACCGCTTGGTCACCTCCATCACAAAAATCTCCAAAGGCATCTTAAACCCCTTTGGTCAAAAGTAATCAAAAATGCTCCAAGGGTATCTTCACACCGCTTGGTCACCTTCATCACACAAAAAAAAACTCCAAAGGCATCTTAAAGCCCTTTGGTCAAATAAAAAAATTAAAAACACAAAAACAATGCAAAAATTAAAAATAAAAAAACATTTGCATTTCACACTTGCATGCACATAAGTTGCATTACATCCATTGCATTCATATATGTTATGATCACATTCTAGAAAAATATGCCACAGTTTGTATCATAACCCAATAGCTCAAATCCACCTCCATCCATGCACTCATGTCTATAACTGTGTTTGTCAACACAACCATTTCATGTTGCTATACAAAATAGGTTAAGATTATCCTATTATTCAAACATGTCTAGTGGTCTTATCAAATTTGTAGAAAGCCACCTTGATTAGTAGAAGGTCAAGTATAGTTGTGATAATACCTTGGATATTCAGGATCTCGTCACTAATTGAAACACTAAAATCCTAGTTGGTACAAGGAAAATATGAAAGTTGTGAAGTGGTCTAGATTACATTAAGAGAAAAGGATCTTCCTTTCTTATCCCCCTGTGCAACCGGTTTAAATGTGATGAGAATTGGCAAAAGGACAAGCTTTGCCCTATCCAAATCCCTTGCTTAAATCAACATAAGCAAAATCCCAAAACAAAGTATAAATTCAAAAATCCAAGCATACATTCCAGATTTCAAAGCAATGATCCGATACACAAATCAGATATTCCAAGAAACCTCGCTTAAAGAAAAATCAATAAAAAATAAACAGTGATTTTCATCACTATATATGAGAAAAATAAATAGTGATTATCATCACTACCAGAATCCTCGCTCAAGAAAAAAATCAATCAAAATAAATAGTGATTTTCATCACTACATATGAGCAAATATCCAAAGCCAAAAGGAAGAAAAGAAGGGAATGAAGCTTGAATCCCTGGAATTCTCAGCATTGTATAAAACCGTAAGGATAAATACTTATGCATGAATATATGTCTATCACAATTGCTTCATGCATTTTTATAGACCAATGTTTTAATGTGGATGAGATAGCTTAGGTTACCCAATATCGCCTAGTGGTATATTCCAACTAAGTCCAAATTAGGACAAGATGAACACTTGAGAAACCTTGATCTTAGCAATGGGCTGAAAGAACCCCTTCTGACATCGAAGGAAATTCTTGAGTTCTATCTAAAAATATACAATCACTTGCACACACAAAGATCATGAATATCCAGGTCCATGGTAAAAGCCTTACTTTTCAAAAGTCTAGAGTGGTCAGTAGACAGTTCTTGATAGGATAACTAGAGTGGTTGAGTTTTAGGAACAACCAAAAATAATTCCTACATAAGCAACAAATCATATCACCAATCACATCAGCAACTTTCTTCATAAGCTTCTATAAATTAGGGGATATTAATAAAATATATAAGATACCGATGGTATGTCAAAAATGATATTTAGACGACCATTGATTATTTTATATTTCTTAAATTACAAAAGCTTATCCAGAAAAAAATATTCATCCCACACCATTACCTTGCACACATGGATGGAGTAAATGATCAATTTTCATGATTAGAATGATTATTAAAACAAAATCCATGGTTGTTATACTTTCTGTGGTATCACCCATTAGATTGTCAAAATCATAGCATATGCATTCTTTGTGTTTTGAGTAATTAAAACATACAAGTTCATTCACATTAGATTACACACTGCATACATCATATACATAACCCATTATATATTACATTCACCATATACATAGCACATTGCATTTACCATATCATAACATAAGTTAAGTGTGCACACTAAAATCAAAATTAGACATGCATTTAATGTACCAACATCGCATCCACAAAAACACAAGTCATTAATCATCCATCATCACATTATAAAACACATAAGCAATATCCATGTGCATACAATCATAAATCCATCATCAAATCACTACATAATACATCACATCATAGCATAATAGGTAGATCATATCACATCTACATTAGCATCTATCTCAATATCCACATCACCACCAATATCATCTACCATATATCATATATGTCAAATCATCATAATACCATCATCACATCTCATCATAAAATAAATAAATGAAGAACACAAGCTTATACTAAGAGGGGGGTGAACTATATAAGACCACTGTTTACTTTTATTTTCAATTCAATATTATGCAGTGTATAGATAGTAGTATCAATATCAATAATCAAAGCAATACATAAAATACCATCTATAAAAGTGACACAACAATTTACGTGGTTCACCCAATGCGGGCTACCCCACGGAGAAAATATTTTGCTAAAACTTTCTCAATCAATCTCTTGGGAATCCTTCCCAATTACAATGTTTATGGACCTTTTTCCAAAGGATATGTTGATCCCCTAAATATCAAGTTCATGAATTTCTTCCACAGGAGAACTCTTTCCCATTCTACTCTGGCTAGTGATCTTCTAGAAGACTTTGTCTCTCTGCTGCACTGACTTGTGGATATCTCTCCACTTGAAGACTCCTCACTCAAATTTGTCTTTAGTTGTCCTGGTTGTTGGATATCTATCCATTGAGACTCCGTCCTCTGTACTTTGTCACCTCCAAAGCTCTGTCAATAGGCTCACTCAAAACCTCTTCAAATATGCTCAATAGGCTCACTCAGAACCTGCTCAAATATGCTTAATAGGCTCACTCAGAACCTGCTTAAATATTATCAATAGGCTCACTCAAAACCTACTCAAATATGCTCAACAAGCTCACTCAAAACTTGTTCAAATCTACTCAATAGGCTCACTCAGAACTTGTCCAAATCTACTTAATAAGTCCTCTCTACGACTTGCTCAAATCTGCACAACAAGCTCACTTAGAACTTGTCCAAATTTGCTCAACAAGCTCACTCAGAACTTGTCCAAATCTGCTCAATAAGTCCTCTCTAGGACTTGCTCAAATCTGCATAGCAATATTTTACAAAAACTTACTCAAAATCAAGCCTTCTCAAAGACTTTCCTCAAATCAGCTCAACTCAATCTCATAGAAGCATAAAGAGAATTGTTAGATACTCAGTATGTTCTATACTCAAATCTCAATCTCAACTCAAATCAATCTCAACTTAGAAATCTCATAAAAGCATAACAAGAATTGTTAGAGACTCAATATGTTCTATACTCAAATCCCAATCTCAACTCAGCAATATCATAGAAGCATAAAGAGAATTGTTAGAGACTCAATATGTTCTATACTCAAATCCAATTTCTTTCTCAACTCAACTCAAATCAGAATATAGAATAGATTTTTTTATGGAACTTGAACAACCACTTCATACAATCACTTGACTAGGCTTAAACAACTCTACTCAACCAATCACCACAAGGAACAACTCTTTCTCACAAACCCTATTCCAAGCATGTATCAACCAACTCAAAATGTTTCCAACAATGTTCAACAATAAATCTCACATAACAATGATAATAATATTCTTCTATAACTCAAGTTCAATTTATTTGCACAACCAATGGGCTTCAACAATAATGCTTATAAAACATCCTTCACATAACAATGATACTCATTTTCTTCTCAAACCCTAACTCAGGTTTTTCATACAACTAATGGCTTCAACAACAATGCTTATAAAACAAGGTTTTAACCATAACTCTCAAACCAGAAATCCTTGAAGCATTCAACCAACAAATCTAAAAAGGAAACCACAATCAATCCTTTTCACTCCAATGATATTTTCAGAAATCAACCACCCAATCAAATTAATGGAGAATATTGCCCATACCTTTTTGATGCCAATAAGTTATCCACAAAATCTGCCACACTCAACACACTTTCTTTTTCCAATCTTAACAAGGGTTAGTGGACTTCAAATAATAATCACAAGATAAAGTATAACTCAATTTACACATTTTTACTCCAACTCAATAATCACATCCACCAAAGTCCCTTCATAGAAAAATACTCTAAAAATAATAATCAATAAGCCACTATTCAATTTCCACTTTATTCAAAATTCTTATTTCTTCTAAAATAATGCTCTAAAAAATTCAAATCAATACCATAAGGCTCAAATAATCATCTATGGTTTTCACAAACAAAATAATTATTTAACCTTTTAAACACAACAAAGGTTTTACAAAAATAAAATATTTTCTAGCCCTTATCACTCCAAAATTTTGAGCATTCAAATAAATTTTAATTAAAAAATCGCATACCTCCCTCAAGGTGTTTCGACCCCTTGACCTGCCTCACCATGGTCACCTTAGCCATGACTAAGGTAGCCAAACGAGCTACCCGCTCGTTCGCAATGCAAAAGGGACATGACTTCCCTTTATATGCTATAGGCCCATGTGCCTTAAATAAACCGTGTGCCCTTGGTGCTTCCACCACAAAGCACAACAAAGAAACCTTGCCAAAAATTGAATGCACGACCTTGTGCTACCAAATACCTTTGTGCTGCTTGAGTTGCCAACATGCCACACTGCCCAAGGTGACTTGGGTTTCGCATGTCATCCAATTTATTCGTTGCTTCTACCACTTAAACCTTTTTCGCACGAGCTCTATTTGCTTTTCGACAATCGCATTAACAACAAGAGCAAGGATAATTTAAATTGAATAATTTAATGGTATATATATGTCTTCCCTCTGCTTGGAAATGTTGGTGCTTCCTCATGATGTCAAAAAATAAAATTTTACTTTTAATTTTAAAATTTAAATTTAAATTTTAAATAATTTAAAATTTAAACTAAATATTTAAATTTAAATATCTCCATCAGTGGGGCACATTTTTCGATGAAAAAAAAAGCCAACTTGGGTTTTAAGAAAAACCCATTTCAAATATATTGTCCATGGTTTTAAATAAAATCTTTAAAATTAAATATATTCATCATTGGGGCACCTTTTTCGATGAAACAAAAAACCAACTTGGGTTTTAAGAAAAACCCATTTCAAATATTCCATCCATGGTTTTAAATAAAAACCCTTTGCTAAGTTCCCTTGAATCTCCTTTTTGGAACCAAATGGCATGCATCCTTTTTTATCAAAACCTTTTCTTCTCATGAAGCTCTTTATGGAGAAAATCATAGTGCTTACTTGCATAGGTCCTTTAGACATCAATGACAACATTTTAGATTAGGGACTCAAAATATCCAATAATAAAACAAAAACATGAGCATTAAATGATACACATAATGAGTCGTAAACATATATATATCATATAAATATATGTGTCAAATAGATGGGTATACAAAAACTTCCCATAGGGCTATAGTCATATAAGTCAAGCCAACCTCAAAAATGACAAACTAAGAGCATCATCAATCAAATACAGGGCCTAAACCTCTTGCACCACCTCTCCTAGTTCCACCTCCCCCTGTGGCAGTGTCATGGGTTTAATGGTGTGAGCCTACTGGTCTCTCTATCCAAGTCCTAGTCCTCTAGATAGAATGGTCAAAATATGGCCCTAAGATGGAGTGCTCGCTAACCTGTGAACCGCCTACACCTGGTGCCTCCTTAGGGACAAGCCCATGCCTCCTGAGCTACATTTGGAGGGTGTTAATATGACCAGCATGCCCATGGATCATCATCTCATACTCCTATAATAGTGACCTCAGGTGTAGAAACTCTGCCCCTAAGTTTGTCTTGGTAGCACCCTATGGAGTAGAGGGAGGTACAACAAACTACATCCTAGCAACACCACCCCCGATAGTAGCCTACAAATCCTAGATCTATAGTGTTAGTTGCTCTATGGTAGCATCTCGTTGTGCAATAGTGGCATCTTGTTGCTCTACCTAGATCTTGGTAGACTAGAGCTTGGCTTCGACCTAATGCAACTATGCTCTTAGAGGAGAATCTCTCTCCTCGAGCTCCAACTCCTCCTCATCCTCCATAGGAGCCTCTTGCTCCTTCGCTGCCACCTGCTCTACTAGCTGACCCTATACCTCAGTCCTAGCTTGAACTATACACCTTGATGGATCTGTATCATCACCTCCACCATCATCCTTGTGACCCAAGCTACAGTCACCATGCCACATCTGATCCCCCACCACTGAGTGTATGCCTTTGTAACACCCCTAGTGACTCCTGGGTCAACTGCTAGGGAATCCTCCTTAGCTAACAACTCTGTGATCCATGATAGGGGAGATATCCCTCTGTTTTGATGTACCTATATACAAATGGAACTAGAGGCACATCTTGTTGTAGCCCGTACTGATGAAGAACTCAAGAGTAGAAGAAACACTCCTAGATGCCAACCTTGCGATCGATGAGCCACCGCTCACACTGTGTCCTCACTATGAAACTAGCAAGATCATCCCAATCCAAGCACTCATAATATGGTCACCACATGACATCATCGACCTTCAACCTAGTAAAATTTGTAGTGTAGTGGGGAAGCTCCCTCGCATGAGGGTGGCTCTTGTGCAGCTTGCACTCTTGAGATCATATAGAAGCATAACACTGCATCCACTCCTCCATAGTTGTAATATCAGCATGAAGCCCTCTAGGATAATCTACCTTGATGTGCTCCCATCCCCAAACCTGTAGAAGTAATTTGCAATAAATACTGATGCGACCTCATCGATGGATGTGGTACAACTCATCATAGCATTGAGCCAACAAATATTTTTCCCATGCATATATGATAGGCTCCACACTATCCAGCAAATCCTAAATCATTTCCAAAATTTTCCATAGGAACCTCAAACCTAAGAAATCGAGAATCAAGATATTGCTAATTATTATCAGCAACACTGCATGCCTCACAAAGAAGACATTTGCCTCATACCACTATGAGATGGACACTCCCATAGATTTGGTGTCCTTGAGAGCTTGCGTAGAGCACCCTCTAAACAACCGAGTGAAAACAACAACCTGATCATTAGTGTCCAAAGATATAATGGCCACTCCATAAAAGGGGATCTAGAAGATCCTATACACATCTTTCGGCATGATGGTCATCTCACTGGTAGGAAAGTGGAAGGTATTGGTTCGAGGGTCCCATCGATGGACCAAAGTCGTAAGGTAGGCATGATCTGCCATAATGGTGGGTAGTTTGGTGACATACTGAAGCCCATGGGCTTTGAGCCAAGCCCAATCATTGACATCCAAGAGGGTCAGAAGTATATTCATGAGCTTTGGGTACTAAGCTCGAGCAGTAAGAATCTAACAGCAAAATAAAATGAATCATAACTACAATGCATTTAAGGCATAATTCATAATAAATTAAAATGGTGCAAAATATCATGGGTTATCCTAAGTCTAATCAAAGGCACAAAACTACACCTAATTAAACAAGTCAAAAATTCAAAAAAATCAATAATTCAACCTCGAAAATGCACCAAAAATAAAAAATTTCACTAAGTTTTCTTGGTCGCTGTCACCTGCAATGACCAAAAATTGGTCATTGGAGTTGATAGTGGACAAGCCCCAATGATCATTTTTTTTATTGTTGAGATTCAAATCGGTCGCTACCAGCGACAACGGCCAAGTTGTAGGACTTCCTGGCCGTTCTGATCGATAGCAGCCAACGGGTAGCGAGGCAGACACATCGACCCTAGACTAGAAAATACAAAAAAATATAACAAAAGCAACAAAAAAAAATAGGGACAAGCCCACCACATAAAAACCTAAACTAAGCCTAGCTACAGGTTTTCATTCATTGCCAGCAAGCTTAATGGGGTTCAATTACCGATTACTTAATATGGTTTAGTTTTACAAAAAAAAAATAAACAAGCAGGGTTAAAGTTCAAGGGAGTACTCGAGAAGCTCTGGCTCCTCCACTTGAAGACGCTTTGCCCCGCACAACCATAATATTCCAAATTGTAGAAACACACCAAGTTGTAGAAGTCACATTCACCTTAGATCTCAAGAAAGCAAAATTGAAAGCTCACAAAGTGAAAAGACAAAACCCTAGGGTATCTTTTATATTGCCTTAGCAGCTTCTGATGTTAGTGGCCTGAATCTTATGGCCACTTAGGATGGGAGTGACCACAACCAAGTACTTGGTGGCCACTGGACCTGATAGCGATCGAGATCCTAAGCAAAAATAAGTTGTTTCCCTCTAATATAAGCAACCAAAAACATCAAATAAACATATTTTGGTGGTTCATAATCACCAAAATGATCAAAATAACAAAAAAATTGCATAAAAACAAATTCTCAAGCAAACCTTGTATTCAGTTACCTACTCTATCAACTTGGTGATTGTAGCATCTCACACTCCATGCAACTCGATAAGATGAGTAAGTTACCATAAGGCTACTTGGGGCAAAAAAATTCATTTTGGAACCATGATGCATCATTTCAAACCTGAAGAAGACCAAAATGGTTAGACTGCTCCACAAGTGTGATAAAATCATCTTCGTTCCCTTATGATATCAAAAAAATTGAGCCAAAGTGATACAATATAAGCATAAATAGAATCACTCATCCTAACTCCCCAAGAAGGCTCTTGATAGCCAGACCATTCCTCGAGATAAGGGATGGATGATTATCATAAACAGTTGGAGTCACACTTGGATGGGGGTTCACCCATTGAAAAACAAATGTTAGAAAGAAATCAAGTTAGTCATATTGGTCAAGCGACTTGTCACTTTATTCATCACCTTTTTCTCACCAATTCACTATGTGAGGAGGTAGTTCAAATATTCAAAATAATCATAATAGATCACTTAATCATATCAAAATTGTGTCCGTCCTATGAATCATTGCATGCAATAATAACATAATTTCCCTTGTTTGCTGGGAATGTAAACAAACATGACATCTCCAATTTTTAGCTATCCTATCGATCAAATCTGATTGTAGTAGCTAAAGCTACTTGATTGAGTTTGAGGAATGAGTGTAATTTGAATGTGCATAAGCTACTTGGCTAAGTTAAGTCCTCTAAAAATTTAGGCAATGATTCAAAGGATGTGCGTCGTCTTAGATGATTTGGCCATCAGGCATTGGTTAGACCATTTACCATCATCCAACTTACAAGCAGACCAGTCTATGTTTTTGCTCAACGTTGTGTTTTCCACACAATCACATTGCAAAAAGGGGCATCTATAGACACCTAAAATGTGTTACGTTTAGGGGAGCTACTCACATAGGCACATTCATAAGATCATAAGACATAACCTTAAATTTTCCAAGCATAAAAAGTGGTTTTCACCACCCATTTGGGGTATTCTGAGCCCATCCAAGCTTAGCCGCTCAAGACCAGAGTGGCAAAATCTTAGCCACTCAATCTCAGAGCAGCTAGAACTTAGCTACTGCAAACAAAAATTACCAAATCTTAGTTGTTGTAGATGACAGTGTCTAAGCCATAAAAAGCATTTTATCGATAAACCTGACTAATCAAAGGTGAAAGTGGTAGTCTGCATGCAATAAATGTGAGTGGGAGTAACTTTGCATTCCCCTTCACAATTAGTTCACATAGAAGACTTGAGTCTGAATTTAGACTTCAGTTAACTAGTCTTTAAACATAGAAAAGACAAAAATCTTCTCATGCTAACATTTACTATGCATGAGGGATTCAATCCTAGGGTTTTGAGCATAGACTTTAGGGTTTCACACACTTTAAGAGGTGCAAGCCTAAGAGCACCAAAAATAGGACACATGACAGATCAAAGAGAATTAATCAATTCAGAGATACAGGAACACATTAGATCATTGAGGAGATCTTTCGAGACTTGGAGAGTTTACCTTGAAGATCATATTTAGAGTTAATTCCTGACAAATTGGAGAGCATAGCAACCACCATTCCAACATCAGATACAATATTTTATCCATAGCTTTGGAGCAATGAGAACGAGATTCACTTTAGCGGCCGCTGTCATTGGACAGTGGCCCGCAGGACTAACTTAGAGTTTTAGAAATTAGTTTCATTATTCTATTTAGCATATCATTAGCATAGCATCATTTCATTTATTTGTATTCATAGCATTAGTTTCATTTGTAGTTGCTTTCATTTGAGTATATTCAATGCTAACAACCTCATCCGAGGAGGCAATCTTGAACATCTAAGTGTGTGTTGTTTCATTGCTTACAGGACCACATGTTCATTGAATGGAAGCTACATCATACGAGAGAAATAGGATCCCTCTAGCAATCAGACCTAGAGAAGGGGGCATATGTAATCCCTCATACATTTCCATGTGCAGAACCAGGAAGCTTATAAAAGTGCACCACCCCTTGCTAGGGGACTTCTTCCTCACTTGTAATTCATTGTATCAAAATGGGTATCCCTAAGAGGGACCGACATATAACCAAGTTTCAATACAAATAAAGAGATCCATCTTTGTTACTTCTATGTTATATGCTTTTTCATGGTCTTTCATTTCATATTGGGTATAATATTGCAAGTAGAGTAAAGCGGTGTGTGCATCCCAGGGTCGCTACACATTTGCTATTAGGTTAAATAAACCATAACTAGTATGCATTTTTACCACAAATAGTTTATGTTTCTTTTTCCATAAAATATATTCTTTAACTTTGTTAAAGTGCAATGTTTCCATAATTAGCTCATTGACATCATTTTGATTAAGAGATAAAATTAATTGGCCAATTGCCTTCTAAAATTTAAATTTCACCAAGATGAAGATCAATACCATGATTGACTTAATTATTTGCTACCCAATTTCCTTATCTATAAATATGCTTACATTTCCAAGATATTTTCTTCAATAATAGACTATGAACATCAACAATAATATATTTTTTTATCCAATCCCCACATCCATTTTTTTTGGTAGCATTAATGACAATTTGTGAATCCCCCTCAATTGAGATATATTTCCATCCTTTTTCAATTACAAATATTAATCCCTGTAAGAAGTGTCATGGCCTTTACATAGTTATTAGTTGATGTTCTATATGATTTTGAGTAAGTGAGGAGAATTTTGCCTTCGTTGTTTAGAAAAAACACCACCTCCAAGTTTTCCCAAATTTTCTTTAGAAGGACCATCAAAATTAATTTTGATAAATCTATTTTTTTGGTATTTCTATTTTACCCTAGATCCTTTATTTTAATGCTATTATCATAAATTATTTTTCAATATATGCTCAAATCCTATAAATAAGTTTTTACCATCTCTTTTTTGTACTTGAGACTTTCCATGATGAGCATCATATCTATAAATATTCTACAAGAGAGGTAATAATATGATTCCAAACTTGGGCATGATTTTGAGATCTATTTTTAAAAATTATATTATTCCTTTCAAGCCATAAATTCCAAAAAATAATGGAAGGGTCAATCCTCCAAAGAATACATAACATTTTAGCTTTGAAATAATTAATCCAACATTTCATCAACTCTATTAATGTTGATAGAGCTACCTAATATATTTTTATATTTTTAAAAATGTAACCTCAAATGGTGTGATAAAAGGGACAATAAAGAAGTAAGTGGTTTGATATTTCTAAATCCTTGTCACACAAGGCACATTTGAAAGCTCCATGATATCCTCTTATTTGTAGGATCTCCTATATAAGCATCTCACTTGGAACTGCTGACCAAAGAAATGTTGAGGCCTTAGGGAGAACCTCTAGTGATCAAACACTCTTCCAAGAAAAATATTTGGTAGTAGGAAATTTGGATTGCTCTAAATCCTCATATCCCAATTTGATGTAGTATCCACCATATTCTGATATATTTAAATCCAATTCATCCTTTCATGTAAAAATTAACAAATAAAAATCTCAAATCAATTTTTGGATTTCATCTATAATTTGTTTGAATTCCTCTCTTTCAAACGAGTTACAAATAGAAATCCATTATTTGTATTTAATGCTCATATTAATATAGTATTTGACCTTTGGACCTTTACAAGCTAGGAATGATTGAGTCAATGGTTGTCATTTTGAGTCAGAGATAAAAGGTTAAGGATTCAACTAGGCATGAAAATTTCCCTCATTGAATGACCATCTAATATATTTTTGTATCGATTACAAACTATTTGATATGAATTTCCATGTGGATGATCCTTTGGGTAGGGTTATTTTCCTAAATAATTGCATTGCATCAAAGAGAACCTATATGTTTTTGCCTAATTATTTCCTTGATCTCTAAATAATCTCCACCCAAGCTTTACCCCTAAGTCTGAACTCATAAGTCTACAATTTTGCAAGTATACACCTCCAATATTATTTCCATTACAAATCTTATTCCAATTATAATGAGAACACCTAAATATTTGCTTGCATCTTTTCCAAGGAAAGTCTCTTTGAATTTTATCAATTTCTAATGCTATACCTAATGGTAATCTTGAAAGTGACATCATATAAATACGAATGGATTGAAATGTAGTATTTATGAGCTTTATAATTCCCCCATGGTTAAAAACTTACCTTTCCAACCTACCAAACAAGCTTATAAATTAAGGATAAATATTATCATAGGGATCAATAAACTATTTCATTGGATTCATAAAATTAACATAATTAATTAATATAATAATATAAAATTTCTAATGATAGTACAAATTAATAACTCATTAGGTGATACAAATATGCAAAATACATAGCCACCATTACTACAAAGTCAATAAATAATGTTGGCACAAGGAAATCTAATAATAGTTCTTTGATATGCCCATCAAGGTATATGTGGATATCTATGAAATGAATAGCCCCCTAATATATTCCATTATACTTAAGATGGGGATACAATCCATAAAAATATCACAAGCTAGATGGAAATATCAAGTGATGAAAATAAATCCTATATAACTAGATATTCCTCCATACCATTAGTTTCTTCAAGTGTCATGACCCTCCCTTGATAGACATTTTATTTGATGAACTTGGTTTAGCTAAGTTATCTTTGGATGGAAGCATTGACTGGTTCATGATTAACTTATATAATATTTATACTTCATGAGTTTTAAATGATGTATTTCTCATGTGAATGATTGATCTTATATGTTTGGCTGGTATGAATATACTTCTAATGGAAATATATGATATTGCTAATGAATTTTTGGTATATCCAGGAATATGTGGTCATGGAACTATCACCAAGATTGGAAAGTCATTAGTTGACCAAATGAGATGGGGTCTCATTCATGAAAAATTCTTAAGAATAACATAAATGAATATGCATATCTTGCATATGGATAACATGAGTTTACACGAATATGTTATATTAGGCTAGGATTAAAAAATAGTTGATATTAGAAATTTATTTAATATATGTATGCATATATTTTTAATTTTGATATGGTTGGTCAAGAGAAGGAATTATTGCTAGTTGTGGAGTGCTTTAATGATTTGGGATCTCCACAATATCTCTTTTGAAGACTCTTGCCAACGTTCACTTCGGTTGGACAAAAGGTTTTAGAAGAGATTCATTAAGTGAAAACTTAATGATATTTTGGAAAGAAAAGAGGAATTATTATCATTATGGTAGCTTTAATGACCATCTCTTTTGGAACCCAACTAGATTAAATTGTGCGTCATGGATGTTCATGGGGACAGGAAGAGAGAACCTTGCACAATGATGCCAAGCAATCCATATGAAGGAATTAGGGGATAGATGAAATTTTAAGGGAGAGAAGCGCACATGGTGAGCGTATTCGATAAGGCATTGTGAATAGACTAAAGATATTGTGATATTTGGGAAGGTTAGCATTTTTTATAAAGGGGGAGCATATTTTAGAGAAGGGAGCACATTCTTAGTGATAAAAAAATTCTAAAGAGGGAGCACACTAGAGGGAAAGTGCAATGTAGTGCATCCCAAGAAGATTTGACAGAGCCGATTGGTGTAAGCAAGTTGTATGATATAAACTCCTTCATTTTAGTTCAATAGGTGTCAACTGAAATGTTTTTTTGAATAACTAAGACATGTACCTATTTTGTACAATTAGAGGAAGAATAATTATTTATATTTGTTTTAAGAAATACCTGGAAACACTGCCAATACTAGCTCCACCAAGACCAGATATGCCTTTCCTGCTATATATATTGGCTACTGACTTTGCATTGGGAATCATGTTGGCCCAAAATAACATGCAAGACAAATAGCAAGTGATATATTACATCAGTCACACCTTGATGAGTTATGAGGTAGGGTATGCATACATGGAGAAGTTGTGTTTAGTAGTGGTGTTTGCAATGAAGAAGTTGCATCATTACATGCTAAGTCATACAATGTATGTGATATCCAAACAAAATCCTTTGCAGTACATGATGAGAAAGACTTATTACAATACACATACTACAAAGTGGATCATGTTATTTATAGAATTTAGTTTGGAATTCATCAGCCAAAAGTCCATAAAGGGATAGGTCATAACTGATTAGCTGGTAGAGGTACCCATGAAGAACACAAGATTATACTAAGAGGGGGGTGAACAGTATAAGAACACTTTTTAATTTTATTTTCAATTCAATATTATGCATTCTATAGATAGCAGTATCAATAGCAATAATAAAAGTAATACACAAAAAACCATCCACAAAAGTGACACAACAATTTACGTGGTTCACCCAATGTGGGCTACTCCATGGAGAAAATATTTTGCTAAAAATTTCTCAATAAATATCTTGGGAATCCTTCCCAATTACAATATTTATGGACCTCTATCCAAAGGAGATGTTGATCCCCTAAATCTCAAGTTCATGGATCTCTTCCACAGGAGAACTCTTTCCCCTTCTGCTCTAGCTAGTGATATTCTATAAGACTCTATCTCTCTACTGCATTTACTTGTGGATATCTCTCCACTTGAAGACTCCTCACTCATATCTATATTCAATTGTCTTGGATACTAGATCTCTATCCACTGAGACTCTATCCTCTATACTCTATCACCTCCAAAGCTCTATCAATAGGCTCACTCATAACCTATTCAAATCTGCTCAATAGGCTCACTCAGAACCTACTCAAATATGCTCAATAAGCTCACTTAGAACCTGCTCAAATATATTCAATAGGATCACTCAAAACTTGCTCGAATCTACTTAACAATCTCACTCAGAACTTGCTCAAATATTCTCAACAAACTCACTCAGAACTTGTCCAAATCTGCTCAACAAGTCATCTCTAGGACTTGCTCAAATCTGCACAATAAGCTCACTTAGAACTTGTCCAAATTTTATCAACAATCTCACTTAGAACTTATTCAAATATGCTCAATAAGTCATTTCTAGGACTTTCTCAAATATGTATAGTAAGCCTTCACAAAAGCTTACTCAAAATCATTCCACAAGCCTTCTCAAAGACTTGCCTCAAATCAGCTCAACAAAATCTCAAATCAATCTCATAGAAGCATAAAGAGAATTGTTAGAGACTCAATATGTTCTATACTCAAATCTCAATCTCAACTCAAATCAATATCAACTTAGCAATCTCATAGAAGTATAAAGAGAATTGTTAGAGACTCAATATGTTCTATACTCAAATCCAATTTCTTTCTCAACTCAACTCAAATCAGAATATATAATAGTTTGTTTCATGGAACTTGAACAACCACTTCACACAATCACTTGACTAGGCTCAATCAACTCTACTCAACCAATCACCTTAATGAACAACCCTTTCTCACAAACCCTAGTCCAAGCATGTATCAACTAACTCAAAATGTTTCCAACAATGTTCAACAACAAATCTCACATAACAATGATACTCATGTTCTTCTCTAAATCAAGTTCAAGTTCTTTGTACAACCAATGGGATTAAAAAACAATGCTTATAAAACATTCTTCACATAACAATGATACTCATGTTCTTCTCAAACCCTAACTTAGGTTTTCAATCAACTAATGGCTTCAACAACAATGCTTATAAAATAAGGTTTTAACCATAACTCTCAAACCAAAAATCCTTGAAGCATTCAACCAAAAACTCTCAAAATGAAACCATTGAAGAACACAAGCTTATACTGAGAGGGGGGGGTGAACAGTATAAGACCTATTTTTACTTTTTCCTTTATACTTAAAAATAGTAAAGCAATATACCCAAAGCAATATCAAAGCAATGCACAATATCATCCACAAAGTGACACCAATTTTAACGTGGTTCACACAGAATGGCAAGGCTACGTCCACAAAACTTTTCTCTAAAAGTTATCTCAAAGTTCTTTGGGAATCCTTCCCAATTACAATGTTTATCAGCCTCGGCCCAAAGGAGATACCTTCCCCCAATCAGAATTTATGAGCCTCTGCTCAAAGGAGATACCTTCCCCTCTGCTCTGGATATGATCCCTCAAAATATAAACTGCCTCTACCTCTTGCCAGCACATGGAACTCCTTTCCATAGAAGACCTCCTATCCTCAATGCTTAGCCTAAGAGACCTCTGCCTTCTATGATCACGTCCATAGCAGCTCAACAACTTATACCAAACACAGTCAGTCGGTCTAGTACAAGTCTTCCTCTATCTGTCAGATCTGTCCAACTCTTGAACAAATCAATCCTCTGCATACAAGCCTTCTCAAAGAATTGCCAACTGTCCTCAGGTTCTTCTCATAGAACCAATGCACCTCTATCCTCAAGTTCTCTGATAGAACTATCAAATTCATCTCACAAGTCCTGTGCTAGGACCTGTCCAAATCTTCTCACAAGTCCCCCAATAACCTGTCCAAAACTGCTCACAAGTCCCCACCGAAACCTGTCCAAAACTGCTCACAAGTCCCCATCGAAACCTGTCCAAAACTGCTCACAAGTCCCCATCGAAACCTGTCCAAAACTGCTCACAAGTCCCCACCGGAACCTATCCAAAACTGCTCACAATTCCCCATCGAAACTTGTCCAAAATTGCTCACAAGTCCCCACCGAAACCTGTCCAAAACTACTCACAAGTCCCCACCGAAACCTGTTCAAAAACTCAGCAAGCTCACCAAGAAAAACTTTCTTAGTAGGAAATCACAAAGTGAATTGTTATAGACCGAATGTGATTTGTCAAACTCATAGAAGCATAAAGAGAATTGTTAGAGACTCAATATGTTCTATACTCAAATCCCAATCTCAAAACTCAACTCAAATCAACTCAGCTCAATATCAATCTCAAATCTGAAAAACTCAACTCAATATCTGAAATGGATAGGATAGAATGTTTTCTTTCAAGAACACGAAACCCCAACAATTTCCAACTATGCAAAGAATCACATAACAATGATACTCATGTTCTTTTCACCATCAATTAGGGTTTCAACAACAATGCTCATCAAACAAGGTTTAGTCACCAACACCATTCAACTCAACATCAACCTTGAAGCATTCAACCAATCATCACAAGAAAAGGAAACAAGTAGAAATCCTTTTCCCTCCAAAGATATTTGAAAAAAATAGCCACCAACACAATATCACCAAATGCAAAGAATAACTTGCTCAAATCAACTCAATGGAGTAAGCCCAATATCATGAATCAAGTAAAACAATAACTTGATCAAACAACCTCTATGGAAGCAACTCAACCTTCAAACTCAAAACAACCAACCAAGGGTTCCACCAACTCAATGCAAGTAGCTAGACTCACAAATATAAACCCTAGGGCACAAAGCTTCCACTATCTTAAACAAAAAATTATGCATTCACCAAAAACTCTCCTTAAGGATAACAATGCATAAGTAGTATTCAACAAACTAGAAAATAGGATTTACACCTAGCCAAAGGATACCTAGTAGAATACATTTTCACTCCAACCTTATTTCAGAAAACATACACCAATCATACTCATAAGAAGAATGTGCCCATACCTTATTGGAGTAGAAGATAATTGAACCTTCAAGCTGTCACCACACACAACTCTCAAACTTCCAACCAAGTTAGGGTTAGAATAACAAGAAATGAGCAATAATATAACCTTCCTTTATTACACCTTTTAGCTCCACTTATTTAAACACAACCACCATAACATGCCAATAAATCAACAATCACAGACTCACACATTATACCTCCATTTTTAATTTTAGCATAGCAAAAGAATAATCTTAAAAATACATCCAAAGAAATATGCCCTTATTTCTCCTAAGATTTTATTCAATGCTAATCACAAAAGCCAAAACTCATAAAATTTAATCACACCTTATAAATCGCTATCCAAGAAACTCGAATTTCGTGGCATAAAGACGTTTTAATAAAAACGTGTGTTACTCTAGCAAAGCACCCCCGCGAGACTCAAAACGGTGACCTCCGCCAATGCAGCGCCCAACAACAGCCTTTGCTGCCACTAGCCCATGTGGGCTATGAAGTTCACAAGTGAACTTCCCTCCACTTCACCCTCGAAAAAACTCCCAAAGACTTTTCAACCGCACGCTCTTCTAAGTCTTCCTTCGATCGCAGCAAATACATAGCACAAACATCACAATTGCATTCAAGGAATTTTGAATTAATTGGCCTTCCAACCTTAGGAGTTGGAGAATAAATAGTCTCTTCGAAGACACCTTGACATCGACGAAAATAAAGACCATTTCGAAATTAATCAAAAGTCTTTTCAAAAAGGGTTTAAAAACCCTTAAATAATTTTAATAAATTAAGAATAAAAAATGTTTAAAAACCTTTAAGTATTTTTAATAAATTAAAAATAATTTCTACCTTAATTAATTAAATAAATAGTTAATTAAAACCTTGAAGGGTTTTAAATAATAATTAAATAAATAATAAAGAGAACCTCCATTGGTTTTAATAAAAACCATTGCCAAAGGAATCTCTCCGGATTCTCTTAAAAAGATTCTCTTGGAATCTTCCACCTTTGAAACCAACACATCCTCTTAACATTAATGCCATTTCCTTTTGACATCAATGACAACTCATAGACAAGAAGCTAGGATCTCAAACCCAAAATTGCCAACAATCTCCCCCTTTGTCATTGATGGCAAACCATGCTTCTCAACAACACAGAAACTCAACATAAACAGCTCCCCCTGTATTGAGGCTCTCCCCCTTACTCAAATCTCTCCCCCTTTGTCATCAATGGCAAAGGGTCACCTTTGGGGCTCGGGACTAAGAATAAGCCTATTAGCTTAGTCCCTCCCCCACCTCCTGATGAGGTGATTAATTCTTGGGTGGGAGTAAAACTCCCATTAGGAACTGATCATCATCAGCGTCTATAACTTCCTTGTCGGGCCTTCTCTTGAACTCTTTGTCCATATTCCTGTTCCTCGTCACTTGTTCTTGTTCTTGTTCTCATCCCTCGTTCTTGTCCATGCCTTGATCCTTGGACCTGATCATGCCACCGTTCTCTGTTCTCGTATTCTAGAATTTTAGCTCTACACTATCTGATTGTGTGACCTTCATTGTTGCACTTGAAACACTTGACGATGTTGTTTCTCTGAGGTAAACCTGATCTTTGAATCCACCTGTTCTGACAAAACCTGTTCTGACCAAACCTATTTTGGCCAAACCTGTTATGACCAAACCTGTTCTGACCAAACCTGTTCCTATTATTTTCCTTGCAATAAACTGCCTTGTGCCCAAACTATTGACAAGAGTAGCAATACCCTTGAAAGAAACTAGCACTTCTAAAATTGTCATTTACCTTCTTCACTTGAGCCATGCAATGTGAAGCCATGTGACCAAACCTGTGACAAGCAAAACATCTGCCTTGAAAATTTCCTTTATTTGACCTATTGGGTCCTGAAAACTTCTTCTTCTCATTCTGAATTCTGTTTTCTGTTTCTGTGCATCTATCATTCAAGGACTCATGATCTGAAATACTTTCCTCATCAAAACTCTCTTCCTTTTGGAGTCTCTTACTAGAATCTCCAACTTGTTCCTTGTGTGGTTTAACAAACCCAAGGCCTGTTTTATCTGTTGTCTTTCTTTGACCTTTGATGAGTGACTTAACCTTTTTGGAGCTGTCTTGAATCCTATAAAGCTTATCTTTGTACTCTTTAGTTTCCTCTTTCAAAGAAGCCATTTTCTGTTCTAACTCACTATACTCAAGAACCTTAGACTCTAACTCATCCTTGAGTTCTTGGGTCTTAGCTATAGAGAAATCAAGATTTTCTATAAGATCATCTTTCTCCATACAACATTCATCTAAATTATCCTTGAGTCTAGAATTCTTCTTTATTTCCTTTTTCAAAGCACTAAGAGCACTAATAAGTTCACTTTCAAGATCCTTTATTTGATTGCTTTTTGAATCATCAAAGCCTTTTTTAGATTTCTTACCACTAGAGGTGCTACCCTTTTCAAAAACCATACATGCATCTTACTTATAGTTTTTTGAAGCATCCTCATACATACTAGAAACCAAATCATTATTTGTGCAATCATCCTCAAGGTGACAAAAATTTCCACATCTAAGACATTTCATGATAATGAATCTATGTTTCGGTTCTTCCTATTTTTCTGATATGAACAACATCTCATTTTCATTATCACTTGAAGAACTTTCACTATCACTACTAGAACACTTACTTGCTTTGTCTAGGTAGAAACTCTTCTTGTGCTTGTGATAATACCTCTTTCCTTGATTGTTGTGCTCATCTTTGATCTTCCTATGATGCTTATGCTTTTCAGAATCATGTTTATCTTCATCACTTTCATTCTTGGAAATAGTACAATTAGTAGCATAATGACCAAACTTTCCACAATTGAAACATCTTATATTTTTCATACTTTTGTGTTTTCTAGAGAACTTGCCTTTCTTGTTGTAATATGTCTCTTCATCACTAGAAGACTCATCACTATCTTGAAGTTGTTTACCCTTGGATTCTTTGGTAGCCTTAAAAGATGCCTTTTTCTTGATATCAACCTTCACTTGAGTTCTCAAATCAAATGCTGCAAGTATACTATGGAGCTCATCCTTTTTCAACTTATCCAAATCTTTAGCTTCCTCAATAGTAGAAATATTTTCACTAAATCTATTAGGAAGAGATCTTAAAATCTTATCACAAACATCATTTTCAGCAAGCTCAAGACCTAAGTCTTTCATGGAATTAACAATCTCATCCATACAAAGCATGTAGTCACTAATATTTTCATCATCATTCATCTTGAGTTGTTCAAACATACCTTTGAAGTGTCTCAACTTGGCCTTTCTAAAATTTGTATCACCTGTATGAACCACTTTCAACTGTTTCCACATTTCACTAGCTGTCTTGCAGTGAATCACTTTGGTGAGATTTGCTTTCTATAAGCCTTTCAATATTGCATTCATTGCTTTTGAATTGCTATGATGTAGGAACCTTTCTTCTTTAGTATTAGGACCATGTACAGGAATAGTGTACTCATCTTCAATCACTTCCCATACCTCATTACCAAGTGCCATTAGATGAACCTTCATCCTTGCACTCCAAAGACCAAAATCTAATCCATCAAGAATAGATGTTGCATTGCCACTTGAATGATCCATTGTGTTCTTTACTAGCTTTTCCTTCAAGTTGTTAAACTTTTCGAAGGCACCCGCTCTGATACCAATTGAAGAACACAAGCTTATACTGAGAGGGGGGTGAATAGTATAAGACCACTTTTTACTTTTTTCTTTATACTTCAAAATAGTAAAGCAATATACCCAAAGCAATATCAAAGCAATGCACAATATCATCCACAAAGTGACACCAATTTTAACGTGGTTCACCCAGAATGGCTGGGCTACATCCACAAAACTTTTCTCTAAAATTTATCTCAAATTTCTTTGGGAATCCTTCCCAATTTAAATGTTTATGAGCCTTGGACCAAAGGATATACCTTCCCCCAAATAGAATTTATGAGCATCTACTCAAAGGAGATACCTTCCCCTCTGCTCTTGATATGATCCCTCAGAAGATCAACTGCCTCTACCTCTTGCCAGCACGTGGAACTCATTTCCACCGAAGACCTCCCGTCCTCAATGCTTAGCCTAAGAGACCTCTACCTTCTATGATCACGTCCATAGTAGCTCAAAAACCTGTACCAAACATAGTCAATCGGTCTAGTACAAGTCTTCCTCTGTCTGTCAAACTTGTCCAACTCTTGAACAAATCAATCCTCTGCATACAAGCCTTCTCAAAGACTTACCAACTGTCCTCAGGTTCTTCTAATAGAACCAATGCACCTCTGTCCTCAAGTTCTCTGATAGAACTATCAAACTCAGCTCACAAGTCCTATGCTAGGACCTATCCAAATCTACTCACAAGTCCCCATTAGAACATGTCCAAAACTGCTCACAAGTCCCCACCAGAACATGTCCAAAACTACTCATAAGTCCCCATCGAAACCTGTCCAAAACTACTCACAAGTCCCCACCGAAACCTGTCCAAAACTTCTCACAAGTCCCCACCGGAAACTGTCCAAAACTTCTCACAAGTCCCCACCGGAACCTATTCAAAACTCAGCAATCTCACCAAGAAAAACTTTCTTAGTAGGAAATCACAAAGTGAATTTTTAGAGACCTGATGTGATTTGTCAAAATCATAGAAGCATAAAGAGAATTGTTAGAGACTCAATATGTTCTATACTCAAATACCAATCTCAAAACTCAACTCAAATCAACTCAGCTCAATCTCAATCTCAAATCTGAAAACTCAACTCAATATCTGAAATGGATAGGATAGAATGTTTTCTTTCAAGAACATGAAACCCCAAAAATTGCCAACTATGCAAAGAATCACATAACAATGATACTCATGTTCTTTTCACCATCAATTAGGGTTTCAACAACAATGCTCATCAAACAAGGTTTAGTCAACCAACACCATTCAACTCAACATCAACATTGAAGCATTCAACCAATCATCAGAAGAAAAGGAAACAAGTAGAAATCCTTTTCCATCCAAAGATATTTGAACAAAATAGCCACCAACACAATATCACCAAATGCAAAGAATAACTTGCTCAAATAAAATCAATGGAGTAAGCCCAATATCATGAATCAAGTAAAGCAATAACTTGATCAAACAACCTCTATGGAAGAAACTCAACCATCAAACTCAAAACAGCCAACCAAGGGTTCCACCAACTCAATGCAAGTAGCTAGACTCACAAATATAAACCCTAGTGCACAAAGCTTACACTATCTTAAACCAAAAATTATGCACTCACCAAAAACTCTCCTTAAGGATAACAATGCATAAGTAGTCTTCAACAAACCAGAAAATAGGATTTACACCTAGCCAAATGATACCTAGTAGAATACCTTTTCACTCCAACCTTATTTCAGAAAACATACACCAATCATACTCATAAGAAGAATGTGCCCATACCTTATTGGAGTAGAAGATAATTGAACCTTCAAGCTGTCACCACACACAACTCTCAAACTTCCAACCAAGTTAGGGTTAGAATAAAAAGAAATGAGCAATAATATAACCTTCCTTTATTACACATTTTAGCTCCACTTCTTTAAACACAACCACCATAACATGCCAATAAATCAACAATCATAGAATCACACCTTATACCTCCATTTTTAATTTTACAATAGCAAAAGAATAATCTTAAAAATACATCCAAAGAAATATGCCCTTATTTCTCCTAAGCTTTTATTCAATGCTAATCACAAAAGCCAAAACTCATAAAATTTAATCACACCTTATAAATCACTGTCCAAGAAACTCTGAATTTCATGACATAAAGACATTTTAATAAAAACGTGTGTTACTCTAACAAAGCACCCCCGCGAGACTTGAAACGGTGACCTCTAACAATGTGGCACCCAACAGCAGCCTTCACTGCCACTAGCCCACACGGGCTATGAAGTTCACAAGTGAACTTCCCTCCACTTCACCCTCAAAAAAACTCCCAAAGACTTTTCAACCACACGCTCTTCTAAGTCTTCCTTCGATCGCAGCGAATATAGAGCACAAACACCGCAAATTGCATTCGGGGAATTTCAAATTAATTGGGCTTCCAACCTTAGGAGTTGGAGAATAAATAGTCTCTTCAAAGACACCTTGATGTTGGCAAAAATAAAGACCATTTCGAAATTAATCAAAAGTCTTTTCAAAAAGGGTTTAAAAACCCTTAAATAATTTTAATAAATTAAGAATAAAAAAGGTTTAAAAACCTTTAAGTATTTTTAATAAATTAAAAATAATTTCTCCCTTAATTAATTAAATAATTAATTAATTAAAACCTTGAAGGGTTTTAAATAATAATTAAATAAATAATAAAGAGAACCTCCATTGGTTTTAATAAAAACCATTGCCAAAGGAATATCTCCGAATTCTTTTAAAAAGATTCTCTTGGAATCTTCCACCTTTGAAGCCAACACATCCTCTTAACATTAATGCCATTTCCTTTTGACATCAATGACAACTCATAGACAAGAAGCTAGGATCTCAAACCCAAAATTGCCAACAACCATAATCAATCCTTTTCACTCCAATGATATTTTCAAAAATCAACCACCCAAATAATTCAATGGATAATATTTCCCATACCTTATTGATGTCAAGAAGTTGTCCATAAAATCTGCCACACTTAACACACTTTCTTTTTCCAATCTCAACAAGGGTTAGTGGACTTCAAATAATAATCACAAGATAAATTATAACTCAATTTACACCTTTTTACTCCAACTCAATAATCACATCCACTAAAGTCCATTTATAGAAAAACCCTCTAAAAATAATAATCAATAATCCACTATTCAATTTCCACTTTATTCAAAACCCTTATTTCTCCTAAAATAATGCTCTCAAAAATTCAAATCAATACCTTAAGGCTCAAATAATCATCTATGGTTTTCACCAACAAAATAACTATTTAACCTTTTAAACACAACAAAGGTTTTACAAAATAAAACATTTTCTAACCCTTATCACTCCAAACTTTAGAGCATTCAAATAAATTTTAATTAAAAAATCGCATACCTCCCTCAAGGTGTTTCAACCCCTTGAACTGCCTCACCGCGATCGCCTTAGGCGTGGCTAAGGTAGCCAAATGAGCTACCCGTACATTCACAATGCAAAAGGGACATGACTTCCATTTATATGCTTCAAACCCATGTACCTTAAATAAATCATGCACCCTTGGCTCTTCCACCACAAAGCACAACAAACGAACCTTGCCAAAAATTGAACGCATGACCTTGTGCTACCAAATGCCTTTGCATTGCCCGAGTTGCCAACAGGCCACACTGCCCAAGGTGACTTGGGTTTCGCATGTCGTCCGATTTATTCATTGCTTCTACCACTTAAACCTTTTTTGCACAAGCTCTATTCGCTTTTCGACAATTGCATTAACAACAAGAGCAAGGATAATTTAAATTGAAGAATTTAATGGTATATATATGCCTTCCCTATACTTGGAAACGTCGACACTTCCTCATGACATCGGCGGATAAACTTTTACTTTTAATTTTAAAATTTAAATTTAAATTTTAAATAATTTAAAATTTAAACTAAATATTTAAAATTAAATATCTCCATCATCGGGGCACATTTTTCGATGAAACAAAAAGCCAACTTGGGTTTTAAGAAAAAACCATTTTAAATCTGTCGTTCATAGTTTTAAATAAAAACCCTTTGCTAAGCTTCCCTTGAAGCTGCTTTTTGGAACCAAATGCCATGAATCCTTTTGATCAAAACCTTTGATTCTCATGAAGCTCTTTGTGGAGAAAATCATAGTGCTTACTTGCATAGGTCCTTTTGACATCAATGACAACTTTTTAGCTTAGGTACTTGCATAGGTCCAACAATCTCCCCCTTTGTCATTGATGGCAACCCATATTCATTTACCGAAATCTGACCTTCTTTTCTGCTCCCCCTAGGACTTTGCTCCCCCTAGCTCAATGCTCTCTCAAATATCAAATCTCTCCCCATATAAAAAACTCTCCCCAATATACAAATCTCTCCCCCTTTGTCATCAATGGCAAAGGGTCACCTTTGGGGCTCGGCTCGAGGCTAAGAATGAGCCTCTCAGCTTAGCATCTCCCCCACCTCCACATGAGGTGGTTAATTATGGGGTGGGAGTATTTCTACTCCTCAAAATCATAAATGTATGCTTTTATATTTCTCTATTATTTTTTAGTTTTTTGAATCCTCTCACTATTTCTTTCCAAGTTATCATCCCTTTTTTTGTTATCATTTCTGTTTATGTTCCTATTCCTGTTCCTGTTCTTGTTCTCATCCATATTCCTATTCCTGTTCATACCTACTTCTGGAATACTTTCTCTACACCATATTTTTGTGTGTCCATAATTATTGCACTTTAACACTTAATGTTATTATTCCTTGGAGGTGCAAATGTCTTAGGATACCTCCTAGTGAAGCCATATCCTCTTCTGCCATGAACCCTGCAATTCTTTGTTTTGTGACCATACTCATTGTATGAGTAGAAATACCCATGGAAAGGTTATCCTTTCCCATATTCCTATATTTCATATGACTTGCACTATTAAGCCATATGCCCAAACCTATGACATGAGAAGCATATCCCATTGAAGCTTCCTTGCCTAGACCTCATTGGTCTCTTGTTTGGATTTTGTTCCATCTGTATCTTCTTTATGCATTGTTCCTCTCTTTGTTGAACTCTTTGTTGTCTAACTTAGCCTCTGATGTCCCACTTTCACTTAAATTGTCTTCTAAAGTTTCTTCTTCATCAAGACCTAAAGTAGATTCTTTTTCCTATTTATTTTGAATCTTTCCAAAGCCAAGACCTGTTGAACACGATGTTCATTGTTGTCCACAAATGAACGTATCCAAGTTCTTAGAACTATTTTTTAAACTCTTCATCTTGATCTTGGAGTCCTCTAAGTCTTCTTTTAGAGTAGCCACTTCTTGTGCTAACTTCTCACATTCCAAAATATTTGCTTCTAACTTATCCTTGAACTTTCTTGCCTTAGCCTTTGACTTCTCTAAATCCTCTATGAGCAATAACCTTTATTCATCACATTATTGAAATTGAATTTCAAGCTTGGAGTGTTGATTTCTAACCTTATTTACTGTGTCAAGAGCATGAATACGTTCTCCCTTAATATCACAACCATTATCTGTTGAATAGTCCTCTATTTGTTTGCCTTTGTCCTTATCATTACTTCCTTTTGGCTTGTCTTCTATAGGATCATTTACTTCATTTTCTAGAGCCATTAGAAGATTCTCATCTGGTATTTCAAGTGCATATTCAAAACCATCATCAGTGAAACTATAGCTATCCCTAGTGCAATCATCTTCAAGATGTCCAAATTTACCACATCTAAAATATTTGAGAATAATCGGAGTCCTTTTCTCTCTAACCATAAATAGGACTTCATATCTATCATTGTCTAAAAAACTAGCATCACTATCAATTGAGTACTTACTTGCATTATATGCATAGTATATTTTCTTTTGCCTTTGGAAGAACTTATTTCCATGTTTGTTTTGTCCATCCTTGCCTTTCTTTTGGTGCTTGTGTCTTTCTGATTCCTTGTACTTGTGATCCTATTTTCATTCATCATTGTTGTACTTTGGCTCTTTGCACTCTGTTGTATAGTGTCCATACTTTCCACAATTGAAGTACTTAATAGATCTTATATCTATGGATATTTTGGAACCTTTATCTCTTCTACCATAGTTAGATTCTTCATCACTAGATGACTCACTGCATGATTCTATATTTTTACCCTTTTCTTTTTGTCCACTTTGAATGCAACTTCTTTTAGAGGAATATGATCTTTTGTTCTTATCTCAAAAGCATTAAGCATTCCAAGCAAAGAATTCCTTTTCAAAGAATCACTATAAATTGATGTTTCTATAGCAGAAACATTTTCATTATATATTTTTGGAAGAGTTCTCAATATCTTATCACAAGCATTAGATTCATCAACCTTCATTCCAATACCTCTCATCTCATGTACAAGCTCATAAATCTTACTGAGATAATCATGAATATTTTCATCATCTCTCATTCTTAATTTCTCAAATTTTCCTTTGAGATTTATGATCTTAGATTTCCTGACACCTTTATCACCCTCATATATGTCATGCAGTAGATACCACATATATTTTGCTATTTTACAATCCATAACCTTCATAGATTTTGATCTACCCAATCCTTTTATAATTGCATTCATATATTGAATTTGCATGCATTAGAAGCTTACCTTCCTTATCTATAGGAGGACTGAATGTTGAATCATATCCAAGTTCCACTGCATCCCAAACTTCATTTCCAAGTACCATCAGGTAAAATCTAATCAGTATACACCAATACAAGAAGTCACTTCCATAAAATACTGGTATTGCATTATTGAATAACCCATCCTTTTGATCCTTGTGATGCATTGTGTTCTTAAACTGCTTTTCCTTCAAGCTTTCAAACTCTTCTGAAGGAACCCACTCTGATACCAATTGATTAACACAAGCTTATATTAAGAGGGGGTGAAAAATATAAGACCACTTTTTACTTTTCTTTTTAATTCAATATTATGCAGTGTATAGACAGCAGCATCAATAGCAATAATCAAAGAAATACACAAAACACCATCCATAAAAGTGACACAACAATTTGCGTGGTTCACCCAATGCGGGCTACTCCATGAAGAAAATATTTTGCCAAAACTTTCTCAATCAATATTTTTGGAATCCTTCCCAATTACAATGTTTATGGACCTCTATCCAAAGGATATGCTAATCCCCTAAATCTCAAGTTCGTGGATCTCTTCCATAGGAGAAATCTTTCTCCTTCTGCTCTGGCTAGTGATATACTAGAATATTTTGTCTCTTTGTTGCACTGACTTGTGGATATCTCTCCACTTGAAGAATCCTCACTCAGATCTGTCTTCAATTGTCCTAGCTGTTGGATATCTATCCACTGAGAATTTTCCTCTATACTCTATCACCTCCAAAGCTCTTTCAATAGGCTCACTCAAAACCTCTTCAAATCTTCTCAATAGGCTCACTCAAAAGCTAATAAATAGGCTCACTCATAACCTTCTCAAATCTTCTCAATAGGCTCACTTAGAACCTGCTCAAATATTCTTAATAAGCTCACTCAGAACCTACTCAAATCTGCTCAACAAGCTAACTCAAAACTTGTCTAAATCTGCTCAATACGTCCGCTCTAGGACTTGCTCAAATATGCACAACAAGCTCACTCAGAACTTGTCCAAATCTTCTCAATAATCTCACTCATAACTTGTTCAAATCTGCTCAATAAGTCCTCTCTAGGACTTTCTCAAATCTGCATAGCAAGCCTTCACAAAAGCTTACTCAAAATCAGTCCACAAGCCTTCTTAAAGACTTACCTCAAATCAGCTCAACTTAATATCATAGAAGCATAAAGAGAATTGTTAGAGACTCAATATGTTCTATACTCAAATCCCAATCTCAACTCAAATTAATATCAACTCAAAAATCTCATAGAAGCATAAAGATAATTGTTAGAGACTCAATATGTTCTATACTCAAATCCAATTTCTTTTTCAACTCAACTCAAATTAGAATATAGAATAGTTTGTTTCATGGAACTTGAACAACCACTTCACACAATCACTTGACTAGGGTCAATCAACTCTACTCAACCAATCACCTTAATGAACAACCCTTTCTCAAAAACCCTATTCCAAGCATGTATCAACCAACTCAAAATATTTCCCACAATGTTCAACAACAAATCTCGCATAACAATGATACTCATGTTCTTCTCTAACTCAAGTTCAAGTTCTCTGCACAACCAATGGGCTTCAACAACAATGCTTATAAAATATTCTTCACATAACAGTGATACTCATGTTTTTCTCAAACCCTAACTTGGGTTTTTCACACAACTAATGGCTTCAAAAAAAATGATTATAAAATAAGGTTTTAACCATAACTCTCAAACCAAAAATCCTTGAAGCATTCAACCAAAAACTCTCAAAAGGAAACCATAATCAATCATTTTCACTCCAATGAAATTTTCAGAAATCAACCACCCAAATAAATCAATGGATATTATTACCCATAGCTTATTGATGCCAAGAAGTTATCCATAAAATCTGCCACACTTAACACACTTTCTTTTTCCAATCTCAACAAGGGTTAGTGGACTTCAAATAATAATCACAAGATAAACTTTAACTCAATTTACACATTTTTACTCCAACTCAATAATCACATCCACAAAATTCCCTTTATAGAAAAACCCTCTAAAAATAATAATCAATAAGCCACTATTCAATTTCCACTTTATTCAAAACCCTTATTTCTCCTAAAATAATGCTCTCAAAAATTCAAATCAATACCTTAAGGCTCAAATAATCATCTATGGTTTTCACCAACAAAATAATTATTTAACCTTTTAAACACAACAAAGTTTTACAAAATAAAATATTTTCTAACCCTTATCACTCCAAAATTTAGAGCATTCAAACAAATTTTAATTAAAAACTCACATACCTCCCTCAAGGTGTTTCGACCTATAGATTAAAAATACACGCCAAACAAAAACAAATAAAATCACAATGACAGAGTACAGAATAGTTGCACAAAACAAACGATTTCTATTAATCGATGGAGTTTAAAAACTCCTTTTTGAATACAACCGGGCTCTGTAACCCTTTATTCGTGATACACGATTACAAGTTATGCTAGGGTTCTCCGAAACCCTAGCTGGCACAAATGGTGGCGCTTCCGAAGAATGTATCTTCAATCCCAACAGAGTGAGTGGGCTTTGTTGTATCCCTTGCTTGGACCACTCCAGCTTAATCAGCTGCCATCAATAAACCGGATCTGCTGTCAAAAACCTGCACACATTAACACTATCAAGGAGTTAGAAATTAATAAGAGGGCTCCACTGTGTGAGCCCTCAGAAACAATCTAAAACCCTAGAAAAATGGAATGCGAGAATTCAATAACAGATCAATAAAAGAAAAGAAGTTACTTGCTTTAAACTAATTTATACCTGTTCTCTCGTTAACGCGGCTAGACCAGGCGACACCTGGAAGTAATGTGGTCTGTCAAATCGGCTGCGGAAGGCGCCCTGGTGCACTCGCTGAACGCCCGCGTGCTTCGGGATTAAGGTTTCAGACGCCGGTCTGAGTCTGTGGTTGTGGGTAAACACCCGCTTGGTAAACGCCCGTGGGCACTTGGTAAACGCCCGTGGGCACTTGGTAAAGGGGTAAACGCCCGCGGGCACTTGCGACAAGAATGGGGGATTCTGCAGAATGCTGCAGAAGAGATGGCGGCGAAAGCAGCGACGAAAGCGGCGATGGATGCGGCGATGGATGCGACGAAAAGGTAGCAGAAGAGAGATAGAGGGGATCAGAAAAGGAGATAGAAGAAGTTAAGAAGATAGAAAAGATCCAGGATAGAAGTAGCAAAAGACATAGGGTTTGAGCCATCAAGGTGACTCAATTTATAATCTACTCTTAGGGCACACTTTAGGGTTTTAACGACACTTTGAACGTGTGGCTAAGATTAAAGTGGATCCAAGGGTAGAGAATAAATCTAGGTTGTGAAACGGATTAAGATGGATGGACTGGATGAGATTAAATGAAGGATGGACGGCTCGGATTAAATCACTTAAACTATTATTTAAATATATATATTAAAATATTAAAAAATATATATATAAATATTAATTTAAATAAATTTGGGGATGAAAAATGGCGGGAAAGGTGAAATTGGGCCAAATAATGGCGGGAAAGTGTGGATGATTGACATGTGGCTGACAGGAAGGTATAGATGACTTGCAAGTGGCTGGATTTTGGTGTCTACAGATGCCCCTTTTTGAGTTGCTTTGTGTGAAGACACAATGCAGCACAAAAACTTAAGACACCTGAAAAGCTGGATCAGACGCAACTCTCTCTCAAGATTAAAGCACAACTTTGAAGACCAAAAAAAATAAAAGAATATTTAAGATTTATCAGCTTACCCCCTCAATTGGCGAGTGAGAATGGTTCTCACAAGCCAATTGGAAGAAATTTGGAATATAATGAACCGTTTTTGCCCCAACGGTAAAAAGGGGTTGGTGTATGAACCATCTGTTTATGTCCCAACAGAAAAGGGGTTGGTGTACAAACCATCTGTTTATGTCCCAACAGAAAAGGGATTTGTTTACAAACCATCTGTTTATGTCCCAACAGAAAAGGGGTTGGTGTATGAACCATCTGTTTATGTCCCAACAGAAAAGGGGTTGGTGTACAAACCATCTGTTTATGTCCCAACAGAAAAGGGGTTGGTGTACAAACCATCTGTTTATGTCCCAACAGAAAGGGTTTGTTGACATAACCAAAGAGTGACCATTTATGTCCCAACAAAAGGGTTGGTGTACAAACCATTTTATGTCCCAAAAAAGAGATTGATGTACAAACCATTATCCCAACGGAAAAGGGTTGGTGTACGAACCAAAAAAATATGAAAGATTGACCGTTTTCTCCCAACGGAAAAGGGGTTGGTGTACAAACCAAAAAAATATGAAAGATTGACCGTTTTCTGCCCCAACGGAAAAGGGGTTGGTGTACAAACCAGAAAAAAATATGAAAGATTGACCGTTTTCTGCCCCAACGGAAAAGGGATTTTTGCGAAACTGTAATAATTTTTTTTTTTTTTTTGAAAAAAAATTTGTAACAAAATTTTGTTTTGTTGTTTTGCAGCTTAGGGTGTTAGAGGCGCGACACCGATTCTCCCCTATCATTCCGGGGATGAGGAGGTCATTGTCCCAGGCAGACTGGGAGATATTGGAGGCAGTGGGGCTAGCGAGGGCGAGGGAACCGCGGAGGTTCCCAAGCGCAGGGAGGGTCCCCGCCTTCGATCTGACAGTCGAAGGCGAAAGGGGAAAATGGCACGACAGGCTTCGGGGAGCGAAGATGACGGAGATGATGGCGGAGAGGGCCTAGGAGAGGCCACAGGAGAGGCTAGGGAGGTACCCCCTAGCGGGCTCGAGGACGAGCTGGCACAGCTACAGCAGCAGATAGCAGAGCGCGATGCTATGCTAGCTGCTCGGGACGAGAGGATAGCTCGACTGGAGCAGCAGGCAGCAGAGCGGGATGCCCTGTTAGCTGCTCAGAAGGAGAGGATGGCCCAACTATAGGCGGACTTGGATGGAGCGACTAGGGTGCCCCAGGATGACAGGGTGACGAGACTCCGGCAGAGCTAGCAGAGCGGGAGCGACGACACGGGATAGACATAGCTAGGCTTAGGTCTAGGACTCGTTACATTGAGGCTCTGGAGGACACATTGTTTAGGCATCACATTGTGTTGCCTGATCCTCCATCCTCTTCTCGTCTCTAGGCGTAGTGAGTCTAGGCACACCACTAGGTCTAGGGCTCCTACTAGGTCACAGGGGTCCTCTTTTGATGGTTAGCTTAGTGCTTAGATGCACTCTTTATGAGCCTTGGTGCTCTATTGTATATTGTAGCCTTTTGGCATTCATTGTACAGTTTTGACCTTTATACACATATATATATACATGGCTTTTATTTTTAGTGTTTTACTTTCTTTTGTGTGAATGCCTATGTTTTTGTGATGCATGTTTTTATATGTTTTAATGCATATGTGATGGAATGGAATGCAAAGTTATAGATGATTAATGCGAGACTAAGTAAATGAAATATGCACTAAGAAGCACTCATACTTTTAGATAGTTAGATTTAGCCAACTCGTTATCATAATTGTTTAATCGGGGGCACCGAACTTGGTGGCTTGTGAATGGATGACGTATGGAATGACATGAATATGGAAGAAGATATGGAGGTTGATATGGAAGAAAATATGGAGGAAGACTGTTTTACAAAGACTCAAACATGCTAGTGGTATCAAACAAACTTACTAATACCGCCTAATTCAACTAGGACCAAATGTGTGTGCATGTGAGTTCATTAACCAAATCGAAAGCATGGTAGTGACTCTAGGCAATCAAAAACCTGTGTGTGTGCAAGTGTGTTCATTAACCTCATCTTGCATAAATTAAGTAACCTTGTTATGGATAAGACCCCGAAGCTAGTTTGTCCGTATGAGCATTCAGAGGTCTCTCTTTGAGGAGAGACATGTCGCCACGCAATGAGTATACTCCACTGCCAGTCAAGCGTCTATAGCCCCGGTGAAGGTTAACTCCATAGTCCATGTTGTTTTTGACCTTTGTAAGCCTTGGGGATGACTACCTATCCGTCCGATCGGACAAGTAGTACGATCCTTACAACTTATTTGGGATCAGTGGTGTGTGAAAAATGTTCATTTCCTTAGAGCTTTGGGGAATCGGATTCTCAACCGAAGTATGATGAGAATTTTACCCTATCCTTACTACTCTGTTTATATTTATATTTTGTTATTTGCTTGTGATAGTGGTAAGAACCACTATTTTATGGACTATGTTTGCATGATAGGACAAACGAGGATTACCCTTTTCACTTCAAGGCACAACCCAAGGATGGTGTTATCTCTCTTTGACACAAGATGTTTTTAAGATGTGAAAATGTGATAGGTTCAAGACCGCTTTTGAAATCATTTCCCAATACTCAAGATTTTATTTAGTGTAATTTGTGATATGGCCCTAGAGAACTTTGACATGCATTTCAAAGTTTGCTTAAAACACTAGGAATGGTCGAGTGACTCGAAAACATTTTGGCAATGTAAATATGTGCAAATGGAAAATGGGTGTACGAATGACAATTCGGTTTGATGGATTTTATGAAGGTGCCCCTGATTAAGGCAACATGACTTTTGCTTGACCAAATTTTATATCCAAAAGATAGAATGGTCTCTAACATGATATGCAACTATGGCTGAAAATGAAATGTTATGGTTTTCAATGAGATGTATGCACATGAAATGCAATGTTTTTGAATGAGATGTATGCAACTAACAATGAAATGCAAATTCTTTTTATTTTATTTATTTTTTTTTTTTTTTTGTACAAGCCATGTATATATGTACATATAAAATTCAAACTATGCGTAGAATGCCCTCAAGTGTATAACATTAAGTGGTTCGGGTTCTTCCTCTCCCTCTAAATTGGCAAGTCTATAAGTTCCATTACCCACTCTTTCGGTGACCATATATGGACCTAACCAATTAGCCGCGAATTTATCTCGAAGATGCGGCAATGCATTGGTGTTTTGTTGATTCTCTTTAAGGACAAGATCCCCTACTTGAAATTCTCTTAGATGAACTTTGGCATTGTAAGCACGTTTCAATCGGTCTTGATAAACTCGCAAATGCTCTAAAGCATTGATTCGTTTTTCATCTATGAGTGTGAGTTGATCAAGACGTGCTTGTCTAGCAATATCATCATCGATAAATTCCTGCAAAGAAATTCGCAAGGAAGGGATCTCGACGAGGCGGAGCTAAGACTGGCGGAGACGCTAATACCGCTTGATGTCATCAAAGGCTTTCGACACTCATCTCGTCCATGAAAATTGTACCCCCTTTTGTAGTAGGTGGCAAAATGGCCTACATTTATCAGAAAGTTGTGCAATAAAGCGACGGATTGAATTAATATTTCCTTGTAAACTACGCAACTCCTTCAAATTAGTTGGGGGACACATTTCCATAATGGCTTTGACCTTGTTTGGGTCCACCTCAATACCTCGTTTAGAGATAATAAAACCTAGGAGTTTGCCTGAGGTAACACCAAAGACACATTTCTTAGGCTTATCCGGATCATATGGATTATGGAGCGGGGTGAATAAGTCTTCGAAATTCATTGTCGACTTATGGAAGAAAGGATGGGCGGAATGGAAGGGAAAACCGGTGAAGACCTCGGAAGACCTGAGATGCAAAACAACATAGTTTTTCAGTTTTTTTTTTTTTGAGTTTTTTTTTTTTTTGTAGTGGTGAAAACCACTATTTTAGTATATACATATAATACAGGTTTGGATTATGGCTTATGGATGTGGCGGAGGGGGTGGTTCACCTCGTTCTTGTGGAAGAAGCAAGCGAAAGATGGCCTCTTGGAGAGGGAACAATTGGAGATAAAACTCGTCTTGTTTAGTGAGGGGAACAATGGGCGCCGACTCTTCTTCAAATTCATCACCATTTGACATGACGTCAAATTCTTCATAGGCTTCATCTTCGGATTCATCGGGGTGGAGGATTTCTTCTTCTGAATTAAGATTAATGCTTTGAAAAGCTCGTTCAAAAGAAGAAAGGGATGGAAGTGGTTGGTAGCCCAGACCAAAACGCTCAGTGGGTCTCTGATATGGCATATCGATGCGTTCAGTTACCCCTTGCTCGTATCGACCTAGGCCAAATTGCTGCCAATTATGTCTCTGGAAATAGCGAGAGGGAAAACCCTCCATCCTTTCGATATTGGCAGGGACTCGGATGCTTAGGTTCTAGTATGGTGGTAGGACTAGAAGATGACTCTATTCCCCCATATACAAAATTAATGGAATTTGGCATAGAACCCATGTTATAAACCGATCCAATGGATAAATGTTGGTCATGTGGACGACCAAAATCTTTAACTCTTTGCACATTGAACGGTGTGATGTGGACATCTTGGATGGCATACTCACCAATACCTGCATCAATGAGATGGACCTTGACTTGGGAGGGAGATGGACTAGATGATGGAATAGAAGAATGTGGGATAGAAGAATTGGAAGGATTTGGTTGGGTTGATGCTTCACTAACTTGTGAAACATCACCTGGTGATGGTTGGGAAGATGGAGGAATAATAGGTGATGTTGAAGAAGGTGTAGAAGAAGGGGGTAATGACGTGGAAAGAGATGATTGGTCATGGCCACATGTGCATGTGGTCACTGATGAAGAAGAAGGAAGATTAGTTGATGAAGAAAGTGGTGAATGAGATGGAATAGCGGAAGAGGAAGATGGTTGCGATATGATGGGTAGCTCCTCAGGAATGGGAGCTTTAGAAGAAGATGGTATAGAAGAAATAGATGGGGTCAAGAAAAGATGAGTGGATGGCAACACAATCTCATAAGGATTTGAGACATAGTTGCAATGTTTGAAGGGTTCAGTGTCAGCAAGTACACAATGAACCTGTCCCTCATATACATACTTCAGACATTGATGCAATATAGAAGGGACACATCTCATCTCCCTAAGCCAAGGCCGTCCAAGCAATACATTGTATGCCATGGTCCCTTCCAAGATGTGAAACAAGGTATGCAAAGTTCGGGCCCCTACCTCAATGGGCAAGATAACCGTGCCAACCGTGGAAGATAAAGCATCATTGAATGCTTTAAGAGTAAAAGTCGACTTTGTGATAAGGGATGGCGACAACTTTAGATGACTCAACGCCGATGTTGTAATGATATTGATTGAGGAACCGGTGTCAATTAAGACTCTCTTGAATGGCTTGTTATCGATCTTGGCCATGATATGTAGTGGAGGATCTATACTTTCTGTTGACATAGGTTTGATTTCAAAATCATAGAAAGTGATGGAGGGCTCCATGCATGTTTGAATACTCCCCACAAAGTTGTTGAAGGCATTAGTATCTTGAGTTTGAAGCTCGATTGACTTTAATATTTCCATTAATGCCTCTCTATGCGGGGGAGATTGTTGAATGAGGTCATAGATCGATAACTTGGCATAAGCCATTTTTAAACTGGTAGTTAACCGGCTACTCAATGACATGATGGGTCGTTGGCGTTGAGTAGAATGATTTAGCGGTTGTTGAGAAGTACTAGCACGTCGTTGGGTCACTGTTACCTGAGGTGGACTAGGGGTTTGTACAGGTGGTTGTGGTTCACCTGATTTGGTTGGTTCGCCCTTTGACCCCGGGTTACTACGTTAATAGTACCCACAAAACCTTGGTATTGTTGTACATGGTTGACTTGATTAGGAGGAGTTACCTGAGTTACTCCCCCCGAAGTTGTTGGAGCTTCCTCCCGATGTGGAAGGGGTGTTTGAAATATACCAAGATTTTGATTTTGTTGGGCTAAGGGGCTATCCAATTTAATGGCTCCAATCTCAATAAGATCTTGGATCACATGTTTGAAAGCTCGTACAATTATTGATATCGTGCCCATTTTGCCTATGATAAGGACAAAATAGGTACTCCTTGTAATACTTCCCCCTTCTAGATGGGTCTAAAGGTTTAAACTCAGGTAAAGTTAACTGATTTGTGCTATATAACTTGTTGAATATGACCGCATATGGTTCATCTAAAGGTGTGAACTGTCGCTTGGGACGATTGTTTTGCCAAGGTCGAGTTTCCATGGTTGGCCCAGTATTGGGAGCTGGTTGAGTAGGGGCGGGTACCGCATGATAAGCAATTGGTTGCGGTTGACTTTGCATTACTTGTTGTTGTTGAGCCATTACGGGCTGGCTCGCCACCACTTGATTAACTTGGTTAACATTTGAGGTTGTACTAGCCTGTGCTTGTTTGTTTTGGCCATAATTATTATTTCGTTGTTGGCCCTTTTGTTGCCATTCTTTTCTACGGGGTTTTAAAACACCCTCTTGGACTTTAATGTCTTCTATGATACTTGCTTGGGCCAAAGCCTCTTCAAAAGTCCCGTATTGTTGTAATTGGAGTAACCAAGAGATAGGTTTTAGACAACTCGGGTGAACATTTTGGTTAACTCCTCCATTGGTAGGGAGAATGGCAGTTTATTAATGATAGCCCTCCAACGGTTTCCAAAGTCATAAACAGTCTCATCGTCATGTTGCTTGAGCTTGTATAAGTCGGACAATGAAACTCTCTTTTGTACATTTAGGGAGAATCGTTCTAAAAACAGATTAATCAATTGCTCGTAAGCATAAATGCTATGGTGAGCTAAATGATTATACCATTGTACAACATCTCCTCCTAATGTCTGAGGAAAAGTTCTGAGCATAAGAGCATCATTATTTTGGATTCTAAAGCAAGCATGCATGAATGAGCTCACATGTTCATGAGGATCCTCAGTTCCTCGAAATTTGTCAAACTTCGGTAATGTGAAATCAGTCGGATATGGTGGTGAAGGTACCGAAGGATGAATTGGTTGATTGATCAATGACCTTAGCGTAGGTTTCTGACTAGATGAGCCAGGCACGTTAAGCATAAGGTTGTCAATCTGTTGTTGCATAGCATGGAGTCGTGGATCTTCATTAAAATTTTGACTCGTTTGATGATTATGATGATGTAATGGAAGAGTGGAAAATTGATGAGATGGGATGAAATTGCCCGGATTAGGCGGTGTGGAATGGACAGATTGTTGGTATGGATGATACCGAAAAGAAGGTGATTGGGGTGGATGATGAACTGGACTAGGTTGGGAGAAAGGTGGGGTAGGAATGGACACCACCGAAGATTGGGGTACCCGGGTGGGGCCCGAGCTAATAAAAGTCGGTCGGGTAGAAATTGGTTGGGGTGTAGGATTTACTACGACAGGTGGTTGAGCATTTTGTTGTTGTTGTTGCAGAAGCAACTTGTCGAGATACTCCCTAACCTTATTAATCTCTAACCCAAGGGAGGTGGGATGATTGGATGAAGGTGGAGGGCAGGTTGCCATGGTAGTCACAGGAGACTGCATAGCAGGGGCAATGAAGGTGGCTGAAGTAGGCGGTACCTGGGAAGGAACAGTAGACTGTGTCCTAGGTAGGGTGAAACCATAAATGGTTTGGGAAGAAGAGGGTTGAAATTGGTTATGGCTAGAAGAGTTTCCACCAACTTCATAAAGAGAATTGGTGTACACCCGGTACATGGAGGAGAAGGTGGTCGGGAAGACACTACATTTGTCTCCAAAGGAGGACAATTGAGCATCTGGGAAGATGTTGGAGATGAAGCCGGCTGAACAGATACCACATTAGCCTCAAAAAAAGGGTTAGTGTAGACCTGAGTGAAACCAATGGGTATGGTTGATGCAATATCCTGCTGAAAAATAGAATCTTGCATAGGGGAATCTTGGATTGGCTCAAGGACATAGCCAGTGCCATCTCTTAAGTGAGTTTGCACTTGGGCCATATCAATGTGGATAATATGAGAGGAATTGTCTTCCTCCATGGGCATGGCCATGTGGTAGATGGTAGAAGGACGTGAAAGTCCTGCGAGCGAACCTGCCTGAAATTCACTAGGATAAGTGGCCATGTTGGTGGTGGGGATGTTCTGTGAATTTCCCATTTGATTATTTAGATTTAACATTTTAGATTGATTCCTTGTTAAGACCATAGAGCAATAAATCTAAACAAATTCAGAAAAGAAGAATGCAAAACTAGAATGATAAATTTACACTAAAGAAATTATCAGAAAACAGACACAACCTAGGTTTCAACCAATGTGTCTTACCTTGCGGTTAATTAATTATTTTCTCGATCTTAATCTGTAGTAAATTTTAAGTGTCCGGTTTATGAGTTTTGCATGTGATCTAATCTTGAATTATTCACAAAAAAAGGTAAAAACTATGGCTAGGAAAGGACAACGAGATTCTTATTGGTGATGAAATCCAGCAAGTTTGCTCGGGGGTGACCTATGGTGTCTAAGGCAGAAGTTTAATGGATGGAGATGAATTCCACCGTCACTAAACTTCAAGCAATACCTGGTGATGAAATCCAGATATCATTGTTTTAAATGCAATATGAAAATGCAATGAATTTTTTTTTTTAATGTTTTAGTTATCTAATGTGTACATACAAGGCTATAAATCAAAAGTTCTAATGATCTAAGCAAGAGGCTACTGAAAACATGTCATTTCCTCCGAAGAAGTGGAGTACACCGTTTAAAACCCCCGCCTACCAATGATATCGGATATCAAAGGAGCAACCGGAAGGTTCGTCCACTTCTCTCGCTCGGAATCACCCAATGGCAGGAGTACTATTGACATCCAATCAATAGTCCTACTTAGATAATTAAAACAAATAATTCGTAGCTATTCTAATATGCAGCTAGGTATGCAAATTTTTTTTTTTTTTTTAATGCAAGCAACAATCAATAATGCAATGCAAAGAAAAATGTAATTAAAAATAACTGTTCTTTTCCAGATTACTTAGTTTTTGTTCATTTTAAAGTAATGATCTGAAAAAGAAACAAAATATGGCAGAAAAACCAAAAACGTAAAAAGTACAACACTTACTTGGAAGCCTACGCTTTTCCGTAAAACTGACTTCAAACGCCCACGGGAGTCTGCACGGGCTGAAACGCACCTCTGCGTTTCGTATTGGACTTCCAGACGCCCTCTCGTGTCCGCTGCTTTTTTGCAAACTCAGAAACCCTAGTTCGCTGGAACAACGAATTTCACGATTTCTGGAACCTGCAAAATAAAACAGAAAACAGGAACAGATTAGTAAAGCAAGTATTAAAAATATGAAACCCTAGGGGGTCCCACCGTGATCGCCATTTGTAGATTAAAAATACAACGCCAAACAGAAATAAAATCACAATGACAGAGTACAGAATAGTTGCACAAAACAAACGATTTCTATTAATCGATGGAGTTTAAAAACTCCTTTTGAATACAACTGGGCCTGTAACCCTTTATTTGTGATACACGATTACAAGTTATGCTAGGGTTCTCCGAAACCCTAGCTGGCACAAATGGTGGCGCTTCCGAAGAATGTATCTTCAATCCCAACAGAGTGAGTGGGCTTTGTTGTATCCCTTGCTTGGACCACTCCAGCTTAATCAACTGCCATCAATAAACCGGATCTGCTGTCAAAAACCTGCACACATTAACACTATCAAGGAGTTAGAAATTAATAAGAGGGCTCCACTGTGTGAGCCCTCAGAAACAATCTAAAACCCTAGAAAAATAGAATGCAGGAATTCAACAACAGATCAATAAAAGAAAAGAAGTTACTTGCTTTAAACTAATTTATACCTGTTCTCTCGTTAACGCAGGCTAGACCAGGCGACACCCGGAAGTAATGTGGCTGTCAAATCGGCCGCGGAAGGCGCCCTGGTGCACTCGCCGAACGCCCGCGTGCTTCCGGATTAAGGTTTCGGACGTCGGTCCGAGTCCGTGGTTGGGTAAACGCCCGTGGGCACTTGGTAAACGCCCGTGGGCACTTGGTAAACGCCCGTGGGCACTTGGTAAAGGGGTAAACGCCCGCGGGCACTTGCGACAAGAATGGGGGATTCTGCAGAATGCTGCAGAAGAGATGGCGGCGAAAGCGACGATGGAAGCGGCGATGGATGCGGCGATGGATGCGACGAAAAGGTAGCAGAAGAGAGATAGAGGGGATAGAAAAGGAGATAGAAGAAGTCAAGAAGATAGAAAAGATCCAGGATAGAAGTAGCAAAAGACATAGGGTTTGAGCCATCAAGGTGACTCAATTTATAATCTACTCTTAGGGCACACTTTAGGGTTTTAACGACACTTTGAACGTGTGGCTAAGATTAAAGTGGATCCAAGGGTAGAGAATAAATCTAGGTTGTGAAATGGATTAAGATGGATGGACGGATGAGATTAAATGAAGGATGGACGGCTCAGATTAAATCACTTAAACTATTATTTAAATAATATATTAAAATATTAAAATATAAAAAATATATATATAAATATTAATTTAAATAAATTTGGGGATGAAAAATGGCGGGAAAGGTGAAATTGGGCCAAATAATGGCGGGAAAGTGTGGATTTGGGCCAAATAATGGCGGGAAGGTGGATGACCGACACGTGGCTGACAGGAAGGTATAGATGACTTGCAAGTGGCTGGATTTTGGTGTCTACACGACCCCTTGACCTACCTTCCCATGGTTGTATTATCTATGGCTAAGGTAGCCAAATGAGCTACCTACTCGTTCATAGTGCAAAAGGGACACGAATTCCATTTATATGCTACAAACTTGCGTGCCTTAAATAAAATGTGCGCCCTTGGCACTTCCACCACAAAGCACATCAAATGAACCTTGACAAAAATTGAATGCACGACCTTGTGCTACCAAATGCCTTTGTGCTTCCTAAGTTGCCAACAGGCCACGCTGCCCAAGGTGAATTGGGTTTTGCATGCCATCTGATTTATTCATTGCTTCTACCACTTAAACCTTTTTCACACAAGCTCTATTCACTTTCTGACAATCTCATTAACAAGAGCAAGGATAATTTAAATTGAAGAATTTAATGGTATATATATATGCCTTCCCTCTTCTTGGAAACATCAGTACTTCCTCATGACGTCGATGGATAAACTTTTACTTTTAATTTTAAAATTTTAATTTTAATTTTAAATAATTTAAAATTTAAACTAAATATTTAAAATTAAATATCTCCATCATCGGGGCACATTTTTTGATGAAACGAAAAGCCAACTTAGGTTTTAAGAAAAACCCATTTCAAATATGTCATTCATGGTTTTAAATAAAAACCCTTTACTAAGCTTCCCTTGAAGCTCATTTCTGGAACCAAATGCCATGCATCCTTTTGATCAAAACCTTTGCTTCTCATGAAACTCTTTGTGGAGAAAATCATAGTGCTTACTTGCATAGGTCATTTTGACATCAATGAAAATTTTTTATGTTAGGGACTCAAAATTTCCAACAACCCCTTGAGAATAGTAAGCCTCTTATCATAGAGCTTCCTAATGATGAAGTATTTACGTTATTGAAATCTCTTGAACCCGAAGAACTAGATAACAAAGCTAACATGACTTTTTTCTTCAACGGTTTGAAGTGTAAATAAGGGGATGGTGCAGGAATTATTTTCTTCACACCACAAGGTGCTCCAATGCCCTTGTCATTTAAGCTACACTTCCCTTCTACCAACAATAATTTTGAGTATGAGGCCCTAATATTGGGCCTCCAAACAACAATCACCATGAATATTAAAAGGTAAAACATCTTTGGTGACTCTCTTCTCATTGTCAATCAGGTTAAGGGACTATTTTAATGCAGGTGTCCTATATTGAAAGCTTATAAGGATCTTGATGACACTTATCTAGCCTAACTAGAGTGGGATGACATCGAGGCAATCCCTTATATGTCAAACATATTCGTAGACACTATGGAATATTTAGGATCTCTAATCCCTTAGAATTCGTATACCGATTTTACTACCCTTCATGTAGAAATGCTCTCACATACCGTGATGCAGGGTGAGGCTTTTAATAATAATGAATTAGTCAACATGATTCATATAGAACCAAACCATGAGTGGTTCTATATATCTAGAGACTTTCTTAAGAAGGCACCCTAGGGGTAGTTGATCTCGTAAGGTCCTATGGGGAATGGCACTACAATTAACCACAAGGTTGTATCCCATTCTACATTCATGTATAGTGAACCACAAGGGGAAGAAGTCATCTTATCAATCGAGGTAGAAGCTTATCATAATTGGATATCACAATTACGTGACTTCCCTAATCTTGGTTTAATCCCTCCAATATTATCACGTGTTGCAAAAAACACATTCAAATAGAAAGTGATAAAGTATGTCTTTCTAGGAGGCATCTTGTACATTCAAAGCTATGATGGAGTTCTACTTCATTGTCTTGAGCCCCAAGAATTAGCTTGGGTAATTTTGCAGACTCATGACAATACATGCAGTGACCATTTCAATGACATGGCAATCATCAAGCGCATCCTTTGAATGGGTTATTATTGGCCCACTATGGAGAAGGATTGCACCATCTATGTCAAGAAATATGTTAAATGTCAGCATCATGCTAATCTTATGCACTTGCCATCACAGGCTTTACAACCCATTCAAGCAGCTTGGCCATTTTCTTAGTGGGGTGCAGATCTAATAAAAAATATCTGTCCCCCATTATTAGGATGACATACATTTATTATAATGGCTATTGAGTATTTTACAAAATGGGTGGAAGCAATCCCTTTAACAATGACATCTGGAGCACGTATTATGAAGTTCATACTTCACAATATCATAAGTCATTTTGGGATACCATCCAAAATAATCTTAGATAATGGAACGTCATTCAAGAACAAAACTATAAGGGCTTTGACATCCAAGTACAATATACAACACAATTTTGTGACTCTATACTATCCACAGACAAAAGAGCAATCTAAAGCTTCAAACAAGATAGTGGTAGCCATCTTGAAAAATATGGTACAAGATAATCACAAATATTGGCATATACAAATACCCCTTACATTATGGGCTTATATTACTAGCATATGGACACCCACTAGGGCAACCCCGTTCTTTCTAGTATATGGCACTAAGACCATTATACCCTTGGATTTGGAGATTCCAATCCTACGCATCACATTGAAAGAGTTTATTGATGATGACATTGCATGACAAGCTCACCTCGATAAACTGATGCTTCTTGATGAACATCCTAAATGCCCTCAAGCATATCTGTGTTTATCAAGAACACCTAAAAAAAACTTATAACAATAAATTCCATCTAAGAGACTTTAAATTTTATTGAAAGAGAACCAATAGAACTCAAATCTACTGCCACACTTGTGAGATAAATTTATGGCCAACTGGTTAGGTCCATATCTCATCTCTGAGAAGATTGGACCTAGAACGTATCACCTAACATCGTTGGAAGGTGTTGAAAAACCTGAACCTTTCAACATCCTTCATATTAAGGTGTTCCATACATAAAGATATAAAAAATAAAAAACATGGAAAAATTCAAAATCCATAAAAATTAGAAAGCAATAAAATCCAAAAATATTGCAAAATATAAAAATACAAAAATATTTAGATAATCCATTTCATTTTTCACTTGCATTCATTTAATTGCATTGCATTTATCCATTTCCATCCTAACACCTTGCATTAGTATAGGTTTGTTTATAATACTACAAATGACACCGCATTCGTATTTCAATTATGCATCTATGCATCATCATCCATAAACCTTGTGAGTAATTGTATTTTTCAACACAACCCCTCTTGTTGCTATGAAGAATATACTAGGGTTTTCTGATCATTCAGTCATACCTAGTGGTATTCTCATATTTTGTAGAAAGCTTTCTTTTCTTTTGAGGATGAGGTCTAGTTTTGATAGCACTTAGCATATCATAATCCCATCACTAATCAAACACATTAACAATCCTAATTAGGGCAAGGAAAGATGAACACTACAAAGTGGTCCTGGTCACCTTAAGTGAAATGTTTTGTTACTTACTCATTTTATGATGCGTAATGGTCTAGAGTGTGGATAATTGTCAAAAGTATAAGTTCCCCCTACCCAATAAATCCCTTGCTTACAGAAAGGAGTAAAATCCCAAATTCAAATAAAATCCCTTGCTCAAAATAGAAAAAAAATAAAAATACAAAATAAACAGTGATTTTCATCACTATATATGAGCAAGTATCCCAATAAAATTGAAGAAAATAAGGGGGTGAAGAGCTTGAATCCCTAGAATGGTCACTACTGGAAACCATAGAGTGATACCTAATACAGTAATGGGCTGAATGAATCCCACCTGACATTGGGGTAGGTCGAAGCAATTTACAAATGAGCTAACTTTAGGTGGCATGTATTGCCTAGTGGTCTAGTTTAACTACGTCCAAACCTAGGATCAGGGTGGACATTTGGTGATCCTCATTACAACAATGCATTGAATGAATCCTACCTAGCATTGAAGTAGTCTCATGTCTCATCTAATATATTCATTTACACACACAGGGATAATGAATAGCTTGGTCTTCATTACAACAATTTTATCTTTCAGAAGTCTAGTATAGTTATTATACAACTTTTGATAAGTCAACTAGGGTGTTTGAGTCTCATGGAAAACCTCAAAAATTCCCAAATAGCAACAAATATCATTGATCAATCAATTATCAATTTCTTTTTATGATAGTTTTTTATTAAAGGGTGTTCATAACATAGGTTAGATACCGGATGGATATCAACAATAATATTTAAACAACCACTAACTATTTTGTGCATATCTTTTAACTTACAAAAGCTTATGAAGAGAAACAATATATCATCATCTCATCTCATATATGGATGTCTAATTTATTAAGGCTTATGATAAGATTTATCAATTACATTCATGATTGTTATACATTCTATGGTGTCACCCATTAGATTGTTAACTCATATTGCATTCATTCCTTATGTTTTAAGTGATTAAAGCATACAAGTTCATTTACATCAGATTACATCATGTAAATAATGCATTACATACATTGGAATTCATCATAAATTAAATTCATACAATTAAATCAAGTTAAACGTGTATTTAAAATCTAAAATTGCATCCATATGCATCTCATAAACATAAAACAATGAAAATGTACACATATAATGAACCATAATATAAATTTAGATCATATATATATATATATATATATATATATATATATATATATATATATATATATATATGTCAACAAGAGTACATAGGCATGTGTCAAAAATACTTGAGGCTACAAATATGTAGGTTCTCAGACCTTACACTCAAAAATGGTACAAACATTTGAAATCTTGTACTACATGGGGCCTGTACCCCCTACCTAGGATTCTCCTCCAGTGCATCCACCCTCTCGATGATTCTGCCTAGAATTGGTGCCTATGGAAATTTTTTACCTATGAGACCTATGACTAGGCCATGTTGATGACTACCCAGTCTCCCATGTCCTAGTCCACTCTGACCCTATAGCTTTGGACCTATATGGTACTATGCCTTTATGTAGTCTGACCTCTACCTCTAGGAGAGTGATGTAGGCCACATCTGATGCATGTTGCTTAGTAATCTCTTGGATGAGGACATGCATTCTTTGGATATCTACACCCATATCCAACCCTGCTAGTCCTAGTGCATCTGGAGTGGTAAGAGCAACCTAAGAAGTCAAGGGATCTCCCCTCATGGATCAGAGCAAGTCTCACTCTATGGTCATAGCATCCAGCTAAGACCAGAGAAGATCACACTGCTCAATGATCTTATATATCCCTATATTCGTAGTGGTAATATGTTCCTAGAGAGCTATCCTCTCCTCCTTGTATCCATGCCACTGTGCTTGTCCCTCTGCAAGATAAACCTAGATGACTCTCATTTGTGCCTATATGGTAGCCAAGGAGATATCCCTCTCCATGAAATACATCCTTGCCATCTATAGCTGGGATTGCAAGCTAGACACCTGGTCCCTTAACTAGGACACCTTAGTATTAGTCTCCTCCTCGTCATCCTCCTCCTTGTCATCCTCATCCTCGTCTTGAGCCTCCTCCTCTAATAATGTAGCTACTTGACCCCATCTGCCCTATATCCTTTTATGAGTGCATCAACCCATAGGATCCTCACCTACTACCTCTACATCTACCTCATCCCTAGATCTGCCTAGTAGGCCACCACCCTACCATAACCTAGTAGTCCACCAGGAATCATAATATACTATGGTCCCTACATCTGCCAGCCCTAAATCCTGGTAGATGTCATCCTCATCTCCCAATGGAGTCACTTGAGGCCAAGTCAAGTCTCTCTCCACCTTAAGGTAGTGGTAGATAGCTAGCTCTACTGGGATAGCCTAACAAATTTCAAACTACCTAGTGATGTGTGATAAGTAGAAGAATTCACATATCTTAGGGTTACACCCAAGAATCCATCTCTCATATCGTGTCAACCTTAGATAGCAGTTCACCTCCTCCCATTCAGGATAGTCCATGTAGGGGCACCATAGAACCTCCCCTAGCCTTAATATTGTAAGGTGATATATATATAGTGTTGTAGATCCCCTATGTGTGACCTACTCTTGAAGCCCTTGGCCTCCCTAGGCCAGCATGTTGCGTAGTACTATGAATCCTCATCAATGTCACCAATTCATAGCGATAGTCCTCCAATATGATCAATAGTGAGCTATAGACAACTCCAACATGGTTCCACTAGGTGATCTGATACAACTCATTATAGAGCTACGTACGTAGAGAATTCCCCCATGATAGAATCAATGGATCTCATGTAGTGTTGGCAAGCAAGTCCTGTATCCTGGCTAGGAGAATCCAAGGGAACCTCTCTCCTAAAGTATCAGGCAGCATAACTTGTATGATGAGCTACATCAGCATAGCTTGTCATCATGAGAAGACCCACTCTTGATACCAGTACTCAATGTGTATCCCATCATGCTTAGAGTACTCCTGTACCTCATCATTCTTGGAACTGAATATCTTCCAAAAAATTGCATCCTTCACTATAGTGGATGAAGATGTGATGTCCTCACCATCGATGGAGATATGGAAGATGTGATATACATCCTCCAAAGTCATTACGATCTCACTTGTGGGTAGGTGGAAGGTGTTGGTATACGCATCCCAGTGACATGCCAAGGTAATCATATAGGCCTGATCGACCTATATGGAAGGTAACCACAACATATAGCTGAAGCCTATAGTTGTGAAGCAATCCTGATCAGTGTCATATATCTCATGCAACAACTCACAAAGGATATTTGACTCCCTTGCTCTAACAGTCAATGTCTAAAGAAAGATAATAACAAGCTTAATTAAAATCACAAAAACATAAAAAATGCACTTAAAAACTCAAAAAAAATAAAAAAACCTTCAAAAAGGCAAAAACAATCACAAATGCATTCAAAATGTTAAAAAAAAAATCAAAAATTTACTTGGAAAAAACCAAAATTTATAGTTAATTCAATCAAAAATAAAAAAAAAAAATTATTTTTTTTAAATTTGCTCAACCACGGTTGTCACGTGCGACCGACGACAACAGTTAAATTTTTAACCGTTGGGATTTGAAGTCAGCCATGGATAACAGTCATGGCCCCCAAATTTACCAATTGGGAGCTACGACTGCCACCCAAAACTACGATAAAAAACTTGTTCGAGGTCATTTCCCACCCCATCAACCCCAAAAATTAAACCCCCCAACTAACTAGCCTAGTCTAATCCTAACTAGGGTGAGGTTCGTTACCAACAATTTAGTGAGTTCATTTTGCTCATTAATTAATTTGGTTCATTTTAAGTTGGTAATTCAATAAGTGAGGTTTGGAGGCTACCTTTGTAGCACTAGCTCCACCACTAGTGGATGCCTCTGGTTTGTCAGCTAGTGAGCAGAAATTCATGTCCCGAAAAACATTCATTTCTCTTCCATAAATTATCAATCCGGTAAGTTCGTAAACTTATGAGTGTCACGGCAGTGTTGGGGAACAAATCTGGTTGTACCTTATTTAGTTTGGTGGGGAGGTTTGTGTAATTGGATTCCATCCAAACCAAATAAAATGAGTGCAGAGAATTTAAATAAATAAAATACAATGCTGGAAATAAAATGCTGAAAATAAAAGCACACACCTAAATTAAATAAAGCAAGAACTAAAGCAATAAAATAATCTACAGAAAATAAAGAACAGAAATAAATAGGGGAGGACTACTGCAGGGAGTGGGCCCAAGCTCCCATAGATAGTCCGCCTGGCTAGCTACGTAGAGCTTGCTCGAATAAGAGGAGTTGCACTCTTAATTAATTAAACAATAAAATAAAATAAGTTTTGTGTAAAATTAATCATTGATCTCCCGATCTCCTTTGTTCATCTGGCCTGCGTCTTTATATAAAGCGCAGCCAAATCTCATTACAATAACAAATCAGTCTATTTTAATCACGTGATGTGATTTAGTTACAATTGATTCTACACATATTTTATTCTTCTATTTTAAAGTATGTTCGTTCACCAGAAGGATAAATATAAATATCCTTAGGTGTACGTAACAACAAATCCTAAACTAATGCATCCTAAAAATAATAATATGCTTTAAGAGCTTTACAAGGTCAACCGGCCAATCGGTTGATAATAACAAACACTTTATTCTATTTAATAAATGCATGATTAAAATAGATCTCCTTTGTCTTCACGTGCAACCTCCTCCATAGTCCTTGGTCAACCAATCAAAGTTGACTTGGTAAATCTTGCAAAGTATGAAGGCATGGAGGCGCCTTTCGGTTGTAGGGAGGCGCTCTTCTTTCGTTGGCGCCTTCTAGTTGCAGGGAGGCACTCGTCTTCCATCGGCGCCTTTCGGTTGTAGGGAGGCGCTCGTCTTCTGTCGGTGCCTTTCGATTGTAGGGAGGCGCTCTTCTTTCGTTGGTGCCTTCCGGTTGCAAGGAGGCGCTTGTCTTCCGTTGGTGCCTTTCGGTTGTAGGGAGGCGCTCGTCTTCTGTCGGCGCCTTCCGGTTGTAGGGAGGCGCTCTTCTTCCGTTGGTGCCTTCCGGTTGCAGGGAGGCGCTCGTCTTCCATTGGCGCCTTCCGGTTGTAGGGAGGCGCTCGTCTTCTATGGGCGCCTTCCGGTTGTAGGAAGGTGCCTACTTCTGTTGGGCACCTTCCTTGAAGAGGAAGGCGCCTACTCTCTTGCCTTAGTCTCTGTAAGCAGAAGTATGCCGAGTCCAAGTGGATGTAGACTGGAAAACACCATATTAGTACCAATACCTGCATTTATACACATTTCCCACTAAAAACACCAATCAAGCATAATACCGGATTTTCTATCAATTATATGCATAAGTTATATAAAATACATTTCATATGCTAATTGAACCAGTGATAATTCTCCTTAACCATGTATATAAAATGAGCATTTTTGGTGCTCATCATCCCCCCATGCCTAACATGTGCCACGCCCTCGTGGCACCAAAAGGTGAAGTTATCCCTCTCGCAGGCTGACCATGCCAAAAAGTTTGTCATGTCTTCGTGATAACAACCCCCGGGATATATATATATATTTTTCCCTCTTTTTTTTTTTTTAAATTTATTTTAATGGCCTTCAACATCTCTGTTTCTCTGTCGCTGAGTGCTGCTATTTTTTTCCATTCAGCACTACTATTTTTTTTTTCTCAGTACTATTTTTTTTTTTATTCAGCACTATGTTTTTTTTTTTCATTGAGTGTTGCTATTCTTCATCCATAGAGTGATGCGGCACCAGCAGAAGTCAGAAACACATCCTGACTAATCATTGCGAACAAATAGTTAAATTGTGACCACAATGTTCAGGGCCAATGACCACTGCATTTTTTTTTTTAAATGCTGGCATTCTCCAATGTTGCTCATTGGTCATATTTGGTGAGACCAAATTGATTTAAAATAAGTGCAGTCACCAACTACTACTTTTACCCACATTTGAAACATATTTCACATCTCCGAACCTCCTTTGTGGTAGAGAGTAGCATCATTTATATGTGTTCGCTCAAGCCAGTTGCCATTGTCATGAGGCGGCAATGAAAATGATGCCAAATTTATTCACGTAGATGCCATAGCCTCTCTCTTTTTTTTTTTTCAATTATATTTTTTTCAAGGCACATCATGTGTTTGAATTCTAATGGGAGATTTTGAAAAACTATGGAGGCGTCGACTGGTATTAGCATAGAAATGATTTTAAAATAACTATACACATAATTAATAAGAAAATCAGTACATACCCGGGTGAATTTCGTAGAATCTGATATATATGATCCTGGTAGTGTGAGACGTCTTCACGTTGGTGCTCCTGGAGATTTTATTTATTTATTTATAAGTATCTTTATCTGTTCTGCCATGAACAGAACAGATCTTGACTCTCTTTTTCTTTTTCTTTTTTTTTTTATTTTTCTTTTTTTTTTTTTCATCCTCTGCATCAAAGAACAGAGTCAATCCGCAAAAACTAAGCTGGTGACTCTAAACTTTGAAATACCTAGCTTTTTTCTCAATAGCACACAAAATATTTTAATCCTGCATTGACGTATCTCTCTCCGAATGCATTTACAGGATGAATATTAAAATTTATACCTGACACGTGTGCGTCCAAAATGATCTCCCCTCTAAATTATTTCTTTTGCATGCATAATTGGAACAACACTGCATTCCTTTGTTTTTTGGAGTGAGGAAAAACAATATTTCTTTCATCATTCATGGCATCTGTCAGGTGCATTGCTGAGATGTATGTGCTATATGTGCTGGCATTGGTAGGATGTTCTCATCCATTGATGTGATCCCCAAATTAACCTACATGCCGTAGAGTTGGAACTGCACCAATATTTGTTGCCCACATCGTGCTTGTCTAGTCAATGGGCAAAGAACAGGGGCGCCTTCCCTCTGAGGAAGGCACTTGCCTTCTAGTGGCACCTTCCTGTTGGTGCCTTCTGTGGCCCCGACCTCCTGAGGCGCCTTCCTGTGGCGCCTTCCTGTGGCACCTTCCTGTCGGTGCCTTCCTGTGGCGCCTTCTTGTGAGAGGAAGGCGCTTGCCTTCTAGTGGTGCCTTCCTGGAAAAGGAAGGTGCTTATATTTTCTTGGTGCCTTCCTGGAAGAGGAAGGCACTGGCCTTCTATTGGCGCCTTCCTAGAAGAGGAAGGCACTTAGGAGTAAGTTAGGCGCTGACAATAAGGCGTCTTTTCCCCCCATGTCTAAAAATTGTCACGTCCTCGTGACAACAACCTTTCGAACATTTTTTTTTTTTTTTTCATAGGAGTAAGTTAGGCACCGACAATAAGGCGTCTTTCCCCCCATGTCTAAAATTTGTCACGTCCTCATGACAACAGCCTTTCGAACTCCCTTTTTTTTTTTTTTTTTTTTACGGGAGGTTTTGATTCACCCGCATCTTCCCCCACTTAAATTGGTGATGCCCTTATCGCCAACAACAGGTCCCTCTACGTGCAACAGGTCTGCAGCCCTCCAAACGTCAGGTCCCACACTGAACAATAGGTACCCCCATCCAAGGGAGAAGAAAATTGCTTATTGGTGCCTTCCTCCAGGTGGAAAAAGGCACTGCTATATTGGGCTGATTGTAGGCACTCTCTTCCTAGTGGGAAGTAAGTGCCTTTTTCGCTTTGCCGCACTCCTAATTGTAGGGCACAAAATGTCACATCTGTTAGGCCTAGTTTAAGCCGGCTCCACCTACAGATCATGCTCATGGTTGTGTACTGCGAAACTACACCTACAAAAATTGCACACACGAAAGCAGTAAAATAGGAGTCATGACTCCGTGCCTGTTAGGCCCTGGCTCTCAGGATGCCTGCAGCTTGCATTCGGTTCATGATTTCCTACAAAGCAATAAGAAAGCAATTTTTATGCTAAGCAGGACATGTTCTATGCATTTTTTTTTTTTTCACTAGGAGGATTCGCATTTTTTTTTTTTTTTGGTCGAAGGCACCTTCAATGTATGGCTTCTAACGCAAGGTGCCATGGGGTCCTTGTTCGTGGAAGGCGCCTTCAATGTATGGCACCTTCTTGATGTGGAAGGCGCCTCCAATGTATGGCGCCTTCTTGATGCGGAAGGCACCTCCAATGTATGGCGCCTTCTTGATGTGGAAGGCGCCTCCAATGTATGGCGCCTTCCTGATGCGAAAGGCGCCTCCATGTATGGCACCTTCGGATGCAAAAGGCGCCTTCTTGATAAACAAGGCGTCTTTCACTTCATCATTTTTTTATTTTTCTCTTTTTCTTTTTTTCTTTTTTTTTCACGATCCTCTTTTTTTCTTCCTCTTTTTTTTCTCTTTTTTTTTCTTCTTCCTTTTTTTTTTTTCAACGAATGTTTGAACATTCGTCCAAGCTACTGGTATGGTATGGGGTCTCCCCCATGCCGATGTCTGATCCACTCTTGTGAATGTGAGGCAGTGGTTAATGGAGCTCATTGACCGTTACTCGAACATTGTCTCGACACTCTTCTCTTGTACTTGGTGTAGCATCTCTGACTCTGTTTATCATTCTCAGGCTATAACGAGTCATGCACTTTCCAGAAAAATTTTCCCCCCAAATTCCACAAGCACCTTGGGCTGGAAGCCTTTCACTTGATCAGGGTTACTTAGCCTGCCTTCAAGTGCCAATGTTTCCAAGGCAAAACTCTGCTGGCTTTCACCTGTTGGATTGGATGCTATACGATCAGGTACACGAGACAGTTCGTATAGTGCTATTACGAACTCCACGTATGAATCTCAATTCATGAGATCTTCACAGACACCTCCTTATTTTTCTACTTCGCACTTCATGTTGTCCTGCAAAACATAAAAGAAAAATCTAAACTAAAGACGTTAAAATAAAATTCTAACTAATTTTTTTTTCTTTGTTTTTTTTTTTGGTCTATTCTGCCTTGACCAGAACAGATCTTGGATTATCATTTTTTTTTTCATCATCTGCATCAAAGAACAGAATGTCTACTTCAACCATTTGAGTTGGTGATTTTCACATCTGGAGGTTTGTCAATGATCCATCCTAAGAATTTGGCAAAATGTGCCATGTACTGAAACATCTTTGCCCTCACACTTTTTGTGAGAAGCATATTTCTCCATGGTTTCAGATCCTCTCAAAGTTGATGTTATCTTCCACCATAGTGAGACTCTGCCTCTCTTTTGTATATTTTTTTTTCATATGACAACCAACAACTCACATTTTTGAAACACCAAGCTCCTCCTCAATTAGCACATAAAAAAAATGTTAATCCTACTCTAATGCATATCCAAAGTATTGGACTCTCTGTATGCATTGCAGGGATTAATCTTCGTGCACTATTTTCTCATCGTGTGCCCCTGAACGCATCACTTTTTCAATTAAGTAATCTTTACACAATCCTGACACATGTGCATCTGAATAATCTCCCACTTTGAATTATTTACATCGCAGGTGGAGTTAGAGTGGCCCTACGATCCTCTATTTCTCAAAGTGAGGATAAAAACAAATATTTTCCATAATCTACAACATGTGTCGGGTGTTCAAGTGTGATGCCTTCATAAAATGCCTCGATGAGATTTATGTGCTATTATTTTTCTAGCCACCTTGAGCTCCATTCACACATTTTTTTTTTTTTGTGCTCAAGCACCATGTGGCCTTTGTGCAGACATTTTAAATCTGATCTCCTCCAAGCTCTTTCCCTGTTTTATTTAGCTACCGGTTGGAGATTTCTCATTTCCCTTCTGGACCAAGCTGGTCCTCGGGAAAGAGGATACTCTCTTTCAACAAGCAGCAGAATAAAACTCTGTTTTTGATTTGCTTCATTAACTTGGAGCCTTTTCAGTAGATGATTTATTTTTTCTTTTTTCTCTTTTTTTTTTTTTTTTCTGAACACTATAAATAGCGTTCATTGTGTTGTTGGCGGCATTGATGAAGGTGGGGTCTCCCCCATGCCTACATCTGAACTAGTCTTCTCGAAAAATCATCTATATTTTTTTTCAACTAGTTTGATATGCTGTAGCATGAGAAGAGTATTTTCCTTCATGGCCTTCAAACACAAAATTTCTTTCAACATAATGGCAAAGCATGTAGGCTAGCAAATGACTATCCGTGAGCTAGCAACCTGAAGAAAACATGGCATAGCATTCTGTTAAAAACACATGCTAGTTTCTGATTCACCAGGTCGCCTTAAGCGCAAGTGAAGAGCATACTCCATAACAAGATGTTCTCTTTAAATTATGCTCTGTCATTTTCCCTGCATTATTAATTTCATCATAAAAAAAACATTTACCAATACGTTGCAAAAATTTCAAGCCTATAAAAAATTTTTAATTTAAAACCAAGCTTCTAGAGGCACAATTTTTCAATGGTTTCTATATAAAAACACGTCCCTAAAAATTTTCAATCAGACCTGGGTTGTGCTTTTTCTTTTGATTTCTTGAAACCATTTAGAACATGATGGAAATCCTTCAATGCCAGATTTTTTCTAATTTTTTTTTTTTTCAACAACACATTTTATTTCTACTTCTACACTTAATTATGGTACATCAGGTTCATTCCCGCGTTTACCTGAGAAGCCAAAAAAATATAAATAATTGCCTATGGGATTTGGCTCTGACTGTGCCGGCAACTATTTTTGGCCTTTATAAAAAGCTCCTTGGTGGACTCATGCTTCTCAGATAAAATATTTACAGGTAATTTCAAATAAGCTTTTTATCTGACCTGTAAATCAGAACACTACAGTTTAGACACTCCCCGACAACGGCGCCAAAATGGTGAGCAAAAATTCATGTCCCGAAAAACATTCATTTCTCTTCCATAAATTATCAATCCGGTAAGTTCGTAAACTTATGAGTGTCACGCATAGTATATGCCTGCAGTGTTGGGGAACAAATCTGGTTGTACCTTATTTAGTTTGGTGGGGAGGTTTGTGTAATTGGATTCCACCCAAACCAAATAAACTGAGTGCAGAGAATTTAAATAAATAAAATACAATGCTGGAAATAAAATGCTGAAAATAAAAGCACACACCTAAATTAAATAAAGCAAGAACTAAAGCAATAAAATAATCTACAGAAAATAAAGAACATAAATAAATAGGGGAGGACTACTATAGGGAGTGGGCCCAAGCTCCCGCAGATAGTCCACCCGGCTAGCTACGTAGAGCTTGCTCGAATAAGAGGAGTTGCACTCTTAATTAATTAAACAATAAAATAAAATAAGTTCTGTGTAAAATTAATCATTGATCTCCGATCCCCTTTGTTCATCTAGCTCGCGTCTTTATATAAAGCGCAGCCAGATCTCATTACAATAACAAATCGGTCTATTTTAATCACGTGATGTGATTTAGTTACAATTGATTCTACACATATTTTATTCTTCTATTTTAAAGTATGTTCGTTCACCAGAAGGATAAATATAAATATCCTTAGGTGTACGTAACAACAAATCCTAAACTAATGCATCCTAAAAATAATAATATGCTTTAAGAGCTTTACAAGGTCAACCGGCCAATCGGTTGATAATAATAACAAACACTTTATTCTATTTAATAAATGCATGATTAAAATAGATCTCCTTTGTCTTCACGTGCAACCTCCTCCATAGTCCTTGGTCAACCAATCAAAGTTGACTTGGTAAATCTTGCAAAGTATGAAGGCATGGAGGCGCCTTCCGGTTGTAGGGAGGCGCTCGTCTTCCGTTGGTGCCTTCCGGTTGTAGGGAGGCGCTCGTCTTCCATTGGTGCCTTTCGGTTGTAGGGAGGCACTCGTCTTCTGTCGGTGCCTTTCGGTTGTAGGGAGGCGCTCTTCTTTCGTTGGTGCCTTTCGGTTGCAGGGAGGCGCTTGTCTTCCGTTGGTGCCTTTAGGTTGTAGGGAGGCGCTCGTCTTCTGTCGATGCCTTCCGGTTGTAGGGAGGCACTCTTCTTCCGTTGGTGCCTTTCGGTTGTAGGGAGGCACTCGTATTTCATTGGCGCCTTCCGGTTGTAGGGAGGCGCTCGTCTTCTGTGGGTGCCTTCCGGTTGTAGGAAGGTGCCTACTTCTGTTGGGTGCCTTCCTTGAAGAGGAAGGCGCCTACTCTCTTGCCTTAGTCTCTGTAAGTAGAAGTATGCCGGGTCCAAGTGGATGTAGACTGGAAAACACCATATTAGTACCAATACCTGCATTTATACACATTTCCCACTAAAAACACCAATCAAGCATAATACCGGATTTTCTATCAATTATATGCATAAGTTATATAAAATACATTTCATATGCTAATTGAACCAGTGATAATTCTCCTTAACCATGTATATAAAATGAGCATTTTTGGTGCTCATCATCAGCCATAGGGATATTTTGCAAGGTTTGGTAGCATTCTAGATCAGTTTTATAGTTTCTCCTCTCAGAGCTCTCCGATAAGCAGTTGGCAAATGGAAATAATGAATTTGAAAATGAAATATTTTTTATTTATATTTTTAATTTATCCCTCAACCACAATTGGTAACTGTAGGCATAAAATTAGGGTTTTTCGACCGTGGGTTAGAGCCACGACTAAGGAATTTGCCAAAACTAGTTGTGGCTAACAACCATAGCTGATAGCTAGTAATAAATATTCACATAATTCAAAATTCAAATATTCCTCGTATCTAGTTATTTACCTTATACACTTGGTGGTTGCAGCAACTTGCACTCCATGCAGTATAGAAATATGAGTAAATCACCATAAGGCCATTTGGGGTAAATTAATCATCGTCAACTTGAAATGACTTCACTTCAATCCTGAAGAAGTCCATAGTGGTTGGACTGCCCCATGGGAATGAGGTGTTCATTTCATTTCTTTTATGAAATTTTTAGTAGATCAACACAAGCATAATTGGAATTGCTATCATATTGATTCTCTAACAAGGTCATTACGGTTGGAATGCTCCACGAGATAGAGATATACAATTACTCTTAATAGTTGAAATCATGGCTAAATTAGGCCTTGCCAAATAATAACAAAGTGCAAAAGTCTTAAATCATTCAAATTATTCATCTTGGTCAAGCGACTCATCACTTTATTCAATATCCTACCCTCATTGACTCGTCGCTTGAGGGGGCAGTCATAATATCAATAATTATAATCAAATTCAACAAAATATCACTCGATATTATCAAATTACATTCATCTTACGAATCATTGCCAAAAACTATCATAAGCTTACCCTTTTCTAGGGTAAAAAGCAAATATGACAGTTAAGCTAGTAGCTCTCCACCTATCGAAATGATTGTAGCCTGACTACATGATTGTTGTGGAAATATGAAATATTTGCTTAAAGCCTTCCCTCAGTTGGAAGAAATGATTCTAATAGATGCATCCTTTTGTAGGACTAGGCATCTAATATTAATCAAATCAATGATCATCATTCGACCTACAACATGGCTCTAGGCGATCTATTTTTTCTCAACATTGTGTTTTCACACAATGCATCCAAAAAGGGGCATCTATAGACACCTAAAATGTGTCATGTGTAGGGGAATACTCATATGGGCATTCTAATAGACCATATAAATGATCTTGGACCATTCTAAGGCAAAGCAATGGTTTTAACTACTCAAATTAGGTATTTTTGGCCATTCAACCTCAGACGTGGCTAACACCCATGGCTAGGATTCTAGCTACGCCTAAGAGCTGCGACTAGCCTTGAAACTATTTTGAATTTCTAGGACAAGCTAAATTTAGTTACAATAGCCCTAGCAATGGATTTCAAGAAATTTCAAGTGAGGAAGCATCTAGAATCTTCCTCCCAACTGTTTCAACCTCCTATTTCTTGATATTGGCTTCTCCATGAAGTCGGGATCAGGAATTGAGAGTGTTATAAGACACCCCTCTAACTTGGAGAAGATTTTAATTGAATGTAGTGAAGACTTTCCAAATTGGAGAGCCATTTGTAACCCTTCATGGGTGTCTACATGCTGCAAATTTGGAAATCATGACTATATTCGAAGCTATGGAGGTTTCAAGAGCTTGAGGAGATCATTCATCTACAATTGAACCACTTCCACTACAAATTCTAAGAATATACATCACCAATTAGTTCCAGAACATAGAGATGGCCCTTGATCATCAATTACATAGAGTAATTTAAGATTCAGGCCTTGGTTACAAGCTAAAGAACATATTCACCTAAGTTGTGGCTGTCAACCATGGCTAACAGAGCCAGCTGCACTTTAGACTCGCAACGAGAGTTTAACATTCAATTTCCCTTGTTTTAGTCGTAGGATTTTGATTCTAAATGTGCAATTAGGTATATCTGACATAGATTAGCTTTCATTTATGCTTTCATGTGGTTAATTATAGAAATTAAAGGTATATTTGCTCTATTTCCTTCTATTTTGTCAATTTGCACTAGTTTCATTAGATTTGACCCATTTCAAGTTTTAATGTCAAATTATGCATCATAATAGCTAGATTTAATGTTTTCTTATCATTCTTTATAATACTTTAGATTTTTTGTAATCATCTTTAAAAGTTTCCATGATGTCTTGCTATATATGTACTAAGTCATGCAAATTCCTATCAAGAGCCTCATCATGAGAGGTCTCCTTTGCTTCTAACTATCTTATGTTGTTTCTTGAATGTAGATTTACACGATTTTAGCATATTCAAAGCATTCTTTACAACATATTCCTATGATCAAGTGAGAAGAAGGCTTTCTTGAGCCTTGATCAATTCGTGTCTACATTAAGAGCCTGCGTATTGCACCATCCCCTTTGAGGGGCTAAAAATATTGTATTAAAGAGTTTGGTATCCCTAAGAGGAACGTATTTGGAAAGGATATTTGCAATGATAATATAAATAAGTTATTCTTTCTTGTTCAATTCATTGTTATTCATATTTTCATGCTTTAATGTTTGGTATACTTGATTCAATAGCCTAGGTGTATGCTTTTAGAGTGGTACACTTTGGATCACTTATTGTGAAGGTTGTATGAGTTATTATAAGCACTCTTTTTCTTCAAAATATAACCTGGTAGGAAAATTGAGTAAATATTAGAATTTCCTACTTCATGGAGGGATAGCGATAGGACTTTTGGGAGAGATTTTTACCAAGATTTATGTTCGTGTATGAGAGGGGTAGGTTTATATTTTTTAGGTGCTTCTATTCCTTAACTGTAGTAGAATGCTTGGTTGAGTGATTATGATTTCTAGTGAATAAAGGCCATGAAATTCCAAGAGGATGTGCTTTTAGCTTGATCAAGCTATACCTTAAGCTCACTCCTTGTTCAACCATATGAAGTAGTTATGGTAATGTCAAGAGCTTGTAAAGTAAATTCATAGAAAAACATCTTACCTTCAAATCTGATTAGTGTTATCTCTTCTACAAAACTCTTTGGAAAGATGTATAACCATATTTCAAGCATTGAGCAGATCCAAACCATTATTGATTCAGCCTTATTCTCTTTAGGTTTTGGAAAACGAATTGTTGAGAGAAACTATAGGGTAGAATGATTGTGATCCAATATTTTGTCAGTGGTGGTTAAATGAAGGAATTAACTTAAACCCACAGTGTATAAAATAGTTAATATTGAGTAGAGTTTGAGTTGTTCTCAATTAGAGGGATATCAAATTATCTTTGTTGTATGGGAGATTGAGAGGTTGAATACTCCTAGTTAAGTGTCAGTGAGACCTATACTCAATTATGTAGGTAGATAACTAATGCTTAATCTAAAGGTGGATAACTATCTAGGATTGGAGGATGTAAAACTTTGTGAAACATCCAACGTAGGCCAGAACTTCAAGTTACTATTGTTGTAACCAACGAGGTCTGATAGGATCACTCTGGTTATTATACATGCAATAAGATTCTTGTAATTAGAATTAATAAGTCGATGTACACTTGGAGATAGATTGTACAGAAAATGTTCGAGTTAGTCTTAGTTGTTATTTATTTTAAATGTGAGATTCATGTTGAAATGAATAAGGATGCTTGAATGTCCCCAACATCGAAGAAAAATTACATATTTCTCTTACACATGGATAAGGATATGTGGCTTTCTATGTGGGTTTATGATTTAAGGAGTTATCATGATTGAGATATCAGATACCATGGAGTGCTTTGCATTAAGGATTGTGTTATTTGTAATATGTATCTAAAATTTATTTTATATTGTATATATTCAAGAATGTAGATATTTCCATGTCAAGGAATGACATTACGGAATGCTCTTCAATGTAAATTTATCAATCCTTTGGATGAATAAAATAAATGGATTTTAAGGCTGATTTTTCTCCCTTCGAGGTGTTTTCTAGGATAAAATAATGTTGTTCATCTATTGTGGTGGTTCTTCTTTATGGTATTGTAGAAATAAAAATTTTATGTACCTGTTATGGATATTTATAGATACAGTTATTTTATTTGAAGAGATTGTTGGTTAATTACATGTTAATTTCTATAATAAAAAATTTATAACATTTCCAATTTGGGAAGACTATGAGAAGGTTATGATTTCTTGTGGATATGACTAAATTGATTGAGTTATTCCTATTTTAGCTTAATAACAATTATAAGCCCTACTTGGTAAATTATGGATAAGAAGCATGAGGTATAGATGCATGCTATTTTAGGAAGCAATTAAGAATGGGTGATGATAGAATTTTAATGACTCATTTCATGGAACAAGCTTCTTATCATGAAACATTATTGGTCTTTTAAGCAGTGTTGTAATAGGCTCATTTATTAGTTTCCAAACAAGATAAATAACGTATGATTTACTAGAAATGATCTAGAGTCTTTTTAATTAGTAACTCTAGTAATGAAATTTGAGGGGTTAGCTTGTGGGTGATTCCACTAAGAAGGAATTAGGAACAAGTTTGGTGGGATGTCTAGCTCAAAAATATATAATATTGATAGAAAAATCCCACATGCTTATACCACTTGCATGTATGGAATTATGCAGAGTGTAAACCAGGAGTGTACTCCTTGATGGAACAAAGGGAGGGTTAATGCTAGCTCATTAGATCCATGAGGTTAATCGTTTGATCTAATAAGTGACACCTAGTGCCCTTACATAAAAGGATATATGTAGAGATAAGGAATAGGTTTACCTCAAGGAAATATAGATAGGAAACAAGTGTGGTGACATCAGTAGATGTCCTGGAACTATTTGTTTTGATATATGGAAAAAATTTTAAAAAAATGGTTTGGGAAAAATTGGGTAGTGACATTTGGTATCAGAGCATGGTTCGTAGTGGAATAGGTTCACTGCACAAAACTTATTTTGGTGTGTAATAGAAAACATACCTATGTAAAGATTATATCTTGCTAAAAAAAATTGAAAGTTAAACTTATCTGAATATTTATGATAACTAGAAACATAGTTGATGTTAGGAGAAACCAATCAAAGAAGTGATGGTGAACTGACTCCTACTATCTCTTCTATGTGTGGTTAGGGACAATGCCACCAAAGAGAAGAAGAGGAAGTGTTGCCCCAATGACAAGGCAGACACGACGAACCAATGTGGAGGATAGAAACCCAGATGTAGGTTCAGAGAACCCTAGAAATGAAAGAGAGAATCTTAGTAATGAAGGAGAGAATCTCACGATGATAGTGGCCCTACTTTGGGAATAGGTGGAAACACAAAAATAGTTGTTGGATGCCATGCTGAATCGAGAAACATAGGCTAGGAACTCTAATAGGGGATAGGTAAATGAACCCCTTACTGAGGCACAATTGGCTAGGATTCGACTTGAGGTCGAGTTGGGCAAAGAGATGAAATATTTAAAGTCTTCCAAGTTCAATGGAGAGGAAGATGGTGATAAAGTTGAGGCTTGGTTGAAAGAGATAGAAACCTATTGTAATATGAAGAACTTTTCCTCTGGCACTTGAACATCCTATGCCACACTGCATTTGCAAGGAGATGGTTTGGATTGGTGGGAAACTCTTAGTGAGGATCAAAAACTAGTAGCAATAGTTGACCTAAAATGGGAAGAATTTGTAGTAGATTTTAAAGAAATATTCCTCATGGAGCACTTCTATTCCCAGAAGTTTGAGGAGTTCACTAAAATTTGGTAGGGAACTAGGATAGTGGAAAAATATTATCAAATATTTATCAAGTTGCTAAAGTATGTACCTGCTTATAATGAGAAAATGAAGATTCATAAGTTTATACTAGGAGCAGATCCTAGAATAGGGTAAGAGGTAGATATGTGGGAACCTACTACTCTGTAGAAGGCCTATGATTTGGCCAGAAAAGCTGAAACATATCTCAAACCCTATTTTGACTATGAAGGTTTAGATGAGCAGGGCAGAGAAGCACTAAGGAAAAGAAATAATGCAGGTTTTGTTAAGTGGAAAAAAGAACAGGTAAACAAAAGTTCCTCTAAGCAAGATAGAAGAAATGATCGAAAGTAGGGAAATTTTAGAAGAGGTTCCAAGGAAAGAACCATAATCCCAATAATTGTAACAATGGTAATAATAGACCATCACAGGGTCAGACTAATTCTCCACATGCAAAAAAAGTAGAAGAGGGACAAAAGTAGAAAGAACATCCAGGATTGAAAGAAGGGTGTTTTCTTTGTAGAGGATCACATTATACTAGTAATTACCCATAAAGAGCAGGAATGAGTTCAAAAGGAAAGGAACCAATGTACAAATAATCTGCATCTAAGGAACCCATGCACAAGATTTATGTAGCTACAAGGAATCAGAACCTAGAAGGTCAAGCCATGCCATTGTTGATAAAAGGTAAGATTTTTGGTAAGGATGTTAAAATATTAATTGATAGTGGTGCTACGGATAGCTTTATTTCCACTAGTTTAGCTAAAGATATTTTAGAAAGGCTAGGAATCTTGGCATATGGGTGGAAGGTCGAGTATGGTTCAGGATAAACCTACTCTATAAATCAATGTTACCCTATGGCAGAAATTGCCTTACCTAGTGGAATGACAATGGGATGCCTGTATGTAGCGCCATTGCATGCCTTTGATGTAATCCTAGGAATGGATTGGTTGCAAGTGCATAAAGTAGTACTCAATTTTTAGGATAGATGGATTGAGTACATGGAATATGGAGGAGCTAAATGAAGGGTGTATAGTTGCAAAGGGTTTTTCAACCTCAAATCCTCTCGGCAATGCAACTCAAGAAAGCCATTAAAAAGGGAGGAATGGTCTATGTTGTAAAGATAAATGAAATTGGGGAAGAAAATAAGGAAGAGGTGTTCAAAAAACACCCAATTCTTCAAGAATTTAGGGATGTATTTCTAGAATATTTACCTGGATTACCCCCCAAACGTGAATTTGACTTCACAATTGAGCTTCAACCTGGAACCGAGCCAATACATAGAGCACCTTACAGAATGAATCCCATAGAAATGCAAGAGCTGAAAGTACAACTACAAGGGTTGCTAGAAAAAGGATTAATCAGACCAAGTGTGTCACCATGGGGTGCACCTGTGCTATTCGTAAGGAAGAAAGATAGTTCCTTGAGATTATGTATAGATTATAGAATGTTAAACAAGGCAACAATCAAGAATAGATATCCTTTACCCAGGATCGAAGATCTCTTTGATCAACTTAAATATGCCACTATCTTTACAAAGATTGATCTGAAGTCTGGATATCATCAGTTGCAAATCCATGAAGAGGATACACATAAGATAACCTTTAAGACTCGTTATGACCATTACAAGTTTACTATCTTGCCTTTTGGTCTAACGAATGCTCCAACAACATTTATGAACTTAATGAATAGTATCTTCAGAAAGCATTTGGATAGATTTATTTTGGTGTTCTTGGATGATATATTGATATATTCTCGAGATAAGATAGAGCATGATAAACACCTTAGAATTGTGCTAGAACTATTAAGGAAAAATTAGTTGTATGGGAACATGTCCAAGTGTGAATTTTATGTACCAAAAGTATAATACCTAGGACATATTGTATCAGAAAGAGGGATCGTAATAGATCCTAAGAAAATAGAGGCTATTTTGAATTGGCCACCACCAACAAATGTGATAGAAGTTTGAAGTTTCATGGGTTTGACTGGTTACTATAGGTGATATGTCAAAGATTACGCCAAGATAACCTCTCCAATAACTAACCTTCAAAGGAAAGGAAAAGAATTTAGGTGGATAGATAAATGTGAGGTAGCCTTTGTTCTGCTTAAGCAAAAGCTTACTACACCGCCTATACTAAAGATACCCGATCCTCAAGGGAGTTTTTCTATTTGTACAGATGCTTCATTGGAAGGTTTGGGAGGAGTGCTCTCATAGGAAGGAGTAGTAATAGCCTATGGATCAAGAAAACTGAAATGACATGAGGTTAACTATGCAACCCATGATCTGGAATTGGCAGCAGTTGTTTTTGCTCTCAAGAGTTGGTGATATTATTTGGTAGGGAGACCCTTTGAGTTGAGAATAGATCATCAGAGTCTGCAATATATATTTACTCAACCTTTACTAAATTCTAGGTAGAGAAGGTGGATGGAATTTCTCATTGAATATGATTTTGGCATTGAGTATATAAAAGGAAAGGAGAATAAAGTCATTGATGCATTGAGTAGGAGGAGACACATAGCTGTTATGTCTCACATCCACATTGATTTGATGGAACAAGTTAGGGAAATGCAACATCAAGATCCATATTGCAATCAAATTTGGGAAAGAATGGAAAGGAAACCAGATGAAAACAAGGACTTTAGCATCAAGGATGGTTTCTTATGCTTTAAGGATAGGGTAGTGATTCCTAAAACTGGAAATTTGAGAAAAATGATCATGAATGAAGCTCATAGATCTCCATATTCTACCCACCTAGGTGGAGCAAAAATGAGGGAAAATATGAAGAAAACTTTCTATTGGCTAGGAATGAAGAAAGACATAACTGAATTTGTCGCTCAATGCCTGGAATGTTAGAAAGTAAAAGTGAAGCATAGACATCCTGTTGGGTTTTTATATCCACATGATGTGCCCATGCAAAAATGGTAGGTGATATCAATGGATTTCATTATAGGGTTACCTAAAAATAGGTTTCAACATGATGCAATCTTAGTAGTGGTCGATATATTGACCAAGGTTGCACATTTTATACCCAGGAATACCAAGGATGATGTCGTCATTGTGGCTAATAGATTTTCCAAAGAAATATTTTGACTTCATGGTTTTTTAGAAGTAATTATATCAGATAGGGACTCAAGATTTACATCTGAGTTTTGGTAAGCCTTGCATCGTGCCATTGGTACTAGGCTAAACATCAGTTTTTCTTATCACCTAGAAACTGATGGGCAAACAGAAAGAGTGAACCAGGTGTTAGAAGATATGCTTTGCATGTACTGTATGGATCAGAAGACTCATTGGGAGGATTACTTACATCTGGTAGAATTTACCTACAATAATGGTCACCATTCGACCCTAGGCATGGCTCCATTTGAAGATTTATATGGTAGAAAGTGTAGGACACCACTATCATGGGATAATCCAGAAGATCGGATTGTGCTAGGTCTAGACATGGTCAAATAAATGGAGCAACAATTAAGGATAATCAGGGAAAGGCTAAAAGAAGCCATAGATCGACAAAAAAGTTATGTCGATCTTAAGAGATCACCAAGAGAATTTGTTGTAGGTGATAGAGTATTTTTGAGGGTGAGACCAAAGAAGAGTGCTATCAAGTCCACAAAACTTGATCCACATTTTGTGGGACCCTTTGAAATTATAGAAAATATTAGTCCTGTGGCATATCGACTTGCCTTACCACCCAATTTGTCCAAGATTCATGATACTTTTCACATTTCTTTGCTTAGAAAGTACATTGCTAATCCTGAACATGTGTGGGACTTTTCTAACTTGCAGATGGTGAATCCAGAGGCTATAGAGGTTTGAACAGTAATAATCCTTGAGTTTCGATCCAAATCAATGAGGAAAGGAACTTTGGAGCAGTGCAAGGTTCAATGGGACCGTTACTCAGAAAGAAATGCTACTTGGGAGAAAGTAGCAGACATGCAAAAATATTTCCCATTTTTGTTTGAAAATGCATTGTAAATATCATTTATGTTTTAACTATGATGAAACATAGAGGACTGTGTTAAGCCTAAGGGGGGGAGGATGTCATGACCCTCCCTTGGCAGAATTTTTATTTGATGAACTTGTGTTTAGCTAAATTATCTTTGGATGGAAGCATTGACTAGTTCATGATTAGCTTATACATGATTTATACTTCATGAGTTTAATTTGATGTATTTCTTATGTGAATTATAGATCCTATATGGTGGATGGTATGAATATGCTTATAATGGAAAATATATGATAGTGCTAATGAATGTTTCATGTATCTAGGAATAGGTGGTCATGGAACTATCACCAAGAATGGAAAGTAATTAGTTGACCAAATGAGATGGGGTCTCATTCATGGAAAAATATTAAGAATAACATAAATGAATATGCATATCTTGTATATGGATAACATGAATTTACATGAGTATGTTAAAACTAGTTGATATTAGCAATTTATTTAATATATATATATATATATATATATATATATATATATATATATATATATATATATATATATATATATATATATATATTTGCAATTTTGATATGGCTAGTCAAGAGAAGGAATTATTGCTAGTTGTGGAGTGCTTTAATGATTTAGAATCTCTGCAATATCTCTTTTGAGGACTCTTGCCAATGTTCACTTAGGCTGGACAAAAGGTTTTAGAGGAGATTCATTAAGTGAAAACTTGTTGATATTTTAGAAAGAAAAAAGGGATTATATCATGATGGTAGCTTTAATGATTGTGTCTTCTGGGACTCGAGTGGATTATATCGTGCATCATGGAAATTCAAGGGGACAAGAAGAGAGAACCTTGCACAACGATGCCAAGCAATCCAAATGATGGAATGGGAGGATAGACAAAATTCAAAGGGAGATAAGAGCACATGGTGAGCGTATTCAAGAAGGCATTGCGAACAGGCTAAAGGTATTATGATATTTAGGAAGGTGAGCATGTTCTAGAAAGTGGGAGCACATTTTGAAGAAGGGAGCACATTCTCGATGAGAAACATATTCTAGAGAGGGAGCACATCAAAGTGAAAGGATAGAGCAGTGCATCCTAGGAATATTTGATAGAGCTGATTTGTGTAACCAGGTTGGATGATATAAACTCCTTTATTTTAATTTAGTAGATGTCAACTAAAATGTATGTTTGAATAACTAAGACTTGTACCTCTTCTATGCAATTAGAGGAAGGATAATTGTTTATCTTTGGATCGTTTATTGTGAAGTTCATATGAGTTATTCTAAGTACTCTTTTTATTAAAAATTGAACCTGATAGGAAAACAAGTAAATTTTAGAATTTCCTACTTCATGTAGGGATAGTGATAGGAATTTTGGGAGAGATTGCCACCCAGATTTACATCTAAGTATGAGAGGGGTAGGTTGATATTTTTAGGTGCTTATGTTCCTTAATTGTAGTAGACTTTTTGATTGAGTGATTGTGAGTTCTAGCAAATCAAGGCCATAACATTCCAAGATGATGTATTTTTAACTTGACTGAGCTATACCTAAAGTCCACTCCTTGTTTGACTGTATGAAGTAGTTGTGGTAACGTTAAGAGCTTGTAAAGGAAATTCTTGAAAAAAAAATTACCTTCAAACCTGATTAGTGCTATCTCCTCTGCAAAAATCCTTGGGAAAATTAAGGTGGATGCATAACCGTATTTCAAGCATCGAGGAGATCCAACCCATTACTGGTTAAATCTTATTCTCTTCAAGTTTTGTAAAAAAATGTGTTGAGAGAAACTATAGGGTAGAGTGAATGAGATCTGAGATTTTTTTAGTGGTGGTTGAATGAAGGAATTAACTTAAAAACAATGTGTATAAAAATATTCAACCATCCAAAAAAATCAAAAATTTCAAAAATAACAATAAATATTCACATAATTCAAAATTCAAATACATCTCGTATCTAGTTATTTACCATATACACTTGGTGGTTGCAACAACTTGCGCTCCATGCAATATAGAAATATGAGTAAATCACCATAAGGCCATTTGGGGTAAATTAATCATCGTTGACTTGAAATGACTTCACTTCAATCCTGAAGAAGGCCATAGTGGTTGGACTACCCCGTGTGAATGAGGCATTCATTTCATTTATTTTATGACATTTTTAGTAGATCATCAACCATAGTGATTCAACACAAGCGTAATTGGAATTGCTATCATATTGATTCCCTAACAAGGTCATTACAGTTGGAATGCTCCATGAGATAGAGATATACAATTACTCTTAACAGTTGAAATCATGGCTAAATTAGGCCTTGCCAAATAATAACAAAGTGCAAAAGTCTTAAATCGTTCAAATTATTCATCTTGGTCAAGCGACTCATCGCTTTATTCAATATCCTACCCTCATTGACTCGTCACTTGAGGGGGCAATAATAATATCAATAATTATAATCAAATTCAACAAAATATCACTCGATCTTATCAAATTGCATTCATCTTACGAATCATTGCCAACAACTATCATAAGCTTACCCTTTGTTGGGGTAAAAAGCAATTATGATATTTAAGCTAGTAACTCTCCATCTATCAGAATGATTTTAGCCTAACTACATGATCACTGTGGACACATGAAATATTTACTTAAAGCCTTACCTCAATTGGAAGCAATGATTCTAATAAGTGTATCCTTTTGTAGGACTGGGTTTCTAATATTAATCAAATCAATGATCATCATTCGACCTATGACACGTCTTTAGGCGATCTATTTTTTCTCAGCATTGTGCTTTCACACAATGCATCCAAAAATGGGCATCTATAGACATCTAAAACATGTCATGTATAGGGAACTACTCATATGGGCATTCTAACAGACCATATGAATGATCCTGGACCATTCTAAGGAAAATCAATGGTTTTAACTACTCAAATTAGGTAGTTTGGGCCTATTCAACCTCAGACGTGGCTAACACCCATGGCTAGGATTCTAGCTATGCCTAAGAGCTTTGACTAGCCTTGAAACTATTTTGAATTCCTAGGACAAGCTAAATTTAGTTACAACAGCCCTAGCAATGGATTTCAAGAATTTTCAAGTGAGCAAGCATCTAGAATCTTCCTCCCAACTATTCCAACCTCCTAGTTCTTTATCTTGGCTTCTCCATGAAGCCAGGATTAGGAATTGAGAGTGTTATAATACCCCCCTATAAATTGGAGAAAAGTCTAGAAAATATTTTAATTGAATGTAGTGAAGACCTTCCAAATTGGAGAGCCATTTGTAACCCTTGAGGAGTGCCTACATACTGTCAATTTGGAAATCGTGACTATATTCGAAGCTATGGAGGTTTCAAGAGCTTGAGGAGATCATTCATCCATAATTGAACCACTTCCACTATAAATTCAAAGAATCTACATCACCAATTAGTTCCATAACATAGAGGTGACCCTTGATCATCAATTACCTAGAGGAATTTAATATTCAGACCCTATTTACAAGGTAAATAACATTTTCACGTAAGTCGCGGCTGTCAACCGTGGCTAACAGAGCTAGCTACACTTTAGACCTGCAACGAGAGTTTAAAACTCAATTTCCCTTGTTTAGTCATAGGATTTTGATTCTAATTATGCAATTAGGTAGATCTAACATATATTACATTTCATTTATGCTTTCATGTGGTTAATTATAGTAATTAAAGGTAGCTTTGCTCTATTTCCTTCTATTTTGTCAATTTGCACTAGTTTCATTAGATTTGACCCATTTCAAGTTTTAATGTCAGATTATGCATCATAATAGCTAGATTTACTACTTTCTTATCATTATTTATAATACTTCAGATTTTTTGTAATTATATTTAAAATTTTCCATGATTTCTTGCTATATATGTACTAAGTAATGCAAATTCCTATCAAGAGCCTCATCATGAGATGTCTCCTTTGCTTCTAACTATCTTATGTTGTTTCTTGAATGTATATTTACAGGATCTGAGCATATTCAAATCATTCTTGGCAACATATTCCTATGATCAAGTTTGAATAAGGCTTTCTTGAGCCTTGAGCAATTCGTGTCTACATTAAGAGCTTGCGTATTGCACCATCCCCTTTGAGGGGATCAAAATATTGTATCAAAGAATTTGGTATCCCTAAGAGGGATGTATTTGTAAAGGATATTTGCAATGATAATATAAATAAGCTATTCTTTATTGTTCAATTCATTGTTATTCATATTTTCATGCTTTAATGTTTGGTATACTTGATTCAATAGCCTAGGTGTATGCTTTTATAGTGGTACACTTTGGATCACTTATTGTGAAGGTTGTATGAATTATTATAAGCACTATTTTTCTTTAAAATATAACTTGGTAGGAAAAATGAGTAAATATTAGAATTTCCTACTTCATGGAGGGATAGAGATAGGACTTTTGGGAGAGATTTTTACCTAGATTTACGTACGAGTATGAGAGGGGTATGTTTATATTTTTCAGGTGCTTCTATTCCTTAATTGCAGTAGAATTCTTGGTTGAGTTATTATGAGTTCTAGTGAATCAATGCCATGACATTCCAAGAGGATGTGCTTTTATCTTGATCCAGCTATACTTGAATTTCACTCCTTGTTCAACCATATGAAGTAGTTGTGGTAATTTCAAGAGCTTGTAAAGTAAATTCATAGAAAAGCATATTACCTTCAAACCTGATTAGTGTTATCTCTTCTACAAAACTCCTTGGAAAAATTGAGGTGGATGTATAACCATATTTCAAGCATTGAGAAGATCCAAACCATTATTGATTCAAACTTATTCTCTTTAGGTTTTGGAAAAAAAATTGTTGAGAGAAAATATAGGGTAGAATGATTGCAATCCAAGATTTTGTCATTGGTGGTTGAATGAAGGAAATAACTTAAACCCACTGTGTATAAAATAGTTAATATTGAGTAGAGTTTGAGTTGTTCTCAATTAGAGGGATATCAAATTATCTTTGTTGTATGGGATATTAGGATGTTAAATACTCCTAGTTAACTGTCGATGAGACCTACGCTCAATTATGTAGGCATATAACTAATGCTTAATCTAAAGGTGGATAACTATCTAGGATTTGAGGATGTAAAACTTTGTGAAACATGCAACGTAGGCCAGAAATTCAAGTTACTATTGTTGTAACCAATGAGGTCTGATATGATCACTCTGGTTATTAAACATGCAATAAGATTCTTGTAATTAGAATTAATAAGTTGATGTACACTTGTGGTAGTCATTCCAATTTTGGTTCTATTAGGTGATAAATCGGGCTACTGAAATGGCTTACAAGTGGTCCAGTTATTGGGACGTGAACTTATTGATGTCCTTGGTATTACACTAGGAGATAGATTGTATGGAAAATGTTGGAGTTAGTCTTAGTTGTTATTTATTTTAAATGTGAGATTCATGCTGGAAAGAATAAGGATGCTTGAATGTCCCCAACATCAAAGAAAAATTACAGATTTCTCTTACACATGGATAAGGAGATGTGGCTTTCTATGTGGGCTTAAGATTTAAGGAGTTCTCATGATTGAGATATCGGATACCATGGAGTTCTTTGCATTAAGGATTGTGTTATTTGTAACATGGATCTAAAATTTATTTTATATTGTATATATTCAATAATGTAGAGATTTCCATGTCAAGGAATGGCATTGGGGAATGCTCCTCAATGTAAATTTATCAATCCTTTGGATGAATAAAAGAAATGGATTTTAAGGCTGGTTTTTCTCCCTTCGAGGGGTTTTCCAAGATAAAATAATGTTGTTCATTTATTGTGGTGTTTCTTCTTTATGGTATTGTAGAAATAAAAATTTTATGTACTTGTTATGGATATTTATAGATACAGTTATTTTATTTGAAGACATTGTTGGTTAATTACATGTTAATTTCTAGAATAAAAAATTTATAATATTTCCAATTTGGGAAGACTATGAGAAGGTTATGAGTTCTTTTGGATATGACTAAATTGATTGTTTTATTCCTTTTTTAGCTTAATAACAATTATAAGCCCTACTTGGTAAATTATGGATAAGAAGCATGTGGTATAGATGAATGTTATTTTAGGAAGCAATTAAGATTGGGTGATGATAGAAGTTTAATGACTCATTTCATGGAACAAGCTTCTTATCATGAAACATGATTGATCTTTTAAGAAATGTTGTACTAGGATCATTGATTAGTTTCCAAAAAATCTAAATAATGTATGATCTACTATAAATTATCTAGAGTCTTTTTAATTAGTAACTCTAGTAATGAAATTTGAGGGGTTAGCTTATGTGTGATTCTACTAAGAAGTAATTAGGAACAAGGCTGGTGGTATTTCTAGCTCAAAAATATATAATATGGATAGACAAATCCTACATGCTTATACCACTTGCATGTATGGACTTATGCAAAGTGTAAACCAAGAGTGTACTACTCAATGGAACAAGGGGAGGGTTAATGCTAAGTCATTGGATCCATGAGATTAATATCTTGATCTAATAAGTGACACCTAGTGCTCTTACATAAAAGGATATATGTAGAGATAATTAATGGGTGTACCTCAAGGAAATATAGATAGGAAACAAGTGTGGTGACATCAATAGATGTCCTGGAACTATTTGTTTTGATATATGGAAAAAAAATTTAAAAATGGTTTGGAAAAAATTGGGTAATGACATTTGGTATCAAAGCATGGTTCGTAGTGGAATTGGTTCACTACACAAAACTTATTTTGGTTTGTGATAAAAAACATACCTATGGAAATAATATATCTTGTTCAAAAAAAATGTTGAAATTTAAACTTATCTGAATGTCTATTATAACTATAAACATAGTAGTTAATAGGAGAAACCCATCAAAGAAGTAATGTTGAACTGACTCCTACTATCTCTTCTATATGTGGGTAGGGATGACATCAAAGAGAAGAAGAGGAAGTATTGCCCCAATTACAAGGCAGACACGAGAAACTAATGTGGAGGATAGAAACACCAATGTAGGTTTAAAAAACCCTAGAAATGAAAGATAAAATCTTAGTAATGAAGGAGATAATCTCACGATGACAGTGGCCCTAATTCGAAAATAATTTGAAATACAAAAAAAAAATTTGGGTGCCATGCTAAATTGAGAAACACAAGGTAGTAAATATAATAAGGGATAGGTAAATGAACCCCTTTCTAAGGCACAACTGACTAGGATTTGACTTGAGGTCCATTTGGGGAAAGAGATGAAATATTTGAATGAGGAAGATGGTGATAAAGTCGAGGCTTGGTTGAAAGAGATAGAAACCTATTGTAAGATAAAAAAAACTTTTCCTCTGGCACTTGAACATATTATTCCAAACTACATTTACAAGGAGATGGTTTGTATTGGTGGAAAACTAAGTGAGGATCGAAAACTAGTAGCAGTAGTTGACCTAAATTGGAAGAATTTATAGTGAATTTTAAAGAAATATTCCTCATAGAGCATTTCTATTACCAAAAGTTTGAAGAATTCACTAAACTTCAGTAGGGAACTAGGACAGTGGAAAAATATTATCAGATATTTATCAATTTTCTAAAGTATGTACCTGCTTATAATGAGAAAATGAAGATTCATAAGTTTATACTAGGAGCAGATCCTAGAATAGGGTAAGAGGTAGATATGTGGGAACCTACTACTTAGAATAAGGCCTATTATTTGGCAAAAAATGCTGAAATATATCTCATACCCTAATTTTACTATGAAGGTTTAGATGAGCAAGGCAAAGAAGCACTAAGGAAAAGGAATAACATAGTTTTTTTAAGGTGGAAAAAAGAACAGGTAAACAAAAGTTCCTTTACATATGACAAAAGAAATGATCGAAAGTAGAGAAATTTTAGAAGAAGGTTCCAAGGACAGAATCGTAATTCCAATAATTGTGACAATGGTAATAGTAGACCATCACATGGTCAAGCTAATTCTCCACATGCATAAAAAGTAGAAGAGGAACAAAAGCAAAAAGAACATCCAGGATTGAAAGAAGGGTGTTTTCTTTATAGAGGACTACATTATGCCAACAATTACCCACAAAGAGTAGGAATGAGTTCAAAAGGAATGGAACCAATGTACAAATAATCTTTATCTATGGAACCCATGCACAAGATTTATGTAGCTACAGATAATCAAAACCTAGAAGGTCAAGCCATGCCATTGTTTATAAAAGGTAATATTTCTAGTAAGGATGTTAAAATCTTAATTGATAGAGGTGATAAGGATAGCTTTATTTCCAATATTTTAGCTAAAGATATTTTAGAAAATCCAATAATCTTGGCACTTGAGTGGAATGTCGAGTATGGTTTAGGATAAACCTACTCTATAAATCAATGTTATCCTATGGCAAAAATTGCCTTACCTCGTATGATAATGGGACACCTATATGTAGTGCCATTGCATGCCTTTTATGTAATCCTAGGAATGGATTGGTTGCAAGTGCACAAAGTAGTACTCACATTTTAGGATAGATGGATTGATTTTATTAAATATAGATGAGCTAAATGAAGGGCACATGGTTTGCAAAGGGTTTTTCAACCTCGAATCCTCTTGGCAATGCAACTCAAGAAAACCATTAGAAAGGGATGAATGGTATATGTTGTAAAGATAAATGAAATTGGGGAAGAAAATAAGGAAGAGGTGTTCAAAAAACACCTAACTATTCAGGAATTTAGGGATGTATTTCCAAAATATTCACCTGGATTACGTCGTAAATGTGATTTTGACTTCATAATTTATCTTCAACCTGGAACGATCCAATACATAGATCACCTTACAAAATAAATCACAAGGAAATAAAAGAGCTAAAAGTACAACTATAAGGGTTGCTGGAAAAAGTATTAATTAGACCAAGTGTGTCACCATTTGGTGCACCTGTGTTATTCATAAGTAAAATAGGATGTTTTCTTGAGATTATGTATAGATTATAGAATGTTAAACAAGGTAACAATAAATAATAGATATTCATTACCCATGATCAAATATCTCTTTGATAAGCTTAAATGTGCCACTATATTTACAAAGATTGATCTGAATTCTGGATATCATCATTTGCAAATCCGTGAAGAGGATACACATAATACAACTTTTAAGACTTGCTATGACCATTACGAGTTTACTGTATTACCTTTTGGTTTAATGAATGCTCCAATAGCATTTATGAATTTAATGAATAGTATATTCATCAAGCAATTGGATAGATTTATCTTGGTTTTCTTGGATAATATATTGATATACTCTCGAGATAATATAGAGCATGATAAACACCTTAGGATTGTGCTAGAACTGCTATGGAAAATTCATTTGTATGGTAACATATCCAAGTGTGAATTTTATGTACCAAAAGTATAGTACCTAGGACATATTGTATCATAAAGAGGGATCATAATAGATCTTAAAAAATATAGGCTATTTTGAATTGGCTTCCACCAACAAATGTGAAAGAAATATGGAGTTTCATGGGTTTTATAGGTTACTATAGGTGATATGTTAAGGATTATTCCAAGATAACCTCTCCAATAACTAACCTTCAAAGGAAAGTAAAAAAAATTAGGTGGACATATAAATGTGAGGTAGCCTTTGTTTTGCTTAATCAAAAGCTTACTACACCGCATATACTAAAGATACCCGATCCTCAAGGGAATTTTTCTATTTGTACATATGCTTCATTGGAAGGTTTGGGAGGAGTGCTCTCATAGGAAGAAGTAGTAATAGCCTATGGATCAATAAAACTAAAATGGTATGAGGTTAACTATGCAATCCATGATATGGAATTGGCAGTAGTTGTTTTTGCTCTCAAGAGTTGGCAATATTATTTGGTAGGAAGACCATTTCAGTTGAGAATAGATTATCATAGTCTGCAATATATATTTTCTCAACCTTTAATGAATTCTAGGTAGAGAACGTGGATGGAATTTCTTGCTAAATATGATTTTGGCATAGGATATATGAAAGGAAAGGAGAATAAAGTCATTGATGTACTGAGTAGGAGACACATAGTTGTTATATATCACATCCACATTGATTTAATGGAATAATTTAGGGAAATGCAACATCAGGATCCATATTGTAATCAAATTTGGAAAATAATGGAAAGGAAAATGAACGAAAATAGGGACTTTAGCATCAAGGATGGTTTCTTATGCTTTAATAACAAGGTAGTGATTCCTAAAATTTGAAATTTGAGAAAAATGATCATGAATGAAGCTCATAGATCTCCATATTCTACCCATCTAGGTGGAGCAAAGATGAGGGAAAATATAAAGAAAAATTTATATTGACTAGGAATGAAGAAAGACATAACTGAATTTGTCGCTCAATACCTAGAATTTTAGAAAGTGAAGCATAGACATCATGTTGGATTTTTATATCCATATGATGTGCCAATTCAAAAATGTTGGGTGATATCAATGGATTTCATCATAGGGTTGCCTAAAAATAGATTTCAATATGATGCAATATTAGTAGTGGTCAACAGATTGACTAAGGTTGCATACTTTATACTCGAGAATACCAAGGATGATGTCGTTATTATGGCTAAAAAATTTTCCAAAGAAATATTTTTACTTCATGGTTTTTTAGATGTAATTATATAAAATAGAGATTCATTATTTACATATGAGTTTTGATAAGCTTTACATCATGCCATTGGTACTAAATTGAACATCAATTTTTCTTATCATCTAGAGACTGATGGGCAAACTCAAAGAGTGAACCAGGTGTTAGAATATATGCTTTGCATGTAATGTATGGATCATAAAAATTTTTGGGATGATTATTAACATCTGGTAGATTTTTCCTACAATAACAATCACCATTTGACCTTAGGAATGGCTCCATAGAAATATTTATACGAAAAAAAGTGCAGGACACCACTATCATGGGACAATATAGAAGATTGGATTGTATTGGTTCTATACATGGTCAAATAAATGTAGCAACAATTAAGTATAATTAGGAAAAGGCTAAAATAATCCATAGATCGACAAAAGAGTTATGTAGACCTTAAGAGGTCAACAAGAGAATTTATGATGGGTGATAGAGTATTTTTGAGAGTGAGACCTAAGAAGAGTGCTATCAAGTCCACAAAAGTTGATCCACATTTTATGGGATCCTTTGAAATTATAGAAAATATCAGTCATGTGGTTTATCGACTTGCCTTACCACACAATTTGTCCAAGATTCATGATACTTTTTATATTTCCTTGCTTAGGAAGTACATTGCTATCATGTGTGGGACTTTTTTAACTTTCATATGGTGAATCCCAAGGCTATAGATGTTTGAATAGTAATAATTTTTGAATTTTGATCTAAATAATTGAGGAAAGGGCCTTTGGAGCAATGCAAGGTCCAATGGGACTGTTACTCACAAAGAAATTCTACTTGGGAAAAAGTGGTAGACATGCAAAAATATTTTCCATTTTTGTTTAAAAATGTATTGTAAATATCATCTATGTTTTAACTAGGAGGAAAACACTGAGGATTGTGTTAATCCTAAGGAGGGGAGGATGTCATGACCCTCCCTTGACAGACTTTTTATTTTATGAACTTATGTTTAGCTAAGTTATATTTGGATGGAAGCATTGACTGGTTCATTATTAGCTTATACAAGATTTATACTTCATGAGTTTTAATTGATGTATTTCTCATGTGAATGATAGATCTTATATGTTTTTTTTTTTTTTAAAGCAAAAAACCCCTTGCAGGGCTGCCTTAATTTGAGAGACCATGAACAGGGGTTTCTATACCATCAAAGTCACCCGGGAGTTGCAACCGACCCTGTCCGCACCAACATTATCAATTGGATTTTTGATACCCAATTCAGCTTTTTGGTAGGGTGGATATTTGAACCTGGGACCTCCCTTGGAGGATTGCCCTCTCCTCTCAAACTCACCTACAACACCTGGGTAGATAGATCTTATATGTTGGATGGTATGAATATGCTTCTAATGGAAAATATATGATATTGCTAATGAATGTTTGGTGTATCCAGGAATAAGTGGTCATGGAACTATTGCCAAGAATGGAAATTCATTAGTTGACCAAATGATATGGGGTCTCATTCATGGAAAAATCTTAAGAATAACATAAATGAATATGCATATCTTGTATATGGATAACATGAATTTACATGAGTATGTTATATCAGGCTTGGATTAAAAACTAGTTGATATTAGCAATTTATTTAATATATATATATATATATATATATATATATATATATATGCAATTTTGATATGGCTAGTCAAGAGAAGGAACTATTGCTAGTTGTGGAGTGCTTTAATGATTTAGAATCTCTACAATAGCTCTTTTGAAGACTCTTGCCAACATTCACTTTAGATGGACAAAAGGTTTTAGAGGAGATTCATTAAGTGAAAACTTGTTGATATTTTACAAAGAAAAAAGGAATTATATCATGATGGTATCTTTAGTCACTGTCTCTTCTAGGACCCGAGCAGATTATATCATGCGTCATGGACATTCAAGGATACAAGAAGAGATAAACTTGTACAACGATGCCAAGCAATACAAATGATGGAATGGGAGGATAGATGAAATTCAAAGGAAGAGAAGAGCACATGGTGAGCGTATTCGAGAAGGCATTGCGAATAGGCTGAATGTATTGTGATATTTGGGAAGGTCAGCATGTTCTAGAAAGTGGGAGAACATTTTTAATAAGGGATCACATTATCGATGAGAAACGCATTTTGGAGAGGGAGCACATCGAAGGGAAAGGATAGAGTAGTGCATCCTAGGAATATTTGATAGATTTGATTGGTGTAACCAGGTTGGATGATATAAACTCCTTTATTTTAATTTAGTAGGTGTCAACTAAAATGTATGTTTGAATAACTAAGACTTGTACTTCTTCTATGAAATTAGAGGAAGGATAATTTTTTATCTTTGTATCATTGATTATGAAGGTCATCTGAGTTATTCTAAGTAAAAATTTTATTTAAAATTAAACCTGATAGGAAAACAAGTAAATGTTAGAATTTCCTACTTTGTGGAGGGATAGCAATAAGAATTTTGGGAGAGATTACCACCCAGATTTACATCTAAGTATGAGAGGGGTGGGTTTATATTTTTAGATGCTTAATCTGGGTGTTTTAGGTGAGTTGGAGAAATGAAGGCAATCCTCCAAGGGAGGTCCCAGGTTCAAATATCCAGCCTACCAAAAAGCTGAATTGGGTATCCAAAATCCAATTGATAATGTTGGTGTGGGCAGGGTCGGATGTGACTCTCGGGTGACTTTGATGGTGTAGAAGCCTCTGTTCATGGTCTATCATACCTAGGCATCCCCACAAGAGGTTTTTCACTTTAAATATATATATATATATATAGGTGCTTATGTTCCTTAATTGTAGTAGAATGCTTGGTTGAGTGATTGTGAGTTCTAGCAAATCAAGGCCATAACATTCCAAGATGATGTGCTCTGATCTTGACTGAGCTATACCTAAAGTCCACTCCTTGTTTGACTGTATGAAGCAGTTGTGGTAACGTCAAGAGATTGTAAAGTAAATTCTTAAAAAAAAAAATTACCTTCAAACCTGATTAGTGTTATCTCCTCTGCAAAACTCCTTGGGAAAATTAAGGTGGATGCATAACCATATTTCAAGCATCGACGAGATCCAGCCCATTACTGGTTAAATATTATTCTCTTTAAGTTTTGGAAAAAATTATGTTGAGAGAAACTATAGGGTAGAGTGACTGAGATTCAAAAAAAATTTAGTGATGGTTGAATGAAGGAATTAACTTAAAACCAATGTGTATAAAAATATTCAACCATCCAAAAATATCAAAAATTTCAAAAATAACAATAAATATTCACATAATTCAAAATTCAAATATGCCTCGTATCCATTTATTTACCCTATACACTTGGTGGTTGCAGCAACTTGCGCTCCATGCAATATAGAAATATGAGTAAATCACCATAAGGCCATTTGGGGTAAATTAATCATCATTAACTTGAAATGACTTCACTTCAATCCTGAAGAATGCCACAGTGGTTGGACTGCCACATGGAAATGAGGTGTTCATTTCATTTCTTCCATGAAATTTTTAGTAGATCATCGACCATAGTGATTTAACACAAGCGTAATTGGAATTGCTATCATCTTGATTCCCTAAGAAGGTCATTACGGTTGGAATGCTCCACGAGATAGAGATATACAATTACTCTTAATAGTTGAAATCATGGCTAAATTAGGCCTTACAAAATAATAACAAAGTTCAAAAGTCTTAAATCATTCAAATTATTCATCTTGGTCAAGCAACTCATCGCTTTATTCAATATCCTACCTCCATTGACTCATCGCTTGAGGGGGTAGTCATAATATCAATAATTATAATCAAATTAAACAAAATATCACTTGATCTTATAAAAGTGCATTCATATTATGAATCATTGCCAACAAATATCATAATATTACCCTTTTCTAGGGCAAAAATCAAAAATGACAGTTAAGCTAGTAGCTCTCCACATATTGGAATGATTCTAGCCTACTACATGATCACTGTAGACACATGAAAGATTTGCTTGAAGTCTTCCCTAAGTTGGAAGCAATGATTCTAATAGGTGCATCCTTTTGTAGGACTCAACATCTAATATTAATCAAATCAATGATCATCATTCGACCTACAACATGGCTTTAGGTGATCTATTTTTGTTCAGCATTGTGCTTTCACACAATGAATCCAAAAAGGGGCATCTATAGACACCTAAAACGTGTCATGTGTTAGGTACTACTCATATGGGTATTCTAACAGACCATATGAATTATCTTGGACCATTCTAAGGCAAAGCAATGGTTTTAACTACTCAAATTAGGTATTTTTGGCCATTCAACCTCAGACGTGGCTAACACCCATGGCTAGGATTCTAGCTACGCCTAAGAGCTGCGACTAGCTTTGAAACTATTTTGAATTTCTAGGACAAGCTAAATTTAGTTACAATATCCCTAGCAATAGATTTCAAGAAGTTTCAAGTGAGGAAGCATCTAGAATCTTCCTCCCAACTGTTCCAACCTCCTAGTTCTTGATATTGGCTTCTCCATGAACCCAGGATTAGGAATTGAGAGTGTTATAAGACCCCCCTCCAAATTGGAGAAAAGTCTGGAGAAGATTTTAATTTAATGTAGTTAAGCCCTTCCAAATTGGAGAGCCATTTGTAACGATTCAGGAGTGCCTACATGTTGCCAATTTGGAAATTGTGACTATATTCAAAATTATGGAGGTTTCAAGATCTTGAGGAGATCATTCCTCCACAATTGAACCACTTGCACTACAATTCAAATAATCTACATCACCAATTAGTTCCAAAACATAGAGGTGACCCTTGATCATCAATTATCTACAAGAATTTAAGATTTAGGCCCTTGTTACAAGGTAAAGAACATTTTCACCTAAGTCACGGTTGTCAACCGCGGCTAACAGAGCCAGTTGCACTTCAGACAAGCAATGAGAGTTTGACACTCAATTTCACTTCTTTTAGTCATATGATTTTGATTCTAAATATGCAATTAGGTATATCTAACATAGATTAGCTTTCATTTATGCTTTCATGTGGTTAATTGCATAAATTAAAGGTAGATTTGCTCTATTTCCTTCTATTTTGTCAATTTGCACTAGTTTCATTATATTTGACCCATTTCAAGTTTTAATGTCAGATTATGCATCATAATAGCTATATTTACTGCTTTCTTATCATTCTTTATAATACTTCAAAGTTTTTGTAATCATATTTAAAATTTTCCATGATTTCTTGCTATATACGTACTAAGTCATGCAAATTCCTATCAAGAGCCTCATCATGAGATGTCTCCTTTGCTTCTAACTATCTTATGTTGTTTATTGAATGTATATTTACAGGATCTGAGCATATTCAAAGCATTCTTGGCAACATATTCCTATGATCAAGTGATAATAAGGCTTCCTTGAGCCTTGAGCAATTCGTGTCTACCTTAAGAGCCTGCATATTGTAGTATCCCCTTTGAGGGGCTAAAAATATTGTATCAAATAATTTGGTATCTCTAAGAGAGACGTATTTGTAAAGGATATTTGCAATGATAATATAAATAAGCTATTCTTTCTTGTTCAATTCATTGTTATTCATATTTTCATGCTTTAATGTTTGGTATACTTGATTCAATAGTCTAAGTGTATGCTTTTAGAGTGGTACACTTTGGATCACTTATTGTGAAGGTTGTATGAGTTATTATAAGCACTCTTTTTATTTAAAATATAACCTGGTAGGAAAAATGAGTAAATATTAGAATTTCCTACTTCATGGAGGGATAGCGATAGGACTTTTGGGAGAAATTTTTACCTAGAATTACATTCGAGTATGAGAGGGGTAGGTTTATATTTTTCAAATGCTTCTATTCCTTAATTGTAGTAGAATGCTTGGTTGAGTTATTATGAGTTCTAGTGAATCAATGCCATGACATTCCAAGAGGATGTGCTTTTATCTTGATCAAGCTATACTTGAATTTCACTCCTTGTTCAACCATATGAAGTAGTTGTGGTAATTTCAAGAGCTTGTAAAGTAAATTCATAGAAAAGCATATTACCTTCAAACCTGATTAGTTTTATCTCTTCTACAAAACTCCTTGGAAAAATTGAGGTGGATGTATAACCATATTTCAAGCATCGAGCAGATCCAAACCATTATTTATTCAGCCTTATTCTCTTTAGGTTTTGGAAAAAAAATTGTTGAGAGAAACTATAGGGTAGAATTATTGTGATCCAATATTTTGACAATGGTGGTTGAATTAAGGAATTAACTTAAACCCACTGTGTATAAAATAGTTAATATTGAGTAGAGTTTGAGTTGTTCTCAATTAGAGGGATATCAAATTATCTTTGTTGTATGGAATATTGGGTGGTTAAATATTCCTAGTTAAGTGTTGGTGAGACCTAAACTCAATTATGTAGGCATATAACTAATGCTTAATCTAAAGGTGGATAACTATATAGGATTGGAGGATGTAAAACTTTGTGAAACATCCAACGTAGGCCAAAAATTCAAGTTACTATTGTTGTAACCAATGAGGTTTGATAGGATCACTCTGGTTATTATACATGCAATAATATTCTTATAATTAGAATTAATAAGTTGATGTACACTTGTGGTAGTCATTCCAATTGTGGTTCTATTAGGTGATAAATTGGGCTATTGAAATGGCTTACAAGTGGTCCAGTTATTGGGACGTGAACTTATTGATGTCCTTGGTATTACACTAGGAGATAGATTGTATGGAAAATGTTTGAGTTAGTCTTAGTTGTTATTTATTTTAAATGTGAGATTCATGTTGGAATGAATAAGGATGCTTGAATGTCCACAACATCGAAGATAAATTATATATTTCTCTTACACATGGATAAGGAGATGTGTCTTTCTATGTGGGCTTATGATTTAAGGAGTTCTCATCATTGAGATATCAGATACCATGGAGTGCTTTGCATTAATGATTGTGTTATTTGTAATATGGATCTAAAATTTATTTTATATTGTATATATTCAAGAATGTAGATATTTCCATGTCAAGTAATGGCATTAGGGAATGATCTTCAATGTAAATTTATCAATCCTTTGGATGAATAAAAGAAATGGATTTTAAGGCTGGTTTTTCTCCCTTCGAGGGGTTTTCCAGAATAAAATAATATTGTTCATTTATTGTGGTGGTTCTTCTTTATGGTATTGTAGAAATAAAAATATTATGTACTTGTTATGGATATTTATAGATACAGTTATTTTATTTGAAGACATTGTTGGTTAATTACATGTTAATTTCTAGAATAAAAAATTTATAATATTTCCAATTTGGGAAGACTATGAGAATATTATGAGTTCTTGTGGATATGACTAAATTGATTGATATATTCCTATTTTAGCTTAATAACAATTATAAGCCCTACTTGGTAAATTATGGATAAGAAGCATGTGGTATAGATGAATTTTATTTTAGGAAGCAATTAAGATTGGGTGATGATAGAAGTTTAATGACTCATTTCATGGAACAAGATTCTTATCATGAAATATGATTGGTCTTTCAAGCAATTTTGTACTAGGCTCATTGATTAGTTTCCAAACAAGCTAAATAATGTATGATTTACTATAAATGATCTAGTCTTTTTAATTAGTAACTCTAGTAATGAAATCTGAGGGGTTAGCTTGTGGGTGACTCCACTAAGAAGGAATTAGGAACAAGGCTAGTGGGATGTCTAGCTCAAAAATATATAATATGGATAGACAAATCCTACATGCTTATACCACTTGCATGTATGGACTTATGCAAAGTGTAAACCAAGAGTGTACTACTCAATGGAACAAGGGGAGGGTTAATGCTAGGTCATTGGATCCATGAGATTAATATCTTGATCTAATAAGTGACACCTAGTGCTCTTACATAAAAGGATATATGTAGAGATAATTAATGGGTGTACCTCAAGGAAATATAGATAGGAAACAAGTGTGGTGACATTAGTAGATGTCCTGGAACTATTTGTTTTGATATATGGAAAAAAAATTAAAAAATGGTTTGGAAAAAATTGGGTAATGACATTTGGTAGCAAAGCATGGTTCGTAGTGGAATTGGTTCACTACACAAAACTTATTTTGGTTTGTGATAAAAAAAATACCTATGGAAATAATATATCTTGTTCAAAAAAAATGTTGAAATTTAAACTTATCTGAATGTCTATTATAACTATAAACGTAGTAGTTAATAGGAAAAACCCATCAAAGAAGTAATGTTGAACTGAATCCTACTATCTCTTCTATATGTGGGTAGGGATGACATCAAAGAGAAGAAGAGGAAGTATTTCCCCAATGACAAGGCAGACACGAGAAACTAATGTGAAGGATAGAAACCCTAATGTAGGTTTAAAAAACCCTAGAAATGAAAGATAAAATCTTAGTAATGAAGGAGATAATCTCACGACGACAGTGGCCCTAATTCGAAAATAATTTGAAATACAAAAAAAAATTTTGGATGCCATGCTAAATTGAGAAACACAAGGTAGTAAATATAATAAGGGATAGGTAAATGAACCCCTTTCTAAGGCACAATTGACTAGGATTTGACTTGAGGTCCATTTGGGGAAAGAGATGAAATATTTGAATGAGGAAGATGGTGATAAAATTGAGCCTTGGTTGAAAGAGATAGAAACCTATTGTAAGATAAAAAAAAAATTCCTTTGCAACTTGAACATCTTATGCCACACTACATTTGCAAGGAGATGGTTTGGATTGGTGGAAAACTAAGTGAGGATCAAAAACTAGTAGCAGTAGTTGACCTAAAATGGGAAGAATTTATAGTGAATTTTAAAGAAATATTCCTCATAGAGCATTTCTATTACCAAAAGTTTGAAGAGTTCACTAAAATTTAGTAGGGAACTAGGACAGTGGAAAAATATTATCAAATATTTATCAAGTTGCTAAAGTATGTACCTGCTTATAATGAGAAAATGAATATTCATAAGTTTATACTAGGAGAAGATCCTAGAATAGGGTAAGAAGTAGATATGTGGGAACCTACTACTCAGAAGAAGGCCTATGATTTGGCTAAAAAAGCTGAAATATCTCAAACCCTATTTTTACTATAAAGGTTTAGATGAGCAGAGCAAAGAAGCACTAAGGAAAAGGAATAACATAGGTTTTTTAGGTGGAAAAAAGAACAGGTAAACAAAAGTTCCTCTAAGCATGAAAAAAGAAATGATCGAAAGTAGGAAAATTTTAGATGAAGGTTCCAAGGACAAAATCGTAATTCCAATAATTGTAACAATGGTAATAGTAGACCATCACATGGTCAAGCTAATTCTCCACATGCAAAAAAAGTAGAAGAGGTACAAAAGCAGAAAGAACATCCAAGATTGAAAGAATGGTGTTTTCTTTGTAGAGGACTACATTATGCCAGCAATTACCAACAAAGAGTAGGAATGAGTTCAAAAGGAAGGGAACCAATGTACAAATAATCTGCATCTAAGGAACCCATGCACAAGATTTATGTAGCTACAGGGAATCAAAACCTAGAAGGTCAAGCCATGCCATTGTTTATAAAAGGTAATATTTCCAGTAAGGATGTTAAAATCTTAATTCATAAAGGTGCTAAGGATAGATTTATTTCCAATAGTTTAGCTAAAGATATTTTAGAAAATTCAATAATCTTGGCACATGGGTGGAAGGTCGAGTATGGTTCAGGATAAACCTACTCTATAAATCAATGTTATCCTATGGCAAAAATTGCCTTACCTATGGTATGATAATGAGATGCCTATATGTAGTGCCATTGCATGCCTTTGATGTAATCCTAGGAATGGATTGGTTGCAAGTGCACAAATTAGTACTCAAGTTTTAGGATAGATGGATTGAGTTATGGAATATGTAGGAGCTAAATGAAGGGTGTATGGTTTGCAAAGGGTTTTTCAACCTCAAATCCTCTCAGTAATGCAACTCAATTAAACCATTAGAAAGGGAGGAATGGTCTATGTTGTAAAAATAAATGAAATTTGGGAATAAAAGAAGGAAGAGGTGTTCAAAAAACACCTAATTATTCAAGAATTTAGGGATGTATTTCCAAAATATTTACCTAGATTACTTCCTAAATGTGAGTTTGACTTCACAATTGATCTTCAACCTGGAACCGATCCAATACATAGAGCACCTTACAAAATAAATCCCATGGAAATAAAAGAGCTAAAAGTACAACTACAAGGGTTGCTTGAAAAAGTATTAATCATACCAAGTGTGTCACCATTTGGTGCACCTGTGTTATTCATAAGGAAAAAATGATGTTTTCTTGAGATTATGTATAGATTATAGAATGTTAAACAAGGTAACAATCAAGAATAGATATCCATTACCCATGATCAAAGATATCTTTGATCAGCTTAAATGTGCCACTATGTTTACAAAGATTGATCTAAAGTCTGGATATCATCATTTGCAAATCCGTAAAGAGGATACACATACAACAACTTTTGAGACTTGTTATGACCATTATGAGTTTACTATCTTGCATTTTGGTCTAATGAATTCTCCAATAGCATTCATTAATTTAATGAATAGTATTTTCATAAAGCAATTGGATAGATTTATCTTGGTGTTCTTAGATGATATATTGATATACTCTCGTGATAATATAGAGCATGATAAACACCTTAGGATTGTGCTAGAACTGCTAAGAAAAATTTATTTGTATGGTAACATGTCCAAGTGTGAATTTTATGTACCAAAAGTATAATACCTAGGACATATTGTATCATAAAGAGGGATCATAATAGATCTTAAAAAAATAGAGGCTATTTTGAATTAGCTGCCACCAATAAATGTGATAGAAATGTGGAGTTTCATGGGTTTGATAGGTTACTATAGGTGATATGTTAAGGATTATACCAAGATAACCTCTCCAATAACTAACCTTCAAAGGAAAGTAAAAAAAATTAGGTGGACAGATAAATGTGAGGTGGCCTTTGTTTTTCTTAATCAAAAGCTTACTACACCACATATACTAAAGATACTCGATCCTCAAGGGAATTTTTCTATTAGTACATATGCTTCAATGGAAGTTTTGGGAGGAGTGCTCTCATATAAAATAGTAGTAATAGCCTATGGATCAATAAAACTAAAATGACATGAGGTTAACTATGCAACCCATGATATGGAATTGGCAATAGTTGTTTTTGCTCTCAAGATTTGGCAATATTATTTGGTAGGAAGACCCTTTGAGTTGAGAATAGATTATCAGAGTCTGCAATATATATTTTCTCAACCTTTAATGAATTCTAGGTAGAGAATGTGGATGGAATTTCTTGCTAAATATGATTTTGGCATAGGATATATGAAAGGAAAGGAGAATAAAGTCGTTGATACACTGAGTAGGAGACACATAGTTGTTATGTATTGCATCCACATTGATTTAATGGAATAATTTAGGGAAATGCAACATCATGATCCATATTGTAATCAAATTTGGGAAATAATGGAAAGGAAACCGAATGAAAACAAGGACTTTAGCATCAAGGATGGTTTCTTATGCTTTAAGGACAAGGTAGTGATTCCTAAAATTGGAAATTTCAGAAAAATGATCATGAATGAAGCTCATATATCTCCATATTCTACCCATATAGGTGGAGCAAAGATGAGAGAAAGTATGAAGAAAAATATTTATTGACTAGGAATGAAGAAAGACATAACTGAATTTGTCTCTCAATACCTAGAATTTTAGAAAGTAAAAGTGAAGCATAGACATCCTGTTGGAATTTTATATCCACATGATGTGCCCATTCAAAAATGGTAGGTGATATAAATGGATTTCATAATAGGGTTTCCTAAAAATAGATTTCAACATGATGTAATATTAGTAGTGGTCAAAATATTGACCAGGGTTGCACACTTTATACTCGGGAATACCAAGGATGATGTCGTTATTATGGCTAACAGATTTTCCAAAGAAATATTTTGACTTCTTGGTTTTTTATATGTAATTATATAAAATAGAGATTCATGATTTACATTCGAGTTTTGGTAAGCTTTACATCGTGCCATTGGTACTAGATTGAACATTAGTTTTTCTTATCATATAGATACTGATGGGCACACTTAGAGAGTGAACTAGGTGTTAGAATATATGTTTTACATGTATTGTATGGATCAAAAAACTTGTTGGGATGATTATTGACATCTGGTAGAGTTTGCCTACAATAACGGTCACCATTCGAACTTAGGTATGGCTCCATAGGAAGATTTATATGACAAAAAGTGCAGGACACCACTATCATGGGACAATCCAGAAGATTGGATTGTATTGGTTCTATACATGGTCAAATAAATGGAGCAACAATTAAGTATAATTAGAAAATGGCTAAAAGAAGCCATAGATCGACAAAATAGTAATGTCGACCTTAAGAGGTCAACAAGATAATTTCTGATGGGTAATAGAGTATTTTTTAGAGTGAGACCTAAGAAGAGTGCTATCAAGTCCACAAAAGTTGAGCCACATTTTATGGGATCCTTTGAAATTATAAAAAATATCAGTCATGTGGTTTATCGACTTGTCTTGCCACCCAATTTGTCCAATATTCATGATACTTTTTATATTTCCTTGCTTAGCAAGTACATTTCTATCATGTGTGGGACTTTTCTAACTTGCATATGGTGAATCCCAAGGTTATAGATGTTTGAATAGTAATAATTTTTAAATTTTGATACAAATAATTAAGAAAAGGACCTTTGGAGCAATGCAAGGTCCAATGGGACTATTACTCACAAAGAAATGCTACTTGGAAAAAAGTGGCAGACATGCAAAAATATTTCCCATTTTTGTTTTAAAATATATTGTAAATATCATCTATGTTTTAACTAGGAGGAAAACACAGAGGACTGTGTTAATCATAAGGAGGGGAGGATGTCATGACCCTCCCTTGACAGAATTTTTATTTGATGAACTTATGTTTAGCTAAGTTATATTTGGATGGAAGCATTGATTAGTTCATGATTAGCTTATACAAGATTTATGTTGAGCAAGGTGCAGAAACAATATTGTCATTGTTGTCAACACAGACATATAGATCAGTTGATGCAGTGGACAGGAGTTCAGAGGTCAGTCAGAGCATGTACAGTGAATTTCCAAGAAGACAGAAGTGGCCCAGATTCAAAGGATCAAAGAAAAAGACAAGTAAGAAAATTGTCGTGATATCGCGACATGTTTTCTGTTGCGATTTCGTGACATATCGAAGGAGAGAGAAAATGCTGGCAAAACTGTCGTGATTTCGCGACATGTTGGCAGAGAAGAAGCCAAGTGGAAAAACTATCACGATTTCGTGACATGTTGGCAGAGAAGAAGCCAAGTGGAAAACTGTCACGATTTCACGACATGGTGGCAGAGAAAAAGCCAAGTGGAAAAACTGTCATGATTTCGTGACATGTTCGAAGAGAGAGAAAGCGCAAAGAAAACTGTCGCAATTTCACGACATGTTTGGAGAAAAGGCGCAAGCAAAGAAAACTGTCGTGATTTCATGACATTTTTGGAGAAAATGCGCAAGCAAAGAAAATTGTCACGATTTCATGACATGTTCGGGGAGAAGGCGCAAGCAAAGAAAACTGTCACGATTTCGCGACATGTTCTGAGAGAAAGAGCAAGAAAGAAAAAGTGTCGTGATTTCGTGACATGTTTCATTTTCACGGTCCAAAGCGAAGAGAAAGAGGAGAGAGAAAAATGTGTCACGATTTCACGACATGTTTCATTTTCGCGGTCCAAAGTGAAGAAGGATGGTACGGACAAAAAAGTGTCACAATTTCACAAGTTCGAGAGAAAGAGCTTGCAAGGAAAAGTGTCACGATTTCGTGACAATTTGCAAGAGGAAGCGCTAAGGAGAAAAAGTGTCATGATTTCACGACATGTCGGGTTTTCACGACCCGAAGGGAAGAAAAGTGCCAAGGAGAAAAAGTGTCACGATTTCATGACATGTTCCGTTTTCTTGGGCGAAATGCAGAGAAGAGCACAAGGCAATGAAAGTGTCGCAATTTCGTGACATGTCATGTTTTTGCTAGTGCAAGTAGAGAAGAGTGCAAGGAAGCGAAAGTGTCACGATTTCGTGACATGTCATGTTTTCGCTAGGGCAAAGATAGAGAAGAGCAAAAGGCAGTGAAAGTGTCACGATTTCGTGACATGTCATGTTTTCACAGGTGCAAGCCAAGAAGTGGAAAAGGAGGCAGAAAATGTCACGATATCGTGACATGTCATTTTTTCACTGGTTGAAGCCGAGAAGAGTAGCAAGAAGGCAAAAGTGTCACGATATCGCGACATGAATACCAGGATGGTGAAACTGAAGACTACAGAGTGACGTGGACCCATAAGGAATATTTAAAATCATTTAAGATGGTCGTTACACATGGAAAGAAGCGGATGCATGCCCAAGTGGAGAAAACAAATAGTCATGAAAAAAGAAGACGAACAGTTATCGAAGGAGAAAACAAATGCATGCCCAAGTGGAGAAAATGAACAGTCGAAGAAGGAGAAAATGAACAGTCATCAAAATAGAAATGAAAACGCATGCATGCATAGAAAAGGATACGAACAATCATGATTGAGAAGACGAACAATCATGGTAGGGTTATATGTGTAAATTCGTAACATGCATCGTGTTTGACGAAAAGCCTACCCTATATATAGACAAAAGCAGTTACAGTTAGAAAGCGTTACAACTGACAAGTGGCGCATGAGAAATGAAAGAAGGAGTTACAACTAGAGTCACAAAGACTCAATATTGTTATAAAAGGGCAGTTGTGTGGAGAATTAAGTTGCTACTATAAGTGAGAAATTGCTACGTAAAGAGGGTTAGAAGAGGGCCGAGAGAGAGATAAGTAGAGTCGTGAGAGCATGTAGAGTTTGATTAATTACAGACCAGTCAGGGTCGTGTAAACAGCGAAGGCATTTTTATGTCATTGAAATAATTTAGAATTGTAGTCCAAGTTGGTGCTTGGCATTAGGGGTTGGTGCTCCTATCTGTTGCAGCAAAAAAATAAGGGGTTGGTGCTCCTTCCAGTGGGTGCTAGTAAAGTGTTTGTAAAATTGGTGTTTTGCAAAGGCTGGATTTGGATTGGAGTCCAAGCAGTCATTTTTGAGGAGTAGCCAAATTGGTGAACCTCGTTACATTATGTGTTGTGGTGTGCTCTCTTGTGAAAATTGCTTTACCTATTTTTAAGTTCTCTTTGCTTCAGCTTTAAGTGTTGTAGATTTGAATTTTAATAGCTACACTGATTCACCCCCCCTCTCAGTGTCATTGTGAGAATATCAATTGGTATCAGAGCAAAGGTTCTTGAACAAGCTTAATCAGCTAAGGTGATCTTGGAAGGAACACAATGGCAGGTGGTGAAGGATTCTCATCCAACAAAGCTCCTTTGTTCGATGGAACTAATTACTCATTCTAGAAACTCAGGATGCAGACATATCTGAGTGCATTGGGATACAACATTTGGGAGTCAATAGAAAGTGGATACACAATACCCGCTACTCCTCCAATAGATACTGCCAAGAAGAAAAAGTTTGAGAATAACTCCAAAGCAAAGAATGCCATAATGTGTGGGCTAGTAGACAGTGAACTGATAAGGGTCATGAGTTATAAATCGGTAAAAGACATGTGGGACAAACTGAAGAGCATCCATGAAGGAGACAGTAAGATCAAGGAAGCCAAGCTGCAAACGCATCGAGCTCAGTTCGAAGCATTACAAATGAATGACGATGAGAACATAGAGGCCTATATGCTGAGAGTCAATGGAATCATTAATGCAATCAGAGGACTCGACGAAGAAATCAAAGATGCGGTTGTCATGAAAAAGGTACTTAGAACTCTTCACAAAAGATTTAATTCTAAAGTTTCTGCAATAGAAGAGGCTAAAGATCTAAATAATTTTAGCATGGACGAGATGCATGGTTCTTTGATTGCATACAAAATGAGAATAGGACAAACTAAGCCCATAGACAGAGAAGCTGCTTTTAAAGCACACAAAAATATAAAAGCTAAACAAGAATCTGAGGATGAAGAGACATCGGATGAAATGGAAGCTAACTTTGTTCGAAAACTTACAAAGGGAAAAGGAAAATATAGAGGAAAGTTACCGTTTAAGTGCTTCAATTGTGGAGGGGTCGGTCACTTTGCAGCTAAGTGTCCAATGAATGAGAAAACCAAAAGTGATGAAGGGTCACACCAAGAAAGAAGTGACTGGAAGAAGAAACCAAATTTTAGAAAAAGCAACTTCAAAAGGAAAAGTTTCATATCCAAGAATGTTAGCTCTTCTGAAGATAGCTCAGGTGAAGATTCTGAAGAAGAAACAGGTGAAGCTCTGTTCATGGCATTTGAAGAAGAAAAAATAGAAGAAAAATAGGAAGGTGATAAAAACATAAAGGATGAGGCTGAAGTATATCTGGAAGGAGAGTTGGTTGTTGCACTTAAAGAGTTAAGTAAAGAAAGGAAAAAGAATAAAAAGGTCTCAAGAAATCTTGAGGATGCGAATGACATAATAAACACTTTGAAAGTACAGACAAAAGAATTTAAGAAAATGTCTGAAGAACTCGAAGTACAATTAACCATGAAAATAGATGAGTGCAACAAACTGGAAGAAGAGATTGTTGTCTTAAGAATGTGGCTAGAAGAAAAGAATCAAAAATTGAGTTGCTATCACAAACTTGAAGGAATTTCTACGAAGCTTGAAAAGATTATAAATAGTCAGAGGACTACGAGCATCAAATTTGGCTTGGGCTTTGTCGAAGGAGAATCGTCAAGTGGATCAAAGGCCATAACTGTAGAACAAGTAAAGAAAGAAGATAAGATCAAGGTTGATCAAGGAAAAATGAATCATGCAAAAGAAAGCAACAGTGCCAGGCATGAGAAGAGTGTGGACAATGAGGGATTCACAAAAGTCACACATCAAAGGAGAAGAAAATTTGTGGCTCCTACTACAAAATGGCAAAGACCAACTCCTAGGTTCAATCATTCCTTTTCTGGTTATTGTTTTAAATGCAATGCTTACGGTCATAAGATTTCATACTACATTTATAATATAGGACAAAGAAATTTCACCAGTAGAAATGTCTTTTCACCCTTGATGGATTATGCAGTAGAATGCTATAACTATCATAACTTTGGACACATTGCAAGAAACTGTAGAAGCACATATGCAGCAAATAAATATCAAGGAAGAAGATCTCAACCAAACAGTTCAAGACAAAATAGAAAATTCCCAGAAAAACATGCACAGGCTACTGACAAAGAAAAGTCTAAACAAGTGACCAAAACTGTAGCCAAACCAGAGTGGAAGGAAAATGAGCGACCCAAGGAAGAAAAGGAATCCTTGATTGTTCAGACAACATTCAAAGCATAGAACAAATCGGCACCATGGATATTGGATAGTGGATGCTCCAGTCACATGACAGGAGATAAACAAAAATTTGAGAAGTTACAAAAATATGAAGGGGGCTCAGTAAAGTTTGGAAATAATGATGGAGCCAAGATAGTTGGCAAAGGATCACTCAAGATAAGTGATGGAAAGATCAATTCCAAAGAAGTTCTGTTTGTGATTGGTTTGAAGCACAACTTACTAAGCGTAAGTCAAATCTGTGATAGAGGTCATGAAGTCATCTTTAAGAAGCAGGGATGTGAAGTCAAAAAAGCACACAATGGGAAGCTGATAGCTACTGGATCGAGGACTTCTGGAAATCTATATACTCTCTCAGAGACTTTAGAAGGAGCGTGCTTGATTGGACAAGAAGATGAAAATTGGTTGTGGCACAAGAGGCTCGATCATATCAGCTTTGACAATCTGGTAAAAATAAGCTCAAACAGGGCAATAAGAGATATACCCACCATTGGAAAACCATTAAATAGCATTTGTGCTTCATGCCAAAAGGGGAAGCAAACTAGAGCCACATTTAAATCAAAGGAATACTTCACCAGTAAGCCTTTAGAACTAATACATACTGATTTGTGTGGACCCATGAGAACACAAAGCATAAATGGTGACAAATACTTTATGTTGTTCATAGATGACTACTCCAGGATGACATGGGTACTATTTTTAAAGCTTAAATCAGATGCCTTTGAGATGTTCAATATTTTTAAAAAATAGGTTGAGAATCAAACTGGAAAAAGAATTAAATGCCTAAGATCAGACAGAGGAGGAGAGTTTATCTTAGAAGAGTTTGTAGAGTACTGTCAAAAATATGGGATCAGAAGACAGTTTTTAGCAGCAAGGACACCTCAGCAGAATGGTGTTGTAGAAAGGAAGAACAGGACAATGTAGGAAATGGCACGGACAATGTTGGCTGAGAACAAAATAGCTGACATATTTTGGAAAGAGGCAGTCCATACTACGGTTTACATCCAAAATAGGTGCATGCTAAGGACGCATGAAAGCAAAACACCTTATGAGCTGTGGTTTGGTAGAAAGGCAACAACAAGATATTTCAAAGTGTTCGACAGCAAGTGCTACATCAAACGAACTGAAGATAATCTCGGTAAGTTTGAAGATAGAGTTGACGAAGGTATTTTTCTTGGTTACTCGACAAAAAGCAAAGCCTACACATGTTACAACAAGAGGCTAAAGAAAATTGTGGAGAGTGCCGATGTTAAAGTTGATGAAGGTAGAGAACGAGAAATTACTTATCAAGAAAACTACCCTATTTATGAAGAAGTCATTGAAGGAGATGAAGAAAAGGAAACAAAAGAGAATCAAAAAATTGACCCGGATGATTTAAGAATTGACTTAGAAGAAGAAGAAAACAAGAAATTCAAAACAGGCAGCTGGCAAAAAAATCATCCTAGAGAACAGATTATTGGGGACCCCACAGTTGGTATTCGGACAAGAAGAGCAATGAGTACAAAACTACTCTCTATTATCCAGCATTGAGCCCAAAAATGTTGTTGAAGCAAGCACAGATGAAAGTTGGATGAAGGCAATTAATGAAGAACTAGATCATATTGAGAAAAACAAAACCTGGGAGTTAGTACCAAGACCAGCAAATAAAAATATAATCGATACTAAATGGATTTTTTGAAACAAATTGAACGAAGATGGATAGGTTGTAAGGAATAAAGCAAGACTGGTCTATAAAGGCTATGCACAGGTTGAAGGTATTGATTTTGAGGAGACCTTTGCACCAGTAGCTAGACTAGAGGCAATCAGAATGTTTCTGGCCTTAGCAGTTCATAAAAATTTCAAAGTATATCAAATGGACGTGAAATCAGCATTTTTGAATGGAAAACTGGAAGAAGAGGTTTACATTGAGCAGCCAGATGGTTTCCAACTAGGTGATAATCCCAACTTTGTTTGCAAGTTGAAGAAAGCTTTGTATGGCTTGAAACAGGCACCCAGAGCATGGTATGCAAGACTGGATAACTATCTTATTCAACAGGGGTTCAAGAAAGGTTTGGTGGACAACAATCTATATGTCAAAATAGAGAATGGCCATCTTATTGTCCTTGTTGTTTATGTAGATGATATCATTTTTGGCAACAGTCATGATAAGTCTTGTAGAGACATAGCAAATAAAATGAAGAAAGAATTTGAGATGTCTATGATTGGTGAACTTTCTTATTTCCTCGGATCGCAAGTCAATCAAAATGAAAAGGGCATTTTTATTTCTCAAGTTAAATATGTGAAAGAAATGCTGAAAAAGTTCACAATGGAGGATTGTAAACCTGTTAGCACTCCCATGACAACAGGTTGCAAGTTGAGCAAGGATGACAAATCTCCAGATGTAGATCAAACCATGTACAAGTCTATGATTGGAAGCCTATTGTATTTGATAGCTACTAGACCAGATATCTTACAGGTAGTATGCATGGTAGCAAGATTTCAGGCTAGTCCCAAAGAGACTCATGTGACAACTGTGAAGAGGATTTTTAGGTACCTCAAGGGTACTATGGAGTATGGGTTGTGGTACCCAAAAGGTAAGGACTTCACTCTTATTGCATATTCTAATGTAGATTGGGCAGGATGTATTGATGACAGAAAGAGTACCAGTGGAGGAGCATTTTATCTTGGAGACAAGCTGGTAGCATGGCACAACAAGAAACAAGAATCAGTCTCTCTATCCACAGCAGAGGCAGAATACATTGCAACAACAACATGTTGTACACAGATATTATGGATGAGACAAACCCTAAAAGATCTTGGTATTCACTTCAAAGAGCCAATTTCAGTTAAATGTGATAACACTAGTGCTATTAACATATCAAAGAATCCAGTTATGCATTCTCGAACCAAACATATTGCAATCCGGTATCACTTCTTGAAGGATAAAGTTGCAGAAGGTGAGGTCAAATTGGATTTTGTTCCAACTACAGAGCAAGTAGCAGATATATTCACAAAACCATTGCCCAAGGAAGTTTTTGAGTACCTTCGAAGTAAGTTGGGAGTGGTCACGTTTCCCAAGAACTAACTATCAATTGGGATCACATTCTCAGGGGGAGCATTTATGCCTATGTTTATAGTTTTGCTCATATTCATGATTTTTTCTAACTATAACAATGTGTGTCTGAGAATGTTGTGCATAGACTCAGGGGGAGTCTGCAGCAGCCCTTTGGTATTATTGTCAAAGGGGGAGAAGAATTACAAGAAATTGCACATGTGTTGCCAACAATTCCAAAGGGGGAGATTGTTGAGCAAGGTGCAAAAACAGTATTGTCATTGTTGTCAACACAGACAGATAGATCAGTTGATGCAGTGGACAGGAGTTCAGAGGTCAGTCAGAGCATGTACAATGAATTTCCAAGAAGACAGAAGTGGCCCAGATTCAAAGGATCAAAGAAAAAGACAAGTAAGAAAACTATCACGATATCGCGACATGTTTTCTATCGCGATTTTGCGACATATCGAAGGAGAGAGAAAATGCAGGCAAAATTGTCGTGATTTCGTGACATGTTGGCAGAGAAGAAAGCAAGTGGAAAAACTGTCGCGATTTCATGACATGTTGGAAGAGAAGAAGCCAAGTGGAAAAACTATCGTGATTTCGCGACATGTTGGCAGAGAAAAAGCCAAGTGGAAAAATTGTCACGATTTCACGACATGTTCGAAGAGAGAGAAAGCACAAAGAAAACTGTCGTGATTTCGTGACATGTTTGGAGAAAAGGTGCAAGCAAAGAAAACTGTCGTGATTTCGTGACATGTTTGGAGAAGAATGCGCAAGCAAAGAAAATGTGTCATGATTTCGTGACATGTTGGAGAGAAGGAGCTAGCAAAGAAAAGTGTCACGATTTCGTGACATGTTCGGAGAGAAAGAGCACGAAAGAAAAAGTGTCACGATTTCACGACATGTTCATTTCAGGAAAGGAAGCGAAAGAGGCAGAAAGCAAAAGTGTCGCAATTTCGTGACAAGTTCGAGAGAAATAGCTTGCAAGGAAAAGTGTCACGATTTCGCGACAATTTGCAAGAGGAAGCGCTAAGGAAAAAAAGTGTCGCGATTTCGTGACATGTCAGGTTTTCATGACCCGAAGGGAAGAAAAGTGCCAAGGAGAAAAAGTGTCACGATTTCGTGACATGTTCTATTTTTGCGGGCGAAAGGCAGAGAAGAGCACAAGGCAATGAAAGTGTCGCGATTTCATGACATGTCATGTTTTCGCTAGTGCAAGAAGAGAAGAGTGCAAGAAAGCGAAAGTGTCACGATTTCGTGACATGTTCCATGTTTTCGCTAGGGCAAGCAGAGAAGAGTGCAAGGCAGTGAAAGTGTCACGATTTCATGACATGTCATGTTTTCGCGGGTGCAAGCCAAGAAGTGGACAAGGAGGCAGAAAATGTCGCGATATCGCGACATGTCATGTTTTCGCTGGTTGAAGCCGAGAAGAGTAGCAAGAAGGTGAAAGTGTCGCGATATCGCGACATGAATACCAGGATGGTGAAACTGAAGACTATAGAGTGACGTGGACCCATAAGGAATCTTTAAAATCATTTAAGATGGTCGTTACACGTGGAAAGAAGCGGATGCATGCCCAAGTGGAGAAAATGAACAATCATAAAAAAAAGAAGACGAACAGTTATCGAAGGAGAAAACAAATGCATGCCCAAGTGGAGAAAACGAATAATCGAAGAAGGAGAAAATGAACAGTCGTCAAAATAGAAATGAAAATGCATGCATGCATAGAAAAGGATACGAACAATCATGATCGAGAAGATGAACAGTCATGGTAGGGTTATATGTGTAAATTCGTAACATGCATCGTGTTTGACGAAAAGCCTACCCTATATATAGACAAAAGCAGTTACAGTTAGAAAGTGTTACAACTGACAAGTGGCGCATGAGAAATGAAAGGAGTTACAACTGGAGTCACAAAGACTCAATATTGTTATAAAAGGGCAGTTGTGTGGAGAATTAAGTTGCTGCTGTAAGTGAGAAATTGCTGCGTAAAGAGGGTTAGAAGAGGGCCGAGAGAGAGATAAGCAGAGCCATGAGAGCATGTAGAGTTTGATTAATTGCAGACCTATCAGGGTCGTGTAAACAGCGAAGGCATTTTTATGTCATTGAAATAATTCAGAATTGTAGTCCAAGTTGGTGCTTGGCATTAGGGGTTGGTGCTCCTATCTATTGCAGCAAAAAAATAAGGGGTTGGTGCTCCTTCCAATGGGTGCTGGTAAAGTGTTTGTAAAATTGGTTTTTTGCAAAGGCTGGATTTGGATTGGAGTCCAAGCAGTCATTTTTGAGGAGTAGCCAAATTGGTGAACCTCGTTACATTGTGTGTTGTGGTGTGCTCTCTTGTGAAAATTGCTTTACCTATTTTTAAGTTCTCTTTGCTTCAGCTTTAAGTGTTGTAGATTTGAATTTTAATAGCTACACTGATTCACCCCCCCTCTCAATGTCATTGTGAGAATATCAATTTATACTTCATGAGTTTGAATTGATGTATTTCTCATGTGAATGATAGATCTTATATGTTGGATGTTATGAATATGCTTCTAATGGAAAATATATGATATTGCTAATGAATATTTGGTTTATCTAGGAATAGGTGGTCATGGAACTATTTCCAAGAATGGAAATTCATTAATTGACCAAATGAGATGGGGTCTCATTCATGGAAAAAGCTTAAGAATAACATAAATAATTATGCATATCTTAAATATGGATAAAATAAAATTACCTGAGTATGTTATATCAGGCTTGGATTAAAAATTAGTTGATATTAGCAATTTATTTAATATATATATATTTGCAATTTTGATATGGCTAGTCAAGAGAAGGAATTATTGCTAGTTGTGGAGTGCTTTAATGATTTAGAATCTCTACAATATCTCTTTTGAAGACTCTTTTCAATGTTCACTTCAAATGGACAAAATGTTTTAGAGGATATTCATTAAGTGAAAACTTGTTGATATTTTAGAAATAAAAAAAGGAATTATATCATGATGGTAGGTTTAATGACTATCTCTTCTAGGACCCGAGCGGATTATATCATGCATTATGGAAATTCAAGGGTACAAGAAGAGATAACCTTGCACAACGATGCCAAGAAATCCAAATGATGGAATGGGAGGATAGTTGAAATTCAAAGGGAGAGAAGAGCACATGGTGAGCGTATTTGTGAAGGCATTGTGAACAGGCTGAAGGTATTGTGATATTTGGGAAGGTGAGCATGTTCTAGAAATGGGTAGCACATTTTGAATATGGGAGAACATTATCGATGAAAATTTTATTTTGGAGAGGGAGCACATCGAAGGGAAAGGATAGAGCAGTTCATCCCAGGAAGATTTGATAGAGTTGATTGGTGTAACCAGGCTGGATGATATAAACTCCTTTATTTTAATTTAGTAGGTGTCAACTAAAATGTATGTTTGAATAACTAATACTTGTACATATTATGTGCAATTAGAGGAAGGATAATTGTTTATCTTTGGATTGTTTATTGTGAAGGTCATCTGAGTTATTTATGGGGATCCAAAATCACTCACTCTCAAATCTATATTCTCATTCAACAATTCAAAAAAATATTACAATAATGGTAGTAGTCTGCCAAATAAATTCCTTTATCCTGAAATATAGTTTCTATTACAACATCTTTTGCCTGGAAGAAAAATAGCCTAAACAGGTCCAGAATGGCCCTCTTGCCTTCACGTCTGCAACTCTGTCTCCACAATTTTTTCACCCTTGTGCATGCCTTCACTTCCCCTTTTAAAACCTCTGGTGTGACTCTCCGTTTTCCTTTTCTGACCCTTTGTTTAATTTCTCGTGCCTCTTCATTGTATTGGATTTTGAAATGTCTTTCTTTTCGACTCTTGATCTTCATTTGCTTTCATTGCACCTTGGTGCCACATGCTTATCCAGTGCTGCCACTGTAGACTCTGTCCGCCTGTCAACCAATGATGGCGTTCGGTATACCCATCGCTCGATAATTTTCTCTGTAACGGCCCCTATAACCGCCTGCCTTTTCTTTCCTTTTGTTTGGTCACAAAAATGCGACATGTCGCGATATCGCAACATTTTTGCTTCACTGCCTTCCTGCCCCTTTTCGAGTCGCAAAAATACGACATGTCGCGATATCGTGACACTTTTGCTTTTTGGCTTTCCTGCCCTTTGCGAGTCATGAAAATGTGAGATGTCATGATATCGCGACACTTTTGCTTTCTGGCCTTCCTGCCCTTTGCAAGTTGAGAAAATGTGACATGTCACAATATCGTGATACTTTTTCTCTCCTGCGCCTCCTCTCGTCTTTTGGTCACGATAATGCGACATGTTGTGATATCGCGACACTTTTCTCTCCTATGCCTTCCCTCGCCTTTTGGTTGCGAAAATGTGACATGTCGCGATATCGTGACACTTTTTCTCCTTTGCGCTTTCTCTCATCCTTTGGTCACGAAAATGCGACATGTCGTGATATCGCGACACTTTTTCTCCTTTGTGCTTTCTCTCATCCTTTGGTCATGATAATGCGACATGTCGCGATATCGCGACATATTTCCTTTCTGACTGCTCTTTCTCCTTTTTGGTACCAAAATCGTGACATGTCACAATATCGCGACATATTTCGACCTCCTCCTCGCCTCTCGGGTCATGAAATAGTGACATGTCACGATATCGCGATAGCTTTGCTCTTTTCTTTCTCTATCTATTTCGGGTCGTGAAATTGTGACATGTCACAATATTGTGACAATTTCCTTCCTTGCTTTCTTTCTGCTACTTCAGTCATGATTTTGCGACATGTCATAAAATCGTGACATTTTCTTCTCTGGCCTTTCCTGTCTTCTTTCGATCATGATTTCACGACATGTCACGAAATCATGACATTTTTGCTCTGCACCTTCTCTCTCCTCCTTGAGTCACGAAAACATGACATGTGATATCGCGACACTTTTATCTCTTGCACCTTCTCTCGGATTTTGGTCATGATAATGCGATAGGTCATGATATCATGACATTTTTCTCTCTTGAGCCTTCTCTCGGCTTTTGGTCATGATAATGCAACATGTCGCAATATCGTGACACTTTTCTCTCTTAAACATTCTCTCGGATTTTGGTCATGATAATGCGACATGTCACGATATCGTGACACTTTTTCTTCTTTGCCGACATGTCGCGATATCATGAAATTTTTTTATCTTTGCGGTATTTTGCATTTCGTTGGATGCTTCTGCATCAAACAACCGGGGTGGATTGAGAAGTGACCTTCACTTCTTTAATATTTTGTCACCTTATTTTTAACTGGGGCTGTACAAGCTCTCCAAGCTTCAACAAAATCTAGGTCTGTAGGGTACAAACCCTTAAGTTCTTCAAACCCCACAACTTCCACTCTCATTGTTGTCAACAACCTCTTTTCATCCATCCCCTTCAGTGGCTTTAGTTTATGGTGCACTCCTTTGTTTGTTAGGGAGTAAGTGTTGGTACGTCCATCATGGACTACATAGCGATCAAACTGCCATGGTATTCCTAACAACATATGGCAAGCATCCATAGGCAGGATATCACACAGGACCTCATCCTGGTATCTCCCAATATTGAACTTGACTAAGGACTATTCACTGACCAATGCCCTATGGTCCTTCTTCAACCATGCAATCCGGTATGGATGCGGGTGTCTCCTCCTCTCTAATTATAACTTAGTAACCATTTCTTCAGAGACCAAGTTATCAGTACTACCATTATCTATAACAACATTATAGACCTTACCTGAACATTTGCACCTTGTGTGGAACAGGCTCCTCTGGTTTGATTCTTCCTCCTTATTCAACAAGATTCTCCTTGTGACCATAACTTCTCTTCTATATGCCTCCTTAGAATGTTTTGATTCAGCACCTTCATCTGCTGCAGTAGCTCTGGCATGACCCTTAGGTCTCCTATTCATCCTCTCTTGGTGTTTGGGACACTCGTATGCTCGATGTCCTTCTTCGCCATAGTGGAAACAGGTTCCATGAAATCCTCCTCTTCCATACCCATGTCCAGATCTACCTCTTCCTCTTTGGTAGTTGTTCTGACCATGGGATCTGTAATCATTATCTCCCTTCTGATCCTAACTACTGCTAGCTTCTTCTTTCTCCTCATCTCGTCCTCCATCTATTCTTCCACCAGTTCTTTCTCCATGAATTCTTCCTTTATGCTTACCCTCAAACCTTCTGTTTAGCTTCTCTTCAAAATTTAGAGAAAACTGGTAAACATCCTCAATGGTGCTAATCCTAACCAGACTCAACTTTTCTTGAACACTGGTTCTCAATCTATTGATGTAACGGGCTACCTTCTCCTTGTTAGCCTCAGAATGGCCAGTTCTGATTGAGATCTAGAAAAACTCCTCTGTATATTCTTTGATAGATTTGTTTTACTGTCTCAAACTCTACATTTTCCTCAATAGATCCAATTTGTAATCTACAGGAATAAACTGTCTCTTCAACTTCTCTACCATTCGATCCCATCTGGTTATCTTTTCTTTTCTGCTTCTATTTATTTCTAGCTGCACTTCTTTCCACCATATGCAAGCGTGGCCTTTCAACTTTGTTTTTGCAAACTTGATCCGATTTGGATCTACAACCTCCTCATACTCAAAATACTCCTCCATATTGTTGATCCAATCAATCAACTCCTCTAGATTGAGATTCCCAAAATACATGGAGACATCAAAATTTGTCTTCTTCCTGATCCGAGATATGGCCCTAACCAATCTGGCTTCTACAGGATCCATTGCTTCTTCTTTTGATGGATTATCAACCTCCCAAGCTTCATCTTCACTATGATCTTCTCTTCTTGGTTCAACCCCTCTTCGCAACTCCTCTTATAGGGCTTGCACTTGCCTCTACAAAGCTCTAAAATCTTCTTCAGATACCATATTTCTCCCACCACCATGGTTTCTTCATGGAGGCATTCTTCCTCACTCTCTTCTCACAACCCTTCCATAGATCCTGGTGCAAACTGCATCACTTTCGGCAATCTGCCCACACACTCAGGAACCCCTGCTCTGATACCACTTGATGGGGAGCCAAAATAATTCACTCTCAAATCTATATTCTTATTCAACAATTCAGAAAAATATTACAATAATGGCAGCAATATGCCAAATAAACTCCTTTATCTCGAAATATAGTTTCTATTACAACATATTTCTCCTGAAATAAAAATAGCCTAAACATGTCCAAAATGGCCCTCTTGCCTTCACGTCTGCAACTCTGTCTCCATAGTTTTTTGACCCTTTTGCATGCCTTCGCTTCCCCTATTAAAACATCTGGCGTGACTCTTTGTTTTCCTTTTTTGACCCTTCGTTTCATTTCTTGTGCCTCTTCATTTTCTTGGATTTTGAAACGTCTTTCTTTCTGACTCTTGATATTTGTCTGCTTTCATTGCACCTTGGTGCCACATGCTTGTCCAGTGCTGCCACTATAGACTCTGTCCACCTATCAACCAATGATGGCGTTTGGTATACCCATCGCTCGATAATTTCCTTTATAACGGCCCCTGTAACCGCCTGCCTTTACTTTCCTTTTGTTTGGTCGTGAAAACGTGACATGTTGTGATGTCACGACATTTTTGCTTCACTACCTTCCTACCCCTTTTTGAGTCACGAAAATACGACATGTCATGATATCGCGACACTTTTGCTTTTCGGCCTTCCTACCCTTTGCAAGTCGTGAAAATGTGACATGTCACGATATCGTGACACTTTTGCTTTTCGGCCTTCCTACCCTTTGCGAGTCATGAAAATGTGACATGTCATGATATCATGACACTTTTTCTCTCCTACACCTCCTCTCGTATTTTAGTCGTGAAAATGCGACATGTCGTGATATCATGACACTTTTCTTTCCTGCGCCTTCCCTTGCCTTTTGGTCGTGAAAATGCGACATGTCACGATATCGCAAAACTTTTTCTCCTTTGCACTTTCTCTCGTCCTTTGGTCACGAAAATGCGATATGTCATGATATCATGACACTTTTTCTCCTTTGCACTTTCTCTCGTCCTTTGGCCGCGATAATGCGACATGTCAAGTTATCACAACATCTTTTCTTTTCAACTCCTCTTTCTCCTTTTCGGTCGTGAAATCGTGACATCTTTCCTTTCGGCCTCCTCCTCACCTCTCGGGTCATGAAATCACAACATGTCATGATATCATGACAACTTTACTCTTTGCTTTATCTCTTTGTTTTAGGTCGCAAAATCGTGACATGTCACGATATCGCGACAGTTTCCTTCTTTCTTTCTTTCTGTTGCTTCAATCACGATTTCACATGTCACAAAATCATGACATTTTCTTCTCTGGCATTTCCTGGCTTCTTTTGATCATGATTTAGCAACATGTCACGAAATCATGACATTTTTGATCTGCGCCTTCTCTCTCCTTCCTAAGTCGCAAAAATGTGACATATTACGATATCGCAACACTTTTCTCTCTTGCGCCTTCTCTCGGCTTTTGGTCACGATAATGCGACAGGTCGCGATGTTGTGACATTTTTCTCTCTTGAGCCTTCTCTCAAATTTTGGTCGTGATAATGTGACATGTCGCGATATCGCGACACTTTTCTCTCTTGAGCCTTCTCTTGGCTTTTGGTTGCGATAATTGGACATGTCGTGATATTGCGACACTTTTTCTTCTTTGCCGACATGTCGCAATATAGTGACATTTTTTTCTCTTTGCGGTATTTTGCCTTTCGTTGGATGCTCCTGCATCAGTTATTCTAAGTACTCTTTTTATTTAAAATTGAACCTGATAGGAAAACAAGTAAATGTTAGAATTTTCTACTTCGTGGAGGGATAGCGATAGGAATTTTGGGAGATATTGCCACCTAGATTTACATCTAAGTATGAGAGGGGTAGGTTGATATTTTTAGGTGCTTATGTTGCTTAATTGTAGTAGAATGCTTGGTTGAGTGATTGTGAGTTGTAAAAAATCAAGGCCATAACATTCCAATATGATGTATTTTTAGCTTGACTGAGCTATACCTAAATTTCACTCCTTGTTTGACTATATGAAGCATTTGTGGTAACATCAAGAGATTGTAAAGAAAATTCTTGAAAAAAAAAAATTACCTTCAAACCTGATTAGTGCTATCTCCTCTACAAAACTCGTTGGGAAAATTAAGGTTGATGCATAACCATATTTCAAGCATCGAGGAGATCCAGCCCATTATTGGTTAAATCTTATTCTCTTTAAGTTTTGGAAAAAATTATGTTGAGAGAAACTATAGGATAGAGTGACTGAGATCCGAGATTTTTTTGGTTGAATGAAGGAATTAACTTAAAACCAATGTGTATAAAATAGTTAATGTTGAGAAAATTTTGAGTTGTTCTCAATTAGAGATATTTTGAATTGTCTTTTTTGTATGGGAAATTAGGAGGTTGAATACTCCTAGTTAATTATCGGTAAGACCTACGCTCAATTACGTAGGAATATAAATAATGCTTAATATAACAATGGATACCTATTGAGGATTCAAGGATGTAAACCTCTGTGAAACATCCAACATAGTCCAGAACTCCAAGTTACCATTATTGTAACCAACGAAGTCTGATAGGATCTCTCTAGTTATTATACATGCAATAAGAATCTTTTAATTAGAATTAATAAGTTGATGTACACTTGTGGTATTCATTCTAGTTATGGTTTTGTTAAGTGATAAAACGTGTTGTCAAAATGAATTACAAGTTGTCTAGTTATTGGGACGTGAACCAATCGATGTCCTTGGTATTACACTAGGAGATAGATTGTATGGAAAATTTTGGAGTTAGTCTTAAGTGTTATTTATTTTAAATATGAGATGCATGCTAGAATGAATAAGGATACGTGAATGTGGTTTTCTATACGGGATTAATATTTAAGGAGTTTTCATGATTGAGAAGGATTGTGTTATTTGTAATATGGATCTGAAATTTATTTTATATTGTATAGATTCAAGAATGTAGATATTTCCATGTCAAGGAATGGCATTATGGAATGCTCTTCAACGTAAATTTATTAATCCTTTCGATGAATAAAAGAAATGGATTTTAAGGCTGGTTTTTATCCCTTTGGGGGGTTTTCCAGGATAAAACAATGTTGTCCATTTATTTTGGTGATTATCCTTTATGGTATTGTAGAAATAAAAAATTTATATATTTGTTATGGATCTTTATGGATACGGTTATTTTATTTGAAGAGATTGTTGGTTAATTACATGTTAATTTCTAGAATAAAAACTTTATAATATTTCCAATTTGGGAAGACTAAGAGAAGGTTACGAGTTCTTGTGGAGATGACTAAATTGATTGAGTTATTCTAGTTTTAGTTGAATAGCAATTATAATCCCTACTTGGTAAATTATGTATAAGAAGCATGTGGTATAGATGCATGATATTTTAGGAAGAAATAAAAAATGGGTGATAGAAGTTTAATGACTCGTTTCATGGAACAAACTTCTTATCATAAAATATGCTTGGCATTTTAAGCAATTTTGTACTAGGCTCATTGATTAGTTTCCAAACAAGCTAAATAATAAATGATTTACTGATCTAGAGTCTTTTTAATTAGTAATTCCAGTAATGGAATTCGATGATTTAGATTGTGGGTGATTCCACCAAGAAGGAATTAGGAACGAGGTTGATGGGATGTCTAGATCAAACAAATTTGAGATGGATAGAAAAATCCCACATGCTTATACCACTTACATGTATGGACTTATGCAGATTGTAAACCAAGTGTGTACCCCTTTATGGAATGAAGGGAGGGTTAATGCTAGCTCATTGGATCCATGATATGGATAGCTTGACCTAACAAGTGACACCTAGTGCTCTCACATAAAAGGATATATATAGAGAGAAGGAATGAGTGTAACTAAAGGAAATATAGATAGGAAATTGATGTGGTGACGTCAGTAAATATCCTAGAACTGTTAGTTTTTATATGGGAATAATTAAAAACAAATAGTTTAGGAAAAATTTGGTAGTGACATCAAGAAAAATATAGATACTCTTGATCCACATTTAACCATTATAAAAGTTATCTTAATATTCTTATAGTTCTTATCTAAAATAATCTCCTTAAATGCTTTGACTATGATTAACATGTAACATTCAACTATACTAGAACTATTATGTAGCTCCAAAACCATGAGCTAAAATTCTAAAATACATTATGAGAACCAACAAAATTTAAGAAAAACATTGGTCATTTAATGTATCAATGGGAACATCTAATATTGAAGTCTTAAAATATTGTTAAGACCATATATATCCTAATAAAATCAAGAAATAGTAGATCTTGTTCATTTATATCCTATCATACCTTATGTTAATATTCTTCTCAAAGATCAATATCTTGTATTTTGAATCCTTGACATTGTTAACTATTCTTGCTTGGGACATGCAAATGCAAACTCAATATTTCAGCTTTTGTACATTATTTGTGAAGAGGCTTGTCACTTACATAATTATGATTATCAACATGCCATGAATAAATAAATGTTTACCATTTTTTAAATTAAAAACTTATCTCATCTTAAACTCAAGTGAATATATCATTTGTTTTCTCTTATCAAAGTTAATTACTCGTGTTATATTTTATGCAATATGATTGAACAAAAACTAAGTCATAATAATGAAATTTATATTAAACAAGGGTTAATAAGAAGCTAAATAATGCACACATAATTGATCTTGAGATTGACTATCTATAAGTTTTATATATAATATAAAGCTTTGAACTAGTTATTCAACCTTTTTTAATTAAGTTGATAAAAAATAAGTATTTTGAAAAAATGTGTATTGAATGTAAAATGCACATAAGTACCTTAAACTATATTAATATTAGAGAGAAGGAATATTCAAACACATTATATCAAGTACTCTCACCTAATGTCTACTTTCAAATTGGCATATATTTTAATTTATGTAATGCCTATTAGCCCATTATATCTAAAAATCCTTTTCAAAGCTAGAAAAAAATTCTATGAATATGATTGAAAGAGGGAATGTTTTTTATGTCAATATTATTAAATATGTTTACAACATTCAAAATTATTTATTACAAAATTAAAATTATTTTAGAGTTACCAATAATAAGTGAACATATTATAGATATGTCAACAATTTTACAATGATACACATGAATTATAATACATTTGTTAGATATGGAACTAATACTTATGAGACTCAAAAGAATACAAGGAAGGATGTTAAATTAATACAAAAATATTTTGTGAAAATATTTTAAATATCATAACATGGTCAATTTCACTATGATAAAGAATCATCTAGTTGAGATCTATTAAGGTTTTCTTGTTTTGTCCAATACAATTTGAGAGACCATTTTGATTAGTTTCTAGTATTTTTTTATATTATTGCACTAATGTTTCTTCTATGGGTTACACTATAAAGTTTATGCTTTTGGCCGTTATCCTTCTAGGGCCATGCTTTTGTTACAAATATGGTGATTGTCTAGCCTCTTATATTTTTAGTTGCTAAATTTAGATTGTAACTCTAAAATTTTCTCACTCCTTTCCTTTAGGCTAATGGATCCACGCCTTGAAGGGGAATGGGAAAATGTTAGGTCTACACCTCAGATAAGAGGTACTTGATGTCATACCCTCTTTGGTAATTTTTTAACGAATTGAGTGGGTTCACTAGAAAATATTTATATGGCAGTTTCCATGCCTAGGTAGGGAGTTTGTTTGATGTGTTTTTTTTACTTTACTCACAATCACCTAGTTTGACCAAATGTAATTAATCTATACTAAATTTGATTCCAATTCAAATGAACACAACACATAACAAATTAAAGAAGGTGAATAAATGCAATGCTTAGATATGAAAGAAATTATATGATCTTACTCGATCTGGATGGCTGATGTAGAGTCCATTTTTCTTGTTGTAAGCGAGATCAAGTGTTGCAGGGTGATATCGGATGTCCGATCTGATATCTACAAACCCGACCTGATAAAAAATATGTAGTTTTATAAATTGACAACAAAACAGGAACTTGCAACATAATATAAATCTTATTAAGCATAAATTAAATTATGTCAAATCCTATTATATGTTGTGTTTGAAATAAAACAATAGGAATGTGAACTATAAATGCAAATAACACAATGCAATGTAGTGATGGTGAACTCCAAGTATGATAAACAACAATTTCTATGCTACATGAAATGATGAATGATAAATATGATCCTAGAAATGCAGAGTAGAGATTTAGAAATGCAAACAAAAGTTTGAAGGTGCCCCCAAGTAGCCTGTAGACAAGATCAGATTTTGTAGAGCAAGATCGAATGCATTTGAGTGATATCGTATCGTATCCACAGATGCACAGCTTTTGTATTACCAAACCTACAAAAATATTATGAAAATAACAAGAAATAAAAATGCAAAGGGTACGAGAATGATTGAAAACTAGCCAGGGAGTCAGGGGGAATCCAAGGGGGAGTGCTTGGATTAAATAGGCTAGGTAGGTTAGAGGGTTTGGGCTAAAAATAGAGGAAGTTGTAACTTCTCCCAATCTAGACGATATCGGGTGATCTAATACCATAACATCCGTGTTGTTAGGCAGGTACGGATAAAATAGGTTGCAAAAATATTTATCATTTTGTTGCTCTAGGTAATTTTTTTTTTGGTCAAGATTAGACATCTGATTTTACACATTTAGGTTCAATATTGGATCGGACTTTCGATATTGATCAAATAGAGTCGATATCATCAAGAGGTTAAAAACTAACTTAATGTGAGCACAAAAATCAAGGTAGGAGGTTAGGAAGTGGTTTTAATTAATTTTTGAATATTTTTGACTTAGGTTAAATTGACATGGGTCAATTTTAGGCTATTACATTTTACCCCCTCTTTAGCATATTTTTAAAAAAATGCGTTAAATAAAAGATAGCACACTTTACGAGAAAGCAAAAATTTATTGCAAAAATTATAAAGGTTTGAAGTTTTACTATAAGTTACATTAGGTGTGATATCCCTTTCAATTTTTTACACCAAATTTTATGTTTGGTGGAAAACTCGAAATTTGTGAATTAAGAGTAAAATAAATAAAAAGAAAAAATTATGGTAAACCCTAATTCATTATCTTTTATCATTGTTGTTGAAACTATGCTCTAAGGAGGAGATGGTGTACATCACACACTAAGCATAAGAGGTGCAGTTGAGGTCGGGGAGCGTAAAATTAAGTATATTACACCTCTTTAGCTTAGGAATTTTGTGTTTTAGCATTTTTTTTTATTAAAATTTGGATTTTTAGGGCACGGTTGTCATTGTGTAGTCACGTCAGCAAAATTAGGTTATTTGGAAATATTGACCCTATTTTGGCAATATCAAATTTTTGATATCATCAAAATAGGTCCGATTTTGTCAATATCAACAAAATTTTGGTGATATCAGAGAGTACGATTTCACCAAAATAGATCCGATATTGAGAAATTAGGTTTGATATTGCGGGATTAAGTCCGATTTTGAAAATTAGGTCCAATCATGTTAATTTTTTTTTTTAATATGATTATTAACTTTAATTTAATTAATTTTTTTTGTTGTTTTATTTTGTTAATAGAATCTAGCTTTGAAGAACAGGGAGTGGAGATATAGTGGTCTACAGGAAGACTTGAGTGCCTTATTAGATGTAGAGAGGGCTACCCTAGAGGTGGTAGGATTGAGACATGTGGTAGAGATGCTATAAACTCTAGTGAATATATGGTTGTTGACAACAATAGTTGAGTGGTGGTATCCAAGATCCTCATGCTTCTAGCTACCGATAGGGAAGATGGCCTCGATATTGGAGGATGTTTAGAAGATACTTAAGGTACCTATCAGGGGTGCATACATAGCTTCGTCTAGCAATTAGGTTTAGGCGATGCAGTGCTTGTTTGGGGATCCAAGCTTCTTGCTTAAGAAGGACAGATTCAGGATTGAGAGACTTAGCCAAATAGCTAGGGTCTCTAGATTGACAGTTGTATTGAGTGGGATGGTGGCTAGACTACTATTATGCCATCTTAGTGGTTGCCACCTACCATGGACTCTGGCAGAGGTTGTTGCTAATATGAGGGATTAGGGTCTATGATTTTCTTGGGACACATATTTTTTATGTCAACTATACAAGACTCTCCATAGGGTGGTATACAGAGGAGATAAGGTATTTGTACTTACCTCATTTCTACAGGTATGGTGTTGGGATATCATAGTAGTTAGGCGACCTATAGGGCTACCATTGGTAGAGGTAGAATATGAGAGACCTTGAGTGTTCTATTGGAACTTGTGTAGGGGTCACCATGGGTGGATTAGCCTTGACATAATGAGGAGGTTGCTAGATGAGCTGATTGCATATGACATCTAGTGGAGGCCTTGGAGAGAGCTTCAAGTATGGATAGAGGATGGGTTTGAGCTGGATCACATGAGGTGAGTTGTTTGACTTTAGTTGGAGTAGGGAGAGGTGGAGTTGCACTGCATTGACTGGGTTCTATACCAATTTGGATTGCAGCAGTACATTTTTAGGACTAGGGATGCCACATTTTATAGGGTGACTCATGATGCTACTATAGTGAGTAGTACTCTTGATATGGTGTGGTTTTTGGATCCTCTACTGAATGATGATGTGGTGGCAATGGTAGATGGGTACGATGCTAAGGTGACTTCCAGGTATCCTCAATGGTATGCTAGCATTCACCCTACATGGATTACTAGGTCGAGAGGTAGGATCCATAAGGTATTTGATCAAGTCTTCCAAAAGTGGTGGACTAATAGCCAATAGTAGCAGAGGGCACAAACACCCCCTAGGAGAGAGAGACCTCACACTAGGAAAGGGCACATGATCTAGAGGATATCCTGATCAGAGAGAGTTGCTGGTACCAAAGAGGGGTCCAATGGAGTGAGGGAGGAGAGGAGAGCATCTCCTTAGCAGGAGGAGAGACCTGACTCACCTAGGAAGGGTGTGATGACATAGGATGTGGGAGAGAGTAGCAAGATGGTAGATCTTTGGGTAGATAATGTGAATCTGAGGACTTGGGTTCAAACTTTAGATATGGAGCTCATAGAGGCATAGGCTTAGTTGGCTTAAGGAGCTAGGGCTCCTACTCTAACATCTTCCTAGTTAACTCAGTCAGGTAGGAGTAGTTTAGGGGGAGAGCTATCTCAAGCTTTTCAAATAGTGGGCTTCTATTAGGGGTTGTACTTTATGGTAGTGCTTGCAAAGCAGAGATAGCCTTTACCTATGGATTTGGTGGCTCTAATTCACTCAATATCAGTGTCTCGCTCAATGACCAGGATAGCTACTACTATTAGGGTGGTCAAATTTTGACCACCGTGACCCCCTATTGGGGATGACAAGGCCCAAATCTCTAGGAACTCAAGGAGACAATAGATGTTTATTTGTTTTTATACTATATCCCTTAGTGACTGAGTATGCCAATTTTTGTAGATTATGGCATACCAATTCAACTTCATTTTGTACATTTTGGTATATATATTGATCTTTTTATCTATACAACATTGTATGACTTGATTTATGGGTTGATTTATTGCATTTGCTTATAATGGTTTATGTTATGGAGTTTATTGTAATCATTCTAATTTTTAATATTGCTTTTTATCATGCTTAACTTAAAAAGGAAAATGATTTTATAAAGTTTTTTTGGAGGTCAAAATATGTTTTTGTAAAATGATAAATTTGATTGTTTAGCAATGAACCTCAAAAGGATTTTGTGTTGTTATATGACCGTTGGTGGAGATCAATGCTCGCTAGGTCATGAAGTGGATCCTGTTGTGAGAAATATTTGTATTGCTAATGCTAAAATTTTTTAGGGCTCAAGGGTGATCTTGAGACTTATGATGATGAAAGAAGATGTCGATTTAAAAGAAATTAATTTTTGAAATAAAATAGGTTGATAAAGATTGTATTTGTGAGATATATGGAGTGATTTAAGCATGAAAATTGGGAAGGATGACTTGTGCTAGGCATATAATTCCTAGTTTGAAGTTTGAGGGAAAATTATTTCTAGGAATTATACCATCATCGTGAAGTCAAAATGCAATGCATGATAAAATGATTATGTGTGATTTGGAATGTAAAATTTATTTGAAAACAAATCATTATGTTGTATGTTGAAAATATTAGAGACAATATATATACTTGTGATTTGCTAAAATGAAGTGATTTGTAGGGATTAATGCAAATGGTTACAAAAATTGATGTTCTATAGCAAGATTCAAGTAAATATTTTAAATTATTTCAAGGATAAAGTCAAATTTATCAAGAACCAGTGTGTGATGTGCGATTTCATCATCCATATTGAGTTGCATAATGATACAAAATCTCTCAAGGATCAAATGTGTGTGCATTGTGAAGTTAATTTTCCAATTTTGAGTAAGGTAGTGATGCAATCCAGCTTTTATGAATCAATGTGTGTGCATTTAAAAATTCATTAACCATGATTTTGTGCATGCAATTGTACTAAACTACTATGTAAGTCAAGTCACCAAAATCTAGCTAATCCACAAGTGGATATTGGTATGTACAAAATAAGGTCGCTAATATGATAGACATGTCACCACGCATAAGGATACCACCATTTCCAAGTTAGCTTGATGCCACCGAACCTGTAATGAGTATCACCCCATGGCATTCAAATAATTGAGGAATTCTAGGGATTCAATCTCATTACCCCCTTATTTTCATTTGATTTCTTTTGAGTAGGGATTCTTGTTCATTTTTGTTTTTGAATAAGAGGATTTTATTGCTTTTGTAGTAAAAATACTTTTTCTTTCTTTTTCTCTTTTTATTTTATTTTTTTTTTTTTTTTAGGGATACTTACTCAGATTAGACAAGGAGCAAGGTATTTTATTTTGGTAGGGAGGAGCTTGTCCTTTTTCCAATTATCAGTATTCTATACCATGCACATAATAGGATAGCAAGGGAAATTTTTTGGTTAAGGAACTAAGACTACTATGTAGTATCATCTTTTGAATTTGCAAAAATCATTTTAAGATGTGAAAATGTGTTCTTGGTTCAAAAAGTAACAAGATCAATTCCCAAAACTCAAAATTTTTATTTAATGAAATAATAGTGATTTTCGTTCAAGAGAGATTTATAATCAAAATGATAAAATCAAGATTTATTAGAAATGTAAATTAAGTGAGTGGTTCAAGATAACTTTTGAGTTTATCCGAAAGAAAATAAAATATAACTTGAATTTTGAAAAACAACAAACAATAATGCAAAAATGATGACTTAACATAATTTGACATATTTTTGGAAATTTTTCATATTTTTTATTTTTTTGGTGGTTTTGTGATTTGATGATAATTGCAAACTAAACGATGAAGAAGTTATTTACAATTATATACAATGATGGAACTTTTTTTGTTATGCATAATATATTTTTAGATGCATAATGTTCATTGGCTCTTTGAGGTATTTTCCATCCAAAGTAGCCAAGCAATATGCACCAGATCTAAAATTTGTAGTAATGACAAATGGTCCAAGCCAATTAGGTTGAAATTTACCTTTAAGATCTTTTCTAGCATTAGTATTTTTCTGGTTTTCTTTAAGTACTAAATCACCAACTTCAAAATATCGGTTGTGAACTTTCTTTGCATATGATCTTTTGAGTTTATCTTGATAGGCACAAAGATGATCTAAATCATGAATGCGCTTCTCATCTAGAATTTCCAACTAAATTATTCTGCCAGCATGATATTCATATCCTACTTCGATATTTTGAAGTAGAAGAGCTAAAGAAGGAACTTCTAACTCAAATGGGAAAATCGCTTTAGCACCATAAACCAAGACAAAATGAGAAGCGCATGTAGGAGTACGAACACTGGTTTGATAAGCCCACAAGATTGAAGAACACAAGCTTATACTGAGAGGGGGGTGAACAGTATAAGACCACTTTTTACTTTTCTTTCCCAATCAATATTATGCAATGTAAAGATAGCAATATCAATAGCAGTAATCAAAGCAATGCACAAATCACCACACACAATAGAGACACCACAATTTACGTGGTTCACCCAATGTGGGCTACTCCACGGAGAAAATATTTCACTAAAATTTTCTCAATCAATCTCTTGGGAATCCTTTCCCTATTACAATGTTTATGGACCTCTATCCAAAGGAGACACCAATCCCCTAAATCAAGTTCATGGATCTCTATCCACAGGAGACACCAATCTCCTAATCTCTGCTCTAGTTGGTGATCCTCTAGAAGACCTCTACCTCCACTACCCTTAGCAAATGGAACTCTATCCACAGAAGACACCTGTCTTCCCTCCTCTAATGGATCTCTATCCACTAGAGAATATCATCCTCTATACTCTGTCACCTCCAAAGCTTCTCACTCTATCTCAAATCTGTACTAAACACAGTCCTTCGGTCTAGCACAAATCTATCCTCAATATCTATCTCTGGTCTGGCACAAACCTATCCTCAAATCTGCACCAAACTCTATCCTCAAATCTATACTAAACATAGTCCTTCGGTCTAGCACAAATCTATCCTCAATCTCTATCCTCAAGCCTTAACACAAAGCTTGACTCAATCTCAAATCAACTCTTCTGGATCTGCCCCAAACCTTAACTCAAGGTTTGAACAAATCAATCAATCAACTCTGCTCACAAGTCTTCTCAAAGACTTATCTCAAATCTGCCTTGTAAGCTTCCACAAAAGCTCACACCAATCTATCCACAAGTCCTCTCTAGAACTTTGTCCAATCTGCTCAATAAGTCCTCTCAAGAACTACTCAATAAGTCCTCCAAGAACTTATCCAAATCTGCTCTCAATCTGTATTGTAAGCTTCCACAAAAGCTTACCCAAATCTGTCCACAAGTCTTCTCAAAGACTTACCTCAAATCTGCTCAACAAGTCCACACTAGAACTTGTCCAATCTCATAGAAACATAAAGAGAATTGTTAGAGACTCAATATGCTTCACATTCACCTCAATTACTTTCTCAAATCAATTTAGAATATAGAATAGTTTGTTTTATGGAACTTGAACAATCACTTCACACATCCACTTGACTAGGCTCAACCAACTCTACTCAACCAATCACTCAATGAAACAATCCTTGCTTACAAACCCTAGTCCAAGCATATGAACACTCACTCAAAATATTTCCAACAATACTTATCAACCAATCTCACATAACAATGATACTCATGTTCTTTCCAAACCCTAGTTCAAGTTCTTCACTCAACAACTCACTTCAACAACAATGCTTATAAAACAACTCTCACATAACAATGATACTCATGTTCTTTTCAAACCCTAGTTCAAGTTCTTCATACAATCAATGGCTTCAACAACAATGCTTATAAGACAAGGTTTTAACAACTCTTTATTCCAGAAAACCTTGAAGCATTAACTCAACACTCTCAATAAGGAAACCCTAATCAATTCCTTTTCACTCCAAACTTATTTTCTAGAAAACCAACCAATCAACTCAACTATGGAAGAATGTGCTCATACCTTTTTCTTGATGATGAAGGAACCTCAAATATCTGCCACAACCACAAACACTTCTTTGCCAAGCTCAAGGAGTTAGAAGATACTAAACTCTCTCAAAGATACAATGCAAAATATCAAAACACACATACACCTTATCACTCCATCTTAAAGAAAGCATCCATCAACATATACAAAAATGATTGACCAAATACACCTTATGATCTCCCAATTAAAACAATATTCAATATCAAAAATATTGTCAATACAATCTCCTTTTCAAACTAACTCAATGGCAAAAAGTCCTCTTAAATTTAATCACTCTTCAATTCACTTTTTGATAAATCAAAAACATCACAATAACTTTATTTAAAAATAAAGTTCAACACCTTATTCCTTCATTTAATCAAAAACTAACAATTAAAATAAGCACCTTTCAAAAACCCCTTATAACTCCCTAAAACCTTATGTTTATACCTTAGGCAATTAAAAATTAATGCAAAATTTATTACCTCCGCCTAGGTGAGAATCGAACCCTCGATGCAGCTTCTCCCAATGCCCTAGCCATGGCTCCAACCGCCGCACGAGCTAGGCGCTCGTTGGAGAACCAAGAGCACAACGTGCTCTATGTTCTTCCCCAATGCACCGAAACCAAAAGATCAATGCATCTCTTCCTCCGATGCCAAAGCACAACACACCAAAATTCTCTCACCGAGAATCGAATGCGAACCACTCTGCACCCTCACGACTTAACTCGCGATCGCTTGCCACTAGGCCACGTGCCTTGGTGGATATGAGGGTTTTGCCCTCAATGGTCTTTAACACTTTCGTTGGCGCCTTAAGACAAAGATTTGTCTTCTTCTCCGCACGAGTATTCACCACAACATATGCCACTATTATTTCTTTTGAACGAAGGGTAAGTTCTATGCCATTTAGGCATATAGTTTTTATACATATTATCTCCAATAATTTTGAACGTCGGCGCCTTCGAAATTTGAATAATTAATTTATAAATTATTTAAATTCTTTAGAATTTAAATTTTATAAATTAATTCTTAAACCCTTTTTGGCTTATTAAAGCCCTCTTTGATTTTACCTCTTTGCATAGATAATATTTATTTATAAAATTTAAATTCAAATTGAATTTAAATATTTTATAAAATAAATATTAAAACCTCCTTTAACTTTTCAAAATGCTTCCTTGGGTTTTTATGAAAAACCTTTTATTTTGCTCATCCATGGTTTTAATAAAAACCCACCTTCATATGCTTCCACATAATATTAAAAATATTATGAAGCTCTTTTGCCATTAACCTTTGCATTGTTCCTTGACATATCCTCTCCATTCCTTGACATCAATGACAACTTTGACTCAAAATGTCCAACAATCTCCCCCTTTGTCATTGATGGCAACCCAAATTATTTTTACTAGAAACTTAACCTTTTCTTTATTCTGCTCCCCTGGCTCAATGCTCTTTTCAAATTTCTCCTCTTTACTCAAATACCAAATCTCTCCCCCTTACTCAAATCTCTCCCCTTTGACATCAATGGCAAAGGGTCACCTTTGGGGCTCGGGGCTAAGAATGAGTCTCTTAGCTTAGCCCCTCCCCCACCTCCTCTTGAGGTGGTTAATTTTAGGGTGGGAGTATTTCTACTCCCATAAAGCACTATTCTTTACCTTTATCCTCTTTTCTTCTTATCTGATCCTTTTGATTCCTTTGACTATTCCTTTCCATGTCCATGTTCCTATCCATGTCCATATTCTTTTCTATTCATATTCCTGTTCTTGTTCATATCCATGTTCCTATTCCTATTCATATCCATGTTCCTATTCTTGTTCATATTCATTTTCCTATTTTCCTATTCATATCCATGTTCTTTTTCATGTTCCTATTCTTGTTCATACTTGATTCTGGAATGTCTGCTCTACACCACTTTGTTGTGTGACCATCATTATTGCACTTATAACACTTAATGTTGTTATTCCTTGAAGGTGCAAATGTCTTAGGATTTCTCCTAGTGAAACCATATCCTCTTCTATCATGAACCCTGCAATTCATTGCCTTGTGACCAAACTGATTACATGAGTAGCAATACCCATTGAAAGGTTGTATGTTCCCATATTCCTATCTTTCATGTGTCCTGCACTATGAAGCCATGTGCCCAAACCTGTGACATGAAAAACATCTTCCATTGAAACTTCCTTGTCTTGACCTCATTGGTCTCTTAGTCTCTCTTGACCTATTCTGATTGTTGTTCCATCTATCTCTTCTTTGTGCATTGTTCCTATCCTTGTTGAAATTTCTATTGTCCAACTCATCCTCAGATGTCTCACTTTCTCTTACACTACCTTCTTCTAAAGTGTCTTCATCTAAAGTTTCTTCTCCTCCAGAACTTGAGGTTGAATTTCCTTCCCATTTCTTTTGTTCCTGTTCAAATCCAAGACCTATTTTGCTTGATGTAGGCCTTTGTATCTTGATGAACTTATCTAAATTCTTTGAGCTATTTTTGAATCCTTTTAGCTTGACTTTGGAGTCTTCTAAATCTTCCCTTAGTAGGGCTACTTCTTGTACTAACCTTTCACATTCTAAGACCTTTGCTTCTAGCTTATCCTTGAATTTCTTTGTCTTAGCCTTTGATTTGTCTAGATCCTCTATAAGCATTCTTCTCTCTTCATCACATTCTTGAAACTGAGCTTCTAATTTAGAGTTTTGCTTTCTTACCTTCTTTACTATTTCAAGAGCATAGATAAGTTCTCCCTTAAGATCATATCCTTATTTATCTGATTCTTCCTCTATTTGTTTGCCTTTGTCCACATATTTATTTTCTTTTGACTTGTCTTCTATAGGATCACTTTCTTCTTTCTCTAGAGCCATTAGAATATTTTCATCTGGTCCTTCAAGTGTATCCTCATATTCATCATCATCACTGAAACTATAACCATTCCTTGTACAACTATCTTCTAGATGTCCAAAGTTACCACATCTAAAACACTTGAGAATTATTGGTGCCCTTTTTTGGACTTCTTTTTCTTCAATCATAAATAGGACTTCATCTCTATCATTATCTGAAAAACTAGCATCACTTTCACTTGAGTACTTACTTGCCTTATCTGCATAGTAGCTCCTCTTTTGCCTTTGAAAGAACTTCTTTCCTTGTCTGCTTTGTCCATCCTTGCTTTTATTTTGATGCCTGTATCTTTTTGATTCCTTGTTCTTGTGATCCTATTTTTCTTCATCATTGTTATTCTTTGCTTCTTGACAATCAGTTGCATAATGACCATACTTTCCACAATTGAAACATTTAATGGATTTTATATCTCTAGATCTTCTTGAATCCTTATTCCTTCTACCATAATTAGCTTCTTCATCACTGGATGACTCATCGCTTGATTCTGACTTCTTACCCTTTGTCTTCTTGATTGCTTTGAAGGTTGCTTCCTTCTGGGGAATAGGTTCTTTTGTTCTCAACTCAAAAGTTGTAAGAATACCAAGCAACATATCTCTTGTCAAAGAATCACCATCCTTTGACTCTTCTATAGCAGAAATATTTTCACTGAATCTTTTGGGAAGAGATCTTAAGACCTTATCACAGACATCTGATTCATCAACCTTCATTCCAAGTCCTTGCATAGCATTAACAACCTCATCAATTCGAAGTAGATAAGTACTAATGTTTTCCTCATCCTTCATTCTTAACTCTTCAAATTGTCCTTTGAGATTTTGTATCTTTGCTTTCTTGACACCTTTATCTCCTTCATATATATTTTGCAACTTATCCCACATTTCTTTTGCATTTTGACAATGCATAACTTTTATGGACTCTGTTCTATGCAAGCCTCTCAAAAGTGCATTCATTGCTTTTGAATTGTAATGTTGTAGAAGCTTACCTTCCTTATCTATAGGTGGATCAACTGAGGGGTTGTATCCATTTTCAATTACTTCCCAAATCTCATTGCCAAGTGCCTTAAGGTAGATCTTCATTCTCAAACTCCAATATACATAATCACTCCCATCAAATATTGGTATTGTATTATCTGATGATCCATTCTTAGAATCCATTGTGTTCTTGTAAGCTTTTCCTTCAAGTTGTTAAACTCTTCCGAAGGAACCCGCTCTGATACCAATTGAAGAACACAAGCTTATACTGAGAGGGGGGTGAACAATATAAGACCACTTTTTACTTTTCTTTCCCAATCAATATTATGCAATGTAAAGATAGCAATATCAATAGCAGTAATCAAAGCAATGCACAAATCACCACACACAATAGAGACACCACAATTTACGTGGTTCACCCAATGTGGGCTACTCCACGGAGAAAATATTTCACTAAAATTTTCTCAATCAATCTCTTGGGAATCCTTTCCCTATTACAATGTTTATGGACCTCTATCCAAAGGAGACACCAATCCCCTAAATCAAGTTCATGGATCTCTATCCATAGGAGACACCAATATCCTAATCTCTACTCTAGCTGGTGATCCTCTAGAAGACCTCTACCTCCACTACCCTTAGAAAATGGAACTCTATCCATAGAAGACACCTATCTTCCCTGCCCTAGCTAATGGATCTCTATCCACTAGATCATCCTCTATACTCTATCACCTCCAAATATCTATCTCAAATCTGTACTAAACATAGTCCTTTGGTCTAGCACAAATCTCCTCAATATTTATCTCTGGTCTGGCACAAACCTATCCTCAAATCTGCACCAAACTCTATCCTCAAATATATACTAAACATAGTCCTTCGGTCTAGCACAAATCTATCCTCAATATCTATCCTCAAGCCTTAACTCAAAGCTTGACTCAATCTCAAATCAACTCTGTTAGATCTGCCCCAAACCTTAACTCAAGGTTTGAACAAATCAATCAATCAACTCTGCTCACAAGTCTTCTCAAAGACTTATCTCAAATATACCTTGTAAGCTTCCACAAAATCTCACACCAATCTATCCACAAGTCCTCTCTAGAACTTTGTCCAATCTACTCAATAAGTCCTCTCAAGAACTTATCCAAATCTCTCAATAAGTCCTCTCAAGAACTTATCCAAATCTACTCTCAATCTATATTGTAAGCTTCCACAAAAGCTTACCCAAATCTATCCACAAGTCTTCTCAAAGACTTACCTCAAATCTGCTCAACAAGTCCACACTAGAACTTGTCCAATCTCATAGAAACATAAAGAGAATTGTTAGAGACTCAATATGCTCTATACTCATCACAATGCTCAATCACTTTCAATCACTCTTTTAGAAACATACAGAGAATTTTTAGAGACTCAATATGCTTCACATTCACCTCAATTACTTTCTCAAATCAATTCAGAATATAGAATAGTTTATTTTATGGAACTTGAACAATCACTTCACACATCCACTTGACTAGGCTCAACCAACTCTACTCAATCAATCACTCAATGAAATAATCCTTGCTTACAAACCCTAGTCCAAGCATATGAACACTCACTCAAAATATTTCCAACAATACTTATCAACCAATATCACATAACAATGATACTCATGTTCTTTCCAAACCCTAGTTCAAGTTCTTCACTCAACAACTCACTTCAACAACAATGCTTATAAAACAACTCTCACATAACAATGATACTCATGTTCTTTTCAAACCCTAGTTCAAGTTCTTCATACAATCAATGGCTTCAACAACAATGCTTATAAGACAAGGTTTTAACAACAACTCTTTATTCCAGAAAACCTTGAAGCATTAACTCAACACTCTCAATAAGGAAACCCTAATCAATTCCTTTTCACTCCAAACTTATTTTCCAGAAAACCAACCAATCAACTCAACTATGGAAGAATGTGCTCATACCTTTTTCTTGATGATGAAGGAACCTCAAATATCTGCCACAACCACAAACACTTCTTTTCCAAGCTCAAGGAGTTAGAAGATACTAAACTCTCTCAAAGATACAATGCAAAATATCAAAACACACATACACCTTATCACTCCATCTTAAAGAAAGCATCCATCAACATATACAAAAATGATTGACCAAATACACCTTATGATCTCCCAATTAAAACAATATTCAATATCAAAAATATTGTCAATACAATCTCCTTTTCAAACTAACTCAATGGCAAGAAGTCCTCTTAAATTTAATCACTCTTCAATTCACTTTTTGATAAATCAAAAACATCACAATAACTTTATTTAAAAATAAATTTCAACACCTTATTCCTTCATTTAATCAAAAACTAACAATTAAAATAAGCACCTTTCAAAAACCCCTTATAACTCCCTAAAACCTTATGTTTATACCTTAGGCAATTAAAAATTAATGCAAAATTTATTACCTCCGCCTAGGTGAGAATCGAACCCTCGACGCAGCTTCTCCCAATGCCCTAGCCGTGGCTCCAACCGTCGCACGAGCTAGGCGCTCGTTTGGAGAACCAAGAGCACAACGTGCTCTATGTTCTTCCCCAATGCACCGAAACCAAAAAGGTCAATGCGTCTCTTCCTTCGATGCCAAAGCACAACATGCCAAAATGCTCTCGTCGAGAATCGAACGCGAACCACTCTGCACCCTCATGACTTAACTCATGATCGCTTGCCACTAGGCCACGTGCCTTGGTGGATATGAGGGTTTTGCCCTCAATGGTCTTTAACACTTTTGTTGGTGCCTTAAGACAAAGATTTGTCTTCTTCTCCGCATGAGTATTCACCACAACACATGCCACTATTATTTCTTTCGAACGAAGGGTAAGTTCTATGCCATTTAGGCATATAGTTTTTATACATATTATCTCCAATAATTTTGAACGTCAGTGCCTTCGAAATTTGAATAATTAATTTATAAATTATTTAAATTCTTTAGAATTTAAATTTTATAAATTAATTCTTAAATCCCTTTTTGGCTTATTAAAGCCCTCTTTGATTTTACCTCTTTGCATAGATAATATTTATTTATAAAATTTAAATTCAAATTGAATTTAAATATTTTATAAAATAAATATTAAAACCTCCTTTAACTTTTCAAAATGCTTCCTTGGGTTTTTATGAAAAACCTTTTATTTTGCTCATCCATGGTTTTAATAAAAACCCGCCTTCATATGCTTCCACATAATATTAAAAATATTATGAAGCTCTTTTGCCATTAACCTTTGCATTGTTCCTTGATATATTCCTTGACATCAATGATGACTTCATTCCTTGACATCAATGACAACTTTGACTCAAAATGTCCAACAAATATGGGATATAATTGCATATGCCAATCATGACCTAATTTATTAACCAATATTTTTAAAATGTTGACTAAGATTTTATTAGAAGCTTTAGCTTGACCATTTCCTTGTGGATAGTATGGAGTGGACCATCGATGTTGAATCTTATATTTTTGATAAATTTTTTTAATGTATTTGTTCTTAAAGCATGTTCCATTATTAGAGATGAGAGTTGATGGAATACCAAATCTACAAATAATTTGATTAAAAATGAATTTGGACACTTGGACTCCTGTGCAAGAAGCTAGTGGTATAGCTTCTACCCATTTTGTAAAATACTATGTTGCTATTATGATGAATTTATGACCATATAAAGATATAGGATTAATTTTTCCAATGATGTCTAGGCCCCATTTGGAAAAAGGCCAAGGAGAGGATATGGCTTGAAGTTCCTGAGCAGGAGCATGAACAAGGTTTGCATGTCTTTGAAATTTGTCATAATTACGCACATAATTATTGGCATATTTTTCCATGGAAGGCCAAAATTACCCCATTCGTAGGATCTTTTTAGCAATGGCACCTCCACTAAAATGTCCTCCACAAGATCCATCATGGACTTCACTTAGTGCTTTCTTAGACTCTTCTAAATTGAGGTACCTTAAAATAATACCTTCAAAAGACCTTTTATATAAAGTATTGCCAATAATTACAAAGCGAACAACTCACTTACATAATAATTTGTGTTGGTTTCTATATAATTCTTCTAGGAAAGTCCCTTTTTGGATAAAATTAAAGATGTCTATATACCAAGGTTCTGGAGTTATCTCATTAATCAAAAACACATCTAATGGTTCTAGACAAGACTTAGATGAAGTTGGCTCTTGGAGCTGGCAAATAATGATTATAGCATATTCATCATCCAATTCCAAAGGCAATGGGGAGGTGACAATAACCATGGCATCTGTAACACAATTGCTAGTACGAGGGATAGCCTCCAAAGTTACTTTATCAAATAAAGAAATAAGTTTTAGAACATAATATTTATAGGGATGAAGTTTCTCATCTTGTGTCTGATAAAAATTATTAATTTGATTTATTACTAGCTGATAATATCCAAAGACTAATAAAACTTTAATTTTTAGAGCTAAATCCACTCGTAATCCAATGATTAGAGCTTCATATTCTATAGTATTATTAGTGCAATAAAATTGAAGTTTAAATGACAAAGGAATAAGATGATTTTGTGGAGATATTAATATAATACCTACACGTGCACCACTCATACATCTAGCTCCATCAAAATATAAGGAAAAAGACTCTGAATGATCTTCTTCTAAGTTAAGACACTCATCAAAAAATTCGATGGTTAAAGGATGAATAGACTCAAGAGGAGCAACAACAAGTTAATCAACTATGACTTGACCTTTGATAGATTTTTGGCCAATAAATATGAGTTCAAAATCACTTAGAGAAAGAACCCATTTAGTTGTGCATCCTAATAAATAAGGTCTACTCATCAAATACCTTAATGGATTAGATTTAGCAATAACAAATATCTTTTGACTGAGCATATAGTGGTATAATTTCCATGTAGAAAACACAACCTCCAAATAAAGCTTCTCTACATGTGTATAATAGGTTTCATAACTTATTAATATTCTACTTATGTAATAAGTGGCTCATTCTTTCTTATCATCATCAAGTTGAGCCAACATTGCTCCAAGTGCAAGCTCAAAAGTATAAATATACAAAATAAAAGGACAATTTGGTCTAGGAGGAACAAGCACTAGAGGGGTAAGAAGATATTGCTTAAGGGCTTCAAATGCTTCTTGACATTCATTATCCCATTGAAATGGGATGTTTTTCTTAAGTAACTTAAGAAAAGGTTGGGTTTTATCTGCCAATTTGTCAATGAAGTGATAGATAGACTAAAGTTTACCTTGTAGACTCCTTAATTCTGATATATTTTTGGGTGGTGCCATATCAAGGATACCTTTAATTTTAAGAGGATCTATCTCTATGCCATGCATAGAAACAATAACTCCTAATAAATTTCTATATTTGACTCCAAATACATATTTTTTTAGGTATAAGTGAATCTTATATTCCCTTAGTCTATCAAACACTCTTCTTATATTATCATTATGATATTCTTCCTTAGTTGAGTGAGCTATGATATCATCCACATAGTCATGTAGAATATCGTACATCATATCATGAAAGATATACATCATAGCTCTTTGGTAAGTTGCACCTGCATTCTTTAAACCAAAGGGTATTACTTTCCAACAAAAATTTCCCTAAGGTGTAATGAAAGCAGTTTTGGGTTGGTCTTCAGGAGCTATTCGGATTTGGTTATATCTTGAAAAACCATCCATAAGGGATAACATCCCACTCCTAGCTGTAAAATCTATAATCTGATCCATGTTTGGGAGTGGAAAATCATCCTTAGGACATGCAACATTGATGTCTCTAAAGTATGTGCATACTCTAATTTTAGTGGCCTCTTTCTTGGTTACTAGAACAACATTGGATATCTAGTCAACATAATCAATGGCTTGGATAAAAACAACATCCAAAAGTTTTTGTAATTCATCTTTAACTAGTAATGCTACTTTGGGATGCATTTTTCTAAGTTTTTTCTTTACAGGTTTTGCATCTAGGTACACCACTAAATTATGCATGACCACAGAAGAGTATAGGTCAAGCATATTTACATATGTCCAAGCAAAAACATCAGCATATTCTATGAGAAATGCAATATGTTGTTTTTGTCTTTCTTCACTTAATTCAGTTCCAATTTTAACCAAGCAAGGGTTGGTTTATGTCCCAATGTTGACTTGTATAACATATTCTACTAAAATTTTTAAATCTCTTTCAAATTTGGGAGGAGTAGGCGATACAACCATTTCTTGCAGTTCTTATAAGGTTAACATAGCTAATTCTTCTTGTGGGGTAGTTGTTTGAACGTGGGCTACACATGGTATAGACCCATCGAAGAAAAATACATTTCTCAAAATTTCTTCAATAGAAATATCATGAAAAATATCTCCTTCTAAACATTCATCTAGGTAAGCAATCATTTATGGATATTCTATTGATAACATGTTACAAGAATGTATCATCTTACTTGTTTTATTCTTAATGTGCCAAGTATTCTTGATATGTTATTAGCTGGTCATGATCCTCAAAAGGGAATGGTTGAGTTTTTGTAGGTATATAACTAATGCCACATCGGGCAGACCATTCCTCAATTTCTAAAGGTTCATATATACCATTTTCAAGAGGTCTCAAACCTTTAACATTATAAACCATGTTACACATCATTCGTTTTGACTTCACATATCCATGGAAAAATAACATCTAGAAAACCCATTTTGATCAAGTGTGAAACTCATTTGAATATTAATTTTACCAAGATCATACCCTGCATAGATAAAGGTACAACTCCCTATATGATAGATACTTCCTAGTTTTCATGGCAAGCCCATCATTCTAGGGGATGGTGGTAATTAGCATAAAACAAGGGAATCTTGGGTAGAAAATTTAGTATGTTTTGAAGTTGTGAGTATTGAAGATAAATCTAGTAAAACTTCATCCGAAAGGGGATAGGAAGTAGAGGGTTTATCTATTTTAGTTGTGGTACAAAATGGTGTGGATTTGGTTTGTAAAGGATTATTTTTAGGAGGAATAGGGTTTGTTGAAGACATAGCAGGATAAAATGGGACTCCTATTGGTTCTGCCATAACACACATGTCAAATGGTCTAGGGTCACCATGGATAGTTACCAATTTATTTTAAAACTCAAACTTAACACATTGATGTAGTGTAGAAGGTATTACTCTCATTGCATTAATCCAAGGTCGACCTAAGAGAATATTTTATGATGTTGGGTAAGATGCAACAAACACGATCATATCTAAATTTATTGGACCAACTTGCAATGGGATTGACAATGCTCCACAAGTTTCTTGGGTTTCATCATTAAAGGCTTTGATAATAATTTTAGTTCTTTTTAAATATTAAGTTCTAAACCCAAACCTTTGAAAAAAATCATATGTGCATATGTTTAGTGATGATCTATTATCAATCAAAACTCTTTTGACACCTACATCCCCAATTAAGGTTGTGATGTATAAAGGGTTATCTCTATATATACTTTTATGAGGAATGTCCTTATCATGAAACTCTACATAATTTGTCCCTTGGAAAATTACAAAATTGATCACAGCATTGGATTCTATGTCTTGAGGTACCATAATTTTACTTAGGGTACTCATTAATTTTTCTCTATGTATAGATGAAGTTCTTAGGAGATCTAAAAGGGAAATTTTGGATGTAATATTAGCTAATTGTTCATTAATGTCATAAGGAGGTTTTTGTTGTGGATTTGATATATTATTTCCCTTTGTGGGTGCTTTTAACACAAATGGAGATGATTTTTCATTTGTTTTTTGAGTTTGTGTTTGAGAATTTTGATTTTGGGCTTGTTGTCTAGTGATGGCTCCAATAGTGCCCACAATGTTATTGTTTTGTAAGTGACCAAAGTGGGGTCTAGCATTCACTGCTTTTTCAATTGAAAGTGTTTGTTGAGATGAAGGGTGAGTGGTCATTCTTCTAGGAAATGGTTCTTCTAGAACTAATAAATCTATGATAGGAAGAATTGGATCTAACTCATCTTCAAAACTATTTGAATTATTTGAAGTAATGTCCATTTCACTTTCTGTGTCACTTTTAGTGTCTTCTGAAGATGAAAATTGAAAATATTGGATTGGCCTAATTGTGACTACAGATTGAGTTGGCACATAAGAAGTTTGCAAATTTTGATGGGGTGATAAATTATTAATTGTTCCCACATATCAAGTTATAGGAGGAACATTATGATGTTCTAGTTTATTCACAACCTCTTAACCATGATTGGGTAAAGGATGTTGGAAAATGTCTAAAGTTTGATTTGCATTTTGAGTTAGTTGTTTTTGGGTATTATTTATAGGATTATTGTTTGAAGGAAATTTTTCTACTTCCATTTTACCTTTATCAATTAGATATTGTATGATATGTTTTAATAATTTACAAGAATTGGTTGTGTAGACACCAAAATCCAGCCACTTTTAAGTCATCTATACCTTCCTGTCAGCCACGTGTCAGTCATCCACCTTCCCGCCATTATTTGGCCCAAATCCACACCTTCCCGCCATTATTTGGCCCAATTTCACCTTTTCCCGCCATTATTTGGCCCAATTTCACCTTTCCCGCCATTTTTCATTCCCAAATTTATTTAAATTAATATTTATATATGTATTTTAATATATTTTAATATATATATATAAATATAATTTAAGTGATTTAATCTCATCCGTCCATCCATCTTAATCCGTTTCACAACCTAGATTTATTCTCTACCCTTGGATCCACTTTAATCTTAGCCACACGTTCAAAGTGTCATTAAAACCCTAAAGTGTGCCCTAAGAGTAGATTATAAATTGAGTCACCTTGATGGCTCAAGCGGGATCTCTTTTACTATCTCTCTTTTGTTATCTATCGCTATCTATCTCTTCTTCAGCTAAACCTACCCATCCATCGCCGTCCCTTTTCGCCGCATCCATCGTCGCATCCGTCGCCAACTTCGCCGCCATCCCTTCTGCAGCATTCTGCAGAATCCCCCATTCTTGTCGCAAGTGCTCACGGGCATTTACCCGCAGCCACAGACACAGACCGGCGTCTGCAACCCCAATCCAGAAGCACGCGGGCATTCAGCGATCGCACCAGGGCGCCTTCCGTAGCCGATTTGACAGTTACATCACTTCCAGGTGCCGCCTGGTCTCGTCGCGTTAATAGAAAAAGAGGTATAGATTCTAAAGCAAGTAATATTTTTATGTATTAATCCACCGTTAGATTTTGCATTCTATTTATTTCATTTCTAGGGTTTTAGACTGTTTTTGAGGGCTCACACAGTGGAGCCCTCTTACTAGTTTCTAACATTTTTGTAGTTTTAATGTGTGCAGGATTTTAATGGAAAATTTGATTGGATGATAGCAGCTGCTTAAGCTGGAGTGGTCCGAGCCAAAGGATACAACGAAGCCCACTCATTCTGTTGAGGTTAAGGATACATTCTTCGGAGACGCCACCATATTGTGCCGCCTAGGGTTTCGAGAACCCTAGCACAAATTGTAATCTTGTATCACGGAAAGGGTTACAGGCCCTGTTGTACTCAAAAGGAGTTTCTAAACTCCATTGATTAATAAAAATCGTTTGTTTTGTACAACTGTGTTCTGCATTACTTTTTATCATGATTTCTTTATCTTTTGTTTGGCGTTGTATCTTTAATCTACGAGGTTGAATTTCCATCCACTTGATAAAAATTACAATGTAAATAAGTCCTATATCCAGTTGCAGTGGTATCTGGTTGTCGTATTTCTGGAAACCATATTAAACCTTTTTCTAATAGTTGGGGTAAGATCAAAGTTAAGGGTTGATTCAATCTTGTGAATTCTCTTGGAGGTTTATCAGGAATATTTAACACAAATTTATTTATAGCTTCAGTAGTATTGATGTTTGAGGTGTTTCTACTATCAGTAACTCCATCACCCACTACTTGATTATTTTTATATTGGTTTTTATAAGATTTATACTCATCCTTTTTCTTGAAATGTGCTCTTCTAATAAGGGAATATTCTAATCTTCTTGCTAAGTATATAGCTTGATAAAAAGAGGTTATTGTAGTTGTAGCAAGTTCATAATATAGTTGTTCTTGTAAATTACCAATGAAAATTTTTAACATCTCTCAAAGAGGTAAAGTGAAAGGCAATTTTCCTAGAAGTTGTCTCCATTTAGCTAGGAATTCAGCAAAGCTTTCATATTTTCCTTGTTTTAAATTATATAAATCCTTAATAGTGACATGCTTTTCTATGTAGGCACTAAATTTATGAACAAAAATTTCCGTTGTCTCTTCAAATTTTCTCAAGGAATTAGTTGGTAATTGATAATACCATTCTAAGGCCATGCCTCCAATACTTTTAGGGAAAATTTTAGTAACAAAAAATCATCATAGGAAATATCATGACAAGTTGTCCTAAACATACAAATATGTTCAATAGGATCATGGTTCCTTTATATATCATAAGTACTGGCATGGGGAAATATTTGGGATAAGGTTGAGCAACAACGATAGGATCCAATCGTTGACTACACATCTCTCTATAACTGTATGAGGGATGGTGCGGATCTATTTGATCTAGATGTGAAGCTAAATATTTAACTAAGGCTTCAAGCCCTTGTGGTTGCTCACTAAATTTATTTTGTGTTGTCATACTAGTGTGCATTTGATGATATGGTTGTGTTGTCATATAAGGATTTCTAGTAGAAATGCTATTATGTAAAGTGTTTGTAGGAACATTGTTATGAAGTTTATATGGAACTATATTTTGTTGAAATTTTTTTTGATAATGATTGGAATTTTATATTTTATTAGCCTTTTGTGATGTAGATATTTGTTAATTAGGAGCTTTATAGGAAGAAGAATGTTATTTTTGTTTGGAATTTGATTGTGTTGTTGGTTTTTGAGTGTTCAAATCTATGTTTTGATTGTTGTTTTGAGATGGACTAGCTTGATATTGATATGTTCTATTTATGTATGTCATTGGATTCACACGCAATCAAAAAGCATATTCTATAGCAGACTCTATCGAATAATCTCCCATTGTAAGTAAATGTTCTATTTCCAACACATGATTGATTTGATCTATATTAATTTTTAGAAAGTTAGCAAAATGTTGGACTGATTTAAAACTAACATTACCTTGAGGATCTACAAAAGTTTTTTTAGGATCATTGTCCTCATATTCTTCCCCTTCTCTATTATCATCCTCACCTTGTTTTTTGGGTTTATCATCTTCAATAATTATCCTATCATCAAAATTTTCTTGATCAAGCCCATTAGATTCTATTTGTTTAGCATTTCTCAGGATTCTAGGCATTTTATCTTTAGGGTGTTTTGTTTTTTCAGTGATATATATATCTGTTATATATATATATATATATATATATATATATATATATATATATATATGTTTTTAATTTTTGGGTATATATGTTATATAAATACCTATATAAATATTGTAAATATATAAATATATATTATATTTTGTTTTTGTTTTTTTTGTATTTTTTTTACTTTGAAAACAAAGCAAAAAATAAGAATTATAATATTCTCGATACTATATCTAATCTTCCTGAAAGAGTTTATAAATATCATTGATAGGCTCAAGTTCTTCAGGTATCATATAATGCTCTTATTCAAATTGAAATTTTGCTTTTAAAAATTTGACAAAATGGGCTATGGTAATCTATCAATTTTAGAGTCTTGAGAATATAAATATATTTCATGACAATACTCATGAAAATGGACTGCCCTAGGAGGTTTGTGATATCTTCTCTTATTTTCCAAAACTATCTCTTGATCTTCTAAGTGGACTAAAAATTTGTGTACTGTTATAGTGTTTTCAAGATAATATTCAAAAGTGTACACAAATGAAGAAATACTTGTTTTCTTATCCGCTAACCACCTCTTACATGATCTATGAATATCAAAGTAGTTAGAAGATTTATCGGGTTCTAGGATTCTAGCTATGTCAAATCTCTTAATTTGGCTAAGTCTTGGTGTGTTGGCTTTTATAATGTCAAGTCTCTTCCAAATTTCAATCCACTGTTCTTGAGATGGAATACTAAAGTTTTCAACCACTAGAGAGATTTCCTATGTAGATAACATCTATGATTACAACTCTTCCTATGTTGAAATCTAACATCTAAGAAATGAATCTAGAATGTGCAAGTTTGACTAATGATATTTTTGGATTTTTCTTGTGTTTTATGTTTTTTATGTTTTATGTTTTTATAAATCAGAATGATGCCTATGTAGTTCACGTCAGGTTCACCAAAGAATGTAGCTCTAAAATTTTCTCACTTCTTTCCTTCAGGCTAATGGATCCACACCTCGAAGAGGAATGGGAAAATGGTAGGTCTACACCTCAGAGAAGAGGCACTTGATGTCATACGCTATTTGGTGATTTTTTGACGAATTGGGTGGGTTTACTAGGAAATATTTATATGGCAGTTTCCATGCATATGTTAGTATTTTGTTTGATGTGTTATTTTTACTTTGCTCACAATCACCTAGTTTGGCCAAATGCAACTAATATATACTAAATGTGATTCCGATTCAAATGAACACAACACACAACAAATTAAAGAAGGTGAATAAATGCAATGCTTAGCTATGAAAGAAATTGTACAATCTTACTTGATCCAAATGGCTAATGTAGAGTATTTTTTTCTTGCTACAGGCGAGATTGGGTGTTGTAGGGTGATATTGAATGTTTGATCTGATATCGACAAGCCTGATATGATACTGTAAGACTCGAATTGATCAAAAATATATAGTTTCACAAATTGACAACAAAATAGGAACTTGCAACATAATATGAATCTTATTAAGCATGGATTAAATTATGTAAAAGCCTATTATATGCTATGTTTGAAAGAAAACAATAGGAATGTGAACTATAAATGCAAATAACACAATGCAATGTAGTGATGGTGAACTCCAAGTATGATAAACAACAATTTCTATGCTACATGAAATGATGAATGATAAATATGATCCTAGAAATATAGAGTAGATATTTAGAAATACAAAAAAAAATTTGAAGGTTCCCCCAAGCAGCTTATAAACAAGATTGGATGTTGTAGAGAAAGATTGGATGATGTTGGAAATTTTGAGTCCTCTAAGTCAGAGTTGTCATTGATGTCACCTGATAGAGTTATCACTCATCTCAAGAAATTCGGCAAGAAATAAAGTCACCCAAGTCATCCAAGAAAAATCTTCATCAATGCAAAAGTGAAAGGAAAAAGACTCCATAATATTTTAATATTATTGGGATCACAAGTTAAATTATTGGTTTATAAAAACCCAAGATGGGTTATTGCAAAAGTTAAAAAGAAGGTTTAATAATTATTTATAAATCATTTAAATTTATAAGGAATTTAAATTTTATAAATAATACCAAGGTTGGGCATTAATACAAGGTTCTAAGGCTTTATTAAACCTAAGGTTGACTCTTTAAAACAAATTTGTAAGGTTGATTTTAATTTATAATATTTAAATTTAAAATTAAATTTAAATTTATTATAAATTAAATCATGTCGACGTCGAATTCAATCAAAGCACCAACGTGATACTACGGAAGGCAAAAGGCATTATGTAAATGCCAAAAAAATTCATTTACTAAGTATCCCTTTCTATTGTTTTCAAAGTGCATGCAAAAGAGATTTCTTTTTTGAAAGCCTTACAGTTTTTGTTAAGGTTAAAGTTGTGAAGATTCGGAAGCCCTAAGTGCAAAGGCCAGTGTGGCCTAGTGGTATGTTGGCTCGGTTCTAAGGAGGAGGTTCTAAGTTTGATTTGTGTGAGGTCTATTTTTGGATTGCAAGGAAGAAGCGCTCTATGCACTTGTTATTTTTCGGAGGTTTGTTGTTCAAAGATATTGCATGGTGGATGTGCCCTTTAGACACATCACGACGCATGGCCCAACGGAGGCTTGACTGTAGTTAAGGTGTTGGGAAAAAAACATTCGGGGGATCGAATCCCACCGAGGGCAAGGCAAGTAAATTTAATATTTTATTTTTCTGCCAAGGTTGCCTAAGGAGAAATAAGGTTATGGTATGCCCTAGGAAAGATAAAGATTTATGCTGATTTTCTTTGTGGAAGTATATCATATTATATATCATTGGAAAGCTATTTTTGAGAGCTACTTGTTTATATTGCTTTGAGGGAGAAATAAGTTATGTGCAAGAAGATATTTATGGTTTTATCAAAGATTTCCAAAAGTAATTTTGATTCATTATTTTGAGGGATTATTTCTTGCATAAGAGGGTTTGGTGCATTTTTATTGAGTAGGAGTAATAAGGTGTTATTGAGATATTATTTTGATTATTGTGTTATTACTCATGATCTATAACCCTTGTTGAGATTGGAAAAATAAAGTGTATTGAGTGTAGTAGATTTAGTGGACAACTCATAAGGCATCAAAAAGGTATGGGCAATATTCTTCATTGACTTATGTGGGTGATTGATTTTTGAAAATATCTTTAGAGATAAAAGGATTGATTATGGTTAACCTTTTTGAGAGTTGTTGGTTTAAATACTTCAAGGTTTTCTGAATTGAGAGTTGTGATTAAACCTTATTTATAAGCATTGTTGTTGAAGCCCATTGGTTTTGCAAATAACTTTAACTTGAGTTAGAAAAGAACGAGTATCATTGTTACGTGATATTTGTTGTTGAGAATTTTTGGAAACATTTTGAGTTGGTTGATACATGCTTGGACTAGGGTTGGTGAGAAAGGATTGATCCTTTAGGTGATTGGTTGAGTAGAGTTGATTAAGCCTAGTCAAGTTATTGTGTGAAGTGGTTGTTCAAGTTCCATGAAACAAACTATTCTATATTATGATTTGAGTTGATATTGAGATTTGAGAATATAACATATTGAGTCTCTAAAAATTCTCTTTATGCTTCTATGATATTGATTTGAGTTGAGATTGGGATTTGAGTATAGAACATATTGAGTCTCTAACAATTCTCTTTATGCTTCTATGAGATTGAGTTGATATATTGATTGAGCATTGAGTATAGAACATATTGAGTCTCTAACAATTCTCTTTATGATTCTATGAGATTGAACAAGTTCTGTGTGGACTTTTTGAGCAAATTTGAGATAAGTCTTTGAGAAGGCTTGTGCACTGATTTTGTGTAAGCTTTTGTGGAAGCTTGCAATGCAAATTTGAGCAAGTCCTAGAGAGCACTTATTGAGCATATTTGGACAAGTTATGTGTGGACTTGCTGAACAAATTTGAGTAGGTTCTAAGTGGACCTATTGAGCATATTTAAGAAGGTTCTGAGTGGACCTATTGAGCATATTTGAGTAGGTTTTGAGTGAACCTATTGAGCATATTTGAGCAGGTTCTGAGTGGACCTATTGAGAAGATTTGAGTAGGTTTTGAGTGAATCTATTGAGTAGATTTGGGAAGGTTTTGAGTGAGACTATTGATAGAGATTTGGATGTGACAGAGTATAGAGGACAGAGTCTTAGTGGATAGAGATCCAACAGCCAGGACAATTGAAGATAGATATTCTGAGTGAGGAGTCTTCAAGTGGAGAGAGATCCACCAATCAGTGCAATAGAGAGACAGAGTCTTCGATGAGAAATATTTCTCCTATGGAAGAGATCCACAAACTTGAGATTAGGGGATCAACATCTCCTTTGGACAAACGTCCATAAACATTTTAATTGGGAAGGATTCCCAAGGAGATTATTTGAGAAATATTTTCTCTATGGAGGTAGCCCACATTGGGTAAACCATGTTAAAAATGATGCCTCTCATGTGTGTGATGCTTTGTGTGATGTTTACTATTTTATTAATGCTGATGCTACTATTTGGGAAAAAATTATGTTATACTGTTCACCCCCCTCTTAGTATAAGCTTGTGTTCTTCAATTGGTATCAGAGTGGGTCTCTCTATAAAGAGTCTAACAGCTTGGAAGAGGATCCTTTAGTAGCACACATGACATTAGAGAGTGAATAAAGTATAGACTTTGATGAAGCACTCTTCAACTGTCTCCAATATCTTGAAAGGATTCAAGATGAGAATGCACAACTAAAGGAACAAATTCCAAACAATGAATTGACAAGAATTGAGCTTCTACAAAGGCTAATATAACTTGAAATAGAAGTAAAAGAAATAAGAGAGATTGAAAACCAGTTAAGAGACATGTTGGAAGTCAAATAAGCAAGACTTGATAAAGTGACAACATAAAATGTTATGCTAAGATGCAAAACTAAAATAAACAAGAGATTACAACAAGAGGCGGGAACATCAAGAAAAAATGAGGTATCTTACCATATCTCAAGGAAATAAGACCATAAAAGGAATAAAACCAGATCGAGCCCTCATCAAAATAGGTTACAAAATTCCTTCCATGGACATTATTTTTCTTGCAATAAATATGGTCATAGAGTTATACAATGTACTAGCAGATATAATGATAGTAGTAGTATGGATTCTCTTTCCCCACATATGGATGATGATATTAAGTGTTACAAATGCAATAATTTTGGGCATAAATCTATAATGTGCAAACTAGAAATCTCTAAGTCTAGTAGAAAGTCCACAACTCAAACTACTAGAAAAGAAGAAAAAGGGAAAGGTAAATTAAAATCCTTGCTAGTTCAAATAGCTTTGCATGCTCAAGATAAAGAAGAAAAATGGTTTCTAGATAACGGATGCTCTAGACACATGACAGAAGAAAAGGATAATTTTATAGTTTTTAAAGAAGGAAACAAAGGGTCAGTAAATTTTGGGTACAATGGTTCAGCAAAGATTTGTGGAAAAGGAACTCTAAGTATAGGCAATGGGAAAGCAAAAGCTGAAAATTTTCTATATATGGAAGGTCTGAAACATAATATTTTGAGCATTAGTCAACTTTGTGATCAAGGCCATATGGTAACTTTTTATCAAGATAGATGTGACATAAGAAAATATGAATCTGGGAAACTAGTAGCTAGTGCTATAAGAGAAAGAAATCTATATGTACTCAATGAGATCAAAAAGGAAAAATGTCTCTTATCCAAAGAAAATGAGATCCGGGTTCAACATATAATATTGGGACCAAATGAGAATATTCTAATGGCTTTGGAAGATAAAGAAGAAGTGAGTGATCCTATAGAAGACAAGCCAAAAGAAAGTAATGATATGGACAAAGGTAAACAAATAGAGGATTATTCAGTAGAGAATGGATATGATCTCAAGGGAGAATTTATCTATGCCTTGACACAGTAAATAAGGTAAGAAAGCAACACTCTAAGCTTGAAAGACAGTTTCAAGAATGTGATGAAGAAATATTATTTCTCATAGAGGATCTAGAAAATTCAAAAGCTAAGGCAAGCAAGTTCAAAGATAAGTTAGAAGCAAATATATTAGAATGTGAAAAGTTAACACAAGAAGTGGCCCTATTAAAATAAGATCTAGAGGATTCCAAGAATAAGCTATACAAGTATGTAAACAGTGCAAAGAGTGTGGATAAAATAGTCAATATACAAAGAAGAGCAACAAACAAGACAGGTCTTGGTTCCAAACAAGTTCAAGAAGACAAGTTAACTACCAGTTCTGAAGACACTTCAGAAGAAGAGGATACTTCAGAAGAGGGTTTATCAGATTAGAGCAGAAGTGAAAGTGAAACTCCTAAGGATGAGTTAGATTGCAATGAGTCCAGTAGGAATAGGAACAATGAACAAAGAATATTCATATGGAACAACAATTAGAATAAGTCAAGAGGAACTAGAAGACCAATGGGGTCTAGGCAAGGTTTCTTCAAGGGAAGATGTTTTTCATATCACAAGTTTGGGCACATGGCTTCACAGTGCAGGACACATGAAATATAGGTATATGGGAAAGGATAGCTTTTCCAAGGATATTGCTACTCATACAATGAGTTTGGTCACAAGGCAATGAATTGCAGGGTTCATGATAGAAGAGGATATGGCTTCACTAGGAGAAATTCTAAGATAGTTACACATCCAAGGAATAATAAAATTAAGTGTTATAAGTGCAATAATTATGGTCACACAACAATATGGTGTAGATAAAATATTCCAGAATCAAGCATGAACAGGAACAGGAACATGAACAGGAACATTGGCATGAACAAGAACAGGAACAAGAACAAGAACATAGAAGAGAACAAGAACAGGAATAGGAACAGGAATAGGAATATGGATGAGAACAAGAACAGGAACATGGATGAGAATAGGAACAGGAACAAGAATAGGAACATGGATGAAAACAAGAACAGGAATAGGAACAAAAGTGACAACAAGAACAAGGATGATGACTTGGAAAGAAATAGTGAGAGGATTCAAAAAACTCAAAAAATAAGAGAAAAAGATAAATACAAAGAGCAATGCTTTCAAGGAATAGAAATAATACCACCCCATAATTAACCACCTCATGTGGAGGTGGGGGAGGGGCTAAGCTAAGAGGCTCATTCTTAGCCCCGAGCCCCAAAGGTGACCCTTTGCCATTGATGTTAAAGAGGGAGATATTTGTGTATTGGGGAGATATTTGTTATGTGGAGATGTTTTATATTTGAGAGAGCATTGAGCCAGGGGGAGCAAAGTCCCAGGGGGAGCAAAAAAGAAGGTCAGGTTTCAGTAAAAGGATAAGGGTTGCCATCAATGACAAAGGGAGAGATTGTTGGACATTTTGAGTCCTCTAAGTCATAGTTGTCATTTATATCACCTGATAGAGTTATCACTCATCTCAAGGAATTTTGCAAGAAATAAATTCAAACAAGTCATCCAGAAAAAATCTTCATTAGTGCAAAAGTGAAAGGAAAAAGGCTCCATAATATTTTAATATTATTGGGAGCATAAGTTAAATGATTGGTTTATAAAAACCCAAGATGGGTTATTGCAAAAGTTAAAAAGGAGGTTTAATAATTATTTATAAATCATTTAAATTCACAAGGAATTTAAATTTTATAAATAATACCAAGGTTGGGCATTAATACAAGGTTCTAAGGTTTTATTAAACCTAAGGTTGGATCTTTAAGACAAAGTTCTAAGGTTGATTTTAGTTTACAATATTTAAATTTAAAATTAAATTTAAATTTATTATAAATTAAATAACGCCAACGTCAAATTTATTCGAAGTGCCAAAGTGATACTAAGGGAGGCAAAATACATTATATAAATGCCAAATAAATTTATTTACCATGTATCCCTTGCTATTGTTTTCAAAGTGCATGCAAAAGAGATTTATGTTTTGAAAGCCTTATGATTTTTGTGAAGGTTAAAGCTGTGAAGATTAGGAAGCCCTAAGCACAAAGGCCAGCGTGGCCTAGTGGTATGTTGGCTTAGTGCTAAGGAGGATGTTTTGAGTTTTATTCACATGAGGTCTATTTTTGTATTGCAAGGAAGAAGCGCTCTACGCACTTGTTGTTTTTCGGAGGTTCGATGTTCGAAGATATTGCATGGTGGATGTGCCCTTTTAGACACGTCACGACACGTGGCCCAACAATAGCTTGGCTGTGGCTAAGGCATTGGGAAGAAAATATTCGGGGGATTGAATCTCGTCGAGGGCAAGGCAAGTAAATTTAATTTTTGTTTAATATTTTATTTTTTTCCAAGGTTGCCTAAGGAGAAATAAGGTTATGGTATGCCCTAAGAAAGATAAATATTTCTATTGATTTTCTTTATGGAAGTATATCATATTATATATAATTGGAAAGCTATTTTCAAGAGCTACTTGTTTACATTTCTTTGAGGGAGAAATAAGATGTGTGCAAGAATATATTTCTGGTTTTGTCAAGGAGTTCCAAAAATAAGTTTGATTCATTCTTTTGAGGGATTATTTCTTGCATAAGAGGATTTGGTGCATTTTTATTGAGTAGGAGTAATAAGGTGTTATTGAGATGTTATTTTGATTATTGTGTTATTACTCATGACCTCTAACCCTTGTTGAGATTGGAAAAATAAAGTGTGTTGAGTGTGGCAGATTTAGTGGACAACTCATAAGGCATCAAAAAGGTATGGGCAATATTATTCATTGACTTATGTGGGTGATTGATTTCTGAAAATATCTTTGGGGAAAAAAGGATTGATTGTGGTTAACCTTTTTGAGAGTTATTGGTTTAAATAATTCAAGGTTTTTTGAATTGAGATTTGTGATTAAACCTTGTTTATAAGAATTATTTTTGAAGCCCATTGGTTGTGCAAAGAACTTGAACTTGAGTTAGAAAATAACATGAGTATCATTGTTATGTGAGATTTTTTTTTTAGCATTGTTGGAAAAATTTTGAGTTGTTTGATACATGTTTGGACAAGGGTTGGTGAGAAATGATTGATCCTTGAGGTGATTGGTTGAGTAGAGTTGATTAAGCCTAGTCAAGTGATTGTGTGAATTGGTTGTTCAAGTTCCATGAAACAAACTATTCTATATTCTGATTTGATTTGAGATTGAGATTTGATAATAGAACATATCGAGTCTCTAACAATTCTCTTTATGCTTCTATGATATTTATTTGGGTTGAGATTGGGATTTGAGTATAGAATATATTGAGTCTCTAACAATTCTCTTTATGCTTCTATGATATTGAGTTGAGACATTTATTGAGCATTGAGTATAGAACATATTGAGTCTCTAAAAAATCTCTTTATGATTCTATGAGATTGAACAAGTTCTGTGTGGACTTGTTGAGCATATTTGAGACAAGTCTTTGAGAAGGCTTGTGGACTGATTTTGTGTAAGATTTTATGGAAGCTTGTAATTTATATTTGAGCAAGTCCTAGAGATGACTTATTGAGCAAATTTGGACAAGTTCTGTGTGGACCTATTGAGAATATTTGAGTAGGTTCTAAGTGGACCTATTGAGAATATTTGAGTAGGTTCTAAGTAGACCTATTGAGCAGATTTGAGTAGGTTCTGAGTGAACATATTGAGTAGATTTGAGAAGGTTCTGAGTGGATCGGTTGATCAGATTTGAGTAGGTTCTAAGTGAACCTATTGAGAAGATTTGTAAATGTTATGAGTGAGCCTATTGATAGATCTTTAGAGATGATAGATTATAGAGGACAAAGTCTCAGTGGATAGAGATCTAGTAGCTAGGATAATTGAAGATAGATCTTCTGAGTGAGAAGTCTTCAAGTGGAGAGAGATCCACCAGTCAGTGCAGTAGAGAGACAAAGTCTTCTAGAATATCACTAACTAGAACAGAAGGGGAAAGAGTTCTCCTATGGAAGATATCCACGAACTTGAGATTAGGGTATCAACATCTCCTTTGGACAGAGGTCCATAAACATTGTAATTGAGAAGGATTCCCAAATATATTATTTGAGAAACATTTAGAAGAAATATTTTCTCTGTGGAGGTAGCCCACATTGGGTGAACCATGTTAAAAATGATGTCTCTCATGTGTGTTATGCTTTGTGTGATGTTTACTATTTTATTAATGCTAATGCTACTATTTGGGAAAAAGTTTTATGTTATACTATTCACCCCCCCTCTCAGTATAAGCTTGTGTTCTTCATATGCTTCCAAGCGATATCAGATGTTTGATATCATATCATATCCATCGATGCACAACTTTCATATTATCAAACATAAAAAAAATTTACAAAAATAACAAGAAATAGAAATGCAAAGGGTACAAGAATGATTGAAAACTAGCTAGGGAGTTAGGGGGAATCCAGGGGGAGTGCCTAGATTAAATAGGCCAGGTAGGTTAGAGGGGTTGGGCTAAAAATAGAGGAAGTTGTAACTTTTCCCAATCTAGACGATATCAGGCGATCCGTTATCGTAACGTTCGTGTTGTTAGGTAGGTAAAAACAAAATAGGTTGTAAAAATATTTGTTGTTTGTTGCTCTGGGTATTTTCTATTTTTATCAAGATCGAACATCTGATTTCACACATTTAGGTTTGATATTGGATCAAAATTTTGATATCAATCAAATAGAGTCGATATCATCAAGAGGTTAAAAACTAACTTAATGCAAGTACAAAAATTGAGGTAGGAGGTTAGGAAGTGGTTTTAATTAATTTTTTAATGTTTTTGACTTAGGTTAAATTAACATGGGTCAATTTTAGGCTATTACATAGATCTAGTTCTAAGTAAAATGTCACTCCAATAGAGGAAATGGATTCAATTGCTAGTAAAATATATCTAGCTAGAAAATTTGCTTCCCTCAGTTCCCAAGGGACTTTTGGTGGCATTGCTTGCATTTGTGTCCCAAAAGAGGTAGTTATTAACCATATGGTTGGTAGCTAGGTTCTTTTGGTTGTATCTATTCAAAGTAGATATTCTAACCAAATTATACTTTGCATAACTATTTATGCTTTGACTACTTGGGGGGAAAAGAGAAGATAGTGGAAGGTTATAAATTATATTATCTCTCATTTCTCTAAATATTGAATCTTGTTTGGAGTAGATTTCAATACCATCCTCTCTTTGGATGAGAAAAATGGATGGAAATAAAAATTTGGATAGGTAAACCTTTATATTGTGGACATCTAGCTAGATAATGGCCTTATGAATTGGTCTAACATAAGGTAATGCTTAGCTTGTATCATGGATAGATTGGATAGGTTCTTGTTCTCTAAAATTTTCTTAATACATGGTCACACTCCTAAGGTGAAGACTCTTAACAATGTTGGTTCAGATAACTGACTAGTCATGGTGGAAATTTAGAAAACCAATGTGAGTTTCTCACCTTTTCGATTCTAGTTAATGTGGATTAGAGATAGTTCCTTCAGACCTCGAATGTAGCAATGGTGGAAGAAAGGTAAACCAAGGTATGAGACTAATATGTTCTATTTTTTCAAAATGTTGCAATACATTAAATCCAAAATCAAGATTTAGAACTAGAAGAAGTTTGGAGATGTCTGGTAAAAAACATGAAGTGATTGATCAGCTTGAAATTTTGAATAATAAAATCTATTTAGATGGCCTCATAGAGAGTAGAAGTACAAATAAAATTAGACTCACAACTCAGTTAGAGGAATGGAAAAAAAGATGACTCTTATGGAAGCAAAAATATAGGATCCAATGGCTCAAAGAAGGAGATCAAAACACAGATTTCTTCCACAAATCTCTTCTAGCTCAAAGATCTCACAACTTTGTTTCTTCCCTAAAATCTTATTTTGGAGATGTTGTCTACACTTGGGATGGCATGAACTCTATTGTTTTCAATTAATTTTTCAATCTATTTACTGTTGCACCTCTGACTCAACTTCTCAATAGAATATTATTCAAGTGATCTTTACTCTTATCACTTCGAAGGATAACTCTATTTTGAATGCTCCAATTACTATGAATAAGCTTCAATAGGTGGTATTTAAAATACAAAAATAAAAAGCCCTAGGTCTTGATGGTTTTCCCATTGAATTATATCATGAGTTTTGGGATATTGTTTATACTAATTTATTAGAAGTGGTGGAAGAAGCCAGGAAAGCCAAAGAAATTTTAAAGGTTATAAATAAAAATTATATAACTCTTATCCTAAAATCTCAATAGGAACATCATATCTCATATTTTAGACCTATAACTTCTATGTAATATGGAGACACCAAAATCTATCCATTCATCCTCCATCCAGGATTTCCTGCTGTTTCCACCACCAAATCCTAGCCAATTTTCCCACTATTCCTATTTTCCTACCATTTCTGATCGTTATCCAAATTTATTTATATCTATTTATCATATATATATATATATATATATATATATATATATATATATATATATATAAAATATATTTTTTTGATAAGTAACGATATATTTACAGCGGGTTTTTTAGAGAAGGATCCCAAAACCTTAGTTACATAAAAATCCGAGGCTAAAAATACGAATAAAAATTGGGGTTGCACCCATGGGCAATGATCCGGGGCTCGGGGCCCTGGTGCCTACAAAAAGGGCCGACTAGGAAACATAACATCAAAACTTGGCCTAAGGCCACCATAACCAATAAAAGCTGAAACACACCACCCATCAAAATTGTAGAAACTGCATGCCATTGGGTCAGTGGGCCATGTGCTTGGGCCTGGCCAGAACAGGGTCCAACCAAGCAGGACAACTTTACTCCCTATCAGAGCCATCACCCAGCCTACGCTGGAGCTCGACCAGGGCATTGGCTACAGATGAGGCCGCTTGGGCAGATGCAGTCAGGGATCCAATTGATGTGTCGAGAAGGGCCCTCATAGCAAAATTATGTAGCCTATTTTCAGTGTTAGAATTGACTTTAGTGGGCTCTGGGGCCTCCACCTTGGCCTTTTTGGTGCTACTAGTAGCCCTGCTGCTACCATGGAATGGGACTTTGTGAGTGGCACCAGGATTCGGGTCCCTGCCTGGGCCCTAAGCCAGAGTCCTACACTTTTGAGTGGGTCTACATCAGTTTAGGGTAGGGGAGCCTTCGGGGGAGGGGGTCTCATTGGACTTAGAAACTGCAGGGGAGGCACTAGGAGAGTTAGTTGCTTTAAGGGGAGTACAGAGGACAAGGGAGGGATGCGATGGAGCTACGACTGATTAGCAAGGGCATGCTTATACAGGATGGCCATGATGCCTTGGTGGGAAGGCCAGGAGTGGCTTCTACGAGCATGGTCGATGGAGAGGCCTAGGGAGTACAATAGGAATTGAGGGGTGCTAACCAACATGACCCCTCGAAGGTGGTTGAAGTAGCTGAGGTGAAAACTAAATAGTCGTTGGTCTGGATCATCGTAGGTGATGTTCTACATCATCAGGACAATGGCCTCATCGAAGGGGGTTGGGATGTTGTAGCAGAACATATTAGCCTTGTCCCACTACTACTCTGTGAAGCGGGACAACTCCTCCTCCCAATTGTGCTTATATCGTCTGATGACTCTGCCTTTCTCCTCATGATGCAGGCCTGTAACTTTTGTTAAGAACTCTTTGACCCTTCATCGTGACCTCACCACCATTCCAAGAATCCAGAAAGCTCTGGGTAATTTCATCGTTGGCTCCTACAAATTTGCTAAAGAATGGGGTAAATTTTTGGCATTTGAAAAAAACCTGGCCGACTCACTCAATTCGAGCGTGGAAGGCTTGAGGAAGACAATTTTGGTAGCCATGAGGGTCAAACTGATAGCCCAGGGATAGGGGAAATAGGGGATACTTAACCAGAGATGCAAGGACAGGGGAAGGGGGAAGCAGACAAGAGTGTGGGAGAACTCAACATGCAACAGAATTAAAAAGGGGGTCGCGAGGGATGGAAGCCATCGGTGTCAGGAATGAGCACTAGGTGCCAGGTTCAACATGAGGGGGGAGGGGCTAAGGGGGCGTGACTGATAGCTACCACATGGGGCGAAGGAGGAGGGCCACTACCAGTGCTCTAGGTGGCACAAAGTAAGCGAGGGATCACCTTGAGGGTACCTCATGGGATAGAGTCACGGGCGAGCTGACGTAGCAATGGGATCTGATGATGTAGCGTCCAAGGCAGGAAGGTCGAAGAGGGCCAATGCGCACATCATCTTGGAACTACTAGAACTACTAAAAAAGCAACACAAAACCATGCCAGGTCACCTAACGTGGCCAGTGACACTTGGCATCGTGAGGGGGATCAGGATGACCAACTCATGGGTAGGAGAAGGATAGGGTCCAGTCGACGTGGCGACACAGAGGGGGGAATCCCCTGGCCACTGGAAGCCATAATGATGAAACTTCGAGGCCTCGTATCAGGGCATGCTATGCACCAAGGTCCTCATCATTGCTGGAATAATCTTGCAAAGTAATATGGATCAAAGCTTCAGGAAAGTTCATTGTCCAAGTGATGAATTCTTCAACTAAGATGGCTTGGTTTGCAATGAAATCAGCTGCCCTGTTACCTTCTCTATACACATGCCAAAAGGTGTGGTCAGGGAGACCCTAGAGAATGGAGAGGGCTTCCTGGATGGTGTTTTGAATGTGCTATGAGTAGTTTCCTAGGCTACGGGTGGCTCTGATAATAACTTGGGAATCACCCTCAATGATGAATTTTGAGGGTGAATCCCTGACGGTGGTTAGCCCACTGAGTAGAGCTGCTGCTTCTTCAAAATTGTTAGTCTGGTTGTCGATCGAGGTAGCATACATCATGATCAGGGCCTCATGGTAGTCTCGAATGACCCCACCAACACCAGAGGGCCCGAGATTTCCTTTAGAAGCACCATCAAAGTTAAGCTTGACCCATCTGGGGGGGCAGTCCACCTTGTCAATGATCGATGAGAGGTGGTGGGGGGGGACTGGGGGGGAAGCAAAAATTTTAGGGAGGATAGGATGGTGGCCTTGACTAGTAGTCAAGGTGCCTCGGTCAAGGGGATCGAGTGGGAATTTTCAAGGGCGAATGTCACCACCTTGGTCGCTATCCACTAGGGGGAATGGGCCAGGGAGGAGAAGGCTCTGCTGTTGCGCTCGAGCCAGATTTTCCAAAGCATATGAGGAAGGTAGGAGGCCCAGAGGAAGTGGATGAAAGGATGGGAAAAGGGGTTGGGCCACTGTGATAGGAGGTTAGATATGGAGTTGGGGGTCACCCACTGGATAGAGAATTGGGAAAGGATGAGGCCTAGGACTTTAGAAGAGAAGGTACAGCTGATAAAGAGGTGATTAGTGGAATCCGAGGCAGCATAGCAAAGGAAGCATTTGTTCGAGATTTGAAAGCCTCTCTTGATCATATTCTCGATCGTCAAGATCTTGTTTTGGATGGCCGCCCATACAAAATGGTTGATTTTGGGAATCAGCTTCTTGGCCCACACCTACCAGGTTGGAAAGGGGGCCTCATTAGGGACTCTTTGAAGGTTGTATGCAAATTTGATAGAGAAGACACCACTGGGAGTGCCATGCTAAATGCATCTATCGTTACCTCCGAAGGACAGGATAACAGTCACCTTGAGGAGGTGTTGAAGCCTGGTAGCTTGGAGCGGGTGCCTAGGATTTAGGATGGGTTTCCAGGTAGCCCGCCCCTAGTTTTGGGAAATATAGGCCGACACTCTAGGTCCTCTGTCCACCAGCCCTACTTTGAGGATGAGGAGATCTCTATCGATAGTCAATGCCTTATCGTGAATCCATCTATCTTCCCAGAAGTCGATCATGGCTCTGTCCTCGAGGATCCATCTGGTCCCTCTCTGGATAATGTTTTTGGTGGAGATCAGGGACTTCTAAAAGGCTAATCCATCTCAAGGCTGAGATTCACTGAGGAAGGGGTGATGATGACAGTATTTCCTATGCATAATGCTGACCCACTCATCAGGGGTATTGGTGAACACCTTCTAGGCATGTTTGGACAAGAGGGCCTTGTTCATGAGGGTCACCTTCCTAAGCTCGATCCCTCCCTCACCTTTGTTGCGGCAAACCAGGGACCAGGAGACCAGGGGAATCCTCTTCTTATCTTCTTTGCTCGATTAGAGAAAGCATTTCTAAATTTATTTGATGTAAGCTACAATGGAGGCTAGGATTCTAAAGATCGACATGAAATATATCAGAATGCTTTGCAGGACTGCCACCAAGAGGGTGGCTTTGCCATCCTGCGAGATGAGGTGACCTTTTTAGGGGGCCAGATTCCTCTTGATCCTCTTGATCATCCCATCCTAGAGTGCCTTGGAGGACGCACCTATGAATAGGGGAAGCCCAAGGTAGGAGGAGGGAAGGGAGCCAGAGGTGCAGCCCAAGATCCACCCGATTCTGATTTGCCTAGCCAAGGGAATATGTATGAAGAAAATCTTGCTTTTTCAAAGGTTGATTTTCTACCCAACCACCTCCTCATACAGGTTCAATATATTCTTGAGGGCCTTGGCTTGAGGGATTGAGGCTGAGGTGGTGAGGATGGTGTCATCCACGAACTGCTAATGGGACACAGGGGGTAGGCCTGGTGCAGGCCTAATGCCCGAAATGAGACCGTGGGAAATGATGCTCAAGATGGTATGCCCCAGGGCCTCAGCCAGGATAATGAATAGTATAGGGGATAGGGGTCACCTTGATGAAGGCCTCTGGAACTGGGGAAGAACCCAGCAGGGGATCCATTGATGAGGATAGAGAACCAGGGGGAGGACACAGTTTCTGACGAGCCTAACCTAGGAGGGGTGGAAATCAAACTTAAGGATGAACTTGGAAAGGAAATCCCAGTCAACTCTATCAAAGGCCTTGTTCATATCCAGCTTGAGTAGAAAGGAGGCCTTTTTAGAGAGGATGGCTGAGTGGATGGCCTCGTGCATGATTATGACACTGTCTGTGATCAGTCTACCTTTGATCGAGCTTCCCTGATAGGGGGCAATGATCAGGGAAAAGATATCCTTGAGGCTAGAGGCCATGGATTTGGTTAGGATTTTGTATAGGACATTGCACAAGCTGATGGGGTGGAAATCTGAGAGGGATCTAGCTACCTGGGTCTTGGGGATTAGGGCTATGAAGGTGGAGTTGATACCTCTAGGGATGGATCTGGTAGTTTGAAGGTCCTGGATGGAAACACACATTTCTTGCCCGACGAGGTCCCAAAAGGATTGGAAAAATTGGTGGGGAAACCCGTTCAGGCCTAAGGCCGCCTCAGCCTTCATGGAAAATGTGGCAGCATGGATTTTAGATTCAGACAAGGGTTGCACAAGCATCTCATTTGCCATAGCCAATATAGAAGAAGGGATATTTTCCAGAAGGGATTCTACCACTTCTGAGGACATGGGGGGGTTGTTGCCTAGGAGCTCCTGGAAGAAGTGGGTGGCTTCAGCCCGAATGTCCTCTTCTTCCTTGATAATTCTACCGTCGCTGCCCACCAGCTCAACAATTCTGTTGGACCCCCTATTCCTAAGTGTTGCCATTGGAAGAACTTTGTGTTTGCATCGCCCTCTTGGAGCCACAGGGCTCTCAACTTCTAACTCCAAAAGGTTTATTCCCTGGCCAGGATGTTATGGTACTCACTGAGAGCAAGGTGTTCCTCTTCCCTAAGCCTCGGGTCTTAGGAGCCTTCTTGAAATCTAGATTCAAGGAATTCAAGTTTTTTCTTAACTATCGCTTTGCTTTCAAAGATGTTACCAAAAACCTCTTTATTCCATAACTTGAGTTGCTCTTTGAGGAATCTAAGCTTGTGGAAGACTTGTTCAGCGGGGCATCTAGGGACTGGGGGAGCCCACCAGCGGCCAACCTGGACCCAAAAGTCGGGATGATGTAGCCACATGGACTCGAATCGGAAGGGCCACTTGGGGGAGGGGCGATGATCAAATTCAAGGAGGAGGGAGATGTGATCAGGCCTGATTTTTGGGAGGTCCAACAAGGTGGCATCAGTAAACATGGGAAAGGATTCCTTGGACAATAAAAATATATCCAACCTAACCTAGATATGGCTTGCTCCTGCTCTTCTATTAGACTAGGTGAACCTGGCTCCTTTCAGGCTGACGTCCATGAGCTCGTTGAGGACGGTGAAGGCTCCAAAGTCCTCCATGCTTTTACTAAGAACTACTGAGACCCACTTTTTTTAGAGAGGAATAGGGGACTGTTGAATTCCCCTACCAAGATCCAAGACAAGGGGGCAAAGGCTTCTCTCATCGAGCTTATTTCCTTCCATAAGGTCACTTTCTCAACGAGGCTGTTAGGAGCGTAGACGTTGGACAGTATCCACGAGCACCTTGACTTCACATAATGGACCAGAATGTTGATTATTCTGGGAGATGAAGATATGAGTCTCCCCTCAAAATATCGAGGATCCAACATGCACAGCAAACCCCCCACTGAGCCAGCCGTAGGGGCGGACAGGGACTTGCAATTGTGCCAGGTAGCTTGGGCTATGCGTCGAGCAGCAGCATCATCTATTTTGGTCTCTTGGAGCAGGAGGAAGGATGGGCGGTGATCCCTAAGGAGTTGGTTGAGGATCCTTTTCTTGGGGGCCCCATTGAGCCCCTTGATATTCCAAGTGATGATCTTCATTTGATAGCCTTTTGGGGTTGCTTGCCCCCCTTCTCGGCCTAAGCGAGGGGTTTGGTTCGGAGGGAATCCGTCTTGGAGAAACATGCACCAATGTTAGAGAGAGTTTCTTGGGAGCTGTTGGCTATGTCATCTTCAGTGATCCTTGTCCATTGGTCACCTAGGGTGGGTCGCCCTCTTTTGATTTTGTTGCCAAAGTCTATGGAAAAAGTCCTACTTTGGGTCATCTTGGGGCTGACTTCATCGGAACCGGATGGAGAACTGCCTTCAACCTCTTCATCTGATCTCTCGGATCCGCACTCCAATGGGGGAAGCCTAGCAGGGGCCATCGGGAGGGTTGGAAGGGGGTCGAGGATGGGATAGTGGAAGTGAGGGGGGGAGAAGGGACCCCCGACAGAGGTGGGAGATGATGGGGAAAGGAGCCTGAGTGGCTCGTAGGCCTTAGGCGGCACAAGCCGGGGCCTGTGGGGAGGGATTCAAAATGGGGGGAGGGAGAACCTGGGATAGATGCCCCAAAAGATGACCCAGGGGAGGGATCAGCGGAAGGGGAAACCTGAGGAAGACCGGCCTCCAAACTAGGGTCCACATGAGAGTCCTTTGGGGTAGAAGGGGGGGCCTCCTTGTTGGTCCAGGTCTGGTATCTATGGTTATCATGAGGGGGCCCTCGAGACAGGGCCCGGCTTGATTGGGAAGGGAGTTTGGGGATAGGGCCATCAACCTTTCTGGATACGGGGCATTGGTGGGAGAGGTGACCCTGAGTACAGCAGGTGGGATAGAAAGCAAGTTTGTTTTCATAGATCAGGGACTGACACCAAAAGAAGGACCCAAAAGATATGGTCACTGAAGAGGGGATTTCAGATTCGAGATTTGCATTGACACAAAATCTAGCGTGCACCATTCAGGATCCTGCCTTGGTAGCAAGGTCGAAGGCCACTAGGTCCTATTGAGAAGCAACACACCCCCACTGAAAAATGAATTTCCATCCTTTGAAAACATTGAGCTTTCATTTTGCAGTAGGGACCCTCTTGATATTTTTCAGGTTCTAAGTCCAAGATTTTTACTTGCCTCTTTCTTCTTCATGTTTTGCCTGTATCAAAGTATCCAAGTATTCTTGCATTCTGGCTTTGTTATCTCAGACTTCACTTTTTACATGCTAGAATCATTCATGGATAAAGAAAATCTTACACCGGTACGAAGAAAATGCAGAAAACAGATAGATAAATTCATTAAAAATCAAAACTTTCCTTTTTTGGAAGTGTCGCGATATCGCGACAGGTTTTCGAAAAATCGGCCAAGTCCCAGAAGCGTAGCGAAATCGTGACACTTTCCATTTCCATTTTTGGAAATGTCGCGATATCGCTACCGATTAGGAGAGAGAAAGCCCGATCATACGGAACGTCGCGATTTCGTGACATGTCGCGAAATCGTGACAAGTTTTGGAGAGAGAAGGCAAGTCGTACGGAACGTCGCGATTTCGCGACATGTCGCAAAATCGTGACATGTCCATTTTCGAGAGAGAGAAAAATCGACTAAGGCATGAAATGAGTCGTCGACATGTCGCGAAATCGTGACAAATCAACAAACAAAAGAGAAATCGCGACGTCACGAAATCGTGACGTTTTTCGAAGGGAGCCCGGGGCGTACGGACTGTCACGATTTCGTGACATGTCGCGAAATCGCGACAGGTCCAAGCAAAAAGAGAAATCAACGTGCAAGAGGAATTGAATGAAAAAAGTCTAAGGCATGAAGGGTGTCGCGAAATCGTGACAAAGTTCAAGAGAAAGCTGCAAGTGGGAGAGCTGTCGCGAAATCGCGACGTCACGAAATCGCGGAAGGCAAAGATGAGGCTGGGTGTCGCGAAATTGTGACACTACGAAAAAATGCAAAGCAAGCCGAAGCAAAGATGAGAAGGAACCAAGGAGCCACCGTGTCGCGATTTCGCGACATGGTGGAAAGATGGTGAGTGAAGGAGCCACCATGTCGCGATTTCGCGACATGGTGGAAAGTTCCCAAAGGGCAAGTTAGTAGGCAGACCAAAATGCAAGAAAAGTGACCAAGTCAAAAATGTGTCACGAAATCGTGACACATTTCAGGGAAAACGCTTAAGTGGTAAAGGTGTCACAAATCGCATAATCGCGACACAATGAGGAAGCGAGTGATGAAGTGTTGTCGCGATTTCGTGACATGTCGCAAAATCGTGACATGTCGCATTTTCGCGACCTGCATAGAAAGAGCCCGAAAATGCAAAATAGCTGGAAATGGACACGTGTCGCGATTTTGTGACACGTGTCAAAACACCACGTATCAGATAAGCAGGCCGACATACAAATGAACTTTAGGGTTTTTTTAGCCTGGTTTAATAATTAAAGTTTTGATTTAATATTTTTAAAGTACTAATCCATCTTTTGTCCTTTCATGCAGGAAGCCATCTGGCACTTACGGGATAGCGGAGAAAGGGCCATAAAGGTAAAGCTTACTGCAAATTAATCAAAGAAGGCCATATTGAAAGGAAAGATGCCGAAAATTGCTGTGTCATCCAATTTTTTAGATCTGGCTGCAAAGAGATTCTACGGTGACTAAGCTGCTGCCCATAGTGGAGTATGTCGAGAATTGGCCGAAAAATGGAAATATCTGCACACAGTTACCGAGTTTTTCCGGTGAAGGCATTTAATGAAAATTTATGGCAGAATTAATGGTTTGCAGAGATTTTCAGCTCACGGATGGCTCTGCGGAGATGAAATGTCGAAAAAGTGGTGACTCATCCAGCTTACCCGAAGGAATTAATGAGGGCATTTATTTACAGTTGCGGGTGAATGCAAGTGGCATTCGAATTCTATCTTCTCCATTTATGGCAAGTGACTGCACTGAGTTGCAGAATGGTTAAGTTTTATCCGAGCTTTGTTTTAAATGGCTTTATATTGTAAAACCCGGGTCCTAGGGTTTAAGGTGATAAGATTTAGGGTTTGAGAAGAAGATATTTTGAAAAGATCAGGGTCTGTCCTGAGTCTATAAATACTACTTCTAAATGTAATCGCAGGAGGCGGAGACTTAGAAATAAAAGGCTATTGAAGCAATTTCTTGCAAATTCTGTGAAATATTTTATTTCTGGACTTGGAGTTGATGTGCTTTTGTTTTCTGTGATAGCATGGCCAGGAGCCTAATCTTTTGCAGATTGTGATAAGTTCATTTTCTTTTGTTATCCGTTTCATTAAAGTTTATTAAATATATGCTGTAAATCTGTGTTACCAAGATTAAATATGTTGTTGGGCTTCATTTGTTCTATTGTATGCTAGGGAAAATCACCGATTTAAGGTTCAAGTTTGTTCTAATTGCTCTGTCCTCACTGTGTGAGCTATGCTGCCGGTGAGAAATACCAATTTTAACGGACTTCCCTTCTGTTTATGATTTTCTTCCAGACCTGTTCCACCTTTGCCTTGTGCTCTTAGTTGAAAGTGATCTTAGAAAACTGGACACTTTCTTCTTTGATTTGTTCTGTTGTGAAGCTGATAGTATAGATAAAATTGGTAGTTTTGGCCTTACAGTTAAAGTTTGATAAACTTCTCTTTCTGCCTTACCCTACCCTCTCTTTGTTTTACCGTGAAATGATCCATTTTTATTTTCTTTTAATTTTGTCTTTTATTTAAATCTGCTGACCCATGAGAGCTAGATCAAAGAATCAATTTTAAATCTGATTGTCAACAAGTGACAACTTCTGAACATTACTGAACAAGTTCATTGAGCCCGTTGTAAGGTAAGAAACAGTCCATATTGAAAACTATTCCAGAAGCGGAAAAGAGTGAATTGACATTCGACCCGACTCTGTAACTCGCACCTTGGATAACCAGTTAGATCCTAAAGTGAGTGGGATTTATCCCGTATAAGTGTTATCAGAGTTTCCTGCTCATTCTTCACAGGGTGTGTATGAAAGTCGGACCAACATTTAAAAATGGCGCTAGAAGGAGGGCCTTTTGAACTCCGTTCAAGTATTGTAAGTTGTATGTGCTGAGTCTGGTATTTTATCTTTTGAATCCTTTTCCCTCCTCTTTGGCTCTTTTAAATTTTGTTGTTTGAGTTTTTTCCTGAACAGCGGGACTTAACACCAACATTTAAAAATGGCCCAGTGAGCTCCGGTCAGTATTGTAAATTGTCAGTACAGTTTTTAAAATTGCCAGAAGAGAAGACCTCAAGTTCAGTACTCTGTTAAGAACTGTAAGTTTGTAAGTGCTTGTGAAAAGCTGGATTCTACGTACAGGGTAACAAGGTCCCACCCCAGAGCCGGAGAGCTCCTTGTCCCTGAATTAGAAACTCCGAGAAGAAGTGGCCTCAGAAGGGCCAAGTCTCTGTCAGAAAAAGTTTTATCACCGTTGATAGTTACTCCAACCACAACTCAGAATATCACAGTCAGCCAAGTAGTAATGGCAAATTGGTTGGGCTCCACTGCTTTGAATATTTCGGGTATTGCCCATGACCTGCCTAGAAATCCGGAAAGATATCTCCCTAGATATAAACATGATGGGACAAGAACTACAGAGGAACATTTGGTTGCATTCAAGAATGCTTTGAAATTATTAAATGTACAGCATGAGGATGTTGCTCGTAGACTATTCCCGTTCACTCTCCAGGAGGGAGCTTATGATTGGTTTCTAAACCTCACTAATGATTCTGTCACCAGCTGGAATGACTTAGAAAAAGTTTTTGTGTCACAGTTCGGTGAAGTGATAGATCCTAGTATATTGTACCAGCAGTTTTTTGGCATCAAAAGAGAATTAAGTGAATCTATCAGATCCTATAATGTTAGATTCCAGAAAGCTTATGGTAGACTTACTGGGTATTATGTACCGAATGCAGACCTGGCATTAGAGATCTTTAGAAACTCTCTGGATCCGATGACCTCTGTCTTTTTGAAGAGAGATCCCACTGTTACTAATTTGACAGAAGCTTATAAAGAAGCTTTGATTCTGGAAAGACAGTTGGGACCCCAGCCTTTAAATGCTCAAGAAATTCCTCACGATTACACAAGCTGCCCCTGTGTTCAATCCTATTCCACATCAGGTAATGTTGCCAATTTGTTAGACTCTGCCATCAGCAAATCCATTGGCTGTAGCACCTGTTGAGAATGTACAGAACCCAAGGAAAGAGGCTGACAATGCAAGAGTGGAAGAAGTCTCAAAGATTGTTCAGAAGCTGGCCAATGATTTCTTGAGTTTTAAAAGGCAAGTTTCTACTGGGGACAACTCCAACAGATATTCATATCAACCAAACAGATTCAACAGGCCCCCATATGAACCTAATAAATATTACAAGGGCAAAGGCCATGATGTGAACATTTGTGATTTAGCTCTGCCCAACTGGTGCAGAATACATGCCACTTCACAGCATGGGGAGTTGGATTGTCTGGAATTTTGCAATGCATTTGAAGCTTTGTCTGGAGATTTGATCTCCCCTAAAAATCAAAGAACTGCTGATGGCCCAAGTTCATCCGGCCACAGTGCAGCTATGGTCCTGGATTCTTTCACTTTCCCGGATGAATCTGAGAATGTAGTTGAAATGCCTATGGATGAGGTGCAGGCTTTCCAACAGTACAGAAGAGATAATTACAACCTGAGAAACAGGAATCCGGAGCCTAATACTACATCAACTCCTCCGGACAACTCTCACAATGTTCCTCCCGACCCCTCTCCAAGCAATAATCCATCTCCACCAAAGGGAGGAAGTCTGAAGGGACCAGATGCTTTTGTCCCTCCACTTAACAAAGGATATAACATAGTGGAGGATATGAAAAAGATTAAGGCCAACATTACTCTGCATGAGCTGGCACAGATTTCAGAGCAGAGAGACAATCTGATAAAAACATACTCTGGCCCTGCTACTAAACCTGTGGACAAAGGAAAGAAAATAGCACATGCCAATCTAGCCATGTACAAAGAAAAAACTGAAGTTCCCCCTTTTTACTGACTGTCAGAATTTTTGGGAAGAACTTACATAATTGTTTGGTAGATTCAGGTGCATCTGCAAATGTTATGCCTTTGGCCATTTGTCGGCAGTTGGGTCTGACCCCAATGAAGTCTGAAAGGAGAGTTGTCCAATTGGACAAATCGAGAGGTTAAAGTTGTTGGAGAGCTTCAAAATATTCATATCCAATTAGCATCTGAGCCAAGGGCTCAACATAAAATTGAAATTCAGGTTGTGGATATCCCTGTGGGGTACGGGATGTTGTTGAGTAGAGATTGGTCTAGATCTCTGAACGGATACTTGGCAACAGATTTTTCACACATGTGGTTGCCGTGGAAAGGAGTGGCAAATCAATTACGGGTTGAAAGAGAACCCAGGTACAAGCATACAATTACTGAGTACAATGCAGCAAATGAAACTGTAAATATTGCAGAGGTAGATATTGGAGTCTACAATTTAACAACTGGGCAAAATGACAAGTTTAATAAAGCCCATCCTGTACATACTAATGAAGTCTGGACACTTCATGTGGATGGAGCTAGATCTAAACAGGGTTCTGGAACAGGGGCAGTCCTCAAAGGGCCTGAAAGTCAGACATACTTTATGTCTTACCGCCTACAGTTCCCTTGTACAAATAATTTAGCAGAGTATGAAGCTCTGATTTTAGGTTTGAAATTTGCTTTGGACAGAAGTGTGAGAAATATTCAAGTTTTCACTGATTCAGAATTGGTGGCAAATCAAGTCAAGGGTAAATTCCAGTGTAAAGCATCTTATTTAAAAGGATACAAACACCGGGCTTGGGATCTTGTAGAAGATTTTGATGCATTTAATCTGACACATATACCCAGGGAGCAGAATTCACATGCAGATGTCTTGGCTTCTTCAGCTGCAAGTTTAAAGCCATTGGAAGAATTTAAATGGAACAAGTTTTCAATTGAGTTAGTCCCTTGTCCTTCAGTTCCAAACAATATAGACAATTTTCAGGTTTTCTCTGATGATCAACAGATTGTAAATTTTTTGCAGAGTACTAACACATTTGAGAATGCTATAATTGATGAGGGCCAAAGAGACACCCTGCTGGAACAGTTAGATGATGACAGGGGAATAATGAAGTTGAAAGACAACAGAATTCCAAAAGGCATGGTGGAGCTGGAGCGGCTCTTTGATGTTGACAAAATCAAGCAAAAGGTGAATTCTGAGGATTATGTGGCTGCCACAGACAGTGGGACTGAAGACCTGAACATAGGGACTGAAGAAGATCCCAGGCACATCAAGTTGGCTAAGAACTGTGATCCAGAAATAAAGAGAAGTATGATTGATTTTCTTCACAGGTCCAAGGATGTCATGGCCTGGTCATACAAAGACTTAAAGGTATTTGATCCGAAAGTTTACACTCACATTATACCTTTAAAAGAATTTTGCAAGCCTTTCCGGCAAAAACAGAGGCATGTTAATGCTCTGTTGGAGCCCATCATCCAGAAAGAGGTAGAAAAACTGTTAAGTGCTGCCATTATTTTTCCCATCAGGCATTCTACTTGGGTGGCCAATCTGGTGCCAGTCAGGAAGAAAAATGGAGAGATCCGCCTGTGTGTGGATTTTAGAAATTTAAACAAGGCATCTGAGAAGGATAACTACCCTCTGCCCTCTATGGATGAAGTCTTGCAGATTGTCAATGGTTCAGAGATGATGTCTTTCCTGGATGGCTTCTCAGGCTATAATCAGATATTGGTTGAGAAGGAAGACAGAATGAAGACTGCTTTCACAACTAAGTGGGGAACTTTTGCTTACAAGAGGATGCCATTTGGATTAATAAATGCCGGAGCTACATTTCAAAGAGCAATGGATCATGCCTTCAAGGGGCTTATGGGTAAATGTATTGTTGTTTACATGGATGATTTAACAGTCTTCTCTAAATCTCGGTTTGACCATGTAAAACACTTGGAGTCTGTGTTTAACAAGTGCAGGGAGTTTGGCATTTCCTTGAATCCAAAGAAGTGCATTTTTGGTGTAACAGAAGGGAAGCTCCTTGGGCACTTGGTCACAAAAGATGGCATTTCTATGGATCCGGGCAGAGTTGAAGCCATATCCGGCATACCATTTCCCAACTCCAAGAAAGAGTTGAGGTCCTTCTTTGGAAAAATTAACTTTGTCAGGAAGTTCATCTCCGGTTTTGCAGAGATAGTCAAGCCAATGAATGACATGCTAAAGCAAACTGCTCAGATTGTCTGGACCACAGAAGCTAAGACTGCTTTCCAAGAAATCAAGACAGCCATAAAACAAGCACCAGTTCTGGTAAGCCCAGATTTCAGTGCAGATTTTTATCTGTACACCTTCTCTTACGAACACACACTTGCTGCAGATTTGACCCAGCGGAGAGATACCGGAGAACATCCAATTGCTTTCAAGAGTACCAATTTGAAGGGGGCTGAGCTGAAATATTCTCGTTTAGACAAACAAGCTTATGCCTTGGTAAGAGCAGTTAAACAGTTCAGGCACTACATACTAAGAAGCAGAATTCATGCTATAGTGCCAGACCCAGCTGTTAAATACCTTCTAAGTCAGAATGAGTTGGGTGAACTGAGGGGTAATTGGGTTACAAGGCTGCAAGAATATGATTTAGAAATTCGGCCTGCTAAATTGATCAGGGGACTTGGTTTGTCCCGACACATTGCCGAAGTACCTCTACGGGAAGAAGTTAATCAGTTAAATTTTGAATCTGATGACTGGTATGGGGATATTACTCATCTATTGCAATTTGGAATTTGCCCGTCTCACTTGAACAGAACCCAAAGGAGAGCATTAAAACTGAAAGTTGCTCATTATCTCCTCAAAGCAGGTAATTTGTACAGAGAGAATTATGCTGGCATTTTCTTGAGATGCATTTCTCCCAGTGAAGTCAGTGAAGTCATGTCCAGTTTTCATGAAAAGTTAGGGGCAGGGCATTCATCAGGATCTGCTACTGCACATAAAATACTGAGAGCAGGCTATTACTGGCCTACACTTTTTAAGGATGCACATCAGCATGTAAGAACCTGCCATCAGTGCCAAACTTTTGCAGCCAAAGAGGCCAACCGGGCTCTCCCATTGCAACCTGTTGTAATAAATAAACCTTTCATGCAGTGGGGACTTGATTTTGTGGGAGTGATTAATCCAAATTCTTGAGCAGGGCATAAGTATGTTCTGACGACTACTGATTACTGCACAAGATGGGTTGAAGCAGCGACCACCACAAGAAGTACAGACTCATGAAGTCATTGAATTTCTAGAATTAAATATCATAACTAGGTTTGGGGTTCCTCGAAATTTGGTGTGTGATAATGGACCAGCCTTCCAATCATTGGAGTTTGCAGAATGGGCATACCAGATGGGGATAGTTATCAGATTCTCATCCAACTATTATCCCCAAGGCAATGGACTGGCTGAGTCCACAAACAAGAATTTAATGAATGCCATCAAGAAATCTGCAGCAGATAAACCCAGGGAGTGGCATACATTATTGAAATATGCACTTTGGGCTGACCGGATAAAATATAAAGTGGCTCTTAAAACTTCTCCTTTTGCTTTGTTGTATGGTACCCAACCAATTGTTCCCATCTCTCTGAAGTTACCTACTTACCAATTTGTCTTAGACTATTTTGAGGATCAAGATGATGCAGAGGCTCGTGTTTTAGATCTAACTAACTTGCAGGATGAAAGACTCCAAGCCCTGGAACACTTCAGTCGGCACCAAGAAACCGTCAAGCGGTGGTTTGACAAGAGGGCCAAAGTGAAAGCTTTCAGATCTGGCAGACTTGGTGCTTCTATGGGACAAGGCCCATGAGAAGAAGGGTAAGCATACAAAGTTGCGACCACTGTGGATAGGCCCCTACCAGTTGCTGAGATTCTAGGTAGTAATGCATTTCGTTTACAAGACCTTGATGGTAATTTTTTGGACCTCCCTGTTAATGGTCAATACTTAAAACATTATTTCTCGACTGTTCCGTCCAATATATCATTTGAATGAGTCATAAAGAAGTTGTAACATGTGTATACATTGTAAATAACTTTGCAGTTTATTTTGTTTTAGCTTACTTCTAAATGCCTGTACAGTTATTTTAGTTGCTTTATTTTAGTTTACTTTTCATGTCTGTACAGTTGTTTATTTTAGTTTTACTTTGCCTATACAGTTTTTAGTTGTTTTGTTTTAGCTTAATTTTAATTGCCTGTACAGTTTTTAGTTGCTTTGTTTTAATTTGTTTTTAAATGTCTGTAGTGTTCTTTTGTTTTATTTAATCCTAATTCCTATATATTTTTATTTTCTTTGTAAATAGCTCTCATCTTGTTTTATTTCATTTCCTTTAGCTGTATTTTTTTTTTTTCCTTTGTAAATAACCTTACAGTTTTGTTTTCTTTGCTGCCTGTACAGTTTTATTTTAAATTCTGTGCAGTTTTTATTTTATTTTGTTTTAGAGGTCTGTACTTATCCTTGGAAGTCTGTACAAAGTTCTTTGGCTTCTAAAAATTATGTTCTTTAACCTTTGCCTGAGCATCATGAAAAAGTCAGCCTTCTAAAAGATTGTTCCATTCTGAGTCTAGAATCCAGTGTTCATTATCATAATTGTGAGATAGTCTATTTGAACTGAACAGTGGAACTATTTTTTTAGTCAGAACAACAGTGGAAGGATGATTGGATTTTGTGTCTTGCTTGCCACAGTTGTTTTAATTATAAAGAAACTGCTATGCTGTTTGGTTGGAGGAACTCCCGGGGAATCCAAGAAAAGTTGGTTATAAGAGGGGACTATGATTCATGTAATTATTTGAGTATCCATAGAGGCTATCAGTGCCTAGGCTGAAGCAGTTCCAGATTGATGAAATATTAAAAGAAAATTGTTATTCTTTCTAAGGCTTTTCAGATGTTGATGTATTTCAAAAGAAAGAGATGTAAGTTGAATTGGCACTCTGTTATTTCCAATATATATATAAAAAAAAGAAAAAAAAAGAGGAGATAAAAAAAAAAGAGTTATATAATGAAAGAGGCAGCCAAGATTTCAAAAGATGTTTTTCTTCTACCAAGTTGTAGATTCTACCTTACAAGCTTGTAAATTTGGGTCGTGTAAATCTAAAGGGTAACTCTGTCGAGGCTGTAAAAGGCTAAACTAGTAAACAGAGCTCTACTCGGTTTCCCCTTTTTACAATCTAGAAAAGCTGATCAATCCAGAGTTCAACATTCGATCCAGTCATTCTTGAAGAAAGTTTCATACACTTGTAATTGCACATCAGAAATCTTCCTTAAGTAATTCAGCCTAGTATGTCCTTGGGAAATTTTAACAACTATCAGTTAGTAGTCAATTTATTGTGAAGAATGTCTGTGGCAAGGCAAGATACATGGTCTATGTTGTTTTGAAACTAGAGTCCTGGGTTCTAAAATAATGCTACTATTTTACCCGCAGATATCGCCATTTGTTGAGAAGCAACACACCCCCACTGAAAAATGAATTTCATCCTTTGAAAACATTGAGCTTTCATTTTTGCAGTAAGGACCCTCTTGATATTTTTCAGGTTCTAAGTCCAAGATTTTTACTTGCCTCTTTCTTCTTCATGTTTTGCCTGTATCAAAGTATCCAAGTATTCTTGCATTCTGGCTTTGTTATCTCAGACTTCACTTTTTACATGCTAGAATCATTCATGGATAAAGAAAATCTTACACCGGTACGAAGAAAATGCAGAAAACAGATAGATAAATTCATTAAAAATCAAAACTTTCCTTTTTTGGAAGTGTCGCGATATCGCGACGGGTTTTTGAAAATCGGCTAAGTCAGAAATGCGTAGCGAAATCGCGACACTTTCCAAAAATGGAAATGTCGCGATATCGCTACCGGTTAGGAGAGAGAAAGCCGATCGTACGAAACGTCACGATTTCACGACATGTCGCGAAATCGCGACAAGTTTTGGAGAGAGAAGGCAAGTCGTACGGAACGTCGCGATTTCGCGACATGTCGCATTTTCCGAAAGAGAAAAATCGACTAAGGCATGAAATGGTCACGATTTCGTGACATGTCACGAAATCGCGACATTATCTAGAGTGAGAAGGAAAGTGAACGTCCACATCACATGTCCAACGAATCAAGAAATCGAAGGGGCAAGACTTGAGGGGGCACGGTCGCGATTTCGCGACATGTCCGAAATCGCGACAGTCCAAGAAAAGAGAAATCAAGCAAGAGGAATTAAATGAAAAAGTCTAAGGCAATGAAGAGTGTCGCGAAATCCGTGACATGCGAAAGGAGAAAGGCAAAGGCAAAGATGAGGCTGGGTGTCACGAAATCGCGACGTCGCGATGCATCAAGCGAAAGATACAAAGAAGCCGAAGCAAAGATGAGTAAGGAAGGAGCACCATGTCGCGATTTCGCGACATGGTGGAAAGTCAAAGGGCAAGTTAGAGCAAAATGAGAAAAGTGACCAAGTCAAAAGTGTCACGAAATCGCGACATTCATTTGGGCAAGGGAAAGGTGCGCATGCGATGTCACGAATTCGTGACATGGAAGCGAGTGATGAAGTGTCGTCATGAAATCGTGACATGTCGCATTTTCGCGACCCTGCCAGGAAAGTTGCACAGAATGAAAAACAGCTGGAAATGGACACGTGTCGCGATTTTGTGACACGTGTCAAAACCACGTATCAGATAAACAAGGCCGACATGCAAATGAACTTTAGGGTTTTTTTAGCCTGGTTTAATAATTAAAGTTTTGATTTAATAATTTTTAAAGTATTAATCCATCTTTTTGTCCCTTTCATGCAGGAAGCCATCTGGCACTTACGGGATAGCGGAGAAATGGCCATAAAGGTAAAGCTTAGTGCAAATTAATCAAAGACGGCCATATTGAAAGGAAAGATGCCGAAAATTGCTGTGTCATCCAATTTTTTCAGATCTGGCTGCAAAGAGACTTTACGGTGACTAAGCAGCTGCCCATAGTGGAATATGTCGAGAATTGGCCGGGAAATGGAAATATCTGCACACAGTTACCGGATTTTGCCGGTGAATGCATTTAATGAAGATTTATGGCAGAATTAATGGCGTGCAGATATTTTCAACTCACGGATGGCTCTGCGGAGATGAAATGTCGGAGAAGTGGTGACTCATCCAGCTTACCCGAGGGAATTAATGAGGGCATTTATTTACAGTTGCGGGTGAATGCAAGTGGCATTCGAATTCTATCTTCTCCATTTATGGCAAGTGACTGCACTGATTTGCAGAATGGTTAAGTTTTATTCGAGACTTTGTTTTAAATGGCTTTATATTGTAAAACCCGGGTCCTAGGGTTTAAGGTGATAAGATTTAGGGTTTGAGAAGAAGATATTTTGAAAAGATCAGGGTCTGTCCTGAGTCTATAAATACTTCTTCTCAATGTAATCGCGAGGAGGCGGAGACTTAGAAATAAAAGGCTATTGAAGCAATTTCTTGCAAATTCCGTGAAATATTTTATTTCTGGACTTGGAGTTGATGTGCTTTTGTTTTCTGTGATAGCATGGCCAGGAGCCTAATCTTTTGCAGATTGTGATAAGTTCATTTTCTTTTGTTATCCGTTTCATTAAAGTTTATTAAATATATGCTGTAAATCTGTGTTACCAAGATTAAATATGTTGTTGGGCTTCATTTGTTCTATTGTATGCTAGGGAAAATCATCGATTTAAGGTTCAAGTTTGTTCTAATTGCTCTGTCCTCACTGTGTGAGCTATGCTGCCGGTGAGAAATACCAATTTTAACGGACTTCCCTTCTGTTTATGATTTTCTTCCAGACCTGTTCCACCTTTGCCTTGTGCTCTTAGTTGAAAGTGATCTTAGAAAACTGGACACTTTCTTCTTTGATTTGTTCTGTTGTGAAGCTGATAGTATAGATAAAATTGGTAGTTTTGGCCTTACAGTTAAAGTTTGATAAACTTCTCTTTCTGCCTTACCCTACCCTCTCTTTGTTTTACCGTGAAATGATCCATTTTTATTTTCTTTTAATTTTGTCTTTTATTTAAATCTTGCTGACCCATAAGAGCTAGATCAAAAAATCAATTTTAAATCTGATTGTCAACAAGTGACAACTACTGAACAAGTTCATTGAGCCCGTTGTAAGGTAAGAAACAGTCCATATTGAAAACTATTCCAGAAGCGAAAAAGAGTGAATTGACATTCGACCCGACTACGTAACTCGCACCTTGGATAACCAGTTAGATCCTAAAGTGAGTGGGATTTATCCCGTATAAGTGTTATCAGAGTTTCCTGCTCATTCTTCACAGGGTGTGTATGAAAGTCGGACCAACAGGTCCCCGACCAACTAAGCAATGAGTCTTAGGATGTCTTCGTGCCACAGGTGGAAGGGAAGGTCAGGGATATGGATGCAGACTGAGGCAAAGTTTATGCTTTGGGTGCTAGGGTGGAAGTTAGCACCATAATGCCTGAGGAAGAGGCTTTTGCATCCCAAAAACTATGGCTCACCCGACAGGATATTTTTGGTGTCCTCGTTGTTATTTAGTTTGATGAGGAAGAAGCCCTTGATAAGGGCAACCATCTGAATATGCCCAGAAACCTTCCATTTGGAAGTCGCCCATTTGTAGACAGTTTCCATGTTTGGATGCCCTCCCAAGAATTTTCCTACCAGGGAGACAGAGGATCCAGCAACCAAGGAGGAGTAGACCTCCTATTGGATAGAAATGTGGGTGCCCTCGAGGGAAATGCCTAGACCCAGGGCCCAAGAAGGGGCCTTGGAGCCTGCCAAGATCTACTGATAGGAGGGTTTGGGCCTACTAGGTATAGACCTCTACCCAGGATCATGAGGCTTTTTCCTAAGGCCTACGTTTGCATCGAGGCTAGGCTGGGGTCCTGGTCCCAAGATGTTGTCCCCACCTTGGCCACCATTTAGCTCAGTAATAGATCCATCCTCTAGGCCCACCGATGGCCCTGTTGGCTCGAGCCTGAGCCTAGACGTGCTCGATCTCGATCTTGATCCTGATCCAACCCAAAAACCTGCATCGATATTTGAACCTATCCCTAGTCCTACTCCCTCTCCTACTCCTACTCTTGCTCCCACTCTCGCCATCAAACCTAAATATAATATTTTATATTATATTAGATTTTAATTTATATTTAATAAATATGTATTTATTTAAGTGAATTAATCCCAGCCATCCAATTTCATTTAATCTCGACCACCCATTTACATCAATCCGTGCCACACCCTAGATTTATTATCTACCCTTGGATGTGCTTTAATCTCAGCCACACGATTAGTGTCATTGAAACCCTAGCATGCCCTAGGTTAGATTATAAATAGGAGCCATTTTGATGGCTCAACCCCTAGAGTTCCTAAGTCCCTGATTCTAAGTTTCCAAGTTTTTTGAGTTCTCAAATACCCTAATTCCTTGAGTGCCTTAAGTCTTGTACCAAGCCTTTTGTGCCCTAGCCCCATTCCATCCATCGCATTTCACTTCCCTCACTTTCCATCACTGCTGCCACATCCCACGTCGTCACCTGATCTACTTTTGTATAATTTCCCCTCATTTTTTAGGTGCCTTCGAGAATTTTCTGTCAACACCAGATGCCTTTGCATGCCATCCTCACCAGTGCCAAGTGCCCACGGGCATTTCCTATAGTTTTCAGGTGCCTACGGGTATTTTACGCTCCCATTCCTGAAGTCCCTCTAGCCTCCGGGTGATGCTAGGGCATCACCGCACCAGTCACCTGCATCAGACATCATACATCAGAAGACAGTAAGTAAGTAAGATAGATCTACCCCCTTATTTATTTATTTTTATGAATGTGCTTTCTATTTTTGTTCACTATACTTGCAATATCTAGTTAGTGTTTTTATTATTGCATATAGAGGGCCTCACACTGTGGAGCCCTCGCATATACTACTAACTATTTTCTGTGTCATTGTGTGTAGATTAGGAGCATTACATCAGCATCTGGAGTGGCCCAACCTTGGATATCCAAAAAGCCCACTCAACCTTGTTGGGATCAAGATGCGCTTGAAGACACCATGACCTTGCTTCTTAGGGTTTTGGAGAACCCTAAATTGTTGTAATATTGTATCAAAAGGATTCAAGGATCCAAGCTTGTAAACAATGGAGTTTCTAGGCTCCCCTCATCAATAAAGAATTTATTCTATTGTGCAATCTTGTGTTACCTTGCATTTTATTTTGTTCAAAGCATTGTTTGTGTGTTGCGTTTTGCATCTTTCAAATGGCGATCACGGTGGGACCCCCTAAGGGTTTCTATTTATGATCTATTTTACTAATTTGCTTTTTATTTTCTGTCATCTTGCAGGTTTTTTAGAAGCACGAATTTCATATATTTCATTGGATCTAGGGTTTCTGAAGTCTGTAGAAGTTTGTAGAAGGTGCATGAAGCACCCAATGGCATCTGAAGGTAATCCAAAAATACCCAGAGGCATTCAAAGCCATCCAGAAGCACCCACGGGCATCTCAACAGTGTTCAGAAGTGCCCAGAGGCATTTACGGAGAGTTAGGAGCAAAAATGTAGGCTTTCTAGTAAGTCGATTGTTTAAAACCCTAGTTTTTTGTCTTACGTATTTTGGGTATCTTCTGTATTTTTCAGATTTTAAACAATAAAATGAATCATCATTAAGAAATCTGGAAATGAATGCATATTAGTTTGCATTTTTAGATCTGCATTCATTCACATATTTGGATTAGGGTTTTTGTTTTTTGGGTGTAAACTACTGCATTTTGTCTGCATTTGAACTGAAACTTGCATAATCTAGTGTTGCATCTTAGGGTTAAAGACATTTTCTTTTGTATATCTAAGTTGGAACAATATTAGATTGCCAAAAGTATCCCTGCCAGTTGGGTGATTCCAGGCAGAGGGGTGGACGAACCCTCCGGTTGTTATTTAGATAGGGGGTCTTAAGCGGTGTACTTCACACCCTTTGGAGAACTTGGCAGTCTTTTGTTGGCTTCTAATTTAGGTTTATGAAATTAATTATTTTTAACATTGTTTGTACACTATAGAAAACATAAACCTTAAAAATAATTCACACACATCATGATTCATGCAAAATAGTAGTGGTTGGATTTCATCACCAACCATTGCTTGAGATTTGGTGATGGTGGCATTCATCTCCATCCACCAATCTCTGCCCTTAGACACCCTAGGAATACCCCCGAGCAAACTTGTTGGATTTCATCACCAACAAGAATCTCGTTGCCCTACCTTAGCCATAGTTTTTCACCTTTGTTTCATTAAGAAAGATTAGAAAATCAAAACACACAAAACTGGCACATAAAATGAACACACATTAAAAGGAGATAATTAATGAATGAGGTAAGCCACATTGGTTGAGACTTAGCATTGTTTGTTTATTTCCTTAAGCATTCCAATTTTTGTGTTACATTTGGTATTTTAATTTGCATCTTGATTTACTTTGCTTATGGTATTAACTAGAAATCAAAAGAAAGCAATAAGTCAAGAAAAATTAATGGAACCTTCATCCACCTTCCCCACCACTTCAGTGGTAGATACCCTGAATGTGACACAGGAAGATTTATCTGCAAGTCCCTCACATTATTTACCATCCACAGCCTTCCACATGGCCATGCCCCAAGAGGAGTCAAACTCTCCTACCATCAACAACCACATCACCCATATAGACATGGCAAAAGTAGAAGCCTTCATGAAGTCTTCTAATTATGTCTTAGAGTCTATCCCCAACTCACCTAGATAGGATTCTGCTTTACAACAAGAGCCTATCTATTCCCAACCCCCATCCACCTTTACCCAGGTGTATACTAACCCTCTTTTTGAGGCATCAATTGCACCTTCATCCCATACATCCATCCCTCAACCCTCAGGTGCTCCTAGCACCTCATATACCTCCACCTACACCAACCCCTTGTATGAAGCACAAGTCAATGCTACTTCACAAGTCCCAACCTCACAAGTTGCCATACCTAGTGTAACTTGTATCCCAACCACATCTTCCATACCATCTACCTCCATACCCCTAGCCTCTGATAGAGATATTAGTGAAGCATGGGAACATCTAAACAAATTGCTTAGACAACATCAAAATGCTCAACAACAAGTACAGGTTAACCCTACGCCTTTACATAACTCTACTCAGACTACCCTTGTCAACCAGGGTCCATCATGGGCACCTCAGTATTTGGTGGTCTCTATCCCGATTCCCCCATCAACCCATACCATTACCCATCCTATTCCCATTGGCCAGCCTAGCCATAACCTTCATCCATCAACATCATTCCATAATTCCCCATATTTTCATCAACAATCCCCCATTCATCATATTCCATCCAATTCACCTAACCATCAATACCAATCTCCTCATCATTTAATCACTCCACAACATCTCTCCATACCACCACAAACCCATCAGGTAATTCAAGGTTTCCACATTTCTAAGGAAGACCCTAGAATTAAGGCCATGCAGAAACAAATAGATCAATTGATGTAATTCACTCCTAGATTTTCAAATCAGAAACCAACTTTACGCCAATTGATCAAACAACCAATTCATCCTTCGATACCAACCCCGCCATATCCGAAAGACTTTACGATACCCAAGTTTGACAAATTTAAGGGAACTGAGGATCCCAAAGAACATGTGAGCACCTTTGTTCATGCATGCTTCAGAATTCAAGATGATAATGCTCTCATGCTTCGAAATTTTCCTCAAACATTAGGAGGGGATGCCATAGAATGGTACAATCAATTTCCAAGCCATAGTATCTATACTTTTGACCAATTGATTGAGCAATTCTTTGATCACTTCATCCTAAATGTTAAAAATAAGATCTCATTATCTGACGTCTATGCCTTAAGACAACAGGATGATGAATCTATCTATGATTTTAGAAACCATTGGAGGGTTATCATCACAAAATTGCCATTCACCCTACCAATGGATGAGCTAATTAAGCTATTCACCAAGAGTTGCTTAAAACCCATCTCTTGGATGCTCCAACTAAGAACTTATCAATCCTTTGAAGAAGCTTTAGCTCAGGCTAGTGTCATTGAGGATATCAAAATCCAAGAAGGCATCATTAAGCCCAAGAAGAAATAATGGCAAAACAAGGGCCAATACAAAAGTAATTATTTAGGCCAACAAAAATCAACACAGGCTACCCCAGCCACCCAATCCAATCAAGTCAATCAAGTGGTCATGAGCCAGTCGGTAATGGCTCAACAACAACAACCTGTGCAACAAGTACCACAACAAATTTCCTATCATGCGGTCCCCTCAACAACACAAGCTCCAACAGTTCAAAACACATAGTGCCACCTATGGAAAACTGTCCCTGATGATAGTTTATCCGATAGAATCACCAATATACCCCACTAGATGAGTCATATGCCTCTCTGTTTAGAAGGTTGTATGAGACAAATAAACTTGCTTTGCCCGACATTAGACCGGATGATCCCACCAAGCATGGTAAAAATTACTAGGAATACTTATTTTACCCCTATCATAGGCAAAATGGGCATGACATCAACAATTGCCATATGTTTAAAAATGTAGTCCAAGACCTCATTGACTTGGGGGCGATTAAATTTGATAATCCCCTTGCTCAACAAAACCAAGACCTTGGTATATTTTAGACACCACTTCCTCATCACGAGGAGGTGCAACCAAACGTAGAGGGAGCTAACACTAAAACTCCCCCTAACCAAGTCAACCATATTCAACAATACCAAGGGTTTGTAGGGGCCATTCATGTGGTCACTAGAGGTCAACGAAATAACCAACAAAGGCAACAACCTCAAGCAAGTGTCTCACAACCTTCTACATTGCCACCCATCCAAGTGTCCCCTAATCCATCATCACCCATTCATATACCTAGTCAATCGAATCCATCAAATCCACCCATCAATCATCCACCTCGACCAATCATCTCATTGAGTAGCCAGTTAACCACAAGTTTGAAAATGGCATCCACCAAATTGTCAATATATGAGCTAATCCAACAATCTCCCCCACATTAGGAGGCATTAATGGAAATTCTAAAATCCATCAAATTGCAATCACAAGATCCTAATGCCTTCAATAACTTTGTGGGGAGCATTCAAACATGCATGGAGCCTTCCATAACATTTTATGACTTTGAGATTAAGCCAATCTCATCGAGATCAGTAGACCCTCCATTGCATATCATGGCTCTAATTGACAAGAAATATTTCAAGAGAGTCCTCATTGATACCGGTTCCTCTATCAACATTATCACCACATCCGCTCTCCATAATTTGAACCTTCCTCCATATCACATCACCAAATCATCCTTCACCCTCAAAGCATTCAATGATGCTTTGTGTTCCATAGTTGGCACTATTGTTTTGCCCATCGAAGTAGGGGCTAAAACATTGCACACAATGTTCCACATCTTGGAAGGATCCATGGCATACAATGTACTCCTTGGAAGACCTTGGATGAGGGAAATGAGATGTGTCCCCTCCATTTTACATCAATGCTTGAAATATGTCCATGAGGGATAGGTACATTGCATACCAATGGACGTCGAGTCATTTAAGTATTGCAATCTCATCTCAAATCCTTATGAGTCCATGCTCCCTTCCACTCATCTTTTCCTATCACCATCATCCAATCCATCCACCACTCCACCAACCTCTTCATCAAAGGATCCCATTCCTGAAGAGCTCCCCATCACCAAGCCTCAACCAACCACCATACCCTCATCATCATCATCAATGACTACATGCACATGTGGTCATAGTCAGTCCATATCATCAACATCATTGTCATCCACATCATCATCAACCATTCCGTAGCCTTCCCAATCCAATCCATCTCCTTCACCTAATGTCTCACAAGTCAAATTGATGGATTGTGAGATACCTCCATTTCCACCCTTTCTCGATCCATCACCTGACCATGATCCTCCCATATCATCCCAAGTCAAAGTCCATCTCACCAATCCTGGTATTGGTGAATACATGGTCGATGACATCACCATCACACCCCTCACCATCCCTAGTGCTAAGGATTTTGGTCACCCACATGACCAACCTTTAGCAATAGGAGCAGTTTACAATATGGGTTCAGCTCCAAATAGCATTAATTTTGTATATGGGGGCATTGAATCTTCATCAAGTCCAACACCCATAAAAGAGCCCAAAGAACCAAAACTTGCCAATATTTCAAACATGTCGAGATTTCCATCTCGATATTTCCACATTGTCAATTGGCAAGGCCATGGCCTAGGATTGCATGAACAAGGCGTGCATCAACCTATCGATGTTCCATATCAAGAGGTGCATGACCATTCAGGTCTAGGTTTCCACCCACTTCCTACCATATCTTCTTTTGAACAAGCCTTCCAAAGGCTTAACCTCAATTCAAGAGAAGAAGCCCTCCATCCCAATAATTCTGATGAGGAAATCTATGAATAATTCAAACTTATGTCGATAATTTCAGATGAATCTGAAGAAGAATCGGAGCCCATCATTCCCCATACCAAACAAGATGAGTTTTATCTCAACATGTTCCCCATCCATGAACCCATTTTTCACTTGCTTCTTCCACAAGAGCGAGCCGCCCCTACCGGTGAACCACCACCTCCATTCCATTAAGCCATTCCATAAGCCAACTTGTAACATATGTACATAATTCAAAAATAGTGGTTTTCACCACTACAAAAAAAAATCAATAAAAAAAATCAAAAACATGTTTCTTTCTTTGCATTACATATGTAAATATACCATTTAATAAAATATGTTTTGTGTTGCTTGCTGTTGTTCAGGTTAACCAAGCTCCTAGCACTAGTTCCTAGGTTCCATCCATTCCATCCAATCTTGTCCACCTTGCCCATAAGTCAACATGAATCCTATTGATTTATTCACCCCACTCCGCAATCCATACGATCCGGCTAAACCAATTCCAATTGACATAAGCCTTATTGATATGGACCGGATTTCCTCACCTCCAACCTTTGCCGAATTTGTCTTGTCCGAGGAACTATTAAGGGCTTCCACCAACTACATTCCTCCATCACCTCCACCTTCACCTTCACCTTCACCTTCGAATCCCAAGGTTTTCTAGGCAGATATAGATGAGGATAAGCCAGAAGAGTTAGATGACATCATAGACTATCCCGACTGGCTCTCAAGCATGGTACCCATTCGTAAGCTTAATGGGATGATACACATTTGTATTGATTTTTGAGACCGGTCTTAGCTCTTCCTTATCTAGGGGTCCTCTTCTATGCATGATTTGATTTTATATATTATATATATACATGGCTAATACACAAAAACATTTGCATACACTTCATTCATAACATTGCATTTCACTTGCATTCACATTCCAAAAATAATACATTCAACCACATCTCACAATGCATTCAACTACATCATATTCTACATTTCACAAATCACATGGCATACATTGCATTCACATCCACATTCCATATTTCATATAGGGATCATTTATTAAGTTCAAGGTCTTAATTGGTCCAACAAAAGTCATGTTGCCTTAATCAGGGGCACCTTCACAATGTCATCCACAAAATTCCACAAAGTCAAATTGCCATCAGCACAAGCCACATTCACAAACTCCTAGGTGTTTTTGGTCACTCAACCACCCCTAGTGTTTTAAGAAACCTCCAAAAATCATGTCGAGTTCTTCTTAGGACCATTGCACATATACACTAAGAAAAATCTTGAGTTTGGGAACTGATTCCAAAAATATTCTTGAACCAAGCACAATTCTCACATCTTAAAAACATCTTGTGTCAAAGAGGGATAACACCATACTTGGTATAAACCTTGAAGTAAAAAGGGTCATCCTTGCTAGTCCCATCATGCAACATAGTCCATAAAAATAGTGGTTCTCACCACTATCACAATTCCAAAAATAAAAGAAAGAGTAAGGACAAATCCCTAACAAAAACTCTAAATATTTTTATCACACACCATTGATCAATTGAGTTGTAAGGATCATACTACATTTCCAGTTAGATGGTTAGGTAGTCATCCCCAAAATTCAAGAGATCAAAAACAAAAGTCATGGACTATGGAGTTAGCCTCCACCGGAGCTATAGATGCTTGACTGGCAGTGGAGTATGCTCATGCGTGGTGACATGTCTCTTTTAAAAGAGACCTCTGACCGCTCATACGGACAAGCTAGCCTCTTGGTTTCATCCATAACAGGTTTACCCAATTTACTCAAGATGAGTTAATGAACTCACTTGCACACACATTGGTTCTTGATTGTCTAGGGTCATTACCTTACTCTTGATTTGGTAAATGAATTCACTGCACACACATTTGGTCCTAGAAGGATTAGGTAGTTTTAGTGGGTTTGTTTGATGCCACTAGGATGTTTGAGTCTCTACAAAACAAGCAATCTTCCATATCAACATCCATATCTTCTTCCATATCAACATCCATATCAATCTTCCATATCAACATCCATATCTTCTTCCATATCAACATCCATGTCAATTCATAAGTCATTCATCCCATATGCCACCAAGTTTGGTGCCCCTAATTAAACAACAATGCTAACAAAATGGTCAAGCAAATATCTAAACCATAAATGATCATTAGCACATGACATCTTGCATTAATCATCCATAAAATATCATATGCATTAATCATAAACATAAACATGCATTCCACAAAAAGCATTCACACAAATATATAACACAAAATACTTATATATATATAATAAAAAACAAAAAACACCCCCCCCCCCCCCCCCCCCCCACCCCCCCCCCCCACCCCCCCCCCCCCCCCCCCCCCCCCCCCAAGGAGAGGCAGACACCCCCCACCCCCCCCCCCCCCCGCCCCACACCCCCGCCCCCCACCCCCCCCCCCCCCCCCCCCCTAGCTCTTCCTAGAGAGCCACAATCCTTGCATCCTGCTCCACCACCTACTGCTCTAGCTATACCCACTCCTCCTCACTATGACCTGGGGGTACATCTGGAACCTCCTCCATCTCCTCCCCATCTCCACCATCTCCCCCAACCTCGGGTGCTTGTTACATTGCACCCTTCACCTTCCACATCTAACTATCAGATCGAAGGCACCACTACCTCTTGTGGGCATCCTGGGTCCCCTCACCCTAAGTCTCTAGGGCACCCTCATCCTGAGTCCCCTAGGTACCCTCATCCCTAGCCTCTCAACCACCACCCCCATCAACCACTCCTCGAGGTGGTACCCATGGTGGCTGCACCGTAAACCATGCATCATACTCCATGGTCATCCTCGCATCCTCCACATCTGAGATGTCCACCTCCTCATCATCCTCCAAGGCTACCCTCCATGGCTTCATGCATGGTAGCCCCATCTCCTCCCGATGCCTCCTATACCACACTAGCTCATCAAGAACATCCTACCTCAGCCCAAATTGGTGGAGTACTCGAGAACTGGAAGTACTCTACCTCACTCCTATGCCTCCCAATCACCCACCTACCCTACCACACCCACCACATATGCTCTCCATCCCTAATCCACTAGGCACCCAACCATGGCCTCCATACCACTTGGGTGGATGTCAATCCAACCCATAAATCCTTGTACCACTGACTCATCCTCACTAGATGACTCGGTTGCACCTCCTCTACCAATGCCCATCACCTAGCATAGGGCTACTCCCTACCAAAATCTCCCATAGGTAACCCCTCCGATCGAGCAACTCTAAAGTGCTCCCATCCCTAGCATTATAGTAATAAGCTACACCCCAATCCCTTCTACCCCTACCTCATCACATCATAAATCTCTCAGTACACCTACACTAATAAGGTGGGAGCCCATGCATACACCTACCTCATCATGAGCATATCACTCACCACCCCTATCAAGTTCCAAGGGAACCTACACCCAATACTATTTGGGGCCACAATATTGGCCAACACGAACATCACCAAATCCTGGAGAGGATCTAACTCCTTGTCCACATACATGGACAAATAAGGTATACCTTCGCTCTCCACCTTCACCCCCTCCCAGGCATCCCCAAACATCCTCCTCATATTCATATTTTAATTGAGGCCAACCTCAACTCGGAGACCCTCCATCGACACCTTGAGGATGTGATACACATCCTCCAAGGTCACAATCACCTCACCCATGGGGAGCTAAAATGTCCCCCTATCTGCATCCCACCTCTCTACCAAGGTAGAGAGGTACCCCTCATCCACCCTCACCACATCCAATTGGGCTACCTCTGCTAGCCCCACCTCCCTAAGAAACTCCCACTCATCCCCCATAATCACCTTCCTCATCCCGGGGATGTAAGGCAAAAACTAGTGTCGAGCCTCCAAAACTCTAAGCTGCAACACAACACAAAATATTTGTTAATAATTCAAAAAAACAAAAACTTTGCACAATACATAAACTTACCTCAACCATTCGCACCCAGCCGCAACCCCGACCCCCACACCAGCTCCCTCCACCACCATAGCTTCCACACTCCAAATGCCTCACCTCACCTCTCCTCACTCACCCTTCACTCCTCAGACACAACTTCTCAAACTCCGTAGATGCACAAATGAGCTTCAATCTCACCCAACAAGCTATTTATAGCTGCTTCAGGTGCTTTGAAGCACCCATGGGTATTTCCTGGTGTACTGAAGCACCTGCGGGCATTTTTACAGACTGTAAGTGCCCGCAGACGTTTTGTGTCAACATTGACAAAAGCCAAATCAGCACAAAATAGTAGCTTCCCCCAACCAAATCACTCCAAATTTCACTCACCAATGCATTCCATCATTTTATCAGGTTTTGTGAAGATTATAACTGATTTGGATGCATAAATCTCATTTGCGACCACATTGACCAAAATTCACCAAACAAATTCCAAAAGTGCCTAAAATGGCCCAAATCTTCACAAAATGACCATCATCAATCATTATCATCATTCATACATCATCTCCACCTCATTTCACATCATCATTTCCATATTTTCCAAGTTCACATAACATGCAAGTGAATCTTGTATCTAGTGGGTTATTCTACACACTTGGCGATTGTAGCGATTTGGGTCCATGCAATTCGGTAAGATGAATAGCTTACAATAAGGACACTTGACCATGATCATCATCACTTATCTCCTTGCTCAAAATCACAATCATATTTGGTATTTCCTCATCTTTAGAGTGAAACATTACCAAGAATAATTTGCACAATCGTTGTCATTGATGGCCTAGTTCGTGGGGCTTAAAACATGGACAAAACTCAAATTTCATCATTCAAAATCTCCTTAACACCTTAGAGATAGGCACTAGCTAGGATGATTGGTTCCAATTGTGGGAATTATCCAAAAAATCACTAGCAGGCCATCCAAGGTTGATTATTTTTCCTTTGCATCATCATTTTGCATATCAATGACGTCGAAAAGGCAAAGTGTTTCAACAACATCGAATCACCCCAAATTTGGGGACAACCATTTTTGGTTATGACTTTCCCACAATGGGATACATCTTACATGATCATGGCATCTACACTTGGCAAAAATCCCTTCTTCTATTGGGGCAAAAATAGACACAATCATATCACCAGATTTCAAAACTCCCCTTCCCACCATTGGGGAAAAAATGGTATCAAATTTTACATCATTCATATCATCCTCATCACCTCACATTTGCACAAAACCCTTCATCTATTGGGGCAAAAATAGACACATCATATCACATTTTTCACCAACCCCCTTCCCACCATTGGGGCAAAAATGGTATCACATTATCCATCATTCATTTGCATAGATTTTTCAATTGGCTCATGAGATTCATCCATAACCTCATTTGCCAATTGAGGGGGTAAGCTATGCAAAACTCTAAATTCTTTTATTCTTTTATCTTCAAGCTCATATTCCAACAAGAGAGAGAAGTTGCTTCTGCACCTGGCCAAAATAGGTGTCTCATGTTTTTGCACTGCATTGTGTTTCACGCAATGTAGTACAAAAAGGGGCATCTGTAGACACCAAAATCTAGCCATTCATCCTCCATCCAGGCTTTCTAGCCATTTCCACCACCAAATCCTAGCCAATTTTCCCACTATTCCTATTTTCCCATCATTTTCGATCATTATTCACATTTATTTATATATATTTATATATATATATATTTAAATATAATATTTTATTTATATATATTTAATAAATATGTATTTATTTAAGTGAATTAATCCCAGCCATCCAATTTCATTTAATCTCGACCACCCATTTACATCAATCCGTGCCACACCCTAGATTTATTATCTACCCTTGGATGTGCTTTAATCTCAGCCACACGATTAGTGTCATTGAAACCCTAGCATGCCCTAGGTTAGATTATAAATAGGAGTTATTTTTATGGCTCAACCCCTGAGTCTAAGTCCCTAATTCTAAGTTCTCGAGTTTTTTGAGTTCTTGAATACCCTGATTCCCTGAGTGCCTTAAGTCTTGTACCAAGCCTTTTGTGCCCTAGCCCCATTCCATCCATCACATTTCACTTCCCTCGCTTGCCATCACTGCTACCACATCCCATACCCTCACCTAATCTGCTTCTACAGAATTTCCCCTTAGTCGCTAGGCGCCTTCGGGCACTTTCCATCAACACCAAGCACCCATGGGTGCCTCCCTACCAGCATTAAGTGCCCACGGGAATTTCCTATAGCCTCCAGGTGCTCACAGGTATTTTATGCTCCCATTCCTGAAGTCCCCCTAGCCTCCGAGTGATGCTAGGGCATCGCTGCACCAGTCACCTACATCAGACGTTTCACATCAACACACAGTATGTAAGACAAATCTATATTTGTTATTTTAATGAATGTACTTTCTATTTCTGTTCACTATATTTGCAATATCTAGTTAGGGTTTCATTATTGCATATAGAGGGCCTCACACTGTGGAGCCCTCACATATACTACTAACTATTTTTTGTGTCATTGTGTGCAGATCTGGAGCACTACATCAAAATCTGGAGTGGCCCAACCTTGGATATCCAAAAAGCCCACTCAACCTTGTTGGGATCAAGACGCGCTTGAAGACACCATGACCTTGCTTCTTAGGGTTTTGGAGAACCCTAAATTATTGTAATATTGTATCAAAAGGATTCAAGGATCCAAGCTTGTAAACAATGGAGTTTCTAGGCTCCCCTCATCAATAAAGAATTTATTCTATTGTGCAATCTTGTGTTACCTTGCATTTTATTTTATTCAAAGCATTGTTTGTGTGTTGTATTTTGCATCTTTCATAATGTTCTTCTCAAATCATTGTAAAGATCATGATAGAAATGCTAAAGAATATCTTGCATAAGATTATTTCTCCTAAACAATGGGGTTATGTGGAAGGGTGTCAAATAGTAGATGATATTTTTCTTTCTCAGAAAGCCATCCATTCCATGGAAATGCAAAAATCTACATCTATGTTCATTCATTTAGACTTATCCAAAGCTTATGATAAAGTGGATTGGCACTTCCTTGTCAAAGTTTTAAGGAAATTTGGCTTCTCTTAGGATTGGATGGACTAGATTATGGTATGTATATCTTCAATGTCCTACTCTATCCTTATCAATTGTAGGCCTTCTTAGTTGTTCCTAGCTTCCAAAGGTATTACGCAAGGTGACCCTCTCTCCCCTTATTTAGTCATCATTCTTGTTGAATGCTTGGGTAGGACTATAACAAAAAATAGAGAAAAAAAACCCTTGAGTGAGTTATCATTGCTCATGGAGCTTGGCCTATTTCTCATCTTCAATTTATTTATGACTCTACTCTGTTAGGTAAAGTTACATTTAAGGAAGCTTTTAAAATTAAGCAAATTATTAGCTACTTTTCTAATGATACTAGGCAATTGATAAAAGAAGACAAATCTAAAGTTATTTTCTTTCACTTCTCTCTCATTCAAGAATCCATGGTCTTGGATAAATAAATATATAAGAATACCATCATTCCAATCACTTATTTAGGCATTCCAATCAATATTTATAGACAAAAAAATACTGGAATTGGTTGGATAGAGTTAAGAAGAAAATTGGAAAGTGGACCAATAGGTGGATTTTATTTGAGGGTAGAATTACCATGGTAAAATTACTCCTTCAAGCTATACCTATTCATGTTTTTACTGTTTTAAATATCCCAAATGCAATTCTTCAAGAATTGCGTCAAATTAATCATCAGTTTCTTTGGAGTGGTACTATGGAAAAAATAAAATGGGCCTTGGTGAAATGGGATACTTTATACCTTCCCAAGAGTAAAGGGGGGTTAGGATTTTTGTCTACTATTAATAACAATAAGACTTTAGTTTCTAAACTATATTAGAGGATTTTTCATAACCCCAATGCTCTTTGGTCCAAGAATATTTATGCTAAATATGCTAAGAACAAAATTCCTAAAGACCTTGTTCGCTATCAATTGCCTACCAAAGGTTCTCCCATTTTAGTGGTTCTTAAGACTAGTGAGGATTTTATTAAGAAAATTTTATTTTGGATCATTCATAATGGTCAACGCGAAATTTTTTATATAGATTCTTGGAATGGTCATCAACTTTTGATAACTCAGTTTCCTGATTGGAGGTCTTGGATGGAGGAACTTCATCGAGCTAATTAGATAAAAGTAGTTAATTATTATTAATACAATATTTGTAACTTAGAGGTTGGTAGATATTGAATCCCTATAGAGTATTGGCTTATTCAAAGGCTATAAAGGAAAAGAAAATGCATCCAAAGCATTCTTCATATGATATCTCTCTCTTGGTCCCATGATAAAGAATATTTTGAATGGAACAACACTACTAGGGGTGAGTATTCAATTGCTCAAGGTTTTTTGGCCTTATGCCATAATAATCCCAACCAATCATATGATATATTTATTCAGTTGTGGGCTCAAAATCTCTGGCCTAAGGTGAGGTTCTTTACATGGCTTTTATTGCATCATAGGGTGCTTATTGGTGAATAACTTATGAAACGTGATTTTCATGGTCTGTTTAGATGCTAAATGTGTGGAGAGAATGTGGAAACTCTCAATCATAATTTTACTGAGTATACCATAGCCTCTAAGCTATGGAGGATAATTGCCATCTTATTTGACTTATAGTGGCCCATTTTTTTTAATTTTGAATAGTTTTGGAGGGATTGGCCTAATCAGGAGAGTGTTGATAATTTTTTTAGGTAACTAGTTTGGATGGGTTCTACCATTCTATGTTGGGATATCTAGAAGGGAAGAAACAACCATATTTTAAATAAATAAATGAAGGATATTCACTATATCTGCAAAATATCATTTTCAAATTAATTGAATTAGTCCAACAACTCCTTAACCACCCTCAAAACTCCAATAAAATATGGGATCAAGTGATGCAAATATTGAAGATTAACTCTCTCAAGGGTAACCATCTTAAAGATTATGTGAATAATCAAAAGATGGATAGAACAATGAATTGGCAGCCTCCTCCCAGGGATTTTGAAAAATTCAATACCGATGGAACCTCTAAGAGGAACCTTGGAAAAGCTAGTGCAGGAGGAATTGGTTGACTTTCATATGGTTCCCTGGTTTTCACTTTTCCTAAGAATTTGGGTATCCTTTCCAATAACCTTGTTGATGGGTATGGTATCCTTAGAGGCCTTCGAGAGGCTGCTAAGGTCATATGGAAAAAGTTATTGGTTGAATATGAATATCAAGTCATGATTAATATATTGAATACTCCTAAGAATCATAAGGTTGATTAGAGAATAAAAATAATTTTTGAGAACATTCAATTAATCTAGATGGAATTTTTTAAATTTGAATACAATCATGTGGTAAGAGAACATAATAGGAGTTTTGATGTTTTAGCTAATTGTACATTGGACAAAGGTTATCTTACTTACTACGACCATCCTCCCATATGGTGGGATTTGCAAATTAGGAAAGCTCTTCTTCCTATCCTTTCTTTGGATGACTCCAATACTAGAGGTACCTAGTTCATTTTTACTTTGTTATTGCTTCTCTTTGGTTTGGTCAGAGTATTTTAGTTCCCTTGCTCAGATTGATCATTCGAATGTCTCCTTTGTTGAATCTCGTTTGAAAAGCCTTTTGGCCTAGAAAGGCCAAAGTTGTATTCTATTTTTCCTTTTTTTTAGATTTTCGGTGTGTTTTTTTGTATTGTTTTTGTGTTTTTTTGTGTCTTTTTGGTGTTTTTATGTTTTGGTATTTTTTGTGTTCTTTTGTTTTTTTTGTATGTTTGTGTTTTTTTATTGTTTTTGTGGTTTTTTGTGTTTTTTTTTTTTTTTTTGTGTTTTTGTGTTTGTTTGTTTGTGTTTTTGTTTTTTTAGGAATGCTTTTTGAGTGTGTCAAAGGGGATAGGATAGGTGCGATCCCTAGGTAATTTTAGTGGAATAGATACCCCTACCTGCTTAGGACTTACCTGAAAGTGGCATCCCAATTGGGGTATTTTCCACACAAAAAAAAAGAGTAAAATGTCGCTCAAGAAAATAATAAATTTTATGTCAAAAGTATACAATGAAGTAGCTCTACCATTGAAATCCCCTTGACTCTTATTGCAAATATTTTTCTTGTCAATGTCGTTATTAATATGTGCAAATAGTATGAAAGGTGTACTTTGATTATTCATTATGTCAATCATGTCCCCATTGAGCCTAATGCTTAGATTCAAGTACAACTATTCTAAGAGTCATATAAAATTAAACTATTAAGATTTAATAATTTGACTAAGGGTTTCTTTTTTAATCTTTTTCTCATGAAAATAATGTAGTAAATTAATTTCAAGAGGTCATAATCTTTTAGGAAATCATTACTAGTAAACTATCTAACTAAACAACAAATTTTATCACTTTAAATATTACATCTCCATTAGTCCCTCATTGGGTTATATCCCTTAGTTTGATTATCCTTTATCGTCATTTCTTAATTATATATCATAATATCAAATATAATCATTTCTTATGAGCAAGAAAATTCTTATGATGTTATTCCTATAACAAAGTTTATTTTGAAATTAAATAAAATATCAATGATATTATTGTCATTAATTTATTCATATCATTTTGAAATTGGGCCTCTCGCTCCTGCTCCGTCATGCTTTTCCCTCTGAGCTAGAGGCCCGTGTACTCCCCTATTTTCCTTTTGGTTGTTCTTCATGGATAATATGCTCTACTTTGGTGGTGGATTGCGGTGGATGGTGGCTTGTCGAGGGACCTTGCTAGTTCTGTTTGGATCTATTATGGGTGCGGTAAGACATTGTAGATCTGGCTAGTTCTCTATGGGGGAAAGAGCTACATACTGGCCCAACCTATGGGGGTGATTTGGGGCTTTGGTTGTTATGCATATGGTTCTGGTTGGTGGTCCCCTATTTGGTTCTTGACCTGCTTGGCTTGGTGAGTGTCGGTCCTCTTGGGTTGGTTGCTTGCTGGGGATCTTGGTCAATCAGCTCTACTTTTCTTGTTGGTTTCGGTATACCACTGAATATCCAATCGGGGTCCCTGGGGGAGGGATCAGACCAATGGCTAAACCAAACCTGTTTGGATGAATATGGGGTGTTGTTGTTGCAGTAGCTATTGGTTGTTTTCCTTGGCTGTTGCCAAGTCAAGGTTTCATTGCTCGGGTGGTTGGTTGGTGTTTTGACTGTAGAGTTCTATTCTCTGGATATTTTTATAGGAGTGTTGTCAGCGCGGTTTATCATCTTGGCTGGGTATTTTCATCATAGACCCGCTTGTCTTTTGGTTATTTCCTCCTCAGCTTGAGATGTTTTTCTTGAGTATATTTCTTACTCAGCCTTAGTTGGTGCCCTGGTTATCTAGGGCCTTTGGGTTCCTTCTCTAGCTTTCCAAAGTTGGTTCTTTTGGTGAAGGTTGCTTGGTGCAGGGTCCTTTCCTTCTAATTCTTTGTTGCACTTTCCTTTTTTTTGGTGTATCCATTGGTATGTGTGAGTTGTAGATCTAGCTTCCTAGTGGATGGCCAACTCCTATTTATGCCTTTGCACGAGGATCATGTTCTGTGGTATCACTAGTTTTGTGGTGCCAATATTTCCTATTTGTGCTTTTGATCGAGGACCATCTTCAATGGTGTTGTAGGGAGACTTGGTGGATATTAATAGATTTTATTAGCTTTGGTACTCTTAGGTTGGTGTGAAGTCCACTATTCCAGTTGTTTGGGCAGTCTTTATGTGTTAGGGCATATGGGCTTTTTAAATGTGATTTTTATTGTTTTCATAGTTTCGAGGATGAAAGGTTCATACAGTTTCAAGGAGGAGAGGTTCATGAAATTTTCATATGGTGCTCTTTCTATTTTTCCACCTCTCAATTCTTTTTCCTCACCCGTGTTGTTGGTTTTATTGTTCTCAGTATTATTGTTGTATTTTCTTATTTTGTGTTGTTGGTTGTTTTTCCCCTTTGGGGTGGATGATTGTTAGTCTCCTTTTGTAGATTGTTTTTGGGATGAGTTTGGGTTTTCTCCCTTTGGGATCTATTGTAAAATGTTGTGGGATTCCTTTCAAAACCCTCTTTCCTTAATATTATCAAAAAAAAAAATTATTCATATCATTTTTATTCATAATATAACAATAAATATGTACAAGTAGTATTAGGTAGCTTGCAAGAAAATACTATAGCACATGCTAAGGAAAAATAGTGCTACAAACTAGTATAAATAATATTGTAACCATCAAAGTATAAAGAGTATGGTAAACAAGATTTGTCATAATAAAAAGTAAATATAATATGAAAGAAATATGTAAAAGTAAAAAAACCTTTTAAAGTTAAGAAGCCTAAGTGAAGGGCCTCCAACTCTGGTAAGGATACCTTCATTTTAAATTTCCTACTCCCTCCCTACTCCAATTCTAAGAATTTATAAGTGGATCTCCTATTTCTCTAGGCCTATAGGTTCTTCTTGGATCTTCCTGGTGCCTATCGCATTTCTAGGGTCTTCTCTAAGTTTTCTTAAGGCCTCATAGGAAGTGCTTCTCTATTTTTTTTGTGAATGTTGTTACCTGGTCGAGAGGACTTGGAGATTCTTTCTTCATCATACTTGGTGTTGGTTGGATTCCTGATAGTTCGGGTTGGGAGATGGTTTTACAGAGCTTTTTCCTATGGGTATTTTTGTATTTGGTATGGGACCATGTGCTTCATTGTTGTCCATAGTGGCAGCTTCCTCCTCACTTATCTTGAACTGGGCTTTCAAAATAGGGTTCAACATCCTATTCATCCAATGTGTGAAGCAGCTCAGGATTTCTTTTTCTACGTCTTCATGGTCTTTATTGGGGGACCATATTTTTAATGTCTACAAATGAGAGGCTCTAACAACTACTTCTCGTTCAATATTTTAGTGGTGAGTTCTAGGTATTCTGATTTATCTTTTAGAATATCCTTTGATTGTATGTTCCAAGGGTTTTTCGATGGAACATTTCTCTACAATTTGCTTTTTGGTCCTTGGGGGGGATCCTATGCTTTCTCATTCAACCGCGGTAGAAGGTTTTTGGTGATTACTTCCTGGATAGATAACTGGTGAGGCCAAGCTTTGATATATTGTTAGTTATTGGTTGATATGATCTATCTATAGTTTTTTTTTCTTTACATAGAGACCACATGTGTGCTCGCTAGCTACATAGGATGGATTCTCGATGACAGTACTTGGGTCAAATATTTGCTTTCAATTTTGGGGCACCATGGTGATCTGAATATCCTCTAGGTTTTTTCATTTTTAGGTTGTGCATGTTGTCTCTTTTTGCAAGGATATCTCATGGCCTATGGAGATCTCCTTGTGTTGCTGATCCAACTTCCAAGTCTTTGAAAAACCCTTCTATGCGGGATTTCCTTGTTTATGTAGCTTCTCCCAAGGAGGAATTTTTGTGTTAATTTTTGAGTGGAAATTTTATTTTAAATTTGAAATTTTTTTGTTGTTTTATTAGGGGCTAAGAGGACCCTATTCTCTTTTGATGGTGCAAGTTCTATTTTTTTTGCTTGCTGGTTTTCCCAATTTATGTGGGAATCCCTTTTCAAATTTTAGGTCTTTTTTATAGTTGGTCTAGTGGAGGTTATCTCCCTAATTTAGTTATTCCATTTTTGTATTTAGGAGTTAGTCTCGAAGAAATTGTCTCTTTTGCTGTGATTTTTTATAAAAGGTTTTGGGATCCTTTCAAAATACTTTATTTCAACCAATAAAAAATTTTAAGTGAAGTCTAGCATAACTAGCAAGATTCATCCCTTTGGGACACCACAGTGGTATGGCTTTGGCCTCTCATCTAGAAGACCCAAGTTCAAACCATGGAAGGGTGTGTGCACATGTGTGTGAGTATGTTACCAAGAAAAAATAGCAAGAGTCAAAGTTAAACATTCTAATAAGTGTTTTAGACAAATTATCTAAGCAAGAGTTTTGGGTATGGTCATTGTGTTAGCCCATAACAAGATATTTAAGTCTAGTCACTCAGTGGAATTCAATGAGTATATAGTTTTACTTTATTTACTTTGATGGACCAGTAAATAGAGTGGACAATATTTATTGATCAACTATATATATCTATACAATATTTAAATAGTTGGTTCTAATAACCACTTATAAACCACTTTTATAACTCCTAAATAACCTATACTGCAATGTAATATTTTCAGCATTCCCTCCTTATTACATCATATTTCATTTGAAGGTAGGAGCACTAGTAAATATGCTAGGATAAACTTAATTCCTTACTACAATGGAAATTGTATCACTTCATTATAAAAATTTCTCTTTGTAGTTGATGTTGCTCTAAATATTACACTACATTTTCTTGAGGAATGATTGGATATCTTCCTTAACATCAATTAAAAGGTTCTGTATAGGATCATAATCACATATAGGGACATATAATTAATAAAAAAATTAAAACTCAATTATAATATAAATGCAAACAATTACTTAGATTGGACCTTATTGAGATACAAAACAAGGTGAATAGGAATAAACTCAAGTATTCACATCTTGAAGTATGGCATGGGCTTATATTTCTATTAGAATCAAACATGTTAAAGTGTGGCAATGAAACTCCACATAATTTGAATGAATCGCTATCTTTTATGGCAATAGATAATGCATTCTTAATTTTGATCATTGTGGTCCCCTTAATAAGAATAATTTCTTGATCACGTGATCTTCAAATCACTGATTAGAATGATCTACTTTACTTATTGAATATAAAGGATTAACTATAGTAGTTTGACTACAATATTGGAACTCTTGATGAGTAGGAGGCTTGGAAAACCAAGGGGTGAAACAAATGAAGCCTTCAAAACACTTTCTCTAGGGTCTATGGATGTAGTAAGTTAAATTGACACTAAAGTTACTATCATATCCTCAACTAGCAATTTGCTCGATATGTGATTCAATCTAAAGGAATGAATTTATCCCATTAGAGAACCATTATTATATAGAAGTATAAAATCACTTCACTCCCATAAGCAAACCACTCATCATCATACCAAGTGACATAAATAAGAACAAATACTAAGGCAATGAACAAAAAAGTAAAATTTTAACCAATTTATTGTGCCAAAAGCAACCTAGAAAGCTTCTACATGACTTAGGGATGATTTTGGAGGCATGTAATTTTTGGTGGTGTATCATGTTGCTAAATGTGCCCCTATAGTAATAGATATACTAGATATAGAAATGTGTTACCCTCGGTAACTTGGGTAAATAATTTGCTATAAATAAGATGGATGAAAGAGGGAATGTTTTTAATGTCAATAATATTAAATATGTTTACAACCATAAAAAATATTTATTACAAAATTAAAATTATTTTATAGTTACCAATAACAAGTGAACATATTATAGAGATGTCATCAATTTTACAATGATACGCTTGAATTATAATACATTTGTTATATATGGAACTAATACTTATAATATTCAAAAGAAGACAAGGAAGGATGTTAAATTAATACAAAAATTATTTTGTGACAATATTTTAAATATCATAACATGGTCAATTTCATTATGATAAAGAATCATCTATTTGAGATCTATTAATATTTCTTTTTTTGTCTAGTACAATTTGAGAGACCATTTTGATTAGTTTCTAGTATTTTTTTTTATATTATTGCACTAATGTTTCTTCTATGGGAGTGTAATTGCACTATAAAATTCGTGCTTTTGGTCACTATCCTTCTAGGATCATGCTTTTGTTATAAATATGGTGATGGTCTAGCCTCTTATATTTTTAATTGCTAAAGTTAGATCCAGTCCTAAGTAAAATGCCACTCAAGAAAATAATAAATTTTATGTCAAAAGTATACAATGATGTAGGTCTACCATTGAAATCCCCTTGACTCTTATTGCGAATATTTCTCTTGTCAATATTGTTAGTAATATGTGTAAATAGTATGACAACTATACTTTGATTATTCTTTATGTCAATCATATCCCCGTTGAGACTAATGCTTATATTCAAGTACAACTATTCTAAGAATCATATAGAATTAAAATATTATGATTTGATAATTTGACTAAGGGTTTATTTTTTCCTCTTTTTCTCATGAAAATAATGTGGTAACTTAATGTCAAGATATCATAATATTTTAGGAACTCATTACTAGTAAACTATCTAACTAAACAACCAATTTTATCACTTCAAATATTACATCTCCATTAGTCCATCATTGGGTTATATCCCTTAGTTTTATTATGCTTTATCATCATTTTTTGATTATGTATCATAATATCAAATATAATTGTTTCTTATGAGCAAGAAATGCCTTATGATGTTATTCCTATAACATAATTGAATGAAATATCGATGACATTATTATCATTAATTTTTCATATCATTTTTATTCATAATATAACAATAAATATGTACAAGTAGTATTAGGTAGCTTGCAAGAAAAGACTATAGCACATTCTAAGAAAAAATAGTGCTACAAACTAGTATAAATAATATTGTAACCATCAAAGTATAAAATAATATGGTAAACAAGATTTGTCATAATAAAAACTAAATATAATATGAAAGAAATATGTAAAAGTAAAAAAAACTTTCAAAGTTAAGAAGCCTAAGTGAAGGTTAGCATAACTAGCAAGATTCACCCCTTTGGGACAACACAATGGTAAGGTTTTGGCCTCTCATCTAGAAGACCCAAGTTCAAATCACAACATGATGTGTGCACATGTGTTGAGTTTGTTACAAAGAAAAAAAATAACAAGAGTCAAATTGAAATATTCTAAGAAGTGTGTTAGACAATTTGTCTAAGAAATAGTTTTGGGTATGGTCATTGTGTTAGTCCATAACAAGAGGTTTAAGTCTAGTCACTCAGTGAAATTCAATTATTATATAGTTTTACTTTATTTACTTTGATAGACTAGTAAATAGAGTGGAAGAGATTCATTGATCAACTATATATATCTATACAATATTTAAATAGTTGGTTCTAATAACCACTTATCAACCACTTTTGTAACTCCTAAATAACCTATACTGCAATGTAATATTTTCAAAATTCCCACATTATTACATCTATTTCATCTAGGTATGAGCACTAGTAACTACACTTGGACAAACTTAATTTCTCACTACAATGGAAATTTTATCACTTCATTATAAAAATTTCTCTTTGTAGTTGATGTTGCTTTAAAATATGATACTAAATTTGCTTGAGGAATTATTGGAGATCTTCCTTAACATCAATTAAAAGGTTTCTTATAGGATCATAATCATGGATAGGGACATATAATTAATCAAAACTTAAAAACTCCATTATAATCTAAATGCAAACAATTACTTAGATTGGTCCTTATTGAGCTACAAAACAAGGTGAATAGGAATAAACTCAAGTATTCACATCTTGAATTATGGCATGGGCTTATATTTCTATTAAAATCAAACATGTTGAAGTGTGGTAATGAAACTCCACTTCATTTTGAATGAAGCACTATCTTTGGTGGCAATAGATAATACATTCTTCAAATAACCATTGTGGTCCCCTTAATTAGAATAATTTCTTGATCATGTGATCTTAAAATAACTGATTAAAATGATATAATTCACTTATTGAATATAAAGTCTTAACTATATGTAGGCAGCAAATCCACCTCCCAGAAGAAGAAAAAGTGATTTGCTAGATTTTGACAGTTTTGGGAATAATTTGCTCAAGTTTTGTAAAACCGTACAGTTGGAGCAAATCATACAGTGGAAGGCAAGATCATACAACTGGATTGGCAAACCATACAGAGTAGTAGCAAATCATACAGGGCACACCGAAATTCACTCAGATGCAAAGGAAATGTAATTTCGGGATGAAATGTCGCATGGATTTGCTAAACTAAGGTGTAAACTTAGGAAAATGCCAAAATAATGTATTCAGTTGTAGATGGGCAGTTGTGAATAATGGATTGTCTCAGGAACCACTTTGGAACGGCCTGGGCAACGTTATATAAGGCCCCATTTTTGAATTTGTAGGTCTGGCTACTAGTTTACTGGTTATTAGTTGCTAGAATAGAGATATAGACATAATTCTGAGTTATTGCAATTACCTTGAGAGAGTTTTCCACATTGTAACTGAATTTACAGCCATTAATGAGAATAACAGACATTGTGGATGATAGTGTACGATCTTGTTGTGAATGGATAATGCATTGTGGATTAACATTGTGTAATTGAGTTTCTACCTTACTGTTATATGTTAGTTTTAGCTTTGTTGCAGCTTTGTGGAGAAGATGATCACTGGTGAATCATGGGGAATGATTTAGGAGCTTAGTGACGTTGGTGAAGACATGTTGAAGTAGACTGTATGATTCCTGGATGGCATTGCTTGTATGGAATCTCTCCTCAACCCGGTTTGAATGCTTTGTTGGTGAAAGAGATTGTCTTGTTTAGGTTGTTAAACCTTTACAAAACATCCCGAAGAGAGATTGGAGCAGAAGAGCATAACAATTAACACCTTGTTGTACCTGTAGTTCATACATATCATACATCGTACATCGTACAAATCGTACAAACAGTTGTTACCCGATTTGGTAAAATAGGCGATTGATAGGAATTTACCCGATTTGGCAGTTTTGGTGAATCGGCTTGAACGATTACAAAACTGTGTATGGCAGCCTCCAAAACAGCATCTGTCAATTTTTTGAGTGTAATATCATACCATATTGGTCACTGTATGATCTGAGATCGTACAGTGTATGTAATTAGGGTCCATACAAGGAATTGATAGTTCGTACAAGGGTAGTTTGGGTGATTAGAAGACTGTCCGATTTGGTCATTGAGATAAGCTTGGTCTAGGAATCATTATTACCTCTAGAAAACACCTCCCCACTAGGAATACTCCACCATTATGTTACATTTGGCATCGTTGCCTTATCGAATCTGGCATTCTTGTTAAAACGGGTCGAATTTGACTAAATACTAGAGGTGATTTTTTTATGATGGACACCAGTACACAAAGGCGTGGGAGAAGGGAACCATGAGACAACATTCCAGTAAGAAGGAGCACAAGGATTTCTCAAAGAGGAAACATGAGTAACTCAGATCAGAGTACGCACGAACCAGAGATAGAGCAAGTTTGGACATCCGAAGAGGGAGACTTTGAGATGTTGTTGATTGAGACAGAAGATGAGGAGGAAGAACCACTAAACATAGAGGAGACGGGTGACAAAGAGAAAGTGCACGATGATAGAGAGTGGATGGTAAGACCTGAGGACATGGTAGCAAGGTTGCGAGAGGGTGTAGAGGATGGGAGTCAGGCACCAGGGCAACAGGACATGGGGACTCAGGAGGATAGACCAAGATCATCTCCATCAAACCAACGAAGAAGGTCATAGAGTGAGGATGCACGAGAATTTGGTCACCGAGTGGAGGGACAAAACAAGATACCTCGAATTGACACTTCTGACGACAATGGGAGTAAGACACCCCCAAGGAGGAATCCGATAGAGATTCCATGGGACACCTCAAGTGAGAGTGATGACTCTCCCAAAATGGCTAACAGAGCAGCCAAACAAAGATGTCCACCATTTTTAGGTGAGGGTAAGGAAGACCCCACATGGCACATAGGAACTTGCATAACCATTTGGAGAGAAAATGGTGTAGATAGACCGGAGGATTGGGTAGTCCTCTTTCCTGCCACCTTGAGAGGATTGGCAATAGACTGGTACCTAAAGAGAGAAAATAACATTGATTTTTAGACTTGGAATCAGATAAAGGAGAAGTTCATTGAGGAATTTTGACCTTTAAAAGATGATGGAGACATAGTCACCGAGCTTTGCGTAACAAAATAGAAAGTAGACGAGGATGTAAAATCCTTCAACCATCGACTAAAGTAGTTAGTCGACAAGATGCAAATGCCATTGGCAGATGTACTGATAAAATGGTGGTTTGTAGATGGGTTACTACCGAAGTATAAGAAAAATATGAAGGGAGTACCATCTGACACATATGAGGAAGCATTGAAACACGCAAAGACCTTTGAGAGTGAATCAAAATAGACATACATAGGAATCTTGTCTCATCCCAAGTCAAAATATTTAGATAGTGAGGAAGAAGACACTATCTAGAGGATGGTAGCATCATTCCACAAGGAGTTTGATAAGATGGTTAAAGAACAGAAGATCAAACCAGACAAGAAGGAACTATGGTGCACAGAATGCAAGAGCGAGGGACATACAAATATGAAGTGTCCGAAGAATGACTATTGCCATATTTGTAATGTGATGGGGCATGAAGTAATGCTCTATCCCTACAATGCAAGAATCCATCCACAGGTACTATCAATCCAGGAGCAGGAAGAAAAACCATAGGCCCAAGGGAGCGGCCAACAAGCAATGAGTGGCGGTTACAGAAATAGCAGAAGAGGTGGCAGACAGAATCAAGGTAATCGACAAGGAGGACAAAGTCACTTACAGTATGACTCGAAAGGTAGACCGATCATACAATGTCACAATTTCCAAGAGTGGGGGCATTTTGTGAAGAATTATCCTGCACCTCCGATGCAAGGAGCACCACAAACGAGCACTACACACATGTGTAGATGGTGTGGTCCGAGGAACCACAAGGAGGAGAATTGTCCAAAGTAGGTGAGTTCGAGTAACCCATAGAATGTGAGCTATTTGGACATCAAAGTTCCTCAAGTTAAAGAGGAAACTCAAGAAGTTTTAGCCATGATGAGGAATCAGGCTAAAAAGGATAAGTATCCAGAGCCAAAAGAAAAGCAACGTTGGCAAGCAACAAAGAAAATAGTGCAAGAAGAAACTGAGAAAACTAAGCAAGGAGAGTCGAGCACTCAAAAGGAATTATGAAGACCATCAGAATAGGAGACAGTTGTGCAGAATTCTGAGCATAGGTGTTGGATACCATAGTGGAACTTAAAGTATCCGACTTACTAGAAGCTATCCCAGAATTGTAGAAAGCAATTGTGGAGGAAATGCAACCACAGAAGGTGATGGAAGTAGAGAGCCAACCAGTTGTAGAGGAAGGATGAAAAGACCAATTTATGGATCCTACTATACTCATGATTGATGTGGGAAAGAAGCCTGCATTAATGCATATGGAGATTTTGGGGCACAAATTGATGCAAGTGATCATGGATGGAGGATCCAGTGTTAATGTGCTACCAGAAAGAACTTGGCTAGAACTAGGCGCTCCATCCCTATGGGCATCGAGCTTTCGACTGTATGGGGCTGACCAGAATGATATTAACATCAAAGGAGTTTTGACTGCACAACAAGTAATGATAGTTGAGCAAGAGTTTGTCTTGGACTTTGTTGTGATTGCAATGCAAAAACCTGCATACGATGCTCTCTTGGGGAGAGGATGGCTATGAGTAGCTAAAGTTAATCACAATTGGGGAAAGAATCAGATCACCTTCAAGAAGGGACAACATAAATACATGATCAATTTAGCTAATCAGAGAGTTAGTGAGGATGTAGCTACAACTGATGAATCAAAAAACTCATCAAGGGATGAAGGACATGAACCTGATGGAGAGGGAATGTTGTACATAGATGAATGTAGCGAGGATGAAGCTCGATCTGATAGCGGACTTCTTCATTGGAAAATGGAGGATTACGAGATGTTTCAACCCAACTGCCTCTATATTGAGTCAGAGGAGATCAAGGAAAAACAAGACGAACCAAAAGTTAGTAAAGAAACTAAGAAGGAAACAGAAGAGAAGTGGACGTTTCCAAAAAGCTTTGTGGAGTATACAGTAGGAGATGCAGAGATTGATACAAGACCGACACACCCTGAGAACGTAATGAAAGCTACGAGTGAGCCAAAAAATATCAAGTATGAAGGACCCAAGATAGTGGACGTCAATCTAGGAATGGAGGAGGAACCTAGGATGGTCCACTATGGCGATGATTGGAATCCTGTATTGAAGGCAACAACCTTCAAGATATTCTTGGAGTACAAGGATGTCTTCGCATGGACATATAAGGATTTGAAAGGAATCCCACCCGAATTATGTGTCCATAAGATTACACTAATTCCTGGCGCTCAACCTGTCAGGAGGAGGCCATATAGAATGAATCCAAAGTACGCGACATTGGTAAATACGGAGATAGAAAAGATGTTGGAAGCAGGAATTATATTCAGGGTGACAAACAGTGAATGGGTTTCACCTATAGTAATCACCTTGAAGAAGGAAGTCGATAAGATAAGGATATGCATAGACTTCAGGAGTCTAAACGCAGTAACTATTAAGGATCCCTTTCCTATTCCATTCACAGATTCTATCTTGGAAGAAGTTGCAGGACATGAGATCTATTCATTTCTGGATGGATTCTCAGGATACAATCAGATCAGCATCATTGAGGAGGATAAGTTGAAGACCACATTTGTTGTGGAGAATGGCATTTACGCATATAATCGAATGCCATTTGGGCTCTGTAATGCTCCAACTACGTTTCAATGAATCATACTGTATATTTTTGACCAATTGGTGATGGGGAATTTCAAGGTATTTTTGGATGATTGGTCCATTTATGGGAAGATCAAGGAGCATCTTCCATATCTTAGTGAATGTATGAGCAGGTGCAGGAATGCACAGATATCATTAAACCCAACAAAGTGTTTTCTGATGGTACCATATGGAAAATTGTTAGGACACATTGTGTGCAACGAAGGATTGAAGATAGATCCGGATAAAATTTGGGTAATATTATACATGGAAGAACCCTTTGATGCGAGTTCACTCAAAACCTTCCTTGGGTCAACAGGATATTACCGAAGGTTTATCAAAAATTATGCACATGTATCCTATCCATTAGATTCTTTGATGAAAAAGAATATTCCTTTCAGATGGATAGAGGAGCACCAGGGAGCCTTTGAGGAGTTAAAGGCTAAGTTGGTAAGCAACCCGATTTTGGTGTTTCCTAGTTGGGATAAGGAATTCCATGTCCATGTCGATACCTCAAACTTTGCAATTGGATGTGCATTGGCACAAGAAGGACAATTTAAGTTGGATCAACCGATTTTCTTTGCTAGTCACCTTTTGTCAAGGCCGGAAAGAAATTATAGTACAATAGAAAGGGAAGCCTTGGGGATGGTATATGCAGTCCAAAATTTTAGGCATTACCTACTGGAAAACCCCTTTGCATTCTACATCGATCATCAAGCATTGTTGTACTTAATAAACAAACCAATAATACAAGGACGAGTTAGTCGATGGCTCGTTACGCTCCAAGAGTTCGTATTCCGAGTTGTGGTGAGACCTGGCAAGAAGCATGTGATTGCAGACCAGTTGTCTCGAATACGATCAGGGGAGCCAATAGGAACAAGAGTTCCTGATGAATTTCTGGATGCGCAATTGTTTGCCATCAATGTTGTGCCATCATGGTACAAGTTGGTTGGCCAATACCTATCCACAGGGGAGTTGCCACAAGATATGATGGCAACCAAAAAGAAGAGAATAATTATGAAGTCAACACCTTTCCAGATAATAGCAGGATTGCTATACAAGATAGGAAGTGATGGTATCTTGCGGAGATGTGTAATGGAGGAAGAAGTTAAGGCGACATTGAAAGAAGCTCATGCAGGCTTAGTAGGGGGACACATGGGACCAGATGCGACTATGCGAAAAATATTGTTAGTAGGTCTATGGTGGCCCACATTGTACAATGATGCAAAAGAATACGTGAAAGCTTGTGATACTTGCCAGAGAGCAGGTAAACCAGTCAAGAGGGACTTTATGCCCTTACACCCATCGCAACCACAGGAATTGTTCGAACATTGGGGCTTAGACTTCGTGGGACCATTGAAGACATCTCAAAGATGAAAATGTAGATATATCATAGTGGCAATGGAATACCTCACAAAATGGGTAGAAGCAAGAGCATTACCTGATAATTCTGCTAAAAGTACAGCATGATTTTTGTACGAGCAGGTAATCATAAGATTCGATATTCCACTACGTATAACGAGTGACCAGGGAGGACACTTCATTAACGAGATTATCAAGACGTTGACGATAGAGTTTAAGATTTTACACTCATTGTCTAGTCCATACTACCCGAGAGCAAATGGGTAGGCGAAAGTGACTAATAAAGTCTTAGTATCAACTCTATATAAAACCTATGGGATAGAAGGAGCAGACTGGGAGGAAAGGTTACCATCCATTTTGTGGGCATATAGAACAACTTACAAACCAACAATGGAACATACTCCTTTCCAATTGATGTATGGTCAAGAAGCGGTGGTGCCAGTCGAGTTCTTGATACCAAGCTTGAGAGTTGCAGTAGAGCATCGCTTGGGAGATCAAGAAATTTTGGAGGAATGACTGATGATGTTGACCAAACTAGATGAAAGAAGAGTCATGGCATAGTGGGCGATTGAGATAGCCCAGAAAATATGAAAGGTGTGGCATGACAAGCATTTGAGGAAGTTGGAACTTAGTCCAGGGGACTTGGTTCTCAAATTTAACGGAAAGAGGGAGATCAAGCCAGGTAAACTGAAGACGTTATGGCTTGGCCCTTATAAATTTATAGAAGTATTGGATAATGGAGCGGTCAGGCTACAGAACCTGAATGGGACAGAGGTTCCCAACACTGTAAATGGCTCAAAGTTGAAGCCTTACAAAGTATAGTGTTTATTCATTACTTCAGAAGAGATTGAATGGAGAAGATGAGCAGACGCTCAAGATGAGGCTCATCATGAGCTAGGTCCACCACAAGAGGAGCCGGATATGGGACTCACAAGGCTATTTTCCGAATGGGAGGAGATGCAACCAATAATTGAACAACAAGAGTTGGCACCTGGACCCGATGAAAGAAGAAGGGTGCGAGTACATATCAGACGGGTGGATGGAACCATAAGAGAGGGAGAAGAGTGGATCCCTCCAGCAATAGAAGGCTATCAAGAGAGGGCACTATTACCAAGAGCTTCGAACAAGAGGTACCCATAAATAGAACATAGGGAACTACCTCAACAGTCAGAAGAACGAAGAAGGGTAAGGTTGACAGTGCGCAACGAGGATAGAGTGGATACATTTGAGATGGAAATTTTAGAGGATGCTAGGGAAGAAAGGATAGAAGAAGAACTAGCGAAACTTTCCCCATTAGCTCAGATAGGGCTATTACAGCAGAGGATGAGAATGCAAACTCAAAAATTGTAGGAAGAGTATCAAACACTACGAGGTCACAATGCAAGATTGAGAGCACAAGTAATCCAAGAATTGGATGGTACCATACAAATATTGGATGAACAAAGGGCAGTTAGATTACAAGAGATTGGAAGTGAACCTGAGGAGGTTGAAGACTTAACTCCAAGAAATGGTGGAGGAAATGAAGGTGCAAGTACAAGTTCGCCACCCCCACCAAGAAAGTAGCCTACGATAAACGAGGGCACAGAAGTACTTTGGTGAGATATAGAGGAGACCACCACATCACCTGAATTGCACCACAATGTAGTAGGTATGATAGATTCTAGTGATGAAGGAATGTCATGGTTTGTAAGAGAGCCTAGTACAGATGATGATGAACCGGATAATCCTCATAATCCTCAGAGGGATCGAAGTATTCCAATTAGAGCATTGAGACCAAGGCAAGTCGGGAGAGTTCAGGAGGACAGACCCGAGAATGATACACAGGCATATGTAATAGCTCACCAAGAAGTTGAGAAGACAAAGGAGGGAAGTTCGATGATTGGAGAGAGTGATGAATTTGCCACATGACTAGGCAGAACAGAGAGAAGAGGGTCGGACTGACTCTAGTTCTGAGATAGACTTTTCTGATGATTATAGGGAAGTATTGGCATCTTCATCCCCCCAGAGATCCTTTGAGGAAAGAATATGGAGGCATCACTTGGTAAGGGCTGATCAAAGAGTCAGAACCTTGCGATAGTTATCACCAAACCGGAGTCCACTGGCTAATATCGAATTGGTAGATATTACTCCTGATGACCGAGGAATAAGAGGAAGAATTGGACAAGGACCTCTAAGACTTCAACGAGGAAGAGGAAGAGGTAGATGACCAGAAAATGATGGAGACCTTGGTGATGTTGCAATTAGAGGAGGTAGAGGACGAGGAAGATTTTGACCCCCTACTCCTAGATGGCTAGGAGATAACCCGCTAGCATGTATGAATTGGGTAAGGAACCCACAATATATACCCATACTAAGAGGCATGTTACGAAATACGTTACAAAGATGCAGAGGGGGGTGACCACCCCTAAACCGATAGGGACCCCAACGAGAAGGGGGTAATTGGAAATTACCTCGAGTAAGAGAAGAGTCATCAATAGTACGGGGAGGTTTCATGCCTAGCAGGAATGGAAGGGGGAGATACCCACGTGGTCAAAACCTTGCTGGTAGAGGAAGAGTACACTTCATAGATGGGGGAAACCTAGGCCAACAATGGACCCGATCACCAAGTTTGGAGCCAAAAATGATCCATGGAGATAGGTGAAGAAGTCACTCAAATAATAGTAGAGTGGTGAGGACACCACCACCATGGGATCAATCACCTGCACGACGAGAAGAAGGCCTACCAGGAGATGAGACTCCAACTTGTCGATGTACAATTCTGAACTGTACACATTGTAGGAGGGGAAATGAATGGGCAACAACATCACAGGCAGAGACCAGCCAAGCAGAGGTACAAGAGGATACCACTAATCGGAATGTTATGGTCGAACCTCGAGGCCAAGATTGGGATGGGGTCGTACAGGTGAATGTCATTGTGCGATTACCAAGGAGGTAAGTATAATTAGACTAGAATGAAAAAAAAAGAAAAATGAAAAAAATTTGTGCCTTAGTTGTGAAAATCCCTCGGGACGCAATTAGGAAGGGCGAGGTTGAAAACTGGAAACGATGGCCTCTCCAGAGAAAAAGAAAGCAAAATTTTCTCTAAGTCATGAAATCGTACAATGAAAAGGTACAAGATGGAAATCGTACAAAAGAGAGTCGTACAAGGCAATAATGACATGCAAATCATACATAAAGTCGTACTGTACGATTTGGATCATACAGTGTACGATTTTCCAACTAACTAATTAATGTGACATGCCGAAAAGCAGCGGTTGGAGGAAAAGAAGGGGGAAAAAGACAAAATTTTAAAACCAACTACTGAGTTGGCAGTCATCTAGCAGTGGAGATGGAAAAAGCATGCAACTTGGCACTTTTTAGATTCTTTTGACAGTTAGGGTTTTTCAGTTAGGGTTTAGGGTTTTTGAAAACTTGCTTTAAAAGGAAAGTAAAGTGACCATAATTTTTCAATCACCAAGGAGAATTCAAAATTTTTAGGAGATTGAAGGGGAAAAGTGTACATTTGATAACAGAGGACTACATGGGTGAGAATTATTCACCAACACTCTGAATTTGTAGACCCATTATTAAATTTGTACCAGGGAGTTCTTTTCAGCTTCAAGGAATCAACCCGGGAAAGAAGAATTGGGGTTTTTCTCCACAAAAAGGGGGAATTCAAATTTTTTTAGAAATATTATAGTAGAAGACATCAGAATACGTCATTGTACAGATTTTGGATGGAGGAATTGCTGATTAGAGTTGAAGGGAGCAGAGATTGGTGGTTGGAATTGGGGAAATTGCAAGAGGATGGAAGATTGAAACCCTAAGAACTAAAAAATCTAGCAAAAAGTGAGCTGGGAAACATGAGGAGAGAAAAGTATAGTCCGTACAACCATACATTGCAGCCAAATTTCATCAAATTAAAGAAAATTGTGCCAGGAGTGAAGGAGTGAAAGATTGATTGAGAAAAAGCACTCAAGAGTAGATCGGGACAATCCGACAACTGGGTCGATGGTAGATTTGGCAAAGGAGACAAAAATCCTAATATTTTATAGTAGTGAGGGTTAGAGAAGTCGTATTGTATGATTTGGAGGCAGATTGTATGATTTCTAGGAAGAAAAGTGTAGTTTTTTCCATTTTTGGTAGTTTTTAAGAGATCATACGAAATTGTATGGAATCATACAAATTTTAAAGGGGAGGGCAGCCAACAAGTAGCAGAGTATGGAGTACTAGCACCCTATATGATTTTAGGTTGCAGTCGTATGATTTGGAGGAGATTTGACCATTTGAATATTGATGGGGTAAAGGGAAAAATAGCCAAATAAGTGTACGATCTGGAAGCGACGGAGGAAGGTGAAACCATACAAGGGACCCAAAACCATACATTGTACATTTTTATAAGAGTTTGTATGATTTTTGGTATATTTCTAATTGTGGAGGAGGAGGTTGAGTTAATCGGTGAGATGTTGGAGGAATGATCTCAACAGAAGAATTTGGATGTCGATTGAGGTGGATTGCAACAAATAGGGTGGAGAGATCACCAGGTCCACTACATGAGAGAGAGGCATACTCATGATAGCACTTCGAGCATCAGTTTTAGTCCCATGAAAGGTATGGTAATCATCCATGGAGGAGAGGAGGGTATAGGTCATGGAGGAGATAGAGCCATTGGTGAGCACACCTGGATAGAACACCACCGAGGCACAGAGAGGAAAGGATGGCCCAAGAAGCTACCTCATGGAGGGAATTGAGGAGTGAGGTACATGTACAAGAATGGGAAGAACACCTGAGCAGTGAATAGGAGGAATGCCAGGTGGAACTGTCAAACATCATGTTTGTACAACACGGAGTGGAAGCATGCAGGAAATGGTGGAGTGATGAGAAGAACATGTCTCATCCATGGAGGAAGACATTCAAAAATGTGCAAGTGGCAGTCATTGCGTAGATTCCACCATTTCATAGGACATTCTTCCAGAACTATCTTTTGTAGATAGTTCAGGCATATAATGCAGCAACGAGGACAACCTACGTCAATGTGGGCAAGAGGTCAGTGAAGGTGGAGGTTTCGCGGAGGCATTCCGAAGAACATTTGGGTTGTCGATGGAAGGCATGGAGATAGTCAAGAAATTGGTAGACCCAATAGAAGCACACCGCCTGGTTACCACCATGACCACTATCAAATCGATGATAGAGGCAAATATTTTTGGTGCAAGAACACGTGGAATAAAGTAGAGCCAGTTGCAAAGTGATAATTGGGCATGTGCGATGAACACAGTCATGGCTCGATTGTCAGGTGATATAAGGGCAACTGAGATGCCAATGTGGATGGCACAGTATGTAGAAGGTATTACCCAAGGGATTATGTATGATTGGGGTACCTTTCTAGAGAGAAGAATGCATGAGGCCTTGATGAAAAGATCGAAGAACTTTGGGATGGCCTTTCAGGCAATAGGATTGCTACTGAATGCAGTCATAGAAGTGGGAATGCAATTCCTAGGGTTGATGTCACCTAGAGAAATTAGGCTGGACCAACCGAAAATATTGAGATGGGTAAAGGTTGTACCCATAGCAAAGAGTACTCTAGAGAAACCATGCATGAGGAGTGAGTGGCACAAGAGTGAAGCTCAGGGAGATACTTCTCTAGAGGAGGATGTCGATGTACATCATCGGAGAAAGCATTCTAGATGGTTGGAGCTAGAACTAGAACAACAAGTACCTGCACAAAGGCAGTAGGAGTAGCCTCTCGATCAAGAAAGGGAGAGTAGTCTAGTACAAATAAGGATGAGAAGGCAACGAGAAAGAATGGTAGATAAACTAGTTCTAGAAGTACAGAGGAAGGAACAGTCGAACTCAGAAGCGATGAAACTGGAGGAGTTATATTGGATAGAGGCGGAGAAGATAGTGCAATATTTGGACATCTTTGATCATTTTGATAAGATGGATGCCTCTAATTTTTTTAAAGGAATTGAGGTAGGGCATGATGGAGTAGCCACTACCCAGGATGAAGTGGGAGTTGGACCGAGTACCATGGTAGAAGAGCCCAAGAGGAAGATTCATTACAAAATTGTAATAGGAGGCTCCAGTAAGCAAGAGGTCCCGAAGAATACAGAAGTGCCACAAGAGAAAGAAGCACTTGTTACTCAATAGGTCACAGTTGGGGATGCACAATAGATTCCAGAAGAAAGGGTGATGGAGGAACAACAAGTGGATGACAGGGAATAGGAAGTAGCTCAAGAAAATATGGAGGAGCCATAGGGGGCTCAATTGAAGTAGAAAAGGCTCAGGAACAAGTTGAGCGGTGATCTCAGAAGGAGATCATAAACATTATGGATAGTGAGGGGGAGGAGAAAATAGTGAAACAATCCCCACCTCGAGAAAATATAGATATCGAGAGAGTACTTAGAGAGCTTGGAGGAAGCTCTAGCCACCTTAGGGAAGAAGAAGACTTAAGAACTCCTATAGAGGAAGAACGATGGGGAATGCAATCCAGTTATCTTCTAGAAATACCATGGTTTTAGAGAATCACAATGGAGGAGGAGGCAAGTGGAATAGAGGATAAGGTGGAACACTTCTTTGCTCAGTTAGGCCATGTGATGAATAGTGCTAGAATGGAATTTTGCATTGGCCACATGGGAGAACTGAAGTTGTGGGAGCAACAAGTATCTCTCGAGTTGGAGAGGATAACAGAATGGGTGAGTAGTGTGGAGCGCATAGAGAGGATAGTGGATATTCATGCACAACATCCATGGAGGTTACCCAGGGAAGAGGTAACAATGATGTTAGGAAGAGAAGACTTGCCAGAAGGGATGGTCATGAATTACAGGAAGGACCCGAGGATATATTTGGATCGAGTAAGTCATCCAACCTGCCCCATCAATACGATAGAAGTTGAATATAGGAGGGTCGCTACAGGAGTGTCCATTACCCTATGGAAGTTGAACTTCCTAACACACTAGATAGAGTGGCTAAGCATTGGATTGGAAGAAATCCATCGACTCAAGGAGGCACAGGTGGAAGAGACTACAACCGCTCAAAAGGAAATGGCCGCAATGGAAGATGAACTATAAAAAAGTAGAACTATGATGGAAGAGAAAATAAAGAAGCTAGAGGAGGATCTATCAGGCCTTAGAGTAGAATCTGAAGCCAGAGTTACCATGCTTGAAGAGGAAAAGTGGTAGATTTTCCAGATGATAGAAGACAAGATTAAAGAGTTGGAGGCACAACTCAAAGTGAAGGATGAGTAGATGACAGCTCAGTTGGCCAAAAAGAGTGAGCAAATGGCTACATAGGCCAAGAAGATAGAAGAGCTGACAAGGGATAGCAAGAAGTTGAATGACATGGTCATGGAGAAGCAAGCTCAAGTAAGGATTAAAGAAGACCAGGTTCGAGCTCTAGAAGTTGATATTAAACACCACTTGGAGACCATTGATGAGAAGAATGAGGAACTCCAGGTGGCTGCTCGAGTAGAAGCTCACTGGAAGGAGAAGTTGACAAAGAGTGCCTCCGATCGAGAAAGACAAATGATGGACTTCATGAAAGCCGCTGAGGAGAAGGCTAACCTTCACGGAGCCAAAGCCATCGAAATGGGGAGCTACGCAGCCAAGCTGAGAAATGAACGAGAAATGTACAAGACACAAGTCAAGGACTTGGAGGCTGAAGTAGCTAGACTGGAAGCTCAGTAGAAGAAGCAGAATGAGTCATCGAGGATGCCGACTAAAGTAAAGGGGAGGGCAGATGTAGGCAGCAAATCCACCTCCTAGAAGAAGAAAAAGTGATTTGCTAGATTTTGATAGTTTTGGGAATAATTTGCTCAAGTTTTGTAAAATCGTACAGTTGGAGCAAATCGTACAGTGGAAGGCAAAATCATACAACTAGATTGGCAAACCGTACAGAGTAGTAGCAAATCATACAGGGCACACCGAAATTCACTCAGATGCAAAGGAAATGTAATTTCGGGATGAAATGTCGCATGGATTTGCTAAACTAAGGTGTAAACTTAGGAAAATGCCAAAATAATGTATTCAGTTGTAGATGGGCAGTTGTGAATAATGGATTGTCTCAGGAACCACTTTGGAATGGCCTGGGCAATGTTATATAAGGCCCCATTTTTGAATTTGTAGGTCTGGCTACTAGTTTACTGGTTATTAGTTGCTAGAATAGAGATATAGACATAATTCTGAGTTATTGCAATTACCTTGAGAGATTTTTCCACATTGTAACTGAATTTACAGCCATTAATGAGAATAACAGATGTTGTGGATGATAGTGTACGATCTTGTTGTGAATGGATAATGCATTGTGGATTAACATTGTGTAATTGAGTTTCTACCTTACTGTTATATGTTAGTTTTAGCTTTGTTGCAGCTTTGTGGAGAAGATGATCATTGGTGAATCATGGGGAATGATTTAGGAGCTTAGTGACATTGGTGAAGACATGTTGAAGCAGATTGTATGATTCTTGGATGGAATTACTTGTATGGAATCTCTCATCAACTCGGTTTGAATGCTTTGTTGGTGAAAGAGATTGTCTTGTTTAGGCTGTTAAACCTTTACAAAACATCCCGGAGAGAGATTGGAGTAGAAGAGCATAGAAATTAACACCTTGTTGTACCTGTAGTTCATACATATCGTACATCGTACATCATACAAATCGTACAAACAGTTGTTACCCGATTTGGTAAAATAGGTGATTGACAGGAATTTACCCGATTTGGTAGTTTTGGTGAATCGGCTTGAACGATTACAAAACTGTGTATGACAGCCCCCAAAACAGCATCTATCAGTTTTTTTGAGTGTAATATCATACCATATTGGTCACTGTATGATCTGAGATCATACAATGTATGTAATTAGGGTCCGTACAAGGAATTGATAGTTCGTACAAGGGTAGTTTGGGTGATTAGAAGACTGTCCGATTTGGTCATTGAGATAAGCTTGGCCTAGGAATCATTCTTGCCTCTGGAAAACACCTCCCCACCGGGAATACTCCACCACTGTGTTACACTATAGTAGTCTAACTACAACCTTGGAACTCTTGATGAATATGAGGCTTGGAAAACCAAGGGGTGAAACAAATGAAGCCTCCAAAACACCTTCTCTAGGGTCCATGGATTTAGTAAGTTAAATCAACACTAAAGTTACTATCATATCCTCAACTAGCAGTTTGCTCAATATGTGATTCAATCTAAAGGTATGACTTGATCCCATGAGAGAACCATTATTCTATAGAAGTAATAAATCACTCTACTCCCGTGAGCAAATCAATCATCATCATACCAAGTGAGATAAAGAAGCACAAATACTAAGGCAATGAACAAAAAAGCAACATTTTATCAATTTATTGTGCCAAAAGCAACCTAGAAAGCTTCTACATGGCTTAGGGATGATTTTGGAGGTATGTAACATTTGGTGGTGTATCATGTTGCTAAAGATACCCCTATAGTAGTAGATTTACTAGACATAGAAATTTGTTACCCTAAATAACTCGAGTAAATAATTTGCTTTAAATAAGATCCATAGGTTCTATTATAAACCTTTTTTAAACATTAAAGAAAACAAAACTACACTCTATAAACTCCGTATTATATTTATGCTCTAATTTTAAAATAATAAAAAAACTATAAATAACATTTTTGCAATTATGACATTACTCTTTTAAATTATGAAATACATAATAATTGTAGCATTTACCTTTTACTTTTAATTTTTTTTTTTTTATATTTATTAAGTTTTACCCTTTACTTTTTAATCTTATTTTCTATTATTTTAATTTTATATTTATTAAGTATTAACTGATAAAAATCTCTTATTTTAATTTTTTTTTTTTTATATTTATTAAGTTTTACCCTTTACTTTTTAATCTTATTTTCTATTATTTTAATTTTATATTTATTAAGTATTAACTGATAAAAATCTCTTACTATGACCATCATTTATTTTTCATGCAATTTACATTAATCTCACGTACCTTTACCTTCATGCATTAAAATTTTTAAGTTCTGTTTCCTTTTGGTTACTTTCGGATCTCACGCAAAACCACTGTCCCTGCTCGAAACTGACGTGCTTTTTTTCTTCTTCTGCACTCCACCCATAGCGGGAACGGCCTTCACCTTCTCGCTAACTGCCTGACTCGTGTGCAGCTTTTGAGGTGCCTTTCCTACTATTGACATAAGCGCCGTTTGTTTATTGCCCAATTTTTTTGGGTTAGTAAAAGGGTAAGTTTTGGTATATATCAAGAAGAGATGGAGGTTTAAATCTTTAGGGTATTTTTGTTTGTACAAAGGTAGTAGTCTGACTTCTCATTGAGAGCCATTGTTTATTGGGCAACTCTTGTGAGGTTAGTGGATTGGTAAGTTTTGGCGTAGATTAAGAAGAGATGTAGGTTTAAACCTTTGGGACACCTTTGTTTGTGCAAAGGTAGTAGTCTGACTTGAGTGAGGGCCAACCCAACAAGGCAGTACCAATCAGGAGCTCCATGTGCTCCTCTTAACGGAATAGAATAAGTGTTATTAAATGACAATCCCAAGATTTAAGCTTGTTAGTAGAAAAAACTAAAACTGTAAATGCCACCAATTTAAAAAAAAAAAAACAACAGATCAAAGATCTAAGTTTAAACCTTTGAAACACCTTTATTTATGCAAAAGTAATACTTTGACTTGCTCCCTACCCTGTGTTCCTCTTAGGTGTTAAATTTTGATAGTAAAAAAAACTAAAACTATAAATGTAACTAACTAAAAAACCGATCTAATAAATTTATATCTTCCACATGGTATGGATATTTTCGTTCTTGTTATTTATATCTTGTCTCATAAACAACAGATCTAATAAATTTATATCTTCCACATGCTATGGATATTTTCGTTCTTGTTATTTATATCTTATCTCATCTCATATCATAAACAACAGATTTTATAAATGGTATGCATATTTTCGTTCTTGTTATTTATATCTTATCTCATTTCATTTCAAATTCGTTATTTATATCTTATCTCATTTCATTTCAAATTCGTTATTTATATCTTATCTCATTTCATTTCAAATTCGTTGTTATTTATATCTTATCTCATTTCATATCATAAACAACAGATCTAATAAATGGTATGGATATTTTCGTTCTTGTTATTTATATCTCATCTCATATCAAATTCGTTCTTGTTATTTATATCTTATCTCATTTCATTTCAAATTCGTCAGCTAATTTCCTAGACTCTAACCCTAGTAGAAAGAAAATAAAAATATTGTATATTGATCGTCGACAGCAGGGTTCGAACCTGCGCGGGCGAAGCCCAACAGATTTCAAGTCTGTCTCCTTAACCACTCGGACATATCGACATGTTGTCCTGCTTTTTTTCTCAAATTTTATATTTAACGTTATTATTTTATGTTGTCCTAAGTCATGCAAGTCGAAGCTCAATGGATGGACTGTTTGGAGAGACGTGACAATCACATGACGATAAGCGTGCCATGGATACACAGGTTTTACTGGTTCCTTAAATCATATATTTCATTTTTTTTTTTTCCTTATTCTAAGTTGGTTGTTGGTGCTATTTATTATTTTTTTGGATGTTTGTTTTTGGATTATTAAGATAATTATACATGTAATGTTTTATAAATCCATTATATCTTTTATAAATTTATCATATCTTATATTTATCTTAGTGTCGAAAATTTTCTAATATTAAGTTATTTAATATGTTTATATTTTTATTCCCGTGAATGTAGTTTACTGTAAAGACCATATTTGCATTATCCGTGACGTTACTCAAAAAAAATATACTTTTAAAATTATCTATTAAAAAATAAAACTATTATAAAATTATAATAATAAATGAATTTGTTATGGAGTAACATCAATCTTTCAATGATATATTCAAATTATTTTACACTTGGTTGACTTTTATAATACTCGTGAGCTTCAAATGAAAGCAAGGTATGACATTAAACTGATATAAATACATTATGAAATAGACTTTAAAAAATGGTAACATTATCATGTTTAATATGACAAGGTATTTCCTTTCCTTAGATGAAAACTTTAAGGTTTTTCTAATCTACCTAATACGGTTTGAGAGACCATTTCAATTAATGTCTAGCTTTGTGTGACATTATTGTTCGATGTTACTTCTATGGGATAATAATCACACTATAAAAAAAAAGTTGCTCTTTGGTAATCATTTTTTTAGGGCTATGTTTTTTTTTGTTTGTTATAAATACAGTTGTTATTTGTTAAACTTAGGATATATGCTCATTAGATTTAAAGTAATGTAAGAGTGAAATTAACTTAAAATTCACATGTTGACTTTATTTTTATAAAGTTTGTAACTAAAATATTAAATTAAGTAGAGAAATAAAAGGGAGAAGATTTATGAAATATATTTTCACATAAGATAACTAATTAGACCAAAGAAGATAATTCATTCAATAATTAGTATACTCCATTAGATCTTTTTAGTAATCCACATACATAATCTCACTTACACAACTAAGTGAAAAATATTATGAAATACAATTTGATATTTTGACAAAAACAATAAAGAAAATATTTTTATTATTTTCAATAGTTAACATTAAATATTTAGAGACACATAAATTCATTTTTTGGGGATGCTAAAATTCTTTTAATATCCATAAATCTTTGGTTTTTATTGAGTATATAATTTTTTTAAATATTTCTAGACTTTTTGGTACAATAATAGTAGTATTATAGGGTAAATTGAGGAGACATTTTGGTACAATAATAGTAATACTAAAGGGTAAATTGAGGATGCTAGGACCATGTTAAAGATTGTATAAATACAAAGTAATTTTTAACTTGCCAAAAATAAGTAGGAGAAATATATCTTAAAATATGTTATGAGAAACACTAATAAGTTGTAGGATAACAAATGATCTTAGTAACTCATAATGCTAAAAGAATACAAAGAATATATATAATAAATTATGATACTTCATAAGTAATACCTCAAGTGTTACATCTAAAAATCATGATATCTAATGATATTTTTAATTAGTCATATATAGACTCTATTTATGATAATTCATAAGTAATACCTTAAGTGTTACATTTAAAAAATATGATATATAATGATATTTTTAATTAGTCAGACTCTTGATTCTACGATTATTCAAGAACACCTTGAAATGATAGAGTTAACAAACCAAATTTATAAATTAAGGATAAATATAATCACCTTGAAATAATAGAGTTAGTAAAAGAAACATAAATTTAGGATTATTTTTTAATTTTTTCAATAAGTTGTATGCGGTTTCTATTGGGGGCCACTCCCATCAAAATGCCAAAATATTACATTTATGGTTAGGTTAAATTAACTATAATAAGCACGTCTTTTTACCACAAATATTTTTCATTTCTTTTTCTATCAAATATATTCTTCAACTTTCTCAATGTGCTATGTTATCAAAATCATCTCCTTGTAATTATTTTTATTAAGAGATAAAATGTTAGTTGGCTAATTATCTTCTAAAACTTGAATTTCACCAATATGAAGATCAACACCACAATTGGCTCTACTACCCAATATCCTTCTCTATAAATATACTCATATTTCCAAGATATTTTTCCAACAATAAATGATGAACATTAGCAATAATATTATTTTTTATCCAATCCTCACATTCATTTTTGTTGATAGCATTATTGATAATTTTTTGAATCCCCCTCAATTAAAATATATTTCAATAATTTTTCTATTGCATTTTTAATCCCTATAAGAAGTGCCCTGGCCTTTGCATAGTTGTAAGTTGATGTTATCTATGATTTTGAGTGAGGAGAATTTTGCCTTTATTATTTCAAAAAACACCATCTTTATTAGCTTTTCCTAGATTTCCTTTACAAGAACCATTCAAATTAATTTTGATATACCCAATTTTTGGACATTTCCATTTTACCTTAGATCAAAGTAGATCCTTCTCTTTGATGTCATTATCACAAATGACTCTTCCATGTATGCTCAAATCCTATGACTAGGTTGTTACCACCTCTTTTTCTGCACTTGAGACTTCCCATGATGAGTACCTTATTTGTAAATATTTTTCAAGAGAGACAATAATATGGTTCCACACTTGGCCATGATTTTGAGATTTATGTTCAAAAATTCTATTATTCTTTTCAAGCCATAAATTCAAATAAATAATGGCAAGGCCAATGCTCCACATAACACATAATGTTTTATCTTTGAAATAATTAATCCAATATTTCATCAACTCCTTTCATGTTGATAGAGTTATCCATTATATTTTCATATTTTTAAAAAGTAACCCCAAATTATGTGAACAAAGGGACAATGAAGAATTAAATGGTTTGATATTTCTGAATCCTTATTACACAAGATACATTTGAAAGGTCCATAATATCCTCTTTTATGTACAAAATTTCTTGTAAGAATATTACTTCGAACTACTAACCAAAATAATATTGAGGCCTTATAGAGAGCCTTTAGTGACTAAACATTCTTCCAAGGAAAATCTTTGGGATAGGAAATTTTGATTGCTTTAAATCCTCATATCCCAATTTGATTGAGTATCCACCATATTTTGATAGATATGAAATAAAATTATCATTTCCTATAGAATTTGAAAAATAAATCTCTTGAAGCAATTTTTGAAGTCCATCTATAGTTTTTTGGAGATTCTCTCCTTCAACTAGGTTATTAATAGAAATATATGATTTAGATTTGTTGCTCATATTAATATAGTATTTGGGCTTTGGACCTTTACAAGTTAGGCATGCTTGAGCCAATGGTTTCCATTTTGAGTCAGAGATAATAGGATAAGACTTCAACCAAGCATTAAACCAAAAATACATTTATTTTCCCTCTTTGACTGACCGTCTAATATGTTTATTTATAAATTTCAAACTATTTGATATGAATTTCCATGTTGATGATCCTTTGGATAGGGTTATTTTCCTAAATTATTTGATTGCATCAAGAGAACCTCTATATTTTTTCTAATTCTTTCCTTGATCTATGAATAATATTCGCATAAGCTTTACCCTTAAGACCAAATTCATAAGTCTACAATTTTACTAGCTTTCTTCTCCAATATTCTTTCCTTTACAAACCTTATCTTATTTAAAAAAAAAAAAAAACTAAAATTTTCCTTGCATCCTTTCCAAAGGATGTCTCTTTAAATTTTATCAATTTATGATGTTATACCTATTGGTAATCTTGAAAGTGACATCATATAAATAGGGATGTGTTTTAATGTAGTCTTTATTATTTGTAGACTTCTTACCATGGTTAAGAACTTGCCTTTCCAACCTACCAAAAAAGCCTATAAATTAAGGATAAATATTTTTTTTGTTGGAGAACAAGGGATTGTACTTGGGTCTCCCACCCTTGATAAATCATAACTCTCTTCTTTAGAGCTTGGGATTTTACAAATAGATTCACTTCTCATCTCAATTGAGATGTTATACCTAGAAATCTACATCATTTTACACAAAATGTCTAAATTCTTGATTTTTCAATTCTCTATGTGAATATAAATATTCCATAATTCAATGTCCTTCTTGACATTTTTCGATAGCAACCTTCACATTACCAAAAATTAACCTCTACTATCTATGCATTACATCTTAGTAGGGTAATATTTCCAAAACATTACACTATCATTGTCAGTTTTACCAAATCTTGATTGCTAGATTGACCAGGGTTATGGATAGCGACTATTTATCACCAAATAGGCTAAAATTAGGATTTTCAAAATTTGAAATTGGCTAATATTTGGGACCCTTGACCAGGGCCCATTAGCCAAAAAATGTTGGGTGAAATTTGTTTTGGGTCAATTCGCCCCAATTTTATAATAATTTGACCATTTTAAGTTTAAATTTCCAACATTACCCCTAATAATAGTGAACCTTCTACATGCGTTTGGACACTATTCACCTGGATTTTGAAACTGATTCACCAAATTTTTATAAATATATTTTGGGGCTGACCCCTTACTCATAACCCTACTAGATTCCTTTCTAAAGCACAAGTACAATCACAAAAATTATAATAAATAGGTTATATGAAAACACAATAATTTTATAAAATAAAGCAGATATTACGAATGGAAAACATTAAAGTAAATCTTAATAATTATTTGATTCAAGTAGTCAATAATTTCTTGTCAGCTTTAGCTAAACTCACTACTTCCTCTAACCATGGAAAAGAAAATTTAACTTCATGATCCTCAATTAAAAACCCTCTATTGGCTAGCCCATCCGCACATTGTTTTCCTTCCCTTAATGTACGCGTAAACCTGATTTCTTTAAACTCTTTAGCAAGATCTTGAATTTCCAACATTATCTTTTGTATGTTCCATGGAGCCTTTCCTCAAAATTGCATTTATTACTATGGGTGAATCACCTTCCATCCATACTCTATTCCATTTTATTTTTTTGCGTAGTTTTAACCCTTCTAAAGCTACCCAAGCTTTAACTTTATTATTTTTCTTAAATCCACTATTAAAAGCATTATGAGATAAAATCTCTCCTCTATTATTTCTAATTATTCCTTCTCCTCCTATTGGTCCTATATTTCCTTTAGATGCTCCATCAAAAATTCAATTTGACCAACTCTACATCAGGTGGTTTCCACTTTATATTTTATCTTCTTCTTTTTTCTCATGTACCCAACATCATAATTCTATTTTATGACTTAAATCCATCTATCAAGGCTCTCTACTTCTAGATTAGGGATTGGGTGATTTGATAGGGTTGTATTAGAATCCTCTATGGCTAAACATATCTTCCTTTCATTACTTCTAAACTGCTTTCCTTTCCTTTAAATATTCTTTTATTCCTTTCTAGCTATACAATCTAAAGTATTGCATCTTTTGATATTCCCTAGATTATCTGTAAAAACTTACTTTTAAAAGTGCTCTGCCATTGCTTTAACCATTCTTAAAATATGCCATTCATCACCATGCATTTACCAAATATATTAAAAATATATTTCCATAGTTTCTAGACTATTGAGCAATGTACTAAGATATGGTCTATACTCTCCTTTTTACAAAAAACACATTGTGAGGGGCCATGAAAACCCCTTTTCATAAATTAAGGGTAAAAATTATTATATGAATCAATAAAATATTTCATTGGATTCATAAATTTAACATAATTAATTAATATAATAATTTAGAAATTCCAATGATAGTACAAATTGATAACTCATTAGGTGATACAAATATACAAAATACATAGTGATAACTATTACAAAGTCAATAATTGATGGTGGCAAAATGTAATATAATACATTTTCTTTGATATATCCATTGAGATATATGTGTATATCTATGAAATTAATATCCCCCTAATATATTCTATTATACTTGATATGGGGATACAATCAATGAAAATATCACATGCTAAGTAAAAATATCAATTGATGAAAATAAAGCTTATACAATTAAAGACCCCTCCATGCCATTGGTTCCTTCAAGCAAAAGATAGATACTCTTGATCTAGTTATAACCATTATAAAAAATTTCTTAAGCTTCCTATAGTTCTTACATAAATCAATCTCCTGAAATACTTTGACTATGATTGACATGTAGAATTCAACTATATTAGAACTATTATATGGCTCCAAAACTATGAGCTAAAATTCTAAAATAGTTATGAGAACCCCATAAAATTTGAAAAAAAAGCATTGATCATTAATGTGTCATTATAGAATATAATATTAAAGTCTTAAAAAAATTTAAGACCATATATATCCTAATAAAATCAAGAAATACTAGAGCTTGTACATTCATACCTTATGCTAATATTCTTCTCAAATATCAACAAATTGTATCCTCAATCCTTGACATTGTTAACTATTCTTACTTGGCACTTGTAAATCCAAACTCAATGTTTCAACCTTTTGGAATTGTTTTTGAAGAGGATCAACACTCACATAATGATGATGATAAAAATGCCATGATTAAATAATTTTTTACCATGGCTTAACTTATCTCATCTTAAACTCAAGTGAATATTTCACTTTCTTTCTCTTAATATGATTGAACAAAAAATAAGTCATAATAATGAAATGGATATTAAACAAGGCTCGACAAGAAGCTAAATAATACATACATAATCAAGATTGAGATTGACTATATATATAAGTTTTAAATAAAATATAAAGCTTTAAACTAGTTATTTAATCTTATTAATTAAGTTGGTAAAAAACAAGTACTTTTGAAAAATGTGTATTGAATGTAAAATACACGCAAGTACCTTAAACCATATAATTTTTAGAGAGAAGAAATATTCAAACACATTATATCAAGTACTCTCAACTAATTTCTACTTTTAAATTGGCATAGATTTTAGTATATGTAATGGCTATTAGCCCATTATATCTTAAAATAAATGTCAATGTTGGAAATAATTTCTATAAATTTGGTTGAAAGAGGAAACATTTTTAATATCAATGCTATTAAATATGTTTATAGCCTTAAAAAATTTATTATAAAATTAAAATTATTATAGATTTACCAACAATAAGTGAAAATATTATAGAGATATCATCAACTTTGCAATGATACACTTGAATTTTTATATATTTGTTAGATATTAGAGTTAATACCCATGAGATTCAAAAGAAGACAAGGAAGGATGTTAAATTAATATAAAAAAAATTGTGATAGTATTTTAAATATCATAACATAGTCAATTTTATTGTGAGAAAGAATCATCTAGCTAATATCTATTAAGGTTTTCTTATTTTGTTCAGTACAATTTGAGAGACCATTTTGATTAGTTTCTAGTATTTTATGATATTATTACATTATGTTTCTTCTATGGGAGTGTAATTACACTAGAAAATTTGTTATTTTGATCAGTATCCTTCTAGGACCATGCTTTTTGTTATATATATTTTTTTTGGTAAATAAAAGTCTTCATTAATTACCGGGTTTTGCAGGTTAACCCAAAACCTATTACAATATCCAACCTTCTGCTGAGATTGTAGATCCTAGTCATCCTTGAAACTTTCTTACCAAAAATTATGTTGAATCCCCTACAACACCTTACTAACAAAGCACACCCATACCTAAACATAACTGTAAACATTACTTACATTGACAAGAATTGAAGTTTCGAACTTTGCACTTGTGAAACCTGTTGCTTGCCCATTTCCTATTCTCTGTCGAAATCTTCCAAGGCTTACACATTGTTACCTTCATTTCAAATTTGGTATGATTTAGAGGGAAACCCCATAGTTATTACCAGCTCCATGGGGAAAGAACAACCATTCATCTTTCTCCTTAACGGGTAGGTTTCTTTTCATGACTAATAATGTTTTCCACTTCACGTGGCACACCTTGTGTCCATGTCACCAAACTACCAACATCAACACCTATGTTGGCTAATTTGCCAACTAAACTGATGGCCTCACGGTACACGTGATGAGCCCTCCTGTTCTATCTTGCCACAAAAAGGATCCTCACTTCATGGATGACTCCCTCGATTCTCCATGGAGGTTTTTTGCCATTGGTTAACAGGTTGATGATGTTCATAGAATCACATTCAATTATCAAGTTACCTTGAGTTTCTTGGGCTACTTGTAACCCTCTCCAAAGGGCTCTAGCTTCTGCTTCGTTATTAGTTCTGATTCCCAATGGTTCAGCAAAGGCCTTGACCAGATTTCCTTGATGATCCCTGATTATTCCTCCAGCTCCAGCTCTTCCCGGGTTCTCCTTGGCTACACCATCAAAATTTAGTTTAAACCAACCTTTGGGGGTGGCTCCCAAGAAATCCCATTTCTGGGATTGGGCAAAGGAATGGAAGGTTTGTCCTCAATACCTAAGGCCCGAGCTAATTGTTTTTCTTGGGGAAGAATTGAGTGGTTCTCATCCACTAAGGTGCTAAGGTTTTCTTTCGCAAAGACAATAATCCCGTTGAGGATGGTTTTTGGGTTGTGAATGGTATCCTTAAAGTCTCTATGGTTCCTTTCTAGCCAAATCTGCCATAGAAAATGATGCCAACATATTTTCCATAGGTACCTAAGTTTTAGGCTAACAAAGGGTTGAGGCCATTGATGGAACACTTCGGATATAAGAGCAGGCTTAACCCACGAGATCCTAAAGGCTTGGAAAAGTTCATCCAAGATGGACTCCGCTACCGAACACTCCATAAACAAGTGTTGGGTTGTCTCCCATCCTGCCCTGCACATGTAGCAATGGTTAGCAATAACCATACCTTTGGATAACATATTGTCCATAGTGAGGATTTTTCCTTGAATCACTAGCCATGAAAAAAAGGATATTTTAGGAATTAAGCCTTTGATCCAAACCAAACTCGATTGAAATTGTTGACCTTCCACATTGAGAAGAAAATTATAGGCAGACTTAACTGTGAAGTCACCACTTTTAGTCTCAGCCCAAACAATGTGATCTTCATCCTCTCTAGAGGGAATAATTTGCTGAGTTAAAATGTTATAAAGCTCTTCAGACTCCGCTTCAAAACCCTGTACTCTGATGTGTTTCCACCTATTGATATTTATATCCTGCCACATATAATTTGCAACCTTCTTCCCAATATGTTGCTCCATATGCTCTTGAATCCTAGCCAAACGAGGATTCTGGGATAACTCCTCAGCTCTCACCCACCGATCCTTCCAAAAGTCTATTGTTTGCCCATTTCCTAGAATCCATCTAAGACCTTTCTTGACAAGATCCCTGCTCATGAGGATTGCCTTCCAAAAAGCAGATCCCCTGCTTGCTAAGTTTTCATTAAGGAAGTTCACACCTTGGAGGTATTTCCTCCTAACTATGGCAGTCCATTCATTATCGACCTTAGTCAATAACCACCATGCTTGTTTGGCTAACAAAGCTGTATTGAGATGAGCAACTCTCCTCAATCCTAAACCCCCATCAGCTTTAGGTTTGCAAACCTTGTTCCAACCTACTAAATGGATCCTTTTCTTATCCTCAGTCCCTGACCAGAGAAATTTTTTTGAAGCTACTCAATTTTGTGATACACCTTGCTGGGAGGCTCTGAAGACTGATAGGAAGTAAACGTGTATACTTTGAAGTGAAGCCATAGTTAAAACTACTTTGTCTGCTTGAGATAACAGATGTCCTTTCCAACCTGCTAGCTTTTTTTGGATCCTCTCCAGAACTATGTTCCACATTGATCCTTCAGGTTTCCCCGTAAACAGGGGAAGACCTAAATAGGAGGTGGGAAGGGATGCAATTTGACATTCCATGATCCTTGCTATGTTGTTTTGCCTAGGAATGGGGGTATTGATGAAATAAAGTTTTCTCTTATCAAAATTCACTTTCTTTCCAACCACTTCTTCATACATTATGAGAATATTTTTAATCCTTCTTGCCTCAACCACAAAAGCCAAAGTCAATAGCAATGTATCATCAAAAAATTGTTGATGTGTCATCGGGGTAGTTAGCGACGTATGAGTCCAACTACCATTGTTGCCTTAATGGTTCTTCCCAAGGCCTCAACTACAATGATGAACAACATAGGACTTATGGGATCTCCTTGTCTTAGACCACATTTGCTTTGCGAAAAACCTGTAGTAGACCCTATTAACCAAAACTAAAAAACAAGGCTTAGAAATACACTCTCTTATTAACTTGACCCATTTCATGTTGAAGCCAAATTTTAATAAAACTGCCTCTAGGAATTCCTAATTTATCCTGTCATAAGCTTTGTTCATGTCTAACTTTAAAGCCATGATTGCTTTTTTGGTCTGAGCGGCTGTATGAAGAGCCTCATGAATAGTAATAACTCCATCTAAGATTGATCTTCCTTGTATAGAACTTCCTTGACTTGGATCAATGATAACCGGTAGAACTTTCTTCAAACAGTTGGCTAAAACTTTGGACAGAATTTTATAGGATATATTACATAGGCTAACCGGCCTAAAGTCAGCCATAGTCTTGGGTTTGGGGCCTTTAGGGATCAAAGAAATGAAAGTTGAATTGAAACCCCTTGGAATATGATTTGAACTTTGGAACTCCTTGATTGCAACAATAACTTTTGCTCCAACAATATCCCAACAAAGTTGGAAAAACTGAGGTGAAAACCCATCCGGCCCAGGAGCTTTGTCAGGATCCATGTTAAAAAAAGCCTCCTTGATCTCTTTGTCTAAAAAATATGATGTAAGAGACTCGTTAATCATTTCATAAATGATTTGTGGAATGAACTAAAGGAGAGAGTCCTTTCCTTGTGCATTACAGGCCCGTTCTTCACCCAATAATGAACAAAAAAAATTAACAGCCTCGTCCCTGATCTCCTGAATGTTTTGAGTTGAGGATCCATCCACCTTAGTTAAATTTCTAATATTATTGTTGCTTCTATTGCTCAATGTGGTAACATGGAAAATTTTTGAATTAGAGTCCCCTTCCTTTAGCCATAATGCCCTTGATTTCTGCCTCCAATACATCTCTTCACAAGCTAAAATATTATAAAACTCACAAAGGGTTTCCTTCTCTTCAGTCATTGTCGCCTCATCATAGGTTCCATTTTCGATTTTGCTTTCTATTATTCTCAATTTTTCCCCCACTGCTCTCTTATTCTAAAAATATTTCCAAAGACTTCTTTATTCCATATTCTAAGGTTGTTTTTCACCATCTTAAGTTTTTGAGATAGTTTGAAGGAAGCACTTCCCTGGATAGGTTGTTGCCACCATTCCTCTATTCGTTTCTTGAAGTCCGGATGTTTAACCCACATTGACAGAAATCTGAATGGTTTTTTAAAGGAGTTAGCCTGAAATGCCTCCCATAGAATAAGATTATGGTCTGAAGCACATTTAGGAAGGGCTTGTAATGTTGAATCACCAAACATTGTTGTAGCTTCCTTGGATAAAAAAAACCTGTCCAACCTTTCTTGAATTAGTTGAATTCCTATCCTCTTATTACTCCATGTAAATTTGGCTCCTTTTAGTCTTACATCCATCAATTCATTTGTGTTAATGAATTCATTGAAGTCCTCCATGCTCCTTGAGGGCAACCTAGATCCTTCCTTCTTATCAGATGGGTAAATGGGGGTATTGAAATCTCCCCCAATCACCCAAGGAATGTCTTTAAAATCTTGGCTCAAATGCCCCAAAAACTCCCACAGTTCATACCGCCCTTGGACAGAGGTGGGGGCATAAACATTTGACATAATCCAATTCTTATTAGTATCAAAATCATGAAATAATACGCTTAAGACTCTTTCATTTGCCTGAATAATACTTCCTTCTATTTTAATAGGATCCCATAAGATCATGAGGCCCCCAGATGATCCTCTCGCCTATTGAAAGGCCACTTCCCCTTGCTTCCAAATCCTTCTAGCTATAAGTGTTGATTTTGCCGCATCTATTTTGATTTTTTGAAGAAAAATAATAGTAGGATTCCAATCCTTCCTTATAGACTTCACCATCCTTTGTTTTGGTGGGCCGTTTAGGCCTCTCACATTCCATGAGATAACCTTCATTTAGACTATTTGATATTTTTTCCCTGCCCCCTTCCCTGATCCAAAGGGGTTTTGTCAATTTTTCTATTATCCTGGCCAAGAATAGCTTGCTGTAACAATTTTCTTTGCTTTCCATTTGCAATTTCTTCATTGATTCTCATTCTATAGTGCTCTACTGTAGATATTCTCTCTTTCTTTCTTTCACTTCCATAATCTATCGGAGGCTTGGTAGTGCTTCTAGTATGTTTTGGACTGAAATGAGGGGGCATATACTATGATAGTCTAGGTCTTGAACCTTCTTCCTCATTTTGGGGGTTTTCAATTCCCTCTTCATCCTCAGCCTTGTTTTGGTTCACCTCTCCTATTTGGTTCCTAAACAGGGGGCTTTCCTTCAAGGAACATTTTACCATTGGGCTCGTCTGATAAGGGATAATTTGCTCCACTATCGGATTAGGAGCTACATTCCTGGCTCTTGTTTCCACAACTTCGACTCTTGACTCTATTTTTTCCATGTTTAAACTGAAATTACCTGGTAATTTTTCTTCATTTTGAGCATAGATTTTGGGGCTTTTTTTCATAGCTGTGGATTGTCCTGATTTGGATGGGGAGTCTAGGGTTTCAGGAAACTTGACACTGATGGTATCATCCTTATTGTTTTCTTTTTCAACTTCTAGATTTTCTAGGATATCAAACATGTTCAAGCTGGGATATTTATTACATACCTTATGATTTTTGCCTCCCTCATTATGTTGCTTTCCTTTCTCTTGGATTTTTTCTAGTTCTGTGTTGGCTTGGTCAGCCTGGTTATTCTTAACTTGTTTATATCCTTCCAAGTTAATACACGGTCCTTGAAACTTTGGGATCCCTCTCCCATTAGCTTTCCCCAGAAAACCTTCACTCGTGGCTTCCTTGTTTGCAGTTATTGTCATACATTGGGCTTGAAGGTGGCCCTAGGTTTTGCACATGCTACAAAATGTCGACTTATTCTCATACTCCATAGGTTGAATCCTTAGAAACTCTCCATATGCTAGTTCCACCTGACAAGGTAGATCAGAATCCAAGTTTGTATTTACACAGATCTTGGAATGCATCAGTCTAGTCCTTGCTCGGGTTGAATGGTCTATTGCCACGAGCTCTCCTATAATTTTTTATATGCCACTAAGCCAGTACTCATTAACAAACTAGGTTGGGAGGTTTGGTAAGCGGACCCAAATGGGTGCTATATTAATGTTCTACTTCTCAGGGTTGAAATCCTCCCCCCACTTCCTCAAAAAGAGGCTACGCCTTCCTAGAAACCAGGGTCCTCCTATCAAGATGCACTCTGCATCATCTTTGTTGTTGAGTCTTATCATAAAAAAACCTCTTGACATGGCTATGATTTCTAAGCTTCCTAAAGTTTTCCACTTTGCCGTGGCCCATGAGCGAATAGTCTCAATGTTCGGCCTTCCTCCCAAAAACTTGCCAACTAAGGATGATGCCTCCATATCCAAGAATCTTTCCATAATCTCCACTGGTGTAGTTAACCTGTTATTGTTTGGTATTAGGGGTGGTAGTTCACTGATTATCTCCTTATTTTTCCCTTTCAACATTTCCAAAAAGGTTGGACCCTTATTGCCAGCTCCCTAACCCCAGTGGGACCCTTTGTCTGAGGGTTTATCTGGAGGATCTGTACCTTTAGCTTTTTCAAACTGAGCTGACAGGGAATCCTTTTCCTTTCCAGCTACAGCATTCTGCCCTGCCTCTGGATCTTCTCCTTCCATTTTTTTTTTTAAAGCGAAAAACCCCTTGCGAGGCTGCCTTGGTCTAAGAGACCACGAACAGGGGTTCTACACCATCAAAGTCACCCGGGGTTGCACCCAGCCCTGCCCACACCAACATTATCAATTGGATTTTGGGTACCCAATTCAGCTTTTTGGTAGGGTGGAGATTCGAACCTAGGACCTCCCTTGTAGGATTGCCCTGTCCTCTCCAACTCACCTACAACACCTGGGTGGTCTTCTACTTCCATTGGTTCAAAATTCTTGCCTATCATTTTTGCTCCTCCTCCGCTTCCTCTGCTTCCTCCACCGCTCCTCATCTCTCCCAATCCTCCGCTTCCTCCCATGATGTGCTCTCTTAATTTCCTGCTTTTTGTTATATATATGGTTATTGTCTAGACTCTTATATTTTAATCGCCAATGTTAGATCTAGTCCTAAGTAAAATGTCACTCAAGAAAATAAGAAATTTTATGTCAAAAGTATACAATGAGGTAGTTCTACTATTAAAATACCCTTGAATCTTATTGATAATATTTTTCCTGTCAATGTTGTTAGTAATATGTGTAAATAGTATGAAATCTATACTTTGATTATTTATTATGTCAATCATATCCTCATTGAGTCTATGCTTTAGATTCAAGTATAATTATTCTAATAATATGATGGAATTAAGCTATTGGGATTTAATAACTTGACTAAGATTTTAATTTTAGTCTCTTTTGCTAATAAAAACATCATGGTAACTTAATATCAAGAGGTAATGATCTTTTAGGATCCAATTACTAGTAAACTTTCTAACTCAACAACCAATTTTATCACTTCAGAGACTACATATCTAGAAGTGCATAATTTTATAACTCAATGCTTCAATGATTTTACTATGTAAGTGGTATACATATAAATACATAGGATTCGTATTTCAGGTATAACAATCCTCTAATCAAACTTGCAACTACCTTTGTCCTATACTATATGCATGTGCCTAGTGAGGGGCAGTTATATCACTTGCCAGTTCACATGGGCTTTGATGTAATAATTATTGGATTATATTACATTATTTGGTACATGTTAATATACCCCCATGGTACCTTCATGGTACATCTTGTAAATATTAAATTAGGTTTAAGTCTTAGTTTAAAGTGTGAGTAATATTTTATGTAATGTAATATTGTATAGGAAATGCACAAGTGTCATGTAAGTAAGTGTCATAACCCTAAATTTCCAACCACTATTTTTTTTAAATGCCAATGTTCTAGATTCCCTACTCTAGAGTATCTATTAATGCCACACATGGCTACTCCTCTAAAATTATTCCTTGAGGCACACCCATCATTATGACTTACATAATTCCATCTATGTAAGATCACTAGGTGTTGTACTCAATAGGTCAAACTATCCATCTCAGGATCCATTGAGCTAGTATTGACCTCTCCATTCCTTCAGAGGACACACCAAACACACAATATACATAGGTTTTTTAATGCAAAGGGTACATTTACATGTATGGGTATGACTATCCATATCATCTCTATTTGAACTAGTACCCCAAAAAGCCTCATACCTTATTCCATCATTTGAATCACAATCTTACCCATCCATACATTTTATTTAGTTACATTAGGTAAAATATTTACTATTTCCAAAGTCTATCTATGGATACAAGAACAATCTATTGCACATTTGTATGTGGTTTCTATAATCATACCCAAAAAGGAAATTAATTGTTCTTGAAGTAGTAACCCATTAATATTTTTGTTTAACCATCAAATAATATGACACAATCATATCCATGAAATATTGGTCATCATTGTTTGAAATATTTCCATGGAACTACCATTATAGTATCCACACATACAAGACTATGAATAATATCTAATAATCATAATGCAACTAGTCATCTCATAACCATACTTCATAGGACTTATATTTAAGTACCATTCCACGAAACAATTATCTATTATTACACAAGTCCATCATAAGTAAAATACCACAAAACCATAACACAAGCTTTTACCCTAGGAGAAACCCCTCATGGGGAAAACCCAACCTCAATCTGTCTTTCTCTTTAATTCATTAAATAAATTGAAACCATACATTACTAAAGGCATTCCTCTTCTTCTATAGAAATTTTACCTTTAAGTCCATTCTATCCACATATGCATGTAGTCCGAACTTAAAATTCATTACAAGTAATACTTGGATTTCAAAAATAATATTTTCCCCCTAATCCATTGATGCAATAGAGGTATTTGTTCTCTCCATCAAAACCCCATGTTTTTGGCAATGGATTGTAGTCTCTAAACTTAGAACTGTCAATCCCTCTTCATTCGGGTGATAGGCGAATTATCTTGTCAATTACACTGAGTATTTGCACTGAAATTTCTTTATTTGATTGGCTAAGAGGAATATTTGTTCATCTCCTACAGTCTATTGCCAATTCCAAAAGCATACCTTCTATAAAATATAAGCACAATTCAAAAGGTAAAACCAAACTAGTTTAACCAACAACACTGAGATCATTTCCAGGTAAGAAGATAATTGATGACTCAGAGGTTTAAAAGTCTTATAAGTCATAGACAACAAGGACTCAAAAATGTTTAACATAGTCGGTGATAAGAGGTCAACCGGATGCCTATTACCCCATATACACTTACACACCTATGGTCTCTATTTATGTTATCCACATCACTCCGGTTAGACATAAATAATTCAACCATCATGTTGTTGCAGTGGTATCTTCTACCATCATTAGATACAATGGGAACATACATTTCCATATTTAATATATACAAATGGTTTTACAGATATATTATTACTCTGACAATATTTGGATGTAATAATTCCATTCTCAACTATCCCCACTACACCGGTGACACCACTAGTCATGGATAACATCATTTATTTACTCTAGAGCTTAACCACTATGTACATTGTTATTTCCCATTCCAAAATAGCAATATGAACATACATTTTTATGTTTCTTTTGCTACACAACAAATCACAAAACACATTCTTTAAAATTCATACATCTACTATACATAGCAGACTCTAAACACGGCTAACTATTCACCTAAAATATAGGATAAGAAACATCAATTCCAAGGCTACTTTTGTTGTACCAGCGAATGATAATCACAGTGATTTAACATGTCTTATCCAATAGATTTTAGGCTCTATAAATGTTAACCATTAAACTTATCAAAAAGTTATAAATCATCCAAAATAATTACTTTTTTCGCTGCACCAAACGACTCACATTTGTAAATATTCTATCATTATTTCATCTAGAATATAACAAATTCATACAAAAATGAAACCAATTGCAATGCTTCCTCTCTTACACAATCAAGACACAAATCATAGTAGTTTTCTATTGCAAATCCCATATAAATCCAATATATATATATATATATATATATATCATCCTTCCATTGCTACTTTCACTACACCAACGAATTTCCAACACATGCATCATTCTATTATTTCATTAATACAAGAAAACAATTTAACGAGAACATCTTTGAGATGAAGTTTGTGCCAATCATCTATAGTGACCAAAATTGATCTATTAGAAACAAAATAAAAGGAAGATAAACAAAACATACCATCCTTTCATGCAAGCCTGCTATTGTTCATCCGTTCTCTCTTTCATTTTTTCGTTCTCTCAACTCCCACCAAATATTCAAAATTTTCCAACCTTCCTCTTTTCTCCAAGCCATCATTTTTCTTCTCTCCCCATGTCTACCAAACACCACTTACATTTACTCCCATCAACCCACTTCCTCTTGTTACGTGGCATCCTCGTCTTCAATACCAACAAGAAACATGTTCATTAATTTTAATATCAAGCACAAATCAACAAAACCAAAATTGGTTTTGTTGCTCATTTTAAATGGATGCTTCCATCATGGGATAAAAAGATTCATTTTATTTAATATCTACTCATCTGATACTTGATATTAGTCAAATATGAAAATTTTCCATCCTCAAGGTCTTCTTTGCTTGTTAATATCAAAAGATAAAACATAATTCCATAATCCTAATTTAAGATATAAATGGTAAATTGGTGAAAGTGTTGAGATATGTGCTAGTTCTTTTCCACACCCTACAACTCAAAAAATTAGTTATCAATTTTATGAGACAAATGTCATATAAATTACACACAAAAAAATAAGTCATTTATTTACTAGAATGTAACATATTTCCCACATTATGTTTGATTTCACGATAATCATTAAAATATCAATCATTCTTAAAATAAAACAACTCATCAAGACATAAATCCATTCACAAAAATAAGTTTGCCAAGGGAGGGTCATGACAACAAGTGTGCAAGTGTAATGTGATTATATGTGCACAAGTGTATTTATATTAGAGTGTGCTAAGTGAAGAGTCATGTCTAGGTGTGCATACAAGATAGAGTCATATGTATGCAAGTTTCAAGTAGATAAACCAAAAGTCATGAGACTTGGCATAAGGAAAGGAATAGTAAAGTATCCAAAGAGTAATTCTACAATGGCTATATATTACTCCATAGAGGATCATTAGTGATATAGAAGAAGTTATCAATATCATCATTGTAATTATCAAGAGTCAAGTGATACATTTGTAAGAGAAATAGGAGTAATAAATATTGCATACATTTTGAGCAATTAATATTTTAAGTCGTTCTACATGCTTTATACATGTATGCTTTAGACTATCTACATTCATATTTCTTCTTATTAATGAATGCTAGTTGATATATTATGAGCCTTGATTTACATATTACTTAGCTCATATTATTCTACTTACATCATTATCTTGATCTTACTATATTGTGGCTATCTTATATTTTATCTTGTAAAATTTATCCTATAAATTTTATATTAACATTAAGACTTAAAAAACATCAGTGGTATCAAAGCTACTACGAGTAGATTCTTTCATAGGTTGAATTTATTTAGCTACATATAAAAATTAATTGTGTCTAGTTTTATAAAATTTATTTAGAGTCTATCTACTTTAAAAATGAGTTAAACCTAGACTCTATTGTAATATCAAAGTAATTAGAAAGGTTAGAGTATTTCCATAATTCCATAAACAACTAGTGAAGACTAGAACTCAATAATAGAGTCTTTCCACGGTTACAAAATAACTAGTGAAAACTAACACTCATCTATAGGGTATTTCCATGATTATAACTAGTGAAGAAAAGGACTTGTCTATTAGAGGGAGAATCAACTTTAAGATAGTTGATCATTATAGGGAATAGCTCACCCTTGACATTATTTTTAGATAAAGATATTTTAGGAACTTAGGTAATATTTGGTACTGTTTTCTATCAACTCACAAGGAAGTTGAAGAATTCAAGACAATCAAGTCATCTTGAATTTGATTATGATATCAAGGAAATCTAAGTTACCTTGACATTGTATTTGGAGTTCTAAGGTGTGACCTAAGATATTATTGTTGTTGATATTAATCGTTAGAGGAGTGAGAAGCTTCCTACAATAGATAGAGAATAATTTCATCTTCCATTGTAAGAGTAAGTATAAAAGAAAAAGGATATATCAAGGACTGATATATCTATCTGAATGAAAGCTTTTGCCAAGTAGATATTAATTTAAGTTGTAGAATATTAAGGATTAAGGTATTGAAGATATACTTTGACATAATGGAATTTTAGGTCTTGAAGTGATACCTTGACATAAAATAAATTTTTAGGTCTTGAAGACAAACCTTGACATATAAAAAATGATTCAACATATTTCAAGTCATATAGACCTTGATAGAGATCAAAGAGTAGAAAATATAGAGGTTATCGATTCTGAAATGCTATTTGGAATAGAGACCTTGATAAAGTTTTACGAAGAATTAGGTCATTATTAGATATTGACCTTGATAATAGGCTTGACATTGACATCCATATAAAGTTTCAATGAATAATATTCTAAAGTTTAGAGTAGTTATTAGAAAGCATCAAAGAGCAGAAGGATATATTTTAGAACAAAAGAAAGAGGATCAAAAAAGGATCATCTAGAAATAGAGGCTAGAGGTACGTACAAAGAGCATAAATCAAAAATAGTTCTAGACAAAGGAGAGTTTTACGTATTAAAATAGAAGAAGAAATTTTCAAATACAATAGGAGAAATATGTGATTTGGCTCTAGAAAATAAGGCTCTAAGGTCCTATATTGTAGTTAAAAAAAATTGAGAGTAATAAGTCATTAAAAGGAAACATATCATAAAGAAAAGACCAAGGTAAATAGAAGGTGATCAACATAAACCAAAGGTAAAGAGTTAAAAAATTTTAAATTTTTTTAAATTAGTTCATAGTAAAAGGTCCCATGTTATAATCACCAAGAAACACATGCTATAATAACTACAGATGACCATGTAGCCTACATCAAGCATCGAATGCCAACAAGTATAAAATACCAACAAGCATAAAATGCCAACAATATCGAGTGCCAATGACATTGATAGAAATCAAACCTACAACATAATAGATAAAGCAATACATTAGAACCAACAAGAAAATAAGCAAGCAAGTAATCATCATAGAACCAAAGCATTAATCAGTGCAGTCCACGCAATCCAACAATGTTACATTGGAAGCAAAAGTGAAGGCGAGTGCTAAGGTGAATCAAAATCCAAACTAAGGTGCATCTCTAGAAGCTTGAATGTTGGAGTTGTAAAACACATGATACTGATTCATTCACCACCTTAGTCATCTACCATTATGAGGAATAAGTAACATCAATATTGGAAGCGTCTCCAATACGTATTGCACAACATAACTCTTATTACACCTAAAGTAAATTTGTTCACCACATTTGCAAGAATTTCATATTCCATATAAGGAGGAATCACTTGATTATTGTAATGTTTAGCAAACTTGTTAAAGATAGTGCACATGAGCAACATGCATTTATTCTTGCAACGGTTGAAGCATAGATAAGGCACACACATTTTTTAAAGGTATTTCAAAAGGTTTTACAATAAATTAGGAGTGATAAGGTAGGATTAAATTAGAGTAATAAATTTTTATTTATTAAAGGAGTAATAAGTTCTATTTATTGGTTAGTTTATATGTTTTACATGGAGTGATAAATTTTTTATCTAGAAGTAATTATTTAAAGTTTAATTTATTATTGAAGTTATAAGGTTTATTAATAGCTTTTTGAAATTTATTTGAAATAAAATTTTATTGCAAATTTAGTTAATTTGGGAGTCAAAAGGAGTTCTACTTCAAACTTAGAAAAAATTAAATTTACAATTTCTAATATTTGGGATATATAAGGATTTCTACTTCATATGATTTAATTTAGAAACTCTAAATTATTGAAACTTAGGGAGATATAAGGATGTCTACTTCAAAAAATCACAACAGATGAATTCAATGGATAACAATATGGATTTCATGATACAAAAAGAAAAAGTAAATGTCATAAAATTTGGGATCAAGAATTTGATTGAAAAATCTAAAGGAAAGATAGATCTAGTCTCAAATTTAATCTATAGTGAAGCTATAGATGAAAATTTTGAAACATTTGAATACTATTTACATGCAAGAATTGTTGAAGCAATTGATGATGGAAAATATAGTATTATGATACCTTTAGATATTGGTAGCATAATGTATATGGCATTGCTTACACTTAGATTTCATAAAGAATAAAATATGAAACAAAAGGAGTTGATTGAATCTCTTAAGAATAAATTAAAAATAGATAAATCATTTATGGAAAAGATATTTCATTATTCTTATAGTATTGATATTCCAAGTTCATCTAATTCAAAAACCTACTATGATGCTTTAAGTGAGTGCTTAGAAGTCTCTATACAAGAAAATAAAGGGTCATATGATTATAAAGACAAAGGCAGAGAAAATATTCTTATACAAGAATTTGTGGACAATGAGAAAGAGCAAGAGACTTGTAATCTTGAAGGTACGAAGAGTGAATAACATGAAACTAAATTCAAAGATTAAGTTTGGCAAGAAGAAGAACCATATGAATATCAATACAAATATCAAATCCATTGCAAGGTCACTTGAAGGACGAAGACCATGATTGAAGACTAAAGTCTTCAATAACCAAATAATGTAATACAAGGGGATGTTGGAATTGTGAATCAAAAATCAAACAACACCAATATTAAGTATTAAAAAAACAATAAGCACCATAAGACATAATTATTGCACAAATAAAATGAAACTCTTTTATTGTTGGAGTTGGATCTCAAATGTTACAATTGATATACCCCAAATGTGTTGTTTTACAATGCTTATTTTTTATACATATTTATAGAGTATTAGGGTTCTCTAAAACCCTAGTTAAAATAATGGTGGTGTCTTTGCACTTGATTCGATCCCAACAAGGTTGTGGGTGGGCTTGTGTATCCTAGATAGGGCCACCCTAGCTTCAAAAATTGCCAAATGTATGATTCTTATACCTACACATAACAAACAGTAATTGTTGACAATTTTGTCACATTGCTTGGAGGGGTAATGGAAATCAAAATTTTGTAAAGTATTTTCTAAGTTTTCATGAATTTGTTCGCTTGCTTTTGAACATTTTTAAGTATTGCAGCAATTTTGGCTTTCATTTTTATACCCTTGTACATAAAACTGTATGTGTAAGAGCTTCGCCACAAAGCAAACCAGGTTTAGGAGCTTCGCAGGAAAAAGAAAGATAGCTTCGCCAAGAAAAGAAAACAGGAAAGCTCAGATCGTAGCCCCAGATTTGCTAAGGCATGGAAGAAGCTTTGCTAGCGAAGCAGCCTAAACAGTCGCTTCGGGTGAAAGCCTTGCGAAGTGGAAAATGCAGAAATTTCTAAGTGTTAAGAGAGTGCTTCGCTAAAATTTAAGCGAAGCATCCGCTTCGGACCCCTCTCCTGGCGAACCACTTTTCCAAGCATAATCTACTTCGCCCTAGGCCGCTGCGAAGCATCCGCTTCGGCCAACTTCTGTGCGAAGCTCCCTCATTCGAAGCATTAGTTGCCCTTGAAAAGTCAAAGCAATATTCTAAGGCAAGAATGCGCTTCGGCCAAAAACCTCCCGAACGACTGTCTTGAAGGAGGTTCGTAGCGAAGCATTTTGTGGCCCATTGGCAATTATCTGCCGCTTCGGACAAAAACCCCTGCGAAGCGGCATCCAACTTGTTTTTCTGGCGAAGTAATAAACAGTTAGGAGCCACGTTTTGAAAGGTGATCATTCCCGCTTCGGCCCACGTCCGTTGCGAAGCGAAGCTCCGAATGTGAGTTTGGCGAAGCTCCTTCGAGGGCGCTTTTCTCAAAGGCACACACTCCTAGGCCGGGCATTTTTTCGAGGCAATCGAGTATTTCATAAATGCGCCTTTACTAGCCCGAAAGACCCGGTACCCATTTGTAGCAACTGGAAAAGAAATATCAATCATGGAGGAGAGCCAGAGGGACTCGAAGACCCACTCGAGCCCCACACCCGGGAAAATCCAGGACAAGTCAAACGGCCCATAAATGCAAGTTTCCCGGGCTAATGCGGCCGTAATGGGTAAATATGGAAAAGGATGTGAAAACTCAGTGGCAGGAGCAGAAGCAGATTTTCCAGGTTCCCGAGAGCATACCTCCAGATTAAGTGCATTAATAGCTCAGAGGGTCGGGGCCTCTATAAAAACCCACGAATTGTAATGAAAAAGGGGGGGAACTTTTGCTAGAGAATTGTTGTATCTTGATTTCTGCAATAGATATTGAAGACTTTGAGCTCCATTTCTCTCATGAATGTTATCTTCTGTGTCGATTTCTGTTATTCTTTTTCTTCATTTTCATACTGTAATTTTGCGTTCTGGATTTAGGTGTGTAATGAGGGATTGAACCTTGGAATCATTCAGAGGGTTATGTAAGAGATTTAATATTGCGTTAAATTCTTTTTATGCTACCTGTGGATAGTGGTTTTTGTCAAGTTCTTGTGTTTCCTAATTGCTGTAATTCTGAATTCTGGATTTAGGCATAGGAAGATACTTGAACCCTGGAACTCTTCCAGAGGATACATAGGGGAGATAGCGCAGTGTTTATTTTAGTTTCGTTCTTCATATTTATTGCTGCTATTTCAAGGTATTTGTTGATAATCGTGCTGCTGGTTCTTTCCCACCAAAATCGTTCTCACTTCTTACCCTATCCCCTTTTATTTCTTTCCTGCACTCTTGTCTTAAAAATACCGAGTAGTTTAGTTCAGGAGCCGGCCTTTCTCCGAAGATTGGCACGGAGGGCATCTCTTCCCCCCGGCATTTCAATGTTGGCCCAAGTCTAGGGCGCGTATACATTGCAAAATCCTTTCCTGTGGCAGATTTGTGGCCAACAATTTCTGGCACGCCCGGTGGGACACGGTCAGTCTCACCTTGTGAGTGGTAGTGAGAACCGATGCTTATCTCATTGCCAAAAGACTCTAGCATCTGGCGACTCTGTTCAACCTGGGAATCTCAAAGTCGTAGAGACCGGTACTAAAATATCCGTGCCTTCATGCAAACGAGATGGAGAGTTAGGAATAGTGGAGAAGAAACCGAGTTCTTTGAACTCGATATTGACGCCTTCGGGGAACGCTCCAGGTTGGTCACCCCTGAATCACTTTTACGTGGAACGTCCTCGCAAGAGGCTGCCTTTGACGAACAAGGTCCAACTTCAGATAGCACAGTGGCTAGTCTTCCTCCTAACCCTCCTAACTCACCAGATCATCCAAGTGCCTCCGTTCCAGTTAGTAATCCAGCTAGCAATCAACAAGGAACTTTGGGAATTCCTATTTTTCCGAATCTAGGCACAAGCATGGCACACCAACAACATCAACAACAAATGCAGCAGTAACAACAACAACAACCGCCACCCAGATTGTTCCCGGCATGGAATTCTTCCGGACCATTAAATCTAGCGGGACAAGGGCAGGTTTCGCCTGCTGCTATGAAGAAAATCCCCACATTCGATGGAACAGGGAAGACAGCTCTGGAACATATCCAAGATATTGTTTCTCTGGCGGCAATTCATGACATTACAGAAGAAAGAGTTATGGTAAAGCTTCTGGTTCTGTCTCTCCGAGGAAAGCTCCTCTACTGGTATAGATCCCTACCACCTGGCACTATAACGGGATGGGACCAGTTAGCCGGACAATTAATGAGGGGTTTCAATGAATCTGCCGATCCATCCTCTCTCTTGCACCAGTTTACAACGATTCAGAGACACCCGTAGGAGGAGATTGCTGATTTCAACGTAAGGTTCGCTCGAACTTGGCAAAGGGTACCAGCTGGACTCCGACCAACCAACGAAGTTGTAGCGTATTATTACCTTAGGGCCTTTAACCCTGACATCAGCGTGATGGTAAGATATTCGAATATTAATACCTTCCCTGAACTGTATGAATTGGCCCAGAAAGCGAAAATGGATTTGATAGCCGTGGGTAAACTTCCTCAAAGGATGTCGATGCCCATACTTCTAGAATTCCCTCAGTCACAGTATACAAGTGCGGCTACTTCGCAAATCTCCGCAACCCCTGCGTATCCAATCTCATCATGGAACCCGAACCCCATTGTGTCCCAGGTCACTACTCCACAAATACATTTTCCTACATTTTTGGCACCACCGCCCACTGTCCCTTCGGCATTTCCCGTGTTACCAGCACCACCCCAATACCCTGCCCTACCTCCAATACCAACGATGGCTCCATTGCCACCTGCCCCCAAAGCTGAGGATATGCAGGCTAAAATACTGCAGGAGGTTCAATCCCTAAACTCCACGGTACAGACCTTGTCTAATGACATGACCATCATGAAAAAGAAGCAGGCACAACAGGAGTTTCTGCCAAGAAGGTCTTATCCCCCACCAGCACTCACTAAAGACCAAGTGGTACAGCAGGGAAGGTCTTCGGCAAGGAATGTCGTGATTGACGAAGTGCCAAGCACTTCTGACTACGTACATTGGTGCTCCACGTGTAACGACCCACATGAAGAAAATACCTGCATGCTGCATCAACATTACGTGCAAACGCTGTCGGGTAGTAGCCCTGGTGGTCAAGTCAATATAATAAGGCAAACAGATCAGAACCTAGTAATTGATGAAGAGGAGCAAGTTTCAGTTCTTACTAGGGAAGGAAAAAGACCAATGGAGGTAGATGCGGCTCAAATGGCCCCCTTAAAGGTGTATACTCACCGCGAGAAGGGGCAACAACCTTCCAAGGCCCTAGACAAAGTTTCTCATCCTGCGCCAGCAAAAGAGAAGACCCAACAGGCCTCCGCAGCCCCGCTTTAGGCTGAAACCAAAGAACAGGCTAGGGAAAAGCTTAAATTCCCTTCGCTAACCAAACGACAAAGAGTCGAAGCCATGGAGCAGTATCGCACGAAGTATGAGGCTAAAAAAGAACCCGAAAGAAAACAAAGGCAAGAGTCGAAGCCATCATGGATGAGCTAAAGAAAACACCTGCCAAGATTAGTCTATACGACGCATTACAACTACCTGGACAAGTGGACTTGTTGCAGGAATCCTTGAAGACAACAAAGGCAAGAAAGTTAGCACCACTTGCCCTAGTGCAAACCTTATCCATGTCCATTACAGGAAAGAACAGGCCTCCTCCATTCTACCTGTCCTTACAAATGGAAGGGTATATCATCCACAATTGTATGATTGATTTTGGGGCCGCAACGACAGTCATGCCTAAGGTGGTCTGCGAGGAAATAGGAATGGAGTACACGCGAAGCAACCACGGCTACTCCAGCTGGATGGTACTCCTGTAAAGACAGTCGACGTAATTAAAGATATACCTATTCGACTGCACAAGGTGCCCCAAATTGTGGTAATACAGGAGGTGGTAGTCGTTGACCTGGAGCCATATTTTAGTATGTGCCTTTCAAGGGAATTCACAACAAAGTTAGGAGGATACCTGTCCATGGACTACTCACATTTAGAAGTTCCATTCAAGGGAAAGAAGGTTAAAATATACAATGAGAAACCTTCTACATTCCTCGTACAGAAGATGTTCGAGGAGGAAAGTGGTGATCCCATACATGCAATAGCGGAAGGGATAGAGCAGGTGGACCTAGTTGAAGAATCTCTTGCACAGTTGAATTCTGAAGACGAGTTTTCACTGACAGATTTCAATGCCATGATAGAGACAGAAATAGAATGCTATACTATCACCGAACCAGAGAAGCACACTAAGCCGAAGAATAAGATGTCTGCCCAAGGAGAATTATGGAGATTGTTCTTTGACGGTGCCCGATGCAAAAATGGCGTCGGGGCAGGAATACTTTTAGTATCACCATCTGGCGAGCAAAGGGAATATTGCTACCGGTTGGTTTGGAGTTGCACCAACAACGCAACGAAATATGAAGCCCTATGCCTAGGACTAAAGAAAGCAAAAAAGTTGGGCGTAAAGCATCTCCAAATTTTTGGAGATTCTGAATTGGTATGTAATCAGGTCACCAACAAGTGCATCTCCAAAAAGCATTATCTTAAAGCATACCGCAACAGAGTGTGGGACCTGTTCGAACAGTTTGAATCACTTAATCTGCAGTCTATCCCACGAGAAAAAAATAGACACGCTGATGTCCTGGCCTCCATCGCAGCTAGATATTCTCCAGCCGACGACATGGTACACAAGCCCAAAGCTGTGAGAATGATTTATAGGCCTTCCGTACCAGATAGAGACATGCACTGGCAAGTCTTCGACAATGATGAACAGATCATCAATTTCTTAATCCAAGAAGCAGCTACTGTTGAAGGGAGAAGCCCAAAAGATGAAGAATATGAAGGGCTGGTCCAGTTAAAAAACAACCATGTTCCAAAAGGGTTGATTACTCTAGAAAGCCTTTTTGATCAAAATGATCGAGCGGTTTCCCACAGAATCAAAGTCGACGCTAAGCAATATCAGGATCTGGAGCTCGAATCTGGGAAAGTGATAAAAGTCGGGACAGATTGCACCTCGACAGAGCTAGAACAGATCCGATCTTTGTGCAGAAGGTATCCTGACATAGTGGCATGGTCTTATCAAGACCTGAAAGGCTATGATCGACAATTGGTTCAACATACAATTGAGCTACAGGAAGGGGTCAAACCTTTCCGACAGAGGCAAAGGCCTGTTAACCCAAAGATCGAAGTCATGATGAAGGCCGAACTTCTGAAAATGCTTGAAGCTAAGATTATTTACCCCATAAAGCATTCCTCTTGGGTAGCGAATCTAGTTCCCGTCAGGAAGAAAAATGGGGACATTCGACTATGTGTAGACTTTCGCAATCTAAATCAGGCTTCGCTAAAAGACCATTACCCTCTCCCGCAGATTGATCAAATCTTGCACTCAGTAGCTGGAGCCCAGCGTTTCTCCCTACTTGATGGTTTTTCAGGATATAACCAGATTTGGGTTAGAGATGAGGACCAACACAAAATGGCATTCACTACTAAATGGGGAACATTCGCTTATCAGCGAATGCCATTCGACCTTTCAAACGCAGGAGCCACTTTCCAGAGGGCTATGGATTTAGCATTCGGCGAACTATTAAATAAGGTCATTGTCATCTATTTGGATGACATGACCGTCTTCTCCTGGAAAAGGAAAGACCATCCTTCACACTTGCAGCAAATATTTGAAAAATGCAGAGAATTTGGCATCTCAATTAACCCGAAGAAGTCCATATTCGTAGTGAATGAAGGAAAATTACTGGGACATGTTATATCAGAGAAGGGCCTCGTCGTAGACCCTGACAGAGCTGAGGCTCTCTTAAAGCTCCCACTCCCGACGAATAAGAAAGGGCTGCAGTCATTTTTCGGCCAAATTAATTTCGTAAGGAAGTTTGTTCCAGACTTCGCTCAAGTCATTAAGCCGATGTCTGAGCTCTTGAAAAAGGATGCTGAATTCACTTGGACAGATGATAGAAGAAAAGCATTTGAAGAGATCAAGGCCCGAATTGCTCAGGCACCTGTTCTAACTAACCCTGACTATAGTAAGGATTTCATTTTGTATGTTGTAGGGGAACCAGAGAACTACGCCGTGGTCCTAACGCAAAAAAGGAAATGGCGAAGAGCGTCCCATCGCATTTTTAAGTCAGGTAATACAGCCCCATGAAGAGAAATACAACTTCATAGAACGACAAGTGCATGCTGTCATGAAATCCCTGAGGAAATTCAAGCATTTTGTCTCCCAAAGCCGGGTTACAGTGTTTGTTATCCACCCAGACGTGCGGAATTTCATTATCCAGGGAGAGTTGGGCAGCAAAAGAGCAGGTTGGGTCAACAAAATACAAGAGTTCGACATCGAAATTCGACCCACGAAACTAGTTCGCGGTCGCGCGTTATGCCAGGAGCTTGCAAAAAGTGTCGCAGCCGAAGTGACAGCCTGTTAATGGGATGACTTAATGGCAGAAGAGTGCTTCGCGAATCAAGAAGAAGATGAAAAAGACTGGGTCAGTGAAATAGTTGAATATTTCAACACTGGGAGATGTCCTCCACATTTGAATGCTTCGCAGCGAAGACACTTCAGGATGCGGTCCCTCCGATACATATTACGTCCCGAAGGCCTATTCTTCAGAAATATTGATGGTGTTCTTCTAAGATGCATAAAAGAAGATGATAAGAAAAGGGTCCTAGGTGAATTCCACTTCGGGTTATCAGGGGGCCACTTCCCAGGAAGAAGAACAACTTTAAAAATAATTAAGGCGGGCTACTATTGGCCTACGCTCTTCGTCGACGCCTTTGCAGTCTGCCAAAAATGCGAACAATGTCAGAAGTTCGCTGGCCGAAGCAAAAATGCTCCCATGCCCCTCCAACCAATACAGGTAGAAGCACCCTTCCAACAGTGGGGATTAGATTTCGTAGGAGTTATCTCGCCGAACTCCTCTGCAGGACATAAGTTCATCTTGACTGCAACTGACTATTTCACTAGATGGGCTGAAGCGGTGCCCACAAAACACGCCGACCAAGAAACGATCATTACGTTCCTAGAGGGCTTGATCACCCGGTTCGGCATCCTGGAAGCAATAGTTAGGGATAATGGTCCTGGGTTCACAGGTGTCAAGATCAACGAATTCACCTACAAATATGGGATATACCGCAAGGTCACCTCCAATTACTATCCACAAGGTAATGGATTGGCAGAATCAACAAATAAGACCCTGTTAAGGTTGCTGAGAAAACTCATAGAGAAGAACAGAAGGACTTGGCACCTTCTCCTGGATCGAGCCCTATGGGCTGATCGGATATCTGTCAAGAAGTCGATCAAAACTTCGCCTTACGCCCTGGTATACGACAAGGAGGCTATCTTACCAACCCATATAGAAATTCCTGCGTTACGGTTGTTGAACGACGAAGAAGAAGAATTCAGTCCCATGGAGGATAGACTAGCTCAACTGCTACAATTGGAGGAAGATCGTGATAAGGCCTACCAGAACTTCGCAAAACATGCTCAAATCACCCAAAGTTGGTTCAAGAAAAAGTCCTCTGCCCGAACATTCAGAGTAGGAGACTTGGTATGGAAGTGGGACTCTTGGAAGGCCAAGCCTGGCAATCATGATAAACTAGACGCTTTTTGGAATGGGCCATTCGAGATTGCAAAGGTAAATTCAGCTAACTCCTTTATCCTCAAGGACACAACCGGCCAGACTTTGCCAATTTCTGTAAACGGTCTTCATTTGAAGACCTTCCATCGTTAAAAAAAAAAAAATCCCTTAAAATTTTTGTTTGCCTTTGTATATAATATCTTGTTGTTTGCACTTGTATATACTCTGTTCTAAGACTTTCAAAAGGTTAAATAGACAGTTAGAAGAGGATCGCAGCTTCATACCGCCATAGCAATGGGTTTCGGCTTTACCAAGTCTAGTAGAACCTCCTTCGGGAATTTTTCGCGTGAAGTAGCTGATGCAAGTTGGTTCGCTGCGAAGTACCTTGGCGTTGAAACGTGGAAAGGCTCCTCGAAGGCCAAAACAACATCAAAATGAAGACTGAGACCAGAATACGGCGTGTTGCCGACAACCAATACCAAGGGATGGCTCATAATGCTCAAATCCCAAAGGAGAAAGCAGATATAAACAGCTTCGCTCAGCAGCAAGCTTCGCTGGAGAAGCAAATGCAAATACCTCTTCGAAGCCTCCAATTGCCTAAAAAATGCTTCGCGAAAAAGGGACCGAGCGAAGTGACTTTCAAAAGAAATTCAGCGAACCATTTCCCTGTCTATAAACGCGATAGAGACAAAGAGACACGTTAGATAAACGCTTCGCTCAAAAGGCAACTCAATCCCCACTTCGGGGTTGATCTTCCGCGAAGCAGGCAACGAGGCAGTAAGGTAGCCCGAATCCCGTGAGTAAAACAACTTCGGGCCCGAAGTATGGAAAACCGGTGGATCGCTGGAGGTTTGCCGCGAAGTGTCCCTCGTTAAGATCAACTTCGCCAAATCATAAGGCACAAAACGAGAAGCATTTAAAACGTGCTTCGAGAGGTGTGCCAACGGCAACCTAGGAAAACGTTTAGGGCATGCGGGATTAATGCAAAGGTGGCGGAGCGTATCCCAAGAGAATTTAGTTATGATTAAAAGTCGTGCCTAGGTACGAGGTGGCAGGAAGTTAGATTTTCGAAGCCGGGCCAGGTCCTCGAAGCACATAGACCCGCGTGCAACCCCACCGCAAAGCCAATGAAAAAGCAAAGCGATCTCTTCGGCCCGATTTATGAATTTAATTTTGGCAGGCGCCATAAATGGTGGTAGTTACCACCTACAGCTATAAAACCCAAGTCGTAGTAGTGAAAAACTGTTCACCCGCTGATAAGCGCGAGTATAAGGGCCCTGGCCAGAAGTCTGCAGTACTCTCATTCTCTGCGTCGAATTCTCTGCGTTGAAAATTCTGCTGCTACTAAAAATCAAAATGGGAAAGAGAAATTCGAAGGAGAAAAGGAAGGAACCTGAAGTAGCCGGCCCGAAAAAGGCTAAAAAGGTTAAGGAGGAGAGAAGGCATAGACCCAAGAGGGTTGACCTCAACCTCCGCCCTAAAAAATAGGCTATGGAAGAAAGGGAAGATTCAGAGGAGGAGCAACCCGCAGAACCACCTATTGACGGGTGGGAAAAGATAAGGGACACCGAACTTTCGAAGAGCATTGCCGAGCTCCGGTATACCATCGATTTCATGAAAAGCCGACTTTCTGCAGAGAACAAAAGGGTCGCCGCTTATTATTCACAGATATATGGTAGTACCTGACTCCGCTAGCGCACCACTGTCCTGAGTTAGTCTATGCTATCGCGCAAAACTATCAACCATCCACCAGACAGGTTTTGGACGTCGTAGGCAACAAATTGTTCACAATTTTAAAGGAAGATGTACAAGAAGCTTTCGCCCCGCAGCAAGGGCCGCCCAAAGGATATTTTGTTCGTAATGTTATTCTGAGCGAACAAATGGAGAGGTTTACCACTTCCAGCTACATCATAAAATTTTTAAGTGAAAACCTCAAGGACGGGCTTCCTTCAGGCAAGCTGCCTCAAATGCCTCGCCCTCTGAAAGATTTTAAGAGCACGAATATTTTCTCCATCATTGCGTGGGTCGCGGGCCTGTCTACCGATGCTTTTGTACACCCCTGGCAAGTGTCGCTGGCCGAGTGTATTTCACGAGGGGAGTTTTATGCTCCAGACTCATCAAGGCCAAACACTAACCCGGTTTTCTTTGACTGGGCGGAATGGGTGGCCCGGACCTTACATACGCGGCTGGTTAGCATGAAAAATTCTGGAACGGGCCAGTATTTTGGGCCTTGCTCTTTCTTGGTTTGGCTCTTTTTCTATCATACTCAGAAGCATTTTCCCCACATTGCTATTACTCCGAGTGGCAAAGACGGAACCCCTCTGCCAGTATATCAGTGGACTCCCCTCCTGGCAAGGACGGAGTCATATTATGCTTTCAATCAATAGTTTTTAGGACCTGCTATTCAGCTAATGCAAGGTTCTTGCCCTCGGGTGCCCATGAGCCTTAGAGATAAGGTAGTTAAAGAGAAAAAGGGGGATGTTTTTCAATTGACACAGGGGCTTGTGGTTCGCCTGTTCGGATTTATAGGGAAACCCTTCCTGCTGCCTGTTCACCCTTTCGAGTACCAATTCGCACTGGAGGTTGCTCGCCAGAGCGACGCAACAAATGTTATTTATGGCCACGGCCGGAAATGGGCACCCACATGTGATTTCCCCTTCAAGATGGGAGTCATCGAGGTTTTTGCCCTCAAACAACATGTTTACTTAGAGGATAAACTTGCCGACTTCGGCTTGCTGCAGATCCCTCAACGGTGGTGCTACGACCCCTTGGGGGTAATGAGGGACCACCTCCGATTTAAAAACTTCCATGTTTGCCCCCACCCGGAGATAGTGGAGCAGCGAAACAACCCCACCGGGAAATATTTGGAGTGGCACCTGGAGAAAATGAAGACATTACCCCCGTGGCATGAGTTTTACACCATGGAGGTTGAATATGACCCGATTCGGCACCCCTTTCCAGGCCCAGACTCCGCATTTTGGAGAAAAATGAAGGATGATTTAAGGGGAGAGTTAAGGGGTTGGAGTGAAGAACAATTGAAAGAATGGTGGGTGATGAGAATCCATCGTCGAAAGCAAAAATCATATGGGCTCTTGGAGATGGATAAGGATTTTGCAATTTTTTACGAAGCTAATGCTGGCTCTTGGAAGCCCATCTCCTTCGCTGACTTCGTTCCTCCTAGTGCCCCAGGTTCGGGCGAAAGCCCAAGAAGAATTGATGACGTTTTCGAGAAGAAGAAGAAGAAGAGGCAACAACGACACAACAGGAGCTGCCTAAAGAACCTGTTGGAGGTTCTGACACAAATATTGTGGGGTCAACACAACAACAAGAAAAGGAGGAGAAAAAGAAGAGAAAGAGACCTGAACAGGTCCAAATGCCTCCCCCTCACCCGAAGCGACCTCGTACCAGACCTCCAGGTGCTTCTAACGAACAGTCTACAATAGGCTCAGTTGAGGTGGGTGTCGGAGAAACAGCGTCGCAAAGGACGGAGGAGATTTCTGAGGTGGATATCATTAATGTGGAGGAATTCCTCCAAAAAGAAAAGAATGTTGAAGAAGAAGTCGAGGATGTCGGAAGTACAGAGGCCGGGAGAGAACATGAACCAAACACGCAGGTATTTGCTGCTTCTGCTCTATTGTTAGAGCACGCAGGTACGCATCCCTTACCTTCTACCCTGGTTTCCCAAGTCGTGTCTACGGTAGTCCCGGCCGAAGGTCCCCAAGAGTCTTCCGCCCTTTCGAATAAATCTCCCCAAAATATTTGTCAAACTGAACAGTCGCCCCATCGCGTGGTACCCTTTGCTACCACAAATCTGTCTCACAATCCCGTCGGCCTCATAAACGTCTCCACCCCGTCTGAGTCATCAGGCCGGGACGAGTCCACGAACACCACTTCGCTCACCCACGCCACCATTCCCTTAATATTTGGTCAGATCGGAGGCAATATTCCACTTCCAAACCCCGACTCTCGCTCCCCAGTCGCGCATGCCATCGTTTCGCTCACCGGAACCCCCACCACACCTGTCGTCGAACCCACTGGCGACGCGTCACCCATACAGTCATTGTACTTGTTCACCCCCTTGGCTGGTGACCCAGCCTCATTTGAAAATGAATTGGCTATGATCAAAGAGCGTCCTCTAGCAGAGAAGTTGATCCGAGCCCGGCAGAATACCGACAAGATGCTCAAGGAGGCAAGGAGAAAGAGGGGGCGTTCTCTGGCGAAGGAAGAAAAGTGCGTTGTATCTGACCTGAAAAGCGGAAAATTACACAAAGTGAAGAAGATACCCAAGGTCCAAAAGCCCCTGGACGAGATGACCCCTGCTGACTATGACTATCAAGAGAAGGTCAAGGACCTAGAGCACTTGGATGTAGATAATGAGTCCGAGTCTATGCATGTGAGGATAGAGACATTCCGCACACATGCGAAGATCGCCAATCAGCACCGGTATGAAGCAGAGAGCGCCAACATTAAGTTAGAGGAAGATCTAGCCAGAACACGCTCAAAATTGGAAGATACAGAAAAGTAGTGCGAGCAAATGAAGAAGGAAGTAGATGCCTTGAAGCAACAGGTAAACCAACTGCAGAGCGCAACGGAAAATCAAAGCAAGATACAGGCCGAATCCGAAGTGAAGGCCAAGGAGTTCGAAAGTAGAATCTTGCAGATGCAGCAGCAGTTGTATGAGAAGGAGAGTTTAGAGCTGTTTGATAGAGGCAGAATTAAAGAAATCCGCTCGCATTTGCTTAAAAACTTCAGATCTCGGGCCTCCAGTGCCCTGTCAATTTTATCCTATATCACTGAAGCCCAGTATGCTGCTGCACAGAAAGGGCCAATAGTGGACGAAGTCATACAGGAGATAAGAAGCCGACTCAATTTGGCCTTTGAAGTACAAAGCATCAAATATCAAGACTTGCAGGTCGCTGCCATGAGTCGGACAACAAGGGATTGGTCCACTGTCCAAGCTACAGTCCACACCTTCTTCTCCAAAGTGAGGAAAGCTCAGAAGGCCAAGAACCTCATGGACATGTTTGAACAGGAGCAACGTACATCGTTGGGATATTTTCAAGACCTTTCAGCATTAGGTTTCCCGAGTTTCACCGATGATGACGGGAACCTTTTAACAAAAGAACTTAAACCGGCTTGGCTCAACTTTGAAAGTGATGTTTCAGAAATAGATGAATGGGAGGAGCCAGTCACAGAGGGGCAGGTCACGGACTTTATCCTTAGGTATTGCAAAATCGCGGCTTGTTTAAATGATTTGAGCACGAGAGCCAAATATGCCGACATAGGGCAGATTGATCGGTTCCATGTTTTGGTTAAGGCGCTACAAGATCGGGAACCTTTTCAGAAGGGTGCCTGGGCCCACGTTCGCCGAACCATGGAACGCATCCGTGATCGCCTTCCCCCGCCACCGCAACTTGAAACAGCGCCAGAAGAAGAAGAGGAAGAGGAAGAAGAGATAGCTGTAGAGGCACCCTCAGAGGGAGAAAAGCAAAAAGGAGAAGGGTCTGGAGGCAACTCTGGCCCAATGGATCAAGGCTGAGGGTCCTTGCACCGAGGCGAGCTCGTTGCCCCGCGAGCCGCCAGGAATGTTGACAATTTTGTCACATTGCTTGGAGGGGTAATGGAAATCAAAATTTTGTAAAGTATTTTCTAAGTTTTCATGAATTTGTTCCCTTGCTTTTGAACATTTTTAAGTATTGCAGCAATTTTGGCTTTCATTTTTATACCCTTGTACATAAAACTGTATGTGTAAGAGCTTCGCCACAAAGCAAACCAGGTTTAGGAGCTTCACAGGAAAAAGAAAGATAGCTTCACCAAGAAAAGAAAACAGGAAAGCTCAGATCGTAGCCCCAGATTTGCTAAGGCATGGAAGAAGCTTCGCTAGCGAAGCAGCCTAAACAGTCGCTTCGGGTGAAAGCCTTGCGAAGCAGAAAATGCAAAAATTTCTAAGTGTTAAGAGAGTGCTTCGCTAAAATTTAAGCGAAGCATCCGCTTCGGACCCCTCTCCTGGCGAACCACTTTTCCAAGCATAATCTACTTCGCCCTAGGCCGCTGCGAAGCATCCGCTTCGGCCAACTTCTGTGCGAAGCTCCCTCATTCGAAGCATTAGTTGCCCTTGAAAAGTCAAAGCAATATTCTAAGGCAAGAATGTGCTTCGGCCAAAAACCTCCCGAACGACTGTCTTGAAGGAGGTTCGCAGCGAAGCATTTTGTGGCCCATTGGCAATTATCTGCCGCTTCGGACAAAAACCCCTGCGAAGCGGCATCCAACTTGTTTTTCTGGCGAAGTAATAAACAGTTAGGAGCCACGTTTTGAAAGGTGATCATTCCCGCTTCGGCCCACGTCCGTTGCAAAGCGAAGCTCCGAATGTGAGTTTGGCGAAGCTCCTTCGAGGGCGCTTTTCTCAAAGGCACACACTCCTAGACCGGGCATTTTTCCGAGGCAATCGAGTATTTCATAAATGTGCCTTTACTAGCCCGAAAGACCCGGTACCCATTTGTAGCAACTGGAAAAGAAATATCAATCACGGAGGAGAGCCAGAGGGACTCGAAGACCCACTCGAGCCCCACACCCGAGAAAATCCAGGACAAGTCAAACGGCCCATAAATGCAGGTTTCCCGGGCTAATGCGGCCGTAATGGGTAAATATGGAAAAGGATGTGAAAACTCAGTTGCAGGAGGAGCAGAAGCAGATTTTCCAGGTTCCCGAGAGCGTACCTCCAGATCAAGTGCATTAATAGCTCAGAGGGTCGGGGCCTCTATAAAAACCCACGAATTGTAATGAAAAAGGGGGGAAACTTTTGCTAGAGAATTGTTGTATCTTGATTTCTGCAATAGATATTGAAGACTTTGAGCTCCATTTCTCTCATGAATGTTATCTTCTGTGTCGATTTTTGTTATTCTTTTTCTTCATTTTCATACTGTAATTCTGTGTTCTGGATTTAGGTGTGTAATGAGGGATTGAACCTTGGAATCATTCAGAGGGTTATGTAAGAGATTTAATATTGCGTTAAATTCTTTTTATGTTGCCTGTGGATAGTGGTTTCTGTCAAGTTCTTGTGTTTCCTAATTGCTGTAATTCTGAATTCTGGATTTAGGCATAGGAAGATACTTGAACCCTGGAACTCTTCCAGAGGATACATAGGGGAGATAGCGCAGTGTTTATTTTAGTTTCGTTCTTCATATTTATTGCTGTTGTTTCAAGGTATTTGTTGATAATCGTGCTGCTGGTTCTTTCCCACCAAAATCGTTCTCACTTCTTACCCTATCCCCTTTTATTTCTTTCCTGCACTCTTGTCTTAAAAATACCGAGTAGTTTAGTTCAGGAGCCGGCCTTTCTCCGGAGATTGGCACGGAGGGCATCTCTTCCCTCCGGCCTTTCAATGTTGGCCCAGGTCTAGGGCGCGTATACATTGCAAAATCCTTTCCTGTGGCAGATTTGTGGCGAACAAGAACAAGGATTAGTAACATCTGTGAGGGCTCCACTGTGTGAGACCCTCAAAAATAAAATCACTAAACCCTAACTACAAAATAAAAGCTATAAACAGATCTAAGAATATAAAATAAAATGCATAGAATAATTACCTTGTCAATGAACCTTCTATTTTTATTTTTGCTTACGTAAATGATGCCAATGATAGTTGTGAAGATGCCCTAATATCACTCAAATATTGTAGGGTTGCATAGCTGGTGTGTAAAATACCTGCAGGCACTCGAGGATGATAAAAAATACCCATCGATACTCTAAGTACTCTAGTGGGTGATCAACGGGCTCTGGTAGGTGCTCGGTGGGCTTTGGTGGGTGCTTGATAGGCTCTAGAGGGTGCTTGAATGGCTTGGGAGAGCGTTTAGGGATTAATTAAAATGGTGCAAAACCAGATTTGGTTCACGTGGTAAGGGCAATGTCAGAAGCAAAGTGTTGCCAATGGTGATGATGGAAACGAGGGGGGGCTAGGGCTTGGACTCCAAAACTCTCTTAAGGACCTTAGCGAACTAAGGCACTTAGGGATTCAAAGAACTTAGAGGACCTAGTTAAGGAACTTAGGGGTTGAGTCATCAAAATGACTCCTCTTTATAATATTCCCTTAGACATGTTAGGGTTTCGACGACATAATTTGAGTGGTCGAGATTAAAACATAAGGAAGGGTGGAGATTAAATCTAGGTAAGTGGCATGGATTAAGGTAAATGGATGGCTGATATTAAAACGTGGTAGAGGGCTAAGATTAATTCATATAAATATATATAAATATAATATATAAAATATTAATATTTAAATATATATTAATAAATACATATATATAAATAATGGGTGGTGGATATTGGGAAACATTGATGGATGACAAGTGGCTAGATTTTGATGTCTACAAATGCCCCTTTTTGTGTCATGTTGCATGAAACATAATGCGGTGCAAAAAAATAAGACACCTACTTTGGCCTTATGCATAAGCAACTTTCTTTCATTGGAATGTGAATATGATATTGAAGACAAAAGAATTTGATTATGTAACCATTTGATTGTGTAGCTTACCCCCTCAATTGGCAAATGGGTGAAAAATGAATCTCACAAGCCAATTGACATATTTGTGCAATGCAAATGTAATTTATTGGTGTAAATGTAAATGTAGATGATATGAATGATATAAAAGGATGATATGAACGATGTAAATGTGAATTATGTAAATATATTATATTTTTACCCCAATGGAGAAAGGGGGTTGTAAAATGCAAGTGTTTGAATTTATTTTTGCCCCAACAAAGAAGGTTTTTTTCCAAGTGTAAATGCCATGATCATGTAATATGTATCTTATTGTGGGAAATCAAAATCAAATGTGGTTGCCCCAGTTTTTGGGTGATTCCATGCAGTTGAATAAAGTGCCTTTTGGCATCATTGAAATGCAAAGTGATGAAAATGCAACAAAAGAAAAAGAGTCAACCTTGGAGGGTTGGCTAGTGACTGTAGGATAATTCCCTCAATTGAAACCAATAAACCTAGGAAGGGCCTATATCCATGATGATTTTCAATGTAAAATAAATTATGAGTTATGATTTTATCCATATTTCAAGCCCCATGAATAAGGCCATCAAAGACAATTGTTGAGCAAATTGGTCTAAGCACAGTCTCACTCTAAAGTTGAGGTACTAACAATAATTTTTATTTAGAAAAATGAGATATTGGATGATTAATATGGCCAAGTTTCCTTATGGTGATTTACTCATCTTACCAAATTGCATGGATACCAATCGCTGCAATTGCCAAGGATATAGAATAGACCACTAAATACAAGGTTCACTTGAAATTGCATGTGAACTTGGAAAATGTGCAAATGTAATTATTAATGAATGAAAAATATGGTGAAATGAATATTTGATGATGATAATGATGATTATGGTCATAATGTGAAAATTTGGACCATTTTGATGTGTTTTGTAACTTATAAGTTGATTTTGAGTCTTTTGGGTGCAAGAAAAAATTATGCATCCAAATCAATTTTAGTTTTCACAAAGATGATATTATGATGAAATGAATGTGTGGATACAATTTGGAGTGATTTTATAGAGTTAATCTACATTTTTGAAGCATTTTTGGTCTATTTACAAATTTTGACACCAAACGCCGATGGGCAACTTCAACAAACTCAAATGCCCATGGGCATTTGGTGATATGTAGGTATTTATGTGCATATTAATGTGCCTATGAACACACATGGGCATCCTAGTGCACCATAAATAGCTATAAATGGCTTGCAGAGGTGAAATCATATTTATTCTTGTGTTCATGAATTCCAAAAGCTATGTTTGAGGGAGTGAGTGAAGTGGAGTGAAGGAGTGAGGTGAAGGATTTGTGGTGCGAAATCTATGGTGATGGAAGGGGTAGATGCAGTAGTAGGATAAGAGGTTCATGTGGCTAAGGTAAGCAGCCTTGGCACTCTTTATTTGATTTATGCAAAATATTTTGTGTTTTTTGTTTGTGTGCAATGCAAATGAATGTGACTTAATGTAATTGCTTTGTAAATGTGTTGTGTTGCAGTTGAGGATTTTGGAGGCTCAGCATCGGTTCAAACCCCATTTCAATGATTGACAATAATCCTTGTAGAAAATAAAAAATGTATAGAAATGCCACTCATACAGCCCTAATTCTTTCAAGTTACCTAAGTGAGTGGTCACCATACATCATAAACATAAGGTTTTTATCCTATAGCATATAAGCATGTGGAAAAGTACCTAAAATATTACAAAAATGTTCAAATTAACATATTATGAGGTCAACCAAAATCAAGAATTTTTTGGTGCCCATTGTAATCTATTTATGGTAGTCTAAAAGGGTTGATTCACTTTCATGCCTTTGTGCACTAACCATCCTAGGTAAAGGGGCTTATGCACTAAGATGTACAAGGAATATAAAAATAATAAATACATGTATAATTATAATAGGTATGACATCATATTATGTTGTGATGCACCATGGTCAATATGCTCCACTAAGAAACCTAGGAAAAGGGGATTGTTTCACCCTCCCACCACCAAGCCCAACACTCACACGTCCATGGTATTAACATACAAAATAAAAATCTTACTCAAACTCTAAAGCATTTAGTTTCCCATTCGAGCTTGACTCATGAATAGACAATAAATAATATTCTTACACAAAATAATGGATACACATACACAACTACCATTATTCAAAGACTATCAATAACAATGAGATTAAAATAATCAAGGAATCCCTTAATATATCCTTTTGAATTTAATTTCTTAAATATAATCATTAACCTTAATTATAGGTACTAATAAAATTATCTATTCTTGGTTTTTTTTATTTCTCTTCATATTTTTTACTAGTGTGTATCCAAGTTTTTCCCTCCTTGTATGGGTTTCAAATATTGCTAAAACATGTCAAATTCCCTTCTCTTGTCAATGCAAAAATCTACCAAGTTTTTTCCAAGCTCATAGTATAATATTGCATTCCTTCCTATAACTATTAGTCAAGGTGACTTGTACACCTCTTCACCCTTCATGCAATTCATTGTGAGAGAGAGTTTCCCACCACCCTTCCTTCTTTCGAACTTCCTATCAAGGTGATTTTTCCACATCACCTTTTATGCAACTTCAGTATTCTACCGTCCTCCTTAATTCCTCCTCTAACTCATTCATCATGCTCATTAATTCCTCTTCCACTATAACTTGCACAACCTACACTTCTTCTTCCATTTGCTTAAAAAACTATTACACAACGTTGATTTAATCTCCTTAATTCTTATACTTTCATAAGAATTAAGCAACTTTTAACATGGCATTTATTATTGGACCCAACTATCATAATCAAATATCTAGTGCCATAAAATAATGAGTATAATATTAAATCATGCAATAAGATTACTAAATATATCATCAAGTGAGGGGGAGTAGATATCACACATTCACTTAGGCCAAACTACCATGAACTAAAATATAAGTCCTACTGTACTACTAGTTTTCCTTTCCTCCTCTTGTTTGAAAGGCCAAATGAGGTGTTGTAAAAATGAAGCATTTAGTATGAGAGTATTCTTTGGGGTTATGGTGCCCAAGTACCACTTTTTCTTCCAAACAAAGTAAAGAAAATGTTAAAATAAGTATAATTTATTATTTTTTTTAATTATATTTTTTTAATGCCAAGAGGGGTCTTCCCACATTGAACAATATAGTCTCTCCTAGACCTTTTAAATACAATGCATTTAGGATTATAATCAAGGAGTGTTTTATAAGGCGTACAAGGAGGATTTCAAACTCATTTATCCCTTTATGGCTTACGGTCTCAAATGTCATTCATAAAGTTTTTCTAGACATGTTGATGATATTTTATCAAAAATTGGGTTATTATGTATAATCACATATTTACAATCAAGCATTAAACCATTATGCCAAATTTCTATCAAACATAAGTATTCAATCATATGCAAATTCATCACTTATGTAACATATTTTTAATTTTCAAATGCTTTTTCTATTTTGAATTTAACATAAGCAAACATGCAACCATACCTAAAATGCATGTTAAGTATTGTGTGAATGTGTTCCTTCTTCATAGTTGTTTTGGAATCTGTATTATTCTCCTTGATAATACCCTCTATATTTAAATTGGTTAAGGGCAACACACGTTAAACACTCAAACCATTTTTATAGTTAGTTTTGGTACAAGATGATAAAATTTGCATTATATAATAAACCAAACATAATCATAAAATCATCGTGAAATAATCTTGTAGTCATAATATAAATCACATCATAATATCAATTATCCAATGTCCAGTCATATTTTATATTTGTCATTTCAATTTAATCACAAGCATAATTAAATTACCATAAATAAATTTTATTGAAAATTGGGTTATGATAATGATAATGATTCCATAAACGTGATCATATGCATAACCAAGATTTCTTTCATAGAAGTCTAATTTAATTTTCTCTTGATGTACAATAAAAAGTATTAATGTCCATGAGGCCATAGGCCATATGAGATGATAGCTATCCAAGTGTTTATCCACACATACTAGAGTATGGTGTACAACCCTATCCAAGTGTTTATCCATTCAAAGTTGTAAAGTTTTAACTATTAGACCCACTTGAGTTGAAAAAATATCATTTGGTTATCAACAACATAGTTTAAACCTACATAGCAAAAACCCAATAAATTTTAGTATTGTCTCCTTAACCACTCGAGCATACGTGTGATGCTTTTCACTATCACTTACGTGTCTTCACACACAATCTTTGGCACTTGCACTTAATATTTCCCCTATCACATTGATGACCACTACTAGTCCCTCATCATTTTTTCTTAGTGTTGTCGTAAAATCTTCATATTCTATTATGACCCTTCTATATTTTGTTATTATTATATCTTCATAAAAAAATATGCATGAAGTATTATCTATTATTTTTTCCTACACATTATTCATTTGATTTTATTGATCTTCTTGTTCTCTAAGAGGGTGTAACTTTTAAAACTTGTTTGCTTAGTTATTGAATGAATTATCTTCTTTGGCCTAGATAGTTATCTTACATCTAAAGATATTTTCATTGGTCTTCTCCTTTTTATTTCTCCTTTTTATTTCTCTACTCAGATTATATATTTTACTAACCAATTCTATAAGAATGGACTCAACATACGGATCTTAATTACCAACAAAATATTATCAAATTTTACGTTAACTTTACTCTTGCATTACTTTGAAACTAATGGTCATCAATTCTAAGTTTAACAAATAGCAATCATGTATATAACAAAAAACATGGACCTAAAAGGATGATTACCAAAAAATGACTTTCTTTTACAATGTAATTATAGTCCCATAAAAGTGACATCAGATCAATAATATCACATAAGGCTAGACACTAATTGTAATAATATCTCAATCTGTATTAGATAGAATAAAAAAACCCTCATAGTTCTCACCTAGGAGGAAAAAATACCTTATGATAGAAAACTTGATTATATTACTATTTTTGGAAGTCTATTTCAAAATATTTTTATATCAATTAGTTTAATGTCGTGCATTGCTTTTGTTTGAAGCTCATGAGCATTAGTTCTAAATCAATCAAGTGTAAATAGTTTGAATATATCATTGAAAGGTTGATGATACTCTATAATATGTTCACTTATTATTGTGCATTTATAGTTATTTTTATAACTTAATAGATAATTTTAAAGGGTATAAAAATATTTAATAACATTAAAAAATTCTCCTCTTTAAACCATAATTGTGTTGTCTCTATATTGATAATAATTGTGATATATAATGGATTTATAAAATATTATATGTATAGACATTTTTTTTTGTAAGCGAAAAATCCCTTGCGGGGCTGCCTTGGTCTGAGAGACCACGAACATGGGGTTCTACACCATCAAAGTAACTCGGGAGTCACACCCGACCCTGCCCGCACCAACATTATCAATTGGATTTTTGGATACCCAATTCAGCTTTTTGGTAGGGTGGAGATTTGAACCTGGGACCTCTCTTGGAGGATTTCCCTCTCCTCTCCAACTCACCTACAACACCCGAGTGACATGTACAGGCATTTTAACAATCCAAATACAAATATTAAAAAGAAAACTTAAAATATTTTGGAAATGCTTTCCATTAAATATATAAAGATTTCATTCCCTCTATTTTATTATATATTTTGTGTTATAAGACTTCTTTAATTATATAATTAAAATTAAAAAATTATTAACTTTAATGGAGATTTAAATAAATTTGATAAAATTAAAGATATAAATGTAGCTCACTTAGAATCATACATGGTAACCTAAATTTTTAATGTTTTTTCTCTCTTTTTCCTACAACTTTCACACCTGCTCATATATAATAAAAAATCAAACAACCTTCAAACCAAATAAAAAAAAATCATACAACCCTAATTTTGAAAATTTATCAAACAGTTTTAAGAGTACCTTTATAAAATTTATGAAATTATATATATTTAAATTTTAAATTACATTTAATTTTAATTAAATCAAATATCCATAGCATGCTAATCCTCATCGTCATGTGACTGTCGCGTCTCTCCAAACAGTCCATCCACTGAACTTGGACTTGCAAACCAAAGAGTATCTTAACTACATATAAGTTTTGAGAAACTTAGAAACACAACTGTCGATATGTCCGAGTGGTCAAGGAGACAGACTTGAAATCTGTTGGGCTGCGCCCGCGCAGGTTCGAACCCTGCTGTCGACGTTTTTAAATTGAATTAAATTTTATCCAAAAGGTTGTGTCTGTGTTAAAATTAATTGTTGATTATTGTAAAAGCAGTTGACTAATAAACAATGGCCAAGAGTCAGGCAATTAGCGAGAAGGTGAAGACCGAAGAAAGCACACGAGTTCCGAGCAGGGACAGTGGCTCTGCGTGAGATCCGAAAATACCAAAAGGAAACGGAGCTTTTGCTGCGGAAGGCGCCTTTCCAAAGGGCTGTGAGAGAGATAGTGCACGATTTGAAGACGATATGCGTTTCCAGAGTCATGCTGTGTTAGCCCTGCAAAAGGCGGCTGAGGCCTATTTGGTAGGGCTTTTCGAGGACACCAATCTTTGTGTCATCCATCCACATATACATGAGTCCTTAAGAATAGGAAGATGAAGTGACATAGGAATATGAAAAGTCAAGTGTCGTGTTTTATTGTATATAGTCCTTATAGAGAATAAGAGAGTATATAGTCCTTATAGAGAATAAGAGAGTGCAATAGAGAGGAGGTAGATAGCATTGAGTAGAATAGTAGTAGATATAATGCAGGGCATGTAGGTAATATGGAGAGTTTGAGACCTCCTTTTTTATCAATGTAAGAGTTTCGTGAGTTTTCATTAATGGTTGTTTTATGAGTAGTTATATAAGTTTCTCATGAGTTTTACATACTTAATATATTGTCATTATCACAGCTTTAATATTGCATGCTCATTTTAGATCTTGTGGTTGCATTTCCTTAAATATATAGCATCAAAAGCTAACAAGTGGTATCAGAGCACAAGGTAGATTGAATGGAAATAGAGAGCCACAAGCGAGATTGAGTAGAGAGAGAAAATCTCATTTTCAAAATTTTTAAAATTGTTTTTTGGTTAGAGTCTTTCCACAAAGTTACCGGAAAACTCATGAAGACTAGGAATCAACATTGATTCCACTAGATTGACAAATCAACTAGTTAGTTCATTATCTTTAAGATTTATTGAATTTTCATTATTATCTTCTAATATTTTGTTGCAAAGAAGAATTGATTCAAAGGAACTTGAGAAGCTTCCTAAAATAGCTAGAAAGAATATCTTCTTTGAAATTGATATAGAATTTGAAGCAACAAGTTGAAGATTGAAGAATTTTGAGACCTAAGAAAAAATTCCCATTATAGAATTCGCAGAATAGAAGATAGAAGACTCCATATTGAAGGAAGAGGAGACTCAATAAAAAAGGAGTCCCAAAGAAGATTGCAGATTGGAGAAAAATGAGGTCCTCATAGAAGGTTGAAGATTGAAGATTAAAGAAAGCAACTCTAGAAGGAGGATACCCAAGACAAAGGTCTCATTAAAGAACTTCCATATTTGGAAGATAAATGATTGAATATTAAAGATAACAGACGATTAAGAAAAATCCTATTGAAGATTTGAGAAGCTGCAAAATTTGAAGATCCAAGAGGAGAGATCTCAAGAAAAGTTGGAAGGAGAAAGAAGGAGGCTAGATAAGCCTTATTAAAGGAAGTTGAAGAAGTGGCTATTGGAGGAGATTTGAAGAAAGCCCAAGGGAGAAGATTGCAAACAAGGAGAAGTTCTTGATAAGAAGGATTTGGTACAATTGTCACCATCCGACAAAAGCCCAAAAGAAAAAATGATTTAGCAAGAAGTTTACCAGACTTTGGAAAGGATTGTAGAAGACCTTAAGACATTCGTATTCTTGAGAAGGAGACCAACAAATAGGTCAATTTTGAATTCAAAATTTGACAAGAGCTAAGGAGGAGAAATGAGCTAAAAGAGACCACCAAATTGAGAAAATTAAAGATAGCCACAAAGGATTTGTAGGATGATTTGCGAAAGAGAAGATTGTTGATTTTACAACAAAAATTGAAGAGTCCTTAAATAACCAATTGAAGGCAGCAATTTGGAGAAGCTAGAAGAAGCATTGGATAGCATAAAAGTTGATCATTGGGCAACACTAATAGCTGCAAATTTTAGATTTCGAGAGAGCAAATTTGGAGGAGGATTGGAGCCACAACAAAAATATTTTTGGACAACAATTTATAGGCTAAAAGCAAAAACAATGAGCAGCATTTAGAGTTGCAATTTTAGGGCAGAAAATCATAAGGAATTGGAGCTACAATTTTTACAAATTCAGGACAGGAAATAGGTGAGTCGAATCACCAAGAAATATAGCTACATAAGGAGACCAAAAGGTGTGCAATATTGGTGCAAAAAAAGTTCATTATTTGAACATTCATATTAGCTTATTATTAAGTCTTTAAAAGCACCACATTCAAGGTTTTAAAGTTGCAAAAGGAAAGGTCTCAAGTTTATGTCTTCAAGGTTGGAGAAGACAATATTGCAAGGGATTAAAACCTGCACAAAAGAAAGAATTTAGATATAATACAAAGAAACTAAAATATCAACTTCTTATGAACAAGGCAATACTATATAGCAAATATTGGATATAATAAACTATCCAAAAGGTAAAGGTTTTGGCATAAATTAAAATATTGGAGTCACCAAAGAGTAACCACCAAGCATAGAGCCAAGAAAGTTTGAAAGGAAGTGCAACAAAGTGAAAGAAAGCTAGTTATGTAGAAGGGAGCCCAACCGTTGTTGAAGAAAAGAAGTTTCCAAGAGGCTTTTTGCTCTAGGAAGAACCACCAAGTTTAAGTGGAAGCATCGCTACAAAGGATTGTTTTGGCGAACATACGTCATTTGGAGGATTCGAACAATGTTTGCATTTGCACCATTGAAGAGTCACTTGAAGGAAAGCAAAATTGAAGCCAAGCATCCAAGTATTGGAAGATGAATGGACCAGTAGCCAAGCGTATAAGAACCACCGCATTCGGATAGGCCAAGCCACCATTGAAACCACCAAGTCAACAAAGCCACTGGATGCAAGAAAAAGTGTTAGATTTGAGTGCCATTAGAGAGAATTCGAAGAGACGCATCAGTTGAAAGTAAGAGACTAAAGAAAACAAGTTGCATAAAGCACATAATAGTCAAAAGAACCTAAAGGGTGCAATAGATGTTTGGAAAGAGGAATTGCAATTTGAATGAGCACCACTAATCCTGAGCAAGTGAAGAAGTTATTTGCCACTTGTCATCTCATATCGCAACTAGGTAACATCATTCTAAGCAAGTGAAGAAGTTATTTACCACCTGCCATTTCTCATAAGGAAGAGAATTAAATATAGTCAAAAACCACTCATCATCGACCATTGCATATCAAGGAAGAACATTGATCAACGTACCTATTTGGTTGGTAAATCGAAGGAGTAGAGTAGTTACTTGCCACTTGGCATGATAGAGGGCCAATCACTAGAGTATAGTCTGAGTACAAGGGAATTCCAACCACCACTGTAGAGGAGCGCATCAAAGAGGAATATAGAATGTTAATCAAAGAGACGTTACAGTTTGCAAGCAAATATGCATACGTGGAAGAATTAAGAGCAAGTTGAAGCTCATACATGGAGGTTTTTTAGTACCTCAAGCCCACCTGCAAGAGTGAGAGTTACGTTGAAGAATGAACAGGCATTGAAAAGCTACATTGGAGAAGAGCGAGAGTTATGTTGAAATTCCCTAGAAGAAGCATCAAGTTGAGTGTCAAATATCTACATAAAAAAAGTGCCAACCACCATATTCATAATGCCTTTGTGCATACATTAAATGCACGAGTCAGAAATCAATGAAGAGAAGTAGAATTATCAAGTGAGGTGTCAAAGAACAGAGCACAAGCGCCACAAAGCAAAGGAGAAGGAGACATATTGAAGAGTCAAAATATTGAGCACCAAAGAAGCATTAAATGCAAACACAGATCACAAAGTCAAAGAGCAACAAGTTGAAGCTTTAGGCACCACATTCAAAAGGTAAGAAATATTTAAATTGAAGCCTTTGCAAAGTCTAAGGAGGAATAAGGCATAATATCTTTGAAGTAAATATTAATTAATTATATTTAAGGTTATTTGAATAATAGGAGAAATAAGGTGATAACCTTAGAAAAGTATTAAGTGCCTTAGAAGATATTTGAAGTAAGAAGCTTTATTACTCTATTCATTCTTGAAATTAATATTGCATTGAAATATTTGCAAAAGATTAACTTGGAGAAATAAGGACTTCTACACCAAAAATTGAAATATTATTTGCAAATATCATTATTTCTAAATTTCCAACTAGGGAGTTATAAGGAGTTCAACATCAAATTTAAGTTATTGAAATTTAGAAATTATATTATTGAAACTTAAAAGAATTGCTAGAAATTTGAAAAAAGTATTCTTGATATTAGTCTCTTATACAAATTGAAGGGACATAATAAATCCAACTTAAAGATTTTTTTTTTGTACATGGTGGAATCGGTAGCCGCCACAAATCCAGGCAGGTTGTCCAACTTGTTATGGCCGCCATAGTATTCTGCGGTGTCCGCCCTGAAAGCCGCCACACAAATCTTTACGCAATCCGCCCCTATAACCACCATGCCACGATCATTTTAAACCTTTTACACCACTAAAAGCACCAGGAAGGGGACAAGTGTTCAGTCTGGCGAGGCCCGAGATTTGAAGCTTGCACCTCCACCCCCCTTATGGGGTTTGGGAGAACCAAAACTTAAATATCTTGAAGATAGAAAATCTTATCAATTGAAATTGCATCAAAACTATTTTTAGCTTTCTATAGGAAGAAATAAAGTGCTTGTATTAAAGGATAAAAGTTGAACATTATATCAAAATTGTCATCAAAGCATTAGGGAGATAAAAGGGATTCAACTCCAAGGAAAACTAAGAAAGCTAAGCATACTATCAAAGCCATACTCAAAACATTTGGTAGACACAAGGTATTCTACAAATTGAAAAGATATTATCAAATTTGATCTCTAAACTAGGGAGTCATAAGGTAGACAACTTCAAAGGCTTTGAAAGATAAATACTAAAAGAGCTAAAAATAAATCTATTTATAAATATAGCCACTGATTATTCATATACTACAATAATTGAAGGTTAGAATCTAGAAGTTGAAAATATTGGGAGACATAAGGAATACTACAATTTCTTAAGATAATGGATAAGATAGCAAGAGGAACATATCATCACAAGATACACTATGAAAGGATTCAAGATCAAAATCCATCCAATATTCCATATCAAAGATGCAAAATTACTTCTAGCACAAACAATTCTATAGGTCAAAATGAAAAGGATATTTGGTATATTGATTCCGATGCAAGTCATCACATGATAGGAAATTTACAATGGTTTGATTGCCTTGAAGTCACTAATAATTTTAGGTTAAAAATTGTAGATGGCAAAACCTATATCATACATGGATATGGGTGTATAACACCTTGTATATCATTTCTAAATTTTTTGTTACATGATGTAATGTTTATTCCTAGATTAACATCAAATCTTATTTTAGTTACCAAGTTGGTAGAGAGCAAAAATATGGTTGATTTTAGATACTTAAATGGAGTCAATATGTGTCTCATCATAAATAAAAATGAGATAGAAGCTATAGGATCAATCCACAAAGATATATATGCTCTAGATTCAATTGAGATTTCACAAGATATTGTTGTATTTCAAAACAACACTAATGCATTTTCTAAGGAATAAATTGCAGAAAATAGAAAATCTATTTATCATAAAAGTCGATGGGAAAATAGAATATTCAGATTGAGAAAGATGAGAGGACAACAATGTTAGCATAGATAACTAAGTACTATATGTTTTATTACATTATTAATTAAGCGCAGTTCATTAAGCACTTAATAGGAGGTTTGGGTAGTTCATTAGCAGATGGTTAAATGAACCAACCAAGTTCGTTTAATTTCATTCCAATATTGTACCTATATATTAAATCACAGTTAATAATATTTCTAATGCTCATTCAAATCCAATATGGTATCAAAGCGTTACTGTACTAGGTACATTTTTCGAGGCACAAATCTCTGATAGAAACCTATGGTGTGACAATCAAGACATGACACGTCTTTTAAGGCAATGGTCTGGGTGAATTTTGGCATGTAACAGTCGGTACATATTTCAAGGTGGTGGTCTAGGTGAATCTGGGTGCAGACAAAATCATGGCACAAAACCTAAAGTAAGACCCCTAGACGAGCATAGGCAGATAGGGCACAAATATCAATAAACAAGACCCTTGTTCTAAGCATGAATTCTGATGCAGACACATGGTAGTACTGGCTGATATGGTGAGCATACAGATCGAGGTAAACAACTAGGTAGATGACATGACATTTGACATGGCATCCTTTGTTTGACTGTTGGCGTGGCACTACTGACTAGGTGGGATACTGATGTGGTAGTGCAAACTCCAACGGTGCTGACATGGCATCTTATTTTTGGTTGGTATGGGTAACAAAAGGACGATTCTCATTCCTGATTGCCCATAGTCAAAGCTAAGGGGGAGAGAAATCAGTTTTATACACCGAACCATGGATCCTCCAAATGCATGTGGAACTAAAAGTTTTGATATTTTTATTTTTTTTCCTGTTGATCGACGAGGAAGGAAATAAAATGGAGCTCTTCTACCTTTACTCTTGTCCAATATGGTAGTTGGGTTGGTTAGAGACCCGATGCAAAGATGTTTCCTTGCACCAAGTCACGGGTTCCAAACCTACGCACAACAAAATACCTTTTGCTGCTCGAAAACTTGTTGTCCAAGTTTCTTTGAGTGCAATAAAGAGAAGGTAATTCTCTTTTCCTTCAGTCGGGAGCGCTATCCTGATTGGCTAGTTGGACGAGCACCACGAGGAATATCGGGGGATCAAATTCCGCTGGCTCCAAAGCAACACAACAACAAATTTTTGCAACAACAAATACTTTTTGCATTTTTTTACAATTTTTTTTTTTGTAAATTTTTGCTACAAGAAAGTGATTTTTGCTGCCAAAGACACTGAAGGAGCTTTAAAAAGGTATTTTTAAATACTTTTCAAATTCATTTTTTATGCAAACCATAAAGGGCAAATTCCACCAAAACCTTGTTTATTTTTGCAAACAAAAGGGAGGATAAAACAATATTTTTTTTGCAAAATTCTAACACAAAGGGGGGATTGTGAATATCAGTTTTTGCAAGCACAAAACAAAATTTCTTGCAAAAATTATTGTAATAAGGTGCATTTTCAATTGCATTCGACACCTTAAAATTGGCATTATAGGTGCATTTTCGGTGGAATCTGACACCTATATTTAAAATTTGTGGGCACTTTTGATTGTATGTTGCATTTAATTTTTTATTTTTTACACTTACATCATAAGTTAAAATTCAAAAACACATAAAACCCCAAATTTTAAATCTTTTTGTGCACTTTATTGCACAACGTTCGGTATATACAGTACCTCTGGTCCACACTTATAGGTGAAGTTGTCGTGCTTGGACTACTGTATCTAGCACCTAATATAGCTGCAACAACAACAATGTTTGAGCTATTGCTCTTTATAAATCATCAAGGAGAAATAAGGTAAGCCAATTATATTTTGATATTCACTCCATCAAATACCCTAATTCATTCTTATTGCTTTACTTAATTTCCTCCAACTAATCATCCTTGTTTGGAAGGGTTTTTAGGCAGGTGCCATCAATTTGAATGAATTCCATTTCATGTACTCTTTGTAGTATATATAAAGGGGGACCATTTTGGTGAGATAAGGAACCTTCACAATGACCTCTGTACACAAATATATTTCAAATTCACAGTTGCTCAAAGGTTCCAATTTTGCTCCATGGAAAACCAAAATGAGAGCCATTCTATAGATTGAAGATATGTGGGATGTAGTGATTGGCACTACAAAATGTCCTACAACAATAGGTATAGATCAGGATGAATATGACAAAAGAGATAGAATGTCCCTCATTTTTATCACACTTGCTACTACTGATGAGATACAGCCTCACATTTGTGATGCTAAAACTGGTAAAGATGTTTGGGATGCATTAGTTACCATATATGAAGGGAAGAATCAGTCCACCATTCTTAACCTTCAATCTCAACTTCATACTCTCAGTATGAAGTCTAGTGAATCAGTAAAACTATTCCTATGCAAAGTGGTAAAATTGAAAGCTAAGTTGAATGCTTTGGGATAAAAAATAGAGGATACGCTCTTGACTTTAGTAATTTTGAGAGCTTTGCAAGATTTCTATAAAATATTGATCACATCCCTTCAAGTGTCCATGAGAAAAGTTACTTTTGTAGAGTTGGTAAATTTACTTCAAACTGAGGAGGCAAATCAACTTCAAAGAGATGAAGTGACAGATAATGTACTTTACTCAAAACAGGGGTCCAAAAGATAGGGTAACTTTCAAAAGGGATGATCTTCTTCCAAAGGTTCCAAAGGCAAGGAACCTCAATAGAAATAAAACAAATATTGTAATATTTGTGATATGGACAACCATGACACCAACAGGTGTTGGTTCAAAAATAAACAACCATAAGACAAAGGTCAAAATAAAAATGGCAAGTACAATCCATAGAATAAGAATAAGCAACTGAAGGAAAATATTGCTTATGAGGAATCAAAATTAGACTGTGAGAGGGCACACAAGGTGCTCATGTCTCACACAGTTTCTCAGTAAAAGGATCATGTTTGGTATATTGATTTTGGTGCTAGTAAACACATGATTGGTGATAAATTGTGGTTTGAGACATTTGAGGCTAAGGAAGGCAAACCAATTAAATAGTTGATGATAAGACCTATTGATTCTAGGGTGAAGGAGATGTTTCCATCACTCTTCCAAATGGAAAATATTAGATTAATAAAGTTATCTATGTTCCTGGATTAGCAAATAATTTGTTGTCAGTACCTTAGATCTTGGATTGAAACATGGTTGTTGATTTTCGGTTTGAGGATGGACAGAAGCCATGCTTCATCACCAAGAAGGGAAAGCATGTTGTAATAGGTTCCTACAAGCATGACTTATTTACTTTAGATGTCATTTCTATGCCTCATGTTGCCATGGTAGTAAACACAAAGGAGGTCACTTCTCTTTGGCACAAGAGATATGGGCATCTAAGTTTAGGATATTTACTTGAGTTGAGTAAATATGATATGGTGAAAGGTCTTCCCAACCTTTCATACACTTTTCCAGTTTGCTTGGATTTCTTAGTAGGGAAGCAACACCGAGTACCTTTTGAGTTGAGCTCCTCATGAGCCAAAAGACCATTGGAGTTGGTACACACCAATCTATGTGGTCCTATGCCAAATAGTTATGGGGGAAAGAGGTATTTTTAGTTATTTGTTGATGACTACTCATGTAAGATGTGGATTTTCTTTTTGCAACTGAATTCAGAGGCCTTTCTGTATTTTCAGCAGTTCAAGAAACATGTTGAGAAGGAATCAGGATGTTCCATTAAGACCCTTCGCTCATATTGAGGGGGGGAATATACCTCCAAAGAATTTTCCTCATTTCTTAGTGAACATGGGATTAAGATACAACTTCAATCAGCCTATACTCCTTAGAAAAATGGAGTTTCTAAGAGGAGGAATCGTTCCATCATAAAAATGGTTCACTATATGCTTATATGGGCACATCTTGAGCAACAGTATTGGGCAAAAGCTGTTAGTATAGCAATGTACCTCCTGAATAGAGAACCTACAAAAGATATTAATGGAATGACTCTACAAGAATCATGGAGTGGTAGAAAACCCTCCATTTCTCATCTAAGGTCTTTTGGATGTAAGGCATTCATGCACATTCCAAAAAATAAGAGAAATAAGTTAGATGAGAAAACCTTGCAGTGTATTTTTCTTGGTTATGATGAGTATTCCAAGGGATATCGGTTGATAGATCCTAAAACCAAGAAAACTCACATAAGTAGAGATGTGGTATTTGATGAAGCTTTCACATCATATGACACATCTTCAACTGTATACATGGATGAAAAGAAGCCTAAGAAATAGACTCCACCCCCACAGAAAAAGGTTTCAAAATGGTATACTAACACAATGAAAGTTTCAAAACTAACTACACCTTTATATCTAACTCTATATCGACCTTGTACACGCAGTATGACTTAGTATATGAGATAATAAGCATAAACTTCATAGGTTGATGAGCTTTACCACCAATTTTATGAACTTTATGAAGATGCAGAGAAAGATAGAGAAGAAGATATGGATGTGGATGATGAAAGGGTTTATATGACTTCATTGTATGAATATGAACCTACCTTAGTTCAATATGCACTTAGTGAGCCTTAGGGTAAGACTGCTATAGATGCAAAACATATGTCTCTCATGAAAATAACACTTGGAATCTAGTTGATATACCTTCTGGAAAGAAGCCCATTGGCTGCAAATGGGTATTCAAAGTGAAGTATAAGGTAGATGGAACTATAGATAAGCATAAGGCCTACCTTGTTGCAAAGGGCTATGCACAGAAAGAAGGCATTGAATATGAAGATAATTTTACAACAAGGTAGACCTTATGCTTATCTATAGTTCCATCTACCTTATACTTCACTTTGAATACCCATTTTCAGCCAATGGACTTATTTCTAGAAGCCAGATCAACTAGCTTCCAAGTGTTATATTTCATGAGAGGCATATGTTCGGCATCCATAGAAGCCTTCCATTGATGCTCACTAAGTGCATCTTGAAATGAGGTAGGTTCATGTTAATCCAATGAAATCATATAAACCCTTTCATCATCCACATCCATAAAGAACTACCCAAACCTCCTATTAAGCACTTAATGAACTGCGCTTAATTAATAATGTAATAAAGCATATAGTACTTAGTTATCTATGCTAACATACCCCCTTATTAAATTATTTGAAAATACAAAGAGTGTTGCGAAAAAACTCAAATTTGACACGAAATATCCACAACTTGTTCATCGATGGGAATGTACTGGAGCTGTACCTTATGTTTTGGAACTTCATCTCGAATGAAATGACATTTAGTTTCAATTTGTTTGGTGCATTTATGAAACACTAGATTCTTGACGAGCTTCAAAACACCTTGGTTGTCGTAAAATAAGTGAATTGGAAGTTTCTTGGGAAGACCCATACTTGAAAGAATGCAATGTAAACATATCACCTCGCATACTGCTCCGTGTGCTACATTATATTATGCCTTTATAGATGATAAAGCAACCACCTATTGCTTTTTATCGTACCAAGAGATAGTATCGGAGCCAAGATAAAAAATGTATACAAAAGTGGATTTCCTATCATCAAATGACCCAGCATAATCTGAGTCCATGTAAACTTGCAAGAAGAAGTTGTCATTCTTCTTCTATTTCGGGCCATATTTTGAATTTCCACAAACATAATGAAGAACTCGTTTTGCTACTTTCCAATGACTAACCTTAGGTTCCTGCATAAACCTTGAAAGATAACTCACAATAAAATTGATGTAGGCCTGGTGTTGATCAGATATATGAGACTCCCAATCAACTGGTGATATAGAGTATCATATACCTATGGAGGTTTATCATATCATGATAATTGTAGCCCTGTTTCCATTAGAGTTGCCTTAGGCTTACAATAATTCATGCAATATTTCTTAATTAATGTCTTTTGGTTCGTGAGGAGCTCAATTCAAAAGGTACTCGGTGTTGCTTCCCTGCCAAGTAATCTAGGAAAACTGTAAAAGTGGATTAAATTTTGGGAAGACCTTTCACCATCTCATATTTACTCAACTCAAGTAAATATCCTGAACTTAGATGCCCATATCTCTTGTGCCAAAGATAAGTGGCCTCCTTCATGTTTACCACCATGGAAACATGAGGCGTAGAAATGGCATCTAAAGTAAATAAGCCATGCTTGTAGGAACCTGTTGCAACATGCTTTCCCTTCCTAATTATGGAGCATGGATTTTTTCCATCCTCAACTCGAAAATCAACAACCATGTTTTTATCCAATATTTGAGGTACTGATAACAAAGTTTTTGCCAATATTGGAACATAGAGAACTTTATCAATATAACATTGTCCATCTAGAAGAGTAACAAAAATATATCCTTCACCCTAGACTCGATAGGTATTATCATCAGCTGTTGTAATTGGTTTACCTTCTTTAGCCTCAAATGTCTCAAACCATGATTTATCACCATTCATGTGTTTACTGGCACCGAAATCAATATACCACATAGGATCCTTTTGTTGAGAGGCTATGTGAGTCATGAATTGGATTTGAATGAGCATTAGCAATATTATTGACTGTGAGATAATATATAGGTATAAGATAGGAATGGAATTAAATGAACTTGGTTGGTTTGTTTAACCAGCTATCAATGAACTACCCAAACATCCTATTAAGTGCTTAATGAACTACACTTAATTAATAATGTAATAAAATATATAGTACTTAGTTATCTATGCTAACATCCCCCTTTATTATATTATTTGTAAATACAAAGAGTGTTGCAAAACAACTCAAATTTGACATGTCCAAGTGCCTTAGTAAAAATATCTACAACGTTTATCGGTGGGAATGTATTAGAGTTGTATCTTGTGTTTTGGAACTTCATCTCGAATGAAATGACATTGAGTTTCAATGTGTTTGGTGCATTCATGAAACACTAGATTCTTGACAAGCTTCAAAACACCTTGGTTGTCACAAAACAAGTGAATTGGAAGTTTCTTGGGAAGACCCATACTTGAAATAATGTGACGTAACCATATCACCTCGTAGATTACTCCATGTACTGCGTAATATTCTACCTTTGTAGATGATAAAGCAACCACCTGCTGATTTTTACTATACCAAGAGATAGGACTAGAGCCAAGATGAAGAATGTATCTAGAAGTGGATTTCTTATCATGAAATGACCCGATATAATATGAGTCCGTGTAACCTTGCAAGAATAAGTTTTCATTCTTCTTGTATTCTAGGACATATCCTGATTTTCCACGGATATAATGAAGAACTCGTTTCACTGATTTCCAATGACTAACCTTAGGTTCCTGCATGAACCTCGAAAGATAAATCATAATAAAATTGATTTCTAGCCTGGTTTTGGTAAGATATATGAGACTCCCAATCAACTAGTGATAGAGAGTACCATCTACCTATGGAGGTTTATCATATCATGAAAATTGTAGCCCTGTTTCCATTAGAGTTGCTTTAGGCTTACAATCAGTCATGCAATATTTCTTAATTAATGTCTTGGCATATTTTTTTGTATCACTTTGATGTGATTCTTCTTTTGTGCCATTTCTAAACCAAGATAATAATAAATAAGTCTTATATCTGTCATCTCAAATGACTTTTTCAAGTCACCTTTCACTACATCTATCAATTTCTCTGAACTGCCAATGATAATCAGATCATCAACATAGAGTACTAAAATCACTATTTTAGAATCATTTTTCTTGATATAGATATTAGCATCCGAAGGAATTCTCTTGAATCCATGCTACAATAGGTGATTGTCCATTTTTATGTACTAATCTCGTGGAGCTTGTTTTAATCCATACAAGAATTTAACCAATTTGTAAACTTTTTTCTCTTGGCCTTCAACCACAAATCCTTCTGGATGAGTCATGTACACTTCTTCGTGCAGATCACCATTTAAGAAGGCACTTTTTACATCCATCTGATGTAGCTTCCATCTGAACTGAGCTACCATAGTACAAAGTACATGAATGGTAGTCATTCTAGCAGTGGGTGCAAGTTCATTTAATTCCTTTCCAATCTTGTACCTATATATTATCTCATAGTCAATAATATTGCTAATGCTCATTCAAATCCAATAAACAAAACTATGAAGTACTTGGCCATCTACATATTAAAGAATAAGAAGAAGAACTTAATCAAGCTAAAGAATATTTGAAATATGAAGATCCATATTGAAGACTAAAGTCTTTAATAACCAAATAATATAATACATGAGGGTGTTGGAATATATTACATTATTTGGTGCATGCCAATGTACCACCATAGGTAAATATTTAGATTAGGATTTTGTCTTAGATTAGGGTTTGAACATTTACTTTATGCAATGTAATAAATGCACAAGTATTATTAGAATGTGTAACGATGCAAATATGAATGTTGTCCACATGTACATAAGTCCTTAAGAATAGGAAGATGAAATGTCATAGGAATATGGAAGACCAAGAGTCATGTCTTATTATAAATATGCCTTCTTATAGAGAGAATAAGAAAGTGCAATAGAGAGTAGGTAGATAGCATTGAGTAGAATAGTAGTAGATACAATGTAGAGCATGTAGGCAATATGGAGAGTTTGAGACTTCCATTTTTATCATTGTAATTTTTCGTGAGCTTTCATTAATGGTTGTTTTAAGAGTAGTTATACAAATTTATCATGATTTTTACATGCTTAATATATTACCATTATCATATCTTTAATATTGCATGTTCATTTTAGATATTGTGGTTGCATTTCCTTAAATATATAGCATCAAAAGATAATAATTTATTTTGTTGATATTGGATTAACTTTGGCATGTTGCACTTTTTTTTTATTTATTGAATATAGATTTTATAGAATCTCCAAGGGTTAGGTGGATTGGTAATTGGTTGTCTGGTTAGGTACTTACCAAGAAGAAATCTAGGTTTAAACCTTGGGGGCATACATGTTGCAAAGTAGTAGACTAATCTAAATACTTTGAGTGCATGTCGGACCAAAAATGACGGTACAAATCTTGAGTGACTGATGGTCCCCCTCATGTCGGGTCATCAACAATGAGGTGGTATAGGCTTGTTGGAAGAAGCCTCTATGTATCAATATATATATAGATAGATAGATAGTTTTTGTAGTTTCAAGTGTTGGTGTTGTTTCCTCAATAAGTAAGTTTAAAGGCAAAGGTTTAGGTATTATATATAAGGTTTAATGTTTTATTAAAAGGGTAAGGTATGGAGATGGATAACACAACACAAAGGACCTAAATACAAAGGAAGAATATGCATTGATTTATAATTTATGCAATGTCTAATATAAGTCGATTTTAAAAGGTTACTTTACTAATCATATTAAAACAAGTAGAAAAAATTTCTTTCCTAAACTGAAAAAATCTTTAAAATTCATAATACAAGCTTCATAATTGATATGACTATGCATGTTTTCTATCTATCTATCTATGATATATATATATATATATATATATATTTATTTATTTATTTATTTATTTTAAATGGTTTATATAAAATTGAAATAGGTTCATTCAAATTACATTATAATCATATAATATTAATAATAACTTTGCAATTATGTATATATTGTTTAGTAAGATTGAACCTCAGTCCTATTATATAAGTTGAAGAATTTAATTGGTTGAACTAATGCCATTTGATAAGCTTACATCAATAAATAATAATCATATGAACTTACATGTTAACATGTGAGGGGACATGTAATCCCACATGTTTCTTAAATTGTTGCATATGTTCATAAACACAATACCTTTCTAAGGTTAAATGGTTTTACAATTAATTGATTAAAACAAATAAATATGGTATTTGATCCTTATTATATTGCATATAGGAGACAAAGGTAATTTCACACAAGCATAACAAATTTCATATTCAAACTAGTAAAATGATAATGCATTGATCATAAATACATAAATTATACACATAGGTGATAAAAATATAAATTACCTTTATTGGTTTCTTCCATCATGCCAAGTTATTACTTTTGTATTGAATATTATATTGAAAATACATAGATCATATCTTAGTTTTAAAAACAATTAATTGTACTTAACTTTGTATTAGTATCTGAATATGTTAGTAGTGTTTTTTTTGTGTGTAGAAAAACTCTGTAATCCCTAACCCATTAGGTAAAGATAAAGTTAACAGGACTTTCAACCCTTGAGAGAATTGAACCAATGCAGACCATTGGCAAGCACTCGATTGCTACCAATCGACCTATCCCTTTATGGGTAAAATTTTAGGGTAAAGCATGGATTTTTGAAAAGGATCATAGTCCCCTTGTATCAAAATTTGAACTTGGATCTCCTCGATGAAAACCCAAAAAATATCACTACAATAGCACTCATAGGACTAAAATTTTAAGTTAAAAACACAAGTTTTTTTTAGGGGTCCCAATCCCCTCGTTCTAGGGTTTGAACTTGGGTCTCTTGAATGAAAACTAAAGACATACCACTATGGTATATTTGTTCTCTTTTATTGATAAAAATAGTGTTTCGAATGGGTCCTCGTCCCACTTAACAATGTGCTCATGTTATTATTGGATATGAGCTATAAAAATTGAAATCTAGGCATCTACAAATTAAAACCATATTAACCAAAATTATAACAAAAATTTTCTCTACATTGCTAAAATTAAAACTAAAACTTTAAACACAGAGTAACAAATAGGAAACTATAATACAAACATACATCATCACCATCAAAGTCATATTTAAAGTTGGCAAAAATCTTACCCTCCATTTATGTGCCTTTCCAAAGGGCTTAACCTATCCTAATTTTAGATTTAATAGTGTTGGTTGTTTACCATTTTCTATTTTTTTTGTCTCTCTAGCTCTTATTTCTAAACAAAAGGGTTATCCCTTTTGTTTAGGATCTACTCCTAAGTTTAGGTACACTAATTTAGTCTTCTTGTTATTACTATTAAGATCTACAAAATGCATGCCTCCTCTAGCCCCCTCTTCAACATGCAAAGGTAATGAGGAAGGAAAAAAATTGAGATTTGATTCACCTACCTCTTTAGCCAAAATATTAGCCAAAACCAAGTCTGCTACTTGGTCATTGATTGATTTCTTCTCATTCTCTAGTGCATCCTCCTTTGTCTCTACCTCATTTCCTTCTATTTGAGGAGCCTCCACAACTCTCGACTCTTTTTATGGAGATTTCAAAAGGACTTTAGGGTCCTAGTCATGAGAAGTCTAGAATTTAACTCCCCTTGCTCTCCTATCCAGGAAGGGCCACCTTCCCTCTAATTTCCTTGCTTAACCTTCTCACTAGGAGAGACTCCATGAGAGTAGTTCTAGGTCAGATGACCATACTCATGGTAAACTCAACAATGAAAGGGTAGGTTATCATAGTCAACTTCTTGGTCATGCACTTCCAACTTAGAAGATATAGTAATGGATTTTGGAAGTGGTTTTTGCAAGTCCACCTTAATGTAGAACCTAGTATATACAATTAATGATTGTTTGACCATAAATGGTGAAATAGCTAGGAACTCCCAATGGTAATTTTTAATCATCTAAAATATCTCTTAGTACTAGAACTATAAAGGTAAACCATTAGTGTCACCTTATCCATTTGTTTCATATTAAGGTCAAAACCAAACTCCCATAGCTTAACATATGCCTTGTTGCTCCTAAGTAGCATGGCCCTCCAAACAAATACATTTGAAAGTATTTTGAGTAGGTAAGTATAGATACCCAAAAGAACCTTTGATAAGATTTTAAAAGTGACTTACCCTTTTGGTTACCACTTTGTCATAATCCAATTTTAAAAAACTAACAAACTTAGCCAACCCCCTAAGAATCTGATAAATTTCCTAAGTAAACAAATTATCCAAGATGCTTAGTACGTGCTCTCTTGGCTCTAAAGGATGGACTTTGACAACTAGCATGACCCTTGTAAAATAAAGGATTTTTCCATGCACTATATCCATGAAAGAGGCCTTGTTATTGCCAAAGGAGATCAAGCTCACAACTTTCTTCTTCGCTTTATTGTCCATAAGATTCCAATCATTATTTTGTAATGAGTCCCCATTCACTCTTTTTTTGAAATGGCAGACCCCCATCCCTAGTTTGGAATCGAAAGTGAAACAACCTTCTTGCTAGCTTTGCTCTCTTGTTGCTCTCTTAAATTCTACTTATCTTCAAACCCTTGTTATTGATTTAATGTGAAAATATTTTCCATATCCTTAATTTTAAGTATTCTTCATATGGATAATGACATCATTGATAGAAACCATATTTCTACAAGTATTATGGCTATTATATTGTATTGTTTCCACATAAAATAACTTCACAAGCTCAACAAACCAAATGGAGGATGTTTGATAGAAAGTTGAGATGAAAATATATATTATATGCACCCATTATGATAAAAAATAAATTAATAGATATTGTTACTTATAAAATTATTTAGGAATGACTTTAATTGTAATTCTATTAAATATCAAATTATACAAATTTTGATGTCATCTTTTTTCAACCATTTTATTGAATTCATCAAGAATAGTTAGATATTGTGTCATATTTCTATTAATTAGGGGTGCATACATTTTGAGACAAGTAAATTAATTTTATTATGCTTTTATCCATTATTACCACTCCTATAGTAAATGTCTTTGTCCTTAACCATTTGAAATTGTGTTTAGAGAATACCTTACCTTTATAGAGAACCATAAATTTTGTCAATAATACAAGAAAGAAATAAATAAAGAAACAATGAGTCCCATAATGTGTGTATTGTTTCTGAATTGAAATTTTATTTTCCACGTATCAACATGTTTTATAGAAATGGAATTCATCACCTATCTTTCTTATATTAGTCTAACGAAATAGGCTTGACTTATTGTATTTAAGAGTACTAGGGGAGAATTGTTTAATAAGTTTGTAGATCTTATTTGCTTAGAAATTGGGACAATGAGCAAGCTACTATATCGTGTTAAATATTGGTCCCTTGTTTACAAACACTTAACAATTATAGTGAACATATTTTAATCCCTTCATAGAAGTAACTTGATGGTTTTGCATCTAAATTTATTTTTGATTGTAAATTTCTTTTAAGGATTATGCTATCACTTTATGGTATTGCATTAAGAAGGTTGTACTACTTCGACATGGAATGCAAGTCTATAAAAATATTTGAATGAGAAATATATTGGATATGGTTATGACTCATTCTTGGAAGTATAGTACACCATGGAAGGATTTAGTGATGCATGTAAGTAAATTCATAATTATTAAAAGAGTGTAATCATTTTCATGTGGTAAAACTAGAATCTATCTAGAGTACAATTTATCTTCAAGCATGATATAGTGGCATTTTTGATATGTGACAACACAATTATGATCCTATGCATGGGAATTAAAAGCATGAAAAATTTAAAGATAATGTATTTATATACTTTCTTGAATTAGGTCTATAATTCTTACCTTTTATAAATTGTGACAAGGACCTTCCTTAGAAGGAGTGTGTATGATAAGGCTGAAATGTTTGTTTGTGTAGTGGCATGCCTACAAAAAGAAACACTAGTACAAAATATTGTGTAAAGTCATCTTACAAGTGGTTTATTATTTTCATTGATTAACTACAAGTGAATCAATAAATTGATATATCTTTGAGGATTAATGATGTTAATGTTCATGTGTAGTTGTATAAAAAGTGGTAGATTTAGATACTTATTATGATATTTTCTTTCTTTAATATAAGGTGAACACTCAACTATATTGAAAATAATTTATTGACTATGTGTCAATCCCAGATAGAAAGAGAGAGGGTATGGTACCATGACCCATGCAACAAGAACTAAATATATTGATTTTTGCATTCATAGGAGACTATTTTCCTAGAATGGATGAACACATGTTGGAATACACAAATATGAAAGGGTATTATAAATACAAAATCGTTATATTATATAAGTGCAAGTTTATTATTACACTAAAAACTAGATTTAGTCATGGGTATATACTCATGAGTTCTTGGGAATACTGCATGGTTTAAATAATGCATGACTCGTAGCCTCACTAATTGAATCAATTATATGTATATGTCCTCGTGAAGAGTTAGAACTAAATATGTGTAATTGAGACAAGGGCATATATGAGTATAACACTTGATTGGGCAATAAAGCACCCTAGTACCTTAGAAATTTTTTTTATATATTTAGAAATTAGAAAGCTTAATAAATTGTTGTACTTTTATGAAATTGTTGTAATTACATTCAACAATTGAGTTTTTACTTGTACCTTAAAACACATTATGGTTATAACATCTTAAGAAAAGATTAAAATTGCATTTGTAATATTCTTGAATCATTACATTCAAGGATTGAAAGTTGTACTTGAATTACTTCTATATAAAAGGATTGAGTTTGTACTATATATTATATGACTATGAAGTTAAGAAACATGAATATTCATACCTCATTGGTGGTATGTTTGGATATGCTTATCAAGCCATTAAGGATGTCCTTTACTTTAATAGTGTTCTATTCTCTCAAATTCAAAGGAAACAAAGTTCGTATTTCTTATTTTTATTAAAGTGAAAAAAATTACACTATGCTCTCATAATTAATTTGAATCCTCTTTGGGAAATAGTGACGTAATGGAACTAAACTTAGGTAGATACTACATCAAAACCAGAGTAAATTCTCTTGTTAAAATATGGAGTAGGGTATGTGTAAAAATAACTTAAAAATAAACTTTTACTTCCAAGGAGGATAGAAATGAAAATCCCTAAAAATAGGATGTTAAACATGTAATAGATTTATTCTCCTTGTAAATGTAAACATCAAAAAAATAATGCAACTTTTATTTAGAGATCCAAAAAAGATATAGAACTAAAATAAGAACATTCTCACTAGAAGTGCTTCATAGGTTCATGAATGTCATAGATCTAAAATAAGAAACAATCTCATTATAACTATCCTTAGGGAGTATATCAAATATAGAAAACACTACAAGAAAAAATGCTCTAGATACCCTAAAAGATGAAAAAAATATTTATTAAAAATAATAATTTTATATTTTTAGATCTTTATAGTCAAAATGGATCTTTAGCTATGTTGACACATTAATAGAGGATAAAACATGAAAGGGTAAATCATATGTAATTGAATAATAGATATCCAAAGATGTTAGTATATCTGACAATTACAAATCCCATGCTAATGTGAAGATATTTTCCATATCCTTAATTGTAAGTATTCAACTTTTCATATGGATAATGATATAATTGATTCAAATCATGTTTCCACAAGCGATTATGTCTATTATATCATTTTGCTACCACATTAAATAACTTGACAAGCTCAATAAATCAAATCAAAGAAAAAGAAGGATGTTTAAGAGAAATTTTATATGAAAACATATATTATGTACATAATAGAAAATAAATCAATAAATATATCTATTCAGAATCAACTTTAATTATACTTTATTAAACATCAAATTACATTTGAGGTCATCCTTTTTCAACCAATTTATTACATTCATCAAGAATATTTAGATATTATTTTATCTTTCTATTAATTAGGGGTGCTTACACTTTAAGATATGTACACTAATTTTATTTTGCTTTTCTCTATTATCACCATTCCTTTTTTGTCCACAACCACTTGAAATAATATTTGAACATTCACCGTAATACTTAGAATTTATTTGACTTACATTTAACAACTTTATATCCTTTTATGCAAATTATTACTTTATTTTCTTTAAATTTGTTAAAAGTGCTACAAGTTAATAAATAATTATATATTTTTAGTTGTTTTAATTATAATTTATATATCACTATCACAAGGAATTTTATATATCCTTATTTTTTTAATTAAATATATTTATATCTTAAACATTCATGAGTATAGTATCAATTATTTTATAATAACCCTTAACAAATTAAAAATTATAATAATTTACCTTAATACTCTTACTAAAAATTGTTTGGTCTAGTATGTATTAAGTTTTATTGGTTATGTTAACAATGCTTATTTCAATTTCTAAGTTTAGTTTTTTATTATTTAAAAAAATGTATTAATTTATTTTAAGATTTTTTTATATTTTTAATAATTAGTATAACATCTAGGTGCTTTTAGCAACGTAAAAGGTTTAAAATGATTGTGACATGGTGGTTATAGGGGCGGACAGCACAAGAATCTGCGTGGCAGCTTCCGGGGCGGATAACACAAAATACTATGGCAGCCATAAAAAACCGGACAACCTGCTTCTGGGGCGAATAACACAAAATACTGTGGCAGCCATAAAAAACCGGACAACCTGTCCGGATTCATGGCAGCTACCGATTCCACCATGTTAAAAAAAAAATGGTCAGACATTTTACAAGAGGTTTCTACCTCCCAACACATGTTAAATCATTGAAGTTGCCTCGATAACCCTTGTCTGTCCTAAGTAAACGTGACTCGGAGTGAGAGACCCCGAATTGGTATCGTCCTTGTCTGTCCTAAGTAAACGTGACTCGGAGTGAGAGACCCCGAATTGGCATCGTCGTCAAGATTACGCGCACTCAAAAAATTATTTTCCATAATTATTTCATGTTAATTTCAGATTTATTCTTCCCATATTTCTACTCATCATATTATGTTTTTATTATAACAATAGATTTATTAATTGATCATTTAATTGTGTCTTTATTTATTTATTTATTTTATTTGGTTATTGTGAGAAACCTCTATGACCAACACACAGGGTTGAACAGTCTCTTCCCAACCATGATCCTTCATAAAGCTTAAAGCTATACTTATCAATAGAGAATTTAACACAAAGCCACCACACATCCACCTCCTCACACACTCGCCCACCTCCTCACACACTCGCCCACATCACGGCTTGAACTGTGTTTTTATTTTTTACTATAATACTTGTATTTAAATTTATATATGTTATAAATATTATTTGGATGTATTTTGTAGAGTGTCGACATGGAAAACAATGTATTAGAAAATAGGATATCATAAAAATTATTTGTTTTTTAATATTGATATAAAAATGCATGTATTAAAAAATACAAATAATAAGATATGCCAATTTTCAGTATAATAATTAGTACTTTTGACTAATGAATAAACTGTTATTTTTTAATTATGTTAACAAAATAAAAATTGTTTATAAGATTAAGAATTTTAATATAAAATGTTTGAATTTAAACTTTAAAACTATTCAAAGTTTTAAAGTTTAATAACATTAATTTTTTTGATAATGTAAAAAATAATATAATTATTTATATTTTGTATTAATAAAAAATTATTAAAAAAAAAAGTCATAAAGCTCTATATTCTTTTATCATCTTTTGGAGTGTGTTTTTTTCATTATTGATTTTGATGCGGAGTTTTTTTATTTTTTATTTTTCAATTCTTTAGAGAATTTTATTAGTGAGTTCACATTTAGAGTGTCCTCTTACCCATTTTCAATTTCAATGTTCTTGTAGGCTTTACATTCCATTTTCAATTTCAATGTTCTTTGTGCAAAAGATATTTGTCTGACCATACCTCTTGAGGTAATGTTCATCTTCAATATTTACATTTGAGATGATGTAAACTAGATTTTAGTTTGGTTATAAGTAATTTTCCCTTCCATTTGATTTGTATATGCATGTACTTCTTTTGGTTGTGGTCATAGTTTGGGTTGAACTTGTTGATGTATAATTGTTTTTTCCTTCCTAAATTTTTAATCTATATGGTAAGTTTGAATTTTTTCTCACATAATGTTTATTTTCTTTGTTAGAGTTTGGATCCTCACTAAATTTAATTCTCCATTTTCCCATTCATTTGTTGTTTTGTTTCATCCATGTACCTTCTCTTCTATTCAAAGTTTCTTTGATTACCTATTTTGATAACTTGTTATTTTATATTCTTTCTATTTTCTTTAGATGCTTTAATAATCTTACCATAGCTTCTACTTCTAGTAGAAAAGTCCATATTTTAGCAAGTAAAATATGATATAAAATTAATGTTTTCTATAACTATCTATAGTTAATTGCTTTTGATTTCTTTTTAAATTTTTATTTAAAATTTGATGTATTGCTAATCCACACCTCACATCTATATAACATCACTACTAATTTCTCAATATATTTTTTTACAAACATGAATTTGTAAAGATACTATATAATTTTACTTCCATAGATAATGCATATTGTTTTTTGTTGTTGTTAGAGTTAGAACCCTAAGATGTTGGGCATCCCCATCCCACCATGACTTTTCATCAAGGGGGAAAGCTAAACTTATAAATAAAAAATTGACATCCCCATCACACCATAACTTTTCATAAGGAAGAAAGCTATAGACCTTTCATAAGGGGAAAACTAAACTTATAAATAAAGAATTTAACACACAATCACACATTTGCAATTTAAACTTTAGATCTAATGCATATTGTTTTTTAATGCATAGGGGAGTTGGTTACATCCACACTACCACACACATGCTCCAGTTTAAACTTTAGACCTTCCAAAAAAGAGGATACGTATTGTTTTTTTTAATACATAGGGGAGTTGGTTACATCCACACTATTTTTAGTAATTGTTAAGTGCAGGGTTCAAACCATAGGGGTTGCTTCCAACAAGTCTATACCATCTCGTCATTTTATAACTCGGCGTGAAAAGGACCACCCATCGCTGTGAATTTGTACCATCGTTATCGGTTTGGTGCGCACTTAAAGGATTCGGATAAACAGACACGCCCCCAAGAAGTGTCTGACCAGAAAGACAATTACCAATCTATCTAGCCCTTAGGGGATGCATACTGACCAAATAAACAATTACCAACCCACTAACCCTTAAGGGATGCATACACCCCCAAGAAGTGTCTGACCAGAAAGACAATTACCAATCTACCTAGCCCTTAGGGGATGCATACTGACCAAACAAACAATTACCAATCCACTAACCCTTAAGGGATGCATATTGTTAACAACGAATACAACAAACTTATATCCGAGTGTGAACCTAAATCTCTTTTGGGTAAATGCATGGGCAGATAGACAATTACCAATCTACTTAGCCCTTAGGGAGACAATTACCAATCTACCTAACCTTTAAAAAATACATACTGACCAAAAAAACAATTACCAATCCACTAACCCTTAAGAAATGCATATTGTTAACGACGAATATAACAAACTTATATCCGTATGTGATAGTTGTTCGTCTGTTGTTAATCATAGAGTACACATATTGTTAAAGACGAATAAAGCAAACTTATATCTATCCAGGGTGATATTTGTTAAAAATTACCAATCCACAAGTCCTTAAGTCCATATTATTAAGGACGAATACAATAAACATATTCGAGTTTGATATTTGTTCTTGTAGTGCATCAGGTCAACAAGAACGAAATAGATAAATTTGTTGGAGACAGTGCTCATAGTTTAAACTTTGCATTGATCAATTACTAAAAATAAAAATTGTTAAAAACACACAAAACAAACTTATATCTATTCAAGGTGATATTTGTTCGCCACATTATTAACTCGTCGTCGCGGCAATTACCAATCTACCTTACCCTTAAAAAATACATACTGACCAAACAAACAATTACAAATCCACTAACCCTTAAAAAATGCATATTGTTAACGACGAATATAAAAAACTTATATCCGAATGTGATAGTTGTTCGTCTGTTGTTAATCATAGAGTACACATATTGTTAACGACGAATAAAGCAAACTTATATCTATCCAGGGTGATATTTGTTAACAATTACCAATCCACAAGTCCTTAAATCTATATTATTAAGGACGAATACAATAAACATATTCGAGTTTGATATTTGTTCTTGTAGTGTGTCAGGTCAACAAGAACGAAATAAATAAATTTGTTGGAGACAGTCCTCATAGTTTAAACTCTGCATTGATCAATTACTAAAAATAAAAATTGTTAAAAACACACAAAACAAACTTATATCTATTCAAGGTGATATTTGTTCGCCACATTATTAACTCGTCGTCGGGGCAAATAAAATTATTAAACTAATTTGTAAGGGAAAAAAAGACTAAATAAATTTGTTGGAGACAGTCCTCATAGTTTAAACTCTGCATTGATCAATTACTAAAAATAAAAATTGTTAAAAACACACAAAACAAACTTATATCTATTCAAGGTGATATTTGTTCGCCACATTATTAACTCGTCGTCGGGGCAAATAAAATTATTAAACTAATTTGTAAGGGAAAAAAAGACCAACGTAATCGTCGACAGTACGGTTCGAACCTGCGCGGGCAAAGTCCAACAGATTTCAAGTCTGTCTCTTTTAACCACTCGAACATATCGACAATTTATGAACAAATCCGACATATGAACAATTCATCTAGAAAATTGTTTTTATTTTATTTATTCATCTGTAGATATGTTAATCTTCGGTTTTGCTAAACCGGTCAGCTTTCCAACTTGGATGCGCTGTTTGAATAGACATGACAGTAAGATGATGATGATAATCAGCATGCCATGGATACATAGGTATTCTCCTTCTGTAGATCAAATATTTCATTTCTTTTCCTCTTAAAAAAATTTTGATCGTTGATTTTATATTAATTAAGCTCTAATAATAGAATTAGATATTAAACTACTCTTAAATCTTATTAATTTAAAAAATAAATAAATTATATTTATCACATAAATGTTTAGAAAAAAAATTAATATAAAACATATTTTAAATTCGTATGCATATAATGTTTTATAAGTTCAACATAGTTATAGTTTTTTTAGAGGATACTTTTTTTATGCACAGAAAAAAAACAATTTTGAATAGTTGAAAAGTTGTATATCGGGCCACCCTTCCCGTGAATTGAACTTAGATCTTAGTTAGGAAAGCCCAATACGTTTTGTTATTGTGGTGTCCTTGAATAGTTATAGTTGAAAAAGGAAAATCATTTAACATCAATGTTACTATATATTTTTATATTATATAAATTATTTAATAGAAAAAAATAATTATACAAATTATTAATAATTAATTTTTTAATTTAAATTATTTTGATATATGGGTTGGTTTATAAATGAATAGTTTAAGTTTAGAATAATTATTATGATGTGAGTAAAAAATTAAATTACAAATGGTATTTAAATTAGCTTATTTAAATTAAATTGTTTGTCTTATAAAAATTTGATATCTAAAGTATTAATTATCAGTAAGAAAGATTGATTTATTTATGAGAATAATATAATCATTTATGATTTTAATATATGATATTTAAAAAAAAATGAAAAATTAAATATGATATTAATTTTATTTTTTGAATTTACATGGTGGAATCGGTAGCTGCCATGAATTTGAGCAGGTTGTTCGACTTTTATGGCCACCACAGTATTCTGCGTTGTTCGTCCCGAAAGCTACTACATAATTTTTCATGCAGTCCACCTCTATAACCACCATGCCACAATCATTTTAAACCTTATGATATTAATTTTTATATGCTAATCATATTAGCATTAAAAGTGTTTAAGTGTGATCATAGATTAAATCACAATCAAGGAGTAGTAACATTGTCTGAAAACCATTAGATGACATTTCACCAAGGTATATGTGTTGTTGTCATTGCTTGTGAGTGTATTCATGAGTTGTTTATTGATATTTGTCTCTTGTAATTCTTGAAAGTCATACACCAATGCAAGGAGATGGTAATATTAAAATAAGGTAAAGGTAATGGTAAAAGACTGTGAGAGTGTTTCCTTTTTTAATGTCTTATAAAAGGAAAATAAAGTGATTAAATTAATTATCATGGAATATTATATCAAACCACATTACTAGATGACATAATGATAAAGACAAGATAATATTATCCTCTTACCATGAGATAAGATACTAAGTACTCTTTCCTATGAAGTTGATTTTGAGGGTAATGTGTACTCTTTTGGGTTAAACAAAGGAGGTATGAGCATACTTGTAGTCCCCCATCCTAAAGGATTACAAAATATCTAAGACATACTAGGGTTAAGAAATAGTGATCCTAAAGGGTGATTAATTGATTTGAATTCATAAGAAGTAAAGTAGAAGCTCCAAATCTATCATTTCATAAGTTCCATAAAGTCATGAATTCGTCTCCTAGACCAAAGATGTTAAACTTCCTATAATCAACAAATCATCACTATACAACACAATTGTCAATTTATAATTTTCCTTATTCATAGGGAGAGCTACATTAATGGATGCCAAGGGTTAAAACCCTAAATAAATATGAAATAAGATGTGTTTGGTAGTGTAGAGGGGGGAAAACTACCCTACTACATATGATTCTCGACTAGATCCGTTGGGATATGAGGTGACCATGAGGGTATGTTGGTTCCTCTACACTTGGGAGCTTAGGGGATCAAAGGGTTCACCAGGAACGGTTTGACTCACTCCAAATCCAATATGAAATGTTTGATGTGTTTATTTGAACAAGCACCTATGTTTGGTCTTTTAAAATCTTAAGCTATAAAAAATTAAACAACAACAATGCAGGGCAAACAACAATGCAAGCAAACAAGGATCTATCCCTAGAATGATTCTTTATTTACAAGAAAGTAAAATTTTCCTTTTCAATCAAAGGCTCAAGAGAATACACAAAACAAAATTAGCCTAAATGCAAACTATATGCTTTTCTTATTTTGATGCCTAGAAACGAAACACTAATATTAAAATTAAAAGGGTAATTTAACTTTTTCCTTAGCTAATCTATCAAATTTATGTTATTTTATTTTAGCTATAGGAAATAAAATGATCACAAATACTCAACAAACAACCTAAAGATTTAATCAAAGTAATTACTTGGTTTGGTGGCTGATCCTAGCCGAATTTACACCTTGTAGCCAAATTCACGCCTTGTAATATCAACAACTTCAAAACTCTTCAAAAATTTGATTAGTGTTTGGGGGATTGCTTAGATCGTTATGTGACTAAGCATGGAGGAACAACAATAAAGCCCCCTTGGTCCTTTTAGCAGGCCATTTGAAAATAAAAATTATTGTTGACCTTTTAGAACAAGCAAAACAAGATATGACAACATGTAACATTGAAAGTAGAGTATAAATAGAATAGATGCAACGAAAAACAAATATGCAAGAGAACCTAGGGTTTCGAAAGAAAAATTTACCCCCAAGCTATTGTGACCAAATTTGCACCCTATAAATTAGGGGTCATGAATTCGGCAACAGAGAAAATATGACAAAATAGTGGTTTTGCAAAATTTGTGCCCCATAAATATGGGGCACAAATTCACACAAGAGTGCTTAAACACTAATTTAATAGTGTAAAATACAGTTTAAGACTAAAAATTGATGATATAAAAGCTAACAAATGCAAAGAGAAAACCTGATAAGCATGTAGAGGAAGCAAGGGTAAAGGTGGAAGACCTCTCCTCCTTATAGAAGATACTCTATCATAAAGGCTTCTCCACTTGCTTGTCTTCAGTAGCAAATCACAGAAAGCACACCAAAAGTAGTTAACTAGAGCATCAAACTATCAAGAGCATCAAAACATAAGATAGCATAGATCAAGATCAATATGGATTGATTGATTAAAAAAAATGGGATCCAATCCTTCTATTTATATGAGGTTTAGAGGGGAGGAAAAGGCAAGAAAACAAAAGATAACTTTGGCCAAGAGCCAATGCCATAGAGGTCTACCCAAAAAATTGGGCTTTTTAAGAGAAAACCCCAAATTTGTTGAATTCATACCTCGTAAATTACAGGGAAAAAATTTAATAGCTAAATGTGCCAAATTCGTACCCTATAAATTATAGGGTGCGAATTCAACAAAGCTAAATTTTCCAAATTTGCATCCCATATTGGGATGACCATGAATACGAGATAGCTATACCCATGTGTAGTTTTCTATATTTTGGTGGACCAAACAATGTCATAATGGGATAAAATTATACTCGTTGAAAAAATATTTTTGAGCCCAATCCAACGGTAGTGTTTTTGAAAGGAATAGAAAATATTTAATGGGTAAAAAATTGGCTCAAAGGTGACCTTACTTTCTAAAGCAACAAAAGCTTAATTTTAGGCCTCTAAAAGGTGAATTCGACTTGGTTGGTTAGAGGGTTGATATATGAGGGTGAATTTATGGAAAATGATGAAAAGTGGATCAATTTTTAATGTCTACATTTCACCCTCTTTTTGATGTATTCATTGTGCAATGAATACATCAAAAATAGTTGTGCACTAATTTTGATGGTGGTAAGCTTTTGGCTACTTGAAAAGCTAATGTAGACTGGATGGTGTGAAAACATGATTTCTCATACATAAATTTTATGCATGTATACCCCCAACATAGGATTCCCCCTCGAGTTTTAAAGGGGAAACCTAGTTGAACTGATGAAAATTGATTAGGATAGGGTTGAGGAAGAGAGGCTTGATGAATATTGAGAAGGATTATATATGATTAAATGAATACAATATCAATATGAAGTGATAAGGAGAGAAAAATAAATGAGAGAAATGATTGATACCCCTAGTTGGGGATTGATGAATAGATTGATAGATGTGATATGAGAAGAGTTATGGAAGAAAAATAAGAGATAAAAAGAGGAAAGAATAATAGAATAAGAAGGATAAAGCCATCAAAAGGTCAAAGAAAGCAAAGAGGGGCTTAGACTATGCCATTTGAATCAGCGTAGACCAAAATAGATTAGTGTGATCAAATGAGCATAAGCTAAGCAAAAAAAAGAAGAAAAATATGGAATGGAACCTTGTAAGGATGTATACTCATAAATGGATAAGGATGGATTGAAAACCTACTATGGGTGTAGTTCTCATGAGTGGCCATGAAGTTATCTTGTGAAGGTGTTATGCTCACTAAAAAGAACAATATGGAGTGATACTCGGTATGGGTGTGTGCTCGCTAATGATAAAATAATAAAGTAAAATATCACTATGGGTGTATATTATTGCTAGTGGATGTATGGAGAGATATTTGCTAGTATGTGTGCTCAAAAATGACCTAAGTGGAGGACGATGCTCATTGGAAGCCATGAAGCTAACTTATAATGGGGTGTAGTGCTCGTTGAACCAAAATAAAAATAGTGTATCCTAAAATGGGTGTGGTGTGTGCAGACGGTCAAAAGGAGTACAACCCAATAGGGGTGTTAGCTCAAAGAAGAATATCAATCAAATCAATAAGGTGTTGTGTGTACACATGTTAGAGATAAGGAATATAGAAGTAAAAGATAGTGTGTATGTATGTGTGTGTCCTTATTGAGATTCTAATAGCTAAGAGATATGTGCAAGATAGTCAATGGCTGCATGAATACCATAAATGATATTCGTGTTGTATCTAACCTATATTACAAGGATCCCTTAACAATCAAAAGATCAAGAAGAAAAAGTATGAGTAAAAACAAGATGTCCAGATGAAAGATGAAACATATATCCTTTGCCTTGGAGAAAGGAAGAATGAGAAAATATGCAAAGGACGAGGATATACAAGAGATGAAGAACAATATTCCTTGATTTGGAGAAACTTATAATAATTTATACTTTCAAGGCCAAGGAATATTCCCTAGGTTGGGGATTTACTAAGCATCAATGACCTAGTATGAGCGCAATGCATGTGAGCGAAAACCTAACTAGGTTTCATCACTTACCTCATTGTGAAGTCCCCAAAAATCTATATGCTAAAGTAGTTGAATGCAAGTATGATCAAGTAAAAAAATAGCTATATGACAAGCAAATATGTATATGGAACATAAAATTAAGCAATTTATGCAAAATATGATAAGCAGTCATGCAGTATCCAAACCAAATTCAATATGAATATGGATGATGCGAAATCATGCATAATATTATTTTAGGTGCATTATGTTCATTGGTTATTTAATATATTTACCATATAATGTCGCTAAGCGATAGGCTTATGAGCTAAAATTAACCATTATGACAAAGGGGGCTATCCAATTGGGCTAAAATTTGCCTTTCAAATCTATATGATGATTAGTGTTCTTTTAGTTTTCTTTGAGAACAAGGTCCCCAACCTCTAAAGAATGATTGCAAAATTTCTTAGATTAAGATCACTTGAGCCTATTATTATAGGCTTGGAGATGCTCTAATTCATGGATGTGCTTCTCTTCCAACAACTCCAATTGGTTTAAATGTTCGAAATAAAAGTTGACACATATTCTGATTGTGTTATTTATCTTAACAATAAGAACAATGGTACAAGGGATTGAACCATTAAATAAAAAGCTATTACGAAGGATATATTTATGATCCATATCACAAAGAGGATTATCTGAAGAACACAAGCTTATACTGAGAGGGGGGGTGAACAGGATAAGATCACTTTTTACTTTTCTTTTCCAATCAATATTATGCAATGTAAAGATACCAATATCAATAGCAGTTTTCAAAGCAATGCAAAAATCACCACACACAATGGAGACATCAAATTTATGTGGTTCACCCAATGTGGGCTACTCCACGAAAAAAATATTTTACTAAAAACTTTCTCAATCAATCTCTTGGGAATCCTTTCCCTATTACAATGTTTATGGACCTATGTCCAAAGGAGATACCAATCCCCTTAATTAATTTTGTGGATATCTATCCATAGGAGACACCAATCTCCTCACTTTGCTCTAGCTGGTGATCCTCTAGAAGACCTCTGCCTCCACTACCCTTAGCAAATGGAATTCTATCCATAGAAGACACCCGTCCTCCATGCTCTGGTTATATACATCTGTCCTCAACTCTATCACCTCCAAAGCTCTATCTCAAATTTGCACTAAATACAGTCCTTCGGTCTAGCACAAATATGTCCTCAATATATTTCTCTGGTTTGGCACAAACCTATCCTCAAATATGCACCAAACTCTGTCCTTGAATTTGTACTAAACATAGTCCATCGGTCTAGCATGAATATGTCCTTAATATTTGTCCTCAAGCCTTAACTCAAAGCTTGACTTAATCTCAAATCAACTCTACTGGACCTTCCCCAAACATTAACTCAAGGTTTTAACAAATCAATCAATAAACTCTGCTTTCAAGTCTTCTCAAAGACTTACCTCAAATATGCCTTGTAAGCTTCCACAAAATCTTACACTAATATGTCCTCAAGTCCTCTCTATAACTTATCCAATCTTCTCAATAAGTTCTCACTAGAACTTATCCAAATCTGCTCAATGAGTTCTCACTAGAACTTATCCAAATCTCATAGAAACATAAAGAGAACTGTTAGAGACTCAATATGCTCTACAGACATCACAATGCTTAATCACTTTTAGTCACTCTCTTAGAAACATATAGAGAATTGTTAGAGACTCAATATGCTTCACATTCACTTCAATGCTCAAACACTTTCAATCACTCTCTTAGAAACATATAGAGAATTTTTAGAGATTCAATATGCTTCACATTCACTTCAATGCTCAAAAACTTTCACTTACCCTTTTATCATAGAAACATATGGAGAATTGTTAGAGACTCAATATGTTTCACACTCATTAACTCTCAACATTTTTCTCAAATAAATTTAGAATATAGAATAATTTGTTTTATAGAATTTGAACAATCACTTCACACATTCACTTAACTAGGCTCAACCAACTCTACTCAACCAATCACTAAATGAAACAATCATTGCTTACAAACCCTAGTCCAAGTATATGAAAACTCACTAAAAATGTTTCCAACAATTCTTATCAACCAATCTCACATAACAATGATACTCGTGATCTTTCCAACCCTATTTCAAGTTCTTCACTCAATCAATCACTTCAACAACAATGCTTATAAACCAATATCATATATAGCTCAACAAATCAATAAGGAAACCTAATTAAATCCTTTTCACTCTAAACATATTTTTTAGAAAATAATCAATCAACTCAACTATGGAAGAATGTGCCCATACCCTTTTCTTGATGAGAAATAGTCTTTAAAACCTATCTCAAGTATAACCACTTCCTTTACCAAACACCAAGGTTAGATGACAAAAATATCATTCTAACTCTTCTTCAAAACTTTTCTTCAATACACAAGTTAGCACTTAATTACTCCTTATAATCTCCAACTTGAAATAAATAATATTCAACATTCTTCAATTTCAAAATATAAAATTCAACCTTCCTTATAACTCCTTAGCCTCTAAAATTCCAATTCAGAAATTAAAGCTTTGCACTTCCTTTTAACTCCCCTAAACAATTTACACTCCAAATAACATGCAAAGAACTTTAATTAAAAAAAATACTTTAGAAAAATAAAAATATTATTTTCCCTTTAACTTTTCGTAGGCCAAGACAACCAACTCAAATCACATACCTCAATGCACTCAAAAAGCTTTGGTGGGATTTGAACCCACGTTGGTTCTCCCCCAAGCATCTTCGCAGTGCTAGCGCCCACCGTTTGGGCTACGTGGCTCCACAAGAGCCAAAAGGCACTTGGGTGCCTTTAATTTTCCCCCTCGATCGGTGCATAAACAAAACGTGGACCTTCTTCCAAAATTGGCATGCGCAGATTTTGAACCTACATCAGCTTCCACAACAACGTCTTTTGCAGCCCTTGGCTGCCAACCAAGCTACAAGTCCTTCGTGTTGATTTCGGAGCATGCCAAACTTTATCTCTTTCCCTTGCTCGATTTGCACATGTGAATTTTCTTTCTCTTTTCACGAGCCAACACAAGTCACATGGATGATTTCAAATGCCAATATTTTGGCATATTTATACATAGGGTTTTACTTTCTTCAACGTCAACACATTTCGAATTTCTAATTAAAATTTGCTTTGGAAAGTTAGAATTAAATATTAAATATTTATTTTACTTAACTTTAGCCCCCAACATGAAAGTTAAAATTAAATATTAAATAAATATTTAACTTAACTTTAGCACCCAACATTAATAACTTAAAGTTTTAATCAATAATTAAAATACTTTAATTTAAATTAGATTTGTATTAAAGTTAATTTTAAATATTAAATAAATATTTAAATTAACCCTTATCAATATTTAAATTAAAATTTTAATCATGGATTAAAACATGTGGGTCTTTTCAACTTTGTCCTTGATCTCCTTTAACTTGATATTGGTGCCGAAAATAATAATGAAATATTATTATTTAATTTGACTTCTTCTTCTTGGATCTTCATCCTCTGAGCTTTCTTAATGTCCTCAAAGATGACGAATATTGCTCAACAATACTTTTGACATCAATGACAATAACATTCCTCAAAATGTACAACATTATCCATATCATATTCTATGGGAGTCGCTAAATGAAACTCATTGTAAACTCTGACCATGTCATCATTCTTGATGAAAAGGGGGAAGAATCCTAATTGCTCAAGGTATTTAGGAGACATAGGAAGGGTATCCACTTGAGAACTAGAAGATTAAACATGGGAAATGAAAGATATTGATCCATAAAAGAAGCTATTTCGACAAACATCTCATGACTCATATCACAAATATTATCTCCTTCAAAATACTCCTCTAGGGTCACAACTAACTCAATGTGCACCAAAGTTATCTCATTGTAAACCAATATGTTGGAGGGATAAGGAGGTCCCTCATCCTCATCATTGCACTCCAAGCCATGATGATCTATGAAATTTATCAAAGGTAACAACTTGATCAGCATCCATTGGTAAGGGTTGGTTTTTTTTTGGGATGTAACCTATGCCACATCTCCTAGGCCAAAGCTCGACTTCCAAAGGCTCTTAAATGCCTTTCTATTGTGGCCCCAAACCCTTCCCTACATATTCCATACTATATAGTATCTACTTAGGAAGTGGGCAATCATTGGATAGATAAAAATGGGTAAAGGCCCTCTCTATTGAAAAGGGGTTTATACCATAGATATTTTCTTCAAGGGATGTATCCATGTAGACAAAGGTACACATACCAATGTGCACTACTTCACCTTTTTTATGGGGTAAACCCATAGTTTGAGGTGAAGGTGGTAGCTTAGCTAGATCCAGAAGAGGACTTTCATCGAGTAGATTAGCTTGATTCTATGATGAGATTATGATTGGTGGTTCCTCTCTTATCTTAAATTTTTCAAACTTCTTGGTGATATGAGATGATGAAAAAGAAAAATTAGAAGAAAGATAAATACATGGAAAAAAATGGATTTTATATTGAGCTTGCTCAACCATTGAATAATATTGAAATGGATGAGGATCATTCATAATTGTGATAAGTTGATTTATAAATTCATACTTTAAACACTGATGAAGAGTAGAAATAAAAACCCTCATTGCATGAATCCAAGGGCATCCAAGAAGAATATTAAAAGATGTTGTACAAGATACCACATAAAACAAGATGTCTAAGATCTTGGGTCCTACCCTAATGGGAAGGGATACAATATCATAGGCCTCTTGGAACTTATTTTTGAAAGCCTTTATGATAACATCAAATTTGGTTAAATATTTTTACCTTAATCCAAAGTTTTGTAAGAATTGATAAGTGCATATATTGAGGGAGGAACCATTGTCTACCAAGATTCTCTTGATAATTTTTTTTCCAATATATACAATGATGTAAAGAAGAGGATCCCCTTGTAAATTTTAGGAAGGAAGATTGTCATCATAAAATTATATGTGATTTATCCCAAGAGAACCAATGACATTATCTAGGTTACTAGGGGGAATATCTTGTGGGATAGATTGTTGACCTAGAAGCTTCAACAAGGCTTCTCTATGAATAGGAGAAGTTTGTGAAATCTCTAAGAGGGATATCTTGGCTGGTGTGTTACTTATCTATTATTGTATGTTGAAGGAGACTTTTGGTTACAACTTTATAACTAAGGTTGGTTTTTCTACACTTGTGCTCATTTTTTTGGGTACTCTTGAGAACTAAGGGTGGTCTAGAGGGTTGGTTGGATGTAGAACTTGTCTCCTCTTGATATTGTTGAGTCGATTGAGCTTAATCTTGTTGTATTATTGTAACTGATATCATAATAACCATGTTGTTGTAGGAAGGTTTCACATTATGATATGACACTTGATTGGTTATTTGTTATCCATGATTGGGTAGAGGATTTTGGAAGATCCCCATATCTTGATTAGTAATAGGTATCTGTTGAGTTGGAGGTTTGTGGTTAGGAGCGGGTTGAGAGTCATCCACAACAAGATGACCCTCATATATCAAGTCCTGAATCACATGTTTTAACATCTTACATGAGTTCATCATGTGCCCTTCCACCCTATGATACTCATAATGTTGATTAGGCATATACCAAATTACCATGGCATTGGGTTGTCTTATGGAAGGCAATTCGATCATCTTAGCTTCCAAAATATTCTTAAGGATTGATGAAATAGGTTGGTTGAGTCTAGTAAAATTTATTGGTGGGGGTTTTTGAGGTTTGCTAAGTACCAATTTCTGCAAGCTACTAGCAACATTAACATTGTTGGTTTGCTTGTTATCTGTTACCCCATCACTAACTACATGCTTGTTCTTATATTAGGTTTTCATGGTAGTGTCTTCTTCTTTCCTTAACTTGAGTTGACCTCTTCAAATAAGATCCTTCTCTACTCTTGCTGCTAAATCTATCGCTTGTTCAAAAGAGGTAATGGATGTTGTTTCAAACTCATATGAGATCTACTCTTGCAAGTTTCCAATAAATGTCTCTAACATGTCTCATGGAGGTAAAGTGGATTTTGATCATCTAACTAAACTCCTCCATCAAGATAATTTTTTTGAGAAACTTTTATCTTTAGCTTGCTTTAGGAGATACAAATCTTGGATGGTTACTCATTTCTCCACATAAGCTCCAAATTGTTGAACAAAGAACTCAATTGTCTCTTCAATTTTTCTCAAATAATGATGGGGTAGTTGATAATACCATTCCAATGCCATATCACCAAGGATTCTAGGAAATGTATTTAGCAACAACATGTTATCATATATAAGATTGTGGTATGTTGTTCTAAACATCCTTAAATATTATATTGGATCCTTTTATCCCTTATAAATAGGTAAGATCGATATTAGAAAATGCTTAGGGTAGGGCCTAGTGATGCCTATGGTATCTAGGGGTTGACTACACATCCTTATAGTTGTAAATGAAACTTGGAGCCTAAATTGTATTCATTCTCAATGCCAATTGTTTCACTATGGTTGTTAAACTTTGCATGTCAAGTTTATTGTTGTGCAATATCCCTAGATTCCATAAAGGGTTATAAGTGTTTTTTTGAAAGGAAACTTGGTTAACATTGGAAACATTAACATTGTTATGGTATGGGTTATGATAAAGAATATTTTGTGTAGTATCTTACTATGGAAAATAATACATGTTTTGTGGAAAAAAATAAGTGATGTTGAGAGGAGGAACATTATTAGAAGAAAGAGGAATCAAATAATATGGAAATTGAATATTATCTTGAGGTATGCCACTAGTTGGAGGAAGTTGTGAAATTTCTCCAATGTTGGTGGTTGTTGTAGTAGCATATGTGGGCTTATGAAATAGATTAATGTGATGAGAATATTGAAAGAGAGGATTGATATGAATATTATGAGGAGAAATGGTTTGATGATAAGACATCCCATCTTCTTCAAAGTGAGTGTCTCCATCTAGGGCCTTATTCAAGGCTTTTATATGTTGCTTATAGAAATACCATATTTAATCAAATTATTTTAAGGTGAGTCTACCATGAGGATCTTTAATAGGTTGAATGTCATTATTATTCTCTATATCCTCTTCTTCCTCTAGATTGGAATTCTCCCTATCAATATAATAATCCTTTTAAGGACTATCATCATATTCTAAAAGCTTTTGCTTACTCCTAAGCTTTTAAGCCATAGGATTAAGAGAAAGTACAAGGGAGAAAAGGAGATATAAAACTAATGAAAGACACACAAAATATATTTTTTAAGGTGTTTTCATGATCTATCTCTATGCAAACAAATTTAATGATATTTCTTATAGTTTAAAAAGAAAATAAAAAGGAAAAAAAAGGAAGAGGCTTCCTTATTTTGCAACTAAGGACATGTGTCACATAGATTTCACCAAAGATGTAGAGGAGGGAAAATTGCCCTACCACATACAATTCTTGACTAGATTCACTAGAAGCCAAGGTGGTTGCGGGGGTATTTTGGTTTCTCTACACTTGAGGGTTTGGGAAATCAAAGGGTTCTAGTGGAAGGTTTGATGTGTTTATTTCAATAATAACCTAATTTTGGTCTTCTAAAATCTTAAGCTATAAAGAATTAAAGAATAACAATGCAAGCAAACAAGGAGCTATCCCTAGAATGATTATTTATTTAAATGAAGACTAAACCTAATTTTGCAAGAAAGTAAATTTTTCCTTTTCAAGCAAAGGCTCAAGAGAATACACAAAACATATTTAGCCTAAATGCAAACTATATGCTTTTCTTCTTTTGTTGCCTAGAAATGAAATGCTAATATTAAAATTTAAAAGGGTAAGTATCCTTTTTTGCTTAGCTAATTTATCAAATTTATATTATTTTATTTTAGCTATAAGAAATAAAATAATCACAAACACTAAAAAAATAGCCTAAATATATAATCAAATCACTTACTTGCTCTGATGGCTGATCCTAGCTGAATTCACACCATGTAGCTGAATTCGTGTCCTATAACTGAATTCATGCCCTATAACCAAATTCACTCCCTGTAATGTCAACAACTAACTTGCAAAACAAATTTAAAATTCTTAGAAAAAATAATCAATGTTTGGGGGTCTACTTAGAATACTATGTGACTGAGCTTGGAGGAATAGCATTCGCTGACCATTTGAAAATAAAAATAATTGTTGACCTTTTGGAACAAGCAAAACAAGATACGATAACATGAAATTATGAAAGCAAAATATAAATAGAATAGATGTAATAGAAACAAATATGCAAGAGAACCCAGGGTTTTGGGAGCATAAATTTATCCCAAGCTATTGTGATCGACTTCACGCCCTATAAAGTAGGGATTTCAAAATCAAAAATAGAGAAAAGATGGCAAAAAAGTGGTTTTTTCGAATTCACATCCCATAAAATATGGGGCATGAATTCACATGAGAGTTCTTAAAAACTAAATTAAGAGTGCAAATGTAGTTTAAGACTAAAAATTGATGATCTAAAAGCTAACAAATGCAAAGAGAAAACCTAATAAGCTTGTGGAGAAAGCAAGATTAAAGGTGGAAGATATCTCTTACTTCTAGAAGATAAACTATCATCAAGGATTCTCCACTTGATTATCTTCAGCAAACAATCATAGAAAACACACCAAAAGTAGAACACCAATGCATCAAACTATTAAGAGCATAAAAACATAAGATAGCATAGATTAAGATCAACATGGATTGATTGATTGTAAAAAATGGGATTCAATCCTTCTATTTACAGGAGGTTTCAAGGGGAGAAAAGAGGAAATAAAATGAAAGACAACTTTGTCCAAGAAATGATGTCACAAAGGTTAGCAAAAAAAAATCGCTTTTCAAGAGAAAAAACCTAAATTTGCCAAATTTGCACCCTGTAAATTATAGAGCATGAATTCAACTAAGCTAAATTTGCCAAATTTGTGCCTCATAAATTATAGGGTATGAATTTGACAAATCAAAATTTCCAAATTCGTGCCCCATCTAGGACGGCCATGAATTTGAGATAACTAGACCCATGTGCATTTTTTTTGCATTTTGGGGGACCAAATGATGTCAAAATGGGATAATATTATACTCATCAAAAAGCTATTTTCGAGCCCAATCCAATGGTAGTGGTTTAAGAGGAATGGAAAATATTTTATGGGGGAAAGTTGGCTCAAGGGTGACCTTACTTTCTAAAGCAATAAAAGCTCAATTTTAGGTCTCTAAAATGTGAATTCGACTTGGTTGGTTAGAGGGTTGATATATAAGGGTGAATTGATGGAAAATGATAAAAATTGGATCAATTTATAATGTTTATAGGTATATCTATGCAAAGATCAATTGTACCCATGATGAATATAGGACAAGTTCTCATCCCATGTGCATGGATGCTTGGAACTATATATTCAAAGAAGATGAACAATCAATTGATACACTTCTTAGTGGCCATTAGTTTGAGTATAGAAGGTTGTGGAATTGGTCAAATTGATGTTAATCATGCTCCATAGGATATAGCAAGCGAAGCTCAAAATTTTGCTATTCCTATCAAATACAATGGACTTTGGTAGACCAAAATTAGTCCACATATGATTAAAAATAAAGCTTAGCAGTATTCTCAACTAAATTGGATTTCTTACAAAGAATCATGATAGCCATTTTTAGAAAATAATCAAATACTATAGAAACACAACCATTACCATACTTAGATGTAGGTAAACCTATGAGAAAATGAATGGAGATAGATTCCTAAGGATTAGATGTTATTGGTAATGGTGCATACAGTCCTTGTTTCTTGTTGGTTGGTTTAGAAATAGCACAAGGGGTATATGATGATGTACCTCTTGATATTATTTCTCATTTTGGGCCAATAGAAGTACTTTCGAAGAAATTCCAATATTTTTCGCCCAAAGTGACCCACTACTTTGTTGAAGTGCACTTTCCAAATCATATTTGAGTACTAACTAGCTAGTACACAAATATATCCCATGTGATAGTGAATATTATATTATAAAAAAAATAAAAAATATGCTTATACACACAAAGAGCCTAGTATGCATCTACAAAATTAAAATCTACTTCTTACAAGATGGACCAATTAGAAGTAGCATGCCCAAAAAAATCATGAATGGTGGTGAGTGCCATGATTGAAGGTTAGCTCAAATAACCTACTACTTAATAGGCACTACTATTATTGTGTTTTATGACAAAATGAAACTATTTCAAATATATACCCCGCTTTTGATATATTTCATTCCTTAGATTATTCTACATTTGAATGAATTCCAAAAGTATATGACTTGTATGTATGATGGTTCCTTGACTAAGATGTAGTGCTTCCACTATTTACATGCTTGGATAATGATATAGAGTTGTTTATATTATGTGAGGCCTTTTCAAATTGCCTCAATGAATGTTTCAATGTGATAGGTAATTAGATGCCCACATTATTTTACGATATCTCCCAATGCGTACTCTAATGTGTCATTCATTACCTCAAAAGGTTGATGCAAATTAGGTAGGGAAAGTGTAGGATATAAGCACAATGGTCCTTCAATTTCTCAAATACCTTTTATGATTTTTCTTCCCAATGGATCGTAGATTTAGCACCTCCTTTGGTCACTAGGTGTAGTATCCAAGCAATGCATGAGAACCCGAGAACAAATATTTGGTAGAAATTGGTAAGACCCAAAAATATTTGAAGCTATGCTAGATTATTTGGGATATGATAATATCTAGTTACCCAAATATTATTAGAAACAACATGGAATTCCTCTTTATTAACAATATATAGAAGGTACTAAATCTTCACCATGCCAAAAATACACTTATCCAAATTAGGATATAACTTATGTCTTCAAAAAATATAAAAAACTTATTGAATATGTTGTAGATGTTCATCCCATATCTTACTATAGATGAGAATGTCATCTAATTAGACTACCACAATTTTAGTGTTTTATGTCCCTAGTGATAGATTGTTATGTTAATTTTTATGCTTAGTAGACATGTACATATATATAGATGGCTATTATTGTTGTACGATATATTATTATTAGTTATAGTTAATGGTATTTCTTTATAATATAAATTATTAATTTAAAAATATATTTCTCTTGCACAATGGTATGACTTTAATGTGTTAACACACACACACACATCAATCATTGCATTAAAGTTATACCATTATGCAAGAGAAATAACTTTTTAAGTGAAATGGGCCCCACTCATAGTACATCATCACCACATAGTGGTATCACAATAGCTTGGATATTATGCATGTATAACTTGACAATATTCAAACCTAGGTCTCCTTGACAATTAAGGAATTTAACTAGTTGAGCTAATGCCATTTGATGCTAACACACACACATATTTCTAGAGAAAAAGGGATTGTACTTGGGTTCCCTACCCTTGAAAAATCATAACTCTCTCTTTTAAAGTTTGAGATTTTACAAATAAATTCAACTCATCTCAATTGAGTTATTGTAGCTAGATACCTACATATTATTTCATAGAAAGTTTGAATTCTTGATTTTCATTTTTTGGATTTTGTTCAATTTTCTTTGTAAATACAAATATTCCAAAATTCAACATCCTTCTTGTTGATATTTTCCTATAGAATACTTCACAATACCAAAACTCCACCTCTACTATCTACAAATTACACCTTAGTAGAGTAATATTTCCAAAACTTCGCACTATCATAGCCTACATTACCATATTTGGACTGTTAATTTCCTTCCTAAAGCATAAGTGCAACCATAAGAACTATAATAAATAGTTTATATGAAAACATATTAAGTTTATAAAATACAAAAAATACTACCTGTTGTGGCTGATCCACAACACACCCTAAAATTGGGGACCCACCTTTTCGTTTTGATATCCGACTGTTGGCATTTCATTTTAGTGACTAATCCTTCGTTTTGTCGTAGGTCTTGCAATTATTGTCGGTTCTTGCTGAACAGCTTTTTCTTGTCGACGATATTTTATTGTCGACAACTTTTTCTTGTCGATGATTTTTTATTGTCGACAACTTTTTCTTGTCGACTTTGTGGTCAGTTTCTCGTCAATGTTTCCTTTTTATCGTCAGTTTGTGTGTCGGCAAGTCTGTTTGTCAGCATTATCGTTTGAGAGTTTGATGTACGCTTGTTAGGTTTTATTTCATTTGTGATTGTGACCCAGGTTCACTTCCCACGGCGGACATGTATATGTATAAGAAGTATTTACTCAATAAAATAATAATAAAAACAATAAAATATAAATAAAAATAAAATTTATTTATATTAAAAGTTTAAATTTACCACGGTCACCATGTTTGAGTTTTATAATAGTTTAACTTTATATTTTTAGAATTTATTTTGTTTTTTATTGTTTCCTTTTTAAAAACTAATTCCCTTGTGTTCATGTGCAGGTGGAAATGCATGAAGCAAGACATGGACCCTACGGCGGATACGTATATGATTTTTCTCCAGCACGACAGCATTGTGGACACCCACTGACGATGGCGCAACCGGAGACTTGATGCGCGGCAAGCTCGGCGATATGGCAGCAATACACAGAAGATAGGCGGAGCGGTCCGACGTGGCAGGGCCCGCTCTCGGTGCCGGACTGGAGCTCACGGCCGCGGGCACGCCGAACCCTGCTGCGGCTGCCAAGGGGGCAGGGCCCGACGAAACTTCTCGGGTCATGAGTAAGCGACATCGGACGTTATGGAAGAACTGTCAGTAGCCCTCGGTAAATCCAGCGAATTCGTCGGTGAGCGCGGCAGATGATGAAGGCCTATACGAACAGCCTGGGCCCAGCACGACGTAAGGAATGATGAGCATTGTGAGGTGGACGCACATTCGGCGAATGCTCGACGGATATGAGAAGGGGCGTTATCCATTAATTAAATGAAAGCAGAGCAGTTGAGGAGCGAATCCATTCATAGGGGTCCCGGTCAGCACCAAGGAAGATTCCGGGCCGACAGATGGTGGAGCTTGAATTTGAACGAACAGATCAGAATGAATCACGGTAAACCCTCGCAGTGGATGTCGCGTTTGTCGACGTGGCAATCGTCTTTGATATAAATTGGCAGCATGGCAGAAGCATTCGGGGTCTGGCGAAAAATATACATTCTAGGTAAAGAAGATGACAATATTGATGGCCTGGATGGGTGTGAAGATCGGATGGTAATACATTGGACAACAGGTCGCAGTGTTGCTAGCAAGGCTTTGAATCCGTGGATGTCGACAAAGCAGATTGTTGATTAGGACGCGGGATTCCAGGTTGAGGCGTGCAGTGGAAAAGGGTTATCACAGCGGAATTGCAGTATTGGATGACTTGGACCAATCGTTGTTGAGGGAGGTGTATTCAGACCTGATGGTAGCACAAATTTAATACATTTAAGCAAATTGAAGGCGACCCTCGACGTTACAAATGGACGCAGATATTTGGTAGAAGTTTTAATGCAGGTGAATTGTGACAGAGCTCCATAGAAGTCTACAGTGTTAAAGACTAAGTTTCACCAAACTTTCGGTTGTAGTAGAGGCCCACATGGTTGTAAAATAAATGTCATATTTCATATGCCATTTGGCTCTACGAAGGGAATGGTGTAATTATTGAAATAAAAGCGTTATAAGGATGATATGTGGTCGTAGCTCACAAGTTTTAGAAAATGATTTGAATTAATGATAATTTTGTGAGATGAAGCACCTGAAGGAAAATGAAAAGCTCATGGGAAAAAGAAATCAGAAACGAAAAGACAAATGATTTGAAGCCCAAGCGAAGGAGATGAAAAGTTTTTGGAGGGTTTTAAATACGGCAAGGAGAAACCGAAAAGAGGAGGAAAACAGAGACGGAAAAGGGACGGAAATGGTGGCATGGCCAAATGGGAACTTTGGGCATGGCCACATTTGTAAAGCAAGGATTTTAATTGGAATGTGAAAGCTTTTATTCAGAAATTTCAGGCCTTGTTAGCAAGAAAGAATGAGAAATTTTCTGCATGCTTAATTTTAATTGTTTTATTTTTCCCCTTTTAGATTTCAGACTTGTATGAGAAATTGATGCCTTTATTTTGGGTTGTTTCATGTGAATGTTTGCAATCTGGAAATTATTTAAAACCCTAGGAACCAACACCTAGTTTACTTTGATTGTGTTTATTTTGCAGGTCAAATAAGCTAGGTTGCATGTATGAAACTCTCACGTATTCGGTTTTGCAGGACGGGGTGCTATCAAACTGAAGGAGCTTTTGCATTGATGCATTTTCAGCAATTATTTTGATGCAAACTTTAATTTTCTGTTTCCAAAAATTTTAATTTCAGAATTTTTTCCTATTTTCAGACATTAAAATAAATATTAAAAAAATTTCAAAATCTAAAAATGATTTCACCATTGCGGAGATTATAATTCAGACTTCAAATACGCACTTTGAAATTTCATTTTCGGACTTGTTTAGTATTTTTAAAAATTCATCGAAGTTGTTGTTTTGCTACAGATTTTAAAATTCCGAAAATAGAAATTTTCCATTTTAAAGTCAAATTTCATTTTTCCAATTTTGTTTTGCATTCATGAGCCTATGATGACATTCCCTTCATGGAAATTCCAATTTCATTGAAGGGGTTATGTTTTATGGCATTTTCACAAATTTCATTTGGGCCTAAAATTACCCTTTCTTCATAAAAATTCCAATTTTACGAAAGAGGGGTAGTTTGAGTACTACATTGAATGTCTTTTCCTTAAAGCACTTAATTGTTCATCTTGATGAAAATTTGATTTCATTTAAGAGGGATAAGTTAAAGTGACATTTTGAAGTTACATTTGAAGACCCTATTCATCATTGAGGATTTAATGCAAGATAAAATCTATCTTAAAACCATCAAGATAAAAGGAATTAAAGCATTACATCGTGGTCATATGAGGGCCAACTCACATTTACTTTATCAGGGTTCAATGAACAATCATTAAATTTTCATAGTAAAAATAAACCAACAGTGCCCCTTGTTTTCAGTTACTTGCAATCACTAAGGTGTTCCAAGCATTTTAATTTAATATCTTTCATACACAGATGCAAAATGCTCACATAACAGGAACCTTGGAGAAGTTACATGTTTAATTTCTTTGCAAGCAGAGGATTTAGAACCCAAATCCTACCGGAGAGTGTGCTTTCACAATTGGGTGAAAACACCACTCAACACTACCAATGGAAAATTCTAAAGAAAAAATTAATCATTATTTGATTCAGATAGTCAATATTTTCTTATCAACTTCAACTAAACTTTTTACTTCCTCTAACCATGGGAAAGAAAATTTAACTTCATGATCCTTTATTAAAACCCCTCTATTGGATAGCCTATATACACATTTGTTACCTTCCCCTAACATATGTGTAAACCTAGTTTTTTCAAACTTTGTAGCAAGGTCTTGTATTTTCATAATGATCTCTTGTATGTTCCATGGAGACTTTTCTTTTCTCATAATTGTATTTATTACGAATAGTGAATTGCCTTCCATCCATACTCTATTCCATTTTATTGATATGCATGTTTTTAACCCTTCCAAAGTTGCCCAGGCTTCTACTTCATTATTTTTCTTAAATCCACTATTAAAAATATAATGTAACAAAATCCCATCCCTATTATTTCTAATTATTCCTCTTCCTACTAGTCTTGGATTTCCTTTAGATGCTCCATAAAAATTTAATTTGACCAACTCCACTTTCGATGGTTTCCACTTTATATTCTTTTTATTTCTTTTGTTTCTTCTGTACCCAATATCATAATCTCATTTTATGACTTGATTCCATTTATCAAAGCTCTCTGCTTAAATATTAGAGATTGGATGAGTTGATAGGGTTGGTTTAGACTCATTTATGGATAAAAAAGTCTTCATTTTAATTACCTTTAAACTAATTTCCTTTTCTTACAATATTCTTTTATTCCTTTCCATCCATACAATCTAAAGTATTGTATCTTTTGATGTATCCTAGATTATCTATAACAACTCATTTTAAAAGTGCTTTGCCATTGCTTTAACCATTCTTCAATTCTTCCATTCATCACCATGCATTTACCAAACATATTAAGAATCCTTTGCCATAGTTCCCAGACTATTAAACAATGTTCTAAGAGATCGTCTATACTCTCCTCTTTTTTACATAGAACATATTGTGAGGGGACATAAAAACCCCTTTTCATTAGGTTATCCCAAAATAAATTTTTCTTATGACCTACTAGCCATACAAACATTTTGGCTTTTGGAATCCTCAAGCTATCCCAAATATCTCTCCATATTTTGAAATATTCCTATTTTTTGGTGCTTTACATTATATTTACTTCTTACTATGTATTCTCATGAGTTAATTAACTCCCAAATCAACTTATCCTTGGCTCCCTTTAGAATAATCATTATTGTTATCAATCTGCTCAATTACCTTCTAAAATTAATTTTTTGTGTGCTTGTAAAATAATCTTCTTTCGATTTGTATCTTCCTTTTTGATCATTTGTACATAATGTTTGAAACCCTATCACCATATTTATCTTGAATTAATCTCATCCATGGTTTCAAAATTGGATCTCAAATTTCAATTGAGTGGTTTATTTTATCATACCAAGTATCCATCCATATATAATTATTCTCTCTAGTTCCCACCACCCATATTAGATCTTTACTCACTACATTTTTTTTAAACCATTCCATAATGTAGAACCATCTAGTAGTGAGAATGGAAAAAATATTAAGCTTGGGTCTTTGGTATCAACATACTTAGAGAAAAAATATTGAGCTTGGGTCTTTACTTAGAAGAATTCTTTCCCATTGTCTTTGACTCTCTTTGTATAATCCCCAAATTACTTTTCCCCTTAGAGCTAAGTTTGCATTTGTAAAAACTCTTAAATCGAGACCTCCCCTAGTTTTATCATCACAAACCTTGATCCATTTCAACAAAGGAAATTTCCTTTTATCATGTAATCCTGACCAAAAAAATGATTGCATAATATAATAAAACTTTTGTCTACTAATTTTGGCATAATATACAAGGAAATTAAATATTTTGGAATGGTCTATAAGACTGATTTAATTAGCTACACTCTTCCTACTAAAGATAATCATCTACCTATCCATACCGATAATTTATTTAAAGCTTTAATTATAATTGAATTCCACAATTCTATCATCATTCTCCTCTTAGATAAGGGCATCCCTAGATATGTTGCTGGTAAATTTGCCTCCTCCATTTGAAGTAACTTGCATATCCCTACTTTGAGTCTAGATAAAGTGCTAAGGAAGTAAATTTTAGATTTTGTCCTATTAAATTTTTTCCTTGATGCTCTTTCATATTCCTTCAATAAGTTATTCAAAGTTGTGGCCTCATTTTTTTTGCCTTTCCAAAAAGGGTTGTATCATCTACAAAATATTTATGGTGATATTGTCAATGTTATTCCTAGCCTTAATTCTAACTTTTAGCCATATTTGTATGCCTTCTTCAAGTTCTTTCCCAATACCTTTTGCATAATAATAAACATATATGGTGATAGAGGATATCTTTGTCTAAGACCCCTCTTGGCTTTAAATGATTTTGTTACTAACCCATTGACCAATACTAAATATTATACCATAGAGACACAAGCTTTGATCCATCTAACTCATTTCTTCCCAAATATAAACTTTTCTAATATTAAAAAAATAAAATACCATTTAACCCTATCATAGGGTTTATTAATATCAAGTTTTAAAATCATTACTCTCTTTTCTAGAAGTTGCTAAATGTATACTTTATGAGCTACTATGATCTCATCTAGAATCTATCTTCCTTTCACAAATCCTCCTCGTCCTTCTAAAATAATTTTATATAATAATTGTCATAACCGATTTGCCACCACTTTAGAGATTATCTTATATGTCATATTACATCCTAAATGAATCAAATAATTTTACATCCATTTTTTGGGAATTGGGTTAAGATATGTTCCATTTATTTTATAAGGTATGTATTGTTTTACCCTAGATTGTTCCACTACCACCAATAAAGAATCCTTCACTATTTCCCAGTTATGCTAATAGAATGTTGTAGAGATCCCTATGAACCTAGGGATTTATCCTTATCAAAAGAGAACTGAGTTGAATAAACTTCTTCTAGAGTAATAAACTCTATCCATTGCCTTCATCTATTATAACTAAAATACTTATTGTAGTAGTTTATCATTAAGAACTTCAATCTCCTTTGATCCTAGAATATTTTGGTAAATATTTTTGGTCTCCTTTATGGTTTTGCTTTGGTATTCAAACCAAACCCATTCTATTGATTTAATTCTACTAATTATGGATTTTGATCTCTATACTATTGCCATCCTATGAAAAAAAATATGTTTTTATCTCCTTTTAAGCAAGTCTATCTTGATTTTAATCTCCAAAATATCTCTTCCTTACTTAAAATAATATGATATTCACTAAGAAAATACTTTTCCTCTAAGCTTGGATTATTGTGCTCATATTTTTGAAATTTTAAAAGTTTCTCTTTTAGTTCTTTCTTCTAAAAAATGTTTCTTAAAGTGTTCTTGTTCTATTCTTTTAATCTAGATATCATTGATTCAATTTTTTTTGGAAGTGTATATAGCCCACCATTTCCTAAATAATTCTACATTTGTGATATTATATCAACAAGTTGAGGATGATATTCCCAAATCTATTCATATTTAAAATATGATATTTTTAGAACTCATTTACCACCATTTTAACTCTTATTGGCTAGAACTAATCCTTGTCAATGTATAAATTTTAGCACAAGTTCCTTCATCTAGTCAATGATGTGAAAGTACATATTTGTTTTATTTTTTACTATTAGGTTTTGGTCTATCCGGTTTTTGGTCCATGTATAGTTATCCTTTTCAAAATAAACCCCCCATAGATTATTATTTTTAATAAAAACTATTAAATCTGTCATACTTTGGGTTATTTCCCTAATTATCTCAAAATTTTCATCCAAATTGATTATGGCATTAAAATATCCTATGATCATAAATTAGTTTATTGGTTTTTACTTCTTATAAAGGCTTCAGTACCACTTCATACTAATTGAGTTGTAGGTCCATAGACATTGATAAGGATGAAACAAATATCTGCAAAGTAACATGTGACTAATGAGGCTATCCAATACCTAGTTTTGAATACATAACATCCTTTCGATTTTTACTTCTTATAAAGGTTTCATAGGAGGTTCTAACTAGATTCCAATATGTTAGAATTCCCCTTGCCACTCCTTTTGAATATATAACATCCCATTCACATATTGTTCATATTGCTTTCATAGTTTTGGAAACTTTTTTCTTTGTCATTTTAGTTTATTGGAGATAAAGAATATTACGCTTATTATCAAAATATAGGTCCCTAAAACACCTCTACCTTGAGAGGGCATTAGCACCCCTTATATTGAAGACTCTATGTTTGCTCTTACTTATCTGTATATCGTTTGATAATTTGAAGGTTTTTCTCTTTTTGCCTTGTCGGCATCAAGAGTAGGTCTTATTATCCTATTACTCAATATTAATTCATAACTTTTTTTTTCATTAGATTTATACTAATAAGGAAGCTTTTGACTTGTCTTGTTCATTTTCTAGTATTTCCTTGTTAATGGTAGAGGTATTAACATATAACACTTCATTTTATCTACCAATTTCTTGGGTACTTCAAGAGAGTCTTCAATAAATGATGAGACATATTATTTAGGTTTATCACAAATGTTCATCCCTAAATTGGGATAATATTGAGTAGATGATTCCTTGTTAATATTTTGATATTGTTGTACCATGTCCTCTAAGCTTTAATATATTTTTTCTTCATAGGCTAAATTCTAAAAAGAATTGGTATTTTCTCCAAATCCTTACTTGTTAGTCTCCACAATTTATTTACTTTAATCTATTTGGATCTATTTTTAGAAGTTGAAAACCATTCTCATCCATATCCATTTTTAAGTTTCTCTTTATATTTTCTACATATTTTTTCATTGGAATATTCTTAGGGCATGATTGATCAATATGCCCCACCTCATGACGTATTAGACATATGAAATATATGTTTTCATAATCCATGGTTTGGATCCACAAATTACCCCCATGCTTAAGAATGATTGATTTAGGTAAAGGCTTATTGATATCAATCATGATCAATATTCAAGCATAAATAAACATGTCTCCATATTTTGTAGTTTTTGAAATCTCAAGAAATTCTCCTAGAGTGTTTCCAATTTTATTGAAGGTATCCATTTCCCATAATTCAATTGAAAACCCATGCATCTATATCCAGACTGGTACTAGGAATAGATTTATGTGTTTAGGTGCAAATCCTTCATACTAATAGGTAAGAAAAACTCGTTTTTCCATAAACCAAAGACCCCATTTTAGCATTCTATATATTTCCTCCCTAGAATATAAAATGGATAGAAATAAATATTTATAAATAAAGGATAGTACCACTCCTAGATACTTCTATCTCCTATCAATCCATTTTCTCAAATATGAAGCCCCTAGCCAAGATCCATTAAATTTACTAATATTTGCCTTATCCTTGAGCAACAAGGATTGATTCTCTATTAAGTCCTCCCTAACCTATACTAATAGGGATTATTATAAGGATTCAACAATAAATCAGTCCATGGAAAAAAATTGTAACTCAATATGTACTAAAATTTACCACTATATAATATAGTGATTATATAATTTGAAAATAAACATAGAATAATCTACATGCAAAATTTCTAAGATAATGAAGGGATAAATGAAACTTATAGAAAAATTTCTATACCTAGATAGAATTTCTTACCTCACTAATTTCCTATCCCCCATTGCTCCTTCCATCATTCAAACCCCGGCTGAAAGAAATTTGCAATTTTGTTTCTCATAATTTGAAAAATCGTTACTACCCTTGTTTCAAATGGCTAACTTCATAGGGTCATATATCTCTTAATACTACTCAGATTACTTTATATGACCACTAATTTTAAATCTATTCAAAAATTTCACAAATTAATTTAATAATCATACAAATTAGACAACCCTTTGCAGATATATGACTTATGAAAGATGAGATATTTTCTAGAAAATTTTACCCCAACGATGCCTTTGTTCTAGATGATTGTCTTCACATGGTTGTATCTCCATAAATACTACTTGGATTATTTTGTATGGCCACTCATTCTAAATATCTTTAAATTCTACACAAAATGGCACAAGAATTGTCTAAATCATACAACTTTATGCAAGGATATGGATCTTGAAATATGAGTTATTTTTTAGAAAAAATTGCCCTAGCATTGCTGATTCATGATTGCTTCTTTAGATTTTAATAATTTAGATTTTTTTAAAATATATAATTTTGAACTAACAAGAATGTAATTTCCAAATAATATAATAAAAAACACTCAATAGATATTAGATTATCATAATCTAAAATCCAATTTTATCTAAAGCAAAAAAGACGACACAAAATTGTTTCACCTAATTTAGGAATCCATAATGTTTATGTTTCCCATGGTTTTATAAGAAAATTTTAGTTTATTTTCAAATTATAACAGTAAAAATATTTATATTTAGAATATATATTTTCTTATAAGAATAGTCAGGCCTGTTGTTGATTAGATATATATATATATAACAGTAGTCAGGCCTGTTATTGATTAGATATATGAGACTCCCAATCAACTGGTGATATAGAGTACAATCTACTTGTGGAGATTTATCATATCGCGATAACTATAGCCCTGTTTCCATTGGAGTTGCTTTAGACTTACAATCATTCATGCGATATTTCTCAATTAATATCTTGGAATATTTTTTATGTGTCACTCTGATGTGATTTTTCTTTTGTTGCACTTCTAAACCAAGACAATAATGAATAAGTCCTAGATCTATCATCTCAAATGATTTTTTCAAGTCACCTTTCACTACATCTATCAATTTCTCTAAACTGCCAATGATAATCATATCATCAACATAGAGTACTAAAATCACTATTTCAAAACCATTTTTCTTGATATAGAGATTATCATTCGAAGGACTTCTCTTGAATCCATGCTGCAATAGGTGATTGCCCATTTTTATGTACCAAGATCATGGAGCTTGTTTTAACCCATACAAGGATTTAACCAATTTGCAAACTTTTTGCTCTTGGTCTTCAATCGAAAATCCTTCTGGCTGAGTCATGTACACTTCTTCCTCCAGATAACCAGTTATAAAGGCACTTTTGACATCCATCTGATGTAGCTTCCATCTAAACTAAGCTACCATAGCACAAAGTACATGAATAGTAGTCATTATATTAGTGGGTGAAAAAGTATCTTCATAGTCAATGCCTTCTTTTTGTGCATATCCCTTTGAAACAAGATGAGCCTTATGCTTATCTATAGTTCCATATACCTTATACTTCACTTTGAATAGCCATTTGCAGTCAATGGGATTCTTTACATAAGGCAGATCAACTAGCTTCCAAGTGTTATTTTTCATGAGAGACATATGTTATGCATCTATAGCAGCCTTCTATTGAGGCTCACTAAGTGAATATTTAACTAAAGTAGGTTCATGTTCATCCAATGAAGTCATATAAACCCTTTCATCATCCACGTTTATATCTTATTCTCTATATTCCTCTGCATCTACAGAAAGTTCATCAAATTGGTGGTAAAGCTCGTCAACCTCTGAAGTTGATGCTTTCACTCTCATCTACTGAGTCATATTGTGTGTACAAGGTTGATCTAGAGTTATATCTGGATGTGTAGTCAGTTTTGAATCTCTCATTATGCTAGTATATCATTTTGGAACCTTTTTTTTGTGGGGGTAGAGTCTCTTTATTAGGATCCTCTTCATCCAAGTATTCAGTTGAAGATGTGTCATCTGATGTGAAATCTTCATCAAATACCACATATCTACTTATGTGAGTTTTCTTGGTTTTAGGATATATCAATCGATATCCCTTGGAATTCTCATCATAACCAAGAAAAATACACTACAAAGTTTTCTCATCTAACTTATTTATCTTCTGTTTTGGAATGTGCATGCATGCCTTACACCTAAAAATCCTTCGATAAGAAATGGAGGTTTTTCTACCACTCCATGATTCTTGTGGAGTCATTCCCTTAAAATATTTTGTGGGTTCTCTATTCAGGAGGTACATTGTTGTACTGACAGCTTCTGCCCAATACTGTTGCTCAATATATGCCCTTGTAAGCATACAACGAACCATTAATGTGATGGAATGATTCCTCCTCTCAGCAACTCCATTTTGTTGAGGACTGTAAGATTTTTTAAGTTATCTCTTAATCCCATGTTCACTAAGAAATGAGGAAAATTATTTGGAGGTATATTCCCCCCTCGATCTAAGCGAAGGGTCTTAATGGAACATCATGATTCCTTCTCAACATGTTTCTTAAACTGCTAAAAATACAGGAAGGCCTTTGGCTTCAGTTGTAGAAATAAAACCCACATATTTCATGAGTAGTCATCAACAAACAATTGAAAATACCTCTTTCCCCCATAACTGTTTGGCATAGGACCACACAGATTGGTGTGTACCAACTCTAATGGTCTTTTGGTTTGTGAGGAGCTCAACTCAAAAGGTAATCGGTGTTGCTTCCCTACTAAGTAATCTAAGCAAACTGTAAAAGTGGATTAAATTTTGGGAAGACCTTTCACCATCTCATATTTACTCAACTCAAGTAAATATCCTGAACTTAGATGCCCATATCTCTTGTGCCAAAGAGAAGTGGCCTCCTTCATGTTTACCGCCATGGCAACATGAGGTGTAGAAATGAAATCCAAAGTAAATAATCCATGCTTGTAGGAACCTGTTGCAATATGCTTTCCCTTCCTAATGATGGAGCATGGCTTTTGTCCATACTCAACTCAAAAATAAACAACCATATTTTTATCCAAGATCTGAGGTACTGATAATAATTTTTTTGCCAATCCTAGAACATAGAGAACTTTCTCAATCTAACATTATCCATCTAGAAGAGTGACAAAAATATCTCCTTCACCCTAGACTCGGTAGGTATTATCATCAACTATTGTAATTGGTTTACCTTCATTAGCCTCAAATGTCTCAAACCATGATTTATCACCATTCATGTGCTTACTGGAACCGAAATCAATATACCATATAGGATCCTTTTGTTGAGAAGCTTTGTGAGTCATGAATTGGATTTGAATGAGCATTAGCAATATTATTTACTGTGAGATAATATAGGTACAAGATTGTAATGGAATTAAATAAACTTGGTTGTTTTGTTTAACCAGCTATCAATAAACTACCCAAACATCCTATTAAGTGTTTAATGAACTATGCTTAATTAATAATGTAATAAAATATATAGTACTTAGTTATCTATGCTAACATCCCCCCTTATTACATTATTTGTAAATACAAAGAGTGTTGCGAAAAAACTCAAATTTGACATGTCCAAGTGCGTTAGTAAAAATATCTGCAACGTTCATCGATGGGAATGTATTGGAGTTGTATCTTGTGTTTTGGAACTTCATCTCGAATGAAATAACATTGAGTGTCAATGTGTTTGGTGCGTTCATGAAACACTAGATTCTTGACGAGCTTCAAAACACCTTGGTTGTCACAAAACAAGTGAATTGGAAGATTCTTGGGAAGACCCATACTTGAAATAATGTGACGTAACCATATCACCTCGTAGATTGCTCCACGTGCTATGCGATATTCTACCTTTGTAGATGATAAAGCAACCACCTGCTACTTTTTACTATACCAAGAGATAGGACTGGAGCCAAGATGAAAAATGTATCTAGAAGTGGATTTCTTATCATCAAATGACCCGATATAATATGAGTTCATGTAACCTTGCAAGAAGAAGTTGTCATTCTTCTTGTATTCTAGGACATATCCTGATTTTCCACGGATATAATGAAGAACTCGTTTCACTGATTTCCAATGACTAACCTTAGGTTCCTGCATGAACCTTGAAAGATAAATCATAGTAAAATTGATTTCTAGCCTAGTGTTGGTAAGATATATGAGACTCCCAATCAACTGGTGATAGAGAGTACCATCTACCTGTGGAGGTTTATCATATCACGATAATTATAACCCTGTTTCCATTGGATTTGCTTTAGGCTTACAATCAATCATGCAATATTTCTTAATTAATGTCTTGGCATATTTTTTTGTATCACTTTTATGTGATTATTCTTTTGTACCACTTCTAAACCAAGACAATAATAAATAAGTCATAGATCTGTCATCTCAAATGACTTTTTCAAGTCACCTTTCACTACATCTATCAATTTCTCTGAACTGCCAGTGATAATAATATCATCAACATAGAGTACTAAAATCACTATTTTAGAATCATTTTTCTTGATATAGATATTAGCATCCGAATGAATTATCTTGAATCCATGCTACAATAGGTGATTGTCCATTTTTATGTACCAAGCTTGTGGATCTTGTTTTAACCCATACAAGGATTTAACCAACTTGTAAAATTTTTGCAATTGGCCTTCAACCACAAATCCTTCTGGCTGAGTCATGTACACTTCTTCCTATAGATCACCATTTAAGAAGGCACTTTTTACATCCATCTTATGTAGCTTCCATTCGAACTAAGCTACCATAGCACAAAGTACACGAATGGTAGTCATTCTAGCAGTGGGTGCAAGTTCATTTAATTCCGTTCCAATCTTGTACCTATATATTATCTCATAGTCAATAATATTGCTAATGCTCATTCAAATCCAATAAACAAAACTATGAATTAATTGGTTATCTACATATTAAAGAAGAAGAAGAACCTAATCAAGCTAAAGAATATTTGAAATATGAAGACCCATATTGAAGACTAAAGTCTTAAATAACCAAATAATATAATACAGGAGGGTGTTGGAATATATTACATTATTTGGTGCATGCCAATGTACCACCATAGGTAAATATTTAGATTAGGATTTTGTCTTAGATTAGGGTTTGAACATTTACTTTATACAATGTAATAAATGCACAAGTATTATTAGAATGTGTAACGATGTAAATGTGCATGTTGTCCACATGTACATAAGTCCTTAAGAATAGGAATATGAAATGTCATAGGAATATGGAAGACCAAGAGTCATGTCTTATTATAAATATGCCTTATTATAGAGAGAATAAGGAAGTGCAATAGAGAGAAGGTAGATAGCATTGAGTAGAATAGTAGTAGATACAATGTAGAGCATGTAGGCAATATGAAGAGTGAGACTTCCATTTTTATCAATGTAATTTTTTCATGAGCTTTCATTAATGGTTATTTTAAGAGTAGTTATACAAATTTATCATGAGTTTTACATGCTTAATATATTACCATTATCATATCTTTAATATTGCATGTTTATTTTAGATCTTGTGGTTGCATTTCCTTAAATATATAGCATCAAAAGCTAATAATTTCTTTTGTTGATATTGGATTAACTTTGGCATGTTGCACTTTTTTTATTTATTTAATATAGTTTTTATAGAACCTCCAAGGGTTAGGTGGATTAGTAATTGGTTGTCTATTTAGGCACTTATCAAGAAGAAATCTAGGTTTAAACCTTGGGGGCATACCTATTGCAAAGTAGTAGTATAATCTAAATACTTTGAGTGCGTGCCAGACCAACAACGATGGTACGAATCTCGAGTGACTAATGGTCCCCCTCATGTCGGGTCATCAACAATGAGGTGGTATAAGCTTGTTGGGAGAAGCCTCTATGTATCAAAATATATATATATATATATATATATATATATATATATATATATATATATATATATATATATATATATATATATATATAGATAGATAGATAGATAGTTTCAAGTGTTGGTGTTGTTTCCTCAATAAGTAAGTTTAAAGGCAAAGGTTTAGGTATTATATATAAGGTTTAATGTTTTATTAAAAGGGTAAGGTATGGAGATGGATAACACAACACAAAGGACCTAAATACAAAGGAAGAATATGCATTGATTTATAATTTATGCAATGTCTAATATAAGTCGATTTTAAAAGGTTACTTTACTAATCATATTAAAACAAGTAGGAAAACTTTCTTTCCTAACCTAAAAAAATCTTTAAAATTCATAATACAAGCTTCATAATTGATATGACTATGAATGTTATATATATATATATATATATATATATATTTATTTATTTATTTTAAATGGTTTATATAAAATTGAAATAGGTTCATTCAAATTACATTATAATCATATAATAGTAATAATAACTTTGCAATTATGTATATATTGTTTAGTAAGATTGAACCTCAGTCTTATTATATAAGTTGAAGAATTTAATTGGTTGAACTAATGTCATTTGATAAGCTTACATCAATAAATAATAAGCATATGAACTTACATGTTAACATGTGAGGGGACATGTAATCCCACATGTTTCTTAAATTGTTGCAGATGTTCATAAACACAATACCTTTCTAAGGTTAAACGGTTTTACAATTAATTGATTAAAACAAATAAATATGGTATTTGGTCCTTATTATATTGCATATGGGAGACAAAGGCAATTTCACACAAGCATAACAAATTTCATATTCAAACTAGTAAAATGATAATGCATTGATCATAAATACATAAATTATACACATAGGTGATAACACTATAAATTACCTTTATTGGAATTTATTGGCTTCTTCCATCATGCAAAGTTATTATTTGTGTATTGAATATTATATTGAAAATACATAGATCTTATCTTAGTTTTTAAAACTATTAATTGTACTTAACTTTGTATTAGTATCTGAATATGTTAGTAGTGTTTTTTTTTGGTGTGTAGAAAACCTCTGTAATCCCTAACCCATTGGGTAAAGATAAAGTTAACAAGACCTTCAACCCTTGAGAGAATCGAACCAATGCAACCCATTGGCAAGCACTCGATTGCTACGAATCGACCTATCCCTTTATGGGTAAAATTTTAGGGTAAAGCATGGGTTTTTGAAAAGGGTCCTAGTCCCCTTGTATCATAATTTGAACTTGGGTCTCCTCGATGAAAACCCAAAAAATATCACTACAATAGCACTCATAGGACTAAAATTTTAAGTTAAAAACATAGGTTTTTTTGAGGGGTCCCAATCCCCTCGTTCTAGGGTTTGAACTTGGGTCTCTTGAATGAAAACCAAAGACATACGACTACGATATATTTGTTCTCTTTTATTGATAAAAATAGTGTTTCGAATGGGTCCTCGTCCCACTTAAAAATATGCTCATGTTATTATTGGCTATGAGCTATAAAAACCAAAATCTAGGCATCTACAAATTAAAACTATATTAACCAAAATTATAACAAAAAATTTCTCTACACTGCTAAAATTAAAACTAAAACTTAAAACACAGAGTAAAAAATAGGAAAATATAATACAAACATACATCATCACCATTAGAGTCATATTTAAAGCTAGAAAAAATCTTACCCTCCACTTATGTGCCTTTCCAAAGGGCTTAACCTATCCTAATTTTAGATTTAATAATGTTAGTTGTTTACCATTTTCTAATTTTTTTGTCTCTCTAGCTCTTATTTCTAAACCAAAGGGTTATCCCTTTTGTTTAGGATCTACTCCTAAGTTTAGGCACACTACTTTAGTCTTCTTTTTATTACTATGAAGAGCTACAAAATGCATGCCTCCTCTAGCCCCCTATTCAACATGCAAAGGTAATGAGGAAGGAAAAAACTTGAGATTTGATTCACCTACCTCTTTAGTCAACATATTAGCCAAAACCAAGTCTGCTACTTGGTCATTGATTGCTTCCTTCTCATTCTCTAGTGCATCCTCTTTTGTCTCTACCTCATTTCCTTCTATTTGAGGAGCCTCCACAACTCTCGACTCCTTTTATGGAGCTTTCAAAATGACTTTAGGGTCCTAGTCATGATAAGTCCTAGAATTTGACTCCCCTTGCTCTCCTATCCAGGAAGGGCCACCCTTCCTCTAATTTCCTTGCTTAACCTTCTCACTAGGAGAGACTCCACGAGAGTAGTTCTGGGTCAGATGACCATACTCATGGTAAAGTCGACAATGAAAGGGTAGGTTATCATAGTCAACTTCTTGGGCATGCACTTCCAACTTAGAAGATAGGGTAATGGATTTTGGAAGTGTTTTTTGCAAGTCCACCTTAATGTAGAACCTAGTATATACCATTAATGATTGTTTGGCTATAAATTGTGAAATAGCTAGGAACTCCCAATGGTAATTTTTAATCATCTAAAATATATCTTAGGACTTGAACTCTAAAGGTAAACCATTAGTTTTACCTTATCCATTTATTTCATATTAGGGTTAAAACCAAACTCCCATAGCTTAACATATGCCTCGTTTCTCCTAAGCAGCATGGCCCCCCAACAAATACATTTGAAAGTATTTTGAGTAGGTAAGTATATATACCCAAAAGACCCTTTGATAAGATTTTAAAAGAGACTTACCCTTTTGGTTACCACTTTGTCTTAATCCAATTTTAAAAAACTAACAAACTTGGCCAACCCCCTAAGAATCTGATAAATTTCCTAAGTTAACAAAGCATCCAAGATGCTTAGTACGTGCTCTCTTGGCTCTAAAGGATGGAATTTGGCAACTAGCATAACCCTTGTAAAATAAAGGATTTTTTCATGCACTATATCCACGAAAGAGGCCTTGTTATTGCTAAAGGAGGTCAAGCTCACAACTTTCTTCTTCGCTTTATTGTCCATAAGATTCCAATCATTATTTTGTAATGCGTCCCAATTCACTCTTTTTTTGAAATGGCAGACCCCCATCCCTAGTTTGGAATTGAAAGTGAAACAACCTTCTTGCTAGCTTTGCTCTCTCTTGTTGCTCTCTTAAATTCTACTTATCTTCAAACCCTTGTTATTGATTTAATGTGAAAATATTTTCCATATCCTTAATTTTAAGTATTCTTCGTATAGATAATGACATCATTGATAGAAACCATATTTCTACAAGCTATTATGGCTATTATATTGTATTGTTTCCACATAAAATAACTTCACAAGCTCAAAAAACCAAATGGAGGATGTTTGATAGAAAGTTGAGATGAAAATATATATTATATGCACCCATTATGATAAAAAATAAATTAATAGATATTGTTACTTATAAAAATATTTAGGAATGTCTTTAATTGTAATTCTATTAAATATTAAATTATACAAATTTTGATGTCATATTTTTTCAACCATTTTATTGAATTCATCAAGAATAGTTAGATATTGTGTCATATTTCTATTAATTAGGGGTGCATACATTTTAAGACAAGTAAATTAATTTTATTATGCTTTTATCCATTATTACCACTCCTATAGTAAATGTCTTTGTCCTTAATCATTTGAAATTGTGTTTAGAGAATACCTTACCTTTATAGAGAACCATAAATTTTGTCAATAATACAAGAAAGAAAGAAATAAAGAAACAATGAGTCCCATAATGTGTGTATTGTTTTTGAATTAAAATTTGATTTCCCACGTATCAACATGTTTTATAGAAATGGATTTCATCACCTATCTTGCTTATATTAGTGTAAGGAAATAGGTTTGACTTATTGTATTTAAGAGTACTAGGGGAGAATTGTTTAATAAGTTTGTAGATCTTATTTGCTTAGAAATTGGGACAATGAGCAAGCTACTATATCATGTTAAATATTGGTTCCTTGTTTACAAAAACTTGACAATTATAGTGAACATATTTTAATCCCTTCATAGAAGTAACTTGATGGTTTTTGCATCTAAATTTATTTTTTGAATGTAAATCTCTTTTAAGGATTATGCTATCACTTTATGGTATTGCATTAAGAAGGTTGTACTACTGAAGAACACAAGCTTATACTGAGAGGGGGGGGTGAACAGTATAAGACTTAACCAATTAATAATTTTAACTTTAGATAGCAGTGGCATCAACACAACATTAATCAAGACAGAAAGCATCACACATTGAAGACCCATTTTTAACGTGGTTCACCCAAAATGGTTGGGCTACGTCCACAAAAACTTTTCTCTAAAAGTTATCTCAAAGTTCTTTGGGAATCCTTCCCAATTACAATGTTTATGAGCCTCGGCCCAAAGGAGATACCTTCCCCAAATCAGAATTTATGAGCCTCTGCTCAAAGGAGATACCTTCCCCTCTGCTCTGGAAATGATCCCTCAGAAGATCAACTGCCTCTACCTCTTGCCGACACGTGGAACTCCTTTCCACCGAAGACCTCCTGTCCTCAATGCTTAGCCTAAGAGACCTCTGCCTTCTATGATCACGTCCACAGTAGCTCAACAACCAAATCTGTCCTCGGGTTCTTCTCATAGAACCAATGCACCTCTGTCCTCAAGTTCTCTGATAGAACTATCAAACTCAGCTCACAAGTCCTCTGCTAGGACCTGTCCAAATCTGCTCAAGAAACATACACATCTTCTGTGCTCTTACAACCGCACTTCGTCTTCTCTCAGTCGTCTCTCTGCACACACTCTACACTGTCTTCGCACACTCTACGCACTTCGATCAAATTTCGCACTCTGCTCTCGACGATCGAACTTCTCACTCTGCGCTCTATCTGCGAACGTCGCAACTAACGACACACTCAACTCTTCAAAATAGCCTGCCTTTTATAATAACACTTTCAAGATCAAAACCTTAATCTTAGTCGGTTGTAACCCTGATCTTTAGTCGGTTGCACAACCCTAAACTTCATCGATCGTAAACCCTAATCTTCGTCGGCTCACATTTAACTTTGTCGGCTTCAACTGCCTCTGTAACTCTTCTATAGCTTTTGCCATGAAACTACAACATGTCGCGATATCGTGACACCTTTGCAACCGTACACTTTCTTTTGGCTTTTGTCACGATATCATGACACTTCAGCCTTTGTCGACTTCAACTAAGCTCTTGTCACGATATCGTGACACTTCTGTCTTTGTCGATCAACTTTGCTTTTGTCACGATATCGCGACACTTCTCCCTTCGTTGACCTCCTTTCTGCTTTTGTCATGAAATCATGACACTTCGCCTCTAGAGACTTCTCTTCACTTCGTCATGAAATCGTGACACTTCTCTTCCTCCGCTTTCTTTTCTTCTCGTCGTGAAATTGTGACACTTTTTGCATCCGTACACATTCTTTGCAACCCGTCGCGAAATCACGACGCTTTCACTTTCGTACGCTTTCCTTGTAACCCGTCCAAATCACATTCATGATATCTACACTTTTCAACCTTTCTCTCTCTTTAAGTCATGAAAATGCGACATGTCGCGATATCGTGACACTTTTTTAACTTGCTTTCTCTCTCCTGCTTAAGTCGCGAAAATGCGACATGTCGCGATATCGCGACACTTTTCCTCCTTAGCTCTTTCTATTCTTCAGATCGTGAAAACCCGACATGTCATGATATCGTGACACTTTTTCTCCTTAGCGCTTTTCTTTTCTTTGGGTCGCGAAAACCCGACATGTCGTGATATCGCGACACTTTTTCTCCTTAGCACTTTTCTTTTCTTCGGTCGCGAAAACCCGACATGTCGCGATATCGCGACACTTTTTCTCTCGAGCTCTTTCTCTCGAACTCGTCCATCGTTTTTTACTGGGGTTTGCAAAAGACCTTTGAAACTGTCATGCCGTAACCTTCATCAAAACAAATTATTTGACATCAAATCAAATTCCTTCAAAAGCTTCTTGACATCAATGACAACTTATATACTTGAGCAAAGGCAATGTACCCAAAGTACCCAAAATTGCCAACAATCTCCCCCTTTGTCATTGATGGCAAACCTTTACTGAAAACACTTCTCAAGAGCCAAAACTGAAACCAACCGTGCTAACAACTAAGAATCTTCCTTTGAAGTTTTGCTCCCCCTGACTTGAAGCTTTCCTCTTCACTTTGAAGCTCTCCCCCTTACTCATATCTCTCCCCCTTTGTCATCAATGGCAAAGGGTCACCTTTGGGGCTCGGGACTAAGAATGAGCCTCTTAGCTTGGTCCCTCCCCCCACCTCCTGATGAGGTGATTAATTCTGGTGTGGGAGTACAACTCCCAATTTCTCCCTTAGATACTCAAACGTATCTCTTGGAAGAGGTTTGGTGAAGATATCTACAATATGCTCTTTAGTAGACACATACTCTAGCTTGACCTCGCTTGTCTTGCACTTTCTCCCTTAGAAAGTGATACTTGATGGAAATATGCTTTGTCCTTGAGTGCATTACCGGATTTTTGGAAATACTTATGGCACTTGTATTATCACAAAGTATGGAGATGGGTTGTTCATGCTTGACTTTGAAATCCTCCAAGGTGGTTTTCATCCATAAAACCTGTGTACACCCAACCACCGCTCGCTATGTATTCAGCCTCTACTGTAGATAAGGAAACCGAAGGTTGTTTCTTACTTAGCCAAGAAACCAAACTCTTTCCCGTAAAGAATGCTCCACCACTAGTGCTTTTCCTGTCATCAATACTCGCCTGCCCAATCTGCATCTCGTATAAGCTGTGAGGGTGAAATCATTACCTTTGGGATACCAAAGCCCAAAGTCCATAGTGCCCTTCAGATATCTGAATATCCTCTTAACTGCTATAACATGAGAATATTTTGGAGCTGCCTAAAATCTTGCTACTAACCCAACTGCCTGCATGATATCTGGTCTGGTAGCTGTAACATATAATAAACTGCCAATCATTGATCTGTACAACTTTTGATCTGCCACTGGAGATTCATCATCTTTACTCATCTTGCACCCTGTAATCATTGGAGTACATACTGGTTTGCTGTCCATCATCCCAAATTTCTTCAACATTTCTTTGATATACTTTCCTTGAGAGAGAAATACACCATATTTTGATTGAGCAATCTGAAGACCTAAAAAGAATGACAGCTCTCCAATCATAGACATCTCAAATTCCTTTTGCATGGTGTTAGCAAAATCTTTGCACATCTGAGTATTATTTCCCCCAAAAATAATATCATCAACATAGACAACCATAATCAACATATCATCACCTTCATCCTTAATATACAAATTGCTATCTCGCCACACCTTTCCCGAAACCTTGCTCATGAAGATACCTGTCAAGTCTTGAGTACCAAGCCCTAGGTGCTTGCTTTAACCCATACAAGGCCTTTTTTAGTTTACACACATAGTCCGACTGTTCTGAGAGAGACACTCCTTCTGGCTGTTCTATGTAGACTTCTTCTACCAACACCCCATTTAGAAAAGCTGACTTTACATCCATTTGATATACCTTGAATGATTTGAAGCTTGAAAGGGCCAAAAACATTCTGATTGCTTCAAGACGAGCAACAAGAGCAAACGTCTCTTCGAAATCAACACCTTCTACTTGAGCATAACCTTTGCAGACTAACCTAGCTTTGTTTCTGACAATCTTTCCATCCTCATTGAGTTTATTTCTGAATATCCATTTTGTGCCAATGACATTCTTGTCCTTAGGTCTTGGAACCAATTCCCAAGTTTCACTTTTCTCTATTTGATTTAGCTCTTCATCCATTGCTTTTACCCAAAACTTATCTCGCACATGCTTCACTGAAATATTTTGGCTCAATCTGAGATAATAATGAAACATTTGTAGAATCATGTGAAGGAATGACTCTTCTTCTTGTTTGCCTGCTATTTGGATCACCAATGATCAAATCTTTGGGATGATGTTTCTGAACATATCGTGAAGGAGTTTTGGGAAGCAGCTTGTTGTCTTTCCTCTTCTTCATCCGAAACCTCTCTCGAATTCTTCTTGACAAATTTCATCACTGAGTTCCTTGACCGGTTCTCTTATCCTTGTCTTTTCATCAACTCGTTACATTTATGCTCTCTACAACTGTATGAGTTCTTTTGTTGAAGCATCTGTAGGCCTTGCTTCTGCTGGAATATCCAAGAAAGATTCCCTCATCACACCTAGGATCAAACTTACCCAAATTCTGATCTTCCCTTCTGATGAAGCACTTACTCCCAAACACTTTGAAGTATTTTACTGTAGCTGGTCTTCCTTTCCACAACTCATAAGGAGTTTTATGATGATTGACTCTAAGTTGGGCCCTGGTGATAATGTAGACTGCTGTACTGACTGCCTCTTTCCAAAAACCATCTAAAATTTTTGACTCATTTAACATAGCTCTAGCCATATTTTCAATAGTTCTGTTTTTCCTTTCAACTACTCCATTTTGTTGAGGAGTTCTTGCTGCTGAATATTCTCTTTTGATTCCTTGTTGCTCATAGTATTCCACAAATTCATTTGAAGTGAAATCTCCTCCTCTATCTGATCTTAAGAATTTGATTCTCTTTCTAGTCTCATTTTCAATCATTTCTTTGAAAGCTTTAAATTTTTCAAAAGCTTCAGATTTTTCTTTGAGAAAAGTAACCCAAGTCATTCTAGAATAATCATCTATAAACAACATGAAGTAGCTTTCTCCCTGAATGCTCCGAGTTCTGGTAGGGCCACATAAATCAGTATGAATAAGATCCAATGGTTTTGAAGAAGTATACCCTTTTGATTTGAAACTGGTTCTCGGTCCTGTTTTCCATGTTGACAAGGACCGCAAATGATGTTATGGGGCCTTTTTATTTTGGGCAAGTCTCTAACTCCTTCCTTGTTACTAATATTGACAAGATTATCAAAGCTCAAATGCCCCAATATTTTATGCCATAGCCAACTCTCATCTTCTTGAGTTAGAAAACACTTTTCCCTTTTTATCTCACTTAGCATGTAAAGATTGTTTGGAGTCCTTGTAGCACTCGCAATGAGTTTTCCATTTTTTTCTTTACTTATCTCACATCTATCTGAAAAGAAAGATACTATGTGCCCTTGATCACAAAGTTGACTCACACTTAGAAGATTATGTCTTAGGCCTTCTACATAAAGCACATTTTTTGTTTTGGATTTCCCATCCAAACTAAGAGTCCCTTTACCACAGATTTTAGTTGACCTGTTATCTCCAAAACTCGATCGTTCCTCTCGTTTGTTTCTTTTAAGACCAAAAACTTTTCCTTTTCACCAGTCATATGTTTTGAACAACCACTATCAAGATACCATTTTTCTACTTTGTCTTGAGCATGAAAAGCAGTTTGAACTATCATTGACTTAGATTTGATCTCATTTCTCTTTTTAGTGAACTCAAGGCTAGATCTATCCAAACAGCACATCCTTGCTATATGCCCAAAATTCTTGCACTTGTAACACATGACATTTTTATTCATAAGAGGTGCAAAAGAGTTAACATTTTCCTTACTATGGCTATTCAAAGACTTATTGCAATGCATAGCTTTGTGACCAAATTTCTTGCAGGAAAAACAATAGCCATGGAAAGTATTATGTAACCTGTTTTGATGCCTTGGATGATTGTTCTTCTTGTGACCAACCGGAATCCACCGCTCTTCAGGATGAAGATTGATCTTGCTCGAAGACCCTATTTCATGAATGGTGATACCATCCTTCTTTTGCTTTTCACACGGAGTATTCTGTCTGAGAGCCAACTGTTCCAACTTCACTCTAAGAGACATAACCTCTTCTTCTAGTTTCTCGCAATCAGCTTCCTTTCCTTTTAGAGCCTCTCGTCAGAACCTCGTTCAACCTTCTTCCCTTCTTCAGCTAGAATTTTGAAGTCTATAACACTTTGAGACAATTCTGATCTTGCTATCTCTTCTTCCTGACATTGATGCTTGAGAACATAATTCTCTTCCCTGAATTTCTCAAGCTTTCTTAAAGCCAAGAAGAATTCACCTTTGAGATCGAACTCAACCTCTTCATCTCTTTCTGAATCTGTATGTTCCTCTCATAGATCCTTCTCCAAGCTGTTAGGCTCTTTCTGGAGAGACCCGCTCTGATACCAATTGAAGAACACAAGCTTATACTCGAGAGGGGGGTGAACAAGTATAAGACTTAACCAATTAATAATTTTAACTTTAAATAGAAGTGGCATCAACACAACATTAATCAAGACAGAAAGCATCACACATTGAAGACCCATTTTTAACGTGGTTCACCCAAAATGGTTGGGCTACATCCACAAAAACTTTTCTCTAAAAGTTATCTCAAAGTTCTTTGGGAATCCTTCCCAATTACAATGTTTATGAGCCTCGGCCCAAAGGAGATACCTTCCCCAATCAAAATTTATGAGCCTCTGCTCAAAGGAGATACCTTCCCCTCTGCTCTAGAAATGATCCCTCAGAAGATCAACTGCCTCTACCTCTTGCCAGCACGTGGAACTCCTTTCCACCGAAGACCTCCTGTCCTCAATGCTTAGCCTAAGAGACCTCTGCCTTCTATGATCACGTCCACAGTAGCTCAGCAACCAAATCTATCCTCAGGTTCTTCTCATAGAACCAATGCACCTCTGTCCTCAAGTTCTCTGATAGAACTATCAAACTCAGCTCACAAGTCCTCTGCTAGGACTTGTCCAAATCTGCTCAAGAAACATACACATCTTCTGCTCTCTTACAGCCGCACTTCGTCTTCTCTCAATCGTCTCTCTGCACACACTCGACATTGTCTTCGCACACTCTATGCACTTCGATCGAATTTCGCACTCTGCTCTCGACGATCGAACTTCTCACTCTACTCTATCTCGAACGTCGCAACTAACGACACAAACTCTTCAAAATAGCCTGCCTTTTATAATAACACTTTCAAGATCAAAACCTTAATCTTAGTCGGTTGTAACCCTGATCTTTAGTCGACTGCACAACCCTAAACTTCATCGACTGCAAACCCTAATCTTCGTCGGCTCACATTTAACTTTGTCGGCTTCAACTGCCTCTGTAACTCTTCTATAGCTTTTGCCACGAAACTACAACATGTCACGATATCGTGACACCTTTGCAACCGTACACTTTCTTTTGGCTTTTGTCACGATATCGTGACACTTCAGCCTTTGTCGACTTCAACTAAGCTCTTGTCATGATATCGTGACACTTCTATCTTTGTCAGCATCAACTTTGCTTTTGTCGCGATATCGCGACACTTCTCCCTTCGTCGACCTCCTTTCTGCTTTTGTCATGAAATCATGACACTTTTGCCTCTACAAGACTTCATCTTCACTTGTCATGAAATCGTGACACTTCTGCTTCCATCTGCTTTCTTTTCCTGTCATGAAATCGTGACACTTTTTGCATCCGTACGCATTCTTTGCAACCCGTCGTGAAATCGTGACGCTTTCAGCTTCCGTACGCTTTCCTTGTAACCCGTCACGAAAATGTGACATGTCACGATATCGCGACACTTTTCTAACTTGCTTTCTCTCTCCTGCTTAAGTCATGAAAATGCGACATGTCGCGATATCGCGACACTTTTCTAACTTGCTTTCTCTCTCCTGCTTAAGTCGCGAAAATGCGACATGTCGCGATATCGCGACACTTTTCCTCCTTAGCTCTTTTTTGTTCTTCGGTCGTGAAAACTCGACATGTCGCGATATCGTGACACTTTTTCTCCTTAGCGCTTTTCTTTTCTTCGGGTCACGAAAACCCGACATGTCGCGATATCGTGACACTTTTTCTCCTTAGCGCTTTTCTTTTCTTCGGGTCACGAAAACCCGACATGTCGCGATATCGCGACACTTTTTCTCTGCGAGCTCTTTCTCTTGAACCTGTCAGCTTGGGGTTTGCAAAAGACCTTTGAAACTGTCATGCCGTAACCTTCATCAAAACAAATTATTTGACATCAAATCAAATTCCTTCAAAAGCTTCTTGACATCAATGACAACTTATATACTTGAGCAAAGGCAATGTACCCAAAGTACCCAAAATTGCCAACAATTACTTCGACATGGAATACAAGTCTATAAAAATATTTGAATGGGAAATATATTGAATATGGTTATGACTCATTCTTGGAAGTATAGTACACCATGGAAAGGATTTAGTGATGCATGTAAGTAAATTCATAATTGTTAAAAGAGTGTAATCATTTTCGTGTGGTAAAACTAGAATCTAGCTAGAGTACAATTTATCTTCAGGCATGATATAGTGGCATTGTTGATATGTGACAACACAATTATGATCCTATGCATGAGAATTAAAAGCATGAAAAATTTAAAGATAATGTATTTATATACTTTCTTGAATTAGGTCTATAATTCTTACATTTTATAAATTGTGACAAGGACCTTCCTTAGAAGGAGTGTGTATGGTAAGGCTGAAATGTTTGCTTGTGTAGTGGCATGCCTACAAAAAGAAACACTAGTACAAAATATTGTGTAAAGTCATCTTACAAGTGGTTTATTATTTTCATTGATTAACTACAAGTGAATCAATAAATTGATATAGCTTTGAGGATTAATGATGTTAATGTTCATGTGTAGTTGTATAAAAAGTGGTAGATTCAGATACTTATTATGATATTTTCTTTCTTTAATATAAGGTGAACACTCAACTATATTGAAAACCATTTATTGACTGTGTCAATCCCATATAGAAAGAGAGAGGGTATGGTACCATGACCCATGCAACAAGAACTAAATATATTTATTTTTGCATTCATAGGAGACTATTTTCCTAGAATGGATGAACACATGTTGGAATGCACAAATATGAAAGGGTAATATAAATACAAAATAGTTATATTATATAAGTGCAAGTTTATTATTACACTAAAAAGTAGATTTAGTCATGGGTATATACTCATGAGTTCTTGGGAATACTGCATGGTTTAAATAATGCATGACTTGTAGCCTCACTAATTGAATCAATTATATGTATATGTCCTCATGAAGAGTTAGAACTAAATATGTGTAATTGAGACAAGGGCATATATGAGTATAACACTTGATTGGGCAATAAAACACCCCTAGTACCTTAGAAAAAAAATTCATATATTTAGAAATTAGAAAGCTTAATAAATTGTTGTACTTTTATGAAATTGTTGTAATTACATTCAACAATTGAGTTTTTACTTGTACCTTAAAACACATTATGGTTATAACATCTTAAGAAAATATTAAAATTGCATTTGTAATATTCTTGAATCATTACATTCAAGGATTGAAAGTTATACTTGAATTACTTCTATATAAAAGGATTGAGTTTGTACTATATATTATATGACTACAAAGTTAAGAAACATGAATATTCATGCCTCATTTGTGGTATGTTTGGATATGCTTATCAAACCATTAAGGATGTTGTTTACTTTAATAGTGTTCTATTCTCTCAAATTCAAAGGAAACAAAGTTCATATTTCTTATTTTTTTTAAAGTTAAAAAAATTACACTATGCTCTCATAATTAATTTGAATCCTCTTTGGGAAATAGTGACGTAATGGAACTAAACTTAGGTAGATACTACATCAAAATCAAAGTAAACTCTTTTGTTAAAATATGGAGTAGGGTAAATATGAAGTAGGGTATGTGTAAAAATAACTTAAAAATAAACTGTTACTTCCAAGGAGGATAGAAATGAAAAAACCTAACAATAAGATGTTAAAAATGTAATAGATTTATTCTCCTTGTACATGTAAACATAAAAAAAACAATGCAACTTTTATTTAGAGATTCAAAAACGATATAGAACTAAAATAAGAGCATTCTCACTAGAAGTGCTTCATAGGTCCATGAATGTCATAGATCTAAAATAAGAAACAATCTCATTAGAACTATCCTCAGGGAGTATATCAAATATAGAAAACACTACAAGAAAAAATGCTCTAAAAACCCTAAAAGATGAAAAAAATATTTACTAAAAATAGTAATTTTATATTTTTAGATCTTTACAGTCAAAATGGATCTCTAGTTATGTTGACACATTAACAGAAGATAAAACATGAAAGGGTAAATCATATGTAATTGAATAATAGGTATCCAAAGATGTTAGTATATCCGACAATTACAAATCCCATGTTAATGTGAAGATATTTTCCATATCCTTAATTATAAGTATTCAACTTTTCATATGGATAATGACATCATTGATTCAAATCATGTTTCCACACATGATTATGTCTATTATATCATTTTGCTGCCACATTAAATAACTTGACAAGCTCAATAAACCAAATTAAAGAAAATGAAGGATGTCCAAGAGAAATTTTATATGAAAACATATATTATGTACATACCTTATGATAGAAAAAAAACCAATAGATATAACTATTCAAGATCAACTTTAATTATAATCTATTAAACATCAAATAACACAATTTTGAAGTCATCCTTTTTTAACCAATTTATTACATTCATCGAGATATTTAGATATTATATTATCTTTCTATTAATTAGGGGTGCTTGCAGACATGTAAACTAATTTTATTTTGCTTTTCTCTATTATCACCATTCCTTTTTTGTCCACAACCATTTGAAATAATCTTTGAACATTCACCATAATGCTTAGAATTTATTTGACATAAGTTTACATTTAACAACTTTATATCCTTTTGTGCAAAATTATTGCTTTATTTTCTTTAAATTTGTTAAAAGTGCTACATATTAATAAATAATTATATATTTTTAGTTTTTTTAATTATAATTTATGTATCACTGTACACAATTTTTTTTATATATCCTTATTTTTCTAATTTAATATATTTATATCTTAAACATTCATGAGTATATTATCAATTATTTTATAATAACCCTTAACAAATTAAAAATTATAATAATTTACCTTAATACTCTTACTAAAATTTGCTTGGTCTAGTATGTATTAAGTTTTTATTAGTTACGCTAATTTCAATTTCTATATTTTAGTTCGGTTTTCTATTATTTAAAAAATGTATTGATTGATTTTAAGATTTTTTATAATTTTTTTATATTTTTAATAACTAGTATAATACTTAAGTGCTTTCAGCGGCGTAAAATGTTTAAAATGATTGTGACATGGTGGTTATAGGGGTGAACAACGCACAAAAATCTATGTGATGACTTTCAAGGCGAACAACACAGAGTACTGTAGCGATCATAAAAACCGGACAACTTGCCTGGATTCGTGGCAATTCCACCATGTTAACAAAAAAAAAGTATGGGTCAAACATTTTCCTAGAGGTTTCTACCTCCCAAAACACATGTTAAATCATTGAAGCTGCCTATAAAAAACCGAACAGCCTGCCTGGATTTGTGGCAGCCTGCCCGGATTCATGGCAGCTACCGATTCCACCATGTTAAAAAAAAAAATAGTTATGGGATCAAACATTTTCCTAGAGGTTTCTACCTCCCAACACATGTTAAATCATTGAAGCTGCCTCTATAACCCTTTGCATGTCCTAAGTAAACGTGACTCGGAGTGAAAGACCCCAAATTAATTAGTACCGCCGTCAAGCTTACGTGCACTCAACAAATTATTTTCTATAATTATTTCATGTTAATTTCAATTTATTCTTTCCATATTTTATTATTCTTTCCATATTTTTACTCATCATATTATATTATGTTTCTATTATAACGATAGGATTATTAATTGATCATTTAACTGTGTCTTTATTTATTTATTTTATTTGGTTATTGTGAGAAATCTCTATGACCAACACATAGGGTTGAGCAGTCTCCTCCCAACCATGATCCCTCGTAAAGCCGAGATCTATACTTATCAATAGAGAATTTAACACAGAGCCACCACACACCCACCTCCTCACACACTCGCCCACATCGAGGTTTGATCCGTGTTTTTATTTTTTATTATAATACTTGTATTTAAATTTATATATGTTATAAATATTATTTGGATGTATTTTCTAGAGTGCCGACATGGAGAACAATGTATTAGAAAATAGAATATCATAAAAAATGATTTGTTTTTTAATATTGATATAAAAATGTATGTATCAAAAGTACAAATAATAAGATAATAGCTTAGATATAAAGGATATATATCTAAAAATGCCGAGAGTTATCAATTGCGATGCGCCTATCTCATTTCTTGGAGGTGTGATCTCTAAGATAGGCGCCTCGGGATTGATAACTCTCTGTTTTTTTAGATATATATCCTTTATATCTAAGCTAGTTTAATTTTTTTTTTTTGAATGTCCGCTCTTTTAATAAAAAAAAATTGTTTAAGGCGTGACATGTATGACCTCTTTGCCTCCCACCCTCTGTCTACCATTGCAGGAACGCCTCTCGGCGTAATAATTAGAAGTGGACTTTTGACTAATGAATAAAATGACATGATTTTAATTATGTTAACAAAATAAAAATAGTTTATAAGACTAAGAATTTTAATATATGGGATATGGTAACTTTGTTTTCATTTTGGATTTAAACTTTAAAACTATTCAAAGTTCTAAAGTTTAATAATATTAATTTTTTTTTTATAATGTAAAAAATAATATAATCATTTATTTCTTGTATTAATAAAAAATTATTAAAAAAAAGTCATAAAGTTCAATATTTTTTTATCTTGGAGTGTGTTTCTTTTATTATTGATTTTGATGAGAAGTTTTCTTATTTTTTCTTTTTCAATTCTTTAGAGATTTTTATTAGTTAGTTCACATTTAGAGTGTCCTCTTCTTGTAGGCTTTACATTCCATGATAAAATATTTTCTGGTCTCCACTACTCCTGTTGTGCAAAAGACATTTTTTTGACCATGCCTCTTGAGGTAATGTTCATATTCAAGATTTATATTTGAGATGATGTAAACTAGATCTTAGTTTGACTATAAGTAATTTTCCCTTCCATTTGATTTGTATATGCATGTACTTATTTTGGTTCTGGTCATAGTTTGGGTTGAACTTGTTAATGTATAATTGTTTTTTTCTTCTTAAATTTTTAATCTATATGATAGTTTGAATTTTTCCTCACATAATGTTTATTTTCTTTGTTAGAGTTTGGATCCTCACTAATTTAATTCTCCATTTTCCCATTCATTTGTTGTTTTGTTTCATCCATTTGCTTTCTTTTCTATTCAAAGTTTCTTTGATTACCTATTTTGATAACTTGTTATTTTCTATTCTTTCTATTTTCTTTAGATGCTTTAATAATCATACCGTAGCTTCTACTTCTAGTAGAAAAGTCCATATTTTAGAAGTAAAATCTGATATAAAATTAATTTTTTAATTCTATAACTATTTATAGTCAATTGCTTTTGATTTCTTTTTAAGTTTTTATTTAAAATTTGATGTATTGCTAATCCACACCTCACATCTATATAACATCACTACTGATTTCTCAATATATTTTTTTCCAAACATGAATTTGTAAAGATATTGTATAATTGTAGCACCCTAAAATTGGCGCAGTAAAACCTTAATAATTACACTTACTCTAGTAAATAATTCAAATTCAAATTTTAACCTCCAAAACCGCTCCCAAACCGCCGCTTAATCCGTTTCCTCGTTTCTCGCACCATTTTTAGAGTTTGTTTTGACCGTTTGACGATATCGTCGCCGATCAGACGATATCGCCTCAGATCGGACGATTTCGTCTGGGCTAGGACGTCCAGACGATCTTGTCCCAAAACTAATTTTTCACAATTAGTCTCTGTTCCAACGGCGTCTCTAATCCGGGCAGAAGCGTGTCTGCGCCGTTAGAGACCCTCCCCGTTGGAGATCTCCCAAATAGGGATGATCTCCAACCTCCTAACCTCCCTCCTAAGCCTATTTAATCCTAGGCCCTCCCCTTAGCATCCCCCTGGCTGAAATTCCCTGTAACTCGAATTCTACACGCACTAGACCATCTTAAATCACTGTTTGCATTCGCATTTTTCCAAGTTTGTTTGCAGGAACTTCATTGTTTTTCAGTCGGAGCAAGCTCAATTCGTCTCAGACGATCTCGTACAATCTCGGATGATCTCGACCCAATTCGAGATGATTTCGACTGTAGTCCACATTGGGGGCAATCAGTGCCCAGAGTTTGCATTTCTTCATCCTTTTTTCGCTATATTATTCTACATTTAGTTAATTCTATGGTTATTCTTTATTATTCTACATCTTGGAGTTCACCCATGTAGCTTTAATGCATAATAAAAGCATAAATTGTCATTAGATCGGTATAATGCATTCATGTTTTTGCTTATTATCATCATTTTAATGTTCTTACTATCATTTTACATCATTACCCTCTATTATCATAGTTGCATTCTCTATATTTTGCATCTATTTTTCTATTTGCAGGTCTCTAACGAATTCATCTGATGAATTCATCAGATCTCAGATGATCTTGTTAGATAGGAGACGATCCTATCGAATTCCAGATGATCCTGACTACTTCAAAAATTAGAACCTTCATCAGACATCCGGATCAGGTATGGGTCTTTAATCCATCTTGTTCTTTCTATTTTTCTATCCAAATCTGTTTTTGTCTTCATTTAAATCTGCATTTCATATAGAATAGCTTAGACGCATTTTGGCCAAACCTAGGACTTGGATGATTAAAGCTAAAACTGAACACATCAAACACATTCCCAACCTAGGCGTGGAAACTGCCATTCAAACGTTTCCTGGTGAACCCACCATCCATCGAAAAATCACCATAATACACCTCCCCCGAGAGGCGGGACCTTCGCAAGGCCTCTCAGTCCGAGGTACCATGCCATCCTTTTCACATCCTCCTTCCGGGCACGGATCCTATAGCTTGAAGGTAAGGGTGTGAAAAATTTGGAGCGATACATTTTGGTGAACCCGACGTGAATGCATTTAAAACCTTTTGAAAACAAAAAAAAAATAAAACAACCAAAACATAGATGCATTTCAAATCATTTAAAACTAATAAGTTGCATATCATGTTTAGATGGTAGCTCCTAAGAAAATATTAGCAGTTACTATAAATGTTGAAAACCAATTGGCAGCCATAGAAATCAATTATGTGCTTAGTGTGCTTGAAACAGATAGAAATCAACTTTTGTGGGACGAACTTGATAGAAGACTAAGTGTCATTTCATCTAGGTCAACAAAACTTAAACAAATCAAGAGGCTTGTCCTAGATAGAATCCTGGATCCTCATCAACTCGTCTTTTATCATGAACTTCAGAGAGCCTGCCATAGATGGTTAGCTTATAGGAGAGCTCTTGTGTCTTCAGAATTGTTCACCTTCGAGGAATACCTCGAGAACGCAGCCATTATACACCAATTCCTAGGTCATGTAGAAGACCAAGAGGTTGTTCTTAATATGGAATAGAGTTCCTCGAGCTATGTTATATCGAGAGTATTGCCATGAGATTTACTTCTATCAACCAGAATCTGAGACAGATAATATCACTATAGCTCTTTTCATTAAATTTTTGAAAGAAAATTTTCAATTTGAAGAAGAACACTTCATGACTCCTGAAGAACTCGAGCCCATTAATGATATTTATAAATTGTTTATAGAAAACTAGATCATTACTTTCAGTATTAGTTCTTGCATTTATTGTGTTGTTTGTTATCTTTACAATATTATTACAAAAACAAGAAAAACTAAAAAACATAACAAAAACCAAAACATTTCATTTTAAATATTGTAGTAGGTATATAATTAATATATACCTCTTAAGCTTGTTGCATATATATATATATATATATATATATATATATATTTGCTGAAATCTAAATTAAGCACAATGCCTAAACTTAGGAATGGTAAACAAACTGAAGGAGAAGAAGAAGATTGGTTAGAAGATAAAACTAGAAACCCAAATCTCCTTCCTGAAGATCCAATTTCGGAAGGAGAAACTCTAGATCAACCAGAAGATGACCTAGGTGAAGACAATGAACAAGAAGAAAATGTTAAAGAGGATGGATCCTCATCCCCTAGAGTAGCTCCAGATGGAACTATTGCTTTTGACAACTTAGATCATTTCTGGAAATTTTTCAATAATAACATTGGCGCTCTTAATATGGCAGTTCGTATTGATAAAGGGCAAATTAGTGACACTCAAGCAGCCATGGAACATATGTTTGATGTGCACACTAATCCCTTGTCTTTCATTGATCAAGAAAGTGATAAGGCTGGACCATCCAATAGAGATATGGTCACTATGATTCAGAACATGCCAAAACAACAGGTTACCCAACCTCCTAAGGAACCTGTTATTGAGCCTAAAATCATTCCCACACAAAAGAAAACTTCCTTCACTGCTTTACTTCGCCAAACTATTGATCAATATGCTTCAAGTAAACAAAAACCTAAAATGAAGCCAAACACCAATTTTCAACAATCTGGAATACAACATAATACAACTTCAAAATTCCTTCATAACACCTTTCCTACCAACAATTTACACAATAGCAACATAGCATCTAATCTTCATGTCCCTCCATCATATGCTCACAAATCCCATATCAATGCCCTACCGAACCAATATGGTGGGCAAACTAGTAATCTGGAAGCCATGGTGAAACAGTTAGCTTCGCGTATGGACCAGATAGATCCTTACCGTCCCTCGTACAATTATCGAGAGATATGTAGTCAACCTTTGGATCCCATAGTTGTAGCACAACCGTACCCTAAGCATTTTCCCATGCCCATCCTGCCTATATATAAAGGAACCGAAGATCCCATAGAGCATCTTCGCATGTTTAGGATAGCATGTCATGATATATCACATGATGACTTGCTATTACTAAAAATGTTCCCGAAAAGTTTAGGTGGAATGGCATTAGAGTGGTACTATCAATTGCCCACTCATTCTTTGAGAAACTTTGAAGAAACAACTGAATCTTTTGTCCATCAATTTAGTGCCTACATCGAGAGGCATGTAACCATTAAAGATTTATACAACTTAAAACAAGACAAGGATGAATGTTTTGCCGATTTCTTAGCTAGATGGAGGCAGTTGATAGGAAAACTGCACTTTGTGCTACCTTATAGGGAAATGTTGGACATTTTTATTAATAATTTACAAGAACAAATATCTTATGAGCTATCAACTTGCTACTTTAACTACCTTCGATCAGGCTATAGATTTAGCTCGAAGAGTAGAAGATGCCCTCATTAGGAGAGGCCAACTTAGGAAGAAGGATGATGAGAAAACATCCAAAAATCAGTATAAAAACAAACAAGTTGTAGGTGACGGAGTCACTGATAGCAGAAATGTTGCTAATATCAATGCAACGAAAACAACAGAAAAATTTATATTGAAACCGCTTGATAAGCCTCCTCGAGAATTTACTAGATTGAATCAACCATTATCAACTATTTTACCTCAATTACTCGAAAGAGGTTTGATCCAATTACCAGCTATCCGGGAACCTGATCCAACTATACCCGGATACGGAGCTGACTTACACTGTGATTTCCATAGAGGGCCTCGACACTCTACCAACGCTTGTAAAAGGTTGAAACATAAAATACAGGATCTGATTGATAATAATGAAATGGAGGTGCAAGCCTTCCAACCTAAACAAAATGCTCCTAATAATCCTCAAAAGAACATTCCCCAAAATCAAAATCAAAATGCTAATCAATCATTAGACATATTTCAACACCCTTTACCAAGACATGGTAAAGAGGTGGCCAATCAAATCGAACATCATAATGTTCCTCCTCCTACCCGATATGTAGGAACTATTAGCGGACATTTACCTAATCATGATCCTCAAAAATTTGACACAACTTTATCCATGGTCACAACCAGGCCCCTACATAATATTCAAACTCCAGATCCTAGTGATATAGAATCAGATACTGAAAGTGAAATAGACATCACTTCAAACCAATCGAATAGTTCTGAAAATGAATCAGATCCTATTCAACCCATCACAGATGCTATGGTTCCGGAAGAACCATTTCCTAGAAGAGTTACTACTCGACCCTCTTCTAATCAATTCCTCCCAAATGAACAAGCCATAAACGCTCAACCGAGACCAGTTCAGCATCTTCAATATAACATTGTAGGTACCATTGGAGTCGTTACCCGACAACAGGCTCAAAATTCTCAACAAGAACCAAACCAGAATGATGGATCAGCTCCATTTGTTTTGAAAAATCCCAATAAAGGGAATCATGCTTCCAATGTTCAACTTAAACCCCCTTACAATATTAATGAGCAATTATCTAATACTACAACCAGAATTTCCCTTTTGGATTTATTAAGATCTTCTCCTACCCATAGGGATGAGTTGATGCTTACATTAAGCCAAATGATGGTACCTCAAAATATTCAACCTGAAGCCATGGCCAATACTATCATCACTCGAGAAGTTGATTGTATTGACTTTCGGGATAAAGATATCCCACAACACAGTTTACATAAGGATAATCCCTTATATATTACTGCTCTAATTGGAGATGTAGTTGTTAAACGAGTCCTGATTGATAATGGTTCATCTCTAAACATTTGCACTTTTGACTTCTACCAACGATTTGGCTTTAGAAGTGATGAAATGAAGAAAACTGACATGATTATCAAAGCTTTCAATGACGAAACACAAGAAACGTGTGGAGTTATTACCATCCCATTGCAAGTTGGTCCTCGAACTCTAGATACCACCATGTTTATTGTACATTGCCCCGCATCGTACAATATACTCTTGGGTCGTCCTTGGATCAATGCAATGCGGGCTGTCCCATCAACTTTACACCAATGTGTTAAATTCGAATTTAAAAATCAGTTGGTCACTATCCACGGTGATCCTAGACCCTTTGATATGTGTGCTTTGGCGGAACCTCGTTGGAGTGCAATTTTGCCTCGCTCTGTCATCCACACATCCTAATTCTTATTTTTCATCTAAAACTGTGAAACACACACCCATAGCTTCACCTATTTCCCCTCCATTAATTTCATCCTCATATATAGATCAACAATCTTCTAAACAAACCACTCTAGAACCTCAAAAAGATCTTCAATCCACGACCAATCCTTCATGTTCCATCCCTATAATTTCAAAACCTATAGACCCATCTATTAACACTTCCACATTATCAACATCTATCATACCTTCCACATCTAAAGATATAGGGAATGATCCTTCTACATCTTATGCTCTTTCTGATGAACTTTTACCAGATTTATCCACAATCTTAATATCAAAAAAAACAAATGCTTTCATGCAAGATTCAATTCTTTTAAATAACTTGCCGCCATCTCCTCGTACTTTGGGCCTCCCACAACCTATGGGAAGTACTTACCAAGTCGGGAGTTGTGCCTTCATTTATAAAGGATATGAGTGGGGAAGAATCCCTCGGAAAATCAAAACTCATCATGAGGGATATGCTCGATGTTATTTTACCAATGAATATATTAAAGCTAAACCCATAATGCTTAAAATGGGATATAAAGGGAAAGGCTTGGGACCTTTCCAAAATGGCATGAAAGAACCTTTCGAGGTAGAACCGTGGCCCGCCCGTTGTGGTGTGGGCCTATTTCCTAGTAAGGGTCAACCCTTTCCTTTTGAAGATGATGATCAACTCATATGTTATCAAGATTATTTGGATAGGCGTGATGATTTGCCTCTAAAAAATCAGCCATTTACATGTAACATGCTATCCATAGCTTACCCTGAAATGATTGCTCGACTCCGATGAGGAGTTGGAAGGAGATATCTTCCACGATGTCTCCGTTGAAGAGATGTTACACAATGGATTTTATTTTGATGGTTCTATACCAACTATAGCCCAACTTGAGACCACTAATCCTCAAGATGAATTATCCAACTTAACCTTACAAGAATTACAAGAATTGGGCGTTTCACCCGCCCCACCTAATTTTGAAAGAGATCTACACATGGAGGTAGAAAATGTCATTAAAATTAATATTGGAACTGAGGATAGTCCTCACATAATCAATATTGGATCAGAATTAAGTCAAGAAAAACAAGAGCAATACATTGCATTCCTTAAAGAATATGAAGATGTCTTCGCTTGGACATATGAAGATATGCCAGGTCTAGACCCTTCTGTAGTCATGCATCACCTAGTGGTCCATCCGGATGCTAAACCTGTTAAACAAAAACTTAGAAAAATGCATCCCAAAGTGGCTTTGCTAGTCAAAGGGGAGTTAGAAAAACTCTTGAATGTTGTTTTTATACAAGCTATTGATTATGTTGAATGGATCTCAAATGTAGTTCCAGTTACCAAGAAAGAAGCCACCAAAGTTAGGGTTTGCATAGATTTTAGAGATATTAATGTTGCATGCCCTAAAGATGATTTTCCTCTTCCAAACATGGATCAAATCATTGACTTTACTGTCGGGAGTGGGATGATGTCCTTAATGGATGGATTCTTCGGTTATAATCAGATCAGGATAGCTCCTGAAGATCAGGCTAAAATAGCCTTTATTACCCCCTGGGGTACCTTTTGTTGGAAAGTGATGCCATTTGGCTTAAAGAACGCAGGTGCAACCTATCAACGAGCTATGACTTATATTTTTCATGATATGATGCATGATATCCTACATGATTATGTAGATGATATTATAGCTCGCTCTATTAATGAAGATAATCATTTAGATGATTTGAGAAAAGTTTTTAATCGATTACGAGAATATCTTATTCGATTAAATCCAGCCAAATGCATATTCGGAGTTAAGTCCGGTAAACTATTAGGGGTTTTAGTTTCTTTACGTGGTATCAAAATCGACCCTCTCAAGATTGCGGCTATCACTGATATGCCCGCACCTACTAATATATCCGAGTTACGAAGTTTACAAGGTAAGCTTCAAGCCATCCGTCGCTTCATCGATAAGCTGGCGGACAAAACCGGTCCCTTTCTTAAACTTCTTAAGAAGGATGTCCCTTTTAATTGGGATGACGAATGTAAAGAAGCTTTTGAACTTCTCAAACAATACCTCCTTAACCCACCTGTGCTTTCACCGCCTAGACCTGATCGCCCATTTCTCCTGTATATTTCAGCTTCAGATTCTGCCTTAGGAGCTATGTTAGCTCAGCTTGATGATGCGAAGAGAGAACGTGCTAATTATTATATTAGCCGAACCTTCATCAGTTATGAAACCCGCTACACAACATTAGAAAAACTATGTCTAGCAGTCATGTTTGCTATGCAAAAATTATGCCATTATATGCTTAGTCAGAAAACTTATGTCATTGCTAAATATGATCCCTTGAGGTATCTCATGAGTCGACCTTATTTATCGGGTCGCACAACCAAGTGGGTTCTTGCTCTAAGCGAGTTTGACCTCACGTTCATAGGACAAAAGTCTCGTTAAGGGTCAAATCATAGCAGATCAATTAGTTGTTGCACCCTTAGAGTCTACCCATCCCCTCATCATTGAGTTTCCTGATGAATGCCTTCAATTAGAGGCGGACCATATTGAACAATGGTCCTTATACTTTGATGGAGCCCGATGCATGAGTGGGGCTGGTGCGGGTATTATTTTAATATCCCCGCAAAAACATCTTATTCCTCTCGTCCTTCAAATTAACATTTGCTTGCACCAACAATATTGCTGAATATGAAGCTCTAATCCTTGGATTACGAGCTGCCTTGGCGCTAAAAATTAAACATCTGTTAGTTTTTGGTGATTCTCAACTTGTTATAAACCAAATTAATGAAGTTTATCAGACCGGAGATGATAAACTGTGCCCATATAAAGCCTATGTTTTACAATTAATGTCTCTATTTGATCAAGTTACCTTGGAAGCTATTCCTCGAACTTGCAACCGTGCAGTTGATGCTATGGCCGCAATTGCATCTCTCCTGCCCTTGGAGTTAGATGACGAATATGCCACTATCATTATTCGTCGACTCCAGGAACCCGCTTCAAATAAGTCATGCTTAGAACCTTTGGATGTGTTTCTAATCAATGAAACTACTCCTGAACCTTGGTATACGGATATATTTGATTTTCTCCAAAATGGGACTTTCCCTGCCAATTCTAATAGAAACCAGCGTCGGTTATTACGTAGACGAGCAAGTCGATTTGTAATAATTGGCAATACTTTATATAGGAGATCTTTTGAAGGTATCCTATTAAGATGTTTGAATTTAGAAGAATCCAAATCAGCCTTGAGTGAAGCCCACGATGGATCTTGTGGAGGACACTTCAGTGGTAGTGTCATTGCTAAAAAGCTCCTTAGGATAGGATACTTTTGGCCTACCATGGAGAATGATGCACATGATTATGTGCGCCATTGCGACAAGTGCCAGAAACATGCTGACCTTGTCCATGCGCCTGCACAAGAACTGCAGGCTATTTCATCTCCTTGGCCCTTTTCAAAATGGGGTTTAGATATTATTGGCAAAATCAATCCTGTGTCATCTGATGGACACAAATTCATCATAACCGCCATTGAGTATTTCACGAAGTGGGTTGAAGCTATGCCTTTAGCTTCCTGCACTGGCACACAAGTCTCTAAATTTATTTTTAATCAAATCATTTGTAGGTTCGGAATTCCTGCAAATCTCATCTCTGATAATGGAACTTGTTTCAAAAATAAAGATGTTAAAAAATTATGCCAAAAATATAAGATTCAACATCGCTGGTCCACTCCCTATTATCCTCAGGGTTAATGGTCAAGCGGAAGCATCTAACAAAACCTTAATCAAAATTCTCAAAATATTGGTCAATAAATCGGCCGTGACTGGCACATTCAATTATATCCAGCCTTGTGGGCCTATCGAACTAGTGTTCGAACCCCCACTGGAACTTCACCTTTTGTTTTGGTTTATGGTGTTGAAGCCGTTTTTCCCTTTGAATTAGAAGTTCCTTCTTTGGCTCTACTACTTCAAGATACCGAAGTAGGAGATGAATATCGAGATGGCAGACTCGGTCAGCTGGAACTCCTAGATGAAAAATGCATCAATGCTTTGGAGCATCTCCGTGCCTACCAAAACAAGCTTAAAAGATCATATGCTAAAAAGTTCGTCATCGATCCTTTGAGATCGGCGACCTTGTTTTAAAAGAAAATAAAAAAATACTAATGCAACTAAGGACCTTAAAGGTAAATTTGAGCCCAACTGGCTTGGACCATACATTATCACTGCTAAATTTGAATCGGGAGCATACAAATTATCTACCTTAGATGGTAAAGAACTTAAAGAACCCATGAACATTTTGCATCTTAAACGTTACTATGTATAAATTTGGTCATTTCATCCTTGTATATATTTGTTTAAAATATTTCACAAATCACTATCTTGTATTTCTTTCAATTTATAAATTCAAAAACACCAAAAACATTCATAATCATCAAAATATTCAAAACTATTTGTTGTATTTATTTATGGCACTTGTTAATTCTTTCAAAAACAAAAAAATAATAATAAAAATAAAAAACAACAATATTCTTGACTCTTTCGAAACCAAAACAACATAAAGAAGAAAGAGAGAGTCAACATTCTCAAAACTTCTCAAAAAGTATTTATATATATCTTCTTACAAATGTTGCAGTTATATGTTTCAAATTATTTTGGATAAATTAGCATTTATTTGGAATCCCTCACTTTCACAAACACAAAAATAAATATCTTGATTTTTATCTGGCATGATTACTAATCTCTCTTATATCAAAGTCCACAAAATTCAATTAAATAAAGTTTGAGCACAGAGAATTGATCTTGTTATTTACTTAAACCAAGCACATCCTTTCACAATAAAATGATTATATTTGTAATGTCCATGCTATGCTACATAGTAGAAGTGGTTTCTTGAGCGAAAAGTTTCCCCTGCTATCCTATCATGCACATGGTCTAGAATCTTTGAGAATTGGCAAAAGGACAAGCTCACCCCTACCCAGAATAAAAATCCCTTGCTCTACAACTAATCCGAGCAAGTATCCCTAGCATAGAACAAAAAAAAAAGCAAAGTTCAAGAAAAAGAGAAAAAGAAAAATATTATTTTATATCATTACAGCATTATCAAGCAAAAATACAAAAAGAAAACAAAAGAAAGCAAAAGCAAAAGCAATAAAATCCCTTTCCCTACCCTTTGAAAAGAAAAGAAGGGTTGATGAGCTTGAATCCTTGGAATTCTCAATTATTCGAAAACTGTGAGGTAAGCCCCATAACAGGTGGTTTGTGCCCAACCTCGCTTGGCCTTGGGTAACTCCTAGCGTGGCGATATGTCCGTCACATTAGCGACCTTCTTTTGTACAGACCTATGTCCGCTTATGGATTAGCTAGCTCTTGATAATCCGACTTACATAGTAGTCTAGTATGGTTATATGCATCTACATCATGGTTAATGAACACTTATTTGGTTCATTCAAATCACTTGTATCATATTATCTTGCTCAAAACTCGGTAAATGAACATAGCAATTGCACACACATTTGTATTTGAGAGATTTTGTGTATCATTATGATAAATCAAGATTGGAAATGAACTCACATATGCACATGGGATTCCTTATAAATCTAACTTTTGTCTTTAAGATACTTTGAAATATTTTTTGCAAATTGTTTGGAATAATTCATTTTCTTCTTTAAAGTACAGTTGTTTAGTATAAAGACAACTACATACATAATAGAAAAAATCAAAATTTCTTTCAAAACCATACAATCAAAAACACACACATATATATATTGTCGACTTTCGCGACGATGGTATAGTTCCAAAACCAAAATTGGAATTTTATGCCTAGCGCAAGTCCTCATCTTCATATTTTCTATTTATTAAAAATCAACCATGCAATAAAACAATCTTCTTTTTTGATTTTCGCGATGATGGTATAAGTCTATACCTACATATTCTATGCCTAGCGCAAACCATTGTACCAATTTTTATTCCCCATTTATTTGAAAATCATGAAAACCATATGACTTAAATCATTATGTTACACAATTATGCTTTTTAACAAAAAGCATGCACATTATCACTATTTCATGTCATTATGTCAACCTTCAATTTTGCAATGATGGTATAATTCCTAGGGAATTATCCAAAAATTTTATCACACTTAGGAATTTATGCCTAGCAAAAATCATTTTAACATTATTTCATGCATACTATTTTTATGAAACTCTGAAAACAAACCATCATCATCATCATTTGCACCATTGCACCAAAGTCTTAAGACAGTCTCTTAAGCACTCTTTTACTTTTTAACAATATTTCTATACTGGGATTAGCTTGACGACCGAGTGAGCGGCGACTCCATGAAATGGTCTATAATAGCGACAATGTCCTTTGAAATTATTGTTAAAAGTCCCTTTTATTTTTTTATCAAATCATCACATCACAAACAACCAATTTGTTCTATCTGATTATTTCATTTAAATTTTTCAAGCATGACATTTCAACCATAATATTTCCAACGACGTAATTACATGAATCATCAAATCAATCAATCAAAACATTAAAAGCATCATAAAAATACATAAGACACAAGTCATATGATCAAAAATATCTCATCTATATCTATATCAACCATAATATACATCATATCAAAACCGAATCGGTATGCCACAATCTGTACCTCGGCATACTCAATCCTCTATCAAAAATAATAAATACTATATATCAATATGTGCAGTGCAATCTGTAGTAGCTAGCCTCGAGAACCCCTCGAGCTCTCAGCCTCATCTCCTCCCCCGCCCTGAGGTGGACGAGGTGGCCCCATCGTAGTATGTGTGGTACTACGAGTCCTAGTCATGGATCGAGATGAAGTCCTTGATGACCCAATCCTGATCGGATCCGCGATGGTAGCCGACAGTGGTAATCTCTCCTCCTCTGGCACCATCTGGTGGTATAGTGTCTGATAAAAAGTGATCTGGGCAATAGCCCGTGCTAGCTCCCGAGTGCTCGCCCCTCCGCCCGTGCTCTGAGGCGTGCAATCTCATCTTGAAGCTATGTCACCTCAGCTCGATGTCGTGCAGCCTCCTCCTGCAAGGTCTGCACCTATGCCTGGAGACGGACTGTCTCCGCTCGAAGAGTCGTTGTCTCGTTGCTCTCCCCAGTGTCAACACCCTTGCCCTTATCGGGCGATGGTGGCCTCTCTCTCTATGGAGAAGGGGGTCTCTCCTCCCTCCTCTCTCGCTGCCATGGCCTCTGCTGTGCCTGTGGTCTCCTCTGCTCTCTCCCACCGTGACCCTGGGCCGCCTCAATGGCCGCTTGGCGCCGCCTCCCCATCCGATGCACAACTACATGAATCGGACCCTGAGCCCTCGTCATCCGAGGAGGGCGGATGCCTATGTACCAGGCATCATAGCCGTCGGCTACCCCTAGCATCGTCCCCATCCACTGGCTGAATGGGGGCATCATCTGCGTCCTGACTCCAGAAGCGCTGCATATCTGGAGCCCCGCTAACTGTAGTGTTATCCCGGACAGTCCGAGAAAACTCGTAATCCACGAGAGATGGGATCCCCTTGTAGACCGAACTATCACAAAACTCGGTCGTAGCGGTGGAGCTCCACCTCTCCCCTCTCCATCCTCAGCCAATAGACTCGCCTGATGCGAGCCAGCTCTGTCCATCCTCGGCCCACCCTGGATGATCTCTCCAAGGCCTCCAGGTGATCTGGTCGAAGACAAGGTCATCAAGTAGTCTCCGGGACATCGACAGATCAATCCGCCACTGTGACCCTCTCCGAAGCCACCAGTAGAAAGCTCGGGGCCTCTCCCCATCAATCCCTATCAAAGGAAGCCCTACCGGCCTCCGCACCGCAATGTGCTCCCAGCACCAAACCTGTAGTAGCGATGTCATAACCAGACATCGGCCGCCCTTGTACACGACCCCATGCAGGATCCTATACAATCGGCATAGAACAAAGCTGCCCCAAGAAAACCTGTAACCATGGTCTCTCATGTCACAGACCACATCTGCTAGTACCCATGGTACCCTGCATCCGCTCTGGTGGCACAGCAGAAGTCCACCTACCACTCCGGCCAAAACCCGTGTGAGTCTAGATGCCCCAGGCATCTGACGTAGCGACTCGATGTTCACTCCGCCCTTCTCCAGGGCGAAGCTCGGATCGCCACACAACCGCATCATAGCGTGGCCCTGATTGGCCGTAGGAGTGATCAACCGTCCTTGTATGGGGATCCTCAAAATCCTCCATACATCCTCTAATGTGGGAGTCATCTCCCTTATCGGTAACCAAAAATAGGAAGAACCCAGATACCACCTCTCTGCCAGGGTTGTCAGTAGCCCCATGTCTATAGAAACTTGTGGCATCTATGCCACATGCTTGCAAGCCGACCTGAGCCAATTGATCTCGCTCTGCTCGATGATAGAGCGGCCAAGTCATCTCTCAACCCATCGTATTTCCATTCTCTGCTCTTTAGTAAACCTCTACTGCAACATAAACAACAACACAAAAAAAATCATTAATAAAAACTCAAGTGATTAATAATGCAAGTAAAATCAGTTCAATTTTATACAAATGATGATATCGTCCACTATTGGACGATATCGTCCCAAATTTGAGCAAAATCGTCTCCGATTTTGCAAGCCGAAATCGTCCCTTATTTGATGAAATCGTCCCCCTTTCGTCGATTTCGCCCTTAGACGAAATCGGCGAACTTGAGACGATTTCGTCGAAATCGGGACGATTTCGTCTCGACGACGTCGACGGCCCAAAAATGGCCGTGATGCTCAAAATTTATTTAAAATTAATCTAAAAAGCATGTAAATTCAACTTAAAGCATTCTAAACTAAGTTTAGACTCTTACCCGTAGCCCGCGTCGGACCTCTGTCGATCTGTGCGTTGTCTCGACCATTTTTGTCTCCAGAGCTCTAAAAACCAGAAAAATGAACAGTAACAATGAATTAGGGTTTTACCCTATTTTTCTTAATTTTATTCAAAACATAATTAAAAACATTTTAAAATTTTGCTTTTTCGCGTTTTTACCTCAAACGTTCGATTTGGGTAAAAACACGGAGGGGGCACCATAGTAAGCTGTCGTACGATTCGACCAAGAATCGTCGCCTAAAAATGGGAATAATTTTTGCTTTCTCGTAGATCGAGAAGAACTCATCTTTAACGCATTTTCTTCAAAAAATTTGCTAAAGAGGGGGCAAAATGTAGCACCCTAAAATTGGCGCAATAAAACCTTAATAATTACACTTACTCTAGTAAATAATTCAAATTCAAATTTTAACCTCCAAAACCGCTCCCAAACCACCGCTTAATCCGTTTCCTCGTTTCCCATGCCATTTTTAGAGTTTGTTTTGACCGTTTGACGATATCGTCGTCGATCAGACGATATCGCCTCAGATCGGACGATTTCATCTAGGCTAGGACGTCCAGACGATCTTGTCCCAAAACTGATTTTTCACAATTAGTCTCTGTTCCAACGGCGTCTCTAATCCGGGCGAAGCGTGTCTGTGCCGTTAGAGACCCTCCCCATTGGAGATCTCCCAAATAGGGATGATCTCCAACCTCCTAACCTCCCTCCTAAGCCTATTTAATCCTAGGCCCTCCCCTTAGCATCCCCCTGGCTGAAATTCCATGTAACTCGAATTCTACATGCACTAGACCATCTTAAATCACTGTTTGCATTCGTATTTTTCCAAGTTTGTTTGCAGGAACTTCATTGTTTTTCAGCCGGAGCAAGCTCAGTTCGTCTCAGACGATCTCGTACAATCTCGGATGATCTCGACCCAATTCGAGATGATTTCGACTGCAGTCCACATTGGGGGCAATCAATGCCCAGAGTTTGCATTTCTTCATCCTTTTTCTACTGTATTATTCTGCATTTAGTTAATTCTATGGTTATTCTTTATTATTCTGCATCTTGGAGTTCACCCATGTAGCTTTAATGCATAATAAAAGCATAAATTGTCATTAGATCGGTATAATGCATTCGTGTTTTTGCTTATTATCATCATTTTAATGTTCTTACTATCATTTTATATCATTACCCTCTATTATCATAGTTGCATTCTCTGTATTTTGCATCTATTTTTCTGTTTGTAGGTCTCTGACGAATTCGTCTGACGAATTCGTCAGATCTCAGACGATCTTGTTAGATAGGAGACGATCCTGTCGAATTCCAGACGATCCTGACTACTTCAAAAATTAGAACCTTCATCAGACATCCGGATCAGGTATGGGTCTTTAATCCATCTTGTTCTTTCTATTTTTCTGTCCAAATCTGTTTTTGTCTTCATTTAAATCTGCATTTCATATAGAATAGCTTAGACGCATTTTGGCCAAACCTAGGACTTGGATGATTAAAGCTAAAACTGAACACATCAAACACATTCCCAACCTAGGCGTGGAAACCGCCATTCAAACGTTTCCTGGTGAACCCACCATCCATCGAAAAATCACCATAATACACCTCCCCGAGAGGCGGGACCTTCACAAGGCCTCTCAGTCCGAGGTACCGCGCCATCCTTTTCACATCCCCCTTCCGGGAACGGATCCTATAGCCTGAAGGTAAGGGTGTGAAAAATTTGGAGCGATACAATAATTTTACCTCCATAGATAATGCATATTGTTTTTTTTTTTTTAGAGTTAAAAACCCTAAGATGTTGGGCATCCCCATCCCACCATGAATTTTCATCGGGAAAGCTAAACTTATAAATAAAAAATTTACATCCCCATCACACCATAACTTTTCATAAGGAAGAAAGCTATAGACCTTTCATAAGGGGAAAACTAAACTTATAAATAAAGAATTTAACACACAATCACACATTTGCAATTTAAACTTTAGACCTTATGTATATTGTTTTTTTTCAATGCATAGGGGAGTTGGTTACATCCACACTACCACACACATGCTGCAATTTAAACTTTAGACCTTCCAAAAAAGAGGATACATATTGTTTATTTTAATACATAGGGGAGTTGGTTACATCAACACTATTTTTAGTAATTGTCAAGTGCAGGGTTCAAACCACAGGGGTTGCTTCCAACAAGTCCATACCACCTTGTCATTTTATAACTCGACGTGAAAAGGACCATCCGTCGCTGTGAATTTGTATTATTGTTATCGGTTTGATGCACACTTAAAGGATTATGGTTTGATGCCTGACCAGAAATTGCTTCCAACAAGTCTATACCACCTTGTCATTTTATAACTCGACGTGAAAAGGACCACCCGTCGCTGTGAATTTGTATTATTGTTATCGGTTTGATGCACACTTAAAGGATTATGGTTTGATGCCTGACCAGAAAGACAATCACCAATATACCTAGCCCTTAGGGGATGCATACTGACCAAACAAACAATTACCAATCTACTAACCCTTAAGGGATGCATATTGTTAACGAAGAATACAACAAAATTATATCCGAGTGTGAACCTAAGTCTCTTTTAAGTAAGTGCCTCGGCAGACAGACAATTACCAATCTACCTAGCCCTTAGGGGAACAATTACCAATCTACCTAACCCTTAAAAAATACATATTGACCAAACAAACAATTACCAATCCACTAACCCTTAAGAAATGCATATTGTTAACGACGAATACAACAAACTTATATCCGAGTGTGATAGTTGTTCGTTACATTATTAACTCCTTGTCACCACAAGATTTGAATTTAAGTTTTTTTTTGGTAAGTGTCTTATCAATTTACTGTCTTTAGGGTATGCATATTGTTTGGTCAAACAAACAATTACCAATGTACAAACCCTTACCGAATGTATATTATTAAGGACAAATACAATAAACATATCTCAGTTTGATATTTGTTCTTGTAGCGCGTCAGGTCAACAAGAACGAAACAGATAGGTTTGTTGGAGACAGTCCCCATAGTTTGAACCTTGCATTGACCAATGACTAAAAATAAAAATGGTTAAAGACAAACAAAACAAACTTATATCACCTTGAGGATGCATACTCTTTGGTCAAACAAACAATTACCAATCTACAAGCCCTTAAGGAATGCATATTATTAAGGACGAATGCAATAAACATATCAAAGTTTGATATTTGTTCTTGTAGCACGTCAAGTCCAAGTCAACAAGAACAAAACGGATAGGTTTGTTGGAGACAGTCCTCATAGTTTGAACCCTACATTGACCAATTACTAAAAATAAAAATTATTAAAGACAAACAAAACAAACTTATATCTATCCAAGGTTGATATTTGTTCTTGTAGCACACCAGGCCCAAGTCAACAAGAACGAAATGGATAGGTTTGTTGGAGACAATCCTCATAATTTGAACCCAAGTCAACAAGAACGAAATGGATAAGTTTGTTGAAGACAATCCTCATAATTTGAGCCCTGCATTGACCAATTACTAAAAATAAAAATTTATTAAACACAAACAAAACAAACTTATATCTATCCAAGGTGATATTTGTTCGCCACATTATTAACTCGTCGTCGCGGCAAATAAAATTATTAAACTAATTTTTAAGGGAGAAAGACCAACATAATCGTCGACAGCAGGGTTCGAACCTGCGCGGGCGTAGGCCAACAGATTTCAAGTCTGTCTCCTTAACCACTCCGACATATCGGCAATTGGTTAACCATTCGGACATATTAATAATTGATGTAATAAATTGTTTTTATTTAATCTTCAACCCTTCAACTTTCCAACTTGGATGCACTGTTTGAATAGACATGACAGTAAGATGATGATAATCAGCATGCCATGGATACATAGGTATTCTTCTGTAGATCATATATTTCATTTCTTTTCCTCTTAAAAAAATTTTGATCTTTGATTTTATATTAATTAAACTCTAATAATAGAATTAGATATTAAACTACTCTTAAATCTTATTAATTTAAAAAATAAATAAATTAGATTCATGACATAAATGTTTAGAAAAACAATTAATATAAAACATATTTTAAATTTTAAATTCATATGCATATAATGTTTTATAAGTTCAACATAGTTATAGCTTTTTTTTAAGAGGATAATTTTTTTGATACATAGAGGAATTGGTACTTTTCCTTTGAAAATGACATTTTTGAATAGGTTGAAAAGTTGGGGGTATATCGGGCCACCCTTCCTCTGAATTGAACTTAGATCTCAGTTAAGAAAGCCCAATGCCTTTTGTCACTGTAGTGTCCTTGAATAGTTATAGTTGAAAAAATAAAACTTTTAACATCAATGTTACTATATATTTTTATATTAAATAAATTATTTAATAGAATAATTATACAAATTATTAATAATTAATTTTTTAATTTAAATTATTTTGATATATGGGTTGGTTTATAAATGAATAGTTTAAGTTTAGAATAATTATTATGATGTGAGTAAAAAATTAAATTACAAATGGTATTTAAATTAGCTTATTTAAATTAAATTGTTTGTCTTATAAAAATTTGATACCTAAAGTATTAATTATGAGGAAGAAAGATTGATTTATTTATGGGAATAATATAATCATTTATGATTTTAATATATGATATTTAAAAAAAAAAAAAATTAAATATGATATATATATTTTTTAATTTACATGGTGGAATCGGTAGCCGTCATGAATTTGAGCAGGTTGTTCGACTTTTATGGTCACCACAGTATTTTGCGTTGTTCGTCCCGGAAGCCATCACATAATTTTTCGTGCAGTCCACCTCTATAACCACCATGCCACAATCATTTTAAACCTTATGGTATTAATTTTTATATGTTAATCATATTAGCATTAAAAGTGTTTAAGTGCGATCATAGATTAAATCACAATCAAGGAGTAGTAACATTGTCTAAAATCCATTAGATGTCATTTCACCAAGGTATATGTGTTGTTGTCATTGTTTGTGAGTGTATTCATGAGTTGTTTAGTGATATTTGTCTCTTGTAAGTCTTGAAAGTCATACACCAACGCAAGTAGATGGTAATATTAAAATAAGGTAAAGGTAATGGTAAAAGACTTTGAGAGTGTTTCCTTTTTTAATGTCTTATAAAAGGAAAATAAAGTGATTAAATTAATTATCATGGAAATATTATATCAAACCACATTACTAGATGACATAATGATAAAGACAAGATAATATTATCCTCTTACCATGAGATAAGATACTAAGTACTCTTTCCTATGAAGTTGATTTTGAGGGTAATGTGTACTCTTTTGGGGTGAACAAAGGAGGTATGAGCATACTTGTAGTCCCCCATCCTAAAGGATTACAAAATATCTAAGACATACTAGGGTTAAGAAATAGTGATCCTAAAGGGTGATTAATTGATTTGAATTCATAAGAAGTAAAGTAGAAGCTCCAAATCTATCATTTCATAAGTTCCATAAAGTCATGAATTCATCTCCTAGACCAAAGACGTTAAACTTCCTATAATGAACAAATCATCTCTATACAACACAATTGTCAATTTATATTTTTCCTTATTCGTACGGAGAGCTACATTAATGGATGCCAAGGGTTAAAACCCTAAATAAATATGAAATAAGATGTGTTTGGTAGTTTAGATGGGGGAAAACTACCCTACTACGTATGATTCTCAACTAGATCCATTGGGAGCTGAGGTGACCATGAGGGTATGTTGGTTCCTCTACACTTGGGAGCTTAGGGGATCAAAGGGTTCACCAGGAACGGTTTGACTCACTCCAAGTCCAATATGAAAGGTTTGATGTGTTTATTTGAACAAGCACCTATGTTTGGTCTTTTAAAATCTTAAGCTATAAAAAATTAAAGAACAACAATGCAAGGCAAATAACAATGCAAGCAAACAAGGATCTATCCCTAGAATGATTCTTTATTTCAATGAAGACAACCTAATTTTACAAGAAAGTAAAATTTTTCTTTTCAATCAAAGGCTCAAGAGAATACACAAAATAAAATTAGCCTAAATGCAAACTATATGCTTTTCTTATTTTGATGCCTAGAAACGAAACACTAATCTTAAAATTAAAAGGGTAAGTTAACTTTTCCTTAGCTAATATATCAATTTTATGTTATTTTCTTTTAGCTATAGGAAATAAAATGATCACAAATACTCAACAAACAACCTAAAGATTTAATCAAAGCACTTACTTGGTTTGGTGGCTGATCCTAGCTGAATTTGCACACTGTAGCCAAATTCATGCCTTGTAATATCAACAACTTCAAAACTCTTAGAAAATTTGATTAGTGTTTGGGGGATTGCTTAGACCGCTATGTGACTAAGCTTGGAGGAACAATAGTCAAGCCCCCTTGGTCCTTTTAGCTAGCAATTTGAAAATGAAAATAATTGTTGACCTTTTAGAACAAGCAAAACAAGATATGACAACATGTAACAATGAAAGTAGAGTATAAATAGAATAGATGCAATGGAAAACAAATATGCAATTGAATCTAGGGTTTCGGGAGAAAAATTTACCCCCAAGCTATTGTGACCGAATTTTCACCCTGTAAATCAGGGGTCATGCACTCGACAACAGAGAAAAGATGACAAAATGGTGGTTTTACCAAATTTGTGCCCCATAAATATGGGGTACGAATTCACACAAGAGTGCTTAAACACTAATTTAATAGTGTAAAATGCAGTATAAGACTAAAAATTGATGATATAAAAGCTAATAAATGCAAAGAGAAAACCTAATAAGCATGTAGAGGAAGCAAGAGTAAAGGTGGAAGACCTCTCATCCTTGTAGAAGATACTCTATCATAAAGGCTTCTCCACTTGCTTATATTCAGTAGCAAATCATAGAAAGCACACCAAAAGAAGAACACTAGAGAATCAAAGTATCAAGAGCATCAAAACATAAGATAGCATAGATCAATATCAATATGGATTGATTGATTGAAAAAAATAGGATCCAATCCTTCTATTTATAGGAGGTTTAGAGGGGAGGAAAAGGCAAGAAAACAAAAGATAACTTTGTCCAAGAGCCAATGCCATAGAGGTCGACCCAAAAATTTGGGCTTTTTAAGAGAAAAACCCCAAATTTGTTGAATTCACACCTCGTAAATTACATGGAACAAATTTAATAGCTAAATGTGCCAAATTCGTACCCTATAAATTATAGGGTGCGAATTCAACAAAGCTAAATTTTCCAAATTTGCATCCCATATTGGGATGACCACAAGTACGAGATAGCTATACCCATGTGTATTTTTTCTATATTTTAGGGACCAAACAATGTCATAATGGGATAAAATTATACTCGTTGAAAATATATTTTTGATCCCAATCCAACGGTAGGGTTTTTGAGAGGAATAGAAAATATTTAATGGGGAAAACATTGGCTCAAAGGTGACCTTACTTTCTAAAGCAATAAATGCTTAATTTTAGGTCTCTAAAAGGTGAATTTGGCTTGGTTGGTTAGAGGGTTGATATATGAGGGTGAATTGATGAAAAATGATGAAAAGTGGATCAATTTTTAATGTCTACATTTTACCCTCTTTTTGATGTATTCATTGTGCAATGAATGCATCAAAAATAGTTGTGCACCAATTTTGATGGTGGGGAGATTTTGGCTACTTGAAAAGCCAATGTAGAGTGGATGGTGTGAAAAATGATTGCTCATACATAAATTTTATGCATGTATACCCCCAACCTAGGGTTCCCCCTCAAGTTTTGGAGGGGAAACCTAGTTGAACTAATGAAACTTGATTAGGCTAGGGTTGAGGAAGAGAGACTTGATGAAGATTGAGAAGGATTAGATATGATTAAATTAATACAAGATCAAGATGAAGTGATAAGGAGAGAAAAATAAATGAGAGAAATGATTGATACCCCCAGTTGGGGATTGATGAATAGATTGATAGATGTGAGATGAGAAGAGGGATGGAAGAAAAATAAGAGAAATAAAAAGAGGAAAGAATAATAGAAGAAGAAGGATAAAGCCATAAAAAGGTCAAAGAAAGCAAAGAGGGGCTTATACTATGCCATTTGAATCAAGGTAGACCAAAATAGATCAATGTGATCAAATGAGCATAAGCTAAGCAAAAAAAAGAAGAAAAATATGGAGTGGAACCTTGTAAGGATGTATGCTCGTAAATGGATAAGGATGGAGTGAAAACTTGCTATGGGTGTAGTGCTCATGAGTGGCCATGAAGTTATCTTGTGAAGGTGTTATGCTCACTAAAAAGAACAATATGGAGCGATACTCGCTATGGGTGTGTGCTCGCTAATGATAAAATAATAAAGCAAAATATCACTATGGGTGTAGATTATTACTAGTGGATGTATAGAGAGATATTTGCTAGTATGTGTGATCATAAATGACCTAAGTGGAGGATGATGCTCATTGGAATCCATTAAGCTAACTTATAATGGGGTGTAGTGCTCGTTGAGCCAAAATAATAATAGTGTATCTTGAAAGGGGTGTGGTGTATGCATACAATAAAAAGGAGTGCAACCCAATAGGGGTGTTAGCTCAAATAAGAAGATCAATAAAATCAATAAGGTGTTGTGTGTACACATGTTAGAGAGAAGGAATATAGAAGTAAAATATAGTGTGTATGTATGTGTGTGTCCTTATTGAGATTCTAATAGCTAAGAGATATGTGCAAGATAGTCAGTGGCTGCATGAACACCATAAATAATATTCATGTTGTATCTAACCTATAACACAAGGATCCCTTAACAATAAAAATATCAAGAAGAAAAAGTATGAGTAAAAACAAGATGTCCAGATGAAAGATGAAACATATATCCTTTGCCTTGGAGAAAGTAAGAATGATAAAATATGCAAAGTACAAGGATATACAAGAGATGAAGAATAATATTCCTTGAGTTGGAGAAACTTATAATGATTTATACTTTCAAGGCCAAGGAATATTCCCTAGGTTGGGGATTTACTAAGCATCAATGACCTAGTATGAGTGCAATGCATGTGAGCTAAAACCTAACTAGGTTTCATCACTTACCTCATTGTGAAGTCCCCAAAAATCTATATGCTAAAGTAGTTGAATGCAAGTATGATCAAGTAAAAAAATAGCTATATGACAAGAAACGATGTAGATGGAACATAAAATTAAGCAATTCATGAAAAATATGATAAGCAGTTACGCAATATCCAAACCAAATGCAATATGAATATGGAAGATGTGAAATCATGCATAATATCATTTTAGGTGCATTATGTTCATTGGTTATTTAAGATATTTACCATATAATTTCACTAAGCGATAGGCTTATGAGCTACAATTAGCCATTATGACAAAGGGGACTATCCAATTGGGCTAAAATTTACCTTTTAAATCTATACGATAATTAGTGTTCTTTTAGTTTTATTTGAGAACAAGGTACCCAACCTCTAAAGAATGATTGCAAACTTTCTTAGAGTAAGATAACTTGAGCCTATTCTGATAGGCTTGGAGATGCTCTAATTCATGGATGTGCTTCTCATCCAACAACTCCAATTTGTTTAAATGTTCTAAACAAAAGTTGACACACATTCTGATTGTGTTGTCTTTATTAAAAATAAGAACAATGGTACAAGGGATTGAACCATTAAAGAAAAAGATATTACGAAGGATATCTTTATGATCCATATCACAAAGAGGATTATCTGAAGAATACAAGCTTATTTTGAGAGGAGGGGTGAACAGTATAATACCACTTTTTACTTTTCTTTTCCAATCAATATTATGCAATGTAAAGATAACAATATCAATAGCAGTTTTCAAAGCAATGCATAAATAACCACACACAATGGAGACATCAAATTTACATGTTTCACCCAATGTGGGCTACTCCACGAAGAAAATATTTTACTAAAAATTTCTCAATCAATATCTTGAGAATCCTTTCCCTATTACAATGTTTATGGACCTCTGTCCAAAGGAGATACCAATCCTCTTAATCAAGTTTATGGATATCTATCCATAGGAGACACCAATATCCTAACTCTGCTCTAGTTGGTGATCCTCTAGAAGACCTCTACCTCCACTGCCCTTAGCAAATGGAACTCTATCCATATAAGACACATGTCCTCCATGATATGGCTAAAGAGCTCTACCCTCAACTCTATCACCTCAAAATATCTATCTCAAATTTACACTAAACAGAGGCCTTCGGTCTAGCACAAATCTGTCCTCAATCTCTGTCTCTAGTTTGGCACAAACCTATCCTCAAATCTGCACCAAACTCTATCCTCAAATTACTAAACATAGTCCTTCAGTCTAGCATGAATCCGTCCTCAATCTCTATCCTCAAGCCTTAACTCAAAGTTTGACTTAATCTCAAATCAACTCTTCTGGATCTGCCCCAAACCTTGACTCAAAGTTTTAACAAATTAATAAATCGACTCTTCTCTCAAGTCTTCTCAAATACTTACCTCAAATTTGCCTTGTAAGCTTCCACAAAATCTCACACTAATCTGTCCTCAAGTCCTCTCTAGAACTTGTCCAATCTACTCAATAATTTCTCACTAGAACTTATCCAAATCTGTTCAACGAGTTCTTACTAGAACTTATCCAAATCTCATAGAAACATAAAGAGAATTTTTAGAGACTCAATATGCTCTACACACATCACAATGCTTAATAAATTTCAATCACTCTCTTAGAAACATATAGAGAATTGTTAGAGACTCAATATGCTTCACATTTACTTCAATGCTCAAACACTTTCAATAACTCTCTTAGAAACATATAGAGAATTGTTAGAGACTCAATATGCTTCACATTCACTTCAATGCTCAAACACTTTCACTCACTCTTTTATCATAGAAACATATGGAGAATTGTTAGATACTCAATATGTTTCACACTCATCAACTCTCAAACTTTTTCTCAAATAAATTTAGAATACATAATAATTTGTTTTATAGAATTTGAACAATCACTTCACACATTCACTTAACTAGGCTCAACCAACTCTACTCAACCAATCACTCAATGAAACAATCCATGTTTACAAACCCTAGTCCAAGTATATGAACACTCACACAAAATATTTCCAACAATTCTTATCCACCAATCTCACATAACAATAATACTCATGATATTTCCAAACCCTAGTTCAAGTTCTTCACTCAATCAATCATTCAACAACAATGCTTATAAACCAATATCATATATAGCTCAAAAACTCAATAAGGAAACCTAATTAAATCCTTTTCACTCTAAATTTGTTTTCCAGAAAACAATCAATCAACTCAACTATGGAAGAATGTGCCCATACCCTTTGATTGATGAAAAATAGTCTTTAAAACCTATCTCAAGTATTACCACTTCCTTTACCAAACACCAAGGTTAGATGACAAAAATATCATTCTAACTCTTCTTCAATACACAAGTTAGCACTTAATTACTCCTTATAATCTCCAACTTGAAATAAATAATATTCAACATTCTTCAATTTCAAAATATAAAATTCAACCTTCCTTATAACTCCTTAGCCTCTAAAATTCTAATTCAGAAATTAAAGCTTTGCACTTCCTTTTAACCCCCCTAAAAAATTTACACTCCAAATAACATGCAAAGAACTTTAAAAAAATACTTTAGAAAAATAAAAATATTATTTTCCCTTTAACTTTTCGTAGGCCAAGACAACCAACTCAAATCACATACCTCAATGCACTCAAAAAGCTTTGGTGGAATTTGAACCCACGTTGGTTCTCCCCAAGCATCTTCGTAGTGCTAGCGCCCACCGCTTGGGTTGCGTGGCTCCACAAGAGCCAAAAGGCACTTGGGTGCCTTTACTTTTCCCCCTCGATTGGTGCACAAACAAAACATGGACCTTCTTCCCAAAACTTGCATGCACGAATTTTGAACCTACATCAACTTCCACAACAACGGCTTTTGCAGCCCTTGGCTACCAACCAAGCTACAAGTCCTTCGTATTGATTTCGGAGGATGCCAAACTTTATCTCTTTTCCTTGCTCTATTTGCACATGTGAATTTTCTTTCTCTTTTCACGAGCCAACACAAGTTGCATGGATGATTTCAAATACCAATATTTTGGCATATTTATACATAGGGTTTTACTTTCTTCAACGTCAACACATTTTGAATTTCCAATTAAAATTTGCTTTGGAAAGTTAGAATTAAATATTAAATATTTATTTTACTTAACTTTAGCCCCCAACATGAAAGTTAAAATTAAATATTAAATAAATATTTAACTTAACTTTAGCACCCAACATTAATAAATTAAAGTTTTAATCAATAATTAAAATACTTTAATTTAAATTAAATTTGTATTAAAGTTAATTTTAAATATTAAATAAATATTTAAATTAACCTTAGCACTTATCAATATTTAAATTAAAATTTTAATCAGGGATTAAAATATTTTAATTTAAATCAACATGTGGGTCTTTTCAACTTTGTCCTTGATCTCCTTTAACTTGATCTTGGTGTCGAAAATAATAATAAAATATTATTATTTAATTTGACTTCTTCTTCTTGGATCTTCATTCTCTGAGCTTTCCTAATGTCATCAAAGATGATGAATATTGCTCAACAATACTTTTGACATCAATGACAATAACATTCCTCAAAATTTCCAACACTATCCAGAACATATTCTATGGGAGTCGCTAAATGAAACTCATCGCAAACTCTGACCGTGTCATCCTTCTTGATGAAAAGGGAGAAGACTCCTAATTGTTCAAGGTCTTTAGGAGACATAGGAAGGGGATCCACTTGATAACTAGAATATTCAACATGGGAAATGAAAGATATTGATCCATCAAAGAAGCTATTTCGACAAACATCTCATGACTCATATCACAAATACTATCTCCTTCAAAATACTCCTCTAGGGTCACAACTAACTCAGGGTGCACCAAAGTTATCTCATTGTAAACCAATATGTTTGAGGGATAAGGAGGTCCCTCATCCTCATCACTGCACTCCAAGCCATGATGATCTATGAAATTTAGCAAAGGTAACAACTTGATCATCATCCATTGGTAAGGGTTGGTTTTTGTTTGGGATGTAACCTATGTCACATCTCCCAGGCCAAAGCTTGACTTCCAAAGGCTCTTAAATGCCTTTCTATTATGGCCCCAAACCCTTACCTACATATTCCATACTATATAATATCTACTTAGGAAGTGAGTAGTCATTGGATAGATAACAATGGGTAAAGACCCTCTCTATTGACAAGGGGTTTCTACCATAGATATTTTCTTCAAGGGATGTATCCATATAGACAAAGGTACACATACCAATGTGCACTACTTCACATTTTTTATGGGGTAAACCCATAGTTCGAGGTGAAGATGGTAGCTTAGCTAGATCCAAAAGAGGACTTTCATCGAGTAGATTAGCTTGATTATGTTATGACATTATGATTGGTGGTTCCTCTCTTATCTTAAATTTTTCAAACTTCTTGGTGATATGAGATGATGAAAAAGAAAAATTAGAAGAAAGAGAAATACATGGACAAAAAATAATTTTATATTGAGCTTGCTCAACCATTGAATTATATTGAAATGGATGAGGATCATTCATAATTGTGATAAGTTGATTTTTAAATTCATACTTTAAACACTGATGAAGAGTAGAAAGAAAAACCCTCATTGCATGAATCCAAGGGCATCCAAGAAGAACATTAAAAGATGTTGTACAAGATACCACATAAAAAAAGTGTCTAAGATCTTGGGTAAGGGGAAGGGATACAATATCATAGGCCTCTTGGAACTTATTTTTTAAAGCCTTTATGATAACATCAAATTTGGTTAAATATTTTTCTCTTAATCCAAAATTTTGTAAGAATTGATAAGTGCATATATTGAGGGAGGAACCATTGTCTATCAAGATTCTCTTGATAATTTTTTTTCAATATATCCAATGATGTAAAAAAGAGAATCCCCTTGTAAATTTGAGGAAGGAAGATTGTCATCATAAAATGATATGTGATTTATCCCAAGAGAACCAATGACATTGGCTAGGTTACTATGGGGAATATCTTGTGGGATAGATTGTTGACCTAGAAGCTTCAACAAGGCTTCCCTATGAATAGGAGAAGTTTGTGAAAGCTCTAAGAGGGATATCTTGGCTGGTGTGTTACTTATCTATTGTTGGCTATTAAAGGAGATTTTTGGTTATGACTTTAAAACTAAGGTTGGTTTTTCTACACTTGTGCTTATTTTTTGGGTACTCTTGAGAACTAAGGGTGGTCTAGAGGGTTGGTTGGATGTCAAACTTGTCTCCTGTTGAGATTGTTGAGTCAGTTGAGTTTGAGCTTGTTGTCTTATTGCAACTGATATCATAATAACCATGCTGATGTAGAAAGGTTGCACATTATGATATGAAACTTGATTGGTTATTTGTTATCCATGATTGGGTAGAGGATTTTGGAAGATCCCCATATCTTGATTAGTAATAGGTGTCTATTGAGTTGGAGGTTTGTGGTTAGGAGCAGGTTGAGAGTCATCCACAACAAGATGACCCTCATCTATCAAGTCCTGAACCACATGTTTTAACCTCTTACATGAGTTCATCATGTGCCCTTCCACCCTATGATACTCATAATGTTGATTAGGCATATACCAAATTACCATGGTATTGGGTTGTCTTATGGAAGACAATTCGATCATATTAGCTTCCAAAAGCTTCTTAAGGATTGATGAAATAGGTTGGTTGAGTCTAGTGAAATTTATTGGTGGGGGTTTTTGAGGTTTGCTAAGTACCAATTCTTGCAAGGTACTAGCAACATTAACATTGTTGGTTTTCTTGTTATCTGTTACCCCATCACTAACTACATGCTTGTTCTTATATTAGGTTTTCATGGTCTTGTCTTCTTATTTCCTTAACTTGAGTTGACCTCTTCAAATAAGAGTCTTCTCTACTCTTGCTTCTAAATCTATCGCTTGTTCATAAGAGGTAATGGATGTTGTTTCAAACTCATATGAGATATACTCTTGCAAGTTTCCAATAAATTTCTCTAACATGGCTCAATGAGGTAAGGTGTATTTTAATCATCTAACTAAACTCCTCCATCAAGATAAATTTTTTGAGAAAATTTTATCTTTAGCTTGCTTTAGGAGATACAAATCTTGGATGGTTACTCATTTCTCCACATAAGCTCCAAATTTTTGAGCAAACAACTCAATTGTATCTTCAAAGTTTCTCAAATAATGATGGGGTAGTTGATAATACCATTCTAATGCCATATCACCAAGGCTTTTAGGAAATGTATTTATTAACAACATGTTATCATATATAATATTGTGGTATGTTGTTCTAAACATCCTTAAATATTCTATTGGATCCTTTGATAACTTATAAATAGGTAATATCGATATTAGAAAATGCTTAGGGTAGGGCCTAGTGATGACTATGGGATCTAGGGGTTGACTACACATCCTTATAGTTGTAAGTAAAACTTGAAGCCTAAAGTGTATCCATTCTCAATGCCAATTGTTTAACTATGGTTTTTAAACTTTGCATGTCAAGATTATTGTTATGCAGTATCCCTAGATTCCATAAAGGGTTATAAGTGGTTTGTTGAAAGGAAACTTGGTTAACATTGGAAACATTAACATTGCTTATGATAAGGAATATTTTGTGTAGTATCTTGCTATGGAAAATAATTCATGTTTTGTGGAAAAAAAGAAGTGATGTTGAGAGGAGAAACATTATTAGAAGAAAGAGGAATCAAATAAGATGGAAATTGAATATTATCTTAAGGTATGCCACTAGTTGGAGGAAGTTGTGAAATTCCTCCAATGTTGGTGGTTTTTGTAGTAGCATATGTGGTCTTATGAAATAGATTAATGTGATGAGAATATTGAAAGAGAGAATTGATTGAAGAACACAAGCTTATACTAAGAGGGGGGTGAATAGTATAAGACCACTTTTTACTTTTCTTCTCAAATCAATATTATGCAGTGTATAGATAGCAGTATCAATAATAGTAATCAAAGCAATGCATAAAACACCATACACAATAGAGACACAGATTTTAACGTGGTTCACCCAGTGTGGGATACCTCCATAGAGAAAATATTTCTTCTAAATATTTCTCAAATAATCTCTTGGGAATATTTTCCAAATTACAATGTTTATGGACTTCTATCCAAAGGAGATGTTGATCCCCTAATATCAATTTTGTGGATATCTTCCATAGGAGAACTCTTTCCCCTTATGATCTGGCTAGTGATATTTTAGAAGACTTTGTCTCTATGCTGCAATGACTGGTGGATCTATTTCCACTTGAAGACTCCTCACTCAAATCTGTTTTCAATTGTCCTGGCTACTGGATCTCTATCCACTAAGACTCTGTCCTCTATACTCTGTCACCTCCAAAGCTATGTCTCAATACTATACCAAACACAGTTCAGTCAGTCTAGCACAATTCTACTCAATATCTTGTACTAAACACAATACAGTCGGTCTAGTACAATTCTGCTCAATAGATTCACACAGAACCTGCTCAAATCTGCTCAATAAGTTCACACAAAACCTGCTCAAATCTGCTCAACAGGTACACATAGAACTTGCTCAAATTTTCTCAACAGGTCCACATAGAACCTACTCAAATATGCTCAACAAGTCCACACAGAACCTACTCAAATATGCTCAACAGGTCCACATAGAACCTGCTCAAATCTGCTCAACAGGTCCACATAGAACCTGTCCAAATCTGCTCAATAAGTCCTCTCTAGGACTTGCTCAAATCAGCTCAATAAGTCCTCTCTAGGACTTGCTCAAATATGCTCAATAATTCCTCTCTAGGACTTGCTCAAATATGCTCAATAATTCCTCTCTAGGACTTGCTCAAATCTACATAGTAAGCTTTCACAAAATCTTAACTCAAATCAGTCCACAAGCCTTCTCAAAGACTTGTCTCAAATCACATAGAATAATAAAGAGAATTGTTAGAGACTCAATATGTTACAAGCTCAATGTTCAATCAATATATCAATTAAATATCATAGAAGTATAAAGAGAATTGTTAGTGACTCATATGTTCTATACTCAAATCCCAATATCAACTCAAATCAATCTCATAGAAGCATAAAGATAATTGTTAGAGACTCTATATGTTCTATACTCAAATCCCAATCTCAACTCAATAGAAGCATAAAGAGAATTGTTAGAGACTCTATATGTTCTATACTCAAATCCCAATCTCAACTCAATATAAGCATAAAGAGAATTTTTAGAGACTCTATATGTTCTATACTCAAATCCTAATCTCAACTCAATAGAAGCATAAAGAGAATTGTTAGAGACTCAATATGTTCTATTATTAAATATCAATCTCAACTCAAATCAGAATATGAAATAGTTTGTTTCTAGGAAATTGAACAACCACATGCATCCACTTGACTAGGCTTAAATCAACTCAACTCAACTAATCACCTCAAGGAACAATCCTTTCTCACAAAACCTAGTTCAAGCATGTATCAACCAACTCAAAATGTTTACAAAAATGCTCAATCACAAATCTCACATAACAACTATACTCATGTTATTTTCTAACTCAAGTTCAAGTTCATTTCACAATCAATGGGATTCAACAACAATGCTTCTAAACAAGGTTTAATTACAACTCACAAACTAGAAAACCTTGAAGCATTAAACCAACAACTCTTAAAAACGAAAACCACAACCAATAATTTTCTCTCCAAAGATATTTTAGAAATCAACCACCATAAAAAATCAATAGGAGAATGTGCCCATACCTTTTTTATGCCAAGGAGTTGTCCACAAAATTTGCCACACTTAAACACAACTTTTCTTTTCAATCTCAATAAGGGTTAGTGGACTTCAAATAATCACAATATAAAGCATAACTCAATTTACACCCTTATTTAATCCAACTAAATAAACACATCCACTAAAGTCCCTTTTTAATAAAACCCTTATCAAAATAACAATAAATAAGCCTTTCAAAAATACTTTAAAACAACTCCTTATTTCTTGAAGAACACAAGCTTATACTGAGAGGGGGGGGTGAACAGTATAAGACCTCTTTTTACTTTTTCCTTTATACTTCAAAATAGTAAAGCAATATACCCAAAGCAATATCAAAACAATGCACAATATCATCTACAAAGTGACACCAATTTTAACGTGGTTCACCCAGAAAGCCTGGGCTACGTCCACAAAACTTTTCTCTAAAAGTTATCTCAAAGTTCTTTGGGAAACCTTCCCAATTACAATGTTTATGAGCCTTGGATCAAAGGAGATACCTTCCCCTTATCAAAGTTCATGGATCTCTATCCATAGGAGACACCAATCCCCTAGCTCTGCTCTGGCTGGTGATCCTCTAGAAGACCTCTGCCTCCACTGCCCTTAGGAAATGGAACTCTATCCACAAAAGACACCTGTCTTCCTTGCTCTAGCTAGAGACCTATGTCCTCAACTGTTTATGGGCACCAACCCAAAGGAGACACCAATCCCCTAATCTCGAGTTCATGGGCACCAACCCACAAGAGACACCAATCCCCTAGCTCTGCTCTGGCTAGTGATTCTCTAGAAGACCTTTGCCTCTGCTACCCTTAGCAAATGGAACTCTATCCATAGAAGACACCTGTCTTCCCTGCTTTGGCTGGAGACCTTTGTCCTAAACTCTATCACCTCCAAAGCTGGTCCTCGAATTTGCACTAAACACAGTCCTTCGATCTAGCACAAATGTCCTTGATATCTGTCTATAAGATCTGTCCAACTCTTGAACAAATCAATCCTCTGCATACAAGCCTTCTCAAAGACTTGCCAACTGTCCTCAGGTTCTTCTCATATAATCAATGTTCTCAGTCCTCAAGTTCTCTGATAGAACTAACAAACTCAGCTCACAAGTCCTCTGCTAGGACCTATCCAAAAACCTGCTCACAAGTCCCCATCGGAACCTGTCCAAAACCTCAGCAAGCTCACAAGAAAAACTTGCTTAGCATGAACCCACAAAGAGAATTGTTAGAGACCCAATGTGATTCATCAACCTCATAGAAGCATAAAGAGAATTGTTAGAGACTCAATATGTTCTATACTTAACTCCCAATATCAATCTCAAATCTCATAGAAACATAAAGAGAATTGTTAGAGACTCAATATGTTCTATACTTAACTCCCAATATCAATCTCAACTCAATATCAAATCTCAAAAGAATAAGATAAATGTAGTATGCTTTTCTCAAGAACATGAAACACAACCCAACAATTTCCAACCATGCAATATCTCATATAACAATGATACTCATGTTCTTTTCACCAACAATTTGGGTTTCAGTCAACAATGCTCATCAAACAAGGTTTAGTCAACCAACACCATTCAACTCAACATCAACCTTGAAGCATTCACCCAACCACTTTCGAAAAGGAAACCACAAACAATCCTTTTCCCTCTAATGATATTTCAGAAATCAACCACCATAAAAAATTAATAGGAGAATGTGCCCATACCTTTTTGAAGTGAAGAAACCCCTTTGGAAATCTGCCACACTCAACACACTTTGAAAAAGAGCACAACAATCTTCACTTTTGAACCTCTTTACAAAAACATAAATTTCTCTCTACACACACCTTATTTCTCCTTCTAAATAAGTTAGTCAAATAGCCCTCGAACTAAGTTTTTCAACGATATATAATATGCCCACTTTTAAAAGGAAAAACACCAAAAATCTCTCTTTTTCTAACCATGCATCAAGCTCCTCTCAAATAATATCCAACACCATAGGATATTTAATTTCTTTCTTAAACAATATTCAAAATCATAGAACAAAGACCTTCCTCCAAAATATAATTGACATCAAAAAATTCTAAGCATTTAAATCATCCTCAACACCATACACCCTTTTCTCTCCATTACACTTTAATAAAACCAAAAAGATAATATTAATTTTGCTAACCTTATACCTCCCAAACCAACTTTGGAAATACCATAGACAATGCAAAATATGTTTTATTCACTACCCTTCCGCATAAATTAGAGTTCATGAGCATACCTCTTACACCCCTAAAAGGGGATTCGACGTGATTTGATCCGTCGTCTCCTCTAGCCAAGTTGCTTGGCTAAACCGCATGGGCTATCCACGCCCACGTGAGGAAGGGATAGGGGCATCCCTCTTATCTCCGAACAAGTCTCTTCCTTGGTGCAAAAACCGAACCCTGTTCCCTCTTTGACCACAACGTAATCGATGCTCCTTTTACTCACACAAATATCGAGGTGCATGCATTAATCAAATTGCCTTCATCCTTATCACCGCGTGCGCCTCCTCCTTGGCACCATGACCAACCTGTCACACCTTTGACCGCGTAACACTTGTTCGCGTGCGCCTCCTCCTCGGTGCCATGACAAATTCCATCACACCTTTGACCATGCCATGCTTGTCTTCCTCCTTCGCTAGCGCAGGGGCTTCGATGTCGAAATCGAAATGCTCACCGATTAATATCGAATGCTTGGATTTTTCATTAATGAATTCATTTGCCTCCTTTTAAATGCACTTTGATGCATTTCCAAACACGTCGGCCCTCTTTAACATGATTTTCGTCGATGGAAAATATTTTAATTTAATTTTAAATTTTAAATAAATAAAATTTAAACTAAATATTTAAAATTAAATATCTCCATCACCGGGACACCTTTTTCAATGAAACAAAAAGCCAACTTGGGTTTTAAGAAAAACCCATTTCAAATCTGTTGTCCATGGTTTTAAATAAAACCTTTTATTTTGTCTGCCTTGGTTTTCACAAAAACCCTTCCTTGAACTTAGATTCTTTTGACATCAAATCAAATTCCTTCAAAAGCTTCTTGACATCAAGGACAACTTATACACTTGAGTAAAGGCAATGTACCCAAAGTACCCAAAATTGCCAACAATCTCCTCCTTTGTCATTGATGGCAAACCTTTACTAAAAACACTTCTCAAGAGCCAAAATCGAAACCAATTGTGCTAACAACTAACAATCTTCCTTTGAAGTTTTGCTCCCCCTGACTTGAAGCTTTCCTCTTCACTTGAAGCTCTCCCCCTTACTCATATCTCTCCCCCTTTGTCATCAATTGCAAAGGGTCACATTTGGGGCTCGGGACTAAGAATGAGCCTCTTAGCTTAGTCCCTCCCCCACCTCCTGATGAGGTGATTAATTCTGGGGTGGGAGTAAAACTCCCATTAGGCATTGATCATCATCAGTGTCTATAACTTCCTTACCGGGCCTTTTCTCGAACTCTTTGTCCATATTCCTGTTCTTGTTCCTATCATTGTTCCTGTTCCTGTTCCTGTTATCATTCCTGTTCTTATCCATGCCTTGATCCTTGGACCCGTTCATACCACTGTTCCTCGTTCTCGTACCTTGGAAGTTCAGCTCTACACTTGTCTAGTCGTGTGACCTTTAGTGTTGCACTTATAACAAGTAACAATGTTATTTCTTTTAGGCATACCTGTTCTTTGAATTCACCTGTTCTGACTAACCTTGTTCCTGTTATTAGCCTTGCAAAAAATTGCCTTATGCCCAAACTGTTTCCACATTTCACTAGCTATCTTGTAGTGAATCACTTTGGTAAGATCAAATTTCTGTAAGCCTTTCAGGATTGCATTCATTTCTTTTGAATTGCTATGATGTAGGAGCTTGTCTTCTTTAGTATAGGGACCATGTTCAAGAATAGTGTACTCGTCTTCAATCACTTCCCATACCTCATTACCAAGTGCCATTAGATAAACCTTCATTCTTGCACTCCACAGACCAAAATATGATCCATCAAGAATAGGTGCTGCATTGCCACTTGAATAGTCCATTGTGTTCTTTGCAAGCTTCTCCTTCAAGCTGTTAAACTTTTCGAAGGACCCGCTCTGACACCAATTGAAGAACACAAGCTTATACTGAGAGGGGGGGGTGAAAAGTATAAGACATATTTTTACTTTTGCCTTTATACTTCAAAATAGTAAAGCAATATACCCAAAGCAATATCAAAACAATGCACAATATCATCTACAAAGTGACACCAATTTTAACGTGGTTCACCCAGAAAGCCTGGGCTACGTCCACAAAACTTTTCTCTAAAATTTATCTCAAAGTTCTTTGGAAAACCTTCCCAATTACAATGTTTATGAGCCTCGGCTCAAAGGAGATACCTTACCCTTATAAAAGTTCATGGATCTCTATCCACAGGAGACACCAATCCCCTAGCTCTGCTCTGGCTGGTGATCCTCTAGAAGACCTCTGCCTCCGCTGCCCTTAGCAAATGGAACTCTATCCACAAAAGACACCTGTCTTCCCTGCTATGGCTGGAGACCTATGTCCTCAACTATTTATGGGAACCAACCCAAAGGAGACACCAATCCCCTAATCTCGAGTTCATGGGCACCAACCCATAAGAGACACCAATCCCCTAGCTCTGCTCTGGCTGGTGATTCTCTAGAAGACCTCTGCCTCCGATGCCCTTAGCAAATGGAACTCTATCCACAGAAGACACATGTCTTCCCTACTCTGGCTGGAGACTGTCCTCAACTCTATCACCTCCAAAGCTGGTCCTCGAATTTGCACTAAACATAGTCCTTCAGTCTAGCACAAATGTCCTTGATATCTGTCTGTCAGATCTGTCCAACTCTTGAACAAATCAATCCTCTACATACAAGCATTCTCAAAGACTTTCCAACTGTCCTCAGGTTCTTCTCAAAGAATCAATGCTCTTAGTCCTCAAGTTCTCTGATAGAACTAACAAACTCAGCTCACAAGTCCTCTGCTAGGACCTGTCCAAAAACCTGCTCACAAGTCCCTACCGAAACCTGTCCAAAACCTCAGCAAGCTCACAAGAAAAACTTGCTTAGCATGAACCCACAAAGAGAATTGTTAGAGACCCAATGTGATTCATCAACCTCATAGAAGCATAAAGATAATTTTTAGAGATCATTATGTTCTATACTTAACTCCCAATCTCAATATCAAATCTCATAGAAACATAAAGAGAATTGTTAGAGACTCAATATGTTCTATACTTAACTCCCAATATCAATCTCAACTCAATCTCAAATCTCAAAAGAATAAGATAGATGTAGTATGCTTTTCTCAAGAACATGAAACACAACCCAACAATTGCCAACCATGCAATATCTCATATAACAATTATACTCATGTTCTTTTCACCAACAATTTGGGTTTCAATCAACAATGCTCATCAAACAAGGTTTAGTCAACCAACACCATTCAACTCAACATCAACCTTGAAGCATTCACCCAACCACTTTAGAAAAGGAAACCACAAACAATCCTTTTCCCTCCAATGATATTTCAGAAATCAACCACCATAAACAATTAATAGGAGAATGTGCCCATACCTTTTTGAAGTGAAGAAACCCCTTTGGAAATCTGCCACACTCAAAACACTTTGAAAAAGAGCACAACAATCTTCACTTTTGAACCTCTTTACAAAAACAGAAATTTCTCTCTACACACACCTTATTTCTCCTTCTAAATAAGTTAGTCAAATAGCCCTCGAACTAAGTTTTTCGACGATATATAATATGCCCACTTTTAAAAGGAAAAACACCAAAAATCTCTCTTTTTATAACCATGCATCAAGCTCCTCTCAAATAATATCCAACACCATAGGATATTTAATTTATTTCTTAAACAATATTCAAAATTATAGAACAAAGACCTTCCTCCAAAATATAATTGACATCAAAAAATTCTAAGCATTTAAATCATCCTCAACACCATACACCCTTTTCTCTCCATTACACTTTAATAAAGCCAAAAATATAATATTAATTTTGCTAACCTTATACATCCCAAACCAACTTTGGAAATACCATAGACAATGCAAAATATGTTTTATTCACTACCCTTCCGCATAAATTAGAGTTCATGAGCATACCTCTTACACCCCTAAAAAGGGGATTCGACGTGATTTGATCTGCCGTCTCCTCTAGCCAAGTTGCTTGTCTAAACCGCGTGGGCTATCCACGCCCACATGAGGAAGGGAGAGGGGCCTCCCTCTTATCTTAGAACAAGTATCTTCCTTGGTGCAAAAACCAAACCCTGTTCCCTCTTTGACCACAGCGTAATTGATGCTCCTTTTACTCGCACAAAAATCGAGGTGCATGCATTAATCAAATTACCTTCGTCCTTATCACCGCGTGCGCCTCCTCCTTGGCGCCATGACCAACCCGTCACACCTTTGACCACGTAATGCTTGTCTGCATGTGCCTCCTCCTCGGCACCATGACCAATCCCGTCACACCTTTGACCACGCCATGCTTGTCTTCCTCCTTCGCTGGTGCAGGGGCTTCGATGTCGAAATCGAAATGCTCAGAGATTAATATCGAACGCTTGGCTTTTTCATTAATGAATTCATTTGCCTCATTTTATATGCACTTTGATGCATTTCCAAACACGTCAGCCCTCTTTAACATGATTTTCGTCGGTGGAAAATATTTTAATTTAATTTTAAATTTTAAATAAATAAAATTTAAACTAAATATTTAAAATTAAATATCTCCATCACCGGGACACCTTTTTCAATGAAATGAAAAGCCAACTTGGGTTTTAAGAAAAACCCATTTCAAATCTATTGTCCATGGTTTTAAATAAAACCTTTTATTTTGTCCGCCTTGGTTTTCACAAAAACCCTTCCTTGAATTTAGATTCTTTTGACATCAAATCAAATTCCTTCAAAAGCTTCTTGACATCAATGACAACTTATACACTTGAGCAAAGGCAATGTACCCAAAGTACCCAAAATTGCCAACATTTCTCCTAAATTCAATTCTTAATAACCATAAAATAAATCATTAAACCCCTCAAGTTTTGCAATAATCAATACAACCCAAATAACAAAGCTTAATTAAAACTTTAATTTCCACTAACCACCTTATAACTCCAACCTTAGGGCTAAATAAAATTAAATTAATGCAAAATGTAATTACCTCATCAAGGGGATTCGAACCCCCGACTTGCCCACACTACGAGTTTCTAAGCCACGACTAGTATTCCACATGAGCTAGCCGCTCATTGGAAAGGTAAAGGCACAACGTGCCTTATGCCCGTCTCCACCTTTTGCAAAACCAAAGGCACCGAAGCGCTTCTCTCACGCTTTCCAAAAAATGTAGTCAAGGGGATTTGATCCTCGGTGTTTTCATCTGCCTTGTGCCTTAGCCAAGGCCCACTTGCCAATGCACCATGCTACCCACGATGTTTGTTTATTTGAATGTAGTCTGTGTTATTCCCTACCACACTTTTCAAGAATTTTGCACGAGCTCATAAATGATTCGATAGCCAACACTTTTATTACACGAGCAAGGATAAAATAATAATCAATTGAAGCCCCCTTTATATAGTACTTTAATCATATCGAAGACATCGATGGAAATATGACTTTTTATTTGCTTGATGACATCGATGGAAATCTTGAGTTTTAAATTTGAATTCAAATTTTAAATAATTAAAATTTAAACCAAATATTAAAACTTAAATATCTCCATCACTGGGGAACATTTTTCGATGAAACGAAAGCCCAAATTGGGTTTTTAGAAAAACCCAGATCAAATATGCTATCCATGGTTTTAAATAAAACCTTTTATTTTCCCTATCTTGGTTTTCACAAAAACCCTTCATAGATCCTTTTGACATTAAATGATATTTTGACATCAATGACAACATATTAGCTTAGGGACTCAAAATGTCCAAAAATCTCCCCCTTTGTCATTGATGGCAACCCAAATCCTTTTACTAAAATCTGACCTTCTTTTCTAATCCCCCTAGGACTTCGCTCCCCCTGGCTCAATGCTCTCTCAGATATCAAAACTCTCCTCATATAAAAAACTCTCCCCAAAACACACAAATCTCTCCCCCTTTGACATCAATGGCAAAGGGTCACCTTTGGGTCTCGGGGCTAAGAATTAAGCCTCTTAGATTAGCCCCTCCCCCACCTCCATATGAGGTGGTTAATTCTAGGGTGGGAGTATTTCTACTCCCCGAAAGCACTATTCTCTGCCTTTGTCTTTTCCTCTTTCTTTTTGCTAAATCCTCTCACTATTTCTTTCCAAGTCATCATCCCTATTCCTGTTCCTATTCTTGTTCTCATCCATGTTCCTGTTCTTGTTTTTATCCATGTTCCTATTCTTGTACTCTGTCCTGCTCTTGTTCTTATTATTTTTTGAGTCTGTGTTCCTATTCATCTTCTTATTTCTGTTCATGTTCTTATTCCTGCCCATGTTCCTATTCCTGTTCATATTTCTATTCATGTTCACATTCCTGTTCCTATTCATGCTTGATTATCGAATATTTTCTCTACACCATACCATAATTATTGCACTTATAACACTTAATGTTATTATTCGTTGGATGTGCAACTATATTAGGATTTCTCCCAGTGAAGCCATATCCTCTTCTGTCATGAATCCTGCAATTCATTGCCTTGTGACTACAATTCATTGCCTTGTGATCAAACTCATTACACGAATAACAATATCCTTGGAAAATTTGTTCTCTTCCATATACCTGTATTTCATGTGACCTGCACTGTGAAGCCATGTGCCCAAACCTGTGACATGAGAAGCATCTCCCATTGAAGCTTCCTTGTCTAGACCTCATTGGTCTCCTATTTTGATTGTTGTTCCATCTGAATCTTCTTTGCCCATTGTCCCTATTGGACTCACTACAATCTGACTCATCCTTAGAAGTTTCACTTTCACTTCCACTTTCATATGAGAATCCCTCTTCTGAAGTGTCTTCTTCTGAAGTTCCTTCTTCTTCAAGACTTGAAGTAGAATTTTCTTTTTCCTGTTTCTTTCCAAAGCCAAGACCTATTGAACATGATGTTCTTTGTTGTCCACAAATGAACTTATCCAAATTCTTAGAGCTATTTGTGAAACTCTTCATCTTGATCTTGGAATCCTTTAAATATTTCTTTAGAGTAGCCACTTCTTGTGCTAACTTCTCACATTCCAAAATATTTGCTTCTAACTTTTCTTTGAACTTACTTGCCTTAGCCTTGGACTTCTCTAAGTCCTCTATGAGCAATAATATTTCTTCATCACATTCTTGAAACTGACTTTCAAGCTTAGAGTGTTGCTTTCTTACCTTCTTTATTGTGTCAAGAGCATAGATGAGTTCTCCCTTGAGATCATAACCATTCTCTATTGAATAGTCCTCTATTTGTTTGCCTTTGTCCATGTCATTTATTTCTTTTGACTTGTCTTCTATAGGATCACTCAATTCTTCATCTTCTAATGCCATTAGAAGATTCTCATTTGTTCCACCAAGTGCATCTTCAAAATCATCATCACTGAAACTATAACCATCCCTTGTGCAATCATCTTCAAGATGTCCAAATTTACCACATCTAAAATACTTGAGAATAATTGGAGTCTTTTTCTTAACTGGATCTTTTTCTTCAACCATGAACAAGACTTCATCTCTATCATTGTCTGAAAGACTAGAATCACTATCAATTGAGTACTTACTTGCATTATCCGCATAGTAGCTTCTCTTTTTCCTTTGGAAGAACTTCTTCCCTTGTCTATTTTGTCCATCCCTGCTTTTCTTTTGGTACCTGTGTTTTTTAGATTCCCTGTACCTATGATCTTGGTTTTCTTCATCATTGTTATTCTTTGGCTCTTTGCACTCTATTGCAAAATGTCCATACTTGCCACAATTAAAGCACTTAATAGATCTCATATCTATCGGTATTTTGGAACCTCTATCTCTTCTACCATAGTTAGCTTCTTCATCACTAGAAGATTCATTGCTTGATTCTATCTTCTTACCCTTTTTCTTATTGTCCACTTTGAATGCAACTTCTTTTGGAGGAATAGGATCTTTTGTTCTTATCTCAAAAGTTGTAAGCATACCAAGAAAAACATTTCTTGTTAGATTATCACTATCAATTGATGTTTCTATGGCAGAAACATTTTCACTATACCTTTTTGGAAGAGTTCTCAAGATCTTGTCGCAAGCATCAGATTCATCAACCTTCATTCCAAGACCTTTCATCTCATGTATAAGTTCATCAACCTTGTTGAGATAGTCACGAATGCTTTCATCATCCCTCATTCTTAGATTCTCAAATTCTCCCTTGAGATTTCTGATCTTAGCTTTCCTGACACTTTTATCTCCTTCATATATGGTATGCAATAGTTCCCACATATCTTTTGTTGTTGTACATTCCATAACCTTCATAGATTCTGATCTACGTAGTCCTCTTATAATTGCATTCATAGCTCTTGAATTTGCATGCATGAGAAGCTTACCTTCCTTATCTATAGGAGTATTGGCTCCTGAATCATATCCAAATTCCACTACATCCCAAACTTCATTGCCAAGTGCCATCAGGTGAAATCTCATCAACACACACCAATACAGGAAGTCACTTCCATCAAATACTGGTACTGCATTATTGAAGACCTCATTCTTTTGATCCTTTTGATCCATTGTGTTCTTAGACCGCTTTTCCTTCAAGCTGTCAAACTCTTCTGAAGGAACCCACTCTGATACCAATTGAAGAACACAAGCTTATATTGAGAGGGGGGTGAACAATATAAGACCACTTTTTACTTTTCTTCTCAAATCAATATTATGCAGTGTATAGATAGCAGTATCAATAACAGTAATCAAAGCAATGCACAAAACACCATACACAATAGAGACACAGATTTTAACGTGGTTCACCCAGTGTGGGCTACCTCCACAGAGAAAATATTTCTTCTAAATATTTCTCAAATAATCTCTTGGGAATCTTTCCCAAATTACAATGTTTATGGACTTCTATCCAAAGGAGATGCTGATCCCCTAATCTCAAGTTCGTGGATCTCTTCCACAGGAGAACTCTTTCCCCTTCTGCTCTGGCTAGTGATCTTCTAGAAGACTCTGTCTCTATGCTGCACTGATTGGTGGATCTCTTTCCACTTGAAGACTCCTCACTCAGATCTGTCTTCAATTGTCCTGGCTGCTGGATCTCTATCCACTGAGACTCTATCCTCTATACTCTATCACCTCCAAAGCTCTATCTCAATACTATACCAAACACAGTTCAGTCGGTCTAGCACAGTTCTACTCAATCTCTTGTACTAAACACAGTACAGTCGGTCTAGTACAATTTTGCTCAATAGGTTCACACAGAACCTACTCAAATCTGCTCAATAGGTCCACACAGAACCTGCTCAAATCTGCTCAACAGGTCCACACAGAACCTGCTCAAATATGCTCAATAGGTCCACACAGAACCTGCTCAAATATGCTCAACAGGTCCACATAGAACCTGCTCAAATCTGCTCAACAGGTCCACATAGAACCTGCTCAAATCTGCTCAATAGGTCCACATAGAACCTGTCCAAATCTGCTCAATAAGTCCTCTCTAGGACTTGCTCAAATCAGCTCAATAAGTCCTCTCTAGGACTTGCTCAAATCTGCTCAATAAGTCCTCTCTAGGACTTGCTCAAATCTGCATAGTAAGCTTTCACAAAAGCTTAACTCAAATCAGTCCACAAGCCTTCTCAAAGACTTGTCTCAAATCACATAGAATCATAAAGAGAATTGTTAGAGACTCAATATGTTCTAAGCTCAATGTTCAATCAATATCTCAATTCAATCTCATAGAAGCATAAAGAGAATTGTTAGAGACTCAATATGTTCTATACTCAAATCCCAATCTCAACTCAAATCAATCTCATAGAAGCATAAAGAGAATTGTTAGAGACTCTATATGTTCTATACTCAAATCCCAATCTCAACTCAATAGAAGCATAAAGAGAATTGTTAGAGACTCTATATGTTCTATACTCAAATCCCAATCTCAACTCAATAGAAGCATAAAGAGAATTGTTAGAGACTCAATATGTTCTATTCTTAAATCTCAATCTCAACTCAAATCAGAATATGAAATAGTTTGTTTCTAGGAACTTGAACAACCACATGCATCCACTTGACTAGGCTTAAATCAACTCAACTCAACCAATCACCTCAAGGAACAATCCTTTCTCACAAACCCTAGTCCAAGCATGTATTTAACCAACTCAAAATGTTTCCAACAATGCTCAATCACAAATCTCACATAACAATTATACTCATGTTCTTTTCTAACTCAAGTTCAAGTTCATTTCACAATCAATGGGCTTCAACAACAATGCTTCTAAAACAAGGTTTAATTACAACTCACAAACCAGAAAACCTTGAAGCATTAAACCAACAACTCTCAAAAATGGAAACCACAATCAATCCTTTTCTCTCCAAAGATATTTCAGAAATCAACCACCATAAACAATCAATAGGAGAATGTGCCCATACCTTTTTGATGCCAAGGAGTTGTCCACAAAATCTGCCACACTTAAACACAACTTTCCTTTCCAATCTCAATAAGGGTTAGTGGACTTCAAATAATCACAATATAAAGCATAACTCAATTTACACCCTTTTTACTCCAACTAAATAAACACATCCACCAAAGTCCCTTTTTAATAAAACCCTTATCAAAATAACAATCAATAAGCCTTTCAAAAATACTTTAAAACAACTCCTTATTTCTCCTAAATTCAATTCTTAATAACCATCAAATAAATCATTAAACCCCTCAAGTTTTGCAATAATCAATACAACCCAAATAACAAAGCTTAATTAAAACTTTAATTTCCACTAACCACCTTATAACTCCAACCTTAGGGCTAAATAAAATTAAATTAATGCAAAACGTAATTACCTCCTCAAGGGGATTCAAACCCCCGACTTGCCCACACCGCGAGCGTCTTAGCCATGACTAAGATTCCACACGAGCTAGCCACTCATTGGAAAGGGAAAGGCACAACGTGCCTTATGCCCGTCTCCACCTTTCGCAAAACCAAAGGCGCCGAAGCGCTTCTCTCACGCTTTCCAAAAAATGTAGTCAAGGGGATTCGATCCTCGACATTTTTGTCTGCCCCGCACCTTAGCCAAGGCCCACTTGCCAATGTGCCATGCTGCCCACGATGTTTGTTTCTTCGAATGCAGTCTGTGTTATTCATTGCCACACTTTTCAAGAATTTTGCACGAGCTCATAAATGATTCGATAGCCAACACTTTTATTACACGAGCAAGGATAAAATAATAATCAATTGAAGCCCCCTTTATATAGTCCTTTAATCATATCAAAGACATCGATGGAAATATGACTTTTTATTTGCTTGATGACGTCGGCAGAAATCTTGCATATTTAGTTTTAAATTTGAATTCAAATTTTAAATAATTAAAATTTAAACCAAATATTAAAACTTAAATATCTCCATCATCGGGGCACCTTTTTCGATGAAACGAAAGCCCAACTTGGGTTTTAAGAAAAACCCAGATCAAATCTGCTGTCCATGGTTTTAAATAAAACCTTTTATTTTTCCTATCTTGGTTTTCACAAAAACCCTTCATAGATCCTTTTGACATTAAATGATCTTTTGACATCAATGACAACATATTAGCTTAGGGACTCAAAATGTCCAAAATTGATATGAATATTATGATAAAAAATTGTTTGATAATAAGACATCCCATATTCTTCAAAGTGAGTGTCTTCATCCAGGGCCTTATTCAAGGCTTTTCTATGTTGCTTATAAAAATACCGCATATAATCAAATGATTTGAAGGTGGACCTACCATGAGGACCTTTAATAGGTTGAATGCCATTATTATTCTCTATATTCTCTTCTTCCTCTAGATTGGAATTCTCCCTATCAATATAATAATACTTTTAAGGATTATCATCATATTCTAAAAGCTTTTTCTTACTCCTAAGCTTTGAAGCCATAGGATTAAGATAAAGGACAAGGGAGAAAATGAGATCTAAAACTAATGAAAGACACACAAAATATATTTTTTAAAGTATTTTCATGATCTATATCTATGCAAATAAATTTAATGATCTTGCTTATAGTTTAAAAAGAAAATCAAAAGGAAAAAAAAGGAAGAGGCTTCCTTATTTTGCAACTAAGGACATGTGTCACATACGTTTCACCAAATATGTAGAGAAGGGAAAATTTCCGTACCACATAATTATTGACTAGATCCACTAGAAGCCAAGGTGGATGCGGGGGTATGTTGGTTCCTCTACACTTGAGGGTTTGGGAAATTAAAGAGTTCACCAGTAATGGTTTAAGGACTCACTCCAAGTCCAATATGGATGGTTTGATGTGTTTATTTCAATAATCACCTAATTTTGGTCTTCTAAAATCTTAAGCTATAAATAATTAAAGAATAACAATGCAAGAAAACAAGGAGCTATCCCTAGAATGATTCTTTATTTCAATGAATACTAAACCTAATTTTGCAAGAAAGTAAAATTTTTCTTTTCAAGCAAAGGCTCAAGAGAATACACAAAACATAATTAGCCTAAATGCAAACTATATGCTTTTCTTATTTTTTTGCCTAGAAATGAAATGCTAATCTTAAAATTTAAAAGGGTACTCATCCTTTTTTGCTTAGCTAATTTATCAAATTTATATTATTTTATTTTAGCTATAAGAAATAAAATAATCACAAACACTCAAAAAATAGCCAAAATATTTAATCAAATCACTTACTTGCTCTAATGGTTGATCCTAGCTGAATTCACACCATGTAGCTAAATTTGTGTCCTATAACTGAATTCATGCCCTATAACCAAATTCGCTCCCTGTAATGTTAACAACTTCATAACTTGCAAAAAATATTTAATACTCTTAGAAAAACTAATAGAAAAACTAATCAATGTTTGGGGGCCTACTTAGGCTACTATTTGAATGAGCTTGGAGGAATAGCATTCAAGCCCCCTTGGTCCCTTTGGCTGACCATTTGAAAATAAAAATAATTGTTGACCTTTTGGAACAAGAAAAAAAAGATACGATAACATGAAATGATGAAAGCAAAATATAAATAAAATATATGTAATGGAAAAAAATATGCAAGAGAACCTAGGGTTTTGGGAGCATAAATTTACCCCAAGCTATTGTGATCGACTTCATGCCCTATAAATTAGGGGTTGCAAAATAAAAAATAGAGTAAATATGGCAAAAAAGTGATTTTTTTGAATTCACATCCCGTAAAATATTGGGTACGAATTCACACGAGAGTGCTTAAACACTAAATTAAGAGTGCAAATGCAATTTAAGACTAAAAATTGATGATCTAAAAGCTAACAAATGCAAAGAGAAAACCTGATAAGCTTGTAAAGAAAACAAGATTAAAGGTGGAAGATCTCTCCTACTTCTAGAAGAAAAACTATCATCAAGGATTCTCCACTTGATTATCTTCAACAAAAAATCATAGAAAGCACACCAAAAGTAGAACACCAAAGCATCAAACTATTAAGAGCATCAAAACATAAGATAGCATATATTAAGATCAATATGGATTGATTGATTGTAAAAAATGGGATTCAATCCTTCTATTTATAGGAGGTTTCAAGGGGGGACAAAGGAAAGAAAATGAAAGACAACTTTATCCAAGAAATGATGCCACAAAGGTTAGCCAAAAAAATTGGCTTTTTAAGAGAAAAAACCTAAATTTGCCAAATTTACACCATGTAAATTATAGAGCATGAATTCAACTAAGCTAAATGTGCCAAATTCATGCCGCATAAATTATAGGGAATGAATTTGACAAATCCGAATTTTCCAAATTCGTGCCCCATCTAGGACGACTATGAATTCGAGACAACTAGACCCATGTGCAATTTTTTTGCATTTTGGGGGACCAAACAATGTCAAAATGGGATAATATTATACTCGTCAAAAATCTATTTTTTAGCCCGATCCAATGGTAGTGGTTTAAGAGGAATGGAAAATATTTTATGGGGGAATGTTGGCTCAAGGGTGTCCTTACTTTCTAAAGCAATAAAAGCTCAATTTTAGGTCTCTAAAATGTGAATTCGACTTGGTTGGTTAGAGGGTTGATATATAAGGGTGAATTGATGGAAAATGAGAAAAAGTGGGTCAATTTTTAATGTTTAGAGGTATATCTATGCAAAGATCAATTGTACCCATGATGAATATAGGAGAAGCTCTCATCCCATGTGCATGGATACTTGGAACTATATATTCAAATAAGATGAATAATAAATTGATACACTTCTTAGTGGCCATTAGTTTGAGTATAGAAGGTTGTGGAAATGGTCAACTGATGTTAATCATGCTCCATATGATATACCATGCAAAAATTTTGCTATTCCTATCAAATACAATGGACTTTGGTAGACCAAAATTAGTCCACATATGATTAAAAATAAATCTTAGCAGTATTATCAACTAAATTGGTTTTCTTACAAAGAATCATGATAGCCATTTTTAGAAAATAATCAAATACTATAGAAACACAACCATTACCATACTTAGATGTAGGTAAACTTGAGAGAAAATGAATGGAGATAGATTCCTAAGGATTAGATGGTATTGATAATGGTGCATACAATCCTTGTTTCTTGTTGGTTGGTTTAGAAATAGCACAAGGGGTATATGATGATGTACCTCTTGATATTGTTTCTCATTTTGGTCCAATAGAAGTACTTTTGAAGAAATTCCAATATTTTTCCACCCAAAGTAACCCACTACTTTGTTGAAGTGCACTTTCCAAATCATCTTTGAGTACTAACTAGCTAGTACACAAATATATCCCATGTGATAGAGAATATTATCTTATAAATAAAAATAAAAAATATGCTTATACACACAAAGAGCCTAGTATGCATCTACAAAATTAAAATCTACTTCTTACAAGATGGACCAATTAGATGTATCATGCCCACAAAAATCATGAATGGTGGTGAGTGCCATGATTGGAGGTTAGCTCAAATAACATACTACTTAATTGACACTACTATTATTGTGTTTGATGACCAAATGAAACCATTTCAAATATATACCCCGATTTTGATGTATTTCATTCCTTAGCTTATTCTACATTTGAATGAATTCCAAAAGTCTATGACCTGTATGGATGATGGTTTCCTTGACTAAGATGTAGTGCTTCCACTATTTACATGCTTGATAATAACATGGAGTTTTTTATCTTATGTAAGGCCTTTTCAAATTGCCTCATTGAATGTTTCACTATGATAGGTAATTAGATGCCCACATTATTTTACGATAGCTCCCAATGCGTACTCTAATGCGTCATTCATTACCTCAAAATGTTGATGCAAATTAGTTGGGAAAAGTGTAGGATATAAGCACAATGGTCTTTAAATTTATCAACTACCTTTTATTATTTGTCTTCCCAATGGATCTTAGATTTAGCACCTCCTTTGGTCACTAGGTGTAGTATCCAAGCAATGCATGAGAACCCGAGTATAAATATTTGGTAGAAATTGGCAAGACCCAAAAATATGTGAAGCTATGCTAGAGTATTTGGGATAGGATAATATCTAGTTACCCATATATTCTTAGAAACAACATGGACTCCCTCTTTATTAACAATATATAGAAGGTACTAAATCTTCACCATGCCAAAAATACACTTATCTAGCTTAGGATATAGCTTATGTCTTCAAAAAATATAAAATACTTATTGAATATGTTGTAGATGTTCATCCCATATCTTACTATAGATGAGAATGTCATCTAAGTAGACTACCACAATTTTAGTGTTTTATGTCCCTAGTGATAGATTGTTATGTTAATTTTTATGCTTAGTGGTATTATCACCACATAGTGGTATTATAATAGCTTGGCTATTATGCATGTATAACTTAACAATATTCAAACCTAGGTCTCCTTGAAAATTAAGGAATTTAACTAGTTGAGCTAATGCCATTTGATGCTAACACAAAAACATATTTCTAGAGAAAAAGGGATTGTACTTGGGTTCCCTACCCTTGAAAAATCATAACTCTCTCCTTTAAAGGTTGAGATTTTACAAATAAATTCAATTCTCATCTCAATTGAGTTATTGTAGCTAGATACCTACATATTATTTCATAGAAAGTTTGAATTCTTGATTTTCATTTTTTGGATTTTGTTCAATTTTCTTTGTAAATACAAATATTCCAAAATTCAGCATCCTTTTTGTTGATATTTTCCTATAGAATACTTCACAATACCAAAAATCCACCTCTACTATCTACAAACTACACCGTAGTAGAGTAATATTTCCAAAACTTCACACTATCATAGCCTACGTTACCATATTTGGACTGTTAGTTTCCTTCCTAAAGCATAAGTGCAACCATAAGAACTATACTAAATAGTTTATATGAAAAGATATTAAGGTTATAAAATACAACAAATATTACCAATGGAAAATTATAAAGAAAATTTTAATCATTATTTGATTCAGATAGTCAATATTTTCTTATCAACTTCAGCTAAACTTACTACTTCCTCTAACCATTGGAAAGAAAATTTAACTTCATGATCCTTTATTAAAACCCCTCTATTGGATAGCCTATCTACACATTTGTTACCTTCCCTTAACATATGTGTAAACCTAATTTTTTCAAACTTTGTAGCAAGGTCTTGTATTTTCATAATGATCTCTTGTATGTTCCATGGAGACTTTGCTTTTCTCATAATTGTATTTATTACTAATAGTGAATTGCCTTCCATCCATAATCTATTTCATTTTATTAATCTACATGTTTTTAACCCTTCCAAAGTTTCCCAGGCTTCTACTTCATTATTTTTCTTAAATCCACTATTAAAAATATAATGTAACAAAATCCCACCCCTATTATTTCTAATTATTCCTCTTCCTACTAGTCTTGGATTTCCTTTAGATACTCCATCAAAATTTAATTTGACCAACTCCACTTTCGATGGTTTCCACTTTATATTATTTTTCTTTATTTTTTTTCTTCTGTACCCAATATCATAATCTCATTTTATGACTTGAATCCATCTATCAAGGCTCTCTGCTTCAATATTAGAGATTGAATGAGTTGATAGGGTTGGTTTAGTGTCCTCTATGGATAAACAAATCTTCATTTTAATTACCTTTAAACTACTTTATTTTTCTTACAATATTGTTTTATTCCTTTCCATCCATACAATTCAAAGTATTGTATCTTTTTATGTATCCTAGATTATCTATAACAACTCATTTTAAAAGTTCTTTGCCATTGCTTTAACCATTCTTCAATTCTTCCATTCATCACCATGCATTTACCAAACATATTAAGAATCCATTGCCATAGTTCCCAGACTATTAAACAATGTTCCAAGAGATGGTCTATACTATCCTCTTTTTTACATAGAACACATTGTGAGGGGACATAAAAACCCCTTTTCAGTAGGTTATCCCAAAATAAAATTTTCTTATGACCTAGTAGCCATACAAACATTTTGGCTTTTGGAATCCTCAAGCTAGCTCAAATATCTCTCCATATTTTGAAATATTCCTATTTTTTTTGGTGCTTTACATTATATTTACTTCTTACTATGTCTTCTCATGAGTTATTCAACTCCTAAATCAACTTATCCTTGGATCCATTTAGAATAATCATTATTGTTATCAATCTACTCAATTACATTCTAAAATTATTTTTTTGTGTGCTTGTAAAATAATCTTCTTTCGATTTGTATCTTCCTTTTTAATCCTTGTACATAATGTTTGAAACCCTATTACCATATTTATCTTGAATTAATCTCATCCATGGTTTCAAAATTGGATCTCAAATTTCAATTGAGTGGTTTATTTTATCATACCAAGTGTCCATCCAAATATAATTATTCTCTCTAGTTCCCACCACCCATCTTAGATCTTTACTCACTACCATTTTTTTAAAACCATTCCATAATGTAGAACCATCTAGTAGTGATAATGGAAAAAATATTAGGCTTGGGTCTTTGGTATCAACATACTTAGAGAAAAAATATTAAGCTTGGGTCTTTACTTAGAAGAATTCTTGCCCATTGTCTTTGACTCTATTTGTACAATCCCAAAATTACTTTTCCTCTTAGAGATAATTTTGCATCTATAAAAACTCTTAAACTAAGACCTCCCCTAGTTTTATCATCACAAACCTTGATCCATTTCACCAAAGGAAATTTCCTTTTATCATGTAATCCTAACAAAAAAAATGATTGCATAATATAAATTAAACTTTCATCTACTAATTTTGGCATAATATACGAGGAAATTAAATATGTTGGAATGGTCTATAAGACTAATTTAATTAGCTACACTCTTCCTACTAAATATAATCATTTACCTATCCATATCGATAATTTATTTAAAGATTTACTTATAATTGAATTCCACAATTCTATCCTCATTCTCCTCTCAGACAAAGGCATCCCTAGATATGTTGCTAATAAATTTGCCTCCTCCATTTGAAGTAACTTCAATATCCCTACTTTGATTCTAGCTAAAGTGCTAAGGAAGTAAATTTTAGACTTTGTCCTATAAAATTTTTGCCTTGATGCTCTTTCATATTCCTTCAATAAGTTATTCAAAGTTATGACCTCATTTTTTTTTTGCCTTTCCAAAAAGGTTGTATCATCTACAAACTATTGATGGTGATATTGTCAATGTTATTCCTAGCCTTAATTCTAACTATTAGCCCATATTTGTATGCCTTCTTCAAGTTCTTTCCCAATACCTATTGCATAATAATAAAAATATATGGTGATAGAGGATCTCCTTTTCTAAGACCCCTCTTGGCTTTAAATGATTTTGTTACTAACCCATTGACCAATACTAAATATGATACCATAGAGACAAAAGCTTTGATCCATCTAACCCATTATTTCCCAAATCTAAATTTTTTTAATATTACAAAAAAAAATACCATTTAACCCTATCATAGGGTTAAATCAAGTTTTAAAATCATTACTCTCTTTTCTAGAAGTTGCTAAATGTATACTTTATGAGCTACTATGATCTCATCTAGAATCTATCTTCCTTTCACAAATCCTCCTCGTCCTTCTAAAATAATTTTATATAATAATTGTCATAACCGATTTGCCACCACTTTAGAGATTATCTTATATGCCATATTACATCCTAAATGAATCAAATAATTTTACATCCTTTTTTTTGGAATCAAGGTAAGATATGTTGCATTTATTTTATAAGGTATGTATTATTTTACCCTAGATTTTTCCACTACCACCAATAAAGAATCCTTCACTATTTCCCAGTTATGCTAATAGAATGTTGTAGAGATCCCTATGAACCTAGGGATTTATCCTTATCAAAAGAGAACTGAGCTGAATAAACTTCTTCTAGAGTAATAAAATCTATCCATTGCCTTCATCTATTATAACTAAAATACTTATTATAGTGGTTTATCATTAAGAACTTCAATCTCCTTTGATCCTAGAATATTTTGGTAATTTTTTTTTGTCTCCTTTATGGTTTTTCTTTGGTATTCAATACAAACCCATTCTATTGATTTATTTCTACTAATTCTGGATGTTGATCTCTATACAATTGCCATCCTATGAAAAAAATATGTTTTTATCTCCTTTTAAGTAAGTCTATCTTGATTTTAATCTCCAAAATATCTCTTCCTTACTTAAAATAATATGATATTCACTAAGAAAAAACCTTTCCTCTAATCTTGGATTATTGTGCTCATATTTTTGAAAATTTAAAAGTGTTTTTGTTCCATTATTTTAATCTCGATATCATTGATTCAATTTTTTTTGGAAGTGTATATAGCCCACCATTTCCTAAAGAATTCTACATTTGTGATATTATATCAACAATTTGAGGATGATATTCCCAAATCTATTCATATTTAAAATATGATATTTTTAGAACTCATTTACCACCATTTTAACTCTTATTGACTAGAACCAATCCTTGTCAATGTTTTAATTTTAGCACAAGTTCCTTCATCTAGTCATTGATGTGAAAGTACATATTTGTTTTATTTTTTTACTATCAGGTTTTGGTCTATCTAGTTTTTGGTCCATGTATAGTTATCATTTTTAGACTCAACCCCCTATAGATTATTATTTTGAATAAAAACTATTAAATCTCTCGTACTTTGGGTTATTTCCCTACTTACCTCAAAATTTTCATCAAAATTGATTATGGCATTAAAATATCCTATGATCATAAATTAGTTTATTGGTTTTTACTTCTTGTAAAGGCTTCAATACCACTTAATACTAACTGAGTTGTAGGTCCATAGACATTGATAAGGATGAAACAAATATCAACAAAGTAACATGTGACTAATGAGGCTATCCAATACCTAGTTTTGAATACATAACATCCTTTTGATTTTTACTTCTTATAAAGGTTTCATAGGAGGTTCTAAATAGATTCCAATATGTTAGAATTCCTCTTGCCACTTCTTTTGAATACATAACATCCCATTCATATATTTTTCATATTGCTTTCATAGTTTTGGAAACTTTTTCCTTTGTAATTTTAGTTTATTGGAAACAAAGAATATTATGCTTATTATTAAAATATAGGTCCCTAAAACACCTCTACCTTGAGAGGGCATTAGCACCCCTTATATTGAAGACTCTATGTTTGCTCTTACTTATCTATATATCATTTGATAATTTAAATATTTTTCTCTTTTTGCCTTGTCGGCATCAAGAGTAAGTCTTATTATCCTATTCCTCAATATTAATTCACAACTTTATTTTTCATTAGATTTATACTACTAAGGAAGATTTTGACTTATCTTGCCCATTTTCTAGTATTTCCTTGTTAATGGTAGAGGTATTAACATCTAACACTTCATTTTCTGTACCACTTTCTTGGGTACTTCAAGAGAGTCTTCAATAAATGATGAGACATATTATTTAGGTTTATCACAAATGTTCATCCCTAAATTGGAATCATATTGAGTAGATGATTCCTTGTTAATATTTTGATATTGTTGTACCATGTCCTCTAAGCTCTAATCTAATTTTTCTTCATAGGCTAAATCCTCAAAAGAATTGGTATTTTCTCCAAATACTTACTTGTTAGTCTCCATAATTTATTTACTTTAATCTATCTGGATCTATTTTTAGAAGTTGAAAACCATTCTCATCCATATCCATTTGTAAGTTTCTCCTTAGATTTTATACATATTTTTTCATTGGAATATTCTTAGGGCATGATGTATCAATATGCCCCACCTCATGAAATATTAGACATATGAAATATTTGTTTTCATAATCCATGGTTTGGATCCACAAATTACCCCCATGCTTAAGAATGATTGATTTTGGTAAAGGCTTATTGATATCAATCATGATCAATATTCAAGCATAAATAAACAAGACTCCAAATTTTGTAGTTTTTGAAATCTCAATAAATTCTCCTAGAGTGTTTCCTATTTTATTGAAGGTATCAATTTCCTAGAATTCAATGGAAAACCCATGCATCTTGATACAGACTAGTACTAGGGATAGATTTATGTGTTTAGGTGCAAATACTTCATACTAGTAGGTAAGAAAAACTCGCTTTTCCATAAACCAAAGACCCCATTTTAGCATTCTATATATTTCCTCCCTAGAATATAAAATGGATAGAAATAAATATTTATAAATAAAGGATAGTACCACTCCTAGATACTTCCATCTCCCATCAATCCATTTTCTCAAAGATGAAGCCCCTAGCTAAGATCCATTAAATTTACCAATATATGCCTTATCCTTGAGCAAAAAGGATTGATTCTCTATTAAGTCATCCCTAAACTATACTAATAGGGATTATTATAAGGGTTCAACAATAAATCAATCCATGGAAAAAAATCGTAACTCAATATGTACTAAAATTTAACACTATATAATATAGCGATTATATAATTTGAAAATAAACCTAGAATAATCTACATGCAAAATTTCTAAGATAATGAAGGGATAAATGAAACTTATAAAAAAAATTCTATACCTAGATATAATTTCTTACCTCACTAATTTCCTATCCCCCATTGCTCCTTCCATCATTCAAACCCTAGCTGAAAGAAATTTGTAATTTTATTTCTCACAATTTGAAAAAGCATTACTACCCTTGTTCCAAATGGCTAACTTCATAGGGTCGTATTCCTCTTAATACTAATCAGATTAATTTATATGACCACTAATTTTAAATCTATTAAAAAATTCACAAATCAATTTAATAATCATACAAATTAGACAACCCTTTGCATATATATTGCTTATGAAAGATGAGATATTTTCTAGAAAATTTTACCCCAACGATCCCTTTGTTCTAGATGATTGTCTTCACATGGTTGTATCTCCATAAAGACTACTTGGATTATTTTGTATGGCCACACATTCTAAATATATTTAAATTCTACACAAAATGGCACAAGAATTGTCTAAATCATACAACTTTATGCAAGGATATGGATCCTGAAATATGAGTTATTTTTTAGAAAAAATTGCCCTAGCATTGCTGATTCATGATTACTTCTTTAGATTTTAATAATTTTTATTTTTTTAAATATATAATTTTGAACTAACAAGAATGTATTTTTCAAATAATATAATAAAAAACACTCAATAGAGATTAGATTATCATAATCTAAAATCCAATTTTATCTAAAGCAAAAAAGACGACACACAAAATTGTTTCACCTAATTTAGGAATCCATAATGTTTATGTTTCCCATGGTTTTATAAGAGCATTTTAGTTTATTTTCAAATTATAACAGTAAAAATATTTATATTTAGAATATATATATTTTTATTAGGTAAAGGAAGGGGTTTTGAAAGGGTCCCCAAACCTTTTACAAGGAGGAAGCTACAACTTCCAAAGATAAGGCCAAAAAATAATAGACCAAAAGCTATCCCACCCTATGGGACTTACAACATACCAAACCATCACCTACCAAAGCATAAGGAATATAAAAACAACATAAAATAAATAAAGAGAACTGATATAAGGTAGATATCCCTAATCCCCATGATCCTCATTCCACAACAAGGCCAAAAAATAATAGACCATTTGTTGTCCTGCCCTATGGGATAAATAATGTACTAGAACAAAACCCACCAAAACAAAAGAAATGCAAGAAGTGCAAGGAAGGAGCAAGGAGAATCAATAGAACAAAGAGAGCCTCAATCCTTAGGATCCTCATCCCTACTAGTTTCCTTACCTACCTTAGAGTATTTTGGATCCTGCTAGTCCCATTCCATCTTTGCTTTGATCTCCTCTATGCATATGATGGCTACTTTAAGGGTGCTTCTTAAGGATATCATGGATTATTTCATAATTATTCTTGTTGATTTGGGGGGTTCCTAAGAGTTGATAGGATTTTACTTCTTCCCCATCAAGGACCCCTTGGAGGGCTTGGCTTTTTTTTGACTAAACCATAATATTTTGAATCCTCAAAATCCATAATATATAAGGGGCCTTACCTGCTTTTATCGTTCTATAAAATAGATGCTTAAAGCATCTGAATTTGTCCTTACTTCCTATAGATCCTCTAGGAATCACTGAAGCATCACCTTTCCCTTCCTATATATTTGACACCTTTCTACAAGAAGAAACTATAGATTCAGGTAGGGATGGTTCAATATTAGGGAACCGAGTGTTGAAAGAATTATTTTGAGAAGAAATTATGGAATCATCAATCTTAGGAGATTCACCAAGATTATCCACCAAATTCAACTTAGCCTCCCCCAATTTGTCACATTTTTTAACCACATATTTAAAGATCATTTTAATAAGACCCTATTGGAGTAGGTCCATTAAATCCCCTTTCTTGGTATGCAATATTGTCTTCTCCAAATACTTGAACAAGAAGGATGGGATATTCATCCTTTTCTTATGATAAAGTTGGTTTGGGAAGGTGAATTAATATCTCATAAGAGTGTCTTGGTTGCTATCAAGGGTGAAATACTCCATGATGACAAGTGCAACCCTATTCCAAGGAGCCTTAAGGGAGCTTTGTAGGTACCCATTTTGGATTTTATATAGCTCTTCATCTATTTACAGGAATATCTTGAGCTCCTTAGCTAGGAAGTGACTCTCCCTATTCAAGAAAGCACCCTCCATTGAAAGTATTATAACTTTAAAAATGGGTGGAATGTTGATTTCAAACTCTAGACCACCAACATTCACCATGCCATCCCTCCAAGAATGAACCACTTGAAGGGAGAGCTCTCTATCAAACCTGTTAAACATAATGAGACACTTAAGTAGGACACCCTTAATAATCCTTTTAACCTCTTCATCCAGGTTTAGGGTGGAGGGTTCCACTTTCACCACAACCATGCTCAAGGACTTAAATCTATGGATGATCCTTTAGAAATTTTGGAAGATTGTATCTGACCTCATATAGACCACAAATATTCAAATCTAAGTGTAATTAAACACAACAATAGGAAACTATCCCTTACTAGAAGAAACATAGGATAGAAGGTTATTCATAACCCCAAATAGGGGGGCCTCTAAACAAGGTATTTAGTCATCTCAAGAAAGATCTAGATATCACTTGTAGAGAGCACTGCCAATCATTCAACTGAGTAGAATACCTTAGGATAGTGGAGAAGATAGTGGTAATGTTCAAGTAATGATTAACATGCCTTCCAAAAAAAAAAGTGTTGGGATTCATAAAGCTAGCATGAGCCTCAACAAGAAGGATATACTTGTGTGAACTCAAAGTTTACGACCTTGCATCATGAAAACTATGCTAGAGAATAAGGGCAAGATCCATAAGAGTAGATACTAGAATGTCAAAATTAGGATCAATCACATGGCTTGAAGTGGAAACAAGTATACTATATCGAATCATAGTCTTACACCTCAACCTATTATGAATATTTTCCACACAAACATGATGAGGATTAGAAAGAGAGGTGTTTCCATGAATCTTTGACTGGAAATCTAGCTTACTTTGATTCTCTTCCTATTTGTAACTATCTTGATGGAGTTCACTAGCCTAGAAAATGTGAGATTCACTATGGGGTAGTAAGTTTCATTAAGGGCCTTGACCCACTTTGGATCCATTAAGATGTACCACATGACTCCAACCCACAAAGAGAAATTCCACTCTTGACACTACCCATCAGCATGCCATGTGAACAATGGATAACAAATTCTAAAGTTTATATGGACAAAAATAGAAATATTTCTCATGTCATTCAACATATTTTGACTAAAGAGCACCTGGTCATCGAGTAGGAAGTATCGAGGATTAGGAACCCAAGTCCTAAAATTATTATTATTTTGTATTTACATGGTGGAATTGGTAGCCACCACGAAACTGGGTAGGCTGTCCAGCTTTTATGGCCGCCATAGTATTCTGCGCTGTCCACCCCGAAATCCGCCACACAGATCTTCGCGCAGTCCGCCCCTATAACCACCATGCCACAATCATTTTAAACCTTTTACGCCATTGAAAGCACTAGGAAAAAGTCCTAAAATTATTGCCACCAATAGGAGAGAGTTTAAATTTGAATAAGACCTTATAGAACCAAAGAGTTCTCCTCAAGGTACTAGAAAGGCAAGACCCTGGATAAAAATAATAACCATATCCACCACTTTGCATGTAAGTATATTCTTAAAAAACCTCATCATTAAAAGAAATTTTAGATAAAGAGATAACATCACAAAGACCATTACTCCATCTGAGAAAGACCTTAGATGAAACCTTCTATTCAAGTTGTAAGTCCTAATTGGTTCAAACCTATATTGGCTAAGATATTTTCAACTCTATTACCTTCTCTATAAGTATGTCTAATTTGGAATTCTTCCAGGGCTTGAAAATATCTTTTTGATTCCTTATCATGTTTTCTATAATACAAATAGGAATTTGGGATATGATTGCAGAGTTGATGATGTATAGAGAATCCCATTCAATGATATTTTTTTGCACTCTAAAGAATCAAGCAACATTATTCCTTGGAAAAGAGATTTGGCTTCCTCAAAGTGACTAGTTTGGAATCCTAGGTTTTTAGAATAAGCAATAATGACCTTTCCTTTATTATTTCTAATCACACCCCAACCTCAGCTTTCCTTGGATTAACTTTAGATGCTCCATAAAAATTTAGTTTTATCCATCTGGTAAGAGGGGGATCCATTTGGTTTAGGATTTGTCGTTCACTCCAGGATACCCCATATCTCTATTCCTTGATTTAAGCCCTAACTTATCCTCTATATTGACCTCATTCTTGAAACCTCTACTACTATTTAGGTGTATAATTGAAATATTTTCCATAATAACAATGAGAGTTATAGAACTCACTAAGGCAACATCTCTTTTAGAATACTTGAAGGCCCTATTATTTCTCTCCTTCCAAATCCCCCAAATAAGGTGGGTGAGGCTAATGGACCAGAGAATCCAAAGCCTTGGGTTGAAAAAAAATGAGGTCCACTAATTACAAACATAAGAGAGGAGACATGGAACAACCTAGCAAACCCCAAGGATATTAAAAATAGAATAAAGAACTTCCAAAGAAAAGAAACATTGAAATAATAAATGGTTCAAAGTTTCAACACACTTTTCATAGAGATAACACCTATTAGGAATATACATCCCTCTTTTTTGAATATTTTCAATAGTGAGGATCTTATTATGAATAGCCAACCAAAAGAAGAAGTTAAATTTAGGGATGAGGTTTTTAAATCAATTTTTTCTACTAAGAAACTAGGAATCAAGTTCTTATTTAACAAGGAAGTAAGCAGATTTCATGAAGAAAGAGCCATCCTTTTCACCTTTATAGAAAACATAATTATCCTAATCTAAAATTTTAATAACCTATGTTCTCAAATTATTAGATAAGAATCTAATGGCCTCTTCCTCTTCTTGATTTAGGTTAGGGATAGAGAGAGATTTCCATTTTTTCTGCCATTGGTTGTTTCAATAAAATCAACCGCTTTGGGGCTAAAGAGAAGTCAATTTTTAGGCTCCACAATTGAAATATTTGAAAATTTAGAAAGAGGGAAGTTAAAAATCCAAGGATCCTCCTAGAAATTAGTTTTATTCCCATTCCCTTAGTTCCATCTGCACCCCTTAAGGATGATAGACTTAATTTTGAGAATGCTAAGCCAAAGAGAAGAACTTCAGGAGGAAAGGGGATCCACAAGGAAGTTTTTATTATGATTCAAATACTTAGCTGATAGAATGTGCACCTAGCCTAAGTTTTCCTTTCTAAACAACTTCCAAACTTTATTAGATATTAATGCTTTATTCATTTGATAAAGCTTTTTGAGGCCCATAACTCTTTCTTATTTTTTATTGTAGACCTAATCCCAGGAGAATAGGGGAATTCTCTTTTTTCCTTAGCACCTGACAAGAGAAATTTTTTTTGGATGTGTTCAATTTTTTGGGTGACTTTAATAGATAGAGACAAGAAATAGATAGGAATACTTTGAAGAGTGAACTTCACTAACTGAGGTTTACCTACTTGGCTAAGAAGAACATCTTTCCAACCAACAAACTTCCTTTGGATCATCTCCACCATAGGATCCCAAAGCTTCTATTTTAATCTACCTTTGAAGAGAGGCATCCCAAGGTAAATTGAAGGGACTTCCACAATATTACACCCCAAGATTTGAGCAATATTTCTCTGCGTCTTGGGAGAAGTATTAAGGAAGAAGATTTTATTCTTAATGAAATTAATATTCTACCCCGCAACTCTCTCAAAAGAGGACAATATGTACTTGAATTTATTGGCTTGTGAGATAGAGGTAAAAGTGGTTAAGAAAGTATCATCCACAAATTGTTGGTGAGTAATAGGATCTAGAGATAGGGTAGGTCTAATACCTTTGTTGAAGGAGAAAAATTTAAGGGATATGCCTATTGATTCCACCATCAAGATGAAAATATAGAGGGAAAGAGGATGTCCCTGATGAAGGCCCCTTTGATTCTAAAAATAACCTGAAACAAACCCATTAATGATGACTAAAAACCTCAGTCGAGATGCATTTATATGTAGAATATTATTGTTGATGATTTCAAATGTTTTAGTTATTGTGTCTTAATATTTGTTTGGACATACCTATAGATTCTTTATATATGGATACACAAAGTCCTCTTCCATATATTTTTATAAGTATAAAGACCATATAAATAATTCTAAGATGTGATTTTTTTGTATTTCATGGATGTCTAGAAATTGTCTTTGATCATTTGTTTGACATTGGTCATCGATCTAACCTCCAACTCTATTTCCTAAGCTGACTACCTATTATTCACCATGTTAAAATATATATTTAATAAAAAATAAAGATGATGTTTTTGACTAAATTTTTGTCAAGATTAATTCTATTAGGTGAGAACATGTGCCAAGAGATAATAATAATAATAATAAATTGCTTGAGATTCAAATTTGAATCAAAATATATTTTTAATGTGTTTTCAATTGAAACAAACCATTCAAGTTTAATCCCATTTTAAGTTCATAAAATAATTTTGAAGAAAAATTTTAAGATATTTTTTAGGATTTATTTATTTATTTTTGTATTTACATGGTGGAATCGGTAGTCGCCACGAATCCGGGTAGGCTGTCCAGCTTTTATGGCCGCCATAGTATTCTGCGCCATTCGCCCTGGAAGTCGCCACACAGATCTTCATGCAGTCCGCCCCTATGACCACCATGCCACAATCATTTTAAACCTTTTACGCCACTAAAAGCACCAGGAAAGGGACAAGTGTTCAGTCTGGCGAGGCCCGAGATTTGAACCTTGGACCTCCGCCCCCATTATGGGGTTTGGATGAACCAATTGGTCTACACCTCGGACCTTATTTTTTAGGATTTATTGAAGAGAGATATTTTGGTATTCAAGTCAAATGGAAGAGGGTAGGTATGTGGATTATTATTTTAATGAAGGCACTATGCTTAGATTTAATGGAACTTTGTATGTACCAGTTATAGTTGATTTGAGGATACAAATTTTAATGAAGCCGATAAACCACCATATATAGCTAACCTAGGGGTGAAAAATATGTATGTAGATTTGAGGAAGCCATTATTCTTACCAACAATAAAATATAATATAGTAGAATTCATGGCAAGATGTTTAGTGTGTTAGCATATTAAGGTAGAATACCAACATACTATAGGTTTATTGTATCCTCACAAGGTTTTAGAATGAAAGTGAGATGATGTGTCCATGGATTTTATTATAGATAGCTATTAAATCAACATAGGAATGATTCCAAAATAGTAGTCATAAGTAGGCCAACTAAATTTTCTCACTTCTTGCCCATGAGGAATACATTCAAACCTAAGGATATAGCCCAACTTCATATCAACAAAATCTTTAAACTTTATATAGTTCCCAAATAGATTATATCTTATTGTGATTATTTATTCAAGTTATGACTTTGTATAAATTTATAAATACATAGAATACATGACTAAGTTTAAACACAATATATCATTGTAAAACTGATGTATACAATGTATCAACATAAACAATAGGAAAAAGTTGAGCTTGGTTGAATTTAATTATAACAAGAATTATAAGAACTCCATTGATATGACTTCTTATGATGCATTATGTGGAAATATTTGTAAGACCCATTTAAGTTGGGATTAATTGGAGAGAAAGGTTAATAATTGAGCTAGAAATATTATCAAATACAAAAAATCAAGTAGTTTTTATCAAGCATCAAATCAGGTAGACCCAAGATAGATAGAAGAGCTATGTTGATACTCAAAGGATAGAGATAATTTTTCTTGTGGTAAATAATATTTATATAATAATGTTACCACATAAGAGCTTAATTGGGTTTGAAAAGAGGACAAAGCTTTAGCTTTGGTTTATTTTTATTTTTAAATACTTGAGATGAAAAGACCTATATCTTATCATCTTACTTTGTTGCCCAACTTGTCATGTTTAGATAATGTATTTTATGTTTTTTTCTTAGAAAACAAATGTTTGACCCTAATCATGTGATTGATTAGCCAAATTTGTAGGTGGAAGAGGAAAATAATCTGATCATTGAACCCATTTTTATATTTTATAGGATGACCAAACAACATAAATATAGGATAGTTGATCAATTTTTAGTCCAATGGGATAGTTATAGGGAAAAATGAAGCAGATCAAGCAACACAAAACAAACAATACACAGGTGTTTTTCCTTTGATCATGTCAGCTGAACCAATCATTTAATTACTTTCATCCCAAAAATAGGATACAAAAGAAAGAGTCACTTTTACAATTTCGAAATTTCTCTCTAATACCTTCTTTTCCCCTTTTCCCGCCTAAAACAAAGCTTTTGAAATTTGAATTTCGAAGGCAAACTTCCTAGGGTCATAACTTCATGCTCGTTGCTCTGATTGATTGGAACGATACCTTTTCAAAAAGTGCACGAGACGAACTAAATAGGGTAGTAATTAGCTAAGTCCCGTATCTATTTTAAAATCCTCAAATTTGTCCTCTAAGACCCTCAAAATTCACTTGCAAGTTCGGGTATCTAGATTTTCACTATTTTTGGTAGGTTTTTGCCATAAAATGTACATATAATGGATATAATTTTTTATCCCCTAGATAAATAAATACACTTAGCAAATAATTAAATCAAATATAAATTTTAGGTGATGCAAGATCACTCTTACACCACTGGATGCTCCTCGCATCAAAAACTTTACCACATGGGAAGATATGTACAAGATCATACAAAAATATCCACGCTTTTTAAATTAATTTCGAATATGAAGTTTCTATAAGGGAAGGGGATGTAATTTTCCTTTTAATCATTTTCTAATTTAAACCATTGTGATGATGTTTAGGTTGGTTTGTAAATAAATAATTTGATATTTAGAATAATTATAATGATGAAAGGTGGAAATTGAATTACAAATGGTATTTAAATTATCTTATTTAAATAAAATTGTTTTTCTCTTAAAATAATGTTATAGCTAACGTATTAATGATATTGTTTGAAATTTTTTGATTTATTTATATGAATAATCTAATCATTTATGATTTTAATATGTGATATTTAAAAAAAAATATATATATATATATATATATATATATATATATATATATATATATATATATATATATGTATGTATATGAATGATATTGATTTTTATATGCTAACTATATTAGAATTAAAAGTGTTTAAGTCTAGTTACATGCTAAATCATATTTAAGGAGTAAAGTTGTCTATAATCCATGAGATATCATTTCACTAGGGTATATATTTTGTTGTCATTATTTGCAAGTGTGTCCATGAGTTTTTTTTATTAGATAAGGAAATTAGGGGTTTTGAAAGGCTCCCCCAAACCATTTACAATAGAAACCTAAAAATAGCCGCATAACAAAGACAACAAAACATAGACAAGAAGAGCCAACTATGAAGCATGAACAAACCAAACAAGAACCATAAGGAGACAAAAATGACAGTTTCCACCAAAAGAGAACAACAAAAAATGGCCAACACCAAAACTTAATCTTACAAGAATTCCTTCGAGATGAAAAGGCATATCATCAGAGTGCTTGGGTTATGTTTCAAATTCCAAGATAGCTCGTTCAAAAACTAAATGGTCTGTTTAACTAACATATTAATTGATCTCAATAACTCCTCAAATAGATTAGACAAGCTTGGCATTACAACAAGGCCATCTTAGATATTGCTCTTGGAAGGAGGATTGGTCGGATTCAAACATCTCCCATTCATAATAGGGTGGTTCTTTGAGACCTTAGAAAACATAAAAATCATGCCTTTTCAACTTCTTAGAAAATTTGGAGCTGAGTTAAACTGATATCCTCATACCTTTAGCCTCTAACTGGGCTTCTTCAGAGAGTCCACCTTTCTTTTCTTATCCTACTTGCTGTATTTTAGAGACAATGGGTCATTGCCATTCGACACTTGAGAGTTTAAGGAAGAAGAAGGAAATTTTAGATTCTGGATACCACCCTGATAAATCTAAACGTCTTCCTCCTTCATATTATGACATAAACTCATATATCTAGAAATTTTAGCCATAATATTATCCAAATTATTTTTTAGGGGCTTTAGGTTAGGATTTTAAAGACTTTCAAGGCCAATATTTTGATGATTTAGAGGAATCATATCAATCCTCCCTAATATAGGGTATGAAGAATCACCTTCTTTCCCAATAATGGGAGGATATGAAGAAACAAAGGGGACCACCCCACTTTTATCCAAAGATAATGAACCATTATTCCTAGAATTAAAATAAAAAACTAAATTGAAAAGACCCTTATGGTTGGGAATAGAAATATTACCATCTTGGATGTTTGCAGCTACTTTTTCTAACTCTTTGAAAAGGAATCCCAAAATATTCATATGCTTCTTCTATCTAAGGTGATTCACCAGTGCTAGGTAGAAACTATGGACAACCTCTATTGCATTTGAGCATAACATTTCCATTAAAATATGGATAACCCTATTCCAAGGTGATTTGAAAGAGTTTGTCTTGTAGCCATTGTGATATTTTCTAGATGACCAAATTTATGCCTAAATAGGTCTAACTCCTTGGAAAGTGGGTGTTTCTTCCTATCAACACAATCCCCTCAATTAAGAACACCAATAATCTCTACCAATAGTGGAATTGAGATAGTGAAACCTATTGCTCACAAACATATTTCCTTTGCACCAAGAGAGCCATTTTCATGGCTAATTTCGTAACATGCTTGTTAAATTTCTTCAAAAATCCCATCAACCCATATTTTTCCAAAAAATTTAAAACCTTGTTATTTGCATCCACTAAAGTAGGTTCGACTCATTTGACAACTTTTTCCATGATAACCAACCACTTGAAATGAAAAATATCCTAGATGAAATTATATAATTGATGATGAGGACTCAAAACCACAGAGAGGGTCAAACTAGTCTAGGCCCATTTATAGAATACACTTTTATGAATAAATATTGGGTTGAAATATTGTAATCGAATGATGCCATTGGAAAACCCTCCTTGAAGCTAGAAGACTACACATTGACCAACATTGAACCTCTTAGAATAACCAAATTTCTCATACAAAAAGTAAGGACAATGAAAATAATTAAATTGAATGGATTGCACTAGGAAATATAATCATGAATACTTCTTATTCAAAACCAAAAGTGGAACATGTGCACCAAACACGTGTAATATTCAGAGGGAGCCAACTCAACCATACCAAAAATCAATATCAAATAACAATGAAATTCTTGGAAATATTCATCATGTGACAAGAACAATCTCAACCAACATAATGAATGTTCTCATAAATAAATCCATTTTGCCACAAAAGGAGGCACCAATTCCTAGTAATCCACTTCAAAAAAAGTATGATCTTTGAAACCTGGCAAGACACATCTGCTTTCCAAAATTGAACATCAACCCCAATATTTCTAAGGTTAGAACCTAAAGGAACATTAATCTCCCACAAAAAAAAGGATAGTTAGCTTTAAATCATGGTCATTAAAAAATATGAAATTACAGAATCAAAACTAAACACTAAGCAAGAGCTTCTCAATGGATCTCTACCAATCTCCAAATCTAGAGACTAGATCTCACTAAAGTTCAAAAAAATAATAAGATCCTTCATTTTGAACATGTTGAACGAGCTCTTGGGGAAAATCCCATCTCCAAACTCTTAAACCATTTTGCAACATTCCTAAATTTTCCAAAAAAATTGTTGCCTTATTTCCTTCTCTGAATGTATTCTCAAAGTTTAGGCATTCATGTCCACTCAAACATCTAATCATGTTACCCATAATATTACCAATGGATCAACTTGTAACTTTTTTACCCAAAATAATAATGATTATGTTTAAATAATATCCTTCAAAAATGAACTTCTTATCTTGAAAGGACATGAGAAGGAGAGATCCTTGATGGATAGATTTGGCCTTTGCAAAATAATTTGATTGACAACCCAAATTCTCAACAAAAGCTAAAATAATATTACCTTCCTCATTCCTTAGGATGCCACCAAATCTAATTGGCCCTATGTTTCATTTAGAAGTTTCATCAAAGTTGAATTTTATCTAGCTAACCGAAGGAGGATTCCAAATAGTCTAGTCTCTAGACCGATGATCAACTAGAGAAACCATACCTCTTAGGATACCTAGATGCTCAACGAGTCTAAATTCCCATGGAGAATATTTCTCTTTAGGGAAGTAAATGTAAGAGATTTTTTATTTGAGAGAATAGAGGATTCTATTACTAACAAAAATGACATCTTCTAAGGAATTCTTAAAAGCTCTCCTATTACTCTCTTTTCATGAGTTGTTTAGTGATACTTATCTCATGTAATTTTTTAATATCATACACCAAGGTAAGGATATTGCAATAATAAAATAAGCTAAATTTAATGGTAATATACTTTGAGAATATGACCTATTTTAATGGATTATAAAAGTAAAATAAAGTGATTAAATTACTTATCATGGAAACCTTAAAGCAAATACACTTAACTTTTATGAAACCACATTACTAGATGATATAGTAAGATAAATACTAGACAATATTAACCCCTTAGATCTCACCATGATACAATATAGTATCTACTCTTATCCATGAGTTTATTTTGAAAGTAAAATTAAACTCTTTTGGTATATCTAACTATTAACCCTACACATATTAGGTGGTCATTTTAATATGGAAGGTGAGACAAATCAAGTGTCAAGACATTTTGGAGGATGGAGAGAGAATATAAAAAATGGGTTCTAGGGAGGAAAATTGATGGTATAGTACATGATGTCAATGGTTACATTTGAGGTAAAATAGACCATAGACACATAATAAATTATAAAGGGAAGGAGAATAATATATAGAGAAATGAATAGTGCATGCAAAATTTGGCACATGTAGGGTAAATATACTTAGAATACATTACAAAAAGAGTTATATACATAAAGCAATATGAAACAAAAGAGGTGCTAGCATCACAAATGGAAATTCAAACAATGAAATGACTAAATTATTTCTATAATTTAATTTTTAGCTTCTTTGAAAGAAGAAAACCATTTCCAAGCTATTAGAAGCTAAGTAGAGAAAACCAAAAGCTTGTACCAAAAGGAAATTCATTGACATAATTGATCATCTATAAAATCAATTACAAGAATTAAATTGTAAACAACAGTGCCTCTCATTGACCAAAATTTTGATGTTTTTTACAGTCTCATGCTCGTTGAGTATGGTAAAAGTACATATGCTTATGTTACCTCAACCACATATTAGGTTTGTGAATATCTAGTTCACTATATTATTGTAGTTAAGATCTAAGTATAGCTATATTTATTTGTATATTAAGTCAAGAGTTTCAATAATAATACTAATAAGATGTGTAAATTATAGTTAAGGTTTCAAGTATAGGGATTGATTGAAGGAAAAATATGACTACCATGATGTCAAACATGGAGTGAAGTGATAGTTTCTCCATGTTAGACATATCAAGAGAGGATAGAGGCATATCTATTTTAATATTTGAGTAGTTCAAATTAGAGAGATTCACAATTTTATGTATACCAAAGTATGTTGGAATTCTCTGAGAATGAAATAATTTCTTAAATGGGCAAATCTAGTCCATTATTTTTAATAAATTCTAAGAGGATGCTAGGAGCCTTAATGTACTTATTGTGGTGTTGTTAGTATTTAGGTTTTACAAAATTTTACTAAGTTGTGTGGAAAGAACCTCTTCTTCTCATGTGAATATTTCACCTCAAAATTTTTAGTTTTAAGCTATACTAAGATAATAAATTTAGTTCCAAAGATAATTCTAACTAAAATTACATGGATTATTGAAAAAATCAATGCTAATGTATCCAATAGCAAATGAATTAAATAAATGAAACATTGAAACTTAGAATAATAACAAATATATAAATTCATGACAATAAATATTACTATCATTGGCCTCTTTGAGGGATCAACCTCAAAAAAATATTTCAAATATTCTCTAGTCCCATGAGGGTTATATCCTCTTTTTATAATATTTACAAGCATATTTATTGACATTCTATGATAATATTCCTAACTACATATTTTATGATAGTTATATACATGATTCCAAAGTAGTTACATACATGATTCTATGACACACCTTCCTAACTATTTCTAAATTGGAATGTGGCCCACTTTACATAATCTATATGGTACAATATCATATGCTAATATGAGTTACATTTAAGGGGTACATATCATGCCACCACCTTAGAGAAGCTTTATCCCCAAAGTTAAAGGTTAGAAACTATTGTTGAAGATCTTACAATGGCTCCCATGTGGTAGCTATAGTAAGTTCTAACTACACTTAGAAGAATAATGTATTAACAAGGTAACCTTGGTGGAAGAATAAGCAATCAGGAAGCCAAAAAGGAAGTACCAAATATAATGCAGACAAAAGTCCCAATTGACAAGTCTCAAGGATCAAAAGGCAAAAAATCCCAAAAGGCACAAGAAAGCTAAGTTTCTAAAAGTTGAAAGTTTATATAAGTTACGACTAAATACCAAAATCAAAAGTTTTTGTGCATAAATTTTTGAGGTCATGTAGTGATAAATCACTACAACATGGTTATATTGCACCCCAAATATGATGAAATTCCCAAATAAAAAATTAAGGGTCCATAATTATTACCAACTTAAAGGGATTCCATGTTATATATCACCCAACAAATATATCCAAAGGGTGGTGATGGGTGTGAAAACCCTCACACTATGAGAGCAAGTTGATCACTCGACCTTCATATGGAAGTGATCCATAGTGAATGATCTAAATACTTTTTAGTGATATTTGAGCTAGACCTTGCTCTTGATAAAAGCTAATGAACCTTTTCAATGATAACTAAAAAGAGTCCATAATAGGAGGATCAACCTAAAAATCATATATAGCTAAATCAACAGGACTCATTCTCATCTATATTATTTTGGGCATGCGACCTCTGACACCTCATATGTTATCTCTTCATCATACATCCAAGGATATCCCTAATGGTGGAGGAAGAAAGAGAGGGAACTAACAACTAGGGAAAGATATGGATCCTTGTGATGACCCTATGCCAATGGATGTTGAAGGATACATACTTCTTCACATTCATAAAAAATACTACTAAGGTGAAAGCCTCTCTTCATAAATAAAAACCAATTGAATTGCTAGTAGATTGGCACACATAGAAATATACCAGGTAAAGGCCCTTGGACCTAAGGATTAAGTGCCATAAATATTACCTTTGAAAGAATATAGAAAGCATGTGATCATAAGGTAGAGGTTGATATGGATAAAATGGAAAATAAATTGCAAATTAGAACAAAGGTAGAAACTTAGGGGCATAAATAGAGAGGATTGATCAAGAGTTTTGATAAGACTCAAGGTTAAGAAATGAAGTTCAATAAAAAGCTCTAATGAAATGACTTATCAAAACTCATTAAAATCCTGAAGGAAAGGGACAAGAAAAAGTCTCAATAGCATGGATAAAAATCCCAAGGAAAAGTTCCAAAAAGGTAGGTAGTTCCAAAGGTAAACAATTATATTTCTTCATTTTCTTATTCTAGAAGTCCATTTACTATTAATGTTTACTATTGGTGATAGTAAATGGACTTCTAGAATAAGAAAATGAAGAAATATAGTGCACCATTATTAAGAAAATATGGGTTGTATTCCAAGAAAAATTTGGCTTATCAAATCAAGAAAGGCTAGCTAAGCTATTAAAGACAAAGGAATGGGACTTGCAACCACGACAATTGTATATTGATAGAAATAATGATGAGGGACATCCTCATTCAATATTCAGAATCCCTAGGAATATATAGCCAAAAAATTCAAATTATCTTGCAAGTTTTGGAGGGAAAATTTACCTATTGTAATCTATAAATAGTTGTAGTTTAGAGTATAGAAAGGATCAACAAGTTTATAATTGTATTCTCTTGTAGGATTTCCTTTCATTTATTTTTGTAAAAATAGTCAGCTCTTGAGCAACTTGTGGCCAATTTTAAATGCCTGCTTCTAGCACAATATTTATAAACATTTGCTTGCTATATATATATATATATATATATATATATATATATATATATATATATATATATATATATATATATATATACACATGTACAAAAGCATGCTTAAATTTTTGGTTTAGTCATATATGGCTCCCTATGGAATATTTTTTTTTTGTATATATGCATTTGTAATATTATTACCTACTTTGGATTTTATCAGTGTATGTATGTGTGAGGGACATGCATCTATTTTTGTACTAAACATGCATGGTGGCTATCCTATGGGACATGCATATATCTTTATACATACCTGTGATTTATGACTCTCATCTGTGTTTCACTGTGTCAAGGAGAGGAAGTATTCACCATTGGCACATAGCCTTTAGGTATATTTTTATAGGAAGATATTTCTAGATATTTTTTAGTATTGCCACCCTTTTATTTTGTTGATTTATTTTCCTTTTATCTCTTTCACCCCCCTTTTACCTTTTTTGAGTTCAAGTTCACTTGAAAAATCACATCTTAACAAGGATCTAACCTTGTAAAAAATCCTAGAGGTCCCCAATTGAGCCAAACCCTATGCTCCTAGTCATGAACCTACTGTGTTGCTACTCATGAGGTGTGATTGGACCACTAGGGACAATCAAATATGACAACATGTCATATGGTGAGAATAATTTTGAGGTTAGAAGATGATAAAAGCTCTAATGTCAAATGGTGATAAAAGTTTTGAATACTAAAACACTCATGCTCTAAAAATTTAGGGGACCAATTGTGCTAAGGTGTATAGTCTTCTAGGGAGTACAACCATTTATAGTAGAAGGCCATGACATATCTCTTAGAAAGGATGAATTAAATTTATAAAGGTAACAACACCCAAGTAATAATGAAAGCAACCCTAAATCTAGAGTATTAATTACAAAGTCTCTTGCAATCAAATTATAGGAATCCCCAAAAAGGGTAAAGAGAAATAATGGTAGTAAATACTCATCCAAAGGTTTAAAACCATTTGGAATTTATGATTCTATATAGAGACCTTGAAGGAATCAAAAAATTAAATAAATATATGACCTAACATCCAAAAGAGTAGTCAAATCGAAATATCTATATGAATTTTGGAGGGAAATCCTCCTCCTTGTAATCTATAAATAACAATATTATAGCCTTTGCAAATCATCGACAAGTATAAATTTCCCTTAAATTTACCATATAAAGAAATACTTATATTCTTGGATGGTCTTATGTGTATGCCATCGAGCACTCACTTTTAACATTATCTTGTAATGATTTTTGTATTTGTATATACATTCTAGAGGTTGCAACTATTTGGTTCCAAGTGTTTAGTTCTCCCTCTCATGTTTCATTTGTGCATGTTTGTTTATTTGTGCTTATCTATCATCTATGTCAAGGAGAGAAAATATTCATTGTGTTTGCATATTACATCCAAGGGTGTTATGCAAGGGAATCTTATTTGATCTTGGTGCATTGTCTCAGTTAGCTTATGATTTAGTTTTTTGTTGTTTTTTTTTTTTGCATTTTATCTAACCCCTTTTATCCCAAGTTATTATATTAGGACTATGTTACCAATGTAAAATATTATAAAGGATATTACCTTTATAAAAATATCAAAGGCCCCCAATAGAGTTGAATTACATGCTCTTAGGACTGGCCCTGGTGTGTCACTTTGCATGAGGTATGATAGTCTTGACCTATCTAGTCCAAACCATGTCTGATAGCCCATGAAAATAAAAGAGGATAAAAATTTAAAGGTATGCATGATGGGATTCAATTAACATATCATTGCTCTTGCAATCAAGAACAAGTTAGACTATGACTCTAGTGAGTATCTCTACCTATTCTGCTTGTTGAAGCACTTTAAAACTCACTTGACAACTCCACTCAAGAATGAATATCCAAAATAAGCTAAACTTGAAGGACAAAAATTGAGGTTCTAGTGAAGACCTTAGTCTATACACTTATATAGCAAATATTATATTCACTTGGAGACTCAACTCAAAGCAAAAGATCTAGAATATTATGAGAATATTACCACTAGATCCACACATCAAAGCATGGTCACTTCCTTCCTCATGAATTTTCTAGCATAGAGAAAATGAAGCCTTGCAACCTCTAATGCCACTAGGTGTATGGGATGACATTATGAAATCAACACATAAAATTTTTTCATACTATACTAGTGAAGGTTTTTTAACCTTGTAGGAACATCTATAAGATATGGTCTGCTTGTATTAATTGCACAAAATCACAAACTAGAATGTAGATCTGAGGCTACTGATGGTATCATTCAAAGGTAAATCTCATGAGGGGTATGAATCTATTTCTCCACACTCAATTATTGAATAGGACTAACTTGCTGACCTATTCATGGATGGATTTAGAGAAAGAGAGCCATTGGCTCCAACTATCCAACCTATCATTCCACAGTCTTCTCCTAAACAATAGCTTGCTATTTCTAAATAGATTATTACAATATAGGATGAGGAAGAGGAATACATGGAGGTAGAGGAAGTAGCACCAAGTAGGTTAAAAAGATAAATAAATGATTAAATTAGCCACTAGATAACAAAGGTAGTGGAGTCTTCTCACTACAAAGTGTTCAAGTAAACAAGTGTAGACACTTCTTTGAGTTAGGAGGAAGGGCCCTTCCCATTCAAGAACATGAAAGAGGAAAATGATATCAGTTGAAGGTGGAGGATGCATGCCAATGGGGTCAATATCAAAGAGGGAGTCAAAAGTGGTACCAATCTACTAAACCAAGGAAATTACTTTTCTCTAGTACCAAATTACCTACACCAAGGTGGTTGTTCAAGAGTCCCTATCCTTTGAGGGTGAAGGTTTTTTATCCAAGAAACTAGAAAAAGAGAAAGAAAAAAAACTCAAATAGTAGGTTGGAGGCCTCACTTGAATCCATACCCAATGGATAATACCACCCACTCAACCATTTTATATATACTATATGTAATATATGGGATTAATCCTAGTTTTGTGAGATTATGAAATTATTAAAAACTACAAAGACATGAAGGTGTAGAATAACTATTGAAATTCCTCCCTTCACTTCCATTCCAATTTTTGTTCTCTTCTTGACTCTATTCCTAATGGTCAAAGCACCAAATTCTTTGGGATTTTCATCCTTAGTAGACTAAAGATTCCATGTGAGTCGCTAGAACTATAGTGAGTTCTCACTACACTCAAAAGAAGGTGTTAGAAAGGTAGCCTTGGTGGAAGAAGAAGTAGAAAAGAAGCTGAAAAGGAAGCATTGGAAAAAGTGTGGATAAAATTCCTAATCACAAATCCCAAGGATTGGAAGGTAAAAAACCCCAAAATATGCAAGAAAGCTAAGTGTTAGAAAGTTTAAATTTTATAAAAGTTCTAACCAAAGACCAAAATAAATGTTTTTGATGCATAATGTTTTGAGGTCATATGGTGAAAAATTTCTAAGGCTAGAAGATGATAAAAGCTTTGATGTCAAATGGTGATAAAAATTTTGAAGACTAAAATACCCATGCTCCAAAAAATTAGGTAACCAATTATGCTGAGGTGTGTAGTCTTCTAGGGAATAAAATATTTTTCTAAAAACTTTCATGATATATCTCTCATAAAGGATGAATTGAATTTATAAAGGTAGCAACATCTAAGTTGAAATGAGAGCAATACCAAATCTAGAGCATTAATTACAAAAATATTCCACATCTAGAATATGAGAATCCCTATAAAGGGTAGATAGAAATAATGGTAGTAGTTGATCATCCAAAGTCTCAAAACCATTTGGAATTTATGATTCTAAATCTAGAGACCTTAAAGGAACCATCAACTTAAATAAATATATGACCCAATACCAAGAATAGTAGTCATATCAAAATCTCTCCATGAGTTTTATAGGGAAATCCTCCTTATAATCTATAAATAGTAGTAGTATAGGCTTTGTAAATAATTAAAGAGATATATAACTTTATCTTATATAGCAATACTCATATTCTTGAATGGTCTTGAAAGCACACCATTGGTCCTCCATTTTTGGCATAATCTTGTAATGTTTTTTATATTCATATATGAATATTGGAGGCCATGAATATTTGGTTCCAAGTGTTTGGTTCTACCTATTCTATTTTCTTTATGCATATGTGTTTATCTATGTTTATCTATATGAAGGAGAGGAATTTTTCACTGTGTCAACGTATTAAATCCAAGGTAATTTTATGAGGGGATCTTATATTGATATTAGATCATCGCATTGATTAGCTTAGGCTTTAATTTTATATTATTTATACTTGTTTACATTTTATCTAACCCTTTTCCTCCCAAGCTATTAGATTAATATTGTGCACTAAGATCAAATATTATAAAGGAGTCAGCCTTTGTAAAAAAATTTGGAGACCCCCAATAAAGCCAAACCCCATGCTCTTGGGAGTAGCCCTGATGTGTTGCTCTACACAAGGTATGATAGTCTTGATCATCTAGTCCAAACCCCATCCAATGGCCTAGGACAATCAAATAGGACCATAATTTATTTGTCATTCTAACTAAGAATTATAAGGTTTTCAATGAGCCTAAATAACCACATCCTAGTTGACTAAAGGACCATAGAATCAACCTAGTACCAAGGATTTGATCCTAAATATATGATCATATAGGTATCCCTATCATCAGAATAATGATATTGAGAAAATGGTGAAGGAATTGTTAGATGCAAGACTAATTTGCCCAAGAAAAATACCCTTTTCAACCTATATCCTATTGAAATAGAAAATGTATGGATCATGGATAATGCATGTGTACTTTTGAGAACTCAACAATAGCATCATAAAGAATAACTTCCCAATTATAGTGATAGATGACTTGTTGGATAAACTACATGGTGCTCAATATTTACCAAATTGGACATAGGTTTAGGGTATCATTAGATTCATGACTAGGAGGACATAGCCAAAACATATTTTAGGACTCATTAGGGTCACTATGAGTTCTTGGTTATACCTTTTGGTCTCACCATCAAATTTCCAAGGTTTGATGAATAGGGTTATCAATCCATATCTACAAAACTTTACATTGATCTTTTTGATGATATTATAATGCATAAGAGAACATGGGAAGAACCCCTTCAACATGTTGACCAAGTACTATAACTTCTACAATAAAACCAATTATATATCAAAAAATATAGGTGCACCTTTGGGGCAATAGAGGTAGAATATTTTGGGCACATTGTGTCTAGATATGGTGTGCATGTAGACCCTAGAAATAATTAGGCCATAATAATCCAAACACAAATTTTTTAAGAACCTTAAAGGATTCCTCAAAGTAATAGGGATACAACCATAAATTTTTCAAGGTTTATGGTAAGATTGAATTCATAAGTAAGGCATTGTTAAGGTAGAATTTGGAAAAATCAACTTTTGAGAAGGAAATGTTGACTATCATCTTTTAAGTCCTCCATTTGTGACCATACTTGTTAGGGCAACATTTAATCATAAAAAAAAATCATCATAACCTTAAGTATCTCTTGTAACAAAGGATTTATTTCCCTAAGTAGCAAAAATGGGTCACTAAACTCTTAGGGTATGACTATGAGATAGTCCACCACAAGGGAAAAGAGAACATGGTAGCAGATGCTCTTTCTAGACTCCCATAGTTGTATTTATACTTGTTTACATTTTATCTAACCCCTTTCCTCCCAAGCTATTAGATTAATATTGTGCACTAAGATCAAATATTATAAAGGAGTCAGCCTTTGTAAAAAATTTAGAGACCCCCAATAAATCCAAACCCCATGCTCTTGGGAGTAGCCCTGATGTGTTGCTCTACACAAGGTATGATAGTCTTGATCATCTAGTCCAAACCCCATCCAATGGCCTAGGAAAATCAAAGAGGACCATAATTTATTTGTCATTCTAACTAAGAATTATAAGGTTTTCAATGAGCCTAAATAACCACATCCTAGTTGACTAAAGGACCATAGAATCAACCTAGTACCAAGGATTTGATCCTAAATATATGATCATATAGGTATCCCTATCATCAGAATAATGATATTGAGAAAATGGTGAAGGAATTGTTAGATGCAAGACTAATTTGCCCAAGAAAAATACCCTTTTCAACCTATATCCTATTGAAATAGAAAATGTATGGATCATGGAGAATGCATGTGTACTTTTGAGAACTCAACAATAGCATCATAAAGAATAACTTCCCAATTATAGTGATTGATGACTTGTTGGATAAACTACATGGTGCTCAATATTTACCAAATTGGACATAGGTTTAGGGTATCATTAGATTCATGACTAGGAGGACATAGCCAAAATATATTTTAGGACTCATTAGGGTCACTATGAGTTCTTGGTTATACCTTTTGGTCTCACCATCAAATTTCCAAGGTTTGATGAATAGGGTTCTCAATCCATATCTACAAAACTTTACATTGATCTTTTTGATGATATTATAATGCATAAGAGAACATGGGAAGAACCCCTTCAACATGTTGACCAAGTACTATAACTTCTACAATAAAACCAATTATATATCAAAAAATATAGGTGCACCTTTGGGGCAATAGAGGTAGAATATTTTGGGCACATTGTGTCTAGATATGGTGTGCATGTAGACCCTAGAAATAATTAGGACATAATAATCCAAACACAAATTTTTTAAGAACCTTAAAGGATCCCTCAAGGTAATAGGGATACAACCATAAATTTTTCAAGGTTTATGGTAAGATTGAATTCATAAGTAAGGCATTGTTAAGGTAGAATTTGGAAAAATCAACTTTTGAGAAGGAAATGTTGACTATCATATTTTTAGTCCTCCATTTGTGACCATACTTGTTAGGGCAACATTTAATCATAAAAAAATATCGTCATAACCTTAAGTATCTCTTGTAACAAAGGATTTATTTCCCTAAGTAGCAAAAATGGGTCACTAAACTCTTAGGGTATGACTATGAGATAGTCCACCACAAGGGAAAAGAGAACATGGTAGCAGATGCTCTTTCTAGACTTCCATAGTTGTATTTATACTTGTTTACATTTTATCTAACCCTTTTCCTCCCAAGCTATTAGATTAATATTGTGCACTAAGATCAAATATTATAAAGGAGTCAGCCTTTGTAAAAATTTTAGAGACCCCCAATAAAGCCAAACCCCATGCTCTTGGGAGTAGCCCTGATGTGTTGCTCTACACAAGGTATGATAGTCTTGATCATCTAGTCCAAACCCCATCCAATGGCCTAGGACAATCAAAGAGGACCATAATTTATTTGTCATTCTAACTAAGAATTATAAGGTTTTCAATGAGCCTAAATAACCACATCCTAGTTGACTAAAGGACCATAGAATCAACCTAGTACCAAGGATTTGATCCTAAATATATGATCATATAGGTATCCCTATCATCAGAATAATGATATTGAGAAAATGGTGAAGGAATTGTTAGATGCAAGACTAATTTGCCCAAGAAAAATACCCTGTTCAACCTATATCCTATTGAAATAGAAAATGTATGGATCATGGAGAATGCATGTGTACTTTTGAGAACTCAACAATAGCATCATAAAGAATAACTTCCCAATTATAGTGATTGATGACTTGTTGGATAAACTACATGGTGCTCAATATTTACCAAATTGGACATAGGTTTAGGGTATCATTAGATTCATGACTAGGAGGACATAGCCAAAATATATTTTAGGACTCATTAGGGTCACTATGAGTTCTTGGTTATACCTTTTGGTCTCACCATCAAATTTCCAAGGTTTGATGAATAGGGTTCTCAATCCATATCTACAAAACTTTACATTGATCTTTTTGATGATATTATAATGCATAAGAGAACATGGGAAGAGCCCCTTCAACATGTTGACCAAGTACTATAACTTCTACAATAAAACCAATTATATATCAAAAAATATAGGTGCACCTTTGGGGCAATAGAGGTAGAATATTTTGGGCACATTGTGTCTAGATATGGTGTGCATGTAGACCCTAGAAATAATTAGGCCATAATAATCCAAACACAAATTTTTTAAGAACCTTAAAGGATTCCTCAAAGTAATAGGGATACAACCATAAATTTTTCAAGGTTTATGGTAAGATTGAATTCATAAGTAAGGCATTGTTAAGGTAGAATTTGGAAAAATCAACTTTTGAGAAGGAAATGTTGACTATCATCTTTTTAGTCCTCCATTTGTGACCATACTTGTTAGGGCAACATTTAATCATAAAAAAATATCGTCATAACCTTAAGTATCTCTTGTAACAAAGGATTTATTTCCCTAAGTAGCAAAAATGGGTCACTAAACTCTTAGGGTATGACTATGAGATAGTCCACCACAAGGGAAAAGAGAACATGGTAGCAGATGCTCTTTCTAGACTCCCATAGTTGTAACCATCATTTAGGACATCCAAACAATGATTAGGGGTCATCCTCATTGTGCATAAAAAGAAGGGAATTTGTGCTACAATAATAGGAGTGTTATTAGACCCACTTTAGATCTCAAACCTATATTTTAGTAGAACTTCCATCTTCTCCAATAGGGAACACATTGGGTTCTTGTAAATGTATGAATAAATTAAATGCAATTTCTAATAGCCCAAGATGAAGTTCAACATAAAATATTTTGTGGAGGCTTGTGATAACTACCATAATAAAAAAGGAAAAATAATCAAAACATTAGGGTTGCTTCAACCTTGATCTATTTCATAATTACCATGAACTTCATCGAAGGGATCCCTCTATTCGATGGAAAATTGGTTATCATGGTGATCATGGACAAGTTTTCCAATTACAATCACTTTTGCTCCTTAGGTCATCCCCATACTATACAAACAATGGCATAGATTTTTATGGATTAAATATTTTAGCTCCATTGGAATGCACACTCTATAGTTAGTGATTGTGATAAGGTATTCACTAAGTTCTAGGAGGAACTGCATCACATATAGGAAATAGATTTGAAGCAAATAACGTATTGTCACCCATAGAATTATGGTTAGATAAAGGTGGTAAATAAATATCTTAAGATATACCTTCAATTATTTATCTCTGATCACCAATCCAAGTGGAATCAATGGCTTCCTCTAGCAGAATGATTGTACAACATTGCTTTTCATACCACCACAAAGATGACTCCATACAAGGTAGTATATGGCCAACTAACTCTAATACTTATCTATTACCTTATAGGTAGATCAAATGTTAAATAAGTTGGTATATTTATCACTTGAAAGTATGAGGTCTTAGCTATCATAAAGTAGAATTTAATAGTCTCTCAAAATTGCATGAAATAATAAGTAGATAAACACAAGACAGAGAGGGAGTTTGCAAAAGGGGACATGATTTTCCTCTATCTTCAACCCTACAAGTAGATATACTTAAAATAAAAGGTTCAACATAAGCTAAAACCTAAGTTCTATGGACCCTATAAGGTACTCCAATAGGTAGGGGAAGTTTCTTACAAATTGGAGTTACCTACAGTATCCAATATCCACCCTATATTTCAAGTATCTTGCCTAAAGAAGGTAGTGGGGATTCATACCTAGGTATAGATGGTACTTTATGAATTAGATGAATAAGTATATATTCTTCTTCAGACAACAACCATCTTGGATCAAAGAACTTTATATCTTTGCTCCTATGACATTACTAAAGTACTTGTATAGTGGTAGGGCTACAACCAAAAGATGCTATTGTCCTCTATGATTGTCCTAGGATGTTAAACAAGGTTTGGAACAGAGGTTTAGGACTATTATACCTCACATGGAGTGACACAACAAGGATAGTCTTGAGATCAAAGGGTTTGAATCTATCAAGGGCCTCCAATTTTTTTATAAAGGCTATGTCCTTTTTAATATTTAACCTTGGGTGAATAGTCTTAATATAATAGCTTGGGGGAAAAAGGGTTAGATAAAATACAAAAAAGTAAATACCAAGCTAAGTGAGGCAATGCACCAAGATCAAGATAATATTCCACCACACCACAAAATTATATGTAATACACCAACATAGTAAATAATTCCTCTCCTCGACATAGATAAGCATAGATAAACACACATGCATAAAGGAAAGGGGAAAAGGAGAACCAAACACTTGGAACCAAATAGTCACGACCTCTAGTATGTATGTATGAATATAAAAACCATTACAATATTATGCTAGAAGTGGGGGCTTGAGGGCATGCCTGAAAGAACATATATGAATATAAATACTACTATACAAGGGAAAATTAAGGGAAAGTTATACAACTCACCAATCCCTAACTATTTATAGATTACAAAATGGGAATAATTTTTCTCCAAAATTTGTAGGAAAGTTTGATAATCTCAACTACTCTTTTCTATGGATCCTTAAAAATTGAATAGAGTACCTTCTACCATTAATCTTGTTAGTTTTGGGATTACATATATTATAGGCACCATGCCTTTGCCTTCATTAGATCACCCTTTTTTCTTGGGTTGTTGAGACACAGTGACTCTAGTAGGTAGTTATTATATTTCCTTATTAATGATACAATACTTTTCCTTATCTACCTCTGTTGGAAGTTCATGCATTATATTTTATCCTTTTAGGGCACTTGGATGCCTATCAAAATTTATTCCTATTAGGAGTCCTTAAAAATTTGAGCCTGATCTAGATGCTTTATCAAATATAAATTTGTGAAGCCCTTTCTTCTACCCACTTGTTAGACCTTTATAATGTTCCATTTTTAGAAGTCTTTGCTTGGCATAGCCCATTTTTAAAACTCTTATTCATTTTTCTCTTTTAAAAATTTATAAACTTTTGATTATCAAGAATTCTTGCCTTTCTACATCTTTTAGAATTCTTTCATCACCTTGCACTTTTGCTTTCTAGAGATCTTTAGAGCATCAAAATTTAAGTTCTGTTTTTTCGGTTGGAATTTTGAAATTTTTTGGTCTTTATCCTTTTGTTTTCCTTATACTTTTGATATTTTTTTACCTCCCATCAAATTTACCTTCTAACTCTGGGTTCTCCTTCCTAATTCTCTTAAGGAAAATTTATTATAAACTCCTTTATATGTAAACTATAAATGATGACATCTAGTTAGTCCATGGAGTCTCCAACTTGAAGTGCTACAATATACATGCAACTATGCTATCATTGAATATTGGTTTCCATAATAAGGAGTCTTTGGTGTATATAAGATTCACCATGCACTCTCCTTGATTAATTATAATGGAATAATTGTCTTTAAAGATATTTTTATGATCATCTCTTGTGATTCTTCACCCACTCCTGAAATTGTCTCTTTCTCAAATGAATATCCCTAATAAATGCACCTTGTGTATGGTGGAGAGATAAAAAATGAGGTATCAACAACCATGAATCCAAACAAATATTGATGATATCTAGAATTGCTAGCTTGCTTTTAACTATTGTTTGGATCAAACCACTACTGATGATAGAGCTATTTTAGTTATCACAAAAGGCTTGTTAGCTACTATCAATGATAGGATCTAGTATAAATATCATCAAAAAGGCTGTGTAAAACTACTATGGACCACTTGATGTTACAACAATAATTATCTTGGATGCACAACATGAGGGTTTTTACACCCAATTTCAACCTTCAAAAATATCTTTCTGGTGATTTTCTAGAATGGGATTTGTAGTGATTGGTAATGGTTCAAGTGGTTTTCATTTTGTACAAGATTCCAAGTTAGCTTCAGGTGCAACTACCCTTCTATGGTTGGATTGTAGAGAAACTTCACTACACATACCATTGCTTTGCTTTAATTAACCAACATCATATATTGGTTCCATCAAACCTTGGAAAATTTATTTTAGGAAGTCTAGGAGTCATGCCTCTATTGTTCCCTAACTACTAATAGTTTTCCTTAGTAAAGGCCGTAGATAAAATTTTCCTATCAAGATATTTTCCTCTTTGAGCTTTTGGGCTATTTTCAACATACCCATCAAAATTTGGATTTTTAAGATTAAGCACTTCAATTTATTGACTCATTGTATCTTAAGCATACTTGAAGTTTGCTATCAGGCTAGTGAGAGAAGATAATTGACCCTAGAATTTTTTTATGGCTTCCAATTTTATGAGTTTTTCCTCCATTTTAAGCATTTTTTTGGAATACATTACATTATTTGGTACATGCTAATGTACCACCTTGGGTACATATTTATATTACGATTTTACTTAGATTAGGGTGTGAGTATTTACTTTATGCAATGTAATAAATGCACAAGTATTATTAGAATGTGCATGTTAGTCCATGTGCACATGAGTCCATAGAATAGGAAGGTGAAGAATCATAGGAGGATGTAAGGTCAAGAGCCACATCCCATTATACATATACCTTTGTATGAACATATTAAGTGACACAAAGTAGAGGAGTAGTAGTAAAATAAGGTAGATACAATGTAGAGCATGCATGAAATATGGAGAGTTTGAGATCTCCATTTTATCCCAATATACTATTTTCATAATATTTCATTAATAGCAATTTTATGAGTAGTTGTAGACCTTTATTATGATTTTTACATGCTTAGTATATTTCCATTATCTTATATTTAATATTGTATGTTCATTTTATACCTCGTGGTAGTTATTTCCTTAAATATATAGCATCAAAAATTGACAATAGTATCAGAGCCACAAGGGAGATAGGGAGAGCCACAAGAGAGATTTAGAGGAGATAGGGAGATCTCATTTTCAAAAAAATTAAAGTTTCTTTTTGGCTAGAGTCTTACCATAGGTTTACAAGAAAACTCGTGAAGACTAGGAATCAACATAGACATATTTTCCACTAGATTGAAAGTTAAATAATGAATTTTATTAATTTTTATAGATCTGGATATTTGAATGTATTTGCTTGCTATTGTCTAATTTTTTTTGCTATAAAAAAATAGACATTGAAGTTAAGAATATCCAAGGAAAAGGTTACATTGGAGATTGAAGGTAGAATATTAAGAAGGAAGAGACCCAAGAAAGAAGTCCCATTGAAGAAATTCCATATTTGGAAGATAAAATATTAAAGATATAGGAGGACTAAGGAAAAGTCCTATTGAAGATTTGAGAGCTACAGAATTTGAAGACCTAAAGAAAGAGTTCTCAAGCAAACTTGGAAGGATAAAGAAGAAGAAGGTTAGAGAAGCCGTATTGAAAAATTTGAAAAAGTGTCCATTGGAGAATATTTGAAGAAATTTCAAGGTAGATGATTGCAATAAGGAGAGACTCCTAAAAAAAACTTTGGGATAATTATCACCATCCGACAATAATCCCAAAAGGAAGAAGGATTTCACAAGAAGTTTGCCAAATTTTGGAAAGCATTCTTGAAGATCTGAAGACATTCATATTCTTGAGGAAAAGACCAACCAAAGAGATCATATTTGAAGTGATATCTAAGGAGGAGAAAGGAGATAGAAGAGGCCATCGATTTAAGAAATTTGAAGACTACCATTAAAATATTGAAGGCTGATTTGCGAAGGAGAAGATTACTGGTTGTTGCAGTAGAAGTTGAAGAGTCACAATACAAGTTGTAAGTGACATAGTGCTGCAAATTGAAGAAGAATTGGGTAGATTTTGAAGTGACCTTGAAAAACCAATTTAAGGAAGGCTTGACAACAAAAGAAGACAACAATTTGGAGGAATTGAATATTGTTTTTGCACAGCAAGATAAAGGATAAGAGATCTTCTTGTTGTGGTGTAGTGGTAAATGCCCTGGGTGCTGGTAGAGGCCAACCCAGGTTCCATTCCCCTTGTTTCCATCCTGTAGATATATGGTATAGTTAGGAATGTCCTATGTCTTTGGTAGAGTCCGACAAGGCTCCATTTATCCTATGCCCAAACTGTTGAAAGTGGCACCTCAAAAGGGGTGTTTTCCACTATAAATTAGTTTTTTATCTGATTGTTGTGGTGCAGTGGTAAATGCCCTGGGTGCAGGTAGAGGCCGACCCAGGTTCCATTCCCATTGTCTCCATCCTGCAGATATATGGTATAGTTAGGAATGTCCTATATGCTGGTAGAGGCCGACAAGGCTCCATTCCTCCTATGCCCAACCTGTTGAAAGTGGCACCTCGAAAGGGGTGTTTTCCACTATAAATTAAATTTTAGGTTCGAGGTGTAGACCAATTGGCTCATCCAAACCCCATAAGGGGGGTGGAGGTCCAAGGTTCAAATCTTAGGCCTCGTCGAACTGAACACTTGTCCCTTTCCTGGTGCTTTTAGTGGCGTAAAAGGTTTAAAATGATTGTGGCATGGTGGTTATAGGGGCGGATTGCGCGAAGATCTGTGTGGCAGTGTCCAGGGTGGACAACACAGAATACTGTGGCAGCCATAAAAAGTTGGACAGCCTACCCGGATTCATGGCGGCTACCGATTCCACCATGTAAATTAAAAAAAAAAAAAAAGGATAAGAGATTAGTTTTTGAAGTAGCAAATAGAAGAGTTTTTGGCTGCAAATTTAGGCAGCATTAAGAAGAGATTAGAGGGCTGCATTTTGGAGAATTTCAAGGCATATTTAGGAGAAGCATTAGATAGTATTTTGTCAAAGAAAGGTGCTAAAAATTTTAGAAGAAGGTAAAGCTACAAATTTGAAGATACAAGACAACAAGTTTGAGTAGCAATAAAGGAGAGGAGACAAGCTACAAAAGACAACCAAAGAGGTTTGACGTTTGGTGCATAAAAGAGTATTTAATTTTTATGAAAATTTGATTTAATTTGAGTTTATTTGGCACAATATTGTAGGTAGTTCAAATCAGGAAAAGAAGAACTCTAAAACTATTATCTCCCAGTTAAAGAAGGCTTTTTAGAATCTTGCAAATTAGTGTGTTAATATAGCATAAAGGAGCAGGTTCTTTTTAAGTTTGAAATCAACAAAATAATATTTGGATGCTATTAAGAAATAAATAATTAGCAAGCTAAGGAGATTCTAATACAAATAAGAGTATTCAAAATATTGTGCTCAATATGTGGTTTTGAAAAATAAAAAAATATAGGTCTTCAAAGGTATTTTGATTATTTCAAAATCTACAAAATGCATCAACACAGTGTAGTTAAAATTTTTTCAAAAAGGAGAAATAAGGAGAAAAATATAGTGCTTAATGCATACTATTTTTTGAGAGCTATCAAAGTATAATATTATTAAGCATGGGGATAACAAATAGTGCACAAGAACAAGGTAGAGTTAGAGTGTCCAAAGACACCATAAAATATAGGTAAAAGCGACAACAAGTCTTGGTGAAGAGGAGACACCAAAGGAGTGGTAAAATCACCAATAGAAAGAGGAGACACCACCATATTGGATAAGAAGCCACAACCATCAAGGAGCCAATGAAATTAGCCACCATTAATTGATAACAAAGCTGAGGAAGAAAGCCACTAGTGAAGAGGTACTAATCACCATCACTACCAAGACAAATATGTATACTATTTGGAGTCCTAACATCACGTTCATAAAATAAGTAGAAGATGTTTTTGGGACATCAAAAAAGGAAGAATTTTTTTTTGAGATAGCAAATAAAGTTTTGAGGAAGTTACATTGTTGGAAAGAGACCATTTTTGGTAAAAAAATCAAGTCCATAGCACCCAAGAAGGAGTGCCACTTAATAACATGTGAAGAATTTATATACCACATGTTAGCATAGAAGGAGGATCACCAATCATTATGCAAGCAAGGCATTGAGAAGGCAAAATTTTGAAGGAGTTGAGTTAAGGTAAGATTGAATGAAATCTAAGTGCCACTAAATCAAGTGAGTATTAGAATTGTAATTGGAGGAAGCCACATGTCAAGTGTAATGTACAATATGAAATAACACCACCAAATAGAGCAGAGCAATGCTTAAAATTTATCATTATTAAATATTGCACAGTAAGGAAAGACGTTGGTAGAGATTGAAGCGCTAAAAGAAGACCAATAGTCATGTGGTATGTAAAGAGACAAAGGCATTGCTCATCATTTGGCACATTGAAGTAAAAAATATAATAGGTTTGGAGGGAACTAAAATGGTTCCAAGCCTTTATTAAATGCATGGTCTAAATTTTTATATGAACACCATCTGAGAGAAGTCCATTTTGGAGTGCAAAAGAAGCCTGTATGTGGAGAATAGGGAAGGTGAAGTCATACCTAGAGTTGGAGAAGTCCATTTGTCGAAGAGACCAACACATTCAATAAGTGATTCAAATGAGAGTGAAAGCATAGGAGATCATTGAGGTTATAGCGTAACACATTTGATAGTTAGTGAAGCTAGCCAACACTAGGAGGATAGTCAAAATCTTGAAGACTGAAACTAGATAACACCATAAGGAGGAACATTAAATGCAATGGAGAGAGAAATCATTTTGCATTTAAGTCTAAAAAGTGGACAACACCTAAAATAGAGTGTAGGTTGTAGAGTTGAGAAGACTCACAAGAAGCAAGTCGAAGTTTAGTGCACCATATACAAGGAGGTACAAAATATTTAAATCGATTAAAAACCTTTGCAAAGATTAAGGAGGTATAAGACATAATATTTTTGAGGTTAATTTTAATTAATCTATTATACTTAAGATTTTTTGAATAAAGGGAGAAATAAGGTAAAGAATTATATCCTTAGAATAATTATTGATTTTTTTGGAAGTTCTTTGAAGTAAGAAATATTTTGAAAGCTTTCAAAATTACTTTATTCTATTTTGAAATTCAAATTGCATAAAAATATTTGTAAATAGCTTAACTTGGAGGAATAAGGACTTCTACATAGAAATTGAAATATTGAATTTGAAAATATCATTGTTTTCTAAAACTATAATTAGTTATAAGGAATTCAAAACCAACTTAGGTTCTTGAAATTTAGAAACCCTACTATTGAAAAATTGAAAGATATAAGAAACATAATATAGAGTTGTTGGAATGTTGGAAAGCTACATTGATACTAGTCCATTATTGAAATTAAAAGGACATTAGAAATCCAACATAAAGATCTTGAAGATAAAGAATCTTATAAAAATTGAAATTGCATCAAATTTATCTTTAGTTTTCTTTTCATAATTAGGGAGACAAAAGGGATTCAAATCAAAGGAAAACTTAAAAAGCTAAGTATCTTATCAAAGCTATATTATATTAAAACACTATGGAGATATAAGGTAGTCTACAAGTGTCATCATGAAAAAAAAAAAATTCTTTAAGAATCCCAAATTCTTAAAGGATCTAATTACACTTCATGGAAAAACAAAGTAAGGTCAATATTGATAGTTGAAAAACTTTGGGATATTATTAAAGGAGAAAAAACTAAACCTATTAAAGATGTTAGAGAAATTCAAAAGTATGAAGAAGATGAAGCAAAAGCACTTATGATAATAACATTTGCAATTACAAATGATATACAACCATACATTAGTTCAATAATTACTTCTATAGAAGTTTGGAATACTTTAGCCAAGATACATAAAGGAAATAATAAAGTCACTATCTTGAATCTTCAAACTCAATTGCATTCTCTAAAAGTTAATAGTGGTGAAAGTATAGATTTATTTCTAAGAAAAGTGGCAAATATCAAAGAAAAATAGTTAACCTTACGAGAACAGGTAGAAGACAAGTTTCTTTTTCAAGTGATATTAAGAGCACTTCCAAAAAGCTACAAGCATCTAGTTACATATTTTCAAATATTAGGTAAAGATACATCGTTCGATAATTTAGTCAATATACTACAAGAATATAAAGTAGAAAATCTATTGAAAGATGAAATGACTAAAAGATAATCCTCAAGAAAATATTGCTTCATTCTCAAGGAGTAGATCAAAATGGAACAATAAGATATTGTCAAGTATGCAGAAAGAAAGGACATAGTATAAATTATTGTAGATTCAATCCAAGAAATCAATATCAAGAGAATCAATTTTTTTTTGAAACCAATCAAATAAGACATTTCAACCAAGATAATTTTAGAATCAATATAGTCCACATAAACAACAATTTCAGTGTCAATATACTTCTTAAAATCAATACAATCAACGTCAATTACAATATAGAGAAGGAAAACAAAAAGGACACTTAGTTCAAGAGATTCAAGAAATTCGAGAACTAGAAGAACCTACAGAAGAACATGAAGTTAAATCTGTTTCAACAAAGATAGTATTTTATGAGGATACTAATTATTTAATTGGTCAGGATACAAATAGAAACAAAATAAATACTGGACCAAAATAAGAATAGGAACTTGATCAAGTTGAACATATGAAAGAGGAAGATCCATATTGAATACTAAAGTCTTCAATAACCAAATAATGTAATACAAGGGGTGTTGGAATATATTACATTATTTGGTACATGCTAATGTACCACCTTGGGTGCATCTTTATATTAGGAGTGTGTCTTAGATTAGGATGTGAGTATTTACTTTATGCAATATAATTAATGCACAAGTATTATTAGAATGTGCAAAGTATTCAATAATATAAATGTGCATGTTAGTCCATGTGCACACGAGTCCATAGAATAGGAAGGTGAAGAGTCATAGGAAGATGAAAGGTCAAGAGTCACATCCCATTATATATATGCCTTTGTATGAGCATATGTAGTGACACAAAGTAGAGGAGTAGTAGTAGAATAAGGTAGATACAATGTAGAGCATGTATGAAATATGGAAATTTTGAGATCTCCATTTTATCTCAATATACTATTTTCACGAGCTTTCATTAATGGAAGTTTTATGAGTAGTTGCAGAAGTTTTTTATGAATTTTACATGTTTAGTATATTGTCATTATCTTATATTTAATATGGCATGCTCATTTTATACCTTGTGGTAATTATTTCATTAAATATATAGCATCAAAAGCTAACATATTCTAGCCTCCGTTACTTGAGTTTAGGTCTTTGGTGGCATTTACTAATAAAATAAAAATATTATTTTAGTAAGGGTCCTAAAAATGTGTATGGGTTCTATATACCAAAATGATCAACTTAAAAATATGATCAAAATGGGCTATACCACAAAATTACATTTTTAGGGTCCTCAAAAAAGTTCATGGATGCTATATACCAAAATTATTAGCTTGATGGGATAATCACAATGGACTATAACCCAATATGACATTTTTTTGCAGCCCATTTGTTTTACTATCCCAATTATAACTGAGCTCTTTAGCCCTCTATACTCTATAATTGAGATTTTTAGTCCTTTTTACTCTTTAATTGAACTCTTTAGTCCTCCATACTCTATGTTTTATATCCTACTAACAATAAGGCCAACGCAAGTATGAAAATACCATAAGTCAAGCAAATACAAAAGGAAGGTCATCTAGGTTGAGGTGTATGTACTTCCTATAGACCTCTTATATACTATATTAGTGTTCAATAATGCTAAGACCAATATTTTAGATCACTATCCAAGGAGGAGTTAGCTTGTACCCTTGGGCACACTACCTACCTCTTTGATCAGTACATAAGGGTAATATTCTTGATTTTTTTGCTCGGTCCACTATAGATAATTACATGGCTGAATGGATTCCTATATCTAAATGTTTGACTTAGGGTTCCTAAAAAGAGTATCCTAATATACACAAGTACATGGGAGCTCAAATCCATATTTGGGTGCTATTTGAGGCCTAGGTATTGAAGTCTAATCACCCCTCATTTCACTAGATATTTTATGAGCAATCTAGCTTAACCAAAAAATGATAGCTTCCATATGATATTTTAAAATGGCTAAACACCATTTCCAACCTATAGACCTAGGCTTAAAGAAAAAATTACTCATGAAATAAACTTACCATGCCCTAGAAAGGGATTTGATACCACTTGGAATGAACGTCTTCTTCTCATGTGAATATTTCACCTCAAAAATCTTAGTTTTTAGTTGTATTGAGATAAAAAAATAGTGCCAAAGCATTAAATAAATGAAACATGGAAAATTAGAATAAAAATAAATTCAAATATTTGGGACAATATATATTACCATCACTAGCCTCTTCAAGGGGACAACCTCCTTAAATAAATATTCCAAATTTTCTCTAGTCCTATGAGGTTACATCCTTCCACTTATATAATATTTACAAGCATATTTCCTAACATTCTATAACAATATTCCTTACTATATAATCTATGATAGTTATATACATAATTCCAATGGATTTACATACATAATTCTATGACACGCATTTATAACTATTTTTAACTTGACACGTGGTCCACTTTACATACTCTATATGGTACAATATCATATGATAATATAAGTTACATTTAAGGGGTACGTAACATTGTGACATAAATATTTCTCATTTTTGTTCATATTTTAGACCATTTATGGGTCTTCGTGGAAGGAAGGATTGTCAAGCCATCTCCTTGATTATGGTTCCACAAGGAGGCTAAGCAATGCAAATATTATAAAGTAATCAAGTGAAGAAGTTTACCAATGCAAATATAAATATTAAGTTATTGTTAGGAGGAAAACTAATGAGATGTTTATATTGATACAAGTGATTACAATATATAGGCATGAGCCTATAAGAAAAACATGACACTTGTCAAAGAGAATGACAAGTGTCAATAACAAGGCATAGTGCACATTAAACAATATTCTAACATTCCCCCTTAATGTGCACTATCCTAAAAAGATAAGCTCTCCAACTGTGAATAATGCTAGATCAACGGTGTATACATCTCAGTCTGTTGCCACATCCTTACATCTATTGCCATTGGGTCAGCCGTCTAAGTGCCTTAGGGTCATCATGGGTGCCTTAGGGTCAGCCACTTCTAGGTCTGTTGCCTCTGCAGGTCATCCTCAGAGGATGTTGCCTTTCGTAGGTCACTGACTAGATTCACCATGAATATCAAATCCCTCCTCATGGTGAACTCAATCTAGAAGGTGTCGGTCTCTGCCGAAAATGCACCTTAATACAAAAGAAAAATGAGCCATGAAATACAATAAAATTGAGCCATAGATCCAAAAAATGGAGGAGAAGAAGAAATAAGAGAAGAGAATCTTCTGAAGTGTCTTCGTCTGTAGTCTTTAGAAGTAGATCCAAAAAAATCCTTGGATAGATTCTAGGGTGTCTATGTTTGTAGTCCCTAGAATAAGTGTCCTTATGGTGACCTCCTCATCCCATCGGAATGCATGGGTAACCAGTCGCTGCATCCGCCAGGTGCTATAGGGAAGGCAACTAGATACTAGGATCACTTACAAAATGCCTTGGAGTGTCGGGTACAACCGAGAGTGCACTCCAAGGTTCAAAAATTTGAGGCTAAAAAAAAACATCTGAAATAGCCTCAAATAGACACCACCATTGTGTCCATATCAGAAAAATATTTTCGACGACTATAAATACCCCTATATTCCACCATCAAAGGGGCCTTCATCATGTGGAAAAAAACAACATGCCTCTTCAAGGCAGCAACCAGAACATCATGGCATGTTTAAAAATGCATGCCTGAAAAAAATATGCAATTTTCCCTCACAGAGGAATTACATCCACTTTCCATGTGGAATAAAAAACAGGGCCCTGTGGGCCATCATCTCTGAAAAATACAATAAATTGGCCAGAAGGGCCTTCCACTTCCATGTGGAAAATTAAGGCCATCTTGTTGGCCAATAAAAAAACGTCAGAAGAATAAACATTCCCTTCCACCTCCATGCAGGCCTTTCACTTTTTACTCCCATGTGGAAAATATATTAAAAAAATGGCCAAGGAGGCCACATTGTCGGCCATAGTTGCACATCCATTTGAAAAAGAAAATTAAATATTTAAAAAATATATATCCCACCCACTATTCACGTGGGAAAATAATGTATTTTAAATGCACATGAGGCCATGCGTGCATCTTGTGGTGGGTTGGAATCAAATGAGTGGGGCCCTCCCCACTACCCAACAAGGTAATCAAGCATATATTAAAGCACCAAGCGGGAATGTAATAATTTCAGTTTTAAAGCAGGATCATAGTATACCCCTATGTCATCGGTTTTTCATGTGGGCCCGCTTTTGACAGAAATATGCCCCCGCACGCCTCTCAGAGCATTGGTGATAGGCCATGATCTTCGATAGAGCCGATGAATGGGGACCGGGGCATGGGTGCTTCATGTACCTTCTAAAATTCAAATGACGGAATTAATCTGGTAGCACGGATGCTAAACCTGCGTAGATCGTCATGCTGAGGTAGCTAACTGCCACTACACGCAATATTTCACAGACACAAATGCTTGTAGTCTTTCAACGTGGCTAGAGCTGGGCCTGCATGAAAAAAATTTTACTCTCCGAGCCATCGTTCGCTAGCATGGTGCAGACTTTGGATGTGGTGGAGTCCCGCCATCACTGAAAAGCTTCGGGTGGCAACGAGCGTTCAACTCGATCACCGCATAGCATTCAAACTCACGGGTCAAAACTGGCAGTTGATTTTTTATCTCCACGCATCTCAAACTTGAACGCCAAAAAATATCCATGCCTGCACAAATCTTTCACATCGTCAATCAAACAAATATGTTGTGCGCTGATCTAAGCACACAGACTGTCAAAGCTGAGCACACAGTTTATTCTAAAACTATACAGACATTGTTGAGATCTGGGTGGAAATATTCACAAGAGGTTCACAGAGCACATTAAAAAAAAACTTGGTTCACTATGGGGCGGCTGGACTCATTTGCTGTTGCGCACCGACGTCAAGAGGGAGGTGCACATTTTTATTTTTATTTTTAAATATGATGGTTGGATTTTGGCCTTCAACAAAGCCAGTCCAAAAAATTTAAATGGGGCAGATGGATTAAATTTTTTTTTACTCTCCACAACATAGTCTTCAGCATGTTGTGTATCCTCCTCAGTAGCGTAGCACCACCATATTGCTGCAATGGGAACACTTACAACCAGTGCAAAATAAACGTCACACTTGGAACGTTGCCACCAATGTTGTTCCACATTATTTCTTCCATAGAAAACAACCACTTGTCCCACGAGCATGAGCACCATTACTAAACTTCATCAGCAGCAAAACTGGTTACTGTAGCGGCAACAGGTTTTTGATGCCAGGTTTGTTATAAAACTGATTGTTGTAGAGATGCATGATCTCTCTCCACTAAATTTTGAAAGTGTCGTAAAAATAAAAAATTAGCTCCACGTCACAAATATCTGGTACAATTGCAGTCTGGCAGAAAAAACTGAAGAAACTCTGCCACGAAAAGTAACTCCGTCCCCGGTAACTGGCTGACAGAAATCTATGTGCAAACTGTAACAAAATACACAAACTGGCAGCAAAGGGAGCATCAATCTGCAGTCTGGACCACCTTCATTTAACAAAACTTCCCGATCATACTTATTGGAAAATATTTGTGTACAGTTGTCAGTTCATCAAAGCAAGAATATTTGTTGTTATTTCTCGATGGGACGTCAACAGTGAATGCTTTTCTGTTTCAACTCGCAGAAAATTAGAGAGCAAAATACGGGTAGCAGATCTCACATGACTAACAGCCAGAGAGGCGCACTGCTATCTCCAGATTAACAGCCAGTGACAAACTGGAAAAAACATGAATGAGAGACAAACTTTACGACATGTTACTGCACGTTTCTCCATCGGTAGTGGTTTCCCTTGATGCGGCAATGCTCCTTCACCAAATTTACAGGGATAAAACACGTGCGGGGAAATTTTAACAGTGGTAAAAAAAACATTCAAAATGTGGGCACACTGCACACTCCTTGTGAAATTTGCTCCATCTCCCGTTGTGCAGCCTACTGCCAAGTGGAAATGATTGTGATCATGGATCGGGTACGAGCAAAACCATAGCACTTGATTAACTTCAATTGCCATCAAATCACCTTCACCCGACGATATTTGCAGGCAAGACAAAATAAACTGTAGTGACTGGATCCACTTTCAACCGTGTTAACTGGCACTAGTCAGATTTTATGTATTTTAGCACATTTTACTGGATTTTGTGACTTGATATGCCAGCGATCACTTTTACGGTGGCCCTCGATCAGCATCTACAACCACTACTGCAACATATCCTCTAAACATGGCCAAAGTGGAAGAGCTGCCATCATGAGCAGCTAATCGCTAGGAAGACAAAAAAAAAACTTTACGAATAAAAAAATTGTTGAAACAAGCTCTTTTGCATTTCCTCTTACGCAGACTTGAGTGTTGTGTCAGTGCTAGTAATGGATATCATAAACATCGTTGGCCTCTGCTCCTTTAATATTTGAAAAAAAAATCTTTGTTGGGAGCTTCCCATCCAACATTATCAAGTTGTCACTTTCATTATTTTTACGGGCTTCAACAACATGCATCTGGAAAATCAACATGCAACCCTCAGTCCATCAACAAACAGGCATAGATTGGGGCAGTATTATCCTGGATTGACGTAGCCCCTTTTTAAGACGACCCATTTGCAGACCCAGACCTCCATGGAGGTTGTTGATCTGAGACACCACGATATGTTCCTTCCATACCTGCATTAAAAATAATAAAAAATAGAAACCCTCAATGATAATGTAACCAATAAGATTTTAGGATCCCGTTTTTTATTTCTTTTACAAGAAACTACTTCTTCGGATGGATCAGGGATTTTTCTATCAAATGTCTGGTTTCTGATCCATCATTGATGGAGAGCATACTCCCTCAGTTTGAAAAGAAAAAAAAAATTGGCGAGGGGGATATCCATGAGGGAAATCCCCCCAAGCTCACAAGGGCAGGAGACACCTGGAGCTCTGATACCAAATTTTAGGAGGAAAACTAATTATGTGTTTATATTGATACAAGTGATTACAATATATAGGCATGAGCCTATAAGAAAAACATGACACTTGTCAAAGAGAATGATAAGTGTCAATAACAAGGCATAGTGCACATTAAACAATATTCTAACAGTTATATGGTAATATAGTAGTTTTATTATTATGAGAATGAATGTTGAGCTTTAAGTCATATTATAAGCATTATTTTGAGTTGGAAAAAGACTTCAACTTTGAGTCTACTTTGTACAATCAAAATTAGTAAAATTATATTTATGTGATGTATTACTTTCTTCATTGTGATAAATTTAGTGATATAAGTGTGTGTTATTAAGAGATCATATGGGATTCCTATTTCCTTCTTGTACCATTCCTTTTCAAAGAAATATTTTTTGTAATATATGAAGCTTATATTGCATTTTAAAATGCTTTCCAAAAATATATGGAGTCAACACATTACCCAAAATATCATAAATATATCATAGAAATAATACCCATAATATAAAGAGTACCCATAAACACTAAAATAATATCATTATTGGAAAATAATTACAGAAGTGGGGGTATATTACAAAAGGACCCCAAGAAGTGACTAGTGTAAAGTGTCATCAACTAAAAGAGTAGTGCAATCTACTTGTAGATTCAAACTAGAAACAAACGGATATGAACATAATTGTAGTTTTCCATCCTAAAGTATTATAGAAGATCTAAGAGATGCTTGGAATAATAAATAGCGATCTTAAAGGGATAATGATCAATATAAATCCCTAAGAAGTGATATAAATATCCCAAATTTATAATTTTATAAGTTTCATGAAGTTGTGACTTCATATCCTAGACCAAATATGTCAAACTTCCTGTGATGAATATATCATCAACATACAACACAATCATAAATTTTATATTAGCCTGATGCTTGATGTAAACATCATGCTCTACCTCATAGTACTAGAAACCAAAACTTATAAATGAGAAATGTATCTTATAATACCAAGAAAAAAGAGCCTACTTAAGCCCACATAAAGACCATTTTTTATCTTTCTTTAACTTGCATAATTTTGGGTACAAGTATAGTAGTGTTATATGGTATAATGGGGATACTAGGATATTGCCAAGGATTGTATAACCAAAAAAATCATTAGAAATTTACAAAATAATGTTAGAGAAAAGATTTTCTCAAATCTATTCTAAAATATGTTTTAGGACTTATTGAAGAGTGTAAGTGTTATTCTTTTAATGAAGAAAATGTGTATATTTAAATGACCTCTATATGTATGACTAATTAAATGAAACCCTTAAATCACTATATGTAGCTCATCTTGGGGTGAAAAAGAAATATGTATATTTGAGGAACTCATTCTTCTAACCAATAATAAAAAAGGATATAATAGAATCCATAGCAAGGTGTTTAAAGTATTAGCATGTGAAGGTAGAAAACCAACATATTGTAGGTTTCTTATACCCTCACTATATTTTGAAAAGGAAGTGGGATGTAGTGTCCATGGATTTTACTATATATTTTCTATTAAATAAATAGAGGTATAATTCCATACCAATGGTCATAGATAGGATAATTATTATTGCTCACATTTTACATATGAAGAATATATTTAAATCTAAGGATGTAAACCAAATTCATATTAATAAAATCTTTAAAATTCATGGAGTATCCAAAATATTATTGTGATTATTTATTCATGACATGATTTTGGAAAACTTTCCAAAATAAATTGGATGCATGAATGGATTTCAATATAACATATCATCTTAAGACTAATTTATGTAATGAATAGTCTAAACAATAGGAATATATTTGAGCTTAGTTGAATTTATTTATAATGAGTGTCATGATAACTCCATTGTTATATGATGCACCTTGCCAGGGCCATAAATTTTGCTTCGATTGTATTTTTACCCCATTCTTTTTTCAAAACATGTTGAATTGCATGAAGAGCCTAAGGAAAGTGGCCCATATGTTTTCACGCACGAAAATGCCTCTAGGAGGCCCAAAATTAGCTTTTAATATAATTTTCAGTTTTCACAACTGAAAATTTATCATAAGTATTAGTGTAGAACTAGAGTGGGGTTGCTATCTTGGGGTAGTAGGTTTTATTGAATAATGAGTGCATGCTTCCATTTTGGATGCCATTCGAGTTTTTTTTTTAGGGTTACTAAAAATAGCAAGTGAATTGCTAAAAATAGAAAGTTACTAAAAATAGTAAGGGAGTAGCGTAGGCTAGGGTTTTTCTTTTTGGGAGTATAAGAAGTGGGAGACTCTATTGTAAGGGGGATGTGAATTTAGTTAATGAAAGGAAGCATTTGCAAGTTTATTTTATTGATGTATTTTGTATGATGTCTTATTTTGCAATTTGACCCTTGGAGTCCATTGATGGTCTCTAGTAGTGAATTTCCATCATTATAGCTCCTTATGATGCATTGTATGGAAGGCCTTATAGGACCCTTTATGTTAGGATCAATTACAAATAAGGTTAATAATTGGGTAAAAATTTTATAAGACATATAAAACCAAGTAGATTTGATCAAGCATTTACCCAAATAGACCCAAGATAAATTAAAGAGCTATGTTGATTCTCAAAGAATAGATATAATTTTTTTTATGGGAAATAATATTTTCATAGGATTTGGAAAACATAGTAACTCAACCAATTTTGGCAAGGGACAAAGCTTATTCTACATTTTGTTGTTCCTTTTAAAATCATTTAGAGGATAGGGTTGGTAATTTATGACCTTGGTCTAATACCCAATTGTTGTTCATATATAATGTATTTTATATGTTTGTTCTTATAAAATATGTGTTTGAACCCACTTTTAATTAGATGAATTTGTAGGTAGAAGAGGACAATGATCTCATCATTGAACCAACTGGCATACTTGATAGGAAGACCAAACAACATAGGAAAATGATAGTTGATCAAATTTTAGTTTAATGGGATATAGTGAAAACTATAGCTCATGGGAAGATATGTATGAGATAATACAAATATATTAATATATTTTTAATTAACTTCTAGGAGGAAGTTTTATAAGGGAGGTAATGTAATGACTATCATTTGATCCCTTTATAGTTAAATCATTTTGATGATGTTTAGGTTGGTTTATAAATAAATAGTTTGATGTTTGGAATAATTAATCTGATGTGAATAGGAAACTAAATCACAAATTGTGTTTAAATTACCTTACCAAAATATCTATGTTTTATGAAAATGTGATAGCTAAGGTATTAATTAATTTTGCATAGGAAAGCTTGATTTATTTACATGAAAATATAATCACTTATAATTTAATATGTGATACTTTATAAAATGAAAAAAAAATATGAATGATCTATTTTTAAGTGCTAATTATATTACCATTAAAGTTGTTTAAGCATGATCATAGACTGAATAATAATAAAGGAGGAGTAAAGTTGTCGTAAATCCATGAGATGCCATTTTACCAAAGTATGGGTTTTGTTGTCATTGCTTGTAAGTGTTCATGATATTTTTAGAGAATCTTGTTTCATATAATTCTTGAAAGTCATATACCAAGGCAAGGAGATGGAAATAATAGAATAAGCTAAAGTTAATAGAAAATGGCCTTGATATTATTCCCTATTTTAATGTCTTATAAAAGGAAAATAAAGTGATTAAATTAATTATCATGGAAACCTTAATGAAAATACACTTACTTATATCAAACCACATTACTAGATGACATAGTAAGATGAATATTAAATATTATTATCCCCTTAATTTTCATCATAAGACAAGGCACTAACAAAACTTATACATGATTTGATTTTGAGGGTAATAGGTAAATTATTCTAGTGTAACTAATGATTAACTCTACCCATATTAGGTGGTTATTTCCATCATGGAAGGCAAGAGGTCTGAAGTGCTAGGATGATTTAGAGCAAGGAGAGAGTATGTCAAAAATGGATGCTAGGGAGGAACACTAATGGCACAATACATGATGATGATGGTTAAACATAGAGGAATTAGAGATCATAGATAGATGGAAGTAGATAAGGATAAGAACATACAAATATGAACATTGCATGCAAAAGTTGGTGCACATGGTGTTATTACACTTAGAATGCAGTGCAAAAAAGAAGTATATATAATAAAAGCAAGGTGAATAGAGGAGGTATTGTTTGTAGGAAAAATGGGATATCTCATATAATTATAGGAATTAATACAAGATAAACCAAAATGCTTAAACTAAGTAAAGCAGTAAATTAACAATCAGAGTTGAAACTATCCTGATCCAAGAAAAATTTAAAGTAGATCATTCAAGAGTATGCTACACTAAGATTATCAATAAAATATAAAATCTAGGGCTAATCCTAAAATAGTAATAATAATTTTCTTGACACATAGGGCATCAACGATAATTTAATTCATAAATAATCTTAATAATATGATCACTTATACTCTACCCTACCAAAATAAGAAAGGAGAGATCACACTTGGACTATATGTAGAGGGTATGTAATACCTTGAAAACTAGTCCTTGAGTGGCAATTATTGACCTTTGGTTATAAATCCTAGTAGGGTGTCTTGACATCCTTCATAAAAGGAAACAAAGTAGTCATTAATGGATTTGGTTGTACCTACAAGGGAAAAAGAGAGAGAAAGAGAGTGAAGTGGTGTTAGCTTTTGATGAATGAGCCATGAGAGATAAAAATCACAAGATGCAGAATAACATAAAAGAAAGTAAATATTCTAGATGACTAAAGTATGTTGAAATATAAAACATATGAAATATTAGAATGTAGCTATGGAGGAAATGAACACTCCATTAACAAAGTTATATATCTACATTGTATCCATCACCAATGAATGGTGTGGCATACACAACTACACTATCCACTACGCTATGCTATCTAACTATATCCCTCGAATCTCTTGCTATCTATCTAAGAGGCCATCCTTATATAGGCGAAATAGGATACTTTGCCAATACTCTATCTAGCTATGCAAGGGACAACTTGCACATTGACACTTGTGCATTTAATACATTACATGAAGTAACTAGATAAATTGCACATTGAAATTTGTGCATTTATTACATTATATGAAGCAACTAGATAACTTGCATAGGAAGTAATATAGATATGTATCTTGGAGGAAACATTTACATAACCCAAATGATGGAATAGAATCTATTTACAACACCCCCTATATTACATTATTTGGGTATTTTATTCATCTTCTTTTGCTTGATATTCGTAGTCTTCTTCCTCTGCATTCTTTGTAACCTATTCAAGAAAATAGTTAGTGTATTTGTAGCATGTTACATTTGCTGGTAGATATTTCATTTCAAATTCCTTTGTGAGTTCTTCCAGTTCATATTCTTCTATCCTCTGAACTAGGTGACCTTTCTATTTTTTTTTTTCTAATACTCAAGTTGAGGATAATTGGTAGATCACTAACTGCTGCTGGTGAGGGTTCCTTTGGTATTGTCATGGTTCAAACTAATTCCCATGATTTATTTGGTTTTTATTTTTGGGATTAATCTGCAATAGCTGGTGCTATGTCCTTTCTTTCTACATATCTGACAATACTATGTTTTCCATCCTCTTGCTGGAGAAGCAATATTTCCTTGTGGATTATCCAATGTAGTGTTAGTCATTTCATATTTCATAGTATTTTCTATTTCATATTCTTTAAGTATAGTGACTAAATCATCAAAAGACATACCTTTACTTAGGACATGCAAAGATGTTACCAAATGCTTATAGTTGTCTGGAAGTGCTCTCATGGTTACTTAAGTAATAAGTTCATCTTTAACTGTTTCATCTAAGGTTAACAATTTTCCTTTAATATCTCCTACCTTTCTTAGGAATAATTCTATACTCTCTCTACCGTTCATTTTAAATGAGTGAAGTTGAGTTTGCAAATGAAAAATAGTTGCCTTATTCTTTACTTAAAATATTTTTTCTAGGCTTACCCATGCATCTGAATATGTTTTGATTGAAATGATATATGGTTGAATCTCATCAGTGATAGCAAAAGTTTTTATCATTAAGGCCTTTGAATCATTTTCTTCAAACTTCAATATTTTTGTTTCACCTGTGGCAGGTTTCTGTGTTTTACCTTTAACAACATCCCAAAGTTTTTCATATACTAAAATTGTTTTCACTTTATTTTTCCAAGAAAAATAATTAGGACCCTTGAGAAGTTGATATTATGCTTGGAATAATTTGTTAGATGCCATTTTAAATATTCATAATATAAATCCTCATATTTGTAGACTTCCTTATGTCTGCCTAGAATGTTATAGTGCTTTTTGTAAAAATATAGTTCAATTATTACTCCTAATTGAACTAAGCACTTTTTTCAATTTTGAAGAGGTTTTGATGTTGGAATTATTGTTGGCAATTTTGGGTTTGAGATCCTAGCTTCTTGTCTATGAGTTGTCATTGATGTCAAAAGGAAATGGCATTAATGTTAAGAGGATGTGTTGGCTTCAAAGGTGGAAGATTCCAAGAGAATATTTTTAAGAGAATCCGGAGAGATTCCATTGGCAATGGTTTTTATTAAAACCAATGGAGGTTCTCTTTATTATTTATTTAATTATTATTTAAAACCCTTCAAGGTTTTAATTAATTAATTATTTAATTAATTAAGGGAGAAATTATTTTTAATTTATTAAAAATACTTAAAGGTTTTTAAACCTTTTTTATTCTTAATTTATTAAAATTATTTAAGGGTTTTTAAACCCTTTTTGAAAAGACTTTTGATTAATTTCGAAATGGTCTTTATTTCCGCCGACGTCAAGGTGTCTTCGAAGAGACTATTTATTCTCCAACTCCTAAGGTTGGAAGGCTAATTAATTCGAAATTCCCCGAATGCAATTTGCGGTGTTTGTGCTCTCTATTCGCTGCGATCGAAGGAAGACTTAGAAGCACGTGCGGTTGAAAAGTCTTCGGGAGTTTTTTTCGAGGGTGAAGTGGAGGGAAGTTCACTTGTGAACTTCGTAGCCCGCGTGGGCTAGTGGCAGCGAAGGCTGCTGTTGGGCGCTGCATTGGCGGAGGTCACCGTTTCGAGTCTCGCGGGGGTGCTTTGCTAGAGTAACACACGTTTTTATTAAAACGTCTTTATGCCGTGAAATTCGGAGTTTCTTGGACAACGATTTATAAGGTGTGATTAAATTTTATGAGTTTTGGCTTTTGTGATTAGCATTGAATAAAAGCTTAGGAGAAATAAGGGCATATTTCTTTGGATGTATTTTTAAGATTATTCTTTGCTATGCTAAAATTAAAAATGGAGGTATAAGGTGTGAGTCTGTGATTGTTGATTTATTGGCATGTTATGGTGGTTGTGTTTAAAGAAGTGGAGCTAAAAGGTGTAATAAAGGAAGTTTATATTATTGCTCATTTCTTTTTATTCTAACCCTAACTTGGTTGGAAGTTTGAGAGTTGTGTGTGGTGACAGCTTGAAGGTTCAATTATCTTCTACTCCAATAAGGTATGGGCACATTCTTCTTATGAGTATGATTGGTGTATGTTTTCTGAAATAAGGTTGGAGTGAAAAGGTATTCTACTAGGTATCCTTTGGCTAGGTGTAAATCCTATTTTCTGGTTTGTTGAAGACTACTTATGCATTGTTATCCTTAAGGAGAGTTTTTGGTGAATGCATAATTTCTGGTTTGAGATAGTGGAAGCTTTGTGCACTAGGGTTTATATTTGTGAGTCTAGCTACTTGCATTGAGTTGGTGGAACCCTTGGTTGGCTGTTTTGAGTTTGATGGTTGAGTTGCTTCCATAGAGGTTGTTTGATCAAGTTATTGCTTTACTTGATTCATGATATTGGGCTTACTCCATTGAGTTGATTTGAGCAAGTTATTCTTTGCATTTGGTGATATTGTGTTGGTGGCTGTTTTGTTCAAATATCTTTGGAGGGAAAAGGATTTCTACTTGTTTCCTTTTCTTGTGATGATTGGTTGAATGCTTCAAGGTTGATGTTGAGTTGAATGGTGTTGGTTGACTAAACCTTGTTTGATGAGCATTGTTGTTGAAACCCTAATTGATGGTGAAAAGAACATGAGTATCATTGTTATGTGATTCTTTGCATAGTTGGCAATTGTTGGGGTTTCATGTTCTTGAAAGAAAACATTCTATCCTATCCATTTCAGATATTGAGTTGAGTTTTCAGATTTGAGATTGAGATTGAGCTGAGTTGATTTGAGTTGAGTTTTGAGATTGGGATTTGAGTATAGAACATATTGAGTCTCTAACAATTCTCTTTATGCTTCTATGAGTTTGACAAATCACATTGGGTCTCTAACAATTCACTTTGTGATTTCCTACTAAGAAAGTTTTTCTTGGTGAGCTTGCTGAGTTTTTGGACAGGTTTCGGTGGGGACTTGTGAGCAGTTTTGGACAGGTTCCGGTGGGGACTTGTGAGCAGTTTTGGACAGGTTTCGGTGGGGACTTGTGAGCAGATTTGGATAGGTCCTAGCAGAGGACTTGTGAGCTGAGTTTGATAGTTCTATCAGAGAACTTGAGGACAGAGGTGCATTGGTTCTATGAGAAGAACCTGAGGATAGATTTGGCAAGTCTTTGAGAAGGCTTGTATGCAGAGGATTGATTTGTTCAAGAGTTGGACAGATCTGACGGATAGAGGAAGACTTGTACTAGACCGACTGACTATGTTTGGTACAAGTTACTGAGCTGCTGTGGACGTGATCATAGAAGGCAGAGGTCTCTTAGGCTAAGCATTGAGGATAGGAGGTCTTCGATGGAAAGGAGTTCCACGTGCCGGCAAGAGGTAGAGGCAGTTGATCTTCTGAGGGATCATTTCCAGAGTAGAGGGGAAGGTATCTCCTTTGAGCAGAGGCTCAAAAAAATATCGAGAGGCTCATAAATTCAGATTGGGGGAAGGTATCTCCTTTGAGCAGAGGCTCATAAATTCTGATTGGGGGAAGGTATCTCCTTTGGGCCGAGGCTCATAAACATTGTAATTGGGAAGGATTCCCAAAGAACTTTGAGATAACTTTTAGAGAAAAGTTTTGTGGACGTAGCCCGACCATTCTGGGTGAACCACGTTAAAATTGGTGTCACTTTGTGGATGATATTGTGCATTGCTTTGATATTGCTTTGGGTATATTGCTTTACTATTTTGAAGTATAAAGGAAAAAGTAAAAAGAGGTCTTATACTGTTCACCCCCCTCTCAGTATAAGCTTGTGTTCTTCAATTGGTATCAGAGCGAGTGCCTTCGAAAAGTTTAACAACTTGAAGGAAAAGCTAGTAAAGAACACAATGGATCATTCAAGTGGCAATGCAAGACCTATTCTTGATGGGTCAGATTTTGGTCTTTGGAGTGCAAGGATGAAGGTTCATCTAATGGCACTTGGGAATGAGGTTTGGGAAGTGATTGAAGATGAGTACACTATTCCTGAACATGGTCCTAATACTAAAGAAGAAAGGCTCCTACATCACAACAATTCAAAAGCAATGAATGCAATCCTGAAAGGCTTACGTAGAAGCGAGATCTCACCAAAGTGATTCACTCGCAAGACAACTAGTGAAATGTGGAAACAGTTGAAGGTGGTTCATACAGGTGATACAAATGTCGGAAAGGCCAAGTTGAGACACTTCAAAGGTATGTTTGAACAACTCAAGATGAATGATGATGAAAATATTAGTGACTACATGCTTCGTATGGATGAGGTTGTTAACTCCATGAAAGACTTAGGTCTTGAGCTTGCTGAAAATGATGTTTGTGATAAGATTTTAAGATCTCTTCCTAATAGATTTAGTGAAAATATTTTTGCTATTGAGGAAGCTAAAGATTTGGATAAGTTGAAAAAGGATGAGCTCCATAGTATACTTGAAGCATTTGAGTTGAGAACTCAAGTGAAGGTTGATGTCAAGAAAGAGGCAACTTTCAAGGCTACCAAGGAATCCAAGGGTAAACAACTTCAAGATAGTGATGAGTCTTCTAGTGATGAAGAGGCATATTACAACAAGAAAGGCAAGTTCTCTAGAAAACACAAAAGTATGAAAAATATAAGATGTTTCAATTGTGGAAAGTTTGGTCATTATGCTACTAATCTGTATTGTTCCCAAGAATGAAAGTGATGAAGATAAACAGGATTCTAAGAGCAAGGATTCTGAAAAGCACAAGCATCACAGGAAGAACAAAGATGAGCACAACAATCAAGGAAAGAGGTATTCTCACAAGCACAAGAAGAGTTTCTACCTAGACAAAGCAAGTAAGTGTTCTAGTAGTGATAGTGAAAGTTCTTCAAGTGATAATGAAAATGAGATGTTGTTCATATCGGAAAAAGAGGAAGAACCGAAACATAGATTCATTATCATGAAATGTCTTAGATGTGGAAATTTTGGTCACCTTGAGGATGATTGCACAAATAATGATTTGGTTTCTAGTATGTATGAGGATGCTTCAGAAAACTATAAGGAAGATGCATGTATGGTTTTTGAAAAAGGTAGCACCTCTAGTGATAAGAAATCTGAAAAAGGCTTTGATGATTCAAAAAGCAATCAAATAAAGGATCTTGAAAGTGAACTTATTAGTGCTCTTAGTGCTTTGAAAAAGGAAAGAAAGAAGAATGCTAGACTCAAGGATAAGTTAGATGAATGTTGTATGGAGAGAGATGATCTTATAGAAAATCTTGATTTCTCTATAGCTAAGACACAAGAACTCAAGGATGAGTTAGAGTCTAAGGTTCTTGAGTATAGTGAGTTAGAACAGAAAATGGCTTCTTTGAAAGAGGAAACTAAAGAGTACAAGGATAAGCTTTACAGGTTTCAAGATAGCTCCAAAAAGGTTAAGTCACTCATCAAAGGTCAAAGAAAGACAACAGATAAAACAGGCCTTGGTTTTGTTAAGCCACACAAGGAACAAGTTGGAGAGTCTAGTAAGAGACTCCAAAAGGAAGAGAGTTCTGATGAGGAAAGTATTTCAGATCATGAGTCCTTGAATGATAGATGCACAAAATAGAAAACAGAATTTGGAATGAGAAGAAGAAGTTTTCAGGACCCAAGAGGTCAAATAAAGGAAAGTTTCAAGGCAGATGTTTTGCTTGTCACAGGTTTGGTCACATGGCTTCACATTGCATGGCTCAAGTGAAGAAGGTAAATGACAATTTCAGAAGTGCTAGTTTCTTTCAAGGGTATTGCTACTCTTGTCAACAGTTTGGGCACAAGGCAGTTTATTGCAAGGCAAATAACAGGAACAGGTTTGGTCAGAACAGGTTTGGCCGAAATAGGTTTGGTCGAAGTTTGGTCAGAACAGGTTTGGTCAGAACAGGTGGATTCAAAGATCAGGTTTACCTCAGAGAAACAACATCGTCAAGTGTTTCAAGTGCAACAATGAAGGTCACACAATCAGACAGTGTAGAGCTGAAATTCCAGAATACAGGAACAGGAACAGTGGCATGATCAGGTCCAAGGATCAAGGCATGGACAAGAACAAGGATGAGAACAAGAACAAGAACAAGTGACAAGAATAGGAATATGGACAAAGAGTTCAAGAGAAGGCCCGACAAGGAAGTTATAGACGCTGATGATGATCAATGCCTAATGGGAGTTTTACTCCCACCCAAGAATTAATCACCTCATCAGGAGGTGGGGGAGGGACTAAGCTAAGAGGCTCATTCTTAGTCCCGAGCCCCAAAGGTGACCCTTTGCCATTGATGACAAAGGGGGAGAGATTTGAGTAAGGGGGAGAGCCTCAAGACAGGGGGAGCTATTTATGTTGAGTTTGTGTTGTTGAGAAGCATGGTTTGCCATCAATGACAAAGGGGGAGATTGTTGGCAATTTTGGGTTTGAGATCCTAGCTTCTTGTCTATGAGTTGTCATTGATGTCAAAAGGAAATGGCATTAATGTTAAGAGGATGTGTTGGCTTCAAAGGTGGAAGATTCCAAGAGAATATTTTTAAGAGAATCCGGAGAGATTCCATTGGCAATGGTTTTTATTAAAACCAATGGAGGTTCTCTTTATTATTTATTTAATTATTATTTAAAACCCTTCAAGGTTTTAATTAATTAATTATTTAATTAATTAAGGGAGAAATTATTTTTAATTTATTAAAAATACTTAAAGGTTTTTAAACCTTTTTTTATTCTTAATTTATTAAAATTATTTAAGGGTTTTTAAACCCTTTTTGAAAAGACTTTTGATTAATTTCGAAATGGTCTTTATTTTCGCCGACGTCAAGGTGTCTTCGAAGAGACTATTTATTCTCCAACTCCTAAGGTTGGAAGGCTAATTAATTCGAAATTCCTCGAATGCAATTTGCGGTGTTTGTGCTCTGTATTCATCTGCGATCGAAGGAAGACTTAGAAGCACGTGCGGTTGAAAAGTCTTCGGGAGTTTTTTTCGAGGGTGAAGTGGAGGGAAGTTCACTTGTGAACTTCGTAGCCCGCGTGGGCTAGTGGCAGCGAAGGTTGCTGTTGGGCGCTGCATTGGCGGAGGTCACCGTTTCGAGTCTCGCGGGGGTGCTTTGCTAGAGTAACACACGTTTTTATTAAAACGTCTTTATGCCACGAAATTCGGAGTTTCTTGGACAGCGATTTATAAGGTGTGATTAAATTTTATGAGTTTTGGCTTTTGTGATTAGCATTGAATAAAAGCTTAGGAGAAATAAGGGCATATTTCTTTGGATGTATTTTTAAGATTATTCTTTGCTATGCTAAAATTAAAAATGGAGGTATAAGGTGTGAGTCTCTGATTGTTGATTTATTGGCATGTTATGGTGGTTGTGTTTAAAGAAGTGGAGCTAAAAGGTGTAATAAAGGAAGTTTATATTATTGCTCATTTCTTTTTATTCTAACCCTAACTTGGTTGGAAGTTTGAGAGTTGTGTGTGGTGACAACTTGAAGGTTCAATTATCTTCTACTCCAATAAGGTATGGGCACATTCTTCTTATGAGTATGATTGGTGTATGTTTTCTGAAATAAGGTTGGAGTGAAAAGGTATTCTACTAGGTATCCTTTGGCTAGGTGTAAATCCTATTTTCTGGTTTGTTGAAGACTACTTATGCATTGTTATCCTTAAGGAGAGTTTTTGGTGAATGCATAATTTTTGGTTTGAGATAGTGGAAGCTTTGTGCACTAGGGTTTATATTTGTGAGTCTAGCTACTTGCATTGAGTTGGTGGAACCCTTGGTTGGCTGTTTTGAGTTTGATGGTTGAGTTGCTTCCATAGAGGTTGTTTGATCAAGTTATTGCTTTACTTGATTCATGATATTGGGCTTACTCCATTGAGTTGATTTGAGCAAGTTATTCTTTGCATTTGGTGATATTGTGTTGGTGGCTGTTTTGTTCAAATATCTTTGGAGGGAAAAGGATTTCTACTTGTTTCCTTTTCTTGTGATGATTGGTTGAATGCTTCAAGGTTGATGTTGAGTTGAATGGTGTTGGTTGACTAAACCTTGTTTGATGAGCATTGTTGTTGAAACCCTAATTGATGGTGAAAAGAACATGAGTATCATTGTTATGTGATTCTTTGCATAGTTGGCAATTGTTGGGGTTTCATGTTCTTGAAAGAAAACATTCTATCCTATCCATTTCAGATATTGAGTTGAGTTTTCAGATTTGAGATTGAGATTGAGCTGAGTTGATTTGAGTTGAGTTTTGAGATTGGGATTTGAGTATAGAACATATTGAGTCTCTAACAATTCTCTTTATGCTTCTATGAGTTTGACAAATCACATTGGGTCTCTAACAATTCACTTTGTGATTTCCTACTAAGAAAGTTTTTCTTGGTGAGCTTGCTGAGTTTTTGGACAGGTTTCGGTGGGGACTTGTGAGCAGTTTTTGGACAGGTTCCGGTGGGGACTTGTGAGCAGTTTTGGAGAGGTTCTGGTGGGGACTTGTGAGCAGATTTGGACAGGTCCTAGCAGAGGACTTGTGAGCTGAGTTTGATAGTTCTATCAGAGAACTTGAGGACAGAGGAGCATTGGTTCTATGAGAAGAACCCGAGGATAGATTTGGCAAGTCTTTGAGAAGGCTTGTATGTAGAGGATTGATTTGTTCAAGAGTTGGACAGATCTGACAGATAGAGGAAGACTTGTACTAGACCGACTGACCGTGTTTGGTATAGGTTGTTGAGCTGCTGTGGACGTGATCATAGAAGGCAGAGGTCTCTTAGGCTAAGCATTGAGGATAGGAGGTCTTCGGTGGAAAGGAGTTCCACGTGCTGGCAAGAGGTAGAGGCAGTTGATCTTTTGAGGGATCATTTCCAGAGTAGAGGGGAAGGTATCTCCTTTGAGCTAAGGCTCATAAATTCAGATTGGGGGAAGGTATCTCCTTTGAGCAGAGGCTCATAAATTCTGATTGGGGGAAGGTATCTCCTTTGGGCCGAGGCTCATAAACATTGTAATTGGGAAGGATTCCCAAAGAACTTTGAGATAACTTTTAGAGAAAAGTTTTGTGGACGTAGCCCAACCATTCTGGGTGAACCACGTTAAAATTGGTGTCACTTTGTGGATGATATTGTGCATTGCTTTGATATTGCTTTGGGTATATTGCTTTACTATTTTGAAGTATAAAGGAAAAAGTAAAAAGAGGTCTTATACTGTTCACCCCCCCTCTCAGTATAAGCTTGTGTTCTTCAATTGGTATCAGAGCGGGTGCCTTCGAAAAGTTTAACAGCTTGAAGGAAAAGCTAGTAAAGAACACAATGGATCATTCAAGTGGCAATGCAAGACCTATTCTTGATGGGTCAGATTTTGGTCTTTGGAGTGCAAGGATGAAGGTTCATCTAATGGCACTTGGGAATGAGGTTTGGGAAGTGATTGAAGATGAGTACACTATTCCTGAACATGGTCCTAATACTAAAGAAGAAAGGCTCCTACATCACAACAATTCAAAAGCAATGAATGCAATCCTGAAAGGCTTACGGAAAGCAGATCTCACCAAAGTGATTCACCGCAAGACAGACTAGTGAAATGTGGAAACAGTTGAAGGTGGTTCATACAGGTGATACAAATGTCGGAAAGGCCAAGTTGAGACACTTCAAAGGTATGTTTGAACAACTCAAGATGAATGATGATGAAAATATTAGTGACTACATGCTTCGTATGGATGAGGTTGTTAACTCCATGAAAGACTTAGGTCTTGAGCTTGCTGAAAATGATGTTTGTGATAAGATTTTAAGATCTCTTCCTAATAGATTTAGTGAAAATATTTTTGCTATTGAGGAAGCTAAAGATTTGGATAAGTTGAAAAAGGATGAGCTCCATAGTATACTTGCAGCATTTGAGTTGAGAACTCAAGTGAAGGTTGATGTCAAGAAAGAGGCAACTTTCAAGGCTACCAAGGAATCCAAGGGTAAACAACTTCAAGATAGTGATGAGTCTTCTAGTGATGAAGAGGCATATTATAGCAAGAAAGGCAAGTTCTCTAGAAAACACAAAAGTATGAAAAATATAAGATGTTTCAATTGTGGAAAGTTTGGTCATTATGCTACTAATCGTACTGTTCCCAAGAATGAAAGTGATGAAGATAAACAGGATTCTAAGAGCAAGGATTCTGAAAAGCACAAGCATCACAAGAAGAACAAAGATGAGCACAACAATCAAGGAAAGAGGTATTCTCACAAGCACAAGAAGAGTTTCTACCTAGACAAAGCAAGTAAGTGTTCTAGTAGTGATAGTGAAAGTTCTTCAAGTGATAATGAAAATGAGATGTTGTTCATATCAAAAAAGGAGGAAGAACCGAAACATAGATTCATTATCATGAAATGTCTTAGATGTGGAAATTTTGGTCACCTTGAGGATGATTGCACAAATAATGATTTGGTTTCTAGTATGTATGAGGATGCTTCAGAAAACTATAAGGAAGATGCATGTATGGTTTTTGAAAAAGGTAGCACCTCTAGTGATAAGAAATCTGAAAAAGGCTTTGATGATTCAAAAAGCAATCAAATAAAGGATCTTGAAAGTGAACTTATTAGTGCTCTTAGTGCTTTGAAAAAGGAAAGAAAGAAGAATGCTAGACTCAAGGATAAGTTAGATGAATGTTGTATGGAGAGAGATGATCTTATAGAAAATCTTGACTTCTCTATAGCTAAGACACAAGAACTCAAGGATGAGTTAGAGTCTAAGGTTCTTGAGTATAGTGAGTTAGAACAGAAAATGGCTTCTTTGAAAGAGGAAACTAAAGAGTACAAGGATAAGCTTTACGAGGTTTCAAGATAGCTCCAAAAAGGTTAAGTCACTCATCAAAGGTCAAAGAAAGACAACAGATAAAACAGGCCTTGGTTTTGTTAAGCCACACAAGGAACAAGTTGGAGAGTCTAGTAAGAGACTCCAAAAGGAAGAGAGTTCTGATGAGGAAAGTATTTCAGATCATGAGTCCTTGAATGATAGATGCACAGAAAAGAAAATAGAATTCAGAATGAGAAGAAGAAGTTTTCAAACCTAAGAGGTCAAATAAAGGAAAGTTTCAAGGCAGATGTTTTGCTTGTCACAGGTTTGGTCACATGGCTTCACATTGCATGGCTCAAGTGAAGGAGGTAAATGACAATTTCAGAAGTGCTAGTTACTTTCAAGGGTATTGCTACTCTTGTCAACAGTTTGGGCACAAGGCAGTTTATTGCAAGGCAAATAACAAGAACAAGTTTGGTTAGAATAGGTTTGGCGGAATAGGTTTGGTCAGAACAAGTTTGGTCAGAACAGTTTGGCCAGAACAGGTTTGGTCGAAACGAGTTTGGTCGAACCGGTGGATTCAAAGATCGGGTTTACCTCGGAGAAACAACATCGTCAAGTGTTTCAAGTGCAACAATGAAGGTCACACAATCAGACAGAGTAGAGCTGAAATTCTAGAATACGAGAACAGAGAACAGTGGCATGATCAGGTCCAAGGATCAAGGCATGGACAAGAACAGGGATGAGAACAAGAACAAGAATAGTGACAGGAATAGGAATATGGACAAAGAGTTCAAGAGAAGGCCCGACAAGGAAGTTATAGACGCTGATGATGATCAATGCCTAATGGGAGTTTTACTCCCACCCAAGAATTAATCACCTCATCGGGAGGTGGGGGAGGGACTAAGCTAAGAGGCTCATTCTTAGTCCCGAGCCCCAAAGGTGACCCTTTGCCATTGATGACAAAGGGGGAGAGATTTGAGTAAGGGGGAGAGCCTCAAGACAGGGGGAGCTGTTTATGTTGAGTTTCGATGTTGTTGAGAAGCATGGTTTGCCATCAATGACAAAGGGGGAGATTGTTGGCAATTTTGGGTTTGAGATCCTAGCTTCTTGTCTATGAGTTGTCATTGATGTCAAAAGGAAATGGCATTAATGTTAAGAGGATGTGTTGGCTTCAAAGGTGGAAGATTCCAAGAGAATATTTTTAAGAGAATCCGGAGAGATTCCATTGGCAATGGTTTTTATTAAAACCAATGGAGGTTCTCTTTATTATTTATTTAATTATTATTTAAAACCCTTCAAGGTTTTAATTAATTAATTATTTAATTAATTAAGGGAGAAATTATTTTTAATTTATTAAAAATACTTAAAGGTTTTTAAACCTTTTTTATTCTTAATTTATTAAAATTATTTAAGGGTTTTTAAACCCTTTTTGAAAAGACTTTTGATTAATTTCGAAATGGTCTTTATTTTCGCCGACGTCAAGGTGTCTTCGAAGAGACTATTTATTCTCCAACTCCTAAGGTTGGAAGGCTAATTAATTCGAAATTCCCTGAATGCAATTTGTGGTGTTTGTGCTCTGTATTCGCTACGATCGAAGGAAGACTTAGAAGCACGTGCGGTTGAAAAGTCTTCGGGAGTTTTTTTCGAGGGTGAAGTGGAGGGAAGTTCACTTGTGAACTTCGTAGCCCGCATGGGCTAGTGGCAGTGAAGGCTGCTGTTGGGCGCTGCATTGGCGGAGGTCACCGTTTCGAGTCTCGCGGGGGTGCTTTGCTAGAGTAACACACATTTTTATTAAAACGTCTTTATGCCGCGAAATTCGGAGTTTCTTGGACAACGATTTATAAGGTGTGATTAAATTTTATGAGTTTTGGCTTTTGTGATTAGCATTGAATAAAAGCTTAGGAGAAATAAGGGCATATTTCTTTGGATGTATTTTTAAGATTATTCTTTGCTATGCTAAAATTAAAAATGGAGGTATAAGGTGTGAGTCTGTGATTGTTGATTTATTGGCATGTTATGGTGGTTGTGTTTAAAGAAGTGGAGCTAAAAGGTGTAATAAAGGAAGTTTATATTATTGCTCATTTCTTTTTATTCTAACCCTAACTTGGTTGGAAGTTTGAGAGTTGTGTGTGGTGACAACTTGAAGGTTCAATTATCTTCTACTCCAATAAGGTATGGGCACATTCTTCTTATGAGTATGATTGGTGTATGTTTTCTGAAATAAGGTTGGAGTGAAAAGGTATTCTACTAGGTATCCTTTGGCTAGGTGTAAATCCTATTTTTTGGTTTGTTGAAGACTACTTATGCATTGTTATCCTTAAGGAGAGTTTTTGGTGAATGCATAATTTCTGGTTTGAGATAGTGGAAGCTTTGTGCACTAGGGTTTATATTTGTGAGTCTAGCTACTTGCATTGAGTTGGTGGAACCCTTGGTTGGCTGTTTTGAGTTTGATGGTTGAGTTGCTTCCATAGAGGTTGTTTGATCAAGTTATTGCTTTACTTGATTCATGATATTGGGCTTACTCCATTGAGTTGATTTGAGCAAGTTATTCTTTGCATTTGGTGATATTGTGTTGGTGGCTGTTTTGTTCAAATATCTTTGGAGGGAAAAGGATTTCTACTTGTTTCCTTTTCTTGTGATGATTGGTTGAATGCTTCAAGGTTGATGTTGAGTTGAATGGTGTTGGTTGACTAAACCTTGTTTGATGAGCATTGTTGTTGAAACCCTAATTGATGGTGAAAAGAACATGAGTATCATTGTTATGTGATTCTTTGCATAGTTGGCAATTGTTGGGGTTTCATGTTCTTGAAAGAAAACATTCTATCCTATCCATTTCAGATATTGAGTTGAGTTTTCAGATTTGAGATTGAGATTGAGCTGAGTTGATTTGAGTTGAGTTTTGAGATTGGGATTTGAGTATAGAACATATTGAGTCTCTAACAATTCTCTTTATGCTTCTATGAGTTTGACAAATCACATTGGGTCTCTAACAATTCACTTTGTGATTTCCTACTAAGAAAGTTTTTCTTGGTGAGCTTGCTGAGTTTTTGGACAAGTTCTGGTGGGGACTTGTGAGCAGTTTTGGACAGGTTCCAGTGGGGACTTGTGAGCAGTTTTGGACAGGTTTCGGTGGGGACTTGTGAGCAGATTTGGACAGGTCCTAGCAGAGGACTTGTGAGCTGAGTTTGATAGTTCTATCAGAGAACTTGAGGACAGAGGAGCATTGGTTCTTTGAGAAGAACCGGAGGACAGATTTGGCAAGTCTTTGAGAAGGCTTGTGTGCAGAGGATTGATTTGTTCAAGTGTTGGACAGATCCGACAGACAGAGGAAGACTTGTACTAGACCGACTGACTATGTTTAGTACAAGTTGCTGAGTGGACATGATCATAGAAGGCAGAGGTCTCTTAGGCTAAGCATTGAGGACAGGAGGTCTTCGATGGAAAGGAGTTCCACGTGTCTGGCAAGAGGTAGAGGCAGTTGATCTTCCGAGGGATCATATCCGGAGCAGAGGGGAAGGTATCTCCTTTGAGCAGAGGCTCATAAATTCAGATGGGGGAAGGTATATCCTTTGAGCAGAGGCTCATAAATTTAGATTGGGGGAAGGTATCTCCTTTGAGCAGAGGCTCATAAATTCTGATTGGGGGAAGGTATCTCCTTTGGGCCGAGGCTCATAAACATTGTAATTGGGAAGGATTCCCAAAGAACTTTGAGATAACTTTTAGAGAAAAGTTTTGTGGACGTAGCCCAACCATTCTGGGTGAACCACGTTAAAATTGGTGTCACTTTGTGGATGATATTGTGCATTGCTTTGATATTGCTTTGGGTATATTGCTTTACTATTTTGAAGTATAAAGGAAAAAGTAAAAAGAGGTCTTATACTGTTCACCCCCCTCTCTCAGTATAAGCTTGTGTTCTTCAATTATTTTATCCCATTTTGAAGATTTGAGACAAGCAAATATATATATATATATATATATATATATATATATATATATATATATATATATATATATATATATATCCAACCTTAATAGAAACCCTAATAACCTCTTTTTATGTCCCTTGGATTATTTCTAATTTCCAATAAAATAAATTTTATGGAGTAATCCTTGTGACTCCCAAGTTTGAAAAATTAGAGAAATGATAATAATATTTGCAATATAATTTAATCCAAGTTGAATTCCTTATTCCTCCTAAGTAAGATTGCAAATATTAAATTAATAAGATAAGTAACCCTTTTAGCTTTCAAAATCTAATTTTTAACCTTAGTTTATAACCCTTATATCTCCAAATTATGAAAGCAATAATAAATGGGATTTAGACCTTACCTTTTATATGCAAAATATTCTCAATATTCGACGCTTTCTATGGTTGAGTATAACAACATATAAAAGGTACCTTAGGGTGCTCGATTTAATAGAGATTCCTTGGAGTGGCTAGTCTTGAATGTTGGTACATATGGCACTAAAATTTGACCTTCAAAGATGGGGAGCCTTTAATGTTCCTTTCCCTTATCTTCCACACTACACTTTAAATGTTTCTGCTGCACTTCTCTCACACATTGACTATTCTGTGCTTCTCCTTGTACGTATTTGACTGTGCTTCATTCATACACGTTGAACTTGGACTTTGAATGTATTTTAAGGGTGATTTATCATAGACATTGTGACAAGTGTCACGTCCATTACAAGTGAGCATATTTACCTAATGCTCCAAGTCCTTTGTTCAACGTATTTGAAGAGATTAAAAAATATATGGGTACTTGTGTGATGTTGGTGGAGAATACCAAGTGTCACGTCTTTGCTTGTAACTCCTACATGGGATTTTCTAGAATGTTGAGAGGAATGATGACGAGAATGCCAAGTGTTATTTCTACATGGTTTTCATTCTTGTAACATCTTCAAATATGGATATTATAACTCCATAACCCCTTTGCTTTACAATGTTGCTTGGGTGGCAAGCAAGCTTTTCTGTGTAGGTGGATGGACGATGTGCCATGGAGCTTGGATTGTATTTTGGATCTACCTTTGGTGGATGGTATTCTCCAAGTTAGAGACCACAAATGTAACATCTTTCCCTATTTCTTTTATGCCTCCAAATGTATTGAATCCCTTGTAGATTTTTTTGACGTCCTTTTTGAAATTGATATGCACTCGCTTGTCTATGTAAATGTGGCTCATGAATGATCTAAAATGAGATTTTATTCTATAGGTACATACGTCCAATATGAGCCATTGAGTGGCTCCTTTTGACTTGGGAAGATGTAAACTGATGTTCAACCTATATTGGCCTTTTTTTTGTAGAAAATATGTGCTTTTTGTGGCACTTCCAAATATGCTCTTATGCTGTCAAAAACCAAATTAGAGTAGTGCATATAATGTATTATACTGTTGTATAATAAGGCTTTTTAATATACCTTATTTTGTTTCTTATCTATGTAAATGTGGCTCATGAATGATCTAAAATGAGATTTTATTCTATAGGTACATACGTCCAATATGAGCCATTGAGTGGCTCCTTCTAACTTGGGAAGATGTAAACTGATGTTCAACCTATATTGGCCTTTTTTCTGTAGAAAATATGTGCTTTTTGTGGTACTTCCAAATATGTTCTTATGCTGTCAAAAACCAGATTAGAGTAGTGCATATAATGTATTATAATGTTGTATAATAAGGCTTTTTAATATACCTTCTTTTGTACTCTATTTCCAGATCTAAAATTCTGGTTTTGTGGTAGATTTTCCTACAATACAAGGGTTTGAGGTTGTCTTTAAACAATAGACACACCTTTCCATTTTTTCTTGGATACTTTTTATAACAAGTCCAAGCTTCAATAATAGTAGATAGAAGCTTTTTAATTGATGCAAATTTTTTGTATTTTTTCCTTGCATTCAACTTGTAATGCTTCTGATTTTTGAGACTCACCAAGTCTCACTTTCATAAGCTTCTATTTCTATTTTTGGTTAGTTAAGTTCTTATCCAAATTCTTGAGGATTATAACCCTTTTGGTGGCTTCTATTGGCCACTTCAAGTTGCATATTTTTGTGCTTCAATAGTATCTTTAGACACTAAATACAAATCAGAATTTGTGCCTTTCCAAAGACACAAAACAAATTTTCTTTTTGAGAGTGATATAATAGTACAAGTTATTCATTTTTAATGCACTAATATTACACCTTATCACTCCAATAAACTCTCAAAGTTATGCACAAATAATTTACTGCAACTAATCAAGAATAACCTAAAATTAACTTTTAAGAGTTATTCTGCAATTTCACTATAATAAATGTTGTAGGACTTAGTCTTATTTTTCAAAAATGAATAATAGGTAGTTGATAGTAGCTAATATAAAATCTAATCAACTCCTAATAAATTTGCAAATGAATCCCTACAAAAAATTATTATTTTTTATACTTTTTAGAAGATTGTAATCTAGTTTCGTTTTTGCAACTTTAATCCATATTTAGGTGCTCTAATAAATCTAATAAATAATTCAGTTAATGAATCTCTTTGCACCATAAGTTGCATATCTTTTTTCTGTAGCTCTTCTGCCACCTTTGTAGAGGATGTACACCTTGGTATCTAAAACACCAAGTTGTTGCTTAAAGTAGGTAGTCCTAAACTGCTCCTTTTTCACCAAATGATGGTATTAAGCTTTCTTTCATGAGCCTAGGATTTGGTGGCTTGTTCTCCTCTTCTGTTCTCCTCCTTCTGCTATAGATTTAGATAAGTCTATGTTTCTAAAGTGGTGCCTTCTTGCTGTGAGAGGTAATATTCAAATATCCAAGATTTGGTGAGCTTCTTCTATATTCAAGTCTTCTTGTCGAATTTTGACTTCAAGTAAGATCTTCATCTAGGGTTTGGCACTCCTTGATTCTATTTGGATTTGGCTCTCCTTGACAAATTCTTCTCTTGGGATTTTTTTTGGATGGTAACAATTGTCCCAAGTCCTTAACTATTAGGGACTTCACCTAGTTATTGGATTTCTTCAATGAGTTCTAAAATAACTTTCTTGATCTTTAGCAAGGATCTCCTAGCCTTTCTTGGATGCTCTATGAGACCTTCACAAGGTCTTTTATTTGGAAAATTTTGATGGTCTTCCTTGAGACCTTTTCTTCAACCTTATACTTCCTAGAATTTTTGGTGGTGAGATCTTCTCTTGTATCTTCTGATTCTACTGCTCTTGGCTTCAATCAGGACTCTCCTAGTCCTTCTTCTTATTATTTCAATACTAGAAGTTCTTCAATGAGATCTTCTCCCGATCTCTTCACTTTTGCTTTAGGGCTGAGCTGATTCTAAAGAAGACACTCTTCCTAAATTTCTTGTAGGAAGTATCCCAACTCACTGAATATTTTGCTCATACAACAAAGATATTAGTACTGAAATATTTTAGTCTACTTATGAATCAAATATTCTTCTTCAAGATCAAGACTTATATGGCCTATTTCAATATCAAGGCTTATGTGGCCTTTTTCAGTACCAAGGCTCCTATGGCCTTTTTAGTATCAAGGCTTCTATGGCCTTTTCACTATCAAGGCTTCTATGGCATTTTTAGTATCAAGTATTTTGTGGCCTTTTAGTATTAAGGCTTTTGTGGCCTTTTTAGTATCAAGAATTTTATGGCTTCTTCTTCAATGATTCTATGGTATTTTTGTATCAAGGTTCTTATGGCATATTCTTCAACTATGGAATTATACAATACAACAATGGAGATGTTCAGTCTCCTATATTCACCATGATCCTTCACTAGAAGTCTTCTTTCATAGTATTCTTCTCTTGCACAATGAACTAACCTCTGCACTATGAGGGTATGCCAAACTTCGGGCAATGAAGTTGGAGTCTCCTAGATTTCTATCATAGGAGTCCCAATCCTCTAAGAATTAATTTTTTGCAACAAAAAAAACTTAGGCACCAGTTAGAAAATTCTAGATAACCTGGATGATCTTCACTAGATGATTTGTCAATCTAGCAGATTGAGTTATGAGTCCTAGTATTCATGAGTTTTCATAACAACTATGTGAAAAAGAATCTAGATGAAAATAATCTTAGTATTTTCTAAAATTGAGATTCCTTTCATTCCTATCTTTGTGGCTCTCCCAATATCTACCACCTAGATACTTCTGAGATATTTTATCAATGGTTGGTCTAGTGGTGCATCAGTTTGACAAAATAGCTCAAGCTAACCAACAATGGTGGTTTTCCTATTGACTTGCACAAACTAGATCTACTGTAGCTCTGATACCAATATTAGCTTTTAATGAATGATCCATGAGAGATAACAATCACAAGATGTAGAATAACATGAAATAAAGTAAATATACTAGATGACTAAAGTATGCTAAAATATAAATCATATAAAAGATTACAATGTAGCTATGGAGGAAGTGAGCACTCCATTAACAAATCTATAGATCTACATTGTATCCATCACCAATGAATGGTGTGGCATACAAAACTACACTATCCACTAAGCTATGCTATCTAACTATGTCCCCCGACTCTCTTGCTATCTATCTAAGAGGCCATACTTATATAGGCAAAATATGATACTTGACCAACACTCTATCTAGCTGTGCAAGGGAAAACTTGCACATTGACACTTGTGCATTTATTATATTGCATAAAGTAACTAGATAACTTGCACATGAAGTAATCTAGATATGTATCTTGGACGATACATTTACATAATCCACATGATGGAATAGACTCATTTCCAACAAGTGGGTTTGCATGTCATGAAAGAAATAGATAAAAATATTTTAGATTGAATTAGATTAAATGAATGAATGATGGGATTATAGTTTAAGAAAATAATATCTTTTCCTTTTTGAGGTTGATGACTGAATTTCATTTTTGGAGCCATAAAATCATAACCATTTATCCAAATGATGCATGTTTCAAACCCAATATGTAGAAACATGCTACATTAACAATCATATATCACAACCCCTAAAATTCTACTAATGATCTTGATCACCACTTAAAGTGGTGATATTGGTTCTATAAATTTATAAGACATGCTTTGGAGGACATATATGAACACATCTGGTAATTGTAACTCTATCCTTATTTTAGAGTTTTAGGAATGGTAAAAATTAAAAAATTATAAGAAATGTGGAAGAAAGACAACAACTAGGTGAATAAAAGGAACCACAACCATTGGGTAACATTGCTCATTGTTGTCCTACCTAAGGACTAACAAAGTTAGTACATACCTATCCCATATATAGGAGCATGCAACTCTCCAAAATGTACAAAATTAGTTGTTAGTGCTCCTTTTATAGATACACATTACCCCTCCCTAGGGACAATAGGCAACATCACAAGGGATAGCCACTCATGAGTCTATGAAATAGTCAAAGCAATAGAAATGAAAATACTATACTATGAAAAAAATTATTAATTTTGATACTACTATCCATGCAAAATAAAAAAATTGATATAAGTAGCAAAAAAATGTAAAAAAACATGACAAAAAATACAAAAGTAGAGGAAAATATACTAATAATCACCTATACATGCCCCTAAAATATTGGTTGAAAAGGACTAGTTTTACTTGTCCCATATGGCTTGAAAGGAATTTACTTATAGAAATATCCAAAGTTATGAAAAACACTAATTGGATGCAAAATGAGCAAATATTGAGTGCATAGATAAGTCCAAGCAAGTCAAAACCCCTACAAGCACTATCGTTGTTATATACCTATAAAACGTGATAAAATAACATGGAGAAGATCATTTTTATAGAATGCATACATACATACATACATATATAAATATATATGTATACATATGTATATATGTATATACATATGTATGTATATATATGTATATGTATATATACACACACATATATACATATGTATATATATACATATATATCTATGTATGTATGTATGTATGTATATATATATATATATATATATATATATATATATATATATATATATATATATATGTATGTATGTATGTATATATATGTATATACATATGTATGTATGTGTGTATGTATGTATGTATGTATGTATGTCTATATTTCAATTTCTAGTATCAAAGCCCTATTTTGAATTCTAGTTCAGCTGGAAGAATCCTTCTAAGAGCTTCACCAATGATATTTTAGAGAAGAAATTCTAGGTTGTCAATGTGTTCTGCATTAGAATTTATGTTAGATCATACTTGCATCCCTAAATCTAGGTACATTTGTATTACCCTTGCATAATTTTATTTTTGAAAAAGAATCTTTTTTTAAAGAAGAAGACAATTATGAATAACCCCCTATTTTGAAAATAGATTTGTATAAAGAAATTAGTTTAAGGCTAGAATTCTTATTATAGTTAGACAATCGAAGTTGAATTTTCAAGTAAAAGGGGTCGAGGTTTGACCTGTGTTTTTACCGTCTATTTTAGAAAGAGAAGTGAAAAATGTAAAGAAGTAGGTTTCTTTCATGTTCATATTACACAAGTACATATAATTATTTATCCATAGTTTAATAATGATGTTGAGGTTGAATATTTAGCTACATTAGTTGATGTCTGACATACAAATTGGAAAAATGTTATCATAGCTCAATTGAAGGGAAAAATAGATAAAGATGGGATTTGTTTGATACAACCAAAATTTACCCTACACACATTAAGAATTCTCTAATAATCTATTTAGAGATAAATGGGTTGATCTCATTCCAAGATCAGTTTATTGCACAATTGGAGCTGACTGTATATTTTAGATCTTGAACACAAATTTTTCCCCCACTAAAATAAAATGTGGAGTTTAGTCTCCTATAGGTTCAAAATTTTTTAATTGAAATTGATCATAATATTAACATTAAGAAATACATGGTAGGTTTCCCATGTATTTTAAAATATTTGGATAGTATCAAATTTGAATAATTACCTTTAAAAAAGTTCAAATTCAATTTTGCTCCCCATACAATAACATGTAGGATCGACACGATTGATTTAGTTATAGACCCTGTAATTCATAGACCATTGCCTATTGTAACACCTAGTAGGCCAAGTAGCAGTCCAAATAGGGATGTTTAGACAACAACCTTACCAAGGGATATGTACAACCTAGTCATTCAAACAACTAATATAAATCCTCATATTGAGGTACAACCTCAATTGAAAGTGATGAGTAATAATAATCCCAATCCTGGTTCATTAGATTCAATTGAATGGTAATAGCTAGGGAAGGTTTTTGAAAAGGAGAAAGATGACCATCCAAAAGGGCATTTTGTACTACATTATTAGATAAAAATCCATCACAAACCAAAGCTGATTTGTTGTCTTCTAGAGCATTTTGCAAACTCTTCCAATGACCAATCTATGCATGTTTGCCAATTGAATTATGTGAACAAATGGACACAATATGTAAAGGCACACATAGATAAAATGGATAACAAATTAGATGCCCTAGCTATAGAAATTAAGGTCATTAATCATAATATTCAAACATTGGTAGATTATCAAAATTAACAAAATGTAGAAAAATAAAAAGAACAAAGAAATACCAAAGTGATTCAATTCAGTATTCTCCCACTATAAAACCCTTGTCTCTCTTTCTAGAAGGGTTTAACCCATTTGAAAAATAATTTTCTAAAGGAAAAGGTAAAACAAAAGGGACAATCAAGGTCCAAGATAGTAAAAAATATTTAGAACATACTTCAAAAAAGGGGTAGCTACTCAAGAACAAAGTCTAATACCTATTGCTAAAAAAGGAGTAGTAGTTCTAAACTTGGATGGAGATCCAAATCTTATTGAAACCATAAATATTTGGATCAGTAATTATATTTCTCTACAACAAATGCATGAATGGAACATGTAACAACCCTGCTAGAACACTTTTTATTTATGATCATTTGCACTTGCATTTGCTTCTAGGATGTGGTACTGCTGATGGATTTGTGGTTTCAAGAATAGGTATCCATATTCAGACAGGTCGATCAAGAGAGCCTAATACCCTCATTCAAGTGGGCAGAGTGGGTTTAACCACAAAATGTAAGGAAGTATATGATGTAGGTGTGGAAAAACACATGGTTCATGAGTACATGGAAGCTCACAAATTCCATTTCATATAGGTGCACCCTAATTGTTTGTTTGCATTGTGCACATGTTCTATATATTGCATTATGTATTTTTCTTATGTCATATTTGATTGTATAAAGTGCTATTTAATTATAATAAATATAAAATAGAAAATATTTCATAAAATAATAAAAAAGGAATTAAAAATAATAGATATATATATATATATATATGATATAATCAATTTTCTCTTAAAAAAATATGATATCCTTCTTATAACCATTCCTTTGTATGTTGTTTTTCTATAAATATTTCTCCTACAAATCATAAAGTAAGATGCCACCCAACAATTACTTGTTAGTTGTGGTGTGCATGTTTTGCCTTAGGTGTTGATCAATTCCCATGCTTGGTTTCTATTTATGGATGGATGGAACTGTCTCAAGGGCTTGTCTTGGTTTGTTTCAACTTATCTCTGTTTGTCTTGACTTAAATAGTCTTCATGTGTGCTCTACGTGCTTTTGGTGAAAGGCATATTGGAGAGTGGTTTGCTAGCGAGTTTAATACGTCAGAGTTTTCTATCCATTATTGTCTGTAATATCTTGTGTTGTTTGCTTATTCATTGATGTTTAAATGATATCCCTTGAAATTATGACTATGCATATATTGATTCTTGATTGGGTTGATTTTTATAGAAATATTTCCAATTATGTTAAGAGTATACCTATGTAATTTACTAGCCAAACCATGTAATAAGCCTTTACCCAGTTCTCGATATTGATTATCTGCTTGATTGCATAATGAATTTTAAATATAAATGTTATATTTATTTAAAAGGTGAAATTCGACTATGTATTGCTTGATGTCTGCACAGTGACATATAAATGTAAAGAAAAATAATAATAATGATAGCTTTATTTATTTTTTAATGCCCTCAGGTTTGCACCAACTTGTATGTATGCTGATTTGAAACCAAGTTTTATGGACTGACTAGGTGGTGCTACTTCTAGTCTATTCATAAGAAGCCACCTCACCACTAGAACTGAGATTATAACATTTATTTATTTTTAATTATGAGGACCCAAATATTGGCTGTGTGTTTGTGTTAAATTACATCAATGCTTGGCAGTGCTTAATTTATTTATTTACATTCATTTGGGCTATGTTGATCCCACGTACCCATATAAAACCCACTCTACTTGAGAGACACAAATTGGGCAGTGTGTAGAGGAGTACTCGTGCCATGGTGGATCTAGAATTGGATTACTGTTGATGAGCGCTACTTGAGTTGATATCTTAACCAAATTCTCCTATACTCCATAGTGGAGATGTGGAGAACTACCATGTTTGCAAGAGAATATATAAGGCTTGTTAGAATCCAAACATTGTGTGTATGCTAGTGCTACCTTTCTAAACCCTTAAAGTAATGCTTGTATGTGTTTACCCTTGTGCCTATTTTGTTTGTGTTGCCTTTGATTTTATTTAATAATATTGAGTAAATTATACGTGGATGAGAAATTTTATCAAACATCCTTGAATATTGAAAATTTAAGTTTGCTTTGTCTTGTCAAAATATGTGATTCTATAAAATCCTTCTTATTATACATTGTTTAAACCTTTGAAAATAAGTAGCTGATTTTTCTTTTAAAACCATGGAAAACGTAATGTTTGAACATGCAAATTACTTTGAATTAGGAGCATGAATAAGCAATAGATCTGGTCATTACATCTATAATTTACACCCTTGTCAATCATTGTTAAGTGGTAGTTTAACTTAGAAAGTGTATGGCTTAATTAAGTGAACGTCGAAGGCTTCAAATGTTAGATTCTTATTAAATTATAATATTTTCATAGATGTAATGTTAGATGATTACTATGTAATTTTTATAAACCCTAAGATCAAATTTTGATTAATCATGTAGACTCTATGTATTAAATTCATCACTATATATTGAGTAAAATTTATTTAAAATACTTTCAAGTTGATGTCATTATTGCATAAGAAATTATTATGGAAAAAATTTACATTCATATATGCCCATTCAATGTACGTTATGGAATTCTATGGTTTTATAATTAGTAAAGTCTAAAACTAATAGAAGGTGCTATTTCTTTAAAGAAAAAAAAAAGTAAATTCGATTATTATCAAAATGATTAATTATGGAGTAATATTTAGTTTAATTATTTAGAGATAGTTTATTGAAAAACTTATGTCTTTTTATAAACCTTATTTTACTTGGGAGACAATTATTAATTGTAGTTATATTATGTTTTCTCATAATTTTTCTATGGATTCCATGTCTTGGGAAAGAAACAAAAACACCCCTTTAAGTATCGATGTCACATACCAAACTTGAAATACAAACTTTAGCTTGAAACCCTTTTCTTTTATAAATTCGTGTTAGATTGATTTCCTACACATGCATGCTATATTTTTTTTTGGTGTTGTGTTACGTTAACATGAGAAAATCATTATTTGAATTTATATAGAGTTTATGATTGTAATTAGATTAATTATAAAAGTTAGACTTATCATGTTCCTAATGAATGAATAGTACAAATATTATAAATATAATTTTAAAGGTTGTTTTGATAAAATTAGTTTGAATTTAAATAAATAGTTTGACTTGACATGGATTCTTTGAATTAAAATGTAAAATTATTATATTGCTTCAATATGAGAATCAAACCTCTATTATGAGTCTAAACCATATTAAAACCTCGAAACTTATAGGAAGGATTTAATTGACTTAAATAATTGATGAAAATCCCCTTTTAAGAATAATCATTGCAAAGGATGATATTAAGCCATCGTGGAGGATGGAAAATTTTTAAAACATCCAATTATAGTGATTGTGTGTTAGGCAATCACTGTGATTTGGGAGTAGTTGTACTCTTGACGTGTAAGTTCAATATGTGAAGGTAACGAGGGGTAGTATGGGATGTCACCGCTAGGTCACTAAACGAGTAGTATGGTTATGGGTCTATTGTTCATTGTATGATTAGGAGATAACTAGAAGAATACCGATACAAGGATTTTTCTAGTAAGATATCGGTGCTGGTAAACTCAACAACGGGTTGGTATGGGATAACTCATCATTAATCATGCCATGACAAGAGATACCAAGACCTGAGCCAGTGTAATGGTGGGCCCTAGTTGACTCTAGTGAAGTAGGACTCTCAACTAGGCACAAGGTATAATACGATAACCCCCTTGTAAGCATTCAAATTTTGTATGAAAATTAGGTTAAAATAAACCTAAGTCCTTCATGCTAAGGAATAGGGAAAGTATGCATCCACCATCTAGGTGATATGGGACCTAGAGGATAACCCCATTCGTGAACCCGCACTCTGAGTTAGGAATATAGGTTCACAAAAAGGCACCTTTCTATGATATTTAACCAATCTCATCCACTCGAGAGATCGTCTGTAGTGGTCAATATTCCCAAAAGTATGATTGCTATACCTTGTACTATTAAAATTTTGGGTTATCTCCAAATTAAACACATCAACCTTTTCATTTTATGTCTTGCCTAGACCTAAATCTAGTCAAAAATTTCACTTTGTAAATCCAGTGAGCATGACTGGGTAAGAAAACCAAGTGAGTTAGACCTTGATGGTTTTGGCACTAAATAATCTATTGAGAACATAGAGAGGAGAGCCTCAATGTATTCTATTATATGTAAAATAGAAAGATACAATTAGGATGGAACTATGAGTCCATTATATAGGAAGAGAGTTTTATTGAACCTTACTCTTCATATGACACTTGGTACCTCTTACATGACACTTGGCATGATAGCCAAATAATGGAATATATTCCAACACCCCCTATATTACATTATTTGGTATGAAGTTCTCTTGAGTTGCATAGATGATATTAGAATATTTGAAACTTGGTTTTTTCGAGTGCTTTTGTAAAGATATTTGCCATTTGATCTTCTGTAGGGATATTATTGAGAATGATATGATGGTTCTGGAAGTGGTCTCTGATAAAGTGACATTATGCTTCAATATGTTTATTTCTTTTATTTATAATTGGATTTTTGATTAGATAGAGTACTCCTTGATTGTCATGAAATATCAAGGTTGGAGTTCATTTGATGCCCATGTTTGATAATATGTATTATAGCCACAATGCTTCATAGCTTGTGTGTCTTGCTACCCAGTATTCTAATTTAGTTGATGATTGTGCCACTGCATGTTGTTTCTTACTATGCCAAGATATAGGTCCCGATCCAAGATAGAAAACGTATCCTCAAGTAGATTTTCTATCATCAAAGGAGCTGGTATAATCAGATTCCCTAAAGGCAAAAATATTTGACATTCTTCATATAAGTTAGTCCATAATATATAGTTTTCTTTATATATTGCAATATTTGTTTTGTAGCTTTCCAATGACTCTCTCTTCTTACATGAATCATAAAAGATAGTTTACTACAAAAGCTAAATCTAGTAGGTTGTTTGTTAAGTACAATAGACTTCCAATTAATTGATGATACATGGTTTGTTGAAATCAGTGGTGTTTCATCATTCTTAGATAACTGAATCCCTTGTTCCATTGGTGTATATTTCGATTTACAATCGTTCATTCTATATTTTTCTAGTAGAGTTGTTGCATATTTGGATTGAGTAATAATAATTTTATCTTAACTTTGATGAATCTCTAAGCCAAGACAGTAGTTCATCTATTCTAGATCAATCATTTCAAATATTTTTTCTAGATCTCTTTTAATATCACTTATTAGTTTTATAGAACTTCTAGTGATTACTATATCATCAACATAAACAATGAGAATTATTATGTGATCTCTTATTTTATTTGTATACAAATTGGGATCGAATGCACTTCTTTTGAAGTCTTATTGTAATAAGTGATTGTTGATATTTATATTCCATGCTCTGGGAGCTTACTTTAGGCCATATGGATATTTGTTCAATCTACATACTTTATTTTCTTGTCCTTTAATAACGAATCCTTCTGGTTGTGACATATAGATTTTCTCTTCTACATCACCATTAAGGGAGGCACTTTTTACACCCATTTGATGAAGCTTCCAATTCTGATGAGCTGCTAGTGCACAAACTATCTTGATAGTAGTCATTCTAGCCATTGGAGAAAATGGTTCTTCATAGTTAATTACTTCAGTTTGTGTGTATCCTTTCTCTACTAATTAAGATTTGTACTTATCTAGAGTTTCATATGCTTTATATTTGATTTTATAAACCTATTTACAACCCACTATTTTATTTTATGAAGGAATTTTCACTAGATTCCATGTTTTATTATTTTGAAGTGATGCATATTCAAATTCCATAGCTTCCCTCCAATGTGAGTCATTCAATGGTCTGCATAGATATATGTATATTATTTCTAGTGGTTGTTGAGTCCTGTGTTATTGAAGCTCAAAAGGAATTCTATGTTTCTTTCCTACTAAGTATTCTGGATATATGGTAGATTTTGGAGATATATTAGGTATTCCTTCAACCATTTAATATTTAAGTAATTATTTCATAGTAGATTCAATAGTATGTCCTAGGCATTTATTCCAAAGATCTGAAACTTTAGCTAAAAGAGATGAATGAGTGGTAGTATCTAAAAACAAATAGATAACTTTTGTAGGACCCTAATGCTATATTTTCCCATTATTTAAGAATGTGACATAGTTTTATTTTAGAAGACACTTTGAATTATATAGTCATGTTTTGATACACAAGTTAAGAAATTGAAATAATATTAGTAGTCAAACCTGGGACATATAATACATTTTTAATCATCCCTTTTTCATATACTAGATCCACTAGAATGTTTCCTATTCCATCCACTTCATATGTTTTGCTATCTGGTACAAAAACTGGCTTCTCATTTACCTTATGAAGAGATTCAAACAAGTGTATGTTTCCTGTCATATGCTTGCTTGCTCCTGAGTCTATATACCAATAATCCATGACTTGAGACCTATCTTAATAAAATATTTTAAATTTGAGTCTTGTAGAACACCTTGTATCTCCCTAATGAATGTTAGTTCTAAAGTTGTATTCCTTTTTTTTGTATAAGAAAATTCCAATTTTATATATGGTTTGAAGTAGTATGCCTTATATCTCCCTACATTTTGGAATATTAGAAGCTAATGATATTTGAAAATTAATAATGATTTAATAAAGGTTGAAAATATTATATCTCCTATTTGAATATTGCAAATATTATATTATGTGTATGCATCTCAATAATTAATTTTCTGAAATATAAAATTGCTTTATTATCTACTAATGATTGGTTGATTCGTATTATCCAATGTAATAGTAAACCTTATAAAAATAACCTTATAGCTCATTTTAGACTTTAATAAAAGAAAATAAATAACCTTAGTAATATTGGTGCACGATATACCTTAGTATAGGTTTCCTTCAATGTACCTTTTGCAATGTTGTATTTTATATGCAATGCTCTTTGAATGGACGTTGTTATTGCTTAATATCATTGAGCATTTAATACTCCTTCATTAATGGATGCTTTGTCTGAATATTCCACCTCCTTGTGTGGAATTTTGACCTTGCTGGGTGTCTAATTTTGGTACTGAATCTTCGTGTCTTGAATGCACTCTTACATAATTCTTGCTATGAACATACCCAGACCTTACAGGCTTGATTGTGTGCCTTGAAATCTATTATCTTTCTCCAAGAATAGGTGTAATTAAATAGCAAATATGCCTTACTGATAAATGGTGCTTGGGAGTTACACTAAAGGTCAGTGTTGAGATATGAGTTATTCCAATGCTCCTTTTCTTGTGCACTAATGGTTGGGCATTCATAACCTTCCAATGATATCTAATCTTAAGTAACCTACCAGTTTGTAACTAAATATGCCTTTATTAAAAATTCTTATTTGAATGTACATTGAGCAATATGAGGACAACAAGAAGGGATGTTCCAAGTGGCACTTAGGATTTCTGCATGTAAACCTTCTTTGACATATTATTTTTTACCTCTTATTTTTCCAACCAATGTTTTTAATATATTATCTCCAACACCTTCAGAGCCAACCTATTTCCTGTATAGGTGGCTCCAACTAAGATAATGAGCAATGCTATGATGGAGGTTCTATTGCACTCTAATGGTGGCTTCGACTAGAATTATGAACAATGCTTCGATGGAGGTTTTGAGACACTCCAATGGTGGATTTGAGTGCTCCTTTTAGATGAGCATATATCTCTTAGGTATTGCTCCCTTTGTGTATCCTTATGCTTTAATCTTCTCTTACTTTCAAGATGCTATTTTTCTATATTTGTATATGTTAGCTCCTTCCTTGTGCTATGATATGTATGCTTGTAGGTTGCTCATTGTGACTATCCAAAATTGTGGGTGATGTGAGCTTTTTTAAGGCTCTTTTGATATTTCTTGGATAGTGCTCCTCTACGACTACTTATGAGATAATCCTTGCTTGTGAAGGATGTGTATTTATGAAACTTGGACTCTATCATTTTTGCTATTTAGGATAGAATATTATGGTGCAAAATAATGTAAATATACTTATAATAAAATACCTTGCTTTTGCACCTTCTTTTGTAAGCTTATCCTACTGGTTTTGATGGTAGTTTTTATGTACTAATCCTTGTAGGTAAGGGTTAATTTGACATTGTCTTATTTGCTAGTAAAATATCACCTTTACTCGGTTAATTTGGTAATTAATCCAATCTAATAATCAGGTAGATATTATAATTTTAAAAAATTAGTTTTAGCACTAATATTTTACCTATAATAAACTCTTATTACACCTAGAATCTTAGATTCACCAAGTCTTGATTTGTAGCTTCTATCACTGATTTAATGGATACCTTCTTCTTCTTCTTCACTCCTTGGAGGAGTTTTTATCTACTTGGTGGCTTCTATAGGCCACAATACCTTGTAGGTATTGAGTTCTGAATAGTGTTTTAGACACTTTGATTATTTGTAAATTTGTGTGCCCTTGATATTAACAATCAATACACAAAATAACCCTTTGAGAGTAACTAGTTTAATGAACAACTAGTATAGTGCAATGAACCAATAATATTTCCAAATTAATGCACTTTAATAATATTACATTATTGATCCTATTAATAATCTCTCAAAGTAGTTTCAAATTCACTAATGATCATTGCAAATTTCTTAATGTAGTCATCTTCTCAATAATTAGATTATAGGACAAATGTATCTAACTCCTATTAATGTGTAGAGATCCTAAAGGGGTTAGATTGAAGAACTTCCAATTTTAGAAGATTGAATATTGGAGATAGGAGATTGAAGATAGAAGCAGGTAATGAACCTTAACGGAAAATATCTTCTACACTTTCTTTGAGGACTTAAATGGCAACCTTCTATTTTGCAACTTCTAAATTTTAATAAGGTGCTTAATGAAATTAAGTAGTGATCCAAATTAAGTGCTCAAGTAATGAACCTTTTGCACCTGAGTTGCTTACCTTTAATAATATTTGAAGTTAATGAATGTTTTAAAAATTGGTTCACCACTTTCTACTATAGAATATAGTAGTCTTCCTTTTGGGCTTGTTGTCGAATGGTGAAAAATCCCAATCTCCTCCAATGATCACTAATTCAACTTTTACAATAAAATATACCATGGATTTTTCTATCAAGCAATATCTTATACCAATGTTTGCAAGCAACGAGGCACAATGGTTGATCTGGTTTGTAAATACGCAATAGAGTTTAGACCTATACTAGTAATGGTGATTTATTATGGCTCTTCCTTATTCCTATCTAGATCTATCATGGCTCTGATAAAAATAATGGTTTTATAACTAAACCATCTACTGATAACATATAGAGGAGAGCATTAACATATTCTATTATATGTAAAATAAAAAGATACAATCAAGATGAAACTATGAGTCCATTATATAGGAAGAGATATTTCTTGGCCCTTAATATTCCTATGAAACTTGGTACCTCTTACATGACACTTGGAATGATAACCAAATAATGGAATATATTCAAACATGCATGGGTTTTTACAGTTGGTATCAGATCCGTAGGTTGTAAAACCCTAGGCCTTAAGTCCTTATATCATAGGAAACCTTGTGTTAACTTTGAAAGCTTGGAATAAAATAAATCAAACCATTAACATAGTTATTTTGCATCTATGGAAAAATATCACCAAAATTAAGGGAAAGTTTGTCAAATAACCTTGCACCAAATCAGAAAGAAGGGCTAGTTTTTAGTCCAAAAAAGGGACTCTATAAAGTAACAAGAAAAAAAATTGAAAAAGAAGTCAGGGATGAGGATGTGATTAATAAACCCTAAAAGGAAATACCAATGAGTGAGATCAATGAGCTACAAGCTAGTGAACTTTTCAGGGAGGATGGAAACTTAGCTAAAATGATACAACTACTTCAATGTTAGATGGACCAATAGAGAGAATATATGGAATATTAGAGAGCCCAGATGACTCAGCAACATGAATTGATAGTTCAACAATAGAGGCTGATTAAAAATTTAACTAAGGGAAAATAGCCTGAAGATAGGTAGGATGAAGTACCTATAGAGGGGACCAATAGGAAAAGAGTTGGGGTTGAGTTGGCCAAGGACATGAGAAAGGTGAGGATATCCAAATTTGATGGCAAAGGATATGGAGATGCAACTAAAAATTGGTTGAATGAGGTTGAAATGTACTATTCTATGAAACATTTTTCATAAAAATATAAAACATCATGGACAGTCATCCACGTAGTCATAACGGATTTGCATTGGTGGACTACCTACAAAAATATTAGGAATATTGAATCTATTGATCTCCAATGGGAAACCTTTTTGAAATAATTCATGAAGAGGTTTTTGACTAGGCATTTTTATGTAGAAAAATTTGTTGATTTTTCCAATTTACATCAAGAAAATTTGTTTGTTCAAGAGTACCACCAAAAATTTATGCAACTCTAAAAGTATATACCTATTGGAGCAAAATTTGCCTTTGGTTACTTTTGCACCCAAGACTTTGCCAACATTGAAAGACCAAGTGAGAACAGGGTCTACCTGGTTCAATATCCAGAGGAGGCTGGTTCCTTTGTTTCTTTTAGGAAAAGGGAGAGAGAGGGAAATGCATAAAGAGAGGGAAATATAGCTATGGCTAGAGGATTAAAATGGTACATATTAAGCAACAGCAACAACTACTACCACAAACTTTTGTAGAGAAGCATAATAGAACCAAAACATAGAAACTAAAACTCTTGGTGAATGCTTTATGATAATACAACTTTATTTGTGAAGTTAAATTGCAGATCTAACAAGTTGTTAATGCATGAATTTAGAGTAAGAATTGATGCAAGTTACATTCAAACTAGATTTAATTAGCAATAGACAACACATACATACTTGATTTCAAAACACCAATGAGCCAAGAACCAGAATGGAGATCTTTATTTAGCTTTTAGAAGTCTATATACATAGCCTTGTAAATGCCTAAGAGCCGACCATTTTCTTGGATCGCTCATTCTATATATAAGAGTTTTACATAACAAAAAACTGAAAGTTGTTACAATAGTATACCCGTAGGCTCATTTTGGTATAGAATAAAGTTAAGGAGTGATGGAGCTTCTAACTGAAATAGGTTGAGATATTATTGTTACATTGATATTTCTCTGATCTCTCAGACTTTGTGGTCTCCTTGGCTTTCAAAATGTTGCACCATCATGACTTTTAGCCTCTGCTTGGTCCTTGGCCTTCAAAATGTTGTGCCATCATGACTTTTGGCCTCTGCTTGGTCCTTGGCCTTCAAAATGTCACGCCATCATGAATTTTTGCCTTTGCTTGGTCCTTGGCCTTCAAAATATCGCGCCATCATGACTTTTTACCTCTGCTTGGTCCTTGGCCTTCAAAATATCATGCCATCATGACTTTTAGCCTCTACTTGGTCCTTGGCCTTCAAAATATTGTGCCATCATGACTTTTTATCTCTACACTTAGTATCTTGAGGAAATTATTCCTTCTTTTCCTAGATGTGGTCATTTTGACCAACATTCTTGGTGCCTCCTGGGGTAATTTTGTCAGCTGAATGTTAGAACCTAGAGCCTTTATCCATTGGGGAACGGAGTTGAAAAAGAAAATAATAATAAAAATAAGGGAAAGAAGGGGAAAGATACCAAGTAGACAGAAAAATAAACAAAAATTCACTTTGAGGTGATCATTCTTCTAGAGTACTTCCACCAAAATTTCCTGTTTCCTTTTGACCTAGAGGTGGTGCGATGTTGGATGAGGCTTTCTTGGCTTTTATTTTTTTCTCCTTTTCTTGCTTGTTATTTTCTAGAAAAACCTCATTGTAGGTGGTGTAGGCCTTCTTCCAGGTCTCCTCGTCTGTATCTACCTTTTATTTGAAGGTGATATATAGGTATTCTAGTTCTTTGACCTTGTCATATGATAGAGATTTTACTTTTAAACTTAATTCATGTAGACAAGCATTCATCTAGGTGATATCCTGAGCCATAGTGAATATTGAATCTTCTTGAACTAGCTCTTCCCAACTATCAATCTCAGATTCATCTTCTAGGAAATTTTTCCAAGAGGCTTTTAGCTCATCTTCTGCCAAGAGTTTTGAATTTTTATCCCAGAAGCTAGGCATGCCATAATTTTTGGCTATACTCACATGTTTGATAATTGCTTTAGCCTCTATATTCAGCTCGTGAATTATCCTTGCACCTTTTGTTATCAACTTGTGTCTTTTGAAGAAATTCCTGGCAACCAACTTGGCTTGAGACCAATTTTCATTGTGAGCTCTATATCCTGCTATCGCCTGAGTGCTATCCACCAGGACTTGAATTTTATTAGCAACTGACACCCTTGTTGCCAGGAGCTTGATTGATGCTTCAAACTCATCTTCTACCTGGCCCAACATATCTTTTATTTTGAGGAGGTACGCTAATGTGGGCCTAGCCTTTAGGATTATCTGGTTGACCTTTTTGAGCATCTCCTTCTAGACTATTTTTACCTTTTCTTTGGTTAGCCCACTGGTCTTATCTGCATTGTCGGATAACTACTTCTTGAGATCTTCGACTTGCTGCTATAGTATTTGAATCTATTCTTCGACATTTGTTGCTCTCTATTTATAAGGGGCAGCCTCGTTGAACCTCTGCTCCCATTTCTTGGCTTCATTTTTCAAAGCCTTCTCTATGGTTTTTTGTTGGTGAAGGGCTTCTTCTAAATGCTTTCTTGACTGCTCTGCCCAAAGGAATTTCTCTTTGTAATATTCTACGTTTAGATAAATTGTCCCCATATGAGTCTGAACCTTGCTCCACTCATCATCCATGGGTAGTTGAGTCATATCTTCCATGGTCACCTCGGCCTGGTAGTCCTCTAGAGTCATTTCCTTTTCTAGATTCTACACAAGCGGGGTCATCTTCATCGTGGACCACTACATGCTGATGGGATCTAACATTGTTCCTTCTCAAACATGGGCTATATCTATAGAATTTTGGGAGCTTCATGATTTCAACCATGTGGTGGCATTTATGGTGGCTTTCTTCAATCTCTTGAACTTGGCAATAGTAGGGTTGCTTGTGGGGGAAGCAGTTTGCATGGCCTAGAAGCTTAGCAGGTTGGCGGAGAAGGGGAAAGGAGTGGTGGCTAAGGAGGCTTCCATACTTAATTTTCTAGAAGGGGACCCTTCATGAGCAAGGGGGAGATGTTGGTGGGGTCCTCTATGTTGATGGTGAAGTTGGTGGAGTTCGTTGAGTGGAGGGAGGAGTTTGATGAACATATGGTGGAGGTCAATGAGAAGATGATGGATTACCCTGACCTTCATAATGGGGAGGGGAATTTCTCTGGGAATGAGGAGAAGAAGAGGGAGTATCAAGATCAATGGGAGATATACCTGAGGCCTTTGGTGGAGTGACGTCCTTGATCCCCTATGACTTCTCGATATAGACCTCTACAATTTACTTTAGGCTTGAGTCATCGACATCGATTGTTACCTTCGTTTGGGTTTGCTCTTCACCATGGGTCTCCTTTAGGGGGTCCTTAGCTACTTTGATCATTTGTTCATTAGTCTTCTATTCCCTAGGAGCTTACTCTGAACTATCTCCTATTTTTATTTGGTCCCCAGTCTCCTCATGCTCTTTTGATTCTACGCACTCCTCAGACTCTTCTAGTTGTTTTAATTCTTCGTGGTCTGACTCTTTGGAAGACATTTCTATCCTTCTCTTATTTTGGGGCCCTCATTTTTTTTACTCTGCTTTTATTTTCCTATGTTCAAGCTAAGCACTATCATCCTATTTTGTGTCTAATCCCGAAGGGGGATGAATTCTTGACATCTTCTTTTTGGGGCTTCCACTTTTTCAGTTGCTATTGCTTTCCCCTTGTCTTATTCTATGTTACCTTTAGCTTGTTTTATGGGAATGCCATTGATTCCTAGGAGAAGATTGTATGCTAGAGTCTCAGACCATTCATCGTGACTTGCATCATACTTTGTAGAAAATTTTGTGTCCATATTTAAACCATATCTGGTGAATGTTTGAATGTGGCACCTCATTTGCCACCATGCTACTATTTTAGCGTGATCCTAGTATTTTCCTTTCTTCTTCATCTTCTTGATGGTTTCATTAGTGAGCTTGTGCTTCGGGTTTGAACCTAGGCTCCAATCTACCAAGTGCTCATAAAAATTATGCCATGGAGGAAGTGGTTGCATTCTTTTGATGTGCCATTCTAGCAGTTGGTCTTCATCATTATTTCCACCCTATTTTTTAATTTACCTATTAGAGGCATGGAATTGCTTGAAAGGATGTTTGTTCAGGGTGGCCTTCCTCTGGGTGAATTTGTCTTCAGGGTCATATTTCCACTTGTGTGGCAGCTCTATCAATTTTAGACCTTTTAGAACCTGAGCAATTCTCTCGTGGTCTCCCTTCTTCGACACTATTACTCCCTCATATTGGAAAGGCATGAGGCAAGTATGTGTCCTTTGAGCACCTATCCCAAACTTGTTGTTGATAAACTCTATTTGCCTTACATACTCTAGAACAAAAATTCACTTGGTGACATAGTAAGGCAATAGGAAAGTTTTCTATGTGAATCCATAGAGCCTAATAACTACCCCCTATATCAGGATGAACCAGTCCCCTTATTTTGCATGTGAGTGCCTCAAGGTATCTTGCATTTGTTTGGGATTTTTTAGCATTTGGCTATTTATGAGTTTAAGAGTAGGGTCTAATAATTCCATGTTGAAGTGGTAATATGAACTTGCATTCAAAATAAGTGATGTCCATTCACATACAAATAAGTGTTCCACCTTTTGATCTTTTGTGGTGGTTGAAATAGAACCCAAATGCTTGGTCTGAAAGAAGAAGAATATTCATACTAGATACGAAGAATACCTAAATGTGAGTGGGATCTCCTTTTGTAGCTTGGAAAGGCCTATGTGTAACTATTGGGTTAGGTACATCGACCAGTAAAAAAAGATAGGCACTCTCCCTGGATCTGTGGGCATTTTTTCATAGAACTTGGGATTAGACATACACCATGATACTACAATATATCACTTGTAAACTTGGTTGTCATCTTCCAATCCTACCACCATGGCCAACATGAAAAATAGCTCTTTGTTCTTGAATCTAGACACGGGAATAGGGGATTTTGGCACATAATTCTCAGAAAGAGTGTCTGATAGATTCCTATTGTAGAAATGCCCTAATGTTTGGGGCATTGATGTAGTAATTTGTAGAGATTTTAGGGTCGAATTGGATAGTTCCACAGGTGAATATGACCCTGATTGTGTCTAGGTTGAGTGTGAACATGTCTTCCCCTTTGTAGTTTCTTACTACTTTGTGTTTGACATCATACATCTTCACCATTTCCTGGATCAGCTCGGGATAGGAGTGAACCTAGGGGTATACATACCAGTAGAGCAAATAATGGTACAGGAATGTGCTCGGACTAGACGGAGATACGTCTATGGCCATCCTAGTAGCTATATATTTCTGAATCTATTTTGGCTCTTTCCATGTTATCTTTACGTCTGTAATATGGCTATCGGGGTCTACAAAATTGCTTCCCTTTTTTCTTGAGCTTCTCTTTTTCTTTGAGGGTGTTTTCAAAGAAGCAGTAGCTAGGGGTGTTGATGCCATGGTAGTATTTCATAGCCTGGTAGTTAGGAACAATTGGGGGCGTGATTAGCAGTGTGTTGTAGAGCTCTTCTTAGAAAATAGAAAACACAGGGAAAGTGGAAGATGAAGAAAGGAGATGGAAGATGAGCGATCAAAAGGGCTATGGATGCTCATGCCAACCTGACATGCAATAACTATCAAATTGACATGGAACAATTGTGGTTGGTGGTACTCATTTCGATGCAGATTTCAAATAATACCTGGAGTCTCGGTTCGTGTGCCGGTATTCAAAAAGCTACCAACCTTGAGTTGCCATTTTTGGTTTGGACCAATGATTTGCTCTACTACTATACTGGGCTAATAAATCGGTGCCACCTCTATCTTGGGCCAATAAATTTGCACCACTTCTATTCTAGGCCAATTAGTGGGTACGATGGTACCTTAAAAAGAACGCTTTTATGGTCTCAAGGCCTCTGCCTTTAATACAAAAAACTTTTGATTGGTCTGACGTGGCATCTTCTACTCTTTTTAACCATACCAGGCTGTTCTAATGTGGCACTTTCTACCTATTCAAAAATATTTGATTTGTCTGACATGGTGCCCTCTACTTGTCCAATTAGTTCTAGGTCTGATGTGGCACCCAGCTACCCAAAAGTTATAAGATCACAACAAATTTCATTGAAGGGGCTATTACATGTTAAAAAGTTGTGCTATCTTGACATTTTGCCTTTGGAGCACCCAACTACCCAAAAGTCATGCACCATCATCAACATTTGGCCTTGGGAAACCACTACCCAAAAGTCATGAGATCATGATAAATTTATTTGAAGGGGCCATTGTGCATCAAAAAGTTGTACTATCATGACATTTTGCCTTGGCGAAGTGCCCAACTACCCAAAAGTCATGAGATCATGATAAATTTCTTTGAAGGGGCCATTGTGCATCGAAAAGTCATGCCATCATGACATTTTGCCTTGGAGAAGCGCTTTGAAAGAAAACAAATATTTACATAAAATACATACAAGGTAGAAAGAACCCATCACTTGTAGTACAACTTTAGATGGAAGTCATTGATAGGGATAGGTTGAACCTAGCCCTGTTCATATTTCAAGCTGGAAGGAGTTGTGTTGCTTTTCTTCTATTATTTTGAAAGGGCCTTCCCAGAATGCATCAAATTTATCATGATTTCTAGGTTTAGACTTCTTCTCATTCCATATGAGGACTAAGTCTCCCACCTTAAATTTCCTTAGGGTGGTCTTCTTATTGAACCATCCCTTCGTGGCAACAACATGCTTTAGGTGGTGATTGTAGGCCTGTTCATTTTGTTCCTCTAAATGGAGGAGTTGGACCAACCTGTTCTCCATTGGTTCTACCTCTTATGTACTAGCTTGATTGAGTAGCTTTAAAGTTGGTATTTCTATGTGTACCAGTAGGACTGCTTCTTTGTCATAGACCAGGGAATAAGGGGATGCATTGATGGATTTCTTGATGGTTATTCTATCAGCCCACAATGCTTGATTTATCAGGGAGTGCCAACTTCTCTTGTTGTCTTTTAGAGTCCGTTTCAAAATTTTGAGCAAGTTTTTATTTGTAGATTCAGCTAGTCTGTTTCCTTGAGGATAGTAGTTTGAGGATGTTTTTAAATAAATCCCATATTTGCATGCAAATTCAATCATCTTGGTACCTATGAAGGATGAACCATTATCTGTGACTAACACCTCTAGGATGCCAAATCTGGTGATCAAACTTTCCATGAACTCTATCACGACCTCTTGGTCTACCTTTTTAGTGGGTATTGCCTCTGACCACTTTGTGAAGTAGTCGGTGGCTGTCAGGATATACTTATGTTCGATGGATGAGTTGGGCTCTATTATCCCAATGAAATCCAATCCCCATTGTTGGAAAGGTTCTTCAACCTAGATGGACTTTAGAGGTAATGGAGCATTCCTATTTCTCTTGACATATCTTTGGCACTCCTCACAACCTCTTGTTATTTTGAAGGCGTCTACAAATATGGTTGGCCAGTAGCACCCGATCCTGATGATCTTCAGGGCAGTGGTTCTCCCCGAGTAGTGTCCTCCTGACAATCCACCATGGAACTCTTCCAGGATCTTCTATTTATGTTCTTATTTTATGCAATGAAGAAGTACTCCATCCAAGTTTTTTCTGTACAACCCTTCAGGTAGTAGGGTGTATTTCAAAGCCTGTATCCGGTACCTTCTTCTTTGTGAGGAATTCAAATTTGCTAGGGCATCTCCCAGTTTGGAAGTATTTGATCAATTCATCTACCCAATCGAGCCGCTCCGGGGGTTGATCATCATCTGATACTACTTCCTGAGTCTGGCACGCTACGTACTCTAGCGAAGCATGCTTGGTGAGTTCTTGGCATAATGCTCTACCTCTTACTAGTTTGGTCGGGTGTATTTCTACATCATATTCTTGTATTTTGGTCACCCAACTAGCTCTTGTGTCATTGAGCTCTCCTTGTATGATGAAGCTTCGTACATCCGGGTGGATGGTATAGATGATTATCCTGCTTTGTGATAAGAAATGCTTGAAAATTTTTAGAGACTTCATTATTGCATATATCTATTTTTCAATGAAGTTATATTTTTCTTCATGTTCCTGCATAGTTTGACTCAGAAAAGCTATGGGTATTTCTTCATTGTCAGCTCCCTTCTATGTGAGTACTGCGACGTAGCTTTCTTGTTCACCTATAGCATATAAAATAAAATCCCTGGAATAGTTTGGATTTACCAAGATAGGGGCTTGAGCTATCTATTCTTTGATCTACTGGAAGGCTTGTTTCCTCACATCCATCCACTTGAACATGACATCCTTTTTTAAAAGCTCCATCATTGGTTTGATGATTTGTGTAAAGTCAGCTATGAATTTGTGCATAAAATTGATTTGGCCAAAGAATGACTGTAAGCCCTTTTTGTTCGAAGGGAGGGGAAGATCTAACAGTGCTTTCACCCTATTAGGGTCTATGGCTAGACCAGACTTAGAGACAACATGGCCAAGTAGAAGTCCTTCCTCCACAACGAAGATAGATTTTCTGGGATTTATGGAGATACCAAACTCCCTACACTTTTCAAATACACTTATGAGATGTGCTATGTGATCTCCTTTCCGGTGAGAGAAAACTATCATGTCATCTAGGTAAATCACTATTATTTTATTTACCAACTCTTCGAAAGCCACATCCATAGCTCTTTGGAAAGTTGCTCCAGCATTGGATAACCCAAAAGGCATTCTCTAGTAAGCAAACATTCCCCACTTAGTTGTGAATGTGGTTTTAAATTGATCTTCATCTTTGACCCATACCTAATTGTACCAAGATAAGCCATATAGGAGTGAAAACCTTTCCAATCCTACTACTATATGTAGAATATGATCAATCTATGGGAGGGGGTAATGATCCTTCAAAGAAGCCTTGTTCAAATTATGAAAGTTGACACATAGCCGGATGTCTCCATTCTTCTTTCTGACCAGGACCAAGTTAGCAACCCATGTCAAATGCTTGATTGGGTAAATTATTTTAGCTTCGAGGAGTTTCAGCAGCTCCTGTTTCATTAAGGCTTTGATTTTGGGGTTTACTGGCCATTATTTTTCCAAAATGGCTTTGCACCTTCCTCGAGCTTGATCGTGTGCTAGATCATTTCTTTGGAGTAGACTTTCAAGTCTCTATAGGTCCAAGAAATGATGTCAAAGAATTCCTTGCACAATTCTCTGATTTCCTCCATTTCTACTTTTGTAGTGTTCACTCCTAATTTGATGGCTTTGTTAGGCTCCATTTGAGTTTCTTTGTATCTATGTTTGTCGACTTTCATTTTGTGGCCAGTCGACCTATCATTATTATCAAATAGGCTTTCAAGAGTAACCAATCCTTTTGGGATGTGGTTATTTTTCAACTGGATGATGTTCTCATCTTCTTCATCTTCAACCATTCTATTGTTAGAGCAATTCATCTCATGGATGAGGAAATCCACTATTTGTTGATCATTCTCAAAAACTTTCCAGAAGGTATCTCTATCTGGCATAGAAGGTCTATAGATTAGCCTAACTATTTTAGACTTTTGGATGACATTGCTTATAGGGAAAAAGTTTGCACCTACTGAAGCCAATAAGTCTGCATGAGTATTTTTCTCTCTAGGAATTGCCTTTATGTTCAGAGATTCAAAGGATTCTAGTAGATCCCAGACTTTGTTTTGGTAAGCTTTAAGATAATGTTGTTTGCTTACACATTTTTTAGTAACTTGATTCACTATCAGCTCGAAGTCATCGAATATCTATAGTTGCTTGATGCCCATATTTTTAGCTTTTTTGAGGCCTAAACAGAGTGCTTCATACTCTACTGCATTATTGGTGCAACTCTAGGTCAATCTGTAGGAGAAGATATTCTCTTCGCCTATGGGAGAGATCAGGAAAATGCCTGCTCCAGCTCCATTTTTGCACCTGGCACCATCAAAGAAAAGCTTCCACAACTGATTGGTGGGTTGATCAGCCAAATGGGGAAGAATGGATTTATCTTTCTCAAGTTTCAAGATAGTGTAGTTACCTATGTCTATTTCGACCATGGCATTAAAATCTTGGAGGGAGAATTGGTCTTCCTCTTGTAACCCATTCAGGGCTTCTTCCATCAGGTTTAAATCTGTTAACTCTTTTGTCATCATATTTATAGTAGTGTCGACCTTTTCCTCATCTCTGAGCCTTTCGACATGGAAAGTGGAAGGTTTTTCATTGAATATTTTTACCCTTTTTCCTTTGAATGGGATCTCGAGGTGTGAAAAATCAAGCGATAGATATCCTCCTATTTTGGTAGTAAATTCTCTGGAGAGGCACATACCAAAATAGGGTTCTAAGTCAACCACCACTACTTCTTGTATGACTGTGAGTTGGGGTAGTCTGTGGAGAACTATTGGGATATCTTTAATTACCCCTACTATTTTTATAGGGGTTCCATCTAGTTGTAAGACTCCTGGAATGCTTCTCATATATTCCATCCCCATGATGTCACATACTACTTTAGGCATTACTGTAGTTGTGGCTCCAGAATCAATCATACAATTATGAACCACCCATCCTTCCATCTGGAGAGATAGATAAAATAGGGGAGGCCTATTATTTCTTGAGGTAGATGTGAGACTAGCTTGCATGGAATCCAACTGAACTGGGCTTCTACTTTTATTTTTCATAGACCTTAATGATTCTTGTAGTAGGTCTATCTATCCTGGGATTCACAAGGCTTCATACATAGTGGCCTTGGAAGGAGTTTTCTTCATTTCTTCAACTATGTTGAATGGGAGGGAATCAACACTTTTTTCTTTTATTGTTGTGTCAAACCTATTTTTGTACCCCTGAGTAGTATCAAATTTTTGATGCTTAGTTAGTGATGGGTATCTTAATTTATATTTGGCTTGCTCCTGAGTCTTTGCTTCCTTCTATGGAGGTATTTCTTTGTGAACTTCTGCTCCTTTCGAATTTGAATTCTAGGGAATTTTCTCGAAGGGGGGTATTTTCTCAGTTGGTCTCCTTATAGGTGAGGATACTTTCAAAGGGTTAAGTTCTTTGGGATCAACCTGGAATAGTTTCTTTCCTGATCTAGTTAGAACTGAGACCTGTTCAAGAGAAGGCATCATAAAATTCTGGTCTTCTTCTCTGATCATGCTAATCTGACCTTTGAGGGATCTCTTAGCCTTTTCAATAGCCACCTTCTGGATCTGATGTTGATGAATCATGCAAGATGTCTCACCATGAGGGTCATTGCATGTGGAACACTAGAAACCTGATTCTATTGAAGTATTATTGGGTTCACTATCTTCGTTGGCGTAGATCGTGCTAGGTTTCTCATAGTTCCTACCACTAGTAGAAGCTTGATCTCTGGTCACTTGTGGAAACCTCCTTGGTTGGGAATTTCTCTCTACCTCTCTACATTCCATGGATATGAATTTATTTTCTAGAGTCTTATAAGAAGCTTGCAGATCTTGCAGAACTACTAGTTGGGGATCTGGAGTTGATGGGACCATAGCCATGGAGAGTGCAAGGATGGGGGAAGCATTGGAAGCGTAGGAGGAGCTTGTATTAATGGGATGTTAGGTTATCCAGTCCATTTGGGGAGACTGGTATTAGTAGGGAAAGTGGTGCTTGATGCCTGAGGTAGATCTAGAAAAATAGGCATCATTGATTTGGGTGGAAAACGACCAATAGCAATCAGGTCCTTCTTTGCCTTATGTGATTCTTGATAAATCTTAGGGAAAGTGTGTACATGAGACTATCTAATTGCCATACTTATATCTGAGTTAAAATCTCTCAAATAATAATACATTGCTTGTTCATGTGTTGGTCTCAAACCATCAGGTACTCTTTGCCAAGTCCTACTAAATTTGATATTGAAATCTATGATCTCCTCTTGTAGGTGTTTCTGAATAATAGTGAACTAGTTCAGTAGGGAGAAAGGATCTATCTTCTCATTGAATTCTTCCACTAATTTACTGACAAGCTAGGCCCATGTAGATATGGTCTAATTTTCAAGAGCTCTATACCAATAGAGCATTTTCCCTTTCAAGGAAATTACTAGCAATCTTATCATAACATCCTCTTCCTAGATGTCATGTATGGGGGCCAACGCAGCCACATCTAGACAATGTTCATAAGCCATCTTTCTAGTACCATCATATTGGGGTAAAGCTTTTAGGGCTACTACGAGGATCGGATGTTGAGCTGCCAGGTTCAAGGGGCCTGTATGGTTCCATGTGGGGTAAGGCAAAATCGGCAGATTCCCAGCCATTACGGTTGGGTAGATAACTAGAGCTAAATTTTTGCTAGCAGCAGTGCTAGGGAGGGCTACAGGGGAAGTATCAGAGTGTCTTGAATTGTTGATGTAAGCAAAAGTTGTTCTAGCAACCAAAACAGGGTTAGCCCGGAGGCTACCAAGGTGTAGTTCGAAAAACTCTATGGGTTCTTCTGAATATTTTGCTTTAGATCTGGTTATCATGAAAGATGGTTCATGACCAAAAGCTGGGTAAGGATTTTTCTAAGGTTCTTTTCTAGTGTGGAGTCACCAGGTGATATAAAAATATTGACAGGGCAAATCTATTCACCAGGGCTTTGATCTGTATAATGCATGGGATTTGTGTCCCACCGGGCATGCCAAAAATTGTTGGAGCAAAATTTACCTTTGGTTACGTTTGTGCCCAAGACTTTGCCAACATTGAAAGACCAGGTGAGAACAGAGTCTACCTGGTTCAATATCCAGAGGAGGCTGGTTCCTTTGTTTCTTTTAGGAAAATGGAGAGAGAGGGAAATGCATAAAGAGAGGGAAATATAGCTATGGCTAGAGGATTAAAATAGTATATATTAAGCAACAACAACAACTACTACCACAACCTTTTGTAGAGAAGCATAATAGAACCAAAACATAGAAACTAAAACTCCTGGTGAATGCTTTATGATAATACAACTTTATTTGTGAAGTTAAATTGTAGATCTAACAGAACGTTAATGCAGGAATTTAGAGTAAGAATTGATGCAGGTTACATTCAAACTAGATTTAATTAGCAATAGAAAACACATACATACTTGATTTCAAAACACCAATGAGCCAAGAACCAGAATGGAGATATTTATTTAGCTTTCAGAAGTCTGTATACATAGCCTTGTAAACACCTAAGAGCCGACCATTTTCTTGGGTCGCTCATTCTATATATAAGAGTTTTACATAACAGAAAATTGAAATTTGTTACAATAGTATGCCCGTAGGCTCATTATGGTACAGAAGAAAGTTAAGGAGTGATGGAGCTTCTAACTGAAAGAGGTTGAGATATTCTTGTTACATCGATCTTTCTCCAATCTCTCAGACTTCGTGGTCTACTTGGCTTTCAAAATGTCGTGCCATCATGACTTTTTGCCTTTGCTTGGTCCTTGGCCTTCAAAATGTCATGCCATCATGACTTTTGGCCTCTACTTGGTCCTTGGCCTTCAAAATGTCGTGCCATCATGACTTTTTGCCTCTACTTGGTCCTTGACATTCAAAATGTCACAACATCATGAATTTTTGCCTCTACTTGGTCTTTGGCCTTCAAATTATCGTGCCATCACAAATTTTAGCCTTTGCTTGGTCCTTGGCCTTAAAAATGTCGTCCCATCATGACTTTTTGCTTCTACACTTAATATCTTGAGGAGATTATTCCTTCTTTCCCTAGATGTGGTCATTTTGACCAACAGTACCAGAGTATGATAACAAGGAAGAAATCAAGGTATATAAGTTTATCTTAGGACTGCACGCAAAAATAGGATCTATAGGTAGTTTTCTCAATCCTGAGAATCTTCCTAGGGCCTACATTCTAGCTCGATAGGAAGATACAAATCAAAAGGCTAGAAAAGCATATTATCAAAGGACATATAAGAAGGATAAAGAAGAATTTAGGAAAAGGAAAAATGTAGAATTTGTAAAGTGGGAAAAGGACCAAAATAAAAGGGCTACATAGGTAATCGCACCCCAAATAATATTCTCACTAAATTTTTTCTACCATAGGTAATCGTACACTTTATGGACAAGCCATACATTTTATTTTAAATGGCCAATTCTATGGTAGAAATGTATGTATCTTAATTGATAGTAAAGCTAATTATAGTTTTATTTCCACTAGTGTTATGAGGAACATACCGAAAAGTCCAATATCCTTGGCTAATGGGTGGAAGATAGATTATGGATCAGGGTAAACCTACAAAGTTAACCAATGTTTGTTTGACCCACAAATTACCCTACCCCAGGGAAAAACTATTTTTTTTTTATATGTAGCCCCTCTACATGCTTTTGACATAATTTTGGGTGTAGATTGACTCAAATATTATAAAGCCATTCTAAAATTTGAGGAAAGGTGACTAGAATTCACAGATGAGTCTAAGCAACGTATTCGAGTGCACTATGATCATGACTCATTTAAACCATCTTTTTTTCAGCCATGCAAGTTAAGAAGACTATGAGAAAGGGTGGTGTAATATATGTGGTTAAGTTAAACAAAAAGGAAGAAACTGATTCCAACTCAAGACTTTTCTAGAAATACCCTATGTTGAATGAATTTAGGGATGTATTCCCTAAATATTTGCTAGGTCTTCCTCCATAGAGAGAATTTGACTTCTCCATATAACTAATACCTAGAGTGGAACTAATCACAAGATCACCATATAGGATGACCTCCATTGATTTATAGGAGCTCAAAATCCAGCTTCAATATTTATTAGAAAAATGACTTACTAAACCTAGTGTATCTCCATGGGATGCTCCTATCCTCTTTGTCAAGAATAAGTATGGATATTTGAGGTTATGCATCTATTATCAAATGTTTAACAAAGTAACTATCAAGAATAGGTATTCCTTACCTAGAATCGATGACCTCTTTGACTAATTAAAAGGGGCCATAATCTTCTCTAAAATTGACCTTAGATTTGGGTATCATAAATTAAGGATTCAGGAGGAGGATACCCATAAAATGGCTTTTAGAACCATATATGGCCATTATGAGTTCACGGTTCTACTATTTGTCTTAACAAATTCCCCAACTACATTTATGAATCTTATGAATAATGTATTTCAAGAATAGTTAGATCAAATTGTGCTTGTGTTTCTTGATGATATTTTGATCTACTCCCAAAAAAAATATGAGCACAATCAACACATGATAACTATACTTGAAATTATTATAAAGAATTAGTTGTATGGGAAACTAAGTGTGAGTTTTACACACATCAAGTACATTATCTCTACTAACAAGGTTGTTGTAGACCCCAAGAAAATTAATGTAATTATTTATTGACTTGCACCCATGAATGTTACAGAAGTATGAAGTTTTATGGGTTGGAAGGTGATTATAAATGTTTTGTGAAAGGGTTTTTGAAAATTACATATCCAATAACAAACCTTCATAGGAAGGGAAAGGATTTCAAATTGAAAAAATCAATGTGAAGAGGCATTCAAAACTCTAAAAGATAAATTAATGACTACCCTCATTCTTAAAATACCAGATCTATCTACAAAATTTATAGTTTGTACAAATGCTTTTGTAGAAGGACTAGAAGGAGTCCTCACCAAGATGAAGCAATTAAAACATACAAGTCATGGAAGCTGAAGAAGCATAAGGTAAATTATGCCATCCATGATCTATAATTGGTAGCATTTTTACATGCCCTCAAAATTTAGAGGTATTATTTACTTGAAAAATCCTTTGAATTAAAAACAAATCACCAAATTCATAGATATATCTTTAATCAACATTATTAAGTGCCAAACAATGTCAGTGGATGGAGTTTCTGGCTGAATAAGATTTTGGTATAAATTATATTAAAGGAAAGGAGAATAATATAGTAGATACCTTGAGTTATATGGGGAATATAACTACTATATCTCAATGTTAGTTCCATTTGATCAGTCAAGTAAGGGAGTTACAAAAGAAATATGATTTCTACTTGAAATATCGAGCCTAGGTCGAGCAAGGACCTAAAAAGGAAAAGGATTTTGCAGTAAAGGATGAATTGTTATATTTTAGGTATATATTAGTCATTCTAGACAACAAATAATTAAGGAATATCATTTTATAGGAGGTACATTGCACTTCTTATTCTATGCACCCCAGAGGGGTAAAAATGCATGAGAATATGAGGAAAGATTTTTACTGGCCAAGCATGAAGAAAGATATAAAAAAAATTGTGGCAAGGTGTTTGGAGTATTAGAAGGTTTAAGTAGAGCACTTGCACCAAACTGGTTTTTTGTACCCTTATGATATTCCTACTCAGAAATGGCAGGTTATTTTTATGGATTTCATGGTCAAACCACCCAAGACCCAATTTTGAAATAATGCTATCCTTGTCGTAGTTGAAAAATTAACCTAGGTAGCATACTTTATACCTGGAAATGTGCAGGATGATGCACCTACCATAGCATATAAATTTTCTATATAAGTGGTATGACTACATGGTTTCCTGAAAGTAATCATATTAGATAGGGATTCTTAATTTATATTTAATTTCTAGCAAGATTCACACCAAGCTAGGTATACAAAGCTTAACATCATCTCTGCATATCATCCCGAGATAGATAGATAAATATAAAGAGTCAATTAGGTCCTAGAATACATGTTGTAAATGTATTGCATGGACCACCAAACTAAATGGGAAGGCTACTTTATTTTGTAGAATTTGCATATAATAACAGTTATCATGCCATGTTGGGCACGGCTCCGTTCGAAGTCCTGTAAAAAAGAAGGTGTAGGACTCCTTTATCATGGGATAAACCAAAATATTGTTTAGTGATCATACTAGATACTATCAAGCAAATGGAGGAGCAATTGAGAGAAATATGACAAAGGCTTAAGGAAGCCTCAGATCATCAGAGCTATACTAATATTAAAATGACACTAAGGGAATTCTCTGTAGGTGATAAATTTTTCTTAGGAGTGAAACCTTCCAAAAGCTCTATAAAATATTCCAAGCTTGACCCTATATTTGTAGGGCCCTTTGAGATCATTGAAAAAATCAGCTTTATTTCCTATAAGTTGGTGTTGCCACCCAATCTATCAAAAATTCATGATACATTCCATGTTTTCCTCCTTAGAATATATGTTGTTGATCCTTACCATGTTTGAAATGTTTCTCATTTGTATATTTCAAATTCCCATCACATTGAATTCCATCTAGTTAAGATCCTTGTATTCAAATCAAAACAATTAAGAAAAAAATTGATCAATGTAAGGTCCAACAGGACCAATACTGTGAAAAGAATTCCACTGGAGAATATGGTTGATATGCAAAAATAAATTTATTATCTGTTTGAATGAACGTTAATATATTTTTTATATCTGATGTAGATTTATGGATGAATGTGAACTTATTTTATGTGGCATTATGGTGAATGTATCTTTGTTTATAGTTTGAGAATGCATTAAAATACAAGAACTATGTTTATTCTTAGTGGGGGAGAATGTAATAGCCCTTATAGAATAGTTATTATTTATGATAATTTGTACTTGTTTTTGCTTCTAGGATGTGGTACTACTGATGGATTTGTGGTTGTAGGAACAAGTATTCATATTTTGACAAACTGATCAAGAGAACCTAATACCCTCTTTCAACCAGGCAGAGTGGATTTAACCGCAAGAAGTAAGGAAGGATATGATGGAGGTATGAAAAAACACCATGATCTGTGAGTACATGGAAGCTCATAAATTGTATTTCATATAGGTGCACTCTAATTGTTTTTTTGTATTATGCACATGTTCTATATATTGCATTGTGTATTTTGCTTATGTCATATTTGATTGTATAAAGTGATATTTAATTATAATAAATATAAAATATAGTAAAATAATAAAATAGAATTAAAAATAAAATAAATATATATATCATATAATTGATTTTCTCTTAAACGAATATGATATCCTTCTTATAACCATTCCTTCGTATGTTTTTTCCCTATAAACATTTATCCTACAAATCATAAAATTCCACTCGATAATTTCTTGTTAGTTGTGGTGTGCATGTTTTACCTTAGGTGTCGATCAATTTTCATGCTTGGTTTTTATTTATGGATGGATGGAACTATCTCAAGGGCTTGTCTTGGTTTGTTTCAACTTGTATTGGTTTGTCCTAGTTGTCCTAGCTTGCCTTGGCTGGTCTTCACGTGTGCTCTATGTACTTTTGGTGAAAGGCATATTGGAGAGTGGTCTGCTAGCAAGTTTAACAGGTCATATTTTTCTATAAATTATTATCTAGAATCTCCTGTATCATTTTTTTATCTGTTGATTTTTGAATGATATCCCTTAAAATTATGACTGTGCATATATTGATTGTTGATTGGGTTGATTTTTTTGTAAATGTTTCCAATTATGTTAAGAGTATACCTATGTAATTTACTAGCCAAACCATGTATTAAGCCTTTGCTCAGTACTCAATATTGATTATCTGCTTGATTGTGTAATGAATTTTAAATATAAATGTTATAATTATTTAAAGGGTGAAATTCAGCTATGTACTGCTCACTATCTGCACTGTGACATAGAAATGTAAAGAATAATAATAATAATAATAATGATAACTTTATTTTATTTTTAATGCCCTTGGATTTGCACTAGTCTGTATGTATGGTGATTTAAAATCAATTTTTTTGGACTGAGTAGGTGGTGCTACTCCAAGTCTGTTCATAAGAAACCACCTCGCTACTAAAACTGAGATTACAACATTAATTTTTTTTTAAATTATGAGGACCCAAATATTGGCTGTGTGTTTGTCTTAAATTGTATCAATTCTTGGTAGTGCATAATTCATTTAGTTACATTAATTTAGACTATGCTAATCCTATGTACCCATATAAAACCTACTCTGCTAGAGAGATGCAAACTAGGTAGCGTGCAAAGGAGTCTTTGTGCTATGGTGGAGCTAGAATTGGATTACTGCTGATGAGTGCTACTTGATTTGATATCTTAACAAAATTATCTCTTGTACTCCATGGTGGAGATGTGGAGAACTACCATGTTTGCAAGAGAATATATAAGACTTGTTGGAATTCAAATATTGTATGTGTATGCTAGTGTTACATTTCCAAACCCTTAATGTAATGCTTGTATGTGTTTACCCTTGCACCTATTTTGTTTGTGTTGCATTTGATTTTATTTAATAATACTGAGTATATTATTGTGGATTTAAATTATACAAGGATGAGAAAGTTTATCAAACATCCTTGAATATTAAAAATTCAAGTTTACTTCGTCTTGTCAAAAGAGGTGATTCTATAAAATCCTTCTTATTATACATTGTTTAAAGCTTTGAAAATAAGTAGCCAATTTTTATTTTAAAACCATGGAAAATGTAATGTTTGAATGTGTGGATTAATTTAAATTAGGAGCATGAATAAGCAATAGATCTGGTCATTACATCTATGTTTTACATCCTTGTCCATTATAGCTAAGTGGTAATTTAACTTAGAAAGCATATGGATTAATTAAGCAAAATTTGAAGGCTTCGAACGTTAGCTTCTGATTAAATTATAATTTTTTTCATAGATGTAATGTTAGATGATTACTATGTAATTTTTATAAACCCTAAGATCAAATTTTGATTAATGATTCATACCCATAAAATGAACATGGGTAGAAACTTCGTCTAACAAAGGTTGTCATGGTCGGTTTTTCAGACTCTATGTATTAAATTCGTCACTATATATTGAGTAGAATTTATATAAAAGACTTTCAATTTGACATCATTATTGCATAAGAAATTATTATGGAAAAATGTTACATTCATATTTTCCCATTCAATGTACATTATGGAATTTTATGGTTTTATAGTTAGTGAAGTCTAAAACTAATAGAAGGTGCTATTTCTTTAGAGGAAAAAAAGAAGTAAATTCGATTATTATCGAAATGATTTACTATGGAGGACTATTAATTTAATTAATTAGAGATAGTTTATTGAAAAAATTATGTCTTTTTATAAACCTTGTTTTAATTGGGATACAGTCATTAATTGTAGTTATATTATGTTTTGTCATATTTTTTTGTGGATTCCATATCTTGGGAAAGAAAACAAAAACACTCCTTTAAGTATTGATATCACCTACCAAACATGAAACACAAACTTTATCTTGAAACCCTTTTCTTTTATAAATTCATGTTGTATTGACGTCCTACACATGTTATATTTTAATTGGGTATTGTGTTACATTAACATGAGAAAATCATAATTTGACTTTATATAGAGTTTATGATTGTAATTAGATTAATTATGAAAGTTAGGCTTATCGTGTTCCTAGCGAATGAATAGTACAAATATTCTAAATATATTTTTAAAGGTTTTTTTGAAAAAATTAGTTTGACTTTAAAGAATTAGTTTGACTTGACATGGATTCTTTGAATTAAAATATAAAATTATTATATTACTTCAATATGAGAATAAAATCTCTATTATGAGTATGAACCATATTAAAACCTCAAAAATTATAAGAATAATTTCATTGACATAAAGAATTGATGAAAACCCCATTTTAAAAATAATCTTCACAAAGGATGATATATCGTGGAGGATGGAAAATTTTTAAAACACCTAATATCGGTGATTGTGTGTTAGGCAATCACTATGATTTAGGAGTGGTTGTACTCTTGATGTGTAAGGTCAAGATATAAATATAATGAGGGGAAGTATGAGACATCACCTCTAGGTTGTTGAACGAGTAGTATGATTATGGGTCCTTTTCTCATTGTATGATCAGGAGATAACTAGCATAATACTCATGCTAGGAGATAGCTAGCAAGATGCTGGTGTCGGTAAACTTAGTGATGGGTTGGTATGGGATAACTCAACGTTAATTGTGACATGACAAGAGATACCAAGACCTAAGCCAGTGTAATTGTAGGCCTTAGTTGACTCTAATGAAGGACTTTCAACTAGGCACAAGGCACAATATGCTAATCCCCTTGCATGTATTCAAATATGGGATAGAAATTAGGTCAAAGTGAACCTAAGTCCTTCATGCTAAGGGATGGAGAAAGTATGCGTCCACCCTCTAGGTGATATGGGACCTAGAGGATAATCCCAATAATGAACTTGTGCTCTGAGTTGGGAAGATAGATTCACAAAAAGACACCTTTCTACGAGATTTGGCCAATCTCATCCACTTGGGAAACTGTCTACAATGGTAAATATTTCCAAAAGTGGGATTGCTATACCTCGTACTAATAAAAAAATGGGTGATCTCCAAATTAAACACATTGATATTTTCATCTTATATCTTGCCTAGACCTAAATCCAATCAAAATTTTCACTTTGTAAATCCAGTAAGCATGATTGGGTTGGACAACTAAGTGAGTTAGATCTATGTTGTTATAGAACAAAACTATAGTTGTTGAAATTTCCACATGAAACATAGTAGAGAATAATTTTCATTGGTGGATAAATGCTTCATTAGAAGCAAAAACTTATGTTTACCAAGCAGGTTTTTAAGAATTAAAAACTACAATAATGATAAAATTTTACCCTAATTTAGAAAATAAACAAAAATAAGATCAATTACTTTTGGCTCACATGAAATTGGGTGACGTCACAATTTGAAGAGTTTTGTACAAAATACATGAAAACTATCTATAAGCTAAATTTACATAAATAAAATATGGTCAAGATCCAGTTTTTATCCTCAATGCCTAAAAGTGTTGGTCAATTAGTTTTCGATAAGTCAATTGATCTTAATACTTTGTATTTGGTGGATTTGATTGAAATGGTTAAATATGAGATTAGAATAATTTTTCTTCTCAATAAAGCCTAATAAAAGATCCCAAAAATCTCAAATAGAGAATATTTAGGTGTAGAAATATCCCATAGGTTTGGATGCCAATCTTCTAAACCTAGCAAGAAGTACAAGTTTAAAAAAGTCAAACAAGGTAGGTTTAGACCCTACAAGTACTTCACTAAAAATAGATGCAAAAGATAATCTAACTTAGCAAAGGATGTTTGTTGCTATTATTGCAATAATAAGGGACATTATGCATTCAATTATCCCAAAAAATCTCTAAAACATGTAAGAGCATTGTTTATGGATGAAGAAATCAGTATAGAATGGTCACATATTGAATCTTTAGAAGAATATAAACAAATAACAGATAATAATAATCATCCTGTTTATGTGCTTGAAATAAAATTTGAATTAAAGAAAGATGAACAAAAGATCACATTTGATCAAAATAAGGATGAGTTAAAATTAAAAAAAATCTTGAACAAATAATTAACATGTTTGTGTTCAATTTTATTTTTGGTTTCCCATGTGGTTCACACTATTCCATTCCCCCTATTGAGGACTATTTTCAAGAAACATAAGATCTCTTAGAGGACCCATCTTCTAGTACTATCATTTTTATATCCATATCATCAGGGTAGTATAAACAAATTTGTACTAGGTGTTGGAAAGATATCATGGTAGATATACAAGACTATCCCTTGAACAAAATAGCCATATCAGCTACCTGTAGCATTTGTTCACAAGGACATATCATTGATGAATGCCATTTACTTCCATAACTTAGAGATGCAAAATCTGTTGCCTAGTCTAAATTCTTATCAAAGAGAGATCCCAACAACAACAAACAGGGCAAGTAAATCAACCACCACCTTTAGCCCAACCTGTGGCTAATATGAATAATATAGAACATAAAACCCCTGTCTATGTAAGCTAAAAAAAATAAAAAATCACAAAAAATTTTGCACAATCAAAATAGGAGTTTACAACTTAATGATGATCCTAGAGTTTTCTATTATTACTTAAATATTGTTAGTATTTTACTGCGCTAAACCATAACCTAGCAATTCTTAGCCTACACAGACAATAGTTGATCTCAATAGAGGTGATCCTACCTGACAAGTAGTTGATCTGCTAAATTTGTACACTTCTTGTCTTATTGTGCAAAACAAAAATATTTATTTTTTTAGCCCAACCTGTGATCAGTATGAATAATACAGGATAGGCAACCCCTATCTATGTAGCTGAATCTGGTATAAAAAAAAACCTGTAGGAAATGTTATTAACTATAGCAACATCCAAATGTGCTCAAACAAGAACTTACCTGAGCTTGAAGAGACAAAAATCAATGGAGATACACAGAAAACCTTTAGTCCAAACACACAGAAATTAGCCTTGGATAAAGGAGAAAAAAACTAGAAAAACTGCACATAGAAAATTTACTTCCATTTTACAAAGGGGTAAATTTTGTCCTCCTAGGAATGAAACAAACTGAAGTGCAGCCAAGAAAATTCTTGAAAATTATTAGTTGGCTGACTTATAAACAAAAAAAAAAATTGTTGTTATTTTGAAATAATATTTCAATCCCTTTACATGGAATTACAAGGGTATATCGAGATTTTATCTTGATGTAAGCACTTAACATCTTTTGGGAATTGGTATTTAATTGTTTCAAGTACAGATTGACAAGATTTTGTAGACTAGGAGGCATTGACAACACTTGATTGAAGAAGTTTTCAGATATGGAGCAATGCTTCTTTCTCCCATTGGTAATTCATGGAGGATGTTAGTAGTGAATAGATATTGCCTTCGGGTATACCATGCACCATTAACTAAGGAGGAGTTCTTAAAAGATATTCCATTGGATGTACACATAATGGAAGATAATTTCTCTTCAATATCAGATTCAGAGTGATGATAAAAATTTTGACAAAAAAAAAAAAATACAAGAAAAGCAAAAAGAAGAATAGACTTGTTTGTGAACTTCCTTCTTGGGTACAAGCAAGACAAGAAAAATTGAAAAAAAATTCCAGCAGAGGCATGTCCTACAAAATGGGGATACATGAGGACAAGCATCAATTTCAGTAAGGAAGAGGAAAAATGGAGCCAATACTTCATTTCCAGCACTAAGGAGGCAATTATGATGTATGAATATTCTTACTACTCATCTAGAAAGGAAGGTTGCATCAATGTTGCAGGTTTCAACAGAAAGAGATGGTGTTTTCATATAACAATTGACATGTTTTTGCAGAATAATGATTGGTCTTATCCAAATAAGAGTGAGAGATGTTATCTCTCATTGAAGCACTTGAAAAAAAAAAGGACAGAAGTTGGTTGAAAACCAGAAATGGCAGCCTCTTCTGATGAAAAAAATGAAAAAAAAGAGATGAAAAAAATAAAATAAAAAATGAATAATTCAGTAGTGAAAACCTTCTTGGAGGCGCTACTGAGTTGGCTTGCATGAAAACCAAATTTTTGACATGCATTGCCTTGTTGATCTACCCATCATTGTTCCACCATTGTACAAATCTCACACTGCACATGTGTTATGTTTGTTTATGTTTTCAGATAGCTTGCTAACAATCATCAAAAGCAGCTTGTAAGGTGCATGACCAATTTTCAGGATAGTAAGATAGGTGTTTCTTGCATTTAATTCATAATAAACATTTAACATTTAGTGTATGATAGTCGGTATTTGGCATAAACTATTCATACAATATTGACAAGTTGAAAAAGGAACATGTTCAAGATGTCAAGAAACACCCCCTTATGCCCTTAATTGCATGGAAATTCCAAAACTATGCAAAAACCTGATTTTGGGACAGACATGGCAACAATTCTATTTCAATTTGTAGGGAAAATTTTAGAAGGAGAACTACAAGTTTATATCTCATAATTGTATGATAAATTGAAGGAGGATAATCAACAAAATGCACCTGAAGGTTCTATTTTAGTACTACTAGAATAAAATAGCAACATACAAAACAAAGAATAACATCTAAAAAAAGGATGAAGAAGGGATTTTTGATGTTATGGAAGACTTATACACTCTAGAGATGGGTCCAAAATAGAATCTGTAGCTAAATTTTGCATAGGAGGTCATTTCTACATTTTTTTTGAAGATCTTTGAAATGAACAGACATCTTCAGAATGAGAAATACAGTCTCTTCGAAATGAGCAGACATCTTCGGAATGAGAAATGCAGTCTCTTCAAAATGAGCAAACATATTCGAAATGATAAATACAGTCTCTTGGAAATGAGCAAACATCTTCGGAATGAGAAATATAGTCTCTTCGGAATGAGTAGGATATCTTCGGAATGAACAAAAACTATATCAAAATTGCTGAAAATGCTATAGAATAGCAAAAAGAGTAGGGTACATCAAATATTGAGGTTTATAAGGCTCTACCACAAGTAAGTACATCCCTCAAGCATTTCAAATCCAAAATTTTTATCAATTTTTTTCAAAAGGTGCAAATAACAAAAATAAGCATTCAGGCTGAAATATTGTTAAGAACATAAAATTCCATTAGTAGTAGTGCATCTGCCAAATATGGTTCCACAATAAGACTATTGCAAGATGAATCACATGATATCAAGCCTTTAAGAGGTACCTTGCAACACTAAAACTTGTAGAAAGACAAAAAAAGAGTCATACATGTGCTTAATTGCAAAATACTTGATATAGTGCAGCAAGGAGGAATTTCTCAGTTAGTAGGTGGTAAAGGATGTTGTTCATAAGAATAAAACCTACATATTACTATGGCCTACTAAGATGCATGAGGGCATGCATCAGTTCAAGTTGGGGGGGATGATGAGGCCCAAAAATACCTCATTATTGCACAATGTTTTACTACCATATGATAAGTTAATTACCAAATAGTTTACTAAAATATACTATTGTTAAGTGTTTACATGATTTTATGTCAGGAATACTATATCTCTATTTTAAACTATTTTTAGCATTTTGTGACTGATTTTGCTTGATTAAGTAGCAAGTAAGAACATGCATTTCAATTAACCAAATGTGGTATGTTGATATCCATTAACTTCTCAATGGTTTTTGAATGTTTTCCTTCCCTTCAACTTGTTTCAAATCTATATTGAAACCAAAAGTTTAGGACTATCATAAATCTGAAAATCTAAAAAAATAGCCATATAAAAATCAGCTAGCTGTCACTTTATAGGAAAACCTTGAAGTTGTCAAGCAAAGCATGATGATATTGATGGAATGAGTTCATAAGGACTAAAGAAGACATCTGACCTATTTAAAAGCATTCCCACATGGTCTAAATAGGCAGCAACAAGGTATAACAAAGTAGGGACAATTGTGCAGCACTGTTGCACTATTTTAGCATTGTTACTTGGTGAATGAAGTGTATAAATTTAGTAGCAACTTGATGTAATACTTCATGTTGATATTTGAATAATTTTTCCATGTTCTAATTTGTTTGAATTTGCAAGAAATACCAATATTTTAAAACTGTGCAACAGAATTGGAAAATGCAGTAATTTACCATGTAAATTCTAGCAAGCTACAAATGAATGGCAAGACATGGAATTCACACATGGAGAGGAATGAAGGCTATTGCAATCTGATCCTGAGGGCTAATCCACCTGAGAAATACAGATGAAATAATTTGAAGAGCACACAGTTCATTCTGAAGATCTTCGAAATGAGCAAACATCTTCGGAATGAGAAATACAGTCTCTTCGGAATGAGCGGACATCTTCGAAATGAGAAATACAGTCTCTTCAAAATGAGCCACTTATCTTCAAAATGAGAACAGAAAGTGATTTTTGACTTGTTGAATGATTTCTGACGATGGAAAAAGTGAAATAAGGTTGAAAATTTTAAAGGAAAATATCTCCCATCTGACTTTGTCATCCTTGCCATCCAAAGTGACCATTTATGGAAAAGATCAATTTTGATCCTCTTCTAGGATAAACCCAGAAAAAACTATAGCATAATAGAAAGTTGTTTGCAAGATAGAAATGACATATTTTGAAGTGGATAAATATGTGTGAGATATTTCTATACTCCTCCCATGTACTCCCACCATTGAATATGATTTTTAAAGACCAATGACTACTACTGCAACACAAACTGTCCAAATTTGCATTTATTTCAGATCCAGAATTATTGGAAAATCACTGTAAAGTAGCACATAGGCTGATTTGAGCATGGGATATGTTGTAAATATTTATATAAATAACATAACTCCCTCCTTGGTTGAGCTAGTTAAGAACTAGAATAGAGGAGAGTTTTCAATAGCAGCAATTATGACTGTACAATAATTTTTTGTAACAGTTTTCAGCATGTTTTATCATCAATAAAAGTGTAGTTATTTTATCATTTTATATTCTAAGTGTTAATTAGTTAAGGAGTGCTTTTCACCTCCTTCTAGATCAGGAAGTATGGTCCCACTTTCAGATCTAGAATGAGGATTTTTATGGCAGGTTTTAATCTATAATTTTGCTGCAGTAGAATTAATAGATTACTTGTCAAGTTTACTTTTTTTTGTTATAAGTTTGTATAATGTTATTTATGTTTTCTATTATTTTTGTGTACAACATTTGTGTGTGTCAGCTAAAAAATTATATTAAGAAATTTTCCTTTGCTTTCTATATTTGCCCTGCTTTTCTGTTTTAACAACTTTTCATTTTCAACATATTTCATTTTGCCGTCAATTCCTGTAGCAGAAGCTTGATGACCCTTTGTGGGAGGGCATTGACAGGTGTTTTATTTCCAAGCATCACTTCCATTCTACAAGAGTAAAATAGGTTTCAATTTTGCAAGTGTAATTTAGGATTTCATTTTAGCAACATTTCAATTTAGCAATTTCAATTCTGTTATTTCAATTCTGCAAAAGTAGATTAGATTTCAATTCATGCAATTGTAGTTAACTTTAATTTTCTAAAATTAGAATTAGTTTTTATTTCTTGCAAGTTTCCATTCTACAGATTAGGTTTAGTGTGACACCAAAAGGCTAAACCAAATCTGTCTCACCCAATAAATGCTTAAAATTTGAATGCCTAAATTGTACTCTGCCCTAGCCTTCTATCATAGACAACCTTGGACACCACCCTGGATTGATAAATCATTGAGATTAAATGATGAGACTCAATGAAACTCATCATCTCCAATGGCTAAAATTCCTCCATTACATCAATTATCAATAAAGGGTAAGAAAATTGTTTTGAATAAGGAATGTGATTTGGAAGCTAGAAAACATATTGAAGAACTATGTAACAAAGGACTAGTTAGATCATCATCTTTTGCATATGCTTGTTCATGCTTTATTGTAAGAAAATGTTTAGAAATTAATAGAGGCAAAGCTAGAATGGTATTCAATTATGTGCCTTTGGATGTTGTGACATAGTCAATTAATTTGCCATTACCAGATGAAACACAACTTATTCAAATATGTGCTAGTAGAAAAATGTTCTCAAAATTTTATTGTATCTCTGGTTACCACCAAATCAAGATAAAATAAGAAGATATTCAAAAGATAACTTTTAATTCACCAATAGGTATTTTTGAATTTATAGTAATGCCTTTTGGTCTAAAAATTCTCCTACCCAATTTCAGATGGGGATGCATCATATTTTTCACCCTTATTATGATTTTTTTTTTTTGGTAAATAAAAGTCTTCTTTAATTACCGGGTTTTGCAGGTTAACCCAAAACCTATTACAATATCCAACCTTCTGCTAAGATTGTAGATCCTAGTCATCCTTGAAACTTTCTTACCAGAACTTGTGTTGAATCCCCTACAACACCTTACTAACAAGGCACACCCATACCTAAACATAACTGTAAACATTACTTACATTGATAGGAAATTAAAGTTCGGAACTTTGCACTTGTGAAACCTGTTGCTTGCCCATTTCCTATTCTCTGTCAAAATCTTCTAAGGCTTACACCCTATTACCTTCATTTCCAATTTGGTATTATTTAGAGGGAAACCCCATAGTTATTACCAGCTCCACGGGGAAAGAACACCCATTCATATTTATCCTTAACGGGTAGGTTTCTTTTCATGACTAATAATGTTTTCCACTTCACGTGGCACACCTTGTGTCCATGTCACCAAACTACCAACATCAACACCTATTTTGGCTAATTTTTTAGCTGACTTGGCCTCACAGTACATGTGACAAGCTCTCCTGTTTTGTCTGGCCACAAAAATGATCCTCACTTCATGGATGACTCCCTCGATTCTCCATGGAGGTTTTTTACCATTGGTTAATAGGTTGATGATGTTCATAGAATCACCTTCAATCATCAAGTTACCTTGAGTTTCTTGGGCTACTTGCAACCCTCTCTAAAGGGCTCTAGCTTTTGCTTCGTTATTAGTTCTGATTCCCAATGGTTCAGCGAAGGCCTTGACCAGATTTCCTTGATGATCCCTGATTATTCCTCCAGCTCCAACTCTTCCCGGGTTCTCCTTGGCTGCACCATCAAAATTTAGTTTAAACCAACCCTGGGGGGGTGGCTCCCAAGAAATCCCATTTCTAGGATTGGGCAAAGGAATGGAAGGTTTGTCCTCTCTACCTAAGTCCCGAGCTAATTGTTTTTCTTGGGGAGGAATTGAGTGGTTCTCATCCACTAAGGTGCTAAGGTTTTCTTTCACAAAGACAATAATCCTGTTGAGGATGGTTTTTGGGTTGTGAATGGTATCCTTAAAGGCTCTATGGTTCCTTTCTAGCCAAATCTACCAGAGAAAATGATGCCAATTGATTTTCCATAGGTACTTAAGTTTTAGGCTAACAAAGGGTTGAGGCCATTGATGGAACACTTTGGATATAAGAGCAGGCTTAACCCACGAGATCCTAAAGGCTTGGAAAAGTTCATCCATGATGGACTCCGCTATCGAACACTCCAAAAACAAGTGTTGGGTTGTATCCCACCCTGCCCTTCACATGTAGCAATGGTTAGTAATAACCATACCTTTGGATAACATATTGTCCATAGTGAGGATTTTTCCTTTAATCGCCAGCCATGAAAAAAAGATATTTTAGGAATTAAGCCTTTGATCCAAACCAAACTTGATTGAAATTGTTGACCTTCCACATTGAGAAGCAAATTATAGGCAGAATTAACTGTGAAGTCACCACTTTCAGTCTCAGCCCAAACAATGTGATCTTCATCCTCTCTAGAGAGAATAATCTATTGAGTTAAAATGTTATAAAGCTCTTCAGACTCCGCTTCAAAATCCTATACTCTGATGTATTTCCACCTGTTGATATTTATATCCTGCCACATATAATTTGCAACCTTATTCCCAATATGTTGCTCCATATGCTCTTGAATCCTAGCCAAATGAGGATTTTGGGATAACTCCTCAGCTCTCACCCACTAATCCTTCCAAAAGTCTATTGTTTGCCCATTTCCTAGAATCCATATAAGACCTTTATTGACAAGATCCCTGCTCGTGAGGATTGCCTTCCAAAAATCAAACCCCTTGCTTGCTAAGTTATCATTAAGGAAGTTCAAACCTTGGAGGTATTTCCTCCTAACTATGGCAGTCCATTCATTATCGACCTTAGTCAATAACCACCACGCTTGTTTGGCTAAAAGAGCTGTATTGAGATGAGCAACTCTCCTCAATCCTAATCCCCCATCAGCTTTAGGTTTGCAAACCTTGTTCCAACCTACTAAATGGATCCTTTTATTATCCTCAGTCCCTGACCAGAGAATTTTTTTTTGAAGCTGCTCAATTTTGTGATACACCTTGCTGGGAGCTCTAAAGACTGATAGGAAGTAAACGGGTATACTTTGAAGTGAAGCCATAGTTAAAACCGCTTTTCTTGCTTGAGATAACATATGTCCTTTCCAACCTGCTAGCTTTTTTTAGATCCTCTCCAGAACTATGTTCCACATTGATCCTTCAGGTTTCCCCGTGAATAGGGGAAGACCTAAATAGGAGGTGGGAAGGGATGCAACCTAACATTCCATGATCCTTGCTATGTTGTTTTGCCTAGGAATGGGGGTATTGATGAAATAAAGTTTGCTCTTATCAAAATTCACTTTCTATCCAGCAACTTCTTCATACATTATAAGAATATTTTTAATCATTCTTGCCTCAACCACAGAAGCCAAAGTTAGTAGCAATGTATCATCAACAAATTGTTGATGTGTCACCGGGGTAGTTAGCGATGTGGCCTTGATACCTGATATGAGTCCATATACCGCTGCTGCCTAAATGGTTCTTCCCAAGGCCTCAGCTACAATAATGAACATCATAGGACTTATGGATATCCTTGTTTTAGACCACATTTGCTTTGAAAAAAACCTACAGTAGACCCATTAACCAAAATTGAAAAACAAGGCTTAGAAATACACTCTCTTATTAACTTGACCCATTTCATGTTGAAGCCAAATTTTAATAAAAATGCCTCTAAGAATTCCCAATTTATCCTATCATAAGCTTTGTTCATGTCTAACTTTAAATCCATGACTAATTTTTTGGTCTGAGTGGCTATATGAAGAGCCTCATGAAAAATAATAACTCCATCTAAGATTGATCTTCCTTGTACAGAACTTCCTTGACTTGGATCAATGATAACCGGTAGAACTTTCTTCAAATGGTTGGCTAAAACTTTGGACAACATTTTATATGATATATTACACAGGCTAACCGGCCTAAAGTCAACCATAGTCTTGGGGTTAGGGCCTTTAGGGATCAAAGCAATGAAAGTTGAATTGAAACCCCTTGGAATATGATTTGAACTTTGGAACTTCTTGATTGCAGCAATAACTTCTGATCCAACAATATCCCAACAAACTTGGAAAAACCACGGTGAAAACCCATCCGGCCCAGGAGCTTTGTCAGGATCCATGTTAAACAAAGCCTCCTTGATCTCTTCGTCTAAAAAAGCTACTGTAAGAGACTCATTAATCATTTCATCAATGAGTTGTGGAATGAATTGAAGGAGAGAGTCCTTTGCTTGGGCATTATAGTCCCTTTCTTCACCCAATAATGAACTGAAAAAATTAACAGCCTCGTCCCTGATCTCCTGAATGTTTTGAGTTGAGGATCCATCCACCTTAGTTAAATTTCTAATATTATTGTTGCTTCTATTGCTCAATGTGGTAACATGGAAAAACTTTGAATTAGAGTCCCCTTCCTTTAGCCATAATGCCCTTGATTTCTGCCTCCAATACATCTCTTCACAAGCTAAAATATTATAAAACTCACAAAGGGTTTCCTTCTCTTCAGTCCTTGTCGCCTCATCATAGGTTCCATTTTGGATTTTGCTTTCTATTATTCTCAGTTTTTCCCCCACTGCTCTCTTATTCTCAAAAATATTTCCAAAGACTTATTTATTCCAAATTCTAAGGTTGTTTTTCACCATCTTAAGTTTTTGAGATAGTTTGAAGGAAGCACTTCCCTGGATAGGTTGCTGCCACCATTCCTCTATTCATTTCTTGAAGTTCGTATGTTTAACCCACATTGATAGAAATCTGAATGGATTTTTAAAGGAGTTAGCCTGAAATGCCTCCCATAGAATAAGATTATGGTCTGAAGTGCATTTAGGAAGGGCTTGTAACACTGAATCACCAAACATTGTTGTAGCTTCCTTGGATAAAAAAACCTGTCCAACCTTTCTTGAATCAAGTGACTTCCTATCCTCTTGTTACTCCATGTAAATTTGGCTCCTTTTAGTCTTACATCCATCAATTCATTTGTGTTAATGAATTCATTGAAGTCCTCCATGCTCCTTGAGGGTAACCCAGATCCTCGCTTATTATCAGATGGGTAAAGGGGGGTATTGAAATCTCCCCCAATCACCCAAGGAATGTCTTTAAAATCTTAGCTCAAATGCCCCAAAAACTCCCACAGTTTAGATCGCCCTTGGACAGAGGTGGGGGCATAAACATTTGACATAATCCAATTCTTCTTAGTATCAAAATCATGAAATAATACGCTTAAGACTCTTTCATTTGCCTGAATAATACTTCCTTCTTTTTTAATAGGATCCCATAAGATCATGAGGCCCCCAGATGCTCCTCTCACCTATTGAAAGGCCACTTACCCTTGCTTCCAAATCCTTCTAGCTATAAGTGCTGATTGTGTTGCATCTGTTTTGGTTTCTTGAAGAAAAATGATAGTAGGATTCCAATCCTTCCTTATAGACTTCACCATACTTTGTTTTGGTGGGCCGTTTAGGCCTCTCACATTCCATGAGAGAACCTTCATTTAGACTGTTTGATATTTTTTCCCTGTCCCCTTCCCTGAGCCAAAGGGGGTTTGTCAATTTTGCTATTATCCTGGCCATGAATAGCTTGCTGTAACAATGTTCTTTGCTTTTCATTTGCAATTTCTTCATTGATTCTCATTCTATAGTGCTCTGTTGTAGATATTCTCCCTTTCTTTCTTTCACTTCCATAATCTATCGGAGGCTTGGTAGTGCTTCTAGTTTGTTTTGGACTGAAATGAGGGGGCATATACTATGATAGTATAGGGCTTGAACCTTCTTCCTAATTTGGGGGTTTTCAATTCCCTCTTCATCCTCAGCCTTATTTTGGTTCACCTCTCCTATCTAGTTCCTAAACATGGGGCTTTCCTTAAAGGAACCTTTTACCGTGGGCTCGTCTGATAAGGGATAATTTTCTCCACTACCGGATTAGGAGCTACATTCCAGCATTTTATTTCCACAACTTTGACTCTTGACTCTATTTTTTCCATGTTTAAACTAAAATGACCTGGCAATTTTTCTTCATTTTGAGCATAGATTTTGGGGCTTTTTGTCATAACTATGGATGGTCCCGATTTGGATGGGGAATATAGGGTTTCAAGAAAATTGACACTGATGGTATCATCCTTACTATTTTCTTTTTCAACTTCTAGATTTTCTAGGATATCAAACATGTTCAAGCTGGGATCTTTATTACATACCTTATGATTTTTGCCACCCTCATTATGTTTCTTTCATTTCTCTTGGATTTTTGCCAGTTTTGTGTTGGCTTGGTCAGCCTGGTTATTCTTAACTTGTTTGTATCCTTCCAAGTTAAGACACGGTCCTTGAAACTTTGGGATCCATCTCCCATTAGCTTTCCCTAGAAAACATTTGCTCGTGGCTTCCTTGTTTGCAGTTATTGTCAGACATTAGGCTTGAAGGTGGCCCTAGGTTTTGCACATGTTACAAAATGCTAGATTGTTCTCATAATACATAGGCTAAATCCTTAGAAACTCTCCATATGCTAGTTCCCCCTAAGAAGGTAGATCAGAATCCAAGTTTGCATTTACACAGATCCTGGCATGCGTCAGTCTAGTCCTTTCCCGGGTTGAATGGTCTATTGCCATGAGCTCTCCTATCATCTTTGCTATGCCACTAATCCAGTACTCATTAACAAACTGGGTTTGGAGGTTTGGTAAGTGGACCCAAATGGGTGCTATATTAATGTTCTATTTCTTAGGGTTGAAATCCTCCCCCCACTTCCTCAGAAAGAGGCTACGCCTTCCTAGAAACCAGGGTCCTCCTGTCAAGATGCGCTCTGCATCATCTTTGTTGTTGATTATTATCATAAAAAAACCTCTTGAAATGGCTATGATTTCTAAGCTTCCTAAAGTTTTCCACTTTATCACGACCCATGAGCGAATAGTCTCAATGTCCGGCCTTCCTCCCAAAAACTTTCCAACTAAGGATGATGCCTCCATATCCAAGAATATTTCCATAATCTCCACTGGCATAGTTAACCTGTTATTGTTTGGTATTAGGGGTGGTAGTTCACTGACTGGCTCCTTATTTTTCCCTTTCAGCATTTCCAAAAAGGTTGGGCCCTTGTTGCCAGCTCCCGAACCCCAGTGGGACCCTTTGTTTGAGGGTTTATCTGGAGGATCTGTACCTTTAGCCTTTTTGAACTGAGCTGACAGGGAATCCTTTTCCTTTCTAGCTACAACATTTTGCCCTACCTCTGGATCTTCTCCTTTCGTTGGTTCAAAATTCTTGCCTACCGTTTTTTCTCCTCCTTCGCTTCCTTCACTTCCTCCACCGCTCCTCATCCCTTCTTCCAATCACCTCTCAATCGCCAACAACTGATTAATTTACCCTTATTATGATTTATTGGTATACTCTAATTCATTACATGAATATTTAGAATACTTAAATATATTTCAAAAGGTAATCTTAGACCATGGTATTGGATTAACAATAGATAGCAATTTTTTTATTTTTTCAATAAATTAAGTTGATTTTCTATGGGTTACTCTTACAAATGGATAAATTAAAATGCAACCCCATGTTTTGGAAAATATTTATAAACTTCTTGATAGGTTAAATTCATTTTAACATATCCATATATTCTTGGGATGTATTAACTATGTACATCAGTTTATTCCTAAAGTTACAAAAAACAAAACCTATCAGGCTAGTCATGGTTACAAAACCATATTCATGGATAAATCAAGCTACAAAAGTAGTTCTCAAATTGAAACAAGATTATTCCCAATTACCACCATTGTACCCATTCTTCTTAGGACCATACATACTATAGAATGATGCATCAACTTAAAACTAGGCTACAATGTTATTAATAAAAAGGGGGATACAAAAAAATCTCAATGTACAAAAATGGATCCTTTGAAAAACATGAGTTAAATTATTGGGCAACTGAAAAACATTTCAGCTATCATTAAAGGCATTGAAAATTTTAGGACCTTGTTATTGCTTGAAGAACTCCTAATTCACATGGATAGCAATAATTTTAAGTGGTTTGTGGGAAAGTAGGTCTCAAACCAACTTTGTAGAGGGAGATATGCATAGTAGGAGACAATTTTGTATCAATACCAATTTTCTATAGAATGTGTTCTACAGAAATAAAACATTCTTCCAGATGCTCTAACCAAAGAGATGACATATATAAATATTTTCTCTCAAAATAATCACTATCTAATTTTCCATTGGTTATTAATGATTGTTATAGTTTTTGTAGGAAAATTCAAATTATATTTCTTGCTCAAAATGAAATCATTCCCCAATACTATCCTATCATTGATTTTAAGTCTAACTTTGTAAGGAGAATCAATGTGTTGATCACAAATTCCAGATGGACCACTGAATTTCCTCACATGGTGAAATATATTCTTGATGCACAAAAATTGGATGATATTATCTTACCACATAAAGGCCTATATGACATTTCCATTTTATTTAAATTTATCAAAGAAAAATGGTCAGATAAATAAAAACATAAAAATATTAGACATAATATAATACAATTCAATTGCATAGAGCCAAATCATATCTTCCTATATGTAGATGAAGCCATTAAATAAATATATGAACCATCATTATATGCACCAAATTATCAAGCACATGTTCACTAAACATGTCGGAGACTAAGAGGACAATCATCTCAACATGTAGATATGCAAGACTTCAAAATATTGATGAAGATGAAGAAGCATTTCAAATTTTGGTATAAAAAATAAAATCTTGTCAAAAATACCAAAAATATTCCATTGGATTGTGTCACATTCATGACCTTTACTAGGGTAAATTTGGAGGACCCTCACCATGGGTAGAGGACTAACCTTTGTATAAAGAATATTTGTACCAAAAGAAATGAGTTAACACCACCACAATGCCACAGGGTCTAAATGTGGTAGGACACTCATATCTTTTGGCTAGTGGTATCTTTTCATTATGTTTTCATAGCATTAGTGGAGTTTTGAGATATCTCCTTAAGAGATATTGGAATATTGTCACACTGTAATACTTTCTTTTCTATCAACATTGGAATTCTCCACTCACTGCCTAGAGTCTATAAAACTTCATTGTAAAGGTAGAATGAGGCATCAAGTTTTCTATCAATCATCTTAAGAAAAGTAGAGATCTTTGTATTTTCTATTTTAGTGATTAATATAAGCCTTTATGGAAGGTGCTACTTGAATTTAGTTTTTGTTAATCAATTTAGTATGTGTTGACTATTCAAGGAGACAACCTCTCTTCTAGGCTAATTTGTGCCTTGAAGAAATTTTGTTGGCACTCTATCACCTAGTTTGAAAGATAAGCTCTTGCTAGCTTGAATTCATTAATTTAATATATATGCTAGATTTGTTGTATCATATATATATAATGTATGCATGTATGTATGTGTTAATTGGTAGCATTTAATTGGTGTATCTTTTTATGGATTTTATAATGCATTCATGGCATATACGTATGATGTGTGGAGCATTCCATGACATTCTAATATATAAAATATACACATATGGTTTGTGTTGCATTTGATGACATTCCATTCCTAGTTTTCTAACTATATGTATGATTTGAATAACATTAAATCTCATGCATTATGATTGAGATTCTTACTTTCTATATCATGAAATATTTGGATATATTTCAATGACATTCTCATCATACATTTTCTTCCTCTAGTATTGGATATGAATGAAGTGATATGCCAACCATACATACCATTTTAGTAAGTAGGCTACATGTAGTATCTGTCAAGTACCATGTACCAACAAATACACTCATCATGATAGTGGAAAATACTGAGAGAATCCAACTTATTTCATGTATAAACACAAGTATATATCCCTCAATCATACAATAAACCACTATATAGGTACAAATCAACATTATGGTAGTGAATTATGTTCACAAACTACTATAGGGTGGCCTAAGGGATGCAAAACTATGCCATGAATGGTATGTAAATATATGTCCCCTAGGAAAAATCATGCCCTATCATTGATGATGAGCATGTTGTTCAATAAGGCATGTCCACCATGACAAGAGGAGAAGAAACAAAAAGAAAATAAAAATAGGGTAAATACATGCTACAACACACCCCAAGGGAGGAATATATTGTGGAAGGGAGACTCACCATGCCCCTACTATAATAGGTCACACACTATAGTATCCAATTAAGTGCATTGTTTAACATGGTACACTTTCCACTATTATGGGTGAAGGTAGAAGGAAATTAATAGACATGGGATAGACACATGATAAAGTATACCCCAAGGGATATCCTATGGAAGGGAAAGTCACATGCCTCTACAATAATGGATCACACATTGTAGTATCTAACAAAGCACATTATTCAATAAGGCATGCTTACCACTACAATGGGTGAAGATATAAGGAGGTTAATAGAAATGCGCTAGATACATGCTATAGTGAACTCGAGGGGAGGGATATTCTATGGAATATAAATTCACCATACCCCTATTGTAATAGGGGATCACACACTATAGTATCCATCCAAGCATGTTGTTCAACAAGGCATGCTTACCACTAGAATGGGACATCAAAAATGATTGATTGATTGTATAAACTGAATGTTGCGTATTGCATGAAAACTTAAAGGGATTTTGCCTTAATGTTATGACCACATATCATATATAATATGGAATAGGTTGAACTAATATGGTTGTTTTAAGGTACTAAAGTAAGGTGCTAACACAAAACAACAAGAAATATGTTGAGGACACCATGATGAAGGAAAGCAATAAAAGTACCAAAAAAGTTGGAAATAATAAGTGTTAGTGAAAATGGATAGAATACACCAAGAAACAAATAAAATAAAATTTAATTCATACAAATAAAGCAAATAAAGTAAAAATAGACCAAAACTAGGTAGAAGAGAGCTAAAAATAAAAAATGATTGAGAACACCACTATAAGTGGTGATTTCAATTAGGAGAGAGAAACCATCACAAAAACATCAAGATGTACCAAACTAGATAATGTATAGGATATGAACTCATAAATAAATAATCAAAGTAGTCAAATTTAAAATATAAGGTACCAAGGCCAATAGAAAAACCAATAAAAATACAAAGACTATACAAATGGATCAAAAGGAGGCTATGCATAAAAGTATCTAACATGCATAAAATTAGTGCATTCATTCAACTCAACTCCATCTATTATTTGTAGTTTCACTACCCTAGACCCAAACAACTCTTTGATAATATAGATACCAAGCCATTTCTATATAAACTTACCCTTATAGTTCTTATACACGTTATTAAGCTTGAGGACAAGGTACCTAACTTTGAAATATTGATGACAAACTTTCTTATTATATTGTTTAGAAACATAACTCTTGTAAGCTCTATTATTATCAAGAGCATGCAAAAACCTATCATCAAGAGTAGTAAGTTTGACAAGACAAGATTCACAATTGTTGGAAGTATTATATTATTTGGTACCTTGCAATAATATTGCAAGTACCTTGTAAATAGTTTGTAAATATTTGAGTCTAAAGTTTGTAACTAGTTTGTATATATGTGGCATGAAAAAAGTCACGTAAATATTTATCTTTTAATTTGTGTAGTAATTAAAGTTTTGTAATTATTAGGAGTCAATAAAATATATTTCTCTATGTGCATAATTAAATCTCCAATGGGTTTGAGGAGATGAAGAGTTTGTGAAAGTAGAAAGGTCAAGAGTTTTGTGAATTTGAAGTGTCTCTTGTCCAAGTTGTATATATTGTAGACTAAGAATTGCAATGTGGTATGTGATAACAAGCTTTGCAAGATATTGTATTTTCATTGCTTGAGTTGATATCTATATATATCTATATATAGATAGATATTATATGAGTTTGTTATTGAATTGTGTTAATAATTTATTTTGTTATATTATTAGATATTATGAGAGTAGGGTTGAATTTTTAATAATTATATTAGAGCCACTATTATGTAAATTTATTATTGTGAAGAGATAAGACATTGAGGAGGCATTGTAGCTAAGTGCAAATAAAGGAGACATTGAGGAGTTATTGAAACAAAGAGTCGAGAGAGGTAATGTTGAAAGGTATGAGTCAAATTATCTTAGTGTAGATGTCCTAGATTATGATCTCAAGGAAAGAGAGTTTGAGTTGTAAAAATAAATCTTCTATAAGGAAGTTGCAAGGAAGAATCCCTAAGTGAACACATGATTTAGCCAAAGAAGATGAAAAAGGTGCTAAATAGAGCACCTAGGAGTAGACTAGAGGAAGCAAACATGTATAAGGGATACCAAGTTCAAAATATATAATACAAAAGGAAGATAGTGCAAACCAATGAGTAGAGCAAGTAGAAGGAAAGTGGAATATCAATTGTAAAAAGAAATCAACATGTGTCAAGGTGAGTGTCATTGGAGAAGAGAAGAATCATGCATAGAGTTGGTGAAATTTATGATTAACAAAGGTACACAATATTAATATTTGTAATTTTTTTATGGAATTTTATTATAGAAGAAATATTAAAGAAGAAAATAGGAAAGTATTGTATTGAAATGGAAATGGATATGTTATGAGGAGAAAAATATTATTAGGAGAAATTTGGAGGAATTAAAAATAAAGGCAAAAAATTGATTTACAAAATAATATTGGAGAAAGAAAAATTAATTAAATAAGAAGTAAGAAGATAAAATTGAAGGAAATATTTAAAAATAATTCAAATTATTGTTTGAAGAAAGAAATTAATTATCAAATAAAAGAGAATTATTTGAAGGAAAATTGAAGGGGAAATAAATTGAGAAGAAATTAAATTTAAAATATATGAAACTCACGTGTTGTAGGTGAGTTAGAGGGTAGGGCAATTCAAGGGAGGTTCTTGGTTTGAATCTCCACCCTACCAAATGCACATTGGGTACCCAAAATCTAGTTGATAATGTTGGTGCGGTCAGGGTCAAGCGCAACTCCCAAGCGATTTTGACGGTGTAGAACCCCCTAGTCGTGGTTTCTCAAACCAAGGTGGTCTCACAAGGGGTTTTTTGCTAAATTCAATATATATATATATATATATATATATATATATATATATGAAATGAATATTATACAAAGAGATAGAAAATAAAATTTGAATAAGAAGAAAGATTATTTGAAAGAAGATATAGTTTATTGAGAAAGCAAATATTAAGAAGAAATTGAAGATTAAAGAAAATAAGAAAATAATTTTATTTGAAGAAAAATAGAAGAATTATTGAAGGAAGAAATTTTAAAATTTAAAATTTGGGAGTAAAAAGGATTTCAACTACAAAGGAAATTAATTATTTTGAAGAAAAATAATTTATTAAAGTTGAAGACAAATTTGAAGGAAGTTGAATAAATTACTAAAAGTGTCAAATTATTTAAAAAAATTATATTGAAATAAAAATGTTGAAGGGAAATTCTTCAAAAACTTATTTTTGAATTAATAGATCTAAATATAGAGGCACAAACACAAGAATATTGATAATTGATCGAAGACAATTTTTTTGAAGGCTATCATAAGATTTATAGTTATTTGAAGAGATAGAAGAATGCATCAAAAAGGTATTTTGTAAAGTCAAATATGTTTGAGGTAAACTTTACCAAGAAAGAATTTCAAAAGCAAAGAAAATATTGTCACATACAAATTTTGAGATATAGCAAATATCTACAAGAAGATCAAATAAAACAAATTGGATATGAATATGATTTTGGTACATTGATTCAGGAGCCAACAATCATATGACTAGAAACCTATATTGGTTTCATTCTATTTAAGTAAAACAAAATATACCAATTAAGAATGTTGATGAAAAAATTTACCAAGTCCAAGGAATAGGCAATGTTACACTTAGTATAACTTCTCATAACTCACATTAGAGAATGTTATTTATGTTCCACAAAGAGGAAATAATCTAATTTTAGTATCACAATTGTTGGATAGAGGAAAATTTTCAAAATCAACAATGGCAATAAGAAATTTCTTATCAAAATATTAAACAAGATTAAAGCCCTTAGGTCCTAAAAAAATGGTATATTTGCTTTAGATATGATAGCACTTTCACAAAAAATATTTAGATCAACTTCTACAAGAAATATATTAGAAAAAATATTTAATTGAACACAAAATTCTAAAAGAAAAACAAGATAGTGTATTAGCAAATAGCACTCTACTTGAAAAATAAAAATTTCTTAATTGGTAAGAAAGACACACATGGTCTTCATGAGAGGACTAATATGTAGTATGTTCTTAAAAATAAAATGGTAGAGAGAAGTTGTGACCTTAAGTCCATGAATTAAAATGATAATACTTGTATTGATGAGACCAAAATAACTTCTAGTAAAAATTGAAAACATGCTATGAGGAATTTTGCTAATATTTATGATGATTCTAGCGTCAAAGATATTAATATGGAAAACTTTGATTATATCAGGGATACCAATAATGTTCTAAATTATTACGATGATTTTCTTAGATCAGATGTAGGGCATACTATTATTGTGATAATAAAATTTGAAAAACTAATTATGATAGGTACATATGATAGCTATTATGACATATTTGAATAGAAAAAAAAAGCATTGGGACAAAGGTAAATTAAAAAATAATTTCAAACAGAGATCTAAACATGACAAAAGAACAATTGCACTATGAAGCAGATCAAGAAGATCGAAATGAAGTATTGAAAGAAAATAAATAAAATGGAATTTCTTACCAAATAATGTAATACAGAGTTTTTTGCAAGTATTACATTTTTTTGTACCTTAAAAGAATATTGTAAGTACCTTGTTAATAGTTTGTAAATATTTGAGTCTAAAATTTGTAACTAGTTTGTAAAATATATGGTGTGAAAAGAATCATGTAAATGTTTATATTTTAGTGTGTGTAATCATTAAAGGTTTGTGTTAGGGATTGTATATGGTCCCTATACCCCAGGTTTTGTGACCCCCTACAATGAGGTTCTCAATAGATGCATTCGATGCCCTACACCTCACTTGGGACACCAGTCTTGGGAAGTGTAGAGGGGAAAAATTGCCCTACCACGTACGGTTCTCAATGGGATCCATTGGGACCTGAGGTAACCATGAGGGTGTATTATAAATCTACACTTGAAATAAATAAATGGGTTTACCAAAAATATTTTTAGGACTCACTCCAAGTTTTGGGTGGAAATGTTTAATGTGTGATTTAAGAAAACACCTATGTTTGATCTTTCTATGCTAAACTATGAAAATGAAAAAATAATGCAAAGCACACAAGATGCAAGAAGACAGTGACTAAACCTAATATGATTATTTGATTCAATGATATCTAACCCTAGGTTGCAAGAAATAAAATATTTTCTTTGAGAAAGGGACCAAGGGAATGCACAAACAAGACTAAACCCTAGATGCAAAACTATATACCTTTTTCCTTTTAAATGCCTAGAAAGCAATCAAATATTTTTCTTTTATTTGTAACCTAGATTATGAACAAGAATAAAAAAACAAACAACACACAACCTAAAAGCTTAACTTAGGGTCCTTATCTAATTCGATGTTTGATCCAAGCTTTATCTTGCATCCAAAATATTCCACAACTTCAAATTTGCAAAATAGCTTCATAGAGACTAGAAAATATAGTTAGCATTTAGGAGCCTACTTAGGCTATTGTAAGACTAATCTTGGAGGCACAACATTCAAGCCCCCTAGTTCCTTTTACTTGACCATTCAAAATAAAATGAGCTTTGACATTTGGAATAAACACAATGAAATATGATAGCATAAAGTAGTAAATGAAATGCAAATAGAATGGGCACAATACTTGAACAAGAACGTAACTTTAAATTCTATTTTTGGGAATAAGTGATTGCCCCCAAGCTAATGCAATATAAAATGTAAGCAAACAAAATGATAACATTTAGAATAAAATGCAAACAAATATGAAACAATATGCATAGGGTACACAAATCAAAACCCTAGGATTTGGATATGAAAAACCATCCCAAAATCCAACTAGATCGAATTTGCACTCTGTAAATTATCGAGCATGGATTTGATAATAAAATAGGAATGAGTGCAGAATGCATGATAGATAAAAATAGAATATGGGGTGTGGATTTACTAGAGGGTTTTAAAACCCAAAATAGAGATCAAATATGCAATAAAACATGAACTAAGATGAATAAATGAACTAATGAATGTAAAGAAACAACCTAGTGATCTCGTGGAAGAAGCAAGAGCAAAGGTGGAATACCTTTCCTCATTTAAGAAGACAAGTTACCATCAAGGCTTTCTCCTTTTGCAGATCATAGGAACACACCAACAACAGAACACAAAAGCACCAAGAGCACTAGAAGATTGCACAAGAGACCAAAATAATTCTTGTTTTCCATGAAATTTGATAGCTTGATTGCGGGAGGAACTAGGGTTCAAATGGGAATCCAATCCATTTATTTATAGAGGGTTTGGATGGCTAATATGTGAGAAAATGAAATTTAACCTTGACTAATCTGATGCCCAAAAGGGCTCAGCTTAAAATTTAGGTTTTTCAAGAAAAACCCTAAATTTACCAAATTTATGCTCTATAATTTATCAGGTGTGGATTCGATTAAGGTTAAAAAAAGCAAGGTAAACACAAGAAAAAGGGGCCAAACTTTCTCCTAGCAAGTTTGAGAGCCTCCTAAATGAACCTTGAAGAACACAAGCTTATACTGAGAGGGGGGGTGAACAATATAAGACCACTTTTTACTTTTTCTCTCAAACCAATATATGCAATGTAAAGATAGCAATATCAAAAGCAGTAATCAAAGCAATGTACACAACACCACACACAATAGAGACACCACAATTTACATGGTTCACCCAATGTGGGCTACTCCATGGAGAAAATATTTTACTAAAACTTTCTTAGTTAATCTCTTGGGAATCCTTTCCTGATTACAATGTTTATGGACCTCTGTCCAAAGGAGATGTTGATCCCCTAAATATAGTTTGTGGATATCTATCCATAGGAGAACTCCTTATCCTCTACTCTGGATGGTGATCCTCTAGAAGACTACTGCCTCCACTGCACTGGCTTGTGGATCTCTCTCCACTGAAGACTCTTGTCCCCACTTAGAAGACCTATCCTCACTGCCTTGGCTGATGGATCTCTATCCACTGGAGACTAATGTCCTCTCTACTCTATCACCTCCAAAGATCTATCTCAATTATGTACTAAACACAGTCTAGTCGGTCTAGCACAACTCTTCTCAACTCTTGTACTAAACACAATCCAGTCGGTCTAGCACAAGTCTGCTCAACAAGCTCACTCAAATTTGCACTAAACATAGTCTAGTAGGTCTAGCACAAATCTGCTCAATAGGTCCACTCATAACCTACTCAAATATTCTCAATAGATCCACTCAGAACCTGCTCAAATCTGCTCAACAGGTCCACTCAAAACCTGCTCAAATTTGCTCAATAGGTCCACTCATAACCTGCTCAAATCTGCTCAATAGGTCCACTCAGAACCTGCTCAAATATGCTCAATAGGTCCACTCATAACCTTCTCAAATATTCTCAACAAGCTCACACAAAACTTGTCCAAATATGCTCAATAAGTCCTCTCTAGGACTTAACCAAATCTGTATTGTAAGCTTCCACAAAAGCTCACACAAAATCAGTCCACAAGTCTTCTCAAAGACTTACCTCAAATCTGCTTAACAAGTCCACATAGAACTTGTCCAATCTCATAGAAACATAAAGAGAATTTTTAGAGACTCAATATGTTCTATACTCAATGCTCAATCACTTTCACAACTCAAATCAATCTTATAGAAGCATAAAGAGAATTGTTAGAGACTCAATATGTTCTATACTCAAAGCTCAATCACTTTCTCAACTCAAACTCATAGAAGCATAAAGAGAATTGTTAGAGACTCAATATGTTCTATACTCAAAGCTCAATCACTTTCTCAACTCAAACTCATAGAAGCATAAAGAGAATTGTTAGAGACTCAATATGTTCTATTCTCACAACTCAATTTCTTTCACAACTCAAATCAGAATATAGAATAGTTTGTTTCATGGAACTTGAACAATCACTTCATACATCCACTTGACTAGGTTCAATCAACTCTACTCATCCAATCACTCAAGAACCAACTCTTGCTCACAAACCCTAGTCCAAGCATGTATCATCCAACTCAAAATGTTTCCAACAATGCTCAACAACAAATCTCACATAACAATGATACTCATGATCTTTTCAAACCCTAGTTCAAGTTCTTTGCATAACAACTCACTTCAACAACCATGCTCATAAATCAAGATTCTAATCACAACTCTTAATTCAGAAAACCTTGAAGCATTAACTCAAAACACTTCACTCAACCAATGGTCTCAACAACAATGCTTATCAAACAAGGTTTTAATCACAACTCTCAATTTCAAAAAACCTTGAAGCATTAACTCATACACTTTCGAAAAGGAAACCCTAATCAAATCCTTTTCACTCCAAACTTAATTTTCAAGAAATCCAATCAACCAACACAACCAAAGAAGAATTTGCTCATACCTTTTTGCTTGACAAGGAGTTGATCTCACAAATCTGCCACACTCACAAATTTCTCTTTTCCAATCTCAATAAGGGTTAGAAGAATTTAATAATAACACAATGCAAAATGATGACCCAAAATACACCTTATTACTCCAACTCAAAAATAACATTCACCATAGTCTTCTTTTAATAGAAAAACCCTTATACAAAAATAATGCTCAAAAGTCTTAATAAGAATTTAATCAAGACTTTACTAAAACTCCTTATTACTCCTAAAATAATAAATCTCAAATACCAATCCCTCCAAAATAATCCTCAACAATCATTCACCATAAAATTTATGCCTTAATGTATATTAAAAAATAATAATCAATTATTCACCCTTATTCCTCCAACATTAGGCAACTAATAAAAATTAAAATAAAAAAATTGTACCTCATCTTCGGAGGGAATCGAACCCTCACTCTGCCCACATGCCAAGCGCCTTAACCGTGGCCTCAACCACCGCACGAGCTACCAAGCTCATTCGCTATCAACAAAGCACCACGTGCTTCTAATACGCATGTTCTCCCTTTGCCTTGGCCAAAAACCACATGCGCCTTGGGCACTTCCAATCAACACTGCCTTGAACGTAGTCACCGCATTTTGAACGTAGGACCTACAAAAATCTAACACCTTTGCACTTGCCCACTCACCACTAGGCCACACTACCTGGTTGGGCTTCAACACTCAGCACTTGTTTTCTTAAACGAATCACTGTCCACGAAAATCAAATCTCACGAGCTCTGTTTCCTCTTCGCATGCCAAACATTAAAATCGAGAGCAAGGGTAAATAAAACTTAGGACTTTGGGCATATTTATATGCTCCTCCATTGCATTAATGATGTCAACGCTCACCATGCTTCCTTCCATGATGTCGATGGTAAAGGCTTCAAATGCCTTTAATTTAAACCCAACCTTTGGGTTTAATCAACATTAAACTTTGCGCTTTGAAATATTTTTCCTTTCAAAACCCAACCTTAGGGTTTATAAAAATAATTAATTGACCTTTGTAAAACCAATAATATTATAATTAAAATTATAATAATTTATTTGGGTTTTTCACCAACTTGGTTAAATATTATAATAAATATTATAATATTATATTCTTCCACTACTTCGGATACATCTGCTTCCAAAGGAGAAATGAAACCATTTTCTGACCCATTCTTTTGGGTGTAAAATAAAGATATTTTAACCCATTATAACTTCCATTAAACTTTGCACTCGAACTGAAGAAGAGCTATCACTGGCATCTTGACATCAATGACAAATTTGACTTAGGGACTCAAAATGTCCAATAATCTCCCCCTTTGTCATTTATGGCAACCCATATTATTTTTACTAAAACTTTGACCTTTCTTTTTATTCTACTCCCCTAGGACATTGCTCCCCCTCGCTCAATGCTCTCTTAAATATCAAATATTTCCCCATTACACAAATCTCTCCCCCTTTGACATCAATGGCAAAGGGTCACCTTTGGGGCTCGGGAATAAGAATGAGCCTCTTAGCTTAGCCCCTTCCCCACCTTCTATTAAGGTGGTTAATTTCGAGGTGGGAGTATTTCTACTCCCCAAAAGCACTGTTCTTTACATTTATCCTTTTCTCTTATTTTCTAAATTTTTTGATTCCTCTGATTGTTTCTATCTATGTCATCATTCCTATTCCTATCATCATTCATGTTCTTGTTCTTGTTCTTGTTCACATCCATATTCTTATTCCTATTCATGTTCATGTTCCTGTTCATACCTATTTTTGGAATGTTCTCTCTACACCGTTTTTGTTGTGTGACCATCATTATTGCACTTATAACACTTAATGTTATTATTCCTTGGAGGTGCAAATGTCTTAGGATTTCTCCTAGTGAAGCCATATATTCTTTTGTCATGAACCCTACAATTCATTGCCTTGTGACCAAATTTATTACATGAGTAGCAATACCCATGAAAAAGTTGTCTATTCCCATATTCCTATTTTTCATGTGTCCTGCACTGTGAAGCCATGTGCCCAAACCTGTGACATGAAAAACATCTTCCATTGAATCTTACTTGTCTTGACCTCATTGGTCTCCTATTTTTATTATTTTTCCATATGTATCTTCTCTATGCATTGTTCAACTCTTCCTCTGATATCTGAATTTCTTTTACACTGTCTTCTTTTGAAGTATCTTCATCTGAATTTTCCTCTTTAGAACTTGAAGTTAACTCTCCTCCCTATTTCTTTTGAGCCTTCTCAAATCCAAGACCTATATTATTTTATGTAGGCTTTTGTGTCTTGATGAACTTATCCATGTTCTTTGAGCTATTTTTAAATACCTTCATCTTGATCTTGGAGTCCTCTAAGTCTTCTTTTAATAGTGCCACTTCTTGTGCTAACTTATCACATTCCAAGATCTTTGCTTCTAACTTGTCCTTGAACCTGTTTGCCTTAGCTTTGGATTTTTATAAATCCTCTATGAGTAGTCTTCTTTCTTCATCATATTCTTGTAATTGAATATCAATATTAGAGTTCTATTTTCTTACCTTCTTTATTGTGTCAAGGGCATAGATAAGTTCTCCCTTGATATCATATCCATTCTCTTTTGAATATTCTTCTATTTGTTTGCCTTTGTCCACATCATTACTTTCTTTTGGCTTGTCTTCTATAGGATCACTCACTTCTTCTTCTAATACTATTAGAAGATTTTCATCTGATATTTCAAGTGCATCATCATACTCATTATCACTAAAACTATAACCATTCCTCTTACAATCATCTTCAAGATGTCCAAAGTTACCACATCTAAAAAATTTGAGAATAATTGGAGTATTTTTCTTAACTGGGTCTTTTTCTTCAATCATAAATAGGGCTTCATATCTATCATTATATGAAGAACTAGCATCACTATAATTTGAGTACTTACTTGCATTATATGCATAGTAGCTCCTATTTTGTCTTTGGAAGAACTTTTTTCCTTGTATGTTTTGTCCATCCTTTCTTTTATTTTGATGCCTATATCTTTCTGATTCCCTGTACCTGTGATCCTGTTTTTCTTCACCATTGTTGTTCTTTGGTTTTTTACAATCTGTTGCAAAATATACATACTTTCCACAATTGAAACAATTAATAGATATTAGATCTATAGGTCTTCTAGAACCTTTATCTCTTCTACCATAATTGGCTTCTTCATCACTAGAAGACTCATTGCTTGATTCTAACTTCTTACCCTTTGTTTCCTTGTTCGCTTTGAATGCAACCTCCTTTGGAGGGATATGATCTTTTGTTCTTATCTCAAAGGTTGTAAGCATGCCAAGTAAAGAATTTCTTATCAGAAAATAACTATCAATTTATGTTTCTATAGCAAAGACCTTTTCACTGTATCCTTTTGGAATAGTTCTCAAGATCTTATCACAAGCATCATATTCATCGACCTTCATTCCAAGTCCTCTCATCTCATGTACAAGTTCATAAATCTTACTGAGATAGTCACGAATGTTTTCATCATCATGCATTCTTAAGTTTTCAAGTTCTCCTTTGAGATTTTTGATCTTAGCTTTCCTAACACTTTTATCTCCTTCATATATGTTATGTAGTAGTTCCCACATTTCTTTTGTTGTTTTACAATCCATAACCTTCATAGATTCTAATCTACACAACCCTTCTATAATTACATTCATAGCTCTTGAATTTGCATGCATTAGAAGCTTACCTTACTTATATATAGTAGGATTGATTGCTAGATCATATCCAAGTTCCACTGCATCCCAAACTTCATTGCCAAGTGCCATCAAGTGAAATCTCATCAGCATACACCAATACAAGAAGTCACTTCCATAAAATACTAGTGTTGTATTATATGAGGACCTGTCCCTTTGATCCTTTTGATCCATTGTGTTCTTGACCGCTTTTCCTTCAAGCTATCAAACTCTTATGAAGGAACCCGCTCTAATACCAATTGAATAATGTAAGATTATACTAAGAGGGGGGGTGAACAATATAAGACCACTTTTTACTTTTTCTCTCAAACCAATATATGCAATGTAAATATATAAATATCAACAGTAGTAATCAAATAAATGTACATAGCACCACACACAATAAATACACCACAATTTACGTGGTTCACCCAACGTAGGCTAATCCATGAAGAAAATATTTTACTAAAACTTTCTCAGTTAATCTCTTGGGAATCCTTTCCCGATTACAATTTTTATGGACCTCGATATAAAGGAGATGTTGATCCCCTAAATTTAGTTTATGGATATCTATCCATAGGAGAACTCCTTCTCCTATGCTCTGGCTGATGATCCTCTAGAAGACTACTACCTCCACTGCACTGGCTTGTGGATATCTCTCCACTGAAGACTTTTGTTCCCACTCAAAAGACCTATCCTCACTACCCTGGCTGATGGATCTCTATCCACTGGAAACTACTGTCCTCTCTACTCTGTCACCTCCAAATATCTGTCTCAATTCTTTACTAAACATAGTCCAATAGGTCTAGCACAACTCTACTCAACTCTTGTACTAAACATAGTCCAGTCAGTATAGCACAAGTATGCTCAACAAGCTCACTCAAATTTACACTAAACATATTCCAGTTGATCTAGCACAAATCTGCTCAACAATTCCACTTAGAACCTTCTCAAATCTACTCAATATGTCCACTCAGAACCTGCTCAAATTGATGCAGCGCCAACCTCAATCCTCACCTGCAATTCTGCAATCTGCAATCTACACAATAAAATAAAATAAAATAACACCGCAATCTGTATCATAGAGGAATTAAAACTCGCTCATAATAATCATAAAAAATGAGAGACTCTTGAAATATGAGAATCATCATTTTATTTCTCTACCCTAGACAATTATAGTCCTTTGTTTTTCTTTTTTTTTCTTGTTTTTCCTCGACCTCTCTCTTTCTTCTCTCCTCTCCTCTCTTATCTGTTCTTCCTATATTTTCCTATAAACTGAAGAACTCCCATACTTATTCTATTCAAACTTATAAATTCCCTAACTTATCTAATCACAACTACTTCATCTGGTAAATCTTAGCTTTACTTAATCAATTTCTATTTTTTATTTTTCAAAATGAAATTTCCAAAACAAACGATCATGAACAACTGGCTTCTAGCTTGGCTTATCTTATATTATCACTTTTAAAATTTAAAACTTATCCCCTCCTGCTCTCTTCTCTATGAGTTGGTGGATGCTGATGAATATTTCCCTGTTGGATACTTCGCATCATACTACCCAGGTAACAAAAGTGTTTCATGAGCTCCCGCTCATGTTCTCCCAAGTTATCAGTCTTTAAACTTGGTCATCTTCACAAGGCCACTTTGTTATCTTATTTTGGCTGTACTCTGAAGATCAAACCTCCTCACATAGAATGCACTCAACATTCTCTTCACCTTCTCCCATTGCGGCATATCCATCCAACCACAATCAACATACACTTTGTTGGTGTCTTCCTATCGGTGCCAACACTCACGAGTGGAGTGATTTCATCCTCCATAATTCCCACAAGGATGCAAGTTCCAACACCTAGTTGCTACATGTCCAAATATTCCACACTAACTGCAACAACCCATTCTTGAATCTGCATTCCCTGTGCTCTCTTTTCTCACAAATTTTGTCTCACTGCTTCTTGTTGGACCTGCATATCCAAGGCCTTCATTCTTTGGCCTTATCTTTGGCAGTATGGATATTTTCATACCTTGCCCACATATTCCCAATCCTTCACCATTGTACCCCATTATTTTCATCAATATGGATCCAATGCCTCTTGTGTGCTTTTCAAAGCACCCAAACTCTCCATCACCACTCTGATCTTGATCATCCTCATAATGTCCTTCATCACACTTTGAAGTAACATTGTCACTATCAGCTCTAAAAATATGGCCATTGTCTTGACCATCAATGACTTGATGAGGTTCATCTTCCTCTACTGTCCCCTTACCACTTCTCTCTTTCTCCTTATCTATTGTACCAGTTGCTATATTGTCTTCTTTTTCATCACTACTATTGCTGACTTGGACCATCGGTCTCTTTTCCATACCCTTTCTTTGACTTACCTCTATCCTTTGCTCCTCATTCTCCATTGTTTATGGCTTACCCAATTCGAAACTAGAATCTATATCATCACCAATACTCCTTACTGGTGGTAACCCATTGTTTGAAAGCATATTTACGTATTCTTCCATAAAATCCCTCATGCCATGTGGGGTTTTATCCATATTTTCCATAAGCATTCTTTCAATTATTAGTATTACTCTCTTCATCATGAGAGATTCTCCTTTTTCAGGTTCTACATGCTTTGGGGAAGAAATGATTTCTTCCTCTGATTGTGCAATATTGTTTCTGATCTTATTTCCTTTGTTGTTACTTTTTTGTATGGTTGTACATTCATAAGCTTGATGACCATCTTCTCCACATCGAAAACATTTTCCAAAGAATCCTCTACCCCTTCCGCAACCAAAACCACCTCTACCTCGAGAGAAAGCTCCACTTCCTCTGGTGTTCTGGTTGAGATCACTACGACAAGTACTGAATTCTCCTTCCTGCAAATATTGTCTGCTACCATTGTTTGATTGTTATTTTCCTTGAGAGGATTGTCCTCTTCTTCTTGTATTATTTTTTTGCCTTCACAACAACTTTTCTTCTACCTTCAAGGCATATTGGTAGGCTTCTTCTACCATCCTTATTCTTAGCATACTAACTTCATCTTGTATGGATAGTCGTAATACATTGAGGTACTTTAATACCTTCTACTCATTATCTTCCACATGACCAACCTGAATGGTGAGCCTATAAAATTCCTCTGTGTACTCCTTAACACTCAACTCCTTTTGTTTGAGATTCAACAATTTCTTGAAGAGATCTAATTGGTAATCTCTCGATAAGATTTTGGCTTTTATTTTGGTGACCATATTCTCCCATGACTTTATCTTTTCCTTACCTTTCCTTCATCTTTCCATCTGAACATGATCCCACCATAAGGATGCATGTCCTTTTAACCTTGTGGAGGTAAATTTCACTCGTTTAGGGTCTTCAATTGCCTCAAAGTCAAAATATTTCTCCATCTCCATAATCTAGTCTATGAGCTCCTCTGGATTCAAGCTCCCATTGTATGGTGAAGTCTCTATCTTTGATGTTCGACCCAAATTTGAAATTGCTTGAATCAATTGTTCATCCACTTCTCCCTCTCGCTCTTCATCACAATTTTCTTCATGATCTATCTCCTCTTCTTCACTGTCACTAACCGCCTCAAGATGAATGTCTATTTTTTGAGCTATTTCAATTGCTTCAAGTTGAGCAGTAATGCCTCTTAGCATTTTAGCTATATCCACATTTTGATTTCCTCTCGGTCGTATTCTTCCCCACTGAGCCATTATTTCTTCAACACGTCCTCAATGATCTTCTGGCTCTGATACCATAAATGATGCAGTGCCAACCTCAATCCTCACCTTCAATTCTACAATCTGCAATCTACACAATAAAATAAAATAAAATAACACCATAATTTGTATCACAGAGGAATTAAAACTTGTTCACAATAATCATAAAAAAATAAGAGACTCTTGAAATATGAGAATCATAATTTTATTTCTCTGCCCTAGACGATTACAGTCCTCTGTTTTCCTTTTTTTTTCTTGTTTTTCCTCGACCTCTCTCTTTCTTCTCTCCTCTCCTATCTTATATGTTCTTCCAATATTTTCCTATCAACTGAAGAACTCCCACACTTATTCTCTTCAAAATTCTAAATTCCCTAACTTATCTAATCACAACTACTTCCTCCAATAAAGCTTAGCTTTACTTAATCAATTTCTATTTTTTCTTTTTTAGAATGAAATTTCTAAAACAAACGATCATGAACAGTTGGCTTCTATCTTGTCTTATCTTATCTTATCACTTTTAAAATTCAAAACTTATCCCCTCTCACTGACTTCTCCGTGAGTTGGCGGATGCTGACGAATCTTTCCCTGTTGGATGCTCCGCATCATAAATCTTCTCAATAGGTCCACTTAGAACCTGCTCAAATCTGCTCAACAAGATCACACATAATTTTTCCAAATCTGCTCAATAAGTCCTCTCTAGGACTTAACCAAATATGTATTGTAAGCTTCCACAAAATCTCACACAAAATTAGTACACAAGTCTTCTTAAAGACTTGCCTCAAATCTGCTTAACAAGTCCACACAGAACTTGTCCTATATCATAGAAACAAAAAGATATTTTTAGAGACTCAACATGTTCTATATTCAATGCTCAATCACTTTCACAACTCAAATCAATCTTATATAAGCATAAAGAGAATTTTTAGAGACTCGATATGTTCTATACTCAAAGCTCAATCACTTTCTCAACTAAAACTCATAGAAGCATAAAGAGAATTGTTAGAGACTCAATATGTTCTATACTAAAATATCAATCACTTTCTCAACTCAAACTCATAGAAGCATAAAGAGAATTTTTAGAGACTCAATATTTTCTATTCTCACAACTCAATTTCTTTCACAACTCAAATCAGAATATAGAATAGTTTATTTCATAGAACTTGAACAATCACTTCATACATCCACTTGACTAGGTTAAATCAAATCTACTCATCCAATCACTCAAGAACCAACTCTTGCTCACAAACTCTAGTCCAAGCATGTATCATCCAACTCAAAATGTTTCCAACAATGCTCAACAACAAATCTCACATAACAATTATACTCATGATCTTTTCAAACCCTAGTTCAAGTTCTTTGCATAACAACTCACTTCAACAACCATGCTCATAAATCAATATTCTAATCACAACTCTTAATTCAAAAAACGTTGAAGCATTAACTCAAAACACTTCACTCAACCAATGGTCTCAACAACAATGCTTATCAAATAAGGTTTTAATCACAAATCTCAATTTTAGAAAACCTTGAAGCATTAACTCATACACTTTCGAAAAGGAAACCCTAATCAAATCCTTTTCACTCCAAAATTAATTTTCAAGAAATCCAATCAACCAACACAACCAAAGAAGAATTTGCTCATACCTTTTTGCTTTACAAGGAGTTGATATCACAAATCCACCACACTCACAAATTTATCTTTTCCAATATCAATAAGGGTTAGAAGAATTTAATAATAACACAATGCAAAATGATGACCCAAAATACACCTTTTTACTCCAACTCAAAAATAACATTCACCATAGTCTTATTTTTATAGAAAACCCCTTATTCAAAAATAATACTCAAAAGTCTTAATAAGAATTTAATCAAGACTTTACTAAAACTCTTTATTACTCCTAAAATAATAAATCTCAAATACCAATCCCTCCAAAATAATCCTCAATAATCATTCACCATAAAATTTATGCCTTAATGTATATTCAAAAATAATAATCAATTATTCACCCTTATTCCTCCAACATTAGGCAACTAATAAAAATTAAAATAAAAAAATTGTACCTCATATTCAAAGGGAATCAAACCCTCACTCTCCCCACGCACCAAGCACTTTAACCATGGCCTAAACCGCCACATGAACCACCAAGCTCGTTCGCTATCAACAAAGCACTACATGCTTCTAATACGCACGTTCTCCCTTTGCCTTGGCCAAAAACCACATGCACCTTGGGAACTTCCAATCAACACTGTCTTCAATGCAATCACCGTGTTTCGAATGTAGGACCTATAGAAAACTAATGCCTTTGCACTTTCCCACTCACCAGTAGGCCACACTACCTGGTTGGGCTTCAACACTCAGCACTTGTTTTCTTAAACGAATCATTGTCCATGAAAATCAAATCTCACGAGCTCTGTTTCCTCTTTGCATGCCAAATATTAAAATTGAGAGCAAGGGTAGATAAAACGTAGGACTTTGGGCATATTTATATACTCCTCCATTGCATTAATGACATCGGTGCTCACCATGCTTCCTTCCATGACGTCGGTGGTAAAGGCTTCGAATGCATTTAATTTAAACCCGACCTTTGGGTTTAATCAACATTGAAATTTGTATTTTGAAATATTTTTACTTTCAAAACCCAACCTTAGGGTTTATAAAAATAATTAATTAACCTTTGTAAACCCAATAATATTATAATTAAAATTATAATAATTTATTTGGGTTTTTCACCAACTTGGTTAAATATTATAATAAAGATTATAATATTATATTCTTCCATTGCTTCGGATACATCTGCTTCCAAAGGAGAAATGAAACCATTTTCTGACCCATTATTTTGGATGTAAAATAATAATATTTTAACCCATTATAACTTCCATTAAACTTTGCACTCGAATTGAAGAAGAGCTATCACTGGCATCTTGACATCAATGACAACTTTGAATTAGGTACTCAAAATGTCCAACAAACCTAAGGAAAAATGACTCATTTAGGTGGGCCAATTTTTCATGTCTATATGTTGCCCCCTCTTTGATGCATTTATGGCCTAATAAATGCATCAAAGAGAGATGTAGACACCTATGGGTGAAAAATATGAAAAACACAAGGAAAAATGGGTGGTCAATTTAGAAGAAAGAGGTGGTGCATAAATGGTATCATTATGGATACTTTGAATATTTTGCACATAAATCAATGTACTAGGGACATTAATGCCTCTCATGCCAAGGTGCCCCCTCAAGTTTTTAAAGGAATGTAAAATTCCTAAGAAAACTTGAAATGGTGGACTCAGAAGAAAAGAGAGCCACAAATGATGAAAAACATGTCAAAATGAGAGAAAAGGAAAAAGGAGGAATAAAAGGGCAAAAGGGGTTAAAACCCTAATTCATTTTCATCGCATGAGAAAGTAGAAGAGAGTTCTAGATAAAATAAGAAAATGATACTTCCCACACATCGAGCGATAGTTGTGAGGAGTGAGACTGGTGCAGTAGTATACTGGGCATGGGTAAGAGCCAAAATCCCAACTAGAATTTAGATTTAGTTCATTTTTAACATTTTTTAAGATTTTTTTGTATTTTTGAGTGGATGTCATAGTGTGGGACTTGGGCATGGATCTAAAAATCACCCATAGATCTGGTTGGCCTTGGTAGTGACCAAATCCATACCCTATACTATAGAGGGTGTGAATTCATGAATCTGCATCCTAGAGGATACATGTGCAAATTCATAGAAGGAAGAAGATAGACAAAGAAAAGAGAAAAAAAGGTAAAAAGGAAAAAAATAAGGAAGAAGGGATTAGGTGCTCTTAGTGTGAAAATTGCATTAGTATGCTTATGTTGATGTTTTTATGATTATGTGATGAAATTAATTTTTGTGTTTTTATTTTTTTATTGTTGCATGATATCCTTGAGAGTAGGTAATGGTAGCCTAGTACCCTTGAGGAGGCACTACAGAAGCTCATACTAGTAGAGATATGCACATTGGGGGTATTAGGGCTTCTACACTTGGCATAAATACACTGGGTGAAGGTTTATAGAGCATTATTGACAACACTAGCATAGTTGTGGTACTTAGCATCATCCATGTTTTGGTTACCAATGGGAGAGATGACTATCACACTAGAGGATATGTGGTTCATATTGAGGATATCCATTAGGGAGAGGATTATTTATAGGGTATAGGTGCCTCAAATAGTAGCACAAATATTGATGAGTGACCCATCATATGAGATCTACAAGAGTAGATTCCACGTCCATGATATGTCATGATGACACAAGATTGGGGCATTAATGATCATGCTTTATTTAGTAGTGGTAGGATTGCTAGAGTGCCATATGAGTTAGCAAAACCTACCATGGGCACTGGTAGTAATGAAAAATATGTGAGACTAGTAGGTGTAATTTGCATTGGGGTTATATGTGTTGGGCTATTTGTATAACATCATGTACAAATGACATACAAGTTTAGTATGCATGAATTTTCTCCAAGTGTGGTGCTAGGAGTACATAACCATCAAGAGACTAGATGCACTACCAAGGCCACAGCCTGACCTAGAGTAACCAATAATATATAGGTGATCCCAAGAACTTGAGTGCACATAGAAATCATATGCAAGTATTTTTATACTAGGGAGATGGATCATACATGAGCTATGAGACAATCAGATCATATGGTAGTCATGGCATCTACACCCAATGTGGGATGAGGATGTGGAGGATTTGTCTTAGGTTAGGAGGGTCTAATGGGTCAGCATAGAGAAGGATGAGTTAGAGCTCTATCGGTTTGACCAAGTGTAGTGATAGTTCAATATTCTTCAGGAGATATTGAACATGGGGGATTACTAGTATAGAAGGGTGAGGTAATATCTATTAGGAGTCAAAGGGGACCCTAACATGGCTAGGTTTATGGAGGAGGACCTATATGATCCTCTTTATGTCGATCCTATAGTAGATGATATTAAGGTAACCCTTGGATATAATATATGGTTAGGGGTATTATGCCTACAAGGATCTCCCCATTGTTACTAGTGTAGAGGCACCAAGCCATGGACCAAAGAGTATAGTTGGCACTTTGAGAGGCTAAAAAACATGTAATAGAGTGATGAGAGTAGATGCCACAACCTCCTAGGTAGGCCAAGGTATAGGTCAGGGTAGAGGTGGTGATAGCCGCAAGGACCACCATCACTCTCTTTGGTTCAAAGTTAGTGAGAATATTTAAAGATGTCCACATAGTGGCATAGGTAGGATCGAGGGGGACTATGGGTTAGGGAGACCTAGTGAGGGTGATGAAAGGGCCACCAAATAGGATTTATACCATGTAGGGAAATATAGACACTCTCCATGCATAGTTGGGCCAGGTCACAATAGATAAATATGCAATGAGGGATAATATGAGCTACCTTAGAGGAGATATGGGCCAACTAGAGTAGGAATATCAGTGGGCTTGGGCTAAGGGGATAGTTATTATATTGGGTATCTAACTAGGTGAGGAGATTTGTATCCTATAAGAGTAGATACAGGGGGAAAATAAAAGGTGGGATGTCGGGGTATAGAGGGAGAATTTCTACCAGGCTCTGTACTTACAGATAGTGTCAATGGATCAAAGGGTGCTTCCAACAACCTCCCTTCAATCATAGAGTCATTCACGATCTTGATCATGGATAACTATGTAGTCTATGAACATACCCCCACCAGGACCACCACCAATAGGTGGAGTAGAGGATGTAGCCTCATAGATCTAGGGCTAGGATCAGGGTGACATGCTAATTATTTATTATAGCATGCATCCATAGGGAGGATCATGTGCATTAGGATTGGACTATGGTGCAATGACCCAGCTAACATGTATTCCCTACTATCAACTAATATCATGTTATGGTTTTTATTATTATGTTATGGTGTGAAAGTGTGTGTGCATTATGTTAATTTTTGTTAAGTGATTTGTTGTGTGGTAATGACAAACATAATGAATGCAACTAAATGAATGAATGACAAGAATCTAATGAATACAAATATCTAAGTGCAAACCTAAATGAAATGCATAGATGAACGGATGGAAATAAGAAAAAAAATAAATTATGAAGAAGAAAGATATGAAAAAATCTTCAAAAGGCTAAGCAAAATAAGATAAAAGGGAGCATAACCCTATAAGTATGTATGCTCATAAATGACTCATATGGAGATTGTCCCTTATGTGTGCCATGAAGCTATCTTGTAAGTGTGTTATGTTTGCAAAAATATGGACAAGTGTGGAGCAATACCTGCTATGGGTATAGAACTCACTAAGATGGCTAGAAAGAAAGAGATATACCCGCTAGGATGTATGCTCACAAATGGTTGAATGGAGGCTGCCCCTCACTCATTACCATGAAGCTATCTTGTATGGGATGAAATTTTTTATTGATTTTCCAAAACAAGTACTATCCAATAGGGGTGTGGTGTGTGCAAGGTGTATGGAAAAGTAAATTGAGTAGAATAAGAGGTGATTATGTGTATCCATATTGAAGTTCCAATGGTTAAGAGTTGTGTGTAATATATTCAGTGGTCGTATGAACACCACAAGTGATATTCATGTGGTATCTATCCTATCCCACAAGGGTCGCTTAACCATAAAAAATAAAGAAGGAATAAGTGTGAAAGCAAGAATGAGCAGATAGAAGAACATATATCCTTGTCTTGACAAAAGAAAGAAATAAAAATATTCAAAGGACAAGGATATATAAAGGAAGAACCATATCCATTGACTTGGATAGATCGAAGCAATACAAATTTTAAGGTTAAGTAATATAAAATATTAAGAAAGAAGAAGAGAAGATGGAATGGGCAAATATAGTGATGAAAATACATGAAAACGGGCCCTAGGTTGGGGATTTGTTAGGCATTAGAATCCTAGTGTGAGTGAAATGCATATGAGCTATGACCTAACTAGGTGTAATCACTTGTAATGGTCATGAAATACCCAAGAATATATATGATAAATCAATCATGCAAGCGTGAACAAGTAGAAATGCATTTGTATGACAAATAAAAATGAAAATGGAATAGAATATGAGGCCAAATATGTAAAAATATGATGGATAGTCATGTAGTATGAATCAAGCAATATAGATGCAATATGTGAACTAAACAAGATGAATATCCAAAGTCATTTTTTATTTATGTTAGTGCTTTAAGTTCTTAAAGTCGACACAAATTTTGATTGTGTTGTCTATCTTAACAAACAAGATGGTAGTGCAAGGAGCTGATCCATAAAAGAAAGGGCTATTATGGAGGATATCCTCATGATTCTCATCACAAAGCAGATCATCCACAACATATTCTCTAAGAGTTGCTACATGAAATTCATTGCAAAATTTGACTATGCCATTTTTTTTATGAAAGGGGGAGATATTTCTAATTTTACAAGGTCTCTATGAGATAGAGGAATAGGTTTCCCTTGATAATGAGAAGACTCGACGTGCATAACACAAAGGGACATATCCATAAAAGAAGAATATATTCTAGAGGATATCCTCATGAGCTATGTCACAAGGGGTATCCCTTTTAGCATACTCCTCTGGGGATGCAACTAACTCAGGATGCACCAAAGTTACCATATTACAAAAAATAATATCTAAGGGATAAGGTGGCTCCTCATCCTCATCACTCCAAGTGGCTTCAATACTAAAGGTGGGGTTTCTACTCTTGTGCTCATTTTTTAGATATTATTCAAAACTAAGGTGGGTTTTAAAGGTGATTTGTATGAAGAAATCATATCCTACTAAAAATGCTGAGGTGGTTGGGCTCAAGCCTATTGCCTTGTAATTATTTCTATCATACCAACCATATTATCATAGGGAGGTGGCACATTATGATATGACACTTTATTAGTTGCCTACTACCCATGTTTAGGTAGGGTATCTTGGAAGATAATCATGTTTTGATTAGTTGTGGATGCTTGTTGAATAGGAGGTTGATTTTTTATTAGAGGATTGGGTCGAGAACCTTCTATAACAAGGTGTCCATAAATTAGGTCTTGAAACACATGTTTTAACCTCTTACATGAATTTATCATGAACTCCTCCACTCTATGATACTCACAATGTTTATCAAGTTTATTTCAATTATTCATGGTATCAGGTTACCTTTTGGGAGGTAACTCAATCATATTAGCATCCAAAAGTTATTGTAGGACCACATTCATAGGCATGTTGAGTCTTGTGAAGTTTATTGGCGGGGGTTTTTAAGACAAAAAGCACCATTTTTTATAGGGTGTTAACAACACTGTTAACATGTCTACTATCCATTACCCCATCATAAACTACATATTTATTCTTATACTATGTTTTTATGGTCTCATATTATTTTATCTTAAGTTGACCTCTTTAGATAAGGGCTTGCTCTACCCTTCTTTCTAGATCTATTGCTTGGTCAAAAGAGGTGATAGTTGTAGTTTCTAATTCATAAGATATTTGCTCTTGTAAATTCCCAATAAATATCTCAAGCATATCTCAAGGAGGTAAGGTATATCTCAAGTGTTCAACTAGACTCCTCAAATGAGACAAAAATTCTAAAAATATTTTATCCTTACCTTGTTTTAAAATATAAACATCTTTCATAGTCATATTCTTTTTAACATAAGCTCTGACCTGTTGAACCTTCAAAATTCCTCAAAGAATGATTGGGCAGTTGATAATACCACTCTAATGCCATACCTCTAAGGCTCTTAGGGAACATCTTAAGCAAAAACATATCATCATATATGATATCATGACATTTTATATTTAACATTATTAAATTACCAATTGGATATTTTGTTCCCTTATAGATATACATAACTAGCATTGAAAAATGCATAGGGTAAGGCCTAGAGGAAACAACAGGGTCTAAGAGCTGATTGCACATTTATCTATAGTTGTAGGTGAAAATAGAAGGTGGAATCATGTCCACTCTTGAGACCAATTGTTTCACCATATTTCTTAAACTTTACATCTCGGGATTGTTGTTGTGCAATGCCCCTATGTTCCCTAGGGGAGGGGTATAGGTAGGCTGCTAAAAGAGAACTTGACCAATGTTGGAGATATTGAAACTGTTATGGTATGGATTATGATATGTGGCATCTTATTATGAAGGGTAGTTGACATTTGGAGGAACATAAGCATAAATATTGTAGAATGAGGAAGAAATTGAACATAATATTGAGAGGTACTACTAGTTGGAAGAACTTGTGAAATTATTCCAACATTGTCGGTCATAATAGTAGCATATGTTGGTTGATGAGAAGGATCAACATGATGTGAATATTCAAACAAGGGGTTGTTATGAAAATTTATTGTAGATATGTTAGGAGGATGAGGCATCCCATATTTTTTGGGTTAGGATTTCTCTACCATAACCTTAACCAAAGCCTCCTTGTGGAGATTTATAAAACCCCATAAATGATCAAATGATTCAAAAGTAAAGCCACCATTATTTTACATTATATTATGTTATTTGGTACATGCTAATGTACCACCGTGGGTACATTTTTAGATTAGGAGAGTGTCTTAGATTAGAGTGTGAGTATTTACTTTATACAATGTAATAAATGCACAAGTATTATTAAAATATGCAAAGTAATTTGGTAATTTAAATGTGCATAATACTTCATGTGCACATGAGTCCATATAGTAGTAAGATGAAGAGTCTCAAGAAGAGTGAAGGCCAAGAGTACTCCATATGAAGAGTCACATTCCATTATATATATCTATGTGTGTGTGTGAGACATAATGTAGAGTGAGAGTGTGTGGAAGTATGGTGTATTGGAGATATTTATTCTATATGAGAATACTATTTTTGTGAGCATTTATTAGTGGCTATTTTATGAGTTGTTGCAGAATTTATTTATGAGTTTTATATATTCTGGTTATTTTGATTTAAGTTTATAGAATCAAAAGCTAACACATTAGGCCCCTCATAGGGATTATAGTTAGTATTAATTTCCATTTGTTCTTGCTCTTCTACATCAATATTAGGATTCTCCCTATCAAATAATCATCTTCTCAAGGAATATGATCAGATTCTAAGTGCCTTCGTTGACTCCTAAGGAATTAAGCCATTAGGAGAAATGAAAGGATAGAGGAGAAAACCAAGGAAAGACACAAGAATATTCTTAAGATTTTTTTAAATGTTTTCTATTATAAATAAATAAAATTAGTGGTTTTTATAAATTTTCAAGAGAAAAGCAAAGGAAGATGCTTCCAGTCTTGGCCACTAAGACATGTTTTCATATTGGGTTCACCAAATATGTATAGGGTAAAAACTACCCTATCACATATGATTCTCGATTGGATCCATTGGGAGCCGAGGTGACCGTAGGGGTGTGTTATAAATCTACACTTAGAACAAAGAAATGGGTTCACCAAGAATGGTTTTAGGACTCACTCCAAGTCTAGGGTGGAAATATTTAATGTGTAATTTAAGCAAACACCTATGTTTGGTCTTTCTATGCTAAACTATGGAAATGAAATAACAATGCAAAGCACACAATATGGACGAAGATAGTGATTAATCCTAATATAATTCTTTGATTCAATGATATCTACCCCTAGGTTGCAATAAATAAAATATTTTCTTTGAGCAAGGGACCAAAGGAATGCATAAACAAGACTAAACCCTAGATGCAAAATTATGTACCTTTTTACTTTTAAATGCCTAGAAAGCAATCAATTTTTTTTCCATTTTATTTGTAACTTAGGTTATGAATAGGAATAAAATAGCAAACAACACACAACCTAAAATTTTTACCTAGGAAAATTATCTAATCTAGTGTTTGATAAAAAATATATCTTGCATACAAAATATCCCACAACTTCAAATATGCAAAATATCTTCACAAAGACTCTAGAAAATATTGTCATCATTTGGGGGCCTTCTTAGGCCATTGTAAGACTGAGCTTGGAGGTACATTAGTCAATTCCCATAGGTCCTTTTAGTTGACCATTCAAAATAAAATGAGCATTTATCATTAGAATAAACACAACAAAATATGAGAGCATAGAATAGTAAATGAAATGTAAATAGAATAAGCATAATTCTTGAACAAGAATACAACTTTGAAATCTAGGGTTTAGGAACAAGTGATTGCTCCCAAGATAATACAATATGAAATATAATAAAATAAAATGATAATAGTCATAATAAAATGTAAACAAATTTGAAATAGTATGTAGAGGGTATGCAAATCGAAACCCTAGGATTTGAGGATGAAAAACCATCTCAAAATCCAACTAGACCAAATATCTGCTCTGTAAATTATTGAGCGTGGATTCGATAATAGAAAGAGAAATGAGAACAAAATGCATGATAGGTGAAAATAGAGTTTTTTCCATATCCATACCCTAAAGTAGACAGGATGTATATTTGCACAGAGAGTTTTAAAACCCAAAACAAAGATCAAATATACAACAAAATGCAAACTAATATGAATAAACAAACTAATGAATGCAAAGAAACAACTTGGTGATTGTTAGTCTCACAATGACACTGAGAGGGGGGGTGAATCAGTGTAGCTCTTTCAAACTCAAATCTTAAACTCTTAAAGCCGAAACAATGAGAACTTAAAAACAAATAAAGCAAATATAACAAGATTCACCGATTTGGCTACTCCTCAAAAATTGACTGTTTGGACTACCATCCAAATCCAGCCTTTGCAAAGCACAACTTTACAATCAATTTACCAGCACCCACTGGAAGGAGCACCAACCCCTGATTTATCTGCACCAATGGAAAGGAGCACCAACCCCTAATGCCAAGCACCAACTTGGACTTCAATTTTGAAACTAGAAGATTGACATAAAAATGCCTTCACTTTTACAAGACCCCAGTTGGTCTATTGCTTACTCAACATTGCTCACAATTCACACAACACACACCCTTCTCGCTCTCCTCTCGCTCTCTTCGCAAGATTAAAATAAGCACCTTAATTCTCCAAGCAACACTCCTTTTATAACCATCCTTTCTCTTTGTAACTCCAGTTGTAACTCCTTTCAATTCTCATACGCCACTTGTCAATTGTAATCGCCTTCTTTATGTAACTCCTTTTGTATATATAGAGTAGGCATTTCATCAAACACGTTACATGCAAAGAATTGACACCATATTCTCCTACCATGACTGTTCGTCTTCTCGGTCATGACTGTTCGTCTTCTCCTTGCATGACTGTTCGTTTTCTCTTTGCATGTCTGTTATTTTTCTCTTTGCATGTCTATTCATTTTCTCCTTGCATGACTATTTGTTCATTTTCTATTTTAACAACTATTCATTTTCTCCTTCCACGATTGTTCATTTTCTCCTTCCATGTCACTCTGTAGTCTTCAGTTTCACCATCCTGGTATTCATATCGCGACACTTTTGTTTCTCTGTCTGCCTGGCCTTTTTGAGTTGTGAAAATGAGACATGTCACGATATCATGACACTTTTGTTACTCTACCCTCCTTCTTGAGTCACAAAATGCGACATGTCACGATATCGTGACACTTTTGTTACTCTTCCTTGGCCTTTTCGAGTCGAAAATGCGACATGTCGCGATATCGTGACACTTTTGTTACTCTTCCTCCTGCCCTTCTCTGAGTCACGAAAATGCGACATGTCGCGATATCGTGACACTTTCTTTCTCTCCCTGCCTATCCTTTTCGAGTCACGAAAATGCGACATGTCACGATATCGCGACACTTTTTCTTCTCTGCATTCTTGCCCTTTTCAAGTCGTGAAAATGCGACATGTCGCGATATCGTGACACTTTTCTTCTCTTCTCTTCTTCCTTTTGAGTCATGAAAATCTACATGTCGCGATATCGTGACACTTTTTCTCTCTCTCTCTTTCTCTTTGCATCGGACCGCGAAAATACATGTCGCGATATCGCGACACTTTTTCTCCTTGCTCTTTCTCTTTGCTTAGGCCCGTGAAAATACAACATGTCGCGATATCGTGACACTTTTTCTCCTTGCTCTTTTTCTTAGCTTTGGCCCACGAAAATACAACATGTCGCGATATCGTGACACTTTTTCTCCTTGCTCTTTTTCTTTGCTTAGGCCCGTAAAAATACATGTCGCGATATCGCGACACTTTTTCTCCTTGCTCTTTCTCTTTTCTTAGGCCATGAAAATACAACATGTCACGATATCGTGACACTTTTTCTCCTTGCATTTTCTCTTCTCTCTTGGCCGTGAAAATGCAACATGTCGCGATATCGCGACACTTTTTTATTTTGCTTTTTTTGCTTCTCTTTTATCTTTTGCATATGGGCCACTTCGGTCTTCTTGGACAACCTGTAGCAACTTCACCCAAACATCAAAAACATCCTCATAAGCATTTAACATCACTGCACATACTCTGAGTAACCTCTGAACTCCTATCCACTGCATCAACCGATCTTTCTGACTGTGTTGACAACAATGACAATACTATCGTTGCACCTTGCTCAACAATCTCCCCCTTTGGAATTGTTGGCAACACACGTGCAATGTCCTGTAACTCTTCTCCAATTTCCTGTAACTCTTCTCCCCCTTTGACAACAATATCAAAGGGCTGCTGCAGACTCCCCCTGAGTCCATGCACAACATTCTCAGGCAAAAATTATTACACTTAGCAAAAATCACAAATATGAGCAAAAAGATAAACAAATACACAAATGCTCCCCCTGAGAATGTGGTCCCGATAGCTAGTCAATTCTTGGGAAGCGTGACCACTCCCAATTTATTGCGAAGGTACTCAAAGACTTCCTTGGGCAACGGTTTTGTGAAGATATCCGCTACTTGCTCTGTTGTTGGAACAAAATCCAACTTTACCTCTCCTTCCGCAACTTTCTCCTTCAAAAAGTGATACCGGATAGCAATATGTTTTGTGCGAGAATGCATAACCGGATTCTTTGAGATGTTAATGGCACTGGTGTTATCACACTTAATTGAAATTGGCTCACTGAAGTTAATACCAAGATCTTTCAGGGTTTGTTTCATCCATAATACCTACGTACAACATGTTGTCGCTGCAATATATTTTGCCTCTACTGTGGATAAGGAGACTGACTCTTGTTTCTTGTTGTGCCACGTGACCAACCTGTCTCCAAGATAGAATGCACCTCCATTGGTACTCTTTCTATCATCTACACATCCTGCCCAATCTGCATCTGAATACGCAATAAGGGTGAAGTCCTTACCTTTCGGATACCATAACCCATACTCCATAGTACCCTTGAGATACCGAAGAATTCTCTTCACTGCTGTCACATGAGTCTCCTTGGGACTAGCCTGAAATCGTGCTACCATGCATACTGCCTGCAAAATATCTGATCTAGTAGCTGTCAAGTACAATAAGCTCCCAATCATAGATCTGTACATGGTTTGATCAACATGTGGAGATTTGTCATCCTTGCTCAACTTGCAACATGTCATCATGGGTGTGCTAAGTGGCTTACAATCCTCCATTGTGAACTTTTTTAGCATCTCTTTCACATATTTAATTTGAGAAATAAATATGCCCTTCTCATTTTGATTAACTTGCAACCCGAGGAAATACGAAAGTTCACCAATCATTGACATTTCAAATTCTTTTTGCATCTTATTTGCTAAATCTTTACACCACTCATCTTTGTTGCTGCCAAATATGATATCATCAACATATACAACAAGAACAATAAGATGGCCATTTTCTATTTTGACATACAAATTACTATCCACCATACCTTTCTTGAACCCTTGTTGAGTAAGATAGTTGTCTAGCCTTGCATACCATGCTCGGGGTGCCTATTTTAAGCCATATAATGCTTTCTTCAACTTGCAAACCAAGTTGGGATCATCACCAAGTTGGAAACCATCTGGCTGCTCAATATAAACCTCTTCTTCGAGTTTCCCATTCAAAAATGCTGATTTCACATCCATTTGATAAACTTTGAAATTCTTGTAAACTGCTAAAGCCAGAAACATTCTAATTGCCTCTAGTCTAGCCACGGGTGCAAAGGTTTCCTCAAAGTCAATACCTTCAACTTGTGCATAGCCTTTACATACCAATCTTGCTTTATTCTTGACTACCTGTCCGTCTTCATTCAACTTGTTTCGAAAGATCCATTTAGTACCGATTATATTTTTATTTGTAGGTCTTGGTACTAACTCCCAAGTTTTGTTTTTCTCGATCTGATCTAATTCTTCATTTATTGCCTTCATCCAACTTTTATCTTTGCTTGCGTCAACAACATTTTTGGGCTCAATGCTGGATAATAGAGAGTAGTTGCTTACTACTCTTCTTCTTGTCTGAACACCAACTGTGGGGTCTCCAATTATTTGCTCTCTAGGATGATCTTTCTGCCAGTTGCCTGTTTTGAATTTCTTATTTTCTTCCACTTTTGAATCACTGTTTGAATCATCTGAGTCAATTTTTTGTTTCTTTTCCATTTCCTTTTCCTCATCTCCTTCAATAACCTCTTCATAAATTGGGTAGTTCTCTTCATAGCTAATTACTCGTTCCCTACCTTCATCAACTTTAACATCGACACTTTCCACAATTTTCCTTAGCTTCTTGTTGTAGCATTTGTAAGCTTTGCTTTTTGATGAATAGCCAAGAAAAATACCTTCATCTACTCTATCTTCAAACTTACCAAGGTTTTCTTTAGTTCTTTTGATGTAACACTTGCTGCCAAAAACTTTAAAGTATCTTCTTGTTGCCTTTTTACCAAACCACAACTCATAAGGAGTTTTGCTTTCATGCATCCTCAACATGCACCTATTTTGGATGTATACCGCAGTATGGACTGCCTCTTTCCAAAATATGTCTGCTACTTTGCTCTCTGTCAACATAGTCCGTGCCATTTCTTGCATTGTCCTGTTCTTTCTTTCTACCACACCATTCTACTGAGGTGTCTTGGCTGCTGAAAACTGTCTTCTAATACCATATTTTTCACAGTACTCTGTAAAATCCTCTGAAATGAACTCTCCTCCTCTATCTGATCTTAAACATTTAATCCTTTTTCCTGTTTGATTCTCAACTTGGTTTTTGAAAACCTTGAACATCTCAAAAGCTTCTGATTTGTGCTTCAAAAAAAATACCCATGTCATCCTGGAATAGTCATCTATATACAACATAAAATATTTGTCACCATTTATACTTTGCGTTCTCATGGGTCCACATAAATCAGTATGTATTAGTTCCAAAGGTTTGCTTGTGTAGTACTCTTTTGTTTTAAATGAGACTCTAGTTTGCTTCCCCTTTTGGCATGAAGCACAAATGCTATTTGATGGTTTTCTAATGGTGGGAATATCTCTCACTACCTTTTTTGAGCTGATTTTTACTAGATTGTCAAAACTGATATGACCGAGCCTCTTGTGCCACAACCAATTTTCTTCTACCTGTCCAATCAAGCAAGCTCCTTCTGAAGTCTCTGAGAGAGTGTACAGGTTGCCAGATGTCCTCGATCCAGTTGCTATCAACTTTCCATAGTTTGCTTTTCTGACTTCACAACCCTGCTTCTTAAAAATCACTTCATGACCTCTATCACAAATCTGACTTACACTCAACAAGTTATGCTTCAGACCAACCACAAACAAGACTTCTTTTGACTTGATTTTTCCATCACTAATCTTCACTGAACCTTTGCCAACTATCTTAGCTCCATAATTATTTCCAAATTTTCTTGAACCACCTTCATATTGCTGTAACTTCTCAAATTTTTGTTTGTCACCTGTCATATGACTGGAGCATCCACTATCAAGTATCCATGGTGCAGATTTATTCTGTGCTTTAAATGTTGTTTGTACGATCAGGGATTCCTTTTCTTCCTTAGATCGATATTTTTCTTTCCACTCTGGTTTGATTACAGTTTTGGGCTCTTGTTTTGACTTTTCTTTTTCAGTAGCTTGTGCATGTTTTTCGAGAAATTTTCTATTTTGTCTCATTCCATTTGGTTGAGATTTTCTTCCCTGAAATTGATTTGATGCAAATGTACTTCGACAATTTCTTGCAATGTGCCCAAACTTATGACAGTTATAACATTCTACTGCATAATCCATCAAAGGTGAAAAAACATTTCTACTTGGTAAAATTCCTTGGTCCTACGTTATACTTGCAATCTGAAATCTTATGTCCATAACCATTGCATTTAAAATAGTAACCAGAAAAGAGATGATTGAACCTGGGTGATGGTCTTTGCCATGTTGTCGTAGGAGTCATAAATCTTCTTCTTCTTTGATGTGTGACATTGGTGAATCCATCATTGTCAATTCTCCTTTCGTGCCTTGCATTATTGCTTTCTTTTGCCCGAGTCAATTTTTCTTGATCAACTTGTTTCTTATCTTCATTCTTTGATCCATTTGATGATTCTCCTTCGACAAAGCCCAAACCAAATTTCATGCCTGTAGTCCTTTGGATATTTATGATCTTATCCAACTTCATAGAACTTTCTTCACGTTTGTGATGACAACTAATTTTACGATTCATCTCTTCTATCTGCATTCTTAAACCAACAGTCTCTTCTTCTAGTTTGCAGCAATAATCTATTTTCATGGTTATTTGCACTTCGAGATCTTCAGATATTTTCTTGGATTCTTCTATCTGTACTTTCAAACTGGTTATGATTTCATTTGCATCCTCAAGCTTTCTTGAAATTTTCTTATTCTTTTTTCTTTCTATCTTCAATTCATCCAGAGCTGCAATTAGTTCCTCTTTCAAATTTACTTCTGCATCACTTTCTTCTTCATCACTTTCCTGTTATTTTTCTATTTTTTCATCTATGAGTGCCATGAAAAGAGCTTCACCTGTTTCCTTTTCAGAATCCTCACTACAGTTGTCTTCTGATGAACTGACATTCTTGGAGATGAAACTTTTCTTCTTGAAGTTGCCTTTTCTAAAATTTGTTTTGTTCTTCCAGTCACTTCTTTCTTGGTGCGATCCTTCATCAATTTTGTTCTTCTCATTAAGTGGACATTTAGCTGCAAAATGCCCAATGCCTCCACAATTGAAACATTTAAACGGTAACTTTCCTCTGTATTTTCCTTTTCCCCTTTTTAGTTTTCGAACAAAGTTTGCTTCCATTTCATCTGATGTCTCTTCTTCCTCGGATTCTTGTTTTGCTTTCATATTTTTATGGGCTTTAAAAGTAGCTTCTCTTTCTGTGGGTTTAGATTTTCCTATTCTCATCTCATATGCAGTCAAAGAACCATGCATCTCATCCATACTAAAAGAATTTAGATCTTTAGCTTCTTCTATAGCTGAAACTTTAGAATCAAATCTTTGAGGAAGAGATCTTAATACCTTTTTCACGATGACAGAATCTTTGATTTCCTCGTCGAGTCCTCTAATCGCATTAATGACTTCATTAACTCTCAGCATATATGCCTCTATGTTCTCATCGTCATTCATCTTTAATACTTCGAACCGAGCTCGATGTGTTTGTAACTTGGCCTCCTTGATCTTATCGTCTCCTTCATGAATGCTCCTCAGTTTGTCCCATATTTCTTTTTCCATTTTACAACTCATAATTTTTACCAGTTCTCTGTCCACTAATCCGCACATGATAGCATTCTTTGCTTTTGAGTTATTCTCAAACAGTTTCTTACCGGCAACATCGGTTGGAGAAGTGGTGGGTATTTTGTATCCACTATCTACTGAATCCCAAATGTCGTATCCCAAAGCACAAAGATATGTTTGCATCCTGAGTCTCCAATATGCATAATTAGTTCCATCAAACAATGGTGCTTTGTTTGATGAGAAGCCTTCACCACCTGCCATTGTGTCACTTCCAAGATCACCCTAGCCGGTTAAGCTTGTTCAGGAACTTGGCTCTGATACCAATTGTTAGTCTCACAATGACACTAAGAGGGGGGGTGAATCAGTGTAGCTCTTTCAAACTCAAATCTTAAACTCTTAAAGCCAAAACAATGAGAACTTAAAAACAAATAAAGCAAATATAACAAGAGAGCATCACACAACACAAGATGTACCGAGGTTCACCGATTTGGCTACTCCTCAAAAATTGACTGTTTGGACTACCATCCAAATCCAGCCTTTGCAAAGCACAACTTTACAATCAATTTACCAACACCCACTGGAAGGAGCACCAACCCCTGATGCCAAGCACCAACTTGGACTTCAATTTTGAAACTAGAAGATTGACATAAAAATGCCTTCACTTTTACAAGACCCTGACTGGTCTATTGCTTACTCAACATTGCTCACAATTCACACTACACACACCCTTCTCGCTCGCCTCTCGCTCTCCTCTCGCCCTCTTCACAAGATTAAAATCCATGCTTAAATTCTCCAAGCAACACTCCTTTTATAACCATCCTTTCTCTTTGTAACTCCAGTTGTAACTCCTTTCTCACCCAACTTTTAACCATGTAACTCCTTTTGTATATATAGAGTAGGCATTTCGTCAAACACGTCACATGCAAAGAATTGACACCATATTCTCCTACCATGATTGTTCGTCTTCTCGGTCATGACTATTCATCTTCTCCTTGCATGACTGTTCATTTTCTCTTTGCATGAATGTTCGTTTTCTCCTTCCACGACTGTTCATTTTCTATTTAACGACTGTTCATTTTCTCTTTCCACGTCACTCTACAGTTTTCAATTTCACCATCCTGGTATTCATGTCGCGATATCATGACACTTTTGTTTCTCTTCCTGCCTAGCCTTTTTGAGTCGTGAAAATGCGACATGTCATGATATCGTGACACTTTTGTTACTCTGCCTATCTGCCCTTCTTGAGTCACGAAAATGTGACATGTCACGATATCGCGACACTTTTGTTTCTCTTCCTGCCTGCCTTTTTGAGTCACGAAAATGCGACATGTCGCGATATCGTGACACTTTTGTTACTCTGCCTTCCTGCCCTTCTTGAGTCATGAAAATGCGACATGTCACGATATCGCGACACTTTTTCTTTCTCTCCTCCTTTTCAAGTCATGAAAATGCGACATGTCGCGATATCGTGACACTTTTTCTTTCTCTCTCTTTCTCTTATCTTTTCATAGCGATAATGCGACATGTCGCGATATCGTGACACTTTTCTTCTTTCCTTCTTCTTTTCGACCGCAAAATGCGACATGTCACGATATCGCGACACTTTTTCTCTCTCTCTCTTTCTCTTTGCTTTGGCCCGTGAAAATACAACATGTCGCGATATCGCGACACTTTTTCTCCTTGCTCTTTCTCTTTGCTTTGGCCCGTGAAAATACAACATGTCGCGATATCGCGACACTTTTTCTCCTTGCTCTTTTTCTTTGCTTAGGCCCATGAAAATACAACATGTCGCGATATCGCGACACTTTTTCTCCTTGCATTTTTTCTTTTCTTTTGGCCATGAAAATACAACATGTCGCGATATCGCGACACTTTTTCTCCTTGCATTTTCTCTTCTCTTCTGGCCGCGAAAATGCAACATGTCGCGATATCGCGACACTTTTTTCCTTTGCTTTTTTTCTTCTCTTTTGCATATGGGCCACTTCGGTCTTCTTGGACAACCTGTAACAACTTCACCCAAACATCAAAAACATCCTCATAAGCATTTAACATCACTGTACATACTCTGAGTAACCTCTGAACTCCTATCCACTGCATCAACCGATATTTCTGACTGTTTTGACAACAATGACAATACTGTCGCTGCACCTTGCTCAACAGTGATATCATGGGAGAAGCAAGAACAAAGTGGAAGACATTTCCTCCTTTAGAATGACAAGTCGTCTTCAAGGTTTTCTCCTCTTGTAGATCATAGGAACACACCAATAGAAGAACACACAAGCACCAAGAGAACCCAAATATTGCACAAGAGACCAAAAGTTTTTTTTTTCATAGAACTTTGATAGCTTGATTGTAGGATTAACTGGGGTTAAAATAAAAATTCAATCCCTTTATTTATATGGGGTTTGAAGGGCTAAGAGGTGGGAAAATGAAAGTTAACCTTTATTAAGCTAACACCCAAAAGGGGTTGGCTTAAAATTTAGTTTTTTCAAGAAAAAACCCTAAATTTATCAAATCCATACCCCATAATTTACTGGGCACAAATTTTTTCAAGGTTAAGAAAAGCAAGACAAAACAAAAAGGGTTCAAAATTGCTCCTAGAAATTTTGAGAGCCTCCCAAAGGAAGCTAAGGAAAAATGACTCATTTGGGTGGGTAAATTTTTGTCTCTATATAAAGTCTAAGGAGCATGCAATGTAAGTCCTTAGGATAAATTTTATGTTTTTTTACCAATGATAAATCCTTTTCTAGATGTTATATTTTATGCTCTTCCACCTATTCTAGCCTATCCTATCATGTGCTTACCAAGGAAAAATGATAAGAGAGAAAAATAGGAAAAACAATCTACCTAGCCTTACTAGCCTAAGTTGTGGGTGGCGATGTGACAAAGATTACACTTCCCATTCTATATTTGGATGATTTAAAACATGAATCAAACATGAAAACAAAATTGAACATGTTCCAAATCATGCATGGTTTAAAATTAAAATACTTCCTATAAAAACCAAGAAAGATACTAGTCATAGCACCCCATAGAAAGATACATGAATACTCAAATAAAGAAAAATAATAGAATATTCACAACACATTGTATTCATTCCAAAAGCACATTATATTCATACATAATTGAAAGATACTTGGTGGCATGTATATGTGGTGGAACCAAGGCTTGAGTCCATACTAAAATACAAAATGGAAAAAGGAAGAAAATTTCTCAAGGTTAGATACTAGACATGACAACAATTCAACTTCCCTCTCTTTTGCCTTAAAGATGGCTATTTATATATTTACATTAGAATTCAAAAAATTCCCTCCTAATTGGGATATTCTAAGTAGAAATTTAGCCTACTTTGGATTGTTGCATCCAAGGTTTCATACTACAATTAGTTCAGGTAGGTCTAGAATTATATCAATATATAATCATCATATATATCTTGAGTGGGTGACGCCCCTTTTGAAGGTATCATCAACTACCATCCTTTATTTTTTATGGGATTTAAGGTTAAGCAACATTATTAATGGTCTCTCCACCTTATTTTCCCTTGATATTGATGATTTTTTCTACCAGCCCTTGACCAAACCTAGTTACCACTTTCATCAATTGCTCTCTATATTTTGGTGACTAATATTCCCTAGTACAGTGCAGTTCCTAGTGTTTTATTTACATTTTGGTTATGCCTTATCTCATATCATCCTATTATAGGTAACCAAACTATTGGGATAAAATTTTACTTAAGACTAACCTTGGAAACCCAATTGAAACCTCATGAGTGATTCTTTTGTCTAGTTGGTGATGACCCTATCACTGCTTTTCCTCTTGATTTATTGTTGACACCCTAAGGTTGTTCCTTCATTAGAGACCATATTTTTCATACACTTATTTTCTTGATTGAAAATTCTACCCCATTTTTACATTTTTCCATATATTTTAGGGGGAGTCTCTATGTGGGTAGGCAATCCTTGGCAAGTCTACCCAACTTCATCTTCTAGGTATTATCACCTTTCTTTATTTCTTCTCTTATTATAGGGTTGTGCTCCCTAGGTTTATTATTGGTGTCATATTTGAATCAACGTAGGAGGAATACCCCTTTAAATTCTAATTTCCTAGAGAGTTAAATTTAATTTATGGGCCCTTTATTTTGTTCAAAGGATCAATCCAAGGAGATACAGAAGTTAGAATCCTTTTTTGTAGTTGAGCCATGTTAATTATCACCAAAAGAGTTTTGATGTCTTTGTTTGTGTTAGGACTTGGCTCAATTATCATTGAAAATTCTAAGATTTTTTTCTTACCTTATCTAGGTGATTAACTCTATATCATAGCAATAGGAGCTTTAGACTTGTTAATAGCTTTCAACATAGGCTTCTTCTTGTTGGGATATTTATTTTCATCTTAGAATCAGTAGGTAAACATTTTAGGCCTCTCATTGTGCTCAATGCTAAATAGGAATATTGACCCAAATATTTTCTTATTGGTAGAATCTATTAGATGTAGTGATAACTCATTATAATTTGGTGGTTCATAGGGATCTCCTACTTCTAGGAGGAAAGTAACCCAATAACTAAATACTTATCTATTAGGAACAAAGTCCAAGGGGTGACCCTGAGGAACTTTTGGTTTAAAAATGGAGGAAGCTTCTTGAAGGATGGATAAGGACAACGGGGCCTGTGGAGTGCTTTGGGTGAGGCTTTTCTCTTTAATATTCTTCTCCTATGTTAATTTGTTTGGTTTATGGGGTTCCCAAATGTATTAGTAGGGTTTGGTCATCCTACATATGCTAAACTAATAAAGGCATGATATTTTTCTACTTTACCTCATGTTTACTTATGATAGTTATTTTTATTAGATATTTTATTAACTCTAGGTCTCTTATTATATGATGCTTTCCTCAAATGTGCATGTGACGACACATTTTTAAAAAATTTCTTCTTGTGAGCCTTTGCCCAACTTTCCCCTCCATATATATCTCTTGTTCAACTACTAGTTTTGCAACACTTAGTTGTCATTCATATTATTATAAATGTTATGTATTTAAACTATTAGTATATTTTGCATACCAAGAATTTCACATGAGGCTTATTCATAAAAACCTATAATATCTATAGCATATTACCTCAAATTTTAATTGCTCCCTCTTGTTAGTCATTTTGAACATGTGACTTGTTGCATTCTAGATCCGATGAGTATCTATCTTTGGGATGTAGTGAGTTTTCATGCTTATGAGAGTTTGTGCCATAGCTCAATATAGTGAACCCATTGAGTGGTGGTAACTCCTTCATCAGCTTGTCCTAACATCCTGACTTGTGCTTGGTTACCATAGTGGAAAACATATGAGCATCATTTATCATATTGACACCAAGTCCATTCATCCCTGCCATGTGGCTTGTCTAGGGCCCTTATTTCTTTTCCCAACAACAAATTTATTTATGGTAAGGACAAGGGAAAATGTTTTCAAACTATAGGGGTATGTCCAAGACCATTATTTGTATCACCCCCAAAGGTTCTAGGAATACATGTGGTGCCACTTGGAAGTATTCTTCTTTTATTGTAGCATGAGCCTAGACTTCGTATTTTGTGGGCCTCATTTAGATCTATTCTAGGCCTTGAATATGACATTAAAGCTTATCTAGAAGTGTTCATATGGTAATGCTAGAATATTTTTATGGTATTTCTTATTTTTGAACTAGTTCCTTAGTGATATCTTGGTGCTACTTAGATTTCCTTGCTGGTCTTCTAGTGCGAGTATTGGACTAAACTCATAATTAATTTTTTTATACCCATCCCATCAAATCTAGAGTGGGGGTCAACCATCAATGCTTATTTTAGTTATCCAAATTTGAGACTTGGGGTAGATCATGAGGCAAGGCTTGAAGCAAATGGTTGTATGATAATTCATAGTTGGGGTGGTTAGGACTAGGGGATGAATGTTGTAAGGTGCTTGGTTCTAGGTATAGTTATTCTATGTAAAGACGATGTCACATACTAGGTTTTGTGATGGTGACTATGAAGGGAGTGGTAAGGAGGTGCCAAGGTTGGGATTTATGGAAGGGGATGATTGGCCTATGGATGGGAAATATTGAGGGGATGGAATATTGGGAAAGTGGGAACTAGGGCTGACATTATATTTTGAACCAAATATTCTTGGCTTGGAAGGCCATTTAATAGGCTTTCAGTAGGGTGTTTCCTCATTTAGATTCCACTATCATAGATATATATGAATCAAGTGCTTTTATATAATAAATGAAATCCATACTAGGAAGGGAGCTAATTTTATTACGGATATTTCACCATGTCTCATGGAATCTTATATTGAATTTGTTTATCGCTTCCATTGGGAGTCCTTTTTATGGTAATTTATTGCTCAAGAAAATATACACTACTAGATTTTCCTCCAAATTGATCCACCAAAAGGTCCATGAATTATTCTCCACTATTGATGGAATAGGGGGAAAGGCCACACACCAATATTTTACCTTTATTTATAGAGAATTCACTACCATCCTGAATGCTATATTTAGTTGATCAATGTTGTATAGAGCACATAGGTTGATAAGGTGTTAGAGATTAACTGTAGGGGTCACTACATATTCTCCCATGAATCGTGGTAAGGATCTTATTGCTAAAACAAAAAAATATCTCCATGTTATTGGTGGGGGTGGAAACCATAATGAACACCCATCATTCCATGTTTCTAGCCACCTATGTTGATAGTACTATGCCACCATCATATTTTCTTGTGTCTAAGGTGTGAGATGATGAATTCTTGAATCTACTATATGTCACCTTATTTGGATTATATTTTTGTTTTTCTTGTCTAGTAGAGTCACTAGGTGGGGAGTACTTTTATTTTCAAGGTAGAGGTTTCCATCATATCCTCAACCTAGATTTTGGAAGGTGGTTTCTTTAGGATATTTCTTTAAAGTAGAATCACCAAATGAATTTTTATTTTGTTGATTGAGAGCTTAGCTAAAACCTTAATATAGTTTCTAATCAAGGGATGGATCTTAGTAATTAGTGTCCCACTAGGTATGCTAGTTTGAACTATTGAGTGTTGGAAGTATTACATTTTTTAGCCCCCTTGTAAATATTAGTTAGGTAAAATGATTTATATTTTATATAATGTATGTTAATATGAAAGAAAGTGTAAGGTATCAAGAGAGAGAATGAAAAGTTACATTAATATGTGGTAAGATGAGATTTTTGTATTAATAAGAGGAATATGAAAGGATGTATCTCTTAGATGTTTAAGCAAAGCAATAATCTGAGTACTAAAAAGTCATGTAAAATTATATATTGAAGACAAAGCTCCATGCAATATAATCAATATGAATTATTCTTGTAATATTTTGATATTGTATATATTTGAGTTATATTTGTGAGATATTATTGTTATTCCAATATTGAGATTCATTGTTATTTTGTATGGCATTTATTTGATTTATACTTGATCCTGGATAAATATTTCTATGAGTTAATCTATTTGGAAAGCTAATAGTGGTATCAAAGCTACTCAACTCTATCTATTTTTAATAGAGTCATATTTCAAATCCACAAAGTGTTGGAGATTTACTATATAAGCATAGAATATCAACTAGAATCTATGAGATGAGGATATTGAGAGCTAAAGTGTAATAGGAAGACACAATTATTGGTAAAGAAGGTGAAAATATTGCATTAAAAAACATGAGAAAGCGAGTGTCTTAGATCAAGAAATCTGAAGCAAAATGATTTAAAAAATAAAAAATAAATAAATAAATAAAAATTAAAAAAAAAAAAAATTTTGGTATTAAAGTTATATTCTTTAAGATTCACTAATGGCTATGTTTACACCGTGGATGACAGGTAGCCCATTGAACATACCGGGAGTTCAACATTATTTTCCCGTTGGTTTTGAGAGATGTCTTCCTCGATTTTTGTCTAATGGGACAAATATTGTAGAAGAACATATTCAAGCATTCAAATTTGTTGTGAATCACTTAACAATTTGGTATGATGATGTTGTTTGTAAAATGTTCCCTTACACCTTGGACAAAGTGGCATATGATTGGTTTACAAGTCTGCCTTTAGGGTCTATCACTTCTTGGGCTCAACTAGAGGCAACATTTCTTAATCAATTCAACAAAAAGCGAGTTGACCCAATCCTCATGTACAATCAGTTGGTCTATATTAGAAAAGAACCGAGTGAAAATGTGAAGTCATTTTCTGAAAGGTTCTTTGGATTATACACTCAATTAGTGACATTTTATGCTCTTCGAGAAGAAATGGCTCTCCAAATATACATCAATGCTCTTGACCCACCCATTTCCACATATTTGCGAGGGATGCCTCTAATCACATCTTTGTCACAAGCCTATACTCAAGCAATGGCAATTGAGCAACAATTGAGTTGTCAAAATTATGGTGTGGGTTTTGGATCATATAATCTTCAATCATTTAATACCTCCCTCACCCATCCAATGATTTATCCACCTCAACCAAGTTCAAGTGTGAATCAATTTCAGAATCAACAATCATTCCCAAGCTTCAATCAATTTCAAAATCCTCAACCTACTATGCAAGAACAACCATCTTTCTTAAGTATGAATCAACTTCAAAATACTCATCTTGATTCAAAAGATGTTTCTAAAATCAATTTCAATGATTTTCATAAGAATATGATTTTAGGCAAGGGAGGAGTACTAGAACCAACTAGTATTGAAACATGTGATAGATTGGGAACCCTTGACTCACCAAAAGATGAATTCTATGAGGATGAATCTGAAGAATCAGATATGTCTCACACCCCTATTGATGAAACTTCCTTTGATATGCCGAATAAGGAAAATTTGGATGAGAATTCACATGATGGTATTAAAGATTTTGAGGAAGAAATACTATGGAGGGGTAATAAGGATTTGGAATCATTATCCACAAAGGAAGATTGGGATGATCATGAAAATAAGAGTGTAAAAGTGGATCTAATTATAGAAAATCCTAGGCCATCACAAGTGGTTGAAAGTGATTTTGAAAGAAAATCAATAAATAAATTCGAAGATATGATAGAATTTCACCACTTGTTCTTGGATGACACATTGGATGACATTGTTGAAAATAATGGCCAAGAAAATTCACACCTTCCAAATTATGTTAAACTTGAATCATGGGTTACAAATGTGGACTATGATAGCCTTATCAATTTGAATACAAGCAATAACCCAATTTTGGAAGTAATTGAACCATCTAAGGAAGGTGAAGGTGAATTTGATGAGAAACATGTTGATGAATTGAAAGATGATGAAGAAGTAGTTGAACGTCACCACTTGACTTTGGAAGATGATTATTATGATGCTTGGAAGAAGTGGGAAGACTACACTCACTCCAAAACTGCTAATGAAATTTGTGTGCCTATTGATATGCAGGATAATACAATTGCCCTTTCATATGAGGATATTACAAGTCCTGTACAATCTGAGAATGTTTTGGAAGAAGGGTTGGAATCTCATCAAAGGTTGGAGAAGGATAATGATTCTACTACCATGGATAAAGAAGGAGAATCAATTGATTTTGTTCCCCTTGAGGGGCAAGAAATCAAAAATCTTGATCCACCTATTGTTTCTACAATGTCTATGCCATCTCAAAATGATGAAATTACAAAGCCTAAGTGGTGTGGGTTTGATACTATTGATGATCCTAATGAAAATATGGATTTTGAGGCAACTCAAGCCATTGATCATGGAAAGGTGTCACGCGACACATATCTTGAAAAACTAGGCTCTTGTTTTGAAAAATATGGACGCATGTTTGATTGGGTGCCTAACTTTGGTGTTTTTGAACAGGTGTTGGATGATGAAGAAGACAATGAGGAAAAAGAAAAAGCTACTAACACTCATCAAGTTGTGGTAAATTCTAATCATGATGGGTTGAGTATGGGTGACAAGGTGAAATCTTTACCTTTGGTAGTAGCTACAAAAATTTTAAGTGATGGGTTACATGATGTCCCTTTGGATGCTAATGTCATTAATGATGAAATGTCAAATCTTGGTGATGTTTGTCAAGTTTTGATTGATTTTGATTGCTTTAAAATCTCGAAAAATAATTTGAATTCAAGACTTTTAGAAATAGGCTCTTGTTTGCAACATCTCACATTTGAAAAGGAAGGCCTAATTTTAAATCAAGAATCGAATTATGAAATGGATACTTTCAAGAATAGACAAGATAAAATTGAATATCATTTATGGTCTAATCATTTTAGTAATCGGACGCTCACCTGTGAGAGTACTAATGGAATTAAATCTAATTGGTGGGGTGAGCAAGGTAAATTAAAAGTTGTTGCATGGTGCGGTCTAATCTTGTTTTGGTTGGATTCCTATAGCATTTGGCATGCGTATCATGTTATATTTTTGTTGAAGTGTTCTAATCATGTCTGGGATCCAGGAAAGTAATAGTCCAAGCTTGGCATCATCTTGTACTATATTGTATATAGATTTTGGTTTTGGTTTTGGTTTGTGTTTTTCAAGTTTCATTTTTGGGATTGTTAGTTTAATCATGATTTAAGTTGTGTGTTTATTTGACATGTTTGGTTTGTCTAAAAAAAAAATGATGAAAAAGTTGTCTTGAGATGCTAACTTATGCTTTAGATCAGGGAAATATGGAACATTGGAATTATGTTGTAGAAAGCTCCACAAGTAACACAAACAGTTTAATAATATCGTTTGAAACTTGTGATGCATGAAGTAGTCAGTTTTATATTTTTTATGGCAATACTCCATCCGCAATTCAAAGGGCAATGCATTCATATTACATCTCACTTTGCATATACATGCCATCTTAGTTGCATATGCATTTCAGATACAAATCATTAAAGTGTGTCAAATCCTCTTAGGGTTATGCTATAACATAAATAAGAAAAAATCCTAAGGTTGGGAACTGAGGCCCAAGATATCTAGAACCAAGCACATTTTATACACATTAAAAAGGATCTTGAGCAAAATGATCAAAACCTTGCTTGGAAGAAAAGGTCAGGCGAAAGAAGTATTTCATGTCTATCCTATTATGCAACATGATCCTTAAAACAGTGGTTTTTACCACTTCCATAAAGCTTAAAGCCTAAAATCGGAGTAGTAAGGATAGGGTTAAATCCTCATCGAACTTAGGTTGAGGATCCAACTCCCCAAAGCTCTGATTTGACCTACATGGAGTAGTAAGGATAGGGCATAATTCTCATCTCGCCTAGGTTGAGAATCTGATTCCCCAAAGCTCCTATGTCTCATTTCATCATAAATCTTGGATTGGAAGGATCGTACTACATGTCCTCTGCAAAGGATGGGTAGTCATCCCCAAGGTCCAAGAAATAAAAAACTAAATATTTCCCATTTCATAAATCTTGGATTGGAAGGATCGTACTACATGTCCTCTGCAAAGGATGGGTAGTCATCCCCAAGGTCCAAGAAATAAAAACTAAATATTTCCCATTTCATCTTAATATTGGATTGGAAGGATCGTACTACATGTCCTCTCGCAAAGGATGGGTAGTCATCCCCAAGGTCCAAGAAATAAAGAAATGAAGCTAAATCATGGATTATGGGGTTAAGTATGCTCATGCGTGGCAGCATGTCTTGTCTAAAAACAAGACCACAGACTGTTCAAACGGATAGACTAGCATGACCATTTCATCCATAACTGGTTAAATTATTTTGCTCAAAGTGAGGTAATGAATTCCAAATCGGAGTAGTAAGGATAGGGTTAAACTCCCATCTCGATTAGGTTGGGAGTCTGATTTCCCAAAGCTCCGATTTCACTTTCACTTGCACATGGGTTCAAGATAGTAGTGACTCATAACCAACTTTGGGATCTAATAAAGCAATTCATTATACATATAGTTGATCCTAAGAGGGTTTGATAATTTTAAATATTTGTATATGATATTAGAAGGTTTAAAAGCTTTTATAAAGCAGATAGTTATATCTCTAGCCCATTAATTAGGCTATGCAAATCATTCACAACCTCACATATGCATTCATGTAAAACTGACAATGGAATGTGGATCAATTTCAAACGATAAAGAATGGAACACATTGCACACACCGAGCTGATACTTAATGATTCTAATGTTTCATGTATTTCTGATCTATCGGCATTTGTTCTATCTTTTATGTGCTGACGCTTGTATCTAAGCTTGTATATTTCAGGTTAGGTTCTCACCAAAATGCTCAGGAGCATTTCCCAATAGAGTCGCCATTTGTTGTGGCTGATCCACAACACACCCCAAAATTGGGGACCCCCTTTTTTTGCACACTTTCCAAGAAGATTGCAAGTGCCCCAGATGTTAAAAAGACAAAGAAAAGTAAGAAATGAAAAGGTGTCGCGATATCGCGACATGTTGCTCCGTCGCGGCCAAAAATGAAAAGTTGTGATATCGCGACATGTTGCAATATCGCGACATGTTGCTTTCACGCTGGACAAATAAGAACAAAAATGTCACGATTTCGTGACATGTCACGTTTTCATGGCTCAGGAGCAACAAAATGCAGCATGATGAGAAAATGTCACGATATCGTGACGTGTTGTGAAATCGCGGTCAAAGCGGTCAAACATAACAAGATGCCAAATAATTTGTGATATCGTGACATGTCTCATTTTCGCGATGGCGAGGACAAAGAAGTAAGTTGAAGACTAAAGTTGTCACGATATCGTGACATGTCATGTGTTTCGCGATGTTTGATGGGTAAAAAAATGGGAGAAATTGTCACGATATCGCGACATGTCATGAAATCGCGGTTCATAGAGGAGAGAGAAAGACAAAGTGAAAAATGTCGCGATATCGCGACATGTCATGAAATCGCGGTTCACAGAGGAGAGAGAAAGACAAAGTGAAAAATGTCGCGATATCACGACATGTCATGAAATCACGGTCAAAGCAGTCAAACAGGGCAAAGTTCAAAAATTGTCGCGATATCGCGACATGTCATGTTTTCACGGCCCAGATCAGCAGGATGCACCAAAATGGAAAAGTGTCACGATATCGCGACATGTTTCGGTCTCACGGCTAAAATGGAAAAAGGTCACAATATTGTGACATGTCGCATTTTCGTGGCAGGAAAGTGAGGAAGGAGCAGATGAAAGAAATTGTCATGATTTCGTGACATGTCACGTTTTGCGCCAATCCAGACGACCCGAAAGAGAAAAGCGTCACGATTTCGTGACAAGTAGCAACGAGACAACCCAAAAGAGAAAAGCATCACGATTTCGTGACAGAAAGCAGCGAGATGGTACGAAATGAAAAAGTGTCACGATTTCGTGACATGTCACGTTTTCGCGGCTAAGTGCAACAAAACACAGCGAAGGAGAAAAACGTCACGATTTCGTGACAGGTTGCATCCACGCGGCCCGAAGGAGAAAAATGTCGCGATATCACGACATGTCTCATTTTCGCGATGCATGAAGGCGAACAAGGCTGCTGACAAAAAAATGTCGCGATATCGTGACATGTCTCATTTTTGCGATACAGTGGAAGAGAGCAAAGCTGCGGGTATAAAAATGTCGCGATATCGCGACATGCTATTTTTGGTCATGATTCATAGGAGGCCATTATAGAACATGTAGGGAAGTGTTGAACACGTGGCATAAAGGGTAGAGGGACTATGATAGCATTTCGGGATCGCGATTACAGTTGCATAGAAGATCAAACGTTTCGACACTCGAGCAAAAAGCCAAAGTAATGCAAAGAGGCGGGGAAGATGAAACGAAGTGACCTGGGAGATGAAACAAAGCATCACAGAGCGAAGCAAAGGGCCATAACAGAAATTTTAAAACCAAAATCGAAGACAGGCAGAGGCGTCAGAAACCGCTGCGAGCAGAGTTGCAGTGCCGAAGGCGAGAAGCCATTCTGGGCCTGCTTTGGAGTGTTTTTCTTCCCCTTTTTTTGGTTTTGAGAAAACTAGAGACTTCTGTTATTGTAAAATGATCAATTTTTAATACAAAAAATTTAGAGAGTTGCATCTTATGGACAAGAAAGGAGGAGTTATTTTCTGCATGCAAGATTAAATGTTTATCTTTCCCCTTTTCAGATTTTTAGGCTTATAGGTGAAGTTTAATGCAAGTTCTCTTGGTTGCTTCAAGCGAATGTCTAAATCTAAAAATCATATTCAAAACCCTAGGAATCAGCACTTAGCTTATCAGGATTGTGCATGTTTGCAGGTTCAATAAGTTAGGTTGCATGCATGGAAACCTCATTATCTTCGGTTTTGTCGAAACAGGATAGCATCAAACTGAATGCCTTTTCATTTTCATTTTTCTTTTTGCATTTTATTTTCATTTTTATTTTTGCATTTTATTTTCATTTTTCTACACTTTATTTTTCAGAAGTTCCAACTTTATTTCAATGGCATTAAAATAAACATTTAAAAAATTTCAAAATCCAAAAATAGAGAAAAAACAATGAACAATCACTAAAGTTTCATGATGAAATAAACCAACATTGCCCCTTGTTTACAGTTACTTGCAATCACTAAGGTGTTCCAAGCATTTAAATTGAATATCTTTATTTGAGATTATTAATACACATATGCAAAATGCTAACATAGCGGAGACCTTGGAGAAGTTACTTGTTTAATTTCTTTGCAAGAGGGGATTTGGAACCCAAATCCTATCGGAGAGTGTGTTTTCACAATCGGGTGAAAATACCACTCAACAATTTCTATTGCTGAAGAAAAGTGTATCTTGCTAGAGACTATATTTGGAAATATAAAAGGATTGAAGCACTTGGTGTATTCAAAGTAGAGGCTAAAAAATTAAACCAGAGAAGAGGAACAACCAAAGTTTGAGAAATAATTTGAGCTTAAAAAATTGGATGAACATCAAAGAGATTGTTGTGAATACTGCCAAGATAGAACTTTGGAGAATATTAAAGTGATGTTTTGTTTGAAATTTTAGCTAATAGACTAAACTAAATAAGGAGACATCAATCTTCATAAATCTATGAGCTAGTTGGAGAAATATCAACAAAATAAAAAAACACCAATAGGAGCTTTAAAAATTAAAATAAGTAAAGCTCAAGTATATTTTTATTTCTAGATTTGGTGAAGAATATGGGAGCAAGGTAGGAAAATCCTCCACTAGATAGAAGCCATTTGAAGCTATTGCTAGTCCATAACCTATAGAAACCATTGGATGTTATTCATATTAATAATGAAAATAAAAGGATAACAAGCAAAGATTGTAAGGAGGATTCATTCAAAGTAACATGAAAGGTAGATAGTGATTCACCTATAAGGTAACATCTAGAAACCCTCTCATTCAGTAATATTTGCACTCATTTTATTTCTAACACTTGGAATCCAGTAACAAAAAAAATATTGCTTGTATGAATGTAACTTGGTAGTAAACTTTGGGATATTATCTTTATTTTTAGCTACAAAATATAGTGCGCATGTTGCATGGTGATTTATTAAAAATCAAGAAAATATCAAAGATTGTTGGGAGCATACACAATATAGGTTAATTGACATTTAAAATTAATTGAAGTTGAGAATCAAATATACGATGAAGGCAATAAAAAAAGGAAACTTTTGCATGGTTTCATAAAAAGAAACTTTATGAAAAAATAAAGTTTTGTTTTTTTAAGGCATGCACAGGAAGATATAAGTTAAAAAATAAAACATTTTAGAGGAGAATATTTAGGGGAAAAGTTGACAAAAATACTTTAAAAGAAGTTATTTGGGAGTTATAAGTGGAAGTTGGAAAGTATTTAGAAAATAATTGGGAAATATACGGATATAATTTATTTGAAAATTTGATCATGGAGGTACAAGGAAGCAAAATATTCAATTGAATTTTTTAAAAGTAATTTTAAAAGATATAAGTTAAATGAAAGAATTTAATGATTATTGAATTGATATTTATTTATTATTTTTTTGATTTGGTTAGTGTGAGAAATGAAAGAATTTAATGATTATTGAATTGATATTTGTTTATTATTTTTTGAATTGAATTTTTTTTAAAGTAATTTTGGAAGATATAAGTTAAATGACAGAATTTAATGATTATTGAATTGATATTTTTTTATTATTTTTTAAATTTATTATTAAGAAAAATAGAGAATTTTCATAATATTGTATTATTAAGATTGATTTGAATATTGAAATTAATTGAGAAAGTTTTTTCTTTTAGTAGAATTAAGTGAAAGTGAAATATTGATTAAAAATTTAAAAGTTTGAATTAAACTTTGGAGAGATAAGGTATTCTACTCTAAAGGAATTAATTGAAATTTTTTATTAAATTTGGAAGTTATAAGGTTGTCAACTTCAAAGGAAATGACAAATCTCAATTTTTAAAAGGGCCTAATTTACCCCATGGAAAAATAAAATGAATTCAATACTTATTGTTTAAAAACTCTGGGATGTGGTGAATGAACAAAGAAACATTCCAAAAGATAAAACATGAATTGAAAAATTCAAAGATGGTGATGCTAAAGCTTTGATGTTAATTGTTTTTGGCATATTTGATGAAATTTAAGCCCACATTAGTGAAGCAAAAATTTTAAAAAGTGCATGGGAGAAATTGTGTATGATATTTGAAGGAAAGAATGCCATAACCATTTTACACATACAATCACAATTTCATGCACTAAAATTTCATGTTGGAGAAAACATAGAATAATTTCTTTGAATGATATCCAAATTAAAATCAAAATTGCATACCTTAGGAGAAAGGTTGAAGATAAGCAATTATTTTCAATTGTACTTAGAGCACTTCTTGAATCATCTAAAATGTTGATCACATCTCTTCTAGTATCAAATAGAAATGTGTCATTTAAAAAATTGATATATATTCTTCAAAAATATCAACTTAAAAATAAATTGAGAAATAATTCATCCAATAAGGCTCTTGTGTTAGAAAAAGGATATTGCACTTCAACACAAAATCAAAAATTAAATAACTATTGTCATTTTTATAAAAAGGAAGGACATGATACAAAATATTGTAAGTATAATGCATTGACTAGGAAGGATCAAGACCAAGAATCTCCTAAAGGGAATTAGAGATATTAGAGTAATTAGCAAGGGTATGTTGCACAATCAAAATGTGTACATAGGAATCTTATGGCAAACCACATATGTTTATTATCAAGTGATGAGAAATCCAATAATACCTTGAAACATATAGCAATTAATGCATGTTGTGACACAAAAATAAAATATAGAGTGTAGCTCAAATGATTTGAATATAGTTCATGATTGGTCAAAAAAATCTTATGCTATCATAATTGATGATGACAAAGATTCAAATGATGGTAGGGATAATGATGCTCAAAGTTATCTTGATATTGAAAGAGATCAGGGTGATGAAGAATTTGGTTATTTTGAAAGGTATACTAAAGGAATTGGTTTAAAATTGTTAAATAAAATGAGATATAGAGACACAAGTTTGGAAAAATATGGAAAAGGAATGAAAGAGCTAATTGTACCAAAAATAAGACCAAATTATGAAGGTATTGGATATACAGGACATACAAATAGTAATAAACCAAGAACTAAATTCATGACAAGAATTAGTGACATCATATTAGTGATAGAGATTGATAAAATCAATAACAATGAAGGACAAAATGGAAAAATAATTTTTTAATAGAGAATATATGTAATCATTGTTGTAGATATGGACATAAAATAGAGAAATTTTGGAATCTTCATTGTTGTGAAACTTGTGGAGGACATAATCATTCTAAAAAATAATGTCTACATAAATAGAAGGAAAAACAAAAATAAAAAATGGATTAGGGATGGATAAGTAGGAACGAATGAAATGATATGAAAGAAATGATGTATGATTTGTACAAAAGGAAACCAAGTATGGTGAAAAATCAAAATTTTATTGAATGTAAAAATGATATTGGTCTTAGCATGAAGAAATATAAAATGAATAATTATTACTCAAGCACAACTTGGAAGGTGGCTTACAGTGAAAGCAATTGTAGTGATGATCCTATAGATATGATAGTCTTATAATTTTTCCAATGGATGACTAAAAGATAATGATGATCCAACAATAGAGACTCAGAGGTAGTGATCTAAAGGCAGTGACCTAGAGGTAGAGACCTAGTGGCAGTGACCCAGAGTTAGTGACCTAGAGGTAGAGACCTAGATCTAGATGTATTGATCTAGAGGTAGAAACCTAAAGGTAACTTAGATACATCATTCTAGATGCAAACACAAATAATTTGTAAAGGTAGACATCATGAAGATTGCATATATTTATAAATACCAAAGTCAAAACTAAATAATTAATAAATAGAAGAAAAAAATAGTGAAAGTAAAAAGCTTTACCAAATAATGTAATATGGAGGGGTTTTGGAAGTATTACATTATTTTCACCCTTGTAAATATTAGTTTGGTAGAATGATTTATATTTTATAGAATGTATGTCAATATGCGATAAAGTGTAAGGTATTAAGATGAGTAATGAAGAGTCACATTAATATATGACAAGATGAGAGTTTCTTAATGAGAGGAATATGAAAGGATGCATCTCTCGAATGTTTGAGGAGAGCAATAGTCAAAGTACTAAAAATTCATAAAATTATATACTAGAGACAAAGATCCATGAAATGTAATCAATATGAATCATTATTATAATTTTTTGATATTGTATTTATTTGAGTTAAACTTATGATATATTGTTGTTATTCCAATATTGAGATTCATTGTTATTTTAAATGGCATTTATCTAATTTATACTTGATCTTGGATCAAGATTTCCATGAGTTAATCTATCTTAAAATATAACATTGAAGACTATATTTGATCCTTGAACCCCAAGCACTATGACCCCCCATAATGCATTTCTCATTGGGTGCATTCATTGCCCTATGTCTTGCTTGGGGTGCCAGTCCTAGGAAGTCTATGGAACATGGGATGCAACTCCTTTAAAAAACCTTTACGATTTTTTACCAAGGACAAATCCTTGTTTATATGTAATATTTGATGTTCTTCCTCCTATGCTAGTATATGCTACCAGATGCTTACCAAGGAAAAGGGAAAAGAGATAAAAATAATAAAACAAAATCTAACTAGCTTTACTAGCCTCAGTTATAGGTGGCAATGCACCAAATATTATGCTTCCCATTCTACACATTAGTGGGATAAGTGGACACATGAATCAAATATGATAGTGAAATTGGACATCATTCCAATCATGCATGCTTGCAAATTAAAAGACTTCCTATGAAAGCTAGGATAGATAAGAGTCACAAACCCAAACGAAATATACATGAATACTCAAACCAAGACATAAATACGAGAATAGTCATAGCTCATTGTATTCAAGCTAAAAGCACATTACATTCATATATAATTGAAAGAGACTTGATGACATGTACATGTGATTGAACCAAGGCTTGAGTCTAGACTGATATACAAAATGGAAAGACGAGGAAAAATTGCTCAAGGTTAGATACTATACATGACAATAATTCAATATCTCTCTCTTTTGGATTAAATATGGATATTTATAATATTTACACTAGAATTCAAAATTTAAAATTCCCTCCTAATTGGAACATTCTAAGAAGGAAAGTTGGCCTGCTTTGGGTTGTTGCATATGAGATACCATACTACAATTATTTTGGGTAGATCTAAAGTTATCTCAAGATATAATCATCATAAATATTTTGGGTGGGTGACATCCCTTATGGAGGTATCATCAACTAGTGTACTTTATTTTTTATAGGGATTTGAGCCTAAGCAACATTTTTACTGGACTCTATATCTAATTTTTGGTCCAACATCAATGATTTATTTTTCTAGTATTTGCCTAAACCTAGTTACTAATTTTATTAATTATTTTCCATTTTAACTTCCAATGATCAATAATTCCCATTGCAATGTGGTTCCTAGTGTTTTATTTACATTTCTATTATGCCTTATCTCATCTCCTTCTTTGGGTCACTAGACCATCGAGTTGTCTTCTTCCTTAAAATTGATCTTGGTAACCTAGTTGTTACCTCATGAGTGATTATTTTATCTATTTTATTATGAGCATATCATTGTTTGTCCTCTTGATTGATTATTGATTCCATAAGGTTTTCCCTTCATCAGAGTTATCAAAATTTTCATATTCTTGTTGTCTAGTTTTGCCCTTCTACCCATTTTTCATTTTATCATGGATTTTAGGGGGAGTCTCTAGGTGGTTAGAAAATATTTGGAAAGTCTACCCACCTTCATATTCTAGTCATTTTCCCCCTTATTCCCTTCCTCTTTGGTTCTTGGGTTGTTCTCCCAAGGTCTGTTACTAGTGCCATATTTCAATCAACCTAGGAGGTGTGCCCCTTTGAATCCCAATTTCCCATAGAGGTTATTTTAATTTTTGGGCCCATTTTTATTTTGGAATATTGGGCTTGGGGCCATAGATAAGGTGTAATTCTTGTTTGTAGCTAATATCCACCAGTTAACATTGAAAGAGTTTTGATGTCTTTGTTTACAATAGTGCTTGGCTTAGTTATCATTGAAAAAGCTAAGAATTTTTGCTTGTCTTATCCAAGTGATTAACTTTACCTTGTGTCATGAGGAGCTTCAAGATTATCAACTATTTTTGGAATACGTACCTTCCTAACAACAACTTTAGTTTCTTATAGGAATTAGTAGGTGGAACTATTGGCCTCTCATTTTGCTTAATGTTGGGTAGGGACCATGACTCAAATACTTTCTTATTGGTAGAATATACTAAATATAGTGAGAATTCACTATGGTTTATCATTATTAGGAGTCAATAAAATATATTTATCTTATGAGAAATATGAAGAGTTATATCTCCTATGAGTTTGAGGAGATGAAGAGTTAATGGAAGTAGAAAGGTCAAGAGATTTGTGAATGTAAAAATTTTCTTGTCCAAGTTGTATATATTGAAGACAAAGCATTGTAATGTGGTATGTGAGAACAATCTTTGCAATACATTTTATTTTTATTGCTTGAGTTGATATATTTATTTTCATCAATAATATAATTTTTATGAGTTTGTTATTGAATTGTGTGAACATTTTATTTTGTTGTATTGTTAGATCTTGTGAGAGCAAGGTTGAATTTCTTATAGTGGTATCATATCCACTATTGTGTAAAGCCATTACAATAGAGAGATAAGACGTTGAGGAGGAATTATAGCAAAGTGCCAAGAAAAGGAGATATTGATGAGTTGTTGAAGAAAATAACCAAAAGAGACAACATTGAAAAGTCTAAGTGCAGGTATCTCATCCAAGTGTAAGCATTTGAGTGTAGGTATCCAAGACTACTAGCTCAAGGTAGGAAAGTCTGTGTCATTTTTTTCCAAAGTCACTAGAAGGAAGTTGTAGGGAAGAATCCCTAAGTGAATGCATGGTTTAGCCTAGTGGAGATGAAAAAGGTGCTAAAGAGAGCATCTGGGATCATACCAAAGGAATAAAATGTGTGTGAGGAAGAGTAAGTTCAAAACATATACTATAGAAGGATGATAGCATAGACCATTAAAAGAAGTGAGCAAAAAGAAAGTGAAACATCAACTATAGAAAGAATATAGCATGTGTTAGGGTGAGCACCTTTGGAGGAGGAATCATGCACATAGTTGGTGAATTTATGATTAACAAGTTATTAACCTTTGTATTTTTCTATGGAATTTTATTTTAGAAGTACAATATAGAAATGGAAACAAATATGTTATGAGGAGAAAAATATTATTCGAAGAAATTAAAAATAAAAAAAGAAAAGTTGATTTGTATAATAATATTGAAGAAAGTGAAATTAATTAAATAAGTAAGAAGAGAAAATTGAAGGGAATATTTCAAAGGAAGCTTAATTATTTTTAAATAAAGAATTTAATTATCAAAGAAAGGAGAATTATTTGAAGGAAAATTGAAAGGGAAATAAATTGAGAAGAAATTGAATTTGAAATATATTAAAGGAATATTTTCCAAAGAGACAAAAAATTAAATTTGAAGAAGAAGAAAGATTTTTTGAAAAAATATATAGGTTATTGAGAAAGCAAAAATTAAGAAATTGAATATTAAAGAGAAGAAGTAGAATTTTTTTTTGAAGAAAAATAGGATTATTGAAGGAAGAATAATTTATAAAATTTTAAATTTGGGAGTACAAAGGATTTCATCTACAAAGTAAATGCATTATTTTGAAGGAAAATAAATTTATTAAAGTTGAAGATAAATTTATAGTAAAGTTAAATTAATTACTAAAAGTACTAAATTATATTGAAAAAAATGTTAAAGAAGGGAAATTCTTCAAAAAACTTATTGTTGAAAGAATAGATCTAAAAGGAGGCATAAAAACAAGAATAATGAATATTGATCAAAGACAAATTATTTGAAAGCTATCATAAGATTGAAAATTATTTGAAGGTATAGAAAATAATTTTGAATGCATCAAAAGGGTATTTTGCAAATTCAAATATGTTTAAGGAGGTAAAATTTACCATGATATAATTTCAAAAGCAAAGAAAATATTGTCACAAATAAATTTTGAGATATAGCAAATCTCTACAAGATCAAACAAAACAAATTGGGTATGAAGATAATTTTTGGTACATTGATTTAGGAGCCAATAGTTATATTACTAGCAACCTATATTGGTTTGATTCTATTCAAGTAAAACAAAGTATACCAATTATGATTGATGATGATAAAATCTACCATGTCCAGGGTATAGACAATGTTACACTCAATATACCTTTCTTAGAATGCACATTGGAGAATGTTCTTTATGTTCTGGAAAATAATCTAATTTTAGTATCATAATTGTTGGATATAGGAAGGACAATAGAATTTAAAATCATCAATGGCAACAAATAATGTCTTATACAATATATTAAACAAGATTGAATCCCTTGGGACCTACAAAAATGTATATTTAATTTAGATGCGATAACACTTTCACAAAAAACATTTAGAAAAAACTTCTACCAAAAGAAATTTATAAGAAAAAAAGTATTTAATTGAACACAAAATTATCATGGCAAGAAAGATAAGATAGTGTATTAGAAAATAACACTATAATTGAAAAAATGCAAATTTTGTTCATTAGTAAGAAAGACATGATTTTCATTCGAGGACTAATATTTTGTATGTTCTAAAAACTAAAATGGTAGAGGGAAGTTTTGATCTAAAGTTCTAGAATGCAAATGAAAATACTTGTAATTATGAGACCAAAATAACCTCTACTAAAAATGGAAAACGTATTATGAGGAATGTTGCTAACATATATGACGATTCTAGCCTCAAAGATATTAAGATGGAAAACTTTGGTTATATCAAGGACAATAATAATGGTCTAAATTATTGTGATGATTTGTTTAAATCAGATACAAGGGACACTAATATTGTAATAAAAAACTATGAATGTGGATTTATGATAGGTATAGATGATAACTACTATGATAGATTTGTACATATAACAAATAAGTGTTGGGACAAAAGCATATTAAAAAGAATTGGTTGAACAAAGATCCAAAAATGATAAAGGAACAACTACACTATGAAGTAGATCAATAATACTATAATGAAGTATTGAAAGCAAATAGGGGGGTGTTGTAAGTATTAAATTATTTAGTACCTTGCAATAATATTGCAAGTACCTTGTAAATAGTTTGTAAATATTTGAGTTTATAGTTTGTAACTAGTTTGTAAATATGTGGTGTAAAAAGAGTCATGTAAATGTTTGTCTTTTAGTGTGTGTAATCATTATAGGTTTTTCATTATTAGGAGTCAATAAAATATATTTCTCTTATGAGAAATATGAAGAGTTAGATCTCCCATGAGTTTGAGGAGATGAAGAGTTGGTGAAAGTAGAAAGGTCAAGAGTTTTGTGAATGTGAAGAGTCTCTTGTCCAAGTTGTATATATTGAAGACAAAGCATTGTAATGTGGTATGTGAGAACAAGCTATGCAATACATTGTATTTTCATTGATTGATTTGATATATATATATATATTGATCAATAATATATTTTATGTGAGTTTGTTATTGAATGTATGAAAAATTATTTTATTATATTGTTAGATCATATGAGAGTTGGGTTGAATTACTAACACCAATAATATTTATGGTACTCATCATCACTAATAAGATGGGGGTTTAAGGTCTTCTCAATAATGTAATATTTTAGAATCTTGTCTTACCTCAATATGTGCAAAGGGGTAGTATGTTATAAGCCTAAACTATGTTTTATGTGTAAATTATACAAACACATAGGGATTCTAGATATAAATCAACATTTTTTTTTAAGCGAAAAACCCCTTGTGGGGCCGCCTTGGTCTGAGATACCACGAACAGGGGGTTCTACATCGTCAAAGTCACCCGGGAGTCGCACTTGACCTTGCCCACACCAACATTATCAATTGGATTTTGGATACCCAATTCAGCTTTTTGGTAGGGTGGAGATTTGAACCTGGGACCTCCCTTGGAGGATTGCCCTCTCCTCTCCAAATCACCTACAACACCTGGGTGATATAAATCAACATTTCTCTCCTAAGGTTATAAGCCTAAACTTTTAAAAGACTAAAACTGAAAATTGAATATGTAAGAATACAACCCTAGACTATATGCTTTTTTTCAATGCTACAATAAAAGTAAATAATAATTTTCTTTTCCAAAGCAACAAAAGATAATTATATACACACAAGCTATCCTAAATATAACCATAAGCAATTAAATTTTATTTCCTAGGATTTCAAACAACAAAGTAATCCTATATAAATATTAGATTAAACCCAAATTTTATTTTCTATTAATTTAATTACAAAACAGAAGACATAATCAATTTATGGCACACAACAAATAAAATTTTAAGCTGGAGATATGAAGCAAGAAATATGAAATTAAAAACACTTGGTTCTACCCTTGATGGCAAATTCACTGCCTATACAATAAATTCATAGTTTGTGGTTATATTTATAGTAAATAGTATTTTTCTTTTTTATTTCTATTTTAGTATCACTCTACCTTTCTATCTACTTGTTGTACAAGATTGTATACTAAAAAAGTAGATAGAAAGGTAGAGTGATACTAAAATAGAAATGGAAAAACTAAATAAATATAAAGAATAGATATAAAAAATTGTAGAATTAGGAACAAAGATTTTGAAGCTAGGGAAATACTATTTTTGCCTTTATGGCAAAATCACTGCCTATACAAATTTGTTGTAGTGTTTTGCCACAAGTAGTGTTTTCATAATGACCTATAAATAGTTATATAGGAGTGAAAAAATAGCTCTAAGATAGAAACAAGGTTTTAAAAAAAATGCCAAATAACAAATAAATAAGATTGTAGAAATAGAAAATAAAGATCCTGATATGATAAACTCCTAATTTTCCCTCAAAGGGAAATATGTTACCTGTACAAATTGGCTATGGGCATTTTCACGACCACCAATGTTTTCGCTATAAATTGTAAATAAGATAGAGGAAAAATCATGATATTAGTGGTAGGGGGTCTTCTTGGCTCAAGGATGATGGAAGCTTCCTTGGATGATGGTTCAAGCCCCTGTTGTTTAGTCAAAATTCAAAAAAAGATAGAAGGTTATTATGAAAGTAATAGTTGTGAATTTTCTACATGGCCTATAGTTTGAAAATATTTTCACTTGAGCAATTTAAAAATCTAAGATATATTATGATAAGGATGTAAGGACCTTCTAGAAGAGTGAGTTTCCTAAAGTACAATATATATACATTGAAAAATATGATAAAAATATAATTAAATGCAATGAAAGTATGTGTTATGACAAGATTCAAGTAATATAGTAGAAAAAAACTTATACTAACAACAAGGTAAATGCAAGTAGATAGGGATAACAATGAAATAGAGAGATTAGAAACAACTAGCTACAATATGAATATGGTTAGTAGCACGAAGAGATAACAAGAGAGATGAAATGTTAGTCCAAATCAAGTGAATCAAATCAAAGATAAGAGGAGGGAATGACACAACCAAATGGAGGGCTCTATTTTTATATTTTTTTAATGGATTCATGGAGGTAAATTCAAAGGGATCAAAGTTGCTTTTGAAATATTCAAGAAGGTCTAGGTATGGAGGCTCAAGGGATGCAAAATAGCATGTACAATCATGCTAGTAGTGGAAAAGGATGTGTGCATTATGGTGAGGCATGCTTATGATATTCTATTCATGTTAGGTCAAAAAAATTGTTGGGTGAAACCACTATCGATGAATTCATAGTGGTGATTTTGTGATGTAATCATTAAGATTCAAGTTTAGGTGGGAAAATCTAAGTTGGTGAATTTGCTGTCAAGGGTAATAAGTTTGCTTGCTGACAATATTTTTATTTTTGAGCAATAAATCCTCTAAATTTGGGTAGAAATATTATTATGCGAGTTTGACTTAGTTAAAAAGTTGTCTGGTGTGAATCATGCTAGACTTTAGTGTACCAAAATTGGGTGTCAATGTTTACCCTTTTTGATGCATTTATTATACAAAAATATATGACTAATATTGATGTAGATGCCCCACTTTTGAGGTGAAAATATTTTCTACTACTTAGATTTGATGAGGCAAGTCAAGTGGTGCAAAAATTGGCAGCTCAAAATTTTCATTGTCAAGAAGCATTTAATGTGGGAGCATTAAATGCAACCTACCTTGGTATACCCTTGATTTTTAGAAGGAAATCATATTTCTTTAGGAAACTCAATTTGTATATGAATAGTGACAAGAAAGAAGGGGCAAGTGGTAGAAAATAGATGTAGGTGGGTTGGATCAAGGAGGTAAATAGGATGAGGGATAAGAATAATTTATTTTCACTATTGATTATTTTTATTTGTAGAGCTCTGGGTGATCACGAGGAGGAAATTTGTTCAATGGATATTAATACCCTGTTAAAATATTATTAATAATTGTTTAGTCATGTGGTACTTTGGGTGCCTAGGCTTATGGTTCCATATGATGTAACCATTATTTATCATAAAAAGACATTATTTAAATATGTAATCATTATTATTGAGTTACTAGCTCCAGACCCCACTTGCACATGGATGGGAACCCTTGAGAATTAGGGTTAGGGTGGCTAAATTCTATAAAAGATCCAAGGGATCAAGAGAAGAGAAATATCAAATTTTTTTGTATCAAAGATCTACTTCTAAATAGGTTTCCCCCTTGAAGAGGCTTGTGATTTTGTAATGTGTTCTTAGTTTTTACAATATAATTTATTGCATTTCCATTTTGTATTGCAAAATTATTCATTTTCAACTTTTTATTGCAATATCATGTGGATATACCTTATTTTTAATACAAGGTTCCTAAAAAGTGGTATCAAAGTGCTTTCCAAGGTCATTTCCTACTGTAGTGCAAACAATTTGTCCTACCATTTTGACATCTTAGGTATAATTTTTCTTTGTTTCTATTTTCCTACTTATTACTCTAAATAAAAAATCAAGTCATTTTTTATATTTTAGTTTAATAGGTTTGAGACCTAGTCCATTGTGATTGTCTCTTTGACCTAATATTTTTATATATAGCACTCAAACACTATTTGGGGACCATTACTAGAAATAGTAACTACTAAAATAATACTTACATTTTTAGTAAGGTAGTCCAAATCATAATTCCACAGCTAGAGGCACTAGAGGATCAATTAGAGAGATGGGGTATAACCAATTGAGTGAACAAATCAAATTTTCAAGTCAACAACTTACTAACCTACAAAGCAAATTTGGACAAGAAGTTAAATATTTGAAAGATCATATGCAACTCTTTTAATCTAAACAAATTAAAGTGAAAATGTTGATTGAGGAAAAATCCCATGAGGTTGAAGGGCATTTAAAAGGAACCACTCATTTACACCAATAGATTAATAATGAAGGAATGATTAGTAGTTTGGGAAATATGGACAAGGAAACACATCATGCTCTTTTTAATAATAATACCCCGTATAAAATACCTAAATTAGACTTCCCCAAGTTTAATGGAAAGGATACCAATGGTTGGTTATGCTAGGTGGATCAAATTTTTAAACTCCAAAATGTACATCGATACCTATGGATCATAATGACATCCTTTAAATTTGAATCTGAAGTTCTTCAATGGTATCAATGGGTGCAACATATGACTCCCGATAGGACAAGGGGTTTGAGTGAAGGATTTTTTTAGAGTTGTTTTATTAGTGGGTTGAAGGATGATATTAAGGATGAGGTAAAAATGTTCAAACCATAATCCATGATGCAAGAGGATTGGATACACTAGTGGAGGAAAAATTTACAACTTAGAGTTTTTCATATAATTTTCCACAAAAGAAACCCTAATTTTCATCCAAGATCACATCGAGTATAGGACATAAAGATCCCATAGTTAGCTGATTGACTAGAGAGAAAATGGATGCCTATAGAGCACAATGGTTATATTATAATTATGATCAGAAATATTCTCTAGGACATAAATGTGTACAATAAAAATCTTATATGCTAGATGTGGATGATTCTATGGTAAATGAAGCACATGAAAATAAGTAGAACATGAATAAGAGCATTAGGATGAGCATGAAACATAAGAAGAACCACAACTAAATATCTTAGTTCATGCACTTGCAAGTATCTTGACCCCTCAAACTATGAATATAATAGGATATTTCAAGGGGTAAAGAATTATAATTCTTATTAATTTAGGTAATACACAATTTTAGTGATCCCTGAGTAGGTAAGAAAGCAAACTGCTACATACATTCTTGTAATTCTTTTGAAATCATGGTGGAAAATGGAGGAATATTACCTTGTAAAGGGAAATATCAAAAATTTAAGTTGAAGATAGGGGATTATGAATTTAAACTAATATGTTATCAATTATTTTAGGAGGATGTGATGTTGTATTATGGGTACAATAGATCCATTCTTTGGTAATATTAGCCTAGAAATTTGCCAAACTTTGGATGCAACTCACTCAAAATGGGAGGTCATACACTTTTTATGATTCACATAGGATACTTGTAGGTTATATATTCAAGTTGAATGGATAAATTATTAAATTAATACTCACATGGGGTAGTAGCCTAGTTGTTTGTAATCCAATCCCAAAATACTGAAGTAGTCAAACAACACGGGGAATTACAACTCATTTTGACAAAATATAATGATGTTTTTTGCAGAAGCTATAGGATTATCTCCATGGTGTTCCCATGACCATGCAATATAACTAGTACTAGAAATATTTCCACCTAACATCAAACCCTACAAATATCCATATGCACAAAAATTAGAAATTGAGAAGTTGATCCAATAGTTATTAAACATAGGGGTAGTTTGACCTAGTTATTGTTCTTATTCTTCATTGGTACTATTGGTTAAAAAAATATGGATCATGGTAGCTATGTATAGACTTTTTTGAACTAAATAAACTACCCTTTAAGGATAACTTTCCTATTCCTATGATTGATGAGTTGCATGACACCAAATGTTTCTCCAACTTGTATCTCTACTTTAGATACCATTAGATAAGGATCAATGAAGAAGACATTCCAAAAACAAAATTTAGAACTCATGAGGGCCATTAAATTTTTTTTATCATGTCTTTTATCCTAACTAATGCATCTCCAACATTCCAAAGCCTCATGAACAATATTTTCCATCCATTTCTTCACAAGTTTATTTTGGCCTTCTTTGATGACATTGTCATCTATAGTTGCACTTGGGTAGAGCACCTAAAACATCTAGATCAAACAATTCTACTATATTTAGGACCATCAATTATTTATCAAACGATCCAAATATTCCTTTAAAATGTAGGAGGTCAAATACTTGGGGCATATTTTTTCATAGGAGGGAGTTGAGTTGACCCAAATAAACTTGAAGCTATACAAAATTGGCCTAAGCCATAAAATCTCAAGGAAATTTGAGAATTTTTGGATCTCATTGGTTGTTATTGATGATTTGCACAAGTTTATGGAAAAATAAAAGCCCCACTAACTTCCATGTTAAAAAAAGAACTCATTTATGTGGTCAAATCCAACAACAAAATCTTTTGTAGATCTCAAGAAAGCTAGAATTTTGACATCGATTTTAACCACTCCCAATTTTTTCAAATCACTTGTAATTAAGAGTGGTTCTTTAGGCCATGGCATTGGTGTTATATCAATGTAATATTCTCCATGCTATCAATAATTGGTAACCATATCTCATTGGGAGGAATTTATCTATTAAAATATTGAATAAAATTTTGAAATATTTTTTGGAATAGAGGGTATCTACTCCAACGCAACAAAACAATATTTCAAAATTGTTGGGATATGATTATGAATTTGTTTATAAAAAGGAAATGAAAATATTATGGCAGATGCCTCTCCCATTAGTTTGAGTATCAAGAAAAAATGTGTGCCCTCTTATCCCCACTTCCTTAATGGGTATCCCAACTTAAATAAGTAACCAAGAACCTACCATTGTAAACTTTGTAGGACTAGCTTCAAAGGAATCTCAATTTACACATTGAATATTCATGCAATGAACAACTATTAAGTTACCAAGGTTACACTATGGTTCTTAAAACTTCACTACTTCATGAGGACATCATGAGGGAAGTGCATGCTTCATCCACCATAGGCTATTCAAGATTTTTGAAGACATATGAGTGAGCTAAATGATAATTCTAGTGGGAGGGAATGAAAAATATTTCTAAATTTTTATGGTGGAGTGTGAATTTTTTCAATGGATGAAGGGAGAAATGGTTCATACACCAAGCACTCTATAATTTTTGTCAATCTTGCTAAATGTATGGACTGATAGCTCCATGGAATTTATTTAAGGACTTCTAATTCTATAGGAAAATTGGTCATTCTTATGGTTGTGGACCATCTCTCAAATTATTCTCATTTTTGTTCCCTCATCCATCCTTACCATGTCCTTTCAATTGTTCAAATATTCATGTACTCCATTTTTAAACTCCATGGTATGCAAAAATCCATTGTGTCTAACTGTGATCCCACCTTCACTAGTCATATTTGGTAAGAACTATTTAAACTATAGGGAATGTAACTACAAATGATCTCACCCGACCATCCATAAGCTAATGGGAAAACCAAAATTGTCAATAAATACTTGGAAATCTACCTTCATTGTTTCAACTCTAAGCACCTAACATATTGGGCTAAGTTTTTTTTTTTTGGTAAATAAAAGTCTTCATTAATTACCGGGTTTTGCAAGTTAACCCAAAACCTATTACAATATCCAGCATTCTGCTGAGATTGTAGATCCTAGTCATCCTTGAAACTTTCTTACCATAACTTATGTTGAATCCCCTACAACACCTTACTAACAAGGCACACCCATACCTAAACATAATTGTAAACATTACTTACATTGACAGGAAATTGAAGTTTGGAACTTTGCACTTGTGAAACCTGTTGCTTGCCCATTTCCTATTCTCTGTCGGAATCTTCCAAGGCTTACACCCTATTACCTTCATTTCCAATTTAGTATGATTTAGAGGGAAACCCCATAGTTATTACCAACTCCATGGGGAAAGAACACCCATTCATCTTTCTCCTTAACGGGTAGGTTTCTTTTCATGACTAATAATGTTTTCCACTTCACGTGGCACACCTTGTGTCCATGTCACCAAAATACCAACATCAACACCTATGTTGGCTAATTTGTCAGCTGACCTGTTGGCCTCACGATACATGTGACGAGCCCTCCTATTATGTCTTGCGGCAAAAAGGATCCTCACTTCATGGATGACTCCCTCGATTCTCCATGGAGGTTTTTTGCCATTGGTTAATAGGTTGATGATGTTCATAGAATCACCTTCAATCATCAAGTTACCTTGAGTTGCTTGGGCTACTTGCAACCCTCTCCAAAGGGCTCTAGCTTCTACTTCGTTATTAGTTCTGATTCCCAATGGTTCAGTGAAGGCCTTGACCAAATTTCCTTGATGATCCTTGATTATTCCTCCAGCTCCGACTCTTCTAGGGTTCTCCTTGGCTGCACCATCAAAATTTAGTTTAAACCAACCCTGGGGGTGGCTCCCAAGAAATCCCATTTCTAGGATTGGGCAAAGGAATGGAAGGTTTGTCCTCAATACCTAAGGCCCGAGCTAATTATTTTTCTTGGGGAGGAATTGAGTGGTTCTCATCCACTAAGGTGCTAAGGTTTTCTTTCGCAAAGACAATAATCCTGTTGAGGATGGTTTTTGGGTTGTGAATGGTATCCTTAAAGGCTCTATGGTTCCTTTCTAGCCAAATATGCCAGAGAAAATGATGCCAAAATATTTTCCATAGGTACTTAAGTTTTAGGCTAACAAAGGGTTGAGGCCATTGATGGAACACTTCGGATATAAGAGCAGGCTTAACCCACGAGATCCTAAAGGCTTGGAAAAGTTCATCCAAGATGGACTCCACTATCAGACACTCTAGAAACAAGTGTTGGGTTGTCTCCCATCCTACCCTGCACATGTAGCAATGGTTAGCAATAACCATACCTTTGGATAACATATTGTCCATAGTGAGGATTTTTCCTTGAATCACCGACCATGAAAAAAAGGATATTTTAGGAATTAAGCCTTTGATCCAAACCAAACTCGGTTGAAATTGTTGACCTTCCACATTGAGAAGCAAATTATAGGCAGAATTAACTATGAAGTCACCATTTTTAGTCTCATCCCAAACAATGTGATCTTCATCCTCTCCAGAGGGAATAATTTGCTGAGTTAAAATGTTATAAAGCTCTTCAGACTCCGCTTCAAAACTTTGTACTCTGATGTGTTTCCACCTGTTGATATTTATATCCTGCCACATATAATTTGCAACCTTCTTCCCAATATGCTACTCCATATGCTCTTGAATCCTAGCCAAATGAGGATTCTGGGATAACTCCTCAGCTCTCACCCACCGATCCTTCCAAAAGTCTATTGTTTGCCCATTTCCTAGAATCCATCTAAGACCTTTCTTGACAAGATCCCTACTCGTGAGGATTGCCTTCCAAAAAGTAGACCCCCTACTTGCTAAGTTGTCATTAAGGAAGTTCACACCTTGGAGGTATTTCCTCCTAACTATGGCAGTCCATTCATTATCGACCTTAGTCAATAACCGCCACGCTTGTTTGGCTAATAGAGCTATATTGAGATGAGAAACTCTCCTCAATCCTAACCCCCATCAGCTTTAGGTTTGCAAACCTTGTTCCAACCTACTAAATGGATCCTTTTCTTATCCTCATCCCTAACCAGAGAAATTTTGTTTTGAAGCTACTCAATTTTGTGATACACCTTGCTGGGAGCTCTAAGACTGATAGGAAGTAAACGGGTATACTTTGAAGTGAAGCCATAGTTAAAACTACTTTGCCTGCTTGAGATAACATATGTCCTTTCCAACCTACTAGATTTTTTTGGATCCTCTCTAGAACTATGTTCCACATTGATCCTTCAGGTTTCTCCATGAATAGGGGAAGACCTAAATAGGAGGTGGGAAGGGATGCAATTTGAAATTCCATGATCCTTGCTATGTTGTTTTTCCTAGGAATGGGGGTATTGATGAAATAAAGTTTGCTCTTATCAAAATTCACTTTTTGTCCAACCGCTTCTTCATACATTATAAGAATATTTTTAATCCTTCTTGCCCACACGAGCCAATGCAAGTTCATCAACAAATTGTTGTCTCGGAGTGGTTTGCGCTATGCTCCCAAGGCCCCAATGATGAACAGCATAGTGTAAGATTTAGCGAACAACTTTTGCATTATTGAGCAGGGATTAAATAAGGTTACATCACCCGAGAATAGAACACCGACGTAACAGCTGAACTGGACTGTTGTAATAGAGCAACAGTCTGAGCAACAGTCTGTCTAATAAACTAATAAAGACAAATCAATAGTACGCTAATCAATAGTACGCTAACATCCCCCTTTATTACATTATTTGGGTAATGTAATAACTAATAGCTATACTAGACTACTAACATCCCCTTACATCATTTTGCAATACAAAGTGAGCTACGAAACAATTCAAATTTGACACGTCCAAGTGCCTTAGTGAAAATGTTTGCAACTTGAGCATCGGTGGGAATGTGCTGAAGCTGAATTCGGTGCTTTGGAACTTCCTCTCGAATGAAATGACATTGTGTGTCAATGTGCTTTGTTTTTTCATGATGGATTGGATTCTTGACGAGGTTCAGAACACCCTGATTGTCGCAAAACAAGTGTATTGGAGATTTTTATGGATGGCCCATACTTGTCAGAATGCGACGTAACCATATCACTTCGCACACAGCTTCACGTGCGGCACGATATTCTGCCTCTGTTGAAGAAATAGCAACCACCTGTTGCTTCTTTTTGTGCCAAGAGACAGGACCGGATCCCAGATGAAAAATGTATCCAGAGGTTGACTTGCGATCATCAAATGATCCGGCATAGTTGGAGTCCGTGTATCCTTGCAAGAAGAATTTGTTGTTCCTCTTGTATTCTAGGCCATATTCCATAGTACCACGGACATAGTGAAGAACATGTTTTGTTGCTTTCCAATGAGTGGTCTTTGGCTCCTGCATGAACCTCGAAAGATAGTTTACAGCAAATACGAGATCTGGCCTAGTATTGGTCAGATATATGAGACTCCCAATCAATTGTCGATAGAGAGTACCATCTACCTGAGGTGAGTCATCATATCATGATAATTGAAGTCCATTCTCCATAGGAGTTGCCATTGGCTTGCAGTCAGTCATGCGATATTTTTCCAGCAATGTCTTGGCATACTTTTTTTGAGACACTTTGATGGTGTGCTCCTTCTGGCTGAATTCCGGACCAAGACAGTAATGGAGAAGTCCGAGATCTGTCATCTCAAAATATTTGCACAAGTTTCTTTTGACAGTAGAGATCATATCTTATGAACTCCCTGTAATGAGCAGATCATCCACATAGAGTACAAGCAACACTATCTCAGAACCTTGTTTCTTGAAATAGAGGTTTGCATCTGACGGACATCTCTTAAATCCATGCTGCATTAGGTGATTGTCCATTTTTATATACCAAGCTCGAGGAGCTTGTTTCAGACCATACAAGGATTTGACCAATTTGCAAACTTTTTGCTGTTGGCCTTCCACTTCAAATCCTTCAGGCTGAGTCATATAGACTTCTTCTTGGAGATCACCATTAAGAAAGGCACTTTTGACATCCATTTGGTGAACTTTCCACCCATATTGTGCTGCCATAGCACACATAACCTGAATTGTGGTCATCCGAGCAGTAGGTGCAAAAGTTTCTTCATAGTCGATGCCTTCCTTTTGAGCATAGCCCTTTGCAACAAGACGGGCCTTATGCTTATCAATTGTTCCATCTGCCTTGTACTTGACTTTGTATACCCATTTGCAGCCAATGGGTTTCTTTCCATGCGGCAGATCAACAAGCTTCCAAGTTTTATTTTTCATCGAAGACTCATACTTTGTATCCATAGCGGCCTTCCACTGAGGCTCACTAAGAGCATCTTGCACTGATGCAGGTTCAAGACTATCTATGGTAGACATGAATGCCCTGTCATCATCAATATCCATATCCTCAACTTCTCTACTTGGAGTCATAGAAAGTTCCTCAAAATATTGACAAAGATCATCAACCTCACCAGTTTCTCTGGCTTCTCTTTCCTTTTGAGCCATACTGCGTGTACGAGGTCTATCCAAATTCAAATTGGGAGGAGTGGATAAATTTGCATCTTTGATTGTATTTGTACACCATTTAGGATTCTTCTTCGGTGGTGGTGAAGAAGATGTAGAAGGACCTCCTGTCTGTGTTGACGAAGGAATCTCCTCTTCCTTAGGTTCCACAATATCCAGGTGTACTTGTAGATGTGCTCTGTGATGTGAAAGCTTCATCAAAGACAACATCTCTGCTGATATGAATTTTCTTGGTCAAAGGATCTATCAACCGATATCCTTTAGAGTGCTCAGAATATCCAAGAAAAATACATCTCAGTGTTTTCTCATCTAGCTTCTTCCTTTTCTCTTTCGGTATGTGCATGAAAGCTTGACATCCGAAAATACGTAGATGAGATATGGAGGGTTTTCGACCACTCCATGCTTCCTGTGGAGTCATTCCTTTTAGGGCCTTTGTGGGTGCCCTATTCAAAAGATACACTACAGTGGTGACAACTTCTACCCAATATTGTTGCCCAAGAGTAGCTCCTGTGAGCATACAATGAACCATTTCCATGATAGAACGGTTCCTTCTCTCGGCAACTCCATTTCTGTTGAGGAGTATAGGCGATTGTTAACTGTCTCTTGATCCCATGCTTATCTAGGAATGCAGAAAATTCATTAGAGGTAAACTCTCCCCCTCGATCTGAGCGGAGGGTTTTGATAGAAGCCCTTGACTCCTTCTCAACGGATTTCTTGAACTGCTGGAAGAATGCAAAAGCTTCGAATTTCAGTTTGAGAAAGAAAACCCACATCTTTCGTGAGTAGTCATCTACGAATAACTGAAAGTACCTCTTCCCTCCAACACTGTTGGGTGTGAAAGGACCACATAGATCGGTGTGAATTAGCTCCAGAGGTTTTCTTGCTCTTGTAGAGCTCTTCTCAAATGGTACTCTATGCTGCTTTCCTGCCAAGCAGTCAGAGCACACTGGCAATGTGGCAGAAAGGGAAGGAAGACCCTTTACCATCTCATACTTATTGAGCTCAAGTAAGTAGCCAGAACTAAGATGCCCATATCTCTTGTGCCATAGGGAAGTTGCCTCCTTGGTAGAGACAGTCATGGCAACATGTGGAGTAGAGATAGCATCTAGTGCAAATAAGCCATGCTTATATGAAGCTGTTGCAATCTGCTTACCCTTCTTGGTAATTGTACAACACTTCTTTCCATTCTCAACACGAAAGTTGACAACCATATTTCTATCCAGGATTTGTGTCACTGACAACAAATTGTTGGCCAATCCCGGAACATAGAGGACCTTGTCAATCTGACACTTGCCATCAGGAAGAGTGACTCGAAACCGTACCCTCTCCCCTGAACCCTGTAGGTTTTATCATCAACAATGGTGACGGGTTTGCCCTCTTTGGCCACAAATGATTCAAACCACGATCTGTCGCCAGTCATATGTTTACTAGCTCTAGAATCGACATACCAAATAGGATCCCTCTATGTGGAATCTATGGTAGTCATGAGCACCTTGTGTGCCCATTCAGAATCTGAGTCAGATTCTTCAACAACAACATTCACCTGGGGTTGCTTGTTCTTATTTTGTGGTTTGTTTTGGCCTTTCTGCTTGTTCTTATGCCAACACCTGTTGGTGTCATGGTTGTCTTTCTCACAGATCTTGCACCACCTCTTCTTCTGTTGAGGTTGTTTGCCTTTTCCTTTCGTATCCTGTTGAGAATTTCCTCCTTTCCGAAAGTTGCCTCCTTTTTGCCCATTACCTTTCTTCCTAGAACCACTGCTGTTGGTGTATAGGGCTGTATTGGAAGAATCATCCTTGTGAAGTTGGCGTGCCTCCTGTTGTTGGAGCAGATTGACCAACTCGATGTAGGTAATTTGTCGTTGGGACACCTGGATGGAGGTTATCAACATATCAAATGAAGAAGGTAAAGCTCTCATCACAAGTGAAATGAGAAGCTTTTCGTCCATAGTATCTCCGAGAGAACTCAATTTCTCTTTCAACTCAGACACTGCACAGAAAGAGTTCAACTGTTTCACCCTGCCTCAAACTCAGGTTATGAAGTTGTTGTTGAAGATGAAGAATGGTGGATTCATTATTCCCCTCATAGATGGTTCTAAGGGCATCCCATGCCTCTTTACCACTTGCTTTATCAGCTATATGAGGTTGCACTTCATCCGAAACAGCAAACAAAATGAGCACCTTTGCTCTACTGTCTTTCTTGTCAAAAGCAATCTGATCTGCTGAAGGACCTGTGGATCCTCTTGTTGGTGAAGGCCTAGTTGCTACTCCAGTAACAATATCCCACAAATCTTCCATTTGGAGAATAGCCTTCATCTTATGTTTCCATGGTGTATAATTTGGACCTTTCAATAACTGATGCGGATCAGTCATCAACTTTGCAACAACGGCCATAGTGAAGGTTCCTTATATCACCAAATTGGTCCCCCTTTCGATATACCTTTTGCTAGGCCAATATACCGTACAAAATACCCGCCCTTACGTGAGGGAAACTATAGGTATTTAGAAAGATCAACAAAAATCACCCGCCCTTACGTGAGGGAGACTATAGGTGAATTTTAGAGATCATACGATACGTGGAACATAAGCGATACGAAAGGGAATCGCCTTGTTGATGGCACCTACCATAGAAGATTCTTCTCATGCGTGGGGCGTAACTTCCCCTAAACACTATGAAGAATACTTCGTCGGGATTTACGCCTAAACACAAGTGCGATAAAGGGTAGTGGATGGAGTAAAAAATGCAAAAAATGGCGTACTTATTCCTCCCCGATGATTTATAGAGAACAAGCTCAGACGTCGTTATAGCAGCTATATTAGGCGGTGGATACAGTAGCCAAATCACGACAGCTTTACCTATAAGTGCTGGCCAGAGGTATCGCAAATACCGAACGCTGCAGTGCAAATAAATTGCACAGATGGGTTTTATATTCCGGGGACTTAGGGAGTGTTTTGATTTTAAGTTTTTAATGTTATAGTGCAAAAAATGAAATATGCAACATACAACATAAAAAATTGCCCACAAGAATAACCCACAAGGTGTCGGTCACAGTCGAAAATGCACCTTTTACAATGCCAAATTGCTATTTTTCAAAAAATTACTCTCAATCCCCCTTTGATTTTTTGAAAAAAATATCCCCCCTTAAAAGGCTTTCTTTAACAAAGCATTTTTATAATCATTATTTATTTAAAATTAAAATAAATAATTTCAATTTATATAGTTTTAAAAACTTTAGAAAAAATAAATTAAAATTAAATTTTAATTTATAAAGTTTTAAAACTATATTAAAAAAAATTAAAATTAAAAATTTTAATTAAAAATAATAATAATTAAAAATGACTTTGAAAAAAAAAATATACCTGAGGGGAGTCGGCGGGATTTGAACCCCCGACCTGAAGGCTCCCTGAGCCTTAACCGCACGGCTCACGACCACGTGAGCCAGCGGGCTGATCCGGAAGAGATCAAGAGCCTCCTCCTTTTTGAACACCTTCTTCCTCCTCCTCCTCTGCTTTCGGCCTGGTTGCTTCAACGACGCGAAGCTCCCTGCACACTGGTTTTTCGAAAAAAAAAACTCGAATCCGTGCTGCTTTTCCGAAATTCCCCCACTCGCTCTATTTTCCGAAAAAAAAACAAACAGCTCCCCGGCCTGCTGCGCGGCGACGTTTTTTTTTTTTTTTTTCTCTCCGCCCGATTTTTCACGGCCTGCTACGCGGCCGACCTGCTGCGCGACGACGCCCGCGTTTGTTTCCTGCGCGGCGTTCGTTTCCTGCGCGCAAGGAAGGGGGGGGGTTTATACTCCCCCCGTGGGAGCGCGAGCGAGAATTTTAAAATTCCCGCTCAGCGTCGCCCGCGGGTTGGGGGGAGGGGGTGGGGAGGGGGGGGCCACGTCGCGCGGGGGTGGGGAACGAGACGGGATGCTCTGTGTCCCTGGGCATCGACGCAGCCGCTCTGCGCCCTGCGCACAGACGGGACGTCTGCGTCCCTGCAGACGCTCTACATCCTGCGCGAAGACGGGACGTCTGCGTCCCTGCAGACGCTCTACGTCCTGCGTGAAGACGGGACGTCTGCGTCCCTGCAGACGCTCTGCGTCCTGCGGGAAGACGGGACGTCTGCGTCCCTGCAGACGCTCTGCGCAGATTTTTTTTTTTATTATTATTATTTTATCTCGCGACAGGGAATAACACGTCGCGGAAAAAAATAAAAAAATATTTCCTCTGCTCGTCCGCCTCCAGCCTCCTCTCGCTGCTTCCTTTCACTCCAAAAATATCCCGTACCAGTCTGGCTCTGATGCCATGTAAGATTCAGCGAACAACTTTTGCATTATTGAGCAGGGATTAAATAAGGTTACATCAGCCGAAAATAGAACATCGACGTAACAGCTGAACTGGACTGTTGAGAGCAACAGTCTGAGCAACAGTCTGTCTAATAAACTAATAAAGACAAATCAATAGTACGCTAATCAATAGTATGCTAACACATAGGACTTATGGGATCTCCTTGTCTTAGACCACATTTGCCTTGAAAAAAACCTGTAGGAGACCCATTAAAAAAAACTGAAAAACAAGGCTTAGAAATACACTCTCTTATTAACTTGACCCATTTCATGTTGAAGCCAAATTTTAATAAAACTACCTCTAGGAATTCCCAATTTATCCTATCATAAGCTTTTTTCATGTCTAACTTTAAAGCCATGACTACTTTTTTGGTCTGAGCAATTGTATGAAGAACCTCATGAGCAGTATTAACTCCATATAAGATTGATCTTCCTTGTACAAAACTTCCTTGACTTGGATCAATGATAATCGGTAGAACTTTCTTCAAATGGTTGGCTAAAACTTTGGACAAAATTTTATAGGATATATTACACAGGCTAACCGGCCTAAAGTCAGCCATAGTCTTGGGGTTGGGGCCTTTAGGGATCAAAGCAATGAAATTTGAATTGAAACCCCTTGGAATATGATTTGAACTTTGGAACTCCTTGATTGCAGCAATAACTTCTGCTCCAACAATATCCCAACAAACTTGGAAAAACCACGGTGAAAACCCATCCGGCCCAGGAGCTTTGTCAGGATCCATGTTAAATAAAGCCTCATTGATCTCTTCATCTAAAAAAGCTACTGTAAGAGACTCATTAATCATTTCATCAATGAGTTGTGGAATGAATTAAAGGAGAGAGTCCTTTTCTTGGGCATTACAGGCCCGTTCTTCACCCAATAATGAACTGAAAAAATTAACAGCCTCGTCCCTGATCTCTTGAATGTTTTGAGTTGAGGATCCATCCACCTTAGTTAAATTTCTAATATTATTGTTGCTTATATTGCTCAATGTGGTAACATGGAAAACATTTGAATTAGAGCCCCCTTCCTTTAGCCATAATGCCCTTAATTTTTGCCTCCAATACATCTCTTCACAAGCTAAAATATTATAAAACTCACAAAGGGTTTCCTTCTCTTCAGTCCTTGTCACCTCATCATAGGTTCCATTTTGGATTTTGCTTTCTATTATTCTCAGTTTTTCCCCCATTGCTCTCTTATTCTCAAAAATATTTCCAAAGACTTATTTATTCCAAATTCTAAGGTTGTTTTTCACCATCTTAAGTTTTTGAGATAGTTTTAAGGAAGCACTTCCCTGGATAGGTTGCTTCCACCATTCCTATATTCGTTTCTTGAAGTCCGGATGTTTAACCCACATTGATAGAAATTTGAATGGCTTTTTAAAGGAGTTAGCCTGAAATGCCTCCCATAGAATAAGATTATGGTCTAAAGCGCATTTAGGAAGGGCTTGTAACGCTGAATCACCAAACATTGTTGTAGCTTCCTTGGATTAAAAAAAACTTGTCCAACCTTTCTTGAATCAGTTGACTTCCTATCCTCTTGTTACTCCATGTAAATTTGGCTCCTTTTAGTCTTACATCCATCAATTCATTTGTGTTAATGAATTCATTGAAGTCCTCCATGCTCCTTGAGGGTAACCCATATCCTCCCTTCTTATAATATGGGTAAATGGGGTATTGAAATCTCCCCCAATCACCCAAGGAATGTATTTAAAAGCTTGGATAAAATGCCCTAAAAACTCCCACATTTTAGACCGCCCCTGGACAGAGGTGGGGGCATAAACATTTGACATAATCCAATTCTTATTAGTATCAAAATCATGAAATAATACACTTAAGAGTCTTTCATTTGCCTGAATAATACTTCCTTCTATTTTAATAGGATCCCATAAGATCATGAGGCCCCCAAGATGCTCCTCTCGCCTGTTGAAAGGCCACTTCCCCTTGCTTCCAAATCCTTCTAGTTATAAGTGCTGATTATGCCGCATCTATTTTGGTTTCTTGAAGAAAAATGATAGTAGGATTCCAATACTTCCTTATAGACTTCACCATCCTTTGTTTTGGTGGGTCGTTTAGGCCTCTCACATTCCATGAGAGAACCTTCATTTAGACTGTTTGATATTTTTTCCCCACCCCCTTCCCTAAGCCAAAGGGGGTTTGTCAATTTTGCTATTATCCTGGCCAGGAATAGCTTGTTGTAACAATGTTCTTTGCTTTCCGTTTGCAATTTCTTCATTGATTCTCATTCTATAGTGCTCTGTTGTAGATATTCTCCCTTTCTTTCTTTCACTTCCATAATCTATCGGAGGCTTGGTAGTGCTTCTAGTCTATTTTAAACTGAAATGAGGGGGCATTTACTGTGATAGTCTAGGGCTTGAACCTTCTTCCTCATTTTGGGGGTTTTCAATTCCCTCTTCATCCTCAGCCTTGTTTTGGTTCACCTCTCCTATCTGGTTCCTAAACATGGGGCTTTCCTTCAAGGAACCTTTTACCGTTGGGATCATCTGATAAGGGATAATTTGCTCCACTACCATATTAGGAGCTACATTCCTACCTCTTGTTTCCACAACTTCGACTCTTGACTCTATTTTTTCCATGTTTAAACTGAAATGACTTGGCAATTTTTCTTCATTTTGAGCATAGCTTTTGGGGATTTTTGTCATAACTGTGGATGGTCTTGATTTATATGGGGAATCTAGGGTTTCAGGAAACTTGAAACTGATGGTATCATCCTTACTGTTTTCTTTTTCAACTTCTATATTTGCTAGGATATCAAACATGTTCAAGCTGGGATCTTTATTACATACCTTATGATTTTTTCCTCCCTCATTATGTTGCTTTCTTTTCTCCTGGATTTTTGTCAGTTCTGTGTTGGCTTGGTTAGCCTGGTTATTCTTAACTTGTATGTATCCTTCCAAGTTAATACACGGTCCTTGAAACTTTGGGATCCCTCTCCCATTAGCTTTCCCCATAAAACCTTCGCTCGTGGCTTCCTTGTTTGCAGTTATTGTCAGACATTGGGCTTGAAGGTGGCCCTGGGTTTTGCACACGCTACAAAATGTCGACTTGTTCTCATACTCCACAGGTTGAATCCTTAGAAACTCTCCATATGCTAGTTCCACCTGAGAAGGTAGATCAAAATCCAAGTTTGCATTTACACAGATCCTGGCATGCGTCAGTCTAGTCCTTGCCCGGGTTGAATGGTCTATTGCCATGAGCTCTCCTATCATCTTTGCTATGCCACTAAGCCAGTACTCATTAAAAAACTAGGCTGGAAGGTTTGGTAAGTGGACCCAAATGGGTGCTATATTAATGTTCTACTTCTTAGGGTTGAAATCCTCCCCCCACTTCCTCAGAAAGAGGCTACGCCTTCCTAGAAACCAGGGTCCTCCTGTCAAGATGCACTCTGCATCATCTTTGTTGTTGAGTCTTATCATAAAAAAACCTCTTGACATGGCTACAATTTCTAAGCTTCCTAAATTTTTCCACTTTGTCACGGCCCATGAGTGAATAGTCTCAATGTTTGACCTTCCTCCCAAAAACTTGCCAACTAAGGATGATGCCTCCATATCCAATAATCTTTCCATAATCTCCACTGGCACAGTTAACCTGTTATTGTTTGGTATTAGGGGCGGTAGTTCACTGGTTGGCTCCTTATTTTTCCCTTTCAGCATTTCCAAAAATGTTGGGCCTTTGTTGCCAGCTCCCGAACCCCAGTGGGACCCTTTGTCTAAGGTTTTATCTGGAGGATCTGTACCTTTAGCCTTTTCGAACTGAGTTGACAGGGAATCCTTTTCCTTTCCAGCTACAACATTATGCCCTACCTCTGGATCTTCTCCTTTCGTTGGTTCAAAATTCTTGCCTGCCATTTTTGCTCCTCCTCCACTTCCTCCACCGCTCCTCATCCCTTCTTAGATTCCCAACTCTAAAATCCCTTAAAACAATATTTTAAGTTGAATAATTATTGGGCTAAGTGGCTACCATTGGAATGGTGTTACAACACTTCGTTCCACACAACCTATACAATAATTATTTATGAAGCAGTTTATGGGTATCCACCTCTGTTTCCCTCTCTATATATTCATGGAAAATTTAAATTTTAGGTAGTGGATTCAACTCTTCAATATCATTCCTAACTATTATAGTAGTTGAAGGAGAACTTGGATATGGATTAGAGCTGGATGCAACAATAGATTAATTAAAATTATTTTGAGCATAGCTTCAATGTAGGTAATATGGGTTTCCTTTGACTCTAGACCTATAAGCAATCTTCAATGCAACTTTATGCTCATAAAAAGTTAACCACATGGTTTTATGGATCCTACCAGGTATTGCAGTAGATTGAACAAGTGGCTTTTAAGCTTGTGCTACCAACTTCTATCAAGACCCATATAGTCTTTTGTATATCATCTTAAGAAGTTCCTTGGTAATAACATTTAGGTCTAACCAACACTCCCTGAGTTAGATTATGAAGGTTTAGTCATCTTGGAGCTTAACAATATTTTTAATCATAGAGCTTGCACTCTTCATAACCATACCATTACTAAATTCTTGGTCTAGTGGTATGGTTTATAGTAGGAATATGCCACATTAAAGCCTCTTCAACAACTTCAACAATAATTTCCTCATATTCAACTTTGAGAAAAAAGGTTTTTTGAAGGGGATGAGCATTTTAAGATCCCATTCTAATATTATTAATACTTGTTTAGTCATGTAGTACTTTTGGCACCTGGGATATGGGCCCATATAATGTAACCATTATTTCTTATTAAAAAATATTATTTAAAGATGTAACAATTATTATTTAGGAGTTACTAGCTCAGGCCCCCACGTGCGCATAGATGAAACCCTTGAGTGTTAGGGTTAGGGTAAACAAAGTCTATAAAAGAGCCAAGGGGGTAAGATAAGAGACATCATATTTTGTTGTATCAAAGCTCTACTTCTAAGGAGGTTTTCCCCTTGAAGAAGGTTGTAATTATATAATGTGTTCTTGATTTCTACAATATAATATGTTGCATTTCTATTTTGTATTGTAATATTATTTATTTCAAGTTTATTTTCTATAATTATTACAATATCGTGTGGATGTGCCTTATTTTTATTGTAAGGTTCCTAACAATGGAACACATAGGAAGACCAACACATCAGATAAAGGTGGTTTGAGAACCATTGGAACTAAGAGACATCTAGGTATATGTAAGACTCCAGGAATTTTTATTTTTATTTTAAATTTTTTTTGAAAAATATATTGTTTTGTTGTAGCAAAAAATTAATGTGCTGCCAATAAATTCATGATGGTGTTTTTGTTGCTTGGCAATGAATTTGTTGATAATGATTTTGTTGACTAATGATGGATTCACACAATAGTGATTTTGCTAATCAATAGTGAATTCACTAGGTAGCAAATTCACTAACCAATAATGATTTTTCTATCCAAAGATGAAATTTTCTAATACTGATTTTGTTGACTAGTAACCAATTTTTCCCAAGGAGAGAATAAATTAGGCTGAATAGTTAAATTAATGCCTTTTATGTTGATATTGCAAGTGATGCATGACACTCTAGATTGTTGTGATATGATATCTCACATGCTAGAGACCATCCTTAGCCTAATGGATGTGACCAAGTATGTCCTTCTAGAGATGATAGGGCTATATCATATAGAATTAATGCCTAAAGCGGAGTTTAATTGAGCTCTACTTATGACATTAGTTAAGTGGTGGTACCTAGATATGAGTACCTTTTAGCTATTTATTTGTGAGATGTAAATGAGTCTAAAGGATGTATGGTACATCCTTAGGGTTTCTATTTGAGATACTCATGTCCAAATAAGCTGGAATTGGGATTAGGCACTAGATATGTTGATAGATGGAAGATTTTTTATTTGTGTGCTATGACATTGACATAAATGCCATGTATAGTGAGGTGGGATGGATAGAGTGATGGCACTAGTATGCACCATCACCATAGTCTTACTTTTTTGTGATACCAAAATGTGCTTGATATATTGGGTCTAGGCAAAGATTATGGCTAGATGCATGACAACTAGGTGCATTTTGCATGGGGACCATAATTTTAGCTAGACTATCCCACACTCTCCAAAGTATAATGTACCAAGGTGGACGAATCTTGCTTTACTACACATTGCTATAGGTCTAGTGCTAGGAGCACTTAGTGACATGGCATCTATTATCCTCTATAATTGTCTCAACCATCAAATTTGGGGACCCAATAGTTAGGACTATCATGTCTTGTATATAGTATTACAATAGGGCAACTTTGATAGCATGGGATTCAATTCAATCAAGTGCCTTTGGAGGTTTTTACAAGGATGACTCCTTTTAATATGTGATCTTGGGTGATATTTCTATTCTATAATAATTTACCAGCATTAGGGGAGAAAGGGTTAGAGATAATAGAAAATAAATATAGTAGAAAGGAAAAGTACTAAGCTAATAGGGGCAATGTACTAAGATTAAAATAAGATCCTTCTATATAATAACCATGATTGTAATGCACTGAAAACTCAAAGGTGAACACTTCCTCCTCTTAGCATGTTAAATACAAATTTATATATAAAGGAAATTGGACAAAAAATTGTTAGTCATGTCCTCTAGTATACATACATAAAACATAATAGAAAGAATTGAATAGTCATAGCCTTAAGCATATATATGAATATGAAAGTTTATAGATGATGTTAGAAGTGGGGGATCAAAGGCTTGTTGTGAGACCACTCAGGGATCTAGTATTGCTATACAAAATAAAACGAAGAGAATTTTATACAACTCTCTAATCCTTTACAATTCTAAAACAACTACTATTTATAGATTACAAAGGGGGATTTTCCTCCAAAAATTATGTAGAGATTTCAAGAATCATTACATTTCTACATGTTAGGTCATATCTTCATTCAATTTATTGGTTTCTTTAATATCGTTGGATATTTCCTCATTAACATTGGATGGTTTGGGGCTATAGGATGTGCAATTGCTATTATCATTACTATCTACCCTTCCTAGGGATTCCCAAAGTCTAAGTGTGAGAAAAATATATAGTCAATGCACCAGATTTGAGGTTTATTCTATTTCATCTCTTATGCGACTACCTTTAATGCATCAACCACTTTCTTGGACTAGAATTTATGAAATCAACTACCATGTTTGGGAGATGTGTTGAATGTTTTGTAATAAAAGGATCATACACATTAGAAGTTTGTACACCCTAGCATAATGTATAAGGTCTGGTCCAATTTTGATCTCCTAAACTATCATATCATGAGTTTCTTTAGCCCATTATACTATAATATATATGATTCTACAAATCCCTCTTTTATTGGATGGATGATCTTTTCTATTTTCCATGGTTGAACCTATTTATAAAACATTTGTGACTAGCTAGAATTCCATTGAAATTTCCACAAAAATATCTTGTTGGACTTTCTTGGATGGTCTAACTATTAGAACTTTTATTTCATCCATCCTTCAAACTTTTATTATAGCTTATGATTTGTACTTCATAACTTTTCTTCTTTTCTCCTCTTATAGACTTTTAAAACTTCCAAATTTCATAAATTTTTGGATAATGCAGGCCATCAAAACTTATGCCTTCTAATATTGGTCAAAATTTTTAAAACTTTTGACTTTGAAATCATGTGCCATAAATTTTTTTATATTTCTACTTTGGTCAAAACTTTTATGAACTGGAACCAACCCATACTTGTAACTTTTCTACCCAATTAGTTTAATATTTCTTTATTTTTTTCCCATCTATTTCATCTCTACTTATGCCAAACTTAGAAAATTTTTGCAATGTTGTTCTCTTTATGAATATAGTAAAAATTCACTATAGTAGCCATAGGGTCTTCCTAGCTATGTGGATTATGGAGAGGTTCTACTAGTATTTTTTTGAACACATAACTTAAAGGTGAGGTACCAACAACCAGTTAGGGGTACTTTGGTGGTAGCACATAAGGCCATTGGTGTTCTTCAGCCTGATCAATTGATTTGGTGGTCATGGTGAGGATACCTAAGGTGACCATTGGATACATATCAGTTGGACTAAATGTAATAAGTGTGATGGCTTATTTTTCCATTAGGATAGTAGGAGCTACACTAGTATGATAGGATTTTTCAATGGTTTGGGGCCTACCAAGATATTCCAATGATAGGACCCAATTGGTTCTATTGGTTCACTAGAGAGTGATGGTTTGGGATTCCACTAGATCCTAATAGTTATGTAGATATAGATATAGATGATGCGGCTATAGTATATATAAAACATCATGATGGTGGGATGGCACCTACATACTAGTTGTAGTATCACTAGTTTTAACCCCAATAATTTTTAGCAATAGAAGAACATTAGGCTAATGCATGGCAATGCATAGTACCAAATTTATAGAGGCACCTAAGAGAGGTTTAAAGTTAGTAGAGGAAGAGGTAGGTAGTGGGGACATAGGATCATCAATGGTAGTACTATTATATGTGGTACTAATTTTTGTGGTGCCTCTAGAGATAGGAGTAGTAGAGATAAGTGGGAAACCAGATGAGGCAAAGTAGATAACATTACCACATAGGATACAAATGTTGGAGGATACCTTGATGGATGCTAAGGAGTAGATCAATAGCCTAGAAACTACTTGAAGGGTGGACTAGTAGGACCAAGAGTTTGAGATAGCAAAGCTATAAAGTCAACATGATCATGAAGTGGTTGATGTAATATAGGAGAGGGATGATATTGCTATCTAGATTAACTGCTTAGAGGTAGATCATGCTAAGGAGATTGCAATTATGTAGCAAGCAATGAATTGCTTAACCATAGAATGAGATTATGTGGTAGCATGAGAAACAATAACCAAATATAGGGATGGAGAATTGATAGTGAATATTATGGTTGACTAGTTAGCCTAGATCTAAGGGTAACTATTATAGATACAAGAAGAGGTAGAGCATACTAGTTTTTATCAAGCATTGTATTATGAATCCATGTCATAAGGGAAACAAGTGCCATCACCAATGAGATTAAGATATCATACACAATTGAGGTCGATGATGCATCCATCATAGCAATCCATCCACATGTTGTCATTACCACCCCTAGTAGGAGGGGAAGGGGCCCACGAAATAGGATCTCACTATTAATCAATTTTTATAGCCATTTTTCACTTTTGATGAGGCCAATTTTGGATGGGGTTTGTTGTCGTTTTATTGGGGATAAGGTCTAGTTTGATAGGATTGATGTATAGTGTTTATTGGTGCATCAAAAATTTGAAGTATGATGTGTCTAATTGTATTGTTGTTATGGCATAAAGTTGTATTATGATATTATGAGCATTGATTTTTTGATTATATATAGAGAGAGAGAAAAAAAAAGAGATTTCCTTTTATCATGGTGTATTTATTGTTGATGCATGATGTTGTCATTTATGATAGTAAAATATTATAGGTTTTGATTTCTATATGTATTCAATGAGGTGTAATAAATTGATTCATGATAATTGGGATAAGAAAATAATAATTTTCAAAAATATTTGATAACTTGATGTGACGTGGAAAATATTTCCAAGTATTAATAATTTATGACATTTTATAAATTAATTTTCTTAAAATTTTCATCATAATTTGGTAATCTAACAAATAAATTTTGGAAATATAGAATAATATTTACAAATTAATGCAATTTGAAATTTTGGTTAAATTTTAGGTCCCATGAAGGAGGTAATCAATTAAATTGAGACAATTTTTTATTTAATTTAATAAAGAGGTAAATTTAATGAAAATGCAAAGAATTGATGATGAATTTTAACATAATCCATCAGTAATTTTTTTCCAATGCCCTTTTTCGAGGGAAATGTTTTCTCTCCTGATGGATTTTTTGGGAGTGTCATGGGTGTCTCCTAGTTCATTACAGGATGTCATTAAGCAGTGGGTCTCTCGATTTTTCAACCCTATATTATGATCCTTTTGGTCCTTCAGCCTCCCACATCTCCTTTGGGGTGTTTGGAAGGAGATAAATAGAAGAGTTTTCAAAAGTATGGAGAGAAATGTTGAATCAGTATGGCTTAGAGCATTAACAAAAATTGTTAAAAATGTGGGGAATCTAACTTTTGTTCCCAACCATGGAGGGGTAGTAGAGATTGCTCTCTTGAAAAAATTGGGCTTTTCAATCAATGCCAGAATAACATATCTTCTAGATAATATTAGAACCTTTGTTAAATGGCAACCCCTACCTTATGATTGGATTAAATTTAATTTTTATGGAGTGTTGAAAGGGAATCTAGGGCCTATAGGGGCATGTGGCCTCTTTAGAAATCACAATGGGGATATTTTCCTTGCCTTTACAAAAAAATTGGGACCTCAAACTTGTCATTTTGTGGAAGCAAGGGCATTGTATCAAGGCACTGCGTTAATGGAGTATTTGAATTGTAAAAAAATCATTATTGAAGGGGACTCCTTAAATGTGGTTAAGGCCTTTTCCGATGATCAAAATCCTAGTTGGAACATATTCAACCTAATTAAGGAAGCTAAGAGATTCTATCAAAATTTGGAGGGACACATATTTAGAGAAGCTAACAAGAGTGCTAACATATTAGATAAATTACGGCTAAGCTAGGATAATCTCTCTATTTGGAGGGAGAATTTTTCCATAGAAGTTGAATAGTTTATTTGATGTTTCTCACTAATAATTGTGAGCCTTTTCTATTGGGGGTCTACACATTCTTCTAGCTAGATTCATGATTTATTTTTGGGTTGTTCTCATTATGCCCTAGTGGGTTGGTTGGTCTTAAGTCCTTGTGTGGACTGCTTTGTTTTCTTACCCCTTTTAATAATATTTTAGGCTTGGCTCTACTCTCGTTGTAAAATGTTTAGGGACCTTTCAAAATACCTTCTACAATTATATAAAAAAATGATGAATTATAGGATGGCTAAATTGATTGATTATTAAGTGTCTTAGTTTATTAATGTGCTAATGGCCTTGTGATTAATTAGTTAATTTCAATATATCTTAACTAATTTGTCAATAAGTTGCTTAATAAAAGTTTGAGAGGATTTTAGTTTAATACCATATGGTCAAAGTGGGTGGTTTCAAAAGGACATAAATAAATTAAATGCCTACCCTAACTTAAAAATGAGATGAGTAATAAGATCGACAGTCAAGTGACTATTTTAATCTATAAATTAATTATGTTGTGAGAGTGATTAATTGGATTAAATAATTTACTAAATTAATTTATTTGTAATTTATGATGACCAATCAATGTTGATTAATTTTGGCCTAAGTTAATGATTTGAATTTTAGTAAGGTACAAGAACACCTTACCAAAATTCAAATCATTAACTTAGGCCAAAATTAGTCAACATTGATTGATCCTCATCAATTATAAAATATCAAGATTAAGTCCTTCATTTTGAAAGATAATGACTATGGAGATGATGAGTGGGTGTATTCACTGTGCAGGTTGGAACCAAAATTTTCAAATTTTTGAGGGTGGGAAGGCCCAAATTCAAATTTTTGAGAGTCAGGCTAGCCTCGGGGGTGGACAACCTTCTAGGAATCTTGAAGATGGTGAAGTGCGTGATCATGTCCCTATCAAATTCATCAGGGCCTAGGGAGATGAACCTCCCAACAAAGGAGATTCTCATGGGCCCCCTCCCCTTAGGGGACCCAATTTTGAAAAGCCATCTTTTGCCAAAGTTTTGGGTGGAAGACCGCATTGCTCTATTGATCCTTCATCCCAACTTGATCCTATTGGGATGAAAGTCAAAGTTCCTAATAGCCTAATTAAAAATTATCTATCGATGGAGTCTTTCTCCTTGGTTGGCAAGCTGCTTGGTGGTCATCCTGACCTTGAAACCATCCGAAAGTGGGCTCATTCCAAGTGGAAGACTATCGGTTCTATGGAAATTTTTGGCCTTTCCCAAGGCTTTTTTGGTGTTCGCCTCAGTAATCATGATGATGCCAGTCAGATTCTTACGGGAGGACCATGGTTCCTGGGTCATCGTAGCTTTTTTTTGCATAAATGGGATGCTAACTTTGACCCTGAAACCTAGAGCATCAACTATGCTCCTATTTGGGTTTGATTACCAAATCTCCCCTAGCAATTTTGGCACCAGGACATCCTCAATGCTATCGCCAAGACCATTGGCACTCTAGTGGCCATTGATCATGCAACCCTAGCTAGGACTAGGATGATTGCTACTAAAATTTGTGTTAATGCAAACTTGGATTCGGAGCTTCCAACCTTCGTTGAACTGGAATACAGTTCTTACTACCGCAAACAAGCCATTGAGTATGAAAACAAGTTGACTTTCTATGCATGGAGTGCCGCACTCAAGGGCATCTCAGAAGTCAATACCCTTCATTGAAGGTTCAACCTATGAAAGAAAAACCCACCATAGGGGTAGAAGGTCCAAGCTACAACTCTCAAGGATGGAAGAATACAGGCCCAAAAAAGGATTCAAGCAGCCCAAAAATGTGCAGAACCAAGCCAATAAAGGAATTGTGATTCATGAACCTGAGGAAAGGCAAGCACCTCAAGCTTCTCAATAGTTAACAGATAAGGGCAAATAGGCTATCACATCACCACCTCCAACTAGTAGAGATGAGGTATGTTCTACTATTGATATTCCAAAAAAATATTCAGTTCTATCTGATCCAAACCTGTTCGAGATAGAGAATGAATAAAATATCCAAATCTTGGAGCCTCAACTCCCCTAAAATCTAGACTCTCCTACAAGGTCTAGACCTTCTTATCCTCCTCTTGAATCCTTCAGCCCTACAAAGATCCAAAATATCACAATGTCTTCAAGCCCTGTGATCGAACAAATTGTTCCTTCAAAATTTAGCCCCAAACAAACTCGAAGTTCTATGAAGTCCCCCATTGACTATGGGAGTGATAAAAAAAGGGGAAGAATTTCAGCAAATGATCAATGGAAAAATAAAGTTTAGGATGACATTGCCAATGGCATTCAAAAAATTTTATTTCCCCCTATCATTCCCCAATCTAGAGATGAAGCAAAAAGCACCAAACCTCCCCAAACCAATGGAAAGGGAGGTAGGAAATCCTCAAAAGCCCCCAAATGAAGATCCTCTCATGGAACGTGAGAGGTCTTAATGGGCTAACTAAGTAGAGGGTTGTTAGCTCATTGAGAAGGGAGTTAAAACCAACAATTTTCCTAATGCAAGAAACCAAACTTGACCATCATAACTCTACCTTTGCTGCTAAGAAAATTTGGAGTAAAGGTGAAGTTGTGTTTAGTCAAGCAAGAGGAACCTCAGGAGGACTCATGTGCTTATGGGATCCAAGGAAACTAGATGGAAGTCTGATTCAATCAAGTGAAATAATTTTAAGTGTTTTGTTTCATGATAGAGACAATAACTCTTCATGGATTCTATCCAATATCTATGCACCAAATTCTCTGTCAGAAAGGGCTCATTTCTGGGATACCCTTGGCAGTCTCAAGGATTCATTCAATAACATCCCTTGGATTGTTGCAGGATATTTCAATACTCCTCTTTATCCTTCAGACAAATGGGGAGGTTCTGGATTCCCTAAAAAAAGTATGGAATATTTTCATGAGTTTTTCAATTCCAATAATCTTATGGATGTCAAACTTAAAAATGCTAAATTCACATGGAGCAATAGAAGAACAGGGAATCAACTTATTCAAGTGAAATTAGATAGATTCTTCCTATCCCAAGAAGCTGTTCAATTTTTTGGGGATGCAAACCTCCAATATTTTCCCAAAATTGGATTAGATCATAGTCCCCTTCTTTTGGACATCCTAAAGGACAGCCCTTTCAAAAGGCCTTTCAGATTTGAGGTGATGTGGATTCAGCACTCTGACCTTAGACACAAAATTTTGCAATGGTGGCAACAGGTTGGTCAAGGATGTCCTTCATTTTGACTTGCCCAAAAATTGAAACATGTCAAAGAAAATCTTAAAATCTGGAATAGAGAAGTCTTTGGGAACTTATTTGAAATCAAGAAATCTATTGAGGATAGGCTACTCTCCATTGAGAACAAGATCCAATTAGGCCAGTGTGATGAGCAAATCAGATCTGAAGAGAGAAGTATCCTAGTAGAATATCATAATATTCTTGCTTGCGAAGAAACTTTTTGGAAGCAAAAATCTAGAGCTTTATGGCTCAAAGAGGGAGACTCAAACACAAAATTCTTCCATGCCTCAACTATGAGAAACAGAAGTCACAATAGAATTAAGGAGCTTACAAAAAGTGATGGATCCACCACTTTTGATATTTTAGAAATTAGGGATGAAGTTGTTTCTTATTTTAACACTCTTCTTGGTGAGAGTAGGCCATCCTCAGATCTTGCCCTGAATTCTATGCTCTATCACATTCCTCAGTCTGTCTCAGAGATTGCCAACTCCAAGCTCCTGGCTCCTTTTTTGATGAGGAAATAAATCATGCCTTGTTCTCCATGCACCCTGATAAGGCCCCTGGGCCTGATGGCTTTCCTCCTCATTTTTTCTAGACTTATTGGGATATTGTGGGACCCGATGTGTGCTCCACCATCAGAGAGTTTTAGTCCTCTAAGTCTGTTCCTCATTGTTTCAATTCCACTTTCATTGCTCTCATTCCTAAAAGTCCTATGGCCAAATCCATGACTGACTACAGACCTATAAGCCTTTGCAATGTGGTGTACAAAATTCTTACCAAAGCCATTGCTTCTAGAATGAAGGATATCCTTCCCACCATCATTGATACTTGCCAAGGGAGTTCTGTTCAAGGTAGGTCCATCCTTGATGGGGTTATAACCATTCATGAAGCCCTTCACTCTGCTCATCTATCTAAAAAAATCTACCTTTGTGTTGAAGCTGGATATGAATAAAGCCTTTGATAGAATCAGCTGGGACTTCCTTTTTGCCATCCTTCTTAGGTTTGGCTTTCACCCTGAATGGGTTGAGTTGATTAAAGGGTGTATTTCAAATCCTTGGTTTTTAGTGCTTGTCAATGGATCCACTATGAGTTATTTCTAGAGCAATAGAGGTCTACATCAAGGAGATCCCATATCTCCATTGCTCTTCATAATAGCAGCTGAAGCCTTAGGCCAGACTATTAAAGCTTCATGTAGGCTCAATATCATATCAGGCATCAAAGCTGCTACACAGACTAGCCCTATCTCCCATCAACAATTCATTGATGATACCATCATTTCCATGTCTGCTTCTATTTTTGAGGCCAAAGTCATTAAACATATTTTGCTTTTGTATGAAGAAGCAACTGGCTAGAAAATTAACTTTCACAAAAGCAAGATATACTTTCTCAACACTCCTATCCAAAGGTAGATTAAGATATCCAGAATCCTTGAATACCCTATGTCATCCTTTCCTACTACATATTTGGGCCTCCCTTTGTTCATAGGCAATCCTACTGTTTCAATGTGGAATAACGTAATTGAGAGATTACAGAAGAAACTCATAGGCTGGAAAGGAAACCTTTTGTCTCAAGCTGCCAAGGTCACCCTTACCCAGGCTTCCCTTCAAAGCATTCCTATTTATTTTCTATCTATCTTCAAAGTCCCAGCAGGAGTTTGTCACAAAATTGAGCAAATCCAAAAGAACTTCCTATGGTCTGGGTCTGAAAATAAGCATCGTTTCCACCTAGTTGCCTGGGACAAAGTTTGCCAACCTAAATATTCTGGAGGATTAGGCCTCAGGAGACTCCATATCCTAAATTTAGCTCTTCTGGCTAAGTAGGCGTGGTATTTAATCACCAATGTGGGAAGTGAGTGGGCTCTCATTGTCAGTCAAAAATATCTGTAGGGCACAAACTTTCTCAATGCTGCAATTCCTATCAGAGGATCTACTTTTTGGAAATCAATATTGCATTCCAGGTTCCTAGTGGAAAGAGGTCTCAGGTGGAGATTAGGATATGGCCACAAAATTGACTTTTGGAATGACAAATGGATAAAAGGAGAACCACTAATAAATGATCCTAATCTAGCAGTCTTGAAAGGCTACACTGACAACACTTTTGGTCAAAAAGTGTCCAATTTCATAAGTATTCAGAACAATAGGAAAATATGGAAAATCATCAGAAGTACATCCCATCCTGAGGAATCTAAAGAGCTACAATTACTTCTAAGCTCCACATTCATCCCCTCCGGGAGTCCTAGAGATCAGATCTTCTAGGAATTCACTGAAAGTGGGGATTTCTCTATGAAGTCTGCTTACAAGTTGCTTTTGGCCCATGAAGAGCCCTTACTTCCTTTCAGTCTTATCTGGCCTAAATTCCTCATTCCTAAAATAGCCCTTTTTTCTTGGGTGGCCATTCAAGAAAAAATTCTTACCATAGACAACCTTCTTAAAAGAGGCATGGCCATTCCTAACAGATGTTTTCTATGCTTGTCATATTGGGAATCCCCTCATCACCTTTTTCTTTCATGTTCCTTCTCCTCATCTATCCTCAACAAGTTATTCAATTTATTCCACATCCTTTGGGCCAAACCTTGCTCTATTGTTGATCTCTTTGCCCAATGGCTGAATCCTTTTTGCAACCCCCACCTTAAGTTCCTGTGGCAAGTCTACCTTCACCATTTTCTATGGCAAGTCTGGCTGGAAAGAAATCGTAGAGTTTTCTCTAACAAGATGTTGAGTCTAGACTGTGTTTTGAACAAAATCCTTTCCTTTGCTATAGAGAATGCTTCCCTCTGTCCTCTTTCATCCCATCCTACCTCTCGGTTCGAGACTTCCTTGGGCCTCTCTCTCAATCTTCCCATTGTGGATAATCACCCGAATCCTCCCCCTAACCTAAGGGCCCAATCCAAGTGGATTCCCCCTCCTTCAAGTTGGCTCAAGTTAAACTTCGATGGTGCTACCAAGGGCAACCCTGGATTAGCTGGAGCTGGGGGTATCCTTAGAGATAGCAGTGGTAGAGTCATCCTCACCTTTGTAGAATTTTTGGGAATTCAGATGAATCAGGTTGTTGAAGCCAGAGCCTTGTGGAGAGGTATTGTTCTGGCAAAATAATTTTTAGATAGACTCATGGTTGAAGGGGATTCTCTAACTACCATCAACTATCTAAAGAATTCTAGAAATCCCTCATGGAGGATTAGGGACTATATCGATGAAGCCAGGTCTTTAAGTCAAAATTTTCAAGAGATTATTTTTCAACATGCTTTTAGGGAAAGCAATAAAGCCATTGACAAGCTTGCAAACATTGGTGCCCACTCCACAAGCTTGGTGACTTGGACAAGTGGCCTTCCTCAGGAACTAACTGCTATCATGGAGCAAGATAGAATATCCACAAATGAGACAAATGCTGACATGGAGCAAGACAAATTTTCCACAAATGGGTCAAATGCTTGTTGATTCTATTTCTATTTCCACTGATTCCCACGTAACCTCATTACATGGATTAACCAATTTTATTGGTATTTTCAACATTAATCCTCTCTCCATCACTTTTCAAGAAATTTTCATTTGTAGTTTTTCCGAGCTCGCTCACCTCATCATCCTCCCTTGCCATGTTGGCCTCCATTTTCTTGTCATTCGCTCCCACCTCTCCTCCAATGCCATCATTTCATTTCACCCCATCACCATCGGGCCATCCATATCCCTCGCTCCCCCTTTCCCACACCCTCCATCTTCCAACCATGTCTGCCTCTTCCTTCATGCCTTCACCATTGATTCCATCACCTAGTATGCATTTTTCATCATGTGGGAGGTTGGGTTGGCCATTCACATGCTCCATATCCAAGATGGTTCAAGCGAGGTCTATCACGATCACCTCAAATTGTGCAGACTCACCTTTCCCTAATTCACTCAACACCCTAGATGAGATGGAGATCTCATTACTTCCAAAATTGGACCCAAGGTTGCTTCTTTTTATAGCAGTCCTTGTCCCTTTCACCTCCATCATTGTCCTTTCCAAATTCATTCTCAGAGCCTCTGTTATTCTACCAACATGAGTTTCATTGAGCCATCCTTCATTGTCATGGATTCCATTGCTGAAGCTATCCTCACTGCTAGGGGCTTCCTCCCTTTCTTTAAGAGTTTCAATGGTGAGGATCCTAAAATTACCTCTACTTTTTTGGGCACTTGGGATAATGGAAGGGTGACGATCCATGATAGGACCTTCGAAGTCGACATCAAGACTCTGGTTGAGCTTACAGGGTAGCAGGTGAAAGGGAGGTCAATTCACCATGAAAAACACAATTGGGAAGCTGAACTCAAAGAAATAAAAGACAAGGACCTTTGCAAAAAGGCTCGGATGGGCATGCATCGTGAGGAGCTCCCCTCTCCCTGGAACAATGTCATGAAACCCATCATGGAGTTCATTACTATGGATGACCCTGATAAGGTTTTATGCAATTTTCACTTCACTTTCTTTAATCATTTCTGTGATGTCAACCTGGTGAACATTCCCCAATTCCTCTTCAATTCCATCAGCTACACTCTAGACCACATCCGTAAGAAAAATAGTAATGAGTTGCCTTCCCATCAGGGCCTATTCAAGGTTTTGTATAGCCATTGGTTGATTCACTACCCTCAAGGTGTTATCCTTCCTCCTGCTCCTAAAGCTAAACCTAGCCTTATCCAACCCAGTATTTCCCAGTCCACTCCTCCATCCTCTAGCTCTCCTGCCCTATCTTCCAAAAAGAGGGTGGTGGTCGAGACTATTCGTAAGTTGAGGAAAAGAGTTAAAAGTGAATCCCCCGAGCCAAAGTGTGTTCGATCCTCTATGCACTTGCAAAAATTGGTGCAAGAAAAGAAATCCTTAATCATCGACTCTGAGGATGATGATAAGGATGTCCCTGATCAGTGTCTGCAACAATTCATTATCAACTCTGTTTCCAATTGCATGTCCTAGATGGTTGATCTCCGCAATGCTCTGAACTTGCTCTTCTTCAAGAAATCCTTTTCTGAGGATGGTGGTAAGGTCTCTACTATCAAGGAGGACATCAAGGTTTTTGCTTCTTCTAAGGATGATAAAGACGAAGATAAAGACATCGATATGGATGAGTCAAATGATGAGCTCCAGGAAGTCGGTGTGGAACCCGAAGATGAAGCTTAGGGCTTCCTTTCTTGCTAAGGTTTTTTGTAAAGGGCATCCTCTATGTCACCCTTAGTTTCTTTTTGTTGTTCAAGGGTATCCTTTGTGTTACCCTTAGTTTCTTCTTGTCTATTTTTTAAGGGCATCCTCTGTGGTGCTTCTAGTTTTGTGGGACTATGTTCCCTATCCTTGTCTCTCTGGTTTTTGTGACTGTTTTCAGCTTTCTTTTCTATGATGTAATCAGGTTTTGGGTACCTATTAAAACCTATTTTTAATCAAATATTTTAACTGATAAAAATTTGTTTTTGGTAAGGTACCTTGATTGGTCTATTATAGTTTTAAATGGTAATAAATTAATTAGTTTGACTTAATGTGCTAAATACATTAACAATTGGAAGCTTAAATGGTGTGAGTTATTTAGTTTAAACATTAATTTTAAATATGGTAATGGATTTTATGAGTCTAAATTAATTTATTGATGTAGTAATTAATTTGATTAATGATTCCAAATTAAATGAGTTTAAATTAACTAATGGTGGTAAATTACATGAGTTTAAACTAATTATTTTTTTATTATATGTGAAACTAAGGGTTTTGAAAGGAATACCACAACCTTTTACAATGAGCATAGGGTGGGGTGCATAGGCTAGAGGAAAAATTATGGCCACCTTGATACTAATGCAAACTATAATCAAACAAAGCCTACAAAATACCACCAACCCGTGATCCATCCTGACTAGAAAAATAGAGCACTACAGTTTGAAATAAAATTTAAAACTAAATTCCCTCCCAAAATTAGTGCTTAAAACAAGAATTTAAAAATCAAAGGAACTTCCTACCCAGTGGTATGTGGAAGGCCACCACTCCAACCAACCTGCAACACTCACCCAACAAATAGCTAGGGAAATAAACTAAGCCTACCTCACGGATGCACAGTCAGAAAAAGAAAACATGCCCTTACAAGCATCGACTAGCAAAATATTAGACCCAATCAAAGTGCTTAAAAAATATAATAAATTCTAACCCGCTTAGAGGATATTTGAATAACTAAAAAGCAATATAGAGGGGCAAAAAAATAATTGCTGCAAAACCAGCTTCAAACCACCCCTCCTTGCGAATAGCAAAAACTAAAAATATCCAAAAAAGGATTGTAGAAGAAAATAAAATCTAAAGACAAAAATATTTCTCAACAAAGCAAGGTCCATTAAGGATCTGATAATAAATATATGAGAAGGTGAAATGGACCTTCCTTCCCCCAGCCACTCCTTACCCATTTGTAATAGAACCTGGGATTCCTGACTCTAATTCTCCCTTTCTCAGCAAGTTCTTAGGAGGTCTACCAACCTTTTTTTTAACCCCTAATCTAAGAAAACCTTTGTTCACACCACACTCCCAAATGGATTTATTCCAAGCCTCCACAACTAAAACAATATCATTCTCATAAAGATGCATGGACTTAAAAAATTCTAGATTGAGTTGTCTGTTGTTATTGTATTTCAATTTCTCTAGGGTTTTATTACTGGGTTTTTCAACTTTTTTCTTGATCCATGTAATAATGTGCTTCTTTCGATGACTCTAGGTTTTAGGCCCTGGGGAACCTTTCTCCAACACTGGACCAAGGGAGGTAAGCAAAATTTCCATAATCTATTGAATCACCATTTCTTCTACAACAAGGCAATCAAAGGTATTTTGGAGAATGAGGCTAGAAGGACATACCTCTTCCATACCTTTGCCTTTCTTAGGAAGTTGGACATTGTCATATGTTGATGGATTAATTTTCTTGATACATTTTTTTCTTGATTATTTCTCTCCATAAATATATTTGAAATAAGCAGAGATCATATTTGTCCCCTATGATCTCATGAGAAACAACTTCAGCTGAGGAAACAGGGGAAGGCAATTTCTATTTCATTTTTAGATCCCATTTTTTTGGCACCCACTTGTCCTCCTTGCTCCTCTTGAGATTCACCAAACTTAGGTGAGGTTCCTATCATTAAGAGGAAGCAATATTCTGATGAATGGCCTTCCTGCACCCTTGGTAGGCTTGGGGTATGTTCTCATATTTAATAGACTGAATCTAGGTATCATGATTAGAGATAAGCTCTACTGATCTTAGGATATATTTATCAATATCAACCAGAACACACATTCTGGAAAGCATCATATGAGACTTGGCTCTAGAATTATCATCAATGGAAATCATGTCTCCAATATTCTTGGCCACCACTTGAAAAATGTTCTTATGCCAAAACTATAAAGGAAATTTTGGTATTTTGACCTATAGTAGTAGGTTCACCCATTGAGAATGGGGATTGATATCTAGGCCCCTTCTTATAAATAGACCTCTACTCCCAAAGAATCGAGTGCCTCCTAGAATCCTTTTGGAATCTTCTTCAGAGTTCAACTTGATTAGGAAGAAACCCTTTGGTATGGCCACCAACTTGATGGATACCAAAGGCCACCATCTAACTAGCATCCATCACCTTAAAGCATCGAAATCAGGCCTACTCCCTTGAAATTTCTTGACTAGGTTCTAGGATTCACCCTTTATGATGCGATTGAGAAGGTCTTTAAGGATATGAATTTGGTGTGAATTAGGGGATATGTCACACATAACCTCTAATTCAATTTCTTTGGCACCAACTATCATCTAGGTGAATGATGGCTAGCAAGGGGGAGAGGACCCCTTACCAAGGGACAATCGAGTCCCACCTTTAAACTTACTTGGGTCCCATTTGTCTAGCTCCACCTAAAATGCAGGGAAATGGGAATCGAAAGTATCCCTATTCATGGGCCTAGACTCCTTTGCAATAATATCCAGCACCACTGCAAATCTCCCACCCATGCTAAAATTCAAATTCTCTTTGCTCATCCGCTCTGTTCCCCTCCCCTAAAACATCCCACCTAAATTAATCAATTTTAACTAGTATGTTTTAATGATTAATTGATTTTGATAGATATTAATTGGTTAATTAATTGATTGATTTAATAATTCCAAATTAATAGATTAATGTGAGCTAATAAATTTATTTGATTTAATTGATTGCATAATTGTAATGACTCATATTTAATTAATGGATTGATTAAGTTTCTTTAACATCTTAAATTTAGGTCCGATGTGTAGACCAATTGGTTCATCCAAACCCCATAAGGGGGGCGGAGGTCCAAGGTTCAAATCTTGGGCCTCGTCGAACTGAACGCTTGTCCCTTTCCTGGTGCTTTCAGTGGCATAAAAGGTTTAAAATGATTGTGGCATGGTGGTTATAGGGGCGGACTGCACGAAGATCTATGTGGCGGCTTCTAGGGTGGACAACACAGAATACTGTGGTGACCATAAAAGCTGGACAACCTACCCGGATTCGTGGCGGCTACCGATTCCACCATGTAAATTTAAAAAAAAAAATCTTAAATTTGATGAATTTACTAAATAATTAATTGATCTAACGATTCAAGTGAATGATCTAATTGATTTAACAGTGAACTAATTAATTGATTAATTAATTTTAAGCAATGCTTGCAAAATATATTGATGGGGTGTAAATAAATTCTTGTTTAATTAATTTCAATTTGGTTAATTAGTGGATGTTAATTACCTTGATTAATTGGATTCTAATTAATTAATTATTTCTATTTAATGTTTGGGTTTGATTTATAATGATTAATGAATTGAGCTAGGCTAATTTTTTTCAAGTTAATTAATTGATTCTAATTGAATAGGAATTAATTGACTCTAAATTAAGTGAATGAAATAATGGTTTAATTGGTTTGACCATATCAAGTTCATAAAGTGATCTAATTTAGTGACTCTAAGTGAGTTATTTCATAAATTTCAAATAAATTAAGTTTGATGTAATGATCCTAAGAAAATGAGATAATAAATAGATTTATGAATCAAGTTAATAATGTGAAATTGATAAATTTATATGTTTTTGTTGACCACAATATGCGATAACAACTATTATTAGCGTAACTAATCTAGGGTAGGGAATAATAACCAAATAAGGTAATAACAATAGATTTACTACAGTAACTCTAACATCCCCCTTTATTACATTATTTGGGTAATGTAATAAATACTAGCTACACTATCATCCCCCCATACAACAATATTTGGGTAAAGTATATAACTGCCCCAATACAGTGAAGAAGAAGAATATAAATGAAAGAATGGTGGCTCGTGCTTTGTCTTCGGCTCTGGCTCTGGCTCTAAGCATACCTCTGGAATTGTACCTCTGGGTCTATCTCTGGAATTGCCTATGAATCTACCTTTGGATTAGTGCCTCTGGATCTACCTGTAGATCTACCTCTAGAACTTTGTCTCTGGTTCTATCTTTAGGTCTATCTCTGGGTCATTATCTCTAGGACTACCACTCGGTCTGTCACTGGATTTGCCTCGGGATCTACCATAGGTTTTACCTTTTCGGTAGAAGCCATACAACATTTCTTTCATCATGGTCAATTGTGTGAGATCTGTCCATCCACAATAAATATGAACCTTGTTGGTCATTTTCACTTTGTACCAACATCTTGAAGAAGAATGATTCGTACATCCACATGAATCACAAGGATGTAATCTCCAACACTTAGTTGCAACATGTCCTGCCTTTCCACAGTGACTGCAATAATGCTTTTTAGGATATGTAGGAGATTTAGGTTTTACAAACATGGAATTACTAGTACTTGCTTGTCTAGTATAGCCAAGGCCTTCATTATTTGCCCTGACATTTGACATTATAGGAGTTTTAATGCCTTGTTCCTTTTTACCTAATATCTCACCATTGAATCCCATTTTCTTCATCATTTTGGAACCAAATCCTTTGGTGTGTTTTTCAAAACACCCAATTTCAACATCTTCATCAATGCTTTTAACAATATTGCATTTGTCGCTATTGATGAGATTATGGAGCTCTTTTTGAGGAGGTTCAGTTGTTAAGTCACTAGTGTCACAAGAAAAATTTGCTACTGAAATGAGATCACCTGTGCTACAACTGATATCTACCATAGAAGGTATGAGGTCACCTGTATCACAACAAGCATGTACCATAATGGGTTGAAGGTCACTCGTATCACAACAAGCATTCGCCATGATGGGTTGAAGGTCACTTGTGTCACTACAAGCATCAACCATTTTGACCTTTGTTTCCTCACCAAAGTCCCTATAGATTTTACGTTGGGCCATATCAAGAGAAATCAATGATATGCAGACTGCCCTTATGACGCCTATAGGGATTTGAACACAATTCTTCTAAAGATATTCAGAATCTTTAGAATCTTTGAGAATGGATTTTACACCACTACGTAGTGTAGAATAATTTTCATCCTCATAAAAATCCATTCCTTCCATATCTGGTGGAAAGTAAGGACCTTTAACTGATTTTGCAACATCATCAATTTGTTTTGGGATATATTTCTTCTTTGATCTACCCATTCTTAAGGTGTCGGTCTCTGCAAAAAATGCAACCTTTACAATAAAATTTTGCAAAATAATTTGAGTAAGGTGTCGGTCATTGCCTAAAATGCACCCTTATAAGTCTTCCCCCTTTGTTTTTGCAAAAAATCATATCTCCCCTGTACGGGGTTCCAAGGGGCAGCGCAAAATGGGCGCTCCAGAAGGCTTTTTCCACTGGTTTGTAAAAAAATTACAATATTTGCCTCTTAGGCAGATTAGCACAAAAATGTCATAAAAAAAAATCCCCCCTGTGTGAAGTACTTCAAACAAAAAAATGTTTGCTATTTATGAAGCCTAAAAAATAGGTTTTGAGGTTTGATGATTGTATGCGAATTTGCTCAATGAGGGAAAAAAAATCCCCCCTTCACGTATGTAGCAAAAAAAATGCCCCCCTTTTTAAGTTTGATAAGAATATTTTCCTTCCAATGTTTAAAAATAATAATTTAAAGTTTAATTAAATTATTTTTCTAAAAAAAAGAAATTATTTTCAATTATATTTCTTTTTTTTAAGAAAAATTAAAAAATTTAATTAAACTAAAAATATTAAAAAAAACATTAGAAAAGAATCAAACTCAAAAAAAAATATACCTTTTGCTGGGGCGGGTCGGTGGGGTTTGATCCCCCGACCTTGTCCAAAGCACCTTAGCGCTCGGCCTCCAACCGGTCGAGCTACCCACTTTGACAAGTAAGAAAGGAGAACATGTCTCCTTTATCGTGTTGTGGTTGGATAAGGCGGGGGGTGCCTGCGATGCTCCTCTACCAGATGGCGACACTGCAACAATAGTGCATCTCCTTCTGCGTTGCTGGTGACTCTACTTTTGGTGAAGCTACCTTCAGCGGTGGCAATTTGCGTATCCTCCATCGGGTTTCCCACCACAGCAACTCTGTGTGCTCCCAACGGTGGTGTGGATATCAGCTTCAAGTTTTCTGCTGTAGCCATCGTCATTATGGAAATCACCCATGGCTGTAATGAACCTCCACTGGTTGCAAATCGATGGACTGCAAAGGGCTCGATGTCTCCATCTTCTACAGATCCATAAAAAACTTCAACTGCGGGCTCCGAATGCAACAATCCCGTGAAAAAAAAATTTCTCCACTCTAAATCGCTTGCAACTCTATGTCTTCCAAAAACATATGAGCATCACTTTATTATGTCGCTCATCCTGTTCTTCACACACGGTAATATTTCACGGTTTGTCTCCGACATCAACTCCTGTGCAGCGTGCAAGTCATATCTGACCTTTCTCCTTACTATTTTTTTTTTTAATCTCACGATCATGCACTCTCGCACTATTTTCACGTGGTCTTCTACAGTGTGACCGCAGTAGCTCTTCATGGAGATACACACAGTGATCTCTACACAGTAGCAACTACACTTTGTCAAACACGCAGGCAAACATTTTTTTTTATACGCAGCAATTACACAGTGCGTCGGCCAGGAGTCTTGCACATTTTTTTTGTTTCGATTTCTACAATTCCTTTCATCTCACAATGTTCTCTCCGAAAGATAAATTGCAAATATGACACGTCTTGTAGCACTCCTGTCATCACAGTTTGATGCAGCAGCTAGCCCATGCCACAGAAAACATCTCCAATATCACCTGATCACATTCTCTCCAGTGATCAATGCCAAACCAGATCGCTCAATCAGCGTCTTCTGATTGAACTCTGTAGATGTTTGACTCCTCAATGCTTTCAGCAAGGCTTCTACTCGGGCAGCGGATGGAGATGTGCACTAATCGCATAGCAAGGATATTTTATGGGACAAATCACGCAAAATTATTTACCAATCGTGGGCTCCTATTCAGTACAGGATGATCACGATTCTTTAGCTTTCTCAACACACAGTGTCCTCCTCCACCCCTACTATGATACCATGTTGACCACAATATGCAATAATAACTATTATTAGCATAACTAATATAGGGTAGGGAATAATAACCAAATAAGGTAATAACAATAGATTTACTACAGTAACTCTAACAGTTTTAAGTAATTTTTTTTTATTTTTTTTAATTTACATTGTGGAATCGGTAGCTTCCACGAATCCAGAAAGGTTGTTCGGCTTTTATGGTCCCCATAGTATTCTATGTTGTCTGCCTCAGAAGCCGCCATACAGATATTCATGCAGTATGCCCATATAACCACCATGCCACAATAATTTTAAGCATTTTACATCACTGAAAGCACCAGGAAAGGGACAAGCATTCAGTCCGATAGACCCAAGATTTAAACCTTGGACCTCCACCCCCCTTACAGGATTTGGTCAAACCAATTGGTCTACATCTCGAACCTAAGAGAATTGGGAAAATAAAAATAGTTTACACATGTTTTATGAGGGGCAATGGTCCCCTCATATTGAGTGGGGTATGAACCTTGGACCTCTCAAAGGGAATCCAAAGCCCTTACCACTGTAGTAAGCTTGCAACTATATGTTTTAAGTAAATTGACTAATAAATAAATGACTCCAATAGAATCAATTAGGTTGATTAATTATCTTAGTGATTGATATACTATAGCAACTTTGTTATTATTGTGGTGGTCTTGTTATATAAGTGGAAGTAGGGAACTAGTTAATTACTAATTGGAACTTATAATTATTTTTGGGAAGATGATTGAAATGGAGTGATGTACTAATAGTATGATAATTGATGAATGACCAAAATTATGAATGATTAAATAGAGAATATTATGTGATCAAAATGAAATGAGATAATTATGTGGTGAATACTATGTGTAGACATAGAAAATTGACCTGCTTTTAGTGGGCAAGCTTCCTTAGAGCCCCTAAGAGGTTCCTAACCCTTCACCTAGGTAAGGGTAAGCTTCTTTTCCTCCTACCTTGCTTTTGTTTAGCCTTTTAGATAAATTGCACCCAGTTACGACAGGGTGTGACTTCGCAGAAGCGATATCGCACTTCATCGGCATGGGGTGATATTTTGTTATTTTAGGGTTTTAATTTATTAAAACCCAGGTTTAAAATTTTTAGCGTGTTTGGCATCAACTTGTGTTTGTTTTCTCAATTTTTTTACTCCTATTTTCATCTATAAAAGGATGGGTTAATCCCACTCCTATAGATGTACAAGCGATCAATCTTGAAAATTAATTAAGATTGAAATTCTTATGATTATTTAGTGCTTGCATTTTTACTCTCGCTCTGCTTCCTGTTTCTTCTACAAGCTAACCCTGAAGTGCAAATTTTGGGTTTGATCTTCTGCTACATTGATTTAAATTGCTGTGTTTTGGTGGATTCGTGTTGTAGTTTGAAAGAAAAGAGAGTGCCTGTTTGGATACCTCGATCTCTTCTGCCTACTTTTGCATCGTCCATCAGGTTGTGTGCACTTTGTTTTCTACATTTATTTACGCTCTACATTTATCTTTTATTTTTTGTCTTTGAAGCAAAAGTGTACCCTATTCCAGTGAGGCACAACTTTGCTAATCCTAATTTATATTTTTCGCTCATAGAAGTGATATTGTGCCCTATTCTAACGAAGCACAACTTCGCCTGTAGCGTTATCATACCCACCATCTACGAGGAAATATTTTGCCTAGGACTAAACTAGAGGTATCTATCAGATTCTGATTGCATGAGTAGTTTCTAAATTGCATTTAGAGCATGATAGCATAATTTATTTTATGCTTCTCTATTGTTGCATTGTTATTTTATGATTAATTATCCAAAGGTCAATTTTCTCTTTTGTTTCCAAAGGTCATCTAAAAGGACCTAGGGGGCTTGACTACTGCACCTCCAAGCATTTTTTTACAATGGCCTAAGCAGGCCCCCTAATGCTAATCCTATTTTCAAGTGTTTCATAAGTTATCTTGTAGAAATAGGTATTTCTGATATCATTGGACAAGAGGCATAAAAAAACTAAGTCAACCACCAATCAAGATAAGTGATCTAATTATTTTATTGGTTGATGATCTAATCTGAGTATTTATTCTTAAGCATCTAAAAGTGAAAAGCATATCTTGTGCTCTTGCTTTAAAGGTTTTCTGGATAAAACCATAGGTTAACAAGCATTCAAAGAAAGAATCATATTAGGTTAGCTCTTGTATTCTTGCATTCTAATTTCTACATTGTCCTTTATATTTCATAGCATAGATCTAGAAAGGCCAAAATTAGGTGATTGCTTTTAACTAAACACATCAAACATCCCAAATTCTTGTGGACTTGGAGTGAGTCCTAAAATAGTTTTTGGTGAACCCTTCCCCTAGCATTGAGTTTAGAGAACAAAACACCCTTGTAGTTCACCCCATAAGGATTCTCTCTCATGGATCTAACCTTTTGGGAATTATACGTGGTAGGGTAGTTTTCCCCCTCTACATATTTGGTAAACCCAATGTGAACACCTCCTTTATTTTAAACTTTAAACAAGATCATTAATTTTGTTTGAAAATTCTTAAAAGAAATTAAAATCTTTGTGTTAGTGTTTTCCCCTAATTGTTTTCACTACTTCTAAATGGCTCCTTTCCTTAGAAGTCAGAGGAAACTATTAGAATCTTATTATGTTCCTTTGGAATATGACCAGATTGATAGGAAAGACCCTAATGTAGGTCCAGAAGAGCAAGAAGAGGTAGATATGGAAACTAAAACTAATCCTAATCCTTATGATGGATCCAATGGTAGTTTTACTTCTCATCATTTGATAATATTTGGGAATTCATAAAATCTCATAAGGAGAAGCTATTGGAATATGTAGAATGAGAAGATCATATTGAAAAGATGATGTTACTCCTCCTCCCATTACATATCCTATGCTTAATCATGATAATACCACATCTCAACATGTACATATTAGTAATATAAAGAACCAAGTGACTTGTGCTACTACTAATGCCACCAACATTGGATGGAATCCACCCGTTCCTAAAACTAGTAGTGGCACCTAATATTGCTTTCAATTTCCTCCTTTATCTTCTAATGTCAACACTATTGCTTCTGTTCCACCACAAGTTAATATTCCATTATCACAAGGCACCACATATAACAACAACCTTCTCATGTCCAAATTAAGTTAAGGGAATATGGGAAACACTCATAAATCAAAAATGTAAAATTTGGCAAATATAGTGAATCAGTTGGTTTCAAGGATGGATATGATTCAGCCTTTAGGATTTACATACAATTATAAGGAAATGTGTAGTCAGCCATTGGATCCTATTATTGCTGCTAGACCTTATCCCAAGCACTTTCCTATGTAAATTTTACCAATCTATAAAGGGATAGAATATCTAATAGATCATCTAAGAGGATTCAGAATAGCTTACCATGATCTTGTTTATGATGATATGCTTCTATTAAAAATATTTCTAAAGAGTCTTGTTGGAGTTACATTGGAATGGTATTATCAGTTCCTCAACTATTATTTAAAGAGATTTAAAAATGAAGAACACAAGCTTATACTGAGAGGGGGGGGTGAACAGTATAAGACCACTTTTTACTTTTGCTTTAAATCAACTTTCAAATCAGCTTTATGCAGAGAATAGATAGCAGTATCAAGAGCAGTAATTAAAACAATGCACAACACATCAACAACAAAGATACACAACAATTTACGTGGTTCACCCAATGCGGGCTACTCCACGTTTACTAAATTTTATCAAAGTCCTTTGGGAATACTTCCCTATTACAATGTTTATGAGCCTCTGCCTAAAGGAGATACCTTCCCCTAATTCTGCTTTGGCTGGTGATCCTCTAAAAAGACCTCTACCTCTTATGCCCTTAGCAAGTGGAACTCTTTCCACAGAAGACACCTGTCTTCCCTGCTTTGTTTGGAGATCTTTGTCCTCAACTCTGTCACCGCAAAGCCGATCCTTGAATTTGCACTAAAACACAGTCCTTCGGTCTAGCACAAATGTCCTCTTCTGCCTCAAACTCTGTCCTCAATATGGTCCTCAAAAATGGTTAAAGAAAATGGTTCTCAAGCTTTCAGATGCTTGCTCAATGCTGTTCCCAAGTCTTCACCAACTTTCACATAGACTGCGCAACACAGTAGCACACAGCACTTCGGCTATCGCACTTCTCACTTCTGCGTGCTATCTTTGAATGTTGCAACACCAATAGCTTTTGCTCCTATGTGCATACACCACAACACAATCTTTACACACTCTACGCCAGCACAGTCTTTGCACACTTCTACATCTCGACGATCAAACTTCTCCCCCGCACTCTATCTGCGCAACTCGCACTTAGAACGCCCACTTCGATCGATGCTAAACTCTTCGAACATCCCTCCTTTTATATTCATAATATCAAGATTAAAATCTTGATCTTAGTCAGCTGATTAACCTTCAATCACGTTGGTTGCAAAACCCTGCACTGCGTCGGCCCAAATTTAACTCTGTCAGCTTCACTACCTCCCTGTTGCTTCTAGCGCAAAACTTCAACATGTCGCGATATCGTGACACCTTTTCCTGTCGTACACATTCTATAGCTTGCTATAGTGATATCGTGATGCTTTTGCTTTTGTATGCTTCCTTTGTTCTTCTATCGCAAAATCGTGACACTTTTGCCTTTCGCTGACATCATCTCACTTCTGTCACGAAATCACGACGCTTTAGACTTCAAAGCCTTCTTCTCTGCTTCTATCATGAAATCGTGACACCTTTGCCTCTTGTTGACGTCATCAACAACTCTGTCATGAAATCATGACGCTTTAGACTCCAAAGCCTTCTTCTCAGCTTTTGTTGTGAAATCGCGACACCTTTGCCTCTTGTTGATGTCATCTGCAACTTTGTCACGAAATCACGACACTTCTTGCTTCTTCAACATTTTCTCAGTTTGCACTAGCAAAAATGGAACATGTCATGAAATCACGATGCTTTTGCTGCCTTAAGCTCTTTTCTCCCAACTGTTCATGAAACTGGAACATGTCACGAAATCGTGACGCTTTCGTTGCCTTAAGCACTTTTCTACCATATGCCCGCGAAACTAGAACATGTCACGAAATCATGACGCTTTCGCCAACTGCAAGCTGCCAACTCAACCTGTCATGAAATCGTGAGACTTTCTACATCTGTACAACTTCATTGAAACTTGTCATGAAATCATGACACTTCCTGCAACTCAACACTGCCAACTCAACTTGTCACGAAATCGCGACACTTCCTGCAACTCAACACTGCCAACTCAACTTGTCGTGAAATCATGACAGTTTTGCCTGAACTTTCTCTCTCCTCAAATATGTCACGAAATCGCGACAGTTTTTCCTGCTTCCTCTCTGCCTTCCAGCATGTCACGAAATTGTGACATATTTTCCAAAACTTTCTCTCTCCTAAAACATGTCGTGAAATCACGACAGTTTTTCCATCCGCCTGCAAACTTTTTCTAACTTATCTTTTTCTTGATCTTTTGCAACTGGGCTACTCTTATTTTCTTGGAGACTTACTGACCAGCTGAAACCTTCATCAAAACACATACTTAGACATAAAAAAAAATTGCTCCAAGAACTCCTTGACATCAAATACAACAACTACCAAGAGCTTCTTGACATCAATGACAACAACTAAACTTAGGCAAAGGCAATGTACTCAAGGTACCCAAAATTGCCAACAAAAAATACTATAGAAATATTTGTTCATCAATTTAGTGCTTATATTGAAAAGGAAGTGACAATGAGAGACCTATATGATTTAAAACAAAGTAAAGAAGAAATTTTTTAGAATTCTTAGCTCATTGGAGAAGTTTAGTTGGCCGATTAAGACAACTTGTGTCTCAAAAATATATGCTTGATATATTCATTAGTAATTTACAAGAACAGATATCGTATGCACTAGAAACTACTATTGTTACCTCTCTTGATCAAGCAATTGAGTTAGCCAAAAAAGTGGAACAAGCTCTCATTAGGAGAGGTCAACTTAAGAATAAATAAGAAAAGTCTACTAAGTCTCAACATAAGAGTAAGCATACATGAGGTAATAATGATAGTAGGCCTATTAATAATGTCACCAATAGCCTACAAAATATTGTACTTCAGAAACCTCCTCAAAGGAATTTTACCAGACTTAATATACCTATGGAAGCAGTTTTGAAGCAATTATTAGAAGCTAAGGCAATTGAACTACCTCCTATAAGACAACTAGATACTACAACTCATTGGTATAAGGTAGGTCAATATTGCACATATCACAGAGTAGAAGGACACTAGACAAATTCTTGTAAGAAGTTGAAGCATGTGGTTCAAGATTTGATTGATGCAGGATGCATTGATTTAAGAAATTCCTAAACTTCAAGTAATCAAGCTCCTATTCAACAAACCCCAACAACAAATCAAGATATGGGGATATTCAAGGATCCATTACCAAAGCATGATCAACAAGCAGCCAACCAAGTGGCTCATCAAGGTGATTCCCTACGCCATAGTAATGTGGTTGGTATGGTTGGGGTAACTACAAGGAAACAAGCTTAGAATCAGCAAGGATAGAGTTCAGCACCACAACCTAGTTCAATTTTAAAGGAGAATCAGAGAAAATATTTAGCTACAAGAATTCCACCTATAGTGTTGAGACCACAGTCACAGATTTCATACGATCTTCAGAAGCAGTTAGCTAATACTCCAGCAAAAATATCAGTCTTAGAGCTTTTGCAGACTTCTCCTGATCATCGAAATGCTTTAATGGAATTTTTAAAACAACAATCTGTTTCTCCAGATGTCACCCCTGATGCCATAGTTGATGCCATAGGTTCTTTTGGGATACATCATGTCTCATTCTCAGATGATGATAAACCTTCCTCAAACTTACATGGAGATTCATCACTTTACATCACTGCACTTATTGGGGATACCCTTATCAAACGAGTTTTGATTGATAATGGCTCATCCCTCAATTTGTGTACATATCAATTCTTTCAAAAATTTGGGTTAAAAGAGGAATATTTAACAAAATCTGATATCCTTATTAAAGCTTTCAACAATAAGTCCCAAGAGGCCTATGGTGTCATATCTCTTCCATTAAAAGTGGGGCCTCGAATATTGGATACTTTGTTTTACGTGGTGTCTTGTCCTACATATTTTAATCTTCTTCTTGGGTGACCTTGGATTCATGCGATGAAGGTCGTCCCTTCTACTTTTCATCAATGTCTCAAATTTGAATTCAAGAATCAAGTTATCACCATTTCGGGTGATCCTCGACCATTTGAATTTTGTTCAAATATAGAGTTAGCTCAATCTAAATCTTACTCTTGTCCTTCTATTTCTTCAACAAATTCTCCATGTTCCTCATCTCAAATTTTAGAGCATCTTCAAAATTTAAAAGTGAGTGAGGAACGTCAACCCTATTCTTCATCCTTGGATCATGATAATCAATTTCTTCAAGAGCCTCTTCTGGATCTCACCAAGCTACCACCATCACCTCGAACTATGGGTTTACCCCATAAGAAGGGTGATGTTGTACATGTTGGCACGTGTACCTTTGTCTTTGGAGGGACTACCTTCAAAGAAAATATTCATGGTAGCAACCCATCTCCTAGCGAGCACTCTTTCGCTCAATGTTATCTCACTAATGATTATCCCCTTCCTAAGAAGATCCTATCTAGTATGGGATATGCAGGTAAAGGATTGGGACCACAACAGAAAGGTATTCAAGAACCTTTGGATGTTGATATTTGGCCTGGGAGATGTGGTATAGGTTTTATACCTAATAAAAATCAACCTTTGCCTTTTGAGGAGGATGATCATCTTGTGACTTATGCAGAATATATAGAATATCAAAAGATGATAATAGATGAAAATAAAAGCATTAATCATGCTTCTCCTCCAAAGCTAATGTCTTGCAATATGATTGATTCTGTTTGTTTTAAAGATGATATTGCTTCTGTGCAAGAGAATGGTGGATCTTTATATAATGTTTGTTTTACTAAAAAGAATGGTGTTGTTAGAAGATGTGTTGATTATCGTGCCATGGATGTCCAAATAAGGGCCTTGGAAGAACTTTCTCATGATTTTTATCATCGATAAAATGCACTCCTTGGGGATATCTTCGATCCGACACCTCATGGCATGTTAATTTATTTTAATAAGATGAATGGTGCATTTAGGTTTTGCATTGATTTCAATTTTGTATAAAAATAAATAAACATAAAAATATTTCATGTAGTTGCATTTGCATTCCCATTGCATTCACTTGCTTGCTCATATTGCATTGTTGCTTGTCATCCTTGCATGATTTCTTGACATCTAAAGAACACCTTGCATGATTGCCTATCATAATTGCATTGTTGCTTGTTCATGACTGCTTGCTCATATAGATTTTTGGGGATTTTGTGACAATGGCATGTGATGATACCTAGTTAGGACATAGCTCACATGCATTGCACTTCTCACTAGGACTCTGATGCCTAGAAAGATCCCCCCTAGGGATTTCTCCCTTATTTCTTCTTATAATTGCTTCTTCTCCTTCTCTCAATTTCTTTATCATGATAATGCTTTCATTCACAAAGTCTTCTTAAGATCCCTATCTGGGATAGCACTTGCATATCATTTATTTACATATTACACCCCACATGGGATACTTATACATCCTAGCGGGTATTACATCATCTACGATATTCTATCGGGTCATACTCTCTTTTGACTCAGCAGGCTCAACACCCCATTATAGGATAAGCTCCTTGGTCAATTTTAGTAGACCTTGACATACATCCTAGCGGGTAAACACCTCATAGTAGTCAATAAGGGAGCAACCACCCATAGTGGGTCAGACTCCACACATATTTTTAACACTCCTACAAGTGCTAAACCTATAGCGGGTCTAGCTCTCTTTCTAAAATGATCTATGGTATCTAACTACACTGGTTCCTTGCAACCTACGCTAGTTCCATGCTATGGGTCGTCAGTTCTTCTCCTTTTCAGATGGTTGACCTTTGGATTTTTCTTCTTCTTTTCTTCTTCTTCTTCTTCTTCTTCTTATCTCTCCTTTTTCTCTCTTCTTCTTTCTTCTTCTTTCTTTCTCTTCTCTTGTTTGTCTTCTTCATATTTCTCCTTCTTCTTTTGCATCCATCCATTTTCATATAGTTTGCATACATGAAAACATGAATTAAATAAAAATACATTACACACAAATAAAGCAATAAAAGTAGCTATATATTACTCGAGAGAAAAAGAGTACATAGTCCTCGTGTCAGGTTGGTGTACCACAATCTAAACTTGATACACTCAACCTAGGGATGTACACCACAATCTAAAAATTGGTGCATCATCCCGATCCTCAGTCCTCTCTCTCCTAGCTATGAGAACCAGCTCCCTCTAGTCCATCCTGAGGAGGAGGCAACCTAGGCATATGCGGACTGCTCTCAATGATAGCCATCCCCTCTACCTTGGCTCTCTAGTGCTCTCCATCCAGATGAGCCATCTCTCCTTAGATTTTTTAGTCTCTTCTTGAGCTGAGTCCCTCTCAACCTCTATGATGCTCAATGACCTCTGTAGCTCCTCTAGCCTCCTGGCCCTATCCACCTAGACCTGGGCCATCTAGCTCTATAGAGAGGCTACCTATGCTCATAGCTCCTCTATCTCCCTCCTCTCCTAGCTCTCACTAACCACTACTATATATGTGGAAGCCTCTCCAAGATCTCTGATCTATAGCCTCCCTATCTATGGGGGTATACCTCACCCCCCATCTCTAGTCCCTACCACCTGGATGGCCTCCTCTACCACCAGGATCTAAACATGAGCTGATCTCTATCTCAAAGTGGTAGGAGTTTATTATACCCTCTCTATGGCTCAATGAGCTACCTCTCAAAATGCTCACTACATGCCTAGGTCCATCACCTGGTACCTCTATATCGATACTAGTAGGGAGATCCTTTGGGGCACAACTCCTCTATACCATCACATATACCCGATAGCCACTCCTACATCATCTACCCTCGAGTCAACATAAGGAGGATCATCCATATCCTCCTTAGCCCACCTAGTGAGGTCTAGCTCATCTCCTACCCCTACTAGATCTTAGGTCACCCTTCGATACCAGTAGTCCCCTAGGTCTAGGACTCCCTGTAAGATCCCATGCTATCAAAGGACTTGATCAAATCTAAAGACCTTTGACTCTCCCTTCTTCGACCTCAGCCACCTGATCCTTCGTATCCTAGCTAGCTCTATCCTATCCTTCACCCACCCAGGGTGAAGCTACCATGGCCTCCAGATGATCTTCACCTCCCAAAGCTCATCAATCACCCACCTCGCTAGTGGTAGGTTCCCTACATAGGTCCTCGTGGTCCTCTCCAGGGACCTCAACCACCTGTATGTTGTTGGCCGCTCTAGGCTGGGTAGTGGGCCTGGTAGTGCCTCTGATCTCTATACCATGATGTGCTCCTAGCACCACACCTAGAGCAATATCATACACACCAATCATGTACACCACTTATACATGATGTTGTACAATATCCTGTATAGGTGGGCCAACACATATGGGCCCCATGCGAATCAAACCCTCTGATCATGCATGTCTACCACTACTCCTACCATCACCCATGGTAAGTATCACCTGCTAGTATGGCACATCAGTAGCCTAGCCACAACCCCACAGAGCATGGCGATCAAAGGATCTACCCCATAGCAGCCCACTAGATCATCGATTGATATGGTGCTCTCTCGCACCTAGTGGGTAAACCCTATTGAGAATCATTGTAGTGTGGCTACCTATCCTCATGCTCTATAAAATATTATCCCTCTGATAGGGATCCATAAAATCTACCACACATCCTCCAGTGTGATGGTGAGCTCTCCTATGGGTAACCAAAAAGTAGAGGACTCTAGGTACCACCTCTCTGCTAGGGCTATCAGCATAGCCCTATCCATCTCAATATGAGGTATCCTCGCTAGGTGGTCTAGCCCCATCACCTCTAGATGAGCTATCTCCACTAGCCCCAGTGCATCCAGCTCTACCAAAGCCCTTGCCCTCCACTCTTGACTCTCGAGAATACCCATAATTGCTATGAAAAAAAATTAAAATAAATAAATAAATTAATATAAAAAATAAAATAATAATAAAATCCATAATTTCAAATCAAAACACAAATATTGATCATAATTTTGTAATTCGCACTTCGTAGTTGCTTGTTTTCCCTCTTTTTCCTCCTATGTTTGTTTTTTTTGCTTTTCTTTTTTCTCTTTTTCTAGCTTTTTGGTGAAATCATGCCCTCCATTTTGGGAGGCACGATTTCATGAAGTCACATCTAGTTTTTACCTAGGAATGATTTCACTGTGCTTCATATGGAGAAAAATTTCTACCAGGCCACGAATCGTGCCTCAATCGAGCACAAAAATCTTGTCTAAAACGGTGAAATTTCCTAAATCCTACCCTAAAATCCATGAAAAACAGAGGAAAAGGTACATCAAGAGGGAGGAATTTGGTACTTACCCGCTCTCGTGCCCCAAATTCGCCCCTCATGATCATTGCTCGATGAACTGGTAACACCATTTCTTTTTCTCCCTAGAGCCCTTTCTCTGCCAATGCATGGTGAAAATGAATTAGGGTTTTACCCTTTTTCACCCTTTTAAGCTTTGTTTGTTACCCTTGTTTTCTTTAGTTTTTGTTCTTTCTCTCTTTTTCTTCTTCTGCATTAGTTCTTTTGAGTTTTTATGAGATATGTCATCTTCATAAAAACTCGAGGGGGCACCCTGGCCTATAGAGGCATTAATGTCCCTAATGCCTCAATTTGCATGTAAAACAAGAAAGTGTCTGGAATGACACTATTTTTGCACCACCCCTTTCTTCTAAACTAGCCATCCCATTTTTTCTTGTTGTCTTCTTCCAGTGAGTGTGCCTACATCCTTTCTTTGACGCATTTACTTGGCCTTAAATGCATCAAAGAGGGGGTAAAATGTAGACACAGAAAATTGACCCACTTTTAGTGGGTAATCTTCCTTAGAGCCCCTAAGAGGTCCCTAACCCTTGCCCTAGGCAAGGGTAAGCCTCTTTTCCCCCTACCTTGCTTTTCTTTAGCCTTTTAGTGAAATTGCACCCGATTATGATGGGGTGCGACTTCGTAGAAGCGATATCGCACCCCATCGGCACGGGGCACGATTTCGCTATTTTAGGGTTTTAATTTATTAAAACCTAGGTTTAACCTTTTTAGCATGCTTGGCATCGGCTTGTGTTTGTTTTCCCACTTCTTTCACCCCAATTTTTATCTATAAAAGGAGGGGTTAATCCCACTCCTAGAGATATACAAGTGATCAATCTTGAAAATTAATTAAGCTCGAAATTCTTATGATTATTTAGTGCTCGTATTCTTACTTTCGCTCTGCTTCCTGTTTCTTCTACAAGCTAACCCCGAAGTGCAAATTTTGGATTTGATCTTCTACTGCATTGATTTGGATTGTTGTGTGGTTTGGTGGATTCGTGTTGTAGTTCAGAAGGAAAGAGAGTGCCCATTTGGATACCTCGATCTCTTCTACCTACTTTTGCATCATCCATCAGGTTGTGCGCACTTTGTTTCTGCATTTATTTCCTACATTTATTTATGCTCTACATTTATATTTTATTTTTTGTGTCTCTAAAGTGAAATCGCACCCTATCCCAATGAGGCGCGACTTTGCTAACCCTAATTTAGGGTTTTTGCTCATAGAAGCGAGATCGCGCCCCATTCTGATGGAGCGCGAATTCTCCTGTAGCGTTATCGCACCCACCATCTACGAGGCGTAATTTTTCCCAGGACTGAACTAGGGGTATCTATCAGATTCTGATTGCATGAGTAGTTTCTAAATTGCATTTAGGGCATGATAGCATAATTTGTTTTCTACTTCTCTATTGTTGCATTGTTTTTTTATGATTAATTATCCAAAGGTCAATTTTTGCTTTTGTTTCCAAAGGTCATCTAAAAGGACCTAGGGGGCTTGACTGTTGCACCTCCAAGCATTGTTGTACAATGGCCTAAGTAGGCCCCCTAATGCTAATCCCATTTTCAAGTGTTTCATAAGTTATCTTGTAGAAACAAGTATTTTTGATATCATTGGACAAGAGGCAAAAAAGCTAAGTCAACCACTGGTCAAGATAAGTGCTCTAATTATTTTATTGGTTGAAGATCTGATTTGAGTATTGATTCTTAGGCATCTAAAAGTGAAAAGCATATAGTGTGCATCTAGGGTTAATATTGTGCATTTATCTTGTGTCCTTGCTTTAAATATTTTTTGGATAAAACCCTAGGTTAGCAAGCATTCAAAGAAAGAATCATATTAGGTTAGCTCTTGTATTCTTGCATTCTGATTTTTGCATTGTCCTTTATCTTTCATAGCATAGATCTAGAAAGGCCAAACTTAGGTGATTTCTTTTAACTGAATACATCAAACTATCCCAAAATTCCTGAGGACTTGGAGTGAGTCCTAAAACCATTCTTGGTGAACCCTTCCCCCATAGCATCGAGTGTAGAGAACAACATACCCTCGTGGTTCACCCCATAAGGCTTTCTCTCTTCATGGATCCAACCTTTTTTGGGAATTGTATGTGGTAGGGCAATTTTCCCCCTCTACACTATGGGATTCAAAGCCTTGTTCCTTCTATAAGTTTATTGTTTTATCTATATTTTGGTTATGTACAAGGTTGTGGGACCTTCCAATACCCTCACCTTTATAAAAAGGTTTAGGGTCCCTTTCAAAACCCCTTCTCTAACATTAATAATAAAAAAAAAATGAAATGAGATGACACAAATTATAAAGGGAAAATTAATATGCTTAAAATTAGAAAGGAAAATGATGAAAATGATACAATGGGTATTGATCAATGTAGTATTAAATTATTAAAAGAATATGATTAAAATCAAAACAAGATGATCAAGGTTAAACCTAGAGCCAAAATTGAGGCGTCATGCCAAGGTGAATATTCCTTAAGCGAGGTGTTTACAGGTATTTATTTATGTCTATTAACCTTTAGGCAAGGGCTCAAAGGGTACCTTTTTTCTTTTTTGATGATCCATTTAAGGATGCATATTTGGTCAACCTGTTTAGAGGTACACAATTGTTTGATTTTATACACAAATTGGTCCATTAAGGATATGCATTTGATTGGCCTATTTAAAGGCACATGATTGTTTGATTTACACACAAGTTGATCCATTCAAAAACTCATATTTTATTTAGGTATTTAAAGGTACAAGGTTGACTCATCCTTAAGTTGTGGCCTATTAGCCTAATTATTGAATGATTGCTTAAGCAATGTGAGATATGTTTAAGGGGACAAGATATGAATAAACTTGATTCACCCATACGCAATGACCTCTTATATTAAAAAATTGTATTATTATTAACAAAACAAATTCACCAAAATTATTTAAAAAGCTATCATTAAAAGAGAGAAATAACAAATTCCAAAATTCCTATCATTAATTATTTAAAAAATTCCAAAATTCCTTCGTGGAAAATAAGGAATTGTATTGAAGAAGCCAGAAATCTCAGTAGAAATTTTCAAGATATCATTTTTGAGCACACATTTAGATAAAATAACAAATTTTTTGATGCTTTAGCAAATTTTAGTACCCGAATCACTGACTTGATGTCTTGGACCACTAACATTCCTCAGTTTTTGGCCCAAGTCATTGATCAAGAAAATTTAACTTCAAGTATCGTTCCTGTTGACGTGGACCAAGTTGGCCATCCTCCTCATGATCCCCATGCCATTATGTCCTAAGTTTCTCACCAATTGCTCCCTTGCTTTTTTGGGCTATGGGCTTCATGTAATTTTTAGACTTGTCAACCTGAGAAGTTGGTTTTACATTTTTCAAAGAAACATTTTTGGTGTCCTCCCTCATCTCGAAAAGGGATGTCGATCCTTTCTCCAAAGCATTATCCCTATTGTCCTTACCCATTTCAAATGTCACCAATCCATTGTCATTACCCATGTCCATCCTCTCACTTTGTCCTTCCATGTCATCATCCTTCTGCGTGTCTATCCTCATTTTTTGATATACCTATTTGATATTACCCATTTGTACTCACATGATCTCTTGTTGCAATAAAAATTATAGCATACACCAAGAGGGCCCAAGATGTTGAGGTCAATCCTAATCCTGATAATTAAGGGTGCCCACTCTAGTTTGGAGGGTTGTTGTTCAAAGTTTGATGTTTTTTGGTTCATGTATCAACTTTGTCTGAAATTTTGGTTCCTGGTGTTGGCTGAGGATAGCCTTTATTTTTGTTCCTCTCTGGTTAATTCCTTTTGCTCTTCTCTTTTCCTCTAGCCGAGGATGGATTTTGTATTTAGGTTTTGGGCCTTGTCAAAACCCGTTCGATATATAATTTTAATCTATTTAATCGATAAAAAAAATAAAAAAATTCACCAATATGTATAAATATCAAATCATTCATCCAAAAATAATTATCCACAATAATAATCTGCTTAATGATATAGAGGTAGATAATGCCCTTAAGTTAGGGCAACAATAATAATACTTCTTAAGGAAGGAATAACTCCACAAGATCTCCTAATTTGAGAGCACCACTTAGAGAGGGAAAATTCCCATAATCCACTTTGTGGGAAAATATGATTATAGAAGAATACTTGATATGAATGATGGTTACAATTCCAATATCCCTTCTATATATACCCATATTCTAATTCTACTTTACGGAACTGGCTACTAAACCGTCATCCCAAATCATTATTATAATATAATAATATAATCAACCTTGTGTTATGTGTGTCCCATGCCAACTATCCATAATACCCTTATACAATATAATATTATATCCCCCTATACCTATTCCTATGTACCATAACATCTTATCTTGACTATTGGACAAGTTCTTAGGTGGATTCAAGATATGTTCGAAAGGACAAAAATATGTACAAGTGTGATTCACACCTAAGTAGTGGCTTCATAGCCTAGTTATTGGAAAAACACTTAGGCAACTTCAATATGCTTGACTAATCTATATAAAGACATATAAATGCTTGATTGGTCTATTTAAGGATGCTAAATTGTTGATTGATCCATTTAAGAATGCTAAATTGTGGATTGGTCCATTTAAGGAAGTTATTGACTAGTCTATTTAAGGATGCTAAGTTGATGGTTAAGGATTCTAGATTGTTGATTGGTCCATTTGAGGATGCTAAATTGCTGATTGGTCCATTTAAGGATGCTAAATTGCTAATTGATCCATTTAAGGATGCTAAATTTCTGATTGGTCTATTTAAGTAGACTAAATTGTTGATTGGTCTATTTAAGAATGCTAAATTGTTATCTAAAGGTATATAATGATGTACTATATTTATAGATAATGATTAAGTCTATTTAAAGGCACATAATGATATGGATAAATATGTGTAAGTGCATTTAATGATCCCAATTGAGGGTTGATTTGTTTTTTTGTTAGTTGTTTCACCCCATGCATGAAGGTACTAGGTATAGAAAATAATAGAGTTGATTGACCTATCATGACCATGGATGATCATGGTGTCAATCATATAGCAAAATGATAAAAAAATGAGGGATGAATAGGGCTATCATCACCATGTGTGATTGCAATGTTAATCATGTATCTCAATGTTAAAATAGGAGTATGAGTATGACTATCATCGTTGTGAATTATCATAGCACCAATCATGTAGCCTAACGATGGAATAGAAGAAGGGGGAATGGATAGGGATATATTCATCGTGGATGGTTATGATGTATATCATGTATCTTGATGATGAAATAGAAGAAAAATAGTTGTATGGGGCTATCATTATCAGTGATGATCATGGCATCAATCATGTCACCCAAGGATGAAATAGAAGAAAGGAGTATGATAGGTTCATCATCATTGTAGATGATTACAATGTTAATAATATAGCATTTTCATAAAATAGAAGGAATAAAATATTGTTGGGTAGCCCTTGGCATCCTTATAAATCCAAAATTACAAGAAATATTTTTATCCCATTGCCTAGTGGGTTTATAAGGTCATATATACCTATGAAGTATCAAATAATAGTGTGTCTAACTTTTGTTCAACTAAGTGTGACACTGATAGGGGGGGTGAATCATTGTGTATTAAAAAATTAATCCAACTATGAAATCAAATCAAAATAAGCAATCACACAAACATGCATCACATAACACCGGATTTATAGTGGAAACCCGATGTGGGAAAACCATTGTGCCAATGGAATGTTTGGACTCCCACCCAAATCCAACCTCAAAAATATTTGGTATTTACAATATTTTTGCAGCACCAACTATAGGGAATGGCACCAACCAACCTGAAATTTAGCAGCACCAACTGCAAGGAGCACCGACCCCGATCGCCAAGCACCCACTCGGCAAAAACAAAAATTATAATAGAAAATATGATCTCCATTCTAAAAGACCCTAAGTGGTCTAGCTCATTGCTTCTCTCTACACATCCACTCTAACTAATATCATCTTATCTAAATATTAATCTCACACTTTTTCTATACTCACACTGACTCCTTTTTAAAAACCTTTTTGCAATCCGTTCAACTTCCAACACTTCAACTTCCTAACAAATTTCAAGCTGCAAGATGATCGTTTTAGCATTCAATAACATATCCTATGGAAGACATAATATTCTTATATATTTTAAAATTTTGCATGCACTAGAAAAATAATGGAATCAAAAGGAGTTATGGATCAAAAGTTATGACCTTTTTAAATTTCACTTTTATTTTGGAGAGGCATTTTGTCAAACAGTTCACGGATAAAGTGTTGTGCACATTACTCGTTCTCACACTTGGAGGCCTCGAAATTACTCAAAAAAAAAAGTAAATATGTTCAATTTGATGATCTATATGTGAAACAACACTTAAAAAACACATTTGGCAACAATAAAATATGAATTTGAGTATTCGAGTGCAAAAGCACTTGGCTGCCCAAAATTGGAAAAAGTGCTATGAAGGCATTTTACAACTGTCATCGTTTCTTCCTCGAGTCTCCGTTCGGGATGAAATTTAAAAAATAATCTCACTTGTATATCAGAATACCTCCAGTAAAAATTTCAAAGTTTTATTCCTCATATATTGCTTAATATACCTCCTACAAAGTGGCCTCTAGCGCTGATTTTACACCTGTCACATAAATTGAAAAAGTGCTCTAGAGCCATTTGTAATGCTCACTGTTTATTCCTCCGGTATTTTTTTGGTCTAAAATTTAAAAATTAAGCTCTCAGTATATCCAGATACCTCCAGTAAAAAAATTGAGGACCAATTCCTCATGTATTGCTTAATATTCCTCCTGCAAAGTGACCTCTGACGTAAATTTTACAACTACAGTTTCATGACCAACAATGCACCAGCGAAGCAACCAGCCATTCCAACACTACAACCACACTTGCTAATGATAAAAAAACCTCCAAATAGTATCTTGGGCTGTCCAACACATTCCATTAATATTTTGCCACTTTGACAACTTCCTTTTTTGCTACTTTGACAACTTCTTGACAATTTTTGTAACTTTTGCAAATTTGCACAAACAACCTCCGAACAACTATCCACTGCATTAACCTATCCATATGAGCGTGTTGACAATAATTACAATATTTTCATTGCACCTTGCTCACTAATCTCCCCCTTTGGAATTGTTGGCAACACACGCACAATTTCCTATAACTCTTCTCCCCCTTTGACAACAAGACCAAAGGGCTGCTGCAAAATCCCCCTGAATCCATGCACACCATTCTCTGGCAAAAATTATTACACTTAGAAAAAATAACAAACATGAGCAAAAAGATAAAAAAAGACACAAATGCTCCCCCTGAGAAAGTGACCCTGATAGCTAGTCAATGTTTGGGAAGTGTGACCACTCCCAATTTCTTGCGAAGGTACTCAAAGACTTCCTTGGGCAATGGTTTGGTGAAGATGTTCGCTACTTGCTCTATTGTTGGAATAAAATCCAACTTAACCTCACCTTCCACAACTTTTTCCTTCAAAAAATGGTATCGGATAGCAATATGTTTTGTTTGAGAATGCATAACTAGATTCTTTGAGATATTGATTGCACTTGTATTGTCACACATGATCGATATGGGCTCACTTAAATTTATTCCAAGATCTTTCAGAGTTTGTTTCATCCAAAGTACCTATGTACAACATGATGTTGCTTCAATATACTTTGCCTATACTGTGCATAATGAGACTGAATCCTACTTTTTGCCATGCCACGCAACAAGATTATCACCAAGATAGAATGCACCTCCACTAGTACTCTTCCTATCATCTACAAATTCTGCCAAATATGCATCTAAATACGCAATAAGGGTGAAATCCTTACCTTTCAGATACCATAATCCATACTCCATAGTACTCTTGAGATACCAAAAAATCCTTTTCATTGTTGTTACATGAGTCTCCTTGGAACTGCCTAAAATCGTGCTACCATGCATACGGTCTGCAAAATGTTCAGTCTAGTAGCTATCAAGTATAGTAAGCTCCCAATCATGGATCTGTACATAGTTTGATCAATAGGTGGATATTTGTCATCCTTGCTCAACTTGCAACCTGTTGTCATGGGAGTGCTACCTGGCTTGCAATCCTCCATTGTGAACTTTTTCAGCATCTCTTTCACATATTTGATTTGAGAAATAAATATGCCCTTCTCCTTTTTATTAACTTGCAATCCAAGAAAATACGAAATTTCACCAATCATTGACATTTCAAACTCTTTCTGCATCTTATTTGAAAAATATTTACACAACTCATCTTTGCTACTGCCAAATATGATATCATCTACGTATATAAAAACAACAATGTGATGACCATTTTCTGTTTTGACATACAAATTACTATCCACCATACCTTTCTTGAACCCTTACTGAGTAAGATAACTACTTAGCCATGCATACCATACTCGAGGTGTTGTTTTAATCCATATAACGCTTTCTTCAACTTACAAACCAAGTTGGGATCATCACCAAGCTGAAAACCGTCTAGATGCTCAATATAAACCTCTTCTTCAAGTTTCCCATTAAAAAATGTTGATTTCACATCCATTTGATAAACTTTGAAATTCTTGTAAACTGCTAAAGCAAGAAACATTCTAATTGCCTCTAGTCTGGCCAAAGGTGCAAAGGTTTCCTCGAAGTCAATACCTTCAAATTTTGCATACCCTTTGCATACCAATATTTCTTTGTTCCTGACTACCTTTCCATCTTCATTCAATTTGTTCTGAAAGACCCATTTAGTACCGATTACATTTTTATTTGCGGGTCTTGGTACTAACTCCCAAGTCTTGTTTTTCTCGATCTGATCTAATTCTCCGTTTATTGCCTTTACCCAAATTTCATCTTTGCTTGCTTCGACAAAAATTTTGGGCTCAATGCTGGATAGTAAATAGTAGTTACTTACTAATATTCTTCTTGTCTGAACACCAACTGTGGGGTCTCCAATTATTTGCTCTCTAGGATGATCTTTTTGCCAGCTATCTATCTTGAATTTCCTATTTTCTTCCAATTTTGAATCACTTTTCGAATCCTCTGAGTCAATTCTTGATTTCTTTTCCATTTCCTCTTCCTCATATCCTTCAATGACCTCTTCATAAATTGGGTAGTTCTCTTCATAGATAATTACTCGTTCCCTTCCTTCATCAACTTTAACATTGATACTTTCCACAATTTTTCTTAGCCTCTTTTTGTAACATTTGTAAGATTTACTTTTTGATGAATAGCCAAGAAAAATACCTTCATCCGCTCTATCTTCAAACTTACCAAGGTTTTCTTCAGTTATTTTGATGTAACACTTACTGCAAAACTTTAAAATATCTTGTTGTTGCATTTTTACCTAACCACAACTCATAAGAAGGTTTGCTTTCATGAGTCCTCAACATGCACCTATTTTGGATGTATACCGTAGTATGGACTGCCTCTTTCCAAAATTTGTCTGCTAGTTTACTCTCAGTCGACATAGTCCATGTCATTTATTGCATTGTCCTGTTCTTTATTTCTACCACACCATTCTGTTGAGGTGTCCTGGTTGCTGAAAATTATCTCCTGATGCCATATTTTTCACAATACTCTGTGAAATCCTCTGAAATGAATTCTCCTCCTCTGTCTGACCTTAAACATTTAATCCTTTTTCCTATTTGATTATCAAATTGGTTTTTTAAAAACTTAAACATCTCAAAATATTTTTATTTATGCTTCAAAAACAATACCCATGTCATCCTGGAATAGTCATCTATACACAACATGAAATATTTGTCATCATTTATGCTTTACGTTCTCATGGGTCCACATAAATTAGTATGTATTTGTTCCAAATGTTTGCTCATGTAGTACTCTTTTGTTTTAAATGATACTCTAGTTTTCTTCCCTTTTTGACATGAAGCACAAATGCTATTTTATGGTTTGCCAATGGTGGGAATATCTCTCACTACTTTCTTTGAACTAATTTTTACTAGATTGTCAAAATTGATATGACCGAGCCTCTTGTGCCACAACCAATTCTCTTCTTCCTGTCCAATAAAGCAAGCTCCTTCTAAAGTCTCTGAAAGAGTGTACAAGTTGCCATATGTCCTTGATCCAGTTGCTATAAACTTCCCACTTTTTGCCTTTTTGATTTCACAGTCCTGCTTCTTGAAGATCACATCATGACCTCTGTACAAATCTAACTTACCCTCAACAAGTTATGCTTCAGACCAACCACAAAAAAGACTTCTTCTGACCTAATTTTTTTATCACTGATCATTATTTCTGAATTTCACTGAACGACCTTCATATTGTTGCAACTTCTCAAATTTATGTTTGTCACCTGTCATATGACTGGAGCATCCACTATCAAGTATCCATGGTGCAGATTTATTCTACGCTTTAAATTTCATCTGTAAGATCAAGGATTATTTTTCTTCCTTAGGTTGCTCTTTTTCTTTCCACTCCAGTTTGATTACAATTTTGGGCTCTTATTTTGGCTTTTCTTTTTTAGTAGCTTGTGCATGTTTTTCGAGAAATTTTCTATTTTATCTTATTCCATTTGGCTGAAATTTTATTCCTTGAAATTGATTTGATGCAAATGTACTTCTACAATTTCTTGCAATATGCCCAAATGTATGATAGTTATAACATTCTATTGCATAATCCATCAAAGGTGAAAAACATTTCTACTGGAAAAATTCCTTGGTCCTACATTATACTTGCAATCTGAAATCTTATGTCCATAACCATTACATTTAAAATAGTAACCAGAAAAGGGATGATTGAACCTGGGTGGTGGTCTTTCCATGTTGTTGTAGGAGCCATAAATCTTCTTCTTCTTTGATGTGTGAAATTGGTGAAACCATCATTGTCAATTCTCCTTTCGTACCTTGCATTATTGCTTTCTTTTGCATGAATCATTTTTGCTTTATTAACCTGTTTCTTTTCTTCATTCTTTGTGGATTCTTCATTTGTGGCCTTTTATCCATTTGATGATTCTCCTTCGTCAAAACCCAAACCAAATTTGATGCATGTAGTCTTCTGGTTCTTTATGATCTTATCCAACTTCATAGAACTCTCTTCACGTTTGTGATAAAAGCTAATTTTTTTATTCATCTCTTCTAGCTACATCCTTAAACCAACAATCTCTTCTTATAACTTGTTGCAATAATCTATTTTCATGGTTATTTTCACTTTGATATGTTTAGAGATATTCTTGGATTCTTCTATCTACACTTTCAAACTTGTTATGATTTCATTTGCATCCTCAAGCTTTCTTGAATTTTTTTTTTTCCTTTTTCTTTTTGTATTCAATTCATCCAGAGCTACAATTAGTTCCTCTTCCAAATTCACTTCTGCATCAATTTATTTTTCATCACATTCCTATTCTTTTTCTGGTTTTTCTTCTTTGAATGCCATGAAAAGAGCTTCACCTATTTCTTTTTCAGAATCCTCACTGGAGTTGTCTTTTGATGAACTAACCTTCTTGGAGATGAAACTTTTCTTCTTGAAGTTGCCTTTTCTAAAATTTAATTTTTTCTTCCAGTCACTCCTTTCTCCATGTGATCCTTCATCACTTATGTTTTTCTAATTAAGTGTATATTTAGTTTTGAAATACCCAACACCTCCACAGTTGAAATATTTAAACGGTAACTTTCCTCTATATTTTCTTTTTTCCCTTTTTAGTTTTTGAACAAAGTTTGCTTCCATTTCATCTGATGTCTCTTCTTCCTCGGATTCTTATTTTGCTTTCATATTTTTTTGGGCTTTAAAAATAGCTTCTCTGTCTGTGGGTTTAGATTTTCCTATTCTCATCTCATATGCAGTCAAAAACCATGCATCTCATCCATACTAAAAGAATTCAGATCTTTAGCTTCTTCTATAGCTAAAAATTTAGAATCAAATCTTTGGGTAAGGGACATTAATACCTTTTTCATGATGATAGAATCTTTTATTTCTCATCGAGTCCTCTAATCGCATTAATGAATTCATTAACTCTAAGCATATATGTCTCTATATTCTCATCCTCATTCTTCTTTAATCCTTCGAACTGAGCTCGATGTGTTTGTAACTTGGCCTCCTTGATCTTAACGTCTCCTTCATGAATGCTCTTAAGTTTGTCCCATATTTCCTTTGCCATTTTAAAACCCATAATATTTACCAATTTTTTTTCCACTAATCCACACATGATAGCATTCTTTGCTTTTGATTCATTCTCAAACAGTTTCTTACCAGCAGCATCGGTTGGATAAGTGGTGGGTATTGTGTATCCACTGTCTACTAAATCTCAAATATCGTATCCCAAATCACAAATATATGTCTGCATACTGAGTATCCAAAATGCATAATTAGTTTTTTCAAACAATGGTGCTTTCTTTGATGAGAAGCCTTCACCACCTACCATTGTGTCACTTCCAAGATCACCCTAGCCAGTTAAGCTTGTTTAGAAACATGGATCTGATAACAATTGTTGAACTAAGCGTGACACTGAGAGGGGGGGTGAATCAGTGTGTATTAAAAAATTAATCCACCTACGAAATCAAATCAAAATGATAAATCACACAAACATGCATCACATAACACCGGATTTATAGTGGAAACCCGATGTGGGAAAACCATCGTGCCAATGGACTGTTTGGACTCCCATCCAAATCTAGCCTAAAAAATATTTGATCTTTACAATATTTTTGCAGCACCAACTGTAGGGAATGGCACCAACCAACCCATAATTTAGCAGGACCAACTACAAGGAGCACCGATCCCGATCGCCAAGCACCCACTCGACAAAAGCAAAAACTATAGTAGAAAATCTGATCTTTGTTCTAAAAGACCCTGAGTGGTCTAGCTCATTGCTTCTCTCTACACATCCACTCTGACTAATCTCATCTAATCTAAATCTTAATCTCACACTATTCTATGTACTCACACTGACTCCTTTTTAAAAACCTTTTTGCAATCCCTTCAACTTCCAACACTTCAACTTCCTAACAAATTTCGAGCTGCAAGATGACCGTTTCAGCATTCAATAACATATCCCATGGGAGACATAACGTTATTCTATATTTTAAAATTCTGCATGCACTGGAAAAATAATGGACTCAAAAGGAGTTACGGATCAAAATTTATGACCTTTTTAAATTTCACTTTTATTTTGGAGAGGCATTTTGTCAAATAGTTCACGGACAAAGTGTTGTGCACATTACTCGTTCTCACACTTGGAGGCCTCGAAATTACTCCAAAAAAAAATAAATATGTTCAATTATATGAGCTATACGTGAAAAAACACTTAAACAGCACATTTGGCAACAAGAAAATATGAATTTGAGTATTCGAGTGCAAAAGCACTTGGCTGCCCAAAACTGGAAAAAGTGCTACGAAGGCATTTTGCAACTGCTGCCGTTTCTTCCTCGGGTCTCCGTTCGGGCTGAAATTTAAAATATAAGCTCTCTATATATTATAATACCTCCAGTAAACATTTAAAAGTTTTATTCCTCACATATTGGTTAATAAACCTCTAATAAAGTGGCCTCTGGTGCTGATTTTACACCTGTCACATAAATTGAAACAGTGCTCCAGAGCCATTTTGCAACGCTCACCGTTTCTTCCTCCGGTATTTGTTTGGGTTAAAATTTAAAACTTAAGCTCTGAGGTAAAAAATTTGAGGACCAATTACTCATGGATTGCTTAATATTCCTCCCGTAAAGTGACCTCCGACATAGATTTTACAACTGTAGTTTCATGAACAACAATGCACCGGCAAAGCAATCGGTCATTCCAACACTGAAACCACACTTGCTAATGATAAAAAAAACCTCCAAATATTATCTTGGGCTGTCCAAAACATTCCATTGACATTTTTCCACTTTGACAACTTCCTTTTTTGCTACTTTGACAACTTCTTGATGATTTTTGCAACTTTTGCAAATTTGCACGAACAACCTCTGAACAACTATCCACTGCATCAACCTGTCCATCTGAGTGTGTTGACAACAATGAAAATATTGTCACTACACCTTTCTCAACAACTTTTAGATGTTTATAAGGATGTATGGTCTATCTTGGTGGCCTTATACACTAGTCAAGAGTTGAGACCATGTTGATCCATCACATGGTTGATCCTAATAGCTTTTGATGCTATATATTTAAGGAAATAAAACCACAAGAACTTAAAATTAGCATGCAATATTAACTATATGATAGTGGAAATATATTTATTAGGAAAAACTTATAATAAACTTTTGTAGTAACTCATAAAACTATCATTACTGAAATATCACAAAAATAGGTTGTTCATACAAAATGTGGAGATCTTAAATGCTCCATGCTTCATACAAGTTCTACATTGTATCTAACTTGTATTCTACTCTCCTATCTATTCTCCACTATCCTTTATGCTCACTCTCTCTTCTATCACTCTATCAAAGGTCTATATATAAAGATATATGTCTCTTGGTCTTTCACCTACCTATGACTCTTCATCTTCCTATTCTATGACTCATGTACATGTGGAATACATGCACATTTACATCATCAAGTACTTTGCACATTCTAACACTTGTGCATATATTACATTGCATAAAGTAAATACTCAAATTCCAATATAAGATAAACTTCTTAATCTAAATATGTACCCAAGGTGGTACATTTACATATACCAAATAATATAATATATTTCGACACCCCCTGTATTATATTATTTGGTTATTAAATACTTTAGTATTCAATGTGGATCTTTATCTTATCTTAATTTACTTTGCATTGTATGCCTCCTTTGTCAGGTTCCTCTTCTTCTTCTTCTTCTTCATTATTAGAGTCAGTCTTTGTGCTTTCATGAGTTGTCATGCTATCATTATATTCCTACAAAAATATTTTCTCTTTGTCTTTGTCCTTCTTATCACAAGTCTTCTTTAGTATACAATATTTTGAGAAATCACTTAAAGCATCATGATAAGATCTTGAGTTAGAATAACTTGAAGTATCAATACTACATGAAGAATGAAATATCTTCTCTAAGAAGGATTCATCTATTTTTATTTTCTCTTTAAGTGATTCAATCAATTCCTTTTGTTCCATATTTTCTTCTTTGTAATATTTTAATGGAAGTAATGCCATATATAATATACTTCCAATGTATAAAGGAATTAGAATATCATATTTTCCATTATCAATTGCTTCAATGATTCTAGCATGTAGATAATATTCCAAATTTTTAAAGTTTTCTTCTAGGGCTTCACTATAGATCTATTTGAATTAAGATCTAAGTTTCCTCTAATATTTGTAAGTAAAATATTGATTCCAATTTATATGATGTTTTCCCTTTCCTTTCTAATGATGTTTTCCATATCATTATTCATTGTATTCTTTGAAGTAAAATTTCTTATAACTCCCTATTATTATGTATTGAGAATAGTTTTGATAGAATCTTTTAAATTTCAAAAACCATAGATGTTGATTACCTTATGACTCCCTAGTTTAGAGATCAAATTCAATGAACTCTTTTCACTTCTCAAATTTGTAGGATACCCTAAATTTACTAATGGTTTTTTCAAGGTTTTAATTTTTCATATCTCCAAGTATAATTCCTTTTAACTCAGTATTTTACTTATGAGATCAAATTTGATAAAATATTTTTAATTCTCAAGTTTTGTATAACCCTTTATATCTTCAAAGTGTTTTGAATATAGTATGGTCTTGATAAAGTGCTTAGCTTTCTTAGTTTTTATTTGATTTGAATCCCTTTTATCTCCTTAATGTTCAACTATTATTCTTCATCTTTATTGTGAATAGAAAGCTAAAAAGAATTTTAGTGCACTTTCAATTGATGAATTTTTTTATCTTCAAGACTTTAGAGTTGAAATCCTTATATCTCATTAATTTGAGCAAGAGACTACTTTCAATATAGTTTTCCAACTTTCTAATAACTTTATTGTTTGCTTTCTATATCCTTTAAATTTCAATGATATAGTTTCTAAATTTCAAGATATTTAATTTGGTGTTGAACTCTTTATATCTCCCTAATTAGAAATTTAGAAAATAAAGGATATGTGCAAATTTAATATTTCAATTTCAAATTAAAAACCTTATTCCTCCTAGTTAAATTATTTGCAAATATTTCAATACTTGAACTTCAAATAGTGCAATTTTCAGAAAGAATCTCAAGTTATATTCTCCTTACTTTAATAGAGTTTCTAATCAATCAATAAATCATCTAAGGTTACCAATTTATTTCCTTATATCTCCAAGATTTAATTAACTAAACTTTACATTAGAATTAATAAATCTTATGCCTCCTTAACCTTAATGAATATGCAAATAATATTTGAATGTTAATATACCTCCTTCGATATGAGGTGCTACATATTGGTTTGTTGCTCCTTTGACTACAACCTACATGCTAATTTGGGCTATGTTATCCTCTTAGTCTTTGATGCTTGGAAAATTCCTTTCACTATATTTATTACTCTTCCTTTTTATGGCACTCTTTTCAACTTTTGACTATCCTCCTCTTACCTCTTCAACGTTCTTTGACCTTGAATGCTTAGTATGTGCACTCTCTTTATGTTTTATGCTCTTCATACCTGACTATATTTATTTTCATAACTTGCCACATGATACTCAACATAATATTTGGATGTTACTCCTTGTTGCTTTTCCTTGTTATATTGTGTAGGTGTTACTTTATATGTTACTCAAATCTTTGGATAGTGTAGGTGTTACTTTTTAACATGTGGCATCCTTCCTGAGTGAGCATTGGTTTGGAACATTGGTGTTGCCTTTTATTTTGTGCCAAGAAGCTTACAAAGTCTTTAACTAATGTGAAAAGTGGTGGCTCCACTCCTCTATTGCATGTAACCTTTTTTTTTGTGCTCAATGTTCTTTATTTTCCTTAACATTCTATTCCAACTCTTCTCTCTTTCAACATACGTTGTTTGGTATTCATTTTGCAACTATTGAGTGCTTCTTGATTTCTAATGTTTGGTGGTAGCTCTTATCCGTTAATGGATGTTCCTATTCAATGGTGGTTGCTTCTCCTTTTTTGGTGCTTCAACACTTCTTATTTGGTGGTTTTTTCATCAATGTTCTGCTAGATATACAAGCCTCTTTACATGGGTAAAAAATTTATTACTTGATTTATTTTCCTTCCTTAAGACTTGCATCATTGTCCTTGATTTGGCTCTATCATTATATTAGTTTTGTATTATTTATTTTGCTATAAGTTTTGAACCAATGTGAGTGTTACCTTCTTTGAGTTTTAACATCCTATTTGGTGTCTTTAGACACCCTGAATATGCCAACTTTGAGAACTTATTCGGCTCTTTTTTATTCACTCTTTGGCTTATTCTTTTCCACTTGGTGATTTTACCACTAATGACTACAACTTGTTGTGGCCATTTTGTTTCTTTATTCACTTCAACTCTTGCCTTTTGTTTGCTAATTTAAAAAACCAAATATGGTACTTTTAAAAAAATAAATGAATTTGTTTTAAACTCAGATAAAATACCTTTATTACACCAAATTTTGAGATCTTTTAAGTCTACTTTTGTAGCTTTCCTTCTTGAATTTATCAAATGGTCCTTCTTTATTTTAATATGGTGGCACCTCCTCTTTCTCTTGGTGGTTTTACTACTCCTCTGGTGGCTCCTCTTCACCAAGACTTGTTGCAGATTTTACCTATACTTTATGGTGTCTTTGGACACTCTAACTCAACCTCATTCTTGTGCACTATACATTATCCCCTTGCCTAATAATATTGCACTTTTATAGCTTTCAAAAAAACATGTATTAAACACTATCTACTTCTTATTACTCCTTTCAAGCAAATTTTAACTCAATCTTGTATTGATGTATTTTGTAGGTTTCAATATGATTATGTTACCTCCCTTCTTGAATCGAAGACCTTTTAACTTAAACTCATTTATGCTACCTTTAATAACTCTAATATGATGCTTTAAAAAATTTATAATAGACTAGTGTGAATGTTCAAATAATGAACTTTTATAGCACCAATATTGCATACCTATTCACCTCCTTTTTGTATCTAGTCTTCTGGGTGATTTGGTTCACCTATTTGCTATCCTAAATCTATAAACTTTGCAGCTATCATTTCTACTCAATTGTTGCCTCAACATTATCAATTTTGCAGCTTCAATTTGTTGTGATATGCTTCCCTAAATCTATCAATATTGTATCTTCTAATGCTACTTTTATTTTTCAATTTGCTAGCTTATATTGATGCCTATTTCTCCTTAAACTTTGCTATCCAAGGGCTCTTCAAAATCTGCCCAAATCTTCTTCAAATTGCAGCTATATGTCACCTTTAATTTTTTGGTCTGTGACTCTTTAATTTTTGGTGCAAAATCAACAATCTTCTCTTCCACAAATCAGCCTTCTAACTTTTAATGGTAGTCTTTAAATTTCTCTAATTTGGTGGCCTCTTCTAGCTCCTTTCTCCTCCGATATTCTTGTCGAATTCTAACTTCAAACTTGGCCTATTTTTTTGAATCCTTCTCAAGAATATGAATGTCTCAAGGTCTTCTAGAATCCTTTTTAAAATTTGGTAAACTTCTTGCTAAATCCTTTTTCTCTTTTGAGCTTGTTTTTGGATGGTGAAAATTGTCTCAAGTTCTTATTTATCTAGAGTTTCTCCTTGATTTATTCTTATTTTTTGAGCTTTATTCAAATCTCCTCCAATGGCCACTTCTTTAAATTACTTCAATAGGGATTTTTCTAGCCTTCTTATTCTTTATCCTTTCAAGTTTTCTTGATACCTCTTCTCTTGGGTCTTCAAATTCTACAGCTTTTCAAATATTCAATAGGATTTTTTCTAGTCCCCTTCTATCTTCAATATTATATCTTCTATCTTCCAGATCTAGAAGTTCTTCAATGGGACCTCTTTCTTGGGTCTCCTCCTTATATATTTGGTTTCTACTTTCTTAGATCTACAATATATAGTCTTCAATATTCTACGGGAATATTCTTCTTAAGTCTCTTCAATCTTCAATATTCAATATGGCTCCTTTGACCTCTTTCTCTCTTCTCAATCTTCAATCTGAGATCGTCAATATTCAAGCTTCTATGGATACTTTCTTCTTGGTTCTCAATATTCAATGTCTAATTTTTTTTACAACAAATAACTAATTCCTACACGAGGAAAGCACATAGACTTTCAGGTAATCAAAGATAAAATTCTTCTCTATCCATTGTAGGAAGCTTCTCAACTTCTGAGAAATAATTTTCTACAACAAAAAAAATAGATAGTAGCAAGTAATTACATGCGAATATCTAAATCTCTATAAGTAAATAAACATCACTAGTTATCCATCAATCTAGTGGAAAGTGATCTATGTTAAGTCCTAGTCTTCACAATTTTTTTTCAACTCTATGGAAAGACTATAGGTAAATAGTAACTCCAAAAAATTTAAAACTTCTAGAAATGAAATATATCTATATCCTCTAAATCTCTCTTTTGACTCTGTAGACACCTAAAACACATAATTTCAAGGTGACTACTCATATGGAACATGCTAGAAGACCATATGGAAGACCTTTGGACAAATCCAAGGTATATCAGTGGTTTTTACCACTCATTTGGGCATCTTTGCCTAGTCAGTGCTAGCTGTTGCTAACACCCATAGTTAGCGGTTCTCACTGCACATGTCATTTGTGGTTAGAAATCAGAATTAGTTAGCCTTAATATGACCTAAAATTGGTTGCAACGACCAATTGGTTGCATATTGGAGCAGTTTGAGCGAGGAAGGTTCTAGATTCTTCCATTCAACAAGCTCAACCACCCAATATTAATCTTGGCTTCATGAGGAAGCTATCCCTAGCCCTAGGCCAATGTTATAAGATCCCTGTAGCACCCTAAAATTGGCATGGTTAAAACCTTAGTAAAAATATAAAATGTTAAAATTTGAATTTCAACCCCAAACCGCCCGTTAACCGCCTGTTAAACCGCTCCCCTTGTTTTTCGTGCCATTTTTAGGATTTGTTGTGACCGTTGGACGATATCGTCGCCGATCAGACGATATCGCCTCAGATCGGACGAATTCGTCTAGAGAAGAACGTCCAGACGATTTCGTCCCAAAACTGATTTTTCATAATTAGCTTCTGTTTCAACGGCGTCTCTAACTCGGGCAAAAGCGTGTCTGCACGGTTAGAGACTTCCCCATTGGAGATCTCCCAAATTGGGATGATCTCCAACCTCCCAACCTCCTTCCTATGCCTATTTAATCTTAGGCCCTCCCCTTGACATTCCCCTGGCTGAATTTTATTTCACTTCGAGTTTTACATGCATTAGAATGTCTTAGACTACTGTTTGCCTTTGTCCCTTTTCAAATTTTCTTGCAGGAACTTTGTCATTCTTCAGCTGGAGCAAGCTCAGATCGTCGTAGACGATCCTGTACGATCTCGGACGATCACGCCACAATTCAAGACGATTATGTATTTTGTAGACGATTTCGACTGCAGCCAACGTTGGGGGCAAATCCATGCCCTGAGTTTGCATTCTCTGTCCATTATCTACTGTTTTGCTTTGCATTAGTTAGATTTATTTCTATTTTGCATCTTGGAGTTCACCTCACGTAGCATAGATGCATGATAGAGTCAAAGTTAGTCATTAAAACAATGCATTTTACTTAATTTGTTATCTAAAGTTGTCATTCTAGCATTCATACTTTCATTTCTATCATTTTCCCTTGCTTTTGCAATTGTATTTTTTGTTCTTGGTATCCATTTCTGTAGTTGTAGGTCGAACGATTTTGTCAGATTAGAGATGATATCGTCAGATTAGAGACGATTTCGTCAGATTAGAGACGATCTTGTCAGATTAGAGACGATCTTGTCAGATCAGTAGATCAGGGACGATCCTGTCAGATCAGAGACGATCCTGTCAAATTCCAGATGATCTGGACTGCTTCAAAAATTAGAACCTCCATCAGACATCCGGATCAGGTATGGCTTTTCTAATCTAGTATATTTCCTGTATTTTTTATTTAATTCTATTTTCTGTATTCATATAATCAGCATTTCATATAGCTTAGCTTAGATTCATTTGGCCAAACCTAGGAATTGAATGATCAAGCATAAAAATGAACACATCAAACACATTCCCAACCTAGGCGTGGAAACTGCCATTCAAAAGTTTCCTGGTGAACCCCACCATCCATCAAAAATTCACCCTTATACACCTCCCCCGAGAGGCGGGACCTTCAAAGGGCCTCTCAGTCCGAGGTATTGTCCCATCCTTTTCACATCCCCCTTTCGGGCACGGATCCTATAGCCTGAAGGTAAGGGTGCGAAAAATTTGGAGCGATACATTTTGGTGAACCCGACGTGAATAACATAGGCATCTTTCTGATTCAAAAATATAAAAAAACAAAAATATATATATATGTATACAAGAAAAAAAAAAGTAACAAAATCATCATTTCAAGTTTGTATGTTTTAGATTCAATTCTAAATAGTAGATACTAAATATTACTTTTAGAAGTACTAAAGAAACCATGAGTTTTTACTCAAATCAATATGAGCCCATCAGTAATGTTGGAAGAATTCAGCTAAATACATTTGTTGATTATGACCAACCTCATCCCTATTCAACACCACCTCCATCACACTTTTCTCATTTTTCATCCTTACCCCAACAGGACAATCCCTTTGCCAATCCTCTTCATAACGATATTATCTATTCTCCCATATATCCATATTATGTCTATCAATCCACATATAATCCTCCTCCACCCTTTCAATATTCTTCTTTCAATACAACACATCCATTTCAACAAGAAAATACTTATTCTTCCAATTCTACCATGCACTCACCTCATACTTCGCAATCTTCCTATCATCATTCTACCCATAATAAAGAAAGTAGAGGTGAGAAACCATTAGGTCCTTTTATGACGGAATTCCTAAGGCTCATATCAAAAACCTCTCGAAAACCTTCATCACGTAAATTTACTAAGCTCAATCAACCAATGGATATAATTCTCAAGTATTTACTTGATACAAATAAGATTGAACTCCCTTCCATAAGACAACCTGATACCACAACAGATTGGTTTAAACCTGAGCTACATTGTGAATATCATAGAGTGGATGGACATATGACACAAAAATGTAAAGATTTAAGATGTGCAATTCAAGATTTGATTGATGAGGGTCTTTTTAATATAAAGGAATTACAATCTACAACTGATTATAAATCTCCAGTAAACAATCAAACTCCTACACAACAAATACCAATAATCAATCAAGACATGGGGATCTCCCAAGAACCCCTATTCAATTATCAACAACAAGAAACCAATCAAATATTGCATGTTAATGTGTCCCATCATGATGATATTACTAATATTGTAACAAAAACTACAAATGAGCAACCTCAAGTTCAATCAACTCAATCTGATATTCAAGAGATGGATTCCTCATTTGACCAACCTTCAAAACTATCTTTGGCTCTAGAGAATGATCCAAAATGGAATGTAAGCATAGAAAGCTCATCTTTAGAATCAAAATCTCAATTTGAAATCCACTTTGATAGCCAACAACAAGTGATTAACCCTCAAGCAAAGATATCCCTTTTAGAAGTATTACAAAGTTCTCATAAGGAAACGTTGTTCAAAATACCTAGCCAACAATTTGTTCCTCATGATATTTTCCCTAAGGACATAATTAATGGTGTAAACCCTCTTGAGGTTAACCATATTTCATTCTATGATGAGGATATTCCTTCCTCTACTCCACAAGAAGACTCCTCTCTTTACATTACAGGATCTAGTAAAGAAACACTTGTTAAAACTATCATGGTAGATAATGGCTCCTCTCTTAATTTATGCACTTATCAATTATTCCAAAAACTCAAATTAAAGGAAGAAGATCTTAATGAATCAAATGTTATTATAAAATATTTTAACAATGAAATTCAAGAAACATCAAGTTCTATACATTCTCCATTGTCACAATTATCTTCTATCCATCACTTTTCTTCATCCATATATGATCATCCTTGTTTACCAAATAACACTCATGCATATCTTTCACATATACTTTCTCCATCTTATCAAGACTTGGAAGATAGTGATAAGAATGAAGAACCTTCTTATCCTTCTGACATTTTATTTTGTAACATGATCAATTTTACACATATAAAAGTCAAATCTTTTGCTACATTATTCTACATTATAACAAAGCTTTTGTTATCACTACCTTTTTTTCATCACCTTTTGTTCTTACCTTCAACACAACCAAATTATCCTTCAAAACCTCCTTTGATTTTGAAGCAACCTTAGACATGCTATACTCAAATAACCTTGTATAGTGTATATAGATCATCTTGTATATACCACCAATTCCATCATCTAAATTAAAATATAAAAACACCAAAAACATCAAAATCATCAAAATCTTCAAAACCATATTTTATTTTGTACCTCTCAATTTGTGAAGTATTGCAGTTATATTTTCAATTATTTTGGATAAATTAGTATTTATTTGGAATCCCGCACTTTCACATTCACATGAATAAATATCTTGATTTTATTTGTTATGATTATTAATCTCTCTTATATCAAAGTCCACATTGGAATTAAATAAATTTTTGAGCATAGAGAACTGATCTTGTTATTTACTTGAACCAAGTATATCTCTTCACATTAAAATGATTTCATTTGCAAATTCGATATGATGCTACATAGTAGAAATGGTTTCCTGAGTGAAAAGTTTCCCCTGCTATCCTATCATGCACATGGTCTAGAATCTTTGAGAATTGACAAAAGGACAAGCTCACCCCTACCCAGAATAAAAATCCCTTGCTCTACAACTAATCCGAGCAAGTATCCCTAGCATAGGAAGAAAAGAAAAGTTCAAGAAAAAGAGAAAAAGAAAAAGGTTATTTCAGCATTATCTCAAATACAAATACAAAAATACAAAAATACAAAAAAAAAAAAGAGCAAAAGAGAAAAGCAAAAGCAAAATACAATAAACTCCTTTCCCTACCCCTTGAAAAGAAAAGAAGGGTTGATGAGCTTGAATCCCTGGAATTCTCAATTATTCGAAAACTGTGAGGTAAGCCCCATAACAAGTGGTTTGTGCCCAACCCGCTTGGCCTTGGGTAAATCCTAGCGTGGCGATATGTCTGTCACATTAGCGACCTTCTTTTGTATAGACCTCTGTCAGCTTATGGATTAGCTAGCTCTTGATAACCTAACTTACATAGTAGTTTGGTACGGTTACATGCATATAAATCATGGTCAATGAACATTTATTTGGTCAAGGCAAATTACTTGTATCAAATTATCTTGCTCAAAATTGGTAAATGAACAATACAATCGCACACACATTTGTATTTGAGAGATTTTGTATCATTATGATAAATCAAGATCGGTAATGAATTCACATTTGCACATGAGGATTCCTTATAAATCTACATTTCTCTTTGAGATAATTTAAAATATTTTTGTAACTCTTTTCGGAATGATTTTCTCCTTTTATTTCAGAATTCTTGTTTTGTATAAAAGCAATTACATACATCTTCTCACAAAATCTCAAAAATAATTTCAAACAAAATTTTCATATTATTATTTTTTCTATTTATCAAAGATCAAAAATGCATCTTGCAATAAAACCAACAATCTATTTTTCTTCTTTGGATTTCGCGATGATGGTATAAGTCTATACCTATAATTCTATGCCTAGCGCAAACCATCGTTCTAATTTTCTTTTCCATTTATTTTAAAAACAAAATTCATCAAAACATGTGACTTGCATCATTATGTTACACAATTATGCTTTACAAACAAACAAACACTTATTCTATTTCATGACATTATGTTCAAATTCAGTTTTTGCAACCATGGTATAAATTCTAAAGGAATTATTCAAAATTTTATCACACTTAGGAATTTATGCCTAGCAAAATCATATTTTCATGCATACTATTTTTATGAAAATCTGAAAACAAATCATCAAACCATCATTATCTCCATCATTACAACACAAAGTCTTAAGACAGTCTCTTAAGCACTCTTTTACTTTTAACAATATTTCTATACTGGGATTAGCTTGACGACCGAGTGAGCGGCGACTCCATGAAATGGTCTATAATAGCGACAATGTCCTTTGAAATTATTGTTAGAAGTCCCTTTTATTTTTTATCAAATCACACCACAACCACCAATTGTTTACATCAGATTATTTCATTTAAAATCTTACAGCATGACATCAAAATTATAATATTTCAAAATGACATAATTACATGAATCCTCAATCCAATCAACAAATAATTCAAACATTAAAGCATCATAAAACATATACACAAGTCATATCATCAAAAATATCATATATATATACAGTAAAAATGAATAGTAAAAATGAATTAGGGTTTTTCCCTATTTTCTTAATTTTATTCAAAAACAATTAAAAACATTTTTAAATTTTGCTTTTTCACGTTTTTACCTCAAACGTTCGATTTGGGTAAAAACACGGAGGGGGCACCATAGTAAGTTGTCGTACGATTCGACCTAGAATCGTCGCCTAAAAATTGGAATAAATTTTTGCTTTCTCGTAAATCGAGAAGAACTCATCTTTAACGCATTTTCTTCAAAAAATTCGCTAAAGAGGGGGCAAAATGTAGCACCCTAAAATTGGCACGATTAAAACCTTAGTAAAAAATAAAATTTAAAATTTAAATTTTAACCCCAAACCGCCCGTTAACCCTCGTTAAACCGCTCCCCTCATTTTTCATGCCATTTTTAGGATTTGTTGTGACCGTTGGACGATATCGTCGCCGATCAGACGATATCGCCTCAGATCGAACGAATTCGTCTAGAGAAGAACGTCCAGACGATTTCATCCCAAAACTAATTTTTCATAATTAGCTTCTGTTTCAACGACGTCTCTAACTCGGGCAAAAGCGTGTCTGCACGGTTAGAGACCTCCCTCATTGGAGATCTCCCAAATTGGGATGATCTCCAACCTCCCAACCTCCTTCCTATGCCTATTTAATCTTAGGCCCCCCCTTGACATTCCCCTGGCTGAAATTTTCTTGCACTTCGAGTTTTACATGCATTAGAATGTCTTAGACTACTATTTGCCTTTGTCCCTTTTCAAATTTTCTTGCAGGAACTTTGTCATTCTTCAGCCGGAGCAAGCTCAGATCATCGTAGACGATCCTGTACGATCTCGGACGATCACGCCACAATTCAAGATGATTATGTATTTTGTAGACGATTTCGACTGCAGCCAACGTTGGGGGCAAATCCATGCCCTGAGTTTGCATTCTCTATCCATTATCTACTATTTTGCTTTGCATTAGTTAGATTTATTTCTATTTTGCATCTTGGAGTTCACCTCACGTAGCATAGATGCATGATAGAGTCAAAGTTAGTCATTAAAACAATGCATTTTACTTAATTTGTTATCTAAAGTTGTCATTCTAACATTCATACTTTCATTTCTATCATTTTCCCTTGCTTTTGCAATTGTATTTTTTGTTCTTGGTATCCATTTCTGTAATTGCAGGTCTCTGACAAAATCGTCTGACGATTTCATCAGATTAGAGACGATCTCATCAGATTAGAGACGATTTCGTCAGATTAGAGACGATCTTGTCAGATTAGAGACGATCTTGTCAGATCAGTAGATCAGGGACGATCCTGTCAGATCAGAGACGATCCTGTCAAATTCTAGATGATCTGGACTGCTTCAAAAATTAGAACCTCCATCAGACATCCGGATCAGGTATGGCTTTTCTAATCTAGTATATTTCTTATATTTTCTATTTAATTCTATTTTTTGTATTCATATAATCAGCATTTCATATAGAATAGCTTAGATTCATTTGGCCAAACCTAGGAATTGAATGATCAAGCATAAAAATGAACACATCAAACACATTCCCAACCTAGGCATGGAAACTGCCATTCAAAATTTTCCTGGTGAACCCACCATCCATCAAAAATTCACCCTTATACACCTCCCCCGAGAGGCGGGACCTTCAAAGGGCCTCTCAGTCCGAGGTATTGTCCCATCCTTTTCACATCCCCCTTCCGAGCACGGATCCTATAGCCTGAAGGTAAGGGTGCGAAAAATTTGGAGCGATACATTTTGGTGAACCCGACGTGAATAACATAGGCATCTTTCTGATTCAAAAATATAAAAAAACAAAAAATATATATATGTATACAAAAAAAAAAAAGTAACAAAATCATCATTTCAAGTTTGTATGTTTTAGATTCAATTCTAAATAGTAGATACTAAATATTACTTTTAGAAGTACTAAAGAAACCATGAGTTTTTACTCAAATCAATATGAGCCCATCAGTAATGTTGGAAGAATTCAGCTAAATACATTTGTTGATTATGACCAACCTCATCCCTATTCAACACCACCTCCATCACACTTTTCTCATTTTTCATCCTTACCCCAACAGGACAATCCCTTTTCCAATCCTCTTCATAACGATATTATCTATTCTCCCATATATCCATATTATGTCTATCAATCCACATATAATCCTCCTCCACCCTTTCAATATTCTTCTTTCAATACAACACATCCATTTCAACAAGAAAATACTTATTCTTCCAATTCTACCATGCACTCACATCATACTTCGCAATCTTCCTATCATCATTCTACCCATAATAAAGAAAGTAGAGGTGAGAAACCATTAGGTCCTTTTATGACTGAATTCCTAAGGCACATATCAAAAACCTCTCGAAAACCTTCATCACGTAAATTTACTAAGCTCAATCAACCAATGGATATAATTCTCAAGCATTTACTTGATACAAATAAGATTGAACTCCCTTCCATAAGACAACTTGATACCACAACAGATTGGTTTAAACCTGAGCTACATTGTGAATATCATAGAGTAGATGGACATATGACACAAAATTGTAAAGATTTAAGATGTGCAATTCAAGATTTGATTGATGAGGGTCTTTTTAATATAAAGGAATTACAATCTACAACTGATTATAAATCTCCAAGTAAACAATCAAACTCCTACACAACAAATACCAATAATCAATCAAGACATGGGGATCTCCCAAGAACCCCTATTCAATTATCAACAACAAGAAACCAATCAAATATTGCATGTTAATGTGTCCCATCATGATGATATTACTAATATTGTAACAAAAACTACAAATGAGCAACCTCAAGTTCAATCAACTCAATCCGATATTCAAGATATGGATTCCTCATTTGACCAACCTTCAAAACTATCTTTGGCTCTAGAGAATGATCCAAAATGGAATGTAAGCATAGAAAGCTCATCTTTAGAATCAAAATCTCAATCTGAAATCCACTTTGATAGCCAACAACAAGTGATTAATCCTCAAGCAAAGATATCCCTTTTAGAAGTATTACAAAGTTCTCATAAGGAAACTTTGTTCAAAATACCTAGCCAACAATTTGTTCCTCATCATATTTTCCCTAAGAACATAATTAATGGTGTAAACCCTCTTGAGGTTAACCATATTTCATTCTATGATGAGGAGATTCCTTCCTCTACTCCACAAGAAGACTCCTCTCTTTACATTACAGGATCTAGTAAAGAAACACCTGTTAAAACTATCATGGTAGATAATGGCTCCTCTCTTAATTTATGCACTTATCAATTATTCCAAAAACTCAAATTAAAGGAAGAAGATCTTAATGAATCAAATGTTATTATAAAATCTTTTAACAATGAAATTCAAGAACACAAACCCCCCAACCCCCTTCACCTTACAACCTTCCCCTTCCTCTCCTCCCACCCAACACCAAAAAATTTAAAGGTTGAAACATCAAGTTCTATACATTCTCCATTGTCACAATTACCTTCTATCCATCACTTTTCTTCATCCATATATGATCATCCTTGTTTACCAAATAACACCCATGCATATCTTTCACATATACTCCCTCCATCTTATCAAGACTTGGAAGATAGTGATAAGAATGAAGAACCTTCTTATCCTTCTGACATTTTATTTTGTAACATGATCAATTTTACACATATAAAAGTCAAATCTTTTGCTACATTATTCTACATTATAACAAAGCTTTTGTTATCGCTACCTTTTATTCATCACCTTTTGTTCTTACCTTCAACACAACCAAATTATCCTTCAAAACCTCCTTTGATTTTGAAGCAACCTTAGACATGCTATACTCAAATAACCTTGTATAGTGTATATAGATCATCTTGTATATACCACCAATTCCATCATCTAAAAAAAAAAAAAAACAATCTTGTAGTTCTTTCAATTCATCAATTAAAATATAAAAACACCAAAAACATCCAAATCATCAAAATCTTCAAAAACATATTTTATTTTGTACCTGTCAATTTTTGAAGTATTGCAGTTATATTTTCAATTATTTTGGATAAATTAGTATTTATTTGGAATCCCGCACTTTCACATTCACATGAATAAATATCTTGATTTTATTTGTTATGATTATTAATCTCTCTTATATCAAAGTCCACATTTGAATTAAATAAAGTTTTGAGCATAGAGAACTGATCTTGTTATTTACTTGAACCAAGTATATCTCTTCACATTAAAATGATTTCATTGCAAATTCGATATGATGCTACATAGTAGAAATGGTTTCCTGAGCGAAAAGTTTCCCCTGCTATCCTATCATGCACATGGTCTAGAATCTTTGAGAATTGACAAAAGGACAAGCTCACCCCTACCCAGAATAAAAATCCCTTGCTCTACAACTAATCCGAGCAAGTATCCCTAGCATAGGAAGAAAAGAAAAGTTCAAGAAAAAGAGAAAAAGAAAAAGGTTATTTCAGCATTATCTCAAATATCAAGCAAAAATACAAAAGTACAAAAAAAAAAAAAAAAGAGAGCAAAAGAGAAAAGCAAAAGCAAAATGCAATAAACTCCTTTCCCTACCCCTTGAAAAGAAAAGAAGGGTGAATGAGCTTGAATCCCTGGAATTCTCAATTATTCGAAAACTGTGAGGTAAGCCCCATAACAAGTGGTTTGTGCCCAACCCGCTTGGCCTTGGGTAAATCCTAGCATGGCGATATGTCTGTCACATTAGCGACCTTCTTTTGTACAGACCTCTGTCAGCTTATGGATTAGCTAGCTCTTGATAACCTAACTTACATAGTAGTTTGGTACGGTTACATGCATATAAATCATGGTCAATGAACATTTATTTGGTCAAGGCAAATTACTTGTATCAAATTATCTTGCTCAAAATTGGTAAATGAACAATACAATCGCACACACATTTGTATTTGAGAGATTTTGTATCATTATGATAAATCAAGATCGGTAATGAATTCACATTTGCACATGAGGATTCCTTATAAATCTACATTTCTCTTTGAGATAATTTAAAATATCTCTGTAACTCTTTTCGGAATAATTTTATCCTTTTATTTCAGAATTCTTGTTTTGTATAAAAGCAATTACATACATCTTCTCATAAAATCTCAAAAATAATTTCAAACAAAATTTTCATATTATTATTTTTCTGTTTATCAAAGATCAAAAATGCATCTTGCAATAAAACCAACAATCTATTTTCTTCTTTGGATTTCATGATGATGGTATAAGTCTATACCTATAATTCTATGCCTAGCGCAAACCATCGTTCTAATTTTCTTTTCCATTTATTTTAAAAACAAAATTCATCAAAACATGTGACTTGCATCATTATGTTACACAATTATGCTTTACAAACAAACAAACACTTATTCTATTTCATGACATTATGTTCAAAATTCAATTTTGCAACCATGGTATAAATTCTAAGGAATTATTCAAAATTTTATCACACTTAGGAATTTATGCCTAGCAAAATCATATTTTCATGCATACTATTTTTATGAAAATCTGAAAAAAAATCATCAAACCATCATTATCTCCATCATTACAACACAAAGTCTTAAGACAGTCTCTTAAGCACTCTTTTACTTTTAACAATATTTCTATACTGGGATTAGCTTGACGACCGAGTGAGCGGCGACTCCATGAAATGGTCTATAATAGCGACAATGTCCTTTGAAATTATTGTTAGAAGTCCCTTTTATTTTTTATCAAATCACACCACAACCACCAATTGTTTACATCAGATTATTTCATTTAAAATCTTAAAGCATGACATCAAAATTATAATATTTCAAAACGACATAATTACATGAATCCTCAATCCAATCAAGCAAACAATTCAAACATTAAAGCATCATAAAAACATATACACAAGTCATATCATCAAAAATATCATCAGAAAAAATGAATAGTAAAAATGAATTAGGGTTTTTCCCTATTTTTCTTAATTTTATTCAAAAACAATTAAAAACATTTTTTAAATTTTGCTTTTCCGCGTTTTTACCTCAAACGTTCGATTTGGGTAAAAACACGGAGGGGGCACCATAGTAAGTTGTCGTACGATTCGACCTAGAATCGTCGCCTAAAAATTGGAATAAATTTTTGCTTTCTCGTAAATCGAGAAGAACTCGTCTTTAACGCATTTTCTTCAAAAAATTCGCTAAAGAGGGGGCAAAATGTAGCACCCTAAAATTGGCACAGTAAACCTTAGTAAATAATTAAAATTCCCTTAGTAATAATTCAAATTTAAATTTTAACCCCGAACCGCCCGTTAACCACCCGTTAAACCGCTTTCCTCATTTTTCGTGCCATTTTTAGGATTTGTTGTGACCGTTGGACGATATCGTCGCCGATCAGACGATATCGCCTCAGATCGGATGAATTCATCTGGAGAAGAACGTCCAGACGATTTCGTCCCAAAACTGATTTTTCATAATTAGCTTCTGTTTCAACGTCTCTAACTCGGGCAAAAGCGTGTCTGCACGGTTAGAGACTCCCCCATTGGAGATCTCCCAAATTGGGATGATCTCCAACCTCCCAACCTCCTTCCTATGCCTATTTAATCTTAGGCCCTCCCCTTGACATTCCCCTGGCTGAAATTTTCTGTAACTCGAGTTTTACATGCATTAGAATGTCTTAGACTACTGTTTGCCTTTGTCCCTTTTCAAATTTTCTTGCAGGAACTTTGTCATTCTTTAGCCGGAGCAAGCTCAGATCGTCATAGACGATCCTGTACGATCTCGGACGATCACGCCACAATTCAAGATGATTATGTATTTTGTAGATGATTTCGACTGCAGCCAACGTTGGGGGCAAATCCATGCCCTGAGTTTGCATTCTCTGTCCATTATCTACTATTTTGCTTTGCATTAGTTAGATTTATTTCTATTTTGCATCTTGGAGTTCACCTCATGTAGCATAGATGCATGATAGAGTCAAAGTTAGTCATTAAAACAATGCATTTTACTTAATTTGTTATCTAAAGTTGTCATTCTAACATTCATACTTTCATTTCTATCATTTTCCCTTGCTTTTGCAATTGTATTTTTTGTTCTTGGTATCCATTTCTGTAGTTGTAGGTCTCTGACGAAATCGTCAGACGATTTCGTCAAATTAGAGACGATCTCGTCAGATTAGAGACGATTTCGTCAGATTAGAGACGATCTTGTCAGATTAGAGACGATCTTGTCAGATCAGTAGATCAGGGACGATCCTGTCAGATCAGAGACGATCCTGTCAAATTCTAGATGATCTGGACTGCTTCAAAAATTAGAACCTCCATCAGACATCCGGATCAGGTATGGCTTTTCTAATCTAGTATATTTCTTGTATTTTCTATTTAATTCTATTTTTTGTATTCATTTAAATCTGCATTTCATATAGAATAGCTTAGATTCATTTGGCCAAACCTAGGAATTGAATGATCAAGCATAACACACTCTCAACCTAGGCGTGGAAACTGCCATTCAAAAGTTTCCTGGTGAACCCACCATCCATCGAAAATTCACCCTTATACACCTCCCCCGAGAGGCGGGACCTTCAAAGGGCCTCTCAGTCCGAGGTATTGTCCCATCCTTTTCACATCCCCCTTTCGGGCACGGATCCTATAGCCTGAAGGTAAGGGTGCGAAAAATTTGGAGCGATACATTTTGGTGAACCCGACGTGAATAACATAGGCATCTTTCTGATTCAAAAATATAAAAAAACAAAATATATATATATATGTATACAAAAAAAAAAAAAAAAGTAACAAAATCATCATTTCAAGTTTGTATGTTTTAGATTCAATTCTAAATAGTAGATACTAAATATTACTTTTAGAAGTACTAAAGAAACCATGAGTTTTTACTCAAATCAATATGAGCCCATCTGTAATGTTGGAAGAATTCAACTAAATACATTTGTTGATTATGACCAACCTCATCCCTATTCAACATCACCTCCATCACACTTTTCTCATTTTTCATCCTTACCCCAACAGGACAATCCCTTTTCCAATCCTCTTCATAACGATATTATCTATTCTCCCATATATCCATATTATGTCTATCAATCCACATATAATCCTCCTCCACCCTTTCAATATTCTTCTTTCAATACAACACATCCATTTCAACAAGAAAATACTTATTCTTCCAATTCTACCATGCACTCACATCATACTTCACAATCTTCCTATCATCATTCTACCCATAATAAAGAAAGTAGAGGTGAGAAACCATTAGGTCCTTTTATGACTGAATTCCTAAGGCACATATCAAAAACCTCTCGAAAACCTTCATCACGTAAATTTACAAAGCTCAATCAACCAATGGATATAATTCTCAAGTATTTACTTGATACAAATAAGATTGAACTCCCTTCCATAAGACAACTTGATACCACAACAGATTGGTTTAAACCTCGAGCTACATTGTGAATATCATAGAGTAGATGGACATATGACACAAAATTGTAAAGATTTAAGATGTGCAATTCAAGATTTGATTGATGAGGGTCTTTTTAATATAAAGGAATTACAATCTACAACTGATTATAAATCTCCAGTAAACTATCAAACTCCTACACAACAAATACCAATAATCAATCAAGACATGGGGATCTCCCAAGAACCCCTATTCAATTATCAACAACAAGAAACCAATCAAATATTGCATGTTAATGTGTCCCATCATGATGATATTATTAATATTGTAACAAAAACTACAAATGAGCAACCTCAAGTTCAATCAACTCAATCCGATATTCAAGAGATGGATTCCTCATTTGACCAACCTTCAAAACTATCTTTGGCTCTAGAGAATGATCCAAAATGGAATGTAAGCATAGAAAGCTCATCTTTAGAATCAAAATCTCAATCTGAAATCCACTTTGATAGCCAACAACAAGTGATTAATCCTCAAGCAAAGATATCCCTTTTAGAAGTATTACAAAGTTCTCATAAGGAAACTTTGTTCAAAATACCTAGCCAACAATTTGTTCCTCATCATATTTTCTCTAAGAACATAATTAATGGTGTAAACCCTCTTGAGGTTAACCATATTTCATTCTATGATGAGGATATTCCTTCCTCTACTCCACAAGAAGACTCCTATCTTTACATTACAGGATCTAGTAAAGAAACACCTGTTAAAACTATCATGGTAGATAATGGCTCCTCTCTTAATTTATGCACTTATCAATTATTCCAAAAACTCAAATTAAAGGAAGAAGATCTTAATGAATCAAATGTTATTATAAAATATTTTAACAATGAAATTCAAGAAGCTCAAGGTACTATAATTTTTCCTCATAAATATTGGATCCAAGATCCTGAATACTTTTTTTTTATAATTCCCCTCCCCCACCCGATGAAGGTTGTCCCCCACACTAACACATCAGAAACATCAAGTTCTATACATTCTCTATTGTCACAATTATCTTCTATCCATCACTTTTCTTCATCCATATATGATCATCCTTGTTTACCAAATAACACCCATGCATATCTTTCACATATACTCCCTCCATCTTATCAAGACTTGGAAGATAGTGATAAGAATGAAGAACCTTCTTATCCTTCTTACATTTTATTTTGTAACATGATCAATTTTACACATATAAAAGTCAAATCTTTTGCTACATTATTCTACATTATAACAAAGCTTTTGTTATCGCTACCTTTTATTCATCACCTTTTGTTCTTACCTTCAACACAACCAAATTATCCTTCAAAACCTCCTTTGATTTTGAAGCAACCTTAGACATGCTATACTCAAATAACCTTGTATAGTGTATATAGATCATCTTGTATATACCACCAATTCCATCATCTCAAAATAATTCAAAAAAAACCATCTTTATTTCTTTCAATTCATCAATTAAAATATAAAAACACCAAAAACATCCAAATCATCAAAATCTTCAAAACATTTTTTATTTTGTACCTATCAATTTTTGAAGTATTGCAGTTATATTTTCAATTATTTTGGATAAATTAGTATTTATTTGGAATCCCGCACTTTCACATTCACATGAATAAATATCTTGATTTTATTTGTTATGATTATTAATCTCTCTTATATCAAAGTCCACAATGGAATTAAATAAAGTTTTGAGCATAGAGAATTGATCTTGTTATTTACTTGAACCAAGTATATCTTTTCACATTAAAATGATTTCATTGCAAATTCGATATGATGCTACATAGTAGAAATGGTTTCCTGAGCGAAAAGTTTCCCCTGCTATCCTATCATGCACATGGTCTAGAATCTTTGAGAATTGACAAAAGGACAAGCTCACCCCTACCTAGAATAAAAATCCCTTGCTCTACAGCTAATCCGAGCAAGTATCCCTAGCATAGGAAGAAAAGAAAAGTTCAAGAAAAAGAGAAAAAGAAAAAAGTTATTTCAGCATTATCTCAAATATCAAGCAAAAATACAAAAATACAAAAAAAAAAAAAGAAGCAAAAGAGAAAAGCAAAAGCAAAATGCAATAAACTCCTTTCCCTACCCATTGAAAAGAAAAGAAGGGTTGATGAGCTTGAATCCCTGGAATTCTCAATTATTCGAAAACTGTGAGGTAAGCCCCATAACAGGTGGTTTGTGCCCAACCCGCTTGGCCTTGGGTAAATCCTAGCGTGGCGATATGTCTGTCACATTAGCGACCTTCTTTTGTACAGACCTCTGTCAGCTTATGGATTAGCTAGCTCTTGATAACCTAACTTACATAGTAGTTTGGTACGGTTATATGCATATAAATCATGGTCAATGAACATTTATTTGGTCAAGGCAAATTACTTGTATCAAATTATCTTGCTCAAAATTGGTAAATGAACAATACAATCGCACACACATTTGTATTTGAGAGATTTTGTATCATTATGATAAATCAAGATCGGTAATGAATTCACATTTGCACATGAGGATTCCTTATAAATCTACATTTCTCTTTGAGATAATTTAAAATATTTCTGTAACTCTTTTCGGAATGATTTTCTCCTTTTATTTCAGAATTCTTGTTTTGTATAAAAGCAATTACATACATCTTCTCACAAAATCTCAAAAATAATTTCAAACAAAATTTTCATATTATTATTTTTCTGTTTATCAAAGATCAAAAATGCATCTTGCAATAAAACCAACAATCTATTTTCTTCTTTGGATTTCGCGATGATGGTATAAGTCTATACCTATAATTCTATGCCTAGCGCAAACCATCGTTCTAATTTTCTTTTCCATTTATTTTAAAAACAAAATTCATCAAAACATGTGACTTGCATCATTATGTTACACAATTATGCTTTACAAACAAACAAACACTTATTCTATTTCATGACATTATGTTCAAATTCAATTTTGCAACCATGGTATAAATTCTAAGGAATTATTCAAAATTTTATCACACTTAGGAATTTATGCCTAGCAACATCATATTTTTCATGCATACTATTTTTATGAAAATCTGAAAACAAATCATCAAACCATCATTATCTCCATCATTACAACACAAAGTCTTAAGACAGTCTCTTAAGCACTCTTTTACTTTTAACAATATTTCTATACTGGGATTAGCTTGACGACCGAGTGAGCGGCGACTCCATGAAATGGTCTATAATAGCGACAATGTCCTTTGAAATTATTGTTAGAAGTCCCTTTTATTTTTTATCAAATCACACCACAACCACCAATTGTTTACATCAGATTATTTCATTTAAAATCTTACAGCATGACATCAAAATTATAATATTTCAAAACGACATAATTACATGAATCCTCAATCCAATCAGCAAATAATTCAAACATTAAAGCATCATAAAACATATACACAAGTCATATCATCAAAAATATCATATATATATATATACAGATAAAAATGAATAGTAAAAATGAATTAGGGTTTTACCCTATTTTTCTTAATTTTATTCAAAAACAATTAAAAACATTTTTAATTTTGCTTTTTCGCATTTTTACCTCAAACGTTCGATTTGGGTAAAAACACGGAGGGGGCACCATAGTAAGCAGTCGTACGATTCGACCTAGAATCGTCGCCTAAAAATGGGAATAAATTTTTGCTTTCTCGTAAATCGAGAAGAACTCATCTTTAACGCATTTTCCTTCAAAAATTCACTAAAGAGGGGGCAAAATGTAGCACCCTAAAATTGGCACAGTAAAACCTTAGTAAAAATATTAAATTTAAATTTTAACCCCGAACCGCCCGTTAACCGCCTGTTAAACCGCTCCCCTTATTTTTCATGCCATTTTTAGGATTTGTTGTGACCGTTGGACGATATCATCGCCGTCGATCAGACGATATCACCTCAGATCGAACGAATTCGTCTGGAGAAGAACGTCCAGACGATTTCGTCCCAAAACTAATTTTTCATAATTAGCTTCTGTTCCAACTTCTCTAACTCAAGTAGAGACGCGTCTGCACCGTTAGAGTCTCCCCATTGGAGATCTCCCAAATTGGGATGATCTCCAACCTCCTAACCTCCTTCCTAAGCCTATTTAATCTTAGGCCCTCCCCTTGACATTCCCCTGGCTGAAATTTTCTATACTTCGAGTTTTACATGCATTAGAATGTCTTAGACTACTGTTTGCCTTTGTCCCTTTTCGAATTTTCTTGTAGGAACTTTGTCATTCTTCAGTCGGAGCAAGCTCAGATCGTCGTAGACGATCCTGTACGATCTCGGACGATCACGCCACAATTCAAGATGATTATGTATTTTGTAGACGATTTCGACTGTAGCCAACGTTGGGGGCAAATCCATGCCATGAGTTTGCATTCTCTATCCATTATCTACTATTTTGCTTTGCATTAGTTAGATTTATTTCTATTTTGCATCTTGGAGTTCACCTCATGTAGCATAGATGCATGATAGAGTCAAAGTTAGTCATTAAAACAATGCATTTTACTTAATTTGTTATCTAAAGTTGTCATTCTAACATTCATACTTTCATTTCTATCATTTTCCCTTGCTTTTGCAATTGTATTTTTTGTTCTTGGTATCCATTTCTGTAATTGCAGGTCTCTGACGAAATCGTCAGATGATTTCATCAGATTAGAGACGATCTCGTCAGATTAGAGACGATCTTGTCATATTAGAGACGATCTTGTCAGATCAGTAGATCAGGGACGATCCTGTCAGATCAGAGATGATCCTATCAAATTCCAGATGATCTGGACTGCTTCAAAAATTAGAACCTCCATCAGACATCCGGATCAGGTATGGCTTTTCTAATCTAGTATATTTCCTGTATTTTCTGTTTAATTCTATTTTTTGTATTCATATAATCAGCATTTCATATAGCTTAGCTTAGATTCATTTGGCCAAACCTAGGATTTGAATGATCAAGCATAAAAATGAACACATCAAACACTATCAACCTAGGCGTGGAAACTGCCATTCAAAAGTTTCCTGGTGAACCCACCATCCATCAAAAATTCACCCTTATACACCTCCCCCGAGAGGCGGGACCTTCAAAGGGCCTCTCAGTCCGAGGTATTGTCCCATCCTTTTCACATCCCCCTTCCGGGCACGGATCCTATAGCCTGAAGGTAAGGGTGCGAAAAATTTGGAGCGATACATTTTGGTGAACCCGACGTGAATAACATAGGCATCTTTCTGATTCAAAAATATAAAAAAACAAAAAAATATATATATGTATACAAGAAAAAAAAAAAAGTAACAAAATCATCATTTCAAGTTTGTATGTTTTAGATTCAATTCTAAATAGTAGATACTAAATATTACTTTTAGAAGTACTAAAGAAACCATGAGTTTTTACTCAAATCAATATGAGCCCATCAGTAATGTTGGAAGAATTCAGCTAAATACATTTGTTGATTATGACCAACCTCATCCCTATTCAACACCACCTCCATCACACTTTTCTCATTTTTCATCCTTACCCCAACAGGACAATCCCTTTGCCAATCCTCTTCATAACGATATTATCTATTCTCCCATATATCCATATTATGTCTATCAATCCACATATAATCCTCCTCCACCCTTTCAATATTCTTCTTTCAATACAACACATCCATTTCAACAAGAAAATACTTATTCTTCCAATTCTACCATGCACTCACCTCATACTTCGCAATCTTCCTATCATCATTCTACCCATAATAAAGAAAGTAGAGGTGAGAAACCATTAGGTCCTTTTATGACGGAATTCCTAAGGCATGTATCAAAAACCTCTCGAAAACCTTCATCACGTAAATTTACTAAGCTCAATCAACCAATGGATATAATTCTCAAGTATTTACTTGATACAAATAAGATTGAACTCCCTTCCATAAGACAACTTGATACCACAACAGATTGGTTTAAACCTGAGCTACATTGTGAATATCATAGAGTAGATGGACATATGACACAAAATTGTAAAGATTTAAGATGTGCAATTCAAGATTTGATTGATGAGGGTCTTTTTAATATAAAGGAATTACAATCTACAACTGATTATAAATCTCCAAGTAAACTATCAAACTCCTACACAACAAATACCAATAATCAATCAAGACATGGGGATCTCCCAAGAACCCCTATTCAATTATCAACAACAAGAAACCAATCAAATATTGCATGTTAATGTGTCCCATCATGATGATATTACTAATATTGTAACAGAAACTACAAATGAGCAACCTCAAGTTCAATCAACTCAATCCGATATTCAAGATATGGATTCCTCATTTGACCAACCTTCAAAACTATCTTTGGCTCTAGAGAATGATCCAAAATGGAATGTAAGCATAGAAAGCTCATCTTTAGAATCAAAATCTCAATCTGAAATCCACTTTGATAGCCAACAACAAGTGATTAATCCTCAAGCAAAGATATCCCTTTTAGAAGTATTACAAAGTTCTCATAAGGAAACTTTGTTCAAAATACCTAGCCAACAATTTGTTCCTCATCATATTTTCTCTAAGAACATAATTAATGGTGTAAACCCTCTTGAGGTTAACCATATTTCATTCTATGATGAGGAGATTCCTTCCTCTACTCCACAAGAAGACTCCTATCTTTACATTACAGGATCTAGTAAAGAAACACCTGTTAAAACTATCATGGTAGATAATGGCTCCTCTCTTAATTTATGCACTTATCAATTATTCCAAAAACTCAAATTAAAGGAAGAAGATCTTAATGAATCAAATGTTATTATAAAATATTTTAACAATGAAATTCAAGAAGCTCAAGGTACTATAATTTTTCCCTTAATATTGGATCCAAGATCCTGGGATACATTGTTTTATATAGCATAATTTCCCTTCACATACATTAACAAACTTCTAAGTCCTTGGATTCTCATACGATGAGGTTTCTCCCTTCCACTCTAACCATTTTTAATAATTATAACTTGCAAATAAAAATTTTACCATTAAATCACATATTTACCTCGAAACATCAAGTTCTATACATTCTCTATTGTCACAATTATCTTCTATCCATCACTTTTCTTCATCCATATATGATCATCCTTGTTTACCAAATAACACCCATGCATATCTTTCACATATGCTCCCTCCATCTTATCAAGACTTGGAAGATAGTGATAAGAATGAAGAACCTTCTTATCCTTCTGACATTTTATTTTGTAACATGATCAATTTTACACATATAAAAGTCAAATCTTTTGCTACATTATTCTACATTATAACAAAGCTTTTGTTATCACTACCTTTTATTCATCACCTTTTGTTCTTACCTTCAACACAACCAAATTATCCTTCAAAACCTCCTTTGATTTTGAAGCAACCTTAGACATGCTATACTCAAATAACCTTGTATAGTGTATATAGATCATCTTGTATATACCACCAATTCCATCATCTAAAAAAAAAAAAAAAACTATCTTGTATTTCTTTCAATTCATAAATTAAAATATAAAAACACCAAAAACATCCAAATCATCAAAATCTTCAAAACCATATTTTATCTTTGTACCTCTCAATTTGTGAAGTATTGCAGTTATATTTTCAATTATTTTGGATAAATTAGTATTTATTTGGAATCCCGCACTTTCACATTCACATGAATAAATATCTTGATTTTATTTGTTATGATTATTAATCTCTCTTATATCAAAGTCCACATTTGAATTAAATAAAGTTTTGAGCATAGAGAATTGATCTTGTTATTTACTTGAACCAAGTATATCTCTTCACATTAAAATGATTTCATTGCAAATTCGATATGATGCTACATAGTAGAAATGGTTTCCTGAGCGAAAAGTTTCCCCTGCTATCCTATCATGCACATGGTCTAGAATCTTTGAGAATTGACAAAAGGACAAGCTCACCCCTACCCAGAATAAAAATCCCTTGCTCTACAGACTAATCCGAGCAAGTATCCCTAGCATAGGAAGAAAAGAAAAGTTCAAGAAAAAGAGAAAAAGAAAAAAGGTTATTTCAGCATTATCTCAAATATCCAACCAAAATACAAAAATACAAAAAAAAAAGAGAGCAAAAGAGAAAAGCAAAAGCAAAATGCAATAAACTCCTTTCCCTACCCCTTGAAAAGAAAAGAAGGGTGGATGAGCTTGAATCCCTGGAATTCTCAATTATTCAAAAACTGTGAGGTAAGCCCCATAACAGGTGGTTTGTGCCCAACCCGCTTGGCCTTGGGTAAATCCTAGCGTGGCGATATGTCTGTCACATTAGCGACCTTCTTTTGTACAGACCTCTGTCAGCTTATGGATTAGCTAGCTCTTGATAAACCTAACTTACATAGTAGCTTGGTACGGTTACATGCATATAAATCATGGTCAATGAACATTTATTTGGTCAAGGCAAATCACTTGTATCAAATTATCTTGCTCAAAATTGGTAAATGAACAATACAATCGCACACACATTTGTATTTGAGAGATTTTGTATCATTATGATAAATCAAGATCGGTAATGAATTCACATTTGCACATGAGGATTCCTTATAAATCTACATTTCTCTTTGAGATAATTTAAAATATTTCTGTAACTCTTTTCGGAATAATTTTCTCCTTTTATTTCAGAATTCTTGTTTTGTATAAAAGCAATTACATACATCTTCTCACAAAATCTCAAAAATAATTTCAAACAAAATTTTCATATTATTATTTTTTCTGTTTATCAAAGATCAAAAATGCATCTTGCAATAAAACCAACAATCTATTTTCTTCTTTGGATTTCGCGATGATGGTATAAGTCTATACCTATAATTCTATGCCTAGCGCAAACCATCGTTCTAATTTTCTTTTCCATTTATTTTAAAAACAAAATTCATCAAAACATGTGACTTGCATCATTATGTTACACAATTATGCTTTACAAACAAACAAACACTTATTCTATTTCATGACATTATGTTCAAATTCAGTTTTTGCAACCATGGTATAAATTCTAAGGAATTGTTCAAAATTTTATCACACTTAGGAATTTATGCCTAGCAAAATCATATTTCTTTCATGCATACTATTTTTATGAAAATCTGAAAACAAATCATCAAACCATCATTATCTCCATCATTACAACACAAAGTCTTAAGACAGTCTCTTAAGCACTCTTTTACTTTTAACAATATTTCTATACTGGGATTAGCTTGACGACCGAGTGAGCGGCGACTCCATGAAATGGTCTATAATAGCGACAATGTCCTTTGAAATTATTGTTAGAAGTCCCTTTTATTTTTTATCAAATCACACCACAACCACCAATTGTTTACATCAGATTATTTCATTTAAAATCTTACAGCATGACATCAAAATTATAATATTTCAAAACGACATAATTACATGAATCCTCAATCCAATAAGCAAACAATTCAAAACATTAAAGCATCATAAAACATATACACAAGTCATATCATCAAAAATATCATATATATATAACAATCCAAAAAAAATGAACAGTAAAAATGAATTAGGGTTTTTCCCTATTTTCTTAATTTTATTCAAAAACAATTAAAAACATTTTTTAATTTTTGCTTTTTCGCGTTTTTACCTCAAACGTTCGATTTGGGTAAAAACACGGAGGGGGCACCATAGTAAGCAGTCGTACGATTCGACCTAGAATCGTCGCCTAAAAATGGGAATAAATTTTTGCTTTCTCGTAAATCGAGAAGAACTCGTCTTTAACGCATTTTCCTTAGAAAATTCGCTAAAGAGGGGGCAAAATGTAGCACCCTAAAATTGGCACGGTTAAAACCTTAGTAAATAATTAAAATTACCTTAGTAATAATTCAAAATTTAAATTTTAACCCCGAACCGCCCGTTAACCGCCTGTTAAACCGCTTTCCTTGTTTTTCATGCCATTTTTAGGATTTGTTGTGACCGTTGGACGATATCATCGCCGATCAGACGATATCGCCTCAGATCGGACGAATTCGTCTGGAGAAGAACGTCCAGACGATTTCGTCCCAAAACTAATTTTTCATAATTAGCTTCTGTTCCAAGCTTCTCTAACTCGGGCGAGAGACGTGTCTGCACCGTTAGAGACCTCCCCGTTGGAGATCTCCCAAATTGGGATGATCTCCAACCTCCTAACCTCCTTCCTATGCCTATTTAATCTTAGGCCCTCCCCTTGACATTCCCCTGGCTGAAATTTTTTGTACTTCGAGTTTTACATGCATTAGAATGTCTTAGACTACTGTTTGCCTTTGTCCCTTTTCGAATTTTCTTGCAGGAACTTTGTCATTCTTCAGCCGGAGCAAGCTCAGATCGTCGCAGACGATCCTGTACGATCTCGGACGATCACGCCACAATTCAAGACGATTATGTATTTTGTAGACGATTTCGACTGCGACCAACGTTGGGGGCAAATCCATGCCCTGAGTTTGCATTCTCTCGTCCATTATCTACTTGTTTTGCTTTGCATTAGTTAGATTTATTTCTATTTTGCATCTTGGAGTTCACCTCACGTAGCATAGATGCATGATAGAGTCAAAGTTAGTCATTAAAACAATGCATTTTACTTAATTTGTTATCTAAAGTTGTCATTCTAACATTCATACTTTCATTTCTATCATTTTCCCTTGCTTTTGCAATTGTATTTTTTGTTCTTGGTATCCATTTCTGTAGTTGCAGGTCTCTGACAAAATCGATTAGAGACGATTTCGTCAGATTAGAGACGATCTTGTCAGATTAGAGACGATCTTGTCAGATCAGTAGATCAGGGACGATCCTGTCAGATCAGAGACGATCCTGTCAAATTCCAGACGATCTGGATTGCTTCAAAAATTAGAACCTCCATCAGACATCCGGATCAGGTATGGCTTTTCTAATCTAGTATATTTTCTATATTTTTTGTTTAATTCTATTTCTGTATTCATATAATCAGCATTTCATATAAAACAGTTTATATTCATTTTGCCAAATCTAGGAATTGATGATCAAAGATAAAAAGAACACATCAAAAACACACTATTCCCAACCTAGGCGTGGAAACTGCCATTCAAAAGTTTCCTGGTGAACCCACCATCCGTCGAAAATTCACCCTTATACACCTCCCCCGAGAGGCGGGACCTTCAAAGGGCCTCTCAGTCCGAGGTATTGTCCCATCCTTTTCACATCCCCCTTTCGGGCGTGGATCCTATAGCCTGAAGGTAAGGGTGCAAAAAATTTGGAGCGATACAATCCCCCTCCAAATTGGGGATAAGTCTGGAGAAACATTTATCAATTGAGCAATGAAGCCTTGTCGAATTGCATAGCCAACTACATGCATTGAGAGGGATACTTTTGCTACCCAATTGGAGGTCAAATTTCCATGGAAGCCCTAGGAGCCTAGGGGATCCAAGAAATGTTAATTCATACAATACATGCACTATTAGATCAATTCAACCACCAAACCTATCATATGACACAAAGGTGATCCTTGGAAATCAATTTGAAAAGGTGGATCAGAGAGAAAGCCTTGATTTGGAGGGCAAACCTACTCAAAGCTCCACTGCGGATTTCAACCATGGTGAACAGTGCCACCTACGCATCAGACCCATGGTGAGAAAATCATGGTGGATTCCCTTGTTTTTCCTTTTGTAGATCATTTAGCTAGGTTAGATTAGCCTTATTAGTGGTTCAATTAGAATTTAGAGATTCTGATTGGTAGATTTAGAATGTTTGATAAATGTTGTTCATTGTAGAAATTAACACTTTAATGAATCTTTTTCATGCCTCCATGCTTTCAATATTGTAATTAGGCCACTAGATAGTTATATGTGATTTATCTTACAGGATTTCTGACAATATTTTCATGTTTTGCATAGTTTTAGCATATTTCTTGAATTTTCTTGATTATTATTAGTCATGACATATTTTTATGTTAATACCATTTAAAGGCCTCATCAAGAGAGGCTATCTTTTCTTTTAACAAGTTCTTGTTGTTTCTTGAATGCAGGATTAATAGGGTCGTGTCATTCAACACAGAAAATACCTCTAAGCATGGAGAAGAAGGTCATCGACACCTTAGAGCATTTCGTGTCATTCTAAAAGGCCTACGGATTACACCTACCCTTGTGAGGGGTTTTCCTATTATTGTAACATTGTATCACATTGGGTATCCCTAAGAGGGATGGATTTGTAATCTTGAATTGATGGAAATTTAATAAAAGAAACCCTTCTTTATGGTTTAATTCAATTTGTCAATTCTTGTATGCTTATTTATGTGATTCAATTGTTACTAGATTAGGGTGTATACTTTTTAGGATCGTCCAGAAGGCAATCATGATGGAACTCCACATTTTTTGCCATAATTTATTGATTGTGTTTGATGTTTTTATCGCAGGTGCTCCCCACGGCTGATAGCCATGATCAAAAATTTAGCCTACGGTTGATAGGCGTGGGCTATAGTGGTAGCCACGCATCAGACCCATGATTAGTAGCAGATATAGCATATAGCAAGAATTTAAATCTCAATTAGATGAGGATCTGAGGTAGGCCCTTCTGACATCCTTTGTTTTTGTTTGTTGTCTCTGTGTTTTCCAGAATCTAAAAAATGAAAGTTAAATAGGATAACCATAAAATAAGGATAAAATGAATTAGGTCCTTAGGGTTGTCATATTTTTATTTTCTCTAGGCACTACTAGGAACAGGGGGCCTTTGATTGCAATCTACCCTAGACTCTAGCGTGCTAGAATAATTTGTGTGTTGAATTTGCATGCTTGAGGCCAAATCAAAGGCCATTTACATCGTAAAGTTGCATTGTCAAAAGGTCATGTAGGATGTAGCATGCATACTTTCTGAATACAAAATGTTATTTTTATGCATATCATGTAGGAAATGATCATGTGAGTGTTGTATTATGCATATTTCCTTTATGCAAATTAAAAATAACACACACACACCACAACACACATAAACACTAGTGAGTTGGAAGTCACATCCAACCACTAGTAGGGTTTCAACGACGGTGGAGGTGATTTCCATCTATTGTCCCAACTCCCATGTACCCTATGTTCTATACCAATACTGCATCCAAGAACCTTTCGTAGCCTAGAAAATTTGCATATACTCCTCTTCGGAGGGTATGACATTGACTGGGTAAAAACGGGTGAGGATATGGGAGGACCTGTGCTCCCTAACTGGGTGTGGACTTTCATTATCACACTTTGGGGGATTACGTGACCTGGAGTTCATATCCAGGTTGTCGAGTTGTGAGAATACATGTGAAAGCAAATAAAAATTTGAGAAAATCATCAACATTTTGCAAAACACGATAAGAGTTACTTTACTAATACAATAAATTAAAAACACATCAAATAGGTTAGGGCTCATTTTAAATTGTAAAAAGAGATAATCATCATTGTATTCTTTGCATGCTAATAAAATTTAAATCTAGACATAGGATACACAATGGTGCAAACATGGAGAGGTCGATCCAGGCATAGACTCGAGATCGAAGCCCAAGCTCCACCTAGCGCACAACACAATGTAGAATGCCCTCATTCATAGAATCCTCTTGGACATCGTTCAACAAGCATTAGAGAGGATAATTCCACATGAGGAGATTCCATTGAGAATACCCTAATTAGAGGAAGTACTATACATCCATCTAGACACAGATCAGAGCATGGGACTTCCTAGCATGGGGGTTCCATGTACGATATCATTTACCATGACTGCATTCCACGTGGATCCATGGGTTCTGCTAAAGAATATATCATCAAGAGATCCAAATTGGTACCGCTTCAATAGGTATCTAAGGGAGGCTTATGACCACCATTAGAGCATAGATATTTCCAAGATCCACCCATTTAGGGGTAAATGGAGAGGGCTACTTTCGAGCACAGGCCCGCATAGACTCCCTATAAGGGTGAACATACTAAGTTTACCATAGATATATCTAAAGTGGGATAAATCGGTACACCACCTCATGATCCATGGTGTAGCAAACAATTGGATGGTCTAGACAAGGTCCTAGGGCATCTAGGATATAAGTCTATGCTTGCACCCTCTTGACCCATGAGCATGTGTATAAAAAGTACCATTAGGACTACCCAATAACCTAGAGAGTGCTCCAAGCATTCTTGAGATATGCATGCTCCTGCATCATAGGCAGAAACTGAGTATAGGAGACAACCTGACATGAATGTTGTCTTTACAGACTGATGCAAGAGTGTGGTAAATCAGTTCATTTGAGGACATACCCATAAATACGCTCGAACAGAGCGCACCCCTCAAAGGTCTCATACAGTTTATTATCTTGATAGGGCTCATAGAATGATGTCAGAGCAAATATGGTAGATTCTCCAAGATCAATTAGAGGATGTTCGTGTAGAGAAAGAATGCCTCAAAATGAGAATACTCAGAGGTAGAGGTTCATCAGGAAAAATTTGTATGAACAACGCATGCATGAACAATGCATCCTTGATCAGAAGGATCTTGTAGAGAGAGAGGGGATTGATTGGCTAGCATCGATTTACATCCTCATAGTGATATCAAGGAGTGTATCGATAGACGAGTGGCTTCATAGCTCGAGTTACACTCTATGAACATAAACACCCATACTCGCCATACGAGTCAACACAGAGATCGAATGTTCAGTGTTAGAACAACATGATCATAGGCAGTATGAGAATGAAGTGGGAGAGGAATTAGAACAATAATATCCTAAAATATCCCAATTTGAGGAGGAGGGTGAGCCTAGTCCCCCACCTCAACCAAGGAAGAACCTACCTTCGAAGCCATCTCCATGACAATCTCGAGAGGAGTTTCTTTCCTTGCAAGCCTACAAGATCTTAGCAAAGAAGGTTCAAGCCATAGAGAAGCAAGGAATGGCTTATCAAAAGCCTACCTTGAACAAAATTCACAATGAACCTCTATGCACATCAGTGCCTATTCCAGCATATCTCGAGCATTTCAATATGCCTAGGCTAGACAAGTTTCAATGAGAGGAAGACGCATAGGATCACATGACTAGTTTCCTAGATATGTGCTTTCATATTGATAGCAATGATGCTTTGCTCCTGTGCACCTTCATCATGATCCTCTCAAGCCTAGCTCAAGATTGGTTCAACCAACTAAAGAGGCACAACATCACTAGTTTCAAACAACTAGCTAATGCATTTATTGAACGCTTCTCCTTCGGTTTCAAGAAGGTAAAATTATCCGACCTAGCCGCTCTAACGCAACATAACGATGAGTCAGTGATGGATTATGGAAAGCGATGGAGGAAAATGATGGTAAAGTTTATATTCTCCATCCCGTCCTCTGAATTAACATGAATGTTCACAAAGAATTAATGCAAGCAAATTTTGTTATTGCTATAGTTATAGCAATACCAGACATTCGAAGAGGCTTTGGCGCAATCCAAGGTAATTGAGGACATCAAGTTATATAAGGGTAACTTGAAGTTGAGGAATAAAAAGGAGGGCACAGTAAAATCACTGAGAGACATCAAGCCAAGCTGGCCCATGTTAATCAGGTGGTGTTGAACCTTCAAAAGGGAGAAAAATGGGAGCAAAAGCAAAATTATTAGGCCCAACCTCCGCCTACGTAGTACGAATAGTGCAATAACAATTACAAGGGTAAAAATAAGGAGCAATGCCCACATCACATATTCACTCAGTTATCAAAATCGCTAACTTTGAATTTTTATCAGTTATGCGAGGTGAAGGCTATTAACTTACCTAAAGTTAAGATGGTGGATCCAAATCAACCTAAGCCTAAGGACTATAAATATGATCACTATTGCATATTTCACAGATCGAAGGGCCATGACATAGAGGTATGTTGGTCCTTCAAACATCTTGTACAAAATATGATCGAGAGAGGTACATTCTTGTTGACAACCCACAAATTCCTGACAATAAAAATATGGGGATTTAGAAAAAACATCTACCAAATCATGAGGTACCAAAGAATAATGTTGGCCAAGTAAACCAAGTGCGCATTGAACCACCAACCCATGGGTTCGTTGGCATGGTCAATGTTATCACAAGGAATGTAAGGTATGAATCACCGAATCAACCTCAAATGCCTATTAGGGTTCAAGATGTGCCTCCTCCAATGCTAGCCCAATATGTGCCTGGCCCACCAACTAGACCAGTGGTGACCATCAGAAGTAGGTTGGTTCAAAACCTAAATATAACTTTGGCAAACTTGTCAATTTATGAGCTTATTTAGTAGTCTCCTAAGCATAGGGAGATGTTCATGGACATCTTAAGGTCCATAGAGGTGTAACCTCAGGATCCCAAAGTGTTTACACACTTTGTGGGGCAAGTGCAACAGTGTTAGGAATTGGTCATTCAATTTCATGATCATGAAGTCAATACGGTTTCCACTATTATAGCAGATCCACCGCTGCACTTTATCGCTTGTGTGAATCACAAACCGTTCAAGCTTGTTTTGATAGACACAGGGTTGTAGATCAATATCATAACTACCAAGGCGTTAACTCACTTTAAGTTACCCAAGATGCATATCATTCCTTCTACCTTCATGTTGAGAGCATTTAATTATGCATTATGCTCGATGGTCGGTACTATAGTTTTGCCTTTCCAGGTGGGACTGAAGACCATCCTGGTGATGTATCACATAATCGAAGGTGCTATGCAGTATAATATACTTCTAGGGAGGCCTTGGATCAAATAAATGTGTTGTTTTCCTTCTATTCTACACTAGTGTATCAAATACATTCATGAGGGACATGTTCACATGGTGCCTTCGGATGAAACCTTTGAATATGTGAATCAAGCAAATTTTTTGGGGAAATTTGTGCTCCCCTCAACACACTTGGATGTACGACCAGCGTCACCAATCAAAGGTCCAGGAGGCATAATCAAATAAGTGTGTACTAGACCTGTAATGTTCATATATCAAATATCAGAGCACACAACAACTACTTCCATTAGGCCGACTACATCTATGATGCAGCGAGATGATAGGAAGTTGAAAGAAAAGGTGGGTGAAAATAAGATAAAGCAAAATCCAAGTTAGTTGTCGTTGAAACCCTACTCCTGTGGAAGTAGAGGAAGTTCAAGGAAGATTCAAAGAGTCACCTCAGCCTACTTTACCTGCGTCTTCAACAGGGTCATCTATGCTACAGGTGATCATCCATTTGGTTAATCTTGTATTACGGGAATACATTGTGTAAAATGTGACATTCATACTAATTATCAAGATTGCATATGGTATGGACTGATCGCGAGCCCATCGTATTCCCATAGGGACAGTGGAACCATTGGGGGTACCACCTAACCAAACCAAATTTATCTATGGAGGGCTAGACCAGATCACATCTCCCATGCCCATGGATGAGGATGATAATGAACCATTCATCATGAATTTTCATTATATTTCTAACTTGGACTACATCATGCAATACTTTGAGCATTACCATTGGCATAATTATTGTATCATACTATTCTAGCAGGGTTGTAAGAGGCCTATAGAACCACAGTATCAGTTACCTACTGATAGGTTCATATTGGGATTCTATAGTGGAGGATAGGTTGAACTCTTTGCGGTATCTTTAGACTACCTGTACCTTAGTCTAGGGGGTGAGGTTGACTTTAATCCGTATCACCCTAATCCTTCTGCATTCCATACGGATAACCATATGGTGTCTTACTTCACCATAGAACCACCTAAGACATATCATGAGGATATCTTTGTGGACACCAGTCTAGATGATTTACCAAGAGAAAAATTTGGTCAACAAATTCATGGAGCAGCCGACGACATGGGCATGCAGGATCAAGATGTTATCATAGTGATAGCCCAAGTTGGAAGGGCATTACGATGAGGATATAGCAAATTTCATTTTTGATATAGGTGGACCTAGCTATAGTGAAGGATAGGATAGTGAGTCCTCACCCAACAATAAATCGAAGTATGAGGCTAAGTCAGTTTATTCGGTAGTATCGTATTTACGGTGTTTTTATCCTATTCTATCGGATACTGATGATAGTGATCAGGATATAACCTATATGCTCACTCTTAAATTCTCCATGCTTCATACAAGTTCTACACTATGTCTAACTTGTATTCTACTCTCCTATCTATTCTATACTATCCTTTATGCTCACTCTCTATTTTATCACTCTATCAAAGGCCTATATATAAAGAGATATATCTCTTGGCCTTTCACTTACCTATGACTCTTAATTTTTCTATTCTATGACTCATGTACATGTGGACAACATGCATATTTACATCATCAAGTACTTTGCACATTCTAAAACTTGTGCATTTATTACATTGCATAAAGTAAATACTCAAATTCTAATCTAAAAAAAATCCTAATCTAAAGATGTAACCAAGGTGATACATTAACATGTGCAAAATAATGTGATATATTCTAATAGATCCATAAAATATTATACACCCGATAGGTAGAGGATAAACATGTCCCATATCTTTGAGGGCCTATAAGGCAGATAGGATAAATGAGGTTAGATAAAGATAAGAGATGAAAATTTATAGTGAGAAGTAATGATACAATATTAAGTAAGAAAAAAAGATATATAGGAGGATCACTTATAGGTCTATCTTAACTATCTAGCACACTTCTAGGGGTTCAGACCTTATCAATCCTTTTTTGGTATATCTTTTTGGATAATTATACATTATTTGGTACATGCTAATGTACCACATTGGGTACATATTTAGATTAGGAGTGTACCTTATATTAGAGTGTGAGTATTTACTTTATGCAATGTAATAAATGCACAAGTATTATTAGAATGTACAAAGTATTTAATAATGTAAATGTGCATAATAGTCCATGTGCACATGAGTCCATAGAGTAGGAAAATGAAGAGTCTCAAGAAGAGTGAAGGTCAAGAGCACTACATATGAAGAGTCACATTCCATTATATATGTGTCTATGTGTGTGTGTTAAAGACACAATGTAGAGTAAGTGTGTGGAAGTATGGTGTATTAGAGATCTTTATTCTATCAATATACTATTTTCGAGAGCATTTGTTAATGGCATTTATATGAGTTATTACATAATTTATTTATGAGTTTTATATGTTTAGAATATTACCATTAACTTATATTTCTTATAGCAACTGTATTTTAGATCTTGTGATAATTGTGCTTTAAGTATTAAGCATCAAAATCTAATAGTGGTATTAGAGCCACAAGGGATATTGAGAGGAGATAGGGAGATTTCATTTATAGAATTTGAAATTTGTAGTTTGGTTAGATTCTTTCCATAGGGTTGCAAAAAAACTTGTGAAGACTAGGACTTAGCATATATTTCTTTCCACTAGATTGAAGGATAACTAGTGAAGATTATTGATTTCATAATTCTGGAGATTTGAATGTATTTGGTTGCTACTATCTAAGTTTTTATTGTAGAAAATTAGTCCTCAGAATTTGAGAAGCTTCCTAGAATAGATAGAGAATAATTTCACATTTAGTTAATTTAAATTCTATGTGCTTTCCTCATGCAAGGATTAGTTTTGAGTTGCAATAAAAGAGTAAACATTGAAGATTAAGGAGGTCCAAGAAAGAGACCCATTGAATATTGAAGATTGAGGAGACCTAAGAAAGAGATATCCATTGAAGATTGAAGATTTAGGAGATCCAAGAAAGAGGTCCCCATATCATATTGAAGGAAGAAAGAGAGAAAGAGGCTAGAGAAGCTCTATTGAAGATTGAAGATTGAGGAGACCCAATAAAGAGGTCCCCATTATATATTTGAGAAAGGAGAAGCCTTATTGGATGACTTATTTCTACTCTTTTCATAAAAAGTAATTTCTACCCATGGAAAATGCATATACAAGGTCAAATTAAACTTTTATTATGTTTGAATATCGTTCAAGTCATTAGCTTTACAAAAAAATAAAATATTGAAGTTTATGTCCGAGTCACCATTTATAAAGTACCTACAAGATTCAAGCACAAATAACAAAAAATAGTGAATTTTAAAGTTAGTTTGAAACTAGAACTAAAAAATCTAGTGCCTTACCATGGCAAAACACTTTGTATTTGACCTATAAAAAATGTAGACTTTTCAAACAAATTGTTTTTTAAAATAGGATAGATCATTTTAAAAATTTTAGTGAATTGTTTTTTAGTGAATTTTTATCCAAAATGGAGTGAATTGCTTTGAATTTCAAAGTGAATAACTACCAAAATTGTAACCTAGATATTTTTTTTCCAGTTTTAATCCAATATCTCTATTAATGATGAATGCAATTTAACACACATATTGAGAAATTTTATGAAAATTTGAGAAAAATGATGGTTTATTCCACTAGTTTGCTAGAAACTATGTTGAATGGCATAGAGTGGATAATGTTGGTAATCAAATTGCTCAAGACTTAAACCATATAGATATAGGTAGTTTAGACTGAACTGTTTATGAAACATGAGTGTATTTCTAATAGGAATATACTTAGAATATTTTTAGATGATAGGCTCAAAATGGAATGAATCATTCCAAATTTTGGAGCAAATGGCCTTCAATATCAAGACTTAGAAAAAAAATTATCAAACCCAATCCAACCACTTCATCCATGATTAATGAAATTTTGGCATTAAAATCAAGGATTTTTACCAATCTAAGTAATATTTAGGATTTATGTCCTAGTAGACATGCCAAAATTTATGTTGAATAAGGGAATTGTACTAACTTATAATTAAGTTTGTGTGCCCCAAATCCAAGTTTCAACAAGGTTGGATAGGAGTGAAAATAGTTTTCTGGGACCCCAAATTTAAGTCAGCTCCTACTGACCTTGTATAAAACTCCTACATTGATCTAAACTAACTTGCATAAAGTAAAAAATCAAAAGGAAAAAGCATAAAAATTAAAATACTAGAATAAAATTGCTTGGATGTTTAAGAGTGAAAGATATTAAAGCAAATACAAATTTTACACCATAGCAAGGAAAGTGTGTGATAAATCAATACATGATAAGTTGAATAACATCAATGTCCATCCTAGGGTTATGCATAGTGGTGAATATTAGGATTTCTAAAATTATAATTTGGCAAATATGAGGACCCTCAACATCGGCCCATTCGTTTGAAACTTTTAGGATCAATTTTTCTTAGGGTCAATTTGCCACAATATATATGCAAACATAGGCATATTTGTACTCATTGGAAATATCGTTTCAATCTTGATATAATGGTGGTGTTTTTATGAATTTATAAGGTGATTTAATAGGTTAAAATGTGCCCCAAATATGACCTTACTTTTTAGAGGTTCGAATGCACCAAATTTTAGTGTGAATATGATTTATTTTATTTGCTTAGGATTCACCTTGATTTCGATTAGGATTCATTATTTTTTTACAAGTGCATTTTAAGTCCAACCCCTTATGCATAACCTTGGTCCATCCATTCATTTTATTATGAAGCTAGTAAGAAAATGACAATATGGGCTATAAAGGACATACCACAATCATTATGCACTTGAAAAAAACCAAAAGGGAAGTACCACTAATAAAATAGTTAAATTAGTTTACCCCTTAGGTTTTACATTAAAATGTATTTAATAGTTAACCCTAATACTTATTATAAAATTTATGTACTATATTATTGTAGTATCTTAGTTACTACCTTCTAGTTTTGAGGAATTAGCCATAGAAAATAGATTTTACAAACCCAAGAACAACATTGAAAAATAGCAAAATGTGTAAAATTGATAAAATTTGCTATCTCCAAAATGGATTGATTGGCTTGCAAGAGAATTCATTGATAAAATGGATTATTGGCTTGTAGGAGTGTTTTTCTCACATGAATAGATTTATTGTCTCAGGGGAGTGATTCACTTAGTAAAAGGTGTTTATCCTCTCATAAATGCAACTGATTTTTTTTCCAAACTAGAGCAAAGCACTCAAACAATCGCAAAGGTAAATTGAAGACATGGATCCCTAGGTGAATCTTCTATAAAGTGATACTAAGTCATTTTAGAATATTTTTAAACCTATTAAAGGTATAATAATAGGTTTATAATATTTGGTGGTCTATAATTTTGCTAAATATGCCCTAAAATATTTACTTTTACCACAATTATTTATTTCTCAACCTAGATAACTTAGGGGTAAGATTTTAATATAAATAGGGGTCTAGGACCCTAATTGTATTAATATTTTAGCTATGAGAATTGAGTTGCACTCTATGAAACCCACATTATACTTTATACTCATGAAGTTGTGAGAAATTGCTAAGTCCTTAGGAATTCTAATAGTGGTACTTCCCTTTTGGTTTGTCAAGTGCACAATGAATGTGGCATGGCCTTTCTAGCCCATCTTGTCATTTGCTTACTAGATTAATTATCAAATGAATGGATGGAAATTGATGGTATTTAATTTATCATGTATTGATTTATCACACACTTTCCTTGGTATGGTGTAATATCTATATTTGCTTTAATATCTTGCATTCTTAAACATCCAAGCAATTTTATTTTAGTATTTTAATTTTTATGCATTTTCCTTCTCATATTTTACTTTATGCAAGTTATTTTCGATCAATGTAGGATTTTTCTACAAGGTCAGTAGGAACTGACTTATATATGGGGTCCCAAAAATCCATTTTCACTCATATCCAACCTTGTTGAAACTTGGATTTGGGGCACACAACCTTAATTAGAAGTTAGGACAATTCTATGACTCAACATAAATTTTGGCATGTCTACTAGGACATAAACCCTGAATCTTACTTATATTGGTAAAATTCCTTTATTTTAATACCAAATTTTCATTAATCATGGATGAAGTGGTTAAATTGGGTTTGATATTTTTTTTGCTAATTCTTGATATCAAAGGCCATTTGCTCCAAATTTTGGAATGATTCATTCCATTTTGAGCCTATCATCTAAAAATATTCTAAGTATATTCCTATTAGCAATACACTTATGTTTCACAAATGGTTCACTCTAAACTACCTATATCTATATGGTTTAAGTCTTGAGCAATTTTCTTACTAAGATTGTCCACCTTATGCCATTCAAGATAGTTTCTAGAAAACTAGTGGAATAAACCATCACTTTTCTCAAATTTGCATTAAATTCTCAAAATGTGTGTTAAAATCGCATTCATCACTAACATAGAGATTGGATTAAAACTAGAAAAAAAAACTCTCTAGGTCAAAATTTTGGTATTGACTCACATTGAAATTCAAAGCAATTCACTCCATTTTGGATAAAAACTTGAAAATATCTAAATTGTTAAAAGCCAATAATTTGCTAAATATTTCAAGGTGATCTATCCTATTTTAATAAGCAATTTTTTTGAAAAGTCTACATTTTTTATAAGTCAAATCCAAAGTGATTTGCCATAGTAAGGCACTAGATTTTTTAGTTCTAGTTTCAAACTAACTTTAAAATTCACTATTTTTGTTATTTGTGCTTGAATATTGTAGATACTTTGTAAATGGTAACTCTGACATGAACTTCAAAATTTTATTTTTTTTGTAAATAGAATGACTTTAACGACATTCAAACATCATCAAAGTTTAAATTTGACCTTGTATATGCATTTTCCATGGGTAGAAAGCACTTTTTATGAAAAGAGTAGAAATGATTCATCCAATAAGGCTTCTCTTGGGAATAATTTTGATGAAAATAGTAGAATATTTTATTATTTATTGCCTTACCATTGTCCTTTTAATTCATTTGCAATCAAATTTCAAGGAATAAATTTGATGCATCCTGACACTAAACAATTAGAAATTTAGCCAAGTAAACCCTTGAATATTAGTAGTAGACTATATGATGAACAAGAAGGTAAATTGTTTTATGTGTTTATTAATAATTCTAATGCTTTTGAATGGAAATATAGTGACATAAAATGAATTCATCCTAAAATTTGTAATAGTCACATCTATACTCATGATGTGAAACCTATTCATCAACCCCAATAGAGAATAAATTCTACTTTACACGAAATTACTAAAATTAAAATTGAGAAATTTTTAGTAGTATTCATTTACCCTATTCCAGATAGCTAGTGAGTCTCTCTAGTGCTTATTATTCCTAATAAGAATGAGAAATGACATGTGTGTGTGTTGATTAATAAAAAATCAATAAAGACATAGAAAAGGATCATTTTCCCTTGCCATTTATTGATCAGGTACTTGATCACTTGCTAGAAAGAAATAACTTTTGTTTCTTGATAGATTTAGTGGTTGCAACCAAATTCAAGTTACACTAAAATACTATGAAAATACAACCTTTACATGCCCTTAGGGTATATTTTCATATCAAATAATACCATTTGGTCTTTTTAATGCTCTTACAACTTTTTAGTGAGTTGTCATCATTGGTTTTGATGATCTCACAAGCAAATGTGAAGTTTATGTGGATGATTTTATTGTGTATAGAGAGAGTTTTGATGAAACTCTCCATAATATTGACAAAGTCCTTGCTTATTGCAAGGATCATAATTTAGCCCTAAGTCATAAAAAATGTTTAATATTATGGATGAAGGCATTGTTTTAGGACATCATATTTCCTCTCAAGGGATAGAAGTATATCCTAAAAATATTAAGATTATATTACAATTACCTCCTTCTAAAACAAAAATAGATGTACAAAGTTTCTTATGCCATGCAGAATACTATCAACACTTTATCAAGGATTGTAATAAGATCATAGCTCTCATGTGTACTTTGTTAGCCAAAAATGGTGAATTTATATGGACATATTCATATCAAAATGTATTTGACATACTAAAATAAAACCTTACTATCCCTCTTGTACTATGAGGACCAAATTGGAAACTTCCATTCATATCCAGATTGATGTGTCTGATACCACAATAGGTGCAACCCTCATATAAGAAGAGGATGTCAAACATTACACTATATATTATATAAACAAGAATTTAATAGGATCTGAAAATAATTATACCACTACCAAGAAATAGTTTTTACCAAATACACCATAAAACATTGCCACTACATTACTGGATATTATGTGTTTGATCATATTTTTTTAATTGGTGTAAAAACGAAGGGGTTATGAAAGGGCATCAAAAATTTTACAAATAGAAACAAGAGACAAGAAGTCTCACATAGACACAACAAAAGCAAATATAACCAACACTACTACCAAAATAATATCACACATAAACCCACGAAGAAAAAACACAGAGAAAGACACCAACCTAACAAGGCAAAGACTACAAATTGATCTCCAACCAAAAATTTTCAAGCTACATCCCAACCACATTGACCAAACAAGGCCATAAGGGCCCTTAATATTGATCATGATTCTCCATGAGGTTTATCTTAGTTGCTTCCTTATCTCGCTTTATATTCTAGGAGATCTCATTAGCGTAGAACATTGGACCTTATGTGTTTGATCATATTAATCATTCATCCATAAAATATTTAATGAACAAACCTATAGTTAGTGGTATAATTATATTATGGTTACTATTACTCTAAGAATTTGATATCACAATAGTTGATAAATCTAGTAAAGCTAATGTTGTAGTTGATTTCATGTTAAGATAAACGAATGCAAGTGATCAAGAGCCAATCGAGGATACGTTCCTAAATGAGCATCTTTTTGTAATATCAGCACACTTTCTATGGTTTGTGGATATATCTAACTATCTTGTAACAATAAATATTTCTTTATATTTCTATCTTAGGGAAAAGAAGCATTTAATTCAAAAAATTTAATATATTAAATGTTTTAATGGTAAACTATTTAGATGTCGACCTGACTTTATTTTGCATAGGCATGTACATTAGGATGCTTTTTTTAACATCCTTTGGACATGTCATGATGATCCATAAGAAGGACACTATTATACAAAAATAACTATTAAAAAAGTTCTTAGAGCAAGATATTACTGGCCCTCACTCCATCAGGATGTTAGGAAGTATGTACAACATTATCACTAGTGCCAGCGAGTGGGGAAGCCCACTACTAAAGATGAGATACCTTTATAGCCTCAAGTGGTTCTTGAGCCATTTGAAAATTTGGGCCTTAATTTTTGTTGGACCAATTGATCCACCATCCTAGGGTAAGCAAGACATATTATTTTGTATGAATTATGTGACCAAGTGGACATAGGTTTATGCATTCAACCATACCTATGAGGAAAAATTTACATATTTCTTGTATGGACACATTTTTTTATAATTTGGTGCTTCTCATGCTATTGTGTCTAACTAGGGACCACAATTCATATCCAAGGTGGTATAGAAATTTACAAAATTTGATAAAATAAATCATATAAATGTATATCCATACCACCCTTGGGTAAATAGACAAGTAGAAGTCACTAACAAAGAGCTTGAGACTATTTTAACATAGTGGTTATTCATAGAATAGAATGGGTGAACAGGTTGATTGAGGCTATGTGAGTATACAATACCACATGGAAATCAACAATAGGTTTTACCCCATACAAGTAAATATATGGTAAGAACCCAATACTTACTATTAAGTTTAAACTTTAAACACATTGTATGATGCATGAGGTAGGCATGGACTTGTTATAGGTATAGAGTGAGAGGATATTAAAAATAAATGAGTTAGATAAACTATTTTTGGAGTCTCTTCACCATATAAATCTTCCAATAGCAATGAAAATTATGGTATGATTACCATATATTAAAAAATAAATACAAACTAGGTTATCGGGCACATCTCTTTGATTCTTATTCTTATGGATGCAATCAGGGTAGAAGATGGTTGAAAACAAAAAATGATGATCTCTTCTATTTATGAAAAAATATAAATAAATAAACGTATCCTAGCTTTTGAGATACAATCATGATGCAAAATTGTTCAATAACTTCGATGACATGAGAAACTATCTACTATAACAAGGTATGTATTTTCTTTTGTTTTAATATTAGTTTAATTTTAAGATTATATAAGTGCATTTAGTTCACTTTAGCCATAGTATTACATAGCATTAGGATTACAAAGGCTTCCAACTAAGTCTATTTAAGGAGTTTTCTAGTGCACCCTATTAGGCATCAAACTCTTTTTGATGCCAAATCAACATTAAACTATTTTACAAATCTACATAAAACTATTTTACCTATCATATGTGCATCGAAGTTCCTTTACTACTCTCTACATTGAACTACTCCTATGCATTTTATTATCATAAGAGCTACAAAAAACATATTTTATCTCAGTTGGGGGGGTACCAGGAGGTTCCAAAGTAAGAATCCAAGTAACAAATTGATAGGGTTGAGAATAAGAGTATGCAACATGTTAGTCCCAATGCATATTTTAAAAAAGAGGATAGAAATACATGGGAAATACCAGTAATCAATATGAATGCCATGTCAACTCAAGATGATATTTTCAATAAGGCCAAAAAGAAAGGCAACCAATGTTATGATTTGCAGAGAATTTTCTACCTTGAACCACGATGTGGATAATGATGTGTGTCACCTCTCACATTTGAACTATGCAAATTTTATAATGGAAAGTTGTACTGATAATTTTTTGTTCTTTCCATATTTATGTATTGAATTTATGGCATACATTAGTTACCTAGAAAATATGACATATCAATTTAGATATGATACATTCATGGTTCTCAACTATGGATCATGCAAAAATAGTTTTTGTCAAAATATGGGTACATAGGATTTAGTTTGGGCTTTGTATGGTAGAAACAATTTATAAACTATGCGTAGGAACCAAATTGATTAGTGACATGTGTCCTCCCTTGCATTAAAAACATGTGATGCATCATTAATGCACTTCAAGCTCAAGGTATGCAAGTTAAGATGATCTTCTATCACATACTCTATAAACTTCTTGATACTTCAGGCAAATGAAACAACTCCACTCTAGATTCCCATGCATACATTGATGATTTCAAACACTCAAGATGAATACATCCTTCTATTATAGCTCCCACATGCACCTAACAAAAACATAAAGTGTTTATCATAGTATTTTTATAGATCCATTTATGAAATAAAGGTCTATGTAGAAATAGAACGTGTCCCTTGTTTAATGTCAAATGATATTTGAAGGATTTCAATGCCAATTTGCTATGGCAAAAGGTTCCAATAGACAAAGGTCAAATATTATAATTCACTAGCAGACAAAAATTAAGCAACTTTGTAATATTTCTATTTTCAACAAGAAAAACTAACAAGGAATTATCTATACAATACAATAGGAGGATAATAATGGAAATTTGAGCTAAAGGATACTTCCAAGATTACCCAACATCTAGAAGTGGTGGAAAAATTTCATCAAGCAAGATGGATGTAGTTCCTAGAGAAGTTTAAAGGTCATGATAAAACCCTTGCTAGGGAATTTGTGCTTAGCCTATGAGAAAATTTTGTAATAGTTAGAGGTACCAAAACAGATGTAACACCTAATACTCAATACACTTTCTAAAATTTCTTTTGAAGGGGAGGATATTTTTAAGTATAGAACTACTTTATTAGAATTATTTAGGGATTTCAAGGGTGAAAATGACCCTAAAATTCAATATGAAACCAAAAATAATTCATGCAAGGGCTTGAAGCATCTTATTTTAGTGTCACACAAGAATACTATATCCATTTAGGTCATCAGATTTATCACTTATGAAGGTCAACATGGGATTCATTTTGGACCTATAGATCCAAAAGGCCACATACTTGGAAAATTTTTATAAAAATTTCAAAATTTCTCTAAGTGTAGATAGATGTTTCGAATCTGGACAGCAGTACAGCACAACAATACCATGGTCAAATTGGTCAAAAGGGCTCTTCACATAGTCAAAATCACGGATTAGAATAAAATTTGAGGTCCTAGCTCAGGATAAAAGTTTTGTACTATGTGGCCTTGAACATGGTTCTACACCATGTTCAGTACGGTCAAATATGGCATTATGGTATCTTTAATCATGTATTAAAACATGGTTCCCAACTATGCAACTCAACACATGGTTCTACACCATGCAAATTAGTGCATGGTTCCTCGTTATGGTCAAAGTGGTCAAAGTACCAAGTTGTATAATCCAAAGCATGACTCAGAATAAGGTTTTATTCTGCATAGCCTAGAACAGGCTTCTATATCATGCAACTCAACACATGTTTCTACACCATAGTTAGTGTAATCAAAGTTATCATCTCAACATTTCAAATATCAGTCTAGAATATGGTTTTATGTTGCCCAACCTAGAGCAGAATTTCACAAGCATAACCTTGGATTAGCACACTCTTGTCCTAGGCCACCGTCAAAGTGGTCAAATAACTCAAATTTGGAGATTCAAATATTGGATCAGAATATATTATATGCCATGAGAGGTGAGAAGAGCTAAAGATAACTTCATTAAATTGTTTCATTATAGAATGTGTTGTAGGTCATAGGTGTGTCCTAGGATGTGATTGTTAAAGGTGCACCAAATGTTTTAATCTTAGATATCTAAGAGTAGATCAAGGTCCCACATTGAATGCAATTGGAATGATATATAAATATAAGATTCATCATGGTAAGAGCCAAGAATATGAAGCAATAAAAATTAATATTTATGAGATTATTTAGTTTTAAATCTATGGTAGGGCAACCATAGCAAGAACAAGAGATTATCTTGATTTCTTCTTGGCAAGATCTACAATTGGAAGTAACAAAGGCTGAACAACTTGTAGAAGCCAAGTTACAGAATATCAATGGAGTAGATAGTCTCTTCTTTATTGTATCATATAGGAGGTTTCCATCTCATCATCTTGTTGGTCTGGTACTCCAACTTCCTTGTAATGTTCCTAATACTTTTAAATTTTATAAATTTACTGAAAAACTATAAATAGAGATCAAACACTCATTTTAAAGGGTCGGATCTAAAGTGTTTGTGTGTGCTACTATTGTAAACTCTTTACAAATTAATAGAAGAAGAATTACTTGGATGTTTACCTTAGACTTGTATATTCTTTTATGTGAATTACCAACTCTTGAAGTCATTTTTGCTACTGCTACTATGGTTAGTCTATTCTACTAATTTGAATTTCTAACTTAGAGAAAATTGGAATGATTTATGTCTAAATGTATGCTTGGAAAGGATTTTTTTTGTTAGTTAAATTATTAATATAATTCTACTAATTTGGATTGTTAATACCCTGTACGTTTGAAATAATTCTTGAAGCATGTTGTTGTACCTTAATGATGAATATGACTGATTTTGAAAGTTTTTAGTCCTAAGTATTATCTACTAAAAATTGATTTGTTAGATATTCTCTGTAGATGCCTATGTTGTTTCCTTTGTACATATACTATTAATTAATTACTTTCTTGACCCCTTTCCCCTTTTTCTCCCTATATTTATACATTTAACTGAGTTTAAATGATTCAACATTCAATAAGTTAACAAGGTATACCAATCTACTCTAGATACTGGGTTGAAGCAATTATGACCCATCCAATGTTAGGGTTTGGCTATGATTAGTGGGTGCTTACCTTTCAAAATCATTGTAGATGATAGTCACAATTTAAGTTTACCTTGATTTCAATTTAGACCTCAATGATTTTTGAGATGACCGATGGGATATTATTCATAAAATATTCAACTATCCACTAAATATTTTATTGCATTTATTTGGACGAATCAATGTTTAGTGATTTCCCTGATCTCTATAGGATTAATAGCCTAGAATCCTTATTTCACATTGTTGTTTCCATAATTTTAGATCAGTTTCTAGTTTATATGCTTACTTGGTAGCCCTACATAGATTCTTGTTATCATATAACATAAGGAAAGCATAGAGGTCAATTATTATAGTTATGGCTCACTAGAATTATCCCCCTGGTATGATACTAGTCCTCTCAACATCTTCATTCTACATGAAATTCCTAAGATTACTCTGCAAAACCTACCCAGCTATGAAGAGAGAGAGAAAGCTATAGCTAATAATTATCGAGATAGCTTATGTATCCTCTACTTATAACATCACATTTGAAGATGTCATGGTTAGACTACTACTTGTTCTATCCTTCAAAAGCAAAGTGTTGTGGTACAATTATTTAGAGGATAAAAGTGTTTCTACTTGGGTTGATTTAGCCATAGCTCTTATTGATAAATTTAATGATCCTAGAGACCTCTTCTTGCTGCTCACTCAATTCTCATTCATCAAGAAATATTCTCATGAAATCCTTCCTAATTTCAATGTCTAACTCATGAGAATGTGGAGAAGAATTCCCCAATAATACCAACCCTCCCATCCTCAAGCCTACCTCTATTATATCCACACATTTCATCCTAGATTAAGTATCCTCATTCAATAGTCTAAAGAGAAAATATTTCCTCATATCTTTTGAGAGGCCATCCAAGCTAAAAATATGTTGATCATAGCTGGTAAACTACCTCCTCGAGTAATAAATCCCTCTTTTGATAATCCTCTCAGCCCCCCATTGTAAACCCCTAGGGGAGGTAAATTCATGGCCATCGCAAGGAATAAAAAATGGTGTTATTCCTAATGATCAAGCTAATCAAGTCTAGAGAGAACAAGAGTTGACAATGGTGATGCAACACATGGAGCAAGATGTAAAAGAAGGAGAACCACATTTCAAGAAAGCCAAAGGGAGAGAAACCAACAATGTTATGCTTCTATGGAAACCACCTCATCAAAGTTATGGGTTGTAGCTCATAAAATATAGCTTTGAAAAAAGGAGAAGTAGAACAAAACATAAAATACAACAAAAGGGAAAGTGATAGCATGCTAGCCTCACCACTAGTCCCATCACTTGGTCTCCTTCAAACAGAGGATCCAAGACTAATAAGCTTTGATGGTATGATGGAATCCAACATAGTAGGTCCCCAACAAGAGGGCAATAGTGATTAATATTCTTTGGCATCTGAATCCTAAGAAGAGTATAATAGGGATCAGATAGATATCCAAGAAAAACTGCCAAAAGTGACATCCCTGAATCAAGAAAGGTTGAAAGTGTATAAAAATTTATATTTTCCATATTTGACCCTAGAGGAGAGGAAGGAAAATGTGATCCAATACAAAATCTTATTCAAATATTCTTTTCCACCAAAGCAATATTTGAGAGAAGATTTTCTAGTACCTTAAGAGGTGAATTTGGTTGATCTCTCCTTGGAAAAATTAATAGAAAATGAGCATTTTAGCCCATTTTATTTACCTATCTTTCTGGAGAAATGTGTATTACACAATTGCATAATTGATCCAAGAGCTAAAATATTAATAATACCACTTGGGATCTATGAAATTTTAGGATTGACCATGGATATCGTAGAACCAAAATGGCTACGATTCAAAAAGAGGCTAGTTAGAAAGGTGGCCATATTGAAGTAGTTTGTAATGATGTTATGTGGACACCCTAATTTAGTCATCATACAAGACAATTATTGTTGATGTTCCTCCATTTTTTGGAATATGCCTATCGAAAGGTCTCCTCAGACAATCTAAAATTTATCTTAATCAAGAGTCTAATGAGATGAAGATCTTTGAAGCAAAGAATGTAGCCAATATATCCATCCAGGGACTTCATCCTTTTTTTTTAGAAAGATACAAATAATACCAAACTAAGATGAAGGGATCTGACCATGGTATAGAGGTAGAGATGAATTTCTACAAGAAGGTAGGCTAGAACATTATCAAGGTTCAAATCAGAAGTTGCAGAGCACATCTGCAATTAGTTTCTTCCCTTACCAGGAGATACAGGAGTTTTGTTTTCTCAAATCCTATGTAAGTAATCAAAAGGAATTTTTAAAAATTAAAAATAAGGTTGAAAAGTTATATCAGGAGCCTTTGTGCATAAATAAATATTTCCAAAAAATCTTAGAATCTACGATGCTTAGCAGGGAAACACTCGTTACTAGCCTAGATACCACATGATGGATGGTGTGTTAGAGTGGAAGATATTCAGGAAGAAGTAAACAGGTAAAATGGATTCAAAATGGGCTCAAATATAGTTATGAACTATTAAAAATTAGATGTAGAGAGAGGCTTAAGTTTTTTTTTTTCTGGTTGGGACATTGTGGATTAAGAGGATGAGCTCACAAAATCTTTTAGAGCTAGGCATGGGTACACACACCACATTTTTGTGTACATAGTCATGAAGTTAATAAAATTACTAATTATAGTTGTAATAAATAAAGTAGGGGGATCTTGTGAGAGCATTAGCCTTACATAATTTTGTACATATACTTAAGGTGAATAAGAAAATATCCACAGGATAGGCCAAGAAAATCATTTGATGTTCTAATGGATCATAACCTTGGTGGATAAGATATAATGCACAATGCTTTCTTCTTTATTTTGCATAGTGTGATGCTTTCTCCCCTTTGTTCTTTCCTCCATCATTATTCTATCGAATTTGTAGTGCAATGGACAAATGTCGAAAATTCCAAAGAGATAGAGGGTGTGTTTGAAAATCCAACATGATGTAGGTAAGGCCATCAAAATTTGCATAGGTGAGTGGAAATAAAATATCCAATACATAATGGTGTCAATTGGATGCACAAATGGTATGAGTATGAAACTTAATTGACATGCATAATGTGTATTCCATGATGGTTTTTTAGTCATCATCTAATGAGAAGCCTTTTAGGATTTAGCACATATAAAGATGTGCATTTATAAAAAAATAGAAATATGAAGTTATCGATGAAGATATGAGCAAAAAAAAAAAGATATTTTCATGGAGAAGCACGAGTAGCTAAAAGAATTCCTGCTAGCTTGTACAAGAAAGTGCAAGAGACATAAGGAAAATAGATGATCACCTAAAATATGGTAGTTTGTTTTTCTTGGAAAGAGTTTTGAGCCCCAATGGAGTATACATATGGAGGTATGTTTTTGTGGTAGATTCCTTTAGTTTGTGTACCTCCAATTATTTCATTATGTTTGCTCTTTTCTCTATCTCTAGAACTATCGTGCTGCTTCTTCATACTCACATGTAAAATACTCCACAAGCTCCTTTGTTTTTCAACACCTCCATCTCCCCTCACCACCATTTCATATAATTTTTGAAGTATATTTTATCCCTATCCTTTGCATTTTTGTAATTATTTGTTCACCCCAGTTTCATTCCACCTAGAATTTGCCTTCATCCTATACCCATTAGTAGGTTCTTTTATTCTTGTTTAGTCCCTTCTTCCTCCTCTAGGGTGATTTCGAGACTCCTTTTTTCCAATAGGAATTTATGGCTCCAATATAAGGCTATCTAAGTTCTACAACTTTACAAGAAAAGTTCCTTTAGTGGCACCAAAATGTAGGCCCAAAAGGCCATATGCTTGGAAAAAATTTGCAAAAATTCCAAATTTTTTCTAAGTGTAGATATATGTTCTAGACTGAGACAAGGATGTAGCACAACATGTCCTATGCCATGGTCAAATTGGTTAAAAGGGCTCTTCACGTAGTTCAAATCATGGCTTAGAATAAAATTCAAGGTCCTAGCTCAGGATAATTTTTCTGTATCGAATGGCCTAGAACATGGTTCTACACCATGATCAATGGGACCAAATATGGCATTACGATATCTTGAATCGTAGCTCAAAACATGGTTCCCCATCGTGTAGCTCAAAACATGGTTCTACATTGTATAGTTCAATGTATGGTTCCCCACTGTGGTCAAAGTGGTCAAATTACCAAGTTGTATAATCCAAAATAAAACTTAGAACAAGTTTTTATTCTATGTGGCCTAGAAAATGCTTCTATACCATGCAACTTAGCACATGGTTCTATGCCACAGTCAGTACAATCAAAATTATCATCTTGGCCTTTCAAATCCTGATCTATAACATGGTTTTATGTCACCTGACTCAGAGTAAAATTTCACAAGCACAACCTTGGATTAGCACACTAATGTCCTAGGCTACAGTCAAAGTGGTCAAACAAATTAAATTTGGAGATTAAAATACTGGAACATAGCATGTTCTACATTGTGAGAGGTAATAAGAGCTCAAGGTAACTCCAAAAAATGGTTCCATTCCAAAATGTGTTATAGGTTGCAGGTACGTAAAATATTTTAAATTTAGTCATCTAAGAGAATATCAAGGGCCCATGTTGAACACAATTCGAACAACATATAAATGCAATATTCATTGTGGTGAGAGTCAAGAAGATGAAGTTATAGAAAATCAAGATCCATGAGCCAATTCAGTTTTAGATCTATGGCAGGGCACCCACAACAATAACAAGATATGATCTTGATTTCTTCTTGGTAAGATCTAAAGCTAGAAGTAATGAAGGGCAAACAACTTGCAAAATCCAAATTATAGAAGATCAATAGATAAAATAGTCTCTTCTTTCTTAGATCAAATAGGAGGCTACCACCTTAGCATATTGTTGATTTGGCACTCCAACTTCCTTGTAATGTTCCTAATACTTTCAAATATTTTAAATTTACTGCAAAACTATAAATAGAGATAGAACCCTCATTTTAAAGGTTTGGCTCTAAAGTGTTTACTTGCACTACTATTGTACACTCCCTACAAATTAATAGAAGAAGAATTACTTGGATGTTTACCTCAAACTTGTATCTTCTTTTATGTGGATTACCAATTCTTGAAGTTTTTTCTACTACTACTACTATGGTTAGTCTATTCTACTAATTTGGATTGCTAACTTAGAGCAAATTGGAATGCTTCATGTCTAAATGTATGTTTAAAAATGATTTCTTCTTTTGTTAGTCAATGTATTAATCTAATTCTACTAATTTTGATTGTTAATACCCTGTATACTTGAAATTATTTATTGAAGTATGCTATTGTATCTTAATGATGAAGATGACTAGTTTTGAATGTTGCTAGTCCTAAGTATTATTTGCTGGAAATTGATTTATCAAAGCTTCTATGTACATGTCTATGTTGTTAGCTTTATCTATACACTATTAATTAATTACTTTATTAACTCCCTTACCCTTTCTATCCCTATATTTATACATTTAATTGATCTTAAATAAGTCAATATTCAGTAAGTTGATAAGGTATACCAACCTACTTTGGAGGTTGGGTTGAAGAAATTTTGACCCATTCAATATCAGGGTTTAGTTATGATTAGTGGGTGCTTACCTTTCAAAATTATTGCATATGATAGTCACAATTCAAGTTTACCTTAATTTCAATTCAGACCCAATATGAACACACATGAATATATTGATACATTTGAGGCATGGAGCCTCTAGACTAGACCTAAGGATCAATTTGTCATTATACCTTCATTCAGCCCTGCATATCATGGGAAAAAGTATACAAGAAGGTAGTGTATCCCTAAAACATCATGATATAATTAGACTGATATATAGATAGCATTTCACTTAATCACAATAATTCCATAATCAAAGGGTGCTAACAAAACTACCTAAGTTTCTAGTCTAAGTTTTTGGTGAAGTAGCAAAAAATAGTGGATTTGTAGCTTCAATGAGTCATGAAGTAGTTGAGCCAACTAGTTCAACATCTATAACAACTAATGCTATTAAAAGAAGTAAGAAAATGGCTAATTCAAGTGATTTAGAAAATAAGTAAAAAGTTGATCAACTAGAACTAGCACTTGATATGTCCAACATAGATAAAAGGATTAGTCATAGAACTGGATTTTCTATTTAGATAGGATAGCATGTTCTCAGTCATAAAGTTGGTGTATTAGAATTTTTGGAGCAAGCTCAATAGAACATAAGGGTAAATAAATAATAAGTAGCAACAAAGAATAATTTCCAACACCTAAGACTATTGGTCAAAATGAAGGATGATGCATAAAACAAGTACTAAACACAACTAAAACAAAAAAAGAGGGAGAGATAAAATCTCTCATGTTAGATAAAGAAATTGGTTTAGAATTAACACCAGATCATCTAGGCCTATGAGGAAAAAAAAAATAACTATAGAAAGTAGTGGCAATGAGAAAGAATATGTTGTTGTACCTAATCAATTCCAATAACTTACATAATAGGATAATGTTTTAGATATAAGTGAAATTGGAAGGGAAATTAAATTCGTTCAAAAGAAAACCCTAGCACAATTTAGAATAAAAATCACAACTTAGAAAAATGAGTTAGAGGTAACTAAAAAGCTATTATAGGAAAAAGAGATATATTGCTCAACTTTTATAGAATTTGGATAAACTAAAAAATAAAGATATGTGGTATCATGATAAAATATAACCCAAACAAATTTTTGAACCTAAATCTATTGATATGTTATAAGAGTTAGCCTCTAGATTTAATGAACAACAAGAAAAAATATTGGAACATTCACCTAAGGTGTAGGAGTAGGAAGCACAAATCCTTGAATTGGTAACTATTTTACCAAAATTAAGGGATATAACAAAAGTAGTAAACTATTTTTGCACTAATGTGTCAAAATGAAAGGAAGGAAAATCATAAAAAGTTTCAATACAAATAGGGGATGTGCTCACAAAAACAAAGAAGAATCTAGAACAAGGAATATTACTAAAAAAAACATATTCAATACTTGTAGAGTCACTAAAATACCTAAATATGCAAAAAGGATATTTGAATAGGAATGAATTATGCAACCAATATGCCAAGATAAAGGAGTTCAAACTAAATTTCATTAGATTCCACAACTAGTAGTAATCACTCCCTCAAGAATGATTACTTTATATAATCACAATGTGGTTGTCAAAATATGGATGAAACACTATTATTATTTAGAATAGAAAAACAAGGACCTCAAATCCTTTCAGAAAAAATAAAAATCTGAATGAACTAATATATAGGTATGCTGGAAATTGTGAGAGCTAGGGTTTGACATGGCAATTTCATGAAATCATGGATGCAATCGAGGTGCAATTTTTTACTAGGATACCATGAGATTTGGTGGTGCTTGCAACTTGGATGCAATTTTTACCGTGCATGCAGGCTCAAGAGCCCAAATTGTCTAGTTTCAAGGCTTCTTCCATGCATGCACTATGAAATTTTGGTCAAACATTTTATGGTGGTGTAAAGGTTTCCATTTGCAAAGGAAGGTACTATTCAGAGTTATCCCTTTATTTTTTTTGTTATTTATTTATTTATTGTGTGAGTGTGGTGTCCTCTCTCTTCTATGGTAGCCTCTTCAAGAGGCCTACCACCTCTCTCTTTTTGAGATGTGGTGCAAAACAAAGGTACTAAAGGAGAAAGTGGGAGCTCTATGAGAGGTATTAAACATGTAGTTATAAAAGAGAGAAAAATACAAGAGAATACACAACCCTTAGCCCTCAATAAATACTTGGAAAAAACTACAAAGTTGTCATGATTCAATGTAAAACTAAAATCCTTTAAACAAATAATTTTTTATTTATATGAGAAGGCATTAATTTTATGCTTCACAGGTTTTTGGTCAATGGAGCAAGATCTGAAAAATTGGATAAAGAAAGTCTCAAATTTGAAGGGATATGTAAAACTTAAACTTTGCCCTAAAGGCTTCTTCATTGTTGTTTTCACTTGCATGGAGGATAAGGAGAGGATTCAATATGGGGGGCCTTATTTCATGGCAAGGGCTAGTCTTTTATTTGGAACTCGACCATTGGTTTTAATCCCAATTAAGTAAATCCAACCAAAGCCTCAATTTGGGTGTGGTTGTATGCTCTCCCACGAAATCTTAGAAAAAGGAAACCTTGAAATGAAGTGGAAATACTACTGTAGAATATATACGAATATTCAAAGCAACTAAAGAGGCTCATGTAGCTACCTTTGTATGGATTTGTCTCCATGTAGAAATATCAAGCCCTCTTTTAGAGGCAATTATTCTAAGTGTAGGGGATTATGAGTGGACCCAAGATCTAGATTATGAGAATGTACCCTTTTGATGCAAATTTTTCCATGATTATGGCCATATCCTATGAAATTATCTTGCCCTTAAGAAAAAATTAGACGATATAGAGACAAAGAAGGATCCATTAGGGAAGAAGGAAGAGTGGAAATCTCCAAAATTGATAAACAAAAAGGATAAACAGGTGTGGCAAAAGAAATGAGAACAAAAAATCAATAGATAAATAAATTTGTGATTCTACAAGAGATAGACCAAGAGATGGAGGAAATCATGCATATCCCCTAAGGGTAAAATGAATAGACAAACAAGGAAGGGAGTAAGGGGGAAAACATAGTGGAATTTCTTGTAGATAAGTTAATAAAAGATCCTAAAAACCTAGAGGAAGGTGATTTAATCTAGAGGAATCCCTAGCTAAGGTTACACTATGAATATACTCCAATGGATGCTAATGAGCCCATTCAGAGTGAAGATATTTTGGGTGGAAGATCCTTAGAACCTCCCTTGAAGGAGCCTTGTCAACTAGAAAAGGAGAATATTGGCCAAACCCTCATATAACAAAGACCTATTTCTAACAATATGGTAACATCTTGTTGGCAATTTTGGGTACTTTGGGTACATTGCCTTTGCTCAAGTGTATAAGTTTTCATTGATGTCAAAAGGCATTTTTGTGTTGATATCAAAAAGAGTGTGATGTCAAAAATATCTTGAGAAGCTTCATAATGTTAAAGGGTTTTTATTAAAACCATGGTGACAAGGTTAAAGGTTTTTCTTAAAACCATTTGGACTCACTAAGGGTTTTTATTAAAACCAAGCTTAACTTAATGCAAAGGTTTTTACTTCTTGAAAAACCTTAACTCCCTCCACGGGGATCGAAATGCAGACCTCCGCCTACGCAAGGCCCAAACGCAGCCTTCGCTGCCACTAGCCCACAAGGGGCTTACAAAGTCCAAGACGAACTTCCTTCCACATAAACGGTCAAGCTTTCCAATATATTTTCAAACCACAAGCTCTCCTCTTTCGCAGTGTAAACAGAACATTCGATCGCAGCCAAACCAATTAATTGCCTTCAATTTTCCAAGTAGGTTTAACCTTAGGAACCTTCTCATATTTATAGTCCATTTCTCCTTAATTGTTTGACGTCGGCGCTCCTCCAACGATGGCAACACGTCGGCGAATGAATTCTTTATGTGCGTCGCTTAAGGGTTAAAAGACCCTTTAATAATAATTAAAATAATAATAATAATTATTTTATAAATAATAAATTAAACTTAGACCTTTTTCAAAGGTTTGAGTTAATTTAATTATTAATAATAAACATGGACCTTGTGCATGGATTAGTCACGTTTTTATTAAAACCTTTTTTGTGCCACGAATTTCAGATTCTTCAAGGGCAGCCATTATAAGGTGTGATTATTTTCTTGATATGATTTTTGGTATTGTTTAGCATTGTTTAAAAGACATAGCATAAATAAGGGGATATTTCTTTGGTTTTATTTTTTAGATTAGTCTTTTTCTATGCTAAATTTAAAAATGGAGATATAAGGTGTAAGTTTTGGTTGTTGTGTTTTTGGCTTCTTTGGTGGTTGTTTTTAAATAAGAGGAGCTAAAAGGTGTATTAAGGAAAGTTTTTATATATGCTCATTTATCTTGGTTCTAACCCTAACTTGGTTGGAAGTTTGAGGTTTGTGTGTGGTGACAGCTTTAAGGATCAATTTATCTTCTACTCCAATAAGGTATGGGCACATTCTTCTTATGAGTATGATTGGTGTATGTTTTCTAAAATAAGGTTGGAGTGAAAAGGTATTCTACTAGGTATCCTTTGGCTAGGTGTAAATCCTATTTTTTGGTTTTTTGAAGACTACTTATGCATTGTTATCCTTAAGGAGATTTTTTTGTGAATGCATAATTTCTGGTTTGAGATAGTGGAAGCTTTGTGCACTAGGGTTTATATTTATGAGTCTAGCTACTTGCATTGAGTTGGTGGAACCCTTGGTTGGCTGTTTTGAGTTTGATGGTTGAGTTTCTTCCATAGAGGTTGTTTGATCAAGGTATTGCTTTACTTGATTCATGATATTGGGCTTACTCCATTGAGTTGATTTGAGCAAGTTATTCTTTGCATTTGGTGATATTGTGTTGGTGGCTGTTTTGTTCAAACATCTTTGGAGGGAAAAGGATTTATACTTGTTTCCTTTTCTTGTGATGATTGGTTGAATGCTTCAAGGTTAATGTTGAGTTGAATGATGTTGGTTAAACCTTGTCTATAAGCATTGTTGTTGAAACCCTAATTGATGGTGAAAAGAACATGAGTATCATTGTTATGTGATTCTTTGCATGGTTGGCAATTGTTGGGTTGTGTTTCATGTTCTTGAGAAAAGCATACTACATCTATCTTATTCTTTTGAGATTAAGATTGAGTTGAGATTGATATTGGGAGTTAAGTATTGAACATATTGAGTCTCTAACAATTCTCTTTATGTTTCTATGAGATTTGAGATTGAGATTGGGAGTTAAGTATAGAACATATTGAGTCTCTAACAATTCTCTTTATGCTTCTATGAGGTTGATGAATCACATTGGGTCTCTAACAATTCTCTTTGTGGGTTCATGCTAAGAAAGTTTTTCTTGATGAACTTGTGATCTGATTTGGATAGGTTCGGTGGGGACTTGTGAGCAGTTTTGGACAGGTTCCGGTGGGGACTTGTGAGCAGGTTTTGCACAGGTTTCGGTGGGGACTTGTGAGCAGATTTGGACAGGTCCTAGTAGAGGACTTGTGAGCTGAGTTTTTGAGAGTTCTATTAGAGAACTTGAGGATAGAGGAGCACTGGTTCTTTGAGAAGAACCTGAGGACAGATTTGGTAAGTCTTTGAGAAGGCTTGTGTGTAGAGGATTGATTTGTTCAAGTGTTGGACAGATCCGATAGACGAGAGGAAGACTTGTACTAGATCGACCGACCGTGTTTGGTACAGAGTTCTTGAGCTATCGTGGACATGATCATAGAAGGCAAAGGTCTCTTAGGCTAAGCATTGAGGACAGGAGGTCTTCGGTGGAAAGGAGTTCCACATGCTGGCAAGAGGTAGAGACAGTTGATCTTCTAAGGGATCATTTCCAAAGTAGAGGGGAAGGTATCTCCTTTGAGCAAAGGCTCATAAATTCAGATAGAGGGGAAGGTATCTCCTTTGAGCAGAGGCTCATAAATTTAGATAGAGGGGAAGGTATCTCCTTTGAGCAGAGGCTCATAAATTCAGATAGAGGGGAAGGTATCTCATTTGAGTAGAGGCTCATAAATTTAGATTGGGGGAAGGTATCTCCTTTGAGTAGAGGCTCATAAATTCAGATTGGGGGAAGGTATCTCCTTTGGGCTGAGGCTCATAAATATTGTAATTGGGAAGGTTTCCCAAAGAAATTTGAGATAAATTTTAGAGAAAATTTTTGTGGACGTAGCCCAACCATTCTGGGTGAACCACGTTAAAATTGGTATCACTTTGTGGATGATATTGTGCATTGTTTTGATATTGCTTTGGGTATATTGCTTTACTATTTTGAAGTGTAAATGAAAAATTAAAAAGAGGTCTTATACTGTTCACCCCCCCACTCTCAGTATAAGCTTGTGTTCTTCAATTGGTATCAAAGCGAGTGCCTTCGGAAAGTTTAACAGCTTGAAGGAAAAGCTAGTAAAGAACACAATGGATTATTCAAGTGGCAATGCAGCACCTATTCTTGATGGGTTAGATTTTGGTCTTTGGAGTGCAAGGATGAAGGTTCATCTAATGGAACTTGGGAATGAGGTTTGAGAAGTGATTGAAGATGAGTACACTATTCCTGAACATGGTCCTAATACTAAAGAAGAAAGGCTTCTACATCACAGCAATGAATGCAATCCTGAAAGGCTTATAGAAAGTAGATCTCACCAAAGTGATTCACTGCAAGACAGCTAGTGAAATGTGGAAACAGTTGAAGGTGGTTCATACAGGTGATACAAATTTCAGAAAGGCCAAGTTGAGACACTTCAAAGGTATGTTTGAACAACTCAATATGAATGATGATGAAAATATTAGTGACTACATGCTTCGTATGGATGAGGTTGTTAACTCCATGAAATACTTAGGTCTTGAGCTTGCTGAAAATGATGTTTGTGATAAGATTTTAAGATCTCTTCCTAATAGATTTAGTGAAAATATTTTTGCTATTGAGGAAGCTAAAGATTTGGATAAGTTGAAAAAGGATGAGCTCCATAGTATACTTGCAGCATTTGAGTTGAGAACTCAAGTGAAGGTTGATGTCAAGAAAGAGGCAACTTTCAAGGCTACCAAGGAATCCAAGGGTAAATAGCTTCAAGATAGTGATGAGTCTTCTAGTGATGAAGAGGCATATTATAGCAAGAAAGGCAAGTTCTCTAGAAAACACAAAAGTATGAAAAATATAAGATGTTTTAATTGTGGAAAGTTTGGTCACTATGCTACTGACTGTACTGTTCCCAAGAATGAAAGTGATGAAGATAAACAGGATTCTATGAGCAAGGATTCTGAAAAGCATAAGCATCACAGGAAGAACAAATATGAGCACAGCAATCAAGAAAAGAGGTATTCTCACAAAAACAAGAAGAGTTTCTACCTAGACAAAGCAAGTAAGTGTTCTAGTAGTGATAGTGAAAGTTCTTCATTGAGTTAAGGTAATAAACCAAAGTGCACAAAGCTCAAAAATATCAAAGTGTTTAGAGACACTATTCAGTGCATAAAATCTACAATCTATTGTGGTCTACAAAAGCCACCAAATAAATTCATATTCCTCCAAGGAGTGGAGAAGAAATCCACCATTAAAATCATTGAAGAAGCTACAAATCAAGACTTGGGGAATCTCAAATTTTAGGTGCACTAAGGGTTTCATTAAAGGTAAAAGTGCAGAAATAACTCTTTCAAAAGCATATTATTTGCATGATTATTAGCTTGGATTTATTGTTACTAAACTATCCAAGTAAAATATTTAGTGTTTTTTTATTAGAAATGCAACAACACATTGCTCTCAAGAAGTAAGAGCAAGTAAAATCCATATGGAAGAAGCTAGGAGAAGATTCTAATCACTTTACAATAACCCTCAAGCTATACGACAAGATCCACCTCATAAAATTAGAACTAAAGCGTACAAGAAGGATATTGGAAGATCTTATAAATAAGTGCAAATCAAATATTCTATTCTAACTTCTGTAAATTTATTTACCTTATTTTCTTGCACTATTTGAAGGACAAGTTTGAGCATCATAAGGACACACCAATAGCCTACAAGACACAACATTATCTGAGCAAGGTATAGAGCCAATAAATATCTCGTGTTCAAGTGTATAAATTCACCATATTTAGCCTATCATCAAGCATCCATAGTAGTAGGTTCAGTTTTACAAAGTCACCATCTTTGGCCTATCATCAAGAGCTCACTTGTAGTTTCAAAGCTGGCATAGGAAGGATAGCATATCAAGGTTTACACTAGGTGCCTATTGTGTATTACATTTAAATGTAGCACTAAGGATGACTCACTACAACAAATAAGAAAGACCTAAAAGAAAATAAAAATTACCAAGGAAGAATTTATAGCTAGGAGAGCATCACATAGCCATCATCATAGCACCATAGAACTGGTCTCATCGAACCAGAGCCAACACTATGAAGGAAAGCACATTTATTCTGCCTAAAGAAAGTGTTAAGAGCAAGGAAAATAGTTGTGTACTCACTATCAAAGGAGTTTTTATAAATTTCAATAGACATTGGAAGAGACCATGTATGCAATTGAGGAGGTTTCCACTTGTCACATGCAATAGAGTGTTCAATAATGCTCACAAATAAAATGCTCAAGATAATATCTAAGTTTCAAATGTTGAAAGTAATCATTGCAAGCATAATCATAATCAAAAATCGGTTAAATAAGGACCATTACTCAAATACCAAAGCATTTTTATAACATCTCACAAGCTCGTAGTAATATGTGGGTATAAGTCTAAGGATACTAGAAGCTACATAAGCACCCAAGTCCAATAAATTATAGTGAAGTCCAAGCAAGTGTAAGTAATTGTAAGCAAATTCTAAGGAATGGATATTGAAGCCATTTGCATTGCAATGAAGACGCATTGAAATCCTGAAGCCAAGGAGTCAAAGGACATCCATTAAAATCCTATCATCAATCAATTATTCCAGTGCCCATAAGGTATTAAATGTTTAGGTAGAAAAGATAATACCAGCATCATCCAGTAAAATCTTACATCACTATCATCAAAAGAGAGCTAAACCACCTACATCACCACCATCAAGGGAGAAAAAAATTGGTTACATTATTGTCATCCATTGAGAGAATCCTATCTCAAAATACTCACTACCAACCGAGCTACCTACATTGAAGGAAGATAAGTATATTATTTAATTATTTTCTTTCTAAAATTTGGAGTTATAAGGTGTTAAGTATAAGGTTGATTAATATTATTAAAATAACAACCTTATAAAGCAAGGAAGCCATCCTAAAAAAAGTAGAAGAAATTATAGATATTTGTAAATCACTACGTAGGAGATATAAGGTTGTCAATATTAGTAAACTAGAAATATTAAATTTACAAATACTATTATTATTATTTTCTAATATTCCAAAGTAGGGATTTATAAGGTATACTACATAAAAATAGTTTATTGAAATTTATAAATATTAAACTATAGAACATTAAGGGTAATAAAAGGAAGTTCTTCATTTACTTAAAGGAGTTGGAATTATATACTTACACTTGTATCATGTTCATACTAAAGGGACACAAAAAGTCCAACCATAGAGAACTTCAAATTAAGTGCATAGTTCATTAGGAGAGATAAGGTAAAATAGAAGTTGATTATTTTTACTTGCAAAATATTACAAAATCAACTCAAAAGTGAACTATTATTTACTAAGCATTTTATTAAGCTTATAACTTACTCTAATAACTAGGGAGATATAAGGATCATCATGACAATAAATAAATTCATCCTTATAGAATATCAACTACTTAAAGGTCCAAATTACTTCTCATGGAAAAACAAAGTGAGAGCAATTTTAATAGTTGAGAAGCTTTGGAAAATTGTCAAAGGAATAACTACTAAACCTAATTTAGGTGATACAGAGATTCAAAATTTTGAAGAGAATGATGCAAAAGCATTAATGATAATAAATTTTGCCATTACAATTGAAATACAACCTTACATCAATTCAGCGGGAACATCTACAGAAGTTTGGTAAACCCTAGAAAAAATATTTGAAGGGAAAAATAAAGCTACTATCCTAAATCTTCAAACTCAATTAAATTCTCTGAAAATGAACAGTGAATAAAATATAGAACTATTCCTAATAAAGGTAGCAGATATTAGGGGAAAATTATTAACCTTGGGAGAAAATGTTGAATATGAATTCCTTTTTCAAGTAACCATGAGAACACTTCCAAAAAACTACAAGCATCTAGTTACATCTTTACAAGTATTAAGTAAAGACACATCATTTGATGAGCTAATCAACATTCTTCAAGAATATGAGATAGAAAATACAGTGAAAGATGAAATTACTAACACTACATTAGTTTCAAAAGATACAGTGAAAGATGAAATTACTAACACTACATTAGTTTCAAAAGATACTCCACAAGGAAACATAGCCTCATCTTCAAAAGGATGAAAGCCTTGGAATAACATATATTGTCATGTATGCAGGAGAAAAGGTCATAGTACTAATTACTGTAGATTCAATCCAAGGAACCAAAATTGAGGGAATCAAACAAACTATGGAAACCAACCAAACAAGGCATTCCAACCAAGGCAATATCAATCTCAGAATAATCCTTGACAACAATAGTTTCAACTACCTCAATTGGAATATCAAGGAGGAAATCAAAAGGGACACTTAGCTCAAAGGATTCAAGAAATTGAAGAACTAGAAGATCCTACAGATAATGAAGTCAAAGCTCTCTCAGCAAAGATAGTTTTTTATGAAGACACTAATTACTTGCTTGAACAGGACACAGACAGTAGAGAAGGAGAACTTAAACTCCCATACCAGATAACAGATCCATATTGAATACTAAAGTCTTCAATACCCAAATAATGTAATATAGGGGGGTATTAGAGTATATTATATCATTTGGATCATTTAGATGTACCACATTTGGTACATATCTAGAGTAGGATTTTACTTCAGAGTAAAGTTAGTTACTTACTTCAAGTATTATAATAAATGCACAAGTGTCAATGTGCAAGTTGTAAATGTGCATGTAGTCCACATGTGCATGAGTCTTAGGTAGAGTAAATACCAAGCAATCTATCTTTCTATATAAATACCTCATAGGTGTAATAGAGATATATAGAGAGTGAGAGTGATATAGTAAGTATAAAATGTGTAGTAGATATAGTGTGGTACAATATAGTTCTTTCATATACTTTTATGGAGTGTTCATGTCCTCCATTATATAGCAGTGTACTATTTTATTTTTTCTTTTGTGGAAAACATCCCAAAAGGTATGCCACTTTCGGGTAAGACCCAAGGAGGCAGGGGTATTCATTCCGCCAAAAATTCCCAGGACTCGAACCTGGCCTACCACCTTTGACATACTCAAGGAGCAAACAAACACACAAAACCAATTTAAAAATAAGTAAATAACAACAAAAATAATAAAATAAAAAACATGCTCCTTGAGTGTGTCAAAAACAAAAGCACAACCAAACACGCACAATAAGATAAAAGAAACCACAACACAAACCACATAGAAAAACACAAGAACCACATAACAAAACATAAACAAGACAAAAACAACAGAACACTACAAAGACATAACCCAAAAAAACATGAAAAATAAACACAACCAAAACCTAAAAAATTTAAAAAAATAAAATAAAAATAAAAATAAAAAACAACCAACAACAGACAATAAACAAAAACAAAAAACATAGAAAACACTCACACATAAAAACACGAAATAACACAAACAAAGATAAACCCAAGAACAAGAACAAAAAAACACAAGAACAATAACAAAAAACATAAAAATAAAAAAAACAAATCAACAAAAACACAAGAACAAAAAAAACACAAAGAACACAAAAACAAAACAAAACAAAAGAACCCACCCACCTTAAAAAACTAAACAAAAAAAAAAAAAAAATTGAACAAAACAATGACCTATCTAGACCATAAGACTATTAAGGCAAGAAACAACAGAGGAAACAAAATAAATAATAGAATGAGCTAGGGAACTAAAAAAAACTGAATGAACCAAAGAGAAGCAAAAAAAAAACAAGAAGAAACTAGGTACCTTCGAACTCGGAGCCATCCAAAGAAATGATAGAAATAAGAGCTTCCCTAATTTGAGAAGCCCACCATATAGGAGGGTGGCCATAACAAGTAAGATCACCTTTGTCCAAAGCCCAATTAGCTAAAGCATCAGCACTCTTGTTTTGATCTCTGACCACATGATTGTAATCAACTTTCAAAATCCCATCTGGATTAACTAAATCTTCTCAATAATTCTTTTTATTCTCCAATCCACCTTATGATTCTTAGGAGTCTTCAAGAGATTAATCATAAGTTGAAAGTCAGACTCAACTAACATTTTTTCCCATCCAACCTTAGTAGCCTCATGAAGGCCTCTAAGGATACCATACCCCTCAGCAAGGTTATTGGAAAGAATACCCAAATTCTCAGCAAAAGTAAAAACCAGGGAGCCATCTGAAAGTCTACCAATTCCTCCCACACTGGCTTTTCTAGGGTTCCCTCTAGAGGCTCGATCAGTATTGACTTTTCCAAAATCCTTAGGAGGAGGTTGCCAATTTCTAGTCCTATCCATCTTACTAATACTCACATTCCCTTTAATTTGGTTGCCCTTATAAGATTTAATCTTTAATCTTTGCATCACTTGATCCCACATTTGGTGAGTAGTGTACTATTTTCAAAATTCTCATTAATTACATATTTTTGAGTTATTTGCAAAATTTTATTTCTTTATTTTCCTACACAGTATTGTGTCATTAGTGTTCTAGTTATATCATATTAGTTATCTTTCATATTGTGGTTGTATTGCCTCCAATAAAAAGCTAACATATATCTTGTTCATATGGGAAATTATATTGTATGTGATAGATCTTAAGGATACACTATAGCATGTTTTCTAAATTGCTTATCAAACTAGCCAAGAAAAACAAAGGAATCTGCTATATGCATAATTATGCATTACCTAAAGTGACAAACTTTATTTCTCGTATCTATGTTGGTGATATTCATTTGTGAGGTTTTACATCTATCATTTAGAATCAAAGTCACAAAGCAAATAGATTAACAAAATAGAAGCTAGGGAAATAGAAAATGGGCTATTGCTACAATTTAATTTCCCTAAACTAGACCCACTCATTTACATGTGTTATACTCTAATGAGTGTGGAGCTCATAAAGGAGCACTATAACACCAACATTATTTTGTGCATTTAGAAATTTATTGAATGTTGTAATATAAATATAATTAATATATGGTGGTCTACAAAAATAGATGGGAGGAATTAATCCCTCATTAAGAAAAATAAAATCAATTTTCCTCACCAATTTTAATTGGTCTTAGTAGAGAGCTTTGGAAGTCATAGAGGTCATACAAATTATTAAGTATGAATGGACTGGACTCACATTTAGGCATCCTATCATTATATCTCCTATTTCTCAATTCAACCATATTAGACTCAAAATATAGATGAGTTCAAAAATGACTAAAATACATCCAAAATCATAGAGGATAATACCCCTAAACATAAAAAATCTGCTCAAATAGAGCTTGACATAGAAATTAATTTATAAGTACATGTATTATCATAAACTGAGAGGAGTGATGAGGCATAGAATTACCTCATTTTTATAGTCAAGTAACACATTTTGCCTTACTAATATGATTGTAACAATTATGAAATAATGGATTTAGCTATAATTTATGGTGATATTTGGTTAAAACATAGTAAATTAAGTAAGTGCATTGCTTAGTTGTTGTAGAATGGTTTTATGTTATTATAGGAATATATATTTATATATTTGATACTAATACCACTAGGAATAGGATAGGGAGTTCATGGCTTGCAAGTTCTCTAGCACACTAGGGAAATTCAAGTGCAATTGGGCACTAGAAGTGAACAAAATACTAATGCACTAAGATATGGAAGGAACATTTATTGTAAATATGTTATAGAAACAATTGATACACATGCACTAGAAATATTATTGTGCATGTGGGAAGCAAACAAATGCATGCATATGGGAAAAGGATGGGGAATATGCACAACACAATGAACAACCAATTTGCATATTTATTTTATTCTTAGTTGATTAAGCATACACTTATTCTTTTCCAAATGCTTTGCATATTGTTTATTGTCTACAAAATTATTTGTGTAGTTTTTGTTCACCATTGAATGATTTGCATAGTTTTTATTCTCTGCCAATTGGTTTACATTTTTATCTACCATACTTCATTTTTCCCACCAGAATAGTGCATATGGTTGGATTTGTTATGAGTTGGAATAGCATTCATACTTGGTAAATAAAGTATAAATATGCCCTATGCATATTGATTAATAATTGTTTTCTAGCATTTGTATGAAATAACAAGACTCTGCTAAGTACATTCCACATTTTATAATAAGTTAAATTTATTTTTCATCATGTAGAAGCTCCATTTTGGGTTAGTTTTTTTTTTTTCCTTTTACCACATGAAATAGCAAGGCCTCACTCAATCACATAATGGAAGGTATTTATGTTATGATTTTTTTAGGTATGAATGTAAAATAAATTTCTATCTTATTTTATTTGTGAATCAATAGTTTAATGTAGACTATTAATATTTTACTTTATTGTGTTAATATTTTTAATTAGTATGTGATTTTCCTAGGATAGGTATATGTAGTTTCTTATTAAAATGTCTTCATTTGCATAAAATTTTGATTTTTCAAAGTATATTTTTTGTTACATATGAGATTTGTTTTCAAAGTATGTTTTTTTTTTAGTAGAAAGGGTTTTGAAAGGGTCCCTCAACCTTTTAAAAATTGAATAAGGGATAAATCCCACTAGTCTCAAAGCAAAAATAGACCCAAAAAAATGAGTAAAAAGACTTAACAAAACAAAGGTAGCCTAGGTAGGACAAACCTGGGAAAACGAGAACCAAACCAAAAGAAAAAACCAGAGGGAAAGCTACAATGTCACACTATCACTTTCAATATTGGTTTGGAAAGCCTTTGAAGATTAACTATTGATGGTGTTGATAGCTTTGGCCACATAAATTGCATGTTGGAGAGCCATGCTAGTCTTACAATTGGATGAATATGCATTTTTAAGCATCTTAGATAGAATGACTGAAGGATCGTGCTTGGCCCTAAACACTAGCTTAGTGTCCTTTAGAGCCTAATCAGTGTCTTTATTTGAAGAATACATCATGGCTAAAATGTCTTTAGAGGGTTCCTTACCTGAGAATTTTTGCTTTGACATCATGGTTCTGAAAGAGCATCGTCAGTTGATCAAACTTACCATCACCTTACTAGCAAGTATCTTCTCTGCATCCTTCACGTCCTCAATGTCCAAGATGCCAATGGGAGTGAAATATAGTTTGAGGGCCACTTTATATAGCATATGTTTGAACATAATAAAATGTAGGCCCTAGTTTTCAGCATGAGATATCATACCTTTTTTGATTCCATCCATATATATCTCCATAAATATCATAAAGTATTCTGGCATGTTAACATCAATTACATCTTAGGTGATTCAAAAAAGGAAGGTAAAATCTTTTCAATGGTTTTTCCACCTCATCCACTATAAAATATTGTATCACAGGGATTAGCGCTCTATTCTAGGGCTTGGGAAGCTGACTCTTGATTATTACTCCTTTTCCCTAACCAGTTTCCTTCCTCTATCAATGAAATACCTCAATTCTTCTACCAAGGAGTGATTACCTTGATGAATCATGTAACCATCATCAAGAAGCTCTATTATATCAGCAAGGAGACTCATGTTGACCTAAAATTTCAAGCCTCTAAGAAAAACCTAATCATTATCCTAGGAATTGATAAAGTCTTGAGTAATCTCATTATAAATACCATCAAATTTTCTTAGGAAGGCCATGAAGCCATGATTTTTGAAGATTACTTCTATGTCAAGATCAATATTTAGGGTTTCAATTTCAACCAAGGCCATATTGATAGAGGGAGTATTAGAAAAAATGGGAGGGGCACAAGGAGAAATCAAATACCACAAAGGTTGAAAATAGGCACAAATCAGGCATCCTTAGAAATAACCCAATTCACCTGCTCAGGCCACCAAACCTGGGACATGGATTGTTCTAAAACTTGAAATGAGGATCCTAGATGGATCTAAAAATGTGATGATGATTCTCATGCTTCACAATTTAAGCATTTGGATCACATCTAGGATTTGAAAAATCATCAAGAAAGAAAATATTGACTTGAGTGATGCGAGTAAAATTCTAGGTAGGCAAAGGTAAAATTGAAGGGTGGATGCTAATGATTCTCATGAATGCATTAAGAATGATGAAGACATGACTTGAGAGAAACCCACATTTTCCTTGGATATTTGAAATGAGATACCTCATGTGAGCCTAGGTACTTGGAAATTTATCAGTAGGAGAGCTTTGAAGTTAAGGATTACTAGCATTGAGGCAGTTTTTATTGGAAATATTAATCTGATAGACATGGTTCTCCTCCATATTTACTTGATCCACAATTTTGAATTTTAAAATCCAATGCACCTTGAATTGGATGATAATAAAAATTGAGATGTACTCCTCAGCAATAAGGTGGTTATTTTGGGTAGGCCCTAAATGGATCTGAGTCCTTAGTCCAGCATAGAGAAAAAACAATTGATTTCTAAAACCTCTAGAATCACATGATTGTTTAGAAATGTGGCAACCTTCCATGTGGGCTTGTTGAGAAAATTTTTATTAGTAGAACTAGAAAATGTGATGCCTCTTGAGGAAGTGTAATTCATCATAAGGACTAGCTTATAAGAGGTAAATATCATCATCATGATTGGCCATATTAAGGTGCTATGAAAATTCTATCTACCACACATGAAGGGTCTCTTATTTGATGCCTATGTTGGCCCACCAATAGGTTACCTTATTCTCTTCTCTATAGACATTTTGGATAATGATATTGGAATACTTATTGATAAGTCTTTTGAACTCCCCAATAATGTTGCACAAATTCCATGATGGAGATTAGGTGGCTTTAAGGCAGTTGATGACAAATAAGAAATATCCTTCAACAATGATATTTTCAAATTTTAGTCCATCCAGGATAAGCAACCCTTGATATAAGTATCTTGATTCAACCATATTGTTAGTTTGAAGGCCAATAGTTTTAGCATAAGTGAAAAGAATTTTTCCATGGTCATTTATGACTAGGCCTCTACCACCAACTTCTCTAAGGATTTCCTTTAGCTGCCCTATCGAAGTTGAGCTTGATCCACTCTACAAGATAAGGGGTCCATTTGATACTATATTTGTCAACAACAAAATTAGAATTTCTAGCTAAGAGGTTAATAAGTTTGAAGTGAGCAAACAAATGAGACTTCGGGCCTAGTTTGAGGGTATAAATTGATGATATGGGCTGGGTATTTTCAGCAGCAAAGGTGGTAATTCACAGGAAGATAGAGCATGGGTATTTAGACACCCCATTGAAAATCCTATTTTTTGCTTTAGCCAAATTTTCCATAAGTAGTTGTGTAAGCAAGATGTCCAAAGAAAATTTAATTTGGGATTGGTAAAGGGCTGGATGGAACAAGTGGGTGAGCATTGACAGATGTGTCCAAGCAACATTAACAATTTCAAATGGGGAATTTGGGATTGAAAGTGAGATGAGACACTCCAGGAATATGTGGAAGGTTGATTCCCAATTTTATTTACATAGAGAACAGTAGTTAGGAATATACATGCCTCTAATGATAATGTTTTCCATGGTTAGGATTCCATTTTGGGATGCAAGCCAAGAGAAAAATCTAATTTTAGGAATCAGGTGTTTTAGCCATATAGACTTGGTTAAGACCCATGACACAGCAGGTGGATCTTAGAAATAATATGTAAATTTAATAGTGAAAACACCTTAGAAAGTTTTCAAATAGGGGAATCCTTAGTCTGGTTATTTGGGATGACACAAATTCTTAATAGGTTTTGAATAGTTCTAGAAGTTGAATTAATTTCTTTACTAGGGTTGTTGGTAGGAAGGACTTTCCAATGCCAAAAATGAGGGATATGGGTGATGAAATTAACAACTCTGCTACCAAAAATATGATATTTTATGGGCTTGATAATTGCAAGGTTTGGTTCATTGATAAGAGGTTGATCCTTCAACCAAGCATCTTCCTAAAATCTAATAACTTTTCCACACTCGAGATGCCATATCAAACCATTCTTGATGATGTCCCTAGTTTGGATAACTAATTTTCAAAAGCAGGACCCACTGGGAAGGGGGTGCTCATCCATGAAAGAAGATCGTTGAAGTTATTTTCCTTTAACTATGGTAATCCAAGCAACTCTGTCATCGTTGATAATCCTCCAGGATTGTTTATTATGTGGGATTATGTTAATTTATTTTTTTACAAGATATGCTTTTAATTCATTACAACTATGAGATTTATTTTATTGCAAGTGTGAGATTTACTTTATCACAAGTGTGATTTCAATTCCATGCAAGCATGTTTCCATAGAAGATCATAGAAAACCCAATATTAAAATACACTTCTTGCTTCTCTATCACGTATATCCATTGGATACCACCCCATATTGACATTATAAAGTGATGATATTAATGGCACTCATAAATATAAATAAAAAAATAGTCGGCTATATATAAAAAAATAGTCGGCTATATAAAAAAAAATAGTCGGCTATATAGTCTAAAAAACTTTTAATTATTTTTTTAAGTTTTGCTTTATAAAAATCTTTAAAATTTTTCATGCGATTTTTTTTATTAATTATTTAATAAAATAAATTTTATTAATTTAATTGCATTTTTTTAAGCAATTTTTGTATTAAAAAATTATTATTATTTTCCTTAAAATGCAATATTTTTTTGTCTCACATTAACAATGGTTGTTTGTGAGTTTTCTTGTTTTGCAAGGTTATCCAAGTATGTTTTGGAGTATACAAGGCAATTTCGGATCAACTTTTTCACTCTCTTTCCCTATTTTTATTAATTTCTTCTAATCTCTCTCAAGCATTTGTTTGAAGCATAATGTAAATTAATGTAATTTGTATCTCTCATAATGAAAGTAAAAGAGAATGAAAGTGAGAGAGAGAAAGAGAGAAAGAGAGAAAGTGTGTGTATTTGTGTTTTGCTTTGTGTCTCCACTATCTCTTGTTCATCTTTCTTACATTTTTTTTTTGCATCTTTTGCATTTTGCATCTCAACTAATCTAACTACTAACTTACTAACTTGCTACTAAACAATCTACTAACCAACTAACTTGCAATTTACTAATTTTCATATTAATCAAGAAGGTTAAAAATGAATCAAATTACTAACCACAACTTTAGTATTTGATTAAAATTTACTTAATCTTGCAACATAGTTTATATTTGCCAAACACCTATTGAATCCAAAAGAATCCGCTATATCGATAGCAAGTCCTTTTCGGGTTCTCGTGCCCATACCCTTTTGGGTAGCTTGGTTGACCTTGGGTGAGATGAATTGGCAATTCATTAGGCTATAGAAAAACCTTAAAATGAACACTAAATTACTAACTTATTTAACAAATGTTTTATGGTTCAATTCAAGTTAGTTTATTTTGTTGCAAGATGGTTGTTATGATTAGTTACCTTCTTATTGCAAGTTAATATATTGCAAGTTGATATTGGTTTATTTCCTTTATTCAATTGCAATATGGTTATAGTTGTGTATTGCAAGATGATAAACTATATGGTTAATTGCAAGATGATAATCTTTGATGTTGTTTATTGCAACATTATCATGAAAGATAATGTTGATTATCTTTCATGATGATGCTTATATCTCTTGATGAAGCTTAATTTTAATTATCTTTCATGATGTTTATCTTTCATGATGATTATATTTGATGATTGAAAAGTAGATTACTTGAAAGTTATGTTTTTTTATATATGTGTTTATCTACTTTCTTATTGCATCATTTATTTCCTTTGTCAATGCATCTTATGTTTTGATTATGTTCACTTTCTATAATTGTTGATCATGGAATCTCCTTCACACCTAAGCACATCATTGATGGATCAAATTTTGGAATATGGGAACCAAATATGAGGGCTTAATTTCAAGCAAGAAATTTATGGCCCATTGTGAATGGAGATGAAGCAATCCCAACCTAGGCAAGGGCACTTGATACATACAACAACAAGAGTCACCTTGCACTTTCTATGATTATCAATAGTGTGAGTGATGAGATATTGCTCACTATAAGCCATTGTGAGCATGCTAAAGATGCATGGGATTTTCTAAAACAAGTCCATCTAGGGTCCAACACATCAAGTAAATTTACTTTATCATCCAAAATTCTTAGCACTATGCAAGGTGAAGAAGAAAGTGCCTTGATCTTCGTCTCAAAGATGAAAGACATGAGAACTCAACTATTGGCTTGTAATTGTGATTAGATAAGTGAGAATCTCTTAAGCTTTATCATTTTGAGGAACTTGTCAAGCAAGTTCAAGAGTTTTTTCACCATTATTGAGACTAGGCTAGAGCAAGAAGAGGATGGCATTCCTCTCAACACTCTTTCACAATTATTGATTCAACATGAAGAGTCTCTTAATAGAGACAAAGTGAATGGTCAAGTTGTCAATGAGAAGAATGTTACCTTGAGTGCCACTAAGGATTCCTTCAAGAAGAAATACAAGGGAAGGAAAAATCAAAATTTCCAACCCAACAAGCCTAGAGTTGATTGCACTTGCAACTTTTGTGGCAAGAAAGGCCACAAGGAACAAAATGTTTCAAGAAGAAGAAGATTGCAAAAAAGCAAGAGCAAGAAAATTCTAAGGGACAAGGACCTAAGAAATGGTTTGGCAAGGGAAATAAAAAGAACAACAATGTAAAGAAAAATTCTAATAAAAATGCCTTTGTTTGTGCCCTCTACTCCATTGACTCATCTACTTCTAATGAATGGTGTTAGATTCTGGATGCACTAACCATATGTGTTTTGAAAAGGATAAGTTTGTGGACTTTCATAAGCACTCTTCAGATTCAGTTTTCATTGGTGATAATACTAGACTTCAAGTAGAAGGTGTTGGCAATGTTGTAATTGAAGGGAAATTACTTGATAATGTCCTATATGTGCCTAATCTTAGGAGAAATTTAATTTCAATTTTGCAAGTTGCTAGAAGTGGTCACACTATTGAGTTCAATGCAACTTCATAGAGCATTAGGAAAGGCATGCTACCAATCATTACAGGTTATGTGAAGAATAATCTTTATGTGTTAGGTGATGCTCCTCCTAAAGTGTGTTTAGCAACTAATGTTTCTCCTAGTAGCAAGCTTTGGCACTTAATGTTATGCCATATAATCTATAAAAATATTCAAATGATGAAGTCCAAAAATTTGGTTGAAGGCTTGCCTAACATTTCACCTATTCATGGTTTATGTGAAACATGCATCTTAGGCAAGATGAGCAAACAAAAGTTTGCAAAGGACAAGTCAAAAAGGGCCACACAAATTCTTCAACTCATTCATACAGATATTATGGGTCCATTACATGTTAGATCACTTGGTGGTGCATCCTATATTCTCACCTTTATAGATGATAATTAAATAATGATATTTGGGTATCTACTTAAGAATAAATCAGATTGTTTTGAGACATTCAAGGAGTTCAAAGTTTTGGTAGAAAATCAAAAGGGAGTAAATATCAAAATTATTAGAAGTGACAATGTAGGGGAGTACAATAGCAAATATTTCAATGAGTTTTGTTCTTCTCATGGGATCAAAAGTCGGTTTACTTTTCCATACACTCCTCAACAAAATGGTGTTGCAGAGAGGAAAAATAGGACAATCATGGAAATGGTAAGATGCATGTTTGGTGACCACTTACCTCAATTTCTTTGGGGTGAAGCAGCCAGTACAACAATCTACATTCTTAATAGGTGTCCTTCAGGAAGACTCCTTATGAGGTTTGGAATGGTAAGAAGCCAAATTCGTCACACTTAAGAGTGTTTGGATGTGATGCATTTTCATATATTCCTTCAAAAAAGAGGAAGAAATTGGACAAAAAGTCTCAAAAATGCATCTTTGTTGGCTATGATGCAGAACATAGGGGCTACAGGTTATACTCACCTTCACGCATTGTATTTGTTTCAAGAGATGTAAAATTCAATGAATACCTTCTTGAGTTAGAAAAGGGTGGGCCTTGTGTCAAAAGGACCAAGTGGTTGGATCATTCTAGGGGTCCTAAAGAGCAGAATTCAGTTAGCCAAAGGATAACTAGAAGTATGACCCTTAGCATGTCTCTTATAGCTAAGATAGAGAATTATCATGAGCCTACTTCTTACCAATAAGTTTCACAACACTCTTTTTGGGTTGATGCCATGAATGTTGAGATGGATTCTCTTCTAAATAATAAAACTTGGGATCTAGTGCCTTATCCTAATAAGAGAAATGTTATTGGCAACAAGTGGGTCTATAGAATCAAGTACAATTATAATGGAGAAATAGAAAAGTATAAGGCTAGATTGGTTGCTAATGGTTATGCTCAAAAACATGGCATTGAATATGATGAAACCTTTGCACCAGTTGCCAAAATGCCCACCATTCGGCTTCTCATTGCTATTGCTGCTGCTCAAGGTTTGCAGATTTTTTAGCTTGATGTGAAAAGTTCCTTTCCAAATGGTGATTTGGATGTGGATATCTACATGAGTCAACCACAATGATTTATTATACAAGGTAAGGAAAAATTTTGTGTAAACTAAAGAAAACCTTGTATGGTCTTAAGCAAGCACCTAGATCATGGTACATGAATATTTCAGGTTACTTCTTGTCTCTTGGTTTTGATAAATGCTATTCATATACAGATCTCTATGTGCTTAGGAAGGATAACTTGGTCATTTTAATTGCTCTATTTTTTTATTATCTTGTTATTAATGGAAATGAGAATGATGCCATTTTTTATTTTATCTCCAAATTAAAGTTAGTATGAAATGACTGACCTTGGTCTTCTACACTACTATCTTGGCATGCAAGTTTATCAACATGATGATTGTACCTTTTTGAGTCAATCCAAGTATATTGAAGATCTTCTTAAGAGGTTTGATTTAGAGGATGGAAATCCTACTTCCATTCCTATTTCTACAGGGGTTGAGTTGGAAGTAAGTACAGAATCTCAGTTGGCTGATGCTACATTGTATAGGTAGCTCATTGGTAGTCTTCTTTATGTTACCATCACAAGGCCAAATATTGCTTTTGTAGTTGGTATGATGGCTAGGTTCATGCAGAAACCTTATATTGAGCACTTACAAGCTACTAAGAAGATTTTTAAGTACCCTTCAGGTACTAGATATTTGGCACTCAAGTATTCTAGGCTTCCTTCCTTTGCTCTTTTTAGCTATGCTAATTCTAATTTTGGAGGGGATAGAATAGACATAAAGTCTACCACAACATATGTTTTTAGTATTGGGTCTGTAGCTATCTCTTGGTCTTCCAAGAAGCAAGATACAATTGCTCTTTCTACAATGGAAGCGGAGTATAAGGCTACAACAGTAGATGCACAGGAAACGGTTTGGCTTCGTACCCTCATGAAGGAAATTGGCTTTGAGCAATTTGGTCCTTCACATTTTCTCTCCAATAATCAATTAGCTATTGCCTTGGCTAAAAATCCTGTAATGCATAAAAGTACAAATCATGTTGAAATCCAAGCCCACTTTATTAGAGAGCAGGTATTGGATGGGACTATTCAATTGGAGTATTGCCCATCATCTTTTAATTATGTTGATTTGTTCACCAAAACTCTTCCCAAGGAGCAGTTTTGTAAGATGAGAGACTCACTTGGTTTGGTGAAGTTGTCCTCAAGGGGGAATGAAGTGTAGTTACACTTGTGTGATGACAACTTCATCCTTATGAGGTGTTTTGTGCTATATATATGAGTTGATATTTGGTGGTATAATTGTTTTTTGTATATTTTTTGAACATGGTACTTTCTTGTTTGCCTTGTGCAACTTTTGTACATGTTACTTTGTAGATGGCATTGTGTAATTATGGTATATGATGTAATTGCTTTATGCGCCTCTTTTACATGGTACTTTCTTGTTGCCTTTTGCAAATTTGTACATGTTTTTATGTAGTTGGCATTATGCAATTGGTTTATCATGGTACTTTCTTGTTAGAATTTATGCTACTTTTGTACATGATGTTTTATGGTTGGCTTTATGCAACCGGTGTGCACACTTCATTATTTCATATGCCTTATGCAACTTTTGTACATGGTACTTTAAAGTTTGCATTATCATGGTACTCCTTGTTTGCTTTATGCAACTTTGATCATGATATTTTTGATCAACTATATAGCACATGACTATAAGTATGGCTTGGCATATTTTTGTGATGACTTATAGTTCACTATTTGTTAGATCAGTTTTGTTATCATCTTTGGATATTCATATATGATGTGGTGAATATATTTATGATGATGTATCTAACTGATATTATGTTGAGCTGCTTGTAGCTTGCAGGTACTCTCGTTTGGGGTTTTGCAGGCTTACTGAAGACACCCTTGTGATGTTTTATTTTTGTCATTTGCAACCACTTATGGTTGATGGATGGATTTGTAAGCTACTTGTATCTGAAGCTACTCCATTAGGGGCTTGCAGTCTCATTTTGGCCCATTTTGTATTGGTGCCTTATTGTAGACCATTCTTGGTCATAGAAGCTCATTGTAACTATATTACTCATTTGATTCTCATCCTCGTTTGTATCTTTAGGGGGATAATGTTTCTTTTTTTCATAATTCCTTTCTCCAATATTGCATTAGGGGGGAGTGTTAGAATATGTAATGCAACATTGTGTAAATTATTCTTAGACTAAAATATAAAGTCTAAAGAATAATATTTGAATTAGAAAATTATTCTATTTTATGTAAAAATATTCCCACCCAATTAATAAATAAAATAAGGGTGCTAGGAATATTTAATTTGTGGGAAAAGTTATTTTCCCTTTTCTAGCAAATATTAAAAAGTAACCAATCACTTTTAAATATTTGATAGATGCCACTTTTCACACATATCAAGATAATATTGTCATAAGATTTGTCACACATCTCAAGATAATATTGTGATAAGATTAGGGCAATTTTAGGGTTGTAGAAAAGCTTATCTTTAAATAGGGATGTTGTCTACTACATCTTGATATATATATCATGTTGATGCATATTGTTGCATAACATTGAAGCATTCTTGTATTGTTGAATCATTGAGTAATATAGTGAGCTTCATAGTGGATGTTTCCCTTCTTCATTTTAAGTAGGGTTTTACCACTTAATATTGGTGTTGTGGGTTTTCCTCTTTTGTGTGTGATTGATCTTGTGGAGCATTCTTCGATCTTGGGGAGGCTTTGCTTGTCTCAGTTTTTATGAAGGCAATCAAGCTATGGGGAGTGGTGTTGGTCAAGACAAAGGAAACATTGTGGGTTTGGCTATGTTGAGCGATGATATTTAGGAAAAGGGTCTTAAACATATGCTATTTCATCAACCTTTTGTCTCAAGGGCCCGATCTTGGGTTAGTCTACTTAAGGGGAAGAAAAAATCAATGAGCCTAGGGTTAAATATCCTTTCTTTTTTAGGAAGACTTGTGGTTTCAAACCCTCTTACAGATATGGTTGCTTCCCATGGGGATTTTTCTCTTGTTGGGAAATTTGTTGGGGTTCGTCTAGATCTAGATGCTATTAGAAAGTGGGCTCAGTTAAAATGGTGTCCTAAGGGTTCTTTGGAGATTGTTGCATTACCTAAGGGATTTTTCCTAGTTAGGCTCAATGGTTTGGAGGATTGTGATAGGATTCTTCAAGGTGGTCCATGGTTCTTTGGGCGTAGAGGTTTGTTCCTAAGGAAGTGGGCACCTAATTTCAACCCTAATTCTCAATGCATTGACCAAGCTCCCATGTGGGTTCACCTTCCTAGCCTTCCTTTATATCTTTGGCATGAGGAGATCCTAGCTAGAATCACAAGTGAAATAGGAGAGATGGTGGTGATAGATCCTGTTACCATTGCTAGATCTAGGTTTTTGTTTGCTAGATTCTATGTTAATGTTATGCTTGATAAGGACCTTCTAAAGTCAATTGAAATTGAGTCTAAGTTTGGGGTTTGGACCCAACCTTTGGAATATGAGAACATAGCTAGGAAATGCTTGGTATGCAAGAAGTTTGGTCATCCCAGCTTCACTTGTGCTCTATCTCAAAAAGTTGATAAAGGAAAAAAGGTATGGGAAAGGAAGTAGACCCCAAATCCAAGTTTTTTGGCATCTAAGTCAGGGGTGGATAGGAAAGGTGCTCATGGTGCTCCTGAGGAGTTTAGTAAAGTTCCCATAGAAAGCTTGGATGTTGGTGCGGTTGAAGGCCTTATCACAGATGAAATCGATGGAAAGTGCTTAGAGGTAAATATTCCATTGGTTGTTGCCTTTGTTTGTGATGTTGGTGTTGAATGTAGGAATACCTTTGATTGTCTTCAAGTTTTAGATTGTGTTAAATCTACGACAGAGGAATTTGAAGCATCCAAGCAAGCAGACAAGTTTTCATCTGTTGTAGTGTCTTTTTTGGATGAATCTAGTTTTTGTGATCCTACTGATTGTGGCCCTGGGAAAGATGTGGATCTTGCCTTAATTCAGAGTGAGGGACTCAATACTCCTAATCGAATCACTAGAAGTAAAAAAAAAGGAAAGGTTGATGTTGGTTCTGAGACCCAAAGGGGTCACCCATCAAAGTCTAAAATGTGAAAGAAGGAAACAACCATGGAAGTGGTGAATGGATCTCAAAGAGTTTTGAACTTTGGGGGAAAAATCCCCCCATAAAAAATATAAAATGAAATTTCTTTCCTAGAATATTAGGGGATTGAATGCCCCTTTGAAACATCGAGATATTTTGATGCTAAGGAAGGAAAAACAATTAGATATGGTAATGCTTCAGGAAACCAAAATGGATGTACAAAAGGCTCAAAGTGTAAAGCAATTTTTATGGAGAGAAGTAGATTGTCTGATTAGCCCATCCAATGGAGCCTCTGGAGGGCTTATGTGTTTATGGAATAAGGAGAATATTGAAGGTTGACTTATTGTAAATAATAGCAATTTCATCTCTATGTTTTGTCATAGTCTAGAATATAACCAAAATTGGATTTTGACGAACGTGTATACCCCTAACTCGGTGAGTGGAAGACACTCTTTGTGGAGAGATCTGAGTTGTCTTAGGGAAGCATTCAAAGATATTCCTTGGGTGTTGGTGGGTGATTTCAATACACCACTTTACCCATCTGATAAGAAGGGAGGCTCTCCAATTCTGTCAGAGGGAATGGAAGACTTTGGGAAGTTTTTGAGTGATAATGAGTTAATGGATATTGATCTTAGGTAGTTTAAGTATACATGGAGTAATCGAAGATTGGGTGACCAATTGATTCAGATAAGGCTAGATCAGTTTTTAGTTTCTCAAGAAGGTCTAACAGTCTTTGGAGACACTACTCTTATGGCCCTCCCCAAGATTGGATCCAACCATAATCCTATTCTTTGGGAAATAGAGAGTGGAAGAAAACTGCATAAGAGCCCCTTTCGATTTGAGTTGATGTGGATGAATCATGAAAATTTAAAACCCAGTATAGAATATTGGTGGCAAAAGGTTTTTAGGGGCCCTAAAATAATTCAAATTGCTTGTAAATTGAGGTGGATTAAATCCAATCTTAAAGAATGGAATAGAAGAGTCTTTGGGCATCTATTTACCCAAAAGAAGGATCTAAAGTTGAAGCTTGAAAATATTGAAAAGGAAGTGAACCAAGTTGGTCTAGATGATCATCATAGAAGGACTGAACACTAGATCTTAGCTGATTATCATAATCTTCTGGCTTGTGAGGAAGTATTTTGGAAACAAAAATCAAGGCTAGTTTGGCTTAAATAAGGTGATAGAAACACTAGATTCTTTCATGTGTCTACCCTAAGACATAGAGGCAACAATAAGATAAAGGAGTTGGTTAGGGATGATGGCTCGGTGGTAGGGGAACCAGAGGATGTTAGGGTAGAAGTTGTCAGTTATTTTTTAGGCCTCCTAGGAGAACCTATGGTAGTGAATGGTGAAGTTGAAAGCAAACTCCTTCCTAATATTCCAAAATTGGTGACTAATCAGATGAATTCTTCTCTTATGGACCCCTTTATAGATGAGGAAATTAGAATGGCCATGTTTAGTCTGGGTGGGAAAAAGGCCTCAAGGCTGGATGGTTTCCCAGCTACTTTCTTTCAAAAGTTCTGGAATATTGTAGGATCAGATGTTACTGAGGCTATCAAGGAGATCCAGAGAACCCAATACCTGCCTAAGGATGTCAATTCCACTTTTTTGGCTTTGATCCCAAAAGTGTAGGGAGCAAGACATCTTAAAAATTTTAGGCCTATCAGTTTGTGCAACACAATCTATAAAATTTTATCCAAAACTATTGCCAATAGGTTAAAGAGGGTTCTACCTTTTATTGTGGTAGATCAACAAGGTGGTTTTGTTAAAGATCGACAAATTTTGGATAGCATAATTACCATTCATGAGGTTATTCATTCTATGGAAAATAGTAAGAGGGTTGGTATGCTTCTAAAGTTAGATATGAACAAAGCTTACGATCGGGTTTCTTGGGACTTCTTGACCAAAGTCCTATTGAAATTTGGCTTTTAGAGTAAATGGGTGGGGTTGGTTAAAAAGTGTTTTTCATCTACTATGTTTTTAGTCTTGGTAAATGGAGTCCCTACTAGCTACTTCAAAAGTGGGTGTGGTCTCCATCAAGGGGATCCATTATCACCATATATTTTTATTATTCTTGTTGAAGCATTGGGAAGATCTATTTCAAAGGCTGTAGAAAGTGGGTGAGTAGATGGTTTCAAACCAGCCTCGACATCGGACCCTATTTCTCATCAATAGTTTGTTGATGATACTTTGTTGATCTCCTACTCCTCTATCCCTCAAGCTAAGGAGTTAAAAAATATTTTAGTGTCTTATGAAGAAGTTGTTGGTCAAAAAGTGAACTTCTTAAAAAGTAAAGTTTATTTTATCAACACCCCAACTGGAAGGAAAATAAATATCACGAGGATCTTTGGGTGTGACATTGGAGAACTCCCAACCATGTATTTGGGTATGCCTATGTTCAAAGGTAGGATGGAGTCACATCTTTGGAATCTAGTTCTAGATAGACTAGCAAAAAAGTTAACAGGTTGGAGAGGAAGTCTTCTTAGCCAGGCAGGTAAAGCTTAGCTTGTGAAGTCTTCTTTACAGAGTATTCCTATTTATTTTATGTCTCTTTTCAAGATTCTAGCTAAAATAAGGATTAAAATGGAGCAAATTCAAATATCCTTCCTTCCTCTGGTCTAGATCAGAAGATAGAAGATACTTTGCCCTTGTTGCCTGGGATCAAATATGTTTTGCTAAAGATGTAGGAGGGTTGGGCTTTAGAAGGGTAAAATAGATGAATGAAGCCTTTATGGGAAATATAGGATGGAAATAGGATGTGAGATGTCCTTCCTTTGATAATTGATCACTACCAAGGGAGCTCGGTTTGAGGAAGGTCTATTCTAGATGGGATTATTTCTGTTCATGAAGCCCTACACTCTACTTCTCAAACCAAAAAGGTTGCTTTTCTTCTAAATATTGACATGAAAAAAGCTTATGACAGGTTGAATTGGGACTTTTTATTGGCTATCTTAACCAAATTTGGATTTCACCAGGATTGGGTCAAGATGATTAAAGGATGCATTTCATCTACTTGGTTCTCTATCTTAATCAATGGCTCACCTACTGGATACTTTCCTAGTAGCAGAGGCCTAAGGCAAGGGGATCCCTTATCCCCCCTTCTATTCATCATTGCTACTGAGGCACTAGGAAGATCCATCCATGCAGCTAGAAGATCAAGATTAATTTCTGGAATTAAAGTGACCTCTCAATCTAATCCTATCACTCATCAACAATTCATTGACAACACTCTCTTGTCCACCTTTGCTTCTATCGTTGAAGCTAAAGTTATCAAGCATTTACTCCTTCTCTATGAATAAGTGGCTGGATAGAAAGTAAATTTCTAGAAAAGTAAGTTATATTTCCTCAACACTCCTCATAGGTGACAACTCAAAATTACAAATATATTGGGATGTGCTATCTCCACCTTACCAGCTACCTATTTGGGATTGCCCTTGTTCATTGGAAATGCTTTTGAAGAATTGTGGAACAATGTAATTGAAATATTTCAAAAAAAACTCATAGGTTGGAAGGGCAATCTCCTATCTTAGGTAGGAAAAGTAGTTCTAACCATGGCTTGTTTGCAGAGCATCCCTATTTATTTTCTTTCGGTATTCAAGGCTCCAATTAAGGTTTACCACAAGATAGATCAAATTCAAAAATATTTCCTATGAACTGGTACTGAGAACAAAAATAGATTCCACTTGGTTGCATGGGATAAAGTTTGTAGACCGAAGGATCAGGGAGGAATCAGCCTCAGAAGAATCAATATTTTAAACCTGGTTTTGCTAGCAAAACAAGCTTGGATATTAGTGTCAAGGGATCAAGTGGAATGGGTCACTCTTGTTAAGAGGAAATACTTGCAGAGATCTGAATTTTTAAGTGAGTGGGCACCTTCTGTTGGGTCAGCCTTTTGGAAATCCATCAACTAACAAAACAACTCTTGAGAAAGGGCCTAAGATGGCAGGTAGGAGATGGAAAAACAATCAATTTTTGGGAAGACAAGTGGATAGGAAACCAACCACTTTTAGCAATCCCTGGTTTCAGAGCATTAAAGGAATTCACTGATCCTTTGTTTGGCTACCGAGTTACTAATTTCTTAATAGTATCCAATGACTCACGCACATGGAAAAAGATCCAATGTCCCAACCTATCAGCAAAAATCACTTCATTGGAAGCTCTACTCTCTGCTTTCATTTTACCATCAAGGATCACCAATGACCAACCTATTTGGGAACCTTTTGACACAGGGAAATTTACTATCAAATCGGCCTATCAACTCATCCTAGCCCCTGAATAAGTTCTTATCCCATTCAAATTAGTTTGGATCAAGCACCTGACTCCAAAAATATCCTTATTTTCTTGGTTGGCTATTCAAGACATGATCCTCACTATAGAAAATCTTATCAAGCGTGGAATTCCTCTCCCTAATAGGTGTTTCTTATGTCTTTTTGATTGGGAGTCTACAAGCCACATCTTCCTTTCTTGTCCTTTTTCCAGCTCCATTCTAAACAAGCTTTTCCAAAAGTTTCAAATTAGTTGGGCCAAACCTCCATTGATAGTTGACTTGTTCTCTCAATGGCCCAATCCTTTCAACAATCCTTGTCTCAAAGGAATTTGGAAATTTTACCTTCATCATTATCTCTAGAAAATTTGGCTTGAAAGGAATAGACATGTCTTTTCTAGCTTGGCCAAGGATCTTGATTCCATCACCAACAAAATTATATTTTTTGCTAAGGAAAATGCACTCTCATCCCCAAGTGATCCTCATCCCATCCCTAGGTTTGAAGCTTCCTTACTCTAGTATTTACATGTTTCTCTAGAGAATCCCAACCCAAGTAATACCCAAATCTCTAGAAATAACATCAAATGGATGCCTCCTCCCCAATATTGGGTCAAGCTTAATTTTTATGGGGTAGCAAAAGGAAATCCAGGCAGAGCCAAGGCTAGGGGAATTCTAAGGGACCACAATGGAAATTCTATTTTTGCCTTTGTTGAATGTTTGGGAGAACAATCTAACCACATAGCTGAAGCTAAGGCCCTATGGAGGGGTCTACTATTAATTAAGCAATTTCTAGGGAAATTCATTATTGAAGGGGACTCCTTGAATGTGGTCAATTATTTAAAAAGCTCCAAAACTCCAGCATGGAAGGTGAAAAACCTAATTGAAGAAGCTTGAACCCTAATCCTTTACCAACATGAGGTTATTATCCAACATGTCTTCAGGGAAGCTAATGGTGTAGCAGACAAGTTGGCTAACATTGGAGTTTCTATCCCCAAAATGATGACATGGACTAACACCCTTCCTCGCAAAGTTGAAGAAATTGCAAGGTCAAAGTTCAAAATTTTCAAAATGCATAACAATCATTTTTTCAATTTCATTGGAATGAAAAGGTTGTTCTCCCTAGATCTCAATATTTTAAATGCTTCATATCCTGCAAATATCTTCTTCAACAACCCTATCATTTCCATGATGAGATTCAACTTTTCGAGGTATTCATGGCTCGGGACCTTTGGTACGAGTAGGTTTTTTTGGCACATCCTCCTCATGTTTTTTCTACACCCCATGCTTATTGTTATTATCAGTGCTTTTGTATTTAGTTCCAATGCTCCTAATTATATTGTTTTTCGTACAAACTCTCTGGAGTGCTCCTTCCCAATCCTTTCTCACAGAGTGCCCTCCATCCACGTGTTGCATTTTTTCATCTTTGCCTACCACCCTTTATCCTCTCTAGTTATTTCTATCATATCTTCCTTTCCACGTTCTTGTAAAGCCTTCTGCATCAATTCGTCTCTACGAGTCAAGCGGTATTGTTAATTTTTATCACCCGATTGACCAAGAGTTACAAGGTGTGGCACACCTTTCTAATTTCATGGGGGATAGTAGTTATTGGAATCCTAAGTTTTCTAAGGATTTTTGCTATATTCTCTGTGATTTGGTGGATTTGATTTTCCGTATGATGTGGATATTAGCAATGAGGAAGAATAGATGCTTCCAAAAAATTCTAATCTTGTCCAATGTTTACAAAACCCACCTTGCAAATGGATTCTTCATATTTTTTCTATATCCCTCATCCTAGTGAGTACTCTGTTATCCCTATTTATCTACTCTAATTCCTAGTCATCATGAGCTTCATGGATCCTGAAACGCTCAAAATTGAACTGGTGGCAGAAGCAATTCTGAGTGCAAGAGGTTTTTTTCCATTCCTAAAGTGGTTTTCCAGTTGGGATTGGGATATCAATATGGATTTTGTGTCTACATGGAAGAAGGGCATCGTCATCATCCATGGTGTGGAGTTATTGATGGACATTAATATCCTTGCTAATATTATGGGACAACCATCGGTTGGAATAATGATTCATTGGGATAAGCACAATTGGGATATTGAACTCAACCAATTTGAGCTAAAGTCACCTATGAGAAAGATTATCAAATCGGGGATGGTTCATGAAGACTTACCCACTCCTTGGAAAGAGGTGATGAAACCAGTTATGGAGTACATCATTGTGGATGACCCTAGTTCCCAACTCAGAAGCTTCCACATTGTATTTGTGAATCATTTTAGGGAGGTCAAATAGTTGAACATTCCAAAATTTTTGTACTTGTCCATGGATTACTCCATTAACGTGACCCGCTCAAAGAAGGAGGAAGCTTGGCCCTCTCACCAAGGGCTATTCAAAGTCTTGTATGCTCATATTCTGGAGAAATTTCCTAAAGGAAATGTGCTTCCACAGGATCAACAAGTTGAGACCACGGAGGAGGATACATCCTCCACTCCTATCTCTAAGGTTCACAGTTCCAAGAGGAAGAATATGGATGAAGGCCACCAGGATGTTGTTCTTTCGACAAAAAAGAAGGGTAAAGTTGAGGCTACTCCAATGAGAAGTTCTCAATGCCTCAAGAACAAGGATGTTCAAAACCAAGGAAATATGTAGGGTGAAACTAAGGATAGACAAAACATTTCTATGGAGAATATTCTCCAATAATATGTAATTAAGACCACCACTGCTATGATTTCCCATATGGAGAATGCTATGACAGTAATTATGGAGGCAATTACTCAATTGAAAGAGCATAGGAATGCTCTGAACCTCTTGTTCTTCTATGACAACTTCACAGAGGCTACTCCAAGCAAATACCACCATCGAAGCCAAACCTGAGGTCAAAGATGATGATGTCATGGAAATTGCAAAGGATGTATTCAAGGATGTCCCTAAGGATGTTAAGAAGGATGTCAAGAAGGATGACATCAAGGATACTATAATTTCCTAGTTGGTTGTTTGTCCTGTGGTCTTAGGTTTCTGTCCTGTCAGGGCCTTTTTTGGTTTTGCCTCTGGACTTTTTGGTTTGTTTATGTTTTCCTTTACATTTTTAGGTTTTCATGGATGCATTGATGTTTTTTGAGGATAGTGCATCCTTTTCTCCTGCTGATGTATCAAGGCATTAGGGCGCCTTTCAAATGCCCATATTAATATAATTTTTGTTAACTTATCAAAAAATAAAATATATATAGGATGAAAATTATTGAAAAATTATCATATTGAGTGGGTTAAGATCCTCAAAGCCAAGTATTTATAGAATGGAAAAAAATCTATACTCCAATGACTTACCAGTCGAATCTTCCTTTTGGAATAGTCTTGTATATATTATACATTTGTTATGTGTATCGCTCCAAATTTTTTGCACCCTTACCTTCAGGCTATAGGATCCATGCCTGGAAGGGGATGTGAAAAGGTACCTCGGACTGAGAGGACTTGCGAAGGTCCCGCCTCTCAAGGGAGGTGTATTTTGATGATTTTTCGACGGATGGTGGGTTCACCAGGAAACATTTAATGGCGGTTTCCACGCCTAGGTTTGGAATGTGTTTTCATGTGTTCGTTTTTAGCCTTAAGCATTCATATCCTAGGTTTGGCCAAATGAATCTAAATTAATCTATATGAAAGTGCAGATTTAATGAATACGAGAGAACAAATTTAAGACAGAAAAATAGAGAAATTAAGGAAGAATACGATCCGGATGTCGATGGAGATTTCGATGTTTGAAGCAGTCAGGATCGTCTGGAATTCGACAGAATCGTCTGAGATCTGACAAGATCGTCTGAGATCTGACGAATTCGTCAGACGAATTCGTCAGAGACCTACAAACAGAAAAACAGATGCCAAATACAAAGAATACCACTATGATGACAGAGGGAAACAACACAAAATGACAATATGAATACTAAACAACAGTTATGAATAGAAATTCAAACAAATTATGATATTCTAATGAGAAATTATGATCTTATCATGCAATCTAAGCTAAATGGGTGAACTCCAAATGCAAGATAGTAAGAAATAAGGATAAAACTAACTAAAATGTAGAATAAAACAGCAAAAGGTATAAGAGAAAGCGCAAACTCTGGGCACTGATTGCCCCCAATGCAGATTGTAGTCAAAATCGTCTGGAAGTAATGAAATCATCTCGAATTGCGACAGGATCGTCCGAGATTTGAACGAGATCGTCTGCGACGATCTGAGCTTGCTCCGGCTGAAAATCAATGAGGTCCCTACAAGAAAACTTCAAAATAACAAAGGCAAAATGATACTCTAGGTATTCTAATGCACGCAAAATCAAGTTATAGAGAAATTCAGCCAGGGGTTGGGAAGGGAAGGTCCTAAGGATTAAATAGGCTTAGGGGAGTAGTTAGGAGGTTGGAGATCATCCCTATTTGGGAGATCTCCAACGGGGAAGGGTCCCTAACGGCGCAGACACGCTTCTGCATAGATTAGAGACCCGTTGGAACAGAAGCTAATTGTGCAAAATTAGTTTTGCGACAAGATCGTCTGGACGTCCTAGCCCAGACGAAATCGTCAGATCTAGGGCGATATCGTTCGATCGGCGACGATATCGTCAAACGGTCAAAACAACCTCTAAAAATGGCACGAAAAAGGGGAAACGGATTACCCGACGGTTAACGGGCGGTTTGGGAGGTTAAAATTTGAATTTAAATTATTTACTGGAGTGAATGTAATTACTAGAATTTCACTGCGCCAATTTTAGGGTGCTACATTTTGCCCCCTCTTTAGCGAATTTTTCGAAGAAAATGCGTTAAAGATGAGTTCTTCTCGATCTACGAGAAAGCAAAAAATTATTCCCATTTTTAGGCGACGATTCTTGGTCGAATCGTACGACAACTTACTATGGTGCCCCCTCAGTGTTTTTACCCAAATCGAACGTTTGAGGTAAAAACGCGAAAAAGCAAAATTATTTTTGAATAAAATTAAGAAAAATAGGGTAAAACCCTAATTCATTTTATTGTTCATTTTCTAGGTTTTAGAGCTCTGGAAGCAAAAAATGGTGGAGACGACGCACAGATCAACAGAGGTCCGACGCGGTCTACGGGTAAGAGTCTAAACTTAGTTTAGAATGCTTTAATTTGATTTTACATGCTTTTTAGGTAAATTTTAGATGAATTTTGAGCATCGCGGCCGTTTTTGGGCCGTCGACGTCGTCGGGACGAAATCGTCCCGATTTCGATGAAATCGTCTCAATTTCGCCAATTTCGTTCGAGGGCGAAATCGGCGAAAGGGGGACGATTTCATCAAATTAGGGACGATTTCGGCTTGCGAAATCGGAGACGATTATGCTCAAATTTGGGATGATATCGTCCAATTGTGGATGATATCATCATTTGATTAAATTGAACTTATTTTACTTGCATTTTTAAATACTTGAATTGTTTATTAATGATTGTTTGTTGTTTTGTTGTTTATGTTGCAGAGAGGTTTACTAAAAAGTGAGGGAATGGAAGTATGGAGGTTTGAGAGATGACTTGGCCACTCTTACACAGGCAGAGTGGGATCAGTTGGCACAGGCCGGCTTGCGGCATGTGGCGGGAGATGCCACAGGTGTCTACAGATATGGGGCTCTGTGACGGCCCTAGCAGAGAGATGGTATCCGGGTTCGTCATGTTTTCGGCTACCGACAGGGGAGATGACTCCCACTCTAGAGGATGTATGGAGGATTATGAGAATCCCCATACAAGGATGATTGATTACTCCTACGGCCAATCAGGGCCATGCTATGGGATGATTGTGTGGTGACCCGAGCTTCGCCCTGGAGAAGGGCGGAGTTAACATCGAGGCACTGCGTCAGATGCCTAGGGCATCTAGACTCACACGGGTTCTAGCTGGAGTAGTTGGTGGACTTCTGCTGTGCCACCAGAGCGGATGCAGGGTACCATGGATGCTGGCAGATGTGATCTACGATATGCGGGACCATGGGTATAGATTCTCTTGGGGTAGCTTTGTACTATGCCGGTTGTACAGGATCCTACATGGGGTCGTGTACAAGGGCGGTCGATGTCTGGTGATGACATCGCTCCTACAGGTTTGGTGCTGGGAGCACATTGCAGTGCGGAGGCCGGTAGGGCTTCCTCCGATAGGGATTGATGGGGAGAGGCCCCGAGTTTTCTCTTGGTGGCTCCGGAGAGGGTCACGGCGACGGATCGACCTTCCTATGTCCCGGAGACTGCTAGATGACCTAGTCCCGGACCAGATTACCTGGAGGCCATGGAGGGAGCATCCAGGGTGGGCCGAGGATGGACAGGAGTTGGCTCGCATTAGGCGAGTGTGTTGGCTATGGATGGAGAGGGGAGAGGTGGAGCTCCATCGCTATGACCGAGTTTTGCATCAGTTCGGTCTGCAGTAGGGGATCCCATCTCTCAGGGATTATGAGTTTTCTTGGACTATCCGGGATAACACCACAGTGAGTGGGGCTCCAGACATGCAGCGCTTCTGGAGTCGGGACTCAGATGATGCCCCCATTCAGCCGGTGGATGGGGACGATGCAGGGGTCGCAGATGGCTACGATGCCTGGTATGCAGGCATCCGCCCTCCTCGGATGATGAGGGCTTAGGGTCCGATACATGCAGTCATGCATCGGATAGGGAGGCGATGCCGGGCGGCTATGGAGGTGGCCCAGGGTCACGGTAGGAGAGAGAGCTGAGGAGGCCACAGGCACAGGAGAGGCCGCGACAGAGGGAGAGGAGGGAGGCGAGACCCCCTTCTCCATAGAGAGAGAGGCCACCATCGCCCGATAAGGGCAAGGGTGTTGACACAGGAGAGAGTAGCGAGATGGCTACTCTCCAAACGGAGAATATCCATCTCCAGGCATAGGTGCAGGCTCTACAGGATGAGGTTGCATGCCATCGAGCTGAGTCTACACAGCTCAGAGACGAGATTGCACGCCTCAAGGCACGGGGCGGAGGGGCGAGCACTAGGGAGCTGACACGGGCTATTGCCCAAATTACTTTCTACCAGACTTTGTACTATCAGTTGGTGCCAGAGGAGGATAGACTACCCCTGCCAGCCAACATCGTAGAGCCGATCAGGATTGGGTCGTCTAGGACTTCGTCCCGATCGAGGACTAGGACTCACAGTACTACATAGACTGCGATGGGGCCACCTCGTCCACCTCAGGGCGGGGGAGGAGATGAGGCTGAGAGCTCGAGGGGCTCTCGAGGCTAGAGGACTGCATTACACTGTACAGATTGATATGTAGGTTTATTATTTTTGATAGAGGATTGAGTATGCCGAGGTACAGATTGTGGCATACCGATCCAGTTTTGATGATGTATATATGCGGTTGATATATATATGAGATGATATAGTTTTGATCATATGACTTGTGTTATGTGTATGTTTATGATGCTTTTATGTTTGATTGATTTGATTTGATAATTGGATTGAGGATTCATGAAATTATGTCATTTTGAAAATTTATAATTTTGATGTCATGCGGTAATATTTTAAATGAAATAATCTAATGTAACAAATGGATTGTTTGTAATGTGATGTGGTAAAAGAAATAAAAAGAGACTTCTAACAATAATTTCAAAGGACATTGTCGCTATTATAGACCATTTCATGGAGTCGTTGCTCACTCGGTCGTCAAGCTAATCCCAATTATAGAAATATTGTTAAAAGTAAAAGAGTGCTTAAGAGACTGTCTTAAGACTTTGGTGCAATGGTGCAAATGATGATGATGATGGTTTGCTTTCAGATTTTTCATAAAAATAGTATGCATGAAATAATGATTTTTGCTAGGCATAAATTCCTAAGTGTGATAAAATTTTTGGATAATTCTTTAGGAATTATACCATCTTTGCAAAATTTGAAGGTTAACATAATGACATGAAATAATGAAAATGTGTTTGCTTTTTAAAAGCATAATTTGTGTAACATAATGATTTAAGTCATATGGTTTTCATGATTTTTAAATAAAGGGGGAATAACATTGTTGCAATGATTTGCGCTAAGCATAGAATATGTAGGTATAGACTTATACCATCATCGCGAAAATAAAAAATAGATAGTTTTATTGCATGATTGACTTTTAATAAACAGAAAATATGAAGATGAGGACTTGCGCTAGGCATAAAATTCCACTTTTGGTTTTGGAATTATACCATCGTCGCGAAAGTCAACCAGATATATATGTTTTGATTGTATATTTTTGAAAGAAAATTTTGATTTTTCTATTATATAGTTATCTTTATGCTAAACAACTGTACTTGAATTATTCCAAACAAGTTGCAAAAAAGAATATTTCAAAGTATTTTGAAGACAAAAGTTAGATTTATAAGGAATCCCATGTGCATATGTGAATTCATTTCCGATCTTGATTTATCATAATGATACACAAAATCTCTCAAATACAAATGTGTGTGCAATTGCTTTGTGCATTTACCGGTTTTGAGCAAGATAATATGATACAAGTGATTTGAAGAAACCAAATAAGTGTTCATTAACCATGATGTAGATGCATATAACCATACTAGACTACTATGTAGGTCGGATTATCAAGAGCTAGCTAATCCATAAGCGAGACATAGGTCTGTACAAAAGAAGGTCGCTAATATGACAGACATATCACCACACTTGGAGTTACCCAAGGCCAAGCGGGTTGGGCACAAACCACCTGTTATGGGGCTTACCTCACAGTTTTTGAATAATTGAGAATTCCAGGGATTCAAGCTCATCAACCCTTCTTTTCTTTTCAAAGGGTAGGGAAAGGGATTTTATTGCTTTCTTGCTTTCTGCTTTCTTTTGCTTTTCTTTTCTTTTCCTTTTCTTTTTCTTTTTGCTTTTCTTTTTGTACTTTTGCTTGATTTTTGAGATAGTGCTTGAAATATTGTTGTAATGATATAAAATAACATTTTTCTTTTCTCTTTTTTCTTGAACTTTTCTTTTCTTTTTCTTTGCTAGGGATACTTGCTCAGATTAGCTTGTAGAGCAAGGGATTTTTATTCGGGTAGGGGTGAGCTTGTCCTTTTGCCAATTCTCAAAGATTCTAGACCATGTGCATGATAGGATAGCGGGGAAACTTTTCGCTCAAGAAATCACTTCTACTATGTAGCAAAACATGGAAATTACAAATATAATCATTTTATTGTGAAAAGATGTGCTTGGTTTAAGTAAATAACAAGATCAATTCTCTATGCTCAAACTTTATTTAATTGAATTTTGTGAACTTTGATATAAGAGAGATTAGTAATCATGCCAGATAAAATCAAGATATTTATTTTTGTGAGTGTGCAAGTGAGGGATTCCAAATAAATGCTAATTTATCAAAAATAATTTGAAACATATAACTGCAACATTTGTAAGAAAATATATATAAATACTTTTTGAGAAGTTTTGAGAATACTGACTCTTTCTTTCTTCTGTATATTGTTTTGGTTTCGAAAGAGTCAAGCATATTGTTGTTTTTATATTTTTATCATTATTTTGTTTTTTTTTGGTTTTATTTTTGTTTTTGAACAAAAAATTTAACAAGTGCCATAAATAAATGCAACAAATAGTTTTGAAGATTTTTGATGATTATGAATGTTTTTGATGTTTTTGAATTGATAAATTTGAAAGAAATACAAGATAGTGATATATACAAGGATGAAATGACCAAATTTATGCATAGTAACGTTTAAGATGCAAAATATTCATGGGTTCTTTAAGTTCTTTGCCATCTAAGGTAGACAATTTGTATGCTCCTGATTCAAATTTAGCAGTAATAATGTATGGTCCAAGCCAGTTGGGCTCAAATTTACCTTTAATGTCCTTAGTTGCATTTGTATTTTTTTGGTTTTCTTTTAAAACAAGGTCGTCGATCTCAAAGGATCGATGGCGAACTTTTTTGGCATATGATCTTTTAAGCTTGTTTTGGTAGGCACGGAGATGCTCCAAAGCATTGATGCATTTTTCATCTAGGAGTTCCAGTGACTAAGTCTGCCAGCATGATATTCATCTCCTACTTCAGTATCTTGAAGTAGCAGAGCCAAAGAAGGAACTTCCAATTCAAATGGAAAAACTGCTTGACACCATAAACCAAAACAAATGGTGAAGTTCCGGTGGGGGTTCGAACACTAGTTCGATAGGCCCACAAGGCTGGATATAATTGAATGTGCCGAGTCACGGCCGTTTTATTGACCAATATTTTGAGAATTTTGATTAAGGTTTTGTTAGATGCTTACCTTGACCATTACCACGAGGATAATAGGGAGTGGACTGGCGATGTTGAATCTTATATTTTTGGCATAATTTTTTAACATTTTTATTTTTGAAACAAGTTCCATTGTCAAAAATGAGATTTGTAGGAATTCCAAACCTACAAATAATTTGATTAAAAATAAATTTAGAGACTTGTGTGCCGGTGCGGGAAGCTAAAGGCATAGCTTCGACCCATTTCGTGAAATACTCAGTGGCGGTTATGATGAACTTGTGTCCATCAGATGACACTGGATTGATTTTGCCAATAATGTCTAAACCCCATTTGGAAAAGGGCCAAGGAGATGAAATAGCCTGCAGTTCTTGTGCAGGCGCATGGACAAGGTCAGCATGTTTTTGACACTTGTCGCAATGGCGCACATACTCATGTGCATCCGTTTCCATGGTAGGCCAAAAGTATCCTATCCGAAGGAGCTTTTTAGCAATGACGCTACCACTAAAGTGTCCTCCACAAGATCCATCGTGGGCTTCACTCAAGGCTAATTTAGACTCTTCTAAGTTTAAACATCTTAATAGGATACCTTCAAAAGATCTCCTATATAAAGTATTGCCAATTATTACAAATCGACTTGCTCGTCTACGTAATAACCGATGCTGGTTGCTAGTAGAATTGGCAGGGAAAGTCCCATTTTGGAGAAAATCAAATATGTCCGTATACCAAGGTTCGAGGAGTAGTTTCATTGATTAGAAACACATCCAAAGGTTCTAAGCATGACTTATTTGAAGCGGGTTCCTGGAGTCGACGAATAATGATAGTGGCATATTCGTCATCTAACTCCAAGGGCGGGGAGAGATGCAGTGCGGCCATAGCATCGATTGCACGGTTGCTAGTTCGAGGAATAGCTTCCAAGGTAACTTGATCAAATAGAGACATTAATTGTAAAACATAGGCCTTATATGGACGTAGTTTATCATCTTTGGTCCGATAAACTTCATTAATTTGGTTTATAACCAGTTGAGAATCACCATAAACTAAAAGGTGTTTAATTTTTAGCGCCAAGGCAGCTCGTAATCCAAGGATTAGAGCTTCATACTCAGTAGTATTGTTGGTGCAAGCAAATGTCAATTTGAAGGACAGAGGAATAAGATGTTTTTGCGGGGATATTAAAATAATTCCCGCACTCGACCCCACTCATGCATCGGGCTCCATCAAAGTATAAGGACCATTGTTTAGTATGGTTTGTCTCTGATTGAAGGCATTCATCCGAAAACTTGATGATGAGGGGATGGGTAGACTCTAAGGGTGCAGCAGCTAATTGATCTGCTATGATTTGACCCTTAACAGACTTTTGTCCTATGAATGTGAGATCAAACTCGCTTAGAGCAAGAACCCACTTGGTTGTGCGACCCGATAAATAAGGTCGACTCATGAGATACCTTAAGGGGTCGTATTTGGCAATGACATAAGTTTTTTGACTAAGCATATAGTGTCGTAATTTTTGCGTAGCAAAAATGACTGCTAGACATAGTTTTTCTAATGTTGTATAGCGGGTTTCATAACTGATGAAGGTTCGGCTAATATAATAATTAGCACGTTCTCTCTTTTCATCGTCAAGTTGAGCTAACATAGCTCCTAAGGCAGAATCTGAAGCTGAAATATATAGGAGGAATGGGCGATCGGGTTTATGCGATGAAAGCACGGGTGGATTAAGGAGGTATTGTTTGAGAAGTTCAAAAGCTTCTCTACATTCGGTGTCCCAATTAAAAGGGACATCCTTCTTAAGGAGTTTAAGAAAGGGACCGGTTTTGTCCGCCAGCTTATCGATGAAGCGACGGATAGCTTGAAGCTTACCTTGTAAACTTCGTAATTCAGATATATTAGTAGGTGCGGGCATATCAGTGATGGCCGCAATCTTGAGAGGGTCGATTTCAATACCACGGAAAGAAACTAAAACCCCTAATAGTTTGTCGGACTTAACTCCGAATATGCATTTTGCTGGATTTAATCGAATAAGATATTCTCGTAATCGATTAAAAACTTTTCTCAAATCATCTAAATGATTATCTTCAATAATAGAGCGAGCTATAATATCATCTACATAATCGTGTAGGATATCATGCATCATATCATGAAAAATATAGGTCATAGCTCGTTGATAAGTTGCACCTGCGTTCTTTAAGCCAAATGGCATCACTTTCCAACAAAAGGTACCCCAGGGGGTAATAAAGGCTGTTTTAGCCTGATCTTCAGGAGCTATCCTGATCTGATTATAACCGGAGAATCCATCCATTAAGGACATCATCCCACTCTCGGCAGTAAAGTCAATGATTTGATCCATGTTTGGAAGAGGAAAGTCATCTTTAGGGCATGCGGCGTTAATATCTCTAAAATCTGTGCAAACCCTAACTTTGGTAGCTTCTTTCTTGGTGACTGGAACTACGTTTGAGATCCATTCAGCATAATCAATAGCTTGTATAAAGACAACATTCAGGAGTTTTTCTAACTCCCCTTTGACTAGTAGAGCCACTTTGGGATGCATTTTTCTAAGTTTTTGTTTAACAGGTTTAGCATCCGGATGGACCACTAGATGATGCATGACTACAGAAGGGTCTAGACCTGGCATATCTTCATATGTCCAAGCGAAAACATCTTCATACTCTTTAAGGAATGCAATGTATTGTTCTTGTTTTTCTTGACTTAATTCTGATCCAATATTGATTATGTGAGGATTATCCTCAGTTCCAATATTAATTTTAATGACGTTTTCTACCTCCATGTGTAGGTCTCTTTCAAAGTTAGGTGGGGCGGGTGAAACGCCCAATTCTTGTAATTCTTGTAAGGTTAATTTGGATAATTCATCTTGAGGATTAGTGGCCTCAAGTTGGGCTATAGTTGGTATAGAACCATCAAAATAAAATCCATTGTGTAACATCTCTTCAACAGAGACATCATGGAAGATATCTCCTTCCAACTCTTCATCGGAGTCAACAATCATTTCGGGATAAGCTATGGATAGCATGTTACATGAAAATGACTGATTTTTAAGAGGCAAATCATCACACCTATCCAAATAATCTTGATAACATATGAGATGATCATCATCTTCAACAGGAAAGGGTTGACCCTTACTAGGAAATAGGCCCACACCACAGCGGGCGGGCCACGGTTCTACCTCGAAAGGTTCTTTCATGCCATTTTGGAAAGGTCCCAAGCCTTTCCCTTTATATCCCATTTTAAGCATCATGGGTTTAGCTTTAATATATTCATTGGTAAAATAACACCGAGCGTATCCCTCATGATGAGTTTTGATATTCCGAGGGATTCTTCCCCGAGTCATATCCTTTATAAATGAAGGCGCAACTCCCGACTTGGTAAGTGCTTCCCATAGGTTGTGGGAGGCCCAAAGTACGAGGAGATGGCGGTAAGTTATTTAAAAGAATTGAATCTTGCATGAAAGCATTTGTTTTTTCTGATATTAATGTTGTGGATAAATCTGGTAAAAGTTCATCAGAAAGGGCATAAGATGTAGAAGGATCATTTCCTATATCTTGAGATGTGGAAGGTATGATTGATGTGTTTATAGGTTTTGAAATTAAAGGGAGAGAACATGAAGGATTGGTTATAGATTTAAGATCTTTTTGAGGTTCTAAAGTGATTTGTTTAGAAGATTGTTGATCTATATAGGAGGATGAAATTAATGGAGGGAAGTAGGTGAAGTTATGGGTGTGTGTTTCACACGTTTAGATGAAAAATAAGAACTAGGATGTGTGGATGACGGAGCGGGGCAAAATTGCACTCCAACAGGTTCTACCAAAGCACACATATCAAAGGGTCTAGGGTCACCATGGATAGTGACCAACTGATTTTTAAATTCAAACTTAACACATTGGTGTAAAGTTGATGGGACAACCCGCATTGCGTTGATCCAAGGGCGACCCAAAAGTATATTGTACGATGCTGGGCAATGTACAATAAACACGGTTGTTTCTAGGGTTCTAGGACCAACTTGCAATGGGAGGGTAATAACTCCACACGTTTCTTGTGTTTCGTCATTGAAAGCTTTGATAATCATATCAGTTTTCTTCATTTCATCACTTCTAAAGCCAAATCGTTGGTAGAAGTCAAAAGTGCAAATGTTTAGAGATGAGCCATTATCAATCAAGACTCGTTTGATAGCTACATCTCCAATTAGAGCAGTAATGTATAAGGGATTGTCCTTATGTAAACTGTGTTGTGGTATATCTTTATCCCGGAAGTCAATACAATCAACCTCTCGAGTGATGATAGTATTGGCCATAGCTTCAGGTTGGATGTTTTGAGGTACCATCATTTGGCTTAATGTAAGCATCAACTCATCCCTATGGGTGGGAGAAGATCTTAACAGATCCAAAAGGGAAATTCTAGCTGTAGTATTGGACAATTGCTCATTAATATTGTAAGGGGGTTTAGGTTGAACATTAGGAGCATGATTCCCTTTATTGGGATTTTTCAAAACGAATGGAGCCGATCCATCGTTCTGATTTGATTCTTGTTGGGAATTTTGAGCTTGTTGTCGGGTAACGACTCCAATGGTACCTACAATGTTATATTGAAGACGTTGAACTGGTCTCGGTCTAGCATTTATGGCTTGTTCATTTGAGAGGAATTGATTAGAAGAGGGTCGAGTAGTAACTCTTCTAGGAAATGGTTCTTCTGGAACCATAGCATCTGTGATGGGTTGAATAGGATCTGATTCATTTTCAGAACTATTCGATTGGTTTGAAGTAATGTCTAGTTCACTTTCACTATATGATTCTACATCACTAGAATCAGAAGTTTGAAAATTATGTAAGGGCCTGGTCGTAACCAGGGATAAGGTCGTGTCAAATATTTGAGGATCCTGAAACAGGTAATTGTCCGCTAATGGTTCCTACATATCGGGTAGGAGGGGGAACGTTATGATGTTCGATTTGATTGGCTACCTCTTTACCATGTCTTGGTAAAGGGTGTTGAAATATGTCTAATGTTTGATTAGCATTTTGATTTTGATTTTGGGGAACGGTCTTTTGAGTATTATTAGGAGGGTTTTGTTTAGGTTGGAAGGCTTGCACTTCCATTTCATTATTATCAATCAAATCTTGTATTTTATGTTTCAACCTTTTACAAGCATTGGTAGAGTGTCCAGGTCCTCTATGGAAATCACGAGTGTAAGTCGACTCTGTATCCGGGTATAGTTGGATCGGGTTCCCGGATAGTTGGTAATTGGATCAAACCTCTTTCGAGTAATTGAGGTAAAATAGTTGATAAGGGTTGGTTTAATCTAGTAAATTCTCGAGGAGGCTTATCGGGGAGGTTTCAATATAAATTTTTTGTTGTCTTCGTTGCATTGATATTAGCAACATTTATGCTTGTCGGTGACTCCATCACCGACAACTTGTTTGTTTTTATATTGATTTCTGGATGTTTTCTCATCATCCTTCTTCCTAAGTTGGCCTCTCCTAATGAGGGCATCTTCTACTCTTCGAGCTAAATCTATAGCTTGATCGAAGGTAGTTAAAGTAGCGGTTGATAGCTCATAAGATATTTGTTCTTGTAAATTATTGATAAAAATGTCCAACATTTCCCTATAAGGTAGCACAAAGTGCAGTTTTCCTATCAATTGCCTCCATCTAGCTAAGAAATCGGCAAAACATTCATCCTTGTCTTGTTTTAAGTTGTATAAATCTTTAATGGTTACATGCCTCTCGATGTAGGCACTAAATTGATGGACAAATGATTCAACTGTTTCTTCAAAGTTTCTCAAGGAATGAGTGGGCAATTGATAGTACCACTCTAATGCCATTCCACCTAAACTTTTTGGAAACATTTTTAGTAATAGCAAGTCATCATGTGATATATCATGACATGCTATCCTAAACATGCGAAGATGCTCTATGGGATCTTCGGTTCCTTTATATATAGGCAAGATGGGCATGGGAAAATGCTTAGGGTATGGTTGAGCTACAACTATGGGATCCAAAGGTTGACTACAGATCTCTCGATAATTGTATGAGGGACGGTAGGGATCTATCTGGTCCATACGTGAAGCTAACTGTTTCACCATGGTTTCCAGATTACTAGTTTGCCCCCCATATTGGTTTGGTAGGGCATTGACATGGGTTTTGTGAGCATATGATGGAGGGACATGAAGATTAGATGCCATGTTACTATTGTGTAAATTATTGGTAGGAAAAGTGTTATGAAGGAATTTTGAAGTTGTATTATGATGTATTCCAGATTGTTGAAAATTGGTATTTGGCTTCGTTTTAGGTTTTTGTTTACTTGAAGCATATTGCTCAATAGTTTGGCGGAATAAAGTAGTGAAGGAAGGTTTCTTTTGTGTGGGAATGATTTTAGGTTGAATAATAGGTTCCTTAGGAGGTTGGATAACCTGTTGCTTTGACATGTTTTGAATCATAGTGACCATGTCTGTATTGGATGGCCCAGCCTTGTCACTTTCTTGGTCAATGAAAGACAAGGGATTAGTGCGCACATCATACATATATTCCATGGCTGCTTGAGTGTTACTAATTTGCCCTTTATCAATATGAACTGCCACATTAAGGGCGTCAATGTTATCATCAAGAAATTTCTTGAAATGATCTATGTTGTCAAAAGCAATAGTTCCATCTGGAGCTACTCTAGGGGATGAGGATCCATCCTCTTTAACACTTCCTTCTTGTTCATTGTCTTCACCTAGGTCATGTTTTGATTGATCTAGAGTTTTTCCTTCCGGAATTGGATCTCCAGGGAAGGACATTTGGGTCTCTAGTTGTATCTTGTAACCAATCTTCTTCTTCTCCTAAAGTTTCTTTACCATTCCTAAGTTTAGTCATGGTGCTTTAATTTTGATTTAAGCAAATATATATATATATTTTATATATATATATATATATATATATATGCAACAAGATTAAGAGGTATATATTTACTATATACCTACTACAATATTTGAAATGAAATGTTTAAGTTTTTGCTATGTTTTTTAGTTTTTTTGTTTTTGAAATAATGTTGTAAAAATGACAAACAATACAATAAATGCAAGAAATAAGACTGAAAATAACAATCTAGTTTTCTATAAACAATTTATAAATATCATTAATGGGCTCTAATTCTTGAGGAGTCATGAAGTGTTCTTCTTCAAATTGAAAGTTTTCTTTTAAAAATTTAATGAAAAGAGCTATAGTGATATTATCTATCTCGGATCTTTGGTTGATAAAAGTAAAGCTCGTGGCAATACTCTCGATATAACACAGCTCGAGGAACTCTATTCCATCTTTCCCTATCCGTAAGAACAACCTCTTGGTCTTCTACAAGACCTAGGAACTAGTGTACAATGGCTGCGTTCTCGAGGTATTCCTCGAAGGTGAACAATTATGAAGATACAAGAGCTCTCCTATAAGCTAACCATCTATGGCGAGGCTCTACGAAGTTCATGATAAAAGACAAGTTGATGAGGATCCGAGGATTCTATCTAGGACTAGCCTCTTGATTTGCTTAAGTTGTGTTGACCTAGATGAGATGACACTAAGTCTCCTATCAAGTTCGTTCCACAAGAATTGATTTCTATCTGTTTCAGGCACACTAAGTACAGAATTGACTTCTATGGCTGCCAATTGGTTTTCTACATTTATAGTAACTGCTAATATTTTCTTAGGAGCTACCATCTAAACATGATATTAAACTTAAATGATTTTAAAATGCATCTATGTTTTAGTTGTTCTATTTTTTTTTTTTGTTTTTGTTTTCAAAAGGTTATGATGCATTCACGTCGGGTTCACCAAAATGTATCGCTCCAAATTTTTCGCACCCTTACCTTCAGGCTATAGGATCCGTGCCCGAAAGGGGGATGGGAAAAGGATGTCGCGGTACCTCGGACTGAGAGGACTTGCGAAGGTCCCGCCTCTCAAGGGAGGTGTATTTTGATGATTTTTCGACGGATGGTGGGTTCACCAGGAAACATTTAATGGCAGTTTCCACGCCTAGGTTTGGAATGTGTTTTCATGTGTTCGTTTTTAGCCTTAAGCATTCATATCCTAGGTTTGGCCAAATGAATCTAAATTAATCTATATGAAAGTGCAGATTTAATGAATACGAGAGAACAAATTTAAGACAGAAAAATAGAGAAATTAAGGAAGAATACCGATCCGGATGTACGATGGAGATTCGATGTTTGAAGCGATCGGGATCGTCCGGAATTCGACAGAATCGTCGAGATCGACAAGATCGTCGAGATCTGACGAATTCGTTAGAAAAATTCGTCAGAGACCTGCAAACAGAAAAATAGATGCCAAATACAAAGAATACCACTATGATGACAGAGGGAAACAACACAAAATGACAATATGAATACTAAACAACAGTTATGAATAGAAATTCAAACAAATTATGATATTCTAATGAGAAATTATGATCTTATCATGCAATCTAAGCTAAATGGGTGAACTCCAAATGCAAAATAGTAAGAAATAAGGATAAAACTAACTAAAATGTAGAATAAAACAGCAAAAGGAATAAGAGAAAGCGCAAACTCTAGGCACTGATTGCCCCCAATGCAGATTGCAGTCAAAATCGTCTGGAAGTAATGAAATCATCTCGAATTGCGACAGGATCGTCCGAGATTTGAACGAGATCGTCTGCGACGATCTGAGCTTGCTCCGGCTGAAAATCAATGAGGTCCCTACAAGAAAACTTCAAAATAACAAAGGCAAAATGATACTCTAGGTATTCTAATGCACGCAAAATCAAGTTACAGAGAAATTCAGCCAGGGGTTGGGAAGGGAAGGTCCTAAGGATTAAATAGGCTTAGGGGAGTAGTTAGGAGGTTGGAGATCATCCCTATTTGGGAGATCTCCAATGGGGGAGGGTCCCTAACGGCGCAGACACGCTTCTGCCCGGATTAGAGACCCGTTGGAACAGAAGCTAATTGTGCAAAATTAGTTTTGCGACAAGATCGTCTGGACGTCCTAGCCCAGACGAAATCGTCAGATCTGGGGCGATATCGTTTGATCGGCGACGATATCGTCAAACGGTCAAAACAACCTCTAAAAATGGCACGGAAAAGGGGAAACGGATTACCCGATGGTTAACGGGCGGTTTGGGAGGTTAAAATTTGAATTTAAATTATTTACTGGAGTGAATGTAATTACTAGAATTTCACTGCGCCAATTTTAGGGTGCTACATTTTAACAAAATATTAATATAAAATATTGATGCCCATATTAATATAATTTTTGTTAACTTATCAAAAAATAAAATATATATAGGATGAAAATTATTGAAAAATTATCATATTGAGTGGGTTAAGATCCTCAAAGCCAAGTATTTATAGAATGGAAAAAAATTACCAGTCGGATCTTCCTTTTGGAATAGTCTTGTATATATTATACATTTGTTATGTAAAAGGATTTGTTGGCATATTGGAGATGGCAATCAGGTGAAATTTTAGAAATATCATTAGCTAAAGAACATTCCGCTCTTAGAGAACCCAGAGGTAAGTGCATTAGAACCTGCTCTATCCCTCCATTTTGATATCAAAGTTTTTGATTATATTACAACCAAAAATAATGAAAAAATTTAGAAATATTTATTTGCTTCATATTTAGACCCAAAATTGGCTAGCCATATTAACAATATAGAAATATGACTTCATTTGTATCCTTTATTTTCCTCCCATTTCAATGATTTGATCATTTGGAAGGAAGAAAATAATGAAAAATACTTTGTTAAGTCTGGATACCAGTTGCTTGAGACAAAAGGTAGAAGTTGATTTCCAGTGAGGAATTTTTAGATTAAATGGATCATCCCTAAAATAGCTTTCTTCTTATGGTTGGTGGCTCAAAAATAGAATATTAACTATTGATAATTTATACAAAAGATACATCGCTATTGTAAATGGATGTTATTTATGTGAATAGAATTTGGAATTGGTACATCATCTTTTTCTTGAATGTTCCTTTTCTAGACAAATATTAGAGAAGGTTTTGGAACCCTTTGATGTTTTTTCGGTCTTTCTAGCCACTATAGAAGATTTATGTGTGCAGTGTGATCCTCCTTTAAATAGTGGCCAATTGAAAGTTTTTTGGAGATTTTGTCTCCATTTTCTTCTGGGAATTTGGAATGAGAGGAATAACAGGGCTTTCAAAAATAGGAAAAGAGAGGCTTGTGTGGTTTCTTTTCATATTTTTAATATTGTTGTGGAGAATACTTAAACCTTATCCTTTCCTGAGGTAGTAAAAAGTAGACTCGAGGAAGCCATTATTGTTCATTGTAATTTGAAGCCTTTAATCTATGTGAATTTGTTGAGATATTTAAGGTTGGAAGTTAAGTGGGAACCTCTTCCATATGGGTGGATCAAACTAAATGTGTATGGCACTACAAAAGGGAACCCAAGGCATGCTAGTGCAGGTGGAATTTTTAGTGATTCTAGGATATGATTGTGCAAGCCTTTGCTAAACCTCTATTCATCCAATCCTACCATTTTTCTAAGGCTCGAGCTTTTTTACAAGGGCTAATTTAATCAAATAAGGCCATTATAAAAATATTATTATGGAAGGGGACTCCCTAAATCTTATAAATATTCTGAAAAGACATGAAGTTGGTTGGAGCATTGTAGATATGATTGTTGGGATGAAAGAGATCTTGTAGTCTTGTCATAACCTACAGTTGAAGTATGTTTATCATGAGGGGAATGGAGTTGTAAATTTATCGGTAAATATGGGGTGGAGGCTCAGAATATTATTATATGGGAAGATAATTTTGCACTTAAACTTATTGAATATGTGGCTAAGGAGAAGCCAAATCGATCTAATGATGTTCACTTTTTATTTGGAAGAAGCTAAATTTTGGGGTTTAGTTATTTGGGTAAATTTTTATGAGTGTCCCAGTCTATATGTGTTAGACTATTATGTATGTAAAGTTAATTGTTGTTTGGTTATTCTAGTTATTGACAACTTAGTATCTATCTTTCTTAGAAGGTGATTAAGGTTGGTTCTTTATGATTTTTAATAGTTTATATGAAATTGGCACCATGTTTTCTTCACCTTTTATGATCTTCTTGTAAGGAATTTTATGTAAAATGGATGGGACCCTTTAAATCCCCTTCTTAACCTATTAATAAGAAAAAAATTGGCATAGAAAGGAGAAAAAATGCTTGATAATTTTAGAGAAAATTACTACTATGATAACTTAGATGAATTTCCCTCCTCAAGGGCTCTATTTATAGATTTTTCAAGGGCTTCATGGAGGGAAATTCAAAGGGGTAAAAGATGTTTTTGAAATATTTTATAACATCCGTGTATAAAGGCTTAGGGGACATAACTATCCTGCACGATCATGCCTAGTAGTGGCAAGGGATATGCACATGACAGGGAGATGTATTTGAGATTATGTTCATACCAGGTCAAAAATACTACTAGGAAAAACTATTATTAGCAAATTCATGATGGAAATTTTACAATATGACCATTAAAAGTTAACTTTATGTGGGAAAAGTTAAGTTGGAATATTTTCTATCGAGGGCAACAAATTCACTGCCAATGAATTTGCTTGCTAATAGCATTTTTTATTTTGGACAATAAAGGATCCAAATTTGAGCAAAATGTTGATTGGACTAGTTTGGCTTAGTTGAAATGCTTTTTCCTATGGGTCATGGTGGACCTTAGTGTGCCAAAATTGGGTGTCTGCATGCCTCAACAAATTCTTCAAAGGAACACAAAAATAATGTAATTCAATTTTAAGTGATAAAATAACTTTAGTACCATATACCAAATAAAAAAGGTTACCTCTATAGATATTTGAATGCTAATGTACTATTCCTAAAATGTATGATATATTTATAATTGCCAATTTTTCTTTGATTCTTAAACTATATTCTTCAAAAAGTTCACAAAAATCTTATTACTATTTTCAACTTGATCATTTTGTTATGGATAGTAATGCATAGAAAATTAGTGCTAAGTCGGTAATTGAGAAGTTAATTCTTACATTTCTTTATTTTTTAAAGTACCATTATCTAATATGAAATTAGATAAGACACTAAATCAACACACAATCTAATTAAAGATAAAATTATTGATATCAAGGTTTTTCTTATTTATAAGTGGCATAACGTCCACTTATTTGGTAAACTATTATGTGGCTATGATAATGAACTTGTGTCTATTGGAGGAAACCTAAGAAATAGGTCTAACATTTTCAAGGCCCCTAGTATAAAAATAACAAGGAGACTCAATTAGATGAAGAACCTATGCAAGGGCATGAGTTTTGTCCTCATGAAACTAATATTTATCACATGATTTTATATAGTTATTAGTATTTACTTCCATTGTTGGCTATAAGTAATCCATCCTTAACAATTTATGAGTTATGGAATGACCACTAAATCATCCTCCATAGTCACCACTTTGAACATCAAAGAGGGCTTTGAGCATCTCAACTTTTGTAATATAGTGTAAGAAATCTCCACTAGAATTATGGTAGTATAAAACCCCTCTGAAGAGAACATATTGAAAATATCTCTTACATATATGAGCATGTTGCTTATCATTAACTTGATATGGATATTTTTGATAATTTAGGAAGCATAAAATACCGCCATATGAAGGATAATCATGAGGGATTTGGAAATTATTAGCTTTGACCTCAATTGTATGCACATACATTGAACCTTCATTGATGGAGATAATAGGTTCATAATGAACTGTAACCATAAAATTTATTTCAATAATATTTTCATGTGGTATGAATTTATTAGCCAAAGTATCTACAGTATCATCTTGACATTTTTCCCCTTAGGGATGCTTAATAAAAAATTACTCAAAAGTATTGATTAATTTATAGACACTTGGTGATAAGGGATCCAATGGGGATATTTGAAAACATATTCACCAAATATATGATGGACCATAATTTGGGAATCCTTGAACACTTCAGTGTATTTAACATACATATTTTGGGTGGTCAAGAGCCCTAAAATTAAATCCTCATATTTCACAACAATATAGTAATGTCAAAAAAATTTAGACAAAAGGTCATGGCAATAGCTATACTAATTAGAGGTTTGAGAAAAATATATCAGCTCTTGCCTCAAATTCATTCCTCGATCCATCATAGTCAAGGTCCCAAATATTAGGATGAAGGTATTCATATGAATCATGGGAAGTAGAAAGTGTATCAAATTTGAATTTAGACTTAGTATCATGATATCTCTTGATAGCCTCATGAGCCTCCAAGAGAGCCCTTTCTTGCTTAGTAATATCATAAGGAATAGACTTTTGAATAAGGCTACAGATAATAGAGGATGTAAATATGACAAAGTTATGAGAAGTACAAAATATAACCATTATGTCTTCATTTACCTCCTTTAAAGGTTGTTATGTTGGATTGGGATCTACCTCCAATTAATTAGCAATCACCTAAGCTTCCATAGCCTTTTGTGTTACAATATAAAGATTTAATTTTTACATCACAATAATCCATTTGTTATAACAAGTGTCAATAGGATGTAAGGATTTTGTAGCAAGTGTCTTAGGGAACCAATTTATATGACCACATAAGTTTTCTAATATAACTAAAATACATAGAAAACTACTGCTTTAAAATTAATCAATAAAAGGGTTACAAGTAATGTCCTTTTACAAAATATGCCCTCAAGGGCTACAAAATGGGTTTTCCCCAAGGGAAACCCTCTTTGAAATAATAGCAAACAACTTCAAATGTCTTCTTTGTATCCCTCAATGTAGATGGGATTACTACTCATGAGCCACTGGTAATTGAATTTTTCCTTTGTACCTATTAGACCTACAAAATCTGATTAGAGTGTTTTGGGGCTTGTTTTGATCAAACCCTATGTTTATACAGACAAGGAAATACTAAATAACTAATCTAATGCATAGGATACCCTTGTCTCCTTGGTTCTTACCCAGAAGTGACATCCCTTTTGGGATGTTTTCCACAAATAAAAAATAAATAAATAAAACTAATCTAATGCATAATTAAAATGTATTGAAATTATGGTAATTACAATGATACTTACCTATACAAAAGGTTTTGTGTAGCCTGTTGCTTGCTTTTGGAGCTCCTTTCCACATTGAGAATCCTTTCAAACCTGCTTGTGATACAAAAAGGGTGCAAAAAGGATATTTGGATATTGAATATGGAATGAAAGTTGAATGTGGTGTAACCTAGCATATTCTGGGTATGTAAATGAGTGATTCTTCTAAATGGTGAAAATGGCCTTCTATTTATATATTTTTCCAAGGTTAGGGAAGGGGCTGAGGTTTCCCATGAGGTATCCCCTATGATGTGTCCCTATGAGGTATCCACTATGAGGTTTCCATTGTGGTGTCCTCTGAGGTGTCCCGTAAGGTGTTCCTTATGAGGTGTGCATTGTGATGTGTCCTTTGAGGTATCCCTTGAGGTGTCCCTTGAGGTGGCATGGGTGGAGGAAAGTCTCCAAATGTCATTTATGACATGTTGAGGTGGAAATATTTTTAATTTAAAATTACTTTTGTTGTGCAAAAGTCTTCATTTATCATTGAATGCATAGGAGAGTGTGGGATGGAGGAATATCAGGGTGGAAATGTGGTAAGGCTAGGCTAGTCAAAGTAGACTAGCTGAGGTGGCATGGCTAGACTTTAATCATGATTAAGGTAATTAAACATGTGTTTGGCCATAAAGTAGACTTTGACTAAAAAGTGCTTTTTGACCCAGGCTAGTCAAATTAGACTAGGTGAGGTGGCATGGCTAGACTTTAATCATGATTAAGGTAATTAACCATGTGTTTAGCCATAAAGTGGACTTTGACCATAAAGTGCTTTTTGGCCATGGTAAAGGTTTCAACCAAGGTTAAGTTATGATGGAGGTCGCATGAGGACCCATAGTTGAGTTTAGGAAGGGGCTTAAGTAGCCCAAGGGGTCTTATGAATGTGAATAGTGTTTTGAAGCTAAATTATGCAAATTTTGTGGGCTTTGCAGATTTATCAATCATGATGATGGGAAAAGTGATGATGGTATTGTGTTGTCTAAAAACACAATGCAGTACAAAAACTGATGAGACAATTTTATGGGATTATTTCGAAGATGAACTTTTTTATTGATGATTTGTGGATGATTATGAGAGATACAAATTGATAAAAAAAAATGATTTATGATTAAATACGACTCTTTGTAGTGTCATAATGATTTATTTTGAGGGAAGACGTAAGATTACCTTGTTTTGTGATCAATGTGAGATGTTCCAATTATGGAAGGAACAAATACCTTTGCAAATTTTTGCTTTTGATTGATTGATGAGTTCTTGATATTATTTGATAAATCATTAATGCTACAAGGTATATCATTGTTAGGTACTTCATTCAAAATTTATCTTACGATTACAACTATGAAGAAGGTAATCCATGAGCTATCTATAATAGTAAGCATTAGGTTTATCAAATGTTTGTTTGAATTGAATTTTTGCTGAGAAGAGACTTTGTCTATTATAGAAAATGAGAACTTGAGATAATATCTACCAAAATTTTTCTTAGGAAAATGTTGTATCCCTGATTGGATGTTTGGTTGTTTGATCATGTGCAAGGCAACTTTTGATTGTTGGATGTCTACCCCCTCAAGTGATGAGTTGGCGATGGAGAAGACGAGAAATAATGATGAGGTGATTGAAAAGATAATAAATGGAAGGTGAAAAGATGATGAAAATGTAAATTTATGTAAATGTTGTAAATTTTCTTAGGCAAATGTTGTATCCATGATTGGATGTTTGGTTGTTTGATCATGTGCAAGGCAACTTTTAATTATTGGATGTCTACCCCCTCAAGCGATGAGTTGATGATGGAAAAAACAAGAAATAATGATGAGGTGATTGAAAAGATAAAAATTGGAATGTGAAAAGATGATGAAAATGTGAATTTATGTTATACATGGCAAGAGCCATGCATAAAATGATGAATGCAACTGGAAAGACCAGATTCGTAGAGTATGAAAATTTGGTAGTACCTCGAGATTCACACAATGTTGTGTGGATCTGAGTAAAATATATTATATAAGTGTGACCACATGGTAAAATGGTCATTTTGACTTGTGCAAAGGAGGAATAAAGAGGTGATTGTGGCAAAAATGGTGATATTGGGTGAGGAGGTGGAGTAGTTAAGAGCTCAGTACCATATGCAAGAGAATCTTCCCCAAGGCAAAGCAACGAGGGAGATTTGAGGAGGGTTGATAAGCATCTTGGTAGACATGAAGGGAGTGAAGAGACTCCCAATGGGTAGTAAAGCTGAGATGTCCTGCATCTTCTTTTCTTTCTTTCTTTTTTGGTGTGGCAAGTGTGCCACTATTTTTGTATAGTATGATTATTGTTGATGAGGCAACATATAGCATGATGTATATACAATGTAGCTGATGGATAATTTTGATGATGTACAAAGTATTTTATGAAATGATATATATGATAAGTGATTTTTATTATGTACAATGGTGTGATGTGTATTGATTGTGGATGATGTATGTTGATGATGATTTAATACATGAGTATGCATTAATGATGTTTGATAGATAGTATATGACATGTAGCATGAACTTGACTAGTTGTAGATATACCAAAATGTATGGATGCAAGAAGTGTGTTGTATGTACACTTGATATGTGTGTATATGGGCATACAATTAGAAACCCATATTTGATTTTGACTATCTCAAATGGTTGAAATACTCGAAGACAATGGAATAGTCATGTTGATTGTGCACTTTATTATGAAATAAGCAAACATGCAATATGTATGATGAATGCAATTGGAAATGTACCTATGGAGGTAATATAATGGACTCTTTGAATGTGAAATGAATGAAAATGTACAAATATGATGAAGATAATATGTATTATTGGTATATCTAGCGGTTATGTTCGCTCCTTATTTCCAAAATTATTGGATGTTTAGAATAATTTCTAGAAAGTCAAACACCATCATTTGGACAATCAAACTCATATAGTAGACAATCAATATCCTGTAGAAGTCTTGACTATCCTGACTCAGATTAAGCCTATCATGAACTATGTGTTCAAAATGATGTTCATTTATCCATTTTGAGGGAGGTTGGACTAACCAATTGTAAACCTAGATGAGTAAGCTAGCTCCTCCACAAGTGCACAGTGGTCTATACAAAAGAAGATCGCTAATGTAACAGATATGTCACCACTTGTAAGGTGTACTCCACTACCAAATAGGTTCCTATAGCCTCTATGGAGATTAGCCCCATGATTTTATGGACCTAAGGACCTTAGGGATTCAATATTTTTGATGGTGCTCTTTTTCTTTGCTTTTTTCCTTGTTTTGATTTTTTTTATTTTGTACTGTTCTTTTGGGCATTGGATTTTATTTTATACCCTTTTTTTTTATTTTTTCTTTTTTTATATATCTTGTCCTATTTTTTATCCTCAATTTTAGATCATGCAAATGATAGTATGAGCAAGGGAAATCATTCGCTTTATGGCAAGGCTTACGTAAGGTGGTGTCCTCCCTACACTCAAAAATTGTTTAAGATATGAGATATGTGATTGGTCCATGAAATAACAAAATTCAATTAGGGGAAGCCACAAAATGCTTTAGAATTTGATGGCTTTTGATGTTGGTTGATTAGACTGACTATGAATGGTTGAGAAATAGAAGAACTTACTCTTACCATGCAATTGAGAATAGTATTGGACACCACTACAAGCATACTAACAAATGTATGTTTAACCATTTTGTAGACACTAAAATATGGTAAAATCGATTAACCATCCATAATCAATGATCAAATTGACATCAGATGGCCCCTTGGGTAGCCTTTAGAAGGCTCACAGTGGTTCTAGCCACTCCAGAAGAGGTTTTGGAGGCTTCTAGCCTGATTTTGGGAGGTTTTGGGCCAAAATTCACCACTGTCCCACCCTGGGGTGATGGCATATTTCCACCATCCCACCCTGGGATGGTGGTGAGCCATCGTCCCAGGGTGGGACGGTGAGCAATTTTGACCCAAAAAAAGTCAAAATTGGGACAAATGGCACCCAAAAACTACAATTTACCTCACTTATTGAAGAATGCGGGTCAGAGGGCACTACATCCTTATGACATACCTCATAATGGAGGCAAAAAATAGATATTCTGTTCCACATCCAGTGCATGCCTAACTTTTGACAAATGGCGCATCCTGCCATGCATCCCCTTGCATGCCTTTTTGCACATGAGCCACTTTGGTCTATAAAATGGATTCAATCCCAACATAAAAACATAGAGAGGATTTGTAGGATATGAAATGGAGTACTATCGATATTTCCCCTCACTTTATTGTGCCTTCTTGCCCTCAAAATCTCTCTTTTGTGAAGGAGGTTACCGAGTGACTTCAAGAGGGTCTTTTGAGCATAACTTTACCATCCAGGTGAATTTCTTCACAAAATTCTATGAAAAAACCCCTTAGACTGTTTAGAAACATTCCCCAATGGGATTGGCAACAAAAAGTGTGCAAAATTGGTGGGTATCCCCTCCTAGGGTGCCCTCTAATTAGTTGCAGTCACCACCGTCCCCCCCCGAGACAAGGACAAATCCTTGCACAATTTCTTTACTATTTTTTATTATTATTCTATACTATCATAGGATTCTACAGTTCAAATTTCATGCAATTTGGAGTTAAATTGGCCGAGATATTGCATTTTTAAGTTTTTGTAAGTTCGTAGGGCCCATTCGGGCACCCCAATTGCATGCAGGTGGATATGCATCTCATATTGGAAATATAATAACATGGGTTGTCTTAAAATTCTTATTTATGATTTTTTTCCAAATTCCATGTGTTTTGGACATGTTTAGGTGCAGGAATTATTTGTCTTAGTCTTCGTAGGTTGTAGGTGGGTGACGCAAAATTGAGGTGTCTACGAATGTAATTTCAAATATTTTTTTGGTGGTACCCCCTCAAAAAATCTTATTTAACATCCCCATAAATTTTCAAGTCATTCTGAGTTGATTTGATATGTTTTTAATATATATGCCATTTTGTGTCTCTGGGGATTGCATGTTTTCCTTCACACGCCCTTGATATTTGACCCTTATTTCTTCCTTGTGTGTAGGTGCAATTTCCTATATGATGCATTGTCATTAAGCACATCATTAATTCTCAATGAATTTTTCAATCGAGGGTAGTGTACAAGGCTATCTATGAAAGGAGTGAATAGGGCTATAATTTAAGGTCAATTGGGAGCAGCAAGTCTTATTGGTGGAACTGATTGTGTGGGGGCTTTTAGGTCTCTTATACCTCTAAATTGCATAAATTTAACTTTAATCTAATTTCAATAATGAAAACTAATTACCGATTACAGAAATGAAACCTTAGTTACAGTTGCAAGAATGAAATCTGATTAAATTGCAGAATTAAAACCCTAGTTACAGTTGTAGAATTGGAAACATAATTATAGTTGCAAAATGAAAGTTTATTTACCCTTGAAATAATGAAAACTAAAATTAAGTCTTTTCAATACTCTATAATAGAATTTTGTCAATCTTCTATGCAGGGGTTGACAACAAAAACAATAATGCAGGAAAATTGCAGAAAACTGTAAATTGCTGGAAATGGAAATTACAGTAAATTGGAAAGTTGTTGGAAAGCAAAAATACTAATCAGATATACTTCTAATCACATCACAAAAGTATCTTGAATATAAAATAAATTATTAGGACTAAAATGGATGTTAACTACTACAAAAGAATGAAATTGACAAGTTTCACAACTTACTCTGCTACAGCAAAATTAGAAGAAAACCTGTCTATTAGTCCTCCTCCTAGGTCTGGAAGTAGCCAGCCTCCTTTTCCAGAAGAAGGTATGAGTTCCTCTCTCTCTAAATCTTACTCACACTCAAACATAACAGAATGAATAAAAAAACTTGTACTTTATTGATTCAGAACATGATTACAAATCTGTTGCTAAAACATGTTACAGAACTGTAACAATCTCAGTTTTCTTGCTTATTCTATATATATATTTTCTCTACTACTATTTCTACTGTTATTATTATTAGCTCAACCTGTATGGAAGCTATATTTTATAGATTCCTAAAATCTAATTACAACAGAATATATAATCAATTCCTATTATTTTGTAGTATTCCCTGGGTTTATCCTAGAAGAGGATCTTTTCCATAAATTGTGGCTTTGGATGGCAAAGACGACAAAGTTAGATGGGAGATATTTTTATTTAACCTCCTCAGCATTCTTTCCATTTTTCCACCATAAAAAATCAGTCAATAAGTCAAAAAGTACTTTATGTTCTCAATCTGGAGCTAAGTGGCTCAATCCGAAGATATTCGCTCAATCCAAAGAGTGTATTTCTCAATCCAAATATCTTCGGAATGACCAACTATGTACTCTTAAATTTATTTCAGCTACATTTCTCAGGTGGATTAGTCCTCAGGATCAGATTGCAATAGCCTTCATTCCTCTTCATGTGTGAATTCCATGCCTTGCCATTCATGGTAGTTGGCTGGAATTTACACAGGAAAACTAGTTTCTGCTGCACAGTAACAGTTCTTTGCACTATTTTCTAAATTCAAAGAAATTAATGCTTGAGAAACATCAAAATAAAAATAGTAAAGTGTTTCTATTAGCCTAAGCATATCCCTTATGTAAAAGGTCATGGCAAAGTGACATAAAACTACACAAAAATTGTAAAAATTAGCATTAATATTACAAACACATTAATCATGCAAATAATTAATACACAACATATTAGATCAACTTAACTAGTATATAAAGTAAATCATAGAGTTTTAGGCAAGTTTTAGTTGTTCAAAACATGCTATGATGTAGGCACTTTCAGGCCTCATAATTTTCCTCCCAACTTATATTAATGCATGTCCTCATGCATTCTGTTGGGATATAGAATCACAGATATCCATATTCAAGTTCCATGATTTGTAGAACAACTTTTTGCCTATATAGTATCCTCTATTCTCCTGAAGGTTTCTGAGCCAATTTTCAAAATGCTCATCTGGTTGAGGATCCTCTTCAAAATAGTAGGGAACTAGATTAATGATGTTTGGAGGCCTAAATTTGAGACCTACCCAGTTATGCTACATAATTTCAATAAGTTGTATCACCCCTTATGCTCTTCTTTTGGACCATTCCAGATTAATGGGGGAGATAGGCTCCATTTTCTGTAAAGACATGGAAAGTTCTGCCCATCTGTTTCTACAATGTGATAATGCTAGAACAAAATTGTCATTACATAAATTTTGGAATTTAGTTACACAATCCCTCAAATTTCTCAAATACATCCTTTTGATATCGTCTATGTTCATCATGAGAAAATACTATCTGGTGATAATTGGATGATTTGGTTGAATTGCTCTGACTAACAATTCAGCTCTTAATTCAATTTCCTTATTTTACCTTTTTTCTTGGTCCCAATAAAACTGATTTTGTAAGGTAGACATAAAATCTCTCAATTGCATATCTCCTATGCAAATCTAGGGGTGGAAATCTACATCCTCTGGAATGAAAAATTTGTGCATAAATAACTCACATATCAAGTTTTTCTACTCTGTAGGACTATTGAAGTAAGCTTCCAAAAACTCTTTATAAGGGAGACCTGAGCTAATTCTCATAACCTGCCATCTCAGATATCTCTCCTTCAGAATGAGACTATAAAACCTGGTAGGTCTTCTGAATTGAATCAAAAATTCAACAATTTGACACAGGTCAGTTACTTTTTCATTCAATGCACTAATTTTTGTGTCCTTTGTCTCCAGTTATTTTCCTACCAATTTCAATTTCTCAACCTATGTGTTAAGCTTTTCATATTTGATCATCCAGTTAGCAATGTCTGTATTATACTACTCCAAGGATACAGTATTGGATGGTCTAATTACAAGTTGAAACTTAGGCAATAGTTCCACCTGTACCCATTTTTCTACCACTTCTACTAGTTGGACATTTGATAGCAATTCTACTTGTATCCCTTTTTCTACTACTTCCACTAGTTGGACATCTGATAGCAATTCTACTTGTATCCCTACTTCTACAAAAATCTTCTTCAGAGGAGCACTTGATTATTTACATTTTGCTATTCAAAATGCTCATGTGCTGGTGTTTCTTGTAGACATAACTGTTGTGACTCTCCACAGATATTATTTTTTGGGCTCCTGATCGATTCTAGAGCATCTTCGGATTGAGAAGGTGTTGCTTCAAAATGGAAGGGTACTGCTTCAGAATGAGCTCTTGTGTTTTAATCCAAATATGCCTCTATCAAGGGGGAATAATTATCTGCCCTAGATAATCCAAGCAATAATTGATCCAAGTCTTCCTCATTATCTATTGTAGTTGACTATTTTTCAAATTGTAACAGTCTGCTCTTTAGTTCCTCCACTTCCTGTTGCAACTCTGCAATTCTTTTTTCATGTTTTTCAATGATATTTTCCTTCTCCTCAACCCATTTGGTTTGTGTTTTAATCACACTCTTGGTTGCTCTCAACTGTTCTGCAATGTCCACCTCCTCTTCTTCTAATTTAAAATCTGATGCAGATAAATTATTTGTAGTTTGTTGCTTAACCATTATCTCACTTTTTATTTCAATTGTTCGGTCTTGTTTAGAAGGATCCATAAGGTTATCTATGATTGCATCCAAGTTTGCATCAATTTAAAAATTGTCTTGTCCAGACTGTTCCTCAACCAACTATTCAAGTAATTCTGAAAAATTATCCAAGGTGGTATTTACAGTGGCTGGTTGTATTTTTGTGACATCAGGACTGCCTTGGTTGTTTTCCTCTTCAATCCTCTATTCTTCTATTTCTTTTAGGTGGAGTCTTGTAGACCTCCTGGTTCTTGGTGTATACTTTCTCTTCTTACTATGTTTTCTTGTGTCAATAAGGGATGTAGGAATTGTATCAGGTTCTGGTGGAATTTCCTCTACTTCCACTTTTGTCTCTTCTCTATTTTTACTAGGAACTTCACTCCCCTGTTCTGTTAGATCAACAATATTCTCAAAAAAATGGACCCTCTTTTTTTTTCCTTTTATGTTTCTAGTTCTAGACCCTCTCTTAGTTTGTGAGGTTGAAGGTTCTGTGGAAAGGTACTCTGTTGCTTTTGCAACAATATCTATAGCAGCATCTATTTCCTCCTCTATAGCAGCATTTGTTTCCTCCTCTATAGCAACATCTATGTCTTCTTCCTCCTCATCCTCTTTTTAGAAGACTACATCAGTCAAAGCAGATTAAAACCTATCAAAGCTTTTTAGGTTTCCTCTGAAATGATGCTTGCAAACCAATTTGATAATACCATGGTGGCGAGGGCTCCATTTTCCCTCCTAATAGCATTTTGCCATGTTTTGCAGCCGCTGGTGTAGATATAGGGGAAGATTTACCCTAACCTCAGGTTGTTGCCTACCATGTCTAAGGTGGTTCAAAATTTTAAAATGATGCCCTGATAAAACTACATACTTCCATTCACATGTTAAAAATTTGATTACCCATGTGGCTACTTCATACTAGGTTTTTTTCAAGCTGGTCCTCTTTACACCCTTACACATATTATTTATCAAGTATTCTGGTTCTTTATCATCTTCTTCCATAAATTGACTATGTTTGCTAGTGTATTCTTGCCAGTTCTAGAAATATGAAGACCCTCTAATTGAAATTTAGTAATTTGACTAAAAAATTTAGGGTTTACCTCAATTCTCATGTCGTTGATGTGCACCCTGTTGTTTCTGAATATGCGGGCAAATTCGGCATCCAAATATTCAGAGCTTCCATCGAATTTGTCTAAAAATGGCATAAAACCTCCATCTTCAAAGGATGGTAGTATCTACTGGTTCCATTTTTATCTTTCATCCCATTTTTTTGTTCTTTTTGTGCTGAAAATACTGCTCACCTCTACTGCTACAACCGTCCGCTAGGTTACTAGTTTCTAGTTTTTGCAGAATTATAGGGTTTTCTCTTTGGATTTGCAATGTTCTGTTCTTATTTGCAAATAAATTCTTGTAATCATGTTGCATCAATTATTACGTATTCGAAATGAAGAGTGGCATGCTTACCTATTTTTGACTTGGACACCTATCCATAAATCATTGTACAAACATCCTTGCCATCAAATCTCCTTAGCTCATCCGATATGTGCGTGATTTTCCCACATGCATGGTTATTAGCAACGAATGGTGGTGGCACATTATTAGTTATTTTCCCTATGATTTCATACTTCCTCAAGATGAGACAAATCTCACCACGAACCAGCTGACATGTGTCAATGATCACATGGAGTCAAAAATTTTGTTGATCGTGTCTTTTATCCCTCCTTGGATGCCACGTGGAAACATAACATTAAGTGCTCATTCCAAAGATTAAATTTCATTTCGAAGATAATTTTTATTTTGAATACAAAGTTTCACTATGAATACAAAGCATGACTTGTCATTTCGAAGACAATTTTCAATCCGAAGACAAGGTTGGACTTGTCATTCCAAAGACAATTTTTAATCCGAAGACAAAGCTTCATTTCGAAGATACAATGCAGCAGTCATTCCGTAGATACAATGTAGTAGTCATTCCGAAGATACAACAGAAACCAACATTCTTCTTTTAAAACATGTTTTTCTTATGCCAACTCTTATGAACACTTTTATACTAATGGTTAATTGTCATATACTATATATCAAATATTTACAATGAGAAAAATGCAAGAAACATATACCTGGTTAAAACAAGTTAATGCAAGTTTTTGAAAGATGACTGCTTTTGTCGATGCTCTACTGAGGCTTACTGCAATACTTCAAAAACAAATGTAGTTGGTGAATTTGTACAATGGTGACTCAAAATTTTTCAAGGTTATGCATGCCAAAAAACTGGTTTTCATGCATACCAACTCAGTAGTGCCTTAGAAAAAGGTTTTCACTGCTGAGTTATTCATTTTTCTCTCTTTTTTTTCTTTTTTTTTTTTTTGATTCTGATTATGCCCATGAAGGAATTCACAACCATAATTTATTCATATTTTTATTTTTTGATTTTTTTGTTCTTGAAATCCATGATAATGCTCAATCTGTGGTAATTGTGGTGGAAGAGGGAATCTCTTCTACCTATTGTGCATCCAAGCTATCAAGTTGTTGCAAGAACTCATCCTTATTCAGAGGTGTATGGTACACTCGAAGGCGATGTCCATTCACTACCAACTTTCTCTGTGAATCATCAATGGGAGAGAGGTGAGCTGCTTCATTGTCAAATACTTCTTCAATCTGGTACAGTCCAAGCCATCTATTCCTTAGTTTTCTAGGGAAGTCCACATAGCGAGAATCAAATAGCAAAGCCCAATATCCTTGCTAAATTTTTCTCTATTGTAGGTGGCCATCATGCCATAGCTTCCTCTGCTCCTGAATTACTTTAGTTTGGTGTAGAGCATCCAATCGAAGTTCATCCAATGCATTCAGCTACATAATCCTATCCGTCTATGCCTGTGATAATTCAATTCCAATTTCTAATGTTGTGTGCAATGTTTGTAGCTCAAATTCAATAGGTAGGATGGGCTTTTTACCAAAAACCAGTTCATAAGGTGTGAATCCAGTAGTGGATTTCCAAGTAGTATTGTAAGCCCAAACTGCTTCAGGTAATTTATCTAGCTAGTTTCTCCTATGAACAGCTACTATTTTTGTCAAGATCTATTTCAATTCTTTGTTTGTTACCTCAACTTGGTCATTTGCTTGTGGTTGGTAAGGTGATGATTTCCTATGTTTGATTTCATACAACTCTGTAAAAGCCTAAATAATTTTAGATGCAAATTGGGGTCCTTGGTTTGTGGTGATAGATCGTGGAGCTCCAAATCTCTAAAAAAATTAGTTATACAAGAAATCAGCGACCTTCTCTTCATGAGCATGTTTGAAAGCATGCACCTCTACCCACTTTATCAGGTAATTAGTGCATACCAGAATATGCACCTTTCCTTGAGAAGGTGGATTAATAGGTCCAAAAAAATCAAGCCCCCACCTCTCAAATGGTTCTAAAACCACTTGAGGTTGTAGTGGCATTTCATTTGTGTGAGTGGGTTTCCCCATTATTTGGCATGCATCACAATGCCTGATGTACTTTTTCACATCCTTGTGAAGAGATGGCCAATAATATCATGTTCCTAAAATTTTCCTAATTGTGCTTTTTACAGAATAGTGTCCACCGGAGGGTTCATCATGACAAGCCCTAAGGATATCATATACCTCATCCTTTGTAATGCACCTATGTTACACATGGTCAGGACTACTCTTGAAAAGCATACCTTGAATCCATTCAAAATAAGAGCTCTATTTGATCAATTATTTTCTTTTTTTAGAAGTAAAATGTGGGAGAACTTTCCCTGTGACCAAATAGTTGGCTATATCTACAAACCAAGGTGATTGGACAGATATAGCAAATAAATTTTCATCAAGAAAAAGTATCCTCCACTAATTCCCCTTCCTCTGTGTTCTGCAACCTAGACAAAAAATCTGCTACAACATTAGCTTTTCCTAATTTATTGATTATTGTGATATCAAATTCCTGCAGCAACAGGAACCAACGGATAATCCTTGCACTCACCAAATATTTAATGGTTGTGTGATCTGTGTGAATGAATATTTGATAACCTGTGATGTAATGCCTAAATTTATTGATGGCATAGATTACTGCCAAGAATTCTTTCTCAATTGTGGTATAATTTTTTAGCTCCTGTCAATTTCTTGGTAATGTAGTAGATAGCATAGTGTTCACCATTGTCGATTTGTCCCAATGCTGCTCCAATTGTAGTATTTAAGCATCAGTCTGTATGTGGAATGGTAATGTCCAGTTAGGTCCTCTTAACATAGGTGGAGTTACTAATTTTTCTTTCAGAGCTTCAAATGATTCCCGACACTTTGCAGTCCAGGAGAATTCAGAATCTTTAGTCAATAGGGCAAACATGGGATGGCCTATTGTGCTAAAGTTGGTAATAAACCTGCGGTAAAAACCAATGTGTCCTAGGAAGCTTCTGACATCAGTTTGAGTTTTATGAGGGAGAAGGTTCTTGATAATTTCCACCTTCTTTGGATCAACCTGGATCCCTTGAGGAGAGATGTGATGACCAAGAACTATTCCTTCCTCCATCATCATAAAACATTTATTTGGATTTAAGGATAACTGGTAGGTTTCATAGTGAGTTAAAACTTTATCAAGGTGTTCCAATGTAAAGTCAAAATTCTATCCATATACTATGAAATCATCCATTTATATTTCAACACTGTTGGTAGTCAGATCAGAAAATATGGCTAACACTGCTCATTGAAATATTGATGGGGCATTACACAAACCAAAAGGTAAGACCCTATAGGCAAATGTTCCCCATGTACAGGTAAAAGTTGTTTTCTCTTGATATTCAGGTGCAATCTGAATTTGATTATATCCACTAAGTCCATCAAGAAAACAAAAATATTTCTTTCTAGCAAGAGTATCTAACACCTAATTTATGAATGGCAATGGAAAATTATCTTTGTATGTCACTTTGTTCAGTTCTCTATAGTCTATACATACTCTCATTTTTCCATTTTTCTTAGGCACTATAACCAATGGAGAGACCCACCGGCTATCAAAAATTGGGTAAATGAATCCTACTTCCAAAAATTTTTCAATTTCTTCTTTCATAATATCCCTTAAGGTAGGATTCAGTCTTCTCTGAGGCTGTCTTATAGGCTTGACATCTTCAGTATAAATTCTATGAGTACATACATCAAGGTGAATCCCTGACATATCTTTGTAATCCCAAGCAAAAGCATGGATATGCTTCTACAAAATAGCTGTCAATTTTTCTTCCTCTTCCCTAGTAAGCTGGCTATTTATGTTCAAAAATTTTCCTGGCTGGACTTCTATTTGTTTTGTATTTGGAAGGACTGAATTTACTTCTTCACAATTGTTGACTAGGAAATTAAGATAACAATGATGATATGGGAGGACATAAGAAGTTTCTATCTCATTGATTTCTGATGGAAGCATATCCTGTATGGAACAATGAGAAGGGAAGATCAAGTGATGGTGCCACCCATGTGGTAGTGAAATAGATGTTTCCTGTGATGGTATAGATGGCCTTTCTTCAGAACTTTGACCTTATTTTCTCACTAGAAATTGATTGATATTGGTTGCTTCCTCTTCTAACCCTTGTTCATGTAGAACATTCATTAGGACTATTTCATTTTCTAAAATTTTTGTGTCATGGAGGTCTTCTGTGTGTTCCCTTACTACCAAGGTGGCTAGTGTGGAAATAACCTCTTATGGTTATTCATCTAATTCAGTAAAACATAACTGACCTGTGAAATTGCTTAAAGGTCTTGCATGAGGATATAGAGAAATCTGTTTTAGGTCAATACCATTTGAAATTGTCATTTTTCTAGATCTGCAGTCTATAAAGGTTGCTGCAGTTGCAAGCCAAGGTCTTCCTAGGATAATGGGATAGCCATGTGTTGATTTTCTTGGCTGTAAAACCAAAAAAATGTAGGGTATTTCCAAGAATAAACTTCTATAGGGACATATTCAATGATACCTTCAGGTTTTGCAACTGACCTATTAGCCATTTCTAAAACTATGAATATGGGACTGATATGTTTGATCTGTAATTGTTCTATTGTATCCTTGGTCATGATATTTATTGTAGATCCTAGATCAACTAAGACATTTTATATTTGTACTGAGCTTATGATCACTATGATAACTGGACTTCCTGGGTCACTATACTTTGGAGGTACTAGTTTTCCTGACAAGAGATCAACTATCTTTCCTTCAACATGAAAAATTTTAGGAAATGCTTTTTTTTTTCTTCCTACTCTTCTGTTGCAGAAATCTTAGACAGTACTTTTAATCACAGGTATATCCTTAATGTCTTGCAATAAGGGCAGTGATATGGTTAATTTTCTAAGTTCTTTCACTAACTCTAATTTAGAATTTTCTACTGTAGTGTTAAGTCTCTCAGGGTATGGAATTATCCCTGATGAAGGTAACTATTCTGCCTGTGGTTTTGTTTTTTCTTCTTCTTCTTCCGTTGTTGGTTTGAATTTGCTTGGTTCAATAGGTTCTTGAATTTCATCTTATTTCACTTCAATTATAACAGGTTCAGGTAAAACTTTCCCTGAACATAGTTGTATGTTGCTACAATCCAGAATTTGCATATCTAAATTTCCTTCAGAATCAGCCATATAGGCAGGAGCTGCCTGCCTTATGTTATTTGGATTTATTATAGGTTGAGCTGGTAATTGAGGTTGTTTCACCTATTGTATTTGTTGATTTGGTTTTCCTTGAAAATTTTAATTTGGTGCAGGCAGCAAATTTTGATTTTGACCTTGATTTCTTTGCTACCTTGGATAGAACTGATATTGTTGACCCCATTGCTATTGATTTTGCATCCAAGATGGATTACTTTGATTCTGAGTCCATGGTGGGTTATTTTGATTTCATGATGGGTTATTCTGGTTTTGATTTTAGGATGGATTATTCCAAACTGTCTGTGGCCATTCTTGAGAATTTGTCCATTGAGAATAATTCCAAAGACATTGGGGTGGTTCTGACTGTCCCCAAGACATGTTTCCATGGTTGTTTCCCCAATTTGTAGAAAAATGAGGGGTATTTTGATACTGTTGAAAGTTTCCCCCTTGTCTTGGTCCCACATAATTGAGTTCTTCTATTTGAGTTTCTAGGATAGTTTTTAGTTGTGGTAGCAGATGACATTTGTCAGTCAAATGTCCTTTTGAGCAAATACTACAAATGGCTAAAATGGATGTTTTATTTAGAGGAAATTCCTGTAAGGCATGTTTATTCCTACATCTTGGGAAATAAATTGCTAAAGGTTCTATGGTTTTTGCTTTAGCAGACATTTCTCCCAGAGCTGTGTTTAATTGTACCAGGATATCAGTCTTAAAATTTGCAAGTTCCTCTATTAGGTCCTTCACATCAGTGTCATTTGTACTCTTTTTCTTTCTTTTCTACCTAGTGTGACAGTAATTTCTGCAAAGATCCACAATCTCATCCATATTACGAGTACTTACATTTGCATTTCCCATAAAATCTAATACGTCTCTAGATTCATCTTGTAATCCTCTTATAAAAATGGTTTTGCACAATTCTGGTTCTCCTAGTCCACACCTTCTTTGAACAAACACAAATCTATCAAGGTAATCTTCTAATGTTTCGTCATCTTCTTGTTTAATTTTGAAAAACTCATATTTCTTGTTCCTTAATTGACAATACTCTTGATACTTGTCTAAAAATATAATCTCCATTTGATCCCAAGTTTGGATGGAATCTGGATATAAGCTCATGAACCAGCATAATGCTGAGTCCTTGAGTGTTGAAGGAAAAACCTTGAGTTTATGATTATCATTTATATAGTCATAGGTATGACACACTACTTTGAACTCAAACAAGAATTGATCAAGATCTTCAGATGCAACACCTTGGAAGGTTGGAAGCACTGAAGGTGAGATTTTTTTTATGGGAGAGTTCTGTGTGGGATTCAGAAGAATAGGATATTCAAATTTTCTAGGAGGTTGGAGCACATCTTGATCATCTTGATCATTTTCATTATGGACACGACCATGCTGGTCATCCCCATTTGGATTACCTATTTCTGCCATAATTTCTTGTTCTTCATAAACAATTAAACCTATCCAAATTTCTTTCTCAAGAGGTCCAAAATATTTTGTTGATGAGTCTGGTAATTTTTCTCGCTCAAGAGATTCTAATGATGATGAAGCTGGTGGTTTTTGCTTTAGTTTTCTGGTAGTTCAAACACAGGTGATTCACCCCTTAGGTGTGAAGATCTTCTTAATGGAATAATCCAGGGATATATTTGGATAATTTTGCCTTCTTCATCCCTAGGCCTACTCATTCATGCCTACTCCTTAATGACATAAATTATAAGTCAATAATTGTTACTTAACCATCTGCTATATTCATATTTTACCCTAAATTTTCATAACTCAGTCTAATTAATAGGTATTGAACTATTGACACCTTATAACAACACTCTCCCCAGCAATGGCACAAAATTGATGCGCTGTCGTTAAGCACATTATTAATTCTCAATGAATTTGTCAATCCAGGGCAGTGTACAAGGCTATCTGTTAAAGGAGTGAACAAGGCTATAATTTAAGGTCAATTAGAAGCAGCAAGTCTTATTGGTGGAACTAATTGTGTGGGGGTTTTTAGGTTTACATAAATTGAACTTTAATCTAATTGCAAGAATGAAAACTAATTGTTGATTACAGAAATGAAACCTTAGTTATAGTTGCAAGAATGAAATCTAATTAAATTGCAAAATTAAAACCCTAGTTACATTTGCAGAATTGGAAACCTAATTACAATTGCAAAATGAAATTCTATTTACTCTTGCAATAATGAAAACTAAAATTAAGTCCTGTCAATACTCTGTAATAGAAGGTTGTCAATATTTTGTGCAGGGGTTGACAGAAAAAACAATAATGCAGGAAAATTGTAGAAAACTGTAAATTGCTGGAAATGAAAATTGCAGTAAATTGGAAAGTTGTTGGAAAGCAAAAAGACTAATCAGATCTACTGCTAATCACATCACAAAAGTATCTTGAATAGAAAAAAAATTATTATGACTGAAATGGATTTTAACTACTACAAAAGAATGAAATTGACAAGTTTCATAGCTTATTCTACTACAACAAAATCAGAAGAAAACTTGTCTGTTAGTCCTCCTCCTAGGTCTAGAAGTGGTCAGCCTCCTTTTCCAGAAGAAGGTATGAGTTCTTCTCTCTCTAAATATTACTCACACTCAAACATAATATAATGAATAGAAAAACTTGTACTTTATTGATTCAGAACATGATTACAAATCTGCTACTAAAACCTATTACAGAACTGTAACAGTATCAGTTTTCTTGATTATCCTCTATCTATATTTTCTCTACTACTATTTCTACTGTTATTATTATTAGCTCAACCTAAATGGGAGCTATCTTTTGTAGATTCCTAAAATCTAATTACAACAAAAAATATACTCTGCAAACCAATTCTTGTTATTCTGTAGTATTCCCTGGGTTTATCCTAGAAGAGGATCTTTTCCATAAATTATGGCTTTGTATGGCAAGGACGACAAATTTAGATGGGAGATATTTTTCTTTAACCTCCTCAGCCTTCTTTCCCTTTTTCCATCGTCAAAAATCAGTCAACAGGTCAAAAAGTGCTTTCTATTCTCAATCCGGAGCTAAGTGGCTCAATTCGAAGATATTCGCTCAATCCGAAGAGACTGTATTTCTCAATCCAAAGATCTTCGAAATGACCAACTATGTACTCTTCAATTTATTTCAGATGCATTTCTCAGGTGTATTAGTCCTTAGGATCATATTGCAATAGCCTTCATTCCTCTTCATGTGTGAATTCCATGCCTTGCCATTCATTGGTAGTTGACTAGAATTTACACTAGATGTGCACCCGAATTTCTTGAAGGATTTGATCCTTGGGCACCCAAAATTTGTAAAAATTGTATCACCTTTGAGCCCTCAAGGGTTCTTCCATGTAACCTTGGATTTGATCCACCAAATTAATAAGAAAGATACTTGTTTCATTTCATTCCTTATTGTTTGGTATTGCTTCATTTTCACATGCATGCTTCCATTTGATGCTCATAAGCGAGATAGGATAGATACATATATTTTTTCTCATAATTAGGTGCACCTATTTTCCCTAATTCAGTGGTGATCATGGTGGGACCCTTGTCCCTTGTGCTTTGGGTGAAAATTTGACTTCATTTTGCCATTTTTGCCCTTTTTGTGTTGCAGGTGCTCCCCTCCCCACCCTGGAACGGTGGCAGAACCTTTATCTGGCTCACCCTAGGATGGTGGCTTCACCATCCCACCCTGGGATGGTGGTAGGGCTTCTAATCGTCCCACCCTAGAGCGTTGAAGAACCAGAGAAGTTTTTGCTCAAAAATTCAGAATTTGGAGGTCTCAAAATTGATAAGGTGAGTGCCTAAACCCTCTATTTTTTTGCTGCATTTTTAGAGACTGTAAAAATTGGTTTTTCTTGCATCATTTGTTTGCATAGAAAGGTTAAAAGTCATATTTTTACTTTTCTTATAACATAAAATAACAAAAGGAAGAAGAAAAATCGAAAGAAATTTGAAGTAGCAATGCATCTTTGTGGCTTGATTGCTTGTGGCTTACCCAATGGGTAAGCTAGCATTTAGGATTTGCATTCATAAGTTACATTTGTAGGTTCTTTATCCTAACTTTCTGAAAGTAAAACACACTTATTTGCATGCATTTAGTGAATGATCATCGAATGCTTCTTTGCTTACTTTCTTGGGATTAAAAAGAACCCCCACACACCACGCTTTATCTTAACATCGATGGCGTTGGGCTCTCACATCCAACCCGTCGATCGAGACCAAAAGTGGATGTCATTACCACTTGATTGGCTCATATGAAAGAGTATCATCAGGACCCATCCATGGCCAAGGCTGACCCAAGATCTGTCCTAGACCGTGGGTTATAGCACGCACTCACTCTTCGGAGAGGTGTATCGCTACGCACGGGGTGTTGGGTGAGGGTTGGTAGTACCTATGCTACCTCGTTGGATATGGATTTCATCACCATATTCAACTTGTGCAAGTATATAGGTGAAATCCTTTAAACATTTGAGTACATCATCCAACAATATTTCAAATACATGACACAAGGTCATCCTTTACAAACAACACATCTGAAACACACAAAATAGTTTAGGGACTCACATCTAAAACTTAAAAGAGATAATCATCTGTCTGTTGGGTGTTTCCTTTTCTGTTTGTTGTTTCATTAAAAATTTGTAAAGAAGATAATCACTTGGGGTATTGATAGAGGAGCGCGATGGTGCGCACCCATAGCCAAGCCCAAACATGGGTGGAAGCTATGGAGAGTGGATTAGGAGACACGAATCATCTCTGATATAGCCCTAGGGACTTGGTTATACCTCCCTGGTGAGCTTCTACTCCACCTAGCCCCAAGACAGTAGGGCACGAGCCTCATCTCCAAAGGGATCCTCTACGAGACACCCCGAGGGATGATGAGCATTACTTGGGAGAGTGTTCCTAGTATGTAGATATTTCATAGGCCTTCCTTGGTGAAAGGCAACTATGCACTGAGGTGCTAATAGATAGAGTGGTGCCACACATCCACGTACCCATCAGGGCTGACACGCCTAATCATAGGTAGGAGCATGACTTCACACACTAGCCGGAGCAAGTCGATATGACTTTACCTCCGCGTCACCTTGATAGGATACAACAACTCATGCAGCCTGATGGGAATGACACTCGTCGGTCGGGGTGAGCCAATTCTGCCCTACCTTTCCTCGTCCAAGAGGGAAGACATGAGGAGATCCCAGATTTTCCTTAGGAACAATATTCTGTGCATGCCCGATGTGCCTCTGCGCTAGCTGAGTATAATGAACATATGTTCCAGCCCGAACCTCGAGTCAATGCGACGAACCTTGAGAGAGGCAAGCGCCCTATGGAGACCACAGAGTATCTTGAACGAGGTCAGCCCCAGGGTGAGATTCCTAGGCCCCCTAGGCCTCACACTATGGATCAAATTAGGCAAGTGGTTGCAAGATATACAGAATGCCAAGCTCAGTTCAAGCAGCTTCGATGAGACAAAGAGCAATTAGACCGCTTGCACCAGCTTGAGAAAGAAAGGATTGAATGGTAGACCAACGAGCTATTCTAGAAGACTTTACGAGAGAGGGTCCCTACCCCTAAGACACATAGGTAGGAAGTCCATCCGAGGCAACCCATGCTCATTCGAGATAGGTCCCCAAGACCTTATCCAATGTTGCCTCCATGACCTCCTAGGCCAGATCGGGAGATGCCTCCCAGGCCAAACATAGGGCACCCACCATGGGTGGATACCCCCATTTATAGATCAGCTCGAGAGATGCCTTACGGGGCCTATACTGAGCATGAGCCAGAAGTAGAGTATGTGGAGATGCCTTACCAAGGTAGGGGGTGATTTACCACCGCCCCGCAATAGGTTGGAGGACCCTAGACCTCCACCGCAAGATGTGAACAAGGATGAGGAGATTAAGTCCTCAGGCCCATATAAAGCATTGCTAGAATGCCTGGAGTCAGTTGAGAACAAGACCTCTGGGTCAGGATCTCAAAAGCCCACTATGCGCCAGTTGCATAGTCAACCCATCCATCCTTCAGTACCTATGCCTCCCTATCCAGAACAATTTAAGTTGCCTCAATTGGCCACCTTCAAGGGAGAAGAGGATGCACAAGAACATGTCACTAGGTTCTTAGGTCAATGCTTTGGCATTCATGATGATGATGCTTTGCTTTTGAGGACATTTGTGACTACCCTCATCGGCCCCACCTCCGAGTGGTTTTACCAACTCCCTAAGCATAGCATCCACACTCTAGACCAACTTGTGGATGCTTTCCTAGAGCGCTTTGCCTTCAATACCAAGAGGAAGGCAACGCTGGCCGATGTAGCTAGGTTGAAATAGTATGATGATGAGTCAATAACAAATTATGGCAATAGATGGTGAACCCTGCTCGCCAAGCTGCCTTATCTTCTCCCCATGTCGGAGTTGACTCAGATGTTCTCCAAAAGTTGCTTGAAGCCAATCTCCTTGTTGTTGCAGTTGCAACAATACCCTACTCTTGAAGATGCCTTAGCATAGGCTAGGATCATTGAAGAAATCAAGATTCAAGAGGGTGAGATTGCAAAGCCTCGCAAGAAGGAATGGAACAAGAATGCTAAAAACACCCCAGCGCAACCAAAGTCAGTAGTAGTAAATCAGGTTGCAATTAGTGTCCCGGGGCCAGTGCAAGCCGTGCCACCTCAAAAGCCTAATTATCAGGCCACTCCTAGGAACTATGCCAAGGATAACCAGAATGGTCAAGGGCAAAATCAATAGCATCACCCCAAGCGACAATTCATGCCCATTGCAGAATCTATGGACTCATTGTTTGATCACCTCTTAGCGGCCAATGCGATCCATCTACCTGAGAGTCGACCTATCGACCCAAATGCACCGAAGCCCAAAGGATACAGAGAAGACCTATATTGCAAGTTTCATAGGTAAAATGGGCATGATGTGCAAATGTGCTATAAATTCAAACACTTGGTGCAAGACCTAATTGATAGGAATGCCCTCCAGGTAGACAACCCTATCGCACCAAACAACCAATAGATGGAGGTCTTCAAGGACCCCTTGCTTGCCCACGTGGAGCAGGCCAAACTAGTGCCCCAGGTGAATGAGGTTCACCATGCCCCTCCTAAGCAAGGGTATGTTGGCATGGTCAGTATTGTGACAAGAAATAGGTGGTATCCAAGTCCAGCCACACCACCTATGGCTCAGAGTGATGTCCCTTCGACATCGTAGCCTATACCACCTCTCGGGCCGAGCCTCCCACCTAAGCTTGTAGTCACCATTAAGAGTAAGCTCGCTCAGAGCTTAAGAACAACATCTGCCTGACTCTCCATCTATGAGCTCATCCAACAATCACAACCTCATAGAGAAGCCTTGATGGAGATCCTTAAGGCAATTGAGCTTCAGCCCCAGGAGTCTAACTCCTTCAACAACTTTGTGGGGCATGTGTGGCAATGCACGGAACCGGTGATTACCTTTCGAGAAGATGAACTTAAACCGGTTCCACATGATATGGTGGATCCCCCTTTACACATCGTCGCATGTGTGAATGGAACACCATACAAGAGAGTGTTGATAGACACTGGGTCTTCAAGCAACATCATAACTACAATAGCTCTCAAGCACCTGAAGCTCCCAACATCCCACATTGTTACATCTACCTACACCCTCCGAGCATTCAATGATGCCATATGCTCAATGGTTGGTACAATCATCCTACCTATTCAAGTAGGAGAAAATATCATCCCGATGATGTGCCACATCCTAGAGGGTGAGATGGCATACAATATCTTGTTAGGAAGACCATGGATCAGGGACATGAAGTGTGTCCCTTCCATCGCTCACTAGTGCCTCAAGTACACTCATGAAGGGTAAGTTCATGTCATCCCCATAGACCTAGAGCCCTTCAAGTACTGCAACATGGTGCAGTAGTTACCCGAGTCGACCTTGCCATCAATGCATCTAGATTTTTAGTCGAATAAATCTAGCCAAGGTTCGACCCTACCACTACCGAATACCATGCCATCCTCATCATCGGCTCTACCTCGGATGCCTAGTACACCAGTGGATCCTTTGCCTAGGAACCCAGAGAAGTGGCCCATTGATGAGGTCCAACCGACCATATCCACTATCTCTACAGAGGAGATACCTAGCCCGGATGATGAAGAGACACCACACGAGGCAAACGATGAGCCAGATCAAGTCTCACTCTCATCCCTCTTCTATCCATAGCCCTAGGTTACAGTGCACCTAGCTTCTACCAGATTGGGAGAATACATGGTTAGGAATGTCACCACTACTCCTGCTATAGAGTCGGTGCAAGACATGGGTAGACCCCGTCTTCCCATAGGCACTATCGTGCCTCTTGGTATTCCCCCTAATCAAACAAATTTTGTCTATGGGGGCCTTGACTATGGCATCAAACCTTACCAACAGTAGGAGGAGGATGAGGAGCCTTTTGGAGAAGACATTAACTACTTGTCTAACCCTAACTTCACCCTGAAGTACCTTGACCTATGCAACTGGCATGGTTATGGGTTAGGCCTGTATGAGCAAGGCACAAGAATCCCTTATCAACCGCAATATCAAATGCCCTATGACAAGTCGAGAGTGGGACACAACAATCCCTTGCCTCTAGATGTCCTCATGGATGGCCTAAATCGCTTAAATATAGGCTATGAGGATGGGTTGGCCCAAGACCCTTATGCCAATCCCAATACAATCTACTCCCTGGGGGACTACTTCCCACTGCTAGATGGGAACCCCATGATCCCTAGTGACATTCTTCCACATTTTGAGAGAGGGGAAGGTTCACGAAGTTGTCCCCATGTCTATGATGAATCAGATCAAGGCACCTCATATGAATGGACCTCAGATGATGAGTCGGGTTACGAGGTGGCACCATATGACCCTTTTGAGTCGGATAGTGATCATTCACAAATTATTCCCATTAACGACCAATAGGAAGACCTCCTACATATGTTCCCTTTCCCTGATCCTATTTGGTGGTAGCTCCTTCCTCCTGAAGAGCCGGTTCACCCACAAGAAGCTAGACCTCCTAGGGAGGGCACAATTAATTTACTTGAGCAGCTGGATCCTCGTGAGCCTGAGGCACTACGAGGTGAGAATGAAGAAGTCCTCATCCATGACAATAATTATGAGGAACGAGCATATATGGGACCACACTTACCTGATCACCCGATCCCAAGAGGCAACAATGAGATTCCCATATACGACAGTGACTATGAGGATGAAACAGAGAGGGCATACCTTGGTCCTCATTACTTGCATCATCATCATGAGCCCATCGACATAGAAGAAGTCTATCGTCAGTTGCACGTTGGCCCATGCTTAAGGGCAAGGCCTATCAATTTAGGCCAGATTCACCATGAGGTCTTCCCTGACCCACCCACACACATGGAGCTCCTTGAGCCTAATGATCCCATCCTGTAGTCTATTCCTAGATAGGATCCGGTGATCCCCATTCCCCCAGAACCACATCTGGGGTGGGAGATGATATCAATATATAGTCACATGCCGTGGTCCTAGAGAGCAGACACATTCCATCAATATGATCTCCATTGATTTGACCACACCACTTCACAACCCAACCGATCCTTCCAAGCCATGCCATCTAGATCTAGATGCTATTGATTGGGATCGCGTTGATTCACCCCCATCACCCTCTGAGTATTGGGCTTGCGGTGGGTTGTTTCACTTCTCTTGGGCCAACTCATGATGTCTTCCATGCTGAGGAGGAACCCGAGGTTCCCATCAAGGATTTAAATCTAGCTGATGACATCCATTTGATCCCTACTCCCCACCAGTTGGAAGAGGGGTCGCATATGTCAATCGAGCCTACGGTTGACAAAGATATCAGCTCAGATCCTGAAAACCCATAATGTATCAAGCTAGGGGAAAGCCTATCCCCCGAAGAGCAAGCCGATTACATAGCCCTTCTCACAAAGAAGAAGGTAACTTTTGCATGGTCTTACAAAGACATGTCGGGACTAGATCCAAATCTGGTCACCCATAATCTAATGCTTGACCCCAAAGCCAAGCCTGTCAAGCAAAAGTTGAGAAAGATGCACCCAACAGTGGCCTTGATGGTCAAATATGAGCTACAAAAACTATTGGATGCCAAGTTTATCATTTCTGTAGACTATCCACCATGGTTGTCCAACATGGTCCCCATCAAGAAGCCTGATGGGAGGATTCGCATTTGCACTGATTTTTGAGACCTAAACAAAGTGAGTCCTAAGGATGATTTTCCTTTGCCAAGCATCGATGCCCTGGTAGATGCCACCGTAGGCCATGAAATGCTCTCCCTTATGGATGGCTTCTCTGGGTATAATCAGATTCATATCAACCCTGAAGACCAGCTCAAAATGGCATTCACAATGCCCTGGGGAACATTTTGTTACAAGGTCATGCCCTTTGGCCTTAAAAATATTGGTGCCACCTACCAGCGTGCCATGACATATATCTTCCATGACTACATGCACAAGATTTTGGAAGATTACATGGATGACTTACTAGCTAAATCTTTATTACGTCATGAGCACCTAGATGTCTTGTGCAAAGTCCTCGATCGCCTTATTGAACATAATGTGAGACTGAACCCCAAGAAGTGCATCTTTGGCATCACATCTGGAAAGCTCTTGGGATTTATAGTTTCCAAATGAGGCATCGAAGTGGACCCTAACAAGGTCAAGGCAATCCTTGAAATGCCTCCCCCGACTACCATCAAGCAGCTTCATAGCTTGCAGGGGAGGATTGCATCCATCAAATGCTTCATAGCACAATTATCGGACAAGTGTCGACCCATGAACAAACTCTTGCACAAGGGGGTCACATTCCACTGGGATGATGAGTGTCAGGATGCCTTTGATGCAATTAAACAATACCTAGCTTTGTCACCAGTGTTAGCTCCACCTAGACCAGGGGTGTCATTCCGATTATATATCTCAGCTACTGAGACTGCATTGGGTGCCATGTTAGCCCAAAATAATGAATTGCACAAGGAACAGGCCACATACTATCTCAGTCGCACCCTGGTGAGCTATGAGATCAAGTACGCATACATTGAAAAGTTATGTCTAGCGGTGGTTTTTGCTACCAAGAAGCTACGACACTATATGCTCAACCACACTACATATGTTGTATCTAAAGAGAATCCATTGTGATACATGATGAGTCGTACTTATCATAGTAGTCGCATGAAGAAATGGATCATGTTGTTGATAGAATTTGACCTAGAATTCATAGGACAAAAGTCAATCAAGGGCCAGGTCATTGTTGATCAACTTGTAGAGGCTCCTCTCTAGGATGATCAGCCTCTTAGCATGGAGCTTCCCGATGATGGAGTCTTCCAAATATCAGAATCGCCTGATTATGATGAGCCTGAGTCACAGGCAGATATGACTCTTTTCTTCGATGGCTCCAAATGCGAGCAAGGGGGTGGCACAGGGATCATGTTTTTCACACCGCATGGGGCTCCCATACCCCTATCATTTAAACTCGATTTCTCATGTACCAATAACAATGTCGAGTACGAAGCCTTGCTCATAGGTCTTCAAATGGCTATCACCATGAAAATAAACAAACTCAATATCTTTGGTGACTCCTTGCTTATAGTGAACCAGGTCAAGGGAATTTACCAGTGCAAGTGCCCAGTTCTGCAAGCCTACAAAGCCCTTGTGGATAAACTCCTAGCAAAGTTTGAATGGTATGACATCGAGGCACTCCCTCGATCATCTAATCATTTTGTGGATACAATGGCCTCCTTAGGGTCCTTGATCCCGCAAGACCCCATAGAGGAGATGACAACCATTCAAGTCAAGATGCTATCGCAATCAGTGGTTGAGCATGAGAGCACTCAAGCCATGCCAGAAGTCCACTTGATTCAAATAGAACCTCATCAAGAGAGATTCTCACACATTCACGAGTGCTTGAATCATGCCGCTTGGGGGACTTTGTTCCCCCAAACCCCTTTTGATAGCAGCACAGTGCTATTCTTACAAGTTCTTTCCCAATCAACATTTTCTCGGGATGAACTTCATGAGGGACAGGCAATTCATGCAATCGAGGCTTCCACATAGCAAGACTGGTCCACACAAATTAGAGAGTACCTAAAGCTTGGTAATCTCCCTCCTGGATTATCGCACGCTGCCAAAAGGACATTTAAATGGAAGGCAACAAAATTTGTCTTGTTAGGAGACATCCTATACCATCGGAGCTACGAAGGAATCCTCCTTCATTGCTTAGAGTATCAAGAATCGACTTGGGCAATGGCCCAAGCGCACGATGGTACTTGTGGTGGCCATTTTAGTGGCATGGCCATCACAAAGTGCATTCTTCGCATGGGCTATTATTGGCCAACTTTAGAGTGAGATTGTTGTGCATATGTGAGGAAGTGCATGAAATGTCAACACCATGCTAACTTGACACATGTACCTTCTCAGGCCTTACAACCGATCCAATCGGCTTGGCCATTTTCACAATGGGGATTGGATTTAATCGAGAAAATCTCCCCTACATCCTCGGGCCATCACACATTTATCATTATGGCTATCGAGTATTTCACAAAGTGGGTGGAAGCAATCCCCCTTACCACTACGATAGGACCCCGCATAGCGGAGTTCATATTGCATAATATCATTTGTCATTTTGGTATTCCATCCAAGATCATTTCGGATAATGGGACATCATTCAAGAATAAATATGTGCATGCTTTGATAACAAAATATAATATCCAACACAACTTTTCAACACCCTATTATCCACAAGCAAATGGGCAAGCAGAAGCATCAAACAAGACATTAATTGCCATATTGAAGAAAATAGTCAAAGAGAATCATACCGATTGGCACACGCAAATGCTGCTTGCCCTATGGGCTTACCGCACTAGCATTCGGATGCCCACTAGGGCAACCCCATTTTCACTAGTGTATGGCGTTGAGGCAGTCATGCCTCTAGAGCTAGAAATCCCATCACTACGCATATCCATGCAGGAGTTTATCGATGATGATACTACGTGACAAGCTCACCTAGATCAACTTACATTGTTGGATGAACATCGCATTAATGCTCTTGAGCATCTACGTGTGTATCAAGAGTGGCTCAAAAGAGCCTACAATATGAAAGTCCATCTTAGAGACTTTCAGGTTGGTGATCTCATCCTAAAAGAGAACCAACAGAACTCTAGCTTGCCGCCCCACCTACGAGACAAATTTATGATAAACTAGTTAGGTCCCTTTGTCATCACTAGTCAAATCGGCCCAGAACTTATCGCCTAGCCTCCCTTGAAGGTGTCGAGGATCCTGAACCCTTGAACATCCTTCACTTACGACCATTTCATGCTTAGAGAGCACCCAAAAGGCTCCTAGCGGGTTTTCACCATCTAGGTCAAATAAAAATGCTCCTAGACTATCTACGATCATCTAGGTCAACCCTAAAAGCCCCAAAGGCATCCATAAGCCCTTTGGTCACAACCAAATACCCCTAGGTAGTCGTAGACACTTTTTAAGTGTCACTGACCATCTAGGTCACCCAAAAGGCTCCTAGCAGGTTTTCACCATCTAGGTCAAATAAAAATGCTCCTAGACTATCTACGATCATCTAGGTCAACCCTAAAAGCCCCAAAGGCATCCATAAGCCCTTTGGTCATAACCAAATACCCCTAGGTAGTCGTAGACACTTTTTAAGTGTCACTGACCATCTAGGTCACCCAAAAGGCTCCTAGCAGTTTTCACCATCTAGGTCAAATAAAAATGCTCCTAGACTATCTACGATCATCTAGGTCAACCCTAAAAGCCCCAAAGGCATCCATAAGCCCTTTGGTCACAACCAAATACCCCTAGGTAGTCATAGACACTTTTTAAGTGTCGCTGACCATCTAGGTCACCCAAAAGGCTCCTAGCGGTTTTCACCATCTAGGTCAAATAAAAATGCTCCTAGACTATCTACGATCATCTAGGTCAACCCTAAAATCCCCAAAGGCATCCATAAGCCCTTTGGTCACAACCAAATACCCCTAGGTAATCGTAGACACTTTTTAAGTGTCATTCATCTAGGTCACCCAAAAGGCTCCTATGCTTTTCACCATCTAGGTCAAATAAAAATATTCCTAGACTATCTACAATCATCTAGGTCACCCTAAAACTCCAAAGCCTATAACCTTTGTCAAAAATGCCCTAGACTATCTAAAACCATCTAGGTCAACCAAAAAGCCCCAAAGGCATCCATAAGCCCTTTGGTCCCCCCAAATGCCCCAATGGCCCCCAAATAAGCTCATTGGTCACATGTATATACATATCAATCAAAAACTCAAAAACATCATTAAAGCATAAAAATTACAAAAAATATTGCATCACATCACATTGCATCCCATTGCATTTTATCGCCACTTGCATTTAGGCATATTCATCATTAGCACATTACATTTTTAGAATTACTCATACATTTATAGCACTAAGATTGTACACTACTTATAACTCAAAATCAATGTTGTCAAAGTCCACTCACCTAATTCAATAGTTACATTATCATTTTCATCTACATTTCCTACATTTCCATAGTCGTGTCTATTCCCTTCACTTAGCCATTTGTTTTAGAATGTCAGTAGGGTTTTCGATCACTCAGCCATATCCAGTCTCTACTCAGATTTTGTAGAAGGCTAGCATGATTTTTAGGAGGTAGAATCTTGCTTAGATTATGCCTTGTGTACATCATATCCCAAACACAATTAATCATTAACAATCCAAGTTTTGCACAAAGACAGATGAAATCCATGAAGTGGTCTAGGTTACCTTAAGCGAAAAGGTCATCCTACTCATCCCCCTATGTGAATGGTTCAAGAATGTTGAGAGTTGGCAAAAGGACAAGTTCTCCCCTACCCAATTCCCCCACAACAATAAGTGGTTTTCCCCCTTTTTTGTCATCAAAATCCCACATTTTCACATGTTTGCAATAGTCTAAATTTGCAAACCCCCACAAAGCAAAAATTCAAAGTACAAAAATACAAAAATCAAAAAGTGCACACATCAAAAAGCACAAGAAACAGTGATCCCCATCACTCAAAATTCAAATCCCTTGCTCAAGAGAAAAAGAAAAAACTCAAAATAAATAGTGATTATTATCACTAAAAGGAGAAAAATAACAAGTGATTCTTATCACTCTATATGAGAGCAAGTATCCCAATAAAATTGAAGAAAGTAGGGAGTCGAACTTGAATCCCTGGAACTCTCAGCATTTGGAAAACCATCAGGTGATCCTCATTACGGGTTTGGTGGATAGCCTATCCGTCAATGGTGGTAGCCTCCCGCATGATGATATGTCTACCATATTAGCTTTTGGGCGTATGTGTAGACCAATGTTTGCATGTGGATGAGCTAGCTTTGGTAACCTAGATTGCCTAGTGGTCTAGTCATACTTAGTACGAAACCTAGGATGGTGGCATTCATTGGGTGATCCTCAGTACAGGTTTGGTTGAGAGCCTACTTGGCACTAGCGGTATCCTTATGCATCTCACAAGAATGAACTCACTTGCACACACAGGGATATGAAGTACCTTGGTCATCCTAGCAGATTCATACCTTGTCAAAAAGTCCTGCATGGTTAGTATACAACTTTTGATCAGTTGACTAGAGTGTTTGAGTCTCATGAAAACCTCATGGGCATTCCCTAAACATCATGTCATTCATATCACTTCACCTCATCCATTTCAGTTACATTATTCACAAATCCATTATATAAGTCTCATGACAACATTACATATGAGTTGGTGCAATATACATCGTCTATGGTGCTAGCATAATATGTCATATAGTCTACACATTTCATCCTCTAAATCAATAAATCATCCATCTCACCATACATCCATGCATGTACAAAATCAAATCAAATCACATTACAAAATATGCATGAGGGTAGACATCCATCATCATCTCATAAATCAAATTGCATACATTTGCATACATTTCATAAAACAATAAACACATGATGATAAACCACATAAAAAGCTCATATATATATGTGTATATGTATGAGACAAAAAGATACATCATGTTGCCCATAGGCTACAATAAAAGGAGTCCTCAGACTTCACACTACTAAAACATCCAAAAACACAAAAAGAGTCACGCGAGCCACTACCATGGTCATGCAGGACCGGTACTACGACTCGCACTCCCACCTATAGTCAGAGTCCTCTATGAACTCCCATACCTGCTACCACCTACCCTATCAGCTCTCCACCTAGACCCTGGTGCCTCCAGCCTAGAGGAGGACTACCCTGTCCTACTATGGTGACTCTGGTATGACCCACTAGTAGCTGCATCATCCCGTAGATGCCCTCCAAGGTGCACTACCTCAATCTCCAGCTCATCCGCATAGGCCTACCCCCATCGACACCATGCCTGGTAAGTCTCCACCATAGAATGGAGTCGTGTCACCTCTGCCTATAGCCTAGTCACCTCCCCACTACTGGAATCCTCCCATGTAGGGCTTCGAGATCATAACTATGCCCAAAGAGATGCTATCTCGGCCTGAGCCACCTGTACCTCGGCTCGTTGTGCTGCTAGCTCCACCTGTACATCATGCACCTATGTCCATAGGAGATCTCTCTCCTACCTAACCCTGAGTAGCTCATCCCATAGCTCTACCTCTGTATCACCATGTGCCATCGATGGTGCCTGCACCTCCTCATCCCCGATAGCATCATCCCCAAAGTCACCTCGATCTCCTAAGTCTAGGAGAACCGCATGCTCCCCTGCCATGTGTCCCTACCAATCACCTACCTCACCCTGGTCCTCATCAAAAACCTCCTGATGTGCCTCCCTAGCTGCACCCCTCCCTAGTGGCCCCTCTCCATGCCACTGGCCTATCACCCACCAAGCGTCATACTCCATTGTAGTCCCGACATCGTCCACATCTGGAATGTCTACTACAAGATCCGTATCCCATGCCACTACCTCTACTACTGGCCATGCCAATGTCCTCTCATCCCCATGATGTCGATAAGGCATCGACTCACTAGGCACCCCCTAGCATAGCCCAAACTATCGCATCACCCAAGCAAAAGGGAAGTACTCCCACTCCATGCCATGTCATCCAACAAGCCACCTACCTCGCCGCACCCTACGGAGCTGTACAATAGCATCTGCCCACTCTGGGCAATCTTTGTATGGCCTCCAGAACACCTAGCCTACCTCGAGTCATGAGAATAGATCTGCATAGTGACCCACATCACCTATGAATCACTGACTCTATCCCCTCTCCTGAGCCCTCTACCATAGGATGCCATATCCTATCTCCCTGTCTACCAGTTGTGCCCGAGTCATCCATGGTAGCCCATGTGGTCACCCCATAGCTATGTGCTGCCATCCCCAACACTAATAAAAAGCTACACCCCACACCCTTCCACCGATGGTAGTGGATCTCGTACAACTCATCGTAGAGTTGTGCCAGTAGTGTAGTACCCCATGCCATCACCAGTGGCTCCGCCATAGTACACCTCACCAATGCAAACACTATCTCCACCAGGTTCCATGGGAACCTCACTCCAGAAGAGTTAGGTAATAGCATATTGGAGATGAGCATCATAAGTAGTGTATGCCTCACCCCCAATACCTTCACCTCATGCCAGAATCCTACCAGCATACCCCCCTTCAAGCAGTCCAGCTCTGCCATCTCTAGATCATAACTGAAGTACCTCTCGAGCACTACACGTCTCTGGTCTCATGGTGTCGTACGAATCGGCCACCCTTCTATCAAAATCTAAAGAATCTGATAGATGTCCTCAAGCATCACCATCATCTCCCCCATGGGTAGGTGGAAGGTATTGGTGCATGGATCCCATAGATCAATCAGGGCAGTCAAATATGCATGGTCTCCTATCACAAGCTCTAACCGTGTCACCTGCTTGAGGTCGATGGCATCCAGCCATTCCTAGTCCTCTATGGTCAAGGCATCCCTCATGGAATCAAAGAGAGTAGGTACTCGATACCGACTCCTCACCACCTGACAGGGATAAGCAACTCAATAATACAACTCCAAAATGGCCTCAAATGGCCCCAAAAACATTCAAAAGAAAAGACTCAAAATGGCCCCTCTTTGAGGTCGGTTGTGGCCATTCCCCTAGGAATGGCCCCCAACCCTAAGACCATCCCACCAAGGGATGGCCCATGATCAGCCCACACTAGCCATCCCACCTAGGGATGACTCCAACAAATTGGGCTCAAAAAGGCCTTTCAAGCCATCAAAAATAGCAAAAACAAGGCAAAATTGGACCTATAAAATGCAATCTAATTGCACAAAAACATGGATAAAACATAAAATTTGGTACATATCTCATAAATTAGGTATAATTACCTACAATCTAGTGTTATATGCTTCCAAGCCAAAAACATGCCATAAAAGCAAAAAAATCAACTCCTAACACTAGGAAAATGCAATAAGAAAGACTTGGCATACCCGTCTCGCACCAGATCCTCCACTGGCTGAGTCTGCCCACTGGCTCATGGTGACTATGGGATGAATTTGACAGTGCTCCACTACTCAGAATCACTCTCCTACTCCTCACCTCTCAAAACTGCAAAAAGAAGCATGCACAAATGAGCCTAACCCTCATATTTTGGGTTTATATAGAGATACAGGGGTCACCACCATCCCAGGGTGGGATGAGCGCACATTTGGCCACCTATACCACCCTGGGATGGTGGTAGAACATGCCCTCATCCCACCCTAGGATGGTGGTAGCAAAAATAGGCCAAAACAACCCAAAATGACCCAAAATAGGTCCAAAACTGCACCAAAATAGCTCAAATTGGGTCCAAATTTCACATGGATCAAAATGCAACCATGAGGATCCTAGGAGGGATGGAAAATTTGTTAAATCATGCCCTAATAAGGCCATTGTGGCTGGACCACCCCTCGGGCATGCAGTTTTCAGCTCCTTTCCTCCATGAAAACTCAACAAAGTCACCAAAATCCTTTCCAAATTGCCCTATTTTTCAAGAGGCAAAACTGAAGGTAAGCATAACACAAGTCAATTGGGTCAAGTGACTCATCGATTTTCTCACTGGTCATTCCCTCATCGACTCATCGCTTGAGGGGGTAGTCATACTCAGTCCAAATCAGCAAGCACACACTCAATTATGCAAATTGCGGTCGTTCAACGAATCTTTGAGAAAGACAATCATGCCCTTGCTTGGGGCAGCAAACAAGCACACAATATCACATCATAACGCTTGAAATTACTAGCATCATGAAGTCATGGGCCCTGTCCCTTCATGACGGACAATTTTTAAGCTTAGGCACGCTCATTTAGCGAGTCAGAAACAAGGACTCAAGAACGCACGCCCTTTCCATGATTGGGGCATCTAAAGTTGGTTAGGTTATCAAGTAACCTTAATCATTCAACATTTTAGTCATCTATTTTTGCTCAGTATTGTGCTGCACACAATGCATATCAAAAAGGGGCATCTGTAGACACTAAAATATGGTTAACCCGATTAAGCATCCACAAACAATGATCAAATTGACATCATATGGCCCCTTGGGCAGCCCTTAGAAGGCTCACAGTGGTTCTAGCCACTCCGAAAGAGGTTTTGGAGGCTTTTGGCCCAATTTTGGGAGGTTTTGGCCCAAAATTCACCACCATCCCACCCTGGGATGGTGGCAGATTCCCATCATCCCACCCTGGGATGGTGGTGAGCCATCATCCCAGGGTGGGACGGTGAGCAAGTTTGACCCAGAAAAAGTCAAATCTGGGACAAATGGCACCCAAAAACTGCCATTTACCCCACCAAATGAAGCATGCGGGTCAGAGGGCACTGAATCCTTATGACATACCTCATAATGGAGGCCCAAATTGGAGATTCTCTTCCACATCCATTGCATGCCTCCTTTTTGACAAGTGGCACCTCCTGCCATGCATGCCCTCGCATGCCTTTTTGCACATGAGCCCCTTTGGGCTATAAAATGGATTCAATATCCACACAAAAATATAGAGAGGAGTTCTAGGATATGCAATGGAGTGCTTCCGAGATTTCCCCTCACTTTATTGTGCCTTCTTGCCCTCGAAATCTCTCTTAGCGAAGGAGGTTACCGGGTGACTTCAAGAGGGTCCTTTGAGCATAACTTTTCCATCCGGGTGAATTTCTTCACCAAATTCGATGAAAACACCCCTTATACTATTTAGGATCATTCCCCAGTGGGATTGGTAGCAAAAAGTGTGCAGAATTGGTGGGTATCCCCTCCCAGGGTGCCCTCCAATTAGTTGTAGTCACCACCGTCCCCCCAGGATGAGGACAAATCCTTGCACAATTTCTTTACTATTTTTTTAGTATTATTCTAGACTATCATAGGATGCTGTAGTTCAAATTTCATGCAATTTGGAGTTAAATTGGCCGAGATATCGCATTTTTAAGTTTTTGCAGGTTCGTAGGGCCCATCCGGGCACCCCAGTTGCATGCAGGTGGATCTGCACCTCATTTTGAAAATATAACCATATGGGTTGTCTTAAAATGTTTATTTATGCATTCTTTCCAAATTTCATGTGTTTTGGACATGTTTAGGTGCGGGAATTGCTTGTCTTGGTCTTCGTAGGTTGTAGGCGGGTGACGCAAAATCGAGGGGTCTACGGATGCAATTTCAGATATTTTTTGGTGATATCCCCTCAAAACCTCTTATTTAACATCCCCATAAATTTTCAAGTCATTCTGAGTTGATTTGATATATTTTTAATATATATGCCATTTTGTGCCTGTGGGGATTGCATGTTTTCCTTCACACGCCCTTGCTATTTGACCCTTTTTGCTTCCTTGTGTGTAGGTGTAGGTTCCTAGAAGGCATTGGGAAGGAATATCAGACATCAAATATTAAATATACAAGCAGTGGCGGCATTTGCCCGCCCACCTCGATTGTGGGTACGAGGAAAGACACTGGATGTGCACCCGGATTTCTTGAAGGATTTGATCCTTGGGCACCCAAAATTTGTAACAATTGTATCACCTTTGAGCCCTCAAGGGGACTTCTATGTAACCTTGGATCTGATCCACCAAATTAATAAGAAAGATACTTGTTTCATTTCATTCCTTATTGTTTGGTATTGCTTCATTTTCACATGCATGCTTCCGTTTGATGCTCATAAGCGAGATAGGATAGATACATATATTGTTGCTCATAATTAGGTGCACCATTTTTCCCTACTTCACCTTCAATGGTTTGTTGTATTCAAAATGATGTATGCATATGTACAAGCAGAATTATATGACCACATGATAATGAACAATGCACTAGCATGAAAAACATAGGTGAAGAACATGATGGAATGCTTATGTACAAGCAAAATTATATGACAACATGATAATAAACAATGTAATAGCATGAAAAACATAGGATGAAGGACATGATATAATGCTTATGTACAAGTAGAATTAATGACATGATACAATGTCTATGGATGCAAACTAAAGTGTGACCAAGTTGTTCCTCAGTAAGAACACTAAGTGAGATAGGCAAACACAAATTCATGAATTCAAATATTTCACCCAATTGATATGGATGAAGCTTGATGGTATGTATGGATGCATTTGGTGAGTGAATTGAATACCAATGTTTGGTGGCATCAACATGATTGATGGATGTGGATGATGATGAAATGGGCTAAAAATTGAGCCTATGAAATGGAGAAGAAAGGGAAAGAGAAGAAAGAAAAGAAAAAGTAGAAGGAGTAAGAAATAAGGAAATGTAACCAATCAAAGGTATGTAGTCACTCAAAGCATAACCATACAACATTTATAGAGAACAAAAATAGGTAAATATAGGAAGAACAAGAAGAAAATAGGATCAAATCAAAGATATGTAGCCGCTCAAAGAATGACCATACAACATTGATATAGATCTAGATGATATAGATGTGGGAGAAAAGGGAGTATAAAAGTGGTGGAAAAGAGGAAAATGAAATGCAAGATATGTCAACAATGGACGATTTTAATTTTTTTGCATTTTTATTATTGTAATTATTGTTTTTGGATTTTTGTTGTTTTGGATGTTGAATGTACAAGGATGTACAAGCAAGTAATTTTACCCCTTGGAGCAAAATCTTTGCTAAGACCAGAAAGTAGATAAGAAGTGAAAAATGGCTAGGCTAGGCTATGTGATGTCTATGCTAGACTAGGTGTATACTAGGCTATGTTATGCTAGGCTAGGCTTAATCTAGATGCTTTTTGAAATGAAAGCACAAAATTATTCTAATGCATTTTTAAGTAAAGGAACAAACTTTTTTAATGCTTTTTGAAAGGAAATCACAAACTTAATCTAATACTTTTTGAAATAAAGGCACAGACTTAATCTAGATATTTTTTGAAATGAAAGCACGAAATTAATCTAAATACTTTTTGAAATGAAATCATAGACTTAGTCTAATGTTTTTTGAAATAAAGGAACAGACTTTATCTATATGCTTTCTAAAATGAAATAATAGACTTAATCTAATGCTTCTTTGAAAGGGAAACCGCTTATGCTAATTGCAATTTGAAGGTACAAGGAATGAATTCACCTTGCACACATTGTGTTGGGGAAAAATTTCAAAAGTAGGATGATGCAAATGGTGTAACCTTTTGAACATGGTAATTTATTGTGAGGGCAATGCAAAGGGTGCAATATTTGACAAAAGGATGTAACCTTTTGAACTTGGAACCTATTGTTGTTGCATGATTTGTTGTATATAACTAGTACTTGTTGTTGCACTGGTACCTTTTGATTATGATGGTAAGGCAAAGGGTGTAACCTTTTAACCCGATGATTGATTGTGAGGGTGATGCAGAGGGTGTAACCTTTTTAACCTGGTGATTGATTATGATGGTGAGGAAAAGAGCACAACCTTTGATAGAATTATACAACATTTTGAACCTAGTACCTATTGTTGTTGCATGAATTGTTGTAGAACCAAAACTTATTATTGTTGCACTAGTACTTTTTGTTGTTGCATGAGTGGTTTTTGCAGGACTAGCATTGGTTGTTATTGTCCTGGTACTAGTTGATGTGGAATGAGTTATTGGAGGACTAGTACTTGTTCTTATGGCACTGGTACCTATTCTTGTTGCATTATTTTTTATGGTACCAGCATTGGTTGTTAATGTCTTGGTATCCAATGTTGTTGAATGAAATGCAGGTTGTGGGACTAGTACTTGTTCTTGTACTAGTACCTACTGATGTTGAATGAGTTGTAATTTGTGGGACTAGTACTTATTTTTTTACTAGTACCTATTGATGTGGAATGCATTATTGTTAGAGTACCAATACTTGTTGTTGTTGCACTAATACATGTTGTTGTTACATGAGTTATTATGGGACCAGCATTGGTTGTTATTGCTCTAGTACCCGATGTTGTTGAATGAGTTGAAAATTGTGGGACTAGTACTTGTTCTTGTACTAGTACCTATTGTTGTTGAATGAGTTGTTGTTGTGATACTAGAATTGGTTGTTGTTGCCCTGGTACCTACTGATGTTGAATGAGTTATAGGTTGTGGGACCAGTACTTGTTCTTGTACTAGTACCTATTGTTGTTGAATGAGTTGTTGCTAGACCAACATTGGTTATTGTTACCCTGGTATCCACTATTATAGAATGAGCTTTAGGTTGTGGTACTATTACTTATGGTGGTTGCACTAGAACCTATTGATTGATAGATTGAGATATGAACACTAAATAAAGGATACAATCTTTAACAAAAGGACATACCCTTTTGAGGACCTGGTTTATGATGTGTGGAATGAAATGTGAATGTAAGGCAAAGGGTGCAACCTTTAACAAAAGGATGTAACCTTTTGAAGTACCTAGTGATAGATGTTATTGATTGAGATGTGAATGCAAGGTAATAGGTGTAACCTTTGACAAAAGGACACAACATTTTGAAAACCTATCAATTTAAAGCCTAATGATGATTTATTTGTGACTACAATGTTAGGTGGCACCATCATTAGTATATGAGATGTGGTGGGATTTTATGTGGGAGTAGGACTAACTTTACCAAATTGAAATAGGGTTGGAAGGATGGGAAACCCCCTCCCAATCATATAAGTGGTTTGAAAAGGGAATACAATCCCCTAATTACAAAATCATTTAGAAGTAGGGAAAGAAAACTCCCCCAATAATGAGGAATTAGTTGAAATGAGATGAATTTCCTTGGTTGTGAATGATGGATTGGAAGGAGATGAAACTACTCTAGTTGTGAAAGAGTTGGAAGGAGATGAAACTCCTCTAGTTGTGAAAGATGAGTTGGAAGTAGATGAAACTCTGCTAAATGTGGAAGATGTGTTGGAAGGATATGAAACTCCCCCAAATATGGAATATGTTGTTACAGAACCAATATATCCAAGTTAGCTATAACTCCAAGTTCACTTATTCACTAAATTATTATTATATGTAGATGTAGATTGTTTATTTTTTATTATCTAAGATTTGAATATTGATTTGCGTAAGCAAGGATCTACCCTCCTTAGTGTCTAGTACTACGCCCTTCTAAAGTGATAATTAGACAAACTATTCTCTCTTCCATATCATCTATTGCATCCGAATAAACTTATATGCATCAAGTGGTATCATAGCTATCAAACCTATGCCAGTGGAAGGATAAGCGATCCATAAAAATGATTAATAATAGCAAAAAAATATTTTTTCTTTCTATCTTCAGCATTCATGAGAGTTGCAGGTTTTGAGTGCATGTGGGTTGCAGAATTCACAGGCAACTCATAACAAGATTAAGGTAGAAAATTTTACTCTAGAGTGATATCTGGGAAATATAAAGCAACAGGAGGTATATTCATATTTTTTAAATGCTTCATAGCCTATGAGATAAAGAAGGAAATTCACTGTTGAATATGATGCTTCGTAGCTTGAAATATAACATGAGGTAAACCCTAAGTAACCCCTAAAAGACTCTCATATTGTTGAACGCTCAAGGAACGTAGGGAAGTTAAAACATGCAAAATTTTGTTCTCCAACTAGCAGCAAAAGGTACGTAGCGTTCGCTCAAAGTAAAGGAAGCATATTCATTTTACAAACTATGTGAAATAAAAGATCACAGTGCTATCTGTGTGAGGCAATTTGTTGCATGGCACTGGGGCTATCCAAAGCAGGAAATAAGTTTGCACGATCATCGATTTAATACATCATCTCGAACTCGTAATCAAATGGTTCACAATTGAAGGAAATAAAATTTACATCGACTAATAAAAACATCTAGCAAGTGCATGAGTGGCAGGTGGAATAAAGGGCCAAACGGAAGATTATATAGCACAAATAATCCAAACGAAGGACCCTCAAACCCACCAAGAAGACCTCCATGAAATAAAGGTACGCAACATAATTCTCCTTTACGCATTAACAGTTTTAACCCCAACCATCCTGCTATTAACCCCATGGCTCCTTCCAACTCATCCAACTCATCCCAAGAAAATCTCACACATGAGGAAATAGTAATCCCCAATACAGGCAACCAAGAATTACAAGCATGTTTGACTCAAATAATGACTAATATGAACAACATGTCAATAATGCTTGGACGAATAGTAAATAAACAAAACCAAGAAGCTCCTCCTTCCCCAAATAATTACCATAGACAAAATGATAATGCGGATCAAGATACAGAGGAAGTTTATCAATATGCAAGATGGCCTACAAGTGTTAATGTTCCGCGTACTGATATGCCCACCTTTGAGGGTGGGGATCCACGTGGTTGGTTAGCTAAAATGGAGGGTATCCTACACTTATATCATATTCTTGAAGCCAGAAAAGTTTCTTACGCCTCTTCCAAATTGGGTACAGAAGCTTACCAATGGTTCTCTTGGCAACAACGTCAACATAATCATCCCATATTATGGCCTGAATTTAGAGATCTTTTTCTCAAGATATTTGATGAAGGTAGTTCTTCTTCCTACATTGTTCGCCTATTGGGCCTCAAACAAATTGGTTCTATCCAAGATTATGTTTCAGAGTTCACAAGTCTTCTCGCTTACACAGAAGAGGTAGATGCTTCAGTGGTGGTTTCTGCCTTTCGACATGGTTTAAAAGAAAATATTCAACTCGAAGTGGACTTACATGATCCATACACTTTGGATGAAACTATAAGGATTGCTAAACTTGCTGAAAAGAAGTTTCAAAATTGGACATCTTCTAGACGAGACTCTAATACACGTCCTCAATATCGCAACAATTCCTTTCACAAAAATGAACAACCATCAAGATATTTTTGCTATAAATATCACAATCATCATCCAAGAGATCAAGCATGTGTACCAAGATAAACCTTTCAAATAGAATATGATAATAAGGATGAAGAAGATGAAGTAGAGGATGTCAATCATCCAGAATCACCCATAGATGAAGAACAAATAGATAATAATGACACAATACCAGAAGAGGATACTATGGCTATCTCAGTGCATGCTCTCATGGGATTAACAACTCACCATACAATTAAGGTACCAGGATTTATTAGGCACAAAAAAATAAATGTGTTGATTGATTCAGGTAGTACTCATAACTTTATCGACATCAAGACTGCTAAAGCATTGAATTTGCACATTAATTCTTCCAACCAAGACAAGTTTCAAGTTTTAGTTGCAAATGGAGGAAATGCTCAATGTATTGGTAGAACCTCTTCAGTCTCAATACAAATGGGAAGTTACACATGGCGGGGAACTCTCTTCGTTATGAGTTTGGGAAGTTCAGATGTTATTTTGGGTGTTGAATGGCTAGAACAACTCGACACTATTAGTTTCAATTTTCAAAAATTATTTATGGAATGGAAAGAAAATGGAAAGACTATTCGACTCCAAGGAATTCAAACTCCACCATCACAGGTAGTGAGTTCTCACAACATGGAAAAAATACTAAGGAAAGGAGGTTATGGATTCATAGCTCAAATCAACTACATGGAAGTACAAGCACAAGATACAGCAGAAATTCCCTCAAAGGATCTTCAAGATATTGTGGCTAACTATGATGAAGTTTTCAAGGAACCAAAAGGGCTCCCTCCCAAGTGATCTCATGACCATGCCATACATCTTGTCCTTGGAAGTCTTCCTCCTAATGTACATCCTTATCGATACCCTCAACCTCAAAAAATAGAAATTGAAAATATTGTCCAAGAACTATTAGAACATGGAGTCATTCGTCATAGCACTAGTCCTTATTCATCACCAGTAGTGTTGGCCCATCGTAAAGATAATTCTTGGTGTATGTCTTGACTTTCGACCCCTTAACAAAATCACCATCAAAGACAAGTTCCCTATCCCTATCATAGATGATCTATTAGATGAATTGCATGGTGCTAAATTCTTCACAAAATTGGATCTACATTCAGGTTTTCATCAAATCAGAGTAAGAGATGAGGACATTCCTAAAACCACCTTTCGTACTCATGAAGGTCATTATGAGTTCTTAGTCATACCTTTTGGTCTCACCAATGCCCCCTCCACCTTCCAAAGTCTCATGAACCATGTCTTTCATCCATTTCTTCGCAAATTTATCTTAGTCTTCTTCGATGATATTTTAATATATAGTAAATCATGGAAGGATCATTTGATACATGTGGGGAAAGTTCTTCATGTTTTACATAAGGAGAAACTTTTTGTCAAATGCTCCAAGTGTTCTTTTGGTGTTCAAGAAGTTGAATATTTGGGTCATATAGTTTCTCATGAAGGTGTTAAAGTGGATCCTAATAAAATTAAAGCCATTCAAGATTAGCCCTTACCCAAAACCATCAAGAAACTTCATGGTTTTTTGGGCCTTATAGGTTACTATCACAAGTTTATTCACAATTATGGTAAAATTGTAGCTCCTCTCACCACCCTTACAAAAAAGGATGCCTTTCACTGGTCGGATGTGGCTACTCAAGCATTCATAGCACTCAAAGAAGCTATGTGCACTACTCCAGTTTTGGCAACTCCAGATTTTCACAAACCATTTGTTATTGAATGTGATGCTTCGAGAACAGGTATTGGGGTAGTATTAATGCAAGATGGTCATCCCTTGGCATTCGAAAGCAAGCAACTTTCAGGTAAAAATTTGGGAAGGTCCACATATGAGAAGGAAATGTTGGCTATTCTACATGCAGTTGAGAAATGGAGACACTACTTAATCAGTAGTCATTTCATCATAAAAATAGATCATAGTAGTCTCAAGCACTTTCTAGAACAACGCTTTTCCTATCCAGAGCAAAACAAGTGGCTGACAAAGTTATTGGGATATGATTTCGTTATCGAGTATAAGAAGGGCAAAGAAAATGTGGTAGCAGATGCATTATCTCATAAATATGAAGATGAAGTTTCCATCAATGCCATTTTGGGTCCTTGTTCTCATTGGGTTTCTCAGCTCCAAGAAGAATGGTTGGTGAACACTAAAACTGCTCAAATTATTCAAGATTTGATTCTAGGATCATCCAAGCATCCTCATTTTTCATATAATGACAAGGTGTTAAGAAAGAAAGATCGCATTTACATTCTGTAAAATTCCATTATTAAATCCATGGTCCTTGAAGAATCACATGCTTCTCCATCAGTAGGGCACTCAGGATTTTTGAAGACATATATGCGGGTAAAACAATCCTTTTATTGGAAAGGATTGAAATATGATGTCAAAATATTTGTTGCTGAATGTGAAGTATGCCAACGCAATAAGGGTGAAACAGTCAAATCTCCAGGACTCCTTCAACCATTACCAATTCTTGACCACCAGTGGGAACACATATCAATGGATTTTATTGAAGGTCTTCCCAAATCAGAAGGTAAAACAATGATTTTTGTGGTAGTGGATCGTCTCTCCAAGTATGCTCACTTCAATGCTCTACAACACCCATATTCAACAAGCAAAGTGGCTAAGGTATTTATGGACTCCATTTTCAAGTTACATGGAATACCCAAAAATATTGTAAGTGATCGTGATCCCATATTTACTAGCAATTTTTGGCGAGAATTATTCCATCTTAGTGGTACCAAATTAAACATGTCTTCTGCATACCATCCTCAAACTGATGGCCAAACTAAAATTGTTAACAAATGTTTGGGTACCTATCTACGATGCTTTGCTCAAGATAAGTAGTATCAATGGAGTCATTGGCTTTCATTAGCAGAATGGTGGTACAACACTTCATACCATTACTCCATCAAGATGTCCCCATTTGAAGCATTGTATGGGGTAAAACCACCAACAATAGCAGATTATGTTCCAGGATCTTCCAAAGTAGCTCAAGTAGATGATTGGTTCCAGCATCGATAGACAATGCTTAACATTCTCAAAGATAATTTGATCCAAGCACAAAATCGTATGAAGCAACAACAAGATTCACACCATTCAGAAAGACAATTCAATATAGGAGATATGGTTTTCTTACGTCTGCAACCTTACAAACAACTGTCATTAAAGATCAAGACTAGTCAGAAGTTGGCTCCAAGATTTTATGGTCCTTACAAGATAGTGCGTCGCATAGGTGAAGTGGCATATCAGCTAGAGCTTCCTTCCTCATCCCGTATACATCCAATATTTCATGTCTCATGTCTCAAAAAGGTGATTGGACAAAGAGTACACTCTCAGTCAGAGCTTCCAGTACTTGATGAAGAAGGACGTATCTATCTTCAACCAGAAGCAATATTGCAGAGCAGATCACGACATCTTCGATCTCGCCACATCAAAGAATTTCTAATCAAATGGTAGGACCTACCAATAGAAGATGCTACATGGGAAACATAAAGTATTTTTGAGTCATTTCCAGCTTTGAGGACAAAGCTTTTCGAGGAGGGGAGCCATGTTACAACACCAATATAGCCAAGTCGGCTATATTTCCAAGTGTTCACTGATTTATTGATTTATTATTATATATAGTTGTAGGTTTTTTATTTTTTATTATCTAAGATTTGAATATTGATCTACCCTCCTTAGTGGCCAGGACTACACCCTCCTTAAAGTGGTAATTAGACAAACTATTCTCTCTTTTGTATCATCGTTTGCATCTGAATAAACTTATATGCATCAGATGTGTTGGAAGGAGATGAAACTCCCTCAATTGTGAAAGAGGAGTTGGAAGGAGGTGAAAATCTACTAGATATAAAAGATTTGTTATAAGTATATGAAACTTACCTACATGTGGAAGATGTTTTGGAAGGAGATGAAACTTCCCTAGATGTGGAAGATGTGTCGAAAGCATATGAAACTCTCCCAATTATGAAAGAAGAGTTGGAAGTAGATGAAACTCTACCAGATGTGGAAGATGTGTTGGAAGGAGATGAAACTCTCCCAGATGTGGAAGATATGTTGGAAGAAGATGAAACTCCCCCAATTATGAAAGAGGAGTTGGAAGGAGGTGAAACTCCACCAATTGTGAAAGAGGTGTTGGAAGGAGAGAAACTCCTCTAGATATGGAAATTTATAGAAACCAACTGATTGAAAACCAACAAGTGTGTTTGGGAACTATTTTTATGGTTTTGTGACCAGTTTTGTAAGCCAAAAGTGCTTAGATACTACCAAAATTAACAGCAAATAATAAACAAATGTTTTTGTTGGTTTGTGTGTGTCTTGATGTTGATATCCAACATAGAACCAAGCAATGGGTGGGGGGTGGACACTAAAAAGGTATATTGAAGCACGTGACTTGATGACACCCAAAGGTGTGTAAAGAACCATGATGCAACAATGGGTCAATGGTGGTTAATGGAATGCATAGTAAAAAGATAACCAAAGGGAGGAACCCAAAAACCTCTTAAAAAAAATGTGGTACTGTCTAAGACCTACTATCAATATACCCATGCTTTTGCTTCACCCTAGGGTGGGCTTAGTCAAGGATGATAGTTACCAACTCACAAATTATGTAAAGCTCGGTGTGCAAGGGCATATAATCCTAACCTACTCCAAGGGTCTCTTAAGAGTAGGGGATATTCTAATGATGAATTCTATAAAATCTCTTTTGGGGGCTACTATGGTATGTAGGGGGCGAGCTAGTGGAAGGAGGTGAAATCCAACGTTATTGGTCTTGATTGGGGGTTGGTGATGAAGTCCAACCTTACCAATGTGTATGAAATGTTAGTGTGTGGTGTATGAGTTAATTTTTAAATGAACCTAATTCTTTTGAAAATAAACTAGATTAAGAAATCAATGAAAAGAAATGAAATGTGTTTAACTACTTGCGATTCAGAAAGCAAATTTATGCTAAATGCTTTAAAATGAAAATGTATGCTAGAACTTGTAAAAGAAATCTAGATTAGATGATTTTGAAATGGATTGAAACCTAATTAGGTCGCTTCATTTCAATGCAAATCTATGCTAACGTTTACTTGACAGCAATCCTATCTACACTCGTCAAGATATGCCAGTTAAGGTTATGACTAGATGTAGTGTAAGAATGTTGTATACGAGAATAGATCAAAATCTATCTCAACTCTAAGTAAACAAGGGTATTTGAGGCCCCCATTAGGCCATATGCAAGTGATTAAAATGCAATTTACACTATGTTTGGTTGAGTTTTTGCATTTTTTGCTTCTTCTTTTTTTTTTTTTTTGTGCTAAATTTTTTATTTTTGTGTTTTTTTTTTGCTAAATTTTTCATTTTTAAAATTTTTTGCTAAGGTTTTTGATAATTTTTTTAAGGTTTTTTATTTATTTTTTTATTTTTTTTGTTTGAAGTTTTGTTGATTTTTTTTTTGTTTTTTGCTAAGTTTTTTTTAACGTTTTGGAATTTTTTTTATTTTGACTTTTTTTTTGTAATATTTTTTGTGGCGGGGTTTTTGTAGACACCAAAATCTAGCCACTTGTCATCCATCCATGTTTCCCAATCCCCACCATCCATTATATATATATATATATATATATATATATATATATATATATATATATTATATATATTTATATATATATATATATATTTATATGAATTAATCCTAGCCATCCATCATGTTTTAATCTTAGCCATCCATCCGCCTTAATCCATGCCACTTACCCAGATTTAATCTCCACCCTTCCTCATGTTTTAATCTCGACCGCTCAAATTGTGTCGTCGAAACCCTAACATGTCTAAGGGAAGATTATAAAGAGGAGTCATTTTGATGACTCAACCCCTAACACTTTTGAGTTCTTAGAATCCCTAAGTTCTTTGAGTGCCTAAGCCCCCCTATCATTTTCATCCTCACTCCCCATCATCATCGTTCGCATCTTCTGCATCCACTACCACCCACCTCGCATGAACCAGATCTGGTTCTGCAACCTTTCCCTTAGCCATCGAATGCCCTCTCGAGCTTCTTGAGTCACCAATCTCAAGCACCCACATTAACACCCACCAGAGCTCTCGAGCACCTCTAGGCATTTTTGGTCATCATCGAGCACCCGTAGGTATTTCCCATCCTAGATCTACAGCCCTACGACCCTCGAGCACCATTAGGGCATCTTCACAACCCTCACTAGTAGTATTTACATAAGAAAAAAATAGAGACAATAATTTATTAACAAGGTAAAATTTCATTGCACTTATTTTTATATTTTTATGCTTTGTTTACAACTTTCATTGCAATATTAGGGTTTAGTGATTTTATTTCTCTTGAGGGTCTCACGTAGTGGAGCCCTCATAGATATTACTAATCCTTATTATTATTTGTTATGTGTAGGTGTAAGAACAACATTTATTGAAGGTTGTTGAAGCTTGGGTGGCCCTACATAGGATACACAAGCCCACCCACAACCTATTGGGATCGAATCAAGCATGAAGACACCACCATTATTTTTAACTAGGGTTTCAAAGAACCCTAGTACATGTAACAATTGTATCAAAATAAATAAGTATTGTAAAACCCCACATTTGGGGTATACTGATTGTAACACTTGAGATCTACCAACAATAATAAAAGAGTTCATTTATATTATGCAATCATTGTGTTACTTTGCTTATTTATTATTTCATAGTTTATATTTGGTGTTGCTTGATTTTGTATTCACAAATGGTGATCACGATGGGACCCACAATGGGTTATCTATGCTAACTTAATTTGTTACTAATTTTTTATTTTTATTTTCTATTTTGTAGGTTTTCAGAAGTTTGTTCACATGAATTTTATAGAACTAGGGTTTCTGAAGAGTTGTAGAAGTCAACCAAAAGTTGCGTAGATGCCCTACAATGCTCGAGGGGCACCCTAAAATGCTTAGTGAATGCCCTACTACATTCTAGAGGCTCTGAGGTGCATTTCATAGAGTGGGAAAAGGATACGTAGGCTTTTTGTAAGTCTGCTTCAAAACCCTAACCCCTTTACTTCATTTTTTTACATTTTTACAGATAAAGTGATAAAAAGAACATCAATCAATTTCTATTAAAAACAATCATATTATATTTGCATTTTTAGGCACTTGCATTCATTTTGCACATTAGAGTAGCCTTGCATTTACACATTCACCATAGGTCACATTTCAAATTTAAATTTTTACTATTTTTTGGTGTGTTGTACTCAATATTCTGCATACTATTTTCATATGAAGTGACAACTGCATAAAATAGTTTGCATGATAGGGTTAAGAATTCCTCTTTTACTTGTCTAAGTAGGAACAAAATCAGGATACTCAAGTATACTCCCATTATTGGAATCCCTTGTTGATTCAGAGTGGAAGAGTAGGTGAACCCTCCACTATTCAGAGTGGGTCTTAAGCGATGTACCCTACATATTTTGAGGAACTTAGTATTTCTATTTTTGGCTTCTGATTTAGGCCTATAAAATTGGTTATTTTTGACATTGTATGTACACATTAGAAAACATAAAACTTTAAAATGAATCACACACAACACATTTCACATTAAACAATAATGAGTTGGATTTCATCACCAACCATTGCTTGAGATTTGGTGATGGTGGGCTTCATCTCCATCCATCAATCTCTGCCCTTAGCCACCATAGGATACCCATGAGCAAAATTTCTAGACTTCATCACTAGAAAGAATCTCATTTCCTAACCAAGCCATAGATTTCACCCTTCATAATTCAGATTAGCACATCAAAAACACACAAAACACAAAAAAACATTAAAAATGAGATAAAAAAAGGAGGTAAGACACATCTATTGCAAAAACATAGGATTGAGTTTCTTTACTTGATTTTGTGAAGTTTCATTTGCATTACTTTCTTGCACATTGCACATATTTGGTTCAGTAGCTTATGGTGTTAACTAGAAATCAAACAAAAGTATTGAATCAAATTTCCATCCACCAAAACACTTCATCCATGGATTGTTCATCATCCTTCCCCACCACTTCTATGGTCAACCCCACTAGTGTGATACAGACAAGTTATTCAGATTTATCTATGGGTCCCTCACACATTATGTCATCCACACAACCATTCCACATAGTCATTCCACAAATAGAATCATCTTCACCTACCATTGACCACAACATAACCCATATAGACATGGCCAAAGTGGAAGCTCTTTATAGATCCGCTAACTATGTCTTAGAACCAATCCATAGCTCACCTAGGCATGATCCTTCTTTTCAATAGGAACCTACCTCTTCCCAACCTTCTAGCCTTACCCAGGTGTATAACAACCCTCTTTTTGAGGTGTCAGCTGCACCTTCCCATCATTCATCCATCCCTCAATAGTCAAGTGCTCCAAGTACCTCCATTCCATCTTCATACACCACTACCTATGGCAATCCTTTGTATGAAGCACATGTCAATGTTGCTTCACAGATGCCAGCATCCACCTCATCCAATGTCACCCATCCAGTTGTAATTCCTATTGCAACTTATCCCCCACCTACTTCATCAATTCCATCCACATCCATACCATCTACCTCAGATATGGAAATACATGAAGCATGGGAACACCTTAACAAATTGCTTAAAAAGTGATAGAATGCTCAACAACAAATTTAGGTGGTCAATCCTAAGCCTCAACCTATTTCCACTCAACCCACCTTTGTCACCCAAATTCCATCATGGGTACCACAATATTCTATGGTTTCCATCCCCACACCACCATCAACCCATACCCATGCCATTCCCATAAATCATCATATTCATAGCCCCCACACATCATCTCCATTTCAACATTCACCATCATTTCTTCACCAACCTCCACATCATCAATTTCAATCCACTCCACCAAACCATCATCATCTCATCACACCCCAACACCTTCATACTCCACCTTCATAGAATCATCAAGTAATTCAGGGCTTCCACATACCTAGGGAAGACCCTAGAATCCAAGCTATGCAACAACAGATTGATAGCCTGATACAACACACTCCTGGTATGATGAACCAGAAACCAATGCTTAGGTAGTTGATCAATCAACCAATCCATTTTTTGGTACCATCACCACCATATCCGAAAGACTTCATAGTACCAAAATTTGACAAATTTAAAGGGACTGAGGACCCTAGAGAACATGTGAGCACATTTATCCATTCATGTTTTAGAATCCAAAGTAATGATGCTCTAATGCTTCAAAATTTTCCTCAGACATTGGGGGAGATGTTGTAGAATGGTACAACCATTTGCCTCACCATAGTATTTATACTTTTGAGCAATTGGTTGATCAATTTCTTGAAATATTTTCCCTTAATGTTAGAAATAAGGTCTCATTATCTAATATATATGGTCTAAAACAATATGATGATGAGTCAATATATGATTTTGGCAACCATTGGAGGGCCATTATTACCAAACTACCATTCACCCTACCAATGGAAGAGCTTACTAGACTATTTACTAAGAGTTGCTTAAAACCCATCTCTTGGTTGTTACAATTACAACAATACCGATCATTTGAGGAAGCTCTTGCCCAGGCTAGCATCATTGAGGAAATAAAAATCCAAGAAGGTGTACTTAAGCCTAAAAAGAAAGAATGGCAAAGTAAGGGCCAATATAAAAGTAATTATTTTGGCCAATCTAAACCAAACCAGGATAACCAAGCCAACCCAGCTAATCAAGTTAATCAAGTGGTCATGAGCCAATCGGTAATGGCTCAACAACAACTTGTGCAACAACAACCATGACAAATTGAATATCATGTGGTTCCTTCAACATCTCAATCAAGTCAAAACATAGTGCCAACTATAGAAAACCACCCACATCGATAATCTATTTGACAAAACCATCAGTACACCCCATTAGCTGAATCATATGCTTCCATATTCCATCGGTTGTATGACACCAACCAACTTGCCTTGCCTGAGGTTAAACCAGATGACCCTACCAAGCATAGAAAACACTATAGGGAACATTTATTTTACCCTTATCATAGGTAAAATGGGCATGACATAAATGGTTGCTTCAATTTTAAAGACATAGTGCAAGATCTCATTGATTTAGGGGCCATCAAGCTTGATAGTCCCTTAGCCCAACAGAATCAAAACCTTGGTATTTATCAAACACCACTTCCTCATCATGAGGAGGTGCAACCAACAATGGGAGGGTCTAACACCAAGACTCCTCCAAATCAAGTCAATCATGTGCAACAATATCAAGGTTTTGTGGGTGCTATACATGTAGTTACCCGAGGTCAACAATGCACTAACCAACAAAATGCACAACAACAACCTATTCAACCACCCATAGCACCATAGGCAAGTGTGTCTCCTCAACCTACCACATCATCACCACCCATACAAATTTCCACCAATCCTTCCCAACCCATTCATATTCCAAGTCATCCATCTCAACCAATTCATCCCATCAATCACCCCCCAAGGCCAATCATCTCCTTGAGTAGTCGGTTAACTACTAGCCTAAAAATAGCTTCAACAAAACTATCTATATATGAGCTCATTCAACAATCTCCTCCACATCATGAGGCATTAATGGATATTTTAAAGTCCATTGAACTTCAATCCCAAGATCCTAATGCCTTTAGCAATTTTGTGGGGAGTATCCAAACATGTATGGAGCCTTCTATCACATTCTATGATTTTGAGATCAAACCAATATCATCGAAATTGGTGGATCCTCCATTGCATATTATGGCTCAAATTGATAGGAAGCCATTTAAATGAGTTTTAATTGATATCGGCTCCTCCATCAACATCATCACCACATCAGCCCTTCAACATCTTAAGCTTCCACCAGATCACATCACCAAATCCACTTTCACCTTGAAAGCATTTAACGATGCTCTCTACTCTATAATTGGCACTATCATTTTACCCATTGAAGTGGGGGTCAAAATATTGCATACCATGTTTCACATCTTGGAAGGGTCCATGGCATATAATGTACTCCTTGGATGACCTTGGATGAGGGAAATGAGATGTGTCCCTTCTATACTCCATCAATGCTTGAAATATGTACATGAGGGACAAGTACATTGCATACCGATGGATGTTGAACCATTCAAGTATTGCAATTTCATTTCAAACCCCTATGAATCCATGTTGCCTTCCACTCATATTTTTCTCACATCATCAACCACCTCATCAACCACACAATCCACATCTTCATCAAAAGCTCCCATTCCTGAAGAGCTCCCCATCACCACTTCACATCAAGCTTCCACTTCCATACCCCCATCTTCATCACCATTGACTACATGCACATGTGGTCAAACTCAATCCACATCAGCCACATCATCAACATCAACATCATCATCCACCATCATTCCTTCCACATCATCATCCATTCAACAACCACCTCAACCAAATCCATCTCCATCCACATCAGCCAATGTCTCACAAGTCAAATTGATGGATTGTGAGATACCATCCCAATCCATACCTCTCCCATTGTTAGAGCCCCAAGCCAATCTTGAGTCATCCATATCCACATCCACATCCATCCACATCATCCCAAGTCAAGGTCCACCTCACTAATCTTGGTATTGGTGAATATGTGGTCCAAGACATCATAGTCACACCGCTCAACATTCAAACTGCTAAGGATTATGGTCACCCATGTGACCCACCCTTATCTATAGGAGTGGTATATAACATGGGTTCAATACCTAATAGCATTAATTTTGTGTATGGGGGACTTGATTCATCATCCAATCTAGTTACCCTAGATGAACCCAAGCAACCAACACCTACCAATATACAACATATGTCAGGTTTTCCATCCTGATATTTTCACATAGTTAATTGGCAAGGACATGGCCTAGGATGGCATGAATAGGGAATGCATGAGATTATCGATGTTTCATATTAGAGAAGTGCATGACCATTCAGGTTTAGGTTATCATCCACTTTCATCCACTTCTTCTCTTGAACAAGCCTTTCAAAGTTTACATTTGAATTCAGGAGAAGATATCCATCACATTGATGACTCTGAAGATGAAATCTATGAAGAATTTGATGTTATGTCGATAGCTTCTGATGAATATGAAGAGGAATCAGAACCCATCATTCCACACACTAAACAAGATGAGTTTTACCTCAGAATGTTCCCCATCCATCAACCCATCATTCACTTGCTTCTTCCACAAGAGTGAGCCGAACCAATCGGTGAACCACCACCTCCACTCCATTGATCCACATCACCGACCATTTTGCTTGTAATATATGTACATAATTCAAATAAAAAAATAAAAAACAAAAAAAAAACAAAAATTGCATTGCATATACATGGCTTTTTTCCAATTGCATTCATTTGTGTTGCTTGTTGTTGATTCAAGTTCCCAGAGTTCTAGCATCGATTCTAGCAAATAGGATCCACCCATCCATTCACCTTTGCCAACCATCCATTTTCCCCTTAAGTCAACATGAATCCTGTTGACTTATTCACCCCACTCCATAATCCATATGATTTGGCAAAGCCAATTCCAATTGACATGAGCCTTATTGATATGGATCAGATTTCCTCACCACCATCCTTTTCCAAATTTGTCCTATCCAAGGAATTGTTAAGGGCTTCAACCAACTACATTCCTCCATCACCTCCACCTTCACCTTCACCTTCACCTTCAGATCCTGAGGTTTTCTAGGTAGACATAGACGAGGTTGAGTCAGAAGAGTTTGATGACATCATAGATGACATTCATCTGATCCCAATACCCCATCAACTTGAGGAAGGTTCTCACATGTCCATTGAAGATACTATCGATGTGAACCTTAGTTCAGATGCAGACAATCCCCAAATTATCAAACTTGGTAAAATTTTATCCATAGATGAACAAGAGCAATTAATTGCTCTCCTCAAGAAGAAGGATATTTTTGCATGGTCCTACAAAGACATGCCTAGCCTTGACCCTAACTTGGTTGTCCATAATCTCACCTTACATTCTGATGCTAAGTCGATCAAACAAAAACTTAGAAGGATGCATCCTACCATGGCCCTCATAGTCAAAGAAGAGCTTCAAAAGCTTTTAGATGTGGGTTTCATTATCCCCATTGACTATCCTGAGTGGCTTTCAAACATGGTACCCATTCGTAAGCCTAACGGGGTGATACACATTTGCACTAATTTTTGAGACCTTAACAAAGCATGTCCTAAGGATGATTTTCCTCTTCCAAACATTGATACTCTTGTCGACACTTGCGTTGGCCATGAAATGCTTTCTCTCATGGATGATTTTTTAGGATACAACCAAATTCGAATCAATCTTGATGACCAACACAAAACAACATTCACTACACCTTGGGGGAATTTTTGTTACAAGGTGATGCCCTTTGGCCTCAAAAATGTAGGTGCAACTTATCAACGTGCCATGACATACATCTTCCATGATTACATGCATAATATCATCGAATATTATGTGGATGATCTCTTGGAAAAATCTAAAACTCGACAAGAGCACATTGGTGTATTGGAAAAAGTCTTTGATCGACTTCTAGAGCATAATGTAAGGTTGAACCCCAAGAAATGTGTCTTTGGTGTTACCTCTGGAAAACTACTAGGGTTCATTATCTCCAAAAGAGGCATTGAGGTGGACCCAAACAAATTCAAGGCCATCATGGAGATGCCTCCCCCAAAAAACTTGAAGGAATTGCATAGTTTACAAGGAAATATTCAATCAATCCATCATTTCATTGCACAACTTTCTGATAAATGCAGGTCATTCAATCACCTGCTACAAAAGGGGGTGACATTTTCATGGATAGATGAATGTCAAAAAGCCTTTGATGATATTAAGCAATACCTAGCTTCTCCACCAGTCTTAACTCCTCCTCGTCCAGGGGTCCCCTTCCATATTTATGTTTCAGCAATGGAATTTGCATTAGGGACAATGCTTGCACAAAAGAATGAAAACAATCGAGAGCAAGTTGTCTATTACATTAGTCGAACATTGGTAAGCTATGAAACCAGATATGCTTACATGGAAAAATTATGCTTAGCAGTGGTTTTTACCACTAAGAAACTCAGACATTACATGCTTAGTCACACCACATATGTCATAGCTAGATGAAAATCCTCTACATTATATGATATCTCACACTTACAATAACACCCACACCACTAAATGGATAATGCTTCTCACTAAATTTGATCTTGAGTTCATTAGCCAAAAATCCATTAAAGGTCAGGTCATAGCCGATCAGCTTGCGGAAGCTCCACTTCCTAGTGATCAACCCTTGATTATTGAGCTCCTAGATGATTCAGTATTCACTATCACTGAACAAGAAGAAGATGTCATTCCAGAGGAAGATATCGATATCACACTATTCTTTGATGGTTCTAAGTGTGAAAAAGGTCAAGGTGTTGGAGTCATGTTTCATACACCCCAGGGGGTGCCTATCCCCTTATCATTCAAACTAGACTTCCAATGCACAAACAACAATGTAGAGTATGAAGCCTTAATCTTAGGTCTTCAAGCAGCTATAGCTATGGGCATAAAGTGTATCAAGATATTTGGTGATTCTCAACTTGTTGTTAGACAAATCAATGGAGAATACCAATGCAAAGAACCTACCATAAAACTTTACCATGAAGTAGCAATGTCATTGCTCTCTAAGTTTGATTGGTATGAAATTGATAGTTTGCCATGTTTGACTAATAGATTTGTAGATGTGATGGCCTCTCTAGGATCATTGATTCCAAAGGACTCCTTAGGAGAGGTACAACCACTCATTGTCACAATGATCTCTAAATCTACAATTATCCATGCTGAATCTAAGGATGAAAAGGATGTTTGCTTTATCCATTCAGAGCCATATGAGCCTTGGTCAAACCAAATAATAGCCTTTCTCAAGTTTGGAACACTCCCATAAGATATGTCATGGACTGCTAAATGCACTTTCAAGAAAAAGGTAGCTCGTTTTACTCTCTTGGGGGATGTGTTGTATAGATGTGGTTATGATGGAATTCTCCTTCATTATCTCGAGTTTATAGAGGCACAAAGAGCCATAGTTGAAGCTCATGATGGTACTTGTGGTGGTCATTTTAGTGGAATGGCCATTGCAAAGTGTATTTTATGCATGGGTTACTATTGGCCCACCATGGAATGAGATTGTTGCACATATGTCAAACATTGTAAGCAATGTCAAGAGCATGCTAATTTAACTCATGTGCCATCACAAGCATTACAGCCTATTCAAAGCCTTTGGCCCTTTTCACAATGGGGTCTTGATTTAATTGGAAAAATCTTACCTCCTTCCTCGAGACAACATACATTCATCATCACAGCCACTAAATACTTCACAAAGTGGGTTGAGGTAATTCCTCTAACCAGTACGATAGGACCAAGAATTATGGAGTTTATACTTCATCATATCATTTATCATTTTGGTATTCCCTCAAAAATCATCTCTGACAATGGCAAGTCTTTCAAGAACAAGGATGTTCGAGCACTTTGCGAGAAATATAATATCCAACATAGTTTCTTGACTCCTTATTACCCACAAGAAAATGGACAAGTTGAGGCTACCAACAAGACCTTAATTGCTATTCTCAAGAAACTAGTCAAAGAAAAATCATAGAGATTGGCATACTCAAATTCCCTTGGCATTATGGGCTTATCGAACAAGCATCCACATACCTACTAGGGCAACACCATTTTCATTGGTCTATGGAGCCGAAGCAATCATGCCTCTTGAGCTTGAGATCCCCTCCTTGCGAATTTCATTGTAAGAATTCATAGATGATGATACTGCTAGACAAGCACATCTTGACCAACTCACACTTCTTGATGAGAGGTGAGTCAATGCTTTAGAGCATTTACGAGTTTATCAAGACCACCTAAAGCATGCTTACAATGCCAAAGTTCATCTACATGAATTCCAAGTAGGAGATCTTGTTCTTAAAGAGAATCAACAAAACACCAATGCATTACTACATCTTCATGATAAATTCATGGCTAATTGGTTAGGTCCATACATTGTTACTCAAAAAGTGGGTAAAGGAACTTATAGGCTTGCCAGTCTAGAGGGAGTTGAAGAGCCCGAACCACTTAATGTTATACACTTGAGAGCATTCTATGCATAATGTGATTTTTATATATATATATATATACATGGCTATTACACAAAAACAATATTGCATTTCATACATTTCATTTCACACATTGCATTTTACACATTTCATTTCACACATTTCATTTCACAAATTACATTTCATACATTGCATTCACAACCACATTTCACATTTCATATTAGGGATCATTTATTCAGTTTAGATATTAATTGGTCCAATAAAGTCATGTTGCCTTAATCAGGGGCACCTTCAAATCATCATCCATTTCATTGCAACATTCCATAAAGTCAACATTATCATTTGCAAAACCACATTTCCATAATTCCTAGGTGTTTTTGATCACTCAACCACTCCTAGTGTTTTAAGAAACCTCCAAATACATGTCGAGTTTTCTTTAGGACCAAGACACATTTTCACTAAGAAAATCTTGAGTTCTGGGAATTGAATCCAAAACATTCTTGAACCAAACACAATTACACATCTTAAAAACATCTTGTGTCAAAGAGGGATAACACCATACTTGGGTTGTACCTCGAAGTGAAAAGGGTATTCCTTGCTTGTCCCATCATGCACATAGTCCAAAAAAATAGTGGTTTTCACCACTATCACAATTTCAAAATAAAATAAAGAGTAGGGTAAACCCCCAAAAACTCTAAATCTTTTACACATCACACACCATAGATCCTCAAGTTGTAAGGATAGTACTACATTTCCAATCAGACGGTTAGGTAGTCATCCCCAAAACTTAGAGATCAAATTCTTGGACTATGGAGCTAATCTCCACTAGGGCTATAGATGCTTGACTAGTAGTGGAGTACACTCATGCATGGTGACACGTCTCTTTTAAAGAGACCTCTGACCACACATAAGGACAAGCTAGCTTCTTGGTCTCATCCATAACAAGTTTCATCTCAATTTACTCAAGATGGGTTAATGAACTCACTTGCACACACATTGGTTCTTGATTACCTCGAGTCATTACCATGCTCATGATTCGGTAAATGAATTCACTACACACACATTTGGTCTTAGAGAAATTAGGCAGTATTTAGTGAGTTTGTTTGATACCACTAGTATGTCTGAGTCTCTAAAAAATAATCAATTTTCCATATCAACATCCATATCTTCTTCCATATCAACATCCATATCTTCTTCCATGTCAACATCCATATCATTGCATGAGTCATTCCATTTCACATGCCACCAGTTTGGTGCCCCTGATTAAACAACAATGCTAAACATGGCCAAGAAAAATCTAAACTATGAATGATCATTAGAATATTTGCATTCATACACATTATCATTTGCATTAATCATCCATATACACATGCATCCACACAAAAGCATTCACACAAAAGCATAACACAAAAGTAAAATCCATGTATATATATATAAATATCACATGTACAATGAATGCCCAAAGGCTATATACAATGGAGCACCAAGGCTCATATACAAAAAGTGCATCTAAGCACTAGCTAATGCCTATAAGAGGACCCATATGACCCTGAAGGAGCCCTAGACCTAGAGCTATGCCTAGACTCACTATGCCTAATAGACCCAGATATGGATGAGGAGGGTGGATCTAGAAGCCCAATATCGTGCTCCATCAATCGATCCTCCAACAATCAGATATATCCATCCCAAGCTCGAAGGTATACTACATCATGTCTCTACCAATGACTCTTCTCTAGCAGCTCTACCTAGAGCCTCACAATCCTATCCTCACCTCCACCTATAGTTGATCGTACCTCTAGCTCTACTCATAGTCAAGCTATCTCTACATCTTAAGCTACTACCATCACATCCCAAGCCACTACCATTACATCCTACTCTACCACCAACTACTCTAGCCTCACCCAATCCTCCTCACTCCACCTAGGAGGTCCCTCTAGAACCTCCTCCATATCATCTCTACCATCTCCATCCCCTCCAATCCTAGGTGCCTTCTCAGCTATATCCCTAGACCACCTCCTTCGACTACTAGATCGAAGGTGCCTCTAATTCTTAGGAGCCTCATCGACCTCCTCAACCTCTACCTCATCCCCATCCCCATTCCCCCATCCACTATTGGACTCGGTACCCATGGTGGTTGTGCAGTGAACCATACATCATACTCCATAGTAGTCCTCACATCATCCACATCAAGGAGATCCATCTCCTCATCATCCTCATAGGTCACCCTCCATGCCTCAGCACAAGGTAGACCCATCTCATCTCGATGATGCCTATAGAGCATTGGTGCCTCAGGAACTCCCTACCTCAGTCCAAACTACCTCAGCACCCATGAGAACTAGATCAGCTCCACCTCACTCCTATACCTCCCAACTACCCACCTAGCCTACCAAACCCTCCATAGCTACTCCCCATCACCTATCCACATGGCACCTCACCATGGCCTCCATATCACCTGAGCTGATGTCAATCCAACCCATAGATCCCTATACCACTAACTCATCCAAATAGGATGACTCGACTACACCTCCTCATTGACCATCTCATAGCATAGGGCTACTCCCTATCCCATGACTCAATAGGTAAGCCCTAAATATGAGCCACACTAAAGTGCTCCTAACCCCAACACTATAATAGCACACTACACCCTAACCCCTTCACCTCTACCTCCTCACCTCATACAACTCCTAGTAAAACTACACCAATAAATTAAGAGCCCATGCATATACCTAAGGTGTAACGATCATATCACACACCAGCCCGATAAGGTTCCATGGGAACCGATAGCAAGTACTATTTAAGGCCACTATGTTGGCCAACACGAACATCACCAAAGTGGGTAGGGCATCCAACTTCTTGTCCACATACATGGACAAGTATGTTATCCCTCCACCCATCACATCCACATCCACCACCCATATCCAAACATGTAACTCATCTCATATCCCTTATCATGTCCAACCTCGACATATAAGCCCTCCACTAGTAACTTGAGGATGTGATATACATCCTCAAGTGTCACTATAATCTCTCTAGTAGGGAGCTAAAAGGTCCCCCTATCTAGATCCCATATCTCTACCAAGGTAGAGAGATACCCCTCATCAACCCTCACCACATCTATCTTAGCTACCCCATCCAGCCCAACATCCTCAAGCCAATCCCACTAGTCCTCCCACAATACCTTCCTCACCCTAGGGATGAGAGGTGAGAACCGATGTCGAGCCTCCAAAATCTTCAATTGCAACACAACCATTAATGTCAAATGCATTGCATAATTTAAAAAAAAGCAACAATTTTTTTTGCACAAAATAAAGAGCTTCAAAGGCATTTACCTTAGCAAAATGCACATCTACTCCTACTACCACATCCACACCCTCCATCACCATAGCTTCCACAACACTTCACTTCACCTCACTCACTCCACTCCACTCCACTCCCTCAGACATAACTTCAAAAATTTGCAAATGTAAGAATGAATTTGATTTCCCTTATGTAGGCTATTTATAGTTATTTTAGGTGCATTGAAATGCCCATGGGTACTTCCAAGTGCATTGAAATGCATCCCTACATTTGGAGAACAAACTCTGGTGGGCATTTACACATGCGGTAGGTGCCCACCGACGTTTGGCATCAAAATTGAAAAAAGACCAAAAATGATCCAAAAAGGTAGCTTACCTCCACAAAATATTTCCAAATTGCATCCATACATCACTTTCATCACAATATCATATTTTGTGAAAACCAAAATTGATTTGGACATATATTTGCTTGCAACCAAAAGGTGCAAAATCACATTACAAGTTACAAAATGCTTCAAAATGGTCCAAATTTTCACAAAATGACCATTTTCATCATTATCATCATCCATTCCATCATTGCATTCAATTTCATGATAATATGAATTGATTTGGATGACTAACTTTTATTTACCCAAAAGCAAAATTATCCAAAATTGCTTCAAAATACCCCAAATCAAGGCAAAATTTCACAAAATCATTCAATTCAATCATCAATGCATTTCTCATCATCACATATTCATTTCAACATCATTTTCATTCATCAATCATTACATTTACACATTTTCCAAGTTCACATACAAATTCAAGTGAACCTCATATCTAGTGGTCTATTCTATCTCCTTGGTGATTGCAGTGATTTGTATCCATGCAATTTGGTAAGATGAATAAATCACCATAAGGACACTTGGTCATATTCATAATCATATATCTCATTATTCAAAAACAAAATCATTTTTGGTCCCTCATTTTATGAGTGAGACTATGTCAAGACCAATTTGCTCAACAATTGTCATTGATGGCCTTGTCCATGGGGCTTGAAACATGGATAAATCACATTACATCATTCTCCTCAATAATAAGGAATTGCACAGAGTCAACTAGGAGTGGCCTCCTAGCAATCATCTGATCTTAGGGTGATTGGTTCTTGATATTTTGTATTTCAATGACATCGAAAGGCAATTTCTTCAACAACATGGAATCACCCCCAACTTGGGGCAACCAAATTTGATTTTGATTTCCCACAATGGGATACATCTTACATGATCATGGCATTTACACTTGGCAAAAACCCTTTCTCTATTGGGGCAAAAATAGAATCATTCACTTGCATTTATCAACAATCCCCTTTCTCCATTGGGGCAAAAATAAAATCATTTTACATCATTCATATCATCCACATTTACATCATACATCCATAATTTACACATTCATTTGCACAAATCTATCAATTGGCTCATGAGATTCATTCTTCACTCATTCACCAATTGAGGGGGTAAGCTACACAATCAAAATTATTTTATCTTCAAGTTCATCTTCGCATCCCAATAAAAGAAAGTTGCTTCTACATAAGGCCAAACCAGGTGTCTCATATTTTTGCACCACATTGTGTTTCACGCAACATGATACAAAAAGGGGCATCTATAGACACCAAAATCTAGCCACTTGTCATCCATCCATGTTTCCCAATCTCCATCATCCATTATTATATATATATATATATATATATTTGTTAATATATATTTAAATATTAATATTTTATATATTATATTTATATATTTAATATATATATATATATATATATATATAAATTAATCCTAGCCATCCATCATATTTTAATCTTAGCCATCCATCCACCTTAATCCATGCCACTTACCTAGATTTAATCTCCACCCTTCCTCATGTTTTAATCTCGACCACTCAAATTGTGTCATCGAAACCCTAACATGTCTAAGGGAAGATTATAAAGAGGAGTCATTTTGATGACTCAACCCCTAACACTTTTGAGTTCTTAGAATCCCTAAGTTCTTTGAGTTCCTAATCCCCTTATCATTTTCATCCTCACTCCCCATCACCGTCATTCGCATCTTCTGCATTCGCCACCACCCACCTCACATGAACCAGATCTGGTTCTGCAACCTTTCCCTCAACCACCGAATGCCCTCTCGAGCTTCCTGAGCACCCACTGGAGTTTGTAGAGCACCCATCAGAGTTTGCAGAGCACCCACCAGAGCCTACCGAGCACCTCTAGGTATTTTTGGTCATCACCGAGTACCCACGGGTGTTTCCCATCCTAGATCTGTAGCCCTACGACCCTCGGGTGTCGTTAGGGCATCTTCGCAACCCTCACTGGTAGTATTTACGTAAGAAAAAAATAGAGATAGAAGTTCATTAACAAGGTAAAAGTTCATTGCACTTATTTTATGTTTTTATGCTTTGTTTATAACTTTCATTGCAATATTAGGGTTTAGTGATTTTATTTCTCTTGAGGGTCTCACATAGTGGAGCCCTCATAGATATTATTGATCCTTGTTATTGTTTGTTGTGTGCAGGTGTAAGAACAACATTTATTGAAGGTTGTTGAAGCTTGGGTGGCCCTGCATAGGATACACAAGCCCATCCACAACCTATTGGGATCGAATCAAGCATGAAGACACCACCATTATTTTTAACTAGGGTTTTAGAGAACCCTAGTACATGTAACAATTGTATCAAAATAAATAAGTAGTGTAAAACCCCACATTTGGGGCATATTGATTGTAACACTTGAGATCCACCAACAATAATAAAAGAGTTCATTTGTATTGTGCAATCATTGTGTTACTTTGCTTATTTATTATTTCATAGTTTATATTTGGTGTTGCTTGATTTTGTATTCACACTTTTCTTTTTTGTGGTGTCAGTAGACCTGTAATAGATAAACCTATCAGAAGCTTGACAAGCTTATCGTGGGACTGATAACCCTAACATGGATAGGTTCGTTAAGGACCTATAATGCCCCTATGATCATATGATCGCTCGCTAGAGTGACCCCATAGGAAAAGAGAGAGTCATTTTCAAGCATGACCCAAACACAAGAGGCCATGCTCTAAGCGTTTCCTAAGCAAGGATGTAAGAGGAGAAGGGATTATGCATAGTGTAGCCTCAATGCATGGGGGTGGTATTTATGCATGGAGCATGGTCGTGGTGGCTCATCATGCTCAATTTATGATTTATAATGTGTAAGGGGGTGGTGTTCACGTGTAGAGCATGGTCATGATGGTGCACTATGCTTAGCATACAGCCAGGTGAATGGGGATACATACCTATATTTGGTGCATACCTATCTTTTTCAGATTTGAATTCTAAGCTTTGGATTGCACAAATTTGTATTTGTACAACACCTTGAATCATAAAAAAAAATAGTTTTCTTAAAAAAAGTTAACAAACTATAAAAATATAGTTGAAAATATAAAACTTGTGGGGGTCCCATCGAGTATGCCAAATGAAATACATAGAAAACTATTGCTTTGAAATTGATCAATAAAATGGTTACAAGTAATGTCCTTTTACAAAATATGCCCTCAAGGGCTACAAAATGGGTTTTCCCCAAGGGAAACCCTATTTGAAAGAATGGAAAGTAGCTTCAAATGTCTTCTTCATATCCTTCAATGCATATGGGCTTACAGCTTGTGAGCCATTGGTAATTGAATTTGTCCTTTGTACCTGTTAGACCTACAAATTCTGGTTAGAGCATTTTGGGACTTGTCTTGATCAAACCTCATGTTTATATAGATAAGAATACACTAAATAACTAATTTAATGCATAATTGAAATGTTATTGAAATTATAGTAATTATGATGATACTTACCTATACAAAGGATTTTGTGTAGCCTGTTGCTTGCTTTTGGAGCTCCTTTATATGTTTGAGAATTCTTTCAAACCTGCTTGTGATACAAAAAGGGTGCAAAAAGGATGGATGGAGATTGAATGTTGAATGGATTTTGAATGTGGTGAACCTAGACTAATTTTTGTAGAGTCTAGGTATGTAAATTAGTGATTCTTCTAAATGGTAAAAATTGTCTTCTATTTATAGAGTTTTCCAAGGTTAGGGGAGGGTCTGAGGTGTCCCTTGTGAGGTGTCCACTATGAGGTATCCCTTGTGAGGTGTTTATTGTGATGTGTCCCCTAAGGTGTACCTTGAGGTGGTATGAGTGGAGGAAAGTCTCCAAATGCCATTTATGACATGTTGAGGTGAAAATATTTTGAATTTAAAATTAATTTTGTTGTAAAAAAGTCTTCATTTATCATTGATTGCATAGGAGAATGTGAGATGGAGGAAATATCAAGGTGGAAAAGTGGCAAGGCTAGGATAATCAAAGTAGACTAGGTGTGGTGGCATGGCTATAATTTAATCATGATTAAGGTAATTAACCATGTGTTTAGCCATAAAGTGGAATTTGACCATAAATGCCTTTTTGACCTAGGCTAGTCAAAGTAGACTAGGTGAGGTGGCATGGCTAGAATTTAATCTTGATTAAGGTAATTAACCATGTGTTTAGCCATAAAGTGAACTTTGACCATAAAGTGCTTTTTGACCATGGTAAAGGTTTTAACCAGGGTTAATTTATGATGGAGGTCGCATTATGGACCCATAGTTGAGCGTAGGAAGGGGCTTAAGTAGCCCAAGGGGGCTTATGAAGGTGAATAGTGTTTTGAAGTCAATTTATGTAAATTTTATGGGTTTTGCAAATTGATCAGTCGTGATGATGGGAAAAGTGGCAATGTGTGACTTTTGGGTGTCTACAATAACATATAATGCATTAGATTTTTGCATGTAAAATAAATGATGAGGTAGTATTTCTCCATGGGAGTGTACCAATTTTCTACATTCAACTAATATAACATGACTTAATCCTTATTTTTATCATCTTTTTGATTAAGGACTACTTCTAAGAAAACTTGAGTAGTTGATGTGTATAGAATAAATAAATTATTTGGGATGGTTGGTCAAATATTTGGGGGTCATGAAAGAAATTCCTTAAATTCAATAAAGGCTCTTGTTACAAGTTTCATTCTATTTAAACTCATATTTTTTGAGCAAGTGATGCAATCGATAAGCTTTGAAAGATAACTAAGGTATAAACCTCCTAATGGCTTTGAGATTTCCCAAGAAGGATTTGATAATTTTAATAGTTTAAATAATAGGAATAGTGTCCATGGCCTTAATATTATCATGATCAACATCTATACCCCACAAGATACTGTAGAGCCTAGTAGTTTGCCACTAGTAACATTGAACACATATTTAAGGATATAAAGTCTAACCTTGTAGTGACACAATTTCTCAAATAGGATATGAAGGTTAGTTGGGTGATCGTTTTTCTTCTTAGAATTACCCAAAAGGTCATCCACATAATATTCCACTATATTTCCAATCCAATTATGAAATATAATTATCATGGTGTTAGAGTTAGAGTATATTACATCATTTGGGTCATGTAAATGTACCACCTGTTAGAAAGGCAAAACCTGTCGTTCTACCAAAAGCTCGAACTTGAGGTAGCCGCTACAGGCCAGGGCTTTAACCTACAGGAGGCGGTTAGTCCATGTCATGATTCCCGAGGAGGGACGCTGGCGGTTAGTCCAACAATCCCCCCCAGTGTTACCCGAAGGGAATCGAACTCGAGATCGGCTTTGATACCAATTGTTAGAAATGCGAAACCTTTAAAACTTAAACTAAATATTTAAAATTAAATATCTTCATCACCGAGGCATCTTTTTCAATGAAACAAAAAGCCAACTTGGGTTTTAAGAAAAACCCATTTCAAATCTGTTATCCATGGTTTTAAATAAAAATTTTTATTTTGACTGCCTTGGTTTTCACAAAAAACCTTTCCACTTCTTGACATCTCAGGTTCTGAAGACTTCTTCTCATTCTGAATTATGTTTTCTGTTTCTGTGTATCTATCATTTAAGGACTCATGATCAGACTAACATTTGAACTTTATCCTCTCGCATCCGAGTGACTTCGAATCGCCCGTCCATTGCATCATTAGATCTAATCGATCGTATTGACAACAATGATAATCCTCCTGCAACACCTTGCTCAACACTCGAACTCCTATCCATTGTACTTTGGCTGCACCTTGCTGTTCAATAAACTCTTGTCCTTTGCATCAATAAATCTGTCTAACTGTGTTGACAACAATGACAATACTGTTTGCTGCACCTTGCTCAACACCACCTTGGGTACATTTTTAGAATAGGAGATTACTTTAGGGGGAGTTAGCTAGTTACTTCAAGAAATATAATAAATGCACAAGTTTCAATGTTCAAGTTGTAATGTGCAAGGTGTCCACTTGTACAACTAGGTAGAGTGTTGGTCAAGGAACTTATCTTCCTATATAAAGGGCTTCATAGTGATAGATAGACATAGATATCATAGGTTGCTTATATCAAGTGTATTTCTCCTATATGGAGTTCAATATAGTTCTTTAATTGATATTGATGGAGTGACCATTACCTCCATACTGCATTGTATTTTCATCATTTCTATTTATAGTATATTTTAGTCATATTACAAAACTACTTTCTTTCATATTTTCTACATCTTATTAGGACCTATGTTATATTAATACACTAGAGATATCCTCAAAATATAATAGTGGTATCAGATTCATGGTGAATCGATAATAGGAGGGCCTACATCTATCATAGTTCCTCTTTGCGATTTTGTAAAATGGACTAGCCTTTGTGCATCGCCATTTGCAAAAGTCATCATAAGAGAAGTCTAGTAGGTCAAGAGGAATAGGAAGAGTCACCATTACTATTGTTGGCATACATATTTGCAAACCAGATCTACCATTGAGTGTTTTTTTTTAATTTACATGGTGGAATCGATAGTCGCTATGAATCCGAGAAGGTTGTCCAACTTTTATGGATGCCATAGTATTATCGGTTATCTACCTTGGAAGTCACCACATAGTTCTTCACATAGTCCACCCATATAACCACCATGGCACAATCATTTTAAACCTTTTATGCCATTGAAAACACTAGGAAAGGGAAAAGCATTTAGTCCGATGAGGCCTAATATTTGAACCTTGGACCTTCATCCTCCTTATAGGGTTTGGTTAAACTAATTGGTCTACACCTTAGACCTATCTACCATTGAGTGTTTCTACATAAAAAAGTTATCATTAGGAATCAATTGATTGAAAAATCCATAATAGTCAATAGGTTCAAAGAGAGTCACAAGTTAGGACTAAAATTAATTATAGTTATAGAAAGTTTGAGATTATATCTGGCTAGAGTCTTCCCACAGAGTTTCAAAAAAACTCTGTCGCTATGAATCCGAGAAGGTTGTCCAGCTTTTATGTATGCCATAGTATTATTGGTTATCTACCTTGGAAGTCACCACACAGTTCTTCACATATTCCACCCATATAACCACCATGCCAAAATCATTTTAAACCTTTTATGCCATTGAAAACACCAGGAAAGGGAAAAGCATTCAGTCCGATGAGGCTAATATTTGAACCTTGGACCTTCGTCCTCCTTACAGGGTTTGGTTAAACCAATTGGTTTACACCTTAGACCTATCTACCATTGAGTGTTTCTACATAAAAAATTTATCATTAGGAATCAATTGATTGAAAAATCCACAATAGTCAATAGGTTCAAAGAGAGTCACAAGTGAGGACTAAAATAAATCTTAGTTATAGAAAGTTTGAGATTATATATGGCTAGAGTCTTCCCACAGAGTTTCAAAAAAACTCTTGAATACTAGGACTCAACATTCATACCACTACATTAACAAATCAACTAGTGAATATTATTATCTCCAAAATTACAATTTCTTCAATTCCAGTTTCTAACAACTTGTTGCCTGAAAAATAAGATTCAAAAAAAGGTTGGGAAGCTTCCTACAAGATATTTAGGAATAATATATTCTTATAATCATTCCAGCACTTGTATCAATAAGGAAGAAGACTAAATATTTCAAAGACCTCAAAAAAGGTCCCATTATAAGAGCTACAATCCTGCAAACTAAAAAGTGAATAAAAGGCCATAGTAGCCTTGTAGCGGACTCAAGGAAGGAGAGACTCTAGAAGTTGAGTCAAGGAGAAGATAAGATATTTGTGATCTCCATTCAATATCAATACCTACTAAGTTCCAAAGAAGAAAATACCAAAAAAAGCCTTGATCAAGAATAAAAGGCCATAGAAGCCTTGATATAGAAGAATAAGGTCACAAAAGCCTTAATATAGAAGAGAAGGCCATAGAAGCCTTAATTTTGAAGAAAAATTCTGATATGAATTTTTGATTCAAAAGAAGAGTACCTAATTTAGAGAAACAAAACCACAAAGGAGTTTCTGAATAAGACTCTAGAGAATATTCTAAGAAATAGGAGATTGGTGATCTCCTTACTAATTAAATATTTCCTTTGGAAGGAGCTGAAGAGATCAAGAGAAGATATCATTGAAGGACTTCCATTATTGTAAAAAAAAGGACTGGGAGAGTCTTGTTCAAATATAGAAGTAGTAAAATTAGATATTCGAAAGAAGATCTCATCACCAACACTTTTGGAAATAGAAGGTTGATGAAAAGGTCCCATAATAGAGAAGTTGCAAGATAGAAGACCTTGGAGAGGTATCATGGAGAAAAATAAGGCTTGGAGAGCCTTGTTACAGAGCTCGTAGAAGCATCATCAAAAGAGTTCCTAGGATAACTCATTGGAGAAATACACTACCAAGGATAAGCTCCTGATAGTGAAGAACTTGGGATAATTATTGACATCTGACAACAAGCCCAATATAAGAATAATTTGGAAAGGATTACCAAATCCAGAAGAAGAATCCAATAAATACATCAAGATATTTAGAATCTTGAGAAGAATAAGATCCTATTTGAAGTCAAAATTTGACAAGAATATTGAAGGAAGATTCATATAGAAAGAGCCTACAAAATCCAAGAGATTTGGGGATTGCCTCTCATAGTAAGAAAGCATAGTTCAGAGAAATAATTTTTTTAATCTATAGTAGAAATTAGAATATCACTGGAAGGATCAAGCTGCCAAACTCTAGGCTCAATATAGAAATTTCAAGGCTACAGTTTGGTGAAGCAAAAATTTATTGTAGACAGCCAATAAGAAGCTACGAATTCATCCATTACAAGGTAGCAACTTCGTGAATCAAAAACTCCAAGATATACATCTAATTCAAAATCCATCAAAGAGGTAAGCAACTAGGGTGCAATCAGTTGAACTTTAGATTAGGGTTCATTATCAAATTCTATTAAGCACTATATTTGCATTAAAGTTACAAGAAGATGGGCTCATTTTATAGTCTTCAATAAAGTGCAAAAAGGAGAATTCATTTTAACTATTATTTGCACATTAAATAGGATTTAGATATTTTTGAAAGAAGAAAAAATTATCATCTATGTATTTGCTATCTAGAAATCAAGAAGATTATATCCTGCAATATTGATTGTAGTGAAAAATTATAGAATATTCATTAAGGGTTCATTACAGATTACTCTTAAAAGTTGTAAATATTATTAAGTGCATTTGAAATTATTTTGAGAGTTTATTTATAGGAGCAATAAGGTGAGATTATTGTTGCCATTAAAAAGTGCATTATTAATCCATTAACACTATACTAGTTATCCTTAACTAGTTACTCTCAAAAAGGTTAGTTTGTATTTGTTGATTGTTGAAGATCAAGAGCACAAAACCAGTAGATTATCAAAGTTTCTAGAGACACTATTTGGTACATAAAAATTGCAGAATTTTATGGCCCAAAAGAAGCCACAAATGTTATATCATATTCCTCCAAGGAGTGGAGAAGAAAACCACCATCAAAATCAGCAATAGAAGCTTCAAATCAAGACTTGGTGAGTCTCATATTCAAAGTGCATTGAAGGCTAATTATAAAAATAGTATAGAAATTACTTCTATAAAAATATCTTCTATCTAAGTGGTTATTAGCTTGGGTTTATTATCAAAATTACCAAGCAAAGGAGAGAGTTTTCTAGCAAAAGATACAACATCAAACCAACCATTACCTACTTCAAAAGCTACCATAAAACTAAATATTGTAAAATAGGTACAAAGAGGTATTATATTCTCAAAAGTATTTAAATTATATTGCACTACTCTAATTTGCCCTACATAGGAAGAAGGACAGGTTTTTGGTGCCAAACACAAGGAGAAATACAGTCCAAGGTATTTGTATAGAAGTATTCTCCAAGTGAGACAAAATAAACCTCTCTCATCAACGGTTGTGAACAACCGTATAAAGATATTTGTAAGCATAACATAAGGAGAAGAATTATCTACAAAGATAACTACAAGATAGAAAAGCACAAGGTAAAAGAAGGCAATACCATAGATAGATGTACGTTCAAGTAATGGTCTATATCATCCAAGGAGCATCACAAAGTCTCCACCAAAGCACTACTCAAGCTCCACCAAGATGCCACTCAAGCTACCATAGCACAACTTAGCTAGAACCAACTCAGCATCGATAAAATATAGCAAGGGAAAATGTGGAAACATATGTTGGAGTAGCATACAATAATAAGTTATAAGGCTAGGATAAGTAAAGGAAATAAGGTGACACTTGTCACCTTAAAAGGAACCCTAATACCTTTCATACGAACATTCAAAATAACGTTCAAGATATCACACACATGGAAGGAATAATTTGAAGAAGCATTACACAGGATAGCATAGAGAATATTGAAGAAGGGGTGACACCTAAGCAAGCATTTACATAGAGACTATAACATCTTCATTCTATAGTGAATAGCATCATCGAGTGTTTAAAGAAAAATTTTGTCGAGCATTGAAATGACACTTTTCTAATATCATCATCAAAAACTACCATGACACTGTCTAATAGCATCATCAAGCATTGAAAGAAACCATTATTTCAAGAAGGTTATCCTCCTATTTAAGACATCCAATACCAAGGAGGAGATAGAATTTAGAGCGACAATGAATTGCAGTAAGAAGAGCATTAGAAGCTCTCGGTCAAGGTATTCAAATTAGGTCAAATAGGCAAGACTTAAGGTGCCATAATTCAAGCCTTGAAGTCAAGAAAAATTTGAAGTCTACCATTGCTCACAGCACCCAAGGTAATATTGAACATCATTGCCATTTATGTTTGAATCCATCTCTAAATACATAGATATTTAAAGATTTATTAAGGTAAGAATCTACCTTGTATAATTTGCTTTCCTTAAAAAGGAGTTATAAGGTTGAAGTAATTAGGAAATCAAGCATATTTGAATGCAATACTAAAAGAAAAATATATAGCCTAATATTTGCAATTTTAAAATAGGAGAAATAAGGTTTTCATATTGGAAAAATAAATAGTATTACAAATATTATAGTTTTCTAACATTCCAAATTAGAGAGTTATAAGGAATACTACATCAAAGTAGGAAATTAGAATTTAGAAAAATTAAATATCAAATTTATAAAGGCTATAAAATGAGTCTTATTAAGGAGTATCAAGAGTTGGAAATTTATTAATATACTTGTCTCAAAACCATATTAAGGGGACAAAGTATCCAACCATTAAGACCTCATCAAATTAAAAAGTGGTTAAGTTCAATAGGAGTAATAAGGTGTAATACAATTTTATTTTTGCCTACTTCCAAAACATTACAAAATCAACTCAAAAATTGAACTACTTTTCTTAAAAGCACTTTATCTATCATATAGTATATCTAAAATCACTAGGGAGACATAAGGCATTCTATAAAAGTTGGTAATAATAGCATTCATCAAAGATTATCAAGTACTAAATTCATCTAGGATTCATAAGGACATCTACAAAATAATTATTCAAGAATTAAATCAAACTAGGGAGATATAAGGAAGTCTACAAAACCTAAGCTCTAAAAAGGTCTACTTAAATCAAGCTCATACTACTAGGGAGATATAAGGAAGTCTACAAAACCTAAACTCTAAAAAGGTCTACTTAAATCAAGCTCATACTAATAGGGAGTCATATGGTAGACTACTACAAAGGATTCTAACATACCACAATGGAAATTAGAACATATCCTCACTCAAAGATACAAGAACTAGGCACACATATTGCATCATGCCACAAATGCAAAAATAACTCTAGCAGGAATAATTCAACAAAGTAGAAGAATACATGGTACATTGACTCAGGAGCTAGTCATCACATGACTGGAAATCTACAATGGTTTGACTGTCTTGAAATCACTAATGGTTATAGACTAAGAATTTTATATAGCAAAACTTATCCTATACACGGATATGGATGTGTAACACCAAGCAAATCATTTCTAAACTTTCTACTACAAAAAGTATTATATGTTCCTGGATTAACATTCAATATCATCTCAGTAAAAAAATTAGTAGAAATCAATTGGACAGTCAATTTTAGATATATGAATAATATCAATACATGCCTTATCATGAACTAAAGTGAGATAGAAGAAACCGGATCGATCCATGGAAATACATATATCCTAGATTCAATGGAAATCTCACAAGATATTATTTTATTTCAAAATGATACTAACACATTGCCTATGGAATAGATTAAATAAAATGAAGAACCAGTGCTCCATAAAGGAAAACATAGAAGAATCAAAATCAAAAAGATGAGAGGTGTCATGGTCCTCCCAGATGGACCTTTGAACATAGAAAAATAATGTATTAAAAAATGTGGCTAGTACACAATTTTGTGCAATTAAGCAACCTCACAATAATGAGTAGATAATGAAGGATATGATACTGCTAATGAATTTCCAATGTGTAGGATCAGGTGCACTCATGAGTGGATGAAATTGAGTCATCCATTGAATACGAGAGTACTTTAGGAAGGGGAAATGATGTTGAGGCAACTTTAAGGTAACATGGATAGATACCTTCATATAGGCATGCATTCGGTTAGGGATAATCATCAATATCTAACCACGTTGAGACCTATACTGATGGTCTAGTAGCTATCATAAGTTCTAGAGGTTGATACAGGTGATTAGATTGACAAAAAGACTCCCTCTTTGTTTGATGCACTTGCATGATTGTCTTTTACTTCAACATTATTAACCTTGATAACTAGTGAGCATGAAGTAAATAGTTTGCCTTCATAGCTTCATATGTGCTTGTTTAAATATATGTTTGATTTATTTAAAAGCAAAAATATATTGTTTAAATAAATTTTTGATTTATTTAAAATAAAAATGATATTGTTTAAATAAATATTTGATTTATTTAAAAGCAAAAAGGATATTGTCTAAATAAATGTTTGATTTGTTTAAAATAAAAAATATATTGATTAAATAAATAAAAAATTTATTTAAAAGCAAGAAGATATTATTTTTAAAATAATTATTTTAAGCAAAGATCTCATTACAAATAAGTAGTTGATTATTTAAAATGATGTTGGTAGATTTTAATTGTAATAAAATGATTGTTAGTGGAGAACTCTCCTTGAAATATAAAAGTAATAAAATAAATACAATTCTTTTGAAACCTCAAGGTGAGGTCTTTCCCATGGCATGTCTACGAAGTCACCGCTCACCCAATGATCGATCCCCAAGGCATAAATGTGACAAGACAACTTTCAAAAAAAAATACCGGGTTGTCCTTTGGAGACTTGATGGGATCAATTGTGTGAAGCTCCCCTAACGTGAAGGGAAATATCTTAATGGTTATTACCTTGGGAAGAGGGGGAGAGGTATGTCCAACCCTATTGCCTATCAGAGGTGGTCAAGGAGTAGAGACGGGTAGGCGGGAACGTGGACCAAGGAAGAAAGAATACGTGTATGGGGTAAGTAGTGAAGGTTGGCAAAAAGGAATGGGAGGTAATAAGTGAAGGTTGGCAAGAAGGGAAAGTAGCAAAGTAGTGTAGAGAGTGGATAGAAAGGGAGAGGAGCAAATTAGTGAAGGAGATCAAAAGAGCAATGGACAACAAGCATCCACACGAGCATAATAAGTAGTCTATATTGGTTCATCTTGAGATATTTCTATTTTATTCTTTGTTATGTTGTGTATCCACTGCGTTGGTAGTGTTGGCTATATCCCTTGTATATTATATAGCCACTACATTGGTAGAATGGGCTGCGTTCTTTTCTATGATGTGTAACCACTGTGTTGGCAGTGTTGGCTATGTTCCTTGTATGTTGTGTAGCCACTGCATTGGTAGAATGGGATACCTCCCTTGTTATGTTGTGTAGCCACTACGTTGGTAGTGTTGGCTACGTTCCCTTGTATGCTATGTAGCCACTACATTGGAAAAATGGGCTATGTCTAGTGTTGACTACGTTCTCTTGTATGTTGTGTAGCCATTGCATTGGTAGTATGGGCTACATCCCTTGTTATTTTTTGTAGCCACTACGTTAGTAGTGTTGGTTGTGTTCCCTTGAAATTTGGGTAGCCACTACATTGGCAGTGTGGGCTATATTCCTTGTGGTGTTGTGTAGCCACTGTGTTGGTATTATGGGCTACGAACCTTGTTATGTTGTGTAGCCATTACTTGGTAGTATGGTCTATGTCCCTACCTAGGTAGGTTAGATACAATGGCATTGATGCCTTGTCACTATCATGGGTAGTCAACTAGGTATTTTCTGAGGAAGATAGTCAATTAGCAACACAGTTAAACATATCATTGTAGTCACATATTGGTTGAGAAGCCACCACAAATGTTGTCAACATCGAGGATGACTTTGCTATGTTGCGGTAACTATCAACATCGTGGGTACATGAGTACCATCTACCCTTGGTCTATAGAGGAGGAAGCCACTTAAACCAAACCATTGTCCTTCCTATGTTTTTTCTTGTTGGAGGTTGGTCATATTCTTGTTCTTGAAGTATTGATCATTATTTAAAATAATAGATTTTAGAATAATGAAGTATAAAATCTTAGAGGGTTGCTCATTCTTTAAAATTATATATTTTAGAATAATAAAGTATAAAAGCTTAGAGGGTTTCTCATTATTTAAAATGATAGATTTTAAAATAATGAGGTATGAAAGCTTAGAGGGTTGCTCATTATTTAAAATGATAGATTTTAGAATAATGAAGTATAAAATCTTAGAGGCTTGCTCATTATTTAAAATGATAGATTTTAGAATAATGAAGTATAAAATCTTAGAGGGTTGCTCATTATTTAATATGATATATTTTAGAATAATGAAAATGAAAGATGGTTAATTTGTAATTTAAGGGTATGTGACCTTATATTATGAAATAAAAAGAAATATTGTTACTTTGTAATTTAAGGGTATGGGACCTTAGGTGATGGAATAAAATGAATGATGGTTATTTTGTAATTTAAGAGTATGGGACCTTATGTTATGAAATAAATTGAATGATGGTTATTTTGTAATTTAAGGGTAGCTTATGGAATAAAATGAATGATGGTTATTTTGTAATTATAGGGTATGGGACCTTATGTTATGAAATAAAATGGAATTATGGTTATTTAATTTAAGGGTATGGGACCTATTGGCAATAGAACCGGCCTAGATACAGGTTTTCTAAGTCTGTAGTGCCCTAGGCCCGCTACCAAGTATTGAATTCCCGAAGCAAAGGGATGACCTTCGTGGTAATCTCTAGTAGGGCTGGTTTCAAAAATAAAATGGGGGATTGGAGATAAGGGATATAAAGCTACAGAAAGGGATAAAATAACTAAAAGGAATGGGAAATGGCTAAAAGCCAAAAATTATGGGTGATGGACTATAAGTATGATAGACAACTTAGACACTTGAACCAACATCAATCAAAGCAATAAATTTTAACAGAAACTAGTATAAAATCCTCAAAACTATGTAAATTCTAGCAAGTATTCCAGGGACTAGTACTCTATCAATCCAAAAGACATAATTAAACTGTATAACAAGGCAACTAATTTAATAGAAATCATAGAATAGAAGTCATACACGAAGATTGATAACTCAAACCGAATCCAGAAGCCTTTATTTTGGAAGCATATTTCAAGTATGCAACTGCTTTTCTAGTAGAAGTTATCCATGTGAATTACAGAAAATAAGTCAGATTTTATAGAAGAAATCCACAAATTAAAAAATTAATATCTAACCACTCTAGAAGGGCAAATTCAATTCCAATGGTAACCATAAATAGTCAATTTTTAGCCCTATTTATAACTTAGTATTGAAGATAGAAGGTTCTCGCAATGACTTGCATAGTCAATCTGGTATTACAGATAACTTGGTTTCAAATTTAGAAGGTTTCGATGATAATCCACTAATGGGTGGTCTAAAATTTATCCAAGGAGTAGGTGGAACCAGAAAATACTAAATGGGTCCCATATTCCTCTTTCTCATTATCCTTGATTTATATTCCACTTAAGTGCTCCCCTATGGAGCACTTTTCATTAAAGCACTCCCTTGTGGAGTGCTTTCCACTTAAGCACTCCCCTGTGGAGCACTTTTAATTAAAGTGCTCCCTTGTGGAGTGCTTTACACTTAAGTGCTCCCCTGTGGGGCACTTTTCATTAAAGCGCTCCCTTGTGGAGCGCTTTTCATTAAAATGCTCCCTTGTGGAGTTCTTTTCATTTAAGCACTCCCTTGTGGAGCGCTTTATCCATTCCCTTCCACACTTAGTAATTTCACCAACTTTCACTCTTCAGCCCTTAGCCCTACTATCCAAACACATTTTTCTTAAAATAAAATGTTGCCCAAATCAAAAAACTGGAAATTATAGCAACATGGAAAGAAGAGATTTTTTTTAAGCGTCAAGGAAGAATTTATCAATGGATTGCCCATGCTAAAAAATTCACAATTTTACATGCAACATACCAGGAAAAGTATAGAAATGTAGAAAAAGTACAGAGAAGATAGGAAACCATGCAATGCATTGCATATAGTTTTTTAAAAGAGACAGTTGATGGAAGCGTGATAATATAACAACACTTTAACCATTTTTAATGGTAAAAAGAGAATTTTTACAATGAATGATTCCAAAATTTATACAAAATAAAAAATAGCAACAATGTGACAAAATTGGAAACACATCTGGCAGCTCATAGGGCATTGAGCCTACCTTAATGTAGAGATCCCAGCCTTCATCCTTGGGCATCAGAGTCCTCCTTCTTCTCTGCATCTTCGGGCTATTTCTCTTATTTTTTATCACTACTATTGGTCCCTTCATATGAACTCATGGACTCTTCGGACTTTGAACTTGCCTCACTATCTGTTTCTTCAGTCTCTAAACCTGTCTCTCCAGTCCCTGAATCTACAACACTATTTGTGCCCTTTTCTTTATTTTGTCTATCTAGTTGAGGGAGATATTATTTTAATGACCTTTTGAAAACATGTGCGTATACCGCTGAAGCATCAACCCATATCTCCAAAGAAAAATTTGACTATTTTTCTAGCTCTTGGATCAAGCAATGGAATGTTTTGATGCACTCAACATCAGCAAACTCTAGTATTCCTTCAAAATATATCATGCATGACTAAATCTGGGTGTATTTGGCCATGAGGAGGATAATCTAGGCATAAAAACTAGAGGCTTCCAAAGTTTTAATATCTGAGGCATTATCTACGAAAGCAGTCCACAAAGGATCCAACTCCTAAATTGATAGAATAGGTCCCTCTGAATCTGTGAAACCTAGGATGCCAATTTTAACCAAGGTATCAAAATATCCTAATGATATGGCATGCTCCTGCATAAGAGAATCTAAAAGCAAGCGAACTTTCTTTACCATTTCAACCTTGGTGAAGAAATAGTGCAAAGTGATTTTTATCATTGCCAAAGACCAAGCCAAATCGCTCATAAGGGTAAGGCTAATAGGAACATATTCAATATTCCTGATCTAGGTGGCCAGATCCATCCAACAGTTAACATCCACTTGGGTGGATTCCAAGATATACCTGCCAGCAACCACAGACTCATGTGCTTCTCTAAAGAATGCCAAGACTATAATACCCTTTGTTGCTCTTGCTAGGAAATCCTATAGGAAGTCTAGGCACGTATTCTTGAGGCGCTCCCTGGAATGAAGAATAGGTTGCTCACTTCTCTCAAACAACTGGGCTTGTAATTCATTCCTTTGGACATTGAGTGCCTCTATTTTTTGGTTTGCTTTGGTGATCTCCTTGATGTGATGATCGTGTAAATCTCTCATCTTCAAGTAACTAAAGCTTTTATTTCAATTCTTCAATATCAGCTTCTTGCTTTAATCTATTTTTGGGATTGGGATTCTAACACTTCAATTTGTAGCCTTGCCATAGCCAGGGCCTCTTCAAGCTCATCACTATTGGACTGTGCCCCAAAAAATTAACCCTTGTAGTACTCACCATGAGCGTATATGGAGCCCATACCAACCTGTACATCACCCATTTTTTATGTCGTGTCCATTTTGGTAACATCCTCCTCAGTGTGGCAAATGACATACTAGAGGGGGATCATCTCCCCCAAAGGTTTCTACACTAGTGATATTTTTTCAATGGTGTGTAGCTTCATTGTATTTAGATTGATTATGCAAGCCTTTTGAGCTTGCACCAGGGCCTGCAACTCCTTCTTCTTTCAATTCCTTAGATAGCGCATTATGTTGGAATGAGCCCTACGGATACTCTGTGCAGTTGCAAACTACTTAGTTATCTCCAGCTCATATTCCAATGGTTCCTGGATGCCAATATTGAGGAGTGGATTAAAGGGGAGAAGTGGGAGACTGAATTCAAAATTGGTAATTACATGGAAAGTGGAAGGGGAAGTGACTGCGCTCACCCTTAGAGGTATTTGGGTATCTATCACAGAAATGGTGGGTTGGGGCATCGAGAAACTAGTAGAAATGGAATAATTGAAAGCAGATCAAGCTCTCTGGTGTTAAATATGTCGGTAATATGGTAATTTGAACTAGAAATAGGGAAGCTAAAATAATAAGGGGTTGAAAAAGCATTAGGGGCTCTAGAAAAAGGCACGAATATTCTAGATGAGGGAAGATATAGTGCCAGGGTGGCTAAAGAGCTAGGAAGGGTGGACTTGGGCAATGGAGGTACACTTGATACAAGAACCATTGATACTGGTATTGTGATAGTATTTTCTAGATGTCAAACAAGCGCACACATGGGTTAGAAAAATATAACAGTGGGGGTGAGGAAGAAGGAACAAAAAAGGATAAATGCATACCTTGGGGCTCTGTGATCAAAGGGATCATGGAATATGTATCTAGCAATCCCTCCTTCTCTTCCATATTTTGTTCCAAGTTTGGTGGTGTCTTCACCTACTCACTCCTCATGTGTGACGACACACTCTTCCTCCATACCTTCATGCTCCTCAACCCTAGTAGCTATAATAATTTTAGCTGAGGCTATCGCTCTTTTGATAGAGTCTTCCTGGGAAGGCTTAGATGCAGCCTAAACAACTATTTTGAAATGTTTATGGGAACCATGCATGGCTTTTTTATGGTTGGCTACAAAAATGAAGCCTCAAACTTTCTCTTTGAGGGGCAACTCGCCATCTAGGGAGACACTGGGCTATTTTATTCATTATATAATGATGTTCCCAAGATGGCCTTACCCTTGCCCTACACTTGCCTTGGATGCACCAAGTCGTCCACTTCTTCGGGGTTGCATCCGCTAGGGAGAACTATTTCAATGGATGAGAAAGGCTAATAAGTACTAATGTTATTATCATAAAATTATGAGAACTTGTCATAAATCGCCAGTGCGCCATTCGAGGATAACTTATCATTGTGGACCCGCATGATACACCATTGTTGGATTTTATGGTTAGTCCAATTTGGGTGCCGAACTTTCATTTTGTGATAATAGCCCTAGATAGCCTCTGCTCCTGATTGACAGCTGGATTGTACTCTATCTCCATTGTGTAAAACTCTAGCCACGAGGGCAAGGGTGTCATCTCATCCACATGCCATTCTAGCTCAAGATCGAGTGTATTATTACGATGCCTCTCCATATCAAAATTGGGGCAAGAATGAAAAGATTTTACTCGAGGTTTTTTTGATTGATACTACGTGGGTCCCATTTCTAGCGGTGGGTAAGCTCAATCAACCCATAATATAAAAGTGTTATCGTCAAAACAACATTCTGACCACACTGCATTATCTTAAAGTTTCCAAACTCAAAATAAGTAGAGACTATCACTATTTTTCCCCAACCCTTCCCGTATTCTTCATTTGTGTGGTCAAGCTTTTGAGAAACCTCCAAGGATAAAAAATAGGGTGTGGTGTAATAGGATAATAGAAAAGGCTTTTCTATAAACCCATAGACTCTAACGACTAGGTCTTGGGTGAGCAAAAAAGTGTCTCCCAAATGCTCATCTACCACTTGGTTTCTTAACTCCATTAGAACCTGCTCATATTTGCCATATATTATCTTCAGTGCTAGCTCGAGGAAAATTTAGTTGAAGATGTAGTAAGACTCATTTATGAACAAGCTATTTATCCAAAGATAGGCTGGCAAAGGCTTGCCCTTTTGGTCTATCTAATTCTTTGCTATGTTGTGGAACTTTTTGTGCATGTGCCAGAAAAAAATACCACGCTAATAGGGATGAGAGTCTAAATTATTCATCCTTATTTTCAGTGCATCGAATATGGGCTAAACATCCATGCAATTGTCGTGCCATAAACTTTGTCCAGTCATAAAAAACTAGAATAGTGCTCGGCCTCACTTTGAAAGGAAAATAAATCTCATTTTCTATAATGGGCTGCACCATTTAAACCTGCCATACATACACCCACTCGTCTAGGGGTTTCAAAAGTTGGGGAAATTCATCTGCCACAATGGTGTTCCCTAGTTGTCCCCTTATGAAGTGTTGCATGTTTAACATCGGCGGGTATTTAGCACTTTCTTCTTCTATGTGTATCCTCCTCAGAATAAACTCAGAAGAGTGCTTCCTCCCATAGGCAAAAGCTTCTCGAATAGAGCTAGTTGTAATGGTAAATAAGGCTTCCACCTGGGCATTCCAAATCGTTCTCGACTAGGCATCATAGAATAGTGACACAGCCTTTATGAATTTTGGGCAGTGATGCACTAGTGTGTATATGTAAAAATACAAATGTGAGTGGTAAATAGTTGACAACAGATTCATGGTCAGGGCTTCTCTATTCACTTCTTCAACCTCCAAGCACAATAGCTCCACATCCTTATGGGTGACCAAGAAATCCTGGTATCTAAATAGGGGGTTTTGTGGGACTGTTAATTCGATTGCCTTCTTTTCTCACTTTACTAAATGTGCTAGCCTATACCACCTTTTCTTTGGGTTCTTTCTCCTTTTTTTCCCTTTTCTCAGCCCTTTTGCTCTCTTTACCCATGTCTGCTATAAAAACTAGTGTAATTCACACTCTAAAAGTGTTGGTTCTCTAAACTAACATTGGGCACAATGGAAGAGGAGAATGGAAATGCTCCAAAATATTTTTTAACAAGGAGATCACCACCTTATAGCATCAAATTTTAGTCGACCACCATTTAATATTGAGTACTTAAAGTTAATGCTAGTAGAGAACATGTAGGAAAGTGTGTGCCTTGAATTACCCACATGTTGTGGTTGCATTTTGGAAATGACAAATAATGGTGATGGATAAGGACATTCTCTTGGGGCACATGTTTCTCATTTGGAGGAGCATTCGTACTAATCTGCATGGAGGGCACACTTTGGCTGACAGGGAGGGGAACTACTTTGATTAGGTAGCAGCACGACTCTCATTTTTTTTTTTAAATACTACGCTTTTAGGGTTAGGTTTGGAAAACAACCCTTCCATCAATGCTCTTATTCTTCTATGAAACTTGGTGCTATCTAGATGGATAGATTGACATAAAATAAAAAACAACTTTAAAGTGGGACTTTTAGCTTAAGCGTTCCCTGGTGGAGTGCTTTCCCTTGAATGCTCCCTTGTGGGGCACTTTTAGCTTAAGTGCTCCCATGTGGAGCACTTTCCTTTGAGCGCTCCCTTGTGGAGCGCTTTTATATTGAGTGCTCCCATATGGAGTGCTTTCCTTTGAGCACTCCCTTAAGGAGCACTTTTGTCTTAAGTGCTCCCATGTGGAGCACTTTTTCTTTGAGCGCTCCCTTATGAAGCACTTTTTCTTTGAGCGCTCCCTTGTGGAGCACTTTTAGCTTAAGCACTCCCATGTGGAGCACTTTTTCTTTGATCACTCCCTTGTGGAGCGCTTTTCCTTTATCAAGGGAAGGCTTTTTTTTTGGAAAGAGGGAGAACATTACTTGATAAAAGAGAAAGGACTACTTCGTAAAAATTATTCTTGCTTTTACTAGAAACAAGACTAATGCCAACTATCTCATCTTGGCTACAAAAAAGCCAACTATACAAACTTTTTGCTTTAAAAGAAACTATTTACATGAGAAATACCTAAAGGATTAGCGATTTCTTTCAAAAGTCGATAGATAATAAATTTATAGAAGAAAGGCATTCATCACAATTGGGAGAGTGAAACCCTCCATATCTTGGAGAATGAAAGAGTTAATTTGGTTAACTCCAGAGATTCGAAATGGGTCTTCCCAGAAGGCATTAAACTTCTCATGGTTCCCTGGCTTGGATTTTTTTTCATTCCATTTCAAAACCAAATCCTCGACATTGAAGGCTTAGTCATAAGTCTTTTTTCCAAACCAACTTTTGGTGGATTTGGCATTCTTGGCAAAGGCTCTATAGGTTTTATCCCTTGCTTCTTCTAATTGTAGCAACTGTGTCAACCTTACATCCATCGGATTGAATTGACCCTCTTCAATTTTGATCCACTTAAGAAACTATAATGTAGGTAGTTCAATGTGTGTGGGCAAGAGTACGTATTTCCTGTACACCAACGAGTAGGGCAACATCTTGATTGATCGTTTGATAGAAATTCGGTCGGTTCAAAGTGACTGGTCCAAGAGTACATGCCAGATTTGCTTATTTTTTAACATCTATAGAAATAAACCGAACAATATTTCATTATTGAAGCAGTGTTTAAATAATACATAGTATGCTTCAATTAGCTCGGGAGAAGCGGATCCCAACAATAATCCGCTTAATATTTAGCTAAAGCTGTAACAGGAAAATAATGTAATAAACTAAGATTTGCTAAAATATATTATACGCTAACATCCCCCCTTATTACATTATTTGGGTAATGAAACAATAACTAGCTATACTAACATCCCCCCAGATTACATCATTTTGCAATACATAGAGAACTGCGAAACAATTCAAATTTGACACGCACAAGTGCTTTAGTGAAAATGTCTGCAACTTGAGAATTTGTGGGAATGTGCTGAAGCTAAATTCGGTGCCTTGGAACTTCATCTCGAATGAAGTGACATTGTGTGTCAATGTGCTTTGTTCTTTCATGATGTACTGGATTCTTGACAAGATTCAAAACACCCATGTTGTCGTAGAACAAGTGTATTGGATATTTTGATGGAAGACCCATACTTGTTAGGATGCGATGCAACCATATCACTTCGCACATAGCTTCACGTGCGGCACGATATTCTGCCTCTGTTGATGAAATAGCAACCACCTATTGCTTCTTGCTGTGCCAAGAGACAGGACCAGATCCAAGATGAAACAAATATCCCGAAGTTGATTTACGATCATCATATGATCCGGCATAGTCGGAGTCCGTGTATCCCTATAAGAAGAATTTGTTGTTCCTCTTATATTCTAGGCCATATTCCATTGTGCCACGGACATAGTGAAGAACGCGCTTTGCTGCTTTCCAATGTGTAGTCTTAGGCTCCTGCATGAACCTCGAAAGATAGTTGACAACAAATACGATATCTGGCCTAGTGTTGGTTAGATATATGAGACTCCCAATCAACTGGCGATAGAGAGTACCATCTACCTGAGGTGAATCATCATATCATGATAACTGAATTCTTGTTTCCATCGGAGTTGACATTGGCTTGCAATCAGTCATGCGATATTTTTCCAATAGGGTCTTGGCATATTTTTTTGGAGACACTTTGATGTAGTGCTCCTTCCGGCTGACTTCAGACCAAGACAATAATGGAGAAGTCCAAGATCCGACATCTCAAAAGATTTACAAAAGTCTCTTTTGATAGTAGATATCATTATTTTTGAACTCCCTGTAATGAGCGGATCATCAACATAGAGTACAAGCAACACTATTTCAGAACCATGTTTCTTAAAATAGAGGTTTGCATCTGATGGACATCTCTTAAAACCATGCTGCAAAAGGTGATGATCCATTTTTATATACCAAGCCCGAGGGGCTTGTTTCAAACCATATAAGGATTTTACCAATCTGCAAACTTTCTGTTGTTGGCCTTCCACTTCAAATCCTTTCGGTTGAGTCATGTAGACTTCTTCTTGGAGATCACCATTTAGAAAAGCACTCTTGACATCCATTTGGTGTACTTTCCACCCATATTGCACTGCCATAGCACAAAGAACTCGAATGGTTGTCATCCGAGTAGTAGGTGCAAAAGTTTCCTCATAGTCAATGCCTTCTCTTTGAGCATAGCCCTTTGCAACAAGTCGGGCCTTATGCTTATCTATTGTACCATATGCCTTATACTTAACTTTATACACCCATTTGCAGCCTATGGGCTTCTTTTCGTATGGCAGATCGACAAGCTTCCAAGTTTTGTTTTTCATCAAAGACTTATACTCTGCATCCATAGCAACCTTCCACTGAGGCTCACCAAGAGCAACTTGCACTGATGTGGGTTCAAGATCGTCTATGGAAGACATAAATACCCTATCACTATCAATATCCATATCTTCTGTATCTCTCTCTGGATCTACAGAAAGTTCCTCAAAATATTGACACAGCTCATCAACCCCAGTATTCTCTATTGCAGCTTTCTCCTGTCGAGCCATGCTACGAGTACGAGGCCTATCCAATGTCAAATATGGTGGAGTGGATAGCTTAGAGTCTTTGATTGTATTTGTATACCACTTTGGATTCTTCTTCTGAGGTGTTGAAGAAGATGAAGACGGACCTCCAACTTTTGATGAAGGAGATTTATCAACCTTAGTTTCCACAAGGTCTAGGTATACATCTGATGTGGTTTCTGATGTGAAAGCCTCATCAAAAACTACATCTCTACTGATGTGTATCTTCTTGGTTAAGGGATAAATCAAACGATAACCCTTAGAGTGCTCATCATACCCAAGAAGAATACACTTCAATGTCTTTTCATCTAGCTTCTTCCTTTTCTCTTTTGGTATGTGCATGAAAGATTTACATCCAAAAATGCGTAGATGAGAAATGGAGGGTTTCCTACCACTCCATGCTTCATGTGGAGTCATTCCTTGTAGAGCCTTTGTGGGTGCCCTATTCAACAGATATATTATTGTGGTGACAACTTCTGCCCAATATAGTTGCTCAAGACTAGCTCCTGTGAGCATGCAACGAACCATTTCCATGATGGAACGATTCCTCCTTTCAACAACTCCATTTTTCTGAGGAGTATAAGCAGTAGTTAACTGTCGTGTGATCCCATTTTCTTTCAAGAACTCAAAGAATTATTTAGAGGTGAACTCCCCCCCTCGATCTGAGTGGAGGGTCTTTATAGAAGTCCCTGACTCCTTTTCAACAGATTTCTTGAATTGCTGAAAGAAGCCAAATGCTTCAGATTTCAGTTGAAGAAAGAATACCCACATCTTTCATGAGTAATCATCTATGAATAACTGAAAATACCTCTTACCCCCACAACTGTTGGGAGTGAAGGGACCGCACAGATCGGTGTGAATCAACTCTAGAGGTTTCTTTGCTCTTGTAGAGCTCCTTTCAAAAGGCACTCTATGTCGCTTTCCTGCTAGCGATCAGAGCAAACTGGTAAAGTGGTAGAAAGGGAAGGAAGACCTTTTACCATTTCATACTTACTTAATTCAAGTAAGTAACCAGAACTCAAATGTCCATATCTCTTGTGCCATAGGGAAGTTGCCTCCTTTGTAGAGATTGTCATGGCTACATGTGGAGTAGAGATAGCATCTAAGGCAAATAAGCCATGCTTATATGAAGTAGTGGCAATGTTCTTACCCCTCCTAGTAATAGAACAACACTTCTTGCCTCCCTCAACACTAAAGTTCACAACCATATCTTTGTCCAGAATTTGTGTGACTGACAACAAATTGTTTGCCAATCTTGGAACATAGAGAACTTTGTCAATCTGACACTTGCCATTAGGAAGAGTGACTGAAATAGTACCTTCTCCCTGAACCTTGTAGGTTTTATCATCAGCAATAGTGATAGGTTTGCCCTCTTTGGCCTCAAAAGACTCAAACCATGATTTGTCACCAGTCATGTGCTTACTGGCTCCAGAATCAACATACCAGATAGGATCCATCTGCTTGGACACTGTGGTAGTCATGAGAACTTTGTGGGCTCTCTCAGAATCCATGTCAAATTCTTCAACAACAACATTCACTTGTTGTTTGTTCTTTTATGGTTTGTTTCGGCCTTTCTGTTTTGATTGTTTATTCTTATGCCAACATCTGTTTGTATCATGACCTTCTTTGTCACAGATCTTGCAATATCACTTTTTCTGTTGAGGTTGTTGAGTTTGTTTCCCTTTTGAATCCTTTTGTGAATTCCCTCCCTTCTAAAAATTACCCTTCTTCTGGTTCTGCCCTTTCCCATTGATGTAGAGGGCAGTGTTAGAAGAATCATCTCCTCGTAGTTGGCGTGCCTCCTCCTCTTGAAGCATATTAACCAATTCTACAAAAGTAACTTTCCATTGCGACACCTGAAGGGAAGTGATCAACACCCGATAAGAATCAGGTAAAGCTCTCAATACAATTGAGGTAAGGAGCTTATCATCAATTGGTTCTCCTAAAGAATTCAACTTTGCTTTCAATTCAGACACTCGCAAAGAAAAAATTCAATTGTCTCCCCCCCTGCTTCATGCTTAGACTGTGTAATTGAGATTGAAGAAATAGAATAGTGGAATCATTATTTCCCTCATATATAGTATTAAGGGCATCCCATGCCTCTTTACTATTTTCACAGTCAGCAATATGGGGTTGAACTTCATCAGCCACAACAAGCAAAATGAGCACCTTTGCTTTGTTGTCTAGCTTGTCAAAGTCTTTTTGAGCAGTAGATGGAGTTGTAGCACCAGCAGCAGATGAAGGTCTTGTTGTTGCTCCAGATACAACATCCCATAAGTCATCCATGACTAGGATAGCCTTCATCTTGTTTTTCCATGGTGTGTAATTAGGACCTTTCAACAACTGATGAGAATCAGTCATTAATTTTGCAGACATGGTGAAGGTTCCTTATAACACCAATTGGTCCCCCTTTCGATATACCTTTTGCTAGGCCGTTATACCATACAAAATACCCACCCTTACGTGAGGGAAACTATAGGTATTTAGAAAGATTAAAAAAAATCACCCGCCCTTACGTGAGGGAAACTATAGGTAATTTTTAGAGATCATACGATACGTGGAACTTAAGTAGTACTGAAAGGGAATAGTCTTGTTGATGGCACCTACCATAGAAAGTCTGCAATCCTCATGCGTGGGGCGTAACTTCCCCTAAACACTTTGGATTTCAGAACTTTTGTCAGGATTTACGCCTAAACACAAGAACTATTAGGGTAATGGATGGAGTAAAAAAAATGCAAAATGGCAAACTTATCTCTCCCCGACGATTTATAGAGAACAAGCTTAGACGTCGTTTTGGCAGCTATATTAGGCGGTGGATACGATAGCGCAATCACGACAACTTTACTTGTAAGTGCTGGCCAGAGGTATCACAAATACCGAACACTGCAGAGTGCAATAAATTGCACGGATGGGTTTTAATTATTTCGGGGACTTAGGAGTGAATTTCATTTTAAATTTTAATGTTATAGTGCAAAAAATGAAATATGCAACATACAACATAAAAGTGCCCACAGAAATAACCCACTAGGTGTCGGGCACAGACGAAAATGCACCTTTACAATAATGCCAAATTTGCTTTTCAAAAAATTACTCACTTTCCCCCTTTGATTTTTGAGAAAAAAAATACCCCCGTAAAAAAAAATCTCTTAACAAAGCATTTTTTTATAATTATTATATATTTTTAAAGTTAAAAAATAATAATTTTAATTTATATAGTTTAAAAACTATGAAAATATAAATTAAAATCAAATTTTAATTTATATAGTTTAAAAACTATTGAAAAATAAATTAAAAATTAAAATTTTTAATTTAACTAAAAAATAATAATAATTAAAAAAAAACTTTAGAAATTTTTTTTTTTTACCTTTTTTCTTTCCAAGGGGGAGTCTGCGGGATTTGAACCCCCGACCTGCAGGCTCCCTGAGCCTTACCGCACAGTCCACCACCAGGTGGACTAGCGGGCTGATCCGAAAGGATCAGGGACCCCCTCCTATTTGAGGAGGGTCCCTCAACCCCTTTCCCTGCGCGGCCGCCTGGCCGTGGCTTCCTCCGTGGCTGGTGGCGGTGGGAGCCCATGGCGACGTCCATAGCAGGTGGCCGTGGTGGCTGCAGCAGGTGGCTGAGGCGACTGAAGGCATCCACGGCTACGACGAGATGGCCGCGCAGTGGGACGTCACGTGCCTCGCATCGTTGGAGGTGGTCGCGACTGTTGTAGGTGGCTACGACTGCAACAGGCAGCACACACCGCCTGCATCACGCATCGTGCATCATGCATGACGTAGGGGAGGGGGGTTGGTGCAAAAAAAAAATTGAGTAGGGGGGGGGGGTGGAGCGGCCGCGCGTGATAAAAAAATCACGTCGAGGGGGCGCGCGTGATGAAAATAAAATCACGCGTGGGGGGGGGCACACGCGTGATGAAAATAAATCACGCGCGACGTCGCCGTGGGGGGAGGGAGGGAGGGAATTGCGTGAAAAAAAACACGCGCAGGAGTGGCGCAGCGCAGGTGGGGGGGTGGGGGGGGTCTGATTTTTTTTTTTTTTTAAATGCGTGCACAGAAAAAACACGCACAGAGAAAAAAATTCTCAGACCAGCACTGGAAAAAAAATGTTTGTATCTTCCAGCAATCTTCCGCTTCCTCCAAAAAAACTTTTGCTTTTCTCCAGGCAAGACCAGCTCTACAAAAAATGTGTCACCTCCTCTCTCTCTCACCCTTCTGGCTCTGATGCCATGTTGAAATAAACCGAACAACATTTCATTATTGAAGCAGTGTTTAAATAATACACAGTATGCTTCAATTAGCTCGGGAGAAGCGGATCCCAACAATAATCTGCTTAATATTTAGCTAAAGCTGTAACAGGAAAATAATGTAATAAACTAAGATTTGCTAAAATATATTATACGCTAACAACATCATCCTCTTCAATATCCATAATAGATTTTTGTTTGTGGATTCATCCAGCCCATTGCCTTACGGGTAATAGTTGGATGAGGTTTTTAAATAGATCCCATATTTGATCACAAAATCGTAGATCTTTATGTCGGTTAAAGGGGAACCATTATCAAACACAATGGCTTAAGGTACACCAAAATGAGTGATCAAACATTCAAGGAAGGAGATGACCATGTCCTGGTTAGCCTGCTTGGTCAGAATTACTTTCGACCACCGAGTGAAGTAGTTTGTGGCAGTAAAAATATATTTGTGGCCAGTGGAGGATTTGGGATTTATGACCCTGATAAAGTCCATACCTCATTGTTGGAACGGATATTCCACTTGGATAGGGTGGAGAGGAAGTGATGCATTCCTAGTCCTTCTCGAGTAACGCTGGAAACTATCATAGTTTTGACTAACCTTGAAGGCATTAGAAAAGATAATGGGCCAATAGTAGCCTAATTTGATGATCTTTAGGGCCATCGGTCTGCCTACAAAATGCCCTCCTAAAATATTGGAGTGAAATTCTTCTAGGATTTTTGTCTTCTTTGATTCCTTAATACATCTCAGGAGAACTCCATCAATGTTCTGATAAAATAGTCCATTGGGTGTTGGGACATACCTGCCAGCTTGCAGACAAAACCTCCTTTGCAAAGTGTTTAAGTGAGATGGGCATATGCCTATGTCAAAGTACCTAATCAGATCATTTGTCCAATCTAGACTGTTGATTGATGAATTAGCAAAATTATCATCGAGAGTAGGGTTGTCTGATTTGAGACTTGTAGCTTCAGCTACATCATTTTTGGCCAACTCTTGATACAATGCTCTACCTCTTACCATCTTGGTGGGGCATATCTCAATGTCAAACTCTTGGATCTTGGTGACCCATCCGACTCTCTTATTACCCAGCTCACCTTGAATGATAATATTTTGGACGTCTGGGTGTATCATGTACACTATCATCTTACTCTAAGAGATAAAATTTTGGAGCTACCTCATCACTGCATGCACCTATCATTCAATAAAATTAAACTTCTCTTCATGTGGCTAGATGATTTGGTTGAGGAAAGCTATGGGGTGCTCATTTTTGTCTTCGTCTTTCTATGTCAGAATGGTGGCATAGCTCTCTGGCTCCCCAATTGCATATAGGATAAAATCTCATAAATAGTCATGATTGATGAGGATGGGAGCTTGGGCAATGCACTCCTTAATTTATTTAAAAGCTTACTTCCTTTCATCTATCCACTTGAATTTGGCATCCTTCTTCAGGAGCTCAACCATCAGCTTTATTACTTGGGCAAAGTCGGTGATGAACTTCTTGAAAAAGTTTATCTGTCCAAAAAAGGATTGTAGGGCCTTTTTATTTACTGGTAGTGGGAGGCAAAAAAGTGCCTCAACTCGAGCAGGATTGATAGTTAACCCATTTTCAGATATTAAATACCCGAGTAGCTTTCCTTCTTTCACTATGAAGATAGATTTATTGGGGTTTATGGAGACCCCAAACTCCTGGTATTTTCAAAAACTTGTTGTAAATGTAGGTCATGATCCTCCATATTATGGGATAATACTATCATGTCATATAAATAAATTACAATGACATGATTCAATAGTTCACCGAAGGTGAGGTCCATCGCTCTCTGAAAAGGTGCCTCGACATTTGAAAGGTTGAAGGGCATGTGTTGGTAGGCAAATGTTCTCCACTTGGTGGTTAACATGGTCTTATGTTGGTCTTCATATTTGACCCACATATGGTTGTAGTCGAAGAAACCATCTAACAAGGAAAACCTTTGTGCTCCTACCACCACGTGTAGTATTTGATCGATCTAGGGTAGCGAGTAGTGATCTTTGAGCGAAGCTTGGTTGAGATTTTGAAAATAAATATACAAACAAATATCACCATTATTATTTTGTACTGTAACAAGGGTGGCCACCCAGGAAGAATGCTTGATTGAATAAATTATCTTAGATTCAAGCATCTTCAAAAGCTAAGCCCTCATAAGTATTTCAATTTTGGTTTGATGGGTCACTGCTTCTGTCTGAATGGTTTGACTCCTTCCTCTAGTTCAATGGTGTGTTAGATGATATTTTTATCATACCCCTTTATGTCTTGGTAGCACCATGCAATGATGTCAGGGTAATGCTTGCAAAGGGCACAAATATACTGAAGCTCTTCAGCTATGCAGTCAACCCCTACCTTGATAATCTTTCCCAGCTATAACTCCAGGTCCATGAACTCCTTCTGGTCCACCTTGATCATGTGGTTGATAGACCTATTATTTTGATTGAATGAACTCTCTAGCATGATTAGGTCCTTCAGGATGTGGTTTTTTTTCAACTAGATCAGCCCCTCTTGATCCTCCTTGTTGAGGGTTCATTCTTCAATGGAGGATGCTTCATTTACCAAAAAAATTGATCAATTGCTCATCATTATTGAACACCTTCCAGTGGAGTTTTTTATCAGGTACAGAAGGCCTATAGATCAACCTCACTATCTTAGGCTTGTGCATCATATCATCTACTAGCAAAAACTGAGTGTCGATGGAGGCTAGGATGTTGGCAAGCTTATTCCACTCTCACAAAATTGACTTGATGTTCAACACCATGAATGATTCAAGAAAATACCATACCTTGTTGTGGTATGCTTTCAAATAGTGTTATTTGTACATGCACTTATTGGTAACCTGGTTGTATATTAATTTAGAATCTCCAAATATCTACAGTTGTCTAATGCTGAGCTTTTTATCTTTCTTGAGTCCTAAGCATAGAACCTCATAATCTGCTACATTATTCGTATAGCTCCATGTGAGCCTATATGAATAAGTATTTTGCTTTCCTGATGGAGAAATGAGTGTGATACCAGATCATGCATCATTCTTACATCTAGCACCATCGAAGTATAGCTTCCATAGTTGATCGAGTGCAGGGGAATCTCCTGTGGGCATGTTTATTTTGGCCTTTTCAAGATTTCTCAATGAATAACAACCCAAATAAGTCCCAATGATAGCATTAAAATATATCATATAAAAATCCTATTTGACCCAAATATCATCGAGGGATTCCTCCATTAGGTCTACTATTTGCATTTCCTCCACCATCAAGTTGACAGATACCAAGCCCTTTTCCTCATCTTCAAGCTTTTCAACATGGAAAGGGATAGGTTTTTCATTGAAGAGCTTGAATATTTTCCCCTTGAATGGGATCTCCAAGTGTGAGTAGTCAAGGGAGAGATAGCCTCCCAACTTAGCCATGAATTCTCATGAGAGGCACATACTAAAGTATGGCTCCAAGTCGACCACCATGATTTCTTGGATAATCATAACCTGCGACATCTAGTGGAGTTGGATTGGGACATCCTTGATAACTCCTACTATATTTACTGGAGTTCCATCTATCTGCAAGACTCTAGGACTTATTTGGGTGTACTCCATGCCCATGATTTCATAGACTACTTTGGGCATGATAGTCATCGCGATGCCTGATTTGATCATGCAGTTATGCATGACCCATATCTCCATTTGAATGGAAAGGTAGAATGGTGGGGACCAATTCTTACCTATGGTTGAGGTGGTTAGCAGAGATGCAAACACTATCTACGTTAGCTTAATCCATTTATCCTTAGAGGATTTGAGAGATTCCTGCAAAATATCAACTTGAACTAGGAGTTGGAGAGTGTTTTAGAGGCTTACCTTAGCCAAAGACCTTTTCATTTCTTTGATGATGTTGTATGTCGAAGATCTCGATTCTCCTACTTCCTTCATGGGTTCATAGTCTTTTGATATTGTTGTGTGGCATCTACTTGTTGGCACTTGGTCAAAGAGGGATGTTTGAGTTTTTTCCTAGCCTCGTATTGCATGTCTACTTATGGCTGATAAATTAGTGCTCTGGGTTGGAGGACCTTCTCTTTAGCATGAGGCAGCAAGTAATATTTCAGTGGACCAGGCGGTTCTAAGGTTGCCACTAGATTGGAGGCTTTTGCTGAAGGCTATACCTTTTGGTATAATGGCTTGGATGGTGTTGGTACCTTCAGTGGATCCATCTGAGCCAAATCTGCTTCAATAGCTTTCTTACCAGCTCTAGTAAGGACCGAGACTTGCTCATCAAAAGACATCATACTTTTATGACCAGCCTCTTAGATTATATTGACTTGCTTATAGGATTTGGACATATTTGAGGTGTACTACATAGGTTTCTTCACTGTGTGGATTGTTACATGTAGTGCACTAGTATGTTGGGTCTAAAGCACCGGCCTCTTTGCTGCTCATTACAATCGAATTTCTTTTAGGCTACTGGTGGGTAGATGAGGCCTACTCTTTCATGATCAGGGGAGGAGGAAATCTTATTTGGTGAAAGCCTTGGTCATCCTAGCTCTTTCTCATGATAGTCATCTGATTTGCCATAGTATTTATGTAGACCTTCACCTCTTGCAGCTCCTTGGCCTAGACCTCATTCATAACTACCTAATTTGTGGATGCCTGACTTACAAATAACGATAATGGGGTCAGTGGTGTAGGTAGTGCCAGATATTGGATAGGAGCTAGTAGTTGGGGAACTATGGGTACTTGATATTGTGACATAGGCATTTGGAATTGTAGAGTGGGCACCATTTGATACTGATAGGATGGGTTCCATGGTTTATTGGGATGTGTCTGATGCGTAGGCAGAGTGGATGCACTCAAGTACATATTTTTTGGAAAATTTGGATAAATCGAGGTTGTTTCCTTGGAAGGTAACTTCCTGATAGCTATTAGGTCAGCCTCTACCTTCTAGGCCTACTTGTAAAGAGTAAGAAATGCATTAACATTAGCATGTTGGATGCTCATACTAATATCTGAGTGGAAAGCCCTTAAGTAATAAAACACAGCTTGCTCAGGGGTGGGCCGAATACCGTCTATGACTCTCTACCAGGTTCTTGTGAACCTAACATTGAAATCATAAATTTCATATTGAGGATGCCTTTGAATAGTGGTGAACTGATGCAATAGAGAAAATGGGTCCACTTTTTCTTTGAAACCCCGTATCAACTATCCAGCCAATTGATTGCATGAAGTAATGGTGTCGGGCGAGAGCAATCGATACCTGTAAAGAAGCTTACCTCTCAGTGAAAGAAATAACTTCACCATGATGTCTTCATTGGTGATTTGATGAATGGTCACCAATCCTATGACATCTTGGATGTGCTCCTACACAGTCTTTCATGTCTCATCATAAGTAGGTAGGGCCTTCAAAGTGGTTGGTGGGACTGTTTGTTGAGCATGTAAGGTGAGCGGTCCCATATGATTCCAGGCTATGAACTGCCTGGGTGGATTTGGTTGCACCATATGGGGTGGTGGATTTTTATGGAGTTATGGAGGCGGTAGAGCTTTCTAAGCTAGAATTATTAGAACACTCAAAGATCTTGATTGAACATTTGGTAGGGTCAAAGTGTACTGATGATCTAGATAATTTGGTGGGTTTGGAGGCAAGTTAGTCATTGCACTATCGAAATTCAGATCCTATGAATCAAGAATAGCTTCTTGTGATGATTTCCCTACAAGCAAAATGTTTGACCCAACAACCCTAGGATGTTCTCCTAAAGCGTCTATGTCAAGCTCATAGAACTTGGTTTCTTCTTTTGTATTTCTAGCTCTCCACCTCGTATGCATGAAGGCATGATTTTTTACATTGGTATATGAGATTCAAAGGTCTTTTATTTCAACAAATTCACCAGATGTCCAGATTGGACAGCAATAATATGAACATCAACATGGAACGTTTTCATCCCACCAAGTGTGCCAAAAACTATTGGTAATCGAACCAGACTAGATATAGGTTTTCTAAGTTTGCAGAACCCTAGACCTACTACCAAGCATTGAATTCCCGAAGGAAAGGGATGTCCTCCGTGGCAATCTCCAATAGGGTTGGTTCCAAAAATAAAATGGGGGATTGGAGATAAGGGGTAGAAATATACAGAAAGGGATAAAATAACTGAAAGGAATGGGAAAAGGCTAAAATCCAAAAATAAGGGGTGATGGACCAGAAGCATGATAGACAACTTAGACACTTGAACCAACAGCAATCAAAGCAATGAATTTTAATAAAACTGTATAAAATCCTCAAAATTGTGTAAACTCCAACAAGTATTCTAGGGACTAGTACTCTATCAACAGCAAAATCTAGAAGATAGAATTAAACTATATAAAAAAGCAACTAATTTAATAGAAATCATAGAATAGAATTCATACACGAAGATTGAGAACTCGAACTAGAACCAGAAGCCTTTATTTTGGAAGTATATTTCAAGTATACAACTACTTTTCTAGCAGAAGTTATCCATGTGAATTACAAAATAGAAGCCAACTTCTATAGAAGAAATCTACTACTTAAAATATTAATACCTAACCACTCGGAAGGGCAAATTCAATTCCGGTGGTAGCCAGAAACAGCCAATTTTTAACCATAATGATAACTTATTATTGAAGACAGAAGGTTCTGGCAATGACTTGCACAGTCAATCCAGAATTACAGATAACTTAGTTTCAAAGTTAGAAGGTTCTGGTGATGATCCACTGATGAGTGGTCTAAAATGTAGCCTATGAGTAGGTGGAACCAAAAAATGTTGAATGGGTCCCATCTTCCCCTTTCTCATTATCCTTACTTGATTTATATTCAGCCTGGATAAGCATCCCTTGTGGAGCGCTTTCCAATTAAGTGCTCCCCTATGGAGCACTTTTCATTAAAGCACTCCCTTGTGGAGCACTTTCCACTTAAGTTCTCCCCTATGGAGTGCTTTTCATTAAAGTGCTCCCTTGTGGAGCACTTTCCACTTAAGTGCTCCCCTGTGGAGTGCTTTTCATTAAATTGCTCCCTTGTGGAGTGCTTTCCACTTAAGTGCTCCCTTGTAGAGCACTTTTCATTAAAGCACCCCCTTGTGGAGCGCTTTCCACTTAAGTGTTCCCCTGTGGAGCACTTTTCATTAAAGCACTCCCTTATGGAGTGCTTTTCATCAAAGCACTCCCTTGCGAAGTGTTTTTCATCAAAGCGCTCTCTTGGGGAGCACTTTTAATTTAAGCACTTCCTTGTGGAGTGATTTTCATTAAAGCACTCCCTTGTGGAGTAAATCTCATTTAAGCGCTCCCTTGTGGAGCATTTTTCATTAAAGTTCTCCCTTGTGGAGTGCCTTCACCATTCCCTTACACACTTAGTTATTTCATCAACTTTCACTCTTCAGCCCTTAGCCCTGTCGTCCAAACACATTTTTCTTAAAAGGAAATGTTTCCCAAGTCAAAAATTTGGAAATTACAGCAACATGGAAAGAAGAGATTTTTTTTAAGTGTCACGAAAGAATTTATTAGTGGATTTCCCATGCTAAAAAATTCACAATTTTGCATGCAACATACTAGGAAAAGCATAGAAACATAGAAAAATTATAGAGAAGATAGGAAACCATGCAATGCATTGCATACAGTTTTTTAGAAGAGATAGTTGGTGGAAGCACAATAACATAACAACACTTTAACCATTTTTAATGGGAAAAAGATAAGTTTGACAATGAATGATTCCATACAGTATACAAAACAAAAAATAGCAACAGTGTGACAAAATTGGCAACAGGACCTTATGAAATAAAATGGAATGATGGTTATTTTGTGATTTAAGGGTATGGGACCTTATGTTATGAAATAAAATGGAATGATGGTTATTTTGTAATTTAAGGGTATGGGACCTTATGTTATGAAATGAAAAAGAAAAGGGTTTATTGGGAATTATAGTAGTTGCTTTAAGTGATCAAATGTGTGAACCTAGTTTACTTAGCAATTGAGGGTATGGGACTTTAATTGTTGAGAAGGGTAGTTCATTTATTGCAAATAGAGCACATGAGCTAATGCATGGTTGATTGATTCTCTCAAGTTGGATGAGAGGGAAAATGGAAAGGGTAGTTTCTATGATAAGTACTATGCATTAGTAAGTTGAATTGCTTGGGTTATTTGTATAGTTGCAATTTGGCAATGAAATAAGTAAGTGCATTTAGAAGCATGTCTATCCGGATCCATGAGTGTCCTGATCCCCTACTATCCTCACTTGATCGATGGAAGAGTGGGAAGGCCAAAGTCATGATATGGACCAATTCACAAGTTTTCTCTCTACCTTACATCTTATTATTTATGCAATAGATTAGATTGTGGGGAGATTTCCCCAATGAAATGGATGTAAAGTATTGTGGAATGTATGGGGTGTACCATACTTATGTATCTAAATAAACATTGCAACTACTATATTTAGTATCTCTTTATTTAGTTTCTTGCATTTAATTCTTTTAATGTATGTTTGAATGTTGATTGTTCTTGCGCTTGATTATTCTTGCTTGTTGATAGTTCATTTTTGTTAGATTTAGTATCTAGATTTTTATGCTCTTGTGATGTTAAAAATAAAGGAACATTAGTAAGTTCTAGGTGAACTTAGAGGATACCCTAAGGGCTTGAGACCCCCTTAGGGAGATTGGTAACTAGGTTTGGAATATTGTACCAGAGTTAAGATAGCTTGTCAATGGACAAGATTGATAGCTTAACTCGTAGTACACGTAGCATACCCACACATAACGACTTGTGTGGATATGGAGATGCATGTACACCTTCTAACGATTGGAGGTGGTAAGTCTAGCTCATCAAGACTGATGAGAGGGATGGACTTATGTGCATAACATAAGATAGGCTTACGCAGATGGGACTTGCGTGAAGGGAATCTTGTGTGGTATAGTTCTTGAGAAACTTAGGGGATGTCAAACATTAAGTTGGTCTAAGGTTGGTTGAGGATTTATGAATCCTTCTCCTTAGTCAAAAAAAATATATATGTAAACTTTTCTTTTGTTTGTGTGTTTTCTTGTTTCATGATTTTTGGGGTGTTACATTTGGTATCAGAGCTCTAGGTTTGAGGGTATAGAGCTTCTTATGTGTTGTAAAAGAGATTCGGGGATCTCCAATAGAGGCTCACTTGGGAATAAGCTGAAAGCCAGAGTAACCTAGAGTCTCTACTTATTAGGTTCTAATGGAATTGATTTCGAGGAAGGATGAATATTAAAGATACCTTAGTATGGGCTTTGGTATTGATGATATATCCTCACCTTGGAACCTCATCCTAGTTAGACCTCTAATAATTAGTGAAATAAGGACTCTGTATTGTGGTCAAGTTAGTGATTCAGTTAAGGGATAATTGTAACCTAACTCTTTTTTTGGTGGAAACCAGATCAAGATGCCACCCAAGGCCAAGATGGAAAGGCCTCCACCTAGACAAACTCGACAAAGTAATGTCGAAGAGGAGATCCAGAATGAGGATCCAAAGGTTCCCAATGTGGGAATAGAGGAGCTTACTACTACAGTTGTAGAGTTACAAGATCAATTAAGACAAGTGCTGGAAACTATGGCAAATAAAAATTCGTAGGCTAGATATTCAGAGGTCAACCAAGTTGAGGGGTTGATGGAGGAGCAAAAGCAAGCAAGAACCCTCTTAGAAAAAAGAGATGGTGAGAGACCTAAAGAATGTCTGTATCTCCAAGTTTGATGGAGAAGGGGAGGGGGACGTAGCTGAAGCTTGGCTAAGAGAGCTAGAAGTCTTCTTCATAGTAAAGGGGTATTCATCAGGTACCCAAATGGTTTGGGCTACCATTTACCTTGAAGGAGCTACCCTGGATTGGTGGGAGACTTACTATGAAGAAACCAAGATTGAACCGGTAGACATTCCATGGAAGGATTTTATAGTCATCTTCAAGAAGAGATTCCTCATGGAGCACTTCTATGCATTGAAGTTTGAAGAGTTTTCCAACCTAAGACAAGGGAGTAACTTAGTGGAGGTATACTACAAAAATCTGGTAAAGTTGTTGAAGTATGTACCTACCTATAATGAGAAGATGTAGATTCATAAGTTTACCCATGGATTGCAATCTAGGATAAAGCATGACGTAGAGATGCAGGAGCCTAAGTCCTTGCAAAAGGCTTATGATTTAGCAAAGAAAGTAGAGTCACATTTCTGCTATAAGTATGAAAACCTGACCGAACAGGAACGTCAGGAACTAAAGAAGAGGAATAGAAATGGGGTTATAAAATGGGAGGCAGAGCAAGAATGAAAGGCTAAGAACCCCCAGAATCCAGAGAAGAAATTCAATGGAAGCCAAAATAAATTCAAGAAGAACTTCTTTAAGAAAGGCAACAAACCCAATAATGCTAAACCTCCCCCATAGAAGCCATCAGCTCCAGTACCAATGATTAAGGATGAGGAGTAAAAAATAGAAAAGAGACAAGGGCCCAAGGATGGATGTTACCATTGCAAAGGGATGCACTATGCTAATCAATGCCCGTATCAACCAGGGACAAGCATGCCCAACAACAAAGGAAATGAACCAATGCATAAGATCTACGCTACAACTGGGAATCAGAAGCTAGAGGGGCAAGCCACCCCATTAATCATAAAAGGTAATATTTTTGATAAGCAAGTAGATATCCTAGTAGATAGTGGAGCCACTGATAGTTTCATTTCTTGTAAATTAGCCAAAGATATGCCAAAAAGGCCAGGGTATTTGGCTCATGGATGGAAGGTTGAGTATGGATCTGGATAAACCTACTCCATAAACCAATGTTTTCCAATTATGGAAATTACTTTAGATAGTGGAACCATGAAAGGTTGCTTATACGTGACCCCACTTCATGCCTTTGATGTGGTCCTAGGAATGGATTGGCTATAGGCCCATCAAGTGGTAATCAATTTTTGAGATAGATGGATTGAATATTCTGAGGGAAATAAAGAGAGGCTACAAATTTATAGCAAGTAGGGGATATTCAAACCCTAGATGTTGTCAGCTATGCAGTTGAAGAAAGCCCTCAGGAAAGGAGGGATTGTTTATGTTGTAAATATGAGTGAAGTTGAAAGATATCGAAAGGAAGAGGTGATTGAGACACACCCAATTCTATAGGAATTTTAGGATGTATTTCCAAAGGAACTACCAGGGCTCCCTCTTGTGCGAGAATTTGATTTCACTATCGATCTTATACCAGGAGCGAAACCCATCCACCGATCTCCATATAGGATATCACCTATTGAGATGCATGAGTTGAAGGTACAACTACAAGGGTTACTAGAAAAGGGGTTGATAAAACCAAGTGTGTCACCATGGGGTGCACCCATTTTATTTGTGAAAAAGAAGGACAAATCTCTAAGATTGTGTATTGACTATAGGATGTTGAATAAAGCTACAATCAAGAACCAGTACCCCCTACCCAGGATCAAGGATTTATTTGACTAGCTAAGAGATACCATGGTATTTACCAAGATAGACCTAAGGTCAGGGTATCACCAAATGAGGATTCGGGAGGAAGACACTCACAAAATAGTATTTAAGATAAGGTATGGGTATTACGAGTTCACCATCCTACCTTTCGAGCTGATGAATGCTCCCGCTACCTTCATGAATTTAATGAATAGTGTGTTCAGAAGGCATCTAGACCAGTTTGTCCTTGTATTTCTTGATGACATCCTAATATACTCATGAAACAAGGAAGAGCATGATAAACATCTCAAGATCATGTTGGAATTGCTAAGGGAAAATTAACTCTACAAGAATCTAGCCAAGAGCGATTTCTATATTTCGAAGGTGCACTATTTGGGGCATATCATATCGACTGAGGGGATCATAGTGGATCCAAAGAAAATTGAGGCCATGATAAATTGGCCGCCCCCTAAAAATATTACTGAAGTAAGAAGCTTCATGGGGCTGATGAGCTATTACCGACGTCACATAAAGGATTTCTCAAAAATTACCTCGATGATAACTAATCTCCAGAAGAAGGGGAAATAATTCAAATGGATAGAGAAGTATGAGGCCACTTTCACCATGTTGAAGCAAAAACTTACTACTACACCAATACTAAAAATTCCAGATCCTCAAGGAGACTTCACAGTATGCACTAATGCATCATTGGAAGGGCTAGGGGGAGTGCTCATGCAAGGAGAGTTAGTAGTGGCTTATACTTCAAGGAAGCTTAAAAAGCATGAGGTTAACTATGCTACTCATGATTTAGAGTTAGCCATTGTAGTTCATGCTTTGAAGGTATAGCACCATTATCTAGTAGGAAGACCCTTTGAGTTAAAATCATACCATCAAAGTCTGAAGTACATATTTACTCAACCAATACTCAATGCAAGGCAGAGAAGGTGGGTCGAGTTCCTCGTTGAGTACAATTTTGAAATTGAGTATATTAAAGGAAAATAAAATAAGGTTGTGGATGCCTTAAGTAGGAGGAGACACATAGCAGCCATAACCAGGAGCCACATAAAGCTCATGGACCAAGTAAGAAAAGAGCAATATCAGGATGAATATTGTCAAGAAATTTGAGCCAAGTTAAGAGAAGACCCAGAGAGCAATAAGGAGCAATAAGGTAGAATGCAAGCATATCGTAGGATATTTGTATTCCCATAGTATACCTACTCAAAAATGGTAGGTCATATCGATGGATTTTATTGTAGGCTTACCTAAGACTAGGTACCAGCATGATGCAATCTTTTTTGTGGTCGACAAATTGACCAAGGTCGCACACTTCATACCTAGGAGCACCAAGGATGATGCTCAAGTGGTGGCTAATAGGTTTTTTAAAGAAGTGTTCAGACTGCATGGATTCCTAGAGGTAATTATATCATATAGGGATTCCAAGTTTACTTCAGAATTTTGGAGAGCCCTACATCAAGCAATAGGTACAAAGTTGCATATGAGTTCAGTGTACCACCCTAAAACAGATGGTCAGATGGAGCGAGTAAACCAAGTTCTGGAAGATATGCTCTACATGTATTGCATGGACCACAAGTCTCGGTGGGAAGACTATCTATCGTTGGTGGAATTTTCCTACAATAATGGATATCATTCCTCTTTAGGGATGGCACATTTTGATGCATTGTATGGGCGAAGGTGTAGAACACCACTATCATGGGATAACCCAGAGGATAGAGCGGTGATTGGACCAGAAATGGTTAGGGAAATGGAAGAGCAAATCAAGGTAATCAGGCAAAGGCTCAAGGAGGCCATTGATAGGCAAAAGAGCTATGCCAATTTAAAGAGGACTCCCAAAGAATACTCAGTGGGAGATAAAGTTTTCCTAAGGGTCAAACCAATGAAAAGTGTGATCAAGTCCACAAAACTGGATCCATAGTTTGTAGGGCCCTTTGAAATCACTAAAAATATTAGCTCGGTTGCATACCAACTTGCCTTACCTCCTAACTTGTCAAAAATCCATGACACCTTCCACATATCTTTGCTTAGAAAATATATTGCTGACCCTGAACATGTGTGGGATGTCTCTAACTTACAGATGGCAAATCCGGAGGCAATCAAAGTAATGCCAATAAGGATCCTCGAATTCCTCTCTAAGACTATGAGGAATCAAACCCTTGAGCAGTGTAAGGTCCAGTGGGACCATTTCTCAAAAAGAAATGCCACATGGGAGAAAGTGGTGGATATGCGGAAACACTTTCCTTTCTTGTTTGATGAACTTTAAGATATTGTAACAAATTGATTGATTTTGTATGCTATATGAAACTAAGAAACATTGAGGACGGTGTTAGTCCTAGTGGGGGAGGATGTCATGACCCTCCTAGATGGACCTTTGAACATAGAAAAACAATGTATTAACAAATGTGGCTAATACACGATTTTGTGCAATTAAGCAGCCTCACAATAATAAATAGATAATGAAGGATATGATACTGCTAATGAATTGCCAATGTGTAGGATCAGGTGCACTCGTGAGTGGAAGAAATTGAGTCATCCACCAGAGATGAGAGTACCTGAGGAAGGGGAAATGATGATAAGGCAACTCGAAGGTAACATGGATAGATACCTTCATATAGGTATGCATTCGGTTAGGGATAATCATCAATATCTAACCACCTTGAGCCCTAGACTGATGGCCTAGTAGCTATCATAAGTTCTAGAGGCTGAGACAGGTGATTAGATTGATGGAAAGACTCCCTCTTTGTTTGATGCACTTGCATGATTGTCTTTTACTTCAGCATTATTAACCTTGATAACTAGTGAGCATGAAGTAAATAGTTTACCTTCACAACTTCATATGTGCTTGTTTAAATAAATGTTTGATTTATTTAAAAGCAAAAAGATATTGTTTAAATAAATGTTTGATTTAATTAAAAGCAAAAAGGATATTGTTTAAATAAATGTTTGATTTATTTAAAAGCAAAAAGATATTGTTTAAATAAATGTTTGATTTATTTAAAAGCAAGAAGATATTGTTTAAATAAATAATTATTTTAAGCAAATATCTCATTAGAAATAAGCAGTTGATTATTTAAAATGATGTTGGTAGATGTTAATTGTAATAAAACGATTGTTAGTGGAGAACTCTCCTTGAAATATAAAAATAAGAAAATAAATACAATTATTTTGAAACCCCAAGGTGAGGTCTTTCCCATGGCATGTCTAAGAAGTCATCGCTCACCCGATGATCGACCCTAAGGCATAAATGCGACAAGATGACATTCGAAAGAATGGGTCGGGTTGCCCTTTGGAGACCCGATTGGGTCAGTTGCACGAAGCTCCCCTGACGTGAAGGGAAAGCTCTTAATGGTGATTGCCTTAGGAAGAGGGGGAGAGGTATGTCTACCCTACCACCTATCTAAGGTGGTCAAGGAGTAAATACGGGTAGGCGGGGACGTGGATCGATGAGGAAAGAAGATGTGTATGGGGTAAGCAGTGAAGTTTGGCAAGAAGGAAGGGGAGGTAAGCAATGAAGGTTGGCAAGAAGGGAGAGTAGAAAAGTAGTGAAGAGAGTGGATATAAAGGGAGAGGAGTGAAGTAGTGAAAGAGAGAAAAAGAGTAGCAAACGATGGGCATCTACGCGAGTATAATAGGCAGTTCATGTTGGTTCACCTTGAGCTATTATTGTTTTATTCTTTTTTATGTTGAGTAGCCACTGTGTTGGCAGTGTTGGCTACGTCCCTTGTATGTTGTGTAGCTAGTACATTGGAAAAATGGGTTGCATCCCTTGTTATGGTGTGTAGCCATTGCATTGCCAGTGTTGGCTACATCCCTTGTATGCTATATAGCCACTGCATTGGTAGAATGGGCTACGTCATTTGTTAGGTTGTGTAGCCACTACATTGGCAGTGTTGGCTACATTCCCTTGTATGTTGTGTAGACATTGCATTGGCATAATGGGATACATCCCTTGTTATGTCGTGTAGCCACTACATTTGCAGTGTTAACTACATTCCCTTGTATGTTGTGTACCCAATGCATTGGCAATATGGGCTATATCACTTATTATGTTGTGTGGCCATTACACTGGTAGTGTTGGCTGTGTTTCTTTGAAAGCTAGGTAGCCATTACATTGGTAGTGTGGGCTACATTCCTTGTGGTATTGTGTATCCATTGCATTGGCAGTATGGGCTACATCCCTTGTTATGTCATGTAGCCACTGCTTGGTAGTGTGGTCTACATCATTCCCTAGGTAAGTTAGATGCAATGGCATCGATGCCTTATCATTTTCATGGGAAGTCGGCTAGGTGTTTTATGAGGAATATAGTCAAGTAGCACCATAGATTAACCTCTCATTGCAGTTGCATCCTCATTGGGAAGCCACCATGTATGTCGTTAGTACCGAGGATGATATGCTATATCGTGGAAAATACCGATGTTGTGGATATGTGAGTACCATCTACCCTTGGGCTGTCGAGGAGGAAGCCACTTCAGTTGAACCATAGTCCTCCCTATGTCTTTCCTTTATGGAGTTTGGTCATCTTCTTGTTCAAAAAAGTATTGCTCATTATTTATTTTTTTAAATAATTTGAAAAAACTTGTATTAAAACAAAGATCATTTACAAGTTGGGATGAGACTTCTCCTAGCCTTAGCCAAAGAGAACACATTTTTACAATAGTAAAAGAAGATTTGCATTGGATCCAAATCTCTTAAACCATATTTCTACAATGGTTTTTCACCTGTTTACAACTATAAAAGAAGATCTACATTGGAGCACAAATCTCCTAAACCATATTTCTGGAATGGTTTTCCAAATTAGCTAAACACTATATTTGCTCACCAACCTGACTAATCATCTCATCCTCAATAGCCATGTCACTATGCCACTAAATCCCTACCTCCTTCTTAGTGCCCATCTTAGCCAAGAATTCTACCACTTTATTTAGATCTCTACTCACATAAACTAGAATCACATCATCTAATTCCCTCCACAATTCCTTAATTTGAGTGACAAGAATCCTTAACCTCCATGTCTTCAAAGCAAAGTTCCTCATGCAATCTAGAGATCCAACCATTATTTGAGAATCTGATTATAGGATTATCCTCCTGTAACCTTGTTTTACTACCTAAATAAAAGCATATTTGATAGCTAAGGCTTCCACTTCATTGTTTGTAGCTCTTTCCAAGCCTTGAAGTTCCCAATAGAGCATTATTACAACATTAGTTTTGCAAACCACTCCAATTCTATCTCTACCTAGATTGCCTTTTGCAACTCCATCAATATTAATTTTAATCCAACCTTTTGGGGGTGGTTTCTAACTAGCTATGTCCTACCCCTCTTGCACTTCAACTTCCTTCTTCATTACCCCTATAACAACCTGAGTTTCCTCTTTAGCATACACTACCACAATTTTTGTGACTTTGCTCCAAATGACCTACCAAAATCCATCTAAATAAGAAAAGGCTTCTCTAAAAAAATTGCCATTTCTCTCCAACCACACTTGCCACCAAATGAATTTTAATCCAAGCTCCCAACCAATACAAAGAGTTTTAGATTTAAATCTACCCCTCTTCCATATTTCCCAAATATTAATCCAATTCAAATCACCATTAACTCAAATTTTATAATATAAAAACCATCTCTCCCAGATTTAGCGTGTGAATGGGACTCAAAAATCAAGTGATCAGTTGTTTCCTCACTCTTATAGCATAAGACACATTTATATGGACCAATTATTCCCCTACATCTAATATTATCAAAAGTAAGAATTCCATTATGCATGAACTGCCAGGAAAACCCTTGGACTGCCAAATATTTCTCCAATCCTCAACCTGATATGCATGAGGAGGAGGCTCTAGAAGGATATTATCATATTCATCCTTCACTATGTAGACACCAAGGCTCCCATAGCCCCAATATAATTCATCTTTCTCATCTCTACCTGTGAGAAATATTTTTGCCAAGATTTTAGTCATGATGGGTGTCAAATCCGAAGGGATTAAAATTGGCCACTCATCCAACTTCTTAAACTGCTTAAACTTATAATCCCCTAGCTAACTAGTGTTGAAATAAATTTCAATTTGGATCCAACCCCTAGTTTCCATGGTTGTTTTTATTGGTTGCAATTTAGGAAATTCAACAATGATAAGTGGGTATTGATCCCATGAATCTGTCCAAAATCGTGTCTTCTCCCCTCTCCCTACTTTCTAAAATAATCCATAATTTAATACCTAAGATCCTAACTTAAGAGCCTACCACACTAAGGACCATTACCATCCAAAGGTAAATGACCCACCTCATTTGGGTTTACCTGTCACAAATATTTACTAGTTAAGATTCTACTGAATAAAGAAGTTGGTTGGGAAATCCATCTCCAACAAAGATTTCCATCCAAAGCTTTATTATTTTAACTTTGATCTTCTCAGTCCCAAACCTCCTTTTACCTTGGGTTGGCTTACTTTATCCCAACCTACTAAGGCCCATTTCCTCTCTCCTTTTACTCCTTCCCATAAAAATTTTCTAGCCATCTTGTCTGATGAGCCACATAATTGCTCATTTTTTGTACTCTTTTCCCCATAATGTGCGACATATATTCTTGTAGATATAAATGTTTTATGGAAATTATATATATAATTAATAGTTTATTTTGCATGTTCTCTAATATTTGTCTTTAAGTGTAATTTGTGTAGATTTAGTGGAAATTGTTGCATTTTGGCATGTTTTCATCGAGGTCCCACTCGGACCTAGCACTTGCAATTTAATGAAGGAAAAACATCTACGAAATATCGATGAAGAGGTACGAAGTCAGGCACCCAAATTCCTTTGAAGTGCCTGACTTCTATTCGACACTTAACTATTAGGCACCTGCTTCCGTTAGGCACTGCTTTTGTTAGGTGCCTGCTTCCCATTGTACGGTGGAAGGTGCCTGCTTCCCATTGTACGATAGAAGGTGCCTACTTCCCATTGTACAATAGAAGGTACCTACTTCCATTATACGATGAAAGGTTTTTGCTTCCCGAATTCTACATACAAGGTACCTACTTCTCGACTTCTTCAACCATGGTGCCTGATTTCCATTAACGCCAAACTTCAGCATGACTCTATGGTCGGTAGAACAGAGCAAAACTTCAACAACCAGCATGAAGGGATTTCTAGCATTGAAACCGAACATGGGACAATGTCAAAGGTGACTCATCACCCATTTTTTAGTTGATACATAAATCATTTATGTAAGTTGGGCAAATAAAATATCAGCATATTCTAGAAATAGAATACGCTGAAATATCATGATATTTTACCCGATTCCTCTAATCAAGCAAACAATTGTAACAACGAATCATTTTATGATTCATCCTAAAAATTATAATAGGGTTGGCCGCATACCTTATAAATATGTAGGCCACCCCTAAAGAAGACCCCCTCGAACTTTCTATGTAATTTTCTTCTACTACAACTATTAATAAAATCTCTACATATTTTCCTATAAAAACATCTTCTAAAAGCATCCGATGATCATTTTACCATGGGCAGAACCTACTAGAAGCGTGGGCCCACTTACAATAGATTTCTTCCCTATTTCCCCTATTTTCTATATTTATTTTAATAGATTAATTTATTTCTAATTATTTCCCCTATTTTTTATGATTTCTAACAAGGTAGTCATTTAGATTTTAAATATTTTTCAATCCTATTTTCTTAGACTTAGCATGAGATTATTGGTTTAAATATAAACTCCAATGAATACCAAATACCCCCCAAACCATAATCCAAGGGACTCATATCCGAAGGAGAAATTACAAGCATAGATTTTGCATGACTGCTCACAAGACTACGAGCTACCCCAGGTTGACAATTAAATGGAGGTAATTAATTGAACCATAGAAAAACTAACCAATATTTTGCCCAACATTTTGGCACCATTGTCAAGGAGTAGCCATTGTAATTTCTTATTCTGAAGGAAGCATAGTTACAGTAGTTTAGAGTGTTTTCTTCAGAAACCTTCATCTGAAACTTTGTATGAGTCCACCTAAGAATAGGGGACCAGATGATCATTTTGTCAAAAATAAAGAAGTTGTTTCTCAAAATCCTTCTACTTTAGTAGAACTTGAACCTGATATTGAACTCTCACCATCACAATATCCACCTATGCATTGGTGGGAACACCCACTATTTGCATAGGATCCTTCTAAAACAATCCAATAGAATCTTAGAGCAGGATCAAAGATAAGTAGAGTTCAATCTGAGGAAGATCTACTGAATGTTGAATATTGGCAAGCAGTATTAGATGGAACTATCTCAAACACTGACTTATCCATCCTTCTAAAGGATAAAATAAATGAAATAGAAGCATTGATAACTACTTTGAATGAAGTAGGGGTAGAAACACCAGTAGTAGGTAGAATGGCAAAAAATCTAGAGGAAACATCCACTAGTTTTAGTTTTCCAATAGGAGAGGTAGGGGGAGATCACAAGATGAAACACATCTCTCCTACCCACCTTCCAACATTTAGAGGACTACCAACAGAAGATCCAGACCTATTCCTATTTAAATTTGATGTTTTATGTAGATCTATGGATTACACCATAGATGCTCAAAAACTAAAATTATTCCCTTCCACCCTTGATGATTCAACTTTGCACTGGTTCATCAGCTTGGGGGATAAACGGATAACTACCTAGGAATAATTGAAGAAAATTTTCTTGGATCAGTATCAAGATTTTGGTAGAGCAAGAGATGCAAGAGAGGAAGTCCTAGATATGACCCAAAAGGAAGGGGAATCTATGGAAGAATACTGGGATAGGTTTAGCTTCAATTTGCAAAGATCACCCCATTCAAAACTAGGAGATAGGTCCCTAAGAAGCATTTTTCTGAAAGGACTGACAAATGAATCCTTGGAAGCTTTAAACATGATCTCTAGGGGAGACATTTACCAACACCAAATGGATGATATTCGGTAGTTGTGTCAAAATTTTTCAAGAAGAAAGGGTAAGTTAACCCCTAGAAATGTGAAGCAGTCAACCACTATCACTAAAATAGAAATAGGCAACATGCTAGAAGACCTTAAGAGTGAGATGTTATCATATCTAGCTCTTCAAATGGATACCCTTCTACTTCAGAGAAAGAAGTAGGAGAATGAGGTAGCATTGGCCTACTTCTATCCTAAATGTAGAGGCAAACACCCCAGAAATGAGTGCCCAAAAAAAAAGTTTGTGTATGTGTTGTTTGTAAGAAGGATCATAAAATAAAGTTGTGTCCATAATTAATGAAATCTAAAGAGGAACCTGAAGTAGCAGAGGTATACTTCATGGGTAATAGGAGGAACTGGCAATAGTCTCCTATGGGTAACAATATGCAATCAGGAATGTCATCCTATGGGGGTAGCAATTACCAAAACCAAGGTCAAGCCCAACCACCCAACATGGGTTGGTATGGTCAACAACCTTGGAATCCATTTCCCCAAGGAGAAAATCCTTACAACCCTTACCCTTGGAACCAATACCAATAGCCTAGGTAGTAGTGGAGAAATCAGAATGCTTGGAATCAGTATCCATAACATACTGCTCCAGCTCCACCACAACCAAGCCTACCTACTCTTCCTACTCCAAGGACTCCTCAATTACCAACACAACCAACAACAAACCCAAACAACAAGCAAAGCCAACCTATCATATGGAAAATGAGATGTACCCTATGTATAATATTAAGGTAGATTATGATCCTATCCAGTTAAGGTCAGGAAAGCAAGTAGGAGTAGAAGTCACTCCTCTTGTAGAAGAAGAGGAACCAATAGAAATAGAGAAAGGGGAATCACCCCTTATAGAAGAGGTAGAAGAAGAATCAACACTTGTACATAACAAAGAGGAGGTTCCACATTTTCCACAAAGGTTGTAGGAACCCAAGAAACCAATACAAATAGAGTTTGATATCCTCTCTAGTTTAAAAAACTTAACAATCACAATCCCTCTCTTTCAGGCCATCAGAGACATACCTATTTATGGAAAGGCCATAAGAGAGTTGTGCCTCAAGAAACCAGGGAGGAAACCAACTAAAACAATCAATTTGGTAGGTCAGTTAGCTGACCTTATGTTAGGGAATACCTACAGCCAGAAGTACATAGATCCAGGAAGCCCTGTGCTGATTATAAAAATAGAAGGTTGTGTTTTACCCAACACACTAGTAGATTTGGGGGCTGCCATCAATGTCATGCCCTAGGAGACCATGCAAAAACTAAAATTGACTAATCTGAAGCCCACTAAAACTATGTTGTAGTTGGTAGATAGATCTATAGTACTCCCTGAAGGAATACTGGAAGATATCACTATTATAGTAGATGCATGGGAGTATCCAACAGATTTCTTAGTGTTACAATCTAAATCTGGACTAGGTGGATACCCATTAATCTTAGGTAGACCTTGGATGGCAATAGTTGATGCTTACATAAGTTGTAGAGATGGGAAAATGACCATTTTAGATGGTCAGAATATAAAGAAATTGATCATACATCCACCTACATAGTCTTCAGATTTGTTGGGAGAACCTGAGGATGAGAATCAAAATATTGATGGTCTATCAATAATCCAACCTATGATGACACTTGAGGAGTTGGAAGATGAAAGTGATGAGGATAAGATGATATCTCACTTTTTTCAAGGAGAACCCTCATGTCCTCCTCCTGAGTTGCCATTAGTGAAAGACCACCATATTCAGCAAATAGAAGTTGCACCTGGTAGAATGTTGAACATAGATAACAAGTTGATAGTTGAACAATAGACCAAACTAAAACAAACATTGGAAAAACATCAAGATGCCTTTTCTTGGGAGTATTCTGACATGAGAGGAATAGCTCCTGAGACCTATACACATAGGATATATCTAGAAGACCAGGTCAGACCAGTAAGACAACCACAGAGGAGAATGAACCCAACTATGAAAGAAATTGTCAAAATAGAGTTACAAAAACTTCTCACAGTTGGATTCATCTACCCCATTTTAGATAGTGAGTGGGTATCACCATTGGTAGTGGTGCCCAAGAAGAATGGAAAGTGGAGAATTTGTGTTGATTACAGGTTGTTGAATAAAGCAACCAAGAAGGACCACTTCCCTTTACCCTTTATAGATCAGGTCCTTGACACCTTAGCAGGCAAGAAGTACTTTTCTTTCCTGGATGGGTTCAGTGGATACAATCAGATCCAAATAGGGGAGGAAGATCAAGATAAAACCACCTTCACTTGTCCATGGGGGACATTTGCTTACCGAGTTTTACCATTTGGCCTATGCAATGCACCTACCACCTTTTAGAGGGTAGTTCTTAGCATTTTTTTAGATATGATTGGAGAGACTGTGGAGGTATACATGGATGATTTCACTGTATATGGTGAAACTTTTGAAATTGCCATAGAAAATCTGGAAAAGACACTTAAACATTGTGAGGAAACTAACCTATCCTTAAGCAATGAGAAATGCTATATGTTGATGTAGGAAGGGATAGTTTTAGGACATCACCTCTCTACAGATGGGATCAAAGTAGACAGAAAGAAAATTGAAGTCATCCAAACCCTACCTACTCCCAAAACACAAAAGGATATCCGTAGTTTCCTAGGATCAACCGGTTACTATAGGAGGTTTATATCAAACTTTAGAAAAACTGCTAAACCTCTTACCACATTGTTAACTAAAGATGCAGAGTTTATCTGGACTGAAGAATGTGAACAAGCATTCAACACTTTAAAGGAAAAACTAATTACTGCTCCAGTGTTGAGAGGTCCAAATTGGACCATACCTTTTCACATATATGTTGATGCATCTAACAATGCAATAGGCTCAGTACTAGGATAGAAATATGGTGATGATTTTTATGCCATCTATTATGTTAGTAAAAACCTCATAAGTGTTGAACTCAATTATACTATCACAGAGAAAGAGTTTCTTGTAGTAATACATGCTCTTAACAAATTTTATCATTATATTACAGGTTACTAGGTATTTGTACACATTGACCACTCAAAAATCAGATACTTGACAAACAAACCTAGGATTAGTGGTAGAATTATCATATGGTTATTGCTCTTGCAGGAATTTGATGTGACAATAGTGGACAAGCCAGGAAAGGACAATGTGGTAGTTGATTTCTTATCTAGATTGACACCTCCAGACTATGCAACTATAGAAGACCAATTTCTAGATGAGCATTTGTTTGCTCTAAATGATCAGATACCTTGGTACGTAGATATGGCTAATTATTTAGCCACTAGTAAAGTATCCCCTACACTTTTACCTCGGGAAAAATAGACTTTAATTGAGAAAAGTGTAGATTTTTCATGGATTGATGGGTGCCTATTTAAAATAGGACCTGATCAAATCATGAGAAGATGTGTTGTTGGGAATGAAATAATTGAAATACTGAAGGCTTGCCATGATGAACCTTGTGGTGGCCATTTTGTAGGAAGAAGGACTGCATATAAAGTGTTGCAGGCTGGTTATTACTAGCCTTCACTATTCAAGGATGCAGCCAAGCATGTGAGCCAGTGTGATCAATGTCAGAGGATGGGTAGACCTACTCTTAGATATGAGATGCCACTCCAACCACATGTTCACATTGAACCATTTGATAAATGGGGGATGGACTTCATAGGACCTATTAATCCATAGTCAAGAGGTAAGAGGTATATCCTAGTTTGTATTGACTATGTGACAAAGTGGGTTGAAGTACAGGCTTTGCATGATTCAAAGGAGAAAACTATAGCAGATTTCTTGTATTCATCAATTTTTACAAGATTTGGGGTCCCAAGGGAGATCACAATAGATCAAGGACCTCAGTTTACTTCAAGGATGATCCAAGAACTCATGCAACAATACAAAATCAGGCATAACAAAACCACTCCCTACCATCCACAAGTGAATGGGCAAGTTGAGGTGACCAACAGAGAGTTGGAGAATATCCTGACAAAGATAGTACAACAACATAGGAAGGACTAGGCTACTAGATTACCAGAAGTAGTGTGGGCCTACAGGACCACCTAGAAGACTACTACTGGTTTCACACCATTTTAGTTAGTCTATGGGAAAACTACCATGATGCCTATAGAGTTTGAAGTCAAAACACTTAGGACTACTGTAGAATTGAATATAAATCTGGATGATGCACAAAAATATAGAATTCAATAGCTTAATCAGTTGGATGAATACCACCTTGAGGCTCTACAAAAAATAGAGATCATTCAGAAACAAAGGGCCAAGTGGCATGACCGCCACACCAGGCCAAAGTAGCTTAAAGTGGGAGAATGGGCATTACTCTATGATTCTCGGTTCTAGGAAAGGAAGGGTAAGCTCATGCAACATTGGATGGGGCCATATGAAGTGACTGAAGTCATCAATAATGGGGTTGTAAGGGTTAGAACAATAGATGACAACAACATTACCTTAACAGTCAATGGCCACCACTTGCATCCATACCATGTGTCTGAAGCATACATGATTGAGTCTAGATTAGGCATGGGGGAGACCCCAGTTGATTCTGATTTTATCTTGAGTCAGTAAGATGTGGACCTAGTCCACATAGTCCCAAAGACAATTATTCTTTCAAATTTTCTTTTTTTAGTTGTGTTTTTGTTTTGTAGGAACAATGCCCTTTGTGCAATCCTTAGGCAGCTTGGGAAACCTAGGCCTAACGAGCATAGGATCCATGAACCTATGCATTTCTAGATTTCTAGTAATAGGAGTAGCTCATCCCTCAGAAGGGGAATACTAAACCTAAACCTGCACAAGAGTGTTTGGATTGGTCTCTTTGGACAATAAAACACTCAACTACTGGTTCAGGGGTGGATGCTGAAATTGTTCCTATTTTTCAATCAGAAGCACTGAAGGGCCTGATCAACCTGACAATGCATATACAAGGACAAGTCAGCACCCATTGAATAAAATAAAAGTACCATTTTTTGTATTTTATGGGAATGCACCTACTTTCCATTATTAGAGAAGGTGCCTACTTCCCATTGTACGATGGAAGGTGCCTACTTCCCATTGTACGATGGAAGGTGCCTACTTCCCATTATATGGTAGAAGGTGCCTACTTCCTATTATACGCTTTATGGTACCTAACTCCTAGTATGTTACGAAGATGGCACCTATGTCCCATTTTATGGTAGATCAATGCCTGACTCCCAATTTTTTAGGAGAATGGCCGACTTCCAATTTTTGGAAACTGACACCAAATATTCTTAGCATATGTAAAAAAAAGTTTGTATAAAGTTTATTTTATAAGTACGACACCCGATAGTTAGCAAAAATGTGTCTGCTTCCCATGTTAGGCATAAGCGACTGAATACTAAGGTGCCTGCTTCCCATGTTAAGTAGAGTACTATTGCTAAGGTACTCTTCCCATGTTAAGCAAAGTGCCCGATTCCTAAGGTGCCTATTTTCAATTTCCAAGGCACCTATGCACCATAATTTAAAAAGAAGGTGCCTAATTTCCATACAAAAAGGTCCTAATTTTTATTTACTATGACCATTTTCTACCTTGATAGAATAACACGTCAACATTGGGATGTGGCCCAAGCCACGTCAGCACCCCATACACGTGCAAAGTCAAATCTACCATGGATAAAATTAAAATTTGACATCAATCAACTTCCAAGGAGGGGATGTTTGTCATCCCAAGGAGATACATTTTTCTAATTTTTATTTTTAATTTTGTAGGATTTCTTAAATAACCCACAGTGCAGCTACCAAGAACCAATCACATCGAAGAAAATTCATTGCATGGGAACCATGGCCATCATTGTCCATTGTAGTTTACCCAATCATCAAACACCAACCAATAGTGATGCACCATGAATATCTACACATATGCACCCACGAAACAAATTTAGGTGCATGTTTAAATTTTTTGTTTCTTGTCTATATTATTTTCATGAACATGTGTGTCTATGGAAATGTGTCAGCACAACCCCCCATTATTACCTTAACCACTTGAAAAAATCCACTTGGCATGGTGTTGCATGGCATGCCTCTGATTGGTCGATAGTTTATGGTTATCATCTCCACACAATCGGGCACATGCTCGAAGGAAATTTACTATGGATAACCATAATCACTATTGATTATGGTAATTAACCACCTACATGCATGAACGCAATTATTTTAAAAAGTTATTTACCAACTACTATGAAGCCAACTTCAGAGAGAAAAAAATAGAGCAGTGAGGCACAATAGTAATTCAAAGGGGAAGTAGTAACATCATTGAGTGAATTGTGAACTAAAGGTAAAGCATGGGGGAAAGTCAAAGAATCATGACCTTAAGAAGAGTGAGTCGATCGATTGCTTAGGCATTTTTATAGATGTCCAAACATAGTTGGATACTACAGAATGGATGGACTACTATCGACTAGTCAGTCAAGGCCAAGATACGATAGTGGCAAATGAATTTGTGGCATCGATGAGAGATGGGGTCATGTGCATGTGGGGGCTAGAGATCCCAATCACTGAGGACTACATCACCAGAGTTATGGGCCTCCCTCTTATAGGGGAGCACATGTACAAGGAGGATAACCTTACCCTCTATGCACAGAGATTTTTTGGAGCACCAATCGAGTACCTGACATGCATTGGCTTGCCAAAATGACACATTCTTGAGCTTTAGAGGGTAATTTTTGAGTAGATCACCCATTTCTTCACATGCTCTAGTAGGTACTCTCATATGAATGCCAACCACTTCTATTTCCTCAATCACATCCTGCATGGGGATAAAATCAATATCCCCCACTACCTTGCATGCACCCTAAAATATGAGGCCAGGTGATACCAGGTAGGCACCACCTCTACCCTAGCTCACCATGGCCTAATTTTAGCCTTGGTGAGATATGTAGAGTCACATAGAAATGTGATAATTGAGGAAGTTATGGGCACTAGTGCAGTGGTAGGGGCACAAGTAGAGGGGGAGGTGCCAATTCAAAATGAACAGTCAGCCCAAGGGGTGACAGAACATGAAAAGATGATGCCTGCATCCCAACCTACAGGAAATACAGGGGAAGCAGGACAGGCCTCATCCCCTAATTTTCCCCAATTTGAGGAGGAAGCAGGGTAGGCTCTATCTCCTTCTACACCTCAATTTGAAGATGAGGTAGAGTAAGATTTCATGCCTATCTCCACCAGGATGCGAAGCAGAAGAATGAAGGCATCAAGGGTGGTTTCGAGCTCATCCGATGAGGAGACACCAATCGATGAGCTCAATAAGGAGGAGTACATGGCCCACATTTTATAAGATATTTCTAGTGGGCCAACTCCTCAATAAGAGGTGGCCATGGAAGATGTACCACCAGAAGGCCAGGTGGAGGATTTGCAACAACTATAGGTTTTAAGAGAGCAGGCTTCCACTTGGGAAGCCAAATTTAAAGAAGAACGGGCTCTATTTGAGGAGTCCCAAAAGGAGGCTACATTAAAAATGCATGAATTGTATCAAACAATTTGGCAACTATAGACAATTGTAGTTGTAGGGTAGACCAAGAGGAGCCAAGATCGACCAGAGTTGATGCAGTAGTGTAGACCGATGGGGCAACAGAGGTGCCCCTACTGATACAGAAATAGAATAAGGAGATGTTACTACAATGGAAGTAGAGCAGCCCTATTCTACATCTCCCTCTATAGAATAGGTAATTCAAGAGGATGAGGTTGAAGTTGAGGAACCTCAAAATGTAGAACAACCTACAAAGGAGGGAGATGAGGGGGAAAAGGAGATGGAGGTCGAAGAGCCTCAAATTTTAGGTAAAGAGGGAGAGGCAGAGCACTCTCCAATTGATGTAAGGGCTAGACAACCTCAAGAGGAAGAAGTAGTCCCTATTGTGCAACAAGTTGCTATAGAGGAAAAAGAGGCTCAACAGCCTAAATCCCCTGTACACCAAGAAACAGTAGTTGCACCAACATACCCTAGGGTACAACATATCAAGCTGAGATCAAAACAAAAAGCCATAAGGCCATCTCAATGATGACCCAAAACCAGAGCAAGAGTTGTCGAGTTGAAGGCACTAGGCATTAAATCTGATAAGGAATTAGAGCTAGATTCTGATGAAGAATGGGAGGCAGCAAAGAATCTTTTTGCTACCCAAAAATAGAAATTTGAGGAGCTTAAGGAGGAAATTAAGGTAGACAAGAAGAACTGGAAGAAGGCCTCCAAGAAAGCCCTCAAGGAATCAGAAAAGGAGGCCAGGAAGCAATCTGGCAGGCCTCATAAGAAAATTCTAGTTGCTCAACCTGAGTAGTTCTAGTATTTGTATGGGTCAGAGGATGGAAAGCCTTCGAGGATGTAGGCATATTTTAAAAGGATGGGATTTCTAGGCCCTATGTAATAGGAAGATCTGGCATCAAGCAGTAGAACTCCCCCTATGGAAAAAATAGAGGTCAAAGCTGAACCTGAGCTTGACCCAATAGGGGTAGATTTACCCATAACCAAGGTTGCTAAGGAATCTAGCATCCCATTTGGAGATAAAGAATCAGTGCCTATGGGTGAAAAGTTACCACCTCACCATGAGTACTAGAAAATGGTTGAGCCTGCATTCCAGAAGGATGCCACCAATTTCTCTAGTTATTATCTAAATATTGATAAGGGCAAGGTGGCCTAGACCAGAGAACCACCCAAGAAGAGAGCAGGGCCAAGTGAACCACTTCGATGCAGCAAATGCCAGAAGTAGTAGGGTCAGGAGACAGCCACTCCCAAGGCATCAAAGGGGTGAAAGCCCTGGGACAAAGAGAAATCCAAGGCCGCTAAGAAGAAGAGGACACAGACCAACAAGGCTTATTGGGATGAAGTGAACAGAACTGGTAATTACCAGTTCAAAGTGGCACAGGGACATGCCACCCCTTAAGCATGGGGGGATGATGAGCCACATAATTGCTCATTTTTTGTACTCTTTTCCCCATAATGTGTGGCATATATTCTTGTAGATATAAATATTTTATGGAAATTATATATATAATTAATAGTTTATTTTGCATGTTCTCTAATATTTGTCTTTAAGTGTAATTTGTGTAGATTTAGTGGAAATTGTTGCATTTTGGCATATTTTCATCGAGGTCCCACTCGAACCTAGCACTTGCAATTTAATGAAGGAAAAACATCTATAGAATATCGATGAAGAGGTACAAAGTTAGGCACCCAAATTCCTTTGAAGCACCTGACTTCTATTCGACACTTAACTGTTAGGCACCTACTTTCTATTAGGTGCTTACTTTCCATTAGGCACCTACTTCCCATTGTATGATGGAAGGCACCTACTTCCCATTGTATGGTAGAAGGTACCTACTTCCCATTATATGATGGAAGGTGCCTACTTCTCAAATTCTACATACAAGGTGCCTACTTCTTGACTTCTTCAACCATGGTGCCTGATTTCCATTAACGCCAAACTTCAACATGACTCTATGGTCGGTAGAATAGAGTGAAACTTTGACAACCAACATGAAGGGATTTCCAGCATTGAAACCGAACATGGGACAATGTCAAAGGTGACTCATCACCCATTTTTTAGCTGATACGTAAATCATTTCTATAAGTTGGGCAAATAAAATATCAACGTATTCTGGAAATAGAATACGCTGAAATATCATGATATTTTACCCGATTCCTCTAATCAAGCAAATAGTTGTAACAATGAATCATTTTTTGATTCATCCTAAAAATTGTAATAGGGTTGGCCGCATACCTTATAAATATGTAGGCCACCCCTGAAGAAGACCCCCAGAACTTTCTTGTAATTTTCTTCTGCTGCAACTGTTAATAAAATCTCTGCATATTTTCCTGTAAAACATCTTCTAAAAGCGTCCGATGATCATTTTACCATGGGAAGAACCTGCTGGAAGTGTGGGCCCACTTACAATAGATTTCTTCCCTATTTCCCCTATTTTTTGTATTTATTTTAATAGATTAATTTATTTCTAGTTATTTCCCCTATTTTTTGTGATTTCTAGCAAGGTAGTCATTTAGATTTTAAATGTTTTTCAGTCCTATTTTCTTAGACTTAGCATGAGATTATTGGTTTAAACATAAACTCCAATGAATACCAAATACCCCCAAACCATAATCCAAGGGACTCATCTTCGAAGGAGAAATTACAAGCATAGATTTTGCATGGCTGCTCACAAGACTACGAGCTACCCCGGGTTGACAATTAAATGGAGGTAATTAATTGAACCATAGAAAAACTAACCAATGTTTTTCCCAACATTGTCTAGCTTTTTCCATATGGTATGTGGGGCAACAAGGATAGAAAATTTATAAATTGGCATGTCCTGAATGATTGACTATAAAAAATTTAATCTACCCCTATAGCTTAACCATTTATGAGACCAATGATTAATTCTTTCCTTGATATAGTCCAAAAGATTCCTTGAGGTATCTATTTTTAGTTTTTTAAAATGCAAAGGGACCCCCAAGTATACCATTGGGAGAGAATTCCTTGTGAATCCCAAGATCTCTAAAATTCTATCTTGAAGCCTTTGATCAATATTGAAAAATATCACTTTGTATTTTTTATCATTGATGACTTGGTTTGTAGCCCTAAGGTAGAAATTAAGTGTATCTCTAATAATTCTTGCTTTCCTGAAGTTAGCCACTCCCACCAATCCTATGTCATCCATAAACTGTAGGTGATTCAAAACTTCCTCACCCACCTTGATACCTATTAGAAAACCTTTTTGTCTTCTCCTCAAGATGAGTCTATCCAAGCCTTCAGCCAATATGAGAAAAATATAGGAGGAACAAGGATCTCCTTGACGAATGCCTTGAGTAACTCCAAACAGTTGTGAGGGAAGACCCTTGATTAACACTGAGTGTGTCAAAGTAGAAACACAGCTCATGACCCATTCTATCCAATCCTGTGAGAAACCAAAGGCTGTCATCATCTTTGAAAAGAAGCTCCACTCCACCCTATCATAAGACTTTGACATATCCAATTTTATGAACACTCCTCTATTACCATATGTTTGCATTGAATGGATTTCCTCATGAGATAGAACCACACCATCCAAGATCTACCTACCCTCTGCAAAACTCCCTTGCTCTAAGGATATAATGTTATGTAGAAGAGGTTTTAGCCGCTCAACCATTACCTTTGTGATTATTTTATATATGATATTGCATAAGGTAATAGGTCTATAATCTAAAATATGCACCCCCTCCTTCCCTTTTGTAATTAAGGAAATGAAAGCATGATTTAATGCTTTAAGCATTATTTTACTACCTTTGGACTCCTCTATAATAGCCATTCAATCCTCCTCCAAGTTGTCCCAAAAGGCCTGAAAAAACTCAATTGGAAAGCCACCTAGACCTAGTGTTTTTATGATGCCCATTCCAAAGACTACATTCTTCAGTTCCTCTCTATCAATGGGTTTAAGTAGGACCTTATTTTCTTCTTTAGATATAACAGAGGGTATGACAGCAAGAACTTATTTTTGAGCCTCTTCATCTTGCACCATACTTTCCTTAAATAGTTTAGAAAAATAATCCATTGAATGGAAATGCATACCTAGAATTGTATCAAAGGAGTGTCCATTCTCATATTGAAGAGCTTCCATGTTTTTCATCTATCTCTTAGCACAGGTAGCCCGAAGGAAAATTTTGGTATTTTTATCACCTTCTAATAACCAAGTGGTTCTTGCTCTCTGTTTCTAGTAGGTCTCCTATTAGTTGTCAATGTTCTCAACTACTTTACACAATGCATCATCCTCTTCTTTGAGATGCTCTATAATTTTTCCTTCCCTAAAGTGTTTTTGAACCTCATCCCATTTAGCCACCAATGGAGCTCTTTGGACTTGGAAGTTTGTCTTGTTAGCTCACCTCCATTGTTTCAATTGATCTTTAACATAATGAAGTTGTTTGTGGAATCTAAACATTGTTGTCCCATATGCTAGGCGGCCTTCTTCCCACCACTATGGAAATTTCTTTCCAAGTTCCTCTTTTTGTAACCAAAATTTTTTAAATTTAAATGGTTTGTGATGCTACATTGTCTTGATCCTCCCTTCCAACAAAATGGGAAAGTGATCTAAAACTGGACCCTCCAAAATCTAAAATTTTATATTCCATTTTACAAATGCCTCCTTTAAAACCAAAAAATGGTCTAACTTCACCTTCCTGCTATGTGGCTCCCTCCTCTTATTAGTCCAAGTATAGTTAGTTCTAGGGTATTTAATATCCACCAAGTGTAATGCCTGGACTTGGGCAATCATAAGCCGATCCCCTGGGTCTAAAATTGGGGTTCCTCCTTCTTGATCTCTAGAGGATAATTTAGCATTAAAATATCCAGCAATAATCCAGTTTAACTCTTCCCTTGAGACTCTCATATTATGCATAGCTTTCCATTGATGCATCTGACCATCTAGGTTTTGAGTTGACCATCTAGGTTTTGAGCCCTGTAAAAATTTATGATTAAAACACATTCAGTTGTGACATTGTTCCTAAAATATGATGTGGTAACACCCCTCCAAGCTATATGTTCTATTAAAGTCTATTCAAGAGAGTTCCAAAAGTTAACTATCCCCCCTAAGGTCCCTTGGGTAGCCACTTCCATATGACCAACACCCCTCCAAATTCTATTTACTATTTTACACATAATATCCAATGATATTTTTGTCTCCTAGATAAGCAAAAAAATTGTTTTACATTTTTCTAAGAGTCTTCGCACAATAGATTGATGGGTTCTACTATTTAAACCCATAACATTCCATGATTGTATAATCATTGGTTACCTTGAGAGCAATAAAAATTTATTGGCCTCACCGATCCTCTAGTGATCATTTTATCTTCTTGAACTGCTATCAATTCCTTATTTTATTTTCTACCCACTCCTTGAGAGCTGTTATTTTTTTCTCTTTTCCACCTGAGTTATCCCTAGAGTTGGCCTTTCTCTATTTTTTTTTTTGCTATGCCCATGATGACATCCTTAATTATCGGTTGCTCTTGGTTATGCACTATCAATACCCCTGCACTCTTTTATTGTGGTAACTCACTACACTCAATTACTTGCTTTATGATGGGAGGAGATGAAAGAGGGGCTTGAACATGGTTGTTATTATTTTTATTATTCCCATCCACTCCTTCCATGAATTGTTTTCTTCTTGGTCCATTAGTGTCTTAAAGATCTCATACCTATTGGAGGGCTTGAGTTGGGTTTGCTCTTTACCATATTTTTTCTTTTGCCTTCTCCTTCTTTTGGGTTGTTCAAAACCATCTCCCTGTGCTTCTTTACCCTGAGAAATATTGGTTGTTTATTTATTGATTGTTGACTTACCCTTCTTAGGAATATTTGACATTCCCAAAGGAGCCTCCATTTTTATGTTCATTATTTGGGAAATATCGGGCTAAATGCCCATATTTGTGGTAAACTCTGCATCTGAAGGGCAATGCCTCATAATCCAATTTTTGAATCTAAGATAGTCATGCAAGTTTGAGTTCCACCTCTACCGGTAAAGGCTATCTAAGATCTATTTCCACACATAATATTGCATAAATAGTTGTGTTTCCTTTCATTGTATCTTTGGAAACACCTAAATATCTTCCAAGGAAAAAGCCAATAATTTCCAATACCTGCTCACTCCAAAAATCCATTGTAAGTGCATACAAATGGATCCAAACTGGGATAGTAGTGGGTTTCATTCGAGGATCAAATCCCACTCTCCAAGGTTGAACAAATAATCCTGTTGAACCAGGATTCCTCTTTTTTGATTCGAAATCCCTATTTCTATCAACAAGTGAAGAAAAACTAATAATAAATATTCATTGCTAATAAACCACAAAGAATACCCAGGTGTTGTAGGTGAGTTGTAGAGGAGAGGGCAATCCTCCAAGGGAGGTCCCAGGTTCAAATCTCCACCCTACCAAAAATCTGAATTGGGTATCCAAAATCCAATTGATATTGTTGGTGCATGCAGGGTTGGGTGCGACTCCCGGGTGACTTTGACAATGTAGAACCCCTGTTCATGGTCTCTCAGACCAAGGCAGCCCCGAAAGGGGTTTTTCGCTTAAAAAAATAAATAAAAATAAACCACAAAGAATACTCACTAAGAGGCTCCTAGTTTTTTTGGACCCATGAATACAAAAAAATTAGGGTAGGGTGAATACCCATGAATTTACAGATCAAATCATGATTGGATCTATATAAAACTATTTCTTCGACCATACTTTGCTCAATGACAATATTTGGCCTTTATTCTAACTGTGGCAAGAATCCATTAACTTGTTGAGATGTTGATATATTTCCAGCAGCCGTAAAGAGTATTTTTAATGTAGTTTTTTGTGCTTCTTTAGTCTTTGATGGATATTTATCCTTTAACAAATCTGCAAAAGAAATATGTATCTCTAAAAGAGGATCCATAGGTGTCCCCATTGGGTCCTCTTGGGGCAGCAATCTTGTCTTCAAATCCACAATAACCAGAAATATCTTCGGCTATCCAACCGATGCCCTATTTTTCTCTTCTTCGAAGTTCTAGTTCAAAATAGTCTTATTATTAATGTATTGCTCATTATTTAAAATGATATATTTTAGAATAATCAAGTATAAAATCTTAGAGGGTTGCTCATTATTTAAAATGATAGATTTTATAATAATGAAGTATAAAATATTATAGGGTTGCTCATTATTTAAAATGATAGATTTTAGAATGATGAAGTATAAAAGCTTAGAGGGTTCCTTTTTAAAAAATTGATAGGTTTTAGAATAATGAAGTATAAAATCTTAGAGGGTTGCTCATTATTTAAAATGGTAGATTTTAAAATAATGAAGTATAAAATATTACAGGGTTGCTCATTATTTAAAATGATAGATTTTAGAATAATGAAGTATAGAAGCTTTAAGTGTTGCTCATTATTTAAAATGATAGATTTTAGAATAATGAAGTATAGAAGCTTTAAGTGTTGCTCATTATTTAAAATTATATATTTTAGAATAATGAAGTATAAAATATTAGAGGGTTTCTAATTATTTAAAATGATATATTTTAGAATAATGAAGTATAAAAGCTTAGAGTGTTGCTCATTATTTAAAATGATAGATTTTAGAATAATGAAGTATAAAAGCTTGAAGTGTTGCTCATTATTTAAAATGATAGATTTTAGAATAATGAAAATGAAAGATGGTTATTTTGTAATTTAAGGGTATGGGACCTTATGTTATGAAATAAAATTAAAGATTGTTATTTTGTAATTTAAGGGTATGGGACCTTAGGTTATGGAATAAAACAAATGATGGTTATTTTGTAATTTAAGGGTATGGGACCTTATGTTACGAAATAAATGAATGATGGTTATTTTGTAATTTAAGGGTATGGGACCTTAGGTTATGGAATAAAATGAATTATGGTTATTTTTTTATTTAAGGGTATGGGGCCTTATGCTATGAAATAAAATAGAATGATGGTTATTTTTTAATTTAAGGGTATGGGACCTTATGTTATGAAATAAAATGAAATATGGTTATTTTGTGATTTAAGGGTATGGGACCTTATGTTATGAAATAAAATGGAATGATGGTTATTTTGTAATTTAAGGGTATGGGAGCTTATGTTATGAAATAAAATGAAATGAAAAATAAAAGGGTTTATTGGGAATTATAGTAGTTGCTTTAAGTGATCAAATGTGTGAACCCAGTTTACTTAGCAATTGAGGGTATGGGACTTTAATTGCTGAGTAGGGTAGTTTATTTATTAAAAATAGAGCACATGAGCTAATGCATGGTTGATTGATTCTCTCAATTTGGATGAGAGGAAAAATGGAAAGGGTAGTTTCTATGATAAGTACTATGCATTTTTAATTTGAATTTCTTGGGTTATTTGTATAGTTACAATTTGGCAATGAAATAAGTAAGTGCATTTAGAAGCATGTCTATCCGGATCCATGAGTAACCTGATCCCCTAATATCCTCACTTGATCAATGGAATATCAGGAAGGACAAATTCATGAGATGGACGAAATCACAAGTTTTCTCTCTACCTTACATCTTATTATTTATGAAATAGACTAGATTATGGGGAGAATTTCCTGATGAGATGGATGTAAAGTATTGTGGAATGTATGGGGTGTATCATACTTATGTATTTAAATGAATATTGCAACTACTATATTCAGTATATCTATATTTAGTTTCTTGCATTTAATTATTTTAATGTATTTTGAATGTTGATTGTTCTTGTGCTTGATTATTCTTACTTGTTGATAGTTCATTTTTGTTAGATTTAGTATCTAGATTTTTATGCTTTTGTGATGTTAAAAATAAAGGAACATTAGTAAGTTCTAGGTGAACTTAGAGGTTACCTAAGGGCTTGATACCCCCTTAGGTATATTGGTAACTAGGTCTGGAAGATTGTACCAGAGTTAAGATAGCTTGTCAGTGGATAAGATTGATAGTTTAACTCGTAGTACACATAGCATACCCACACATAACAGCTTGTGTGGATATGGAGATGCGTGTACACCTTATAATTATTGGAGGTGGTAATTCTATCTCATCAATACTGATGAGAGAGATGGACTTATATGCATAACATAAGATAGGCTTACACAGACAAGACTTGCGTGAAGGGAATCTTGTGTGGTATAGTTCTTGAGAAACTTAGGGGATGTCAAACATTAAGTTGGTCTAAGGTTGGTTGAGGATTATGAATCCTTCTCCTTAGTTAAAACAAATATATGTAAACTTTTATTTTGTTTCTGTGTTTTAGTGTTTCATGATTTTTAGGGTGTTACAAGAGGTCAACAACACTATGCTCTACTCAACCATCTAAAATCTAAACAATAGAACCAAATAAAGATACTCACAATAAGGAAAACAAAGGAGGATGGATAGAAGAGGATAATATTCCTAAGAAAGCTAAAGAAGAAGAAGAATATGGTCTAGATAAAAGAGGACTCTAGAGCAAAATTCAATTGATGAAAGAACCAAATCAAGTCAAACAGCATGCTCAAGAAGAAGATCCATATTTAAGATTGAAATCTTAAATACCCAAATAAAGTAATATAGGGGGTATTAGAGTTAGAGTATATTACATCATTTGGGTCATGTAAATGTACCACCTTTGGTGCATTTTTAGAATAGGAGATTACTTTAGGGGGAAGTTAGCTAGTTACTTCAAGCAATTTAATAAATGCATAAGTTTCAATGTGCAAGGTGTCCACTTGTACAACCAGGTAGAGTGTTGGTCAAGGAACTTATCTTCCTATATAAATGGTCTCATAGTGATAGATAGACATAGATCTCATAGGAAGCTTATATAAAGTGTATTACTCCTGTATGGAGTACAATGTAGTTCTTTAGCTGATATTGATGGAGTGACCATTACCTCCATATTGCATTGTATTTTTATCATTTCTATTTATAGTATATTTTAGTCATATTGTAGAACTGTTTTATTTCATAATTTATGCATCTTATAAGGACCTGTATTAGATCTCTCCACTACAAATATCCTCAAAATATAACACATGGATCATTGATAGGTATCACCAATATTTTCAATTCAAAGGGTATGAGAACATAGCATAATATGCCCTAGGGTGTAGTAAAATTTGTTTGTGTTAGATCCTCAAGGGAAATACAATTTTTATTATATCTTGAATAGCCATACATAAGAAATAATATTTCATACCCTATGGTAGAATTGACAATAACATCAATAGAGCGTAAAGTCAAGTTATCCTTAATATAAACTAGGTTGATGTTTCAAAAATCATAACAAATATATGTAACTTTATTTTCTTTCTAATTCATAGGTACAATGTTAGATACCTACTCTAAATAGTCAATAGGTCTTCTAAAATTGGCATCTAACAACTTTTAGATATCAATTTTGTAGAGGTCTTGAACGAGGATGGAGAACCTTCTTTGCTTTTATTGGACAATATTGACATATTCATAGGTAACAATTCTATGGAAAATAAAATCCTCGTCCATTCCAATCATATTAGAATATTCCTAGGCAAAGGCATAATTATCCTCAAGTAAGGTGTTAAATATGGATTGCTCTTTGTTAGATAGGCTAACCCCAAATTTAACTGTGAGTGGTTGCTAAGGCATACCTATGTTATTACCTATAGTAGACTCAACATTCATGGCATTACCTTCTTCAAAATGTTCTAGAGTGGGGGAAGATTCTCTAATTTAGACATAATTTTTTATCTAGCAAACATAATTTGACCTCTTGTACCTTCCATAGTTAGGGTTAGGTTCTTGAAGAAACCCTCCATTGTGGTTTTATAGGGGGTTCCTTTCCTCTCTAGAATATAATAATTCTAGGATGGCTTCATCATTGGGAAATTATAGAAGAAAGAGGATATTATTGGGTATTTTAATCATTGAGCCTTCCACATGCCCCTTGACCCTAAGCCTAGAGAGGATGTGAACATGCGACTAAGAATTAAGAAATATAGGGATGTGAGGACCAAATAATGGTTCTAATTTCTTGTAAATATTCATCAAATAATTAATAACAACCCTAATTTTTTATTCAATAGAAAAATTAGCTTCAATTAAGTGTCTTCCTAGATAATACATTGTAGGATCAATCAAACTATTTAACCACTTGTCAAACAACCTATTTGAGTAGAAAATATTTTAAAATCTAGAAATAGGCTAACAACAGCAATAGTAAATTCCTAGAAACTCTAGAAGGAGATATGACCCCCAAGGTACCTAAGTCCTAGAATAAAATCCTAGACACAGGTGTAGGCCCTAGACCAAGAGGCAAACCTCCAACTGATGAAACTAAAAGAAATTTAACAGAGAAAGAAATAGTATAAGGCAGACAATCCACTTTGGACAAAACCTCCATAGGAAGGAAATGATAGTAATTTCATGGAATTTGATGGGATTAAATGCCCCCAATAAAGTAATACTATTCAAGTATTTTGTTCAAAATCACAGGTTAGACATCATCTTATTTCAAGAGATCAAACTCAATGAAGAAAATAGTGTAAAGTTCTTAGAAGCCACTTGGGGTAAATACTATGGCATACCAGTAGCAACCTATGGACCTTCTAGGTATCTAATCACAATATGGAGTAAGGAATAATTCAAAGGAGCTCTTGTATGTAAATCTAACAACCAGGTAACCATCAATTTTATATTTGTAAACCATAGTTTTTTATAACTAATATTTATACACAAACCACCCTAGATGGAAGAACAAATTATGGACTTATTTAGTTGATATGATGAATACTTTAGGAAGGGTTAGTTTGTTTATAGCAGGTGACTTTAACACCCCACTCACCCTAGCAAAAAATAAGGGAGGTAGTACTGACCTCAGTGAAAGCATTGATAAATTTGAGTGATTTTATTGTTAACTGTAATCTAGTGGATATTAACCTACAAGGAGCCTCCACTTGGTCAAATAAAAGGCTAGGATACCAATCCATCTAGATTATACTTGATAGAATGTTTATAAAATAATAATGATATAGAAACAATGAGAACATAAATATTAAGCCCCTTCCAAAGATTGGTTCTGACCATAATCCCATAGTGGTGTCAATCCAAGAAGTTAGACACAAAAAAAATCCTTTTAGGTTTGATCTAACATGGATGACACATAAGTATTTCTATGATAGGATAAAAGAGTGGTGGAGTGTCCCAATTAAAGGAACAAAGATGTACTTGTATGACCAGTAAACTCAAAAATTTTAAATAAAATTTGAAGTAATGGAACAAAGAAGATTTTGGTAATATTTTTAGACATAAAGAGGAGCTAGAATTGAGAATTGACAACATCAACAACAGAACTAAATTGCAAGGCTATACAAAAGAGCTAAGAAAGGTAGAGAAAAATCTCCTGATAGATTACCACACCACCCTTTCCAAAGAGGAGACCCATTGGAGATAAAAATCCAGAGCCATCTTGTTGAAGGAGGGTGATAGAAACACAAAATTCTTTCACACCACCCTAATCAAACACATAAGAGCATCAAAGATCAAATAAATCACCACAACAAAGTTACATAGGAGGAAGCAATCAATATCAAAGTAGTGGATTTCTTCAAACAAATATTTAAAGCAAACACAGAGAAGAAGGAGGAGGATATGGAGGAGGTATTAAGAAACATTCCAAGACTGGTCACAACCTCTATGAATAGATATCTAAATAAAATACTATCAGAAGAGGAAATCAAGATGGCCTTATTTGAAATGAAAAGAGATAAAGCTCCAAGTCCGGATTATTTTTTTACAAGCTTTATTTAACATTGTTGGAAAATTGTTAAAGATGATATAGTGGGGGCAATCCAAGAAGCCCAAATAAAAGGGAATATTATGAGAAGCATGAATAATACCTCATCACTCTAATAAAAAATAAAATAGAAGCCACCCACCTAGATGACTTTAGATCAATTAGTCTCTACAATATTATGTACAAGATTCTTATGAAAGTTCTAGCAATAAGACTCGGTAGGATCTTATCTTTCATTATTTCATAACATCAATAGGACTTTATTAAGGGTAGAAAAATTCTTGATGGAATTGTTATTGCTCATGAGCCCATCCACTCTATTGAGAAAAATAAATGAGTAGGTATGTTGGTTAAACTAGATATAAGTAAGGCCTATGACAGAGTTTCCTAGAATTTTTTGTACAAGGTCTTGGAAAATTTAGTTTCTCATTTTGGTGGAGGAAGCTCATCCAAATTTGCATTTCTAGCACAATATTTTCTATTCGAATAACTGGATATCCTACTGTCTACTTCAATAGCTCAGGGGGTTGATATAAGGGGATCCAATATCCCCAAACCTATTCATCATCATGGTAAAGTTTTTGGGTAGATCAATAGCAAAAGATAAGGAACATGGCTATATCAAAGGGATAGGAATAACAAGCAATGTAGAAAATCAAACTCACATCCAGTTTGTGGATGGTAGTATGTTGTTAGGGGAAGCCACACTGAAGGAAGCTAAAGCTCTAAAAACACCCTAAATAGATATGAAAGGGCATCCTCTCAGAGTATCAACTTTAAAAAAAGTAAAATTTACTTTCTCAACACACCTCCCTTGAGATAAATCAAGATAAAGGAAATATTGGAATGTGAAATTGAGGAGTTGCCCTCCTTGTATCTAGGCATGCCCTTATTAGCTAGTAGAATAAATCCAAACCACTAGAACCATGTTATTGATAAATTTAATAAGAAACTGATAGGTTGGAAAGGCAATCATCTCAGCCAAGTAGGAAAAATTCAACTTCTTCAATCCACCTTATAGAGCATCCCAATTTACATGCTCTCCCTATTCAATATCCTAACTAAAATAGAGGAATATTAGAGAAAATCTATAAAAAATTGTGGAGAGGCACCGACAAACATAATAGTTTCCATCTAGTCAAGTAGGAAAGGGTGTGCTTCTCAAAATCCTATGGAGGACTAGGCCTAAGAAGAATAAAGACCCTCAACAAAGCTTTAGCAATGAAAATGGTGTGGAGAATCATTCAGGAAAAAGGAAGACCATGGACTAACATCATGAGGATAAAATACATTCAGGAGGAGGAACCAACAACAATTTTTAAAAATAACCAAATCCAAGGTGGCTCAACAATCTAGAACCATATCCATCAAGGCATAGATATCATAAGGGGAGGAACATGTTGGAGGATAGGGAAAGGAACTAAAGTAAAATTCTAGGAGGAAAACTATCTTGATTCAGGACCTTTGGATAGAGACCAAGATTTAGAGGAACTTAGAATAAATCTCCAATATGAGTGGGGAACCTCCTTCAACTCATATACAGGGAAGCAGAAAGGAGTCAAAATATAGAGAATTGACATGTAAATACCAATCTAAGATACAAGCTAGAAGGATTTCATGTAAAACTAAAGTACTTTTATATCCCAAATTAATCAGAATCAAATCAATTGGTGTAGATTGGGTCAAATTTAGGTTATTATATAGTTAAAAGTGGTTACATTAAGATGCTAGAAACACCTCAAACAAAATTTTGAAGAACATAAGCTTATAGCGAGAGGTGGGGTCAACAGTATAAGATAAAACTTTTTACTTTTCAATCCAAATGATAGCAGTAGTAAGCATTGCACACATCATCACACACATGAGAGACATGATTTAATGTGGTTTACCCAATGTGGGCTACTCCACAGAGAAAATATTTCTTATAAATTTTCTCAATGAATATTTTGGGAATCAAATCCCTATTACAATGTTTATGGACCTCTGTCCAAAGGAGACACCAATCCCCTTAAGCTCTATTTTGTGGATCTCTCCATAGGAGAGCTCTATCCTCTCTACTCTAGTTTGTGGATCTCTCTCCATAGAATAAATCTATCCCCTCTACTCTGGTTTGAGGATATCTCTTCATAGGATAACTTTATCCCCTTTGCTCTACTTAACTCTGATCAACATTGTTCATAAATATTCTCAAAAATATACTCACAATATAGTTTCAAATTTAATCACAAGTCTGTCTCTAATCGGTTCATAATTCTATCTCAAAACCTACTCAGAATCTACCTCTAACCTTCTCATAAATCTATCTCAAACCTGCTCACAAGTCTATCTCAAAATCTACTTAGAATATGCCTCTACCTCTAACCTACTCAAATTTTGCCTTTGACCTGCTCACAATATCTTCTCAATTCTGCTCTAATACATGCTCATAACTGGCTATAACACATTCTCAAAAGGTTTCACAAAGATGCAAAAACTTACCTTCAAACCTAGCATAAGTAGTTCATAATATCTAGCACAACTGTCTCAATATATTTCAACAATGAAACACAAAATCTCATTCAAATATTTCCAACAATGCTTATCAAACAATCCTTTTCGCTCCACCTTATTTTCCAAAAAATTCACTTCAACAAACACCTTAAACAAAGGATGATGTGCCTATACCTCTTAATTTGCTCTTATGGAGATATGTCTTCAAAACCTGTCTCACCAATAGTCAATTCTCTTTGTGCCACTTCAATGGTTAGATTGCAAAATATTTCCTCAACACATCCACATGAATTTTCATTTTAAAATATATTTCACCATATGCATATTACAATAAAATATCAACCACCTTAACACCTTATTACTCCTATTATTTCAAGAAAAATAATGCTTCAACAAAACAAATAAAAAATAACACATGAATTTCTCACATACACCTTATACCTCCTTAAGAAAACACAATAATGCACTTCAAATTTCAATAAGACCAAAGAAATTATTACTCCATCTCATGTATTCACCAAGCACTAGCAATTTCAAACTTGGTCTTTTAACCTTTTCAAAAACAAAAAGCAAATCACTTTACTATCCTTATGGCTCCCTAACAATTTCACATCAACATAATAAACATTAACTAAACCTTATACCTCCCTAACCATTTCACAAAACTTTAATAAAAATTAACTAACCCTTATAACACCCTAACCAAGCTTAAAGTGCATACCTTTTAACAAAAATTAATTCTACCCTCAAGCATTGTCATCATTGTTTGAAACCATGACCTTACTGGCCCCTACGCCATAGTACAAGGGCAAACACCACGTGGGCTACCTGCCCACACAACCCAAAAGAGCATGCACTCTTTCTTATCCTTTATCGTTGATGCCAAGACTTCAACACACTAAAAAGACCTTTCGTGTGAATCGAACGTCGGACTTGCTACCAACTACGTGCTCCACAAGATGAGATTGCTAGCTAGGCTGCCATCCACCATTGGATGGATTTTGGACACCCTTCACCTTTATTTTTGTGCTGCCTCAAATTTTGTAGAATATTCTATATCTTTCTTCACACCTTTACCAAAAGAATATGCAAGTAATACTTCGGGGGTTTTAATTTATTTTAACACTTTGACTTTGCAATACCTTAGCCCTTTTATACATATTGCCTTTTGACCTTGGATGTTAGCGCACTTGAAACAAATACCTCCCTGCAATTTTGATTTTCGATTTTTGGCGCCATTAAACTTTCAAAATATTATAATAAATTAAATCTAAGGTTTATTTAATTATTATAATTTTATGTTAACCTTTGGACCTTTTAATCTTTTAATTATTATAATTATTTAAATATTTATAGATTTAAATATTATAATTTTTCTTCTTCTAGAACCTTGTCTTAGGAAAACCTCTTCCTTTTTCTTTTGCAAATGCCACCATGGTAAAACATTAAACCTTTATTTTTTTGGTCATAAATGACAACCAATGTCATTAACCTTTGCCATTAATTCTTTGACAGTAATGACAACTATATACTCAAAATTTCCAACAATATCCCCCTTTGTCATTGATGGCAACCTTTTTCTAAAAAATATTTTTCCTTTTTCCATACCATTTAATTCCAAATCCGCTCCCCCTGAGAAACTGCTCCCCTGACTGAATGCTCTCCCCCTTACTCAAATCTCTCCCTCATTGACATCAATGGTAAAGGGACTTATTTGGGGCTAAAAATAAGACTCTTATCTCATCCCCCTCCCCACCTCCTCTCCTTGAGGTGATTAATTTTGGGGTGGGATTAAAACTACTCCAAAATTCCTCTAAGATACTCAAAAGTTTTCTTTGGAAGTGGCTTAGTGAAAATATTTACAATCTTTTTTTTGTAGTAATATATTCCAATTTGACTTGCTTATCCGTCACTTGTTCTCTCAAAAAATGGTATTTGATCAGAATGTGTTTGGTCCTGGAGTGCATCATTGGATATTTTGAAATGTTTATAGCACTTGTATTATCACATAGTATGGAGATAGGATGATCATGCTCTATATTGAAGTCCTTTAAATTTTGCTTCATCCATAACACCTGTGTGCAACAAGCAACCGCTGCAATGTACTCTGCTTCTACTATGGATAAGGATATCAATGCCTATTTCTTGCTTAGCCAAGAGACTAAACAATCTCCAAGAAAGAACACTCCACTTGTGCTTTTTTTGTCATCAATACTGCCTACCCAATCTGTATATGTATATGCTATGAGAGTGAAATTATCACTTCTGGGATACTAGAGTCTAAAATCCATAGTCCCTTTTAAATACCTGAGAATCCTCTTTACTACCATTACATGTGTTTCCTTTGGTGCTTCTTGAAATATTGCCACTAGTCCCACTACCTGGATTATACCTGGTCTTGTAGCTGTGACATATAATAAGTTGTAAATCATAGATTTATACAATGTCTAATTTGCCTCAGGATATTTATCATCTTTACTCAATTTGCATCCTATAATAATGGGAGTACTTATTGGTTTGCAGTCTTCTAAATTGAATTTCTTAAACATCTCTTTTACATACTTGGTTTGTGAGAGAAATAAACCCTTCTCTGATTGTGAAATATGTAGTCCAAGAAAGAAGGAAAACTCACCAAGCATTGACATTTCAAATTCATTTTGCATGCTCTTTGTAAATTTATGACACATCTTATCATTATTATCTGTAGCACCCTAAAATTGGCACGATTAAACCTTAGTAAAAAGATAAAAATTTGAATTTTAACCCAAACTCGCCCGTTACCCGCTTTCCTCATTTTTCATGCCATTTTTAGGATTTGTTTTGACCATTGGATGATATCATCGACGATCAGACGAAATCATCCCAAATCTGATGAATTCTTCTAGAACAGAACGTCCAGACGATTCCATCCCAAAACCGATTTTCATAATTAGCTTATGTTTCAATAGCTTCTCTAACTTGGGTAGAAAGTGTGTCTGCGTAGTTAGAGTCTTCCCCATTGGAGATCTCCCAAATTGGGATGATCTCCAACCTCCTAACCTCTCCCTAATCCTATATAAACTGGGATTTTCTTAGTTTATCCCCCTGAACCCCCTAGCTGACGGATTTCCTTGCAAATCTAGTTCCTTGTGCCTTAGAATACCTTCATACTTTTGTTTGCATTGCATATTTCAAGTTTTCTTGCAGGAATCTTACTGTTCTTTAGCTGGAGCAAGCTTGGATTGTTGTAGGCGATTCCAAATGATTTTGGACGATCCTTTCCAGATCGATGATGATCTCGTATGATTGGAGGCAATCCCGACTGTAATCTAGATTAGGGGCAATCAGAGCCCAGAGTTTGCATTTCCTTATTGTTTTTCTACATTTCTTTATGCATTATCTTAGTTATTATATTTATGCATCCTAGAGTTCACCTCATTTAGTATAGATGCATGATAAAGTCAAAATAAATTGTCAAATTGATGCATTTCCTTTTAATCGCTATCTGGATTCATCATTTGGGCAAGTTTACTATTATTTCCATCATTTCCCCTTGCTTTTGCAATTGCATTTTTGGTATTTTGTATCTATTTCTATGATTACAGGTTTTTGATGAATTCACAACAATCTCTTCTGATCTCAGACGACCGACTATGATATGAGATGATTCTATGCAATTCCAGACGATTACGTGTGATTTGAGATGATTTGGACTTCTACAAACCTTAGAATCTTCATCAGACATTCGAAATCAGGTATATTCTATCTTATTTAGCATATTCTCTGTGTTCAGCATTTATTCATATTTTTTGTATCGATATAAATCAACATTAGCATATAGAATATCTTAGATTCATCTTGGCCAAACCTAGGAATTAAATGATCAAAGTACAAAATGAACACATCAAACCTACTATCAACCTAGGCATGGAAACTGCCACTCAAAAGTTTCTTGGTGAACCCACCATCCATTAAAAATTCACCCTTATACCCCTCCCCCGAGAGGCGGGACCTTCAAAGGGCCTCTCAGTCTAAGGTATTGTCCCATCCTTCTCGCATCCCCATTTCGGGCATGGATCCTATAGCCTGAAGGTAAGGATGCGAAAAATTTGGAGTGATACATTTTGGTGAACCCGACGTGAAAAACTAAAAACCTTTTGAAAACAATCCAAGAACAACAAAACATAAATGCATTTAGAATCAAATATTGCATATCATATTTAGATGGTAGATTATAATAAAAGACGAGTTGTCACCATTAATGTTGAGAATCAATTAGCAACTATAGAGATTACTTCTATACTTAGAGTACCTCAAACAAATAGGGTTCAACCTTTATGGGATGAACTTAATAGGAGATTGAATATCATTGAGTCTAGATCAACCGAACTTAGGCAAATCAAGAGGTTTGTCCTAGATAGAATCTTGGATCCTGATCAAGTGACCTTGTATCATGAGCTTCAGAGAGCTTGCCATAGGTGGTTAGCAGATAAAAGAGCCCTTGTGTCTTCTGAGTTGTACACCTTTGAGGAATACCTCGACAATGCAGTTGTAGTACATAAATTTCTATCTCGTATAGAGGATCAAGAGGTCGTCCTTATGGATAGAAAGAGATGGAATAGAGTTCCTAGAGCTATGTTATATCGAGAGTATTGCCATGAGCTCTATTTTTACAATTCAGAGTCGAAGTAGATAACATCACCATAGCACACTTTGTCAAATTCTTGAAAAACCATTTCCAATTTGAAGAGCAGCATTTCATGACTCCTGATGAACTTGATCCCATCAATGACATCTATAAACTATTTATAGAAAACTAAGCCATTCCTTTATTATTATTATTTCTTGCATTTAGTGTGTTGTTTTTTGTCTTTAAAAACAAAACAAAAATAATAACAAAAATCAAAACATTTTCTTTTAAGTATTGTAGTAGGTATATAATTAAAATATATACCTCCCAAATTTTTTGCAAATATATATATATATCAATATATATTTGCTAAAATCTAAATTTAAGCATAATGACTAGACTTAGGAATGGAAAACAGACTGAAGTAGAAGAATATTGGTTAGGAAGACCAGTAAATAAACTCGATGTCCTTCCTGAAGACCCAATTCAGGAAGAAGGAACCCTAGACCAACAAGAAGAAGAATTTGCTGAAGGAAATAAACAAAGAGAAATTGTTAGAGAGGAAGGATCCTCATCTCCTAAAATATCTCCGAAAGGAGCTGTCACTTTTGAGAATATGGAACATTTCTAGAAGTTCCTCAATACTAATATTGGCACTCTTAATAGAGCAGTCCATATGGACAAGGATCAAATTAGTGTCAAGCAACCCTAGAAGACATATATCACACATGCACTAATACCTTGTCCTTCGTTGATCAAGAAAGTGATCAAGCTGGACCATCCAATTTGGATATGGCCGCTATAATCCAGAACATGCAACAACAATAGGTTACCCAACCATCTAGAGTGTCTGTTACCAAGCCTAGGGTTATTCCCACACAAAAGAAACCATCATTCACTGCTCTATTTTTCCAAGTTATTGATCAACATACCTCAAATCAACAAAAGCCTAAAACAAAACCAAACACCAATTTCCAACAATCTGGGATACAACATAATGCTACAACAAATCTTCTTCATAATACTCTTCCCACCAAGCATTTGCATAACAGTAATATGGCATCTAATCCTTATGTCACACCATCATATGCTCAAATACCACCGAACCAATATGGTGGACAAACTGGTAATCTGGAAGCCATGGTGAAACAGTTAGTCTCCCGCATGGACCAGATAGATCCCTACCGTCCCTCGTACAATTATAGAGAGATGTGTAGTCAGCCTCTAGATCCTATAGTTGTAGCACAACCATACCCTAAACACTTTCATATGCCTGTCCTACCTATATACAAAGGAACTGAAGATCACATAGAGCATCTTCGTATGTTTAGCATAGCCTGTCATGATATATAACATGATGACTTGTTATTACTAAAAATGTTCCCGAAAATTTTAGGAGGAATGGCATTGGAATGGTATTATCAACTACCCACTCATTCTTTGAGGAATTTCGAAGAAACCGTCGAGTATTTTGTGCATAATTTTAGTGCCTACATTGAAAGGCATGTAACCATTAAATATTTATACAACCTAAAACAAGACAAAGATGAATGTTTTTCCGATTTCCTAGCTCGATGGAGACAGTTGATAGGAAAATTGCACTTTGTGTTACCTTATCGGGAAATTTTGGATATCTTTATCAATAATTTACAATAACAACTATCCTATGAGTTATCAACTGCTACCTTGACCACCTTCGATCAAGCTATAGATTTAGCTTGAAGATTGGAATATGCTCTTGTTAGGAGAGGTCAACTTAAAAAGAAAGATGATGAGAAAACATCTAGAAATCAATATAAAAATAAACAAGTTGTGGGCGATGGAGTCACTGATAGTATAAATATCGCTACTGTTAATTTTGTGAAAACAACAAAGAAATTTATACTGAAACCTCCTGATAAACCACCTCAAGAATTTACTAGGTTAAATCAACCTTTATCAACCATTCTCCCGCAATTACTAGCACGAGGTTTGATCCAATTACCAAACATCCGGGAACTTGATCCAACTATACCCGGATACAGAGCTGATTTACACTTGTGATTTCCATAGAGGATCTGGACACGCTACCAACTCTTGTAAAATATTAAAACATAAAATACAAGACCTGATTGATAACAATGAGATGGAGGTGCAAGCCTTTCAACCTAAACAAAATCCTCCTAATAATGCTCAAAATAACATCCCTCAAAATCAAAATCAAAATCAAAATGCCAATTAATCATTGGACATATTTCAACATCCCTTACCAAAGCATGGTAAAGAGGTGGCTAATAAAATTGAGCATCATAATGTTCCCCCTCCTACCCGATATGTAGGAACTATTAGTGGACATTTACCTGCTCGTGATCCACAAATATTTGACACAACTTTATCCATGGTTACGACCAAACCTCTACATAATATTCGGACACCTGATCTTAGTGATACAGAATACGAGATTGAAAGTGACATGGAAATCACCTCAATCAATCAAATAGCTCTGAAGATGAATTAGATCCTATTCAACCTATCACAAGTTCTATGATTCCAGAAGAACCATTTCCTAGAAGAGTCACTACTAGACCATCTTCTCACCAATTACTTTCTAATGAACAAGCCATAAACGCTAGACCAAGACCCATTCATCATCCACAAAATTATATTGTAGGTACCATCGAAGCTGTTACTCGAAAACAGGCTCAAAATTCTCAACAAGATCAAACTCAGAACGATGGATCAGCTCCATTTGTTTTGAAAAATCCCAATAAATGGAATCATGCGCCTAATGTTCAACCTAAACCTCCTTATAATATTAATGAACAATTATCAAATACTATAGCTAGAATTTCTCTTTTGGACCTTTTAATATCTTATTCTACCCATAGAGATGAATTAATGCTCACATTAAGCCAGATGATGGTACCACAAAATATTCAACCTAAAGCCATTTCCAATACTATCGTAACTTGAGAAGTCGATTGTATTGATTTTCGGGATAGAGATATACCGCAACATAGTTTACATAATGATAACCCCTTATATATTACTGCCCTAATTGGAGATGTAGCAGTTAAATGAGTCTTTATTGATAATGGTTCATCTTTAAACATATGCACTTTTGACTTCTATCAAATATTTGGGTTTAGAAGTGATGAAATGAAAAGAAATGATATGATTATAAAAGCATTCAATGACGAAACACAAGAAACATGTGGAGTTATTACTATCCCATTGCAAGTTGGTCCAAGAACCTTATACATGACCGTGTTTATTGTACATTGCCCTGCATCGTACAATATACTCTTGGGTCACCCTTGGATCAACGCGATGCAAGCTGTTCCCTCAACTTTTTTTTTGAAAAAATTGAAAAAACTTGTATTAAAACAAAGATCAGTTACATAAGGGAGAAGACCCTTCCCACCGAGAACAAAGAAAACACAAGATTACAAGGCGCTAAAACATGACACAAACCATCTTTGACCGCAAAAAGTCAACAAGTCACGAAATCGCGACAAGTCGCGATATCGCGGCAACAAACCAACCTTGACCGCGACGGAGCGACATGTCGCAAAATTATGACATGTCGTGATTTCACGACAGCTAACCAACCTTTGCCGCGATGAGGCAACAAGTCGCGATATCGTGACCTATCGTGATATCGCGACAACAATCCTTCCTTTGCCACGACAGAGCAACATGTCGCGATATCGCGACAATAAACCTGCCACGGCCAAGACAGAGCAACATGTCACAAAATCGTGACAACTTTCCCCCATTGGCCATGATAGCACAACATGTCATGATATCGTGACAACTTTCCTCCCATGGCCATGACGGTGCAACATGTCACGAAATCATGACAACTTTCCTCCGAAAACCGTGACGGTGCAACATGTCACGAAATCGTGACAGCTTTCCTCCAGTAGCCGCAACGGCGCAACATGTCGCGATATCGCGACAGCTTTCCTCCAATGGCCGCGATGGCGAAACATGTCACGATATCATGACAACTTTCCTCCAAAGGCCGTGACGGTGCAACATGTCGCGATATCGTGACAACTTCCAACCAAAGGCCGTGACGGTGCAACAGGTCGCGATATCATGACAGCTTCCCTCCAAAGTCCACGATGGCGCAACATGTCATGATATCGCGACAGCTTCCCTCCAAAGGCCGCAACAGCGCAACATGTCACGATATCACGATAGCTTCCCTCCAAAGTCTACGACGGTGCAACATGTCACGATATCGCGACAGTTTCCCTCCAAAGTCCATGATGGTGCAACATGTCGTGATATCGTGACAATTTCCCTGCAAAGTCCGCGATGGTGCAACATGTCGTGATATCGCGATAGTTTCCCTCAAAAGTCTGTGATGGCGCAACATGTCGCGTATCACGATAGCTTCCCTCTAAATGCCATGACGACGCAACATGTCACGATATCGCGATAGCTTCCCTCCAAAGGCCGTGATGGCACAATAGGTCGCGATATCGTGACAGCTTCCCTCCAAAGGCCACGACGGTGCAACAGGTCACGATATCGTGACAAAAACCACCCTTAGCATTTTCTTTGCTCATTGTCTCAAGGATCGTTCAAGACCCTGCCTAATCACTTCATCCTCCAAAGGCATGTCACTGTGCAGCTACACCCCTACCTCTTTCTCAGCACCCATCTTCGCAAGGAAATCGGCCACTTTATTTAAATCTCTACTCACATAAACGGGGATCACATCATCTAATTCCCTCCAGAGTTCCTTGATTTGAGAGACCAGAATCCGCAACCTCCATGCTTTCGAAGCAAATTTCCTCATGCAGTCTAGAGCGCCAACCAGAATTTGAGAATCAGATTCAAGAATTATCCTCCTGTGGCCCTGATTAACAGCCCAGATGGAAGCAGATTTGATAGCAATGGCTTTTGCTTCATTGTTTGTGGCTCTTCCCAAGCCTTGCAGTTCCCAATAGAGCATTGAACCAGCATGATCCCGGCAAACTACACCAATTTCGGCACTACCCGGATTGCCTTTTGCAGCTCCATCAGTATTGATTTTAATCCAACCTTATGGGGGTGGTTTCCAGATAGCTCTGTCCTGTCTCTCTTGCTCTTCAGCTCCCTCTTCCAGTGGCCTAGGACCAACTTTGATTTTCCTCTTCGACATAGATGGCAACAGTTTCTGTGACTTTGCTCCAGATGACCTGCCAAACTCCATCTAGCGAGGAGAAAGTTTCTCTAAAAATACGGGCATTTCTCTCCAACCACACTTGCCACCAGATGAAAAGTAAGCCAAGCTCCCAACCAATTCGAAGAGCTTTAGATTTAAATCTACCCCTCTTCCATCTTTCCCAAATATTGGTCCGATTCAGATCACCATTAACCTGGATTTTATAGTGAGAGAACCAACGCTTCCAAATCTGACACGTGAAAGGGCACTCAAACATCAGATGATCAGCTATTTCCTCATTCTTGTGGCATAATACACACTGAGATGGACCGATGATTCCTCTACTTCTGATATTGTCAAAAGTGAGAATTCCATTGTGCATAAACTTCCAGGCAAAGAAATTCACTTTCGACCAGCCCTTGGAATGCCAAATCTTCCTCCAATCCTGAACCAAAAATGAATGTGAGGGAGGCTCTGGGAGGATCTTATCGTATCCGTCCTTCACTGTATATACCCCAAGGTTCCCATAGCCCCAAGCTAATTCATCCTCCTCGTCTCTCCCTGTGAGAAACCTTTCTGTCAAGATTTTGGTCAAGATAGGTGCCAGCTCCAGAGGGATTGTAATTGGCCACTCCTCCAACCTCTTAAACTTCTTAAACTTATACTCCCCCATTTGGCTAGTGTTGAAATAAATTTCAATTTGGACCCAGCCCTTGGCTTCTATGGTGGATTTAATTGGTTGTAATTCGGGAAACTCAGCAATGATGGGTGGGTACTGGTCCCATGAATCAGTCCAGAAACGTGCCTTCTCCCCTCTCCCCACTTTCCAAAACAATTGGTCTTTAATAACCTGAGATCCAAGCTTGAGAGCCTGCCACACTAAGGATCCAGTACCATCCAGAGGGAAACGGCCCACCTCATTGGGGTGAACATGACCCAAATATTTATTGGTTAGGATTCTACTGAATAAGGATGTTGGTTGGGAAATCCACCTCTAGTACAGTTTTCCAGCCAAAGCTTTGTTATTAAGCTTGGAGCTTCTCAGTCCTAGCCCTCCTTTTTCCTTGGGCTGGGTAACTTTATCCCAACCAACCAAGGCCCATTTCCTCTCCCCTTTTGCTCCTTCCCATAAAAATCTTCTAGCCATTTTGTCCAACTCTTTCCATATAGTATGTGGGGCAGCCAGGATAGAGAATTTATAAATTGGCATGGCCTGAATAACTGACTATAAGAAAGTTAATCTACCCCCATAGCTTAACCATTTATGAGACCAATGATTCATTCTATCTTTGATACCATCCAAAATATCCTTCCAGATATCTATTTTTAATTTTTTGAAATGCAAAGGAACCCCCAAGTAAACTACTGGAAGAGAGGTCCTAGTGAATCCCAAGATCTTTATAACTCGTCTCTGTAGCCTTTGGTCAAGATTGAAAAAGACCACTTTGGATTTTTTATCATTGATGACTTGGTTTGAAGCCCTAAGGTAGACATTAAGAGTATCTCTGATTCCTCTAGCTTCCCTGAAGCTGGCCACTCCAACCAATCCTGTATCATCCACAAACTGTAAGTGAGTCAAAATTTCCTCACCCACCTTGATACTGTTAGCAGGCCTTGATGTCTTCTCCTAAAGAAAAGTCTACCTAATCCTTCGACCAAAATGAGGAAAAGATAGGGAGAGCAAGGGTCCCCTTGACGAAGACCACGTGTGGCTCCAAAAGGTTGCGAGGGAAGGCCCTTGATTAGAACAGAATAAGAAGGCGTAGAAACACAACTCATGACCCAATCTATCCAGTCCTGAGAGAAACCAAAGGCTGCCATCATCTTTGACAAGAAACTCCACTCCACCCTATCATAAGCCTTGGACATATCCGAGTTTAATGAACATTCCTTTATTACCAGATTTTTGCATTGTATGGATTGCCTCTTGAGCGAGAACCACCCCATCCAAGATCTGTCTACCCTCTACAAAACCCCCTTGCTCCGAGGAGATAATGTTATGAAGGAGAGGTTTTAGCCGTTCAGCCATTATCTTTGTGATTATTTTATAAATCACGTTGCATAAGGCAATAGGTCTGAAATCAGAGATATGAGCCCCCTCCTCCCCTTTTGGAATTAAAGTGATGAAGGTATGATTTATTGCCTTAAGCATTCTTTTATTAGTTCTGGACTCCTCGGTGATGACCAAAACATCCTCCTCCAAAGTATCCCAAAAGGCCTAAAAAAACTCAATAGGAAAGCCATCTGGACACGGAGATTTGCCGGTGCTCATTCCAAAGACCACATTCTTCGGTTCATCTCTATCAATGGGTCTAAGAAGGGCCTGATTTTCTTCTTCAGAGATAATAGAGGGTATGACATCAATAACTTCATTTTGAGCCTCTACATCTTGCTCCATACTTTCCTTAAAAAGTTTAGAAAAATAATCCATTGAATGGGAATGCATACCGGGAAGAGTATCAAAGGAGTGTCCATTCTCATCTTGAAGGGCTTCCATGTTATTCATCTATCTCCTAGCACAAGCTGATCGATGGAAAAATTTGGTATTTCTATCACCTTCTAATAACCAAGTGTTTCTTGCTCTCTGTTTCCAGTAAGTCTCCTCTTGGTTATCAATGTCCTCAACCGCTTTGCGCAAGGCATCATCCTCGGTTTTGAGTTGCTCAGTAATTGTTCCTTCCCTAAAGTGTTTTTGAACCTCTTCCCATCTGGCCACCAAGGGAGCTCTTTGGAGCTGGAAATTTGACTTATTAGCCTACCTCCATTGTTTCAGTTGAACTTTGACAAAATGAAGTTGTTTGTGGAATCTAAACATTGTTGTCCCAAAAGGTAGACGACCTTCTTCCCACCATTGCAGAATTTTCTTTCGAAGATCCTCCTTTTGTAACCAAAAATTCTCAAATTTAAAAGGTTTGTGATGCTGCCCTGTCATAGTCCCTCCCTCCAACAAAATGGGAAAGTGATCTGAAACTGGGCCCTCCAAAATCTGGAATTTAATATTCCACTTTACAAATGCCTCCTCTGAGACCAGAAAACGGTCTAGCTTTACCTTCCTGCTGTGTGGCTCCCTCCTCTTGTTAGTCCAAGTAAAGTAGGTTCCAGGGCCTTTAATATCCACTAGGTGAAAGGCCTGGACTTGGGCAATCAGAAGCCGATCCCCTGGATCCAAAATTGGGGTTCCACCTTCCTGATCTCGAGCAGATAATTTAGCATTAAAATCCCTAGCAATAATCCAGTCTAAATCTTCCCTTGAGGACCTCATGTTATGTACAGATTTCCATTGGAGCCTCTAGCCATCAAGGTTTTGAGCCCCATAAAAATTTGTGATTAAAACATGTTCAGTTGTGACATTATTCCTAAAATGAGATGTGAGAACACCCCTCCAAGCTATATGTTCTATTGCAGTCCATTCCAGAGGGTTCCAAAGAGTAACAATCCCCCCGAGGCACCTTGGGCAGCCACATCCATATGACCAGCGCCCCTCCAGATTCTATTAACTGTTTTACACATAAGATCTAAAGACATTTTTGTCTCCTGGATAAGCAAAAAGTCTGTTTTACATTTTCCTAAGAGTCTTTGAATAGCAGATTGATGGGTTCTATTGTTTAAACCCCTAACATTCCAAGATTGAATAATCATTGAAAACCTTGAGAGCAGTAAGAATCAATTGTCCTCACCGATCCTCCAGTGATCAGCTTGTCTCCTTGAACTACGAGCAAGTCCTTATTTGATTTTCTGCCCGCTCCTTGAGAGTTGCTATTTTTGGATCTCTTTTCCACCTGAGTTATCCCTAGGGCTGGCCTTTCTCTGTTCTTTTCTGCAATTCCCATGCTGACATCCTTAATTACTGGCTGCGCTTGGGAGTGCACTATCAATGCCCCTACATTCTCTAGCTACGGTAACTCAGTGGACTCAATCACCTGTTCTAAGATAGGGGGAGATGAAGGAGAAGCATGAGTGTGGATGTTATTATCCTCAATATTCCCATCCACTCCTTCCATGACTTGATCCTCTTGATCCACTAGTGTCTTAAAAATTTCATATCTATTGGCTGGCTTGAGTTGTGATTGCTCCTTACCATTTTTCTTTTGCTTTCTCCTTCTTTTGGGCTGTTCAAAGCCATCTTTCTGAACATCATTACCCTGAGGAGTATTGGATGGTTCTTTGGCAAGAGTAGACTTACCCTCTCTGGGGCGATTTGGCATTCCAAGCGAGGCCTCCATTTTTGTGTTCAAAACATTTGGACAAAACCGGGCCAAATGCCCATGTTTGTGGTAGACTCTGCATCTGAAGGGCAGAGCCTCATAATCTAACTGTTGGATCCAAGATAGTCCTGCCAGTTCAAGTTCCACCTCTATCGGTAGAGGCTGGCTAATATCCATTTCCATGCAAATTCTTGCAAAGACAGTTGTGTTACCTTCTATGGTGTCCTTGGAGACGCCCAGATGTCTACCGAGGGAGTTACCGATCATTTCTAGAACCTGCTCACCCCAAAAATCCATTGGAAGAGCGTACAACCGGATCCAAATCGGGACAGTCGTGGGTTCAATACGAGGATCGAAACCCACTCTCCAGGGTTGAACAAATAACCCTGCCGGACCGTGGTTCCTCTTTTTTGATTCAAACGCCCTGTTTCTATCGGCTAGAGAAGAAAAACTAACAATGAAATACCCATTGCTAATAAACCATAAGGAGTACTCACCATGAGGCTCCCAATTCTGTCTGACCCAGGTATGCAAGAAATTTAGGGTAGGTCGGATACCCATGAATTTATAGATCAGATCATGGTTAGCTTTGTATATGATTGTGTCTTCGACCATCTTTGGTTCGATGACAATCTTGGGTCTTGAGGCGGATTGTGGGAGGCATCCATTAACTCGATGTGTTGTTGAACTCTTGCCAACGTTCTTGAAGAGCGTATGAAGAGTATTTCTTTGAGCTTCGTCATTGGAAGATGAAGAATTTTCTTTTAGCAATTCAGTGTAAGAGCTCTTTCTCCTAGATAGAGGATCTGGAGGAGACCCCATTGGGCCCTCCTGGGGCAGCAGACGTTCCTTCAGATCCACAGTAACTAGAATAACACTACGGCAACCCACCTGATGCCATGGATTTTCCTTCGCTCCACAAACCCTAGAACATCGCCTGTCGTCTGCTCAAAAATTTTCCCGCCAGTTCACCCAATACTTTTTTCATCTGTTCCCTCAACTTTACATCAGTGTGTTAAATTTTAATTTAAAAATTAGTTGGTTACCATTCATGGTGATTCCAGACCCTTTGATATGTGTGCTTTGGCAAAACCTGTTGGAGTTCAATTTTACCCTGCTCTGTCATCCACACATCCTAATTCTAATCATCTGCCTAAATGTGTGAAACACACACTAATAACATCATCTACTTTTTCTCCACAAACAACACCTCTACATATAGTTCAACCATATTCCGAACAAACCACATTAGGACCTCAAAAATATCCTAAACCCACAACCAATGCTTCTTGTTTTACTCCTATAACTTCCATACCTTTATACCAGTCCATCGACATCTCTACAACGTCTATGCATATCAAAGGCATGTTTTCCACATCCGAAAACATAGGAAATTATCCTTCTACCTCTTACGCTCTTACTGATGAGCTCTTACCCGATTTATCTCAAATTCTTGTATTAGAGAAAACAAGCGTTGCTATGCAAGATTCCAATATTTTAAATAAATTGCCACCCTCTCCTCATACCTTGGGCCTCCCATAGCCTATGGGAAGTATCTACCAAGTCGGGAGTTGTGCTTTTATTTATATTGGATATGACTTGGGAAGAATACCTAGAAACATCAAGACTCATTATGATGGGTATGCTCGATGTTATTTTGCTAATGAGTATGTTAAAGCTAAGCCTATAATGCTTAAATTGGGATATAAAGGGAAAGGTTTGGGACCTTCCCAAAATGGTATGAAAGAACCTTTTGAGGTAGAACCATGGCCTGCCCGATGTGGTGTGGGCCTATTTTCTAGTAAATGTCAGCCCTTCCCATTTGAGGATGATGACCATCTTATATGTTACCAAGATTATTTGGATAAACGCGATGCTTTGCGTTTAAGGGATAATCCATTTACATGCAATATGCTATCCATAGCTTACCCTGAGATGATTGTTGAATCCGACGATGATTTGGAGGGGGATATCTTCCATGATGTCTCCATTGAGGAATTGTTACATAATGGATTTTATTTCAATGGCTCTATACCTAGTATAGCCCAGCTTGAGGCCACGACTCCTCAAGACGAATTATCCAAGCTAACCTTGGAAGAATTACAAGAATTAGGTGTTTCACCCGCCCCATCTACTTTTGAGAGAGACCTACATATGGAAGTTGAAAACGTTATAAAAATTAACATTGGAACCGAAGATAACCCTCACATAATCAAAATTGGATCAGAATTGAGTCAAGAAAAATAAGATAAATAGATTTCATTCCTTAAATAATATGAAGACATTTTTACTTGGACATATGAAGATATGCTAGGATTAGACCCTTCTGTAGTTATGCATCACCTAGTATTCCATCCGGATGCTAAACCTGTTAAACAGAAACTTAGAAAAATACATCCTAAAGTGGCCTTACTAGTCAAAGGAGAATTAGAAAAACTCTTGAAGGTTATTTTTATACAAGCCATTGATTATGTTGAATGGATCTCGAATGTCATTCCAGTAACTAAGAAAGAAGCTACCAAAGTTAGGGTTTGCACAGACTTTAGAGATATTAATGTTGCATGCCCTAAAGATGATTTTCCTCTTCCCAACATGGATCAGATCATTGATTTTACTATTTGGAGCGGAATGATATCCCTAATGGATGGATTTTTTGGTTATAACCATATCAAGATAGCTCCTAAAAATTAGGCTAAAACAACCTTTATTACCCCTTGGGGCACCTTTTGTTGGAAAGTGATGCCATTCGGTTTAAAGAATGCAAGTGCAACATATCAACGAGCCATGACTTATATCTTTCATGATATGATGCATGATATTCTACATGATTATGTAGATGATATTATAGCTTGTTCCATCAAAGAAGATGATCATTTAGATGACTTGAGAAAAGTATTTGATTGATTAAGGGAATATCTTATCCGACTAAATCTAGCCAAATGTATATTCGAAGTTAAGTCCGATAAATTATTGGGAGTTATAGTTTCTTTACGTGGCATTTAAATTGACCCTCTCAAGATCATGGCTATCACTAATATGCCCACACCCACAAATATATGTGAATTACAAAGCCTACAAGGTAAGCTTCAAGCTATTCATCGCTTCATCGATAAGTTGGCAGACAAAACTGGACCCTTTCTTAAGCTTCTTAAGAAAGATGTCTCTTTTCATTGGGACGATGAATTCCAGGAAGCATTTGAACTCCTTAAACAATATATCCTTAAACCACCGGTGCTTTCACCACCTAGATCTGATCGTCCATTTATCTTGTACATTTTTGCTTCATATTTTGCCTTAGGAGCTATGTTAGCTCAACTTGACGATGAGAAGAAAGAACATGTTCATTATTACATTAGCAGAACTTTAATCAGTTATGAAACTCGCTATACAGTGTTAGAGAAGTTATTTCTCGCAATCGTATTTTCTACACAAAAACTATGCCATTATATGCTCAGTCTGAAAACGTATGTTATTGCTAAATTCGATCCTTTGCGGTATCTCATGAATCGACCGTACTTATCTGGTCACATAGCCAAGTGGGTTCTTGCGCTAAGCGAGTTTGAACTCATGTTTATAGGACAAAAGTCTGTTAAAGGTCAAATTATAGCAGATCAATTAGCTGCTGCACCCTTAGAGTCTACCCATCCCCTCATCATTGAGTTTCTTGATGAATGCCTTAAATTAGAGGCAGACCATCCTGAGAAATGGTCCCTATACTTTGACGGAGCCCAATGCATGAGTGGGGCTGGTGTAGGTATTATTTTAATATCTTCGTAGAAACATCTTATACCTCTGTCCTTCAAACTAACATTTTCTTGCACTAATAATACTACTGAATATGAGGCTCTAATACTAGGATTACGAGCTGCCTTGGCACTGAAAATTAAAAATTTATTGATTTTTGGTGATTCTCAACTTGTCATAAATCAAATCAATGATGTTTATCAGACCATAGATGATAAATTATGCCCATATAAAATATGTCTTACAATTATTATCTTTATTTGATCAAGTTACCTTGGAAGCTATTCCTCGAACTAGCAACCGTGCAGCTGACACTATGGCTGCAGCTGCATCTCTTTTGCCCTTGGAATTAGATGATGAAAATGCTACCATAATTATTCGTCGACTCCAGGAACCCGCTTCAAGCAAATCATGCTTGGAACCTTTGGATGTGTTTCTAATCAACAAAACTACTCCTGAACCATGGTACACTGATATATGTAATTTTTTGCAAAATGGGACCTTCCCTGAAGGTTGTAATAGCAACCAACGTCGGTTGTTACGTAGACGAGCAAGTCGCTTCGTAATTATTGGTAATACCTTGTATAGGAGATCTTTTTAAGGTATCTGTTGGTTCGACTTTTATACACACCCTGTGAAGAATGAGCATGAAATACCGATAACAATTATAAGGGATAAATCCCACTCACTTGCGAAAATGGAACAGGTCATGATAATGGAAAACGTCGCGATATCGCGACATGTTTTAGCTGAAAGGAAAAATTGACGAAAACATCGCGATATCGCGACAGGTTTGAATTAGAAGCGAAGCTTGACGAAAACGTCGTGATATCGCGACACATTTGGATCAGAAGCAAAGCTCAAGGAAAATGTCACGATTTCACGACATGTTTTGGTAGAAAAGGCCAAGTGATGGAAATGTCACGATTTCGTGACATATTTGGATTAGAATGGCCAAGTGATGGAAATGTCGTGATATCGTGACATATTCTGGTCAGAAGCCAAACATGGAGAAAATGTTGCGATTTCGAGACATGTCGTGGTTTCACGACAAAGAAGCCAAGAAAGAAGCCAAGTAAAGAAAACGTCATGATTTCGTGATGTGTTTTGGTAAAAAGAGCCAAGTTATGGATACGTCACGATTTTGCGACATATCTGGATTGAAAGACCCAAGTGATGGAAACATCGCGATATCGTGACATATTTTGATTGAAGGCAAATCTTGAAGAAAACGTCACGATTTCATGACGTGTTCCATTTTCACGATGGCACAAGCTCAGAAAGAGTCAAGTATGGAAAACGTCACGATTTCGCGACACATATTTAGCTAGAAGCAAGTCTATGGGAAAACGTCACGATTTTGTGACGCATTTGGACCAAAATGAAAGCTTGAGGAAAATGTCACGATATCGTGACATGTTCCATTTTTAGAACCTGTCTCATTTTCGCGAAGGCAAAAGAAAAGGGGGAAAGTAGTAAAAAAGCGTCACGATATCGCGACAGGTTTTTGAAAAATATGAACTGGGAAGAAAGAAACCAAGCCAACAAGGTAATAAACATTAGGGTTAATTTAATAATATTAAAATGCTAATCCTTGTCTTTCTTTTGCAGAAAGTGATCTGGCAGTTGCATAATAGCAGAAGTAATGGCAAAAAAGACAAAGATAGGCGCAGATCAAGCAAGGGCCGTCAGATAGAAAGATGAAGATACCTTTACACGCAACTACTTCATTTAATGAAATATGTCGACGATTGGCCGAAAAGTGAAAATATCTACACGCAGTTACCAGAATTTGCCGATGGATGCATTTAACAAAAGAATTTATGGTGAAAGTAATGGCGTGCAGAGAATTTCAACTCAAAGGCAGCTCTACGAAGATAAAATGCTAGAGAAGTCAATGACTCATCCAAATTTCTCAGAGGAGTTAATGAGATGCTCTCGACCGACGCACCAGAAAAATGAAGATATCTACTCATAGTTATAGGTGGATGAAAATAATATCAGATTGTGTCTTCTCCATTTATGGCAAGAATCACACAAAGTCTTTCAGAGCAGTTAGGTTTTATCAAAACTTTATATAAAAATGCCTTATATTGTAAAACCTTGGCAGTAGGGTTTTGATGATAAGATTTAGGGTTTCGGAAGAAGATATTTCTGAAAAGATCAGGGTTTGTCCTGAGTCTATATATACTTCTTCTGAATGTAAGATCAAGGAGTTGGAAACTTAGAATAAAAAGCTATTGGAGCAATTTCTTGCAAATCTTGTTGAATTCTTTGTTTTGGACCTGGAGTTGGTGTGATTTTAGTTTTCTGTGATAGCGTGGCCAGGAGCCTAATCTCTTTCAGATTACAATAAGTTCATCTTCTTTTGTTTTCATCTCGTTAAGGTTTATTTAATTTATGTTGTAGATCTGTGTTATCAAGATTGGATATGCTGCTAGGCTTCATTCTGTTTGTTGTATGCTAGGGAAAATTAAAGATTTAAGGTTCAGGTCTGTTCTAATTGCTCTGTCCTCACTGCGCGAGCTGGGCTGCTGGTGAGAGATACCAATTTCAAACAACTTCCCTTCTATTTATGATTTTCTTTCAGATATGTTTTATCTATGCCTTATGCTCTTAGTAGAAGGTGATCTTAGAAATTTGGACACCTTCTTCTTTGATTTGTTCTATTGTCAAGCTAAATAGTATAACTAAAATTGGTAGTTTTGGTTTTGCAGCTAAGTTACATAAATTTCTCTTTCTACCCTACCCTAATCTCTCTATTCCATCGATTGAATGATCCATTTTTATCTTCTTTAAAATTTGTCTTTTATTTAAATCTGCTAAAGCATAAAGAGCTAGATCAAAGAACTGATTGTAAATCTGAGTGTCCACAAAGATAACAACTTCTAAACATTACTGAACGAAGGTCGAGCCCATTGTAAGGTAACAGACAGTCCACTTGAAACTATTCCAGAAGCGGAAAAGAGTGAATAGACATTCGACCCAACTCTGTAACTCACACCTTGGATATCCAGCAAGATCCTAAAGTGAGTGGGATTTATCCCTTATAAGTGTTATCGGTATTTCATGCTCATTATTCACAGGGTGTGTATAAAAGTCGAACCAACAGTATCCTACTGAGATGTTTGAATCTAGCAGAATCTATATTAGCTTTGAGTGAAGCCCACAATGGATCTTATGGGGGGCATTTTAGTGGTAGCACCATTGCTAATAAGCTCCTTACAATAGGATATTTTTGGCATACCATGGAGAATGATGCACATGATTATGTGCATCGTTGCGACAAGTGCCAGAAACACGTTGGCCTTGTCCATGCACCTGCACAAGAACTACAGGCTATTTCATCTCCTTGGCCCGTTTCAAAATGGGGCTTAGACATCATCAGAAAAATCAACCCTGTGTCATTTTATGGACACAAATTTATCATAACCGCCATTGAGTATTTCACGAAGTGGGTTGAAGCTATGCCCTTAGCTTCTTGCACTAGAACCCAAGTTTCCAAATTTATTTTTAATCAAATTATTTGTAGGTTCGGAATTCCTTCAAATCTCATCTCAGATAATGAAATTTGTTTCAAAAATAAAGATGTCAAAAAATTATGTCAAAAATATAAAATTCAACATCGTTGGTCCACTCCCTATTATCCTCAAGGTAATGGCCAAGCAGAAACATCTAATAAAACATTAATCAAAATCCTCAAAATATTGGTCAATAAATCTGGCCAAGATTGGCACATTCAACTATATCCTTCTTTGTGGGCTTATCGAACTAGCGTTCGCACCCCCACAGGTACTTCACATTTTGTTTTGGTTTATGGCGTTGAAGCTATTTTTCCCTTTGAATTAGAGGTTCCTTCTTTGGCTCTACTACTTCAAGATACTAAAGTAGGAGATGAATATCGTGCTGGCAGATTTAGTCAGCTAGAACTCCTAGATGAAAAGTGCATCAATGCTTTGGAGCATCTTCGTGCCTACCAAAACAAGCTTAAGAGAGCATACCTCAAGAAATTTCATCATCGATCCTTTGAGATCGATGACCTTGTCTTAAAATAAAATCAAAAAAATACTAATGCAACTAAAGACCTTAAAGGTAAATTTGAGCCCAACTGGCTTGGACCGTATATCATCACTGCTTAATTTGGATCGGAAGCATACCAATTAGCTACCTTAGATGGTAAATATCTTAAATAACCTATGAACATTATGCATCTTAAGCGTTATTATGCATAACATTGGGTCATTTCATCATTTGTATATATTGTATTTTGCATATTGTTTCATTTTAGTAATTTATATAAAAATTTCAAAAATAGTAACAGTATTTATTCTTTCAATTCATCAATTAAAATCAAAATATAAAACTTCAAAATCATCAAAATATTCAAAAACATCTTTTATTTTCATACTTGTCAATTCTTGAAGTATTGCAGTTATATTTTTAATTATTTTGGATAAATTAGCATTTATTTGGAATCCCGCACTTTCACACTCACATGCATAAATATCTTGATTTTATTTGGTATGATTATTAATCTCTCTTATATCAAAGTCCACAGTTGAATTAAATAAAGCTTTGAGCATAGAAGAATTGATCTTGTTATTTCCTTGAACCAAGTACATCTCTTCACATTAAAATGATTTCATTGCAAATTCGATATGATGCTACATAGCAGAAGTGGTTTCTTGAGCGAAAAGTTTCCCCTGCTATCCTATCATGCACATGGTCTAGAATCTTTGAGAATTGACAAAATGACAAGCTCACCCCTACCCAGAATAAAAATCCCTTGCTCTATAGCCAATCCGAGCAAGTATCCCTAGCATAGGAAGAAAAAGAAAAGTCAAAGAAAATGAGAAAAATAAAAATATTATTTTGTACCATCGCAACAATATTTCAGCATTATCTCAGTCCCACGCAAAAAAAAAAAAAAAGAAGAAGAGAGAAAGAAACAGCAAATAAAATCCCTTTCCCTACCCCTTGAAAATAAAATAAGGGTGAATGAGCTTGAATCCCTGGAATTCTCAATTATTCGAAAACTGTGAGGTAAGCCCCATAACAGGTGGTTTGTGCCCAACCCGCTTGGCCTTGGATAATTCCTAGCGTGGTGATATGTCTGTCACATTAGTGACCTTATTTTGTACAGACCTATGTCGGCTTATGGATTAGCTAGCTCTTGATAACCCGACTTACATAAGTAGTCTGGTATGGTTACATGCATATAAATCATGGTCAATGAACCCTTATTTGGTTAAGTCAAATTACTTGTATCAAATTTTCTTGCTCAAAATTGGTGAATGAACAATACAATTGCACACACATTTGTATTTGAGAGATTTTGTATCATTATGATAAATCAAGATCGGTAATGAACTCACATTTGCACATGAGGGTTCCTTATAAATCTACATTTTTGTCTTTAAAATAATTCAAAATATCTCTGCAATTCTTTTTGAATCATTTCATCTTCTTATTTAAGAACATTTGCTTAGCATAAAAACAATTAAATATATGTTTTTCCAACAAACAAAAATTTTCTTTCACATCTTTCAAACACCTCGCAAATAAAGTCATGTTTATTTTCTGTTTATCTCAAAATCAAAAATCAATCATGCAATAAAACTAAAATATCAAATTCTTTTTTTTTGGATTTCGCGATGATGGTATAAGTCTATACCCATAATTCTATGCCTAGCGCAAACCATTGTTCTAATTTTATTTTTCCATTCATTTTAAAAACATGACTTACATCATTATGTTAGACAATTGAGCTTTAAAACAAACAAACACTTATTCTATTTCATGTCATTATGTCAACATTCAATTTTACAAAAATGGTATAGTTCCTAGGGACTTATTCAAAAAAATTATCACACTTAGGAATTTATGCCTAGCAAAAATCATATTTCTTTAATATGTCATGCATAATATTTTTTATGAAAATCTGAAAACAAATCATCACCATCATCATTTCCATCATCACAACACAAAGTCCTAAGACAGTCTCTTAAGCACTCTTTTACTTTTAACAATATTTCTATCCTGGGATTAGCTTGACGACCTAGTGAGCGGTGACTCCATGAAATGGTCTATACCAGTGACAATGTCCTTTGAAATTATTGTTAGAAGTCCCTTTTATTTTTCATCAAAACACACCACAAAACAACCAATTTATTTACATCAAATTATTTCATTTACAATTTTATAGCATGGCATAAATATTTTCTTTCCAACGACATAATTACACGAACAATTAATCAACAAAATTCAAAATTAAAGCATCATACAACATATACACAAGTCATATCATCAAAAAGACAATCTATATATATCATCAATCAATTATGTACATCATCTGGATTGGTATGCCATAATCAAAACCCTGGCATACTCAATCCCCTCAAAAAAATATATACATATAAAATAATGCAATCTGCACTCTACAACAGCTAGCCTCGAGAAGCCCTTGAACTCTCAACCTCATCTCCTCCCCTGCCCTGAGGTGGAGGAGGTGGTCCCATAGAGGTTCGGGCTATGTCTCGGGTCCTCATCGTCGATCGTGAGGATGTCCTCAATGATCCCATCATGATCGGCTCTGCAATGGGGGCTGGCAATGGTACCCTTTGTCCCTCTGGGACAACGTGATAGTATAACCCCTGGTAGAATGTGGTATGAGCAATAGACCACACCAGATTCTGAGTGCTCGCCCCTCCGCTCCAAGCCCTGAGCCGTGTAGCCTCATCCTGTAGTGTCTGCACCTGAGCCCGGAGGTAGGCAACCTCAACCCGGAGAGCCGTCGTCTCGTTGCTCTCCCCTACCTTGACACCCTTGCCCTTATCGAGCGATGGTGGTATCTCCCCTACTGATAAGGGAATCTCTCCTCCCTCCTTCCTATCGAGTGTGGCCTCTGTGGAGCCTGGCCCATCCTCTAGCGTCTCTCCTACGGAGACCGTCGTTGCTCTCTCCCATCGTGACCATGCGCTGCCTCAATAGTAGCCTGGCACCGCCTCCCCATCCATCGCACCATGGCGTGCACTGGACCCTACGTCCTCATCATCTAAGGAGGGCGAATACCTATGTACCAAGCATTGTACCCATCTACGCCCCCAACATCATCACCATCCACTAGCTAGATGGGGGCATCATCTACGTCCTGACTCCAGAACCACTGCATGTCTGGAGCCCCGCTCAATGTGGTACTATCCTAGACAGTCTGAGAGTACTCATAATCCCTAAGAGAAGGGATCCCCTGCTGAAGACTGAACTATCATAGAACCCGATCGTAGCGATGGAGCTCTACCTCTCCCCTCTCCATCCTCAGCCAGCAGACTCGCCTGATGCAAGCTAGCTCCTGCCCATCCTCTACCCACCCGAGATGCTCTTGCCATGGCCTCCAAGTGATCTGGTCCAAGATGAGGTCATCCAACAACCTTCGTGACATCGACAGATCTATCCACCGATGTGACCCCCTCTGTAACCACCAGTAGAAAACCCGGGGCCTCTCCCGATCAACCCTTGTCAGTGGGAGCCCTACCGGCCTCCACACCGTGATGTGCTCCCAACACAAAACCTGTAGTAGTGATTTCAAGACCATACATCGGCCTCCCTTGTATACGACCCCATGTAGGATCCTATACAAGTGGCATAGCACAAAACTGCCCCATGAGTATTTGTATTCATGGTCTCTCATGTCACTAACCACATTTGAGAGGAGCCAGGGTAATCTGCACCCGTTCTGGTGGCACAACAGTAAGCCACCTACCACCCCTACCAAAACCTAAGTCAGCCTATATGCCCCAGGCATCTGCCTGAGAGACTCGATCTTCACTCTGCCCTTCTCCAGGGTGAAGCTCGGATCCCCGGTCAACCTCATCATAGCCTGGCCCTGATTGGTCATAGGCATCATCAGTCATCCCTGTATGGGGATCCTCATGATCCTCCATACATCCTCTAGTGTGGGAGCCATCTCCCCTGTTGGTAACCGAAAGCAGGATGACCCCGGATACCACCTCTCTGCTAGGGTTGTTAGTAGCCCCATGTCTATCATTACTTGTGGCATCTCTGCCACATGCTGCAAACTGACCTAAGCCAGTCGGTCATGTTTTGTCTGATCGAGCACGGCTATGTCATCTCTCAGCCCACCGTATTTCTACTCCCGACTCTTTAGTAATCCCCTCTACAAAACAAACAATAAAACAATAAAATTTATTAATAAACCAATCATTAAAATCAAATTAAAACTATTTTAATCAAGCTTAATTTCTTAAAAAAATGATGATATCGTCCACCATTGGATGATATCGTCTCAAATTGGGAAAAATCGTCCTTTGTAGGACGAAATCATCTCCGATCTAGGGATGATGTCGACAAAATCGGGACGATTTCGACAAAATCAGGACGATTTCGTCCCGACGTCGTCGACGGCCTACAAACGGTCGCGATGCCCTAAACAATTAAAATTTTAAAAAAAAAATTGCACAAAACAAATTCAAACCTAATTTACTAGGATTAGATCCTTACCCGTAGCCCGCGTCGGACCTCTGTCGATCGGTGTGCTGCCTCAACCATTTTTGTCTACAGAGCTCTAGAACAATAAAAATGAAAAGTAAAAATGAATTAGGGTTTTACCCTATTTTCTTAATTTTATTTAAAATCAACAACATTTTTTTTAATTTTGCTTTTCCGTGCTTTTACCTCAAATGTTCGATTTGGGTAAAAACACGGAGGGGGCACCATAGTCAGTAGTCGTACGATTCGACCTAGAATCGTTGTCTAAAAAATGGAGTAAATTTTTGCTTTCTCGTAAAACAGGAAAAACTCGTCTTTAACGCATTTTCTTCAAAAAAATCGCTAAAGAGGGAAAAATGTAGCACCCTAAAATTGGCACAGTTAAACCTTAGTAAAAAGATAAAAATTTGAATTTTAACCCAAACCGCCCGTTAACCGCCCGTTACCCGCTTTCCTTGTTTTTTGCACCATTTTTAGGATTTGTTTTGACCGTTGGACAATATCGTCGACGATCAGATGAAATCATCCCAGATCTGATGAATTCGTCTAGAACAAAACGTCCAGACTATTTCGTCCCAAAACTAATTTTCATAATTAGCTTTTGTTTCAACAGCTTCTCTAACTTGGGCAGAAAGCATGTCTACGCAGTTAGAGTCTTCCCCGTTGGAGATCTCCCAAATTGGGATGATATCCAACCTCCTAACCTCTCTCTAATCCTATATAAACTGGGATTTTCTCAGTTTGTCCCCTTGAATCCCCTAGCTGATGGATTTTCCCTACAAATCTAGTTTCGTGTGCCTTAGAATACCTTCATACTTTTGTTTGCATTGCATATTTCAATTTTTCTTGCAGGAATCTTACTATTCTTCAACTGGAACAAGCTTGGATCATCGCAGGCAATTCCAGATGAATTCGGACAATCCTGTCGTAGATCGACGACGATCTTGTACGATTGGAGGCGATCTCGACTATAATCTAGATTGGGGACAATCAGAGCCCAGAGTTTGCATTTCCTTATTTTTTTTCTACATTTCTTTATGCATTATCTTAGTTATTATATTTATGCATCTTGTAGTTCACCTCATTTAGTATAGATGCATGATAAAGTCAAATAAATTATCAAATTGATGCATTTCCTTTTAATTGCTATCTGGATTCATCATTTGGGCAAGTTTACTGTTATTTCCATCATTTCTCCTTGCTTTTGCAATTGCATTTTTGGTATTTTGTATCTGTTTCTGTGATTGCAGGTTTTTGACGAATTCGTCATATCGACGATGATCTCGTCTGATATCAGATGACCGACTATGATCTGAGATGATTTTATGCAATTCCAGATAATTACGTATGATTTGAGATGATTTGGACTTCTACAAACCTCATAATCTTCATCAGACATCCGAAATCAGGTATATTATATCCTATTTAGCATATTCTCTGTGTTCAGCATTTATTCATATTTTTTGTATCCATATAAATCAACATTAGCATATAGAATAGCTTAGATTCATCTTGGCCAAACCTAGGAATTGAATGATCAAAGCACAAAATGAACACATCAAACCTACTATCAACCTAGGCGTGGAAACTGCCACTCAAAAGTTTCCTGGTGAACCCACCATCCGTCGAAAATTCACCCTTATACCCCTCCCCCGAGAGGCGGGACCTTCAAAGGGCCTCTCAGTCCGAGGTATTGTCCCATCCTTCTCGCATCCCCCTTTCGGGCGTGGATCCTATAGCCTAAAGGTAAGGATACAAAAATTTGGAGCGATACAATTACCTCCAAAAATGATATCATCCACATAGACAACCATAATTAGTAAGTCATTTCCTTAATTTTTTATGTATACGTTACTGTCCACTATTCCTTTCCCAAAATCCTGTTCCTGAAGATACTTATCCAACATTGAATACCAAGCTCTAGGAGCTTGCTTTAGTCCATAAAGTGCCTTCTTTAATCTGCATACATAATATGGCTTATCAGTTAGGTTGACCCCTCAAGTTGCTCAATGTAAACCTCTTCTTCCAAGACACCATTAAGAAAAGTTAATTTAGCATCCATTTGATATACTTTGAAGTTTTTGAAACTTGATAAAGCTAAAAAAATCCTTATGGCCTCAAGTCGTGCAATAGGATCAAATGTTTCATCAAAATCAACCCCTTCAACCTGTGCATAACCTTTGCATACCAATATTGCTTTATTTCTGACTACCTGACCATCTTCATTTAGCTTGTTTTTGAAAACCCATTTAGTACTAATTACATTTTTATCCTTTGGTCGTGGAACAAGTTTCCAAGTCTCACTTTTTTCTATTTGATCCAATTCCTCATCCATTACCTTGACCCAAAACTTATCTTCTCTTGCCTCATTGAAATCCTTGGGCTCAATTTTAGATAACAAGAAAAAAATTTGCATTCTCACTTGTTCCTATTATATTTCTCCTTGTATTGCTTTCATCTGGATTTCCAATAATTAGATCTCTTGGATGATTTTTCTGCACATACCTGGATGGAGTCTTAGGTAGTGTTCTTTGTGTTTCTTCTTCTAATTTTTTACCTAATTCTTCTTGGCAACTTTCCTCTTCAATTTCTTGAGCTGGTTCTTTTGACCTTGTATGTTCATCAACTGTCACATTTATACTTTCCACAATTGTATGTGTCCTCTTATTATAGCACCTATAGGCTTTGCTTTTAGTGGAATAGCCAAGGAAAATACCCTCATCACATCTTGAATCAAACTTACCCAAATTTTTCTCTTCCCATCTTATGTAGCATTTGCTTCCAAAAAATTTGAAATATTTTACAGTAGCTGGTCTTCCTTTCCAAATCTCATATGGTATTTTGTGATGATTTACTCTTACTTGAGCTCTATTAATGATATATATTATTGTATGAACTGCATCTCTCCAAAAACCATCTAAAATATTAGACTCATTCAACATAGCTTTGGCCATATTTTCAATAGTCCTATTTTTCCTTTCAACTACTCCATTTTGTTGAGGAGTTATTGTTGTTGAATATTCTCTTTTGATCCCATGTTGTTCACAAAAATCTATGAATTCACCTAAAGTAAATTCTCCTCCTCTATTTGATCTTAAGCACTTAATCCTTCTACCTATTTTATTTTCTACTAATTCTTCGAATACCTTGAATTTCTCAAAGGCTTTTGACTTTTATTTTAATAAGGCTACCCAATTCATTCTAGAGAAGTCATCTATGAATAACATGAAGTAACTTTCACCTGGTAGACTCTTTGTCCTTGTAGGGCCACATAGGTCAGTGTGAACTAGTTTCAATGGTTGAGACGACGTAAATTCTTTTGACTTGAAACTTGTTCTTGTTTGCTTTCCATGTTGACATTGTGCACAAATTGTGTTTTGTGGTCTTTTTATATTGGGTAAATCTTTGACTACCTATTTATTGTTTATTTTCACTATGTTTTCAAAGTTCAAATGACCCATTCTTCTATTCCATAACCAACTCTCATCTTCTTGTGATAAGAAACACTTTTCTCCCTTAATATCACTTAGCATGTAGATATTATTTGTAGTTCTATTGGCATCTGCAATAAGCTTTCCAGTTTTAGATTTTCTAATCTCACATTTATTTGGATGAAAAGTTACCATGTGTCCTTGATCACAAAGTTGGCTTACACTTAGTAAATTGTGCCTCAATCCCTTGACATACAATACATTCTCTGTATTTGTTTTTCCATTATCTAAACTCAAAGTTCCTTTCCCACAAATTTTTGTTGAACCATTGTCACCAAATTTTACTGATCCTCCATTGATTTCTTTAAATACAAGAAATTTACTCTTGTCCCCTGTCATATGACTTGAACATCCACTATCAAGAAACCATTGTTTTCTCTTATCTTGCACATGAAGAGTTGTTTGTACCAACATTGACTTCTCTTGCTCTTGATCTTTTCTCTCTCTCTTAATTGTTGAGGTTGTATTCTTTTGAGAATTTTGATCCTCCTTTTTGCTTAATTCAGGAAATACTATTTTACACCATTTGGCCTTGTGCCTAGAGTTATTGCATTTGTAACATATAATATTCTCATTCATGAGAGGTGCAAAAGAATTAAAATTTCTATCAACATTATCTCTCGCATAACCAGTGCAATGTATAGCTCTATGACCATATTTTTTACATGAAAAACAATAGCCATGGAAAAAATTTTGTAACCTATTGGAGTGCCTTGAATAATATAGTCGCATGATTCTTCTTTTGCTATTCTTGTTATTTAATTTTATCCATGGATATTCTTTGCCTTATTCCTTATTTATGTTTTTGCCTTTCAATGCATTGACATAAGTCATGGGCTCTTCTTCTTTTGATATCTTTGTTCTTTGGGATCTTGACTCCTCTTTTTGTTTCCCTAGTTTTATGTCTTGTTGTAACTTGCCCTTAGTCTTTTCAACTTCCTTTCTTAGTGAGACAATTTTTAATTTCAATCTTTCACATTCTAATTCTTTTGCCTTTAACTATTATGCCATATCATGTTCAATTTTTCTTCCCTCTTCAACTTTTACCTTGAACTTTGTGAGGTTTTGTAGAAGTTCCACCTTTGCTTCCTCATCCTCTTGGATTTGATCCTTCAAACTTGAATTCTTCCTTCTCACCTTTTTCAAGTTTCCAAGAGCAGAAAATAATTCCTCTTTTATGTCTATCATGGCCTTTTCTCCATTTTTTGAGTTCATGTATGTTCTTGTGGGACCTTCCTTCAAGTTGTTAGGCTTTTCATGAAGGAACCCACTATGATACCAATTGAAGAACATAAGCTTATACTGAGAGGGGGGTGAACAGTATAAGATAAAACTTTTTACTTTTCAATCCAAATGATAGCAACAATAAAACTAAAGCAGTAAGCATTACACACATCATCACACACATGAGAGACATTATTTAACGTGTTTCACCCAATGTGGGCTACTCCACGAAGAAAATATTTCTTATAAATTTTCTCAATGAATATTTTGGAATCAAATCCCTATTACAATGTTTATGGACCTTTGTCCAAAGGAGACACCAATCTCCTTAAGCTCTAGTTTGTGGATCTCTCTCCATAGGAGATCTTTATCCCCTCTACTCTATTTTTTGGATCTCTCTCCACAGGATAACTCTATCCCCTTTGCTCTAGTTTGTGGATATCTCTCCATAGGAGAACTCTATCCCCTCTACTCTGCTCAACTTTGATCAACACTATTCACAAATATGCTCACAAATTTGCTCACAACATGGTTTCAAATCTGCTCACAATTCTGCCTGTAACCTGTTCATAAATCTATCTCAAAACCTGCTCAGAATCTACCTCTAACCTGCTCACAAATCTGTCTCAAACCTACTCATAATTCTGTCTCAAAACCTGCTCAGAATATGCTTCTGCCTCTAACCTGCTCAAATTTTGCCTTTGACATGCTCACAATCTCTTCTCAATTCTGCTCTAATACATGCTCACAATCTCTTCTCAATTTTGCTCTAATACATGCTCATAACTGCTTATAACACATGCTCAAAAGGTTTCACAAAGATGCAAAAACTTACCTTCAAACCTAGAACAAGTAGTTCACAATCTCTAGCACAACTGTCTCAATCTCTTTCAACAATGAAACACAAAATCTTATTCAAATATTTCCAACAATGCTTATCAAACAATCCTTTTCACTCCACCTTATGTTCTAAAATATTCACTTCAACAAACACCTTAAACAAAGGATGATGTGCCCATACTTCTTAATTTGCTCTTATGGATATATGTCTTAAAAACCTCTCTCACCAACAACCAATTCTCTTTGTGCCACTTCAATGGTTAGATTGCAAAATATTTCCTCAACACATCCACATGAATTTTCACTTCAAAATATATTTCACCATATACATATTACAATAAAATATCAACCACCATAACACCTTATTACTCTTATTCTTTTAAGAAAAATAATGCTTCAACAATATAAACAGAAATTACACACATGAATTTCTCATATACACCTTATACCTCCTTCTTATGAAAACACAATAATGCACTTCAAATTTCAATAAGACCAAAGAAATTATTATTCCATCTCATGTATTCACCAAGCACTAGCAATCTCAAACTTCACCTTTTAACCTTTTCAAAAACAAAAATCAAATCACTTTACTATCCTTATGGCTCCCTAACCATTTCACATCAACATAATAAACATTAACTAACCCTTATAACTCCCTAACCATTTCACAAAACTTTAATAAAAATTAACTAACCCTTATAACTCCCTAACCAAGCTTAAAGTGCATACCTTTTAACAAAAATTAATTCTGCCCTCAAGTGTTGTCATTGTTGTTTGAAACCGTGACCTCGCTGGCCCTTGTGCCCTAGCACAAGGGCAAAAACCACGTGGGCTACCCGCCCACACAACCCAAAAGAGAATGCGCTCTTTCTTATCCTTTGTCGTCGATGCCAAGACTTCAACACATCAAAAAATACCTTTTGTACGAATCGAACATTGGACCTGTTGTCAACTATGCGCTCTGTAAGTCGAGATTGCTAGCTAGGCTACCATCCACCGTTGGATGGATTTTGGACACCCTTTGCCTTTATTTATGCAATGCCTCGAATTTCATAGAATCTTCTATATCTACCTTCACACCTTTGTCGAACGAATATGCAAGTAATACTTCGGGGGTTTTAATTTATTCGAACACTTTGGCTTTGCAATACCTTAGCCCTTTTATACACATTGCCTTTTGACCTTGGACGTCGGCGCACTTGAAACAAATGCCTCCATGCAATTTTGATTTTCGATTTTTGGTGCCATTAAACTTTCAAATTTATTATAATAAATTAAATCTAAGGTAGATTTTATTATTCTAATTTTATTTTAACCTTTAGGCCTTTTAATATTTTAATTTCTTAATTATTTAAATCTTCATAGATTTAAATATTATAATTTTTCTTCTTACTGAACCTTGTCTTTGGAAAACCTCTTCATTTTTCTTTTGCAAATGCCACCATGGTAAAACATTAAACCTTTATTTTTCTAGTCATAAATGACAACCAATTTTATTAACATATGCCATTAATTCTTTGACATCAATGACAACTATATACTCAAAATTTCTAGCAAAGTCTCCTAGAGGAATATCTAGAACAACAAGTGCATTCACAAAATGAAAATATTTAATTGGCTTGTGTTCCAAAATAAAATCCTTACTTGGGATAACTTGATAATTCCAGGGACCCAACAGATGTTGCCTCTATAAAAAGAATGAAGAAACAATCACTCATATTTTTTAGATGTTTCTTCTCTCAGGAATTGCTTGATAAATAGTTGAGATCTATTGTTTTCAGTTGGTGATGTTTGAGGATCTTATTGATTGGTAGATCCAATAGAGGATTCCTGATAAGGAGAACAAATATATTTGAAACATTTTCATCCCAACCTTTTATGGTGCATATGGATTGAAAGAAATAGGATAATATTTAAAGATAAATTTAGGAATACAACTATTGTCTTCAATCAACTCCTAGTGAGGATAGAGGAGCCTCTCAAGCTTAGGGGAGCCATCCAACACTCCTTTAAACACCCTCAAGTAGCATAATATTTAATGCCCAATAGATTCTAACTCTATTTTAGCCCTCCCTAAATTTATCCATAGTAGATCTACCAACATGTGTCTTGTCACTAGACATTAGGTAATTTAGGTCTCTTGTGTTCAGATAAAATATCAAGACCCAAATATGAGATCAATTGTGGTAACTCAGACAATTTTTTAGCTAGGTAATGAGAGCCAAAGGTTCAATGCATAGTTGGTTTTATTTTTTTACAAGCTCAAGATTTCATTATAAAAGGGTGAGGGTCCCTTTCAAAACCCTTTTCTTTAATCACCAAAATAAAATGCCTAGAAACTTACAAGTTTTAAAAAATAGTAAAAAAAGTGATTGCCACATTAAAAGGCCAACACAATTACAAAAATATTTCATCAAAATATTTAATAGGTTAGGCACAACAAGAATCTTAGAGGTCAAACACTCATTAGGGACTTTCAAAACATTAGAAAAAGGCCTAAAAATAGATAAAATTGTAGTCATGACCAAGATCACTACTGTAAGAGGTAATCTTGGCTCGATTGAAGAAACTCTAAAAGAGGGAAATCCAACAATGTGTTCTAATTCAAGATAGGTTAAACAGTGTAGGATTTTCCATATTTAGAGATAGAACAAACCAATTGGTCTATCTTCATAGCAATTTTAGAATTGATAGATTTCAACCTTTGTTAGATGCTTATGCAAGAGAATAATTCCTATTTGAAGAACACAAGCTTATACTGAGAGGGGGGGTGAACAGTATAAGACCACTTTTTACTTTCTTTCCAAATCAATATCAATTAATATCCTTAATTGCAATAACCAAATATAGCAGTGTGCATTAATAACTCAGATAGCAGTAGTAAGCAAGAGCACAAGTCACCACACACAATTGAGACACAAGATTTAACGTGGTTCCCCCAATGTGGGGTACTCCACAAGCTGATATCCTTATAATATTTCATACAAAAATATCCAATACAATGATTTATTTGATCTGCTCAAAGCTAGGCAATAACAAGTTCACACAGAACTTGTCCAAATCTAAATAACAAGCTCACACAAAACTTGTCCAAAGCTAAATAACAAGCTCACACAGAACTTGTCCAAAGTTGAATAACAAGCTCACACAGAACTTGTCCAAATTTGAATAACAAGCTCACATAGAACTCGTCCAAAACTGAATAACAAGCTCACACAGAACTTGTCCAAATATGCTCTAGCAAGCTCACCAAGAACTTGCCCAAAATTGCTCCAACAAGCTCACTAAGAACTTGTCCAAATCTGCTCTAGCAAGCTCACCAAGAAATTTCCCAAAATTGCTCCAACAAGCTCACTAAAAACTTGTCCAAATATGCTCTAGCAAGCTCACCAAGAACTTGCCCAAAACTATCGCAAATTTTATCCATAAATCTGCCCATAAATCTACCCCAAAACTATCAACAAAGCTTTCTCAAAACTATCCCAAAACTGTCTACAAATCTGCCCACAAATCTATCAAGGCAAAGTTCAAAGATGAACTCAACAATGAATGGAAATGTACTCTTTAATGGATGACAACAATGATCCACAATGATCTCAACTCAAATCAACTCATAGAAGCATAAAGATAATTGTTAGAGACTCAATATGTTCTAGGCTCAATCTCAACTCAACTCATAGAAGCATAAAGAGAATTGTTAGAGACTCAATATGTTCTAATCTCAATCTCAACTCAAATCAAATCAAAATAATGGAATAGTTTATTTCATAGGACTTGAACAATCACTTCACACATCACTTGACTAGGCTTATTCAACTCAACTCAACCCAAGTCTTATAGAACCATAAAGAGAATTGTTAGAGACTCAATATGTTCTAAACTCAATCTCAACTAATCACCACAAGGGACAATTCTTCCTCACACAACCCTAGTCCAAGTATGTATCAACCAACTCAAATGTTTCCAATAATGCTCAGTTACAAATCTCACATAATAACGATACTCATGTTCTTTTCTAACTCAATTTCTTTTACAACCAATGGGCTTCAACAACTATGCTTATAAAACAAGGTTTAAACACAACTCTCAATTCAGAAAACCTTGAAGCATTCAATCAACCACTTTTGAAAATGAAACCACAAACAATCCTTTTCCCTCCAATGATATTTTAGAAATCAACCACCATAGACAATCAATAGGATAATGTGCCCATACCTTTTATGAATATGAAGAAACCCCTTTGGAAAATCTGCCACACTCAACACACTTTGAAAAGAACAAAACAACCTTCACTTGAACCCTTTTATAAAAACAAAAATATCTCTTTATGTACACCTTATTTCTCCTTCTAAACAAAATAATCAAATATCCCTCGAAATAAGCTTTCCAACGATATATAATATGATATAATTCTAAAAGGAAAATCACCAGAAATATTTCCTTTTCACAACATGCACCACAAACCTTATCTCTCCTAGGGCAACCTTAGAAACATAAAATATTTGGAAAAATTAATAACTTACCTTTAACCTCAGCGGGATTCGATCCCCTATCGTTGCCCCTACACCACTCAAACTACGGTGTCAACAACCACGTGATCCAACCACTCACATAGAAACCAAGAGCGCAAGACCTCCTTCTTGCATCATCTGAACTTGCCCTCAAAAACCACGTGCGTAAAAGTTTTACCTTGCAAAAACCAGCGTCGGCGAGATTCGAACTTCGGATCTACTGGCACTTAAACACCTTACGCATCTTCGTCTTGCCACTAGGCCACAAGCACCTATGGTGATAGGTAAGGAACCTCCCTTACCTTTGTTCCCTCTTCTCTTCCTTGGTTTTCAAACGAATATGACACTTTTGCTCCCTTAGCACTTCGAACGGATTATCTTCATTGAGGACTTAGAGAAAATAAAAATTTTAGTGGCATATTTATATATGCCCACCTTTTTCTTTTTACGTCGGCTATGACTTAATATTATTTGCCTCCTCCTTTTTGATGTCAGCAATATTAATTCTAATTTTAATTTTAAATAATTAAAATTTAAACTTAAATATTTAAAATTAATTATCTCCTTCACCGGGGCACCTTTTTTGATGAAACGAAAATCCAACCTGGGTTTTAAGAAAAACCCATTTCAAATCTGCCATCCATGGTTTTAAATAAAACCTTTTATTTTGCATGCCTTGGTTTTCACAAAAACCCTGTAAATAGCCATGTTTTCCAAAATATCATAAATGCTTATTTATGAAATATTTTGGCCACCAAAACTCAATGTGATCCATGTGACATCAATGACAACATAAACTGCCTCAAATTACCTCAAATTTCCAACACTATTTCACTTAACCTATTCATAGATTTTGATCTATATATAATAGAAACATTAGTTCTTATATTCCTGTTTAGACTAGCTTTGTGCTGATCACATTCATCATTTCTAAACATACAATAAGCAGACATATTATTGTTATCAATATCACAAAAAAATATATCAAATTGACCATCATTATCACTTAGAATAGGAACTTCCATTGAACGTGTTGTTGTCTCTAATTGTCCCTACCCAAGACAATCATGACTCATGTTGAAGTAACACAATGGGTTATAGCCAAGATCATAGGGTTTAGATCAATCGGGGGCCTTCCAAAGTTTTTACAAGGTTGGATCCTTGTTAAGATGTGATGTTCAAGATGCTAGTTGTTCTACAAAGGGAAATGGGTGCAAGAAAATAAATAAACTCAGCAAATCAAATAAAAATAGGGTGATGCACTAAGAAATATGCTAAGATCTTCCTACAAAAATAGGTTTGAATGTTATGTGCCAGCGATGAACACTTCATCTCCTCGATATAGTGAACTATAATCAAAATCTACCAGTTATAGGCATATATGAGCATGCGGGTATTGTGGGAGAGCCAAAATAGTAAGTGACTTAATCCAAAAATAGATGCAAACCCCTCACACACATACACTTATCAAATCTGATGTTTAGGCAAAATATCACAAAGATATACATATACACAATAATGGGTTTACAGGCAAAGGACAAAAAATAGACATAGGCTCCCATGTATATATATAATGCATGTAAACTTTTACAAAGATTATGCCAAAATCAAGGGTTCAAATTGCCCACAAGCCGCTCAAGAACCACAACTATTTTTACAAAAATAAATAAAATGAAAGCTTACAATTACACAAAGTTGCAAACTTGTCAATCCTTTAAAAATCTAAGACTACTATTTATAGATTTACAAGGGATATTTTTCCCTCCAAAACTCATGCAAAGATTTCTAGGTGGCTATCATTTTATATATTGAGTCACATCTTGCCCGATTGCTTTGTCCCTTTAGGATTTTATGGATTTGAAGATATGAATATCATTTTATCCTAGCCCTTGGATAAGTAGCTACTACCTTAATTGTTTTTTTGACAATTTTGAAAAAAAATTGTATTAAGACATAGATCAATTACAATGTGGGAAGAGCCTCTTCCCAACCGAAGTCCGAGAGGACACAGTCATACAATAGTAAAGGAAGAACTGCACCGGAGCCAATTTTCGTGAACCAAAAACTAGCTGCCATGGGGTCCCCCATCGTACTCTATTTTTTCGAAGGTCATTAGTTCAAGGACCTTTCAAGACCCTGTCTAATCACCTCATCCTTAATATCCATGTCACTGTGCAACTGAACTCCAACCTCCTTTTTCACACCAATCTTAGCTAGAAAGTCAGCCGCTTTGTTCAAATCTCTACTCGCATAAACTGGGATCACGTCCTCCAATTCCTTCCATAATTCTTTAATTTGGGTAACAAGAGCCCTCAACCTCCAAGCTTTTAGATCAAATTTCCTCATGCAGTCTAGAGCTCCAACCATTATTTGCGAGTCTGATTCAAGAATAATCCTGCGGTGGCCATGTTTCACTGCCCAAACAGAAGCAGACTTGATGGCAATGGCTTCGGCTTCATTGTTAGTGGTTCTTCCCAGGCCTTGCAATTCCCAATAGAGCACAGTCCCAGCATGGTTTCGACACACCACTCCAATTCCGGCTCTACCCGGATTGCCTTTTGCAGCTCTATCAGTATTGATTTTAATCCAACCTTCAGGGGGAGGTTTCAACAATTTATGTCCTGTCCCTCTTGTAGTTCAACGCGTTCTTCCATAGCTCCAATGTCAATTTGAGCTTCCTCCTCAGCATGAAGAGCCACAGTTTCGGTAACCTTGCTCCAAATGGTCTGCCAAACCCCGTCTAGAGCAGTAGAAGTTTCTCTAAAAATTTTGGCATTTCTTTCCAGCCATACTTGCCGCTAGATAAAGCTTAAATCGAGCTCCCAGCCAATACGAAGAGCTTTAGATTTGAATCTACCTTTCTACCATTTTGCCCAGATATTCATCCGATTCAGGTCACCACTTGAATTTTAAAGTATGCAAACCAACGCAGCCAAATCTGTCGGGTGAAAGGGCAACCAAACAGAAAATGGTCAGTAGTTTCCTCGCTCTTGTAGCATAGTACACATTGAGAAGGACCGATGATACCTTTTGATCTGATATTATTAAAAGTGAGGATTCCATTATGCATGCACTGCTAGGCAAAAAAGTTAACTTTCGGCCAGCCTTTAGAGTGCCAGATTTTCCTCCAGTCCTCAACCTGAAAATTATGAGGGGGGGCTCTGGGAGAATGTTGTCATATTTGTCCTTTACTGTATAGACACCAAGACTCCCAAAGCCCCAAGCTAATTCATCCTCCATGTATCCCCTTGTAAGAAATATTTTTGTCAGAATTTTAGTCATGATGGGAGTCAAATCCGGAGGGATTGAAATGGGCCACTCATCCAACTTCTTGAACTGCTTAAACTTACACTCCCCCAGCTGAGTAGTTGTGAAATAACTTTCAATACGGATCCATCCCTTGGATTCAATGGCTGCTTTTATTGGCTGTAATTCTGGAAATTCAGCAATGATGGGTGGGAACTAATCCTAAGAATCTGTCCAGAAACGAGCCTTCTCCCCTCTTCCCACTTTCCAAAATAAGCGGTCTTTAACAACCTGAGACCCTAACTTGAGAGCCTGCCAAACTAGGGACCCAGTACCATCCAAGGGGATGTGAGCTACATCATTTGGGTTGGCCTGTCCTAGGTATTTGCTAGTTAGGATTCTACTAAAAATGGAGGTGGGTTGGGAGATCCATCTCCAGTACAACTTTCCAGCCAAAGCTTTATTATTCAGCTTAGATTTTCTCAAACCCAGACCTCCTTTATCCTTGGGCTGGGTAACTTTGTCCTAGCCCACTAAGGCCCACTTTCTCTCTCCCTTTGCTCCTTCCCATAAAAAATTTCTAGCCATCTTGTCCAACTCTTTCCATATTGTAATCGGGGCAGCCAGGATAGAGAATTTGTAAATTGGCATGGCTTGAATGACTGACTATAAGAACGTTAATCTGCCACCATAACTTAACCACTTGTGAGACCAGTGATTAATTTTGTCCTTGATACACTCCAACAGATTCCTCCATGTGTCTAATTTTAGCTTCTTAAAGTGCAAGGGGACCCCCAAGTAAACCACTGGGAGAGAAGTCCTTGTGAATCCCAGGATTTCTAAAATTTTGTTCTGAAGCCTTTGCTCCAGATTAAAAAAAACACTTTGGATTTCTTGTCATTAATGACCTATTGAGTAGCCCTGAGATAGACATTAAGAGTATCCCTAATAATTCTTGTTTCCCTGAAGCTGGCCACTCCCACCAAACCAGTGTCATCCACAAACTATAGGTGCATTAAAACTTCATCACCCACCCTGATACCCAATAATCTACCTTGTTGTCTTCTCCTCAAGAAAATTCTGCCAAGACCTTCAGCCAAAATGAGAAAAAGATAAGGAGAACATGGATCCCCCTGGCGCGGTCCCCGAGTAGCTCCAAATGGTTGCGAAGGAAGGCCCTTGATAAGCACAGAGTAAGTCGGGGTAGAGACACAACTCATGACCCACTCTATCCAGTCCTGAGAGAAACCAAAGGCTGCCATCATTTTAGCCAGGAAACTCCATTCAACCCTGTCATAAGCCTTTGACATGTCCAGTTTTATGAACATCCCTTTATTACCAGAAGTGTGCATTAAATGGATTTCTTCCTGGGCCACAACCACCCCATCCAGAATCTGTCGTCCCTCAACAAAACCCCCTTGCTCAAAGGATACAATGTTGTGAAGAAGAGGTTTGAGGCGCTCAGCCATTACCTTTGTGATTATTTTGTACAGAACATTACATAAGGCAATAGGCCTATAATCTGAAATATGAACCCCCTCCTCCCCTTTTGGAATTAAGGTAATGAAAGTGTGGTTTATAGCTTTAAGCATTCTCTTATTTTCTTTGGACTCTTCTACAACAGCCATTACATCTTCCTCTAAGTAGTCCCAGAAAGCCTGAAAAAACTCAATTGGGAAGCCGTCTGGACCTAGAGTTTTACCAGTGCTCATTCCAAAGACCACGGTTTTCAATTCATCTCTATCAATGGGTTTGAGGAGGGCCTGATTTTCATCCTCATAAATAACAGCAGGTATGACAGAAATAACTTCATTTTGGGCCTCTACATCTTGAACCACACTTTCCTTAAAAAGCTTAGAAAAATAATTCATAGCTTGGGAATGCATACCTGGAAGTGTATCAAAGGAATGACTGTTCTCATCTTGAAGGGCCTCCATCTTGTTCATCTGTCTTCGAGCACAAGCAGTCCGATGAAAGAATTTTGTATTTTTGTCCCCTTCTAATAACCGGGTGGTCCTTTCTCTCTGCTTCCAATAGGTCTCCTCCCGGTTGTCAATGTCCTCAACCGTTGTACGTGAGGCATCATCCTCGGCTTTGAGCTGGTCCCGTAATTACTCCTTCTCTCGAACTATTTTTGGACCTCATCCCATCCGGCCACCAATGGAGCTCTTTGGGCTCGGAAGTCTGTTTTATTAGCACGCCTCCAATACTTCAACTGAGTTTTGACATATTGTAGTTGTTTGTGGATTCTGAACATTGATCTCCCATAAGCTAGGCGGCCTTCTTCCCACCATTGTGGAATTTTCTCTCGAAGTTCTTCTTTCTGAAGCCAAAAATTCTCAAATCTAAAATTTTTGTGATGCTGCCCCATCTTAGTCCCGCCTTCCAACAGAATGGGACAGTGATCTAAAACTGGGCCTTCTAAAATCTAAAAATTTATATTCCATTTTACAAATGCCTCCTCTGAAACCAAAAAATGATCTAGCTTAACCTTCCTGCTATGTGGCTCCCACCTTTTATTAGTCCAAGTCTAGTTAATGCCACGACATTTAATGTCCACTAAGTGTAAATCCTGGACTTGGGCAATCATGAAACGATCCCTTGGGTCCAAAAATGGTGTTCCCCCTTCCTGATCTCTAGAAGATAATTTAGTGTTAAAGTCCCCCGCTATAATCCAATCTAGATCTTCCCTTGAGGTTCGCATGTTATGCACAGCCTTCCACTCGCCTCTGACCATCTAGGTTTTGAGACCCATAAAATTTTGTGATTAGAACGTGTTCCGTAGTGACATTATTCCTAAAAAGAGAAGTGAGAACACCCCTCCAGGCAATATGTTCTATTGCAGACCATTCAAGAGAGTTCCACAGAGTAACAATCCCCCCTGAGGCACCTTGGGCAGCCACATCCATATGACCAAGCACCCCTCCAAATTTTGTTGATCTGTTTTGGACATAAGATCTAATGACATCTTAGTCTCCCGTAAAAGCAAAAAATTAGTATTACGATTCTCTAAAAGTCTTCGAACAAGCAGATTGATGGGTTTCTGTTGTTTAAACCCCTCACATTCCATGATTGTATAATCATTGGTTACCCTAGGAGCAATAAGAGTCTATTGGCCTCACCGATCCTCCCATGATCAGTTTGTCTCCTTGGACTGCTAGCAACTCCTTATTGGATCTTCTACCTACTCCCTGAGAATTGTTGTTTTTTGATCTTTTTTCTACCTGGGTAATCCCCAAAGTTGGCCTTTCCCTGTTCTTCTTTGCTATTCCCATGTTGACATCTTGAGATACTGTCTACTCCTGGTTATGCACTACTAAAGCCCCTGAACACACTAGTTGTGATACCTCACAGAGTTCAACTACCTGCTATATGATGGGAGGAGATGAGAGGGGGAGTTGCATGGGAATATTAGAATTTTCCTTATTACCCTCCATGCCCTCCATAAATTGTTTCTCTTCGTCAACCAGTGACTTAAATATCTCATACCTATTGGCAGGTCTGAGATGGGATTTCTCCTTTACCTCTTTTTTCTTTGTCCGTCTTTTTCTTCTGGGCTGTTCAAAACCCTCTCTCCGAGCTTCCTGGCCCTGAACGGTGCTATTAGAATCTTTATTAAGTGTTGCCTTATCCTCTTTAGGCAGGTTTGGCATTCCTAAAGGGGCCTCCATTTTAGCATTCATATTATTAGGGCAGAAACGGGCCAAATGTCCATGTTTGTGACAAACCCTAAATCTAAAGGGTAGGGCCTCATAGTCCAGTTGTTGAATCTAGGAGAGTCCTCGCCAATTCAATTTCCATCTCTCGTCGACAAAGGCCGGCTGAGATCCATCTCCACACATATTCTTGCATACACCACCATGCTCCCTTCAATTGTGTCTCTGGCAACACCCAGATGTCTTCCAATAGAATTGCCAATCCTTGCCAACACCTGCTCACTCCAGAATTCCATTGGAAGAGCATATAGTCGGATCCATACTGGGATCGCAGTAGGTTCAACTCGGGGATCAAATCCCCCTCTCCATGGTTGAGCAAATAGCCCTGTCGGGCCATGATTTTTCTTCTCTGAATCGAAAGCCCTATTTTTATCAACCAAAGACGAAAAGCTAACAATAAAATATCCATTGCTAATAAACCACAATGAATACTCACCGTGAGGCTCCCAGTTTTGGCGGATCCAAGAGTGCAAAAAATTTAGGGAAGGACGTATACCCATGAACTTGTAGATTAAATCATGATTAGCTCTGTAAATGATTGATTCTTCAACCATACTTGGCTTGATGACAATTTTTGGCCTAGTTTCGACCTGCGGCAAACATCCATTCACACGATGTGCTGTCGACCTATTCCCAGTAGCCGTGAAGAGCATTTTATATGTCATTTTTTGAGCTTCATCGTTCTTTGGAGGATATTTTTCTTTAAACAAATCTGTGTATGAGCTGCTACTCCCTAGAAAAGGAGCCGAAGAAGTCCCCATTGGACCCTCCTGGGGCACCAATCTAGCCTTCAGATCCACCGTACCCCGAAAGCACTTCTGCAATCCAGCTGATGCCCTAGATTTTTCGAAGTTCTAAAACCCTTAGTTCAGAGGAAAAAATTGCCAGAGCTCCACCTTAATTGTTGTCTACCCATTTTTGGGGGATTCCCATCACCTAGGTGTAGAAGATTATTTTAATTTAATGTTCTATATTTTTGAGCTACATTTGTTGTGGCACCATGTAGTTGTTGTCCTTTCCTAGAGATACAAAATATATTTTATAGGTAAGAAAATATTCCTCGAATAATGTGCACTTTATTGATTTGACTTTTAGGATGCTACAAGCATTATCTTCTTTGAGAGTTTTTCTTCATCTTTCGATACCACTTATCCTTAGATTTTTGGGACTTTCAACCTTTAGTTCCTTTGTCGAGACTTATCCATGACTTAGGAACTTTTGACCTTCAAACATTTCTTTCTCATGAAATCTAGCCTTTGATTGATTAGGAAATATTTTGAAGGTTAAGAGCCAGCTTTGATAGGTTACAAGTTATCCTTATCCTCACCTTAGTTTGAATATATATATATTTTGCAGGTAGGTTGATAGGTTACAAGTATTTTCTTTAAATTAGTAACCTTGTTGTGGCTCTAACCATTGATGGCTTTTGAAGCCTTATACTTAATATAAACTACCATAGAAAAGTAATCACATGATCTAATATAATAAAGTTGCAATATAATAAATCCAATAAAGATAATGTTATAGAGATAAATGAGCCAACTTATATGTATAACATTAAATAATATAATGAAATATGAATGTAAAGCTTGAAATATACACAATAATATTACTTACAATACTAGTTGCTCAGATGAATGTAAACTTGTATTAATCCTCTTTATGTTACAAATATCTCATAGAAATGACTCTATAGACAATGTAGAACACTATGTAAACATTGTAGATCGCTATGTAGCTCATATAGCTCTTATCTCTCATATATCTCATATATCCTCTATGGAGTAATATATAGTCATTCTAGGATGACTCTTTGGTTACTATGACTCTTCCTTTTCCATATGTCAAGCCCTATGACTCTTGCCTTCTATACATGACACTTGTGTACACATGATACTATCTTGTATGCACACTTGTACTTGACTCTTCACATAACTCTTCCTAATCTAAGGACACATGTGCACACTTACATATTGGACACTTGTGCACATTTACACTCATAACACTTGCACTCATATTTACATGACACTTGTGCATTTCCTACACATTATTACATTACATGAAATATTAACTCACTCACTAATCTAAGACACAACCCTAATCTAATATTTATAATGATGTACCAAGGTGGTATATTGGCATGTACTAATTAATGTAATATTCTCTAACATAAAGGGGCTTCACTATTCAACCTATATTGATAAAAATAGGTGAATTTATCCATAAATATTTGTGTTTTTCTAGTACCATCATAAAATAACTTAGGGCCATATACAGTTAGGTCAATGGCCTCTATTTCCAAAGCTAAAATTTGACATTGATAGTTTCTAAGAGTTGGATCAACAAACATGGGTACGACTCTTCTAGGGTTTGAAGGAGGTGGAGGAGAAACATGGGGATCCAACATAGTTGTAGGAACTATAACTTAAACTATAAGACTTTTACTAGAGGCATTAGAATAAGTTATTTAAGGTTTCAAACCATAGCTTCATGTTGCTTGTGTTGAGTTTCAAGCTAAGTTTCTAATTGTCTTTGTGAAGTATCTTGTTGTGTGGCCAAGAAGGTATTTACAAAAATAGTTTATTAAGACTCATTAATCACACACCCAAATGAATAAGATGAATATGTGGGATTAAAAACTTTTGTTGAAACTGAGATACACTATAAGTTAGCATTTATGTTGTATTTGCTACTATCGCCACTTTAAGAGGTAATTGTGAAAAAAGCATTTCCTTTATCAAATGTGAAAGAAGCAAAGGCTACTTGACTGTTTCTTTAGACCCTACTATTATTTGATATTTCTCCGTAGTCTTTTTGAGGTCTATCTTCTTCTTCCTCCCTACCAATAAGGTTTTCAACATGAGTCTTAGATTGGTTGAAAGGGTTTCCAAAGACAAAATAATTAATGATATGATCTTATTTATAGGAATATTCAATGTCATCTTCTTCTTAAGCAGGCTTCTTGGATCTAGTGGTTTTACAAACACCCATGGAAGAATGAAGGGGACCCATAAGGGAAAGAGATAACTACTAAATAGAACCTAGGGATCAGGTTCATCAAATGTTGTATTAAAATTTAGAATCCCTACACTAGTCTATAAGCATAATATATCTAATGCAAGAAATCCAAAAGAATATTTACTAGATTATCATAAGTAGTTAAAGCAACATCTACTCTAATATAGAACAAAATGTAAATTAGATAAATAAACTTTTACACTAGCTTCTTAACTACTACAGTGTAAATTCACGCACAAGACACTAATGTGAAAAGTAAAAGCATACAACCCTATTTGTCTAAGTTTCATCATTGAAGGACCAATGAAGTAGTGGTTTAGCTCAAAATCAAATGATAAAGCATATTGTAAAAGCATGCAACCGTGGCCTTTTAAGTTTTTTCTTTGAGGGACTTGTAATACATGTTAGCAAATCAGCACTATTATCACAGGATTAGTTTGAAGGATCTCACAATAACTCAAATATAAATGTCAAACAATAATACACATAACTTTGAATATTTTATTGAAATATATACTATATCAATGCATAAATGCAATGTTACTTCGATACATATTACAGAGCTTTATCTTCAATATATACTTACATGAGACTTTTCATATTACATGGTTCTTAATCTTTGCTCTCCTCAAAGTGACGAGAGATACAACTCTTCATACATATTACAGAGCCTTGTATTCAATATATACTTACATTAGACTTTTCATATTACATGGCTCTTGATCTTTGCTCTCCTCAAACTCACGAGAGATACAACTCTTCAAATTTCTTTCTTACAAAATAAGTCTCACATATTTACATAAAGACAGACTCTATGCTCATAACTTCTGACTTATAAACTTGATATTCACTCACATAACTCACACGCTCTAGATTGAAATATTAAACACACCCTAAATTATTTTCACACCATAAACTAATATTCTAAACTCAAATATTTACAAAATACTTACTTACCAAATAATGTAATACCTCAAACACCCCTCTATTACATTATTTGGTATTGTCTTTATTTGTGGCTATCTACAAAAAGTATCTACAAAAAGTTGAGAATAAGTTTTTTTTTTTAATTTAGCGAAAAAATCTTTGCAAGGCCTCCTTGGTCTCAGAAACCACGCCCAGGTTCTACAGCATCAAAATCACTCAGGAGTCCTTGACCGCACCAACATTATCAATTGGATTTTGGGTACCCGATGCGCATTTAGTAGGGTGAAGATTTGAAGATTTGGACAAGGGACCTCTCTTGAAGGATTACCCTACCCTCTCCAACTTACCTACAGCAATGGGTAAATCGACAATTAATTACTTAGCAAAGCCATAATAATTAAAATCCATAGCCATATAATCTCTCCAATTCTAATGTTGTTTGTTGCACCGGGATTTGCTCCTTCGAGTAGATTCCCGCAAATAGTTCCAAATAATATGAATGCTTGGCCAAGATTATTAATTTTTGAAACCTTGCAACTATTCGAACAACCTTCGTAAATGTTTATGAATTACATAATCACGCTCGCCACAAATAGCTGACACGCTAGCTTCTATGAAGGTCTGTTCTATTGAAGCTTACAGCGAGTTTTACAACAGCTTCTACATTTTCATGTTTTTTTTATGAACATATTCATCTTCCTACACTAATGTAATTATTTTCATGTTTTTTAATTCATGTTGTATGAATTTTGAGAACTTGTTAATTTGAGACATGTTTTTTAATTCATGTTGTATGAATTTTGAGAACTTGTTAATTTGATAGGGGAATCTCAATCTTACGATCCAAACGAACAGGTCGAAGCATGGCTGGGTCCAGAACATGACCATCTAGTTGGTTAAGTAATTCGTTCTTTGAATCTCTTAATCAGCACTTCACTGAAACGGCGTCCATTTACTTCATTCATAAAAGTGATGCATGGCTGGTGATCTCGAGCATAATTAAACATTTCATTTCTCAGCCTTGCACTTTGATCAATATATTTATCTATTATGGCACTCAAAACTACCTATAAAAATTGCCATCAATGTTGTTAATAGCCTCTTCCTCTTTCTCCTGAACGCATTCATATTGGGATTGCGCCACGTTTGGAAGACTTTCTTTCACGTGATTTCCCCTTGTATTCGTTTTGTTTTCTGGCCACTCCTCATCCATGTTTTTTTTGTTACAATCAAATTTGGTAAGTGTAGGTGTTTGGGTACTTATCAAAAAGACCTAAATTCAAACCTTAGGGGAACCAGGGGAACCAACCCTTTACAAAGGTAGACTGATGACGATGGTATGACCCCGAGTAACCGTGGTCTCCATCTCACACCAGGTCAACAAGAACGATAAGAATAGGTTTATTGGGAGCTGTGGTTTGTAGTGACTAAAAATAGTGACTGTAACCAACTCTTCTCTGTAATAAAAAAAAAAAAATCTTTTTAATTAATTAATTTTTTCTTTACGAGCATGGTTCAAATCTTGGGCTGCCTCATATAACCCCTATTCTAGTTGTTGTTGACTGGGTGTGAGATGGAATTTGACGCGCACTCAGAGGATTCATTAGACTATTTCTTTGCTAAATGGCACCCCCAAGGTTTGAACCTGAGTCTCTTCTTGGTAAGTGCCCAACCACACGAGCACTTACCAATCCACCAAGACCATGGAAGCTAAAACCTTTGTTAAAAAAAACCCATCCTCGTATACACCGAACCTGTCTTGGGTGTACTTCTCAGGTTAAGGTGTTTTTTTTTTTTTTTTTTTTTAGTATTCTATGCAGGTTTTCAGGATTGGAGGTAATTAATTTGAATTTGTACTCGGAAACCGTTATATGATAGCTGCAGATGATTGCTGGTTAACGCCCACAAATTTTTACCATGATTTTGAAAGTCTTGTCTTTCTGGAATTTCTGGTCTTCTTCGCGCAACTTCAAACTTAGGGCATGCGTTCGTCACTTAGATATTTATCCAAGATTCTGAAGATGTTTTGTACATAAATTGCATGAGCAATATAAAAAAATTTGGCGTCGAACTTACATTACGTTCTCAAGTATGTTGGTAAATCATCCAGATAAATAATAAATTATCTATACCTCTTTGTCCGTTACATCTATTATTTCCTTCCGTGAATATTTCAAGTTGACAAATACCTTTCAAATATTCTTCCGCGTGTTCTTTCCTGGCGCTCAGACGTTTCACTTCCAATCTGTTTCCAGCATATTCTGTTATGATTTCTTCTGTGTTGTTCTCTGCCCAATGGCTTCTTCAACTTTTTCGATTTTTCACACTTATATTCCTTTTACATGCCAGCACATGATCTCCTTCCTTTGTTTGAGCCTTCTTGCGTTGCGTTGTTTGTTAGAGCCTTCTCCAGCAACATGGACTGTAATTTTTCCTTTGGCTTTTGCTCTCTCTGCAATTTTTCTGCAGCTTTTAATCTTCTTCTCTTCAATGTTCTTCAATTTATTTCTTTCGCAATCTTCTTCAATTTGAATTTTTTCTTTAAATTTCTTTTTTAAAAGTGAAAAACCCTTGCGGGGCCACCTTGGTCAGAGACCAGGAACACCTTGGTCAAAGACCAGGAACAGGGGGCTCTACACCGTCAAAGTCACCGACCTTGCCCGCACCAACATTATCAATTGGATTTTGAATACCCAATTCAGCTTTTTGGTAGGGTGCAGATTTAAACCTGAGACCTCTCTTGGAAGATTTCTCTCTCCTCTCTAACTCACCTGCAACACCTGGTATTTCTTATCTATTCTTTATTTTTCTGTTTCTTATCTATTCTTTATTCTTCTTTTTCTTCCATTGTTTATCTTTCAATCTTCTCAAATATATTCTTCAATTCTTCTTCAATTATATCTCCTCTTAATTTTTCTACTTCAAATATAAATTCTTCGCTTTTCAAATGTTAATTTTTCAATTAAGTCACTTTCTTCAAATAAACAACTTTGTCTTACCTTAACTTTTCTTTTCCTCTTTTCAGGTGGCTATCTTCAATTTTGGAAACCTCCTCTTCAATCGTCAAGTACACTTTTCTTTTTCAAATATTAATTTCTCCTTCCAACAATTATTTTCTTGTTCAGTTTAATTCAATCTATTTTTCAATTAAGTCATTTTCTTCAAATAAATAACTTTGTCTTACCTTGGCTTTTCTTCCCTGCTTCTCTTCAATCTTCGAGTGCAGTTTTCTTCTTCAAATATAAGTTCTTCATTTTTCAAATATTAATTTCTTCTTCAATTTAATTCACTCTTTTTTTCAATTAAGTCACTTTCTTCAAATAAATAACTCTACCTTGGCTTTTCTTCTTCTTCTTCTGTAATTTTCAGGGCTCTTTTCAGCTGGCTATCTTCAACTTTGGACGATCTTGCTTCTCTTCAATCTTCGAGTGCACTTTATCAACTCAATTTCTTCCAATCTAGACGCTTCTCTTCTTCTTCCTTCTCTTCTTCTTCTTTCTTCTTTCTTTCTTTCTTCTCTTGCGCTTCCTCGTAGCTCTAATACCAATGTTAGCAAATCTGAACATGATCTCACAAAAACTCAAATATAAATGTCACACAATAGTGCGCATAACACTCAAAATATTTTATTGAAAAATATACTATTGGAATACATAAATGCAATGCTACTCAAAATATTTTCTTGAAAAATATACTATAGCAATACATAAATGCAATGAACCCAGGTGTTGTAGGTGAGTTGGAGAGGAGACGGCAATCCTCCAAGGGAGGTCCAATCTCCACCCTACCAAAAAATTGAATTGGGTACCCAAAATCCAATTGATAATGTTGGTGCAGGCAGGATCGAGCGCGACTCCCAGGTGACTTTGACGGTGTAGAACGCCTTGTTCATGGTCTCTCAGACCAAGGCGGCCTCGCAAGGGGTTTTTCGCTTTAAACAAAATACATAAATGCAGTGTGAGCCGAAAGTAAGTGCAGCAGCGAGTGCGAGTGCGCGAGTCGGGAGTAAGTGTAGCAGTGAGTGCAAGCGCGCGAGTCGGGAGTAAGTGCAGCAGCGAGTGCGAGCGCGTGAGAGCGATCCGGGAGTAAGTGCAGTAGCGAGTGTGATCCATGAGTAAGTGTAGCAGCAAGTGCGAGTGTGATTGGGGAGTAAGCGCAGCAACAAGTACAAGTGCAGTCGAAAGCGAGTGCAAACTAAGAAGAAGTGCAATCTGGGATTCAATCATGGCTAAAGAGCGGCAAGTTCATCCAGAGTGCATCAATGCTTCAAACCCTTACCACGAATGCGTGGAACATTATTTCCAAAAAATTATTGAAACGAAGGAACGCCAAGAAAAAGAAGAGACACAAGCAATTGTGAGCCAGGAAGGAGTGCAAGCCAGGAGCAAGTGTGAGGCAAGAGAGAGTGCATGCAGAGAGAGAGTGGAAACCAAGAGGAAGTGCAAGCCAAGAGCAAGCCCCATTAGCTATTATGGAAAGAAAGTCATTTTTGAAAGCCCTAATGGGAAGTCACGATGCCCTGGCTAGAAATCAAAATGCCCTTGTTGGAAGTATGAAGGCCCAAGTTGGAGATAAGCAAAAGAGCGAATACATGGTAAGTTCGGTAGCAAATGGTACACCAAAAGTAAGTATCAAGGATGATTTGATTGAGCATGATATAATGGTTCTTATAAGTAGAGGGATTATATGTAAGTTCCATAAATCATGGCTAGGGTTTTTGGAGATTCAAAATTGGATAAGTGGAAGTGGGGATTGAATTCAAATTATTCTGTGACTTTTCTTCCTAAAGGTTTTTTCCTCATCATCTTTTCCAGTTCAAAAATTAGGGATAAAATAATGGTTGATGGTCCATGGTTTATGGGAAGAGATGCACTTTATCTAAGACCATGGAACAAAAAAAATTCAGTTGAGACAGAAACTATTAAGAAGCTTCCAGTTTGGGTTAGGCTTTTTGGACTTCCATATCAGCTTATAAATAAGGATGTTTTGAAAAATATTGGAAATACCCTAGGGGAATTCATCAAGGAAGGACCAACAACTAAGGAGCGAAAGCATGCTATATATACTCGAATATGTGTTGCTATGGATATTTTAAAACCTTTGCCACAATCCATTAAGATTAAATTTGAATCAAGAGAATGGGATCAACAAGTAGATTATGAAAATATTGCATTTCGTTGCCACAATTGTTTTGATATTGGACACATAGCAAGAGTTTGCAAAGTAAAAACTATGAAGAAAGAGAAAAAATTCTAGCCATGAGATAAACTTAAAGATGAAGCAAGGAAATCATTCAATAATAGAAGCTAGATCGAATCAAGGATATTCCACTCCAAAAGAAGAGGCAAAGAAATCCTATTGACAATATCAATTGGCAAAGTTTAGAAGGATTTAAAGATGCAAAAGAATATGTGGAGATAAAACCCAAAACAAAGACAGCAAAAAAGGTGGAAGAAGATCTCATATTTTTTTATTAAGGTGGAAGAAGATCTCATATTTTTTTTATTAAGGTGGAAGAAGGGGTTTTGAAAGGGGTCTCAAACCTTTTACAATAAAACACCTACAAATCTAACAATCTCAAAATTGAGACATCACAAACAAGATAGCACATAAAACTAAAAGATTCTGAAGTGCAACAAACCACAAAGTGAAATGGTCTTCCAAGACCAAACCAAACAAGAACCCAAAAGAGCAAAACACCCATAAGCAACTAAATTAAAATCTCATAACACCATAAAGGATAGGCAGATCTTTGTTCTCAGACTCAACATGGCCTACATTATCATCTTTTTCCTCCTGCCTTGAGCACATTTTTACTTCCCCCGTCCAAGGCTATTACTGTTTGGATTCCATTGGCAATATTTGTCTCTGTCTCTTTTTCTTTGATTTTCCTATTGGAAGGTCTCCCCTAAGATTTAACAGTACCCACATCAATTCCTAACTTCTTTTGATGTCTGATTTTTGCAGTTTGGGCAGCTTTTTCTGGATCAGCTAAATTTTCTAGGTTCATTTTTATTTGATCTACCCACTTCTTCAAAACTATTTGGTTCTACACATCATCTTCCTTATTTTCTAACTAAAAATTTTCATCATCCGTCTTTTCCAAGAGGCCATTACCTTCGTCTCCAAAAGTAATCTCTTAAAGTATATCAAAGAAACTTAGAGAAAGAATAGTATTCATTTGTGAGAAGGGTTGAGTATCACATACCTTCATCTTATCTATCATAACTTGATTCTCAAACGAAGAATCCTTCTCCATATCATCTTTGCTTCATTTTCAACGATCTTCGCTTCCAAGATATCTTCTTTTCTGGAACCCTCTAAGGATGAGGCCTTCTTATTTTCGCTCTCGAGGTTTTCAACTTTCAAGATATCGTACTTCCTGGAACCCTCTTCTTCAATTTGCTTTTGTTGTCAAAATTTATGACCTTGGGAAGGAGGCTTCTAGTTTGGGCATGCCCGAGTCAAGTGCCCTAATTTCTTACAAACCCCACATTTAACAAGGGGATTCTCATATTCTAAAGGTTGATTCCAAACACCCAATCTCAAAACCAACCGAATCAAATCTGGTAAATTTCCCCCCCAACTCCACATTAACACATATCCTGGCATAGATGAGGCGAGATTTGGACTTGGTGGTCGGATCCATAGCAATCAAATGGCCCATTTCCCTAGCAATACCAGCAAAAACCTCCTCATTCAAGTAGTGAAAGGGGAGATTTGGTAATCTCACCCAAACTAGGGCCTATGATAAATTTTGGGTCTTCGGATTGAAATCAAGTCCTCATCTCCTCAGGAAAAGGCCACGCCTTCCAAAGAACCAAGACCCCCCTATAAAATTCTCTCTGAATTAGCAAAACAATCCAAGTGTCACCATAAAAAAATCCCTAGAAAGAGCGGCAATCTACATATGATCATTCGGCCTCCACTTAGAAGAAGCCCATAAGCCCATTTTCTAATCGCATCCAGGTCATGTCTAACCCCCATAAATTTGCCTACCAAGTGATGGAAACCTTGTTCAATGGCCATATTAACCAAGTCATCCCGAATATAAAGCTATTCCTTTTTCGAAAGTGGATCAAACTTGGTCTTTGGGGACTTGAGCTTGCCCAACACCACTTGAGACCAAGATCGTTTTCCTTTATCTTCTAGACCCAAAACATCAGCATCTTGAAGAAATTCCGCCCTATCTGACTCTGCCTCGCCATTAATGAGAGTCTTTGTCTTTATGTAAATCTCACATATTTACATAAAGACAGAATCTCATTATTGCTCATAACTCCTAACTTATAAACTTGACACTTCACTCATATAACTCATACTTACATGACACATAACTTCATACTTATTTAGATGACACATACTCACACTTAATGACACCTACTATAGATTGAAATATTAAACACAACCTAAATTATTTTCACACCTTAAACTAATATCCTAGACTCACATATTTACGAAGATACTTACCAAAAAATGTAATACCTCCAACAATGCAGTGGTTAGATCCAAAACAAGTGAGTGAAATGGACAAAAACAAAAGCAATTGCTTTCCCTTTCCTAAACAATTTAGAAACCATTAAAAATGGGAGATATCGGTTAAGAAATTTTGCTTCTAATAAACATAAATCAATATCCAATGTGCAAAAATATTAGATAAATCAATCCACTAAACAATCCACATATGAGACAAGATTTGCAAAATACCCTTAAGATAGAGCAACACCAATATATTTCTTATGGAAGGAATCTCTCCTATCTCCCAAGGTGAGAGTCTCTTTGTGAGCAAAGATGGTTAAAATAATAATTGATTTGAATGATGCTTTACAATTACCGACTCCTGTCTTCATACAATTTTCAAGTGCTATTTTGGAAAAGGTATAACCCTAACCCTAACAACTTATTATTATAATATAATATCCTTGACTTATTTGTAACCCATGTCAATTATACAATACAATGTTATATTATTAGGTACCTACCTCTAGGTACCCCAACACTATCATTATTTGTTGGAATTTATGACTTGAAAGGAATAATAGAATTTTTAAAAACAAATCTCAAATTCATGTCCAAGTTTAGAATTGGATTATTGTCTCTCTTGTAAAATGTTTATAGATATGGGGTTCATCACGAGAAATCTAAAGTATGCAAAAATAGGAGTTAAATTGAATATACAAAGGATCTACTTCAATCTATGGTAAAATGGAAATGTCTAAAAGTTATGTTTTATCAAAATAAAATTTGATGTTGCTTCCTAAATGTTGCTTCCTAAGTATTGGAGATAGATTTTTTTAAATAATAGATGCAAAATTCTCATCACCTGGAATCATATAGAACTTCAACTAAGAGTAATGCAAAGACTACTTGGTACTTCTTGCAAGGATCAAAATTGTCATCGAAAAAAGATGTAAATTTTAATTGAGGGGGTTTCACAAATTATTCTTAATGCTATCAAGAAAAAATGGATGTGGGGATTGAATAAAGACCACTAATGTCCATCAACTATTGTTGGAGGCAGTACCTTTGAAGTGTCAACATATTGATCGCGAAGAAAACTAGATAGAATATAATTTAGCCAACCACAGTGTTGATCTCCTCGACTAAAGTTTTAGAAGCCAAATGGCAAAGTGAGATTTTCACTCTTAATGATAATAATGTCAAGAAGTTGATTATGAAAACAAGTTTGATGAAGATGAAAAATATATTTGACAAAAAGGCAAAGCTAGATATGATTTAATTCACTCTGACAACAAAGTAATGTTTTGTTATTTTGATGGGAGTATCCCTGAATTTATTATATATAACTTAATAAAATCAAATAAATTAATTCGTATCCATGGGAACAGCGCAACAGTTAGGCCTTTGGCCTCTTTTTGGGAGATCCGAGGTTCAAGCTGCAGCGTGTGTGCAATTCTCTGTGGTTCGAGCTTTGGTTCCGACATGATTGTGTGCATTGTGCGTGTTAACAAAAAAAATAAAAATAAATTAATTCATTCGTCCATTCTGGATAAGAATTAAAAAACAATTCCAATACATAGGAATAAAAAAACAATTCCAATAAATAAAAAACAATTCCAATACAGAAGAAAAAAATAAGAAATAAAAACAATTTAGGGAACTATTTAATAGCATTACTAACCATTAGAGGTTTCACTTGTCTAAAAAAAATATAATGCCCAGCACCCACATCTTCCAATGGCAATAACATTAGGGCTCTATAAAATTGTGGCCTTAGGCTTGCGCACCTTGATCATGCACCAATGTTATTTAGTACCGTGAAGTCAGTACTGTGATTTGAATAGTAATATAGAAAGAAAAATAATTAAATAAATAAATAAATGTTACAACCACTTCCTGGAGAGGCTCTAGTATAATGAAGCCAGTAGTGCTTTCTACTGCAAGCAATTGTACAAGATTTTACCCTATGTTGGACTCAAGGTCAAGCGGATTTAAAAATGAACAAAGGTATTTAGAATAAAAAATACAAATCTGGATTTAAGGCATGGGGCTCAAACTGTCTATTTAGCAGTTTAAGAAAAAATGGGCATTCACTTGTCAAAGCTCCTTCCAGTGCACGAATTATTTTAAAATGTTGTTTCAAAGATGACTGGTATTTTAAATGTATAGATAACTTTGTAGAAATTAAACTGAATGATAGAATTACAACCAAAAACAATTCAGTACTAAAGCACTTTTGCCCATGCAAATGCAAGGGCAACCTCAAATGTTAAACCAGAAACAACAAAATAATGTTACAAACAAATTAAAAAATCAACCCTTTGGGGCCACAGTTACATTAAGCATAGCTCATTGGTAGAAGATAAATACATGTGGGGGAGCAAACAAGCTTTTCCAAGCATATAGCCCCATGCTCCATTGATCAATTCAAGAAGAAATACATGGCCCCTAGTGAATCCAAGGGCCCAGATATACAAGATGTGATCTCTTTTGAGATACCGAGCATGAAAAATAAAAAATGTCCTAAGATCGCCAATAGCACCTCAATAGAAGCAAAACACTCTATCTCACAATTGTGCCACCAGAATAGAGAATCTTCCTCCACTGAAAGCCCTGTAGGTGGGCTACCAGAGTGTCTTTATTTTTGTCAGCTAAAAGTTTTCAGTCGAGGTTTCTTGACAGTGAGCTGCATCATTTCAGAGCACCTCTAAGAGAAGAGGATCACCAGAAGACATTGCTTTTAGCAAACGCACCAATTCAGATTCATTTGACACCTTCCAAGGGTGCACAGCATGGACTTCTGCTGAATAATAACTCAAAGCATCGGAAGCTTCACCTCTCTTATATAGGCTATTGCTCAAAGCATCAGAATCAAATTTATCAGGTGTTTCCAATGCAAGAAAAAATGTAGGTACCGCAACCTCATGATGAAGTTTTTGATCACCCACTAGAGAGACAAGATCTGCAAAGTCTCCAACAAAAGAGCGTGGAACATAAAACACTTCAGAACTGCAAACAACAAAGCTCTTCTCATCCATACTCTCTCTGTATTTAATCTGGAAGTGGACAGGCAATTCGCTCAAAACCTTCTTAATGACGTCTCGGCCACCATTTTGGAAATACCATTCTGAGCTATTAGAATCCAAACTTACTGTTGCCCAAGACGCTGAAACCTGGAAAAATGTATACAAGATGGAACTTTGGTTAAATCGATAGACTTAGTGACAGCATATAAGAAAAGAACAAAAGCAAATACGAAAGACACAACATTGGTTAAAATTGATTGACATAAGATCAAAAACACATACAAGCTCCTCGAAAACGAGGAAAATAATAAAGAAAGGAAAATAAACCTTGTGTGTAATCCAGAGCTTGCTTTTATCAGCTTGATCAAGATTCCAGTAATTGAGTATTGTGTCATCCTTGAGAAACATAAAGCCTTCTGCATTTGTGTACCTCTCAAATATTTTAGGAAGTACCCTGCAAAAATAGAGTCTCACTTAGCACAACAGTAAGTCTGCTTTGCACCATTCATACAACTTTTTATTTCTCCAAATATCATATTGCACGTTGTTACCTAATTTATCTGATGGGCTTCAGTGTAGCATGTAAACTATGAGAATACAAATGCTACTACGAGTAAACTCATAGCATCTAAAAGACTATACAACGACATAAAAATCTCATAAAGCAATGAACACTGCTGCGTGCTCATTATTTACTGTAGTGAAGAATCTCCATCACAGGATAGTATAATCAGAGATAAATGACCACAATCTACAAGTAAACTAGTAGGATCTAAAAGACTCTACAACTAAGAAATCTCATAAAACAACAAACACTGCTGCGTGCTCATTATTTAATGTAGTGAGGAATCTTGACCACAAGACATAATATAATCACAAAAAATGACCACAATACTTTCAACACAAGAAGGAAAGAAAATCACCAGCAGCGAAACTCTTGTATTACAAGGTATCAGTACAAATCAAAGCAATACGGATACAATCATAGTTACCAGGTAGGGTTTGGTTTGGAGGTTCTGAAGGCCCAAAAAGTTCGAAGGTTTGGGTCTTTCAGGGAGGTTCAATTTGGTTTGGAAAAGTTCGGATTTTATATACACACAAAATATATATATATATATATAGTTTAAAAAACAACATAGAAAATTTCCAATTCTTCCACATTTTCTACATTAAAAGTATATTTTATACTTTATAATTGTATAAGTTATATTTTATAGGTCATATTTTAAGCTTTTTTTAAGGAATATATTTTAAAAAATTGCAGATTTAAAAAAATAAAAATAAATAGTAATAATAAAAAAAAGAGCCCATGGGGTTTAGAGCACTTGGTTGGGAGTGAAAAGTTTCGCATCTTAAACTAAGGTTCAAATCTTATGAGTGAACCTTAACATTTTAGAGTGTGAGCTGGGAGCAAGTGCAAGGTGGGAGCCAAGAGCGAGCCCCACTAGGTAGTATGAAGGAAAGTCATATTTGAAAGCCCTAATGGGAAGTCTGGATGCCCTATCTAGAAATCAGGATGTCCTAGCTGGAAGTATGGATGCCCAAGTTGGAGATAAGTGGAAGAGCAAATATATGGCAAGTTTGATCCAAGTAGCAAATGTTACACCAGAAGTGATTATCAAGGATGAGATGATTGAGCATGATATAATGGTTCTTAAAAGTAGAGGATTAATATGTAAGTTCCATGGATACTGGCCAGGGTTTTGTAAGATACAATTTTGGATCAAGTGGAAGTAGGATTGAATTCAAATTACTCAAAATTGGAATATTTTAAGGGAATAATAGTAAGAAATATTATACCACCATTCAGCTAAAGAGAACCAGTGAACCCAGTGATACTGCTTATCTTGGGAAAAACAGCGAAGGCCATACCCAAATATTTGTTTATAGTCTCCGTCTGGCCATTTGATTGAGGGTTATAAGAAGAGGACATATTCAATTGAGTACCACTAAATCGAAATAATTCCTTCCAAGAATTGTTGGTGAAGACAGGATCATGATCACTGACAATGGTCTTGGGCATGCCATGCGACTTTCTTCCTAAAGGTGTTTTCCTCATCATCTTTTCCGGTTCTAAAATCAAGGATAAAATAATGGGTGTTGGCCCATGCTTTAGGAGGAGAGATGCCCTTTATTTTTTACCATGAAATGAAAAAATTTATGTCAAGACAAACTAATAAGAAGCTTCCAACGTCGGTTAGGCTTCTTGGACTTCCATATCAGCTTATCAATAAGGATGTTTCGAAGAATATTGCAAATACCCTAGGGGAATTCATCAGGGAGGGACTAACTATTAAGGAGCGAAAGCATGCTATATATACTCGAATATGTGTTGTTGCTATGGATCATAGTTCGAAAACTCACAACTCACAATAAACTCGGCACCCCAATTTTGGAGATTTTATCTGCAACTCGGGATAACTTGGGAAAAACTCGGCCAAAGAAAAAAGAAAGAAAATTTTTCAATTAAAAAAACATTTTAAACAACAATTAGAGAGCCAGAAAGCTAATTTAACATTAGATATTTATAAAAAATAGCACAATTAAAATTCATGTTCATCAAATCCAGCCAAATACATCATAGTATCTTACAAATGCAAAATTTCAAAAATATAGAGCAGTTTTTAAACTGTATTTTGTTCCCTCCTCCCCCTTAAACTAGATGGTTGGCCTTGGCTCTGAAAGCGTAGTCGAATTTGGAGGATCATCATGGTATATCTCCTTCAATCCTCTCAAATTTTCCGCTTCCTCCTAATTGCCTCAAAAAATGAACAAGCTTTCAATGAAACTTACTACCACTCTTGGCTTCATTATTATTCGTTTTTTTCTGTTCCCAAATTTAAATTAAGAGTATTATATTAGGTAGAGGTGACAAGTAGAATTTGTTTGGTATAATAATAAAAGAATGACTATCAACATTCAACATACTAGATTTTTAATCAAATGCAGTTACAAATATTTTGCCTATTTCATCAATTAGTCTCTTTCCCCAAGGGTACAATCAAATGCAGTTACAAATATTTTGCCTATTTCATCAATTAGTCTCTTTCCCCAAGGGTACATGGAACTATTAAGAGATCTCTATATTTCTACTGTATTTAAGAACTTAAGCTTACCATAAATATTATGGTCACTTTCTTAGAGATTTATGTGGATGTAGTTGAAATTTTGAAACTCCTATAAATATAGAAAACACATTATTTTCAAAATTATTAATAATGAAACTCTATAAAAAATTGTCCATAGTTGGAGAGAAGAAAAAATGCAAATATAAGGCCAAATGGCCTTCTAAAAATTAATTATTCCCACCATATTTTGCTAACTACCCGATGCTTGCCGAGTTTCTCCTGAGAAAACGGCAAGAAATCGCGAGAAATATCACTACAAGTTGGCGATTTTCTCGACGCCGAGTTTCTCGCGAGAAATATCACTATGAGTTGGCAATTTTCTTGGCACCGAGAATATAAAAAACTCGTCGGCCACAATTTCTCACAAGTTTTGAGGGAAGCTGGTGATTTTTCTAACTAATGGATATTTCAAAACCTTTGCCACGATCCATTAAAATATTAAATCTAAATCAAGAGAATAGGATCAACAAGAGGATTATGAAAATATAGCATTTCAATGCCACAATTGTTATGAGACTGAACACATGGCAAGAGATTGCAAAGTGAAAACTATGAAGAAAGAAACAGAAAATTTTGGTCATGAGATAAACTTCAAAACAAAGCAAAGAAATCATATTGTAATAGAAGCTAGATCAGATCAAGGATATTCAACTCCTAAAGAAGAGGCAAAGAAAGCCTATCAACATCATAAGGCAAAGGCCACCATAGCTCACTTGGATCATCCGTTAGAAGAAACAAAGAAGGATATGAAACAAAGAAAGATATGAAGGATGAGCAAGTACAGTGTGCAATTTCAAGTTTAGAAAGAATTAAAGGTGTAAAGGAAGATGTGGAAGAAAATTCTAAAACAAAGATGGCACAAGAGGTCAAGTTTATTCCACGTAAATCATATTCATTTTCCTCTGGTATAGAATCCTTTCCTGGTAATAAAAATGGAAGTGGTGTAGAGGTTATCCCTTGCACTTTACGGTTTCAAGAGCAGCATAGAAATGAGGACAAAGGAAATTCATAGCAATTTAGGGTTTTTAGGGCAGCATAAGAAGGTAATTGCTATGGAAGAGCATCCTTGCACTTTAGAGTTTCCAAGGCAACATAAAGCAGAATGTACTTTTGAGGCTATTCCTTGCAATTTGGATCCTTTAGAGCAAGACAAACCTATATTTGATTAGTCTTACAATGAGCATTGTGTAGCACGATGGTAAGCATTCCAAAGATGGAGGAATAGGATGACAAAGTAGAGGCCAAACAAGACTGCAGTCAATGCAGTTCTACTCATCATTCTGAACATGAACGACATCAACACTCGACTCGTACAAGTGTTAAAACAGCAAGTATTATAACGGCACTTCCACTAAAACGGCAAGCACTGGAACGGCACTGGAACTAGTACGGGAAGATCAATTCTACTAGAACAGCAAGTGCTCCACACCACCGGAACGACAACTTGCACTAGAACGGCCACAATCAATCTACTAGGATGGCACACTCGATCACCACTGAAACGGCAACATTAACAGTTCCACTTGTACGGTGTCCTGGCCTGCAACTCCCCTGTTCCACACGCTAACTTCAACAACTATCCCTGCACCCAGAATCCAACACACAACTACCAACTACCAATGGCAATCATACTGTACACACATCATACACACATCATGGATAGAAGATGAGTCATTTGCATTACTCAATAGTACGGCATTACAAAGTCTCGTACAATGCATACGCAATCCCTCTCCTAACACATGCTCTACACACATCTACATAAATGTTGCATTGTCTACACATATGGTTTCCCAATACACGGCTCTAGTCTCTACCTAGATACATGGATAGATGGATGATCTCGAATGAAGGAGGGGGGGTCTATTTATGCTTGTGTCCTGGTCGTTGTTGGCTTCTAGGACAGCACACCACCCAAACATCTATCCATTCGGACATTCACATAGCACCCTTAATACATACTATAGTCTATTGCAATTTATCAAACTCATGATTAAATTGCATTACATTGTCATTTCATCTACATTTGCATTTCATCTCATATGCATTTGACTCACATTTGCATTTACATTTCATTACAATTTATTTACACTTAGTGCATTTTGCACTTATTCCTACTATGTTCACTACTTTTTGTGAGGTCCAAAACTAGTGCCTACGATTTGGATTAACAGATTGACTGTTCATAAATTGCAAAGATGTAGTGGTACGGCCTACATCATCTCGTCTATGATGGCCTTGCTCAATGTTGTAGACGAACCAATCTGAGAATCAAACGGCCTGCACTCTCAAACGGTTGGTACTAGCCCAGACAACTTGCCTTCAGTCTTGATGGCTTGACACATGCAATCAAACAGCCTGGTAACTGCCTAGACCGCCCTATAGGAACAGAATTAGGGAAAGAATACAAGATAATAGGGTTTGATTCTAAATCTACTGCAACAATCAATCAATGGAAACCAGTACAAATATCACACAATAAGCAATAGCAAAATGATGAACAAGATATTGCATTAATGATAAGCCTATACAATCAACTATGTACGACATTTTCTGGCATACACAACATCTACTCTTGTGCAAAATATCTCCAATGCACTCCACAATATCTCCTCCTAGCATATACAATGCAATGCCTGTGCATGTGAATGTACCATCTACCCAATGTATGTGTGTACAATGTACTCTCAGGCATGTACCTACCCAAATGAATGAGGGGGTCTACTTAAACTAAAGGGAAGGTAGTTATAGGCAACTACCACCCCCGACACCTCACCTCTTAACTACAAGACAACTAAATGATAAATACTCTTGCATAACTATCTGCACATGACTTCTACTTGAATTATTACATTTTTCCATCCAAGTATTACAACATTACAATTTATTCAAAATACAAAACTTTGGCATATGCGTGCTTGACTTCCACGCATATTTTATTTCCAACTCTTTTATTTTGTCTACTGAGGTGGCACATCAAAATTAGCACCTACATCTGCCCTCCCCTCTCAATTGGTGGACATCCTCGTTGACGATTATTGCTACTTCTAGGGACTCTGGCTCTATTGAGGTTAAGGCAATAGAAGAAGTACTCCAAGTTCCTGGACCTACAGCTTCAAAGCTTCATTCTCTTCCTAGAGTCTCTTGGCATAGGCCTAGTAACGAGCCCATTGGAAGCCATAATGATGTGACTTTTGCTCAACTTCTACTAGCCTAGCTTTCAACTTGGCCTCTCGCTCTACTACTTTTGCTTCTTTCCATACAGCTATTGCCAATTGCTCATCCCTTTACGCAATTAGTTGATCCTTATGAGCAAGGTCCTTCATCCTTCCTTCTTGTGTTTGCTCCCTTACTGCACATTCGAACTTCAATTGTCCTATCAACTATCCTAATGTATGTGTTTTTGCCTCAACCTCTATCTCATTTTTCATCCTAGCTAATTTTGCTTCAACATCATGTTGCACTTGCTAAAGTTGCCCTTCCACCATCTACACTTGGTTAGTCAACTCCCCTCCTTCAACTTCAAGCCACAAGCCATCTGCTGAAATGTCTCCAACCTTGTTGTTAACTCCTAAATCAAATATGCCAAAAAGTTCGCATATGATTTGACTAACTTAGGTGCCAACTTCACCTACTTTGACACCTAGGCGTTCATAGTGCCAAATTTCCTTTGCCAACCTATACTCATGGTGGATATCGATAAAGTACTTTAGTTCTTTTTGGCAAGGTTCTAATTTCCAGCATCGAATTGACACTGCTACTGCCAACTCCTAGTTCCCATGGTTGCATCTGATAATTTTTTGCAAACTTCATACACTCATCATCACGAGCCCAATGCACCAATTTGCTCAACTCGCATTCCATTCTCAACTGCCATAGTTGCCAATCCCCAACACATCCAACTCTAAACTCACTTCGAACTCTATCAAACAATCCATTCACCTTTTCAAAGAATGTGTCAACTTGTTCATTGATATTTCCTCCCAGAAATGGGCACTTTTATGATTAAATGCTCTCTTGTGTTCTCCTATGCCAGTTCCATATCTATGTCATCCTCAATTGTAGTCTCCTCCACATCTTCCCCACCATGACATGTCAGGTTGATCTTCTATTTGTCTACCATCCTGAATCTCCTTAATCCCCTCTCCATTTGCATCTGTAGTCTTCTCCATTGTTTTCGTCGTCTCCTTACCCTTCTTAAGTTCTTCTTCTGACAATTGACTACTTTGGCCTTCCTACCATAGTCTATACTTTGATGCAAGTTGTTTACCTTTCTCCCAACTCTCCTCCGACATTGCTAAACTTGGTGTCGTAGTCTACGTTGTTGTAGATGTAAACTCCATTGGTGGTCCCTCATCCAAATGAGGCAATCCACATTTATCCACAACATTTGCATATTGTCTAAGCAGTGTTGTGTTGTAACTCTCTAGTGTATCAACATTGTCCACCTGTACCAAAACATCACCAACAAAGTCTCCTCTTGGTTCTCCATCCAATGGTGGTGATGCTTCCATCGCATCAATTGTAGTTTGAACTTCCTCATCTACATCTACAATTATCATTGTTTCTTGCGCAATTCTACTATCAAACTGTTATGTTGTCTTCTCTGCACATTGAGCATTTTGTGCAACAAGTTCATTCAAATTTGGAAGTTGTCCACCTATCGCAGCCTTACTCGAAGTCACTCTAGTACCTACAATGGCACCTACAATGCCTTCTCGCACAGCCTGACTTCCTGTTTGTGCTAGAGTTCCCCCTTTGCACTGCTTGCTACAATATTCCATGCCTTTGACTCTGCTAGCCCGCTGCCACCTTCTACACACTGCCACCATCTGTTTTTTGTGGCCTGATAAGGAGGTCCTTACCTCACTGGTTGTTGTTGATGTTGTTGTTGCCAAGGCTGTTGTTACTATAGTTGCACTCCTATTTGTTGCCAATGTTACTCCAACTATCTCCACTTCTCCCTTCTAACCAACTCCTCAACATTTGGCTGTTGGTCTTCAACTCCATTGGATTCCTCATTGGGCATCTCCAAAGCTCTTTGTTGTCAAACAGTCTGACATGATTACATTCATTGTACACTGCAACTCATTGGACTTCAAATGCTGCATTTTCAATGTGTGGCTCCCATGCTTTGTTAGCTTAGCCACTTCCTGCAGACTGAGATTGGCAACCTTATCAACAAAACTCCATAACCAATAGGGCTCCACTCCCTCCTTCACTAGTCTCGTGGAATTTAGCAATCCAACATTTACTTGGGGAAAATGAGACTCGAATCTCTGTCACCAATTGTCACTTTTGTTCCACTCAGCATCATATGTCTGCAGTAATTCTAATAGGTATGACTTAAAGAAATCTTTATCAAAGCTCAGCACCTATAGAATAAACTGCACTCCTGCATCCCAAAATGTGGTCTTCAGCGGGTGATCCAATAGGTGCTTCAACCACCAAATTTTGCAAAATTCTCCCGTTGGTGTTGTCTAAGTCATCTCTTCCAAGGGGATCTGCATCCTCTCCTTCCCCTTATTCTTCACCTTAGGTGAAGTTGTTGGCTCACTGTCATGACATTCATCAAGAGTGTCGATCCATGATCTCGATCTCAACTCCATCCTGCATTGCCTCATTCTCCCTCATTTTGCATCCATGTTGCATTTTCTTTTATGCACACAGTCCACTAGGCCTCTCCCAAAGCCAAATCCAATGCTCCCCCTAGGTATGAGGTCCTCCCTGCAATACAATCTCAGGTGGAAATCTCCTCTATAGCTCCACCCATTCATGGCCATCTTCGACCATTTATTTATAATATGGACGTGGTTGGGAGATAGTTGTCTTGCATGTGGCAACTGCCTCTCAACTACCACTTCGCCACCTTTAACTGCCTTTAGTGGATGATGTGTTTAACATCTTATCCTCACCACCTTGCCTTGCACATGCTCCACATTGGCGCTTTCTTCTCTACTTGCATGAACATTCTCCTTGGCCCGATCCTCATTTGCTCGTTGTGCCTCCCCTTGCACTTCGTTTTCTCGTTCTTCCTCCGAACTTACCTCTTCTCGAGGATTCTAAACCAGTTCAACTTCTGGCGCTTGTATCTCTCCACTGGCAAGTTCTATCAGTACTCTTTCTTCATGCAATCATTCATCAGCAACATGCAAGTCATCCTCATGCTCAACACGTCCACGTTCTTCTTGTTGTGCAATCCTCACACTCCTACATGTCGGCTGATCTCTTGCTCTTCTGCATCCATGTCTCCCACGTCCTCGCGGTAAGTTATTTGTTATCCACCTCTCCAAGATTCACGATGTGCTGATTTGAACTTCAAATGACAACGAAGCCAAATGTAGCACAATGGTGGTATTCCACCCTTGGAGGAACAACATGGATTGACAAATTGACTGTTCATGACTTGCAAAGATGTAGTTGTATGGCTTACCTCATCTCCTTGTCTTTGACGGACTTCCTCAATGTTGTAGACAACCCAGTCTGAGAATCAAACGGCTTGCACTCTCCTCAAACGACTGGAACTAGCCCTAACGGCTTGGCACTGGCCCAAACGGCTTGCCTTCGATCTTGACGGCCTAACACATGCAATCGAACGACCTGGTAAGTGCCCAGACTGCACTGCATGAACAAAATTGGGGAAAGAATGCAAGATAAAAGGGTTTGATTCTAAGTCTGCTACAGCAATCAATAAACGAAAACACATACAGATATTACACAATAAGCAATAGTGAAATGATGAACAAGTACGACCAAGATATTACATTAATGGAAAACCTATACGATCAACTACGTACGGCATTTCCTAGCATGCACAACATCTACTCCTATGTAGAGTATCTCCAACACAATATCTCCTTGCATATACAATGCAATGCCTGTGCATGTGAATGTACCATCTACCCGACGTATGTGTACAATGTACACTCTCGGGCATGTACCCGCTAAAATGAATGAGGGGGTCTATTTAAACTAGGGGAAGGTAGTTACAGCCTTACAGGTAACTACCACCCCTAACACCTAACCTCTTAACTACAAGACAACTAGGTAACTTCCCTTGCATGACTTTATCCGCACGATTTCTACTTGACTTGTTATTACATTTTTCTATGCAAGTATTACCATGTTACAATTTATTCAAATTACAAAACTTTGGCATATGCGTACTTGAATTCCATATATATTTTATTTCCAGCTCTTTTGTTATCTTTGTTGAGGTGGCACGTCAAAACTAGTGCCTACACAATGTGAGAAGAATGAAGAGATTGATGAATATGAAAGTGTTGGTGGGAATGAAAAAAAAAAAAAGAGGAAGACCCAAGAATCAAAAAAAAGAGAAAAAGAAACTCAAAGGGATATTGATATGGGAAAACAAAAGCAAATGTTGCAAGTGTTAACAAGAAGTTGGGCTAAACCCACAAATAAAAATTAAGTGATGATGAAAATAATATCTTAGAATATTAGGAGCATGAGTAAGACCTTTAAAAAAAAGGTATTACGAAATTGTCAGGTTGTTATAGGCAATATATTTATAGATATGGAAATCAGGTAGCAAATATTTTAGCCATTCTTATCTTGGCAAAATTTAAATTTCAGAAAGGCAATTGTACGAGTGAGATTTTCTCTCTTAATAAAAATGATACCAAGGAGTTGATTCCAAAAACTTAGCATTTTGAGGAAGATGGCGAATATTTTTGATAGAAAGGCAAATGAATAATATCTTTGATTAAAATGCAAGTTGGATATGGTTTAATGAACTTGATATTTTTGATAGAAAGGCAAATGAATAATATCTTTGATTAAAATGCAAGTTGGATATGGTTTAATGAACTTGATAGCAATGTAATGAGAGCAATATAAGTTTTGTTATTTTGTTGGGAGTGGCCCCCAATAGAAGCTACACATAGCTTATTTAAAAAGAGAGAGAGAGAGAGAACTAAAACAAACCAACCCCATTTAGTCCAGCCCAAAAAGTCCGACCGGACCGAACCTGGTCCAGGTTTGGACAAACGTAGTAACTATGGATACAGTCATCATAGAATTGTCCACAAATTGTCTCTTTTTAAATTGATTATATGGGACTGAAATGGGCCCCACCTGTATTACATTGTGACCACATAATGGTATTTTTGGCAACAATGCATGTATCACCCGACAAGATTTGAAACTGGGTCTCCTCCTTTATAGTCGAGGTATTTAAGTTTTTAACCAGTTGAGCTCATGTCATTTGATCACAAATTAGCACTTAAAATCTTCAAAAAAATTAATTTATATTCATCATGCATTTCTTGGACAAGATCATACCGTCCAAAGAAGAGGACGTCTAGAGCAAATAATTCTGACTTTATGCCTTACTGGTGAATTGAAAGTGTGCAAGGCCTATAACTATTGTTCATGTTTTAAATATTTGTCTCATATTTTCACTAGTGATCAAGGATGAAATCCCTTTTTCATCAATTTTTAAAGTTGGAATCTAGTGAAAAGTACAAGGATGAAATCAATTTTTCATCAATCTTTAAAGTTGGAATCAAGTGAAAAGTTGTTCTCGCTTATCAAGAATAGTTGTTTTGCAAATTCAAAGGTTTATACCTATAAAAAAAAGGCTTCCTTCTCGGGTAGAATGTCAAATTCACAAGCATTTATTGGCCTCTTCTTGTCTTAATGCTTCCTTCTTCTTTTTTAATTTCCCAAGCTGTTTGTTGTCCTAAAATATACCTATTAGTTTCCCCTTTTCCACTTGCACTAGATTTTATAAACCAGACAAGATGAGAGATTCAACATGTCCTCACTAGATGAAACAAGACTTAAAGATAGGTGGTGGCATGTAAGTGCACGACAATATCTACATGAAAACATAAACAGAATAATATACATTCAAACAATTTTGGGCCACAATCTGATGTAAAAGCGATTAAAGAAATGAATGGATCCACATAGAGCTTTTGGCTAGAGAGAAAGAGAGAGCACAAGAAAGCAATTAGGGCATGTTAATTTAACTCAAACATTGGACCTATAGGATTCCACGAGTGCTAGTGATCCTAACTGTTGAGATGTTAGTGTTCACTTGATGCCATGGCCAAATTGGTATTGTGGTTATGTGTATTTGACATATAAGCCATGTTCACCTTATGGACTGATCTTTATATTATCATTAAGATCCAATGATAGATCAATTTGACATTCATTGAGAACCATGTATTGTATCGTGGGTAGCATCTATACCCCAACTCACCCAACCATTTGGACACTGGTTGGAGATTGTTTATTTTTTAGTGAGAGGGATTGTTGGTGTCTACTGGCACCTTACCATACTTCTCATCTTCCTTTCCTCTATGAATGCTATCTTCATTTTCCAATGTCATGTATTTGGGCAATGTGTTGATTCCGTTCAAGTATGTTCTTATTGCAAACTTCTACATGTTATTAGAGCAGTGTAAATCTCCATTACTCAATTCTTTGCTTCAATTTGAGGTATCTTGTAATGACAATTTCTAGAAAAGTGATGTCTTCAATGAAGCGGTTGTTGAGAAAATTTTTGAACGACTTTGTCTTTCTAGTGTTTTCTAAAAACCCTACTTGAGTTTGGTTGGTGATTATCTTGTAGCATCATTTCCAAAAGATGTGTGCTTTCCAAAGGAGTGAATGTGGAACAAGGGTTTCAAACAACATTGTCTTTTGGGGGTTTTTTAAAAACCCTGGGAGGAATGAAGGTTTTGGACCAATATTATTTTTTAGGGTTTTTAAAAACCCTGGTTTGTCTTTGGGTTTGTCTAAAAACATTTATTTTATTCATCTGGACTTTTTGTCATTGTGATATTGTAGTTGAAAGGGTAGGGTAGTTGGCATCCAAAGGATTAAAGATAGTGTTGGAAATTAATAGGCCATCCCGAATGCTGATGGATTTTTGGGTGTAATCTAGTGCATGACAGAGTACTCTATCTAGGTTTAGAGTCTAGAGAAAAGTTGTTTGCAGGTTTCCTCAACTTTCACAAAGCTCAAATGGAGGACTGATTGATGTATTGTATTCTAGAGATCGTTTGCATAGGACCAACTATCAAAAATTAAAGAAAAACAATGGGTATTTATAAAAACTGCAAGGAAAAATGAGGGATCTTGGTTTAGCATTTCGCAAAATTACAAGGCATCAATGTCATGGTTGAAAGGGCATGAGATTGATTTGTCGTGTAAAGTGAGGACAGAGGAAGTTTTACTTTCTGTTGACAGACTCCCTTGTTCATTGTTGTGGCTGGTGTTGGTGGACATTGGTGGCCAACATGGCTCTCCCTGTAGTCGATGATGCACCAGGCTGTATTTAAAATAATAATCTTTCCATATTTATATTCACTCGGGGCCAATCAAAAGTGACAATTTGTCAACATTTTGATTTACTCACTCATCTAAGTGGCAATCTCTGATTGGTGCAAAGGTATACTTTAGTATGACAGCGTAATTGCGCCAAGTAGTGCATCAAGAGCAACTAGAAGGCAGTAAAAAAATAGATGTTTTTCAAAGGGTTAACTTCTAGAGGTCATATCTTCATATGGAAGCAAGATTTGCCTGTTTGTTTTTCAAATTGCACAAATTTTTGAGCTCTACACACTAGTACTAGTGTCAAAGTCTTGTTTGGTTTTATTGAAAATGAATCTATACAAGAACCTGATAAACTCGAATCTGGTGATTTCCCACATTGCCTTTCACAACATTCCATTGAATTGGGAGAAGCCTACAAAGCCACAATTAGATAAGATACCTGTCAGTCCTTTGAGCAGAATGAGGAAGCTTTTATGTGAGGTTCAATATAAACATTTTTCAGTAAAAGTTAGTTTGTGGGTTTTGTAAGAAGCCAAGTCACAAGGCCCTATTTTCTCTTACACAAACTTAACAACTTGAGGATATAGCTAGGAAATCTGGGTGCACCAAAGCGCTTCTTAAAACCACGCAAGAAGGAGTTGAAAGTATCTCACATAGTGCATATGTGGTTGTGCAGTCAGCATATTAGTTTTCTTTGTCATCTTAGAAGCAAATTGCTGATTTTGGATCCACAAGGCATATGACTAAGCATATGCCAACTTCTTTTCAGCTATAATGAGCAATACAGTCTGCTAGGATTTATTACAGTTAGAACCACTCACAGGGAAGTCCCATGTGTGTAGTTAGTAAGTTATGATTCTCACTAAATTAGTGAGAATTTGGAAGTTAATTTGTTAGTTTGTTACAACCTATGTTGGGCAAACTTAAATGTATTTAAAGCTTGTTTATCAATGAAAATATATCAAAGCAGTTTGTCTACATTGGTATCAGAGCAAGTTGTAGATATTCTACCTTATTGCTGTCAGATTTGTGCTACAAGGTGAGGCTTGATGGTGTATCGGCAAAATTCAGCTATGACGTGAGATTTTCTAATATTTTAGAGCTGAAATGGATTGTTAGCAATATTCAATTGAAGTCATCACATTCTTCTACTTGAGTAACTGCAATGCAAAATAGCTGAGCAAAGAAATATTTTAGAGCGGAATCTGAGGATAAAGCTTTCCTGAAAGCTGGATTCCACTTAATGGGTATTTTGAGTATATCGTAGATGAATTGAGAAATATTGTTTGTAATATATTTAATGGATAAAATTTATGAAGAGTGAAGACTACAAACAATAGAGAACTTTTGTAAGTCTTTGTACAAGGACATTTGCAACATTTGGTGTCAGAACAGGCAGCATTCAAAATGTGCTAGGCTCATTTGCATTTGCGTTCAAAGCAGGAAGAATAAATACGAGCTACATCAGATCTGCCAAGTCCAACTAACGGAGCAAAAAAAAAAACAATTGTTGTGCACATTGCACTCATAGTTGCATTGCAAATATAGCTGGAAGTTGCATTGCAACTGGAAGTCATTTCACAGCTTCAGATTTGGAATATGTGGATGACAAGATTGTTTGAAGTGGTATGCAGCCATATGCACGTCATGGGCCATTTCTATGTGGTGATTTAATTTTGTTTTAATTTTGTTTTAAATCACATGTTTTTGTGACCTGCACATGCCATTTTAGTCATTACTTCTTCATACAACCTCAGATTACAATGACGTCTGAAGCATTGGATTCCTGATTCAAATAGCTTCAAGATGAATGGTTGCACAACCATCTTCGCAGTCATATCAGTAGAGAATTGTTTACTCCCATGCTGATTAATATGTAGGAAGGGTAATTTATTAGCTTATAATCTTTCTGAAAAAAAATGTTATGTTATTTTTAACAATCATGTTGGTATAATGTTTTAGGTCATGGTGTTATTAAGGTCAGTCTCTCTGTGTCATAGTCATATTAGGGTACATTATCAGTGGTACCCGACACCCTTATAAATCATTTTTAATTAAGGGGTGGGGAATCCTATATTCACTCAAAACTCATGGACAAGACAGTTGTTAAGAAGTTCGAAGGGTGAGATGATCTGTACATGGCAAGTCAAGTTTCAATTGCTTCTAACTGGAAAAGATCTTTGGGATATCATAAATGGAACCACACCAATGCCACAATCTTCTAACGAGGGAACCAAGTGGCCCATAAAAGATCAAAGAGCAATATCAATGATTGGACTTGGACTCTCAAATGCAACCTACACCATATACATCTCTCAAAGACCGCAAAAGAAGTAATTTTTTTTTTTTCTATTAAGGTTTTGACTGGGTCCTCAAACCAGTTAAAAAAGGGTTTGATTGGGTACCACTAGTCATATTGAGCTATACAAACCCTTTGGTGCCGCTGAGATTTGAACCTTGGTGTGGGCTGCATCATCCATATGTCTCAACCATTGAACCAAGGCCTCATTGGCAAGACCGCAAAAGAAGTTATGGATGCTCTCAATACATTGTTTGGATTGCAAGCATCAAGCACAAAGATGGCACTTAAACAAAAACTATTTAGGCTAAAGATGATGGAAGGTGACAATTTTGTCCAACACATAAGTATGTTTCATTCCTTGATGAATCAGCTAGCTGGCATAAATGCCAAGGTAGATAATGATAATGCAAAAGCTATTTTGTTAAACAGCATGCCTACCAGTTATAATGATGTTGTGTTTACATTAAACAAAATTAATCTCACGTTGAAAGATGTGATTTCCTCTTCAATCAATGAAGAAAATCAAGTTAAGGAAAGTTAAGGAAAATGACTTGATTAATGAGGAAAAAGTATTGTTTGTAAAGAAGCAAAATAGTACAAGTCCTTCATGAAAGGACCAATTTCTGTGAAAGATGTGATTTCCTCTTCAATCAATGAAGAAAATCAAGTTAAGGAAAGTTAAGGAAAATGACTTGATTAATGAGGAAAAAGTATTGTTTGTAAAGAAGCAAAATAGTACAAGTCCTTCATGAAAGGACCAATTTCTGTGCTTCTACTGCAAACAACGAGGCCACATAGTGATTAACTACATCCAACGAGCAAAGGACTTGATTGATGGCAAGTTGAAGAGAAACAAGGAAATGATTGCAAGCGAAGACAATAATGAAGAATGCAATTTTGCAGCACATGAAGAAGACCCTCCCCACGAGGGTAGTGAGGAGGAATATGTCTAATGAATTGATTCTAGTTTGGTCCTTGTGAATAGTTGTGTGTGTCCCTATTCTATTGGAATTGTTCAATGTGGCCATAATTAAGTGGAGGCCCATACCACACTTGCTGTGAATGGTTGAGTTTGTCCCTATTCACAAGATGATGTAGATCAATAAGTCCCAATCTGACTAATCGTCTATGATTGGTTGTGTGTCCCCTGTCACAAGAGTTGTAGATAGTGATGCGTGCCGCTATTTGCAACTTTGATGTTAGATAGCCTGCATATCCCTATCCAATTTTGTCATAGGACCAAGGATAGTTGGGTTTGCCCCTATCCTTGGTTAATAGTCCAATGAGATCATTCCCACTATTGCTTGTTGCAAATAGTTAAGTGTGTCCTTGTTCATACCCTAAGTGTACCTGATAAACTATTGAGTGTGTTTTAGTTCATCATATGATTATTTGTATTGTTGTGTTTGTCCTAGTCCAGTTATTAGTATTCCTACCCAAGTTTGGAGCATGATGTAATAAGGGGGAGAATGTTGGGATTTATTACATCATAGGATGTGATAAATTATATTAAGATCAAAATAAATTGAGTGGTTAGAACCACTTACGAGGAAGTCTCATGTGTGTAGTTAGTAAGTTATGATTCTCACTAAATTAGTGAGAATTTGGAAGTCAATTTGTTAGTTTGTTACAACCTATGTTAGGAAAACTTAAATGTATTTAAAGCTTCTTTATCAATGAAAATATATCGAAGCAATTTGTCTACATAGCCAAGACAAAGTGATCACCAACAATGATTCTTCCTTGCAAACTTTAGATTGTGGAAATGTGACTACTAGTCCTCCATGTTGGAGTTATTGATGTTTCAAGTGTTGACCTCGATCTTCTTTCTTTTTATTGCATTACTCACAAACAACAAAAAGGTGAAATCTTGGCCAGATCAATGGGTATTCCAAGACAGATAAATCATTTCAAAGTTATTTCTTCATTTATTACGATGAGTCAAATCAAATCTAAGCTTGATGAGGCCTCTACCTCTTCCAATAGAAAACGTTTGTTGTTGTGGTGACCTAGGGCCAATTACATCAGTAAATGATGGCATCAACAGGTACAGTACACCAATTATGGATCCAAGAGACATGAGTCGTCTTCATATGGTCAATGGACTTCCACCAATTGATCCACCTAGTGGAGTGTGTGAGGGTTGCATTTTGGGTAAATATCATAGGGAGTCCTTTCCTAAAGGGAAATCTTGTCATGCCTATTAACATTTGAAGCTTATCCATAGAGACATTTGTGGGCCTATGGCAAATCATTCTCTTTTTGGGAACATATATATTTTTTTACTTTTGTTGAAGATTTTTTCCAAATTTTTATGGATTTATACATCGAAACCGAGGACTAAGCCTTTGAGAAGTTCAACCACTTCAAGGCATTGGCAAAAAATCAGAATGGAAAAAAAAAACATATTGCTTCTAAGGGGACTGATGGCAACAAAGAGTTTACTAGTAATGCCTTTGAAGATTTTTTTGCATCTCATGGCATTGCTTAAGAGCAAACCGTTCATTATAATCATTAGCAAAATAGAAATGTTGGGCTGAAAAATAAGGCCATATTGGACATGGCTCATTGCATGATGCGTGCCAAATACATGGAACTCAAATTTTGGGGCAAAGTAGTGTATTGTGTTGCACATATCATCAACAAGGCATATCCACCTATCAAGTCAAGGATATGACTCTTTATGACTTGTTTCCCACCTCAAGATCTTAGGTTCGGTGACTTCAGCCAATATTTCTAGGGAAATGCAAAACAAACTTCAACCAAAGAGTCATACATGCATTCTTGTGGGGTATAGTGAGCAACTTAATCATATCATTTACATGATCGAGCTACCAAAGATAACATCATTGGGCATGATGTTGAGTTTGAGAAGATCCTATCTTTAAGATCTTCTAGACCTCTTCCAAATGTTCTTGTCAATTCTCTTCAAGCTTGTTTGGATCCTATTGGTACCTATTCTCAACCACCTCATTGTGTCTTCTTCTAACAAGGAGATTGTTCTTCCTTCATCCTTAGATGATGATGATAAAAATTGTTGTATATCTTGCAGTAAATTGGTTACTTTTGATCCTATGGACGATCCTCCTTTGCCTGGCTCATCGATTGAGGAAAACGATATCCCTTGTCCTTGTGCTACAAATTTGGATCTCTCTTTGGATTACAACGATTTGATGGTGCCTTCAGTTCCTAATGTTGCTTCTAATGATGTGTTCTTGTCTCTTGTCCCCTATGCCCAAGTGGGCATGAAATCTTCTATAGGATGCAGAGCCTATATTGCAACAAAACCAACATTGGAAGTCCTCCCCCCAACCTCATGCTTTGTTAACTATGATGGATGATATTGGAAAACCGACCACCTACACTCAGGACAAATAATGTATTGAGTGGGCAGATGCTATGCAAGTAGAGTATGAGAATCAAAGTTGGTCATTAGTTCCCTTGCCCAAGGGCAGAACATTGTTGGCTATAAGTAGGTCTACAAGACCAAGTTTAATGTTAATGATTAGAATAAGAAGCACAATGCATGCTTTATTGCTGAAGATTTTTATCACAAGGAAGTTGACTATGTAGGCAAAAGATTTGATATGTTTGTATGAATGCATGTTTGCGTATATGAATGTATGTGTGAATGTGTGCACACAAAGTGTTTGTAATAAGTTATGTAGTGTTGTGTGTGAATGTGTGCACACAAAGTGTTTGTAATAAGTTATGTAGTGTTGTGTGTATGTGACAAAGTGTTTGTAATAATGCGCACGTGCAGAGTGTTTGTAATAATGTGCGCATGCAGAGTGTTTGTAATAACGTAATGTAATGAGGTATTTTAAATGTTTTATGTAAATGGGTAGTTTGGAGGTAGTTGAGTAGTTGCCAACTACCTACCGATTTGATTATGTCTATAAGTACACATATGTGTGGAAGATGCAACGGGGTGTGTATTGTTATTGCCCGAAGTGTATTGTTGGTAGATTGTTTTTTGAAGTATTCTATATTGCAGGTAGTGCGAGATAAATGTCGTTTGCATAGTATATCCATTTGCATTCAAAAGTATTCCCATTGTTTATTTTGTTTATATAAGTGGTAATGGAATTGCATTGTGTTGTGTTGTATTCCATTTCTACAAACTACATGGAGACTTTTGCCCCTGTGGCTCGCATGGACTCCATCTATAAGACCCTTTTCCATTGTTACTTCACTACAGTGGGATGTTCATCAAATAGATGTCATGAGTGCATTTCTCCATAGGGATCTTCAAGAGGAGATCTATATGCAATAGTTGCCTAGTTTTATGCAGGATTGACCTACACCATTGGTTTGCAAACTCAGGATGTCGTTAGAGGAACTTAAGGAGGTGTCTTGTTCATGGTATGAGAGGATTCATTCTTTTTTTCTTAGATGTGGGTTTAATCAGTGCGAGATGAAGCATGATGTTTACATCAAAAATTATAATGGTCAGATTTTCATCATTATGTTATAAGTTGACGACTTTAACACCACAAGTTTGACTTACATGATTCAAGAGATGAAGATATAACTTCAAAACTCCATTGAGATGAAAGACTTGGGCCTTCTTCATTATTTCCTAGGCATTTTGATTGTTCATTCCTTTTTAGGGATTTTTCTCTCAGGCCCATTATGCTTTGGTTCTTCTACAGCAGTTTTGGATGGAGGATTGTAGTTGACTAGCACCTCCTTTGCCTTTGGGTTGAAGCTATAGGCTAATTGCTCCAATCCTTTGTTTGACCCTACCATCTATCGTTCTTTGGTGGATATTTTTCTTTACCTCACTCGCACTCAACCAGACACAACATTTGTTGTCATATACTGTTCTAGATACATATGTGTGCCTCATGAGTCACCGAAAGGCTACTAAAAGGATTTTGTGCTACCTCAAGGAGCCTTGTTCAAATGGGCATTCATTATTTTGTTGTATCTCCTATTGTGTTGCAATTTTTGATGTAGATTGGGCCAACAACCTGTAGTGAACATATGTCCACTACCAGTTCTTGTTTCCAATGGTCTGAAACCCATTTCTTGGTGTTCCAAGTGGCAAACTGTCATATCTCTTTCTTTTATGGATACAGAATATTGTATCAAAGGCCCCACCATTATTTTGCACCAGAGGAATATGCAGCTGGTTTGCAATCTATTGGAGCATTAGCGAGCAAAGCACATTGGGCTTTGGATGAACTACATTCATCAACTTCATTCATGACCTTTGGTTGAGCCCATGTACATGCTTTTAGCAAATCAGCTTGCAAACATCTAGACAAAGGTCATGCCCGATGTGACTTTTACTAGATTGTAGGATCACTTGGTGTAGGAGAGTTTCCATTAAGGGGGATGCTCCATAAGGTTCTCTCTCCATGGCCCCCATTAAGCTTAAGGGGAGATGTTGAGATGTGGCTAATCTTCACTACAGGCCATGACTGACTTTATATTGAAGTTAGGTGTATTTGTCGTATAGGCTCATGTTTACCTTACAGGATGACCCTTGTATAATTACTGAGATCCAATGATAGGTCAGTTTGACATTCCCTACATAGGTGTATTTTATCGTGGGTGGTATGTATAACCCCACTCACCCAACAATTTGGACATCAATTGGGGATTCTTTATTCTTTAGTGAGAGAGAAAATTGGTGTCTATGGACAACTCACTGTCTTTTAGTCTTCTCTTCCTCTGTGGATGCTCTCTTCATTTTCCATTGCTAAGCATCTGTGTAACGTGTTGAGTCTATTTGAATATGTTCCTAGTGCAATATTTTACACCAGTTCCTCTCTCAATTTGCAAGCATTTCTTGTCCCTCATGCTACTCCTAATGCCCATTCCTGACTTTTAAGCAACAATTGGAATTAGGCCCAGCATGGAAAGGCATGGACAGCAAGTAGCACAGGCTCTCCATGTTAGCATGCAATAGTTGATGCCACTGCTATTTGTGGTGCAAGTTGAAAGAACCTACTTTTTGAAAAGCTATGACAGTGAAGATTGGATGAATCTGTGGTTGTTGGGAAATTAATCAAAGATCAGCATGCAATCTGGTGATGAAAGACCTCCCCAGTAGTATCTAAAGGATAACCTGACAGAAAGAATGGAACAATACTATATTTTTAACGAGTTATTTTGGAGGACTTCCAATGAAGTAATACAATTGGCAAGGCCTTCGATTAAGGTTTCTCCATTAATTTGATGAAGGGGGTAAGCTGCCTATCAGCTGCATTTATAATGCCGCAAATGGAGGCCAAGGAGGCCATTAGAAGCTCTATACTACGGCAAGTGGAGCAAATATTGTCCTTATGGGGCATCATATACACTAGGTGTCTACAGCGACTTCAGAGACCCCTACATAGAAATGAATACTGCTTGTATCCAAAATAATTTTATTAAGTCCTTAAATGTTGATGAAGATGTTCTATAAGGCCTTGATACCTCTAGAGATAGAGCTGGATGACGAGATCTGAGACAAAATCCAAAAGAGCTGCAAGTATAGAAGATGCCAAAGGGCCTCCCAGCTCATAGAATGGCAATCAATGCAAGAAAGATCATACCAGGAAAATTTATAGAATTGAGCCATAAAAGTTTTAATATTATAATAGTAATGAAGGCACTTGATTGAATATAACATATTAAACCTTTTACTTCTAGCTGTGTGGTGGTAGAATTATAGGTATGAGATTCCTCAAGTTCAAAAGATCGCCATTTGAATTTTGAATCAACTATGCAACTCTTGTAGGCGTTAGACAAATTAGATTATTATTAGAACAAACAATTTAAAAAGTACAATATTTGTCTAAAAAGTGGATGAATAACCCACTTTTTATGCGCTATAACCTTTGATGTCCTCGTAACCCTCATAGTGTCCTCGCATCAAAAATCCTCTATGCCCTTGGCATCCTTGTCCTCAAGCATGCATTTGTGACAGGTACTTGATAAATACATTTAAATTCCCAAGTAGAGTCTTCTTGGAGCAAGTTCCTCCCTATTAGTATGTACTCCATGATAAAATTCCTTTTTAGCTGCTTCTCTGTAATATCAAGAAGATTCCAATTTTACATGAAAGTGTCCCTCTTCCTCCTTTAGAAGGAATTCCAAGAAACTATGCATTTGTTAATCAAGTTTCTTTTATCCCTATAGGCTTTAGTTACTGGGATTGCACTCAATCTCTTGGGTGCATGCACCACATGCTGTACCCATAACCATTACTTGAGTGCTTGGGTACCCATACCCCTAATTTCTAATTCAAACTTAAAACTTGATGTTCAATGATTGTTATTTTTATATTTTTATTTTTTGCGTATACTAGAGGAATCAATAACTCGTAACATTTTATCATCGCCTCATCCTGGGTTGTAATCCTACTCTTTGCTGCCACTATAACCTCCAATTATGTCGCGTAAACTTTTTAACGTAGCCGGCGACACTGGCGAGATACGCCCTCCGATACTATGAGGTCCGAGGATGATTGTTATTTTTATATTCTTAATATGTAAATGATGAGACTTAAAACTTCATGTGTTTATGTTAATGATTTATTAAATTAATTTCTTCAGTTGATTTTCTATATTTAATTATAAATTTTAATATACTTTTAAGTTTTTATTACTTCAATACATATTGGATGCCACACCCCATCTCTCTACAACCATTTCTGAAAAGTACTTCATCTGATACACACGGCCACGCTAGAAATGCAGCTGCAACCATGAACCCTGGTAGCATTGATCCTGCCCTACATTAGCAGGGGCATGGAAAGAATCATGATCATACCAGTCACGTGAAAGTTTTTCCTTCTTGTACTTCAAAGTGAACTGTTTGTAGGATAGCAAACTCAAGCATACTTAATCAGCTACTTTACATGTGCTCTCTTTAACTCCACCATGTCCAATCAGCCTGAATTTTCCAGTTACAAATCACTCATAACCAGATTGTCTTTAAGAGGCCAATCACCTAGTTATGCTCACCTAAAAGAACCTGTAACACCAATCTTATGCGAAACATACATAAACACATATTTCTCAAAATAGGTGGTTCATATCCATATTGATCATGCCAATGGATAACTGGTGATAAGTTCTAAGTTAATTTGTCACTAATGTTAGCCATAGTGCCCTCACATGACTAGTAGCAAATGGTAGACGTCACCACAATAGCCACATAAATTTCCAGATGACCATCTATTTAGAAAATAATAGTTAATGCTACAATATAATGTGATCCTTGTATCTTCGACTTTATTCAGTGATTGTGTAATCAATAAGACTTCCTAGAGTACATCTCTACCACCTACCTTATGATATAATTTGACTCAACAGATATAAGATCACTAAACTTGTCGATATGGTGAACAGCACACAAGTATAACCCATCCACAGTTTCAGTCTGAAAGACATGCATGGCTGAGTCCTTAAGACAGGCATTTGATTTACACGAATCTGGAGTAAAATCCTTTAAAATGCTATCCCATATTCCATTTCATGTTACAAGTGGCTATAGAACTCCCAACCATTATCACATATTTCCACTTCATCCCTTCCGATAAATTTCACAGTCAACCATCTAATGCTTAGTTTCCTGCTTCATCATAGAAAATAATAGTTAATGCTACAATCCAATGTGATCCTTGTATCTTCAACTTTATTCAGTGATTGTGTAATCAATGACTTCCTAGAGTACATGTCTACCACCTACCTTATGATATAATTTGACTAACAAATATAAGATCACTAAATCTTGTCGATATGGTGAACAGCACACAAGTATAACCCATCCACAGTTTCAGTCTGAAAGACATGCATGGCTGAGTCCTTAAGACAGGCATTTGATTTACATGAATCTGGAGTAAAATCCATTAAAATGCTATCCCATATTCCATTTCATGTTACAAGTGGCTATAGAACTCCCAACCATTATCACATATTTCCACTTCATCCGTTCCAATAAATTTCACAGTCAACCATCTAATGCTTAGTTTCCTGCTTCATCATAAATTTGCTTAACATTATAATATTGTTGTAAGAACCACACATGTCCAACTAAAAATACTTATGTCACTCCAACTTTTTCGCCTTTAACCGTCATTTTGTGCATAAAAAGGTTCTTCCCATGCTTAGAAAATAATATTCCTCCAAATAAGTATTGCACAATAGATCATTACATGCTGTCAGTTGTTTATCCTTGAAACCATTCTATCCTTTGCATATTCTGCATCGCCTAAAATTATTTTGATTTTGATACCTCCATACATCCTACGCATATAATCATCTTGATTTTGATACCTCCATATGTCATAAATAAAGCATCAACAGTTGAACTTTCCTGTTCTGACCAAATTAATTCTGTTTACCTATTCCCTGCAATGAACTAAGATTCCCCCCAGACAAAAGTATGGCCAAATTTATGATATATACATGTAGTAAATTTGCATTAAGTGTGATTTGAAACTTTGTATAACTAAATCTATTGAATACTTGATCTTGTGACAATCAAAAGTTCTGTGTCTTACCTTCTCGCATAAAAGCGACACCTAAATCACTTCCTGATGCATCACATTCTAAATCAAAAAAATCTTCAGAAATAGGAGTACTAGAGCATTTCTCAGAACCTCTTCCAACTGTTAAAACATATTTCATTGTCATGAACCATGACCTCTTTCAACTGTTAAGATGTTTTTGTCCAATTCATGCCCCATAAACCCCCTTCTAAAAAGTGTTCTAAGATACCAGTGTTCTTAAAGCTTGCATTAATAATTGCATAAATCAAGGAATTAGCTGTGTTTAATAAATGAAGGAATCAGCTAAGGGGCCTATTTGTTTATAGCGTAGGCTACCCCTCAATGACTTTTATTTTATTTGACACTATAATGAAATGCTCTGGGAGATTATATGCCTACAATAATCTAATTTTCCTGTGCAATCATTGCACTTTCTACACAAACAACTGGTTTTCACTTACTAACTGCAATAATTTTGTAATATTAAGCATCATATACTAATTTGTACTATTATACAGTGACGCCATAAAAAATACCATGTCTAAATCCTGTTTAACATCATGACCCAGCAACATAGAAATTAGCAAGCTATATGTAACCCAATTAATTTTCAAATTGTTATATGGCATCATGAATATAAAGATTTGGTCTTTCTTAAAGGGTTCAGTTTGGTTCATATAGTGTTTAACAAATTCAACAGTTCTTATTAAAATTTCCAAAATTTGTCAATTTTTCATCTTTCACAAACAAATTCAATGAACAGAACAAGACAAACAGCAGTCAATGGCAAATAAGATCTTTTTTAAAAGTAAAATTAAAACTTGTTTCATTTTTGCAATTCATTGCCACATCTACAAGACACCCTTCTAGAAAAAAATAAAAAGTTGAAACAAAAAAACCAAGGAAAAAGTTAACATGATTCGACAGAGCAAAATTATCTTAGGACAGCTCATTCATAAAGGCATTTGCAAGTAAATCTCATTCTTTTATGATTTGTAAAGATCTTTACACAAATTTACATTTATTTTAGAAATTTAAACTAAAAAGAAATGTATTCCTATATTTTCAACTCCATGGCCAATTTATAGCCGGATTTCTCAATGACAATTTTTTTCTTTTAAATCCTTGTCGAATTTTAACCTGAACCTGGTAAGTTTGTGGGTGTGTGTAAATAATCATAAAACGCGTTAAAAATATAAAAATATGCAAAAACAAGTTCATCATTTTAAAAAATGCAAAAACAAAAGTGGCTCAAATCAATGGCATTTCCCTTCCTTGACAGTGTCCCGCCTCATTTTTAACAATGGAATTTCCAATGGTTTTTCTTAGTCATTTATGGTTCCTAAATTTTTTACAGTTAGATTCTTTTCATTTTTGCAATTTTTTAAACTGAAAAAGTTGCAAATTTAAGGTATCAAATAAATAGGACTGAACCATAGTCACCTAGAGACTCATCTCCCCCCACTTGGTAGTCATACTTGTCACAGGTACTCGTCTCGAAGACTTTCAGGATAACCAGAGATGCCTCCTGAGACTTTTGGATGCCTCTCACCCGTCTCCAATTCTAAATGATTTGGATACCGCTTTAGAAATAAGCTAGTTAAAATCAATTGCACTTGGCATGTGACATTTCTTTTCATCCCTTTCCTTTGAAAAACTGGGAAGGTTTTTTCAAGCGGTCCTAAACAGTGTCAAAAACATTAAATGGATCCAAAAAAAGCTTTAAATAGAGGTATTTGTATTTGGTACATTTTAATTTTAAAATTTTAAAGATAATAATTTAATTTAGTTATGTACCCATTCTCTCAAAATTGACATCCCTGTTCCCGTTCTGGTACCGATACTGGTCTCCTAGTGATTTTGGTCCGAACCAAACTGAACCTGTTCAATTGGCCCAAAAATTCTGATTCGAACCAAACCTTGTAACTATACTTCTCATCCATGGGCATCCATTTATATGGACCGTATTAAAGGTTTGCCTAGAAATCGGGGCCAACACAATTCCACCTTTGTGATGAATTGTCATTTACGAAAATGGCAATATTCATTCCATGCTCTAACTCCATAAATTCTCGAAACATTGTTAACCCGTTCTTCACAAATGTATGAAGCCATTATGAATGGCCCCTCAATCACAACTCAGGCTTCTTGAGTCACTTTTGGTGCACATTATGGAAGCTTCTTGGCTGTCAATTCACATCTATCTACTTTCCATGTGCAAACTGATGGTCAAACTAAGGTAGTAAGTTGCACTAAAGTTCATGCTCTTCACATCCACTACACAAAAGGAAAAAAAGAAACAGTGTGAGACATATTTTCATAATCTTCAACATAGATATAACCACACTACATGGTGCCATAGCATATTAAAGGTTTGCCTAGAACTCAGAGCCAACACAATTCCACCTTGTGATGAATTGTCATTTTTCGAAAATGGCAATATTCATTCCATGCTCTAACTACATAAATGCTCGAGACACTGTCAACCCGTTCTTCACACATGTATGAAGCCATTATGGATGGCCTCTCAAATCACAACTGATGCTTCTTGAGTCACTTTTGGTGCTCATTATGGAAGCTTCTTAGCTGTCAATTGCATCTATCTACTTTCCATGTGCAAACTGATGGTCAAACTTAGTAAGTTGCACTAAAGTTCATGCTTTTCACATCCATTACCCAAAAGGAAAAAAAAAGTAAAAAAAGTGGGAAACATATTTTCATATTCTTCAACACAGCTATAACCACACTTCATGGTTCCATAGCATATTCTCCCTTCAAAGTCTCTTGTGGCCTCCAGCTAAAGTTACCGTATCTGGCAATCCTCCTACTCAGATACCCATATCTGCATATCAGATACAGATACCAATATGATACTTCTTGGATACCATATCCAAACATATCCAAAAAGATGGGCACCATACTCAAACGTATGCGAATGCAAGCCCCCATTTCATCCATATCTAATACATCTGGATATGGCCTAGGCAATTTGAAGTTGTATCTACAACATGAGATTAAAAGAAGATTACAGAATGGTTAAAAATAAATTTAACATTTTAAAGACAATGACAATCGTTTTCTTGATTAAGGAAAATATCCTATATAAGACTTATATTTCAGTAAACATGTCTGTGTTATATGTTTTTTTTTAATACATTAAATATATATATGTTTTTTACAATGTCGTATCCAGTCATATCCATATTAGGGGATGTTGAAAATTTGCCATATACATATCCAATACCATCTCCATATTGAATGCAGTATTTGTTTCTATGCAACTTAGTCTCTAACCTTTCACACCTCACAAGCTTCTAGCTGTTTCCCAATCACTACAATTTTCCCACCAGCAAAAGGAGAAAGACAAAGCTTCTTTTTGTGCAAAATTTAATAGAGCTTCACACCAGCATTCAGTAGGCACTCCAGCAAAGTTAGGCCACATCTAAGGCACTTCATTATTGACCTCAGGCTCCTCCTTTCACAGTTGGTGATCAAGTAGACTTCACTTGGACAAGCAAAATTTCAAGAAAAAGTCATATTGCCACTTTAAACCTATCTGATATGGCCCATACACTATAGACCAAGCAATAGGACCTTCCAGATAAACTCCACATACATGATGTTGTCAATGTTAGCCACCTCAACCTGTATGAGTTGTCCTACTTGGACAAAGATGTTCCAATCATTTATTGACCAGCACCAACAGGGGCCCAGGATAGTAGCATAGAAGGCAACTCCCCCAAATCAGCTAGTGAGGTTGGATGTTGGATGAGTTAAGCTTAAGAGTTGTGCAATAAAATAAGTCAAAATGTACACTTCCTCATACATCAAGGCATTAGATGGAAAACAAAAGTATCATAAGAGATCCTGATCAAGAAAACACACAATAAGCCAAATTTAAGTAAATAAGGGAAAGCTTCTTATTTATATAAAATCCAAATACAAATGAGTGCAAAATAGAAAGCACTTGGGTAGCGAACTTGGCAACAGCATTAAACTTTGGTTATATTGTTGCAATTACTAGGCTTCAAGGTGCGTCGGATGTTGAAATATTGCTTCTTATTCCTGATATAGCCTATGCAAAGAAGAAACTATAGCAAATGTGAAAGATCCAAAAGCTAAACTACAGCGGACACTAAATTATATACAACAATATGCAATATAGTTACAATTACAAGAACCATTGGGAGACAAAAACAATTTCCCTTCCAACCCGCTACAGGAAGACATTGCAACCAAACAATTACAGAACAGTTTGCATGTCTCCTTATGGCGTCAAGTGGCGAAGTTAACTGACAATCCGGTTTGCCATCCGGTGCACAACAGCTAAAGTTGGACGCATGGAGATTCTTCCGACGAAGTGTTGACATCTAGAACTAGTGCTAGGCATCCACAATGGACAATGAGTTTGGGCCTAGTCAAGGTCTTGCCAAGTTACTCAGTGACATTTCAAGTGGGCACTAGGGTGCAAATGACTGTCTTTACAAGAGCATCTACTAAGGATTGTCGCCATTGTCGGTAAGGACTCGAGTGACCCCTGCTCTGCTCGGATCAATTGTCCCCTTTTGAGGAGTGATGGTCCCCATTGTGTCTAACTCCAACTATGAAAATTGACATTTGACCTGGTCAAGTGTAAACTACTGTGCCTAAATGGCAAACTAACCAAACTTCACAATCTTTAATAGGTTGTCAATCATCTGACAGTTGCATTTGGGGTGGAGTCATTCAACCTATCTTCTAAAGTTGGTGTCAATTGATCTTAATACAACTCTACAAGATGTTGCACAATCGTTGGTTCAAGTAGAGATGGATCGTATAGCTTTTGAAGCTCTGTATCAAAAACAAGATGCATTCACAAGTATGGTGGCAAGTTGAGAACAAAGGCATTCTACCTGGCAATGCATGGTATGTTGTGGAAACAAAGCTCAAGGTTTTCATCTTCTAGGGTGGGCCAAAGTAGCATTCCTTTCAAAAATGGAGCCAAACTTGATTTCCAACTTGAAATTTTGAGAGGCACAATGCCTATCATGTCGCTTCATGTATTTCTATTGCCGGCATCCAAAATACTTGTTGCACTTCGTGATACACATGTTGGATGTGTTGTAGAAAGCAATCAACTTTGTCCACTTCCTTAGCACAATCTAGCATCTATGTCTAAACAAATGTTTGAAAAGCAATGTCCATGGGCATGCTTGGCTAAAACTTGAGGCAAGCTTAGAAAGGATGTGTCCCATGGAACGACACAAGGCCCAATTGTAAGAATGTTGGATGTTTGGTAGACTATCATCCCAAGTGTGAGGATAATTATGGTTGTATATTCGAAAAAGGTGTACTAACATCTTATTAATCCCTTTAGGCTGTCCATTTGTCTACACAAGGTAAGTAATTGAATGATCTAGGGATGTGTCACGCAAATCCCACAAGTCTTACAAAAAACTGTGGAATGCCAAGATGTATCTAGAGATGCTTGAAGATTTGGACAATTTGAGCTATGTCGATGCCCTTCTTGCACAAAACCATGATTATCATCTTTTAGAACTTGTCAACCACAACGAAAATACAATCATTTTGTGGCTTGATTGAAGGAAAACCTAATATATAATCTATGAGGGATCCCAAGGTCTAGAAGGAAGTAGCAATGGAGAGTATAGTCCCAATTTCCTGTTTGTTGGCTTGGCAATGTTACAATAAATATGGCATCTAATATGGAGCTCCACATCATGGCACATGCGAGTCCTATGAAAATACTCCTATATTGTTGCAAGGGTTTTGCTTAACACCAAAATGTCTGACTACCTTGGAGTAATGTACCTCCAATCCTAATTTAAAGTTTGTTGGCTTCACAATGTTGCAACGTACTTAGGATGTGATATGGAGCTTCAGATCATGGCACATGCAAGTCCAATGAAAATATTGCTATGGTGCCACAAGTGTTTTGCTGACACCAAAAAGTCTAACTACTTTGGAGTAATGTGCCTCCCAAATCAAGTATTGGTGAAACGTGAATTGGAATGCAAAGTCAGCCTAAGCAATAAAGGACTCCATCGTTGAGGTAAAGATCAAGGACTAACTTGCATTTTACCAACTAATGGTGTACCTATAAAAAGTTACAACCACTAAAATATAATGATTACCAATTATTTATGTTATGACCACAAGTTTCCATGACTATCAAAAGTATTTGGACTAGTGGGCGGTTGAGACAAACAACTATTGATTCTCCTTACCCTTGTGATGCTTGATCACGAACTACTATAGGTAAGTCGTCCACATCATGGGGCATGCACTTTCCAACTTACTTTATGCAAAAATTGTAGAGGTTTATGACTAGAGTGAATGACCATTTCCATACCCATGATGTAACAACACCATTGGCAAATAGCTTCCACGATGGCATGCAATTCCTTTTCATATGTAGAACAGAATTGCATTGTGTTGCTGAATTTCAAAATAATAGGCAACAAGGTGCCAATGTTGGATGAGTATGACACTAAGGGAATAGTGGAATACGTCCATCTCAAACTCAAAAGGTTGAGTAATGTTTGTCATGGCTAACATCAATGCTAAACACAAGCGCTTTTTTTACTCTTCAGATGCTTGATGTTGAATGGGATTCCAGTTAAATGGTACTTTGCCACACAATAATTGATCAAGTTGGCCAAGCCAAACCAATAAAATTATTGACTTCAGGCAGATTTGTTAGAATAGGCCATTCTTGAATGATGCATATTTTGTTCAATCCACATGAATACCATCACAGCCAATGATGTAGCCCAAATATTAATGATATAGCCCAAATATGAGATCTTTATGACACCACAAGCGCATTTGGCCAAGTTGACTTACAACTTGTGTTGGTGAAATGTGACAAAAACTTGAAGCACATTATCAACATGCTCCTCCCAAGTCTTGCAAAAGATGAGATTGTCATCTATGTAGACTATTACGAAACAACTTCAAGAATTATAGCAATAGCAATCTAATGATACACAAATAACATTACCCAAATGATAATAATAATTCAGATCCAATTGTCAAAAATCAAATATGCAATAATCAAATTCCAAATCCAAATCAATGCAAATCCTTAGCCACTTAGAGAGGGTGAAGTCTCATAGCCACTTAGAGAGGGCGAAGTCTCTCTAGAAATGAATGACCCAACTTCGAACAAACAATGGTGCCAAAATGTAGAAATGGAATATAACATACTGCAACACAATTCCATTACCACTTAAATTAACAAAATATACAATGTGAATAACTTACAATTACAATGCATACACTGCGCACACAACATATATCAAATTGCTTGTGACAGCAATTCAGATGGCCCGACACAACATTCAAACGGCCCAACAAAGCAGTTTAAACAGCTTGATACAACACTTCAATACCATGCCAACCTTGATACCCACGTACCATACCAACCTTTCCTTCCATGCCAACAACACAAATGAATGAGGGAAGGGTCTTATTTATACAACTAAGGAGGTAGTTGCATCCAACTTACTAACTACCCGACACCTCATCATTTTCTTAAATTACATTTGACATGCATTGACTTACATTTACATTTCATTTCATGACTCACTTTATGACTTATCCATACATAACTAATATTTCACTTAACATTACACATTGTCACATACAATATTACATCACGATTTTATAACATCAAATATATCAAAACTCTTAATGTATGTGTACTTGACTTCCAACGCACTTATTCAATTTGTTTGCCTACATCTATCCCCTCCTCTAGACTTGTCAGCATCCTCAACGACACATAAGCTGAACACTAATGATAGAAGCATTTAACAACATATCAGAATCTCTTGTCACACTCCTTCGGCTTTCTCCTGTTCCAAACATCTTCTGCAACTGACTTCACTTCAAACTACTACCCGTAACACATTATTCGCCGATTGCTCACTCCACTTTCTGCAATCAGCTGCATCATCAATATGACCAACATGACGGGCAACATCCATTGCCACCTTTACTGGGGGTCAAGGGGGTAGGAGCCCCTCTGCAGGGTAAAGGGGCAGAGTCGCTAGCGGGGTCAAGGGGCAGAGTCGCTAGCGGGGTCAAGGGGCAGCACCCTTCGTGCATACCTTGTGACCTAAGTGTACACCATATACTTTAATTTTGCTTATTATTAGGCAAATTAAGCACTAAAACATTCCTGATCCTCATTGTGTGACCATAATGTTGAACAAAGCACAAGAACTACAAAGTGAGCTACTTTCATTTTAAAGGGAAACCAATATATGCTAAGCACCATGAATACCAATTATAGCATATATTTGCTTCTATGAGAGATTTGATGTTTGACAATAATTGTTTCCCTAACAGTGCAGTTCATAACAAACACTTCATGTCATTAAACTTGATCATTGCATTTCTTTTGTGATGATATTTGCTAGTAAATTAGCCAAAAACCATTTATCACACTTTTGGCAGAGCTTTTACTGAAAAGTAAACGGCATTGTTGACAAACCATCTTCAGGCATATCTTAAAAAGAAAGTTCAACAAATTTACCCAAATGGCTCAAGAATTCATTTTCCAGTCATCAAATAGTTAGGAGATTCAAAAACAAGAAGTGAGTGAAACACAAATAACTACATCTAGTCAGAATGCAAAATATAGGCAAAAACAAATAAGGATAAAAACACCAAGAATCAGATATAAAACTATGCTAAGAATTGAAATCAAACTACAATTTCAAGGAAGGGAGGGAAAAAAAGGCAAAATATACAGGACTGAGTAAAGCGTTAGCCCAAAACAGGAAGAAAGCACAATAAATATTAAATACTCAATAATAGAAAGAGAAACACACAAGAAGAACGAAAGATAAACTTGTCTCTCCATAAATCTGAAAATCACGTTTCCTCTCCGTGACTAAATAAACGAATTGGTGACTTTGGTTTCCAGAAGACCAAAAACCGTCATGTTTCTGTTCTAATATATATATTTTCATGCTTAGGCCCTAAGAGGAAAGATTTAGAAGTCAAATAGAAAATAGTGCACAGAAGACAGAAACGTGTGCCAAAACTTACAAGAAAAAACGTGAAACTTACTTGTAGGCTTGCCACCACTCAGCATATTCGACTCCAAGATCTGGATTATACTGCTCAGAAACAACTACTACGCTCTTGAATATGCGGCCGTAAAGCATTCTCCAACCTAAAGCAGTGTGATTCACAGATCTACTGCAGTGCATGATAAGCACTGTATTCCCAAAAAACTTTCTCCATCTGATAAGATTACCAATCTCAAAATTCACTGCAACTGCTTCCTCTACACCGAGATGCACTGACGGAAGCTTCAGAGGCACAAACTCCTTATGATCTCCATGGAACACCACATGACTCTGCCTGTCCAGCTCCAATGACATAAGCCTCGGCTGAAGGTAACCCACAGCAAGGAGATCCTGAAGCCAGGCAACAGTAAAAGTAACATCCTGCGAACTCCAGAACCCCTCCACGGCCATCGAATGACTCAAATGCAAAATCTTCTCAAACAGCGTTGGTTTAGTAGACCTCCACGATATAAGGAACTTCACCAAACGACCCACATTAACATGAAGGTCCTTCTCATCCGAGAATGGATAGGACTGGGTTCGATCAATCCTGTGCGCGGTGGGAGGGTAGATGGCAACATGGCCCCCAATCTCCCACAAAATCCTCTGTGCCCAGTAGCCCCTCAGAATATCAGAGGCCATGGTGCTCACAGACACAGGCAGCATGAGCCCCCAAAAGGCGGGGCCATGTACCAAAGTATTGAAGGAATTAACAGGGGCCATGATGCCCTGGGGCAGGACAACGGGAGGCGCATGAGAATCGAATCTGATATCAAATGCCTCAATTCCAGACTTTCTTGTGGAATAAAACACTGAATCCACATCAGGAAGCCCGTTAGCAACACCCTGCTGAATAAACTGCTTTCCACTATAAACTTCCCCATAATAATCCTCAGGATTTATGTTCCCCACTTCCTCCAACGGCAAACCCCTCGGCCAAACGGATCTCTGCCCAAAATGAATATAAGGGTTTACAACGGTCCTATTATTTCTATTCTGGTTATTCACATACTGCAAAACGGGCTCCCGCCGAGCGTCTTCCCCCATCAATTCCACATCAAAATGGGTGCTCAAATTCCCGTTAATTACCGTCCCCCGCTCATCGGCATCATATATTTTCTTTGCCCCATGCTGAATGGCAAACAGATAGCCTACGCTTTTCCTAACGTAAGAATTGTAAGGAACATGGTTAAGGATCCGGTAACCCAGCCCAGATTGGTGGTCTACAGATAGGAAAATCGCACCTTTGACGTTCCAGTCTGACGGCGTCTCCGAATCTCCGACGGCCACAACCTGCCAGCCCTTGATTTTCACTAACTGACGGACTTCTTCCGTCGGCGGGCCCGTCACCGACACGACGATCCATTTCTCGGCCCTGACGATGCTGTACTTGCTGGTGTCGCGGATGATCTCGATGTTCTTGAATTTCACCTCGGGGTAAGGGATCGTCTCCATTTCTTTTGCGACTGATTCGTAGCAGAACAGGGCCGCCGTGTCGCCGCCATTGCGAAGGAGAATGAGGACCAATGCGCTGAAAAATATGAAAACGACGATGATGATTTTGGGCAGATTGCTAGACAACCAATCCCAAAGGCCGGATTTTTGGCCGTGAAATTCGTCGTCATTTGGATCGGACGAGACGTCGGCCGGGTAAGATGCAATTCTCGGCTTCGCCGGCTTCCCGCTGGTTCGATCCTGCACCAGCATTGCGCAGAATAGGGATCTTTACAGAAAATTATGGATTAAAAAGATTTTAAAATTAAGGATCCGTTTTGACGGGAATTATAAGGGTCCTCGGGCTGATTTGTTGCAGGCACAGGGCTTGCAGAAACATAGAAGAGATTTGGAGTTTAAAGATGGGAAATTCGAGGGATTTTGCAGAAAACTCGACGAATGCGAGGAGCGAAGAAGAAAACAAGAAAAAATAATATTACGGGAAATGACTGGAAATTAACCTATGCTTTTGCTGGCGTCAACTGACTGCCGCTACACTTGCTGATTCCGCTTTACTTCACGTTATTCGACGGAAAATAGTCTTAAAACAGTTCAGTCAAGAGAGAGCGCGCTTTTGGCCCTTCTTTACTGTCAGTTGACTGCTGGTGTAACACTGGTTCCGGCACGGGCGTCATTGATTGACGGACTTTAATTCTTTCTGAAGTCACCTACTACGCTGCCTGCCGTTTGGTACGCTGTATCTCTTCACCGACAATTGACGGATTTGGTTTCTCTCCGTGGGACATCTCGTCATGATTGCCAGAAAGCGGTTGTCTTACTTTACTAAACGTCTCTGCCGACGCTCAAACATTTTTATAATAAAATAGTCTCGTTTGTAGGTCGAGTTGCATAAATTTCACAGGAGATATATACACATAATATGTAAATTTCACAGGAGATATATACACATTGTATATGTCACGGTACTGATTGTGCCGCCTGTCCGAATTTCCTGTGGCGCAGAAATTGATGACTAAATAATGGATATTTCTCGTGGCTCTTATTACATGGCGCGTGGATCACAAGCTTGAGATGGATTTAGGTTAAAAACAGCTCAGAGAGGGTTTAAACGGTGAAACTCATTCGTGAGGGCATCATATTAACTTTGAAGGGTTTAGGTCACCTACATAGGGTTAAATTTGTCTGAAAATATGCCGGCGTGTCCAGATTCGTTAGGAAGGAATGTTAGATCAAATTGATATTATTCTAATTATGTAAGGTTTAAGAAATCATTTATTTTTTCATTGTTATGATTATCCTTCGTACTTAAACCGATGTCATATTTTATTAAATTCGGAAAATGATAGTACTGCCAGACTCGGAAAGGTGGAAACGTTTTGCGCTTATTTCATTTAAACATTTTTTAAAGTAGACATCTAAAGAAGATGAGTTGGCTTTTTCGTTGACCAGCAATGATTGGGACGTTACTGAAATCTAAAGTTTCCAGACAAGTAAAGAAGATTATTTTCGACGTTACTGGATGGTTGTTTTCATAAAATTATTTTAAATTGGTTAATTTTTAATATTATTAGTGAAAAGGTTAAACTTATTATCGCCGAGAGATAGTGGATTGTTACATTCTTGGCATTTATCAAGAAGAGATCGACAGACCAACGACGATACGAACATCGAGTGATCGATGGTTCTCATCTCACATTGGGTCAACAAGAACAAGACCGATTGGTTTGTTGGAGTAGTCTATGTGGTTTGAACCTTGCATTGGCCAGTTACTAAAAATAGTGGTTGTAATCATCTCTTATATAATCAAACCTCTCTTATGCAAAAAAAAAAAAGACACAAAAATAGTGGTTGTAATCATCTCTCCTATATAATCAAACCTCTCCGATGCAAAGGAGGACACAAAGGTTGTGTGTTAAATTCTCTATTGATAAGCATAGCTCTCGGCTTTACGAGGGGTCATGGTTGGGAGGAGACTGCTCAGCCTTGTGCGTTGATCATATGGGTTTTTCACACACTAACCTAAAATTTTAAGGAGGTCCAAGGTTCAAACTATGACGTGGACGAGTGTTTGAGGGAGTGGGTGTGTGGTGGCTTTGTGTTAAATTCTCTATTGATAAGTATAGCTCTCATGGTTGGGAGGAGACTGCTCAGCCCTATATGTTGATCATATGGGTTTCTCACACTAACCTAAAATTTTAAGGAGGTCCAAGGTTCAAACTACGGCGTGGGCGAGTGTGTGAGGGGGTGGGTGTGTGGTGGCTTTGTGTTAAATTCTCTATTGATAAGTATAGTTGTTGGCTTTACGAGGGGTCATGGTTGGGAGAATACTGCTCAGCCCTGTGGGCATAGAGGTTTCTCACAATAACCAAATAAAAATTAAAAAATAAAAATAAAAATAATTTATTTATTAAAGAGGTTGTACATGGACCCTGGACCATGAACCCACTAAGGTTGAATGAAAAACATTACCAATTTTTTAAGTTACAATTCATGTTTGTTTTTAATTGAATTTATCTTCAAGGTTATTATTTTTCTTGTCCTAAGGGTTAGGTGGATTGGTAATTGTCTGGCTGGCTAGGCACTTACCAAGAAGAGACCTAGGTTCAAACCTTGGAAACATGCATGTTGCAAATGTAGTAGTCTAATCTGAATTCTTTGAGTGTGTGCTAAACTAATGATGACAATACGAATCCAGAGTGACTGATGGTCTTCCTCACCGCAGATCAACAATAACGAGGTGGTATAAACTTGTTGGAAGCAACCCTTATGATTTGAACTTTGCACTTAGTAGTTATATTTAACTTTCATAAAAGTTTAAATCTTACCAAATGATATATATATATATATATATATATATATATATATAGCAACTTTGTTGTTATAATACTGCATCTAGTAGCGCAGCGCAACGGTTTGGACTTTAGCTCTTCTTCGGGAGGTCCAAGGTTTAAACCGTGGCGTGGGTGAGTGTGTGAGGGGTGGGTGTATCTTTCCCTGGTGGAGTTGTTATAATAGATTCCTGGTCAAAACCTCTATTACTTAATATTACAAAAAAAAAAAAAAAAAACTTTGTTATTATCATACATTTGTTATTATCATACATCATATTGATTTCAATCTGATATAAATATGAAAAACTTTAAAAAATTAAACCACCAAAACATTAATATTTTTTTTTTAAGTTACTGAAGAGGTTGCACATGGACCCTCAGCCCACTTTAATGAAAACATAAAAAAAAAAATAATAATAATAATAATAATAAGCATTGACCAATTTTTTTAAGTTATGGATCTATGTTTTTAATTGAATTTATATACAAGGTTATAATCTCACTTCTATAAAATATTTGAGATTTTTTTAACCTCCGTAAAAATTATTCATTCTCGTTTTAAGCTTCTAGGGAATAACTAGGTTATTACTCCCCTTATGCTTAAGAGTAGTACAAAAGCACATCATCCCACAACATAGCATAATGACGGTGTTTAAGTCACAATTCAAGCAAATTTTAAATTTGTTTTACCTAAAAATTTATAGTTTCATTTCTATAAATAATAATATCAGATTTCTCTAAGATTTTTTAACTTAAAAATATATATATTTATTTTAAACTTAAGTTTATATAGATAACTAATAGGTTAGTTTTTTAATGTATAAGAGTGTTATAAAAGTGTCCTCGGGAATAATGTAAAGGTTTAGGGTTTGACTTTTCTTTGGAAGGTCTAAGGTTCAAACTGTGGCATGTGTATGGTTGCGTGTTAATCCTCTATTGATAAGTTTAACTCTTGGCCTTACGAGAGGTCATGGTTGGGATGGGAATGCTCATCCCTAAGCATCAGTCATATGGGTTTCTCATTTTTTTAATTCATAGAAGAGTTGGTTACAACCATGTTATTTATAGTAACTGTCACGCGTAGGGTTCAAACCACAAGGACTACTCCCACCAAATTTATTTCACCTCGTTGTTGTTGACCCAACATGAGGAGGACCACTGATCGCTCATGATTTGTATTGTCATCATCGATTTAGCACACACTTTGAGGATTCATATCAAATTACTCCCTTTGCAAATAGGTTGCCCCCAATGTTTGAACCTAGGTGTCTTCTTCGTAAGTGCCTAGCCAGACAAGCAACTACCAATCCATCTAGCCCTTAGAGGTATAACTTTTAGGTTATAAAGAAACCTCGAGAGTTGCTCTTAGATGATCAGCGATGTCATCCCATCCGGGTGTACCACTATCTAAAGGGAAGCCATAAGAGATTTTTTATGTCTCATTCGCATCGTAGAGGTTTGAACTATGGACCTCTCGTTCGACGAGGCCAGACTCACCTTCTCCCATGGATAATTTTTTTTTTATAAGGGTTGCTCACACTAACCAAAAAAACTACAAAAGCATACATCCCACAACTTAGCACTTTGTGGGTGTTTATGCAACATTAACTGAAGTTGTGGGTGCTTTAGAGATCTAAAGTATGGATCTAGAGTGAGGTTGCCTATGTATGCCCTATAAGAAAATAACACAACACTACCTCCTTTCATGCATTATAAACCAAAGTTTCTTAACTCAAAAGGATGAGCATTCATTAAGTGCTAACAAAGTTCCTTAGGATTCTATGAAAAATATGAAAACATGATAATAGTTATTACTTGAATTTAAATTTTTTTTTTATAACCTTATTTTAAAACTCATTATGACTACAACATAATTATCCAGTCCAAAGGAGGTTCTTCTAGAACTTTTTCATTAGTTAATTTTTAATTATATTTTTCAACTAACTAAATAAGTACAACAATTTATATCATCATAAGGGAGGAGAAATTTTGAACTGGAAGAGCTAGGACAATTTTTCAGAAAACGAACAATCTTTCAAAGTCATATCTTTGCATAAAGTTGTCTGATTCAGATGATTTTTGTATCATTTTGAAAGAATTTTGAAGAGCTTTGATATGAGTGGTCATTCAAAAGAATCCAAGCAATATTGAGGGAGATGTGACCATATGAAAACAACTTTTTAAAACTAGGGTAACGTTAGGGCAATTTTTTTAAAAATATATATCATCTTTGAGGCACCATATATGTTAAGATCTCACTATTAAAATAAAGCACACTCACACAAAATACTGAAAAATAACTCAAATACATCAAATAACTCAATAACACTATGCAAAAATTAAATGCAAAAATGGAACAATCTCACAATAACACAGAATCGCAGGCCTCTTCGAGGGGGCAACCTCCTTCAATATTTCATTAGCTTGCAAAAAGATGAATTCGTACATGGCTTCATATCTTTTAAAGAAAAACTTCATGCAACCCTACCTAAAGGCTCAAGAGTTGGCTTACATGCAAAATGCCACTCGAGCTAGAATCTCCTACCTAACATCGGTTACAATCTTGATAAAAATGGTTACATGAGATGGCGCCACTTGGCTAGGCACCTTACTTGCCACATACATTACAAAGTATTACAAAATAATATTATAATGGGATCCCCCACGTTGGGAGTGGGTCATTACATAAGTAAATGAGAATTACAAAATGGCGTTAGGATAGGATCCTAACATGTCCTTCCCCTTCGAAAAGCTTTGTCCTCAAAGCTAAAAATGAGGGAACTGGTGCTAGAGCTGATGGAGAGACTCCCATGTAGCATCTTCTGGCTGGAGCCCGCGCCACTGAACAAGAACTTCCGTGATGGTATGGTTGCGGAGAGTGCGGGTTCGACGATCCAACAATTGTTCAGGTTCGAGTAATATGGACCCTTCTTCATCCAATTTTGGTAATGTTGATTGAACCTGTACCTGTGTGCCCATAACTTTTTTGAGAGAGGAAACATGGAAAATAGGATGGAGCTTGGAGGTGGGTGGAAGAGCCAATTTGTAAGCAGTGGTACCAATCCGTTGTAGAACTTGGTAGGGTCCATAGTATTTTGCAGCAAGTTTTTGGCACCAATGGAGTTGTAGAGATGATTGTTTGTACGACTGCAAGCGAAGGAAGACCATATCACCCACATCAAAGCTACGCTTAGAATGATGTTGGTCAGCCTATTGTCGCATCCGATTTTGGGCCATGTCCAAATTTTGCTTCAGTTGGCGGAGAACATCGGTATGTTGGCTGAGAGTAGTGTCGACTGCCTAGACCTTGGAGCTGCCTGGGATGTATGAAGAAGGCGTGAGTGGAGGGCACCCATAAACGGCCTCAAAAGGGGTGAGTTTGGTTGTTGTATGATAGGAAGTGTTGTACCACCATTCGGCCAAAGGAAGCCACTTCGCCCATTGAGTAGGATGATTTGATGCAAAGCAACGAAGATAGGTCTCCAAACATTTGTTGACAATCTCGGTTTGACCATCCATTTGTGGATGATAGGCTGAACTCATTTTGAGCTGAGTTCCCTGCAACTTAAACAATTCTTGCCAGAAATGACTAGTGAAGGTTGGGTCTCGATCGGACACAATGGAGGTGGGCATACCATGAAGGCAAAAAATAGAATCGAGAAATATTTGGGCAATGGTGGAGGTTGTGTAAGGATGGCCAAGGGAACAAAAATGAGCATACTTCGAAAGGTGATCCACTACCATGAGAATAATAGACTTACCACCAGATTTAGGTAACCCTTCTATAAAATCCATGGAAATATCAGTCCAAACCTGATCTGGAATGGGCAAGGGTTGAAGAGTACCCGAAGAACGTACCGTTTCACCTTTCATCCATTGATAGGTATCACAAGCTGCTACAAAATCATGGATGTCCTGTTTCATACCTTTCCAGAAGAATGTGCGCTTGAGGCATTCATATGTTTTAAGAAATCCTGAATGGCTTGTAGAGGGAGCAATATGTAGTTCCTTCATGAAAAGCTCACGGAGTGGGGACGTGCGAGGAAGAACAAGGCGTTGGCGATAACGCAAGTCATGGCCATCCCAATTGTAGCCTGGGTATGAAGTAGGATCATCACGGAGCGAGGCCACCAAAGCTTGCAAGTCTGCATCCTGAAGTACCTCCTATCATAAGGAATCTATCCATTGAGGAACAGGTGAGGAAATGGCACATAACATACTGAGGGCCTCAAATTGGTGAGAGAGAGCATCAGCCACAAGATTCTCTTTGCCCTTCTTATAGGTGATATCATAATCATATCCCATGAGTTTAGAAACCCATTTTTGTTGTTCCGGGGTAGCAACCCGTTGTTCCAAGAAGTATTTGAGACTCTGATGGTCTGTTTTAATGGAGAAATGATGCCCAATGAGATATGGTCGCCAATGGGTTACGACATGTAAGATTGCCAACATCTCCTTGGCATATGTAGATTTTCCCAAGTTACGATCAGAGAGTGCCTTACTAGTGAAAGCCAAGGGTCTCCCTTCCTGCATCAACACTGCCCCGATGCCATGACCGGAAGCATCACTTTCAATGATGAAAGGCTTGGAAAAATTTGGCATGGCTAAAACTGGTGTGGTGGTCATAGCATGCTTCAATTTGAGGAAGGCTTGGTCAGTGGGCCTCGTCCAAGTAAAAGAGTCCTTCTTTAACATGGATGTGAGGGGGGCTGCTATTTTACCATAATTACGAATAAATTTGTGGTAGTAACTTGTAAGCCCTAAGAATCCCCGAAGTCCCTTGAGAGTGTGAGGTTTTGGCCAGTCTTGAACTGCTTGAATCTTCTTGGGGTCGACCTTGATGCCATATTTGGAGATAATGTGTCCTAGATACTCCACTTTAGTCAGACCAAAGGAACACTTGGACCGCTTAGCAAAAAGTTGATGTTGTGCCAACAACTGTAATGTTTGATCCACATGGATAAGGTGTTCTTCCCACGAGCGACTATAAACCAAGATATCATCAAAGAAAACCAGGATGAACTTCCATAGGAGAGGGCGAAAGATGTTGTTCATAAGGCTCTAAAATGTGGAAGGAGCATTTGTCAGACCAAATGGCATTACCAAGAACTCATAGTGACCTTCATGAGTACAAAATGCAGTTTTGGGAATATCCTCATCCTTGAGCCTGATTTGATGGTATCCAGAATGAAGGTCTAACTTGGAGAAGTACATAGCTCCATGTAATTCATCCAACAATTCATCCACTACCGGAATGGGGAATTTATCCTTGATGGTAATTTTATTGAGCTCACGGTAGTCTATACACAATCGCCACGAGCCATATTTCTTGAGAACTAGTAAAACTGGAGAAGAGTAAGGGTTGGTACTGGGTCGAATGACACCAGCTTTGAGCAATTCTTGTACCATCTTCTCGATTTTAGACTTGAGAGCATGAGGATACCGATACGGTCTGATGTTGGGTGGTGCATTACCTGGTAGCAGTGGAATAGCATGGTCATGTGAGCGATGAGGCGGTAGGGTAGTTGGTTCTAAAAAAATGCCATCGTGCTTGGTCAGAACAAGTTGCAAATCTACTGGAATTTGATCCACTATGGAAGTGCTTGGTTGAATTGAAAATATTTGTGCAATGACCCCGTGGGATGACTTTTTCAACAACTTCTCCATATGATTGGAACTGATAATTTGGGAAGGGCCTATTTTGGTACCATGGAGGGTGTGTGTTTGTCCATGTTGTGAAAACTGCATCCATAGTTCTGCAAAGTTCCAGGAGATAGTGCCCAAGGTGCCCAACCATTGAGCTCCTAACACAATGTCACATCCTCCCAATTGGAGGGCAAACATGTCTTGCTTGAGTTCATAATCCCCCATATTTATTTTAACATTGCGACATTTACCTTTACAAGGTAAAGTGCCTCCATTTGCCACCATGACTTCAAATGAATTGCATGTGTGTATATAGCAATTGGCCTGCTTAGCAACTCGAGGATCAATAAAGTTGTGTGTACTGCCTGAATCAATAAGAATAGTAAGGCGTTGGCCTTTGAAAAAACCCACAACTTTCATGGTTTGTGGAGTGGTAATCCCGACAAGAGCATGGACTAAAATTTTTGCCTGAGGTTCTTGGGTTTCCTCTTCCTGTTGAGTTGGTGCTTCAGCTGTGTCACTCTCCTCATCACTATGGTCACTGCTATCGGGTTCCTCTGCATCTATTAAGAACAATCTCTTATTTGCACATCTATGCCCCTTCACAAATTTTTCATCACAATTATAACATAGCCCTTGGGCGCGACGCACATCCATTTCATCTGTAGTCAATCGCTTAGGAGCAGGAGGTTTATTATCAATATTATTTTGGAATCGAGGAGGAAAGGGAGGTCGAGCTTGAGAAAATCATGGTGTTCGCCTTTGAGCTGAGAGTTTAGATTCGACCAATCGGGCTAAACTGATAGCCTGCATCATGGTTTGGGGTTTAAACATCTTGAATTCAGCCTGGAGATCATATTTCAACCCACTCATGAAACAACTCATAAAAAATCCCTCATTCAAGCCCTTAGTTTTATTTGCCAACTTCTCAAATTGTGTCTGGTAATCATGAACTGTGGTTGTTTGTTTCAACTTTGTCAATGCTCCTGTAAAGTCTTCATAGTCACTAGGGCCAAATCGGGTGAGTAGTTGGGACTCAAAGTCCTCCCAAGATAGATCAGGGGTAGTGGCTCGTAGCCATTGGAACCAGTGTAAGGCCTCAGATTCTAAGTTGAAGGAAGCCATCTGAACTCGATGATATACAGGGACATTGTGGAGTCTAAAGAATTGATCAACCCGACATAACCACCCATCGACATCCTTTCCACTGAACTTAGGGAAGTCCAATTTAGGCATTTTGAAGGTCGGATCACGATCATAGTGAGTGGTTTCTATTTCCCTTCTTCGGTCTTTTGTTTCCCTTCTACGACCTCGTTCAGAGTTTTCAGCTTGGTGTTCAGATGTGAGAGTACCTTGCAATTTGGTCTCCACCTCTGTAAGTTGTTCTGCTAAGTGGATTCTAGTGGTATCATGATCCGTTCGAAGCTCTTGAATCTCTTCTCTTATGGTGAGGTTTGTAGTGGTCAAGTAGTCAAGGGATTTTTGCATGTCGGCCAATATTGTGGCAAGTTCTAACTCCTTGTGTTGTCCACGAGTGTCGCTCGCCATTGTGGGCCCTCTTTTACTAAGTTACTAAAAATAGATGTGGGGTTTTAGGAGTTACTATTTTTAGTAAGGCATCCAAAAAAGTGCTTGGGTGTGGTATATCAAAATGATCAGCTCAAAAAAATAGGCACAATGAGCTATACCCCACAACACTGAATTTGGGCACCCCAGACTTTTTTTATATATTATTGTGTTGATGAGTCTACTGGTGTTGTCGATTTCTGATTTGGAGTTACGGTTCAAAAGTTGGGGTCCGAGATCAACTATCTCTGACCTGTAGTCTGCCCCTGACCACCCTATCACTATCCTGTCTCTTCCTCTATCACTTGTACTATGGTTACTGACACGGTTCCTATCACTGACCCTGGGGATTCTCTGACACTGATAATACTATTTCTGAAACTGGAAGTCTATAATTCTAGACTATTATAGAGGGTTGTTACTGTCGACCTGACTATCATTATTACTGACCAGACTATTTTTGTCACTATCCTGACTATTCTATCTTTGACCACGGGTTGTTGTAGACACTTGCAAAATCTATCCTGATTGTTGGTGCATGCAAGTTTGTTTTCTGTGATAAGGAATGCCTTCTCCGTATGCTCACTTTTGGGGTTGTGAATGCAGGTTAGCAGAATAGGGATGGTGTTGATTTGTAGGTGGAAGTTATGTTTTGTAGAACCAGGGTATGCTAAGTAAGGGAGTATGTAATACCCATAGGCCCTCTGTTATACCGCAGTGATGAACAATAGTGCTCGGACCAATATTTTAGGCCACTACCCAAGGAGGATTCCACACATACCCTTGAGCACACTATCTGCCTCTCTGACAGTACGGGAGGGTGATCGTTCGGGATGTTGTGTCCCATGGACTATGGATAATACAAGGCCAAAAAGCTTCCTAATGGATAAAATTTTGTTTAAGCCTAGATTGTCTCCCGATACACCCGAAGATGCGTGGGAGCTCAAGTCCGTGCATGAGTGTTGTCTAAGGCCTGGGTATTGGAGCCTGATCGCCCCTCACTTCACTAGACGCTTTATGGGCTATCTAGCTTAGCCAATAATGATAGCTCCTTCACGATATTTTAAAACCCCCAGCATAGGGTTTCTAACCTACACAACTACTAAAAAGAGACTGTATTTTTTTTGTGTTTTCTGGTTTTTTGGCCGAAAAAATAGACTGTATTTTTTTGGATTTTTTTAATAAAGAAAATAGAAATGAAAAACACACAAAAAATTATACCTAACAGGTGGAATGGATGGCAAAAATCATCTCAGTTGCAATAGAACTCGACCCTAGAAAGCGCTCTGATACCACTTGTTAGGATCTCACTATTAAAAAAAAGCACACTCACACAAAATACTGAAAAATAACTCAAATACATCAAATAACTCAATAACACTATGCAAAAATTAAATGCAAAAATGGAACAATCTCACAATAACACAGAATCGCAGGCCTCTTCGAGGGGGCAACCTCCTTCAATATTTCATTAGCTTGCAAAAAGATGAATTCGTACATGGCTTCATATATTTTAAAGAAAAACTTCATGCAACCCTACCTAAAGGCTCAAGAGTTGGCTTACATGCAAAATGCCACTCGAGCTAGAATCTCCTACCTAACATCGGTTACAATCTTGATAAAAATGGTTACATGAGATGGCGCCACTTGGCTAGGCACCTTACTTGCCACATACATTACAAAGTATTACAAAATAATATTATAATGGGATCCCCCACGTTGGGAGTGGGTCATTACATAAGTAAATGAGAATTACAAAATGGTGTTAGGATAGGATCCTAACAATATATTTGCAAAGGGTTATTTGATTCAACTAATTCTTGGACCAATTTATGCAAAATTTGAAGAGCTTTAAAATGAGTGGTTATATGAAGGAATTCAAGCAATATTGAGGGAGATATGATCTTGTGAAGTCATCCATCCCAAACAAGGGTAGTGATAATTTTTTAAGTGGTAAAAAACGAAACTACAAATATTTGTCAACTAGAGTTCAAATGATGGGAGGAGCAATGGAGGGCCAGGGCTTCAGTGAGGCAAGACATTCTATCTGGGCATATAATTTTTTAGCTAAGTTTTTTATTCCCCTTATTTATCTTAGAAAATTTGCATGCAAATTATTATAGGTTTTTTTTATCAAATATTGTAATTGTTATAGGATATTTTGCTAAATTTTTGTGGATTTTGAGTTTTATTTAAATTCTTATAATTTTCTCTAGTAGTAGAGGCTAGTGAGGGCCTCACTAAGAATTGATCATGTTGCTCAAAGATAGGGCAAATTTTGGTAAATTTAATGGGCATTGGCTAGGGGCTTTGGCCTTGAGAAAATGGATTGATAGGAGTTGGAAGTTTTTAGGAGTGAGTTTATCCTTTCTTCCCAAAGGTTTCTTCCTATCCATTTTTTGTTCCAAGGAGGAAAGATGTTGGAAATTTTGAGTAGTTGTGTTGTCATTGATGTCAAGAGTCAGTGTCAGTGATATCAAAAGTCAGTGTAAGGGATTGAAAAAAGGAGGATTAAAATATTTATATTTTAAGCCCAAGATATTTGGTTTAAAGCTTCACATGATTGGTCAAAAGGTTGGCTAAATACCCTGAAGGAAGGAGATACCTAGGCCCAAAGGAAATAATATTATAATATTTATTATTATAATATTAAGTGTTAAAAGAAAAGCCTAAGGTTACTTGTAAATTAATTATAATATTTATATTATAATTAATTTATAATATAAATTAATTATAAACCCTAAGTAAGGGTTGGGCGCAAAATATTAAATTTAAATATTTATGCCCACCGATGTTCGAGCAAGGAAGGGATATGGTATTTATACCATAAATTTTTAATGGCATAAGGTAAGTCTCCGATATTGTATATGCGAAGGGCTAAAAAATTACTGGATGCGATTTTTGTGAGCAACAAAAGATAAAAGTTTTTATTTTTAAAAAGCTAAGGTGGACTGTTGTCGGATAAAGGGAGAAGAGTGTGTGTCCCTATTACCATCCGCATGGGTGGCCTAGTGGCAAGGCTTGGCAACATAAGGCTTAGGCGAAACATAGGTCCCGCGTTCGATTCTCAGTGGTAGCAGAGGGAAGAGTTTTTATTTTGAACATTTTTGGCACCTACGGAGGATATAAAAGCGGTGAGCGCATTGTGGTGTTTCTGTGGGCGCACAGCCCAAGTGGCAGCCTAGTCGTGGCTAAGGCGCTAGGCAGGCGATGAATGCGAGTTCGATTCACGTGGAATGCATGGTGGTGTTTATGACACAAAATTTTTGATTAAAGTGGCTAAGGTATGATTTAATATTTTTATTTTTTGCCATATGTTGGATTAAGAAATTGGAGATTATAAGGTGTGTGCAAGGAATATCATTTGTGTATTTTGGAGTGAATGTTGGGTTAAGATTTGGAGAGTATAAGGTGTATTCAAAGGACTTTATTATTGTAATTTGAAATCTGTTTTGAGTTAGAATATTAAAGTGTTTGGAAGGTAATTTGGATTAAAATATTTTATGTTGAGTTGGAGTTAAAAGGAGTTATAGGCATATTGTCATTATAGTTGTTTTTGTCAGTGAATGAGCTATTGATTGAAGATTGATTTTTAAAGGAGTAATAAGGTGTATTTGTGACTTGATAATTTAAGTGTATTTCTTGTATGGTGAAATATTTGTTGAGGTAAAATATTCCTGTGGAGATTTTGAGATAGATTGTTGCTATCTAACCTAGAGTTGGCAAAAGGATTTGGTTGCAAGTAAAATAGGTTTTGAAGACATATCTCCATCAAAACAAAAAGGTATGGGCACATCAACCTTTGATTAAAATGTTGCTGGATTGAATGTTGTGAAATGCAAGGTGGAGTGAAAAGGATTGCTTGATAAGCATTGTTGGAAATATTTGAGTGAGTTTTCTTATGCATGATTGGTGAATGTTTAAAGAGAATATTTGAGTTGGAGATTGAGGATTATTTGAGTTAGGGTTTGAAGACCCATATTGAGTATTTTGGTTGAAGAATTTTGAAAACACTTGGTTAGGGTTTGTAAGTAAGTTGTGTTTCATTGAGTGAATGATTGAGTGAAGTGAGTTGAGCTTTATTGATTGAAAGCATGGGAGTTATAGATCAAGTTTTGTAAAACAAATTATACATTATTTTAAATTTATTTAAAAGAGAGTTTGCAAGTGATAGATTGTTTTGTTGAGTACAAAACCTTGTGAGTGTGAAACATATTGAGATTTTTTTTTTGATAAGTAACAATAATATTTACAACGGGTTTTTTGAAGGGTCCCAAAACCTTAGGTACATAAGTAGTCGTAGCTAAATTTTGATGTTAGAGTGGACCAGGGCTACGCCCTTGGGGACCAAGCCGGGGCCCAAGGGCCCCGGTGCCTACAAAAACTCCATCCATCTATGCTGCCAGCAAGACAAAATTTGGCCTGAGGCCACCAAATAAGGAGAAACCTCGAAATTGCCCAGCAGTTAACCCAAAAAAATATTGGCTGCCACTGCTCCAGGTAGCCTTGCAACCGGGCCTAACCTGAACGGGGGCCCCGACCTGGCAGGTTAGATCCCCTCCCTGTCAGGGTCGTCGCCCAACCTACATTGGAGTTCAGACAGGGCATTGGCCATTAAGGAAGTCACTTTTGAAGAAGCGGTCAAGGAGTTGATCGTGATGTCTAGGAGGGCTCTGGTCGGAAAGTTCCACAACTTACTTCTAGAGTCAGAGCTAACTTCGATGGCTTTCAGGACCTCCACCTTGGCCTTCTTGGAGCTGCCAGTAGCCCTGCTGCTGCCAGGGGTCGGGCCCTTGTTGATCGAACTTGTGCCAGGAGTCGGGGCCCCGCCTAGGGCCTGAGCCGAGGTTCTACATTTTTGGGTGGGTCTAAACCATTTCGAGGAAGGGGAGGTGTATCGCTCCAAATTTTTCGCATCCCTACCTTCAGGCTATAGGATCCGCGCCCGGAAGGAGGATGGGAAAAGGATGGTGCGGTACCTCGGACTGAGAGGACTTTGCGAAGGTCTCGCCTCTCAAGGGAGGTGTATTTTGGTGATTTTTCGACGGATGGTGGGTTCACCAGGAAACATTTAGCGGCGGTTTCCACGCCTAGGTTTTGGAATGTGTTTAGATGAGTTCGTTTTAATCTTAAGCATTCATATCCTAGGTTTGGCCGAATGAATCTAAATTAAACTACATGAAAATGCAACTTTCATGAATACGACAAACAGATTAAAAAAGCAAAAAATAGAGAATTTTACAGGAGGAAAATGGGGAATACGATCCGGATGTCGAAGAAGATTCGACGTTTGAAGCGATCCGGATCGTACGGAATTCGACAGAATCGCACTGAATCGACGAGAATCGTCCGAAATCGACGAGAATCGTACGAGATGACGAGAATCGTCGAGATCGACGAATTCGTCGGAGACACGCAAAACAGAAAATAGATGCAAAATACAAGAAGTCCTCTTGTGCTAACGAGAGGCAAATTACACCAAATAATAATATGAATCTTGAGCAATAGTTTAAGAACAGCAATCCTAGCAAATTTTTGTATTTTAATAGCAGATCATGAACTTAGCATGCAATCTAAGCTAAATGGGTGAACTCCAAATGCAAAATAATATAAACACTGAGTAAATGATCTAATTTGCGGCATAAAATGACAAAGAAAAGGTTGAGAAAAGCAAACTCCGAGCACGATTGCCTCGATGTGGGCTGCGGTCGAGATCGTCTCGCATCGATACGAAATCGTCTCGCATTTGACGGGATCGCCTCCGATCCGAACGGGTTCGTCGGCGACGATGGATGCTGGCTCCGGCTGAAAATCGGTGATGTACCTGCAACAAAATTGCTATGGGACTAGTGCAAAAGCAAGATTAGGATGTTTTGACGCGAGAGGGAATCACTTTGCAGAAAATTTCAGCCGAGGGGTTGGGGAGGGAAAATCCTAGAGGTTAAATAGGCTTAGGGGGAGTAGTTAGGAGGTTGGAGATCATCCCAATTTGGGAGATCTCCAACGGGGGAGGGTCCCAACGGTGCGGACACGCTTACGCCAGATTGGAGACCCGTTGGAGCAGATTCCAACTATGCAAATTCGGTTTTGCGACAAGATCGTCCGGACGTCCTAGTCCGGACGAAATCGTCAAATCTAGGGCGATATTGTCTGATCGGCAACGATATCGTCAAACGGTTAAAACAACCTCTAAAAATGGCACGAAAAAGGGGAAGCGGATTTCCCGGCGGTTAACGGGCGGTTTGGGAGGTTAAATTTGAATTTAAATTTATTTACTAAGGTGAATGTAAATTTTATAATTTTCTTGCGCCAATTTTAGGGTGCTACATTTTGCCCCCTCTTTAGCGAATTTTTCGAAGAAAATGCGTTAAAGATGAGTTCTTCTCGATCTACGAGAAAGCAAAAAATTATACCCATTTTTAGGCGACGATTCTTGGTCGAATCGTACGACAGCTTACTATGGTGCCCCCTCAGTGTTTTTACCCAAATCGAACGTTTGAGGTAAAAAGCGAAAAGGCAAAAAATTATTGTTGAATAAAATTAAGAAAAATAGGGTAAAACCCTAATTCATTTTCTTGTTCATTTTCTGGTTTTAGAGCTCTGAAGCGAGAAATGGTGGAGACAACGCATAGATCGACAGAGGTCCGGCGCGGTCTACGGGTAAGAGCCTAGACTTAACTAGAACTGATTTAATTTGATTTTACATGCTTTTTAGGTAGATTTTAGATGAATTTGGAGCATCGCGGCCGTTTTTGGGCCGTCGACGTCGTCGGGACGAAATCGTCCCGATTTCGACGAAATCGTCTCAATTTCGGCAATTTCGCCAGAGGGCGAAATCGTCGAAAGGGGGACGATTTCGTCAAATTAGAGACGATTTCGAACTGCGAAATCGGAGACGATTATGCTCAAATTTGGGACGATATCGTCCAATAGTGGGCGATATCATCAATTACACAAAATTGAATTTTTTTAATTTGCATTATTGATTACTTGAATTATTATTAATGATTGTTTATTGTTTTGTTGTTTATGTTTGCAGAGAGGATTACTAAAGAGCGAGGGAGTGGAAATATGGAGGATTGAGAGATGACTTGGGCACTCTGACATGGGCAGAGCGAGATCTGCTGGCACAGGCCGGCTTGCAGCATGTGGCGGAGATGCCACAAGTATCCACGAGATATGGGGCTTCTAACGACCCTAGCGGAGAGATGGTATCCGGGGTCTTCCTATTTTCGGTTACCGACAGGGGAGATGACTCCCACACTAGAGGACGTATGGAGGATTATGAGAATCCCCATACAAGGACGGATGATCACTCCTACGGCCAATCAGGGCCACGCTATGGGACGACTGTGTGGTGACCCGAGCTTCACCCTGGAGAAGGGCGGAGTTAATATTGAGGCACTACGCCAGATGCATGGGGCATCCTGACTCACACGAGTACTAGGCTGGAGTGGTTGGTGGACTTCGTTGTGCCACCGGAGTGGATGCGGGGTACCATGGATGCTCGTAGATGTGATCTACGATATGCGGGACCATGGGTACGAGGTTTTGTTGGGGCGACTTTGTTCTATGCCGGTTGTACGGGATCCTATATGGGGTCGTGTACAAGGGCGGGCGATGTCCGGTGATGACATCGCTCCTACAAGTTTGGTGTTGGTAGCACATCGTGGTATGGAGGCCGGTAGGGCTTCCACTAGCAAGAGTTGACGGGGAGAGGCCCCGAGTCTTCTCTTGGTGGCTCCGGAGAGGGTCACAGCGGTGGATCGACCTGCCGATGTCCCGGAGACTACTGGATGATTTGGTCCCAGACCAGATCACCTGGAGACCATGGAGAGAGCATCCAGGGGTGGCCGGAGGATGGACAGGAGGCGGCTCGCATCGAGGCGAGTCTGCTTGGTTGAGGATGGAGAGGGGAGAGGTGGAGCTCCATCGCTATGATCGAGTTTTGAGATAGTTCGGTCTACGGGGGGGGATCCCATCTCTCGGAGACTACGAGTTTTCTTGGATAGTCCGGGATAACACCACGGTTAGCGGGGCTCCTGACATGCAGCGCTTCTGGAGCCGGGACGCGAGATGATGCCCCCATCCGGCCGGTGGATGGGGACGACGCGGGAGTAGCCGATGGCTACGATGCACAGTACGTAGGCATCCGCCCTCCACGGATGACGAGGGCACAGGGTTCGATCCATGTGGTTGTGCGTCGGATAGGGAGGCGGTGCCAGGCGGTGATAGAGGCGGCCCAGGGTCACGGTGGGAGGGAGTAGAGGAGGCCATAGGCACAGGAGAGGCCACGACGGTGGGAGAGGAGGGAGGAGAGACCCCCATCTCCACAGAGAGAGAGACCACCATCGCCCGATAAGGGCAAGGGCGTGGACACTAGGGAGAGCAGCGAGACAGTGACTCTTCGAGCTGAGGTTGCCCGCTTGCGGGCTCAGGTGCAGACACTGTAGGATGAGGCTACACGGCTCAGAGCTCGGGGCGGAGGAGCGAGCACTCGGGATTTAGCATGTGCTATCACCCAGATCACTTTCTATCAGGCTCTATACTACCAGGCGGTGCCAGCGGAGCAGAGGGTGCCATTACCAGCACACATTGCAGAGCCTGTCATGATGGGGTCATCTAGGACATCATCACGATCGGCATCCAGGACTCACGGCACCACACGGACTGCGATGGGGCCACCTCCTCCACCTGGGGGGGAGGAGATGAGGCGAAGAGCTCGAGGGGCTCTCGAGACACTACACAGAGGGTATTTGATTGAGTATGCCAAGATATGGATTGTGGCATACCAATCTAGCTGATATGATGTACATATATATTTGTGACATATATAGATGAGATATTTTTGATCATATGACTTATATTGTGTTATGTATTTTGTGATGCTTATGATGCTTTTATGTTTTGATTGATTGATTTGATAATTGGATGTAATTATGTCATTGGAAATATGATTTGAATGTCATGCTATAACATTGTAAATGAAATAATCTGATGTAACAAAGTGGTTGTTTGTGATGCAATGTGATAAAAATAAAAAGACTTCTAACAATAATTTCAAAGGACATTGTCGCTATTATAGACCATTTCATGGAGTCGCTGCTCACTCGGTCGTCAAGCTAATCCCAGGATAGAAATATTGTTTAAAAGTAAAAGCGTGCTTAAGAGGCTGTCTTAAGACTTTGGTGCGATGGTGCAAAGGATGATGATGATGGTTTGTTTTCAGATTTTCATGAAAAATATTATGCATGAAATATTTTAAAATGATTTTTGCTAGGCATAAATTCCTAAGTGTGATAAAATTTGTGAATAATTCCTTAGGAATTATACCATCATTGCAGAGTTGAAGGTTTGACATAATGACATAAAATAGTGAAAAAAATGGGTTTGCTTTTGAAAAGCATAATTTGTGTAACATAATAAATGAAGTCATATGGTTTTTTTTTTTGATAAACGGGGAATAAAAATTGTTACAATGGTTTGCGCTAGGCATAGAATATGTAGGTATAGACTTATACCATCATCGTGAAAATCCAAAAAAATAGTTTTATTGCATGATTGATTTTTGATGAACAGAAAATATGAGAATGAGGACTTGCGCTAGCCATAAAATTCCAATTTTGGTTTTGAAACTATACCATCGTCGCGAAAGTCAACCGAGATATATATGATTTGATTTGTGTATTTTGAAAGAAATTTTTGATTTTTCTGTTATATAGTTGTCTTTATAGTAAACAAGCTGTACTTGATTTATTTCAACAAATTGCAAAAATAATATTTCAAAGTATTTTGAAGACAAAAGTTAGATTTATAAGGAATCCCATGTGCATATGTGAATTCATTTCCGATCTTGATTTATCATAATGATAGACAAAATCTCTCAAATACAAATGTGTGTGCAATTGCATTGTTCATTTACAGTTGTGAGCAAGATACTATGATACAAGTGATTTGAAGAAACCAAATAAGTGTTCATTAACCATGATGTAGATGCATATAACCATATTAGACTACTATGTAGATCGGATTATCAAGAGCTAGCTAATCCATAAGCGGACATAGGTCTGTACAAAAGAAGGTCGCTAATGTGACGGACATATCGCCACGCTAGGAGTTACCCAAGGCCAAGCGAGGTTGGGCACAAACCACTGTTATGGGGCTTACCTCACAATTTTCGAATAATTGAGAATTCCAGGGATTCAAGCTCATCAACCCTTCTTTTCTTTTCAAAGGGTAGGGAAAGGGATTTTATTGCTTTCTTGCTTTCTTTTGAACTTTGCTTATTTTTCTTTTAGTATTTCTTTTGCTTGATAATGCTTGGAACATTGCTGAAATAACATTTTTCTTTTCTCTTCTTTCTTGAATTTTTCTTCTCTTTTTCTTTGCTAGGGATACTTGCTCGGATTATTTGTAGAGCAAGGGATTTTTATTCTGGGTAGGGGTGAGCTTGTCCTTTTGCCAATTCTCAAAGATTCTAGACCATGTGCATGATAGGATAGCGGGGAAACTTTTCACTCAAGATATCTGTTCTACTATGTAGCAAAACATGGAAATTACAAATATAATCATTTTATTGTGGAAAGATGTGCTTGGTTTAAGTAAATAACAAGATCAATTCTCTATGCTCAAACTTTATTTAATTAAATTTTGTGAACTTTGATATAAGAGAGATTAGTAATCATGCCAGATAAAATCAAGATATTTATTGTTGTGAGTGTGCAAGTGAGGGATGCCAAATAAATGCTAATTTTATCCAAAATAAGTTGAAACATATAACTGCAATAATTGGAAGAAAAATATAGATATAAATAATTTTAAGAAGTTTTGAGAATGTTGACTCTCTCTTTCTTATGTATATTGTTTTGGTTTCGAAAAAGTCAAGAATATTGTTGTTTTTATATTTTTGAGCAAAAAATTTAACAACTGCCTTAAACAAATGCAATAGATAGTTTTTGAAGATTTTTGGAGATTTATGAATGTTTTTGGTGTTTTTGAATTTTTTATAAATTGAAAGAAATATAAGATAGTAATTTTGAACAAATATATACATGGATGAAATGACCAAGTTTATGCATAGTAACGTTTAAGATGCAAAATATTCATGGGTTCTTTAAGTTCTTTACCATCTAAGGTAGATAATTTATATGCTCTTGATTCAAATTTTGCAGTAATAATGTATGGTCCAAGCCAGTTGGGCTCAAATTTACCTTTAAGTTCTTTGGTTGCATTTGTATTTTTTTTATTTTCTTTTAAAACAAGGTCGCCGATCTCAAAGGATCGATGACGAACTTTCTTAGCATATGATCTTTTAAGCTTGTTTTGGTAAGCACGGAGATGCTCCAAAGCATTGATGCATTTTTCATCTAGGAGTTCCAGCGGTGAGTCTGCACGGCACGATATTCATCTCCTACTTCGGTATCTTGAAGTAGCAGAGCCAAAGAAGGAACTTCCAATTCAAATGGAAAAAGCTGCTCGACACCATATACCAAAACAAATGGTGAAGTGCCCGTCGGGGTTCGAACACTAGTTCGATAAGCCCACAAGAGTTGGATATAATTGAATATGCCGATCCACGGCGAGTTTATTGACTAATATTTTGAGAATTTTGATTAAAGTTTTGTTAGAAGCTTACGCTTGACCATTACCCTGAGGATAATAGGGAGTGGACCAGCGATGTTGAATCTTGTATTTTTGGCATAATTTTTTAACATCTTTATTTTTGAAAGGAGTTCCATTGTCAGAGATGAGGTTGGCAGGAATTCCGAACCTGCAAATAATTTGATTAAAAATAAATTTAGAAACTTGTGTGCCAGTGCAGGAAGCTAAAGGCATAGCTTCGACCCACTTCGTGAAATACTCAGTGGCAGTTATGATGAACTTGTGTCCATCAGATGACACGGGATTGATTTTGCCAATAATATCCAAGCCCCATTTAGAAAAGGGCCAAGGAGATGAAATAGCCTGCAACTCTTGTGCGGGTGCATGGACAAGGTCAGCATGTTTTTGACACTTGTCGCAATGGCGCACATACTCATGTGCATCCATTTCCATGGTAGGCCAAAAGTATCCTACCCGAAGGAGCTTTTTAGCAATGGCACTACCACTAAAGTGTCCTCCACAAGATCCATCGTGGGCTTCACTCAAGGCTGATTTAGACTCTTCTAAGTTTAAACATCTTAATAGGATACCTTCAAAAGATCTCCTATATAAAGTATTGCCAATTATTACAAAGCGACTTGCTCGTCGACGTAATAACCGACGCTGGTTTCTATTAGAATTAGCAGGGAAAGTCCCATTTTGGAGAAAATCAAATATGTCTGTATACCAAGGTTCAGGAGTAGTTTCATTGATTAGAAACACATCCAAAGGCTCTAAGCAGGACTTATTTGAAGCGGGTTCCTGGAGTCGACGAATAATGATAGTCGCATATTCGTCATCTAACTCCAAGGGCAGGAGAGATGCAGCGGCGGCCATAGCATCGGCTGCACGGTTGCTAGTGCGAGGAATAGCTTCCAAGGTAACTTGATCAAACAAGGACATTAGTTGTAAAACATAGGCCTTATATGGGCGCAGTTTATCATCTCGGGTTTGGTAAACTTCATTAATTTGATTTATAACCAATTGGGAATCACCAAAAACTAAAAGGTGTTTAATTTTTAGTGCTAAAGCAGCTCGTAATCCAAGGATTAGAGCCTCATACTCAGCAGTATTTTTGGTGCAAGCAAAGGTCGGTTTGAAGGACGAGAGGAATAAGATGTTTTTGCGGAGATATTAAAATAATACCCGCATCTGACCCCACTCATACATCGGGCTCCATCAAAGTATAAGGACCATTGTTCAGGATGGTCTGCCTCTAATTGAAGGCATTCATCTGGAAACTCGATGGTGAGGGGATGAGTAGACTCTAAGGGTGCAGCAACTAATTGATCTGCTATGATTTGACCCTTAACAGACTTTTGTCCTATGAATGTGAGATCAAACTCGCTTAGAGCAAGAACCCACTTGGCGGTGCGACCCGATAAATAAGGTCGACTCATGAGATACCTTAAGGGATCATATTTGGCAATGACATACGTTTTTTGGCTAAGCATATAATGTCGTAATTTTTGCGTAGCAAAAACGACTGCTAGACATAGCTTCTCTAATGTTGTGTAGCGAGTTTCATAACTGATGAAGGTTCGGCTAATGTAATAATTAGCACGTTCTCGTTTTCCATCATCAAGTTGAGCTAACATAGCTCCTAAGGCATAATCTGAAGCTGAAATATATAGGAGAAATGGGCGATCGGATTTAGGCGGTGAAAGCACCGACGGATTAAGGAGGTACTTTTTGAGAAGTTCAAAAGCTTCTCTACATTATGTGTCCCAATTAAAGGGGACATCCTTCTTAAGGAGTTTAAGAAAGGGACTAGTTTTATCCGCCAACTTATCAATGAAGCGACGGATAGCTTGAAGTTTACCTTGTAAACTTCGTAATTCGAATATATTAGTAGGTGCGGGCATATCAGTGATAGCCGCAATTTTGAGAGGGTCAATTTTGATACCACGTAAAGAAACTAAAACCCCTAATAGTTTGTCGGATTTAACTCCGAATATGCATTTTTTTGGATTTAATCGAATGAGATATTCTCGTAATCGATTAAAAACTTTTCGCAAATCATCCAAATGATGATCTTCAATAAGAGAGCGAGCTATAATATCATCCACATAATCATGTAGGATATCATGCATCATATCATGAAAAATGTAGGTCATAGCCCGTTGATAAGTTGCACAGGCGTTCTTTAAGCCAAATGGCATCACTTTCCAACAAAAGGTACCCCAGGGGGTAATAAAGGTTGTTTTAGCTTGGTCTTCAGGAGCTATCTGATCCGATTATAACCGGAGAATCCATCCATTAAGGACATCATCCCACTTCCGGCAGTGAAGTCAATAATTTGATCCATGTTTGGAAGAGGAAAGTCATCTTTAGGGCATGCAGCGTTGATATCTCTAAAATCGGTGCAAACCCTAACTTTGGTAGCTTCTTTCTTGGTGATTGGAACTACATTTGAGATCCATTCGAGCATAATCAATAGCTTGTATAAAGATAACATTCAGGAGTTTTTCTAACTCCCCTTTGACTAACAAATCCACTTTGGGATGCATTTTTCTAAGTTTTTGTTTAACCGGTTTAGCATCCGGATGGACCACTAGATGATGCATGACTACGGAAGGGTCTAGACCTGGCATATCTTCGTATGTCCAAGCGAAGACATCTTCATACTCTTTAAGGAATGCGATGTATTGTTCTTGTTTTTCTTGACTTAGTTCTGCTCCAATATTGATTATGTGAGGATTGTCCTCAGTTCCAATGTTAATTTTAATGACATTTTCTACCTCCATGTGTAGATCTCTTTCAAAATTAGGTGGGGCGGGTGAAACGCCCAATTCTTGTAATTCTTGTAAGGTTAATTTAGATAATTCATTAAGAGGATCAGTGGCCTCAAGTTGGGCTATAGTTGGTATAGAACCATCAAAATAAAACCCATTGTGTAACATCTCTTCAACGAGAGACATCATGGAAGATATCTCCTTCCAACTCTTCATCGGGGTCAACAATCATTTCAGGGTATGCTATGGATAGCATGTTGCATGAAAATGACTGATTTTTAAGAGGCAAATCAACATGCCTATCCAAATAATCTTGATAGCATATGAGGTGATCATCCTCTTCAAAAGGAAAGGGTTGTCCCTTACTAGGAAATAGGCCCACACCACGGCGGGCAGGCCACGGTTCTACCTCGAAAGGTTCTTTCATGCCATTTTGGAAAGGTCCTAAGCCTTTCCCTTCATATCCCATTTTAAGCATCATGGGTTTAGCTTTAATATAATCATTGGTAAAATAACACCGAGCGTATCCCTCATGATGAGTTTTGATATTTCGAGGGATTCTTCCCCAGTCATATCCTTTATAAATGAAGGCACAACTCCCGACTTGGTAAGTACTTCCCATAGGTTGTGGGAGGCCCAAAGTACGAGGAGATGGCGGCAATTTATTTAAAAGGTTTGAATCTTGCATGAAAGCATTCATTTTTTCTGATATTAAGGTTGTAGATAAATCTGGTAATAGTTCATCAGAAAGGGCATAAGATGTAGAAGGCTTATTACCTATGTCTTGAGATGTGGAAGGTATGATAGATGTATCTAGAGGTTTTGAATTTGTAGGGGTAGTAGTTGAAGGATTGGTTGTAGATTTAAAATCTTTTTGAGGTTCTAGAATAATTTGTTTAGAGGGTTGTTGATCTATATAGGAGGATGAAGTTAATGGAGGAGGAATAGGGGAAGTTATGGGTTTATGTTTCACAGTTTTAGATGAAAAAGAAGAACTAGGATGTGTGGATGACAGAGCAGGGCAAAATTGCACTCCAACTGGTTTTGCCAAAGCACACATATCAAAAGGTCTAGGGTCACCATGAATAGTGACCAACTGATTTTTAAACTCAAATTTAACACATTGGTGTAAAGTTGATGGGATCTGCTCGCATGGCGTTGATCCAAGGGCGACCCAAAAGTATATTGTACGATCGTTGGGCAATGTACAATAAACACGGTTGTTTCTAGGGTTCTAGGACCAACTTGCAATGGGAGGGTAATAACTCCACATGTTTCTTGTGTTTCGTCATTAAAAGCTTTGATGATCATATCAGTTTTCTTCATTTCATCACTTCTAAAGCCAAATCGTTGGTAGAAGTCAAAGGTGCAAATGTTTAGAGATGAGCCATTATCAATCAAAACTCTTTTGACGACTACATCTCCAATTAAAGCGGTAATGTATAAGGGATTGTACTTATGTAAAGCGTGTTGTGGGATATCTTTATCCCGGAAGTCAATACAATCAATCTCTCGAGTGATGATAGTATTGGCCATAGCTTCAGGTTGAATGTTTTGAGGTACCATCATTTGGCTCAATGTAAGCATCAACTCATCCCTATGGGTGGGAGAGGATCTTAATAAATCTAAAAGGGAAATTCTGGCCGTAGTGTTAGACAATTGCTCATTAATGTTGTAAGGGGGTTTAGATTGGATATTAGGAGCATGATTCCCTTTATGGGGGTTTTCAGGACGAATGGAGCTGATCCATCATTACGGTTTGGTTCTTGTTGAGAGTTTTGAGCTTGTTGTCGAGTAACGACTCCAATGGTACCTACAATGTTATAGTGAAGACGTTGAACTGGTCTCGGTTGAGCATTAATGGCTTGTTCATTTGAAAGGAATATATTAGAAGAAGGTCGAGTAGTGACTCTTCTAGGAAACGGTTCTTCTGGAACATTATCATCTGTGACAGGTTGAATAGGATCTGATTCATTTTTAGAACTATTCGATTGGTTTGAAGTAATGTCTAGTTCACTTTCACTATCTGATTCTATATCACTAGAATTAGAAGTTTGAAAATTATGTAAGGGCACGGTCGTAACTAGGGATAAGGTCGTGTCAAATATTTGAGGATCCTGAACAGGTAATTGTCCGCTAATGGTTCCTACATATCGGGTAGGAGGGGGAACATTATGATGTTCGATTTGATTGGCTACCTCTTTACCATGTCTTGGTAAAGGGTGTTGAAATATGTCTAAAGTTTGATTGGCGTTTTGATTTTGATTTTGGGGAATGGTCTTTTGAGTATTATTAGGAGGGTTTTGTTTAGGTTGGAAGGCTTGCACTTCCATTTCATTATTGTCAATCAAATCTTGTATTTTATGTTTCAATCTCTTACAAGCGTTGGTAGAATGTCCAGGTCCTCTATGGAAATCACAGTGCAAATCGGCTCTATATCCGGGTATACTTGGGTCAGGTTCCCGGATAGCGGGTAATTGGATCAAACCTCTTTCGAGTAATTGAGGTAAAATAGTTGACAAAGGTTGGTTTAATCTAGTGAATTCTCGAGGAGGCTTGTCAGGAGGTTTCAATATGAATTTTTCTGTTGTCTTTGTTGTATTGACATTTGCAACATTCCTGCTGTCAGTGACTCCATCACCGACAACCTGTTTGTTTTTATATTGATTTCTGGATGTTTTCTCATCATCCTTCTTCCTAAGTTGGCCTCTCCTAATGAGGGCATCTTCTACTCTTCGAGCTAAATCTATAGCTTGATCGAAGGTAGTTAGGGTAGCAGTCGATAACTCATAAGATATCTGTTCTTGTAAATTATTGATGAAAATGTCTAACATTTCCCTATAGGGTAGCACAAAGTGCAGTTTTCCTATCAATTGCCTCCATCTAGCTAAGAAATCGGCAAAGCATTCATCCTTATCTTGTTTTAAATTGTATAGGTCTTTAATAGTTACATGCCTCTCGATGTAGGCACTAAATTGATGGACAAATGATTCAGCTGTTTCTTCGAAGTTTCTTAAAGAATGAGTGGGCAATTGATAGTACCACTCTAATGCCATTCCACCTAAACTTTTGGGGAACATTTTTAGTAATAGCAAGTCGTCATGCGATATGTCGTGACATGCTATCCTAAACATGCGAAGATGCTCTATGGGATCTTCGGTTCCTTTATATATAGGCGGGAACAGGCATGGGAAAATGTTTAGGATATGGTTGAGCTACAACTATGGGATCCAAGGGTTGACTACAAATCTCTCGATAATTATACGAGGGACGGTAGGGATCTATCTGGTCCATACGTGAAGCCAATTGTTTCACCATAGCTTCCAGATTACTAGTTTGCCCCCCATATTGGTTTGGTAGGGCATTGACATGAGTGTTATGGGCGTAGGATGGAGGAACATGCGGATTAGATGCCATGTTACTGTTGTGTAAATTATTGGTAGGAAAAGTATTATGGAGGAATTTTGAAGTTGTATTATGTTGTATTCCAGATTGTTGAAAGTTTGTATTTGGCTTTGTTTTAGGTTTCTATTTATTTAAAGCATTTTGCTCAATAGTTTGGCGGAACAAAGTAGTGAAGGGAATTTTCTTTTGTGCGGGAGTGATTTTAGGTTGAGTAACAGGTTCCTTAGGAGGTTGGGTAACCTGTTGTTTTGACATGCTTTGGGCTATAGTGACCATATCCGTATTGGATGGTCCACCCTTGTCACTTTCTTGATCAATGAAAGACAAGGGGTTAGTCTGCATATTGCATATATATTCCATGGCTGCTTGAGTTTTACTAATTTGCCCTTTATCAAGGCGAATTGCCACATTAAGGTCATCAATGTTTTCCATGAGAAATCTCTTGAAATGCTCTGCATTGTCAAAGGCAATAGCTCCATTAGGAGCTACTCTAGGGGATGAGGATCCATCCTCTTTAACACTTGCTTCTTGTTCCTTATCTTCCCCTAAGTCTTCATCTGATTGACCTAGGGTTTCTCCTTCCGGATTTGTATCTCCAAGAAGGACATTTGGGTTTTCAGTTGTATCTTGTAACCAATCTTCTCCTTCCCCTAAAGTTTCTTTACCATTCCTAAGTTTAGGCATGGTGCTAAGTTTTGATTTCAGCAAATATATATATATATATATATATATATGCAACAAATTAAGAGGTATATATTTACTATATACCTACTACAATATTTAAAAATGAAATGTTTAAGTTTTTGCTAAGTTTTTGATTTTTAATTTTTTCTTTAATTTTTTTGAAACAATACAATAAAGAACAAATAACACAATAATGCAAGAGATAATACTGAAAGTAAATGAGTTAGTTTTCTATGAACAACTTATGAATATCATTAATAGGTTCGAGTTGTTCAGGGGTCATGAAATGTTCTTCAAATTGAAAGTTTTCTTTTAAGAATTTGATGAAAAGGGCTATGGTGATATTATCTATCTCAGATCTTTGGTTGATAAAAGTAAAGCTCATGGCAATACTCTCGATATAACACAGCACGAGGAACTCTATTCCATATTTCCCTATCTATAAGAACAACCTCTTGGTCTTCTACAAGGCCTAGGAATTGGTGCACAATAGCTGCGTTCTCGAGGTATTCCTCGAAGGTGAACAATTTCGAGGATACTAAGGCTCTCCTATAGGCTAACCATCTATGGCGAGGCTCTCCGAAGTTCATGATAAAAAACTATTTGGTGAGGATCCGGGATTCTATCCAAGACTAGCCTCTTAATTTGCTTAAGTTGTGTGGACCTAGATGAGATGAGACTAAGTCTCCTGTCAAGTTCGTCCCACAGGAATTGATTCCTACTCGTTTCAGGGATACTAAGGACAGAATTAACTTCTATAGCTGCCAATTGATTTTCTACGTTTATAATAACTGCTAACCTCTTTTTAGGAGCTACCATCTAAACATGACTTTAAACCTTAAATGTTTTAAAATGCATCTAAGTTTTAGTTGTTCTAATTTTTTTGTTTTTGTTTTTGTTTTTGTTTTCAAAAGGTTATGATGCATTCACGTCGGGTTCACCAAAATGTATCGCTCCAAATTTTTCGCATCCCTACCTTCAGGCTATAGGATCCGCGCCCGGAAGGAGGATGGGAAAAGGATGGTGCGGTACCTCGGGCTGAGAGGACTTTGCGAAGGTCCCGCCTCTCAAGGGAGGTGTATTTTGGTGATTTTTCGACGGATGGTGGGTTCACCGGGGAAACATTTGGCGGCAGTTTCCACGCCTAGGTTTTGGAATGTGTTTAGATGAGTTCGTTTTAATCTTAAGCATTCATATCCTAGGTTTGGCCGAATGAATCTAAATTAAACTACATGAAAATGCAACTTTCATGAATACGACAAACAGATTAAAAAAGCAAAAAATAGAGAATTTTACGGGAGGAAAATGGGGAATACCTGATCCGGATGTCTGAAGAAGATTCTGACGTTTGAAGCAGTCTGGATCATCTGGAATTCGACAGAATCGCCTGCAATCTGACAGGATCGTCTGAAATCTGACAGAATCGTCTGAGACTGACAGAATCGTCTGAGATCTGACGAATTCGTCGGACAAATTCGTCAGAGACCTGCAAGACAGAAAATAGATGCAAAATACAAGAAGTCCTACTGTGCTAACGAGAGGCAAATTACACCAAATAATAAAATGAATATTGAGCAATAGTTTAAGAACAGCAATCATAGCAAATTTCTGTACTTTAACGACAGATCATGAACTTAGCATGCAATCTAAGCTAAATGGGTGAACTCCAAATGCAAAATAATATAAAAACTGAGTAAATGATCTAATTTGCAGAATAAAATGACAAAGAAAAGGTTGAGAAAAGCAAACTCGAGACCTGATTGCCTCGATGTGGGCTGCAGTCGAGATCGTCTCGCATCGGTACGAAATCGTCTCGCATTTGACGGGATCGCCTCCGATCTGAACAGGTTCATCGGCGACGATGGATGCTGGCTCCGGTTGAAAATCAGTGATGTACCTGCAAAAAAATTGCTATGGGACTAGTGCAAAAGCAAGATTAGGATGTTTTGACGCAGAGGGAATCACTTTGCAAAAAATTTCAGCCAGGGGTTGGGGAGGGAAAATCCTAGAGGTTAAATAGGCTTAGGGGGAGTAGTTAGGAGGTTGGAGATCATCCCAATTTGGGAGATCTCCAACGGGGAAGGGTCCCAACGGCGCGGACACGCTTCGCCCGGATTGGAGGCCCGTTGGAGCAGATTCCAACTATGCAAATTCAGTTTTGCGACAAGATCGTCCGGACGTCCTAGTCCGGACGAAATCGTCAAATGCAGGGCGATATCGTACGATCGGCGACGATATCGTCAAACGGTCAAAACAACCTCTAAAAATGGCACGAAAAAGGGGAAACGGATTTCTCGACGGTTAACGGGCGGTTTGGGAGGTTAAATTTGAATTTAAATTTATTTACTAAGGTGAATGTAAATTTTATAATTTTACTGCGCCAATTTTAGGGTGCTACGGGAGGCTTCAAGGGATGGGGTCTCCTTAGATTTGGACGTTGCAGGGGAAGCAATAGGGGAGCCAGCCACTTCAAGGGGGGAACAGAGGACAGGGGAGGGATGCAATGTAGCTATGGCTGGTTTGCTAGGGCATGTCTATATAGAACAACCATGAGCCCTTGATGGGAGGGTCAAGAATGATTCCTGCAGGCCCAGTCAATGGTGAGGCTCAAGGAATAAAGGAGAAATCGGGGGTGCTTACCAGCGTGGCTCCATGAAGGTGATTATAGAAGCTAAGGTGGAAGCTATAGAGGCGCTGATCCGGGTCGTCGCAAGTTATATATTGCATCACTGGGATGATGGCCTCATCAAAGGGGGTCGGGAGGTCAACTCGAAAGAGGTTGGCCTTGTCCCATTGCTGTTTCGAGAACCGAGAGAGCTCCTCCTCCTAATTGTGCTTGTCCCGTCGAACAAATCTTCCTTTCTCCTTATGGTGCAGGCCCATCACTTCAGTCAAAAAATCCTTGGACACCTTGAAGTGAAGCCCTTTCACTTTGACCTCCCCGTCGTTCCAGGAATCCAAAAATCCCTACGTGATTTCTTCGTCTGCCCCTGCGAACTTACTGAAGAAGGGAGTGTATTTCTTGGCGTTAGAAAAGAGCCTGGCAGACTCGCTCAGGTCGAGAGTGGAGGGCTCGAGGAAAAAAGCCTTGGCAGCCATGGAAGGCAAACAGGAAGGCCAGGGGCAGGGGAACCAGAGTCGGCCTAAACTGAGAGGGGAGAGTCGCGGGGACAGGGGAAGGGGAAAACACACAGGAATGCGAGTGGGCTCTGAACACGGTTGGGTTAAAAGCTTGCAGGGAGGCACCAAGGAGGGGAAGGGCCGCAGGCATCGGGAAGGGGCGCTTAGGGCAGGGGACGACACGAGCTGGGAGGAGCTGAGGGGGCGAGGCTATCGACAGCCACGTGGGGCAGGGAAGGGGAGCCAATGACAGTGCTCCAATTGGCACAATCTGGATGGGGGAGCAGTTTGGGGAAAACTCATGGGAGAAAGGCGCGTGCGGTCTGACTCGGGATGGAGATCCGTCGGAGCGGCGCCCGAGGCGGGAAAGGCGGAGTGAGAGGCCGCGTGCTCCAACTTGGGCTTGCCAGGTTTGCTAGCGAGGCTGCGGTTATCCAGATCAGGATAAGCCAAAAATCGGACGTGGCCTCTGAAGCGGGGAGCACTTGGCGAGACGTGATGGCGCTTGATCGGATTGGCCAGCCCTCGGGCGGGAGGGTCGTTGGGGCCAATCATCAAGGCGGAGCGGGAAGGAGTATCCCCTGTCCACATGGGGAGGGCGTGACATCGCACCTTCAGGGCCCCAGCTCGGGGCGATCTAAGCACCTGAACTCTCATCGGGGCTTGAATTGTCTTGAGACGCTAATTGGACCAGAGCATCAGGGAAATTCGTGGTCCAGGTAGTGAGATCTTCCATTGTGGTGGCTTGATTGGCCATGAAATCGGCTGCACTATTGCCTTCTATGTATACATGATGAAAGGAGTGGTGAGTGAATCCTTGGAGGATGGTGAGAACTTCTCGAATGGTGTTGTGGATACGCCATGAGCTGTTTCCCAAGCTACGGGCGGCCTTGATGATGACTAGGGAATCGCCCTCGATGATGACTTTTGGGGAGGTCTCCTTGAGGGCTATCAGCCCGCGGAGGAGAGCTGCTGCTTCGACGAAGTTGTTGGTCTGAATGCCAAGCGGTTCGGCGTACGCCAAGATCAGGGCCCCGTGACTGTCCCGGATGACCCCGCCCGCTCCAGAGGGGCCGGGGTTTCCTTTAGAAGCTCCATCGAAGTTAAGTTTAACCCATCCGGGAGGGGGGCAGTCCACCTTGTCGTGGAACGATGGGAAGGGGTGGGAGGGGGACCGGGGGGGAGCTGGACTCCGAGGGAGGAGAGGAGGGTGGACTCGACCAGCCTTCGGGGTGCCTCGCTCAAGGGGAGGGAGCGGGAGTTCTCAAGGGCGAAGGCAACCGCCTTGGCCGCCACCCACTGGGGGGAGCGGGCCGGGGAGGAGAAGGCTCTACTGTTGCGCTCAAGCCAGAGTTGCCAGAGTAGATGAGGGAGGCAGGAGCCCCAAAGGAAGCGGAGGAAGGGGTGGGCGAAGGGATTGGGCCACTGGGATAGGAGGTCAGAGATGGAATTGGGGGCCACCCACTGGATAGAAAATTGGGATAGGATGAGGCCCAGGGCTTCAGAAGAGAAGGGGCATCTAAGGAAGAGGTGATTAGTGGACTCCCAGGTAGCACAACAAAGGAAGCATCTATTCGAGATCTGAAAGCCCCTCCTGATCAGGTTCTCGATAGTCAGGATCTTATTTTGGATGGCCGCCCAAACGAAGTGGCTGATTTTGGGGATCAACTTCTTGGCCCACACCTGTTTGGCTGGGAATGGGGCCTCATCAGGGACTCTTTGGAAGTTGTAGGCAGATTTGACAGAGAAGACGCCACTGGGAGTGTCATGCCAGACGCATCTGTCGTTCCCTCCGGAAGACGGGATAACTGTCACCTCAAGGAGACGCTGGAGCCTGGAGGATTGAAGCGGGTGCCTGGGGTTTAGGATGGGCTTCCATGTTACCCATCCATGGTTCTGGGTGAGATAGTCCGACACTTTGGGCCCTCTGCCCACCAGGTCCGATTTGAGGATGAGGAGATCGTTGTCAGCAATCAGGGCCTCATCTTGGATCCACCTGTCTTCCCAGAAGTCGATCTTGGTTTCGTCCCCGAGGATCCATCTGGTCCCCTTTCGAATGATGTCTTTAGTGGAGATCAGGGATTTCCAGAAGGCTGATCCATCTCTGGGCTGGGAGTCACTAAGGAAGGGGTGGTGGTGGATGTATTTCCTACGCATGATACTGACCCATTCATCAGGGGCATTGGTGAACACCTTCCAGGCATGCTTGGACAAGAGGGCCTTGTTCATGGGGGTCACCCACCTGAGCCCGATCCCTCCCTCGCCTTTGGGGCGGTAGACCAGGGGCCAAGAAACCAGGGGAATCCTCTTCTTATCTTCGTTGCCCGACCACAGAAAGCGTTTTTGGATTTGCTCGATGTGAGCTGCAATGGAGGCCGAGATTCTGAAGACCGACATGAAGTAGACCGGAATGCTTTGAAGAACCGTCGACAGGAGGGTGGCTCGACCTTCCTGTGAGAGGAGGTGGCCTTTCCAGGGGGCCAGCTTCCTCTGGATCCGATCAATCATCCCGCTCCAAAGGGTCTTGGAGGAAGCTCCTGTAAACAGGGGGAGCCCGAGGTAAGAGGAGGGGAGGGAATCAGGGGTACATCCAAGAATCCGCCCGATTCTGATTTGCCTAGCTGGGGGGTATGGATAAAGAAAATTTTACTTTTTCGGAGGTTGATTTTTTGCCCGACCGCCTCCTCATACAAGGTCAAGATGTGCTTGATGGTCTTGGCTTGAGGGATCGAAGCTGAAGTAGCAAGGATGGTGTCGTCCATGAACTGCTGATGGGACACAGGGGGTAGGCCCGACGCAGGCCTGATGCCCGAGATAAGTCCACGGGAGACAACACTCGAAATGGTGCATCCCAGGGCCTCAGCCAAGATGATGAAGAGGATCGGGGATAGGGGGTCACCTTGGCGAAGGCCTCTGGAACTGGGGAAGAACCCGACGGGGGATCCATTAATGAGGATAGAGAACCAAGGGGAGGACACACAGTTTTTGATGAGACTGACCCAGGAGGGGTGGAACCCAAACTTGAGAAGGACCTTGGAAAGGAAATCCCAGTCAACTCTATCGAAGGCCTTGTTCATATCTAGCTTGAGCAGAAAGGAGGCCTTTTTGGATAGGAGGGCCGAGTGGATGGCCTCGTGCATGATGATAACTCCGTCTGTGATAAGTCTGCCTTTGACCGAGCTCCCCTGGCAGGGGGCAATGATCAGGGGAAGGATATCCTTAAGGTGGGAGGCCATGGATTTGGTCAAGATTTTGTATAAGACATTGCACAAGCTGATGGGGCAAAAATCAGAGAGGGATCTGGCTGCTTGAGACTTGGGGATCAGAGCAATGAAGGTGGAGTTTATACCTCTGGGGATGGAGCTGGCGGACTGGAGGTCCCGGATGGCTGCGCACACTTCTTGGCCAACGAGGTCCCAAAAGGATTGGAAGAACTAGGGGGAAACCCGTCCGGGCCCGGGGCCACCTCGGCCTTCATGGAAAACGTAGCAGCATGGATTTCGGAGTCAGACAGGGGCTGTAGGAGCATCTCGTTCGCCAGGGCCGAGACGAAAGTTGGGATATGCTCCAACAGGGAGTCTGTCGCTTCTGGGGACATCTGGGGATTGTCGCCAAGGAGCTCCTGGAAGAAGTTGATGGCTTCAGTCCGAATGGCTTCTTCGTCCTTGATTATTCTGCCATCGCTGCCCACCAACTCAAAAATTCTGTTAGAGCCCCTATTTTTGAGGGTCGACGTGTGAAAAAACTTGGTATTAGCATCACCATCTTGGAGCCATAGGGCTCTCGACTTCTGCCTCCAGAATGTTTCTTCCCTGGCCAGGATGTTGTGGTACTCGCTGAGGGCTGAACGTTCCTCTTCCCTGATCCTCGGATCTTGGGAGCCTTCCTGGAACCTGAGCTCAAGGTCTTCGAGCTTTTTCTTGATTGCTACTTTATTTTTGAAGATGTTGCCAAACACCTCTCTGTTCCATACCTTGAGTTATTCTTTGAGACGTCTCAGTTTGTGGTAGACTTGCTCAGCAGGGCGCCCAGGGACTGGGGGAGCCCACCAGCAACCAACCTGGGCCCTGAAGTTGGGGTGGTGCAGCCACATGGACTCGAACCGGAAGGGCCGCTTGAGGAAAGAGCGATGGTCGATTTCGAGGAGGAGGGGGCTGTGGTCAGACCCAATTTTGGGGAGAGCCAGCAAGGTTGCATCAACAAACAGGGGAATGGCTTCCTTAGAAAGGAACACTCTGTCCAGCCTGACCTGGATATGGCTTGCTCCCGCTCTTCTGTTTGACCAGGTGAACCTGGCTCCTTTTAGGTTGACGTCCATGAGCTCATTGAGGTCGATGAAGGCTCCAAAGTCTTCCATGCTTTTGGACGGAGCCACTGAGCCCCCACTTTTGTCAGAAAGGAAAAGGGGGTTGTTGAAGTCCCCTGCTAGGATCCAGGGAAGGGGGGCAAAGGCTTCCCTCATCGAGCTGATTTCCTTCCATAAGGCAGCTTTCTCAACCGGGTTGTTGGGAGCGTAGACGTTAGACAAGATCCACGAACGCCTTGACTTCACACAATGGACCAGAATGTTGATTATTCTAGGGGAAGATGAAATGAGTCTCCCCTCAAAAGACCGGGGATCCCACATGCACAACAGTCCTCCGGCTGTGCCAGCCATAGGGGTAGACAGTGACTCGCAATTGCGCCAAGTAGCTTGGGCGACCCTCTGAGCGGTCGCTTCATCTATTTTGGTCTCCTGGAGGAGGAGGAAGGACGGGCGGTGATCCTTGCAGAGTTGGTCGAGGATCCTTTTTTTGGGGGCACCATTGAGCCCCCTAACATTCCAGGTGATGAGCTTCATTTGACACCCTTGGGGGGTCGCTTGCCCCCCTTCCCGAGCTGAGCGGGGGGTTTGGATCGAAGGGCGTCTGCTTTGGAAAAGCTCACGACGATGTCAGAGAGGGTTGCCTGAGAGCCATTGGCTATGTCATCTTTAGTGATCCTCGATCGTTGATCGCCCAGGGTGGGGCGACCTCTCTTGAGTTTGCTGCCAAAGTCTGTGGCGAACGTCCTGCTTCGGGTCATCTTGGGGCTGATTTCATCAGGCCCGGATAGTGAGCTGCCCTCAACCTCATCGTCGGACCTCTCGAAGCTGCACTCTGAGGGGGGGAGGCCGACAGGGACCGTCGGGAGGGGCGGGAGGGGGTCGAGAGGGGGATAGCGAGGAGGGGGGGAGAAGGAAACTCTGGCATCCAGGGGGAGGAAGGGAAGGTGGGAGCCGACGGGGGAGAGAGCCCGAGGCGGCTCGTAGGGCTGAGAGGGGGCGCAAGCGAGGGCCTACGAGGAGGGGGAGGGGGAGGGATCCGCATCGGGCGAGGGGGGAGCCTGGGATCGGGGCCCCGAGAGGGCAACCAGGGAGAGGTTCGGGGGAAGGGCGAGCCTGGGAAGGGCTATCCGTCAGGCAAGGGCCCGCCTGGGATTCCTTTGGGATAGAAGGGGGAGCCTCCTTGTTGTTCCAAGCCTGGGATCTGTGGCCGTCGTGGGGGGGCCCATGGGAAGGGGCCCTGCCTGGTCGGGAAGGGGGTTTAGCAGGGAGAGAGGCATCAACCTTCTTGGAGATGGGGCATTGGTAGGGAAGGTGCCCCTGAGTGCAGCAGAGAGGGCAAAAAGCAGGTTTGTTTTCGTAAATCAGGGTTTGGCACCAGAAGAAGGACCCAGAGGAGATGGACACAGAAGAGGGGAGTTCGGATTCTAGATTTGCATTGACGCAAAATCTGGCATGGACCATGCGAGAGCCTGCCTTGGTAGCGGGATCGAAGGCCACCAGCTCACCGACCGATTGAGCAATGAGCCTTAGTACGTCTTCGTGCCACAAGTGAAAGGGAAGCTCAGGGAGCCGAACCCAGATCGGGGTGAAGTTGATACTTTGGGTGCTGGGATGGAAGTCAACTCCATATCGCCTGAGGAAGAGGCTTTTGCATCCCAGGAACCAGGGCCCGCCAGACAGAATATTTTTAGCGTCATCATTGTTGTTTAGTTTGATAATGAAAAAGCCCTTGGTAAGGGCCACCAACTGAATATGTCCAAAAACTTTCCACTTGGAAGCCGCCCATCTGCGGATGGTTTCCATGTCCGGTCGCCCTCCCAGGAACTTCCCAACCAGGGAGGCAGAGGATCCAGAGACAAAGGATGAGTAGACCTCCTCTTGAATGGAAATGTGGGTGCCCTCGAGGGAGAGCCCTATGCCCAGGGCCCGAGGCTGGGCCCTGGCGCCAGCCAGGATCTGTTGGTAGGAGGGTTTGGGCCCTCCCGGGGCAGAACCCTGCCCAGGATCTGGAGGCTTTTTCCCTAGGCCTGTAATTACGTCGAGGCTGGGAGGAGGCCCTGGGCCCAAGATGTCATCCCCGCCCTGATCGCCAATCTGCTCAGCCTCTGAACCCTCCTCTGGTCCCGTCGAGGGCCTTGCGGGCCCGGGCCCGGGCCCCGACGTGCCCGAACCCGATCCCGATCCTGCGCCCGCCCTGGATCCTGCACCTGCATCTGAACCTGCTCCCGCTCCCGTTCTCGCTCCCACTCCCATTTCTGCTCCAGCTCCCACCATAAAAACCTCAAAAGATCTTATCTCTAGACCTAGGAATTTATCCTTCAACATATTGAGATTTTGATAGAGCTTATCATTCTCTATATGTTCCTAAGGTTAAACAATATTATGAGTGAAACTTGTTTATGTGTGAAGAGGTTTTCTGAAAAAGATTTAAGTTGCGTTTTGTATGCAATTTTTGCAGTTGTTTGAGTAAGCTTTTGTGAAAGCTTAAGGATATATTTGAGTAAGCTTTTGTGAAAGCTTAAGGATAGATTTGAGTAAGCTTTTGTGAAAGCTTAAGGAATAGAATTAAGCAAGATTTTGTGAAAGCTTGTAGGTATATTTGAGGTAAGTCTTGGTGAAGACTTGAGAGCATATTGAGCAAGTTCTTGAGAGGACTTGAAGGTATATTTGAGGTAAGTCTTTGTGGAGACTTGAGAGCAGAGTTGATTGATTGATTTGTTCAAGCTTTGTGTTAAGTCTTGGGGTAAATCTAAGCAGAGTTGATTTGTGATTGGATCAAGCTTTGTGTTAAGGCTTGAGGACAAATTTGAGGATAGAGTTTGGTGTAGATTTGAGAGCAAATTTGTGCTAGACCTGAGACAAAGTTAGAGTAGATTTGTACTACACTTGAGGATAGTGTTTGGTGCAGATCTAAGATAGAGTTGAGAGCAAGCTTTGGAGGTGACAGAGTAGAGGATAGTAGTCTCTAGTGGATAGAGATCCATTAGCCAGGGTAGTGAGGATAAAGGTCTTATGAGTGAGGACAAAGGTCTTCTATGGAGAGAGATCCACAAGCTAGTGTAGTGGGGGTAGTAGTCTTCTAGAAGATCACCAGCCAGAGCAGAGGAGAAAGAGTTCTCCTATGGATAGAGATCCATGAACCAGAGCAAGGGGAAAGAGTTATCCTATGGAGTGTGATCCATGAAGCAGCTGGGAAGATAGAGTTCTTCTATGGAGAGAGATCCACGAACCAGTTGAGGAGAAAGAGTTCTCCTGGGTCAAGTTCCACGAACCAGAGAAAAGGGGAAAGGTTTCTCCTATGGAGAGAGATCCACAAATCAGAGCATTAGGGGATTGGTGTCTCCTTTGGATAGAGGTCCATAAACATTGTAATAGGGAAGTGATTCCCAAGAGATTTGTTGAGAAAATTTTAGTGAAATATTTTCTCCGTGGAGTAGCCCACATTGGGTGAACCACGTTAAATTGGTGTCTCTATTGTGTGTGATGATTTGTGCATTGCTTTGATTACTACTATTGATATTGCCATTGATTATATTGGATAATATTGTTTGGGAAAGAAAAGTAAAAGTTGATCTTATATTGTTCACCTTTCCCCTCTCAGTATAAGCTCGTGTTCTTCAATTGGTATCAAAGCGGGTTCCTTCGAAAGAGTTTAATAGCTTGAAGGAAAAGTATATAGGAACACAGATGGCATCTTAGAGTGGATATTTAGAAAATAAGGCACCATTGTTTGATGGGAACAATTATGCTTTTTGGAGTGTAATAATGAAGATTTACCTAATGGCACAAGGAAATGAGACATGGCAAGCAGTTGAGGATGGGTACACACCGCCAACTACTCCTCCTACAGATAAAGATGGTAAGCTCTTACATCTGCATAATTCAAAGGCAATGAATGCAATATTAAGTGGTTTACATGAAGCAAAGTTTGTAAAAGTTATGCATTGCACATCAACAAAATAGATTTGGGAAAAGTTGAAGAAAACATATGAGGGAGACAAAAAGGTCAAGATGGCAAAATTGCAAAATCACAAGAAAACATTTGAAGACTTGAAGATGAAGGATGAGGAAGACATTGCTACATACTTACTTCGTGTGGATGAGGTTGTTAACTCCATGCAAGGACTTGGGTTTAAAGTTGAAGAATCAGATGTTTGTCAAAAGGTTTTAAGGTCACTCCCTATGAGGTATAGTGAAAAGGTTTCAACCATAGAAGAAACAAGAGATATTGAAACTTTGACTAGGGATGAGTTACATGGAACTCTCACAGCTTTTGAGATGAGAATAGGAAAGGATCCTATCCCCAAGAAAGAGGTAACCTTCAAAGTAGCAAAGAAGACAAAAGATAAGAATTTAGATTCAAGTGATGAGTCATCCAGTGATGAAGAAGCAAACTATGGCAGAAGGAACAAGGACTCAAGAAAGCACAAAGGTACAAAAATAGTTAAGTGTTTCAATTGTGGTAAATATGGTCACTATGCATCTAACTATCCAGAAGTTGGAAGTAGCAGTGGTGAAGAGAAACAGGATCATAAGAACAGGGAAGCAGGAAAATCTAGGTATCAAAAGAAAAATAGGTATGGACAAAACAAGCATGAAAAGAAGTTTTTCCAGAGGCATAAGAAGAGTTTCTATGTAGATAAGATAGGCAGGAGTTCAAGTGATAGTGATGGAAGATCCTCAGATAATGAAGAAGAAATTCTCTTCTTGGCAATAGAGGAAGAAGGAAGTGCTTCTATTGAAGATAAATCTAAAAGGTATGAAGATGCTCTTGAAGACAAAAAGGTAGAGGAAGAATCAAAAAATGAAGAGGAAGGAGTAGTTGATCTAGAAGCTGAGCTTATTTTTGCTCTTAAGGAATTAAGAAAGGTTAGAAAGTAGAATTCAAGACTCAAGGGTCAATTTCAAGAATGTGATGAAGAGAAAGGAAAGCTTATACAAGATCTGACAAACTCAATAGCTAAGACAAGGAGATTTAAAGAAAAGTTAGAGGTAAAAGTCTTAGAATGTGAAATATTAGAGCATGAGGTAGTTTCACTAAGGAAGGAAGTGAAAGAGTCTAAAGACAAGCTACACAGGTTTGGGAGAAGCTCAAAGACCTTGGATAAGATTATCAAGGTACAAAGATCTTCATCAAACAAGACAAGACTTGGTTTTGAAGAGGAACAAAGAGAATGAGGAGAGGAGTCAATATCAAGATCCAAAGAAGAAGAAGCTTCAGAAGAAGAGAGTGAAAGAGAAAGTGAGACTTATGAGGATAAGTTGGAAAATAGAAGGTTCAACAAGGAAAGGAACAATGCACAAATGAGGAATATGAAACATCACAGGGAAGAAAGGACTAAGAGACCAATGGGGTCAAGGCAAAACTTCTTCAATGGACGTTGTTTCTCATGTCATAGGTTTGGTCACAAGGCTATGCAGTGCAAGACACATGAAAAGAAGGAATATGGTTTCACCAGGAGAAATTTCAGAAATGGACATCTCTTTCAAGGGTATTGTCACTCTTGTAATCAGTTTGGTCATAAATCAATTCATTGCAGGGTTCATGACAGGAATGGATATGGCTTCACCAGGAGGAACTTCAAGATATTTGCACCTTCAAGGAACCACAACATTAAGTGTTATAAGTGCAATAATGTTGGGAATATGGCTAAGTGGTGTAGAACATAATTTCCAAAGACAAGCAGGAACAAGAATACTCAAAAGAATCAGAAGGATCAGTTGAGGAAGAAGGTGGACAAAGAAAAAGAGCAGTGTATGCTGGGAGTAGAGATACTCCCACCCCAAAATTAACCACCCCAAGGAGAGGAGGTGGGGAGGGGGCTGAGCTAAGAGTCTTATCTTTAGCCCCAAAGGTGTCCCTTTGCCATTGATGTCAAAGGGGGAGAGATTTGAGTTAGGGGGAGAGCATTCAATCAGGGGGAGCAGTTTCTCAAGGGGAGCAAAATTGGAAAAAGGAAAAAAAAGGAATGGTTAAGGAAAAAGGGTTGCCATCAATGACAAAGGGGGAGATTGTTGGAAATTTTGAGTAGTTGTGTTGTCATTGATGTCAAGAGTCAGTGTCAGTGATGTCAAAAGTCAGTGCAAGGAATTGACAAAAGGAGGGTTAAAATATTTATATTTTAAGCCCAAGAGATTTGGTTTAAAGCTTCACATGATTGGTCAAAAGGTTGGCTAAATACCCTGAAGGAAGGAGATACCTAGGCCCAAAGGAAATAATATTATAATATTTATTATTATAATATTAAGTGTTAAAAATAAAGCCTAAGGTTACTTGTAAATTAATTATAATATTTATATTATATTAATTATAATATAAATTAATTATAAACCCTAAGTAAGGGTTGGGCGCAAAATATTAAATTTAAATATTTATGCCCATCGATGTTTGAGCAAGGAAGGGATATGGTATTTATACCATAAAGTTTTAATGGCATAAGGTAAGTCTCCAATATTGCATATGCGAAGGGCTAACAAATTATTGGATGCGATTTTCGTGAGCAAGGCATAGACAAAGGTTTTTATTTTTAAAAGCTAAGGTGGACTGTTGATGGATAAAGGGAGAAGAGTGCGCGTCCCTATTACCATCCGCTTGGGTGGCCTAGTGGCAAGGCTTGGCAGCGTAAGGCTTAGGCGGAACAGAGGTCCCACATTCGATTCCCGATGGTAGCAGAGGGAAGAGTTTTTGTTTCGAATATTTTTGGTGCCAGCATAGGATATAAAAAGTGGCAAGCGCATTGTGGTGTTTATGTGGGTGCGCAGCCCAAGTGGTAGCCTAGCCATGGCTAAGGCGCTAGGCAAGTGGTGAACGCGAGTTCGATTCGCATGGAGTGCATGGTGGTGTTTATGGTGCACAAATTTTTTTGATTAAAGTGGCTAAGGTATGATTTAATATTTTTATTTTTTGCCATATGTTGGATTAAGAAATTGGAGATTATAAGGTGTGTGCAAGGAATATCATTTGTGTATTTTGAAGTGAATGTTGGGTTAAGAATTGGAGAGTATAAGGTGTATTCAAAGGACTTTATTATTGTAATTTGAAATCTATTTTGAGTTAGAATATTAAAGTGTTTGGAAGGTTGAAATTTGGATTGAAATATTTTATGTTGAGTTGGAGTTAAAAGGAGCTATAGGGATATTGTCATTATAGTTGTTTTTCTTGAGTGAGTGAATGATCTATTGATTGAAGATTGATTTTTAAGGAAGGAGTAATAAGGTGTATTTGTGACTTGACAATTTAAGTGTATTTCTTGTATGGTGAAATATTTGTTGAGGTAAATATTCCTGTGGAGATTTTGAGATAGATTGTTGCTATCTAACCTAGAGTTGGCAAAAGGATTTGGTTGTGAGTAAAACAAGTTTTGAAGACATATCTCCATAAAAACAAAAAGGTATGGGCACATCATCCTTTGATTAAAATGTTGTTGGATTGAATGTTGTGAAATGCAAGGTGGAGTGAAAAGGATTGTTTGATAAGCATTGTTGGAAATGTTTGAGTGAGTTTTCATATGCATGATTGGTGAATGTTTAAGAGAATATTTGAGTTAGATATTGAGGATTATTTGAGTTAGGGTTTGAGACCCACATTGTGCACTTTGGTTGAAGAAGTTTGAAAACACTTGGTTAGGGTTTGTAAGCAAGTTGTGTTTCATTGAGTGAATGATTGAGTGAAGTTAGTTGAGCATTATTGATTGAAATCATAGGAGTTATAGATCAAGTTTTGTGAAAAAAATTATACATTATTTTGAATTGATTTAAAAGAGAGTTTGTAAGTGATAGATTGTTTTGTTGAGTACAAAAGCTTATGAGTGTGAAACATATTGATATTTTGATAGAGATTATCATTCTCTATATGTTCCTGAGGTTAAACAAGATTCTGAGTGAAACTTGTTTGTGTGTGAAGAGGTTTTTTGAAAGATATTTAAGTTGTGTTTTGTATGCAAGTTTTGAGTTGTTTGAGTAAGCTTTTGTGAAAGCTTAAGGATAAATTTGAGTAAGCTTTTGTGAAAGCTTAAGGACATATTTGAGTAAGATTTTGTGAAAGCTTAAGGACATAATTGAGCAAGCTTTTGTGAAAGCTTGTAGGCAGATTTGAGGTAAGTCTTGGTGAATACTTGAGAGAAGATTGAGCAAGTTCTAGAGAGGACTTGAAGGCAGATTTGAGGCAAGTCTTTGTGAAGACTTGAGAGAAGAGTTGATTGATTGATTTGTTCAAGCTTTGTGTTAAGGCTTGGGGTAAATCTGAGCAAAGTTGATTTGTGATTGGATCAAGCTTTGTGTTAAGGCTTGAGGATAGATTTGAGGATAGTGTTTGGTGCAAATTTGAGAGTAGATTTGTGCTAGACCTAAGATAGAGTTAGAGCATATTTGTACTAGATCGAGGACAGTGTTTGGTGTAGATCTAAGATAGAGTTGAGAGTAAGCTTTGGAGGTGATAGAGCAGAGGACAATAGTCTCCAGTGGATAGAGATCCATTAGCCAGTGAGGACAAAGGTATTTTGAGTGAGGATAGAGGTCTTCTATGGAGAGAGATCCACAAGACAGTGCAATGGGGGCAATAGTCTTCTGGAAGATCACCAACCAGAGCGAAGAGGAAAAGAGTTCTCCTATGGATAGAGATCCAAGAACTAGAGCAAGGGAAAATATTTCTCCTGTGGAGTGTGATCCGTGAAGTAACTGGGAAGATAGAGTTCTTCTATGGAGAGAGATCCACGAACCAGTTGAGGAGAAAGAGTTCTCCTGGGTCAAGTTCCATGAACCAGAGAAAAGGGGAAAGGTTTCTCCTGTGGAGAGAGATCCACAAATTAGAGTATTAGGGGATTGGTGTCTCCTTTGGATAGAGGTCCATAAGCATTGTAATAGGGAAGTGATTCCCAAGAGATTTGTTGAGAAAATTTTAGTGAAATATTTTCTCCGTGGAGTAGCCCACATTGGGTGAACCACATTAAATTGGTGTCTCTATTGTGTGTGATGATTTGTGCATTGCTTTGATTACTATTGTTGATATTGCCATTGATTATATTGGATAATATTGTTTGGGAAAGAAAAGTAAAAGTTGATCTTATATTGTTCACCCCCCTCTTAGTATAAGCTTGTGTTCTTCAAAAGAGATAGAATTCTAAAAGGGGGTCCTTGGTTTATGGTAAGAACATGACTCTTCCTTACCTATTGGAATGAAGGCTTTGCACCTAAAAATGTAAATCTATCCCTAGTACCAGTATGGGTTAGGATGTATGGGTTGTCCATTAAATTTTAGAAAATAGATACCTTCAAGGCAATAGGAAACACTTTGGGGAATTCCTTGAGATTTCAAAAACTACAAAATATGGATTCTTGACTATTTATGCTTGGATATTGGTCATGATTGATATAAGTAAACCTTTACCATAATTAATCATTCTTAAATATGCGGGTAAGTTGTGGATCGAAACCATAGATTATGAAAAGATATATTTTAGACACAGAAGATGTCATGAGGTAGGTCATATTGAGAGAGCATGCTCTAAAAAGAGTCCATCAAAATCATTTGTAGAAAACCGCAAGAGAAACTTACAAATGGATATGGATGAGAATGGTTTTCAACTTCCAAAAAATAGGTCTAGACAAATGAAAGTAATCAAACAATAGAGACCAATAAGGAAGGATATCAGAAGAAATACAAATTCTTTTGAGGCTTTAGCCTATGAATAAAAATCAAATAAGATCTTAGAGGACACAAAACAATAGCTTTAGAACATTAACAAGGAGCCATTTATTCAATATGATCCTAATTTAGGGGTGAATATTCTCGATGAACCTAAAGAATGTGTCTCATCAGATTTTGAATACTATCTTAAAGTACCATGCACCATTCAAAAGAAGAAAAATGGTAGAGAAAATATAGTGTTAGATTTTAATACCTCTACCATTGATAAGGAAATACAAAAAAAAGGTAGGACAATTGAAAAGCTTTCATAGTAGAGCTAGGAGAGGATAAATCTAATGAAAAAGGAAGTTGTGAAAGAATATTGAAAAATAGAATAATAAGACTTACTCCTGATACAGGCAAGGCAAAAAGAGAAAAACCCTCAAATTACTAAGCAAGATCCAAGGAAGCAAGAGCAAACATAGAGAAAGGAACACAAATGAAGTTGGTTGACTTACTCTTTACCAAACAACAAAATAATATTGGTAATTCGCAAGTGGGGCTAGTAGGTCCTAATGAGACATGATTACCATCTCATGGAATATAAGGGGTGCAAATGCCCCCTCAAAGTAGAGTTGTATCAAGGACCTTTGTTCAAGTAATAAACCCGATATTCCTTGTATCCAGGAAACTAAAATGACAAAGAATTTTTTTTTAAAACTATGAAAATAGTATGGACGAGATGTGAATTGGATGTTGTGGATTCTGAAGGAGCGACAAGGAGAGTTTTAAATATTGAAATTCTATTAGAACCTCCTATGTAACTTTTGTCATCTTTTATTGTCCTGATCAAAACAATCACACCTCACAAGAAGTGACACAATAAGGTCATAGCCAAGAGTGTGGGGTTTGTCTCAATTAAGGGCCTTTGAAATTTTTTAACAAGGTTGAATCCTTATTATGATATGATATTTAGGGACACATAAACTTATGGTGATGAAAAGGGATGAGAGAAAAATAAAACTCAACAAAATAAAAAGGGTGGTGATGCGCTAAAATATCTGCTAAGATCTCCCTACACAACAAGCTTGAATGCTATGTGCCAATGGTAAACAATTCCTCTCCTTGACATAGTTAAGCAAAGATGATATTTATTGTCATATATGTGCATAATAAAATGGGTCAACGAAAAACCACAAATGTCTAGTCCAAAACTTGATGCTAGACTCCCCACACACATATATAAGCAAAACTCAAAAAAACAAAAACTACAAACACATACACACATACATAAATAGGTCTATAGATAACCATAAATGTCTAGTTTGAAAATTGATGTAGGCCTCCATATATATATGAAAGTAATTTTATACAAATATTGTGCTAGAAGCAAGGATTCAAGTTGCCCACGAACCACTCAAGAACCGACTACTCGACATAAAGAAATGAAAGGAAATCTTACAAAAGACTTACAAATGCAAACTTGTCAATCCTTTTTATGATCTATACTACTGCTACTTATATATTACAATAGAGAAATATTCCCTCCAAAATTATCTACATGTGGATCTGACAATTTCAACTACCTCTTATAGGGATCCTAAACATTAAATTAGGTACCCTTGGTCATAACCATTATCAGATCTAGGACTACAAATACCATACTTATCTTAAATGAATCTCTAATCTAATTAATTAATACATCATCTAGTAGGAAGTGTTTCTCTTCCTAGGTGAGAATACATTTATTTCATCCACCTTCCTCTGCTATAGCTCTACGCACTTTGACTTGATCAAGACAGTGATAGCTCACAAAATTGGTGTGCCCTTGGTTTTTTCAAAACCCGAGGTCTTCCTACATACTAGTTGAGACTTTTGTCACTGGCACTTAGTCAGGAATTATTATTATTTTTTATATCGGGGTTGCTTCAAAAGGAAACGACTCAAACTTTATCTACTCATTATTACATATGTTAAGACTTTTCTTTCCTTCACTTAACAAGTTTTGCATAACATTCTACTGTCAGAACTCACCTTGGATTTCACCTCTTCAAGATATATTGTGTGTCTTAGGGGAAAAATATTGTCTCCTTAGCTCATAGTTTTTTAAAGTTTCGATCGCCTATGGTCAAAACTTTGCCTTTAGCGCAAATCAATAGTGAGAAATCACTATAGTAATTATTCATAAAACTAGGTATTGATAGCCTCTTTTTTTAATGGGTTATATGGGATTGAAATGGGCCCCACTTATATTACATCATAACCACATAGTGGTATTATAATAAAGCTTGGATATTATCCATGTATCGTTTGGCAAGATTCAAACCTGGATCTTCTCCTTGAAATGTTGAGGAATCTAACCGGTTGAGCTAATGCAATTTGATTATTTGATAGCCTATTTAGTCACATGATACTTTATAGATATTAGTTCTATCCTTACCAATATTTATGGACCTACAATCAAGCAGATTAGAAGTATGGAGTGGAATTGAAGCCTTTATGAGAAGTAAAGACCAAGAAACTCGATTCATGATCATAGAAGATTTTAATATCATAACCAAGTTGGATGAAAAATTTGGGGAAATTAGGAAATTAACCTAAAGTATGAGAGATTTATCAACTTTTATTCAAAACAATAATCTATGGAAGGTTGAGTTTGAAGAGGGCAACTATACATGGACCAATAACAAGAGAGGCCAAAACCTAATAACAAAAAACATTGACATATTCATACTCTCATATCATTGGCTAGATGAAGGGAATTGTGCTTATATTAATACCTTGACAAGGATTGGTTTAGTTCACTGGATAATAAGAGTTAAAATGGTGGTAAGTGAATTAAAAATAGATCATATTTGGGAAGACCATCCTCAATTTGTTGATATGATAGCAAAAATGTGGATTTTTTAAGGAAATTGTGGGTTGTATACACTTCCAAAACAAATCAAATCAATGACTTCTAGATTAAAATAATGGAACAAGAACACTTTTGGAAATATTTTTAAGAAGAAAGAAGAACTAAAAGATAAACTTTTAAAATTCCAAAAAGGTGATCATAATAATCCAATCTCAAAGGAAAGAGAGTTGCTTAGTGAATATCATAATATTTTGAGTAAGAGAAATTTTGGAGATTAAAATCGAGATAAACTTGGTTAAAAGGAGATAAAAATACAAAGTTTTTTCATAGGATGGCAATAGTACAAAGATTACCATCCATAATTAGTAGAATTTGAAGGGCATAAAAAGACCATACATCCAAGTAAATGAAATATTGAAAGATAGCAATAACAATGAAACCACAAATATTAAGAACAAGATATATATAAAATGAATGATGGTTCCTTTTTATTAATAATAATATATGTTCCTTTCAATGAGGTTACAATAAAATCCCTCTTAGGGATTTGCTACCGATCTTGATATAATGATTTACAATAAAGATCTTTTGGATGTAATGCATAGGATCTTCTTCACACCCACGAATTGATTGGGGGCAGGTTTTTGATGACTACCACAATGATTGACTCATCTTCCCTCATAGATATTTGTCACTTGCATACAAGGAAATCAAAGCAATTAGTAGCATATGTAGAGCCCTTCGAGATAGGGCTCGATGTAATGATAAATAAAAACTAAAATATGATAGATGCATGTGTGAATTAAAGCCTAACTATGCTAAAACATTATGTAGACACCAAAATCTAGCCACTTGTCATCCATCCAGGTCTTCCCACCATTTTTACCCATTTATTTATATATATTTAGGCATATTTGTTAAATATATGTTTAATATTAATATTTTAATATTATATTATATATATTTAATAAATATAAATATTATATATGTAAATAAATCCCAGCCATCCGATTTGACTTAATCCTAGCCATCCATCCACATCAATCCATGCCACACACCCAAAATTAATATCCACCCTCCGATGTGTTTTAATCTGAGCCACACAATTTGTGTCGCTCAAACCCTAACATACCCTAGTGTGGATTATTAATAGGAGCCATTTTGATGGCTCAACCCCTAAGCAGTCTAAGTTTCCTAATTGTCTTCGTCCCTAAGGAGTATCCAAGCACTCTCACCATCCATCCTCGCTCACCATAGCCTCCGCATCCATCACCACCCATTTTGCTCAGCCAGATCTGCTTCTGTAGATCTTCACCTCAGCTCTCGAACGCCTTTGGGCGCTCCCTATCACCGTCGAGCACCTTCGGGCGCTTCCTTCCATTGCCAAGCACCTCTGGGTGCTTTCTACCATCCCCGAGCACCCATGGGTATTTCTTGCTACCATCGAGCACCCACGGGTGTTTCAAACTAGATTTCTATAGCCCTACTAGCCCTCGGGTGATGCTAGGGCATCGTCACACCACTTTCCTACAACATTACACAGATCAAAAAATCAAGTTGAACAAGGTAAATCCAACATTGATTATTTCATTTTATGTATTTTCAGATTTTGCTCATTTTATTTATATTACATAGCTAGGGTTTGTATTGATTTTTGAGGGTCTCACACTATGGAGCCCTCACAGTTACTACTAACTATTTGCTATCTTTTTGTGTGCAGATCTGGAAGTACTACACCTACATTGTGTAACTGCTTAAGCTAGAGTGGCCTAGTATTGGATAACACGAAGCCCACTCACCTCTGTTGGGATCAAAAGCAAGATTGAAGACACCACCAACATTGTTCACTAGGGTTTTAAAGAACCCTAGTTATTGTAAATATTTGTATCAAAGAAATCAATTCTTTCATTGTAACATTGGAGATTTGAGGCTCCCCCATATTAATAAAATTATCTCTTTTGTGCAATATTGGGTCTTGATTTCAATTTATCTTGTTATATATTTTGGTGTTTCACTTTTGCATCTACAAATGGTGATCACGGTGGGACCCCCTAAGGGTTTCTCATTTTGATTTACTTTGTTGACTAATTTGTTATTTTCTATCTCATATTGCAGGGTTTTTAGAAGCATAGATTCATAATTTTCGTTGGATTAGGGTTTCTGAAGATTCGTAGAAAGTTGCAGAAGGTGCGCGAATGCCCTACGATGCTCGAGGGACATCCAAAAATTCCTAGGTGCATTTCAAAAGTACCCAGAGGTATTTTACAGAGAGTTAAAGCAAAAATATAGGCTTCTGGGTAAGTTTACTATCAAACCCTAACTTTCTATTTTTACGTATTCTAGCACTTTTACATTTTTTTAGATTTTTGGATTAAAATGAACATCATTAATAAATCTGGTAAAAACAAATCATTTTAGTTGCATTTTAGGCATTATATTAATCATTGCATTCATTCACACATTTCTATTTAAATATTTCTTAATTTTTTGGTGTGTTGCATTATTGTTTGCATTTGAATTGTCAAGCGCATACATTAGTTTGCATCCTAGGGTTAGAGATTTCTATTTTTGTAAGTCTAAATAGGAACAGTGTCAAGATACCAAAAGTATCCCTGTACTTGGGTGATTCCATACAGAGGAGTAGACGAACCCCTCATTATTTAGAGAGGGTTTTAAGCGGTGTACTTTACATCCTTTGGAGAAATTGATATTCTGGATATTGGATTCTGATTTAGACTATTGAAAGTAGTTATTTTTCTAATATTGTATGTACACAATAGAAAATAGGAACCTTAAAAATAATCACACACTTCACACTTCACATTAAATAATAATGGTTGGATTTCATCACCAACCATTGCTTGAGATCTGGTGATGGTGGCTTTCATCTCCATCCACCAATCTCTACCCCTAGACACCTTAGATTACCCTCAAGCAAACTTGTTGGATTTCATCACCAACAAGAATCTCATTGCCCTATCCAAGCCATAGGATTCACCCATTTCTAATTCATATTAGCACATTGAAACACACAAAATCAAAATCTAAGAAAATGAATTCACATTAAAATGAGATAATCAATGAATGAGGTAAGACACATTTGTTGAACAAACTTAGCATTGATTTATCTCTATTTGATTTTTGTGAAGTTTCAATTCTGCATTTCATTTTACTGCACAATTTGTATTTGGTTTAGTTGCTTATGGTATTAACAAGAAATCAACAGAAAGCATTAAATCAAAACAATTCCATGGAAAATTCATCCACCTTCCCCACCACTTCTGTGGTAGATTCCCCAAATGTGACACAGATAGATTTATCTATAGGTCCATCACATTATTTATCACTACTATGTCTATATAGTTATTCCTTCCCCAAATAGAGTCAACCTCACCAACCATTGATCACCACATTACCCACATAGACATGGCCAAAGTAGAAGCTCTCTATGAAATCTGCTAACTATGTCTTAGAGTCCATTCCTAATTCCCCTAGACAAGATCCTACTTTACAGTAGGAACTTGCTCATTCCCAACCATCCAACTTTACCTAGGTGTACACTAACCCTCTTTTTGAGGCCTCGGTTGCACCTTCCTCTCATGTACCCATTTCCCAATACCCAAGTGCTCCTAGCACTTCTATCCCATATTCATACACATCCACCTACACCAACCCCTTGTATGAAGCACATGTAAATGTTGCTTCACAAGTTTCCACCTCCCAAGTTACCATGCCAAGTGTAACTTATCCCTTAGCCACATCTTCCATGCCATCTACATCCATACCTTCCACTTCTGATAGAGAAATTCATGAAGCATGGGAACATTTGAACAAATTGCTTAAGCAACATCAAGATGCTCAACAACAAGTGCAAGTGAACCCTAAGCCTCTACCAATTTCTACTCAGCCCACCCTCATTAACCAAGGTCCATCATGGGTACCATAATATTCTATGGTTTCCATCCCTAATCCTCCACCAAACCATACCAATACCCATTCCATTCCCATAGGCCAACCCAACCATAGCCCCCATGCATTGTCCCCATTCCAACATTCTCCACATCTTCATCATCAATATCCTCTTCATCAATTTCCATCAACCTCACCTAGTCATCATCATCAATCCCATCATCATCTAGTTACCCCACAACATTTTTCCACCATGCCTTCTCAAAATCATCAGGTGATTCAAGGCTTCCACATTCCTAGGGAAGACCCTAGAATCAAGGCCATGCAACAACAAATAGATCAATTGATACAATATACTCCTGGTATGACAAACCAGAAGCCAACCCTACGTCAGCTGATTAACCAACCCATTCATCCTTTGGTACCATCACCACCATATCCGATAGATTTCATGATGCCAAAGTTTGATAAATTCAAGGGGACTGAGGACCCCAAAGAGCATGTAAGCACATTTGTACACTCATGCTTTAGAATCCAAAATGACAATGCTCTCATGCTTAGAACATTTCCTCAGACATTAGGAGGAGATGCCATAGAGTGGTACAACCAATTGCCTAGTCATAGTATTTATACTTTCGAACAATTGGTTGACCTATTCTTTGAACGCTTTATCCTTAATGTTAGAAAGAAAGTCTCATTGTCCGATGTTTATGCTTTAAGACAACATGACGATGAGTCTATCTATGATTTTGGAAACCATTGGAGGGTCATCATTACCAAATTGCCATTCACCCTACCAATGGAAGAGCTTATCAAACTATTCACCAAGAGTTGTTTAAAACCCATCTCTTGGATGCTTCAATTATAGACATATCATTCATTTGAAGAAGCTCTAGCATAGGCTAGTGTCATCGAGGAAATAAAAATCCAAGAGGGCATACTTAAGCCTAGGAAAAAGGAATGGAAAAACAAGGGCCAATATAAAAGTAATTATTTTGGCCAATCAAAATCAACACAGGCCACTCCGACCAATCAACCTAATCATGTTAATCAAGTGGTCATGAGCCAACCGATAATGGCTCAACAACAATCAGTGCAACAACCACCACAACAAATTGCTTATCATGTGGTACCCTCAATAACTCAAGCCATGCAAAGCATAGTGCCAACTATAGAGAACCATCCTCGATGATAGTCTATCTGATAGAATCACCAATACACCCCTTTGTTCGAGTCATATGCTTCCCTCTTTTGAAGGTTGTATGACACAAATAAACTTGCATTACCCAAAATCAGACCAGATGATCCCACTAAACATGGTAAACATTATCGAGAACATTTATTTTGTCCTTACCATAGGAAAAATGGGCATGACATCAATAATTTCCATGTATTCAAAGACATAGTTCAAGACCTTATTGACTTGGGGGCCATCAAGCTTGACAACCCCCTTGCTCAACAAAACCAAAATCTTGGTATTTTTCAAACACCACTTCCTCATCATGAGGAGGTGCAACCAAATATGGGAGGGGCTAACACCAAAACTCCTCCCAATCAAGTTAACCATGTCCAAAAATACCAAGGTTTTGTAGGTGCCATTCATGTGGTAACTAGAGGTCAATAAAATAATCAACAAAATGCAAGGCAACAACCTCAAGCAAGTGTGTCACAACCTACCACATCACCTCCCATCCAAATTTCCCCTAATCCTTCATCACCAATTCATATTCCTAGCCAACCAAATCCTCCAATTCATCCCATCAATCATCCTCCATGACCAATCATCTCATTGAGTAGCCGATTAACCACAAGCCTAAAGATGGCTTCTACCAAATTGTCAATATATGAGCTAATTCAACAATCTCCCCCACATCATGAGGCATTAATGGATATTCTAAAATCCATTGAATTACAATCTCAAGATCCTAATGCCTTCAACAACTTTGTAGGGAGCATTCAAACATGCATGGAGCCTTCCATTACATTTTATGACTTTGAGATTAAGCCAATCTCATCAGAATCAGTAGATCCTCCATTGCATATCATGGCTCTAATTGACAAGAAGCCTTTCAAAAGAGTTCTAATTGATACCGCTTCCTCCATCAATATCATCACCACATCTGCCCTTCATCATCTTAACCTTCCTCCATCTCATATCACCAAGTCATCCTTCACCCTAAAAGCATTCAATGATGCTTTATGTTCCATAGTTGGCACTATTGTTTTGCCCATCGAAGTAGGGGTCAAAATATTGCACACTATGTTCCACATCTTGGAAGGATCCATGGTATACAATGTACTCCTTGGAAGACCTTGGATGAGGGAGATGAGATGTGTCCCTTCCATACTACATCAATGCTTGAAATACATTCATGAGGGACAAGTACATTGCATACCAATGGATGTCGAACCATTTAAGTATTGTAATTTTATCTCAAATCCTTATGAATCCATGCTTCCTTCCACCCACATTTTCCTATCACCATCAGCCAATCCATCTACCACTCCACCCATTTCTTCATCAAAATCTCCCATTCCTGAGGAGCCCCTTATCACCAATCCCAAGCTTCCATACCCCCATCATCTTCATCATTGACTACATGCACATGTGGTCAAAGTCAATCCACTCTTTCATCATCATCCATTCAACAACCTTCCCAATCCAATCCATCTCCATCAACCAATATTTCACAAGTCGAGTTGATGAATTGTGAGACATCTTCATCTCCACCATTCCTCGAGCCATTATCCAACCATGATCCTTCCACATCATCCCAAGTCGAGGTCCACCTCACTAATCCTGGTATTGGTGAATATGTGGTCCAAGACATCACAATTACACCACTCACCATTCCAAATGCTAAGGATTTTGATCACCCATATGACCCACCTTTATCTATAGGAGTGGTATATGACATGGGTTCAGCTCCCAACAACATAAATTTTGTATATGGGGGGATTGATTCTTCATCCAATCTAGCTCCCCTAGAAGAACCCAAAGAACCAACACCTACCAACATACAAAACATGTCGAGATTTCCATCCCATTATTTTCACATAGTTAATTGGCAAGGACATGGCCTAGGACTGCATGAACAGGGAATGCATGACATTATTGATGTTCCATATCAAGAAATGCATGACCATTCAGGCTTAGGTTACACTCCACTTTCCACCACCTCTTCTCTTGAACAAGCCTTCCAAAGGCTTAATCTAAATTCAGGAGAAGAAGCCCTCCACCCCGATGAATTTGATGATGAAATCTATGAAGAATTCAAACTCATGTCGATAATTTTGGATGAATCTAAAGAGGAATCGGAGCCCATCATTCCCCACACCGAACAAGATGAGTTTTATCTCAGAATGTTCCCCATCCATGAGCCCATATTTCACTTGCTTCTTCCACAAGAGCGAGCCACACCTACCGGTGAACCACCACCTCCATATCATTAATCCATATCATAAGCCAAACTTGTAATATATGTACATAACAAAAAAAAAAAAAAAAGGTTTTCACCACTACAAAAAAATCAAAAAATTTCCATTGCATTTAGTTAATTGCATTTATTTGTGTTGCTTGTTGCTATCCAGGTTTACCAAGCTCCTAGCATCGGTTCTTAGGCTCCATTCATCCCATCCAACCTCATCCATTTTCCCTTAAGTCAACATGAATCCTGTTGACTTATTCACCCCACTCCATAATCCATATAATTTGGCTAAAGCCAATTCCAATTGACATGAGCCTTATTGATATGGATCAGATTTCCTCACCTCCATCCTTTTCTAAGTTTGTCTTATCCAAGGAATTGTTAAGGGCTTCAACCAACTACATTCCTCCATCCTCCTTCACCTTCACCTTCAAATCCTAAGGTTTTCCAGGAAGACGTAGATGAGGATAAGTCAGAAGAGTTTGATGACATCATAGATGACATTCATATGATCCCTACGCCCCATCAACTTGAGGAAGGTTCCCACATGTCCATTGAAGATACCATCGATGTGGACCTTAGTTCAGACAAAGACAATCCCCAAATTGTCAAACTTGGAAAAATCTTATCCAACGATGAACAAGAGCAATTAATTGCTCTCCTCAAGAGGAAGAAGGGCATTTTTGCATGGTCCTACAAAGACATGCCTGGTCTTGACCCTAACTTGGTTGTCCATAATCTCACCTTACATCCTGATGCTAAGCTGATCAAACAAAAACTTAGAAGGATGCATCCTACCATTGCCCTCTTGGTCAAAGAAGAGCTCCAAAAGCTATTAGATGTGGGTTTCATTGTACCCATTGATTATCCTGAGTGGCTCTCAAACATGGTACCCATTCGTAAGCCTAACGGGGTGATACATATTTGCACTAACTTTCAAGATCTTAACAAAGCGTGTCCTAAGGATGACTTTCCTCTTCCAAACATTGATACTCTTGTCGACACTTGCGCTGGCCATGAAATGCTTTCTCTCATGGATGATTTTTTAGGATACAACCAAATTTGAATAAATCTTGATGACCAACACAAAACAACATTCACTACACCTTGGGGAACTTTTTGTTACAAGGTGATGCCCTTTGGCCTTAAAAATGTAGGTGCCACTTATCAACATGCCATGACATACATTTTCCATGACTATATGCATAATATTATCGAAGATTATGTGGATGATCTCTTGGAAAAATCTAAAACTCGACAAGAGCACATTGGTGTATTGGAGAAAGTCTTTGATCGACTTCTAGAGCATAATGTAAGGTTGAACCCCAAGAAATGTGTCTTTGGTGTTACCTATGGAAAACTACTAGGGTTCATTATCTCCAAAAGAGGCATTGAGGTGGACCCAAACAAGGTCAAGGCCATCATGGAGATGCCTCCCCCAACAAATTTAAAGGAATTGCATAGTTTACAAGGAAAGATCCAATCAATCCATCATTTCATTGCGCAACTTTCTGACAAATGTAGGCCATTCAATCACCTGCTACAAAAGGGGGTGCCATTTTCTTGGATAGATGAGTGCCAAAAAGCCTTTGATGACATTAAGCAATACCTAGCTTCTCCACTAGTCTTAGCTCCTCCTCGTCCAGGGGTCCCATTCTATCTTTATGTTTCAGCAATGGACTTTGCATTAGGGACAATGCTTGCACAAAAGAATGAAGAAAATCGAGAGCAAGTTATCTATTACATTAGTTAAACATTGGTAAGCTATGAAACTAGATACGCTTATGTAGAAAAATTGTGCTTAGAAGTGGTTTTTACCACTAAGAAACTTTGACATTACATGCTTAGTCACACAACATATGTCATAGCTAGAGAAAATCCTCTGCATTATATGATGTCTCGCACTTACAATAACACCCACACCGCTAAATGGATAATGCTTCTTACTGAATTTGACCTTGAATTCATTAGCCAAAAATCCATTAAAGGTCAGGTCATAGCCGATCAACTTGTGGAAGCTCCACTACCTAGTGATCATCCTTTGATTATTGAGCTCCCAGATGATTCGGTATTCGTTATCACTGAACAAGAAGAAGATGTCATTTCAGAGGAAGACGTCGATATCACACTATTCTTTGATGGTTCTAAGTGCAAGAAAGGTCAAGGTGTTGGAGTCATGTTTCATACACCCTAGGGGGTACCTATCCCTTTATCATTCAAACTTGACTTCCAATGCACAAACAACACAATAGAGTATGAAGCCTTAATCTTAGGTCTTCAATCAGCTATAGCTATGAGCATTAAGCGTATCAAGATATTTGGTGATTCTCAACTTGTTGTCAAGCAAATCAATGGAGAATACCAATGCAAAGAACCTACCATTAAACTTTACCATGAAGTAGCAATGAAATTGCTCTCTAAGTTTGATTGGTATGAAATCAATAGTTTGCCACGTTCGACTAATAGATTTGTAGATGCAATGGCCTCCCTTGGATCATTGATTCCAAAAGACTCCTTAGGAGAGGTACAACCCCTTATTATTTCAACGATCTCTAAATCTGCAATTGTTTGTGTTGAATCTAAGGATGAAAAGGATGTTTGCTTTATCCAGTTGGATCCATATGAGCCTTGGTCAAGCCAAATAGTAGCCTTTCTCAAGTTTGGAACACTCCCATATGACATGTCTCGAACTGCTAAATGCACTTTCAAGCAAAAAGTAGCTCATTTTGTTCTCTTGGGGGACGTGTTGTATAAACATGGTTATGATGGAGTCCTCCTTCATTGTCTCGAGTCTAGTGAAGCACAAAGAGCCATAGCTGAAGCTCATGATGGTACTTGTGGTGGTCATTTTAGTGGGATGGCCATCACAAAGCGTATTCTATGCATGGGTTATTATTGGCCCACCATGGAACGTGATTGTTGCACATATGTCAAACATTGTAAGAAATGTCAAGAACATGCTAATTTAACTCATGTGCCATCACAAGCTTTACAACCTATTCAAAGCCTTTGGCCCTTTTCACAATGGGGTCTAGATCTAATTGGTAAAATTTTACCTCCTTCCTCGAGACAACATACATTCATCATCACAACCACTGAATACTTCACAAAGTGGGTTGAGGTAATTCCTCTAACCAGTACGACAGGACCTAGAATTGTGGAGTTCATACTTCACCATATCATTTGTCATTTTGGTATCCCCTCAAAAATCATCTCTGACAATGGCAAGTCTTTCAAGAACAAGGATGTTCGAGCACTTTGTGAGAAATATAACATCCAACATAGTTTCTCGACTCCTTATTACCCACAAGCAAATGGACAAGTTGAGGCTACCAACAAGACCTTAATTGCTATTCTCAAGAAACTTGTTAAAGAAAATCATAGAGATTGGCATACAAAAATTCCCTTGGCATTATGGGCTTATCGAACAAGCATCCACACGCCTACTAGGGGCAACACCATTTTCATTGGTCTATGGAGCTGAAGCAATCATACCTCTTGAGCTCGAGATCCCCTCCTTGCAAATTTCTTTGCAAGAATTCATAGATGATGATACTGCTAGACAAGCACATCTTGACCAACTCACACTTCTTGATGAGAGGTGAGTCAATGCTTTAGAGCATTTACGAGTTTATCAAGACCACCTAAAGCATGCTTACAATGCCAAAGTTCATCTACATGAATTCCAAGTAGGAGATCTTGTCCTTAAAGAGAATCAACAAAACACCAATGCATTATCGCATCTTCATGATAAATTCATGGCTAATTGGTTGGGTCCATACATTATCACTCAAAGAGTGGGTAAAGGTACTTATAGGCTTGCCAGTCTAGAGGGAGAGGAAGAACCCGAACCACTTAATGTTATACACTTGAGAGCATTCTATGCATAATATGATTTATATATATGTATATATACATGGCTAATACACAAAAACATTGCATTTTCATTTGCATACATTTCATTCAAAAACATTGCATTTCATTTCACACATTTCATTCATACAATTTCATTTTGCATTACATTCACATTCACATTTCACATTTCATATTAGGGATCATTTATTAAGTTCAAGATTTTAATTGGTCCAATAAAGTCATGTTGCCTTAATCAAGGGCACCTTCACAACATCATCCACACAATTCCACCAAGTCAAATTATCATTTGCCTCCATACATCCATAATTCCTAGGTGTTTTCGATCACTCAACCACTCCTAGTGTTTTAAACAAACCACAAATACATGTCGAGTTCTTTTTAGGACCATTACACATCTTCACTAAGAAAATCTTGAGTTTTGGGAATTGAATCCAAAACATTCTTGAACCAAACACAATTTCACATCTTAAAAACATCTTGTGTCAAAGAGGGATAACACCATACTTGGTTTGAACCTCGAAGTGAAAAGGGTAATCCTTGCTAGTCCCATCATGCAACATAGTCCACAAAAATAGTGGTTTTCACCACTATCACAAATTTCAAAATAAAAGAAAGAGTAGGGAAAAATCCCTAACAAAAACTCTAAATATTTTACATCACACACCACTGATCATTGGGTTGTAAGGATCGTACTACATTTCTAATCAGATGGTTAGGTAGTCATCCCCAAAACTTAAGAGATCAAAATCCTTGGACTATGGAGTTAGCCTCCACTAGAGCTATAGATGCTTGAATGGTAGTGGAGTACGCTCATGCGTGGTGACACGTCTCTTTTAAAGAGACCTTGACCACACATACAAACAAGCTAGCTTCTTGGTCTCATCCATAATAGGTCACCCCAATTTACTCAAGATGAGTTAATGAACTCACTTGCACACACATTGGTTCTTGATTGCCTTGAGTCATTACCATGCTCTTGATTCGGTAAATGAATTCACTGCACACACATTTGGTCCTAGAGGGATTAGGCAGTTTTAGTGAGTTTGTTTGATACCACTAGTATGTCTGAGTCTCTACAAAATAGTCATTCTTCCATATCAACATCCATATCTTCTTCCATGTCAACATCCATGTCATTTCATGAGTCATCCACCCCACATGCCACCAAGTTTGGTGCCCCTGATTAAACAACAATGCTAGAACATGGCCAAGCAAAATCTAAACTATAAATGATCATTAGAACATTTGCATTCCATACTTAAAAATCCATATAAACATCATTCCAAAAAGCATTCACACAAACATATAACACAAAAGGTAAAATCCATGTATATATATATGTATAAATATCACATATACAATGAGTGCCAAAAGGCTACATACAATGGAGCACCAAGGCTCATATACAAAAAGTGCATCTAAGCACTAGCTAAGCCCTCCAAGAGGACCCCTATGACCTAGAAGGAGTCTTAGACCTAGAACTATGCCTAGACTCGCTATGCCTAGTAGCCTCAGATATAGATGAGGTGGAGGATCTAGAAGAGGAATATGATGCTCTATCAACTTATCCTCCAAAGCCTCGATATACCTCTACCAAGACCGAAGGTGCGCTATGTCAACATTATGATGATGCTCCCTCTCTAGCAGCTCTACCTGGAGCCTCGTGATCCTCTCATCTCGAGCCATCACCATCACATCCTGCTCTACCACCTACTACTCCAACCTCACCCAATCCTCCTCGCTCTGACCTGGAGGTCCATCCAGAGTCTCCTCCACATCATCCCCATCTCCACCATCTCCTCCACTCCTTGGAGCCTACCTCACCACACCCTTAGTCCTCCTCCTTTGACTATCAGATCGAAGGTGCCTCTACCACTTGGGAGCCTCATGGGTCTCCTCAACCTCAGCCTCATCCCCATCTCCACTAGCTACTACTAGAGTCGGTGCCCATGGTGGCTATGTAGCAAACCATGCATCATACTCCATAGTAGTCCCTACATCATCCACATCAAGGAGATCTATCTCCTCATCATCCTCATAAGCCTCCCTCCATGGCTCACACATGGTAGCCCTATCTCCTCTCGATACCTCCTATAGAGCATCGACTCATCTAAAATCCCCTACCTCAAGCTAAACTATCGAAGCACCCGTGAGAACTGAATATACTCAGCCTCACTCTGATACCTCCCAACCACCCACCTAGCCTACCTCACCCATCATAGATGCTCTCCATCTCCTATCCACCTAGTACCCTACCATGGCCTCCATATCACTTGGGTGGATGTCAATCCAACCCACAAATCCCTATACCACTCACTCATCCACATAGGATGACTCGATTGTACCTCCTCTACCACTACCCATCTCCTAGCATAGGGCTACCCCCTACCCAAGCCTACAATTGGTAGACCCTCCGATCAAGCCATGCTAAAATGCTCCCATCCCCAACACTACAACAAAACTGCATCCCAATCCCTTCCTCCCCACCTCCTCACCTCATAGAGCTCCTAGTACACCTACACCAATAAGGTAGGAGCCCATGCATACACCTACTGCATAGTGAGCATATCACTCACCAACCCTATCAGGTTCCAAGGGAACCTACAATAGTACTATTTGAGGCCATGATGTTGGCCAACATGAACATCACCAAATCTCGAAGGGCATCCAACTCCTTGTCCACATACATGGACAAGTAGGGAATACCCCACACTCCACCCTCACACTCTACCAACTATCACCAAACATCTTCTTCATATCTACCCTCGATCACATCCAACCTCGATGTGAATCCCCTCCATAGATACCTTGAGGATGTGATATACATCCTCAAGTGTAAGGGTCACCTCTCCCATGGGGAGCTAAAAGGTGCCCCTATCTAGATCCCACCTCTCTACCAAGGCAGAGAGGTACCCCTCATCCACCCTCACCACATCAATCTAGGCTACCTCCACTAGCCCCACAACCTCCAACAAATCCCACTCATCCTTCACTAATGCCTTCCTCATCCCAAGGATGTAAGGTGAGAACCGATGTCGAGCCTCCAAAATCCTAAGCTACAACACAACACAAAACATTTTTATTAATACATGTTCAAAAAAATCACAAAAACATAATTTTTTTTGCACAAAAACAAAGAACTTACCTCAGAACTCAACCCTAGCTCTAGCCCTACATCTCTCCCTCCACCACCATAGCTTCTACACCCAAATCACTTCACCTCACTCCACTCCACTCCACCCAAATCTCCCAGATATAGCTTCACAAACTCACAAATGCACAAATGAGCTCAATTTTCACCTAGCAAGCTATTTATAGCTACTTCAAGTACCTTGAGATGCCCATGGGTATTTCTTAGTACATTGAAGTGCACCAAGGCATTTGTAAAATACCCAAACATCGATGGGCATCTGCACATGCCAAAAGCGCCAACCGACATTTGGCATCAAAATTGACAAAAGATCAAATCAATGCAAAATAGTGGCTTACCCCCACCAAATCACTCCATATTGCATCCATGCATCCATTTCATCATATTAACAAGTTTTGTGAAGGTTCCAACTGATTTGGATGCATAATTTTTATTTACAACCAAAAGTCATAAAATCGCATAACAAGTTACAAAACGCTCCAAAATGGTCCAAATTTTCACAAAATGACCATAATCATCATTTTCATTTCCACATCATTTTCAATCATCAATCATAACATTTGCATATTTTCCAAGTTCAAACAAAAATTCAAGTGAACCTTGTATCTAGTGGTTTATTCTATATACTTGGTGATTGCAGTGATTTGCATCCATGCAATTCGATAAGATGAATAACCTACCATAAGGACACTTGGTCATTTTCATCATCACATATCTCCTTGTTCGAAATCACAATCACATTTGGTACTTCACATTTTGCGTGAAACCTTGCCAAGAACAATTTGCACAAAAGCTATCATTGATGGCCTAGTTCATGGGGCTTAACACATGGACAAAATCACATTTCATCATTTCACATCTCCTTGACAGTCATCATGGTGATTGGCCTTAGCTAGGGTGATTGGTTTCGATCATAGGAATTATCTGACAGTCACTAGTTGGCCCTCCGAAGTTGACTATTTTTATCTTTGCATATTCATCCTTGCATATCAATGATGCCCAAAGGCACATTCTTCAATAACATCGAATCACCCCAAATTTGGGGCAACCACATTTGGTTTTGACTTTCCCACAATGGGATACATCTTACATGATCATGGCATCTACACTTGGCAAAAATCCCTTCATATATTGGGGCAAAAATAGACACATTTTCATCACATTTTCACAAAACCCTTCATCTATTGGGGCAAAAATAGATGCAATCATTTCACATTTTCCACCAATCCCCTCTTCCCATTGGGGCAAAAATGGTATCACATTTACATCATTCATATCATCCACAATTCATTTGCACACATTTTTCAATTGGCTCATGAGATTCATCCACAAACTCATTCACCAATTGAGGGGGTAAGCTACGCAAATCCAAATTCTTTAATTCTTTTATCTTCAAGTTCATTTTTCATCCCAAGAGAAAGTTGCTTCTGCACCTAGCCCAAATAGGTGTCTTGTATTTTTGCACTACATTGTGTTTCATGCAACACAAAAAAAAGGGCATCTATAGACACCAAAATCTAGCCACTTGTCATCCATCCAGGTCTTCCCACCATTTCTACCCATTTATTTATATATATTTAGGTATATTTGTTAAATATATGTTTAATATTAATATTTTAATATTATATTTTATATATATTTAATAAATATATATATGTAAATAAATCCTAACCATCCGATTTGACTTAATCCTAGCCATCCATCCACATCAATCCATGCCACACACCCAAAATTAATATCCACCCTTCGATATATTTTAATCTGAGCCACACAATTTGTGTCACTCAAACCCTAACATACCCTAGTGTGGATTATTAATAGGAGCCATTTTGATGGCTCAACCCCTAAGCAATATGAGTTTTCTAATTGTATTTACCCCTAAGTGTATCCAAGCCTCCCTACCATCCATTCTCGCTTACCTTAGCCTTCTAATCCTCCATTGCCTATTTTACTCAACTAGATCTACTTCTACAGATCTTCACCTCAGCTCTAGAATGCCTTCGAGTGCTCCCTATCATCGTCGAGCACCTTCGAGTGCTTCCTTTCTCGTCAGAACCTTTGGGCCTTCTCACCATTCTCGAGAACCCATGAATTTTTTGCTACTATCGAGCACCACAGGTATTTCAGACCAATTTTGTAGCCCTACTAACCCTCGAGTGATGCTAGGGCATCATCACACCAATTTCCTACAACAATTACATCAGATCAGAGAACAACAAGTGAACAAGGTAAATCTAGCATTGATTTATTTTATTTCATGTATTTTTAGATTTTTCTCACTTTATTTATATTGCATAGCTAGGGTTTGTATTGATTTTTGAGGGTCTCACATTGTGGAGCCCTCACAGTTGCTACTAACTTATTTGCTATCTTTTTGTGTGCAGATCTGGAAGTACTACACCTACATTGTGCAATTGCTTAAGTTGGAGTGGCCTAGTATTGGATAGCACGAAGCCCACTCACCTCTATTGGGATCAGGAACGTGATTGAAGACACCACCAACATTGTTCACTAGGGTTTCAGAGAACCCTAGTATTGTAATAATTTGTATCAAAGAAATCAAATTTTTTATTGTAACATTGGAGATTTGAGGCTCCCCCCATATTAATAAAATCATCTCTTTTGTGCAATATTGTGTCTTGATTTCAATTTATCTTGTTATATTTTGGTGTTTCATTTTCGTATCTACACATTAAATATAAATGCTGCTAGAACTTATTATGCAAAGAAATAAACAAAACAAATCTCGCACAAAGAGGATGGTCGTACCTACGAGTCATATTTGTGCGATATGATCGCTAACCTATAAGTGCTTTGATCGAGGTTGATACGAGAGAAACTTTGGGGTTCGATCTAGGTTTGGTCAACAGATTATTGCGTTTGTGGGAACGACTTACTGGGTCTGGATCAATCTTAGAAGCAAATACATGTAATTGCACAACGAATGTGGATGCGATCTTCAACCTGTGGAACGAACCAACAACATGCTTTTTATGTTGAGAAGAAGGTGACATAACCAAAAAGCATGCACCTATCTACTGTATTAGTCTATAGTCATCATAAAAGCGTAAAAAGCTTGACACATTGCACAAATTCAACAAAATGATATTTCTTATATTGATTATGAATGAATCTCTGTTACAAATATGCCCCTCTTAGGGTCACTTGAATGATGATACAATTTATACAATTGCCAATGCCCTCAATAGGGTAGGCGCATTAATATTGCCCTTTGACTAGTCGCAAACTGCCTTGGGGTGGAGTTGACCCCCTTCTTCACGATGTGGAAGGATTATGATATAGACTCCTCTTGTACCTATCTTCCTACGATCAAGAAACAACAGCACACGATCAAAAAGATAGATAGCCTCTCATAATGAGGCCCTTTAAGGAAACATACATGATAATGCCATTTAAACTAATAATCAAGAAAACATAAAGAAAACCTTTAAACTATGCTAATTGAATCAAGATTTGTAATATAGCATAAAGGAGATCGTTAGACAAATAATGCATGGATCAGATAACAAAATAGAAGCATAGAGGTGCATAAAAGATCCACAAATGTCCTAATTAATGCAAAGCATAAACTATCTATTCTAAGCTAATTCCTACGGTCAGAATTCTTCTAAACTACAATTAAACCTAAGAAATGATTAATCTAACCTATTTAACCAGACAAAAATGAAAAGAGTAAGGTGATCTGTCACCTGTTGCAAACCATAGCTCTGGTGAGCGGTCTGCACTGTGAACCACGGCTGACAGCCATGGTTTGACCTCTGATAGGTTTACCCTCAAAATCAGGGGTAGTGGGCTTGATCTCCTTGTCCAAATTGATGTTCAAGGGTCACCTTTGTTGTCCTCAGACTGATTTGGTGGTCAATTCGATGTGAAGGGCCTTCGTTTGCCCAGATTTGTGCATTTCTTGATCCTCCTAGGCACCTAGGGCATCCATAATGCAATTCATCATGAATGTTGGCAAAAGGGTCGGGGATTAAGTGCAATAGCTCTATCTCTTAGTATACTCAGTTTGAGTGTACAATTCGCCAGGGCTTCGCTGCTCAAATCTCCAATGCTTGCTTCTCTTTTTCTCCCCATTTGGAGGGGGTATTTATAGCATGCCCCTAGGGCTAGGGGTGGCTTCATGGAGAAGCCAAGACCAAGAAGGGTGGTTAGGACAGTTGGGATGGAAGCCTCTGGAATCTTTCATCCTTCAACTACCTTCTTCTAGATCTTTTGGCCATTCCAACCAATTTGGCTCGGATGGAAGGCCTAACTGAACTTCAGTTAAGACCGTAGGTCACAGTTGCGGTCCAGACTGCAGACCGTAGGTGTCAACCATGGTTTAGACTGGAGACCGCAGGTCTAGGCTGTGGTTCAGACTGATTAGGCCAAAATGCCTAAATTGAGTGGTTAGAACCACTGCTCTATCTTGGAGTCTATCCAAGATCCTCCATATGGTCTTGTAGCATGTCCATATGAGTAGTCGCCCTCGGCATGACGCGTTTTAGGTGTCTATAGATGCCCCTTTTGAGATGCATTGTGAGATTGAACAACGTTGAGCAAAAATATACATCCTAAAATGATGCCTAAGGTTCTATGATGATCATTAGTTGGATCAACATTAGATGCCCCAGGTTCAAGCAAAAGGATGTGCATCTTGGAATCATTGCTTCCAACTCATGAAAGGCTTACATTTTGACAAGTCTGCACTCGTCATCAGACGTTCGGATAGCATCAATGCCAAGTATGGGTATCTTCTGACCCATAAATCTGAAGGATGAGAGTTACAAACCAATTATCATATTTGTTGTTTACCCCAAGCAAAGGGGGAAGCTTATGATAGTTGTTGACAATGATTCGCAAGAACGAACGCAATTTTGACAAGATCAGGGGATCTACGATCTCAGGGATCTTCTACTGACTTTGATTATGATTATGAAATTATGACTACCCCCTCAAGCGATGAGTCGATGAGGGTAATGACAATGTATGAAGTGACGAAATCGCTTGACCATAATGAATGATCCTGAACAAATTTAGATTCGAGCCTTTTAATGCCTTGGCTAGGCCTAGTTCAGCTTATGATTGCAACTCTTAGTAGTATTTGCACATTTCTATCCCATGGAGCAGTCAGGCTACAATAGTCATCTTAAGGAATCAAAATGATACAAATGCAATTAGACTTGTGTTGAATCATATTTATCGATGATTTGCTTGAAAGATGTCATAAAAGAAATGATAATTTTACCCCAAATGTCCTTATGGTGATTTACTCATCTTGCCGGATTGCATGGATCGCAACTCGCTGCAACCGCCAAGTGTATAGGATAAATCATTGAATACGAGGCGCATTTGGTTTTTAATTATTTGATTTTTTTTGTTTTAATTTTGCATTTATTTGATTGATCCTGGTGCTTTTAACATCACCAAATTTGCAATTTTAATCATTGATTTTGAATTTTTATCCAATGGGAGTCATTAATTTGCTCTTTTAGACCTTCCCACGATGGGTTTTGAGTGCATTTAATGCTAGCTACAGACCACGGGTATGGTCTATGATTTAATTTTTCAAATTTTGGGAACCATAGGTCAGACCTACGGGTAGAAAACCCTAGTTTCAGAACCGTAGGTGTCAACTGCGGTTCGTCGAGACTAGGAGAACCTATAAATTGAATTCCCATTTGAAATTTTTCATTATTTTCTTGCAAGCACTAGCAATTTGAGAGCTCTGAGAGTGAGAGAACCTTCCCTGATCCAAAATGCTACCACACTCTACCATAATTACACTCATCTACCTCGATGGTGGATCCTGATCAGCCATCTACTAGCCGAGGCCAGGGTGCGGGCAAGGTAACTCAAAACCGAGACCTCACACTCAATACCAGTAAAATGAACCACATTAAGTAATGCGGATAATGAACCTCACTAAACTACTAGTAATGAACCCCACTAGTCTAGGTTAGCTTAGGATTTTAATTTTGTGACTTAGTGGACTAGGAGGGTACCCAAAATGGGTGCCTCTCCTAAACCACAACTGGTAGCTATGGTTCCCAATTGGCAAATTGGGGACCATAGGTTTCAACTGCGGTTCCCAATTGGCAAATTGGGGACCACAGGTTTCATATTGCATTTTTTTTATATGTTTTTGTCATTTTTAGCATTGTTTTTAGCTCTGTTTAGCTAGATTTTGTTTTACATTATGCTTTTTATTTTAGAGATTGACTTCTAGAGCCCGGGAGCCTAACATTCTGAAGACTCTCCATGAGGCTCTATCTGATGATGACCGAGATTGGTTTCGAGCTATCGAGTTTAGCTATGTCATGGATCTACCCACTATTAGGGTAGATCAAGCCTACCTGACTACGTTGGCCCGATGTTGGAATGCATAGACCAACACATTTCACCTACCTACAGGTGAAATGACTATTACTCTAGAGGATGTCTACAGGATCTTCAAGATCCCCATTGATGGTGAGGCCATCATCTCCTCTACCTCCAGGGTAAAGGAGGTTGTTTTTTATTCTATCTTCGATGACCAGAGTGAGGATGCTCAGGATGTGATTGACCATGGAGGGGTGCACATTGGTGAGTGGTATCACGAGGATGTCTTCTCTACATGGGAAGCCCTCTTCATGCACCTTATAGTATAGATTGTCCTTCCAGACTCCTCGGGCATGAGGATTCCTTGGAACCTCTTGTCCACTACCTGGAGGGTTCTTCAGAGTTCTACAGAGGAGCCCTTACTTCTATCATGGGGGAGCACCCTACTATGTCAGCTCTATAGGGAGCTATATCAGATTACTGAGCATAGTCATAAGGGCCTCAATTGTAGTCTTCTATTGTAGATCTAGGGGTGGCAGCACATCCGGATCGAGCATCCTGTAGATCTTCCACTATGCATCACTTCTATTATTGATGATCATCAGTGTTATACCACCTATTGGCCTCATGAGGAGGAGGGTACCCATAGTCGGATCCATGCTGGTGATATCCAACATTATATCACTCAATTTGCAGCACTTGGCCCGAATGATGTTCAATGGTGACCCTATATGGATTGCCCAACATGGCTAGAGGAGGGCCAGTGGCTGAGACAAGCATGCCATGATAGATGGTTGATCGATCATAAGGCCAAGATTTAAGAGTACCAGTTCTACTCTTAGGTCCTATGATAGTTTGGGCTCATACAAGATATTCTAGATATCCCACTCAGATACAGATGCTTGGTCATGGAGCATGATCTATAGTGGATCATTCTTGAGCCTCTAGGAGATGTTGTTGATGACTACCAAGAGACTAGAGTTGAGACTACTAGGACCACTCTAGAGTATGATGGGTGGTGGTCCATGTTTAGATGGTATGACATAGGGCCTCTAGGCCGAGATCCAGATCAGGTAGAGGCAGAGGTGGATCCCGATGGGCACAGGGTGCGCCAATGGATAGAGGGCGGTGGGGGCAGAGGCCACCATCGAGGAGGCTCCCAAGATTGACCCAGATGAGGAGGCTCCAGAGGAGGGTGAGGTCCCTCTCGATAGTTTATAGGGTCTACTCTTAGCTTAGGTGGCTGACTTATAGAGTCAGCTCGGATGATTCCATACACAGCAACTAGAGCGAGATACTACTATCGCCACTCTAGAGGTGAAAGTAGCTGATAGGGATAGGCGCTTGACTAAGGTGAAGATTAGATACAAGATCTTACTACATGGGCCATAGATGCAGAGGCCTAGGTTCAGAGACTACAGACTACACTAGAGTTAGCCCAGGCATAATGAACTATAGTAGAGGTGGAGAGGGATCTCCTCTAGGTATCGAGGGGGGCTATGCCACCTCCTCAGGTTACTATGGGGCCTCCGATAGCACCAATGATAGCTCCAATAGGTGTTCAAGATCCGATGGCCGAGGTAGAGTGACTGTAGCATGGTCATGAGGACCAATGAGATGCATGCATCCTAGCTTGCTCACATTGATCAGCTAGTCGACTACATTGAGATGCATGGGCTACAGGTTCCTGAGGATCCTTTCACTTTAGAGTCTCAATGGACTAGGTCTAGGACCTCTAGATAGTCTATGGTGAGCTCGAGTCATAGGACTCATAGGACTGAGAGGATGCATAGGTCCTCTAGCTCACATGGTGTGACATCGCATGCCAGGCCTAGAGATGTAAGGTAGACTTTAGGGGCCACCGATCAGAGGACTAGCCTATTTAGTTACCAGTTTCTCATATGTTGGGTGCCTTAGGATTTGGAGGTAGGTAGGATCCATAATAGGACCCACCATGGGTGCCAGAGTAGACAGGAGAGCAGGCTCCAGAGCATAGTGCTGAGGGAGGCGACGAGAGCTCCGATACAGGGGGAGCAGACTAGATCTGGGCTCTACTAGATGTAGACTATATTTTTGATATGCCATATTTATTTTGGGTGTAAGGTCGAGGACCTACACACTTTGTAGCCTATGAGAATTTTGATACACTCCCTATGTACTCTTTTGGAAACATATATATATGACTTGATCATTTATGGCTCATTATGTGTACCGATATTTATTTTTGATTTTATATTTATTTGATGCACATGGATGCAATGCTTATGTTGATGCTATGTTTATATGATGTGATGTATGGATGACATGCACTAGATAGCTATCTTATTTATGATGATGTTGATGAGATGCAGTGATCTAGATGATTAGATGTGCCATTTATGATGTATGCATATGGATGCACTATTTATTTTTAATGCATATTTGTTTTTGCTTTGTGGGCATGCATTTATTTTTATGAAGTTATGGTATGCTATGCAATGTATGGTAATGCATTATGTACATAATCGTAATCTAATGGGAATGAACCTGTATGCTTTAATCACTTAAAACATAAGGAATGAATGTAAACTGTGTATATCAATTTTAAAATATGACACCATAGAATGTATAACAATCATGCAAAATAATTGATAATTCTCATTACAAGAACTTAATCAATTAATCACCCATATATGAAATGCAGTAAAATGGATTGGTATAATGCTAATGAATGAATATGTCATTCTATATATTTTTCTTTGTTGCACTATATAGTCAGTGGTCGTCTAAACATCATTTCTGATATTCATGCGGTATCTATCCTATATGTTTGATTGTGCTTTGTAAAATGCATTCTGATAAATGAATGACTCATATTTTTGATGTCTAATGATATTTGGTATTTTGTTGCTATTAGAGAACTTTTTGAGGTTTTCCATGAGACTCAAACACCCTAGTAGACTTCTCCAAAAATCACATACTAACTGTACAAGGCTTTTATTGGACAAGGCTTTTGCCGTGATAGACCCAACTATTCATTATCCCTATGTGTGCATGTGAGTATTTTTAGATAGACCATAAGCATACCCCGTATGTCAGTCGGGACTCTTTCAACCCATATGTGAGATAGGGTTCCTCATACGATCGTACCATCCTTGTTTCAGCTTTGATTAGACTTATACAACTAGACAAACCTAGGCACCTAGAGCTAGCTCATATTGCAAATTGATCAAGGCTACCCCTCCAAATGCAGGTGGGACTCTTTCAACCCATTGCTACATTTGGGGATCACCCAATAGAACTACCCCTCCGATTGCAGGTGGGACTCTTCCAACCCATTGCTGCGATCGGGGATCACTCTATGGATTTCAAAAGGTGGACAATCCAAGGATTCAAGTTCTCACCCTTCTTACTTGCTCATATGTAGTGATAAAAATCATTGTTAGTCCACGTGTTACCATTTTCTTTGAGCAAGGGATTTTTATAGTGCTTTTGATTCACTATGTCACTTTACATTTGATTTGAACTTTGTACTTTGAAATTTGCACTTTGTAACTTGGGATTTAAACTTTGTAACTTTGGGATTTATAGGGGAAATTCTTGTCCTTTTGCCAAAGTTCACCACTCTAGACCGAACTATTTGCAAGATAAGCAGGTCATGAAACCCATCTCTCTAGATACCTAAGACTGCTTTCGTAGCTTTCATCATCTCTTGTCTTAGCAAGATTTTATATTGTTTTGCTTAGTGACGGGATCCTGATATGTTGAAGCACTATCCCAACTAATGACCTCATCTATAAAAGCAAAGCAAGCTTTCTACAATATCTGAAGAACCCACTAGGTATGTTTGAATGACTGGAAAACTTAATATACATACATATTTCTCCGCAACAGGTATCGTGTATGAATGCAATGAATTATGATAAATGCAAGGGTGCATGATTGAAACACAAACGTGCGACCATTTGTAAGATTTTGATAGACACATTACACTCTACTATGGAATGCAATGGATGACAAATGCCTAAATGCAATATGATGAGGTGAATGCATGTATGAAAATGCAAACTGCAAAAGCAAATGTTTTTGGATTTTATGCTTTACCATTTTTTTTGGAATTTTATATATTTTCAAATTTTTATGAATTTTTGAGCTTTCATATTTGACCAAACGATGAGTATATATGCCTTTGGAGCTTTTTGGGGTTGACCAAGCGATTTTTAGAAATCCTTGGAGCTTTTTGGATTGACCAAAGGGCTTACAGATGCCTTTGGAACCTTTTAGTTGACCAAACTCTCAACAAGAGAGCTTGGAGCCTTTTAGGATGACCGAGAAGCTATAGGAACTCTCGGAGCCTTTGGGTTGACCAAGCAATTTTTAGAAATCCTTGGTGCCTTTTTGGGATGACCGAGTGGCTTTAAGCAACCCTCAGAGCCTTTGGGTTGACCAAGCAATTTTTAGAAATCCTTGGTGCCTTTTTGATTGACCAAAGGGCTTACAGATGCCTTTGGAGCCTTTTCTACTACACTCTCTAAGCATAGAATGCCTTAATATGGATGATGTTGAGAGGTTCAGGCTCTTCAACACCCCCTAGCGACGTTAAGTGATAGGTACCCAGACCAATATTTTTAGATATGATATAGGGTCCTAGCCAATTAGCCATAAATTTGTCTCGCATATCGGGCAACAAATTCGAGTTCTATTGGTTTTCTTTCAGCACAAGATCCCCAACTTCAAAGTCTCTCTGGTGGAATTTGATATTGTAAGCTCATTTTAATCACTCTTGATAGACGCGAAGATGCTCTAGGGCATTCACGTGATGTTCATCCAATAGCATCAATTGATCTAGTCGAGCTTGTCGTGCGGTGTCATCATCGATGAACTCTTTCAATGCGACGTGCAACGTTGGAATTTCCAACTCTAAGGGCATAATGGCCTCAATGCCATATACTAGTGAAAATGGAGTTGCCCTAGTGGGAGTCCGAATGCTAGTCCTATAAGCCCATAATGCAAGGGGTAGCTGTATATGCCAATCCTTGTGGTGTTCTTGCACTATCTTTTTCAAGATGGCTACCATAGTCTTGTTTGAGGCCTCAGCTTGCCCATTTGCCTACGGATAGTATGGAGTTGCAAAACTATGTTTGATGTGGTACTTAGATGTTAAAGCTCGCACAATTTTGTTCTTAAAAGAAGTTCCATTATCCAAAACTATTTTGGATGGTATCCCGAAATGACTTATGATATGCTCCATTATGAACTCAGCTATGCGAGCTCCAGTGGTCATTGTTAAGGGAATGGCTTCCACCCACTTTGTAAAATACTCAGTAGCCATAATAATGAATGTATGTCGGCCTGATGATGGAGGAGAGATCTTGCCAATTAGATCAAACCCCCACTGAGCAAATGGCCAAGCCGCTTGGATGGGTTATAAGGCCTATGATGGCAGGTGCATAAGATTAGCATGATGCTGACATTTGATGCATTTCCTGACATATACATTGCAATCCTTCTCCATAGTGGGCCAATAATAACCCATTCAAAGGATGCGCTTGATGATGGCCATGCCACTAAAATGGCCATCGCATGTACCATCATGAGCTTCTAAAATTGCCCAAGATGACTCTTGGGGCTCAAGACAATGAAGGAGAACTCCATCATAACTTTGATGGTACAAAATATCTCCTATCAAGACATATTTAGTCACTTTCTATTTAAATGTGCATCTTGCGGCATACGACAATCCCTCCAGGACAAAACCAAGTCTTAGGAAGTCTTGAATCTGTGACATCCAATTATGATGAGCCTCAACTTTGACTGCTAAGACAACTTGTACCCCCTACATATTTACTTTTGCAAATGTAGACTAGGAAACAACCTTGTGGTGAATGGTGGTGCCACTCCCCGTAGGACTCTAGGAGGTTAAAGACCCCTAAGGTGCTTTCTTGAGAAAGTCTTCAGCTTTGCAGAACCAATCAACTTTTGGCTCCACACTAATCATGTTGACTGATTCTTTGTTATCAAAGGTTGCACGCTCTGCTGCAGGATGCGAGAGCATCTTGACATGGATGGTAGTGAAGTCGATAGATGGATTCTGAGGGATCAAGGATCCCAAAGATGCCATGGTGTCTACGAACCTATTTGATGAATGAGGGACTGCCTCGATGTCGTACCATTCTAGTTTAGCTAGATATGTGGCAACAAGATCTTTGTAGGCTTTTAGTATTAGACATCGACACTAAAATAGTCCCTTCACTTGGTTAATTATGAGCAGGGAATCACCAAAGATGTTTAGTCTCTTGATATTCATGGCGATGGCTGTATGGAGGCCCAAAAGTAGGGCTTCATATTCAACATTATTGTTGGTGCATGGGAAGTCTAGTTTGAATGACAAGGGCATTGGAGCTCCTTACGGCATGAAAAACACTATCCCTATGCCAGCTCCTTGCTCACACTTTCGAACCATCAAAGAACAGAGTCATATCAACATTGTTCTCTAGTTCTTCAGGTTTGGGAGCTTCGGATACTACAAACACTGCATCATCCGAAAGCTCGATTGTTAGAGGCCTACTATTGGATAGTGGCACCTCAGCTAACTGATCTGCTATGACCTATCCCTTAATGGACTTCTAGCTTATGAATTCTAGATCAAATTCTATCAATAGCATGATCCACTTTGCAGTACGTGTATTATGATATGTCTTGCTCATCATATACTACAAAGGATTTTGTTTTGATATCACATATGTCATGTGACTTAACATGTAGTGCCATAATTTCTTGGTAGCGAACACTACTGCTAAACATAGTTTTTCCACATATGCATATCCTAGCTCGTAACTCACCAAGGTTCGGCTAATGTAATATATGGCTTGCTCTTTACCTTGTACATTCTTTTGGGCCAACATGGTCCCTAACGCAAAGTCTATTGTCGATATATATAGCAAAAAAGGCTCTTCTAGCCTTGGTGGAGCTAACACTAGTGACGTCACTAGGTATTGCTTTATCTCAATGAAGGCTGCCTTGCAGTCCTCATCCTAGTTGAATGGGACACCCTTATGTAGCAGTCGATTCATGGGTCGACATTTATCCGATAGTTGGGTGATAAATCACTTTATCAAGGCTACCTTGCCTTGAAGGCTCCTTAATTCCTTAATATTGGTGGGAGGACGCATTTCCAAAATGGCCTTGACCTTCATTGGGTCTACTTCGATGCCTCTCTTGGAGACAATGAACCCTAGTAATTTTCTAGAAGTTACGCCAAATACGCACTTCTTAGGATTCAGCCTGACATTGTGCTCTATCAGGTGATCGAAGACTTTTCTTAAGACCTTCGCATGCTCTTCTCATAGCAATGACTTGGCTAGAAAATCATCGATATAATCTTCAAGAATTTTGTGCATATAGTCATGAAAAATGTATGTCATGGCCCATTGGTATGTGGCACCAACATTTTTGAGACCAAATGGCATAACTTTGTAGCAAAATGTTCCCCATGGCATTATAAATATGGTTTTGTGCTGGTCTTCGGGCTTAATCCGAATTTGATTGTAACCAAAAAAACCATCCATTAAGGAGAGCATTTCATGACCTATAGTAGAGTCTACTAGAGCATCGATATTGGGCAACGGAAATGAATCTTTGGGTGTTGCCTTGTTGAGATCTCTAAAATCCATACAAATACGGATCCTTCCATCTGGTTTTCCTACAGGCACCATATTGGATACCCATTCTGGATAGTCGATGGAAATGACAAATTCTACATCCAACAATTTTTGCAATTCATCTTTCACCATTAAGGCTACTATTGGATGCATATTTCTGAGCTTCTGCTTGACGAGCTTCTTGGATGGGTCTAGCGAAAGGTTATGAGTAACCAATTTTGGGTCTAGACCAGGCATATCTTTGTATGTCCAAGCAAAAAGGTTAGGTCTCTCTTTCAGCAGAGGGATGATGCTAGCATGCTCATCTGGAGTGAGACTCATTCCAAATTTAACCTTCATTGGATTGGTGGGGTCATTACCGATATCCACTTCGAAGGTTTCCTCTATCGACATATGGGATCCCTCCTCAAGCTGATGAGGCGTAGGGATCAAATGGATGTCATCAACTGGATTTATATGTTCTTCATTGGAAGCATGTTCAGCATGATAGACATCATAAGCACAGCCTGGTCCAAAATGAAATGGTTGTAGCATCTCTTCATTCGAGAAGAAGTCTTCAGGCTCTACTGGTGAATCAACGTGATCCCAATCGATAGCATCCATGTTTAGATGCAATGGTTTGGATGGATCTACTGGATTATGGAGTGGAGTGGTCAAATCAATGGAGACCATGTTGATGGAATGGAATTGATCTCCAAGACCACATGGACTAAACTCTACATCATCTATGTAGCTTTCATACCCAAGATCTGGCTCAGATGGTACGAGGATGAACGGGTCCTCCCTTGTGGGATGCCCGACAACTGGATCCTCCCTATGCACTAACTACAAAATGGGATCTCTCAGCTCAAGTAGCTCAGCATAAGTAGGTGGATGGGGAAAGAGTCTTTGATATTCCTCTTCCAGATTTATTCTTTCCCTGAGGTGACACTGGAGATTAATCTCTCGATGCAAACCTACAGCTGTAATAGGTGGTGGACCCCGAGGTGGATTCCGATTACGTAGGTGATGAGGCCCCAAATAGGCCATCTCCAATGAATCCTCATCATCACTATACAGATATAATCCTTCACTTCCCCCATATGCAAGGGGTGATCTGCCAGATGTGGTCCCATGTATCTGATTCTACGGTCACTATCATCACTATCCGGATAAACCAGATAAAATGATCGTATATATGACATCGACACAAAAATTGGCTCTGCTTCCTCTTCAGAGTGATCAGTGTTAAGAGGCACTTCTTCTATAACATACTCTGACTCCATAGACAATAGATGTAGCGGATATACAAGCCTCGGATCGGTCATCTCAACCTCATCGCTATGATTGCTACTATGAGCAGACCACTCTATCATGTCCATAAATATTGGGAGATTAGCTGGATGAGGCCTTAAGTAGGCCTACTCTATCTCATCTTCATAATCACTATCGACTATGAAATGCTCTTGTATCTCATCTAATTGCTCTCTAGGCAGAAAATGGCATAGAAATACCAGAACCACGAAGGCTCGTTCAATTTCCTCCTTAGATTGATCATTATTTGAGGACTCACCATCTGCATCATAACTCGGTCCACTTATTTTAGAGGTGGACTCCTCTCCATATTCACTACAAATATCTCCTAACTCGAGATCACCTAGAATGGTGGGGTTGTGCCCCTACATACCAGTATCATCGATTGTGATACGATTTTGATGACCCAGGTTGCCTCTGGGGTTCTGCTCCGAGAACTCTTCATGTTCAAGCTTCGGTCTCTCAATGGTGATGACTGACACCATTGGGTTGTTGCCCCAAAGACTAGACATGTTAGGATGATATGGATTAAAATCCATGTCGTCCCCTAGACTCAGGTATAAATGATCCAATGATGCAATGAGTAAATCATCATGTCCCTAAATCTGCAATCCCAATCCGAACCTATCAGTTGCCAACTGATAACGTAGTTCAAGAGGGGTTCTTCATCCTTGTTCAAAAATACCAAGGTCATATCCATGCCAATGATAGAGCTCAAAAATGTGCATGGCATACTCTAGGTTGGACAAGTACCGAACGTTCACCGTGAACTATTCCTCATCATCCATCTCCATGGGTGCTCACGTTGGAACTTGATCCAACCTGGCATAGATGAAGTTTGTTTGGTTGGGTGGCTCACCCAATGGTACTATGGATCCAACTAGATATCGATGGGCTATCGATCGACCCATGTCTCGTGTAGTCTCTAAAATAGGACCAAAGGTCACATTTTGCATAAGATACTCACCCATACCTATACTAGCTAGGTGAACAGTCACCCACGGTGCGGATGACCCTACTGACGATGCAGGAGAAGTAGGCTGAGGTGCCTCCTCGACTTGATCCTGGGCTTCCTCCACCTCCATGGGAGTGGCAGCCTCAATGATGACTAGTTCGGGCACGTTCTTTGCTTCTTTCCTACCCAATTTTACCTTTAATTTCTTATCATCCTGATGCATTGTTGATGCACTCGATCTCAGAGAAGTTGTAGTGGTATGTTCAGATCTATTTGATACAGATATCGATGGTTGAACATGCACCACATATTTACCTCTTGGAACCCTTACCGATGATGTGGGTCGTATGTCCAAGTGCATTGATGGGAGTACGAAGCCCCTAGAAAATCTGCTAAGTTCATGAACTTGAATGGTTCTTCATCTGATGAAACCATGTGAACTTGTCCCTCATGTATATACTTGACACACTGATGCAATATCGAGGGAACACAATGCATTTCATGAATCCAAGGCCTCCCCAGTAGGATGTTATACTACAAGGTGCCCTCTATCATGTGACACATTACGAGAATGGTCTTTAGTCCCACCTGAATAGGTAGGACAATCATGCCAACCATAGAGCATAGTGCATCGTTAAATGCTCTCAATGTAAAGGTGGTTGGTACGATGAGTGATTTAGGCAATTTCAAATGGTGCAGTGCCTTAGTCATGATTATATTGATTGATGAACCAGTGTCAATCAAGACCCTTTTGAATGGCACATGGTTAACACATGCAATGATATGTAGTGGTGGGTCAGCCATGCTTGCGAAACCATTTTCACTTCATGATCATAGAATTGGATCATTGGTTCCTGGCACTATTGTACGTGCCCCACGAAGTTTGTGAATGCATGTGCATCCTAGGACTGTACCTCAATGGACCTCAGAATGTCCATAAGAGTCTCCCTATGCCTAGGGGACTACTGTATAAGCTCATATATTGACAACTTCGTAGGAGTCATCTACAGGTTTTGAACTAACCTGCTCCTAATGGTCACCATCGATCTCGTTGGTGGGCCTGGAATATTTTGTGCCTATCTTGCTAGGGCATGGCCTATATTTGAATGGGAGCATGAGGTTGATTCGGTTATTCATACCTCCCATGTCTAGTAACAACATTGACCATGTCGATGAACCCCTGGGTAGGTGGTTCGACTCGCACTTGATTGACGTGGCCAGCGTGGTTACGGGGCGCCTCATGGTTTGGTAACGGATTTTTAAAAATCCCCATGTTTTGGTTGTCCGGTACCTAGGGATTTCTGGTACCACAAGCTCTCCCATTTCTATCATATTTTGCACAATATGTTTGAAAGACCAACATACCTCGATGTCATGGCCTTTCGCTCTATGAAATATGTAAAATAGATCTTCCTGATAGTCTTTGGGCTTGGGCTGATTAGGATCAACCATCTTGACTTCGGGTAATCTTATTGCCTTGGCCTCGTAGAGTTGACAAAAAATTGATGTCAATGATTCCATCAATGGCATGAATATGTGAGGTGGGCGTTGCTCTTTGTTCTTGCCCTTGTAGTTATTCTTGCACTGGTCATATTGCACAGGAGGAGGATGGGCTTGATAATTCTATTTATTTTGCCCCTTATCCTCATTTTGGAGATTTAGTACCACCTGATTCACATGGGCCTGCTTGCCCTATTGCTTTGAGGTACTCTTCCTATATCCCTCTTTCCTAGTTTTGAGCTTCAAGTTGCCCTCCTGCAACTTGATGTCCTCAATTACCTTGGCTTGCGCCAAAGCTTCTTCGAATGTAGCATACTATTGCAGCTGCAATAGTAGTGAGATGTGCTTGGCACAACTCTTTGTAAACATTTAGGTTAATTCTATGGTAGGAATCAAGAATGACAACTTTGCCATTAATCTCCTCCACCTCTTCCCATACTATTCTATTGGCTCATCATCACGCTGAGCTAGCACAGCCAAATCAGAAAGGTTGGCCTATTTCTTGATGTCGAAGGAATAGCATTCAAGAAAGGCATCAGCTAATTGCTCAAAATTTGTTATGTTATGTTTCTTTAGCTGATTAAACCACTCTCGGGCTGGCCTAGAGAGTGTCATGACAAACGTACGCAATAATAGTGCATCATTGTTCTCTATCTAGAAGCAAGCATCCAGAAAGCTCATGACATGTTCTTGCGCCTCTTCATCACCCTTGAATTTGTCTAACCTAGGCATCTCAAAATGCTCAGGGTATGGGGGCATAGGCACCGAGGGATCTAAAGGTTCATTGTGAATTTTCCTCAGTGTCAACTTTTGGACAGCCGTGCCTTGTTTCTCAATTGCTTTGACCTTCTCGGCCAAAGCTTTGTAAGCCTCAGAAGATAGAAAGTCCTCCTCCCTAAGTCGGTGCAGAGGTGGTCTGGGAGGTACACTCCTCTTCTATCGAGGTGGAGGGCATTGCTCTTCCTCCTCCTCAGCTTGAGAACTCTCAGGATATTCCTGGTTGCATCTGTTCCCCTCTTGTTCCTCATAATGTTGTTGCCTTTGATTGTCGATCGAGGGTATCTCTCTTGATGGGTAGTGATATGAGTGTGAATGCTTACGTGCTCATGGTGCATGTCAGCTTGCGAAAGAGCCTTCCTATGCACCTACTCTCTATGCTCATCCTGAGAATATAGGTCGGCCCTAGCCAACCTATCTTCCTACTCTACATGCTCCTTCTGGATGAGGATGCGCTCCTCGTGCAAGCGCTGCTCATACAACCTCTATCTAGTAAGCCTCTGCGCTTGAAGATCTTCATATTCAATGTGTTGCCTCTCTAGGTGAGCATCCTCCAATTGATCTTGGAGGAGTTGGCATTTCTATTCAGAGGCCAGTCGATATGATCTTTTGACCTAGTCAACCGTCGGAGGCCTTTGGTATGCTTGCTCTGTACGAGCGACCTTGTGGGTTCTGTACCCATCGAACTGATGTGTTGTGCCTTTGCCTCTATCTATGAAGATGGCATCGACATCATGTTGTGTCTTGTGCTACATGCCACCATGCATGGATGGTGGATGTGAGACATGAGGGTGCTTAGAAGCCTCTCCATGCTCTCTAGTAGTTCTAATGGTGCTCCCGCTATGCTCACTCGGAGCACGAGTGGGTGGAGCCGAAGGCTTGCAGCCTAGCTGCTCTAACACACTACCTAGACCATCTAGCTATCTAGACCTCCACCTCTCATGGGGTGGTGTTCCATTAGCTCCCACCTTCGATATATCGATGGTGATCTTGCATGCTATAGTACGTTGGGAGTATGGGTAGACTTGCGCTCAGTAGGGAGCCCATCTACTTGCCCCTGAATGGGTGGATCTCTATTCCTTCTATACTCAGAAGGTGGGGGTATAGTACACCCTATAGACTTAGTGTGAATGGGTACCAATCTGGTCCCCTGCATGACATACTCTTTGGCCGATCCCATGGATGCACGTGCACTACGGTCTCGATAATGGCTTTCGAGTGGAGCACCCTCAAGCTGAGAAGCTCCATGCTCTAATCTACGTCTAACAGAATGCACTGATGCTAGTCTATCAGGGGTACGCTCAATGGGATCCCCTCATGTCGAGTTGTCTCCTCTAATGCTCATCGAACGTCATTCGGTTTGCTCATGTGGTTGAGGACTAGACACGTGTATTTGTGAATCGGTTGGGGCTTGGTCATTGGCTTCAGGCTTGCACCTTTGTCGACCACCCCGTGTATCCACCATAGTGTACCTAACATCTAGATGTATCTTTTATTATCAAACAAGGTATACAATGATGCTTATCTTATTTTTAAATTTTAAAATGAGCCTTAAACTATTTGATGTTGTTTCAAAATGTGTTGTATCAGTATGAGAAACTCTCACGTGTTTTGCAAAATCATTGGATTTTATTCTCAGTTTAATTGGCTTTCACCTATATACTCGCACAAGCCGAATATGGGAATGAAGTCCATACTCAATGAGGTAGCATAGGTACTACCAACCCTCACCCAACACCCACACCCTTCGAAGATGAGTGCATGCTATTTTGCATGGATAGGATAGTTCTTGGGTCGGCCTTGGCAATGAGCGGGTCCCGATAATACAATTTCAAATGAGCCAACCAAATGGTAATGACATCCACTATTGGTCTCAATAAAATGGGTTGGATGTGAGAGCCCAACGCCACTGATGTTTAAATGAAACATGGTGTGTGTGGTTCGTTTTACTTTGCATAAAGACAAATGCATAAAAGAGCATTCATATGATCATTCCTACATGATATGCATAAAAAGAAAAGGAACATTTCAAATTCAGAAAGCTATGCATGCTATGTCCTACATGATGTTATGACAATGCGATTACGATGACATGGCCTCTAATTGGGCCTCAAGCATGCAAATGACCACTCAATTTTTATCAAGGTCATTGTATTCTAGGGTGGACTACAATCAGAGGTCCGTTGTTCCTAGCAATGCCTTTCTAATGGAAGGAATGCGAAAGCAAACTAGGACTATTCATTCCCCCTTTTTCTTTAGTGTACCTAATTTGCAATCGATTTAAAGCTCACTGTAAAAACACAGAGAAGAAAATACAGAACAGAGAATAAAAATAGAGCCTACCTCAGCTCTTGATCTGATGCCAAGTGGTTTCTCTGTTGTCTGTTGCTTCTGCTGTAAACCGTAGCTCTGGTCTACGGGCTGCAGTGTGAACCATGGGTGAAAGCTGCGGGCCAACAAATAACCATAGCTGTTAGCTGTGGTTAGCACTTGAGATAAGAAAACTCAAGAATGTCAGCACTCAGGGGCTACAAATGCGGAGTTCCACCGTGATCGCCTTCTGACATAACCAAAAAGCATGCTCCTATCTACCGTATTAGTCTATAGTCATCATAAAAGCGTAAAAGCTTGACACATTGCATAAATTCAACAAAATGATATTTCTTATATTGATTATGAATGAATCTCTATTACAAATATGCCCCTCTTAGGGTCACTTGAATGATGATACAGTTTATACAATTGCCAATGCCCTCAATAGGGTAGGCGCATTAATATTGCCCTTTGACTAGTCGCAAACTGCCTTGGGGTGGAGTTGACCCCCTTCTTCGCGATGTGGAAGGATTATGATATAGACTCCTCTTGTACCTGTCTTCCTACGATCAAGAAACAACAACACACGATCAAAAATATAGATAGCCTCTCATAATGAGGCCCTTTAAGGAAACATACATGATAATGCCATTTAAACTAATAATCAAGAAAACATAAAGAAAACCTTTAAACTATGCTAATTGAATCAAGATTTGTAATATAGCATAAAGGAGATCATTAGACAAATAATGCATGGATCAGATAACAAAATAGAAGCATAGAGGTGCATAAAAGATCCACAAATGTCCTAATTAATGCAAAGCATAAACTATCTATTCTAAGCTAATTCCTATGGTCAGAATTCTTCTAAACTACAATTAAACCTAAGAAATGATTAATCTAACCTATTTAACTGGACAAAAATGAAAAGAGTAAGGTGATCTATCACCTATTGCAAACCGTAGCTCTGGTGAGCGGTCTGCACTATGAACCATGGTTGACAACCACGGTTTGACCTTTGATAGGTTTACCCTCAAAATCAGGGGTAGTGGGCTTGATCTCCTTGTCCAAATTGATGTTCAAGGGTCGCCTTTGTTGTCCTTAGACTGATTTGGTGGTCAATTCGATGTGAAGGGCCTTCGTTTGCTCGGATTTGTATTTCTTGATCCTCCTAGGCACCTAGGGCATCCATAATGCAATTCATCATGAATGTTGGCAAAAGGGTCGGGGATTAAGTGCAATAGCTCTATCTCTTAGTATACTCAGTTTGAGTGTACAATTTGCCAGGGCTTCGCTGCTCAAATCTCCAATGCTTGCTTCTCTTTTTCTCCCCATTTGGAGGGGGTATTTATAGCATGCCCCTAGGGCTAGGGGTGGCTTCATGGAGAAGCCAAGACCAAGAAGGGTGGTTAGGACAGTTGGGATGGAAGCCTCTGGAATATTTCATCCTTCAACTGCCTTCTTCTAGATATTTTGGTCATTCCAACCAATTTGGCTCGGATGGAAGGCCTAACTGAACTTTAGTTAAGACCGTAGGTCACAGTTGCGGTCCAGACTGCAGACCATAGGTGTCAACCATGGTTTAGACTGGAGACCGTAGGTCTGGGCTGTGGTTCAGACTGATTAGGCCAAAATGCCTAAATTGAGTGGTTAGAACCACTGCTCTATCTTGGAGTCTATCCAAGATCCTCCATATGGTCTTGTAGCATGTCCATATGAGTAGTCGCCCTCGACATGACGCGTTTTAGGTGTCTACTGAAGGAAAAATTCTTGGAGGCTCATGGTCAAAATTCGGTAGCACTTAGTTTCTCAAAGATTTGAAAGATCGGTATCTATGTGCACATGAACTTAGATATCAAATTTGTAGGGGGTTCAATTAGAGGGGTGAGTACAAATATATAGATTTCTTGAAAGGAATATAATAATGGCACAAACCCTTTGCATGAAAATGTAGAGAAGCAGTTCACATTGAGAAAAGTGAATGCTTATATTTAGAATTTTATGCAATTGAGTAAAGCATACGTTTTTGCTATTTTGGCTCATGTAATGCATCAAATCATGATGCAGGATCATGCACGGGGTTAACTGGTAATTTCAACTTCCAGTTATATCTCGCTCTTTTTTAATCTTGTTTCTAGCGTGACCATCTTAGGGTGAGACGACCTTTATTGGGGACCATCTCTTGGTCAGATAACCTCAGGAGGCCGTCCTTCAAAGGGATAACTAGGGTTGTAAAGGGAAATTTCCCTTGCTTGAGTGGTGATAACCATTATTTTAGCCCATAAGATTGCCCAACGTGGGTCATATGGTCTATAGGGAGTCCATATATGTAGTCTTATCAATATGATGTGTTTTAGGTGTCTACAAATGCCCCTTTTTGGGATACATTATGTGAAAGCACAATGCAATGCAAAAATAGATGACCTATACTCAAATTGAGGGTTGATGATGTCCATTGATCTGATCAACGTTAAATGCTCCAATCATGGAAAGAGCATTCATTTTTGAATCATTGCTTTTGACAAGTTGAAGAACTCGATTTTAGTAAATCTTTCAACCATGGGCAGACATTGTTTAGTCCACAAGCGATGACCTTAGGCATACCAAATAGGCAGTCGTAGTTGTCCTATTATGTATTTAAATTTATTTTTGCTTTTTGGTTGCCCCAAGCAAGAAGGGCGCATGCTAGTATTTGGTAATGATTCTTGAACAAACACAATTTGCATGATTAAGTGTTTTGATTATGAATTTTGTAATTATATGACTACCCCCTCAAGCGATGAGTCGATGAAAAAATGAAAAAATGATGAAAGCGACAAATTGCTTGACCAAGATGATTTTATTTGGGTTTTTCTAGGACTATTGCTAAATTTTGAGGGCTCATGACCTCATTACAACCTTGATTTTAACCCATTTTTATTTTGTTTTGTGAGTGGACTTATGGTAATTTACTCATCCTACTGAATTGCATGGATAACCAATCATTGTAACCACCAGGTTACTAGAGTAAATCACTAGATACGAGGGGCACTCAAATTTTTGGATGAATGTGACCAAGGGGGTTAGGTGCCTTTGGAGCCTTTTGGATTTAATTTGACCAAAGGAATTTGGGTACCTTTGGAGTTTTTGAATTGATTTGACCAAAGGGATTAAGTGCCTTTGGAGCCTTTTGGATTGATTTGACCAAAGGTGTATATGCCTTTGGAGATTTTTGCTATATTTTTTTTATAAATCTTGTGGTCGTATCGTGGTGCGACGGTTGCACTAATTGCGACTATTTGACCCCAAGATGGTCACGCAAATTTAAAAATATAAAAGAAAATTTAACACTTTTCTGACGTCATTTGCATTGTTCTGATTGGAAGAAATGGGAGGATAGGAAGAGGAGAGTGAATTTTGAAAGTGAATTCCATCATGGACCAACCTAAGACCTCTACAATCGGAGGAGTCAAACAGAGAAAGGTAAGCACCTGATTCTCTCCTTTGTCTCTTGCAAAATAAAACTAACCTCACTAATTAACGTGGGAAATGAACCTCACCAAAAAAATAAGGTAAGAAATCATACCTTAGATTAAAAAGTTAGTGTAGGTTGTTTAATGTTTAAAACTGTGCTCTTAGGTGCATGTTTTTAATTAGGGCATGTGATATATTTTATGAAATTTCCCCATTTTAGGGTCGTCTTACGATGAGATGGTCCCTTTTGTAGAATTGGGGGTCATCTCGAGGTGAGACGATCATGGTTCAAAATCCAATAACAAAAAATATGACCATTGTGGAGCCCAAATCGACCCAAGATAGCCTCGACCAGAGAACGTCTCAGGCTGAGATGGCCTCGACTGAAGACCATATCAGGCCGATATGACCTTAATGTTTATGGATTGTCATTGGTTGGTGTTTTTGTTTGTTTATTTTTTTGTTTGACCTGATTGTTTTTTAATTGATTTTACATGGTGGAATTGATAGCCACCATGATGATTTAGGCACACTGCCCATATTTTATGACCACCATAGTATTCTACACTGTTCACCCTAAAATTTGCCACATAATACTCCATGCAGTCCACTCCTATAACCACCATGCCACAATCATTTAAAATATTTTACGTTGTTGAAAGCACCAGGAAAAGGATAAGAGTTCAGTTCGGCAAGGCTCAAGATTTGAATGTTTGACCTGAATATTAAATTATACATTTTGTGTATTCAGTGTGTGAGGACTCACCATAAATATCCATGGTCTATAAGACAACACATGATGTGCTTGTTGATGTTTATTGGGATTGGATTGAGGCCATTGGCATCAAGTAGGTAGTGAGGCTAGATGTGGTGACTGTTGTCAATCATATTTGACAAAATTGATAGACCGCTGGGATAGTCAAATCAATACCTTCCACATTTTAACTAGGGAGATGGAATTCACATTAGAGGATGTCTATTGGGTTATTCACTTTCAATTGATGGATGCCCCATCGCCTGTACACCCACTGGCCAGTGGAGTAGAGTACTTTAGAGGGTATTTGGTGAAGACTAAAAGGTTACTAAGTGCAGTTTGGATAGCAATGGGGTGGTAGTGGAGGCATGGTACGAGGTAGATGTGATATCATCAAGACATGTAGTGATGGTGTCACTCATTTCTAACATATTTATATCTAACTCTTCAGGAGTGAGGTTCCCATGGAACCTCCTGGATTTGGTGGAGTGCACCGTTGAGGAACCTGTGATCATGGCTTGGGGGATGACTCTACCAGTATATTTATATGATGAGTTGTATGAGATTCATCAATAGAGGTGACTTGGATTGGGTTGTAGCTTCCTACTTTAGGTTTGGGGTTTGGAGCACATTCTGGTGGACAAACCATATGGGCTCCTTTGGTCAAGGTAGGCTTAGATGGTAGATCGTGAGATTGGTTACACGAGTTAGTGGGTTTGGGATCAAGAGGTGGGTCGAATTCATCCCCACTTGGGTAGAATTACTCATTACACAAAGTATTTTGAGAGAATAAGGTCAGAATAGGTGCCACGATGGCCATACAGGGATTGTCTTCCATGGATAGAGGTGGCTGAGTAGCTGAGAAGTTTCAAATGCAGATGATGGATGGTTGGCCACCACGATAAAGAGTGAGAGTACATATAATACTCTCACATAACTTGATAATTTGGGGTACATTAGGATATACTTGATGAGCCCATCATTTACCAATGTTGAGGTGATGAGATGAACTTGGCTTAACCCCGAGTAGAGGTCATGGGTGATGATGATGAGGCCATAAATTACCTCATTCATGACATATTTTGGATTATAATAAACTACCTTATAAACCTTATGTTATGTTATGTATGATAAGTTAGATGGTTTAAATGCATTATATATTAGTATTTGCATGATTAAAATGTTTGAGCATATTACTCTGTTTTGACAGTTTTTTTGTATTTTTGCACTGTTTCAGTTTGATTACTCAGTGAATAAAATGTGTAAAATAAAGTAGCAAAATGATGTGTTCTAATTTGTATCCCTTAATAATAATATTTTAATACTTTTACAACTTTCTAATTGGTTTGAATTGCAAAGGAAGCACCAATATTTGTGACTGTGCAACAAATCTGAAAAATACAGGAATTTGTCATATAAATTTTAGCCAGCTGCCAATGAATGGCATAGCTTGGAATTTGTCAATAAAAGCGTGTGAAACCAATTGGAAAAATATTATGAGGGATAGGGTAGACATCCTATATAATTTTTTGGCCATTTTATTTACACTTGAGCATAAAGTAAGTTGCAGGACCAGACATTCCGAAGAAGCTTCGAAATAAGGGGAAAATAAGTCATTTTTAGCCAAACAGAGGATATAGCGCCCAAAACGACAAGTAAAGGATATTTGAATATGGAGAAAGGTTTAAAAGACCATTTATAACCTACTCCAACTAACTCCCACCACTAGATACACATCCCAAGGACTAATGAACGTTGCTACAACACAAACTATCCTAATTTAGACTAGGTTAGTTTCATAATTGATTAGCAAATCACTATAAAACAACAAAATTGATATTGAGAACTAGGGAAATGTAATAGGGATATAAATAAAATATCCATTAAAAGGTTGATATAATGAATAATGGTAACTAATAAGAAATAGCAGAAGCAGACAGTGAATATTTAAAAGCATGATTTTTCCTATAGAATTGTAATGCATTTCATCAGTCAATAAAAGTACAGTTCTTTTGTCAACTTTTGTTCATGAGTAAGTGTGAGTGTTAAGTAGTTAGTAGTGCTTCTTCACCTCCTTATGGATTAGGAAGCAAGGGCTAATTTTAGGCCTAGAGGAAGGACTAATTGGTAATAGGTTTCTTCTGATAAACTTTGCTGCAGCAGATTTAGCAAGATACTTGTCAATTCCATTTCTTGTTGATTACTAACCCCTGTTTTGAATCAATGTGATGTATTCATGTCTTAAACTATGTTTTTATGTAGAAAATGTGTATATCAATTAACTAAGTATATAGACCAGTGATTTCTCTATTTTCCTATTTCTATGATTTAATAATTTGCATAAATTGCAACATTTTTGTTTTTCCTTGAGTTTCCAGCATTTCTCATTTTGCTATCGACCACTATAGTAGAACCTTGATAACCTTCTACAACATGACAATGATAGGTGTTCCTGTTGTAATCACAATGACACTGAGAGGGGGGTGAATCAGTGTGTTCTTTAAAACCTTCTAAAAAAACAATTAGTTTTAAATCCAGCAACAGTTTAAAGCAGATAAGAGAGATACTAAAAGCATCAAGAAAGCATCACACATAACATGGAAATTTAATGAGGTTCACCAATGTGGCTTCTACTCAAAAATGACTGCTTAGACTACCATTCAAATCCAGTCAATGCAAAGCTACAACTTTACATAATCCTTTACCAGCACCAACTGGAAGGAGCACCAACCCCTTAACTTTATCTCGCTTCAACGGAATGGAGCACCAACTCCTATTTTACCAAGACCTACTAGAAAGAGGCACCAACCCCTTATGCCAAGATATAACTTGGAAAACAATAATAAATATTACAGAATACAACTTTCACCTGATTTCTCACAGTCTGCCATTTTTTTGCATTCTGCTGCTTCTGCGCAACTCGATTCGCACTATCCAACCACTTTTGTATTCTTCTTTGCACTCTCTACTGCAATCGGCTTTTCGACACTTCTGCTATTTGCGTGCTAATATTTTGAACTTAGAACTCCATCTCTACACATTGCGCTTTTCATCCATGCAATCACGATATGCAGATTCAAACTACAACTTTGCACTCTACACGGCCGAACTTGCATAATCACTCTATTCGCATTCACACATTATCTCAACGCAACGCACTCTGCTCGCTCTTGCACTCTATATTCCTCATCTTTTCAACTGAAGTAACCATCCTTTTATAGATGAAATCTCAGAGACAAACCCTAGGAAACGTTGGCTGTAAACCCTAGAAGATGACGGCTTCAACCTCTAAGAGCATCCACCGTGAAACCCTAAAAGATGTCGGCTTCAGATCCGCTGTAAAACCATAAATGATGTCAGCTTCAACCTCTAAGATCATCGGCTGTGAAACCCTAAAAGATGTCGGCTTCAAACCCTAAAATCCATCGGCCCTGATTTAACTTTGTCGGCCTCAAACTCTTTTGCCACCTTCATCACCTACCTATAGCTTATTGCCGCGAAATAGCAACACGTTGCGATATCGCGACACTTTTTGTGGTCGTACACATTCTTGACATTGTCATCACGAAATCGCGACCCTTTTGGCCTTCGAACGCTTCACTTCCATTCTTGTCGCAAAATCGTGACACTTTGATCAGTTGCTGACGTCATCCTCATTCTTGTTGTGAAATCGCGACGCTTTCGGCTTCCAACATCTTTTCTTGCATCCTGTCACGAAATTGCAACACTTTCAGCTTTTGTTGATGTCATCCTCATTCTTGTCACTAAATCGTGACGCTTTCGGCTTCTAGCGGCTTTTCTTGCAACCTGTCACGAAATCGTGACACTTTCAGCTTTCGCTGACGTCATCCTCATCTTTGTCGTGAAATTGCGACACTTTCGGCTTCCGTACATTTTGAGCTTCATGCAGTAGCGAAATCGCTACAACTTTGTGCCTTGTGCTTCCAACTTGCTTTTTCTCATGAAATTTTGACTTGAACATAATCGCTGCAACTTTAAGTTCTGCACTTTTGTCTGGTAGCGAAATCGCTACACCTTCGTGTTGTGCAACTTTTACCCGTAGCAAAATCACTACACCTTAGTTCTGTGAAACTTTTACCCAGGGCGAAATCGCCACACCTTTGCTTTGTGCACTTTTGACTTGTAGCGAAATCGCTACAGCTTTTCAACTTAACGCTTTCTTCTTGCTTCGGTCAGCGAAAAATCAACATGTAGCGAAATCGCTACAGTTTCTCGACTTAGCTTCTTGGCCTCCAACATGTCGCGAAATCGTGACAGTTTGCCTTGCGCCTTCTCTCTCTTCTGACTTGTCATGAAATCATGAAATTTTCAACTATCCCTTCTCTCTCCTTCGACTTGTCACGAAATCGTGACATTTTCGATTGCGCCTTCTCTCTCCTCCGACTTGTCGCGAAATCATGACATTTTTGATTGCGCCTTCTCTCTCTTCCGACTTGTCGTGATATCGCGACATTTTCAATTGCGCCTTCTCTCTCCTCTGACTTGTGAAATGACGACATTTTTTATTACGCCTTTTCTCTCCTCCGACTTATCGCGATATCATGACATTTTCGATTGCGCCTTCTCTCTCCTCCGACTTATCGCAATATCGCAACATTTTCGGTTGTGCTTTCTCTCTCCTTCGACTTGTCATGATATCGCGACATTTTCGGCTGTGCTTTCTCTCTCCTCCGAATTGTCGCGAAATCGTGACAGAAAACATGTCGCGATATCGTGACAGTTTTCTAACTTGTCTTTTTCTTCGAATTTTTTCTATCTTCTGCATCTGAATGACTTCTGATCTGTCTACCCACTGCATCCTTGGATCTAACTGCCTGTGTTGACAACAATGACAACCTTCTTGCAACACCTTGCTCAACAATCCAGCATGTGGATTTTACCTTTCAAGTAATATTTCAATTTTGTTGTTTCAATTCTACAAGAGTAAAATAGATTCCAATTCTGCAACATTCACATTCCTGCAATCTCAATTCCTGCAAATATAATTAGAATTCAATTTTAGGTCTTAGAAGTAATTGTTAATTCTTGCAAGTAACTAGTTTCATTTCATTAAAAATAGGATTAGAGGTGACCTAAAAACCCCCAACAAAACCTGTTTCACCAATAAAGCCTACTGTCTAAATCTCCAACCTGCTTAAAACCTTCTTTCATATATAGCCTTGGACACCACCCTGGATTGACAAATCATAAATATTAAATGATGCTATTAATGACACACATAATTTTTGGGGCCTTTGTCAAGGAAAGGTGTTGTTATAATATGAAAGCAACCCAATAATTAGTAAGTGTGATATGTTGTGAACTTCAGAGTGAAATTTGGATAAACGACTGGTACAAGTAACAATTTTTGGTAAAATTGTATTTCAGTCCATCTGGATACAAGCATGAATGAATAGGCTAAGGGACAAAAAAGGCATATTTATCTGAACTATCCCTTTGCCTACCATAGGAAGGCAATATTCATGCTCAAGAGGTGAATTTCCTGTGTTTGAAATTCCTAATAGACTTAAACAAAAACAATCATCTTCATCATTAGTAAGTGTAGGATCTCATGAACAAGAATTTTAGAGGAACTATCTACTAGTACTTCTCCATCTACTCCTGTTGAATCCATACCACCAGGGCAATTTGGACATATCTACACCAAGGTTTGGAACAATATTATGGCAAATTTACCAAAAAATCTAGATGGAGACAATTATGTCCACAATTGAGCAGATAATCCTTGTCCTTCTAGGAATTTTGAATATCCCATTCGATTAAATCCTATGCAAAATTATCTAATGAAAACAATATCACCTTCAATACTTCCAACTTTTCAAGGGGTTGTATATGAAGATCCTGATCAATTATTGTTTGAATTTAAGATTGTATGTCAAACTTATGACTATGTGAATGACAATCAAAAGCTTAAAGTATTACCTTCCACACTTAAAGATGCAGCTCTACGTTGGTTTATGAGTCTAAAACCAAAATATATTCGAACTTGGGAACAAATGGAGAGCATATTCTTGGATAAATACCAAGAATATTGCAGGGTAAGAAATAGAAAATATGAATTATTCTGAATTAAACAAGAACATGATAAGACCTTGGAGGATTATCTTGATAGTTTTGCCTTTATTCAAAAAATATATGGACCTGTAGAGCCAGAAATATGTAAGACTATATTTTTGAGGGGATTACAAGATGATTCCAAGGAGGTATTGGACTTAATGGGTAAAGGGGATGTAAATACCCTTGACATTGATGAAATATTGGAATTATGCAGAAATTACTACCGCACTAGGCAAAGAAGACAAAAATGGAGTACTAATGGCAATGATGTGAAATATCTAATGGAAGAATTGAAAAACATGAAAATTGATATTCTTGTGTAGTTAAGTACAACTCTAGGGGAGATGAATGCAAAATCAAAATATATGAAACCTAGCTATTTTTTTTAAAGCAAAAAACCCCTTACAGGGCCGCCTTGGTCTGAGAGACCATGAACAGGGGGTTCTACACCGTCAAAGTCACCCGATAGTCGCACCCAACCCAACCTGCACCAACATTATCAATTAGATTTTGGATACCCAATTCATCTTTTTGGTAGGGTGGAGATTTGAACCTGGGACCTCTCTTGGAGGATTTCCCTCTCCTCTCCAACTCACCTACAACACCTAGGTAACCTAGCTATTTAATTCTCAAGATGCAGAAATAAATATGCTTTGCAAGATTATCCCTTGAATAAAACTTCATTTTCAGCTATTTGTAGCATCTGTACAAAGGAACATCCTAGTGATAAATGCCATCTACTTCCACAACTCAAAAATGTTTTGGAAACATAAATTGAAGAACTCAATTTTATTAGGCAAAAACAGGGAGAAAAAATTTCACAATATCAAAATGCCCCTTGTTTTCCCATAAATTGGGGATAAAATCCCTGGAATATGCCATGGGGTTATTCAAAATCACCCCAACAAAATTGGAATCACCCTACTTGGATATATTCTCAAGATTGGTCACAATATGGGTGGAGTAATCCATCTTGGAATCAATTCAATCCACCTTGGATGCAAAACCAGTCCTATGGATCAAGTTGGAGATATTAGTAACCACCTTATCCAAGGCAACAAATATATCAAGGTCAAACTCAAAACTTGCTGCATGCCCCTAATAAAATTTTTCAAGGAAGATCCAACCAACCACAACAACAACCATCACAATGGGTGAAGCAACGTCCACTTCCAGCCCAACCTGTGATTAACCCAAATAACATAAGATAGGCAACCTCTGTCTATGTGGTTGAATCTAAAGAAAATGTTGCAGTTCATGTTCTTAACTGCAGTAATATCCAATTACGTTTAGGAAATATTCTACCTCAACCTGTTCCACCTACCATTTAAGAACTTGATAGAACACAAAAACCTTATCATTAAAACCAAATGAAACTAGCCCTGGAGAAAGAAGAAGGAAACATAGAGAAAGTATAAGCAGAGAATTTGCCTTCCTCAAGGATAGTTCCATACCATGAAAGATTTAAAAACTCTATAGAAAATCCTGAATCAGACCTGGTTAAAGAGCTTAAACGGTTAACCCTAACACATTAATTATTGCAAGCAATTAGGTACATGCCCTTGATTAATAAAACTATCCAAGATTTGTGTATTAAGAGACCAAGTAGAAAGAAGAAATCATTTCGTAAGACTATTCAGGTTGAAGGGAACCTAGCTGATCTCCTATCAGGGAAACTAGTACCCCCAAAGTATAGTGATCCAGGGAGCCTAGTTATTACAATCACCATAATGTCAATGCTAATTTTAAATGTCTTGGTTTATTTAGGAGTTGCAATAAATATTATGACTAAATAAACAATGGAAAAATTGTAGCTCAAACATCTAAATCCTCCATCTACAGTTTTATAAATGGTAGATAGGTCAGTTGTAAAACCTAAAGGGATCATAGAAGACATCCCCATAGAAGTTTATTCTTGGGAATACCCTGTAGATTTCCTAGTTTTACAGCCCAAAAACTTAGCAAATGGCTACCCCATAATCTTGGGAAGACCTTGGCTTACAACTGTAATTACATTTATAAACTGTAGGTCAGGAGAAATGAAAATTTCCAATGGCATTGACCTAAAGTAGATTTCTCTTTACCCACCTGCAAAACCTTCAACCAAAATTTCAAGTCAGCTATGGTTTTATAATTAAGATGAAGAGCTAAAAGAGACCATTTCCACACTAGCTACTTTATTAGTGAAGGAACACATAGAGGAGATAGACTCCCAAGAAAGAGAAAATTTTGAGGATGAGACCATCTTAGTGAGGACTTTGCATGAGCAAGGAATGAAAGATGAACCAATAGTTGTTCATCGCCTCTTATGGAATGATGAGGGCCAAAGTTTTAAAAATATGTCACCTACTCCACTACAAGACAATTCTTTTACATTGCCACATGGATGGCACCATCACCTCCTCTCCTCTTTCCACTGTCCCATGCAAGACATGCTTCCACCAGGAGCCACTATTGATAAGGATACAAGAGTCTTTCATTATCTCAAACCCCACCATGATCCACTAAACTCCTTAATAACCAAGTATGAAGGAGTAAAATCTATCCTCCCAGGGATAAAGTAGATTGAAGTGTAGCCAGGAAAATTCTTGAATATTAATAGCTTGCTGACTAAAGGAGAAGAAGCAAAACTATTTGTTGTTTTGTAAAAACATGTTCATGCCTTTGCTTGGGACTACAAGGATATGTCAGGGATCCACCCTAATGTATGCACTCACAAAATTTATACTAAGGATGTTAAACATGTGAGGCAGCCCCAAAGAAGACTGAATCCTATCTTGAGAGATATTTTCAAAGAAGATATTGAAAAACTCTTAGAGGTAGGGTTCATATATCCAATTTATTATAGCTTATGGGTCTCTCCATTGGTTATAGTTCCAAAGAAAAATAGGAAAATGCGAGTGTGTGTAGATTACAGGGAATTAAACAAATTCACACGCAAGGACCACTTCCCATTACGATTTATAGACCAAGTGTTAGACACCCTTGCTAGAAAAAAATGTTTCTATTTTCTTGATGGTTTCAATGGGTACAACGAGATTTGGGTTGCAAATGAAGACCAAGAGAAAACTAAATTTACATACCCTTGGGGAACATTTGCTTACAGGGTATTATCCTTAGATTTTATGTAATGTCCCAACAACTTTTCAATGGGTTGTTTTAACAATATTTTCTCATCTAACTAATGAAAGTGTAGAAATTTACATGGATGATTTCACAGTGTGTGGAGAAACCTTTGACTTTACATTAGAACATATTGATAAGGTCTTAAAATGCTGTAAAACCTACAATTTATCCTTAAATCCTGAGAAATGTTTGATTATGATGAAGGCATTGTTCTTGGTCACCATATCTGTACTCATGGGATCAAATTTGACCCCAAGAAGGTTGATATCATCAAAAACCTTCCACCTCAAAAAAATTAAACTAATGTTAGGAGTTTCTTAGGACATATTGGTTTTTATCGTAGGTTTATTTCAAATTTCAACACAACAGACAACCCCATGTTTGCACTATTGACTAAAGATTCAAAATTTACCTGGTCTGCAAAATACCAAGATTATTTTGAGGCTTTGAAGGAAAAATTGACAACCCCACTTGTGTTAAGAGGACCTAATTGGAAGTTGCCATTTCACATCCAAATTGATGCTTCCAATACTACAATTGGAGTAGCATTAGGGCAGATTGAAAATGGTGAGCATTATGCCATATACTACATTAGCAAGAATATGATAGGAGTAGAAAAGAACTATACCACTACTGAGAAACAATTCTTGGCAGTAGTATATGTTATCAACTAGTTCAGGTATTATATCACATGATATCAAGTATTCATCCATACAAACCATGGAACCATTAAATATTGATGAATACACCTATGGTAAGTGCAATAATTATCCGTTGGTTATTGTTGTTGTAGGAATTTGACATCACTATAATCAACAAACCAGGAAAGGCTAATGTAGTGGCAAATTTTTTTCAAGGCTACAAAACACAAGGGAGGAAGAGTTGGTTGAGGACACTTTTCCTGATGAACAATTGTTTTCTATATTTGTCCAATCACCATGGTTTGAAGATATAGCTAACTACTTGGTAACAGGAAGAATTCCTCTACATTTCACTCATAAAAAAAAGAAATAGTTAATAATACAATGTTCCTCTTTCAAATGGATTAAGGGTCTACTTAGTCCTGACTATGTTTTACGCGGGTGCATATGAAAATATGAGGTGTATGATGTCCTTCGAGCTTGCCATGATGAACCATTAGGTGGACATTATTTGATACAAAGTACAATTAGGAAAATTCTAGGTGCAGGTTATTATTGGCCATCTCTTTACAAGGATGTAAAAAAATACATCATACATTGTGATGCATGTCAAAGGATGGGGAAATCCACCCACAAAAATGAAATATCACTGTAGCCTCAAGTAGTTTTAGAACCATTTGAGAGGTGAAGGATAGATTTTATGGGACCTATTGATCCACCATATCAGGGAAAGGTGCATATCTTGGTATGCAGTGACTATGTGATTAAGTTGGTAGAGGTGCGTGCTTTCAAACATGCTCATGAAGATAAGGTTGTTGATTTCATGTATACTTAGATTTTTTAGAGGTTTGGAGCTCCATGATCTATTACCACAGATCATGGACCCCAATTTGCATCCAAATTCATTGAAGCTTTTACTGAATTATATGAGATTAAGCATAGGAAATCATCACCCTACCACCCATAGGCAAATGGTCAGGTTGAAGTAATAAATAGGGAGTTGAAAAATATTTTGACTAAAATAGTAGCTTCTCATAGAATAAAATGGCTTGATAAATTACCTGAAGTAGTTTGATATTATAACACTACATGAAAATACACCACGGGTTTCACATCTTATGAACTCATTTATGGTAATAAGTCTCTTTTGCCTATTGATTTTGAGCTACTAACACTTCAAATGACTTTGGAAATTGGAATTAATTTGTTACAGACATAGATGGATAGGATTCTACAACTGAATGCATTGGATGAACTTTTGTTGGATGCATTGCATCAAACTAAGGCGATTCAGGAGTAGCAAAAGTTGTGGTATGACAACCACATTCAGTAGAGAAAATTTCAGCAAGGAGATTGATATTTATTGTTTGATTCTCATTATGAGGATTTTACTAGGAAGTTGCAGACTAGGTGGCTTGGACCTTATTATATTGAAGAAGTGTTTGAAAATGGGGTAGTTCATATTTCTCCCATCGATGACTCACGGAGGAAGTTGGTAGTGAATGGGCATCACCTTCGGGTATACCATGCACCACTAACTAAAGAAGAGTTCTTGAAAAAAATTGACAACCTGGACATATGTATGATGGAAGAGATTCCCTCTTCCATTATAGATTCAACAAATTTAGTACAACAATGAAGAGTTTCAAGAAAAAATATAAAACATAAAAAAAAATCAGAAAATAAGAAAACAAAAAGAGGAATAAATCTTGGTTGTGAACTTTCTTCATGGGTATAATTTCAAGGAAATTATGAAATTCCTTCATGGGCACAACTAAGATTAACAAAATTGAAAAGAGAGAAATGAAAAAAAAAAAGAGAAAATGAGAGATTAAAAAAGGAGATGAAAAAATGAATGAAAAAAATGAATAATTTAGAAAGTGAAAACCTTCTAGGAGGCACTTCTGAATTGGTTGACATGAAAACCCATTTTTCGGTGTGCTTTACCTTGAATTGACCTACCCATTCTTGTCCCACCATTGTTTAAATCTCATCAGACTGCACTTGTTTTATTTGATTGCAAAAAAATCAACTAGTAATAAGCAGAAACAACCATCTGTAGAAGTGTGAAATAATTGTTCAAATCATGTATATGTTTCTTGCATTTTATCATTATAGATATTTGATATGTAGTGTATAAAAATAACTAGTTAGCATAGAAATATTCATAGGGTTTGGCAAATCCAAAAACATCTAACCTATCTAGAAGAAACAAGAGGAATTCTTGTTTTGAAAATTGTAGGTTTTGATGGGCAGAAAAGAAAAATGGGTAAAAATTGCAGTCTCGTGAAGAAAGGCACATGATCGGCTGTAATAGCTTACATTTAATTTTTATCAATCCGGGGTAATCAAGGTTAGATTTAAAGAGTAGAAATCCAGTATAGATTGTACCATGGGGATTAATTCTTAAGCTTAATTCAGATCTCTTTTAGTTTCAGGTTTTGCAGAAAAATAATAATTGTAGTGAACATAAATTAAATCATGCAGGAATGAAAATAAAATGCAATTTATGATTTATGCAGTAAATATGATTTTTACCTATTGATGAGTTGATCTAATGATGATTTTATCTATTGGTGAGGATCCTCATGCAGTTAGTTTTAATTATCTATTTTGACTTTTTGATCTATGATAATGCAATTTAATTTATTTTATATTCTAAGGTTAATTCTATGTACTAACTATTCCTAACCTATTGTAGGGGTGAGAGAATAGGGACTGATTGTAGGAGTGGGCCCTACCTCCTAGAGGACAATGTAAGTCTTTCTCCCCTAAACTATTTTATCTCAGTAACTAAGATGCATAACTACTACTAACATTATTCTATTCTATGGATGCAAGAAAAATACAATTACAACTACATAAAAGAAATCAAGCAGTAAATAACACAAATGATACAGTTACCATAAAGAAATACTACTTTATTTGCTGGAAATTCAGGTGTACATAACTCGTGGTTCTTCAAAAATTGTACAAAATTGACATAGAATATTTCAACATTAGCATTAGACTTCGAACATTTCTTCATTAGACCTTTTCAAAGGTCTCCCTATGTAATATATAATATGACTTGGACAATTCTGAATATAACTCTTCCACGTATTTTTCCATGTGGCATTGTGGACTTGATAATGCGACAACTATGTACTTAACAAAAATAATCTAATTAACTAACATAATTCCTAATCCTCCTTGGACTCAATAAATAGCCTAAGTGGTCCAAGTGGCAATACATGAACGAACATAACAAAACAATACTAATTTGAACATTTTGCAAGATATAACATCATAACTATATGCCCCTTTATTCTCGGGAAGGACATAACAATCTTGCATCAGAATCTAGACAACCTAACAATACTCTAATTTTACAACTTTATAAAATAACTTTACAACTTTATTAATCACAATATCCTCATGAATAATATTTGACAAGTCAACCAACTATGCTGATTGTAATCCTTTGCTACCGTGTAAGAGTGCCATGCTATCACTGATGTGGCATGCAACATCGATCAATTGACTTGGTCAAATTTCTTTCATAACTCTTGGTAAAAGTCTTCTTCGATAACAGTCTTCAACAGCTACCTTCTGTAACATACTTCAATAACTATCTTCTATAACATACTTCCTAGCCACTACATTCTATAACCATGTCTTCAGCCTTCTCGATACGTCATCCTCATGTCCATCTTCTTTCATGTCCAGGGTTTGATCTAAAGCTCGTGCTACTGCATCATACGCCTATGAAACATTCTTCAACATTTCTATCCAATCATACACAACTCACATGCATTTTGCATGAAATACATACATTTGTCACATTTAATCATATCCATCATTTTAACTGATAAATCATATAAATAAACAGAAATAACCATTTAAAATATATTGCAATCATGATTTAAAGATAGAAATTAAACAATTTATCATAAAAAATACATGCTAAATAACTACTCATCATTTTCCCCCAAACTGAGAGATATGCATGTCCTCATGCATATGGAGAAAATGAGGTTTTAATAAAATATCACAAACATTACACATATTTCAGATATTGTATTCCAGATTTCTGCAAATTGAAATATTCATGAAACTTTACATATTTTTCCAGAAATTTACAATTGCATGAAACAAGAAAATACAATTATTTTTCAGAAATAATCAAATAGGTCTATTAGATCTTGTTTCTAAAAATCATTGGTAACAACACTAAAATCACAAGAAACGAATATTTTTAGAAATAACTCTAAATATAAACCAACGTATTACAACACACAATTTCCAATTAAATTTTTGCAGTTGAAAGTAAAATATTTCAGGTCTTCAAAGATCATTTCTATGACAATACAAATGTTAAAACTACCAAACAAATCTAAAAATAATGATTATTCTTTAAAAATAATTTCATCAATAAATGCAAAACCAATCTATTAAAAAATATATTTTTTACAACTTTTAGAGAACTAATTCTCAAGAGTGAATAACATAAAAAAATAAGTCCTCAAAATTACTTCATTGTAACAACCTGCTAAAATTGTAATCATAAACATTAAGTACTACACAAACAATTTCATATATAAAACACTATCTATAATATCATCCTCAGATATATATATATCACAAAAATATATCTATAGATATAAAACATTCAAACATTTTGCAGAAATAATAATATATAAATATCAAATATTAAGTCTGAAAATCATGAAAATATTTTAGCAGTTTTTTAGTTTATCCGACTTGTGACCGTCGGGTAGAAATTCTTGATGATGGAGGTCGCGTTGGTGGCAATTTGCGTTCATGTTTGATCTTTTGCACCTACGCCTTAGCCTTCTGCTCATCAACTGGAGTTTCAACCATAACAATTTTGATATGCTCTACCTCAATGGATTCCTCTCCCTGCATTGTGTCCTGCATTTTGGAAGGTGGAGGCATCTCAACTGATGCGACCATATTGTTGATGACTACGTCAATTTCTGGAGGTATCCCGACGTCCAGGGCCAATTTTCTTGGTGCGGTTCCAGTTTTAGTGGAGGGACCCGATTCTTGAGGTCGATTCTGTTGCATCAAACTGGCAAGTGGCAGTGAAATTTCTTCTTTGAGAATCCTGGAAAAGTCAATGGTCTTATAGTTGGTTTTGCTGAAGTTGATAGACTTATTTTATTTCCTATCGATCGTGGAACTCTTATTAGGAGAGGCATCGACAGGTGGCGGTCGGTTGATGGGGTCAACAGGTTTCGTCACCCTATCCACTGAGATTTGTTTGATCATGTCTATCTAGAGGGTAAGGGCACGTTGGACTAGTTTTGAATGCTCTACGAAATCCTCTCAAAGTTTATCAATTTTGATCTACAAAACAATATTCTATGCCCGAAGATGTGACAAAGATTCAATAGCTGGCTTAGGTGTGGGTAGATTGGACTCGTGTCCAGACATTTCTCCTTTTTCATGAGTTTCAAGAATGTGTTTTTCACATCAAGTTTTCTGTGTAGGTTGGGATGATTTAGTAGACCTGGTGTGGGTTCGGCGTTTACATTTTGGAATTTCAGGCTCCTCTTCCTGACTCTCTGATTTAGGATCCTCCCCAGATGGACTCTTTTCTTGGGACTCACTATCGGTGGACTCAGAATGATCCGATAGGTTAGACTCTTCTACAATTGTCTCCCAGGATACTTTTAACTTCATTTGCTTTTTGCAAGACCAATAATTTGATAAGGCCATGATGTGCAATTAAATGAAACTTAGGGCTATCATCAAAATTTTTAGGCTGTACGTGAACAACTGTAGATTTCAAAGATTGAAACAAGAAATATGGCAAATTGATGATACACTCTTTTTGTCCTGGAAACTTCAAATTTATCAACATCCTAAGGTGATACGTTGCATAGCTAGACATTCGTCCCTCTAGTGTGAAAAATTTAATGATTAAGACAACAACTTCTTGCCACTAAAGAGGAAGTGTAGAAGTAGCAATGCCCTTTATCCATCCCTCCTTGTCACGGATGATGGTACACTTTTCACCAAATTTTTCTACCAATTGGGTGACACTTTTAGAAGAATTTTTGTAGTAGGGTAGTCCTACCTCAGGTAAACTTAGGACTTCAGAAATAACACTAGGGTTCAAGGTAATTTGGATATCCCCAATGCGAGTGACCATGGTTGCGGGATTATAGTTCATAGTAAACTATTTTGCAACACCCTGGTCATGCCCTTGGAACTTCGTGAGGGCATCCCACCACCTCGCATTTTGAAATAATTTCTTTATGAAATCGTTGGGATTTTATGTTTCAATGGATGGGGGTTCACTCCTCTTTTGGAACATGGAACGAGGCATAGTTTAGGGTAAAGGGTAGATATAATTTTAGTGGGGGTAGTTTCAAAATTTGTTTTCAGCAGCTGAAAGACCTGCACAAATTTTCCATTTACAAAGACCATTTTACATTTTGCAGAAATTTTTTTATCATTTCATAAAAGAATTATGCAAAAACATAAAAAAATAGTTTTGTATTTTTGCAATGGTTTCTTTCATCAACATGAATAATTATAATTTATCTTACCCTTCTGTTTAAACTACTAAAAGGTATACACATTGTTTTTATATATGTGATAGAATGATTAAGGTGTAAAGTATCTATGACTGTTTCATAAAAATAAAATCAAAATAATTAAAATTTTACCTATCACTTTCATTCTGCCAACTTTTCTATTACCCCACGATGTCGTTTTTAGAATTTCTCTTTGCCTGTGTTTCCTCTCACAACTCCATCCTTCTGTGGTGATTTCCCCTTCCGTATCCATTCCCAATATTTAATTCTATCTTGCTAAATTTTTTTGCAGGGTTTTGGCTCTGTTTCATGTTGTAGAGCATTTTCGTCGCGATTTTAGGGTCTTCTACAGAAGGACAGATGAATTATAGGGTTTTATTTTCCTTTGCATGGAGTTTTAGCCATGCAAAGGATCTATATTGTCCTTTTAATCTTAATCATTGGGTGTGAGTGTTATCCGTGATTAGGTGAAGCATGACCCTTAGTTTTTTTCAATCGACGACTTAGGGTTTGGATCCATATCACTATCATTTGTTTGGCTGGTAAGGACTACATGTCGACGATCATCTTAATTTGCAACCGATATGGTGGAGTTTCTATACTTTGCATAAATTTTCCTTTTGTTAATTGTAACCTTTCATTTGAAACTTAATCAATGATGGACGTCATTCATCCATGGCATTTCTTGCTATTGGCACATGGATCCATATGTCACTCAGTGGCAATGGTCAATGTTTCTATTGGCATCGATTATTATTGGATCTATAAACCACATGGCATCCATCATCATGTCAAGGTATTCATCATTTTAGACTTCCCCACCTTCATGGATATCATTGGCTAATTATAATACTATTTTCTTATACCTTTTATCTTTGAGTACGACGATGGCCGATAAATTTCTTTTTAAACTATTGCGCTTACACATTTATTCCATGTAACCACTTCCTTCTATATATCGCTAGCTTGATGTCCACATCATCTATTTTATCCCCCATTTATCTTTATCACATTTTGATAAATATTAAACTCATGGTCGATACCTACACCTTTTATGGTCAACCTTCATGCTTGACATATTTTATTCATTGTATCCCAACCACCATCATACACATCAGATTTAAATTTTATTCTTCATTATATTTTTTATCGTGTCATAGTTTAGACTGGTCCCATGGTCGCATTTATTAACATTGGCATCCACGTGTATCGATAGTTGTGCCTTAACTTTGTGGTCACCTCCATGCTAGCATAATCATAAAAAATCAAATATATGTGATACATGGAGACATATTGTGTACACATTAAATATTATTTTAATTTTATCACATTCATGGACAGATTTTCAAAGGTGATTCAAAGAGGGTTTTATAAATTTTCATCAAATACCTTCTCTTACCTTTATAAATGACATTGATAAATTTCTTTTATATTTTGCATTGACACATCTTATCATATTCTATGTTGACACATTCTGTCATATTCTGGATTGCCACGTATCATTTTTACTTAGGGCCAGTTTAAGTCTCGACACTTAGAAATATTTCATGATATGTGTTATGAATACTGTCTACAGATGGTGTGTATAAAATATTATTACAAAATATATCTATAGAAAACATCTACAAAAGATATCTACAAAAACATCTATGGAAGATATCTACAAAACTATCTATGAAAATTATCTATGGAAGACATCTACAGAAGATGTCTATAGAAACTATCTACAAAAGATATCTATAGAAACTGTAGTTGTTAGAGTCAAGAAAATACTTTACCTGATTCTTCCCCCAAATTGTATTGTAAGCTCTGTATGTCTTTATTTACTCCCCCCAAACTATAATTTTGGCTATATAGCCAAAACAAAATGAAGGGTGTCTTATTTATATTATGGTGGATGGTATAATAATGAGTTTTATTTATGGGGGATTATTAAGATTATTTTTGTGATTGTGCTTCCTGAATTTCATTAAGAAGTATCCAAGTGAGAGAAAAATGATTATAAAGCTTGATATCAGTCATCAATATATGCAAAAATAGATCTCTATCAAAGGCTTGGATAATTTCAACACTTAAGAAAAAGTGGAATAGATATTCTGATATTATGATGGCTTTTGCTAAAGGGTGCAAAGTTTTGGGAGATACAAGCCATATTTTTGTAGGATAAAATGAACTATGGTACTTCCATAAGGATTTGCTTCTAACTTTTGCTTGCTTATGATATTCTAGAGTTGTTTCACAAAGACTCAGACATCCTAGTGACTTCAAACAAATTCATCTATTCTTTTTGCAAATCGATATGATGTTAAAGTTATCCTAATGTTTTCAAGCCTCTCAAGGACCAACTGTGTGTGCAGTGAGTATTCATTCCTCATTATGAGTAAGGATTGAGTAAAACAATGGTCACTTATGCCAACAAGCTAGCTTATCTATGAGCATCCATAGGTCTTGTCCAGACTTAGCGCTACTACGTAAGGATACCTTATTGCCAGGTGGGTTTCATTCAACCCATTGCTGTAATGAGGATCACCCCATGGTTTTCGAGACACTAAGAATTCCAGGGATTCAAGCTCTTTTACCCTTATTTGAATTTTTCTTGGGATACTTGCTCATTTTAAGAGGGAGCAAGGGATTTTATTACTTTTTGGGATTCTTGCTTATTTTTAGAGGAAGCAAGAAGATATTTTTGGGATACTTGCTCGATTAGATGAGGAGCAAGGGATTTTTAATTTTTTTTCAAGGATGAAGGGTGAGCTTGTCCTTTTGCCAATTCATTAGTACTCTAGGCCATGCGCATAGATGGATAAGAAGGGGAACCATTCACTTTATGGCAATAGTAACTCATGAGTTAATCTCTCCAAATATCACAATGTTTTTATATGTTCTAATGTGCGTAGTCCAAGAGAAAACTTGATTGACTAGGAATATCTTACAACACCAAAATATTGCTTGACTTTCAATGAAAATTTGCTCAAAACACTAGTGGTGGTTGAGTAATTGAGAACACCTAGATTTCATTTAGCAAACAAGGTATTATGCAACATGTGGTAGTCATTTTTCCTACAAGTTTTTAAAGAAATATCCTTTTGGGCTATTTTTGAAACATTGAGACTAAAAAATTGATGAAAATAAGATAGAAATATTGCAGATATAGAAACTTTATGATGAAATAAAGGAAGCATAATATCTTTTTTATTATGATGAGAGAAGTTATTATTCAATAGTTGTTGATTGCAGTTCAGAGATACACTACAAATCAACTTGTTGCTTAAGGTGGTGTATGAATTCTTCCTTAGATAATGGCTTCTTGTAAAGTTTAAGCCTATGCCCATTTACTAGTAGTTTTCTTGTTGAATCATCTATAGGCTTAAGTTTGATTGTACCATTCCCGAATATCTCCTCAATTTCATAGGGTCCTAGCCATCTTGTCCTCAATTTACCTTGAAAATCTTGGTAACGAGAGTCAAACAACAAGGCCCAATCTCCTGATTGAAATGTACATGGTACAATGTGTTTATCATGCCATTTCTTTCTTTGTTGCTGGGTTATTTCAGTCCTATGTAATGCTTCTAGTCTCCTTTCATCCAAAATGTTTAACTTTTCCAATCTAGCTTTCTATGCTTGGTCCAAATTCATGTCAAGTTGTACCATTGTGCGAAGAGTTTCTATCTCAAATTCAATGGGCATGATAGCTTGTTTTCCATAGACCATTTCATAAGGTGATAATCCTGTGGTAGTTTTCCAAGTTGTATTATATGCCCATACAACTTATTTTAATCTCTCAGCCCAATCACCCCTATTAACAGCTATGGTTTTTGTAATGATCTTTTCAAGTTCTCTATTTGTAACTTCTACTTGTCCATTGGCTTGAGGGTGATATGGTGAGGTTTTCCTATGTTTTATTTGATAGATGTCAACAAAATGTGCAATTACCTTGGAGAGAAATTGGGTTCCATGATCTGAAACTAGCTCTCTAGGTGCTCCAAAGCATTGCATAATATTTTCATAAAGGAAATCAACTACTGGTTCAGCTTGTGCTCGTGGTAAAGCTTTAACTTCAGCCCACTTAGTAACATAGTCTGTACACACAAGTATGTGTTTATTACCTGCACTTGGAGGGTCTATTGGTCCAAAAAAGTCAATTCCCCATTTCTCGAATGGTTCAAACACTACTTGCGAAACCAAAGGCATTTCCATTGAAGGTGTAGGCTTACTGGCTCTTTGACAAGCATCACATCTATCAACAAATTTATGGACATCCTTATTCATGGTAGGCCAAAAGTAACTAGTTTGAAGTATTTTACTAACTATCCTTTGGGTGGCATAATGGCCTCCATAGGGTTCTTCATGTGCTGCCCGAATGATGTCATATACATCTTCTTCTTGCACACATCTCCTAATTACTTGGTCAGGACATGTTTTAAACAAGACTCCATGAATCCACATATAAGGGATGCTCTGACGTATTAGTTTTCTATGCTCATGCGGTGTATAGTTTTGAGGCATTTTTCTTGTTACTAAGTAATTTACAATATCAACATACCAAGGAGTGAAAATAGAAAGAGCAAACAAATGTTCATCTGGGAAATTATCAAGAATTAACTCATCATCATCAAAAATTTGCATACGAGATAGGTGATCTGCAATGACATTATCTTTTCCTACCTTATCTATGATTGTAACATTAAACTCCTATAACAGAAGAAGCCATATAACCACTCTACCTCCCACTGTAGCTTTGTTCATTAAGTACTTAATGGCAGAGTGATCAGTGTGAACAAATACTTCATACCCTGTTATGTAATGTTTGAATTTATTGATAGCATGGACTACAACTAAGAATTATTTTTTAGTAATAGTGTAATTAAGCTCGGCTCCATGCAAGTTTTTACTCACATAATAGATAGCATAAGGTATTTTGTTCTCTATCTATTGCAATACTGCCCCTATTGCGTAACCCGAAGCATCACAATGTATATGGAATGGTAATTCCCAATTTGGTCCTCTTAGGATTGGAGCAGTAATTAATTTATCTTTTATAACTTCAAAGGCTTCTTGACATGCTTTAGTCCAATTAAATTCACTTTCTTTAGTTAAGAGCTTAAGCATGGGAGCAACAATTTTACTAAAGTCTTTAATGAATCTACGGTAGTATCCTGCATGTCCTAGGAAACTTCTTACCTTTGTTTGTGTTTTTGGAGGTTGAAGGGATTGAATAGCTTGTATTTTTGTAGGATCTACTTTAACACCTTCTTCTGATATATGATGTCCTAAAACAATGCCTCCTCTCATCATCATGAAACACTTTTCATGACTCAAAGAGAGGTTTTGCTCTTGGCATCTAACCAGAACTCTTTGTAAGCTTGATAAAGTTTCTTCAAAGGTATTACCATAGACTGTGAAGTCATCCATATAGACTTCTACGCATTCATTGATTAAATCAGCAAAGATAGCTAAAATAGCTCTTTGAAAAGTAGCAGGTGCATTGCATAATCCAAAAGGTAAGACTTTATAAGCATAGGTGCCTACTGGACATGTGAAGGTTGTCTTTTCTTGATCTTCTTCAGCTATGGAAACTTGATTATAACCACTAAAACCATCCAAAAAGCAGAAATATTTCTTTCCAGCCAAGGTATCAAGAACTTGATCAATGAATGACAAGGGAAAATAGTCTTTCTTTGTTACTTTGTTTAATTCCCTATAATCCACACAAATCCTCCATTTACCATTCTTTTTAGGGACTATCACAAGTGGTGACACCCATTGACTATCAGAAATTGAATATATAAATCTTGCCTTCAAGAGTTTAATGATTTCTTCTTGAACCACATCTTTCATAGCTAGATTCAATCTTCTTTGGGGTTGTCTTACTGGATAACAACCTTCTTGGATAAATATGTGATGGGTACAAATATTTGGATGTATACCTTTCATGTCCTCGTAGTTCCATGCAAATGTTGATTGATGCTTCTCAAGCACATCTACTAATTGTGATTCTTGTATGCTTGTGAGCTCATTACTAATATTCAAAGTTCTTCCTGGTGTGATATCTATTTGCATGCATTTTTCATTGTTTGCATCTATCCCCATTATCTCATGTTCAAGAATATTTAAGTGATAGTCATATGGTACCATTTTTTGAGACTGACTCATGCTTGCTTCGTCAATGGCCATAATAGATTCAGATGAACAACCATTATCTTGACCTTGATCTTCTTTTTGATTTCCTAATAGTAATGGTAATGGTCCCTCAATTTCTTGTTGAAGATGTTCACTCAGAACATTGATTGATAAGGTTTGGATATCATCAAAATCATGAGGGAAATCATACCATAGTTGCTTTGGAAAATATTTTTCTATTGTTGATTCAGGGAATAGGCTAAGGTCCTTAGTATTCTTACCATCGGAAATAGTCATGTTTCTAGATCTACAACTAATGTAAGCATCAGTTGTTGCAAGCCATGGGCACCCTAGAATTAAGGGATGTCCCCCTAACTTTTTCTTGGGTTGTAAGACTATAAAGTCTATAGGGTATTCCCATGAACTTACAGAGACTATAACATCTTCTAGTTTTCCTTCTGGCTTAACAGTAGACCTATCTGCAAGTTGGAGTACTATAGAAGTTGATTGTAGTTTATGTACCCCTAAATATTTCATTGTTTCTTTAGTCATGACATTAATAGCGACTCCTAAATCGACCAAAATATTTTGCAAGGCTATGTCACCAATGTGTACCATGAGTATAGGTATTCCAGGATCTATGTATTTTGGCAATAACCTACCTCCCATTATTATCTCAGACAATTATCCAATGACTTGAATAGTTTGGGCTTCATTCTTCTTTTTCCTTCCTGAATTTGTGCATATGTTTTTGATAAGCTTGGAATAGATAGGGATATCCTTGATAGCTTGTAATAAAGGAATTTTAATAGTAACATTTTCTAATTCTTGAAGGAAGTTAAAATCTGGCTTAGATGGTTCTTTTGGTATTGCCAGTCTTTGAGGAAATGGTATCTCTACTTCCTTCCTTTGAGGAATTTGGATCTCTTGTTGTTTTGTTGGAAATTTTTCTGGTGAATTTTCTATTTTCTTTTCATTGTTATCCTCCTTTTCGAACAAGTCTACAATGGGATTATCAAGTTCTATGAGAGTTACATTGTTTTCCAATACTTTTCCAGATCTCAATTGAATCTGTTGACAAGGTGCCACATATATAGAACACGTCTCACTTGTTTCATAGACTTGTTGAACATTCTTGTTGTTGTTAGGATTAGGGATTGGTTGAGCTGGAAGAGGGGGTTGTTTAGGAGGATTATTATTATTAACTGGAGGTGGAAGAAGTTTATTTTGAGGTTGATTTTGAGGGGCTTGTCCCCTAAATTGGTTTTGAAAGTTCTGTTGTTGTGATGGATTTTGAGACCAACCATGTCCTCCTTGATTGTATTGGCCATTAGTATTCCAACTAGGCATATTTTGACTTAGCATTCCTTGATTCCATGGAGGTGGAATTCCATAGGTATTGGCCATAAAGTGGGCCCATGGGGGTATGTTCCAGTCTTGATTATTTGAATATGAGTTCCAATTTGCCCAGTTTGGTGCATTGGACCATTGATTAGGCCTTTGTTGGTTGGAATAACTAGGGTTTGACCAATTAGGTGGTCCATTAAATGGACCATTCCATATTTGGGCTACAAAATAAACATCTTCTGCCTCTTCAACTTCAGGTTCTTTTATGGCAACTTTAACAACTGAGATGTATTTGCAGTTTTCAGTCTTGTGATTCTTTTCACAAATTTGACAACAAGCAGCAATATTGGAAATATTTGTAATGTTGAGAGGGCATTCCCTTAGGTTGTGCTTTTTCCTACATCTATGACAGTAAATTTCTTCACTATCCTATTCTCTTGGTTTCCTATCCATTAGATCCAAAGATGTAGTCAAGGTACTTAACAAATCAATTTTTAAACCTTCCAACATGTTTCCAATTTTTGCCCTTGTCACTCCTCCACTTACTGATGTAAACTTATTACTTCTAAGAGGTTTATTTCTTGAATAGTTTCTGCAAAGATTTACAATTTCATCAAATATCATAAGATGAATATCTCCTTTTGCCATAAGGTTTAGAACCTCAAGGACATCTTCTTTCAGTCCTTTTAGAAAAAGTTCTTTTAAGATTTCTTCATCAAGGTCTATATTTACTCTAGACCCAACGAATTGAAATCTCTCAAGGTAATCCTCCAAAGATTCTTCTTCTTTTTTATTCATGCAAAATAGCTCATATTTCTTATCCCTAACTCTACAGTAATCCTGATATCATTCAAGGAATAGCTCTTTTAATCCATTTTCTCCATCCCATTGATTACAAACACTTTCTCCTAGACCCATGAACCATATTAAAGCTGCATCTTTAAGAGTAGAGGGAAACAATATTAGATTTTGTTCATTGGTGGTGTAAAATTAGGCTTGGCACACCACTTCAAATTCGAAGAGAAAAGCATCAGGATCTTTGTGTGGTTTCCCATGGAAATATAGAAAAAGAGATTGACTTAGGTTCTCTTGTTGTCCCATATGTATGTAATATTGGGAAGGCAAATATATTTCTTTGTGCATTCCTCCTTCGGTCTCCATTCTATCTTTTTCTATCCTCCCTTTGGTTCTCTTCTACTTCTCCATGTTCACTTTGTTGATCAACCATGATTGAATGTAGAATTTCAAGGATCGGGTTGGGTATAGGGTCGGTGAATATAGAAGAGGGATCTATGTGGTTGTCAAATTCTGGTTTAGGTAATAAATATGAGTTGGGATCTTGTTCAAATTGATTGGTTGATGTTGCAGTTTTGACTTCTTTTAACTTATAAATTCCAGGCTTCCTGTTAAAGTCTCTTTGGAAATTTCCTTTTGATTTGTTGATCTTTATAAACCTTCCCTTAGAGTCTCTAGGTATGCTCATGAAATTTCCAAATTCTCTAGCTTTTGCAACAATATTTTGCCTTTCTAATCTTCCTTGAATAGTCTATGAATATCTTTGATTGGATCAAGTTGTTATGGTGTCATGTAGTGTTCCTCTTCAAATTTAAAATCATCTATCACTAATTGGATCAATTGAACAAGGAAAGCTTGTGTTGGAATAGGGTTGGGATTTCCAAATTGTAGCTCGTATCGTAATTCTTGACATAGTTCTCTAAAGCGCACAACTCTAGGTATCTTATGATATTTCTTGCTATATTCTAGGGCTACTTCTCTCTTTTCTATGTCTACAAGGAAGTTGTGAATGATGAGGGAGTCCTTGAAATATTGATTCCAAGGATAAATTATTGGATTTACTGTTGCTCTCCTATCCCAAAGCCAATGCTCACAACTCCTTCCAAGATCTAGATAAGGTGAATAATAGTTCAGCCCTAGAGTTTTTGATATGTCAATTCTTTTGATCTTCTCCAATTCGTTTGATCTCTCATTAATAATATCAATGTATTCACACAGAAACTACCACACTTTACTTGATGTTTTTGAAGAACACAAGCTTATACTGAGAGGGGGGTGAACAATATAAGACCACTTTTTACTTTTCTTTACTCAAACAATATTATCCAATATATCAATGGCAATATCAACAACAATAATCAAAGCAATGCACAAATCACCACACACAATAGAGACACCAATTTAACGTGGTTCACCCAATGTGGGCTACTCCACGGAGAAAATATTTCACTAAAATTTTCTCAACAAATCTCTTGGGAATCCTTTCCCTATTACAATGTTTATGGACCTCTATCCAAAGGAGACACCAATCCCCTAATCAAGTTTATGGGTACCTACCCACAGGAGACACCAATCCCCTTAGCTGGTTCATGGATCTCTATCCATAGGAGAACTCCTTCTCCTCTACTCTGGTTGGTGATCCTCTAGAAGACTACTACCTCCACTACACTAGCTTGTGGATCTCTCTCCACTGAAGACTCCTATCCTCACTCAAAAGACCTCTATCCTCACTACCCTGGCTAATGGATCTCTATCCACTAGAGACTACTATCCTCTACTCTGTCACCTCCAAAGCTTGCTCTTCAATCTCTTCTCAAATCTACACTAAACATAGTCCTTTGGTCTAGCACAAATCTGCTCAATCTCTATCTCAAATATACACTAAACATAGTCCTTCGATCTAGCACAAATCTGCTCAATATCTATCTCAAATATACACTAAACATAGTCCTTTGATCTAGCACAAATATGCTCAATATCTATCTCATTCTACACAAACCTATCCTCAAATTTGCACCAAAATCTATCCTCAAATATATCCTCAAGCCTTAACACAAAGCTTGATCCAATCACAAATCAACTTTGCTAGATCTACCCCAAACCTTAACTCAAGGTTTGAACAAATCAATCAATCAAATCTACTCTCAAGTCTTCTCAAATACTTACCTCAAATATATCCACAAGTCCTCTCTAAAACTTTCTCAACTCTCTCAAGTCTTCACCAAGACTTACCTCAAATCTGCTCAACAAGTCCTCACTAGAACTTGCTCAATCTGCTCAACAAGTCTTCACCAAGACTTACCTCAAATTTCATTATAAGCTTCCACAAAAGCTTACTCAAATCTATCCTTAAGTCCACTCTAGGACTTACTCAAATCATCTCACAAGCTTTCACAAAAGCTTATTCAACTCAACTCAATCTATCACAAAAACCTCTTCAATCACACAAACAAGTTTCACACATAATCTTGTTTTAATCTCAGAAACATATAGAGAATGGTTAGAGACTCAATATGTTTCACACTCACAACAATCAACTTAATCACTTCTAAAACTCTCTTCAATTACAAAAAATTTCCTAATTTTTTAACCATAGAAACATATAGAGAATGGTAAGAGACTCAATATGTTTCACTCATAAACACTCAATCACTTTCAAACTCTCCTTCAAATCAATTTAGAATAAAGAACAATTTGTTTCATAGAACTTGAACTATCACTCCAACACTTTCAATCAACTATGCTCAATCAACTCCACTCAACCAATCACTCAATGAAACACAACTTGCTTACAAACCCTAACCAAGTGTTTCACAATACTTTCAACAACTCACACTATGGAACTCAACCTTGACTCAAGATGATTCCAAATTCACATAACAATGATACTCATGGTATTTTTCACAAACCCTAATCAAGCACATGAAAGCTTACTCAAATATTTCCAACAATGCTTATCAAACAATCTCACATAACAATGATACTCATGATCTTTCACAAACCCTAGTTCAAGATAGTTCTCAATTTCTCACTCAAATGTTCTCACAAATATTTACCAATCATGCACATGAAAGCTTACTCAACAATGCTTATCAAACAAACCTTTTCACTCCAACTTAGCATTCACAACATCCAATCCAACAATATTTCACTCACAAGGAAGATATGCCCATACCTTTTTTTTGAAGAAGTTTTGACCTCAAAACCTGTCTCAATCACAATCAACCTCTTTGACAATCTCAATGGTTAGATATCAAAAATCTATCCTCAATATTTTCCTTCAAAAATATTTCACCATGCCAAAGTATTAAATCTCAACTATACCTTATTTCTCCTTTCAAAACAATTTTCACAATATGACTTTATTTCAACATATAACATATAACACCCTTGGCATACCTTATTACTCCTTTTATAAACTTTAACCACTAAAAAATTAAACACAATATTAAAACTTTACTTTCCCTTTTATCTCCCTCTAAAGCTCATAAACCCTTTTAATTTTTCCCACTATGCAATTTCAACTTAATAAAACTTTGGGAAAATTAAAAATTAATTTCCACACCTTTCAATTTTTGGATGCAACTTTAACCTTAG